>OX327012.1:44846584-49646584 GCA_946800695.1 Geum urbanum | reverse complement strand
TAGTTGATGCGTTGTACTCTTTATCTTTTAGCCCAAACATTATTTTACCCATGAGGTTTTTGTTTGCTTGACGATGTTTTTAGTGAGGCAACAAGTCATGTATCATTTTTGAGGCCATTGACACAAGGGGGACTGTTTAAGGAGATTTATTCTCCATAATTCCCGGTATGTCTTGTTCTACTTAGATACGGATTATATTAGATAGATACAGAAAATCCCTGTTATATCGGAACATTTATTGTAACAGATTGTATCAGCCTATATTTAAGACATTCTATCAATGAAAAAAGTACACAATTTTCAGTTTACATATTTTCTCCTGCAACAATAATAATTTTACTAGATACGTGTGTAAGTACTCTACGCGCCATGTGTCATTTGAGTCCTGATTTGATGATCAATAAATTTTGTGGTCAATGCCTTTAGATCTACATCTAACAGTAGATGATTAAAAAGAGTTGAAAGATAATTTATTATCAACCATTAGATGGAGATCTAACGGTAATTGACCACGACTGACCACATAGACCACCAACTCAGATCTGGACTGAATTTATCTAGAACGAGAACAATTAAGGGGTAATTTAGTAAACGAGCCAATCGTGTTCATATATAATTAGAAGTCCAAGTATACAATTGATACTTTTGAAAATTTAGGTATGAAAGTGATAAGGCTGGTAAAGTCCAAGTATCACCGAATTTTTTTTAAAAAATAAAACAAAATATATATTTTTACATTTTTAAATGGTAAAACACTACCGCTGGAAACACTATAGCCGACGATATTTTTAAAAATATAGCCGACGAGATAAAAATCTCGTCGGCTATAGTGGAAAAAATATTTTTTTTTATTTTTTTAAATTTTTTTTTAAAACTATAGTCGACGAGATTCGTCGGCTATAGTTTAAAAAAAATTTATTTTTTTAATTTATTTTTTTTAAAAACTCGTCGGTTATAGTACTATAGCCGACGATAATGGGTAAAAACCTCGTCGGCTATACTATTACCGACAGGTTTTAGCCAGCGACTTTAGCCGACGACCTTTAAAAATCGTCGGCTATAGTCTCGTCGGCTATACTATAGCCAACGATGTTTTTGCCCCTTTTTCGTCGGCTATAGTATAGCCGACGATTTTTTGTTGATTTGTCGTCGGCTATAGTGGAAATTGTCCACTATAGTCGACGACAAAAAATCTCGTCGGTTTTTTTTTTCGTCGGCTATAGTGAAAATGCTGGTAGTGAAAAAATTGAGTTCTCTAAGAATCGAACATCAAACCTCTTAATAAGAGGCATAACATGTACACCTTACCACGTGACTACTAAGAGACTTTCATAATATATCACAATACCCGATCAGACTACTGACCCGACCCGATCCAACATACCCGACCCGTATTAGAGTTTTAGTAAACGAGCCAAAAAAATTTCCTCTTGTTGAAGGGTCACTACCACAAATTGAGACATTGCCGGCGACTTTTATGTCGCCGGCAATATTTTTAGACATTACCGGCGATTTTTGCCGGAAAAATCGCAGGCAATGTAATTTTTTTTTTTTTAACATTACCGGCGACTTACATTTAAGTCGCCGGTAATGTCTCGATGGTAATGACATTACCGACGACTTACATTAAGTCGCCGGTAATGTTTAAAAAAAAAAGGACATTACCGGGGACTTACATTAAGTCGCCGGTAATGTCATTATCATCGAGACATTACCGGCGACTTACATTTAAGTCGCCGGTAATGTTTAAAAAAAAAATTACATTGCCGGCGATTTTTCTGGCAAAAATCGCCGGTAATGTCCAAAAACATTGCCGGCGACATAAAAGTCGCCGGCAATGGGTAAGAATGTTGTAGTGGGTGAATAAACTGATAAACTGAAATTGTAACTCTTTCATTGATAGAATGTCTTAAATGTAGGCTGATAAAATCAATGTCCTGATATAACATAGATTCTCGGTATCTCTATATAATCTAATCCATATCTAATTAGGACAAGACACACACTGGAAGTTACGGAGAATAAATCTCCTTAAATACTCCCCCTTGTGTCGATGGCCTAAGGAATGATGCATAACTTATTGCCTCACTAAAAACCTCGATAAGCAAACAAAAACCTCATGGGTAAAACAAAAGCTTGGTCTCAGGGAAAAAGAGTACAACACATCAACTACAAGAGCTACTACATGTGACGTAGACTCCCTCTGATGTTTACAAAAATGTAACTCCCCCTGACTGTAAACTCAGTCATGGAGTTTAGATAATCTACGCATACCAATGCGTCTCACATGTTTCACAAATGTAGATTTGAATAATGACTTGGTAAACAAGTCTGCAGCATTATCCGCCGAACCAACCTAGTTTACAGGGATAATCAATAACTGCTACTATTGCTGATTGTAAGGGTACTTTGGTTAAATGAATTAAGTATGACACCCTTAGTGTAACCCAACTTCATATGTCAATGCAAACCGCATTATCCTCAAAGATGCAAGTGGGAGCTGTCGTAGTAGATGGTAATCCACTAGACCCTCGAATATGGTGTAAAATTGTTCTAAGCCAGACACACTCATCAATCGCTTCATACAAAGCTTTAATCTTTAGAATGGTTCGAGGAAGTAGTAAAAAAAGTTTACTTTGTTGTTCTCCAAGAAATTGTCACGTTTCCCCATGATGAATACATAACCTATTTAGAAACGTCCTTTATGTGGGTCAGAAAGGTATCTAGCATCAGCAAATCTAACCAACACATCAATTGCTGTTTCAGAATAAGAGACTACATTAAAACTGCTCACAATAGGGGAGGAGTTCGACGGGTCAAAATCCTCACTTGACGGGTCGAATGAATGGTTCTGTTCGATCCAGTGTACCGGTTTTGACCTTACCTCGATGGGTCAAAAATTCCCCCCGGTTATCATAGATTGCTCCCTTCGATGGGTCAAATTATTTACTCGACGGGTCAAAAGAGTCAGAATTTGTGTGCTGTGACTCAACCATCCATTTTCCAGGAATTTCAGATTTCTCTCTGTACTCTTTGTAAGGGAAGAATAAACCCAAGTTAGTGGATCACTTCAAGTACCTGAAGATGTGTTTTTCTCCATTCCAATGACTTTGTATAGGCGCATACCGAGAAGGTAATGTCTGGATGTGTGCACCAAGCTATATTTAATCAAGCTCTAACCGCACTAAGATATGAAATCTCAGTTCCAAAAGTTCCTCACCATCATCCCTTCAGATAAAATGGGTCATTTTGGTTTCCAAACTGCAAACAACCATTGGTGTACTAATAGGTTGTGCTTTGTCCATTGTCTGATTAGACATAAGCAAACTGGTGAATAAGAATTCAACCAACTCGATATTCCATCTCAAAACTAAGAATTAATCGAGTCCTACCAAGGTCTATCATCTCAAACAACTTATTCATCTATTGAATACGCATGGGCATAACTTTTCATTCTTGTATCCCTTCCCAATTAAGTAGTCTCACTAAGACATGTATACCACATCCTACCAAATTACTTTAATCCTTATAGTGAACGTCTCAATCTAATTACATGGGCACTTCGTGGTTTAGAGTTACTTGATTTGGGTAGAACCATGTCATCCGCCAGTCTCATGTATATCTCTGAATTAAGATCCCCATAGAAATATATGGCAACCACATCTATAAGATGCATACTCCGTATTTTGGACACTAGCAAACTGATAAGGTGGCGGAAAGTAATGATGTCCATGATCAGATAATTCATCTCCTCATAATCAATAGTAGGGTGTTTGAGAAAATCTTTGCGCCACAAGTCTAGCTATATACCGCATGACTTCATTCATCTCATTACGCTTTCGAACAAAGACTCATATGTGTCTAACCGGTATACCATTCGATGGTCATATCACTACCATACCGAAAACTTGCCATGTCTAAGAGAGTCTAGTTTAACCTAGATTGCAACTTTCCATATCGGTTAATTTGCTCTACATTAACTGTTGACAATGTGCAACAGAGCAATGTTCCACATCATCGTCGTCAATTCCTGACCGGCGGAATAAATAAATACATCATCGACGAACTTGGATGTACCATCCATAATAACGCTAGCATTTGTTTAACTTTGTGAGATTTCTTTGTTTACTGACATCTTCATTGACTCTGAGGCGTCCCTTAATGTTTGTCAATGTCGACTTTTAGACACATTTACAGTCAGAAAAAATCTTATGTGTTGATGATAAATAGCTGTGCCTTGATGGCTTGCATTTTTACTGGCAACTCATCAGTGGATTTTGACCGATGCTGCACCCCCACTATAGGTAGGAGAAACACTACCTTATCTGGGTGTTGCATTAACTTGCCCAATTCCAGGGACTTTCAACCTTGCAGATTTGCAGCATGTATAACCGATCTCGTCACTCTCATCATATCAGTAAGGAGGTCAGACATATAATCTGCTACTTTCTAAAGATCAAGAATACATTGCACTTCAATCTTACATTGAGATGTGCGGGGATCTTGATGAGACATAGTGGGGACATGCTACGTCAATTTTGGACGTTTAACTAGAATGGAAACCATTTGTATCTCCCCCTAAGGGCGGGAATTATGTCTCATCATAATGACTATTTACAAAACTAGCAGTAAAGAGATCTCAAGTTAAAGGTTCTGAATAGAGGACAAACGTTGGTGAATCATAACCAACATAAATGCATAATCATCATTGATGACCCATTTTTATATGTAGTGGAAGCGTAGTAGGTACATGTACCGTGTAACCAAAATGCGTAGATGTGAGATATCATGCTCATATCCAATTACCAACTGGTACACACTAGATAGTTAGCGGTTTGTGGGTATAAAGTGAATAAGCATAGCTGCATGTAATATTACATATCCCCAAGCAGATACCAGCAAATTAGTATGCATAACCATTACTCTGGCGACAAGCTTTAACCACTTAATTTTTGTCTCTACTAAACCGTTCTATGAATGAACATGAGGAACCGGGATGTTCAACTTTAATTCCAATCAATATGCAATAATCAATAAAATATTTCGATGTAAACTCTCATGTATTAAACCAATCTGAATGACATGATTGAGTTGTTCGGGTGGTGATCCCGAAGCTGAATAATATGTGCTAAGAGTTTTGCAAATGCAGCGTACCATGTGGATTACAGAGACGTGTGACCTATGCGTCAATGCAACAATCAAAATCATATATAAACAGTCTGCATACCGGTTTGATTGATCCACAAATATATTCTTGGAATCTGTGAAGGAATGGAAGTTGTGTCTATAGCAAAAAAAGATTATGTCTGTAACTTTGCTAATGAACGAGTTTTACAAAACGAGCAATATGCATAGGATATGGCCATAAAGGCATCCGATGGGAAAAACACACAACGCCACATCGGTACTTTGCCGAGATGTTGCTGCACTCGTCTTGGAGACCGAGCCTAGGCCAAGTGGAGTAGTCTCAGCCCTCAGCCCTCAGCCCCCCCCCCCCCCCCATCTAAACCGATAGTTATAGGTATTCCCACATGCTACTTTTCTCTACAGAACAGATGTCCACGAGAGATTATCAATATGTGGATCATCAAAATGCAAAAGCTCATATGGAACTAAGTCATACATAGTAATATAAGTGACTGCATTGGATTTAATGATCCAAACCGTAGTAAGATATAAAATACTACAAATCCTCATAAACTTCTCTAGATTGCGCTGTTGGCAGCATTCTACAGATATTGGACACAAGACTCTGTTTCATTCTCACAATATTATTCCAAGTGAAAACCGTTAGCACAAATATTTTTAAATCTGAGTAATGTTCAAATGGCCTTTTAGGCGCATATAACACTCAATCTTGCCATCATATATCAACAAAAAAATATCATCAATCGTTTTTAAACCCAAGACATGGAGAATACTTTAAATGAATACTTAAAGATTTCAAAAGGGTGTAATCTTTATAGAGTGTTGATATGGTATAATAATACCTAAACATAACCGATGTATAACAACATCTGACCGATCGAAATGACCGTTGTATATTAAATTCCATGGAATAACAAAAACCAATGTAAAACCACATCTGGTGCTGAAATCTAAATGTTGAAAGTGTTTTTCAACTTTTTTCCAAGAAAATCGATGTAAGATACATCAAAAATACCACAAAATCGGATATAGCCTTCAACGGATTGAGTAAAACTCTCGACAGGTCGAAGAAACCCAAAATAGATGTTTAATTTTTTGATAACAAGTTTTCGACGAGTCGAAAAAAACCTAAAACCGATATCGATTTTTTGATATCTATTTTTTCTACGGGTCGAGTACAATTTTTGACGGGTGGAAATTGTGTCTAGAAGTATACATTCGACGGGTTGAAAAAGATTTTGACGGGTCAAAGAAAACCTAAAACCGATATTGATTTTCAAATATCTATTTTTTCGATGGTCGAGTATAATTTTAGATGGGTTGAAATTGGACATAGTCTGAGACAGAAACAAACATTCAACGGGTCAGGGAAGTCTTCGAGGGGTCAAAAAAGGTTTAAAACTGATCTACATTGGAACATTCGACGGGTCAAAAATTTTCGGAGATCAAAATATCTGCTTTTTTGTGTCTCATTTTTACTGTATCATTGTGTCATTATGCCATATAAAATTGTAAACATCAAATCATACACTGCATAAAGTAGTAAAATAATCATTCTCAACACTTTCATATACCAAAAAACACATAAATTTCATTACTCGCTAACAAATAAAAATTACATAATAGATGTCTTATTCCAAAAATCTTGACTTAAAACAAAGTCTCGAACCATAACTAAACCAAGTCAAAAACAAACCGTGACTAAAACCACGTCAAAAATAGAACTAAACTTGATTACATAGCAAAAACTTGAGCATTATATATAGACTACTCAAAAAACTGTAGTCTCCAGACTTGCTTTTGTATTATCTGCTATTATAAGATTGGATTTACCAAAATCTTCTATCTCATAGTCTTCAAATGAAGTTAGTCTCATGTGCCAAATATCATGTGTATTTTTTGTAGGCATTTTGAATATCCTTGGGTGCACAACATTATTTGTGCATGTGCTTGGTAGAACCACATCTATAACAAGATGACAAGCGTGAATTAGAAGCAGAATTTGAAGAATTTCTCTCATTCCTAGAACCGGAAAGATTCTTATTGGAGTTATGGCTATTGTCTTGGTGAGTCCAAGTCAAGTTTTGGCTATATCCTCTACCATGTGTTTTACCTCGTCCTTCTTTTCTACCAAGGTTATTGTAAGGCTTAGAACGACCGTTCTTCCTATCTTTACGGGTCTTCCCACCAGTGGTGTACGACTCATGGATATTTTTAGTACCGGCTGGCCGAGCATTATTGTGGAGAAGAATCTCACGATACCGCTCTTTCTTGGCCAGCACATTCATGAGATCACTAAATGATCTTAGTTTTTCTTGCTCATGATCTGTGCGATATTGACTATCAAGTGTGTCTATAGAAGTAGAGAATGTGCTTAAAGACTTCTCGATCATAGTCAGATCAGTCTTTACAATGCCACAAACATTCAACTTCGATTGTAGCTCTAACATAGCTTGATTGAAAGCATTAATATTTGGATAATCCAATAACTAGATTTAATCTTATCTTTCTTGCAGTTCTCGAAGTTGTGCTTAATGCACATTATTGAATCTATCTTGTAAAGTCACCCACAAAACCGCGGGGTCATTCTTTAACAAATATTATTTTTGTAGAATTGGATGCATATGTCGCCTCAAAAATGTGAGGGCTTGAGTTTTACGAGCTGGAGTTGGTGGCTCAGTACCAGGTGGTGGTGGTGCTGGTTGGATTGTATCTGTCAGATTCATACTGAGAAGCGCGTTCTCAACATCTGACACCCAACAATGATATTATTCTCCTTGAGGATCAAGAATATCAAATTCAGGCATCACTACCACATATTGACTCATTGCCGGCGACTTAAAAGTCGCCGGCAATGTTTTTGGACATTACCGGCGATTTTTGCCGGAAAAATCGCCGGTAATGTCTTTTTTTTTTTTTTACATTACCGGCGATTTATGTCGCCGGTAATGTCCGTCGCCGGCAATGTCTCGATGGTAATGTAAAAAAAAAGACATTGCCGGCGACATACATTTATGTCGCCGGTAATGTAAAAAAAAGACATTACCGGCGACTTTATTTATGTCGCCGGTAATGTTTTTTTTTTTTTTTTACATTATCATCGAGACATTGCCGGCGACGGACATTACCGGCGATTTTTCCGGCAAAAATCGCCGGTAATGTCCAAAAACATTGCCGGCGACTTAAAAGTCACCGGCAATGAGTCAATATGTGGTAGTGCATTTCCGGCTCTATTGATGTCATCTACAAGAAAGACAAGAGATGTAATTAGTTTATCAATTGAAAAATCACGATCATTAATATCAAGTTTAGGGAATAAGAACGTGATCAATGATGTTTGGTTACAAAAATCGATTATCAATAAATGGTGGATCAAAAACCATACCCAGAAATCGTGATGAACCATCACATATGATAGATTTTCTTTTATTTTCTTTTCTAAACCGTGACTTCCCCAGGATCGTCACTCATACTCTATGGATATAAGTCCATAAGAACTAGGGTATAGGTATGCAATAATCACAATCATAATATCACAATCCTAAGATCTAGAATTTTGCAGGAAGTAAGTTTTATTTCTAGATCTATAGATTGACAGTTTAAAAAGTTTTACCTCGATGGTGTTATACTCGGTATGAAAACTTCGTTGTGAAAAAAGTTTGAAGAAAGGAAAACACGTTCACGAAACTTCCAGCAAAATGAGGATTCCTTCTTCTTTTATTCTTTTCAGGCAAACTGACCTTCTTGCACTCAATCGACCATAACTTTCTCTAGAGATATCCGAATTGAGATTTTCTGGATTTTCTGAAAACTACACATCTGGGGCTTTCCGTGCATATGAAGATCTCTCTCTATTTCGTTCTGAGTTACTCGCAATACTTTGTCGAAGTTGGATGTTCTGCACATGCTCAATTTTAGCCGGAAAATCAGAGATTCCGGGAGAAGGAGATGTCGATTGGTGGAGATTGACAGTGAAGGAGGAGCTGTCGGCGGTGGGAGTTTAGTGTTTTGGGGATAAGATTTTTTTCTGTGGTGCTGGCTGGCTATCAACTCAAAACGTGCTAATAACGTGTTGAATAAACTAATAGACTGAAACTGTAACTCTTTCATTGATAGAATGTCTTAAATATAAGCTGATACAATCTGTTACAAGCAATGTCCTAATATAACAGGAATTTTTTGTATCTCTATATAATCTAATCCGCATCTAATTAGGACAAGACATACACCGAAAGTTACGGAGAATAAATCTCCATAAACACCTTTATATATATACAGAATTGTTCCTGGATAATGAAATACGAGGAATAGAATGGGATAGGTGATCAGAGACCTCCATTTATCACTCAACAGATAAAATGGTTAAAATTAAAAGCTCTCTCTATCTCTCTCCAATTCCACCTCGCCATACAACATAACCTCTCTCAAGCTCCTCGCGACTACACCGTCGTCTTCGATATTGGGGAGCTAGGCCTTGATCTCCGTCACAAACAGATCTCATCGGTGTCATCTCTTTGTTCGGCCTATGTTGTGCGAGTTGAGAGAGAGCCCATAAATTTGGGGTGGTTAAGCTTCCTCATCCCTACGGTAATTCTCTCTCACCCACTGAGCATCGAAGAGTCGCAGACAATGAGGTGCGACGACGAAACAGAGAGAGAGAGTAAGTTTTTAATCTTAACCATTGAATCTGTTAAATGATGAATAGAGAGCTTCGATCACCGATCCCATTATATTCCTCAATAGGAGAACACTTGTGTGTATATACACACAAACTTTACCTCCTCGTAGAAAAGAACTTCTGTTCTTATCTCCCCCCCTCTCCCTCTATCTCTCCCCGTTACTACTTATAATCCAAGTTTATAATCAAATCTCAGATCGAAACCCAATATAGCTTCAGCCATTTCTGGCTTTGAGAGAGAAGAGCAACCCAGCAGAAAAGCCCCTTCACTCACCTCCAATTTCGAGATGGGGGATCTGATTCAAATCGAATCGAGAGAGACCATCTGTTGCTTGAGTATCAAATCGGTTGGCCGAAGCCATTCTGTTTTCTACTGGATGCGTCACTGAGCCTCCTCACCTCAGATTTAGTCATCAGACGAGCTTCACTCTCATACGACGAGCTTCGTCGTCTGGCCTCGCTCGAACGACAAGTCGTTTGTCAATGATGTGAGTTTTTATTTATTTATTATTATTATTATTATCAAATTAAAATTTTCATTCGTTCGTTAATTCTGTTATTGTCTACAGAATCTCTCAGAGAAGCACGGGTAACCTCTTGCTCTATCTCTCACTCTCTCTCTCTCTCTCTCTCTCTCTCTCTCTCTGAAAGCTTACATTTTGGTTTCTTGGTTCTTTATACAGTACACTTTTGATCCTCATCCACAAAATGATGAAAGCTCTAATGGCGGCTGCTCCTACCGAGAATCAAGCAGAGGCGCACAGAGTACTCTCTCTCTCTCTCTCTCTGATTCCTTATTTCTAATCATTGACAAACACTGCAAAAGGACACCAATGGGTTAGGGGGTGTTTTAGGGTTCAAGTTGAATTTCAGCTTTGTGTCTGTAAAGGTATAATCTTGGGACAATTAGTGTTTGGAATTTATATAAACTATAAATAGCTGTATGACTATTGGACCAAAATTTCATTTTCTTGGGTTCGTTCTAATCAAACAAGCTATATGCTTCCATACCTTGCTCTAAAGGAAACATTGAAAGAAAACTGTAACTGTTGGGTTTTGTTTAGATACAAATAGGATCTGTTGTTAACTGTTATTTGTGTGTAACTGTACCAAATTATAGATAATTGTCTTGGATCAATTAGTGTGTGATGAGTGTAAAGATCTGATTTTTATTATAGTCGTTTGTTGTAAATTGCTTGCATCTCAATGTGTTGAATGTTATGATCAATTTTCAGAGCTAATGAATGTTCTGTTGTAATTTATAGGTCCTTGACTTTTGTTTTCTTTCTTTCTTTAGAATATTCATGCTTGCTGGACGTTGATCAACTCAGCGGTAGAATCTGGAAAGCTACTGCCTGAACAGTTTTGGCCGCTCTCGCACTATGGTGCACTAACAGAAGAGAAGTTGCAGGGTGTAAACAGCTTCAGAGTTAAAGCAGATCACGATTACCACTGGATTGATTTATGTCACAACTCAGGTTACTTAGTAAACTTTTAGCTTCCTAAATTGGCCTTTTTATTTGGTTTTTTAAACTTAAATTGACTGTTTTTCCCCTTAGCAGGACTATGATGCTCTGACTTTCCATTTTTCAAAGGCATTGGCAGTCTTTCCAGGAGACTCTGTGATTGAAGGGCTCCTTTGTGCAAACAGGCATCACAGTACCCAAAAAGCAAAGGAGAATGGACTGAGCAGCGGTTTAGTGGGATATATTGGGGAATACGCCGTGAATAAATTCCTGAACCAAAAATACGAGGAGTCTGAGAGCACTGTTGATTGGGTCAATGACTTGATGGAATCCGGTAAGCCATATGATATCAAGGTGTGTCTTGCAGATGCAAAACCGGAATTTGTTGAAGTCAAATCAACAAAAAAAGACCGGAAGGCATTCAATCTAACGTCTAAAGAAATGGAATTTGCGTGTTCGCATGGTGCTTCATTTTCTGTGCCCATGTAGCTCTTGATGAACCTTCTGCTACTGTAATGATGTTCGAGAACGAGAGGGGTGACAATGTTATTAAAAGCAATCTTGCATTTGAGGTAAAGATACTTGATCTACCCACTGTCAAAGACGGGAAACTGGTGCACGTACCAACAAAGGTTTGGAGAGGAGAAAAGTTTCTGTAATAAGGCAACCTCTTTGTCTCTGAATCTAGCATCTCTCTGTACCTGGCCTACTTTTTCTGCAGCCTTAGAATTTGACTAGAAAACATTGTCTATTAGCTAGTCATCTTCAATCTGCAATACCTTTCTGTCCTAGCTTGATATATGTTCAGTTCATCCATGTTTAGCTTCATCCGAACTAGCTAGCTGAGTAGCTTTTTAGTTACATCCATCAGAGCAGTCTACAACTATTATGATGATCGGAGTTGCATTGTTTCTGGAGTAGTTGGCTAGTTGAAATTGGTTTGATTTGTAACAAAATAGTATATGCAACACAGTATTAGTTAATTGGCATGCCCTTGTATAGTTATAAATTCATTGTCTTTATTAGTTTCTGCTCCCGTTGCTTGCTACTTTCTTATGTCTTACATGGTCTCCTGGATTTTTGTTTAATCCATCAAGGATTAATCTGTATTTGCCTAAAGCATGTGTCAAGTAGTGTTTGTATTTACTGATCAAGTCTACTCCCACTGGCGCTAGGAATGGATCAGTTTCTGGCTAGTTTACCTTTTTACCAGGAGATTAGGCCAATGAACAAGGATTGACCATCATTGTGCATTACAATTTGTTTTGGCAGCCACCCAACATAAAGGGATTCCTCTAAATTTGTGGTTCTATGAGAAATAGCCAACATCCTCCTGAACTTTCTTAGTTTTCTAGCTTTTTCCCCGAGCAATCTGGCATGGGTCCAGTTATAATGCATGGTTGGGTCCATTTTTTAAATGTTGACGCTCTATCCGGCAAGCAAATTTTAAGAGCCCAGAAAGTCTTATTAAAAATGTTCTCTTACTTTTATCAACCAAGCACAACACATGGTACAGTTGTTGAGGGACGATCGAGTGTGTTGGATACATGCCAAACTAAAATTAATATAAGAAACTAGATGGATTCCCAATTAAAAAGATACTTCCCTCAAGTATACAAGGCAAATTTTGATACAAAAATGAGCATAAACGTACCGATGTTAATTTCAACGTGGATTTGGAAATCAGATAATAAGGTTGACTAGCTAACATGGATTACGTCTATATTTGAATGGTACACGTACATACTACTAGTAGTAGCTAAATAGTATATGAAACATCATGTTGGAAGCTAATTGATTGATGTTTATATGAATTGGTTGCTGCTATACATGGAATATATATGCAAACAAAGTGTTGAACATGGGATCCACTTGGGGATTTTGGAGGCAGTTGAGGAAGGAGCAGAATCTAGCAAGATTCTTACTTGTATTATAAACCCAAAGGACAAAGCTTTTGAAAGTTCAAGGTGTAACTTTGACAAAACTGAACAACAAAAAGAAAACAAAATGTGATCTTGAACACCCATAAATCTCATTTCTTGATTTACTTCTCATACAATACAAAGCATAACTTATATTAGTGATCCAAACATACCCAACACATTGATAGAAACTTTGGCCATAAATCTAGTCTCTTGAGCTTGTAACAACTCTGGAGCTAGCTAGCTAGCACTACGTGGCTTCTTGATCAATAGATAAGAATTGCCATTGTTTAACTGCATAACATTTTCAGCAAGGCTGTGCAGGACTTCCACATAAGCATCTCTAAGATTCTTCAGCAGTGTGATGGATGTCATTATCTTCTGTTGCAGTTTTGGTAGCACTATATTCTTCACGTAGAATTTAAGATCACTCTGATTCAGGCCTCCCAAAACTTCATTCTTCTGGTTTTGATCCTCCTCATCATCACTACTTGACAATCTGCTTAGCCTGTTGTATCTTCTTCTACTGTAGCACTTCATCTTCATGCTTCTCCCAATCGGAGAGGCCTAGAATAAGCACAATACCAAAGGAAAAGAAAAGGTGGAAGTTCAGGGATTAATGGCCATAACCAAAAATTGGTGCGGTTTAGATATGTTCTTTAAGATAAACTAGACCAATTAATGGAGGAGGCTTATTGGATGCATAATTGACTAATTGTTATGCCTAGAGCCCTCTTGGGTTTTTTCATGTTTTCATAGACTCAAAAACGTTTTTGGTAGCGTTTTACAGAAGTATTTGAAACTGAAGTGCTTTTTCAGATAAACGTGACAAGGAAAAAGTCCCTTTCTTTTGGAAAGTTTCAGGTAACACTTCTTAGGACATGTCAAAAGTGCTTCCTACAAAAGCAGTATTAGGCATGCAAGGCTTGTGAGTTGGTTAAGGTAGATAATTATTCAAAGTTGTGGGAAGCAAAAGTCAGCAGGTAGCAATGGAGGACATGTGAGTTTGGTCTGGGCTTTATATGCTGGTAGTTGCCACCAATCAACTCTCAACTGTGTTCTGCTACTAGTTTTTTTGTTATATATCTAAGTAATAAATTGGAGTCTTAGAGTGTGCTCGACATTTTGTCCATTTGAAGATATGACAGAAGAAACTTGAGTGATGCATACTCATAACCATTTCATGGCTACACATAACTCTCCTGATCTACATACATCTTACCCTGCCATTTTAAGCATTTTGAAATTGCACTTCAAATCTGTTTGCTTATAACTTTGTCAAGTAAGAAATTCTTCAATACACATATACAGAAATAGTTAAGCAGAACTTTTTCTGCAAAAACAGTGTTCATTCGATACACATATACAGGAAGATACAGATTGTTCTCAGCTCAGTTGTGAGAATTGGATAAGCCAACCAACCTAATTAATCAGTTGCTTTCAAGCAAACAACAGTTGAACATTAGTCTTCTGAGCCAAATGGACATTACCATGATTCAACTGCGCGACACGGCCAGCAAAACAAAGCATCATTCCCACACAAGCATTCCTAAGCCTTCTCAGAGCTGCCAAGGAAGATGATGTGATCTTTAGCCGCAGTTTCGAAGTTAATCTAATCTTCCAAAACTTGAGAGTACCTCTTCTTCTTCCTCCTACTGCTGCTGCATATTCCTCATTTTTAACCACACTTCCTAGGCTAAGATATCGTCTTCTCTTCAGGAACCTCTTCATCTGTATTTTACCCCCAAGTTCTGCAAATGTCAGCATATTTTCGGAGAAATGTGTATGTGGAATGAAGATGAAGCTACCTATTTATCCAAATAGTTGACCCAACGGCTTATGCTATTTGAGTTTATGAAAGCAAGCAATACAACACAAGTAGTCTGTCATGAGCTTTGGCTTCTGTCACCATTCAACAATTAACATCCAACAGTTTTTTCATGTTGAGTTGGTTTATTAAATAAGAATGGTCACAACCACTAAATATTACACATTTTGTTTTCTATGACTTGAGACTTTACCATTGAATATATTTTCTAGTATCAAAGAAAAATATAGCAGTTCAAGCAATAAGGATCATACAAGTACACAACTACACATATATCATTCTGGACAGTATGAATTCTATAATCTATACTAGTGTAAACTGTAAAATTAAATGATCATCTTCTCACAGGCTCACAGCTTAGAAGATTTCTCAAAGTGGTGAACTGCTTTCTGGACTTTCAATATCTGATCTTCGCATTCGAATAGAGTTAAGCCTTGTCCCTGAAGCATCGTTCTTTTCTGCAGCCATCATTTGAAAATATGTATGAGGTGCCCACCCTGCAAGTTAACTTCAAGATTAAAACTCCAAAACTCCATAGACATATAAACTACATATTAGGGAACTAGATTAATTAACATGAACTGTTAAAAAATCGAAAAAAGGAAAGCGAAAGAAAGCTAAAGATACTAACTTTTACCTTCATCATAGTGTGGAAGAGGGAATGACTGCAAGTAACATACTGAAGAAATGACAAATCCTGCACTTGACACAAATACAATTGTTACTATCTGTTGGCTAATTTTGTTTTTGTTTTATGATTCATTTGATAGACAAACCTAAAACACCTCCAGCAAATACATCTTGCCAATGATGCCAGTAGTCATCTACGCGCGAGACTGCTACTAGAGCAGCAAGAAGTAGTGGAACAAGTATAATGCAAAGCTTTGCAGCGTGGCCTCGACGATCAAATACTTTAATCTTCCCCGACAAGTACCACGCAAGAAATCCAAGGCCTGCAAATGACACTGCATAATGCAACCCCATTAGGCAAAGTAATCATTAACAGTAATAATATTCCTAGTGAAGCTAGGAAAGCCTACCCGAAGCATGGCCACTAGGAAAGCTTTTGTATCCTTCCTTTATAATTTTCTTATCCCCAGTACACATGACATTGCTAGTCTGAGGATCAAATATCTGCAGAAATGCATTGACAGGAAATATATAAAGCAAATTAAATTCAGCATAATATAAGGACAAGAAGCCTTAAAGAAAATAGTGAAACTGTCACATACACCTATACCATCAGGAAAACACCGCCAGAAAAAGTTTGGACGAGGCCGGCCAACGGCATCTTTGATTGCATCAGTTATAACCAGAGTAATCAGGACTGAGAAGAAAACACCTAAGTAGCAAAATGTGATCATTATCATTAGCTCACAAACAAGCTAGCAGTAACAAAAAACTGATATAGTTAGCTTAATAGGATAGAAAACAATACCCAATATGGCATGGTGCAAGTCATAAACATCCTTTCTGAAATAGTAGAACGCAAGAAAGATACCGATTGGCAAGAAAATCGCGTAAATCTGATACAGTAACTCATGAAATGAATGTTCAAAACATGGAAAAGGATATGAAATTGGGAGCTAGAATGAGATACACATACCGGAACAGCCCACATTGGTATAGTATCTTCATGAAAAGGGTACGACACATCAACCATCATATCTTTACCAACAAAACGGTGAAAAGGCTCGATGACATTCAAAACAATATCGATTATGCCAAGAAGAAGAAGAATTATCCAGTCATACTTGTGCATATTAGCCACTTTGACACCATGGGATTTGAATGTGTGATGTCCCAAATGAATGTTGTCTGTCGACATCTTGATTCCAAATTCTAATCCACACCAGGTTGAAATGTTTATCTTCCTCACTATACAAATTTGAATGGAAGATCAACCAGTTTCATCAGCCACAATTATAGTCTTCCTCCCAACACAAATTTCTGTCGCAATTGAACGAAGAAAAAGCAATTGAAACCAAGAGAATCAGAGCTGTCTGGCACAAGAATGAGACGTATGATAAAATGTTAATCAACATAGAAGCAATCGAATCCTACGTTCATTAATGAGGAACAACACCATTGTTATGATCATTAGCCTAAAAGATACAAATTCGTAACGTAGAAATAGGCAATTACACATTTACACCACGTACATTTTGTAAAAAAGAAAAGGTCATGTCCTGTGTATACAGAGAAGAAAGATCATCACCTTGATCAGATCTGATAACTCTTGAAGACCAAAACCTACTCCTGCTCCACAACAATGGCATGCAATTTTGAGGGAGGGAGAGGCTCTGGTAAGTTTAGGACCCTTTCAATTTGCAAAGGCTCCTAAACATGTTGGCACTTGTAACTAATAACAACATTTATTTCTTCGTATTTTGAGAGGTTCGAATTCAAAATTTTCTTCCAGAATATGATTTCGATTTGATATAAGATAACATCAAAACATGAAAGGATCGACTATAAATGTGAATTCATGATTGTAATTGTTTTTATATTTTCTTTTAAATGAGACGTCGCACATATTGTTTTCAAAAAAGACATCAAAAGGATCGTTATTTTAGGCCTACAAATATGACATGTTAATGTGATTGCTAAAATGAAATTGAAGATAGGTCCCAAGTTTTATATACTCCATGTTATTCCAACCATGTCCAACCTGTAAAATGAAATTGAAGTTCCATGGAAGTGTTGGCAATAACATAAAGATTGGGACATGCATGCACCAGGAACACAACAATCCTTGGCAAACTCAATTCAACTCACATTCTTATTGTACTAGATTTGCATGAAACGTATATAATATGAAGTCATGCCAGTAAATTGTAGACTGGAAAGGCGTCTGATTCTTTAACTCAAACACGTGGATCCAAAATAAACTAAGAACATTGGGACAATGGACAATAGTGACCAATTCGAGAACATTTTCTAATGCTAAAGAACAGGGTTTGTCACTGCTGTAACAACTCATATGTTGTACATCTTGGGGATTTCTGAATTCTGATCAATGACTCGATGTAAGTTTGAAGAATATGGCCCGGAAATTGGAAGCTTTCAGGTCTTTGACTCCAAAAATTGTGGAGGGTCCGATATTCTTGCAAAATTGGTTTATATCTAATTCCATCATGAATTTGAGCTATGCTTTAGAACCCGAGGGATATCAATGACTTGAGTTAATGGAGGAAGGTTAGGTGTTAGCTAATTGTTGAATTTAAGCTAACTTTTTCATTACTATTTTGTTTTATACTTATGTAATTTTTTCACGGGTGATATATTGTGAAATGTATAGAAATACTTCGAGAAGCAAAAGAAAACAAAGAGATGGGCAGAAGCAGCCAGAAAAGAAGTAGCGGTCCAGAAACAAAAGGATATAAAGATAGGTAAATCAGTAAAGATGGCCAAGAGAACATAAGGTTTGTATTCATTTCTCATTTTGTGGGTGTGAAATCTTGAGCTTATGAGATTTTGAGTTAGTATTAAAAGTGCATATTGCTTTGTTTAATTGCAGGCTATTATATTGGCTAGTAGCTTGGGATAAGTACTGTTGTGTTGCTGTTGTTTTGCAACTGTGGAGTCTGTGTTGCTACTGGCAGTTGAACATCCTGTCGTGTTGATGTTGTTGTTTTTTTTTTTTCACTTTCTCTTTCCGCAATGTTTTTTTTAGACATTTTGCCCTGTTTTAACACAGACTATCAACCTTTTATCGAACTATATCGGACTATTGGTTGGACTTTTATTGGAATTTTGTTGCGGGTTACTTTGTATTGTTTGTTATGGTCTTGAACTTCTCTGTGACAAGAAGTATTTAGCTATGACTTGGGCAAGTACTTAATTTTTGATGTATTTATGACTTTGTGAGATAAGCAGATTCTATGTATTATGTGCTAGTTGAGCTTGATTGAATTTTAGGACTCTAACTATCCAATTTAATATGCAGGATATGACATTATGAATTGAATTGTGATGGAAACAATTTAATAAGGAATAGGCTGGAATTTGGGCTTAAAATGAGATAGGATATGCTGGAATATGTACTTAAAATAAGCTAAATGGAACAAGAAGACCCAAAAAAAATTCAGGTCAACCAAAAAACATGACCCAAAATACCCTTTTTTTTAACCGGAAACCCAACAAACCGACTCGAAAGTGGTCGGCTTGGTTCACATTCGGTTATTTCAAATTTATGTCAAATTCCGACTCGAATCAAATTAATTCGGTTCGGTCTCGATTGTTCTAACTTTTGGGCCGACCCAACTCGAACCCAGGCCTAGTATAATATGTTATTAACTTGTTATGGCCTATAAAGATATGACATGTAAGGTGAAGACTTATTATTGTCCTCACCACATTGCTCTCCTTCATTTGCTCCTCATGTAGTGGTATTGCATTACAGTCTCCTCATATCTGAAGGAGAAGCACTAGCTGCAAAATCATTTTATAGTGACGAAAGAGTGTGCTTCAATCATTATCAAAAAAAAATCTGATGATAGATCCACATCGTTTACCAACTTCGTAATCATGCACAAATTCCCACGGGGAATGCACATGACAGGTCCATTTCTCTGTACAGTTCATGTGCATTGGTTACGCGTAAGTAAAGAGATCTCAACGTTACAAAGCATGTATACATTTCCCATTGGATTGATGATTACTGAGCTTCTACTTCTATTCTTTTCAACAATGCATATTGATCAGCTGTAAGATTTTGGTAAGGATGGAGCTTGTTAATCTATCAATATCAATGACGATTGAGCTTTAATTCTATCCTTTTCAACTTAACTTTTTTTAAAAGGAGTGAATTCCGGAAGTAACTCATGTTTATCGCGAAATCATAATTAAACGTGATTACGTGTAATACAAATAGCTAAAAACTATGCTTAAAAAAATCGGTGACCCCACATCCTATTTAGTTATGTACTCCAAGCTACAGTAATATCAACTAGCGCTCATCCGCTTGTATCTTAGCGAGTGTCATCGAATCCATAACCATCTTCTTCTGAGGGGATTGCAAGTTGCGTGAACTTTCGATCTCTCCACTTTCTACCGTGGCTATTGGTGGAGGAGTTGCTTCACAAGCAGACCGCTTCAATAAAGATACCTCATTTGCATGGGCCTTTGGGCACTATTACTCCGACCTGACGTGAGAAACTAGAGCTTAACTAAGTGCTAGAAATCTCAGCGCCATACCCAATTTCAACTTATTAATATGCACCTAAATAGGAATTTGAGCAATAAACTTTCGCATTATCTAATACGGTAGTTCTCCATTTCATCAATCATAATTAACCATCTCTATCGCCTTTATTAGTTATAACTCGAGTTCATAGAGTTAGATTTGTACATCTTCACCTGTATCAATTTTCTTCAAATCGTACCTTGATTACTGTTACAACATTTATAACTTCTGTTACATTTCGATTATCTCTTTCAACTGAAATCGACTAACTAAGTAAGTAACGTCGCTCATCATCCTAGTGTGTACCTCGATTTTCACGTTTACAGAAACTTATGACTTTCGTTACACCTCGACTATCATTTTCCAATTCTCATATCTAATATACTACCCAAGTGAACAATACCTCCCAAAATTTTAATAGTACTCCGGACTACAAATTTTTTTAAATTTTAGAACATTTAATAATTTTTTCGGTCTAAAAAGAAAAAGTAATTTAACACTCAAAGATCAGAGAATTTTAATATTCTCAAGTGACATAGAACACCACGCACACCCTCTCGTACTCCTAAATTTCATGACTTGAAGCAGAAATATCAAACCTTGGGACTGTCCAGAGGGACCTCATATGATGGTTACATGACCTGTCACTCCCTCATCCATCCTTAAAATACTCTAAAGCCCTACAAAAGTGTAGTAGGATGGAAGCATTTCGATCAATTCTCCTCATACTCAAAGTCTAACAATATATAGCTTTGAAAAACCTTCACTACTTCATGACTCAAGCAAGAAATAAAGAAGAAAGAAAAAAGAATAGAGCTTTGAAACCTATTCAAGTCCAAGTCAAGACCACCCCAAATAAAAACTCTCCATCTTTCAATTTGACCCCATTGTAATATAACACAAAAACCTCAATTCTTTTCTCTCCCTCTCTCTCTAAGAATGGATCCGCCACCTCCGCCTCTTTCTTCCTCCTCCGCCGCCGCCGCCGCTTCCGTGGCGCAACTCGGCTACTCTGACTCACTCGACTCTGCATCTCTCCTCTCCCGCACCGCCGCCGCCGCCGCCGACGACTCATCCTCCGACGAGCCGCTAGCACAAGTCCCCGGCGGCGCAAAGCTCCGGCTGATGTGCAGCTACGGCGGCCACATCATCCCTCGTCCACACGACAAGTCGCTCTGCTACGTCGGCGGCGAGACTCGCATTGTCGTCGCCGAGCGTCACTTGTCTCTCTCCATCCTCACTTCTCGTCTCTCCAAGACTCTCCTCAACGGCCGACCTTTCACTCTGAAATACCAGCTCCCAAACGAAGACCTAGACTCGCTCATCTCCGTCACCTCCGACGAAGATCTCGAGAATATGGTGGAGGAGTACGATAGGGTTTCTTCCACTAAGAACACTTCGTCGCTGAAGGCTTCGAATTTGAGGCTCCGTTTATTTTTGTTTTTAGCGAAGCCGGAGACGGCGGCGTCGATGGGAGCTTTGTTGGACGACGCGAAATCAGAGTCGTGGTTCGTCGACGCGCTAAACGGGTCGGGTCTGATGCCGAGGAACCTCTCCGACTCCGCCGCCGGCTTGGACTGCCTCCTCACCGGCGGAAGCAGCGACTCCGCGAACCAAGCCGACTTCTTCGGCGGCGGAAGCGGAGGAGAGAGCGAGAAAAACGGAAATGCGGCTTCTGCGGCGGCGGTGACGTCATTGCAGGAGGTGCATTCGGTGCCGGAGTCGGCGTTCGTGGAGAGCAACACGTCGTCGTCGGGGTCGTCGTCGACGTCGTCGCCGTGCCTGGCGAACTTACCGCCGATTCGGGTTCGGGTCGGGATTGAGGAGCAGTTTGCTCAGATGGGCTTTCCTGCTGCTCAGGCAGTAACGTCAGCATTGCCACCGAATCCTACTGTGGCTGTGAATTCAGGGGAGACTACTATGAACAGGATCAACTCGGATGACGAAATCGCTGCGCAGAAGTTCCGAAAGCCGCCGTTGCCGACGCCGTTGCAGCCTCAGCTCTTCAACAAGCACGGCGGAGGTGGCGGCGGTGTCGGTGGAGGTAACAGTTTGGCTTCACCGGACTCTGTTACAAGGTAAAATGAGTTTTATGACATATTAGGCACAAAATGGTAGGACTAAAATTGTGTAGCTTTTGATTGTTTTTACTAGTGTTTGAAGTATTGAAATGGTTAGTGTTGGTTGTGTGTATTGATTTGTGTAGTGATAGTAGTATTGTGTCTGCGAATTCTCTGTCGAAGCCAATGTACTATCAGGAGCAGATTCAGGTTGCATCGAGAGAAGGTGGCAGAGCGCCTGTTAGTCCGAATACAGCGAGTGATGGTGGTGCTTCTGATCAGGGTTCGCGGAATCAGGCTCAACAGGTTCAGGATTCGGGGTATGGTTTGCCTAGTATGCCTGCGCAATCGGATCAGCAACAACAACAGCAACAGCTGCAGCAACAACACCAGCAACAGCAACAGCAACTCCAGCAGCAGCAGCAACAACAGCAACAACAACTCCAGCAGCAGCAGCAGCAGCAGCAACTCGTCCACGCTGCGCAGTATATGACAATGCATCATCATCACCCAGCAGGACAAGTGCCAATGTCGCCTTACTACACAATGTACGCTCCACCACCACAGCAGCAGCAACAGCTTCATCACCAAAACGATCCTCAGCAGCAGTATCCAGTCTACTTGATGCCTGTTGCACCGCAGTCACAACAGCAGTACAAGATGGCATTACAGTCTAACATGCCTGATCCAAATGGTGTTGCCCCTGCCCCTAGTTTCATTGCTTCCCAAAGCCCCCAAGGCGCTTACAAGGACAATATTCCACCACTTTATCCCCCGAAGACAGTTTCACCCACGATGCCTGAAATGACGACTCAAAGTGTATACCAAACCTCTGTGACGCCGGCTCCCCAATTAGTCCAAATCCCATCTAACCAATATCAGCAGCAATACATGGGCTACACCACACAGATGCATCACCCTTCTCAGTCCATTGCTGTTCCTCCATCCGCAACAGCGCCCAATTACTCTTACGAGTACGCCAATGAGCAAGCATTCTACCCTCAGCACCAACCAGCCCCATTGCCGCCACACTATCAGTCCATGACTCCAGCAGCCGCAGCCGCAGCAGTAGCATTATCAGAGGAATCAAAGCAGCTAGCCGCCGCAGCCGCATACTCAGCAGCAGATCAAAGCCACACACAACAAGCATAACTCCTTAGGCAAGAAATCAAAAAAACAAATTGGTGGGTTAAAAAAAGTTGGATGTTGATTTTACCGTACTTAATTACATGTGTTACTTTCATGAATGTTATTATATATATATAAGCTTTTACTCTATAATAAAGGAACAGAATTTTGTTTTGATTTTTGGTTTTACCTTATGTTTTCTGTAAATCTGTGTCGGTCATACTCTGAATAAATGCTAGCTTTGACGAAGAAGATGATCGTTCCGGGGTTTTTATTGTTCTTCATCGGAAGAAATAGAAACTAACAGGTGCTACTGCAGAGGGAGAGAGCTAGATCAAAGCACATGGTCTGATATGTAAGGCCATGCCATTTTATAATATAGACAATTTAGGCACATAAGAGCAAAAGGTTTTCTTGTTCTTCTCGTGAGGAGGCAGCAGATGCAGGACTGAGGACTCTGATCTCAACAAAAACGTGCGATAGTTTATAGGCTTTGTACAGAATCTATTAACATGTATATATGCAAGTCAAAATTGCCCAGTAATGTAAGATATGACTAGGAATCTGTTCTTGTGTGTGCACTCTGCTGCTCTACGCTTATATTAAATGGGGAGATCAGAGCCCCTAGAATTGAAGAAGTAAGAAAGAGACTGAATAGCAATATGCATGGTACTGGGTTACCAAGATCATATGAGATCATATTCAATAATGTTACCATCTGATTAATGTGAACGTTCCACAAGTCTTTTGTCATCAATGTTTTTTTTTTCTCTGCATTAGACATTGACAATACAGAAATGTTGAGCACTATGTGAAATGATCTAATCTTCCGGAAACACTTCCATTATGCTTTACTAATGTTCTGAAATCGCTAGGCAATAGACATTCAATACAGTAATGACGAACACCCATTTGAAATGGTCCAAATTAACAACTGATACACGACGACATACACCACACTTTACTAATGTTATGAAATCGCTAGGCAATAGACGAACAATGACAATACATAAAATGGTGAGCACTATGCTAAATGGTCCAGTGGTTCCGAAACACCTACACCATGCTTTACTAATGTTTTGAAATCAATAAGTAATAGACATACAATACAGAAATAACGATCGTCCATATGAAATTATCTAACTGGGCAACTACTACATCATACTTTACTAATATTATTAATCGCTAAGCAAAAGACAAACAATAACATTACAAAAATAGTGAGCACCATGCGAAATGGTCCGATGGTTTCGAAACAACTAATTATCAATTACTTTACTAATTAAGACCACTAATTCATGGTTGCAACCCCAACATTTTCACTTTTCTAACTAATTCATGGTCCTCTTTGCTGAATCTTTCATGTAATGAAAAACGACAACAACAAAACTATATATATACTTTTTCATAAAAATCTGAATAAAACAGAAGTTTCAGAGCGGAGGAGTAGCGTCCAAGTCAGCAACAAAAAAAAGCTTCAAAAATAAAAAAAGTCCCGCCGTGATCATATATTGTGTTGAAGCTTCAATCACCCAAGTATCAAGTGTCACCATATATAGTGAATACACTATTTTGAATAAAATTTTAATAATATTATTAATATTTTTGCGATATTTTTGTTTTTTTACTTCTTGATATTAATTTTACATATAAATATTTTTTGTTCAATATTTCTCGAAATATTTGATATTTTCTGATATATCGTCGAAATTTTTGATATTTTCGAATTTATCCGAAATTTTAATTTTACGTATATGTTGATCACACTGAATCAAAAACACAGAATTCTTCATGCTAGTAACTCAAAAACTCAATCAAATAATTCCTATAAATAATTAACAAAACACAACTTATAAGTTTCAAAACACATATTAATCATATAAGAATCTAATAAATATCAAATACAAATTTTTATGTATTTATCTCAATTTCCATCAATTTTTTATCGCATCGATATTTCATTGATATTTTTGTCAAAATATCCGTATTTTAAACAGTCAATATATTTGATATTTGATATTTTACTCCATAATCACAATAAAAAACTCCCTCCCAAATTTTCACAAATGCACCACCAAAAACTCCAAAGTTCACACCTTTAATGGCCGCCACCTCCGCCACCGTGGTCTCTCACTTCTCTACTACTTCAAAGTTTCAATCTTTCACTCCTCACACCCATAAAGTCAGAACCTTTAGCCTTAAAATCACTTCCTGCCTCTCTCTAAAGCAACCTAATGATCTCGCCTCCCAAAGCTACGCCGTCCCTTTCGAAGCCCTCCGCGTCGTCTTTGCCGCCGCCGGCACCGGCAGCCACATCTATCCGGCCGTCGCCATCGCCGACGAGCTCAGAAACGCAAACCCAAACGCCCAGATTCTATTTCTGGGGGCACCCAGAAGCATGAAGAGCCGCGCTGTCCCCTCCGCCGGGTACTGTTAACCATAGTATAACTACTGATATGAGGTTCAACCAGGGTTAGTTTACGGTTGTGTCAGTTGAGGTTTGTTGGCTACTGTGCTTAGCTGTTATACACTGTACACTTAGTCACCTATAGTCACCTAGCACGTGTCTATTTTCTGTACTCTCTGCAGCTGATATATGCTGCTGTAGTCTTGTGTGTTTGTACATCAATACAGCTCATACAGTCACACTTTTATCATGTTTGTTCTCTCTCTCTCTCTCTCTCTCTCTCTCTCTCTCTCTCTCTCTCTCTCTCTCTCTCTCTCTCTCTCTCTTTCTCTCTCCGCCATTGATGCTTCTTCAAGCTCTTGCTGAGCTTTCATGGTACCAGAGCGCCAGGTTCTCATCCTGACATAGCTCACAGTCAAATCTGCTGCTCAATCATCCTCTCTTTCAATACAACAGTGTTCTTCTTCTGATTACTTCAGATAAGCTGCTTCTAGTCTATACCTCGATTGCTATATACTTGTCTGATCTTCTTCCTAATCTGTGATTCGAAGCTTTGGTTTATCATTCTCTACACGTTGATATACATCTTGTGAAATTTTGAGCTGTATTGCTATCATATCAGTATCTTCTGTTACATATTCAACTCTAGCTTTCGATCTGTGAAATCATGTCGTCTACTTCAAGCTATAGCTCTCATACACCTATGTTTCTACCTAATATCTTACTGGATGCTACAAACTATCCAACATGGTTGTTTCGTATGGAACAATTTCTTCGTGCTCATAACCTGTATGGCTTTGTGGATGGTTCACATGTGTGTCCTCCTCATTCTGTACCTGGTCCTGAAGGAAATCTACTTCCTAATTCTGATTTCTCTGGTTGGAAAACGCAAGATCAATGTGTTGCTCATATGATTAGTCAAACATTGAGTAACCCTGCTATGAAGTGTGTTGTTGGTACCAAATCATCACAGGATATGTGGACTAAGCTGTGGTTGAAATTTGCTGCTCCTAATAAACAGAACATCCTTCAGCTGAAATCTAACTTTCAGAAGCTAAAGAAAGGATTGGATTCTATTGAAACATACCTTGAGAAGGTCAAGGAAGCTAGAGATGCTCTTGAAACTGTTGGTGTGTGTCTTGATGATGAAGATGTGGTTGTCACAATTCTTGCTGGCCTGCTTAAGTCTTACAATGCTACCAAACAGCTTATTCGTACCAATTATACTGCTGGAACTATTGATGAGCTTAAAGTGATCTTACAAGCTACAGAGGCTGATCTGGAAGAAGATGATGAAGACTTACCTACTATGCCTCTTTCTGCTATGATAGCTGCAAATTCACATCGTTCTGCATCAACTAATATGTCTGTGTGCAGTACTCAATCTCAATCTGCTCTTCCATCTGTGGTGTCACAACCTTAATCACCTCCTGGCTTTGCTGCCCCTAGTAACACTCCTAGTGAGTCTGTCATATCTGCTGCAATTGCATGATTCTTTGCTGGACGTGGCAATGGAGGAAGTGGAAGTAACAGAGGCTACAACAGTGGTGGTAGAGGCTATGGCAGAAGCAACAACAATAGAGGCTTTGGGAGAGGTATCAATGCTTCTTACAATGGAGGGTTTTAGCATAACAATAACAACAATATCAGAAGCAGTGCATCTACTGGTGTGCTTGGAGCCATTCCATCCTCATCTCAATGTCAGCTATGTGGAAGGTTAGGACATTTTGCTAAAACCTGCAATTTGTTTCAGAAGATGCAGCAGAATCAAGCCTACAAGGGGCTATGTACCTTCTGTAATAGTGACAGTCACACAGTGGAGAACTGCTACTACATCAAAGGTTTCCCTCGACAAAACACATCCAACTATAACACTTCTGATGAAGACAGCAATACAAATCAAATGGAGGCTGCCATTGCAAAGGTTGTTCATGCTATGA
This sequence comes from Geum urbanum, assembly GCA_946800695.1. Lineage (NCBI taxonomy): Eukaryota > Viridiplantae > Streptophyta > Magnoliopsida > Rosales > Rosaceae > Geum > Geum urbanum. The sequence goes on along the minus strand of OX327012.1, from coordinate 49,618,819 downwards.
TGGCATCACAACTGACATCTCCACAAGCTATGCATGCTGCAACTATTCCTGTACCTCAAGCTATGTTGGCCTCAAACACTACAACTCCACCATTCTGGCTTGCTGATTCTGGTGCTTCAAATCACATGACAAGTGAACTTCAGCTTCTGCAGAATGTTGCTCCTTACAGTGGGAATCAATCTGTCCAAATTGGAAATGGAGAGCAGCTAAACATTACACATATGGGTAACACATTGTTAGGAAGTCTAAAGCTTAACAATGTTCTTCTAATCCCTCAACTTGCTGCACATCTACTATCTATATATCAACTGTGCAAAGATAATAACTGCAGAATATGGTTTGATGAGTTTGTTTGTGTCATACAGGACAAGGTACTGGGCAAAGTTCTCTACCAAGGGCAATGTGAGCAAGGGTTGTATCCAATTCCGTTTGATCTTCCTTCTCTCAAAATAATACCTCAAAGTATCCAACACAGATCTAATAACACTGCAGTATCATCTCAGCAGTCTACAATAACTCAAGGTGTCAATGTCACTTCATCTCTTTCTGTTCCTACTGCTTTTTTGGGAAAAAATGTGCATACCAATCTGTGGCACAGGCGATTGGGACATCCCAGCAATGAGATCACTACCAGAATGCTGCAAAAAGGAAATATTAAGGTTGTAAATGATGTAGTCAGCTCATTATGTGAAGATTGTTTAGCTGGGAAGTTTCAAAATCCCCCTTTTCCTATTTCTGAGTCTAGGAGTCTTCAACCATTTGAGATCATACATTCTGATGTATGGGGTCCTTCTCCCTTTATATCCATTGATGGTTGTAAGTACTTTGTACTGTTTGTAGATGATTTTTCCAGATATACATGGATTTTTCCTATGAAACAAAAAAGTGAAGTGTTTACATACTTTCATATCATATGTGCCTATGCTGAAAATCAATTTTCTAGATCAGTTAAAATTCTGCATAGTGATGGAGGTGGTGAGTATACCAGCAATGCCTTCAAAATGTTTCTGAATAGTAAAGGGATGATTCATCACCTATCCTGTCCCTACACTCCTCAACATAATGAGATATCAGAAAGGAAAAACAGGCACATCAGGGAGACTGCTGTCACACTGTTGCATACTGCATCAATGCCTCAAAAATTCTGGTATCATGCTGTTGCTATGGCTACCTACCTCATTAATAGGATGCCCTCTCCTGTTACATCTATGGATTCACCTTTTGAAAAACTATACAACAAGTCACCATCACTGGAAATACTTCGTGTTTTTGGTTGTGCTTGCTTCTCACTCATGGCTCCCTATAATCAGCACAAGCTACAACCTAAAACAGTCAAGTGTGTTTTTCTAGGTTTAGCTGCAGGATATAAAGGGTACATATGCTATCATACTGTAAGCAAGAAGTTCATTATATCCAGGCATGTGTTCTTTGATGAACTTCAGTTTCCTTATGCAATCAGGAATAACAGTGTGACAGGTCAACCTGCTGTACAAGCTCAATATGACATGACAAGTCAACCTGCCGTACAAGCTCAAGCTGACACTTCTGATCACTCAACATCCATACACCCTTGCTCCACAACTACCCTAGTCCCTTGGTGCCCTTACCTTGTTCTTCACAATCAAATGATCATCTGTTAGGTAATTTTTCTAATCCTGATAATATTACTATCTCCACACCTTGTATTCCTGCAGTCTCTTCTCATACATGTTCTGAGCCTATATCTAGTCCTCATGAGACTTCTGCTGAATCACCTTGGTCCTCCCCTCATGAGAATCTCATTGAGTCTCATTCAAATCTGTTTCAAGATGACTGTCATACCAGTGCTGCCTTTGATGAAAACAATGGTACTATGGAGTTATCTACTCAACCTGGAGTTGGAATATCTGTTATGCTAAACTGCTCTCCTTCTCGTACTACAAGTCAAGTGTCAGAAGCAAATATCTTGCATCCTGTTGCTGGCTTCACAAGTGACAATCCCTCTGGTCACTCAATGCTTACCAGAAGCAAAAGAGGAATCTTCAAGCCTAAATCCTTATTGTCTATTGTGTCAGATCCTGTTCAAGATCTGTCAAATATTGAACCTGTCAATTACAAGAATGCAATGAAAACACCAGTCTGGATGCAAGCTATGACCACTGAGTACAATGCTCTGATGAAACAGCAGACATGGGATCTTGTCCCACTTCCCACTGGAAAGAATTTGGTGTCCTGCAAATGGTTGTTCAAGATTAAAAGACATTCTGATGGTACCATTGCACGTCATAAAGCCAGATTGGTTGCTCGTGGTTTCAGTCAAGAATATGGGATTGACTATGCAGAAACATATTCTCCAGTGGTCAGACACACTACAGTTCGAATGGTTATCTGTATTGCTGCTTCAAAAGGGTGGAATTTACACCAGATGGATGTCACTAATGCATTTCTACATGGTACCCTTACAGAAGAAGTGTACATGTCTCAACCTGGAGGTTTTGTCAGTTCTAAACATCCTACATATGTCTGCAAACTGAATAAATCCTTATATGGTCTTAAGCAGGCTCCAAGAGCATGGAATGATAAGTTTACATCCTTTCTTCCCTCTCTTGGCTTTGTTAGTTCCTATGCTGATCCATCGTTATTTGTTAAACATGTATCCTCCTCTTGCAAAACTCAGTGTGTTTTTCTCCTCCTTTATGTTGATGATATTATCATCACTGGTGACAATGAAGTCCTTATCCAAGAAATCAAAGATGCCTTGCTTCATGAGTTTGATATGAAAGATTTAGGAAGACTTCACTTCTTCTTGGGACTGGAAATTCAATATACAAGTGATGGAATTTTTGTGTCACAGCAGAAGTATGCCAAAGACCTGTTACACAAATCTGGCCTCAGTGAATGCCACTCTGTCATCACTCCATGCCGGTCTGGTGTCAAGCTTCTCAAGGATAGTGGCATACCACTGACAGATATAGAAGCCTCATTATTCAGAAGCATGGTAGGCTGCCTGCAATACCTCACCTTTACAAGGCCAGACATCACATATGCAGTCAACACTGTGTGTCAATTCCTTCACTGCCCTACTACAGATCACTTCATTGCAACTAAGCGCATTCTGAAATATGTCAAAGGTACATTGAATCAAGGTATCATGTTCAACAGGCTTCCAGCCACTGCTCCAACTCTTCTTCGTGCCTATTGTGATGCAGACTGAGCTGGTGACCCCAACGACAGGAAATCCACAACTGGCTTTGTTATACTGCTCAACTCTTGTCCCATTTCGTGGTGTAGCAAGAAACAACATGCTGTATCTCGCTCATCAACTGAGGCTGAATACAGAAGCATGGCAGATACAACTTCTGAACTCATGTGGCTATCTCATCTCCTTCGTGATCTCCATGTTGATCTGACCTCTTCCCCTACGCTTCACTGTGACAACATCTCTGCTATTGCTTTGGCAACTAATCTGATTCATCATAGCAAGCTCAAACACATTGAAATTGACATACATTTTACTCGTGATCAAGTCAAGGCAGGACATATTACTTTACAGTTTGTCTCCTCCAGTGAACAACTTGCTGATCTGTTCACAAAAGGATTATGCTCACCTCTTCATTCTCACTTCCGTAACAGCTTGATGATGACTCCTCCTCATCATCCAGCTGAGGGGGAGTCTTAACCATAGTATAGCTACTGATATAGGGTTCAACTAGGGTTAGTTTACGGTTGTGTCAGTTGAGGTTTGTTGGCTACTGTGCTTAGTTGTTATACACTGTACACTTAGTCACCTATAGTCACCTAGCACGTGTCTATTTTCTGTACTCTCTGCAGCTGATATATGCTGCTGTAGTCTTGTGTGTTTGTACATCAATACAGCTCATACAGTCACACTTTTATCATGTTTGTTCTCTCTCTCTCTCTCTCTCTCTCTCTCTCCGCCATTGATGCTTCTTCAAGCTCTTGCTGAGCTTTCAGGTACGACTTCGCCGCCGCCGTCTCCGCCGCCAAGATCCGCCGTGTAAACCTCCTCTTACTTATCATCTGATCAAGTCGGTCATCAGAAGCTACTTGAAGTTGAAGGAGTTTGATCCGCATGTGGTGATCGGCACCGGCGGGTACGTGTCTTTTCCGGTGGGGATTGCGGCGGCGATGAAGAGAGGAGTGAAGCTTGTGATCCAAGAACAGAATGCTGTTCCGGGTTTCGCCAATTGGGCGCTTTCGTTTTTGGCCGATATTGTGTTTGTGGCTTTTAATTCTACTATTGATTGTTTCCCAAAATGGAAGAAATGTGTGATGTGTGGTAATCCGGTGAGGCTGTCTTTGAAGAAGAATGTGTCCAAGGCTGCGGCGAGAAGGCGGTTCTTCCCCGAGTCCGGGGAGGAGGAGGTGGAGAAGATGAAGGTGCTTTTGGTGCTTGGTGGGTCTTTAGGTGCTAATGCCATCAACATTGCTCTGCTGAATTTGTATTATCAGATGCTGTTGGAGAAGGAGGACTTGTTGATCATATGGCAGACTGGAGTAGAGGCCTATAATGAGATGGAGAGCCTCGTTAAGAATCATCGGCGGCTGCTTTTGAAGCCGTAAGTGCGCTCTGTGATCCTGTTTTAACTTGATGATGTACAATGGGATGGTTTAGAATACAATGTGTTTCATGTTCATATAGAAAGCTATAACAGTAGCGATTAGTGTGATGTTTATCTTTTTTGGTCTTTAGCTCCTGTGTTTGTTTGACGCTGATGCAACTCTGCATTTTCAAGGTTCATGCATAAGATGGATTTGGCATATGCAGCTGCAGACCTAGTTGTTTCGCAAGCTGGTGCATTGACTTGCTATGAGATCTTGGCAACCGGGAAGCCTTCTATTCTGTTAATTTCAGTTTTTTAAGTACTAAAGCATATACTGATCGTCTATGTTTCATTAGCCTAATTACTTGCGAAACTAACATGCCCACAATGTACTATGTTTGGATCATGTTCATGGTAATTGGTATCAATAGGTTGTTGGTTCTTTTGCTTATGATGTGAACTCTGAATTTGTAGATACCATCACCAGATAATGATGAAGGACATCAATTCAAAAATGCTTCTTTATTGGCGGACTTAGCTGGTGCAAAGGTTATAACCGAAGATAAACTTGATTCAACAACACTAGCAAATGCAATCGAAGAGATACTAGGTAAGTCTATTCTGTTTCGTTATAAGATATTGGTTGCTTGACCTCAAAGTGATTCATTGGGTAACTTTGAAGTTCAAACTATCTAAGGTCCTCAAAATCATTTCTTGCTGTAAATATTTCTCATTTGGCATATATTACTTTGAATCCTTCCATTATTCCAAGGTCTTGCACAACTGTTTGGCATGTTGTGTATTGACATAATGTAGTGTATTTCCTTTGTATATATTCTAGACTATATAAGATAGTTTACTTATAAAATAAAAATAATATATAGTTTACTTTGACTTTCTTTAGCGTAAACATTTAGTCGTATAATTTACGATCTCTTTTCTTGTACGGGGGATGAGAGTAAAATGGCAGATATGTCTGAGAGGGCTCTGAAGGCTGTAAACTCAAATGCCTCTGTTGAGATTGCGCAGCATGTTCTTTCTCTAGTCAACTTATCAAGATCAAAGAAGACCTAAAGTATTCTATGCCTGACTATAGACCTAGACCTAGCTCACTGGCTGATTCTCCATTTCAGATAGCAGTCCACTCTTATTTCGGCAAAACGTTTTCTTTTGAATCTTCATCATTGAACATTTTGTTGGAGAACTTGTTGAAAATGGCTATGTTTGGTTGGTAGGTGATCCACATAATTCCAAACACCAAGGGTTACATGAACACAGCCTGACATCTTAATTTGATCCAGTTGCTAAGGTGTCTGTTTAAGGTGGTTGCTAGGTAGGTCACTACTTCAAATTCTCTAGGACATGAAACCAAAACTCCCAGAATTGTGAGGTATCACTCCACGGCTCTTATATAGTTATTCGTTGAGTTGAATTGACGACGCCGATTTGCATTAAATCTTAATATAGTTTTGGTGACGGAGATTAGAATAAACTATCAATATGTACTATTTATCGATCTAGAAATCATTTGGAAACAGATCAAATCAATTCAGATTCAAAAGAGAACAAACTAACACGTCTTCCGATTTCTAGCTCGAAAAAAATGTGAGAATTTTATACAAAAAAAATTCAAAATTAGCAACAAATACAAATCGAACAATGACAGTTGAACACGCAATAGATTCTGTGTCGAGAAATCATGTTGGAATGACTCCTCCTTTCTCGTCACCAATTTGAATTCAGTACACGATTACACCTAAAATTGTTATCAACTCGATCACATATCATAATTAGTTAGTTAATTAGTTACTGTGGTTTATCGGTTTTTATTACAATAATAATAATAATAATAATAATAGTAGACTAGTAGTGTATGACTAGTTCTCTAACGTTCTAAAACTGAAATTTTTTTGTAGTCAAGAACACTATAAACTTTTGGGCAGTGTAGTACCATTCTGTAATGTTCAGACACCGAGTGTTATTTTAGGAAACACAAGCTTCCCATGCTCACCATGAGCTTCCCCATATAAAGACCAACAAGACCTCCCCCAGATTTTTATATAATTTTTTATTTTTTTTAATATTATTTCTCTCCCGCTAAATTTGCCGAGCATCTCATTTTTTTTTCTTCTAATTTTTCTAAATGTCGTTTCTCGTTCCCTGCTCCGATCTCCGATCCTACTTCGTCCCGACCCGATTCCCCGATTCTCCGTCTCCGCCCGCTTCAGCTCCACCAAGGCCGCCGCTTTGAATTTCGACAACAACAAGACAATGACGAACGACCCTCGGCGGTCTATTTGTACCGCCGATGAGCTTCACTACATTCCCAGCTCCGATTGGAACCTCGCTCTCTGGCGATACCTCCCTTCCCCTCAGGTAGTAGGTCCCTCCTCCAATTATTAATTATTTCCGTTTGTAAATTTACTATGCTTTTAGTGAATTTCTGGTAGTTAATTACTTAATTACTGTGCTTAATCGAGGTTTTTATGGTCAGGCGGAGCCGAGGAATCATCCGCTGCTGTTGTTGTAGGGGCTCGCCACGAATGCGATTGGATACGATCTCTCTCCTGAGGTTGAATTTGATTTTGATTTTGTTTTGGAAAATTAGTGAAATTAAAAAAAGGCATGAATTTCAGTGGAAGTGTGAGGATTTTGGTTTTGTTGTTTCTATATAGGTTTGTTTAGTGCGTGTTGAAATGTATGTGACTGATTTGTTTTTTTTTTTGGGTAGTCATCGTTTGCGCGCTACATGGCTGCCTGCGCAAGGATACCATACATGGATTCTTGAAGTGAGAGGAGCCGGATTGAGCACGCGAGGATTGTTGGAGTTGGAGGACATTTCTTCGGTGAAGTGTGTCGAGAATGGTGAGGATGTTTTTTTTGAGTCACATTACGTAGTTTGTAGTTAAATTCTTTTGGTTGTTTTTGTTTGAGACTTTGAATGAAATTGAGTACATTTTGGTTTTATGTATGTTTGGTGGAAGCAGGGCCGTTCAATATTGTTGAAGTAGGGCAACGAGCTGTTACGACTTTTGTAGATTTCCAAGAGCGGTTGATTGGGACTTTGATCACTATTTGGAAGAGGATGTGCCTGTTGCGGTGAGGTGACAGTCCTTTGATGTGTCGTTAATTATATGTACTTGATTTTAGGTTTCTCATTTTGGATCTCAATATGTGCATATGCATGTCTTTATGCTTACCAGAGATCGTAACTTTTATTGTCCGAAACAACAATTTTGTTGTCTTAGATGGAGTATATAAGAACTCACTGCAAACCAGAGGACAGGAAGCTTCTCGCTATTGGTCACTCGATCGGGGGTATCTTGCTGTATGCAAGGCTCTCACGATGCTGTAAGTTGCCAAGCTAAATGTTGTAACCATATTGTCTCTAGTTTTTCACTTTTTCTTATTCCTTAAGTAGTAGTCACCAGTTATCTGAGTTTCTTACCTACTGTATAGCCTATAGGCCTTATTTTTAGGATTATTACAATGTTTCTTCCTTGACACTAAATTTATAACTATACTGTTTTTAGCTTCTCAAGGACAAGATTCTGGTTTAGTATCAGTTGCAACTTCGGGGTCATCACTAGACTACAGACCTTCAAAATCATCACTCAAGTTGTTTTTACCTTTGGTAAGTCATATGAATGACAACTTTTATTGAAAAGTGTACTATGATAAGTGTCTGCCTTTAATTCCGAAAGTGATGGCTGTTTCTACCGGATTACGCGGGACGTAATCTAGCAGAAGCAAATACGAGTAATTTCCTTGCGTCCGAATGTTCGGGTTGTTCGGATGGTCGGGTGCCTTATCTCTTCGGGTGTTCGGGTATTCGGGTGTTCGACTCCCACTGTTAGAAGAATACAACGACAAACGGGCGGTCAGATGGTCGAGACAGGGGTGGCCTGCCTTCAACGCTCTGATGCCTAAGTTAGAAGATATATTGGATATAACAGTCAAACGAACGTGTAAGAAAGTGGGTTGGAGTATTGAATGCTAGAATTGAATGATTGTCCTTACCTGTAGTAAATGTCTTACCTATATAGGTGGTTGAGATTGTTGCTTGCTTGTGTTCTTCGATGTGGGATATAGCTGTTTTGCTGTCACGTGTTCCTAGCATTCAGATGTGAGCTTGTCGGGCGCGTGCTCGATCGGATGGGCTCAGTCTTGCGGGTGAAGTTGTTGCTTCCTGAGTGATCTTTTGGGTGGTCGGGTAGGTGTTGATCACCTGTTTAATTGGATAAATATGTTTAATTAACGAACTAATGGTGCTATACTAACAATAGCCATCATAAATTAACTGTGGTGCTCAGGCAGACCCAGGTCAGGTGCTAAATATTCATGTTCCATTCGGTGCAATATATACTGATATGCATCATCTTGTAAGGCGTACTCCAGTTTTATCGTGGTTAAAACCTCAAGTTTCTGCTAAATACACGATGGATCCAGAGTTGTACGAAAAGCATGTCCTAAACAATTTCTGTAAATCCCGATTCATGTCTGGTCACACTGATATATTGCAAGTCAAAAACTGTCTTTTGAGCTGATACCAACACGAATAGTAATCATTCTTTGCACCCTCCTAGGCAATGATTTAGTACTATTCATAATCTTCCCTTAATTGTAATTGTCAATGTGATCGTATTATGCAGGTACTGTCCCTGCTAAGGTTCTCTTGCAACTGGCATCAGCTTTCGAGGAGGGTGGCTTATGTGACAGGAGTGGGACTTTCTTTTACAAACATCTATGCAAAAGCAATGTCCCGATCTTAGCCCTTGGAGGAGATCAGGACCTAATATGTCCTCCTGAAGCTGTTTACGGTGGGATGTTAATATAGCTGAGCCTGATGTCTTATTTTATATATCCCACAAACTAACTTCCATTTTCTTCCCTTTCATGTTTGGGCTTGATGCACCTTGAGTAGAAATGGTGAAGGTCATTCCTGAGCAATTTGTTAGTTTCAAAGTTCTTGGAGAACTGGGTGGTCCACATTATGCTCACTATGATTTGGTTGGAGGTCGAGGGGTACGACTCAAATGCCCTTTTTGTTATCTTTGTTGTTTTAGAAATTGTGATCGTAGAGAATAATATGAAATAATGAATTGTGTAAATTTATTAATGAATGAGCAACTCCTATATATAGGAGAGTACAAGATGTGCAAACAGGAAAGTAATTTTATTACATCTCTGGATAAGCTATACTACCGTATCCTGTGATCTCCACTATAACTAGGAACATCAAATATCATACAACACTCCCCCTTGTGCCGGTGTATGGTGGTGACGTTTCTTCATTTGCTTCATTGATGCCTCATCAAAAACTTTACCGAGTCAAAAACCTTTGTAGGAGAAAAATCGGTCTCGCCAAGTAAAAAGAGTGCAGATCGTTGTAGATGATGATATGACACATAACTATGTTGTCTCATTAAAACCTTGCTAAGTAATAAAAATTCAGTGGGATAAAAACAACCTTAGTCAAGGAAAAAGAGTACAACGTGTCCTTCACATCCAGAAACGCTCATGTGTATGCTAAACTCCCCCTGAAGTCTGCATCTCCCCCTGATATCTACATCAAGGGTAGCTTGAATAAACTGAGCAACCCTATGCTCTACACATGCTTCTCAAATGTGAAATTTGACCAATAACTTAGAAAGTCTGTTATATTATCCTCAAATCAAACTTGGTCAACCATAACCTTGAGGATTGTTTGTTTGCTGACTATAGAATAACTTATGCGATATATTTTTGGTGTTTTCACCCTACATGTAATCTAGCTTCATCACTTTGATGCAAGCAACATTATCCTCATAATGTATGTAGATTCATCAGTGGTGATACATAAACCACTTGATTGTCGATATGTGCACTTATGGATCTCAACCATATGCACTCCATAACAACTTCATGTTAGATCAATAATCTCAACATGGTTCGAAGATGTAGCGACAAAAGTCTGCTCTCTAGACTTCAAGATATCGCGGTGTTACCCATGGTAAATACATAATCAACTTGAGAACAATTTTTGTGCGGATCAGAGAGATATTCAACTTCAGCAAAACTTGCCAACACATCACAACGATTGTTGGTGTAGGGGGTGAAGGGAAATCAACGCGACTCTCTTTGTGGTGCTCTTACTGCCAATGCCACTCTCTTTATGGACTCTCTGTAGGGATAGATTAAGCCCATATCTTTCATACTCTTTGATAGTAAAAGATTGTCTTTAAACCATTCTAATAGCATTGCGTGGGCGCATAGCTACATCTAGCTATTAAGTTCAACAAGAGTGGGGAGCTAAGTCTTGTGTATTATGCTAAGTACACTTTTGCACTTAGATTAGGTATTTTAGCCTCTAACACGTCTTCGTCATCATCTCTTGGACGAAAATGGATCCCTCTAAGGGTCAAGACTATAGCAGATCATGGGAGTATTCATAGGCTTCACTTTATCATCATAAAGTGCAACATATCTTAGAATATAAGCCGATGATGGAGAATCTCATCATTACGGTGCTCGAGTTCCCGTCACTACATGTGACTCCTTTATTCGAGAAAAAACCGTATCTTTCCAAGATCTTTCATCTCAAATTCGGATTTCAAACACTTTGCAAATCCTGAACTTGTCCTATAAATGAACACGCATTGGCATATCCATTTTCAATCAAGTAGTCACTTTGTGAACGTTTCAATCTTATTGTGAACGCACTCTGTAGTCTAGAGCTACTTGATTTGAGTAAATGAAGTCCATCTGAGACATTCATATCTATCTCCTATTCTAGATCCCCATAGAGATACGTCATGACCACGTTTATAAGTTGCATGTCAAGTTTTTCGGAAACTACCAAACTGACAAGATAGTGAAGTGCACTGACATCCATTACGAGAGAATTTATCTCATCGTAGTCGATTTCAAAGCGTTTTGAGAAGCCTTGCGCCATGAGGCGAGTATAATCTCTTTATTCTCATCACACTTTCTAACAAAGACCCATTTCGATAGGTTTTACACTTGGGTGTGTCGGCATCACCAACCCAAAGACTTTTTTCTTTGTTAGTGAACATTATCTGGATCACTTCTTTCCATGTAGATATGTTCGATAAGTCTCAAAATTTTATAATCTCATGTACTCTAGTGTAGTTTGTAGAAATCTCTATATTCTGAGGAATTGGTTTTAGCATTAAGGCGTCCCTTAATGATAACCATAATCCAAATATATTTTCATGAGACGGAATAGAGTATCAATGATCAATTGATCATATTGTGCCAAACTCGCTCCCTTCCTTAGACGAGTATTTATCGAACATTTGGGTTTCATACGTTCTTCAGCGGAACATATGGCCTGTGACGACACTATGCCACTTTGTGATGTCACAATGCCACATTTTATGGTGGCAGCGCCATAACCAACTCCTTTTGGTGGCGCCATGTCCTTTCAAATGGACATAAATCCTTACAGGCATGTTTGCAGCAAGTATATGTGATCTCGTCACTTTCACGATACTAGAAAACGTATCAGGCATCAAATATGTTACGTTCTATCGTTTGGGGATCATGATGAGACATAGTGAGGACACAACCCTTCATGTCGTTCCTATTGAACATGGTTGTTCATATCTCCCCCTAACGACGAGAAGACTGTCTCATCAAAGTGACATCCACAAAATTAGCGGTAAAGAGATCACCTGTCAAGGTTCTTATAGCAGATTCTAGTAAAGACTCATGTCCAACGTATGTATTCATACATCTCGATTGACCCATCATAATGTGTTGTGGCAGAGCAATTTTGGCACATATATGCGTAAGTGCGAGATATTATCTTCGCACACAGTCACTAGCTGCGCAAAATAAGATTGTGTGATGGTAGATCGTAGACGATGAAGTATAGCTGCATGCGATATTGCATAACCCTAAGCAGAAAATATTAGTGGGCATTACCAATGCTCAGACTACTATCGTAGTTGCTAAACAGTAGTTTTCTGCTAGACTATTTGAGTTTGTTCATGAGAGTATGATACCAATATCAAATATCAATCATGTGCAATATATGTCATCGAAACTCTTCAATGTAAACTTTCTAGCATTATTAAGTCAAATAGACTATCAATGAGATGATTCGGGCAGTGAGTCCGTAGTCATATGACCTAAGCTAGAAGTTTGAGTAGCATTACAAGTGGACGATGGCACGACACGTGACCAGTGTGTCTGCATTATAATCAACACCACAAAATATCGTAGTGATCCGCTAGTTGGTTGAATCGTTCCATAGATTCACTTTAGATTCTATATAGTGAGAACATATGTGTCATTTGCATATAATGGTCCCAATCATAATCTCTCTTGAATGAGTGGGCTTTGCAATAACGAGTTATGAGCCTTTGAAAATAACCAATGAGGATTTTGGTTGAGGCTTGGAGTTTCCATGAACTCAAGAAGCGGGATAGGAGACTAGCACGCCATCCTTGGCGTTTAGTTTTCTCCTCTTGGGGGAAGAGACGTCGATCACTAATTGACGTTTGGACGATGGAGCCACCACTGAATGGTGCCCAACTCCAATCTCTTATGAACCATCTTTGGTTCTTGCTTCATTTCACTCGAAAGAAGGAATGTCCGATTGAAGTTCTCAAAATCTGGATCATCATATCACGACATGGGTGTCTCAACTTGTCGTATCAAAGCTTATATGTGTATGAATCCCTTAAGTCATTTCACATAACATCATTTGATTCTACAACTCTCTTTTAGTTGTCTTACATAGCCCATCTGTCTGACACATAAGTTTCTCTAATATTCGGATTATACCGCAATCATTAGAGATAGTGCAAAGGAACTTATGTACATTCTCACTTGAAAATTGTTGGCGTAGATGATGAGAAGACCCATGTCCATTCTCATAATATAGAAACATAATTGACAAGGTACAAAGTCAATGTAAGTTGTCTATGTCATAACATAGTATATGTAATTCCCATATCAATGAGACACTCAAAGTTCTCGGGGAAAATACTTGCAAAGAAAAAAGTCTTGCATGAGGAAAAATCAAAAAATAACTCGAAAGTTTGGTTTTCTGGGGATATGCTTTCGATCCATCGAAGCACCCCCTCGGGTTGATCCCTCGATCCATCGAAGGGATTCCTCAAGAAATTTTTCGATCCATCAAAGGGTTTCCTCAGGAAATTCCTCGATCCATCAAGGATACCTTCGATCCATCGAAGGGCCTCCTCGGATTTTCCTCAGGTTTTGGCCTTCCTCGGGTCAAGCTGACTTTCGTGTACGTAAACATGGATAACTTTGTCTAGAAAATAACTTTTGACATTCCGGATGAATTTCTAGAAACTAGACTTTCGTATCTTTCTGAGCATATATTACTCATATGCTGAATCATTCTGAATCAATCCCAGATTCATGTCAAAGCTAAGTAATCTGCACAACCAATTGTGTTATGTCGGTTTCAGACCTCTGTCTAGTGAAATAAGCATAACCTTTTATAGAAAATAGATATCGACGAGCTGGACATAGTTCTTGAAACTAGAGGTCTGTATCTTTTCAACCATATGTCATCCATATGTTGGTTTATTCTGGACATATCCCAGTTTGTCGTCGAAATCGACTAATCTGCAGAGCAAATTTTGTTATGTCCTGTTTCTGACCTTTTTCCAGTAATACGGGCATAACTTTTTCTAAAAATTAGCTATCGACAATCTGGAGGTAATTCTGAAAAAAACTAGACATTCGTATTTTTTCAGCCATATACAACTCATATGCTGATTATTTCTGGGCAATTCCCAGTTCTTTGTCGAACCTGGCTGTTAGTGAGGCATATTCTATTTTCTGTGTTTTCGGGAATTTAGAGCACTCTTAGCTATCCCAATTGATACATCGACGAATTTGCAAGTTTGCAAGGACATCTAAAATCGTTTGGGTAGCTCTTTTCACTTATGACCAGGTGAAGAGAGATCAATATAGGTGGGACATAAAGTCCGCTCAAATACCTTTATCGAAAATTTCTTGTTCTAGACTTCACAAGTTACTAAGATGAGTTCTAGTAGACGATAAGTTTGTATCAACCAAAAAGCATATATATCATACAGAAAATGTAGACAAGCCTGTTATTAATAAGCTAAAATAATGCCTTTATTAATAATGCCAACATCATACATCAAAGTTTGTTGATCCAAAATAATTGACCAATATTGTCAAACATAATACTTAGGCACACACGCCTTTTTACATGGAAAACATAAAGGTCTAATCAAAATTTGGTGTCTTAGCTATTGAGTCTCTGCTAATTTTGAAGTTTGCCTCAATGAGATTAGTCTCTGCTTCATCTCTATCTTATGTTTCGTTGTTTATTTGATCCTTAAAATTCATAAAATCTGAACACACTTGCTTGTTGATTTTCTGCCGAATTATTGGTGTGTCAGAATGCAACGAAATTTTTCATACCTAAACTAGACACGTATATGAACACTTTTGAAAAATTTCATAATTTTCCGAGACCTGTAGCTAGGTCTAATAATTTGTACAATAGTATACAGAAAACAGTTCCGAAAACTGATGTGTTCAATGATCAAGTAGATTCGGATTGGGTGGTTTCAATATAACGATGATGTTCTTGGAAATCCATAGATCCCTCACATCTATTGTCTATCAATGGTATTCAATACCTATTGACCTAAAACTTCTGAAATCTATCTTCTCAAATATCTTGAGAATAAACAACTCATTTGATTCGAGAAACATCATGCGTCTTATCTTGGCATCTCTTGGCATTGGTACCTCAGCCTCCATGGCTTCCTTGGTCACCACGGGCTCTATGGCCGGCGCTTCATCTATCATGGTCATCGATCATGACCTTCATGCGCCAACTTATGACGTCCTTCCTTGTGTGGGCGGTTGTAGAGACCAAAAACTATCTCATCAAAATTTTCTTAACTTAAGGGTTCCGCTCCTTGTGCCATTTTCTTGATGTGCTTTCATAATTCGCATAGTGAACACTCTTGGTTCCAACTTGCCTTGAATTATGATTATGTAGAGAATTTTCTCGATCAAATTTTGCTCTTCAATTGCTTTCCGCATAATTGGAGCATGGATATAAGCTTAAGCATCTCATAGTTGATTGATACAATTTGCTTGAAGTCGGAAAACTACATGTTATTCTACTTCTCTTTTAGATCTGGGAGCATGGTGTCAATGCACTTTTGCATATCAAACATCATGAAAAAACAGAAGATGTATTAGTTTCGCAATCGTAAGAGACTTTCTCGACAACTAATTTGTTTTCCAATATAATATTTGGATTAGACATTTATTTTGATGTATATGATCTTACGAACTCTTTTTGTTCGTTTAATCGATGCTTTTATGAACACTCTTTGTTCAATCGATTTTGTGAACTCTCTTTGTTCACGATGAACGCTCTTAGTTCATCTAGGAACTTTTTTTGTTTCACATTCCCACCTTCAAGAAAGGTGCGGTGTAGAAAGGAGGGATAAGATGTTATCCCAAAATCCCTACAGAAAAATTCAAATTTCTCAAAAAAAAGTAGGTTATTTTGAATTTGAATTGAAGTTGTGTTCACAGAAAACTTACTTGAGATTATTACAGAACAATCTTCTTCTTCTCTTGTTTTCTCCAGAACAATCTTCTTCTTCTTTGAGATCCGCGCACATGACTAGAGTCTCGTGCTGATAACGTGTTTTAGGAATTGTGATTGTAGAGAAAATAATATGAATCAATGAATTGTGTAACTTTATCAATGAAGGAACAACTCCTATATATAGGAGAGTACAAGATGTACAAACAGGAAAGTAATCCTATTACATCTCTGAATAAGTTATACTACCATATTCTGTGATCTCCACCATAACTAGGAACATCAAATATCCTACAACAATTGTTAATTTATAGGCTTCTTCAATCTCGTTCCCTTTTCCATGTAATCATGTTCTATTCTCATAGTGCAGGCAGCAGATGGAGTACACCCACAAATTGTCGAATTCTCAATCATCATGACAAGACTTGATTTCTTCATTTTGTGGATCACTTTTGCTGATGCCTCAGGAAGGCAACCGTATGAAGAATCACCAAAAGGAGATCAAAATGGTGGCAGATATGCACAAACTTGTAATGGATCTAGTTTTTGTATAATGTAGACTTATGTAGGCATACTGAAACTTAGTGAATTGAACCAACTTGGTTGAAAACGTAGGAAATTAGGAATGAAGTGATAACTAGGAATGCTTCCGATGCCATAGGAGTCCAATGTTTTGTATAATGTAGACTTGTAAGAGGTAAAAATTTATCAAGTAAAGTGAGAACCAGGGATGCTTTTACCATGGCAGTTTCATTTACGCACGGGTAAGTTATTAGGTGGTTTTGGACTACCACGTGACATGCTGAGGTAATAGTCTAAACTAATACAAACACGACACGTGTATGAAAAAGAGAGAGACTAATTGCATGTTGATTCATGTGTCGTGTTTACATTAGTTTGGACTATCATCTCAACATACGACGTGGTAGTCTAAGACCACCTAATAATTTATCTGTCTCGGGAGACGAGAAAACTTCAAAGTTTCCAGCAATTCCTATCTAAAGATTCCTGAAAATATTTAGGATTCCCAATTCAGCTAGGATTCCTGAAACTCTGATATAACTCAATTTCCTGAAAATTGGTCTTTATTGCTCAACTTCAGCTGAGTTACTGCATAACTTCAAATATAGTTATCACTTGCCCAATTCTTGAGCACATCAAGTTTCCACTGACTATCCATCTATAACAGAACCCTTATATTTTCATTTGGGATACTCCTATAGCAATAAAAAAAAACGACTTAACAACAATTGGATCCATCACATTGCATTTCAAGAATTTTAGGAGCAGAAGAAACCACAAAACTAGTATGATGATAAGAACTGTCTGTAGGGACTGTAAAGAACACTGTCCAATTCGATAACATGGAAATGCCCAAAGAACAAAAGGCCCGAGACTTCAAACCAAAAAATGAATACTGGCTCATGCGTTGAAGAAATCTATACATGCAGAGCTCCACATTTATCCAAAACACCAGCACCAATTGGGAAACCAAAAGTTCACCAGTCCTAGCATTTAGTTACCGCTTCAACCTTACAAAAAGGGCAAGAATTTTTATGAGCAAGCCACTGTTCTATACACTCTAGATGGAAGATGTGTCCACAATTGAGTCTACCCAGATCATCATCTGTTTCATATTCCTCCTATGAGCATCAAACAATAAAGGATAAGAAAACCACAACATATTAAAGGCCAATAGAAATGAATTAAACAAGAAGAGTAATACAAACTCACTTGACAAACGATACATTTCCCACATGAATGGACCGACTTTTCACTCAACATGGAATGCTTCATTTTTAGAAGGCACCGGCTTATCTCATCTTCTTTTAAACCAGTACTCACATACCCAATTCTCTCACCTAACTCAAGGAGTTGCTGTTTCCAAAAACAAAAAGAAGAGAGTAAGGTAACTGTCAAAACAACATTAAAGTCACTGTTGGTATCCCAAAGCATATTTGATGATATGATAAAACAGGATTTCGGTAATGAGTCTAACCTCATATGTCATGTTATCAACATCAAGTCTCCAATCCCTGTATCTATCCATGTCTGATCTTCCGCCCATCATAAGACTATTCTGGAACATCATAATCTACAACCAACAGTGCATATAACATACAAAGTGTAAGTTTCGTGTTGGTATAGTGTTCACTGAAACGGATATATGAACAAATTACTTGCCATACAGATTTTAATCAGTAAGCTAACTTGAAAACATATGCCAAGTTGTACAGATTACCTTGCCGAAACCAACACCCAGAAATCAATTTTCACTACTAAATCAAGACACAGACAGAATGGGCAAAAGTGAACATGTCAGCTATAGAATAAACTACCTCAGCAAGGCCTTCCGGAGATGCATGGCGAACATGTCGATAACACCTATTTCCAAACACCTCTGATCCGGGGCGGCTTATGAGAAATTCAGGTTCAGAATCCAAAAAAGAGACTGTGTCCGGGCTCACAGTTCGCCTTGCTAAACAAGGACGCTGAATTCACCAAAACAAGTTAATCACAGTTAAAACTTTACAAGAAACTGAAACATAGAGTAAAAGCATATATATATATATATATATATACCTGCGATGAAGCTTCACTCAGATATCAATCAAACAGTTAGTATTCAAACATACACAAACCAAAAAGTAAAACCAAGAAGAATTTACATGTTTACCGAGAACAAGCCAAGTAGAATTGCCTTGAGAACCAGGAGTGTAACACGAGTAAGAGGTTGATTATAGAAGGGTATGATGAGTCGTTCAGCTAAAGAGTTTTGTTCGTTTAAGTAACTATGCAATCAATAAATACTGCACTTATCGCCAAAAAGCCCAAGGGGCTTGTTAAATCGCAACAAACGATTAATTTAAACATTTTAAATACCCAAATAAAACAAAAGATAATTATTATAAAATTACATGGTTTGACATGAACAATGTAACAAAAACAGTGTCAAATGTTGATCAATGAAAACAAACAAAAAAGACCCCTAAATATTTAGAAGAACAATCAAGAACACAACATCAGATGAAAACTTGAAACACAGCATCAATAATAATCACCATCCATGCAATCAATATCAAAAAAACTCAACAAGAACCAAAAGGAGAGAAAACCACTACCTCCCTATGGCTATCAATCTTGCCTCTCCCAGAATTGACATTTCTCCTAGCCACCACACAATCCACAGAGCCAGCAGTTTCAGCTGAGAACCCAATTCCAGGCCCACACCAAACATCTTGAAAATCCACACAAGTTGCTGCTGAGTTCAAACTAAACCCAACAACGGCACCAGAACCAGAACCAGGCACATCAACTTGGTTCTGACTACTCCTCATCTCTCTGTCTCTGAATTCACTCCTAACAATCTTCTTCTCATTATCATTACTAACCTTCTTCTTCTGCTTCTTCTTCACCTTCTTGCCTTCCCAATCTGCTGAGCTCCTAATCACAGTTGGCACTGAGACTTGTTGTGAGGCTGAGGCAGTGCATCCCAAGCCTCTGAATTTAGCTGATGAAGCAAAGTTTGTCTTTTTCTTGGTGCTGAGGCTTGTGGTAGTGGTGGTGGTGGATGCTTCATTGGTGGTGGTGCTTGTGAAGCTTGAGAGGAGCAGAGCTGAGATTGTGGACTTGCAGCGAGTGGATTGGATTATTGGATTTGGGTTGTATGGATCTGTTTCTGAAATGGGTTGGATTAATTGGCTTCTGGGTCTTCTCCATTTCATGTGCTCTGAGCTCTCTGTAATTACAGGCATGGTGGGAATGAGATAAAAATTGAAACTTTGGCTTGGTTTTGAATGAGGAAGAAGAAAAAGGTTGAAACTTTGGCCTGGTTTTGAAGAAGAAGAAGTGAATTGTTAGTGGAGGCTTTAATTAAATGGAAACAAAATAAGTGAGATGGGAGATTTTTAATAAGAAAAATGTGGGGCTGTTTTCTTTTTGTGGGTTTGGTTAGGTGAGCTATGCTATAATGCTTTGTCTTCTTGTTTAGGGAAGGAGCCTCTGAGAATCCTGAGAGTTAAAGATTTCAACTTTACTTTTTTTTCTTTGCCTGTGTGGGTGCTTTCTAGGCTTAGCAGCTGATGCTTACTTATCAGAGAGACCCTTTTAAAGAGAGAGGATGGTTCATTTGGGGCATAGCACCAAAGAACAAGCGAGCAAGAGATGGTTGTTTTTTAAAAATTTTAAGGGCAGCTGTGTCTGTTCAATGTCTGATGTGTTGTTAGTACAGTGAGCTATGAGGAAGGCTTTGGAAGAAGACCAGATATTGTTGGAGGACATTGGAGGGTAGTATTGGACAATCAGAAACAAGAAAATTCTACGAAGAAATGTGCTTGTCGGAGATCTGTGTATGTTTACTGTGGTCGGGTCCCACTGGACAAATTACAAGGTTAAAATTCATCGGCATTAGAGCTTCCGCACTCATTTTATGGAGAGGAAGTCTTATTTTGAAAAATTTCTCACCCATTTGAGGAATTCCTCAAAATAGGAAGTCTTATTCCTGTTTTTCGTGCAGCGGTGCTAAAAATAGGACTTCCTATTACTATTCATTATTTTTTAAAATTTTAATTTTTTATTTTCGGGTAATATTTTTCAACCAATTTCCAAGTAATAGGAAGTCCTATTTAGACGCGCGTTAATATGCTTTGAATCAATTTTGTATGCCAGTAGCATACGGTGGTCTCGTTGTTGGACTTAGGTTTTTTGTTGAGCATACATTCGTTATAACAACGTGTTTATTATGATTCTTTATTTTGTCGCGATTCAAAAATGACATTTTTTTAAGTTATGATTTTTGACTCATTTTTTTCACGAAAGTTATAGAGGACATTAATATGAACTTGTCTGTATTTTTATTGAATTTTTCGGAAGTCCGAGCTATTTATTATGATTTTTTTAAATTTTAGAGTAAATAATTTATTTAAAATAGTTTTAGGAGCTGACACGTGTCAACCTGTGATTGGCTAGTAAGTTCCGGTAAAAAAAATAATTACTTTTTAACTGACGCGTGTAATACACGCGCCAGATTCAAAAAAATATTTCCTGCCTGACGTCACCCACGAGCGTGGGCTCCGCCAGGAGGACTTCCTCTCCTGCGTGCTCCTCGCGAACGTCCTCGAGGACGTTCTCCTCGTCGCCGTGCGGTCCAACCCACCTGTTAGCCACGCTGCACGAGTTTTAGACCGAGGACGTCCGATTTCCGGCGGGCCCCGCCTAAAAACGGTGAAGACGTCCTCTGTTTCCCCTCACGGTGCGGATGCTCTTACATATCTTGCAAGTGAATCATGGCTACTCGTCTTGGCATGTACTACAGTGTCTGTTTGCTCTAAATAGTTGTAATCATGTGAAGGGCCTAACTTTGACTCTACTGTGCTTACTCAAAGGACCATTCTTGCTGCTGGTTTCTGTTTTTGTTTATGGTTTATGATTTAGTTAAGAGTTATGTTAGTAATCTTGCCAATTGATTTTGAACCTAAAGAGTACAAATACTCATTACGTCATTTACATGATATCCATATAAACTAATCAAACGTATCAATTAGTTTTTATATATTAATCGTCAATGTACATATCATTTGTCATCACAAGATACTCGCGCATTAAATATTGTTATTTTTTATTTTTTATCACTTACCTAACTTTTTTTTTTCTATTTGAATTGATAACCGAGGTTGTGACATCTGAATTGCTAGACGAGGATATGCGAATATATATCACTATCTCTATCAACATCTCAGCCTCATTGCTTGTTTAATATGCTACAAACCTAAATGATTGATGTTTAGTCATCTTCATCTGAGAAATGACTCCCCAATGTTAGAACCCTAAGGACAAAACCACCCCTCAAATCTACTCAAACTTTATGTCCAAGCTCATCTTCAACTTATGTGTCATGAATCATAAATTCATGATGCTCTACTAAAGTAATGAGGTCAATGAATGGGAATGTATCTGGAAAAAAAACAGAACAAGGATAGTACTCATCTTTAATGCTATTTTCTTGTGTTATATGCCAATACAGAAATTACTGTCATCTATACTTTGGTGATAAGCCTCATAAATTTGTCTCCCTTTGATGGAAAAAGAAAAAGAAAAAAGAGAACCCAATAATTCTCAAAGCTGTGGATGAGTTCTTAAAGAGGTAAGTTCAAATTCTGACAAAGTCTAAAGGCTCAAGCACACCCATAATGGCTTTTACAGCATTTTCTTTACCAAATCCCTTTGTTTAATTGGTAGAAAGAAAAGATAGCACTACTGTTAATCCAAAGAAACACTTTGGACTATAAATCCCAAAGAACATTCAAATTGAAATGTCAAATTATTTTTACCTAAAAAGTCCAAAACATATGCAAAATTTGATGTAGGGTTAGAGATCCCTAAGCATGAGATAGATTATTGACTTAATGTAAGGCAATTATCATTGGGAACCCTCTTTTCCATTTATGAGGATTCCTGAGGCATCTTAGAAGCCCACCCCGTGACTCCATGAGTAGGTTGAGTGCATATTAAACAAAAGAAAGTAAGGAATTGAAGTATTATAATGGCTTTGATTTCTTCAAATTAACTAAATAGTTTGGTGTGACATCCCAACATGAGCGGATGTTCTAAGCAAATAGATGCTTATAATCTGTTAAAACATGAACAGCTTGAAATTAACATATACAATTAAATTAACTTGTGCTCAGCTCAATAAAAATGGAAAAGGTTTGTCTAGTTAGAGGGTCCAAGCTTTACACAAACAAAAAAATTGGGGCTTCTTCCAATTTTTCAAGCATTTGACCACAATTTCAGGGTGAAAGGAGTTTTGTTTTTATTATTTTGTCATTGGAAATTTGGGACAGACAGAAATATATTATAAGCTTATCCGCTGCCATACTTGTAGTAAAGTGTTGTTAACTTGTTATCATGTTCTGTTCTTTTAGAACTTGCAGTATTTCAATTCTAGCCACTAAGTTCTTTATGTATTGGTAGCTATATACATTACTGTCTGCTCTTGATGAGCTATACATATTCATTATGAGCTTGCAAATGTTAGCTAGAGACATTATTACTGTCTGCTCTTGATGGATGTCTTCAATGCTCCCTTCTAACAATGAGGTTTGATCTATATTCATTTCGTAGAGTACAAATGAGGACTGTTACTGTGTTGCATATAGTTTCCTACCGAGACAAGGAAATAGAGAGAGCATTATAACAATTACAATCCATACAGAATGAGAGTGGATTAGAAGCAGAGTCAAAGTAAGTAGCTAGTAATCCGCCTTTGAAGTAACAACTTTGATCTTCTAAGAGACACTCTTTAAAGAATGAAAAAGAATGAACACATTCAACGGTTGTGATTTAAAGACACAAAAATTATAATAAAGTCGTGTTAATTACTTTCAATCGCAGCTGCTGATTGTACGCATCTTTTTTCATCTTTTTAAATCGTGTCTCTTAGGTGAGGTAAAGAAAAACACCACATTTTTGCTTTCAAATAACAAAAGAGCAACACTGTTACCAGAAAGCTTATATATATGCAAACTATGCAACCACTCATTTGGCGTTCACATCATTCAAACGTGCCTTAAGCAACTCAAACACTATGCATAATCGTTGGTTCATTTGAATTCAAATATCTATTTCAGATTATTAATGAAGTAAATTGATACTGAGATTGTTAACTAGGCTAGCTAGTCGACTAAATGTATCAAACTTGTCTATCTTTAAATTATTCTACGATGCAATAACATATCGTAAACTAACATTATGGATGTTGTATGATGGACTATACTGCATAATTGAAACCAAGTCAATGTGAGGTCTGATTTGAGATAAGGATGTGTCGACGTTCAAACTTTCTCCTAAACTATTACTAATAGCATAATTTGCATGTCACATCATGCATTAGAAAAATATCTCATTAGAGGGCACCCCGTCGTAGTTATCGGCGGCACCGCCATCACCAGCAACGAACAAGACATCCACATCAAAAACATCTGTTATTTTTACAATTCAAGAATTTATCTAGGTCGAATCTTGTATGTAATTTCACTCTCAATCAAAGTAAGGACTAATTAACCTAAACAATAAATAAGTAGTTGCAACTTATACTTGCATGACTAACAACTTATATACGATAAACTATTTCATAAGTTGTCAAACAATTAAGCAACTTAATTAAGCAGTATAACCTCCATCATAAACTCAAAAGCATCTGCCTTAAGCAAGATATAGGTAATACAAGCCCAATACAAAAGGCCCAAACACAACCCCAACTTAAATAGAAATTTTCGGGTCGGGTTCTGTCTTTACCAGCTTCATCTTGCAGAAAGAATAATAAAGAAAAGAAAATTCTATACATTTCCCTGAACAGAAATACGCCTCGTGTTTTTCTACTTCTCTCGTCTGTTCTATGTTTTGCTTGTTCGTTGTTTTTGCACCGTGGTGGAGATTCAAAGCAATTCGAAAACTAGCTCACAAAAGTCACAGGTTTCATTTGATATATAGGAATTCTTAGACTTCATAGGAAACCAAAACCTGTAAAGAGAATGAAACGGATAAGAAAATAAGAAAACCAGAAGCTAGGATACAACACAGACAAAACTCAATACAACAACAATTGTCAAATTACACACTAGTCATAAATCATTTCCCTGATTCTATCCAATCTGAAGTTTAGGAAGAGGTGTTGGCCAGCTCGGGAGCACAAATGGGAAGACAGTTTTCCCAAAATGAACTACATCATTCTTCGATAAATTAATAATTTTGAGGTTGACAAAATTTATTAATTTAACGAAATTATTAATTAATTGAATATTAAATTAATACTGAAATTTCTAAATTAAGACCGACAAAATTTATTATTTTAACAAAATTATTAATTAATTAAATATTAAATAATCAAAATTTTATGGTATATGAAATTGTTAATGGTCTCCTCGAATTTTCTTTCATGGATGTTACAAATCTCAATGCGGTCAGACAGCTGTAAATACACAATGTCCTCATTACTTGGGTGCACAGTTAACACATCAATCGTTGAGTCCTGCACTTCAAGTCCTCATTCATGATATGGTAACATCCTTTTTTGAAGCACAGGACCGAGGCAAATTCTGCCATCAGTCACATTGCACCATTCTTCTCCTTCATCGTCTTTCAACTCCCAAACAGATATACTAGGAGGGTTAGCGAAATCATATACTAAATAACAAAATTGCAGACGTCCTCGTGGGCACACACTCAAGTGTGACAATCTAACAGCAAACCATGGCAAAAATTCGTGTGGAACATGGATTCTGTGAAAACAAGCTGGATTAATATTGTACGGATCCAACCTAATAATCCAACCAAGATGAGTACGACTCCACCAATACAACATTCCATTGTAAGCAATGCCTCCGCCGTTAAAGGCACCCTCTGAACTTTCTACGAGGGATTGTGTCCATCTACCTTTCTCTGAAGAGAAGCTTTCCGATTCGATTATATGGAGAAGCACAGTAGTACGAACCCAAAAGTATTCGCACGATGGCAAACCTAAAATTATCATCAAAATGGATAGAATTAGTTCCTTGTTGTTTATTATAATAGGGGTCGCAGATGAAACCTACACTTACATCCTTGTGGCAACTAGGGCTAGGAGGAACTTGAACGTATATATTGTTTGGTGTAAGGATTGCAGATATAGTAGTAACGTTGATGAGACATGGTTGCACAGCACAAGACTAGGTCATTAGTCATTACACACACCTAACACAACTGGCTCCTTATCATCGTTTGTTTTTATGTACTTGGGATGTTTGAGACTAGGGAGGAAACTTCTCAAGGAGAAGTTGTGTGATTTGAACATGGGAAGCTCGAGTTCAGGCAAGATGAAGAATTCCCTCTTCTTCATTGGATCCCTAAAGATGAGGGTACCGTTCCGAGTACGACGATGACTAATGGCATAGATAACGGCACCGGAGCTCTTCACCGAAGATGAGAGAGGACCAACGAGTGAACACAGATTTGCATTGAAATAAGATCCTACTGTGAGGAAGCCGAAAAAGTATTTCGATCAATACAACATCAGGGAGATCATCAATATTAGTCTTGAACGAATTGTTGCTAATTGGCCATAGTGGTGTTTGTAGTGATGTTGTTTAATTTTGATTTTTTCGAAGCACTAGTAGTACTCACACAAGGTCTCATGGGATGCATGACGGATTGATCAAGGTACGTACTGATCGATTAAGAGAGAGACTGTTGCTGTATATATGTGGTCGTTTCCTTGTCGTAGACGGTTAATTACAATCCTATATCCCAAATATAAGTGTCGTTACAATGATAATAGTATCAAATCAAAATATAAATCCTAATTGAACAATGATAATAATATCAAATCAGTACATGATGATAGATCTGATCAATGTTGAATTGGAGATCTCATATTAAAATATGGTAAGATGAAATATAATTAGATGGAAGATTTCACATCGAAATAGGATAATATGAAATACAATTTAAATGAATGTGGATTATTCCTAATTGTACCAAGACTTTTTTTAGATAAAACTCAACACTTAAAAGTGGTTAAGTTGAGACAACATCAGTACATGGTAGACCCTACGTACCAATGTTTATGATCGACTACACTGCATAATTGAAACCAAGTCAAATGTGAGGTATTGCTTTGAGATAAGGATGTGTCGACGAAATTCTCTATTGAGAACCCTTATAATGAGGATTTATTGAGTACATTCTCATTAAACTTATTTTTTATTTTATATTTTGGCGAATCCACTGTTGATTAGATAGATAATGATGAGTTTATCACTCATGCAAAATTTCATAAAAAATGAAAATTGTTAAGTCATTCATAATCAAAATTTATCACTTATGAACATAAAATCATAAATGGTGTATGTATGACAGTTTTGGTTCGTCCATTGATTTGATATTGTTCGATACCTTGACGATTTTCGATTTGGATAAAATTTGTATAAATAATCTACTCATCAATATCTAAACATCTAACGATTAATTTTGTAAAAAAATTATAAAAAATGACTCTTACGACAATTTTATAAAATGTACTCATCAAATTCTCATCTTCATCGAAAGAGTCGGCTACCAATATAATTGCATAATTTGCATATCTCATTAGGAGGGCACCGAAAGGCTTTTCTTTACAGCCCCGTCATAGTTATCGGCGGCACCGCCATCACCAACAACGAACAAGACATCCACGTCGAAAGCATCAGTCATTTTTACAATTCAAGAGTTTATCTAGATCGAAAAGTGTATGTAATTTCACTCTCAATCAAAGTATGAACTAATTAACCTAAAAATTAAGTAATTAGTTGCAAATTATAAGATAACTAACAACTCATAAGATAAACTATACATTTTCATAATTTGCCAAACAATTAAGCAACTTAATTAAGCAGCATAAGCTCCATCATAAACTCATAAGCATCTGCCTTAAGCAAGATAGGTAACACAAGCCCAATACAAAAAGGCCCAAACACAAGCCCAGCTTAAATAGAGAATCCGGGTCGGGTTCCGTCTTACCAAGCCCACATAACTCCGTCTTCTCTAAAAAAACCTTTAACCCTAAACTGAGCAGAGCAAAAACCCCAGACTTGAAGCTTACAACGATGAAACAGTCTCTTATGAGAAGTCTCTCTCTTTTTACTCGATCTCGTCTTCTATACAAACTCAGTCATTGTTCTCAACTCGCTCTTTCGACTCGGCCCAGATCAAGCTTCTACTCAACGACCGAGTCCGAGTCACATAACCCAGAGGTTTCCAAAGATGAAGAAGATGACGATGTCAGTAATGAAGGTATCAATATCTTCATGTAGAAAGTCTGGGTCTTCAGCTATTAATATTGGGTTTGCTCAGAAATAAAAATCTCAGCTTGAAAATCCCAAGTTGTTTTGATAAAGCTGTCTAATCTTTGTTGGGTTTTGATATGAACTTGAGCTTGTTGGGATCTGAGATTTAAAGGGTTTAAGATAATGTTCTTGTAATCTGTTGGGTTTTGATTTTTTGATCTGTTAGAGTGATAAAGTTTGATACTTTGATCTTGCAATTTGTGTTGTTGCAATCTGATATCTGCGTGTGTGTTTTGGTATCAGAGCTAAAAATGAGAATCGACAACTTCTTCAAAGGAAACAATGAGGCGATACCGACAATCTTTGAGGCGATTTTGAAGAGGAAGTTAACAGGGAAGCATGAACAGACCGATGAGAAGTTGATGGAAGAACTCTGTGGGAAGAAAGAGGGACACGTAGTGAGTGATTCTGATGATGAAGATTACGAAGACGAGGAGATTGACTCTGATTTCGATGAGTTGTATGGTGATGATGAGAAGGCTGCTGATTTGAATCAGGCAATGGATAGGTTGATGAAGGAAATGCCTATTAAGAAAAGGGAGAATTGATGGGTGACGCAGTGAGTGATCAAGCAAAGCTTGACCATGATTTGTAAGGATTTGCATTATGAAACGGGTATTCCCTTTTATGATTTTGTTTCATAGAACTTGTTTTGCTTCATTCATAGGCGAAGGTTCGGAAATTAGCAAAATTATAGAATGTTACACCTTGTGTATCGTATTTACCTTTCTGCTCAAGGATAAACAGTTCGCTTAAGTATTCTTATGGAAACAAGTCAAAAAACAAGTCTGTTGTGGATTGTAATTCATTTGCTTTTTGGTCATGTTATTTTAGACAACTTAGAGTTTGGAGATTGATTCAAGTCTTCTTTACCACGATGATAGAGATTGCTGGCCATTTATAAAAAGTGAAGGGAAAGCTGCAAGCTTTTTCCGGAAAGATTGTTCATCAATGTTTATAGCCATACATACAGCATCATAGGTCTCAATTTATGACCAAAGGTAATTAAAAGTAGACACTATACTGGTCTATAGGCTTTAGGAGTAGTCTGGATGTCAGAAGAAGCAATGTGAGATTGTGAGGTTAAATCTACTTGCAACAGATTTAGAGAAATCTTTATATTACAACAAATAGGGAAGTTGGGACTTGGTGTATCTTTGTTTCCAGAGTTCAGATTTAACTAGTTATGGTTGATCGTGAGCTAGTCCTCACTGGGATTCCTTATTTTCTTTCCTGATTTATGTTTCTTAGCCATTAGACATAAGGGACAGTGCTCTATAAATACCACTTCTACAGTAATGTTGGATGCAACAATAGTGTTCCAACACTTCTGAGACAATAGAATTCCAAGCCATCTGAGACATATTCCAAGCACTCTGAGATGTCAGGTCACACTAACACAAGGTTGTCGAGTTCTTCTTCTGAGCTGTCAGGTCACACGATCACAAGGTCGTCGAATTCTTCTTCTCAGATGCCAAGTCAAGCGAACACAAGGTTGTCGGATACTGCCACGGAGTCTCTGTGCAGTGCTTGCCTGTTGTGCATTTTGTGCCCGTTTACACTGGCCTGGCGTTGCATAACGCTACCATTCAGAGTGGGTCGGTACGCTGCACAGGGTGTGAAGAACTGTTGTTGTGGATCGCCGAGGAATGCAGCAGCATACTCTACATCTTCTGACATTGAGATGGATAATCTGCCTGGTAATAGGCCACAAGCATCTTCTGTGAGAGCGCAGCAACCATGAACCTTCTAGATTACAAGCATTGTATTTCCTAGTTATGTTATCCAAAAGAGTTGGAAGAAAAACAAAAGACATATGTCAAGAACGGGATTTGAACCAGTGTCCTTTCGAACCAGTACCTGAAACTGGCGCCTTAGACCAACTCGGCCATCTGGACGCTGTTTTCCAACTGGCAAAGTTTTCTAATATCACATATTGAATAATAAATGTATTTCTTATCCCCTTTTTCAATTAAATATTATATCGACGAATAAGAGATATTATTCGTCACACTCAACGTAAATTATTTCTGTAGCTGACAGTATATTTGTTAGTTATATTAGGAATTAATTAATGTGTTTTTGTTTCCTACATACATGTCATATTATGTAGTATTTGTTTTGCTTAATGTGTGCTTATATTATGAAGTTTTCTCAAAACAGAATGATATGTAGGCTTATAGCTCCAAGCAGAAAAGGAACAAAAAAAAGGGAAATCAAGAAAGATGAGCATGAAGATCAATGAAACTCAGTTTGATTGTCAAAAGTAAACTTTTGCTGTAGGACAAAGCAATGTTCATAGAAGCAAAATTGTAGCTTTTCAATTTCTTTGAACAATTAGGTAGCTGATCCACTTTTACAAACTGCTGCAGAAAACGAATGTGTTACAAACTTATAACTGATACTTTGGATCGAACTCTCCATTGCCTCTTGCTACTTTACTCTGTGTTAACCTAGAATTAAGGATGAAGCTAGTGTTACTTCATGCACCACAACCTGTACCACAGCCAGCAGAACAACCTGCACCTCCATAAACATCTGTGTCACTTGTGCTCTTCTCTTTGGGCACACCATCAGCACAAGAAAAAACTATGGCTGAGATAACAGACATCGTAACCAAAGCAACCAAGAACACTAACCAATATGCACCACCAGCAGATTCATCACTGCCCATCTCCTTCCATAGTCTCACCATCTGCCCTGTGTTTTAAGTTCTTGAATGAAAATGAGCTCAAATAACTTTCCAACAGATTGTTTTTTATAGTGCTCAAAAAGTCAATATTATTCCATTCAGAGTTATTGTTTAATTTCTGTTAGTGGGATCTCTCTCTTTTGTGTCTGTCTTTCCACTTTTGAAACATACTTAGGCAAAATTAACTTGAGGATTATTTGACATGATAAGGGAATATATATTAGTGGGTCAACTCCATCAGGAGGCACTTAAAATTTTACCCTAAAAATTATATAGTTGATAGCATGGGATTCACTTGGTTTATTGGAGTAGCATTCATATTCCACTCTAGCTTGTCGTAGTGGAAACCTAATATATACATGAGTCAAATTGTCACTAGGGACAGTACATGGCAGCCAAGTCATACAAGTACTGTTGTGCTGAGCGCACTCTTAATTTAGATCTCTGATCTTCACGTACACTTGCATCAAGATATGGACATCGTCTTCTCAATGATGCAATAGTTTAACAGAACTGTTGTATGGATCAGGCCGTTGTGCGACAAATTTTGGTGTACTCCCGTCACTATACTTCATCCGTTTGAGAATTTTATGGGATTTCTGTTTGGATACAAAATAAACTTAACATTTTGATTATACAATTTGGATTAGAAAATCTAAACGGGCTGATACATGCGGTCTTAAGACACTACGAATCTGGAAATCTTGATTGCATACGAAGTTCCTAAGCGAGCTATGAAGATTTTTAAGAGATAATATTCTGGTTTCTTAGTCTGAAATATTTTCTTAAGCGATACAAGAAAAGAGATCATCAACCTTCATAAATACACAAATTCAAGCAGATTTGAGGAACTCTACACACATACACGAATTTGCATACAAGCAGTTCATACTCTTTCATAACGAGTAAACACTCAGCGACAACAAACTCAAAATCTGGTTCACCTGACAGAGCGTGAAGATTCAAAAGTTCACTCTAGCAACCCAACGACGGCGGAGATCGGAGGAGTCTGATTCACCCTACAGAGCGTGAAGATTCCAAGGATTCAAGAAGTCACCCCAATGTTCTCAACACTCGCCTAAAAGATTGCTCTGCTTTATACTCGCACTATATAAAGTATCGATTCTTTTGTGGTTCAGCGAAGAGACATAGAGCCTAAGTCTTGAAACAACTTAGGCAAGTAGAACTCAACGAGCGAGGTTGGTGCTCTCCTTACTCCAATCACTTGCAAGGAAGCAGAGACTACGCAACATACTATAGCAACTACATTCTACCCTCGGCAGTAACACGCCACATACTCATCAATATTCCTAAAAGTAAAAGAGACAGTTTGTGATTTTTCTAAGTCACAAAGACCTGGTTGGAGAAAAATCAAGCCAAACATTTTGGCACATCTAGTGGGACTCAGGTTTAGTGTCTCTCAAAAGAAATCATAGAGAATCAATATAAGAAAACGTTTCTTAGTTGCCGCAAACACCCGTCGCCTAAGTTTCAGGAACACAACTCAGCTAGTTGTCAGGGCCTAAGCAGCGAGGAAGTCGTTCGAATGTTAGGTACAATAATGCTTTTCAAACCAAAGTTAGAAGCCGGGATCAAGGCTCTTGATTCAACGGCTTACCGTGGCTATATCATTGAGCTAGATCACCACATCGATGGTCAGCTAGACCACATCCTCCAAACAATCACCGAAGGTGACCAATCAGTAGTTCGGTTTACAGTAAAAGAGGAACATATGCGGGCCTCTATACAAAGGGACTGACAACAATATAATACGAAGTTTGATAATCTATCCAACTCTCTCGTGGCTCTAACTAAAACTATGACTGAAGCCTCACGACTATAACAACAACTTTGGATGGGGAGTCGATTCCACAATTCCACGAGAAGGAGGAGGAGAAAAAGGAAGACGAAGAACCTCAACATCAGGATACTCCACCACCACTGAATCCAGAGCACGAGCTGGAGGAACGATTTAATAGGATCATCGCAAAAAGGTTGCTTGCTACAGCTGGGATGCCTACCACCTACAACGATCCTCTTCCTCTGCCACCACGTAATTGGAAGTGGCTGAAAGGTTACAGATCTATTTCCTTTACTCAGTTCAGTAGGGAAGGATCAGAATCAGCTGCCATACATATGGCACGATTCAGAGCTCAATACGACCCATGGGGAAGTCTGAGCGAGTTCAAACTAAGGTTTTCGCATCATCACTATCAGAGGCTGCACTGTATTGATACACAAATCAACCGCAAGCTTCTGTACTCAATTGGGCAATGATGGAGAGATTGTTCATCGATCATTTTGGTGGAGCAGAGCCTATAGTCAAACTACGGAAGCTGTGTCAAATGGCTCAGATGCCCAGTAAGTCTCTAGTTGCATACCTACATAGGTTCAGAACAATGTATACCAAGAGTAAAACTTCATGTACTATGGAGGAACTTGTGGATATCATAGTTAGAGGCTTAGAAGAACGGTTGCATACCAAGTATGTTAACATGGAGTTCAGTTCCTTGAATGCACTCATAGAAGCAATGGCACAGATTCATGTAGCGTACCAGGAAGCTAACATACTCTGCAAAGACATCATATCACAAGGAGTGTCATAAAACAATTGCAACGACCTATTAGGAAGATGAGTCTGATGAGTCTGAATCTGAAGATACAATTGTGGCTGAAGTAGAATTAACAGACAAAAATCTAGTTAAGTCCAAGAAAGTAACTCCCACCAAGTGTCCAGTGCAAGTATTGACAAGTGCATTCACCAAGCTAGAGTTTGAGGCATATACCTAAGATGTGAATGCATCACATGAGATCCTGGATGACTTGATTGAGAAGAAGTTGACCAAGATAGACTTTGGTGCATACCTAACAGCTGAACAGCTAAAGGGGAAAAGTATTACAAGTTCCATAACATCTGGAACCACACAACCAAAGATTGTGTGAAGTTGAAAGATCAAATCCAAAAGTGGATCAATGAAGGAGGAATCACAGTAGATGCAACACCTCATATTGCTTTATTATATCACCAGCCGTTTGCAGAGAATATAGTAAGCACCATAGAGATTTCCATGCCAAGAACTTTGAATACTTTCCATGGTGACAAGGCTGCAAAAATTCTGGATGACCTAATCAAAGAAGGCATCGCCATTGTACCTTTTGGGCCAGCACCAGATATGCGTAGAGCAATTACTAGTTCGTATTGTAAATTCCACCATGACTGGACACATGATACTAATCAATGCAAGGAACTTCAAAGGCAAATTCAACAGTGGATCGTCGGAAGAGAAATCGTGGTACCCGATGTCTGCGAGGAAGATACCAGTATAGGTTCTTTTATGGTTGGAACTTTGGAAGTATCATGGAGAGGTGGAGCAAAGAAGAAACAAACTTTAGACCTCAGGTCTACTATTGAAGCAACTGCATCCAGCAACAAGAAGGTAGATGACCAGAAGGGAAAACATAAAGAAGTTATGCCTGAAGCAACCCCTGTGGTCCTTTGCACACGTTGCAAAGCAGAATGCGGTTTGAAGATGACATACGATGAATTCATTGAAGCTGTACCAGCAAGTCCACAGATCAAGTCTCCTCTTGAGAATTATCAGCCAGCTAGCTCTAGAGAAAACAAGAAAGTCACAAAGGACTCAAACCTATATAAGAAGTTGTGAGGAGTTGAGAAGAAGCAGGATCCGGCCAAAGACGTGCAACGAGAAATAAAGGAAACTGCTAAACCTTACATTCCTCTGGTGAGCAGATCCATTATCAAAGATGATGTTTGGTACATGAAGACAGAAGTGAAAACTATTGAGATCACTCCTACCAAGAAGCAAAAGTTGCAGAGACAATTTGGTTCAGCAAAAAGAACTCTAGAGGCATTAGATAAAGGATTGATTAAGCCAGACCAGTTGGTAGAATCACCGGAGCAGATCCAAAGAAGAATGAATAGGCTTGCTGCAAATCCAGTGATTGCATTCGATAGAAAATCTGATAAGCCAACGTTCAGAGCAACACGACCAAGCGTTTTCTCCAAAATTAACGAGGTAGAGCCAACATCTGATGTGCAGCAAACTCCAAAGAGACAAAGGAAAGTGATTGAGATGGACGAGGCTCCAATATGAAAATCAGCACTAGAACAAATTCAGAAGAAAGTAGTGCTAGTTGCTGAACCTAGCAAGAAACCAGTGTTTAGATGGTGTCCCAAACCCTTGGTTATTGAGGAATAAAAGAAGAAAATTTCTAATTTTGAAACCAAGGAAGAGAAGAAAATCTCACCCATTGAGATACCAAAAGGACCTAAATCTGAGGTACACTTAATTCAGAAGGACAAGGTTTAGGTTGCGATAGCAGAACCAGAAGTTGCACCGACTATTTCATCTACTAGTAAAGTAGCTGAAAACGACAATGATGAGCAGTTGGTGGACTATGAGGAAGATGACATACTAGATGATGAATATGCAGAAGACATGCATGTTGGAATGGTGTATGTGCTACCAGCTCAATTTGCAAAACCAGTAGAAGTAAAAAAAATGGCTTTAGTGAGTAAAACTGTGAAATGGGTAATCCTCACCAAGCAAGAAGAGGAGGAAGGAACTGTGCCAGTGGTTGACTCAGCAATGCAAAAATCGTACATGATGTTCTCCAAACCTACTGTGACAATGGCATCACACATGAGACCACTTTACATTAAATCAGGCACGTGAGGCATCCAGCTCAGCAAGATCATGGTTGACATAGAAGCAAAAATGAACATCTTGACTATTCGGACAATGACCTGGCTTAGGATTCTTAGGTCCTCTATACAAGCTACCTCCATGATTATCAGGAACTTCGCAGGAATGATATCATAGACTCTTGGCTTGTTAGTCGTAGAAGTCAAAGTTAGTCTAGTAATAACCACTCATACTTTCTTTGTGCTAGATTGCAACGCACCCTACAGTGCGATTCTGGGAAGGGGTTGGATATACAGAAGCTACTGCGTTCCTTCATCACTCCATCAACAACTTCTGCTTTGGGACATGGAGATAGGGGAATCACACTTGATCAATGCAGATCCAAGACCATAGTCCGTGTTTGCAAATGCTTTGGATGTCAATTATTACAATGGGACTTTGAGACCATTGGAGGTGTGTGGCATCGACAACAAATGCTGACATGTTGGAGTAACGGCCTCTGAACTAGCTTAATGGGGGATAATGCAAGCTAAAGATGATAAGACACATCCATGCTTCCTTGAGCTAGCCTCATCTAGCTATCAATGACAAAAATTTCCAAGGAATCAGAAGCAGTGGTTTGTGCTTCTCTATGTGTAAGGTTGTAAACATATATGATAGAGAAAGAAGCCTATGATTGTCTGCCCACAGTAGCATCGACATAGTGCATAAATGAAGATGTATAACAAGGAATTGTAGAAGAGGAGGATGTCATTCAAATAGCACCAGCAACATTGGATGATACTCTACCTAAAGTCAAGGACCCCACTGAAAAGATTAACTTGGGAACAACGATTAAGCCAGTAGAAGTAGCCATTAGTACTTTCTTGGAGCCTATGGAAAGAAAGAGGCTCATTGATTTGTTACTTTTTTTTGGGATAATTTATTTGTTACTTAAGTATAAGGATTGCTTTGCTAAAAAAATTGAAGATATGTCAGGACTCTCTCCAGAGTTAGTGGTGCACAAACTATCAATAATGGAAGAGAAAAAGCTAGTTCAGCGGCAGATGTGAAGGATGAACGCAGAAACAGCGATGCTCGTGAAAGAAGAGACAAAAAAAGATGTTGAAGTCTGGAGTCATCCAAGTGGCCAAGTACACAAAATGGATATCTAACATAGTCCCAGTGTGAAAGAAAAATGGCAAGATTCGGGTTTGTGTGGATTACAGGGATTTAAACCAAGCTACTCCTAAGGATGCATATCCTATGCCAGTGGCAGATTTATTGGTGGATTCAGTAGCAAGGCATGAGATGCTATCATTCATGGATGGCACAACAGGTTATCATCAAATCCCAGTTGCTGAAGCAGATCATCATAAGACTGTATTTAGATGTCCAAGGGTACTAAGAGTCTTTGAATATATAAATATGCCTTTTTGGTATGAAGAATGCAGGAGCAACGTATCAGCGAGCCATGCATTACATCTTCCATGACCTTTCAAGAGTCACCATGGAAGTGTAAATCGATGATATAGTGGTTAAGTCCAAAAAGAGGGTTGATTATGTTGATGACCTGAGGCAGGTATTTAAGCGAACAAGGCAACATAAACTAAAGATAAACCTTGCCAAGTGTGTGTTTGTGGTACAAGCAGGAGATTTCTTGGGATTATTGGTACATCAGCGCGGCATTGAAGTTCCAGATGATAAGAAAGAGGTTGTAATGAAGGCATCACCACCAAAGAATAAGCGATAATTATAGCAGCTCCTTGGGAAGATAAATTTCTTAAGAAGATTCATCACCAATGCTGCAGGAAAAACCAAACATTTTGCTCCATTGTTAAAGATGCAAGGGGAAAAGGATTTTGTTTGGGAACCAATCCACCAAGAATCATTTATCGTTATTAAGCAATACTTGGTCAATCCACCAGTCTTGGTACCTCCACAGCCAGGATGGCCTTTTAAGCTATATATTTCAACAATATAGTCATTTATGGTGAGCTTGTTGGCACAAGACAATGATGCAAAGGTAGAGCGAGCAATTTTCTACCTAAGCAGAACATTAACAGACTGCGAAAGCAGGTGTACCCCCATGGAAAAGCTATGCCGTACTCTATACTTCTCTGACTACAAGTTAAGGCATTATATGTTATCTTTTACCACGTTGATATATGTATTTTAGGCATATTAATTAATATATTTTCTCTACATTTTTACTTTGTTAATTGCTTAGTTTTATTAGTTTTGATTCATTTTGTTGTTTTTAGGTTTTGTCAAAAGAGACGGAGTAAAGAGTACAAACATTTGAGGCGTGGTAAAATGGAGCAAAAAGAGGAGTAAAAAAATGTTGCCGAAATTCCATGGATTTTGAAGAAGAACAAATGAAAATGATGCAAATAAAGAAGAAGACATTTCTCCTGCGCGATCCAGGAAAGCACAACCTTGCCGAATTAATAAAGGACCAT
Source organism: Geum urbanum (assembly GCA_946800695.1). Taxonomy (NCBI): domain Eukaryota; kingdom Viridiplantae; phylum Streptophyta; class Magnoliopsida; order Rosales; family Rosaceae; genus Geum; species Geum urbanum. Next base: position 49,581,030 of record OX327012.1, on the reverse strand, counting down.
TGGGCAAAATTTTTGGAAAATATTCCAAGATGATATGGATATGATTTGAGGCCCAAAATATGTGCAATTAAATGGTATTTTAGGACAAGAAGAATTGGAGAGCAAGAAATCCAAGATTTGATGAGATTGTGATTCCTAATACTTAAAAAGGAAAGAAATCTGAAGTTACAGAACAGCAGACTTCTACAGGCTGTAGAAATCGCGGATCAACTCCGATTGAGATGATTAAGGAAGATATTTTATAGCCCTCATAAAGATCTTTCCAATGTCACAATAATCGTGCAATTCGGATATGTATAACTCAAGAAAAATTGCATTTTACTACAGGAGGTCAAATTTCACCGAAATTAATGTGGACTTCTTGTTATGGTAGAAAACAACATACCCTTCTCCTATATAAAGGGGAGCTCGGCCTCAAAGCTGATCATCACTTATTCTATAGCCTATGATCTACCAAATACTCTCCTCCTCCCCATAAATTAAGCCGACATCCTCAAGGAGCCAACTACGCCATCAAACCGCCACACCTTCACCTTCACCGACGCATAAGGGATTCCGAACGTCATCCACCAAAGAAGTCTAGTTCTTTTGAGTATCCATAGGGGATTCCGAAGATATAAAAGTGTAACAATGACCTCTTTACTCCGTAGTCTCTTTCGTTTATTAAACTTGTTTGTGTGTTTTGGATGATTGTATTTCGGTTTTATTACATGAGTAAATTTCAATAACTTTTCCATGTGTTCCTTATTCTAGATTTCAATTTGCATGAAGATAATTGGTTCTTAATACTTTGGTTTTGATTTAGGGGATTCCTAGTCTATATCAATGGTGTTTAGGGGATGCCTAGCACAAAATATGAATTATGCATGTTTAATCAAAATTTAGGGTTATGGGATTTCGGTAGTGTTGTTATTTGCATGTGTAAATAAATGAGTTAGATTATGGAATAAGTTGATCACTTGTATATAATTAATTATGTTTTCTTTTTGTTTCAAAACATGGTATGTGTTTTAGGATCTTCTACGTGTTTGCTTGTTTATGAGTCAATGCATGTTAGAGTCCTAGGATTATGTGCTATGTTTGAGACGTTTTTAGTAAATAAATTAAGTAATTAAAAACGAACTTTCAAACCCCCCATACCTTTTATTTTATGTTTACAAACGTTGTCATGCATTAGTACCCTTAATCTCTGGTTAAGAACGATCCATACTTATCAATACTACATCTACAAAGAAGGGTTTAAATTGCATACGTGTGAACTATGTTTTGAGTGTCTACTTTGTGTTAATATTTGATGCATTTTTTACGCATTATCACACGTGTGTCATTGCTCAAACTGATCTAGTATGATATATGTTAGCCCGACCTATACTTAGAGGACAGATTAGAAAGTGGATTCTCGCACCGTCTAAGTTTTCGCTGCAGTATGTTCCACATAAGGCAGTAAAAGGCCAAGCAGTGGTCGATTTTTTTAGCACATCCTCTAATGGTAGAAATTACGGAGCTCGAGGAATTGGAATTATCCCATATATCTTTGGCACCTTGGAAGCTATATTTTGATGGGTCCAGTACAAGTGTTTTCGCATAAGCAGGAATTGCGTTGGTTAACCCCCGTGGGGAAACTTTTGCTTATTCCTTTAGGTTGGACTATCGCTGCTCAAATAAATGAAATAATGCAGCAGAGTATGAGGCATTGATCATTAGATTAGAACTGTTGGTCGACTTAGGAGTCAAAGATGTGCATATTTGGGGGTGATTTGCTATTAGTTATCCAGCAGCTAGAGGCGACGTTCAAGACTGGAGCAGTATTAGAGCCATATGTGAAAAGAGCAAGTGAGTTGCTGGAACAGTTTACTGATGTAGGATTGGTGCACATCCCCGAATGAGAGAACTATATAGCAAATGAACTGGCATAACTCGCTACAGGCATCAGGCTCACAGACGGTGTGCAAGAACGTATCTTGAAGATTGAACGTAGAACTCTTCCCTCGTTTATAACTAGGAAAGAAGTGGAGGACGAGTGGTTCATAGCATCTCTAGACTCCATTAGTACCGATTGGATACAGCTAATCATCGCATTCTTAAAAGATACTAGCACTTTTGTAGACAAACACACAAGATATTTTCCTCCAAACTATCTCCTACGAAACAACGAGCTGCTTAGAAGAGGAGGAGATGAAGTAGATATACTCTGTGTCTCTGAAAATATACTGTGAGAAGTCCATCTAGGGATCTGTAGTGCTCACCAATCAGAACCTAAGATGAGGTGGTTGCTGCGATATCATGGTTAATTTTAGCCTTCTGTTCTAAAATATTGCATTTCCTCCACCAAAGGATGTAAGGATTATCAAGCACACGCGCCGGTTAACCATATTCCTAACATTTCTATGCAGCCATTCATTAAGCCGTAGCCAACGAGAGGATGGACTTTAGACTTAATTGGAATGATTCATCCTTATTCGTCCATGCAACATAAGTATATCAGCGTAACTACAAATTTCTTTACCAAATGGATAGAAGCAAAGCCTTTGAAAGTGGCTTATGCTACTGCAATCAGACAGTTCTTATACGAAGATGTCATATGCTGTATTAGAATTTCAGAATGTTTTGTCTCAGACAGAAGACAACGTTTGTCTCTGGAGAAGAAGAGTAGTAGAAATGATGGCGAGAAGTTCAGAACGATTGGACTTAGACAAAAAATTGAAGAGAGAGAAATCCTAAACAAAATAAATATAAGGATTTTAAAGATTGGGTGCTACTTTTCGAGGAGGCATACTCGAGTGGCTTAAATGGGGCTATTGAACCGTTATTGAAAGGAGTGACAGGTCACATCAAAAGACCCATTTGATTGCCTATGAGTTCATCTCGAGGTTTGGGGGACAATGTTTGGGCCCAAAATAAACTTGACATTTTGATTATACAATTTGGGCCAGAAAATATAAACGGGGTGATACATGTGATCTTAAGACACTGCGAATCTGGAAAGCTTGATTGCATACAAAGTTCCTAAGTGAGCTAGGAAGATTTGAGATATAATATTTTTGTTTCCTAGTCCGAAATATTTCCTTAGCGATACAATAAGAGAGATCATCAACCTCTATAAATAGACAAATTCAAGCAGATTTGAGGACCTCTACACACATACAATTTGCATACAAGCAGTCCATACTCTCTCTCAGCAAGTAAACACCTAGTGACAGCGAACTCAAAATTTAGTTCACCTAACAGAGCGTGGAGATTCAAAGGTTCACTCTAGCAACCCAACAACGATGGCAATCGGAGGAGTCTAGTCCACCCGACAGAGCGTAGAGATTCCAAGGATTTAAGAAGTCACCCCAGTGTATTCAACACTCACCCTAAAATATTGCTCTGCTTTATACTCGCATTGCGTATAAAGTATCGATTCTTTTGTGGCTCAATGAAGAGACACAGAGCCTAAGTCTTGAAACAACTTAGGCAAGTAGAACTCAATGAGCGAGGTTAGTGCTCTCCTCGCTCCAATCACTTGCAAGGAAGCAGAGACTGTGTGGAGTATTATAACAATTACATTCTACCATCAGCAGTGGCACGCCACGCACTCACAAATATACCTAAAAGAGATAGTTTATGATTTTTCTAAGTCACAAAGACCTGGTTGAAGAAAAATCAAGCCAAACAATTTCATCACATGTTAGATTTAGTCCAGCTAGATTATTCATACCTAACGACGTCTTTATCTGTTAACGTCCTCAATTTGGGTTCTCTCTCTCTTGAAACTTTTTCTTCTTTTCAGAACTCATTGACTAAAAAAATAGTCAAGCACTCATCACGACATGCAAATCAACAACATCTATGTCTTATCTTTCCCAAGTTGTCCTTCTAAAACCCAAAATCCGTATGAGAAAGTTTTCTTGTTGGCTTTCGAATAAGGAGGTAGATAAGAAAGAACTGGTTTAGATTTGATAACTAGATTGAAGCAGGAAACATCTATTTATGAAAAATATTTTTAGGATCTTGTTTAGATTTTGTAGGCGAATCATTATGTATTACTTAAACAGATTGGCTACAAGCTTTACCCAGGTCGAGATGCACAGAAACACTTGACATGTAGTTGGAGCTCTTCTTATGAAAACTATTTATTTTTTCTCTAGATAATAGTATCAAGGATTAATTACAAAGTATCCTCCAAACTATGGGATCGTTTTTATTTTAGTTACCAAGTATCAAAAACTTGTGTTTTAGTACCTAAAGTTACCTTCGTATTGCACTTCACTACCCCATCAATCAGCCCGTTATATTCCTCAATTTTATGCTTGTGTGGCACACTTGGGTCCCACAAATGTCAGCTCCCACTGAAATGCCAAGGGTGTATTTGTCATCCTGCTCCTATTATGTTTCTCTGCCTCGTTTCGATCACGAATGACAAGGCGGGTAAACACCTACTCAAAGATACTTTATTTTCAATCAAGATATATCATTGTAATAGTTAATTATAAGGGTTAAGGAACACAAGGAGTTGGTGAAACTAAATCCTAACACTAGACTACAATGCTGACAGACTCGACTACAGTACACTAATGATACGAACCTAAGCTACACTACTCTAAAAGCTACGAAAATTTAACATAATATACTAGACACAGTGGAGGACAAACACACAAAATTTGAGGGTGTTCTAAATAGTTTTGGTTATCGAAATAATTTGGCCAAACTACAGCTAATGCAGAAAATAAATGCTGAAAGTAAAGATGCCAATGAATGCAAATGAGTTTAAACTATACAATTAATGAGTTAAGAAGCATGCAATCCACTACCACCATTCCACATTTCTAATACATACTTAACCTAATGCGCATATCCGATGAATGAAAGTTCGCAGGAAGAGTTTATCGTTACAACCACATCCTATTACCTAATCATTATGCCTATGCAAGTTTGTCATGGACCTCCCCTACATCTATCCCTCTATGAACCCATAGTCATGGACCCCAAGGTTTACAAAGAAAAAAAAATTAAGTTTTAGAAAAGGTTTGAGAAGCTACAAGAATTCACAAGTACACAATGGGCGTGTCTTGCTAGACCTATGTATTTCAATCTCCTGAACGTAAAATCAGTGTATCACTATAGAGAATCCAGTGGAAGAAATTATCTTCAGTCGCCCGTATCTCATAAAAATAGAATCCTAACATGCATACTAAGTTGGCCACCAAAGCAAACATACAAGAATTCATACGGTGAATTATTCAGAGAAAGAAACCTCATTCAAAGAACATGCAAAACTAGGTTAAAGTGTATGCATTAAAAAGACTTCATGTACGAGTCTTCAAGCAGCCCCTTAACAATGAGAATTTAGCTACTCATAGTCTTAAATAATAACATCAAAGAATCCATAAGAGATAAAATTAAATTATGGAGAAAGAATAAACTCTTGACGACGACGTGATCGTCCTAGGCTTGATGCCAGAGAACTCTCTTTCTCTGTTCTGTTTCGTCTCTGTCTCTTTTTAATCTCCAAAATCTCCCTTTTACTTCTCTATAGCTCTTTCTATATATCTTGCAAGAGCTAAGTTAATTAACCCAGTCCATTATGATGTATCACGTGCTAGCTAGACTCCAAGTCCAACTCCACTTCTTCTTTTTGTTCCTCGCCAAACCTCCTCTTGCCAAGCATCTCTCAGCAAGAACTCCAGCTAGTATCCTTCATGGATTATAATTCCTACTTGCAATATGCTTCTCCAATTAACTCCCAAATTGTAATATTTAATCTCTTTTTCTTCATTAATCTCTAAAATACCTAAAAATAAATAAACATAATTAATTCGCTCGAATAATAATAATAAATCAAATATAAGAGTATAATTAAACACACAAAAAATATATTTATGCGACTATCAACGAACTAAAAATATTTCTCTGTTTATCTCCTCTTCTTTTCTGGGATCGTGGTTTTTGAAGAATCAAGCTCTTTTATTTCTCAATTTATGTTAGACAATATCCATCCGTTGGTGCAAGTGTATATGTGCTGATTGTTTTTTTTTCCGATTGGATCCTTACCTATCCTTATCTACTTGTTCTGCCTATATATGGTGATGGTCTCGCTCTTTTCTCACTTACTCGGTGTCGTTTGCTATAATGTTCTTATTTTTTTGATGAGGTCGACACTGAGGCAGATCTCATCAACTTCACTTCTTTTGGTTTTTGGTTTTTGGCCCAACCGAGAGCGACGAAATATTCAATCTCAATGCGCTTCGTTGCATTAATCATCGCTCTATTCATGTTATCGCGCACGTCAATCACCATCACCAACTAGTCAACTACATCAGCACCCAAGTGTGCCACACAAGCAGAAAATGGAGGAATCTGACGGGCTGATTGATGGAGGTAGTGAAGTGCAAAACAAAGGTAAAATTAAGTACTAAAATGTAAGTTTTTGATATTTGGGTACTAAAATGAAAATGAACTCATATTTTGGAGGTATTTTATAATTAATCTTAATATCAATTCAATAGATAAGTGTGTACTCAATGAGTTGTTATATATATGTGAGAGGAAATCAAAGTTGCTCTGTAAGAAGAAGATGAAACCCAACTAGAGAAGCACGAAATACAAAGATGGTGAGGAAAGAAAAAAACGGAAGAAGACGGATATGACGAGATACAGTCCCAACAAAAATAACATTGATGACACGTGGTGAAATCTCATTGGGGCGTCAAATGACTGAAGTGGAGTGACGGGAGGATACAAAAATTTTTCTCGTTGTGCACCTAGGTTTAAGCACCCCAAGGTTATTTTTCAAAAGATGACACGTGTCACGTTATCACTGGTTACACTACTACATTTTGACCCATTGCCGGCGATTTAAAAATCGCCGGCAATGTTTTTTAACATTACCGGCGATTTTTGCCGGAAAAATCGCCGGTAATGTCTTTTTTTTTTTTTAAACATTACCGGCGACTTAAATGTCTTTTTTTTAACATTACCGGCGATTTTTAACATTACCGACAATGTCCCGTTGGTAATGCAAAAAAAAAAAAAAAAAGACATTGCCGGCGACATAAATTTCAGTCGCCGGTAATGTTAAAAAAAAAGACATTGCTTATGTCGCCGGCAATGTCTTTTTTTTTTTTTTGCATTACCAACGGGACATTGCCGGCGACTTACATTTAAGTCGCCGGTAATGTTAAAAAAAAAAAGACATTACCGGCGATTTTTCCAGCAAAAATCGCCGGTAATGTTAAAAAACATTGCCGGCGATTTAAAAATCGCCGGCAATGGGTCAAAATGTGGTAGTGTTATAATTGTCAACATTTTATTATGAGGACTGAGCTTGGGATAATTGTGGTGGATTACACCACCTTATACAGAACCCACTGTCGATTGCCACTATCGTCACCACGACGACCCTCTTCTCACCAGCGTCGCTTCCCGGAGCCTCGGGTCGTTGCTCTTTCTCTCTTGCCTCCATCGAGATACTCATTGACCCCTCCTCTCCTTCGCTAAGCGTCGGCCTCACGCCCTTAGATATATGAGCATCGTCACGAGCTCGATCTTGAGAATGAGGAGGAGGATGGACTAACGTGATAGGACGGCACTGGACTAGGGAAGGATGGGGATTATGGACTTGGTTGCATTGAGTTACACGCACTCATGTTTGTTGGAGTGCCTGCCATTTCAATAGATGGCTTGCATCCCTGAACACAAGCAATTGAACATTAATATTACATTAAGGAAGATGGTGCTTGTTTCCTTGAAACCTAAATCATAAAAAAAATTGCTTCAGAATCATGCTCTTATTCCACGAAAATCCATTGGATTTTAGCAAATGAATACATTTTGATTTAACTAAGACTATAGAATGCTCAACAATGGGAAAACAAAAATGCATGAACAATTCTCAGCCCTGTCATCAATTAGTTACCAAAAGTTATGAATATAGATTTCTAAGACAATCCACAAAGAGACCCCCGGAGAGTTGGAGACATAGTCCATAACCTGAGTAACATTACAAAAGATAATAAATAATAATTTTCAATTTATTGAAAGACTTCAGACAAAACTAGTTGAATCAGTTCACCATCCAACATCAAATACAATAGTGTAAATAGTAATTCAATAAGAAATGGATTCATAAGAACGCAATGACCAACATCAACCCAAACCAAGCTCAATTAGTAATCTCCCCAATGATACGCCGCCAATCATTTTAACTTTACTCTCTGTCACCCGCCTCTGAGCTTTCTCTCTCTAGACTCTCTAGTTAGTAAGAGAGAAAGATAACTTTTGCTCGTGGGTGGTGAAAGGATCCGGCAACGGAGTTCTGGGGACAAAGGAGATCTCATACATTGCATTCATTTATCTTAAACTCAGTCAAAGAGTAAAACAGTTGACAAAATAGACGACTGAGACTATATCATGTGGCACATTTGGATATTAGTCTTGGGTGCTTAATATTAATGTGAATTTCATCATTATGCCTGTTGTATACCCTTTTGTAAAGATTTTAGCCCGGGAAGGCTAGAACACTAATCCAAGCATTCTCTTTGTAATAGTATATACACACAAAACACATACCGAAAAATCATGAATATATTTTCCTTTAAGTTAAATAATACAGGAACCTGGATCCTCTCCTAACCCAACACTTTTATCTCGGCCGTTAAATACAGTGTACTACCGCCCCGACATAAATTCCCCCATTTAATTAAAATAAAATAAAATTCCCGCTTCATTTGCACGTGTCGCATGCAGGCCCTAACTGGCTAGCTAGGGCTTCTCTATAAATTCGCGCACACACCCGTTCTTCTTCCCATTCCAGCCACCAGTTTCAGAGAGCTAGCTTCTCATTACACACACACACACACTCTCTCTCTCTCTCTAGACACTTTCTTTCTCTTTCAAGATGGCTGCTTTCAAGTGGCTTGTGGTGCTAATCCTCCTCATTGTGATGAGTTCCTTCAACTTTGTCCCGATGACTTTGGCTCGTTGTGGGAGTAAAACTATATCAAACAACGGGTGTCCCGGTTCGTGATGCAACTGGCTCGGATCCGATCCTTGTTGCGGTGGCTGTTCTTGCATTGGTCCTTCTGCTGGGGTGTGCGTCGGTGGCTGCTGCAATGACATTGCTGATGATAATGATGCTGGAATATTGCGTGCTATCACAAACAACAACGATGATGCTGTTGCTGCTATCACAAGCCATCACCGTAAAGAAGGCTCTTGCTAGAGCAGCTTCCGATCCATCGATCCCGGTGGTGACGTAGCCATCTTCTCCGGCGGTGCATGGTAGATCCCTTGAGTTGGATCCTGAGTTGGATCCTATATATCTTTCCGTAATATGGGTTGTTTATTTTCAGTTTCCTTTCTAGTAATAATTGGGTTAATTTAATTAACTCATACAGTCATGCATAGCAGCTCTGAGTCTGCACTCTGCAGCATGCATGTGTTTGTAATCGGGAGTCTGTACGTTGTAATATATCGTTTTGTTGTTTAATAAAAGAAGTCCTTTCACCGCCGTAAAAAAGAGATACAATTCCGGGAACACCGCTGCAGTTGCAGCGTTTACTAAGTATATTAGATGATTCAACTCGCCGGCCGGCGATGATAGTTAACTCGGTGTACGTGTCGCCGCTGATGATCGTCACTTGTCAGCTCTGGTTCGCGATATGATGAGAGAGCGAAAAACAAAGGTGATGGAAATTCTAATCCAAAACAAGTACGTATAGCGACAAAGCCCAAAATACATTCTGTAAAAGGAACAATGAATCATAGTGTTCTAGTTTGCTTTATAGTAAATAACGGAAGCAATAATGAGCTTCGATTATTTTCACTACTAGAAGAATTACTATACCCGACGATGAGGTGTCGTCGGACTGTTTCTCTTTATCGTCGGTTATAGTCTCGTCGGTAATGCACCGTCGGTGATACTATAACCGACGATGAATTAGATTTTTCGTTGGAAAAAAGGGAGACTAAAGGCAACGATGGTTTATCGTCGGGCATAATTTCAAACTATAACCGACGATGTCATCGTCGGCTATAGTTTTCTCCATGGTCAAAATGGTTGACCGTGGAGAAAACTATACCCGACGATGTTGACACATATCGTCGGTTATAGTTAATAATAATTATTTTTTTTTGCAGGTTTTGGGTTTTATCCCAAAACCTGCATTCCCAAAAAATCACCAATATTGTTCAAATTGAAAATCAACAACCATTGAAACTATAGTACGTAGTAAATAAATAAAAAAGAAACTGAAATCGTTCAAATCTGTATACATATGCGTAGTAAATAATTAAAATAAAAAACTGACAATTGTTCAAATCTAGGGGGGTCCTGGTCCTAAGTCTATGTGGTCAAACGGATCGTTATAAGTTGGTTGGTCCTGGTCTGGCTGAGGCTGCGGCTGAGGCGCACCAAAAATGGGCGAGGGAGCTATTTGGATTCCAGATGCCTGCAACTGTGCATAACAGTGCTGCATCCATGTCCCCATCTGCTGCTACTGTTCGGCCAACCGATTCTGCTCTGCGGCTCGCGCCTGCTCCATCTCCTCCATCCGACGCCGTTGAGCTTCCATTTCAATTGTTTGCCTATGAAGATGGTCCTGTAGCTCATTAGTCCTCGCAGATGATGATGATCCCGATCCGCGAGAGAATTCAGGGGTCTGCTTCAGCAGCCCTTGACCCCACTTTCCGGAACCCCTGCAGTAGAATGTGTTCTTTCCTGGAGGGATCGCAGTTGACATAATCCTGGCCCTGACGATCGGATCAGATCGATCAATCTGATCAATCGGGAGTTCCGCATCGGGGGTGTTGGGATAGAGCTCTCTCGCCACTTGAGTCAACACCTCCGGAATCGCCTCTTGAATTCTCGTCAAATTGACAAAGAACAATAAAATATTAATTAAAAAAAACAATCTAAAAAAATAAGAAATAAGTTTATTTTGTTATAAGGACACTTACAGCATATTCGGGGGACTGCGGATACGCGTGCTGCATCGTATAGACAATGGGATCCTCTTCTGGGTGGTTGGCCGCCTCCTCGATCCAACCCGAGTATGATCTGGAACCGGCATGATGATTTTTGGTGTTTTTGGCCCGGTTCCTTGTGTTGACTTCAGAAAGAGCCTGCTCGATTAATCCAACATAAAAAAAACACTCATTAGCCAAATAATTTGAGGGAAGTACGATAAAACAAAAATTTAATCGATCGAAGGTTGCGTACCTTCAATTTCGGGTTGTTGAAGTGAACCACAAGCCATTGCCACTCGTACTCCCTATAACGAAACTCGCTAGGGGTACCCGAACTATCGTCGCCGTACTTTTTCCAATGCTTCTTCAGCTCGCCCTTCCACTCCTTATACCTATATATATTAATAAAATCAAGCGTTAGTAACTTACAACATTGTATGAACATAATCAAAAGAAACGAAAACATTGAAACAAATGCCGGTCTGCAAACCTGCTCCCATGCACTTCATCCGCCCACGTGGGTCTAATATCTGCATCCACGCGGAACCACCTCTGCAATGCATATATATATATATATATATATATCAATAATATTAAAAAATTATTTAGAAAATTTACATAATGAATATACAATTCAACTTACCGACAACGCATTATTCAGCTGATATTTGACGGATTGCGGCACTGAATTCCAATCTGACCACAACATTGGGACTCTATCCCGTATGAGGCTGCCCGCCATCCCCGCGTACTTTCGAGTGACCTTTCCCTCGATCACCTGCCCTCTATCCCCGGTCGGAATCATAACTTGGCCACCACCGCTAGCCTGAATGGCGTCGTCCAGTAACTTGCCGACGACGGGGCCTCTGGTTCTCTTTTGTTTGTCACCGGGCACGATCTCGCCTATCACATATATATGTAGACGATTTTTTAAACATCAACACCTAATTAAATTTAAATATTACTAAGTAAAAAGATATCACTAATTAATATTTACCTGATTCGTCGGTGCGTTGTCCCGGAATCCTCACACTCCATAGAGGTTCCGGGAAGGGTACATACGCATATGCCTGGTCCGGGGTAATGAACCCTAGCTGTCCCGGAACAGGCATCCCATCGGAATCGACGAGAGGTATCGTCGGGATTTCCAACGGTAAGAATAAGGTAGACGGCGGGCATAGTCGCATCCTGGCCGAGGACTGAGTGGATCCACCAGCCTCCTCGGAAGAATGAGGAGCTGTCTGGTGGATGAAGGGGGAAGGGTCCTCGCGATGAATCTCCGGCATTCGGACCGAGGATTGAGTCGCACTATCCGTTTCCGGCGTGCGACTGACCCCATGAAGCCTCCTCGCGCCTGAGGATCGAGCAGGCTCGACCTGCTGCTGTTGAGGTTGTCCCTCGCCCAGCAGTGCACTGTGTCGAGAGGTCTGCGGAAGACTGTAAGTGTTGTCGGCGCTCGTGGATCCTGATGCGGACCGACTTCCGGTGCCCTCATCCCCATGTCCCGATCTCCCTCTCCCTCTCGACCTCCCCCTCGAGTTCGACCCCCCTCGGGAAGCACCGCAATTTAACCAATTCATCGTTGCTATAAAATTTCAAAAATTCAAAATAATTCCTAATTCATCTAAAAATTCAAATTCGTAATCCAATAATTCCAAAAATTAATTAATTAAACTCCTCTATATATATAATCCAATAATTAAACATAAATCCAATATATAATCCAATAATTAAACATAAATCCAATATATATATATTCCAATATATATCAATAATCCAAAACATAAATATATATTCCAATATATATGTCCAATAATTCCATAAAATCCAATATATAAAATTCCAATAATCCAATATATAAATATTCCACAAAAATTCCAATAATCCAATATATATATAAATCCAATAATCCTCCCTATATATTCCAATATATAAATATTCCACAAAAATGCACAATAATTCCATAAAATCCACAATAATTCCAATAATTCCATAAAATCGATATATAATTCCAATATTCCAATATATAAATATTCCACAAAAATTGCAATAATCCAATATATAAATCCAATAATCCAATATATATTCCAATATATAAATATTCCACAAAAATCAACAATAATTCCATAAAATTCAACAATATCCAATATATAATCACAAAATTCATTCATGCATCCACATTATCGATCAACAACCGAAACAACTTCAAATCTAACATAAAAAAAATGGAGAAATTAGGAAATTAGGGATTTAGTTTCTAACCTGTTTTTGGGGATTGTAATCCAATAATAGAGGCTTGAGGATCGAATTGAACACCTTTGGCTTGAGGACTGCAGCTTGGTTGCTCCCAACACACCGGAAGTTCCCAAATTCAGGCGAGGAGGCGAGTTCAAACTTTTGGGCAGTTTCGTTTCTGCCCAAAACGTACCCATTTCTGGATATAAACCAGAACTATAGCCGACGATATAAGTAATATCGTCAGCCATAGTTGAACCGAAACTATATCCGACGAGATTTCATATGAATATCATCGACTATAGTTTTTTTATTTATTTTTCATATGCCGGTTATTATATATAGTGCACTTAATATTTATTAATTAATATTTAATAATACGAAATTATTAGAAAAAAAAAACCGAAATAATTTAAAAGCCTAATTAAATTAAAATGGCATTTAATTTTTTTTGGCTATATTTAATAATATTTATTAATACGTACGATATTAATACGAATATCGATCGTCGGTTGTAGTTTTTTTTTTTAGCTCTCGATCTCTCTCTCTCATGATCGCTATTTAGCAATTTAATCGACACAATTTAAAGTCGATCATCTGAATATATATAATTCATTTTACATTGCATGTTCAAACTCAAAATAACATACATACACTAAGGCGCATAGTCAGAATCATCGCTTGAGTCTGACTCTGTTTCCGAGTTAATTTCAGGTAAGATGTGTATGCCCTCGTCACTTGAGTCTTCATTGTCTTCATTTTGATTAACATCAATAAGATTCGGTTGAGGAATTCGTACCACACTGCCCTGTCTCACATTATTAAGGCGAATTGTTGAGGTTTCAGGAATACCAGTTGCGTTGGGCTCTTGGTATGCACTAACTTCTTCATTATCCGAGGTCACACCAAGGGTTGAGGCACTGTATATGTTTCGTGGAAGAACATGGTTAACCACTTTCCACGCGCCTTTATGCACAAGATCATCAAGATAGAACAATTGTTTCACCGCCGTGGCCAAAACAAACGGATCATCTTTATACCAGCTTGTAGCAGTATTCACCGAAAAAATGCCGTATTGATCGGTCCTTGTGTTCTGAGGGTCGGTATCAAACAATCTACACTTAAACAAGTGCACGGTCATGCCTTCCCCATATATTAATTCGACAACTGAATGGAGAACACTGTAATAGTCAACTCCATTCTGCCCACCATGCACAATTACCCCAGAATTATGTGTTTTTCGTCTGACATCTCTATGTTCACAAATAAATAGCACGCCATTTACCTTACACATAGGATAAACTCTAGAAGTTACCGGTTTCTGCGCCAAGAGCCTCAATTCGTGTGACCACTGAGGGATACAATCATCTTATACATGGTTCATCTGAAAATAATCATTTATTAACTTAACTATAAATAGGATACGAGACATGCACTTAAATTCATATACATGTCAATTTATCTATAAACGTACCCATTTGCCAAAATAGTTTGCGAACGTCTTGTTGTGGTACTCAACATCATCGAAAATAGCAGGGCAGTAAAGGTGCAAATTTTTTCAATATTGAACTTCTGGACAGTTAATCAATACCGACCAATGGGCAATGACTAGCTCATAAGGTTCCAACTTGTACGAGTTGGGCAACTTTCCAGAAACTTCAACATCATCGGAGATGATCGAAAGGTTGAACTGCGCTCCATCTACTAGCATATGTTGTGGAGGGTCCTCCAACACTCCCAAATACAACTTGGTGTACGTTACGTACTCATGCGCAATATATGCTTCAGCGATACAACCTTCGGGTGCAGATTTGTTCATCACATAGTCTTTGTAGTCCCCTAATTGTCTGTAAAGTGGTAATTACAGATCGAGCATGTTATGCTTATTGCAACAATAAGTGAATAAATAATATTAAAGATCGACATATATAGCCAGATTCAGAGATGCATTACGTACCTTTCCATAGGATACATCCATGTGTAGTGTACTTGACCAGTAAGCAACAATTGTTACGGAAGATGGAGCATCAGGTGAGGCATGATGTTGAAAAAGTTTGGAGGAAATATCCTTTCGAATTTACACATGATAAAAATGATGTCCTGTTGCATTTCCAACAAATCTGATTTCTTCACTTCTCTCGTGCATAACTTCTGAAAGAATCTTGACAAAGCCACTAATGGCTCCACCACCTCTTTGGGCAGGTACCCTCGAATGAAAATAGGGAAGAGGCGTTGAAGCAGTATATGACAGTCATGACTCTTTAGTCCGTACATCTTATTATCTTTGAAGTTAACACATCGACTTATATTTCCAGCATAGCCTGAAGGATACCTGACATTACCCATCCAGCCAAAAATTTCATTCTTCTGGGCAGGCTTCATGGTATAAGGAGCTTGTGGCATTTTTTTCTTCCCATCTCTCAACCACAAATGTTTTCGCAGTCCCATCCTTTTAAGATCAATGCGTGCATTCGGGCCGTCTTTAGTTTTTCCCTCCCAATTCAACACTGTGCCTACCACACTCTCGCACACATTTTTTTCTATGTGCATGACATCTAAGTAGTGTCTGATCAGCAACTTGGACCAATACGGAAGTTCCCAAAAAATACTTTTGTGTGTCCAGAATTTATACCTGTCGGGTTTGTCAGGTATTGACGCCACTATCTCAGGATGATTGCTTAGCTGCCCAAAATCGTATTCATTTAGCACTTCCAATATTTCATCCCCCGTCCATCTCCTCGGCTGCTCACCTGTTTCCACAGTCCCATCAAATGCCTCCATATCCTCCTGAAATGGGTGATCATGTGGAAGCCATCAACGATGACGCATCTGTACAATCTTCCTGCAATGAGGTCTGCAACACTCAACCGTCATGCACTCTGGACAAGCCATGTATCCCCTGGTAACGTTGCCCGACAACATCCCACGTGCAGGAAAATCGCTAATGGTGCCAACAAGCATGACATGCATCTGGAACATCTCATTTTTGAACTTGTCATAAGTGGGATGACCATGCTCACTCAAGTACTTAAGCTCCTCAATCAAGGGTCTCAAATACACATCGAGACACTTTCCTGGATAACCCGGCCCTGGAATTATCATAGTGAGCATATTATATTCTTTCTTCATGCACATCCATGGAGGAAGGTTGTACAATACCAAAATATCTGGCCATATACTGTATTGAAACTCATGTTGCCAAAAGGGTTGAATCCGTCAGATGAAAGTCCCAGCCAAACATTTCGAACATCTTATGCAAAATAAGAAAACTCCTTCACCATGTGCTTCCAAGCCTCTCCGTCAGCAGGGTGTATAAGCGTATCGCCATCGAGCAAATTCCTCTCGGCCCACCATCTCATAGCTTCAGCCGTGTGTGCAGACATGAACAACCGTTCTACCCTATCTATCAGCGGAAAATACCGAAGTATCTTCACAGCTTTCTTGTTTCCGGTAGGAGTCAACTTATACCTATCTGTACCACATACCGGGCATTCATCAAGGGATTCAAGATCATTCACATAAGCATCTTCACCCCAGAAGAGAACACAATCATATCTACAAGCATGAATTTTGATGTAGGAAAGACCAAGATGTTTCAGGATCTGTCGCACCTTACGATGAGTGGTAGGAAGACGATGACCGGGGGGCAACAACGAACCAGACCACTTCAGCCAATCATCAACAGCCTTCACACTCATTTTGTTCTCCACTTTGAGCTTCATTACTCCCATAACACTTTCGAGAACAGATGCATTACACCCGTTGTACAACGGGGTCTGTTGGAAGACAATGAGGTTGTTGTACTTGTCCATACCAGCAGTGTTGACAGCTGTAGGTAATTGCTAGACTGGCTCAATATGAGGGAAGTCTCCAACGGCGGGAGGGATATCCGGTGCTTGAGCAAATATACCGCTCTCATGAGGAAACATATCGTTGATCAGACTTGTTGTTGGATCATTGGATGTAGATCCACTCTCAAAAAATTGACCGTGATCATGTTGACCAACTGATGAGCTCTCACCGTGATAAATCCAACTTGTATACTTATCCCAAAACCCGTTTTTCTTCAAGTGCTCCAATACTTTATCGATGTGAAAACGATATCGCTCGCTGCGACACTGACATTTCGTACACGGACAATAATGAATTGTCATCCCTCCACAATTAACTTTCACATATTCCACAAAACTTCTAATTCCACGGTGATATCTTACATCCCATCTTGGAAGACACATCCAACTCTTGTCCATCCTGAAAATTATAACTGCATGCATATATACCCATGATCTTATTAATTAAAATTTCATAGCTAGATATATATATATATATATATATCTATATATATCGATATTCAAATTATAATTAAATTACATAATTTAATTATTCGATCTAGCCTACTCGATCCCTACACTGATCGAGCTAATCCCCCGCCATTTTCACCTTTGGCGCCAACAATGAGAGGTAAAATTAGCAGGGATTAAAAACCGCGAAATTTGATAACCCAAACCCCAAAAAACACTCATTTCGCGCCAAATCTTAATCCCATATAAAACCCAATCCCCGCCCAAAGACTCATTTTTTCCCCTCTCTCTCCCGGCCCTCTCCATCTCTCCCCCCCCAATCAAACCACCCACGTACCACATATCATCACCATCATAATAATAATCACAATATATATTATATGTACCCATACATAATTAATAATCACAATTAATCCTATAATTAATAATCACAATATATATAATCAATTACGTACTACGTACTCCAACTCAACTATCAATCACGTACTCAAAATCAACCATCAATTACTAAAACTCAACAATCAATTAACTCCGATCCATCGATCGATCCATTCAAAATCAACATCATATCATATCAACAATCGATTAATTAACATGTATACATATATATATATACACGTACGTACCTATATATAATGAATCACAAACTCATTCTTCACAGTTTTCGACATCACCCAAAGATTTCTGAGCATTTTCAGTTTTCGCCGGAGATTTTTTTTGAATCACAGAGCTGCTGCCCAGATTGGATCTGAAATAAGAAACTATAACCGACGATGCCAATAACTCGTCGGTTATAGTCTGAAAAAATCGTCGGCCTTAATTGAAAACTATACCCGACGACTTTTCGGCCACTATAACCGACGACAAGATTATCTAGTCGGAAAAAAAACTATGTCCGACGAGGTAATCCTGTCGTCGGTTATAGTAAACTATACCCAACGAGAACCTTTTTCGTCGGTCGTTTTTTAGGAATCTCGTCGGGTATAGTAATTCTTCTGGTAGTGTTTCGTCTAGGAGATTGATCTTATATAATGGATATCTAAGGTCTAGTTTAGCACAGTTTACGAAACAATTTTCGCAGCTCGATTTAAATTTTAAGCTGTTTAATGTGTTTAGTAAACTAAAGTAGATGTAATTTATTTAAAAAATAATAATTACTATGAGGCCTTACGAAAGGTCTAAGATTTGAGGCATTAATCTTAAGTAACATGTCATGTCATTAAATTTAATTTGTGTGCTAAATTCACAACTCTTGCCATGTCATTATCCAATTTATCAAATTTTATTTGAAAAAGGAATTGATAAGATTGTCTTGATATATACTAAGAACCCTAAATATAAGCACCTCTTCTTTCCCCAGAATATGCATTTTCTTCCCGGTCATCGATTCAAAATGGATCAAATGTTATTCTCATATATATAGTTGATTATCTATAGAAGGGGTCATCGATCAAGCAAACAACGGGATCCAAATGACAATCTAAAAATCCAATTTTTGTTGGACAAGGGCAGCTATAAACCATTTTTGATTTCTATTTCAAATTTGAATTCGTCAAATGAAAACACTTTGTAACCATAACGTCTTGAATCAATTTTTTTTTTCAAAGAAGAATCGAAAGGCCGAACAAATTGATGAGTTGAAACCAAATTTAAAATAATCTCTTTTATTCACTTGTTCGTTCATAAAAATATATATATATGCATAATCTTTGATCAAATAACTTGTCAGATTTCGTGCATAATCAATATGGAAGGTCATCTCCTGTAAAATCTAAGATTGAATGAAATACCAAATTAAGAAATAAATTACATAAGATTTTATAAATTTGAATATCTAATTATACTTGATGTGGAAAATATATGTTGACGTGGAATGCCACATCAGATTAAGTCCATAAAACTTTGGTCTTCCTTGAGGCCCCAAATTGCACATAAAAGGTACCTACAACAGCTTATAGAAGTTGTATATTGTCAACAGAAAATGATGTTAACATCAGTTTGGCTGAAGTTCCTAATTTGCCACACATTAATGTGGTGGCAGATGTTAATACCATTAAATCACACGAAACAACGTGATTCCCCGCACTCTATGTAAAGTGCGCTACAAAGGAGCTAGCCGGATCCTGTCAATTTTTATAAGGTATAAGTTACAACTGATTATTTTCACAGTACAACCCTTCTAAACTGGACCAAATCCTAATCCAAAACAATATTGCGACAATGGCCAAAATAGCCCATTTGAACAGTAAAAGGAAACGAGGTTCACGTTTGTTTTTGTTATTTTTAGTAAATAATGGATTTGAGCTTCAAATAATTTCTTAGATTCATCTTATATAATGGACGGACATCTGCTTCTTAGAGCATCTGCACCGATGCTATTTTTCAGCACGAGCAACACGTGGGACCCGCCAAATCAAGAGGTGATCACTCGTTGTCGAGCTCGGCGAGCAGCTGCATAAGCAGAGATTCCTCGTGTGAGAGCACGAGCAGTCTACTGGGGCCACGCACGTCAGTGACGAGCACAGAGGAGGAGAGGCGGACCCGACCGACGAATAACACGAGCAGTGTTAGAAATGACGTGCAGCGATGCATGCAGAACCGACGACCGCTCATTGACGAGCTCAACAAGCTACTGCTCGAGCAGCTATTGCTCGTGCTCTGCGGTCCAAATGTTCTTAGAGTGATGAAAATCCTAATCCAAAACAGTATGGCCGGACATCTGCTTCTTTGGAACAGTAAAACTGTAAAAGCAACAATGAAGTTCACGTTTTGGTTTGTCATATAGTAAATAAATAATGGATTTGAGCTTCAATTATTTTCTTCTAGGAGATTCCCCTTCATCTTATATCTTATATGGACGGCATCTTCTGCTTCAGGTCCCCAGAAGTGACAGAACCACATTATTACTATCATTGGAGAAGAGCACTTATGATTCAAACACTTGTCTTAGTTTTTTTGTGATAAGTTTATTCGATATTTTACATGCAGTACTGCTTGGTCTGTTTACGTACAGAACGCTTAGTAGGAAATTTTGTACAAATACTTTTATGTACGTGCAACTTTCGCCAGGAAGTTGATCATCTGATTTTCTTGTTTTTGACTGGGCCTCTTGGAATTTTGTTGAGGAACTGAGCCTCAAACTTTCTGTATGATCTCTTTATGTGTCGGAAAACTTTTCCGGCTATATGATCAACGTCGTCCTCAAATCTCTCATACAGAAAGGGGAGAGTTTCCAAGCATACAAAACCTAATGTTTGCAATGAACAGAAGCTAAATGTGATTAGTTAATTACAATGTGTGTATATATATATATATATATATGGAAGATGAATAAAGAACTCTGTCCAGCTTACCCAAGTAAAGAAGATTAAGAAAACTGAAATAGGTTCCAATCACAGACAATATATAAAGTGAAACAATTGCCTGCAAAACATCATTACAAAAGGACTTTAGTGCAAGTAAATATCACAAAAAAAACGGATCCGGCTGCTTTGTAGTACACTTTACAAACATAAATGTAGATTATGTACCAGAATGAAGAAGGGTAGGTCTCTTCCAACAGCGCTGTCTAGTAGCCTTGACAAGAAGCGGTTGAGCTTCTTGTGAATTATGGAGGCTACTTCTCTGAATGTGGATTCATGTAACACAATTTGAGGTATTCTGGGAGGTGTACTGCATTCACATAATGACTTGATATGTTAAGAGTTACTATAGGAAAATGAAGGATGAAACATTATGTAGGAGAATCAAATTAATGAGTAGTACTACATACAATCTGAAGATTTCTGCACAGGTGCGCCAAATGAAGATAACAAGCATAGCGGTAATGGAGGCGTGACACAGGAGGGTGATGAAGTTGTACTCAACAACCTCGAAAAGAAACCATATCACGGTCATCACACCGAAAATAGCTGCCGATACATTTTTGTTCCTCCACAACAACACATCCGCAACTGCAAATTTTCATTATTAGTACTATGTAAACTTTTTGTTCGTATGGAATGGGAATGGAATGCTATAGTACCCAAGAGTATGTCATATTTTTATTTGTCATTTTAAGAATCAAAATTACAATATACATGAGCAACAATTTACAACATTTAGGACAATATTATCACAATGACCACATTTTTTTAGAATTATTTCTAATGTTTATAACTAATTAAATCAAATTTAAAATTTTAAGAACAATTTGTTCAAAAGTTGTAACTAAATCTCTCAATAAAGTAATTATCTCAAATACAACTAAATAACTCAAAAATAACTCATATTACCACAATGATCACCAAATTCGTTCTCAAGTGATAAAATAAAATTACCATATCCTTGAGTACCTAAGAATGATCCTACCTTAATGTACCTAAGTTTTTCCCTTAGATTATATAGATGATGAAGCATATATGTGAATGTATGTATGTTACCTTTCCCACCTCCAAGAACCTTATGAATTGGCCTCTCGCGGCCAAATAGCCTCGCATTGTGGCTTGTTCCGTAGAGGTCATCAGAATCCGATGAGTACACTATTCTCGGCATGATTAAAAGTGTTTAAATTAAAGACTTAGTTACTTCGAATTATGGGTTGAAAATATCTATATGAACATTGATCAAACAACAGCTTATATATGAACATAGATGTCTCCTGACTCTAGTGTTCTAAGCTTGGTAGTAAAGTAAGCTTCAATGAAGTAAGGAATGCCTTGGTAGGGCGCTCTGGCTTCAACTTTTGCATTGCATGCACGCAAGCCTAGCTTGCTAGTTTAATCCGAGAAAAGAAACTGATCTTCATCTCCTATAAGTCTTTATTAAGGTTCTCTCTTTCTATATATGTGTGTGTATGTACGCGAATCATTTTATATATAGAATATTCTAAACTTGCATGGCATTATATATTGCTACATTCAGCTATTTCAAAGTGGCATGGTACTAGATACCAACATGTCAACATCGTCGAAATAGGTAAAAAAATCTGTAGTGTTGTGGAGTACAATTTTTTTTTTAATTTTAGAGTGTTTGATAACTTCTACGGTCTTATTTTATAAAAAAATGAAGTGATCAATTTAACGCTCTAAAATTGAAGAAAAAAAAATTATACTCCAGGGTGCTCTGTAGAACACCCCGAATTAGGTCACCATCTCACAACATAGAGAGAACAGAAAGCAGCCTTTGGCCGCGTTGAAGGGACACACCTACCTGAGAAAAAGGTTGATCAATTTGGTGAAGCTTTATTTTCCTCATACAACTTTTTAATACGTGTTCTGTTCGTCATTACCATCCTCACAGATTCGAACTTGAAAAATGACCGGAGAAAAAGACTCCAACTTGATGCTTGAAATGAAATAAAGACCGACTCCCCAACTTGATGAGAGTACGTGGAAGTGAGAAAGTGAGAGAACCCAAGAATGCATGAAACACGTTTATATATCTTCAAATTTCTTGAAGATATGAGAGTAGCTATCAATTATTGATATGAAGAAGTCTCAAGTGTCTGACTACCTTATCTTCTTCAACTTCGGCTTGGACTTGAAGATGTGTGTAAACTGTATATCACCACTATATCACCGGCTTCTCCTAACCAAACTATATTTAACGAGTTTTCTAATGAAGATCGAACCCACCCCAGCAGAGACTGACAAAAAATGCAAACAGTGCTTAGAATAATCCCCACTTGCACGAAAACAAATGGCACCGATCGCACACTACTCTGCTATTAAGAGTTCAACACAACACAACACACCAAAACATTCAAGAACTCCAGGTTAGCATTACTCACCAATCAAAAATGGGCTCAATAGGATTCAGTTTCACTCTGAGATATCCGATCCCTTACACTCCTCAGAACTCAACAAGATTGAAACAACCCAGTTCGAGTTTCAGTTCAAGAATGGCTCTTGCAACTCCTCCCACCACATTTGGGTTCAGTAATTTACTCGAGACATTCACAGTCAACGTGCAGAGAGCAGAGAACAGGCCCCTCAATGTGCCTCTGATCGCTCCGTTCACTATTGCCAACTCGAGGCTTGAGAGAGTTGAGAATGTGGCGATCAGAGTTGAGTTGAGTAATGGGTGTGTTGGGTGGGGTGAAGCTCCAATCTTGCCTCATGCGACTGCAGAGGATCAGGACACGGCTATGGTTAAGGCCAAGGAGGCTTGTGGTTTCTTGCTTGGGAATCCTGGGATGACTTTGAGCTCTGTTTTGAGAGAGATTGGTGGGCTTCTTCCTGGATATGAGTTTGCTTCTGTGAGTATCAATGTCTGCTTTGCTTGTTTGTGAGTTCATGTTTGTTAAACTTAGATGTTTGGTCTGGTAAATTTGGTTGGCATTGTCTAATTTTGGTCAGTATTTTTAGTTGGGATGAGATATAGTTTATGTTATATGCCTGCTTGCTGAGAATAGTTAGGGATAGAGGAACTGAGATTGCGGAGGCCTAGTTGTGTTGAGTATCCTCCTATATGAGCAAGTTTAAGCTTTAGTAGGGGTTGCTTAGGCTGAGATTTATAATGTGCAGGAAACATCAATTTGTTCCTTTTAGCTTTTGTACTATTTCTTTGGCGATATACAAACAACTTTAGGGATTATGGATCTATCTTAGTAATTTGGATAGATGTGAAGGGTATGATTCCTTCATGATGTGCAATTGTGCAAACCACATTATATGGTCACTTTCACGGCATACTGTCCTGTATAAGACCAAATGGACCAATGGATGCATCTGTCATCTTATAGACCACTTCCCATGATGCTAATCTTTACTGATGTAATGGTTTCACTGAATCTTCTAATTTTCAGATGAAAATCAGCAGAGCTTGTTTATTGTTATTTGATGTCTCAATTTTGACAGATTCACTACTTTATACTTGAAGGTCAGGGCAGGAGTAGAGATGGCATTGATTGATGCAGCTGCTAAAAGTATTGGTATTCCTTTGTGGAGACTGTTTGGTGGAGCTTCAAATACCATAACCACTGATATTACGGCTAGTTCTTCTCTCATATTTACAAGTTTGCTGTACCCATGCTAAAACGAGTAGTTTAGTTTTCTGTACCCACCCATACTCTTCTTTCTTGTATTTTACTGGTCTTATGGAGATGTTGATGTCCTTGAGGAATGAGGATACTTGCATCAGCATTCATTCTTATGAAGTCATTCATAACTAAGATTGTTACTTTATCTTGGATGCTAACGAAGGATATAGCTCCAATGAAGCTATTCAAGTTCTTGAGAAACTATATGGTAAATGATACAATCATAAACCAAATTTGACATTGCTCAAGTGCTATATATGAACATAAAGTGTTAAACTGATGTACTTTTGCAATTATCATTCTGTCTAATCAGTCTAGATTCTGAAAAATTTACCTTTTTATTTACTTTTAGAGGTCGGTGTGAGTCCTGTTCTCTTTGAACAACCAGTTCATAGAGACGACTGGGAAGGCCTCGGACATGTTACTCGTATTGCAAGAGAAAAATATGGAGTATCAGTTGCCGCTGATGAGAGCTGTAGAAGTGTAGTTGATGTTAAGAAAATAGCACAAGAAAATCTTGCTAATGTCATTAACATCAAACTTTAGTTGGGGTTGTTGATGCCCTTGAAATTATTGATGTTGCAAGAGCATCAGGATTAGATTTGATGATTGGTGGTATGGTTGAGACTAGACTTGCCATGGGCTTTTCTGGCCACCTTGCTGCTGGCCTTGGGTGCTTTAAGTAAGTATCACCATCATTCTCTACATAAGATTTTTTCCGATGAACTGGCTGTGTTTTATGTTTTATCCTGCTAAATCCACCACTATCAATCTTACTGTATTCTGTGCAGATTTATTGACCTAGATACACCCTTGCTGCTGTCAGAAGATCCAGTTCTGGAGGGTTATGAAGGTAGTTTCATATCTACGTAACTTCTGAACATTGCTTAAAAGGGTCTTTGTTCTTCAAATGAAACTTTGAAGCATTTTGGTACTGTTTGCCTTATGTTTTTAATGATTGTGCTCTTTCTTTTGTAATTTATTCTTTGGCTAGTCTCTGGTGCTGTTTATAAGTTCAAGAACACCAGAGGTCATGGTGGATTTCTCCATTGGGACAATCTTGCTTAGTAAGTCATCAGCTTTCTATATCGCTTATAGTCATGACCAACTAGTTATATTAAGCTGGTCATGATCTTAACTACTGCACTTTTTTTAGGACTCTTCATATGTATATCTAGTTACTTATACTGTTCTTATCAAGGAACATTGGATTCCTTGGTACCAAACAATGCATTGTCTAGGAACTTTTTACTTGTTGTGACTGCAAATAAAGGGACGTCGGTTTCACTATCCTTGTTATTCTAAATATGTAAATTATCTGCAGATACAAAGAATCTGACTGCTTTGAACAACGTTTTCAACTCTCCACTGCATACAAGAACACATTGTGGCGCTTACGACATAGACACCGTGAGCAGCAGAGCTTTTCAATCCCTGGTACGGTGTTTGTTCAGTGTGTGTGTTTCAGTTCAATAAGACAGCAAGAGCTCCAATTGATTAGATAGAAGAACTTCTTCTAAGATCAATGTGAGTTAAGGTGAAACATTGAGATTGATAGATCAGATTATATACAAGCAATCAGCACAGTTCCTTACACTGCAAGAATGCTTGGCTTATGTATAACTGTTTGCCTTGTATATCGCTTTGGTTTCAACCATAAATGCAAATCAAGTCACTAGAGGCCATTGGTACTCTAGTCCCCTAAACATTTTGTTGATGATTGATACTTTGTTAGTGAGCTTGCTTTATTCTCTAGGGACACTTCCCTTTTCTGAAAGTATGCCGCAAAATGCATGCCTGAATGTGACACGTGCTTCACCCAACAAAAGTTGGTACACTCTCTTTTGCACTAGTATTTGATCATTTCACTTTAAATCTCAAATCTAGACAAATAGATCTTCGATTAGATTCTAACTAGGATTAGATTCTATATAAAATCGGCGAAATTACAAAGTTAAAAACAACTGCTCAGCATGAATCCAATCTTTTTGCCTTGTAATTATTCGTGGGGCTTATCCTTTATAACCCTCCCTCTCTTTGTGTGGTTATAAATCTGGGTTCACGATGCACCTGGTTCACCCGAGAGTCATCAGTTAGTATGATACTTGTTATCCTGAGTAATATATTTTAAGAGATAGAATGAGATTGACACATCTAACGGTTAGGGTTGAAGACAATTAACACGATTTCATTATAATTTTTGTATCTTTGAATCAAACGCATTTTTGTGTCTTTGAATCCCAACTATTTGATGTATAATGTGTTCATCCCATTTCATGCCTTAAATTTAAGATCATACTTGTACAAGAGGTGTACATGTTCATATCTGATCATGTATCAACGATATCCATGGAACCTCTTATCATGATTTGAAACTATTTTCCTTAATATTCCGTCGTGGCGATTATGATGGTGAGCTCATATGCATATCAAAAGGACAGAACATGATTGAAGTGAGCAATAATTAACACTACTAATTAGCTAAGTGAGCATGGCAATTAACTAGTGAATCAACCATGATTTCAATGACCAACATTTTCATACATGTTCACATCGAGCACACTCCGAATCATTTGACCTTGAAAGGGCCACTTAACATAGCACGAGTTTCCAATAACAATGATTCATGGTATCACGCCAGTTTGTTAAGCTTTTTCCTTTTTGCATGAAGAACTTTGATAATTACCATCACTTGTAGTTTTCCTTATATTCAAAATGATGGGAATTTGGGTGTTACAAGGTCACTTGCCTGTGAAAAAGTCATGAGCGCCTACAAAGGCAAAAGTGGCGAGAACGAGCATGCTCTATATTGCACAGCATCTTTAGTCTTTGTCAAGTGTACGTAATGAAGGATATGAAGCTTCATATGTCATGTATTATCATATGTATTCTTACGTGTGAGTAAGAATTTTAGAAAACAATATAGACGATAAGAGTGCTTAGATCTATAAACTCATCTAAAAATGTACGTAATATACTTATCATGTCAATAACGTATTAAGAACGAAAGTAGTACTTCTGTCACATATGTTATAAATTTACAATTTGATGGAGAGAAATCTAGAAAGAGATCAAAAGTTACGGATATATATAGCAAGTGCAATGATGATAATTAGTGATTATAACCATGATTACACATGAGTTCCAAACGCAGTATCAAAACAAATGATGAAAGCATGTGGCCACTGGCCAGCATATGATTAAGTTGCTCGATCAAACTTCACAAATCGACATCACCGAAAGTTTGAGCATTCACCATTGGTGAAACTTCTCTCTTAATCAGTAGGTAAAAACAGCCAAGGATCGAAGCTAACCAGCTAGCTAGCTGGCCTAGCTTTGATAATAGCATTACAACCAAAACCAAGTCTTTAAGTACGTAACTAGCTCTTCGGTGTGTTGGAAAGCTTTCCTCTTCTATAAATAGGGAGGCAACTCAAGGCATATGCCACACCACTCAGCACACTCCCTAGTCACTACTTACCTAAGTAGCACACTCACTCACTCTCTTGCTCTCTATTTCACTCTCTCTATATCTCTTTCGCTAGTGAATTGAAGATGAAGGCATCATACGTAGCAATGGCACTAGTACTGGTGATACTGGCCATGAGAGCAGAGGTGTCCATGGCTGTGACATGCAGCCCTATAGAGCTGAGCTCGTGTGCAAATGCCATAAGCTCTAACACTTCGCCATCAAAGCTGTGCTGCACCAAGATCAAGGAGCAGAAGCCTTGTCTATGCCAGTATCTGAAGAACCCTAACCTCAAGAAGTTCGTAAACACTCCAAATGCTAGGAGAGTTGCCAGGACTTGTGGCACTCCCTTCCCCAGGTGCAGCTAGAATCTCAGATCGATCGAACTCATCGAAGTTTATGTTGATCTCTCTCTCTCTGTACGTCCTTTAATTACATGGATATGATGCCATGCATGAATTTAAGAGAGTACTAATTAATCTGCTTTAATTTGGTATATGGGATATGCTACGTACTTGCTTTAAGGATGTCTGCATTTTCAATAATCTCCTGGTGTACTGCGTAATATGACCGGTCTCGATCGATCATGACCGATCGAGTAGATATTGTTGTAATTTTTCAAGTGCTATATTTATGTGATGAAATTAAAATTCAAGAACTTCATATATGCCAAGCTAGCTTTAACTATCTTCATCTTCATATAGATCTCCATAGATTGATCTATTTCAATATATTTCTGCATGCTGACATTGTCCTTGCTTGTCTCAATTCCCAAATGTATGAAACAGACAACAGAGTTATGCAACTCTACGAACAGAATGAGTTGCTTTTAGTTGATACAATTCTAAAGGGATTGAATGATCATCACTATTTCCAAGTGTTTCAGATCAATTATTTAGATGTATGTACCAAAACCATGGAACAGAAGCCCTGGTTTTCTGTCATGGATTAATTTAAGGAACTAGTATGTATGTATGCTCTGTGTATCAGGAGCAATGTTACATGTAGACTAGATTTTGATGAGCCAGACTAAACGATAAGGAGGACAAGCCATCTGTGCGTTCTTTTCTATTCAATGCTCCCACATGTTGCCTCCAAAAAATCAATGCTTCTTAGCAGATTTAAATCATATAATCTTGATGGTCCCAATATGCATTCTAAAATTGTTCTCAGATCTTCAATTATAATAGTTTTTTTCAAAGATATACGGATAGAATGGTATTCTCATGTACGCGTTTTTAATGGCAGAGGAAAAATCTGTCTCGGAAAATCATTAAAGGAAGTTAATTTGAGTCATGTGATATAAGTAAAACTGAAATGGCCCCAGATCGATCATCATGATCACCTCAAGAAATACATGGGGCGGGAATCCTGATTAACCATCTACCAGAAACCACACTGTCTTGCATATAAATAGTGCTAATTTGTGGCCCTAATTCTATAAACCTTCATCAATTATAGTACTAGATTAATGGAGTAGTGGGTTTCATTTTTAATGTATTGTGATTATGGCCAATCGATTATAGATGATGTAACTTACTTTAATTCTAATTTTTACCAACAGGCCCAGGCCGGCTAGGGGATTTAGAGGTGACCAAAGCTGAAAGAAGCTTTTGAGCTATACAAATTTTATCTTTGGCACCATATAATACTTGTGTATCTATGTGTTATGTACTTCGAAAAATCTCATTGAGTAAACAACAATATACATAGACCATATAATAACAACATTAGGTTGAGAATTTGAGATAGAGTAGATAGCTCAAAGCCTCAAAAAAACATCAACTAATTTGTTTATGATTTTAAAAGTAATGTTCTAATCTTTATATATTAAAATAGATTGGACTTTTACGGTTAGGAAGTTCAAACATTCAAAATGATATAAAATGTCCTTAATAATATATAAATTCAATGTAATAGAATTTAATAAAGAAAGGATAATAAAGTAAAACAATATAAATACTTACCAAAAAAAGATAAAACTTAATATTTACAATTTTTCATCTCTTAAAAAAATTATCTCCTCTTACATCTATTGGGTGTGACTATTCTCTAATTAATGAATTAAAATAAGTCAGTTATAGATTTGAATTAAGAAGTTCTTGACCATCATAACATGACCCATAATTTCTCAACTACTATTTGAATAAATTTGAGGGCCCTAAATTTGATTTATCTATTGGTATATGATTGTGATTTTAGATTTTTATTTTATTTTTTTATTTTAGATTTTAAACTCTCACTTTGTAGTATAAAATAATAATAAAAAAAATCAAGTGTAGAGACACCATTTGTCTCAACTACAACTCTTTGTATAGTAGATTACAAACGCATAAAACCAATTAGAAACGTGATTAGAAAGGAATTGTTAGCTCCACTACCAAAGCTAATCTCATTTTCATATGCTTAAATCAACATAATAAAACTAATTAATACACATTTGTGCATATAGATAGAGGATTAGAGAGAAAATAGGAGAAACCGCAACCAACATAAAGTTAAGGAAGAACAGCTGCTGCCTTATAGTGAATGAGTGAGAATCATGTGACACTTCTCTACCCGCCGAATCAAAAAGTCTCCAACTTTTCTGAATATCCCCAACAAATTTTAGCACCCACCACCCTTTTGCTCTCTGTTTCCAAATTTAGCTTCTCTTTTTTTTCAGTTCTTGGATTTCTTTCTTGGGCATCATCAATGGCGTCAAGCGCTTCCAAGTTCATCAAGTGTGTAACAGTTGGAGACGGAGCTGTGGGGAAGACATGTATGCTTATATGCTACACCAGCAACAAGTTTCCCACTGTAAGAATCACTCTTTCTTTTAACGCAAAGATCTATCTGGGTGTGTCTCTGCTTCGGAGTAAAGTTTGAGTCTTTTGAGTGTTTGTCAATTGCTTTATCTGTTTGTTCATCTGGGTCTTGCAGCTTTTTGTTTGTTGGGTTTTGGTAAATTGGTTTGCTTTTTGCTTTTTGATGATGTTATTTGTGTTCTGTCAGATATAAAGGTCATTTCTTGTTGTTTGTTTTTGTTTTCTGTCATCTCAGGATTATGTGCCTACAGTGTTTGATAACTTCAGCGCAAATGTGGTGGTTGAAGCCACTACAGTGAACTTAGGCCTCTGGGACACAGCCGGTATGAAGCCCACAATGAACTTTGTAGCCTTCAATGTGTTTCTTGAAATTTTCAGTGTTCTTAAGTTAGGCTAGTTGTTGTTGTCGTTGTATTACAACTGTTGTGGAGTTTTGATTTTACAGGGCAAGAAGACTACAATCGACTAAGGCCGTTGAGTTACAGAGGAGCAGATGTCTTTGTCTTGGCTTTCTCGTTAGTTAGTTGTGCAAGCTATGAGAACATACTGAAAAAGGTACCTTAGTTTCTGGAAACCAGTGTGTATTGGTGTATGAGTCTATCAATCTTGGTTTTGATGATTTATGCATTGTAGTTTCTGATTTATATCATGGGATTTGTTTCAGTGGATCCCTGAACTGCAGCATTATGCTCCTGGAGTCCCGGTAGTACTTGCCGGAACCAAACTTGGTAAGTTGGATGATTAGTCTATACTTGCTTCCCTAAACCTCTTTGCTAAGTAGGGTCATAGTTTGTTTGGCCAATAAGTACTTCACTGTTGCCATTATGTTTCTGCCATCATATAGTTTGACAAGCTTAGGGTCACTAACCTGTGTTGTATTAAACATGACATTACTATGAGCATTGAGAGGGCTAGAGTAGATTACATTTAATAACGTCAGCTATGTTTCTGGCCCTTGATGTTGGCCTATTGTGCAATGATAATGCTTGGGTAGATTACTGATGACAAATGAATATGTTGGATAAGACATTAGATGGTATTGATGGAGATGGAAAGTGGGTAAGGCAAGTCTTAAATAGAAATATGCTTATTTCCAAAGTTAATTGAATCAATGGTGGAAGATATGTGGAAAAGAAAAGTATTGAGTTTAAAGATTTGAAATTGTCAATTTGTGTTTGGAAGATCATTGCAGTTTGAGGTTTCAAATGATAATGAAATGAAAGAGCTTCAGAGGTTATGTACTCGTCAGCTTGATCAAATATTAAAATGTTAAAATGTTGTGGAATTATAGGTTATCACTTCCTAATTCTGAAACTAATTTAACTAATTTCCTTATCTAATGGAATGACATGCTGTTATACCACATTAACTGGACTTTGTCTATTTGTAAAATATCATTTTGATCTTATATTGTAGGTATAAACCTGTGCAAGGTATTGGTAAATCTCATGTTTAATAAAGGTTCACAGAATCATGGAAGTATCTATTGTTCTGTAACAATCATAAATGCTACAAAAACTCAAGTTCAACAATTATGCAGATTGAATCAACTGTCCTCTTTGAATAATATGGGAAACTGTAGTCCACTAAGTTTTGTGCAACTAAAGCATGGTTTATAATGGAAATGTAGATCTTCGAGAGGATAAGCACTATTTGGCTGATCACCCAGGATTGATACCTGTTACTACTGCACAGGTACAGATTTTTAAAAACTTATGATTGGTGATCATGGAAAAGGTCAAAATAGATGGTATGTCTGATTGTTGACATGATTGACCAGGGTGAGGAGCTGAGGAAGCAGATTGGCGCTGCATATTACATAGAATGCAGCTCAAAAACTCAGCAGGTACGTAAATCTAGTACTTGTATTCATTGATGTAGTATTGTGTTCAGTATCCGTTATAACAGGCAGAAAGTGTAATATGTAATGGCATAGTAAAATCTCTTTGGTTTCTTTCCTGGTACATATAGGCAATGATCAAAAGTCACTCTTTACTCTTTAGTGATAGACTTTTCCCCTTGTTTCATGCATGTGTCAATCATGCTTTATGTGATTCTCTGGTATAATTGCAGAATGTGAAAGCAGTTTTTGATGCTGCCATCAGAGTGGTTATCAAGCCACCACAAAAGCAAAAGGAGAAAAAGAAAAAGACGCGTCGAGGATGCTTAGTGTTAGTTTCTTCTTTCATCTTATGTACATTTGATGGTTGCTCAATATCTTTAAAAGCATTTTCCTTGGATCATGTCCCACTTAAAGATTGTAGATTTTTAGGCTTAAGCTTATGGCATTTCAAATCTAGGTTACCATCCTCATGATCGTAGCACAATTTTTTGGTCTTCAAAAGCTTTGGACATGGCCTTGTTATACTCTATATCTTATCTGGGTAAATTGTGATCACTTAGAAAGTAGAATAGACAGATAAATGCTTCCGCAAGAATTGAGCAAATAATAAAACCCGTTATGATACCAGCATAGGGTTTTAAAACCGATGTCAATCATTCTATGTACCTTCCTGTCATTGGCATATATTGAAACTACATGCTCTGTATGTGTTTCTTTCTTTTCTTATCTGGGTGGTACTTATTTGTGATGTTTAATTATCTGTTTGCTCTCATACTGCAGCAACATTGTCTGCGGGCGAAGGCTAGTGTGTCTCAAATGAAAACACCAACTCTTACAGCTCTCCTGATCATGACTGATGTGCCACTTCTTTAAAGGCTCTCTTCATCGTCAAGCTGTCTCTGGATCCTGTGAATGTGATCATTCAATGAAATCAGTCTCTCCCTTTTTCCCCTTACTGATTTTTTGTATTTCATACTTGTAACATCGAGACCGTGTTTACTAATCTAAAGAACTTAAGTCTAGGATTTCCATATGCGTACGGGAAGCTTGTCCACATTCATGCTATTTGTTCTGCAAATGGAATGTAATTACTCCCTTAGTGTAATAGATTTTCTGAAGTGAACTTGTATGAGTCCCATTTCAAGCATGTATGATCGTCGTGTCAGTTTTACTTCTCCCACATTGGTATATAGGCCTATGTAGGTCTCATAATTTGGCACTTCGGCTCGAGCCTCGTTTTAGTCCACCCAGCCTTTAGGGTTGAAGTTTAGTCCAATCTTAACCGAGGTCGGGTCAGTTCAGTCCAGCTTTTTTTGAAATAGGGTAAGGTCTAGGCTATACATTTGAAGTTCAGCCCAGCCTCTCGACCCAACCTGTTTGAGCATCTTCGGTCTAGTTCAACCTTTGTCTCATAAGTCCTGTTAAGTTCAGCCTCTTTTCAAATAAAGAAATTAATTAATATATAAATATATTTATATCACTTTAAAGGCTTATAGGCCAAGCCTAATCTGACCTATTTTGACCATTTTTATTAGAAAACATACAGGTCTGCTCTCCTAAATGAGTGATTATGAGGGATGAAAAGGGATGGGAGAACGACATTCGTCTGATCTATTGGCTGCTCCATCAGCCGTTGGATTAGAATCCCTTGGTTGCTTTACACCCTTTTTGTCCCTTAATTGTTCTCCCTCATGAGAACAATCTCGAGAAAACATAATATAGTTTATGATTATTATCATGTTTTTTCTTATTATTTTCATTTTCTTGTCTTATTCACCTCGATGTTCTCTCCGCACAAAAAATATATATTCAAAATATATTCTTACATCAATAATAACAATACATTGAACTTTTATATATTATTTTTTCTAAATTTAAAGCTCATCTTGGCCTGATCAGCCTCTTTATCCTCATTGGCCTAGCCTTAATGGGCGGGCTAAGGTGTTTCTAAATTGTGGCATCGACCCAACCCAACTCAGCTCAAACTTATTATGTTTGCCCGTTAACCAAACTCAGTCTCAAGTCTTAAATTTAAAGCCAAAATCGCCATAGCCTAGCCCATGATGAACCCTAGGCCTGTGAACAACCAAGCCACTATAAAATATTAAAATATCCTCCATGGTCTATTTTCTTCTTGAATATATTTACCGCAATAGAGAATGTGAATCAGCAAAGACACCTGGACCTAGTTCAAAGATGAAGACTGAAACCGACTGATACAACGCAACCCTCAAGAAACCGACACAGAGTGAGAGAGAAGGGGAGAAGAGAGAGAGAGATGCTGAGACTTCTGGACAAGACTTTGGAGGATGGAAAGGGCTTGTTTGCAGCTTTGAGCATCTGAAAACCTTCAGGGTGAAGGTCCATCTCTCCGAAGATGATCGCACCAAGGTCGTCAATGATATTCAAAATATCCTCGATCAGTATGACAAGGACGCCCGGTCTCTCGTACTGTTCAGGATTGCCTACACAGTTCTGGCCGAGCTTTTCAAATCCGTGGTCGTAGACGTAGATTTGTTGTCCAAGTTCGTGAACGATTTTCCTGGGTTCGGTGAGGAAGATGAATCTGATGACCTTTCTGAATTTCAAAAGACGAGGATGGGGATCCATGAAGAAGAAGAAGACGAAGAAGAAGACAAAGAAGAGCAAATGGAGAAGGCGAAAGAAATCATACAATCTAACGAGGAAGTCTACATAGAAGTGATGCAAAACCAATGTACAAGAATGAACTGGACTCTGAATCGAAGCCAGGTGATGCAAATGCTAGTTGATCTGATCCTGCCGTATCTTTTCAAAATCCATTGGGGGCTCTATTATACATATGATTTGAGAAGCGGGGTCATATTTTTCATGGAAACTTTGAAAGGTTATATCGCTGCTCAATGCCAACTCCGAAACGTCAACATTGTGAAAAACGGCCTTAAGAATGTTGATTTCAAAAGACTCGAGGTATATAAATTGCATCAGAAGGAGGAAGATGAGAATGCGACCAAAGAATGCAGGAGGAAAAGAGCCAAGAGGAAGCGTGCTAAGCAGTTGGCATGCTGTTTTTCGGGTCCAAAATACATTGTCATGTTGAAGTTTTACCAAGGGGTGGCTGCTATGAAATAGATGAAAGAATGGTAGCGCGAGTGGAACAAGTATCAATGTTGTTTTATCTTATCTCGGAACAGTACGGAAACTTTTATGCTTTTTCTTTTTAAATTGTGCCAGTAAGCAAGAACAGGTTTCGCATGCTTATGTCAGACTCATAGTGCTTCATGTTCTAATTAATCTGCTGCTTAACTACTCCTGGTGCTGTGTTCTTAATGTTAAGTGTCATATATCCATGACGATCTGTTCTTTTTTTATTTGTTAACATCATCTTTAATCTTGTAAAGATTTTTGATTTAAAAGGTTTTTAATGAGGCATAAATGAAGTATTGAAGAAGCACCGTCTACTATAATCGACACAAAGGGGAGTGTTGAATGATATTTACCTTATTATGTGTATTCTTAGTTATGGTAGAATATACAGAGAATATAGGAGATAATCATATTTAATGATGTATTTGTTTTAGGATAACAATTCCTCAAGGTTACAGTTGACCAAGTTTGATTTGAGGTTAATGTGGCAAACTTTCTAAGTCATTGGCCAAATTCCACATTTGAGAAGCATGTGAAGAACATAGGGTTGCTCAGCTTATTCGAACTACCATGAATGTTAATATCATGGGGAGATGCACTTCGGGGGGAGTCTGGCTACACATGAGCGTTTATAAGTGTGAAAGACACGTACTCTTTTTCCTTAACTAGAGATTGTGGAAGCAATACATTACTAAATATGATTTTTTTCATTTATTCTCTGTATATTCTACAATAACTAGGAACACACATAATAAGATAAATATCCTTCGATCAACACTCCCCCTTGTGTCGATTATGGTAGACGGTGCTTCTTCAATCATTCATTGATGCCTCGTTAAAAACTTTGACGATCCAAAAGCCTTTATAGGAGAAAAGGTTATCTCGCCAAGTAAAAATAGTGCAAGTCGTCGTAGACGATTATATGACACTTAATTATGTTGCCTCATTAAAAATTTGCTAAGTAATAAAAATTATTTGGGATAAAAACAATCTTAGTTAAGGAAAAAGAGTACAACGTGTCTTTCACACTTATAAACGCTCATGTGTAGCCAGACTCCCCCTGAAGTGCATCTCCCCATGATATTAACATCCATGGTAGCTCGAATAAGCTGAGCAACCCTATGCTCTTCACATGCTTCTCAAATGTGAAATTTGGCCAATGACTTAGAAAGTCTGCCACATTATCCTCAAATCAAACTTGGTCAACTGTGACCTTGAGGAATTGTTATCGTTTGTTGATTATAGAATAACTTATGTAATATATGTTTGGTCTTGTTGCCCTACATGTAATCTAGCTT
Organism: Geum urbanum; assembly: GCA_946800695.1. Lineage (NCBI taxonomy): Eukaryota > Viridiplantae > Streptophyta > Magnoliopsida > Rosales > Rosaceae > Geum > Geum urbanum. The sequence goes on along the minus strand of OX327012.1, from coordinate 49,543,983 downwards.
CATCTCCTTGATGTAAGCAACATTATTCTCATAATGCATGTAGGTTCATCAGTGGTGATTCAAAACCACTTGATCTTCGATATGTACACTTATGAACCTCAACCATATGCACTCCATAACAACTTCATGTTAGATCAATAATCTCAATATAGTTCGAACATGTAGCAACAAGAGTCTATTTTCTAGACTTCCAAGATATCATTGTGTTACCCATGGTAAATGTTGAGATATGAATCTCACATTGGGAAATTGGGACCTTGCCTATAAGTTTATAAGGATTTGGGTTACTCCTACCATTGCCAATTAGTTTTGGTATGGAACCTCACATTACTTTATCATAGTATCAGAGCGGGTTACCCATGACACGTGTGAATACGTAACGGCCATACAAATTTCACGTCACCCAAATGTTGTCCACGTGTATGGCTTGAGATGTCGCCACACGTCCGGGGACGTGTTGAGATATGAATCCCACATTGGAAAATTGGGACATTGTCTATGAGTTATAAGGATTTGGGCTACTCCTACCATTGCCAATTAATTTTGGTATGGAACTCCGGATTACTTTATCAATAAATACATAACCAACTTGGGAACAACCTTTGTGTGGATCTCTCCAACTTCAGCAAAACTTGCCAATACATCACAACGACTGTTGGTGTAGGGGGTGAGGGGAAAATGACACTACTCTCTTTGTGGTGTCTTTATTTCCATTGCCACTCTCTTTGTGGTCTCTCTGTAGGGATAGATCAAGCTCATATCTTCCATACTCTTTGATACTGAAATATTGTCTTTAAGTCATTCCAATGATATTGCGTAGACGAATAGCTAACTCTAGCTATCAAGTTCAATAATATTCAGGAGCTAAGTCTTGTGTATTATGCTAAGTACACTCTTTCACTTAGATTAGACACTTTAGCCTTTAACACATCTTCGTCATCATCCCTTGGAAAAAAAACGGATCCCTCTAAGGGCCAAGACTATAGAAGATCATGAGAGTACTCATAGACTTCACTTTATCATCATAAACTGCAACACATCTTAGAGTATAAGCCGATTGATGGAAAATCTCATCATTATGGTGCTTGAGTTCCCATTCGAGACAACACCATGTCTTCCCAAAATCTATTATCTCAAATTTGGAATTTAAACACTTTTGCAAATCCTGAACTTGTTATATAATGGACACGCATGGACATATCCCTTCCCAATCAAGTAATCACTTGATGAGCATTTCAATCTCATTGCAAGAATGCTATGTGGTCTAGATCCATTTGATTTGGGTACATGAATTCCATCAGAGACATTCATATCTATCTCTTATTCTATATCCCCATCGAGATACGTCATGACCACGATTATAAGCTGCATGTCAAGTTTTTCGGAAACTACCAAATTGACAAGGTAGTGGAGTGCAATGATATTTATTACAAGAGAAGTTATCTCATCGTATTCGATTCCAAAGGGTTGTGAGAAGCCTTGAGCCATGAGGTGAGTATATAATCTCTTTATTCTCATCACACTTTCTAATAAAGACCCATTTCTATAGGTTTTATACTTGGGTGTGTCTGCATCACCAATACAACTACCTTTCTCTTTGTTAGTGAACATAATTCAATCTGGATCACTTCTTTCCATGTAGGCCAATTGCTACTACGTTTAGGTCTTTCAATATAGATATGTTCGATAAGTCTCAAAATTCCATGCTCTCATGTATACTAGTGTAACTTGTACTTTGTAGAGATCTCTATACTATGAATAATTGGTTTTAACATTAAGGTGTCCCTCAATGATAACCATATTATGGAATGGAGTATCAATGATCAATGGATCATATTGTGCCAAACTCGCTTCCTTCCTTGGACGAGTATTTATCGAACATTTGGGTCTCCTACGCTCTCCAGCAGAACCCATGGTCTGTGACGACACTATGCCACTTTGTGATGTCACCATGCCACATTCCATGGTGGCAGTGCCATAACCAACTTCTTTTTGGTGGCGACATGTCCTCAAAGGGACATAATTCCTTACAGGCATGTTTGTAGCAAGTATATATGATCTCGTCACTTTAACGATACTAGAAAACGTATCAGGCATCGAATATGTTACGTTCTATCATTTGGGGTTCATGATGAGACATAGTGAGGACACAAACCTTCTTGTCATTCCTATTGAACATGCTTGTTCTTATCTTCCCCTAACGACGGGAAGACTGTCTCATCAAAGTGACATTCGGAAAACTAGCGGTAAAGAGATCACCTGTCAAGGTTATCATAGAGGAATATAGTTGAAGACTCATGTCCAACATATGTATTCATTCATCTCGATTGACCCATCATAATGTGTTGTGGCAGAGCAATTTTGGCGCATATATACATAAGTGCGAGACATTATCTTTGAATACAGTCATTATCTGCGTAAAACAAGGTTGAGTGATGGTGTATCGTAGACGATGTAGTATATTTGCATATGATATTGCATAACCCTAAGCAGGAAATATTGGTGCGCATCACCAATATCTAAGCTACCATCGTAGTCGTTTTCATCGAGACCATTTGGGTTTGTTCATGAGAATATGATACCAATATCAAATCTCAATGATGTGCAATATAAGTCATCAAAACTCTTCGATGTAAACTCTCTAGCCTTATTAAGTCGAATCGACTATAAATTGGATGATTCATGTAATGAGCCCGCAGTTATATGATTTGAGCTAGAAGTTTGAGCAGTATTACAAGTGGAGGATAGCACAACACATGACCAACATATTTGCATTATAACCAACACCACAAAACATCACAGTGGTCCGCTAGTTGGTTGAATCGTTCCATAGAATCACCTTAGACTCTATATAGTGAGAATATATATGTTATTTGTATAAGATGGTCTCAATCATAATTTATTGAATGAGTAGGCTTTGTAATAACGAGTATAAGCCTTTAAAATAACCAATTAGGATTTTGGTTGAGGCTTGGAGTCTCTATGGACTCGAGAAGCAAGATAGGAGACTAGCACACCATCTTCGGCGTCTAATTTTCTCCTCTTAGGGGAAGAGGCGCCGGTTACTGGCTAGCTATAGACAATGGAGCCACCATGAATGGTACCCAACTCCACTCTCTTATGAACCAACTCTGGTTCGAGCTTCCTTTCACTCTAAAGAAGGGATGTCCGATTGACTTTCTCAAAATCTAGACTATCATATCACGCCTGGATATCTTCGTCTATCGTGTCAAAGCCTTATATATTTCTGAATCTTATAAGTCATCTTTCATGACATGATTTAATTATACAACTCTCCTTTAGTTGCCTTACATAGCCCATTTGGCTTACACATAAATTTCTCTAATATTCGGATCATACCCTAATCATTAGAGATAATGCAAAGGAATTCATGTCCATTCTCAATTGAAAATTATTGGCATAGATGATGAGAAGACCTATGTCCATTCTCATCATATCGAAACATAACCGACAAGGCACAAAGTTGATATAAGTTGTCTATGTCATAAAATAGTATGTGTAATTCCCGTTTCAATGAAAAATTCAAAGTTCTCGTGGGAAATACTTGCAAAGAAACAAGTCTTGTATGAGAGAAAACCGAAAAAATAACTCAAAATTTTGGTTTATGGAGATAATCCTCGATCCATTGAAGTAATCCTCAATCCATCGAAGGTCTTTCTCGGGGATGTGTCTTCGATAGAGACTGGCTGACATCTGTGTACTTAAACAAACATAACTTTGTCTAGAAAATAGCTATTGACAATCCGGATGAAGTTATGCTGAATCGTTCTGAGTCAATCCTAGTTTTACATCAAAGCCAAGTGATCTACATAGCCAATTATGTTATGTATGTTTCTGATCTTTGTCGAGTAAAATGGACATAACGTTTTCTAAAAGATAGGTATCGACAATCCAGATATAGTTCTGAAAACTAGACATCCGTATCTTTCCGACCATTTACCATTTATATGTTGTTTCATTTTGAACAAGTCTCATTTTATCGTTGAAGGGGACTGATCTCCAAAGCAGATTCTGTTATACCATGTTTCTGACTTTTGTCCAGTAAAACGGCCATAACTCTTTCTCGAAATTAGCTATCGACGATCCGAATATAGTTCTGAAAACTAGACATCCATATCTTTTCAGTCATATATCACTAATATGCTGGATCTTTCTACAAAGTTCTCAGTTTATCGTCGAAGTTGGCTATTCTGAAGAGCATATTCTATTTTCTCCATTTTGTGTTACTTTTGGGGACTTTAGCACACTTAGTTATCCCACTTGATACATGAACGAATTTTTTAGTTTACTAGGTCATGTAAAGTAGGGGTCATCATTTGCCCCATAGGCCCGAAAATCCCGCGGGCGGCCCGACCCGAATTTAGGCCTGCAAAAGTTCGGCCCTATGAGTTTAGGGCCGGGCTAGGGCCGAGGTCTCAAGGACCGCAGGCCTAAAAAAGTCTGGCCCGTCAAGACCCCTTGAGACCCACTAGGCCCAGCCCCTATGGCCAAGCTCGTTAAGCCCATCAGTTATATATATTATAGAATATTTTATCAATATATACCTATAAACTCTCAAATTTATCTTATTATCATTTATTCATAAACTAAATATCAAATTTTTTAAGCCTATATATTATTTAGTGTATATAATTTTTGATATATTGGATGATTAAACACTATTAAAATTCTAAAAAAAAAATATTTTGTACAAAAAAAACCCGGCCCGCTAAGGCCTGATGCCTAAAAAGCCCGTGGGCTTAAAAATTTCAAAAAAGTCCGGTCCGGCCGAGCCCGCATTTTGGAGATGTGACGCAAAAGTCCGGCCAGGGCCCGACGGGCTTTGGCTTGGGTATGTCCTCTCGTGGTGTGTAGCGGTGTCGTTACTAGCCTTGCTAGAGCATCTGCCCTTGCGTTTTTCCCTGTGGGGATGTGAGTAATGTTATAAAAAAAATTATTTAAAATTGCCTTTACGTACCCTAGGTATGTCAAAATTTGCGTTCATTTGGCTTCAAAGTCCCCGATGACTAGGCTTACTACGAGCTGAGTATTGTTAAAAATGTTAATGCTCATTGCTCCCGAACCGGTGGCGAGTTACAGACCGGCGATTAACACTTCATACTCGGCCTCGTTGTTTGAGGCTAAAAAGAGGAATTGGAGAGCGTACTCGGCATAGACTTTGCCTGGCCCAGTCAAGATTACTCCCACCCCCGTTGCATCGGACGTGCGCGAGCCATCAACGTATAAGTTCCAATCGGACGACCGTACCAGCGGTGTTGGTGATGCCGTAGCGGATGATACTAGTATTGGTAAATTTGCTTGGCCCTTGATCGTCGTCCTTGGTTGGTACTTGATATTGAACTTGCTGAACTCTATTGCCTATTTGGTTAGCCTTCCAGAATGGCCAGGCTCTCGAGTACCTGCCGGAGAGGTTGATCCATGAAGACATAAATGGTGTGTGATTGGAAGTATGGCCTTAGTCGCCTTGCTAATACAATTAGCGCTAAGGCTAGCTGCTCTAGTGCCAGATATCTCGTCTCCGGTTAATCTAGACCTTTGCCTGCAAAAAATACTAGTAATTATGTATCCGCCTCTCATCTGACAAGGGCAAAGCTAATGGACGTTAGAGAGACAACCAAATAAATGTATAAGATCTCACCTGGTATTGGGGCCGATAAGAATGGGATATTGGCGAGATACTGCTTGATCTCGATTAAGGCCGCTTCGCACTAGTCGGTCCACTCTACAACTTTCTTTTTTGTTATCCTTATTGCTTTAAAGAATGGGTTACACTTGTCGGTGTAGTGGGAGATGAACCGTGATAGCGATGCGAGTTTCCCCTTCAAGGCTTGGAGGTCTTGTTTTGTTACCAGCCGTGTCATGTTGAGGATAGCCTGTACCTTTTATGGGTTGGCCTCGATGCCCTTCTGATTTACCATGTATCCCAAAAACTTAGCCGCTAAGACTCCAAAGATGCACTTCGCCAGGTTGAGCCTCATTCCGCTATGGATAAGGATGTCCAGTACTGCCTTCAAGTCTTTTACGTGGTTCTACTTATGCCTGATTTTTACCACAAGATCGTCGACGTAGACCGCTACCATGTCGCTGTCCAACGGAGCTAGCAGCTCTGTCATGAACCACTGGTAGGTTGCCCCCACATTCTTCATCCCAAAAGGCATGATGTTATAACAGTAGAGTCTCATGTCCATTATGAAGCATGTCGCCTCTGCATCTGTTAGATCCATTTTTATCTGATTGTACCCCGAGTAGTAATCCATTATGGATAGGAGTTCGTGGCCACTTGTTGCATCCACTAGGTTGTCTATTCTTGGTAACGGGAAGGAATCCTTTGGGCAAGCCTTGTTGACGTTGGTGTAGTCGACGTACATCCTCCACTTGTTGTTGCTCTTTCTGACCACGACAACGTTCGAGACCCATGCCGGATACTGGACCTTTTTAATGAAGTCTATACTGAGGAGTTTTGTTACTTCTTCCTACATGGCGGCATATTGCTCCTCGTTATAAGCTCTACGCTTCTGCTTCTTTGGTACCACCTCCGGCGAGATGCCCAATTTATGCGATACGATATTCGTTAATATGCCCGGCATGTCGGCGTAAGACCATGCAAAGACATTGCTGCATTCTCTAAGGATATTGACGAGGGCGGTTTCGATTGCTGGATCCAAGTTTGCTCTGATTCTAACCGTTCGATCAGGGTTCTCATCAGATACCGGGATACACTTAGTGGATTCCTCACTGACGGGCCTCGCTGTTAGGGGTCCCTCCCTTGGGTCATATGGCGTTTCGGCCGATGGATCGCTTGTGAGAAGGCATACCTCCCTCGTCAAGTAGTTGGCGTCAGATGATCCTGGCTGCATGGGCGTTGTTCCTCGAAGCATGCATATACCAGTAGGTATGGGGAACTTCATGAGTAGCATCTATTATGACACGATGGCGTTGATTTTGCTTAGCGTGTTGCACCCGATGATGGCATTGTAATATGAAAAGGTGTCCACAATCAGAAATTCAATGTGGGTTTCCGCACTACAGCCCTACTGCCCTAAGGCAACTCGTAGGTAGTCACTTCCCAGCGGCTGGATTTGGTCGCCCGAGAAGCTTAATAACGGGAAGTGATCTTGCTTTGGCTTGAAGGGGGAGTGTTTCAAGTTTTTCGTATGCATGCAGGAACATGACGTTGACGGAGGACCCGGTGTCCACTAGGCACCTCTCGGCGCTGCACAAGTCGATGATCGCGTCAATCAAAAATGGGTAATCCTCTGAAACCGGACGCCGATCACGCTCCTCAGACTCATAGAACATAATGGATCCCCAGCCTGCCCTGGCTACCTTTGTCGGACCCTGTTGCATGCTACATACTGCTCGCTCGTTCCTTAGTTTTTCTTAGACTTGCCGCCGGTATTCCCATTGATTCATCTGATGTGTGCCACCCCCTGTGCTGGTGGTGCCTCGTTCCCTGATTTGAACTTTGCAGATTGCCTTTTTTGAGCTGTGCCTCCACCAGTTCCTTTATGTTGTATCATTTTTCGGTGTCGTGTGACTCATTCCGGTGGAACTTGCACCATCTCTCGATTTCTCTATACGTTGTTTCCCTAATTGCCTTTTTTGGTAACGGGAACAAGTCTGGACATGCCGCTAGGATATCGGCATATTTGATGTTGAGCACACTGAAGACCTGTTGTTCTATCCTGGGTCGTGCCTCAGCGTTATCCTGGGGTCGATCATTTCTATCCTCTCGATACCTTTTGTTGTTGCTGTTGTAGTTGCCTTTGTCGCTATAGTGCTTTTGATAGCTTCCTGATCTGCGGTTGTCTTTTTTCCAATCCCTGTGGTTGTGGTCACAGTCGCGCGAGCCCCGATATTTTGGCAATACCGCTCTCGTTGGCTTTGGTGCGGGGAGTGCGCTCTGCACACTAGGAATTGTGGCGTTAGAAAAAATGTTTACATGTTGTGTCGGTTTGTAGCTCCAGTTGGGCGTGTGATGTCACACGGTCTAGTAGCTCATCGTAGGTGAGTGCCAGATTCTCATTAAGTTTCCATGTTAGAAGATCCGGCTATAGTGCATTCCGAAGTATGCAGAAGGCTGAGTCACCGGTGATATCCCGGCAGTTGGCAATGACAGTGTTCCATCATGAGACGAAGGTAGACACCCCTTCAGATGGTTCCTGTCGAACGGCCTAAAATTGGTTATAAGTAAGGGAACAGTTCGCCGATATGATGTACCACTTTAAAAACACGTAGATGAGTTCCTAGAAAGAAATAATGGACTTCAACGGTAGGCTAAAGAACCAACTCAGCGCATCGCCGGTGAGACTTTCCATAAATAAATAACAATTTGTTGCATCATCGTGTCCCCGACCGGTTATTGCCGAGACGGAAATATCAATGTATAGGGATGGATCCGTCTTCCTCCTGTATCGCTCAATTTTCACATTGGCCAATTAGTGTCTCCCTAGGAGCATGATTTCGGTCGAGAATGGCTTGACATGGACTGTTGGCAGTGTTTGGTCAAGGTAACTTGTCTTGGGTTGTGCCAACTGGCGTACCACAACCTCTAACTCGGCGATTCTCGCTGCTACTCTCTCATCCATCTACTGTATCATCGGAACGACCTCTGGTGGGGGTGATGGCTGTACCCAAATAGGCAGATTGGGTTGACGCGCCACGTTGATTAATTTTGGCTCGAGGTTTCACTGCAGCCTTACAGGTGTCGGTGGTGGCCCCACATTCTGTAGGTGCTGAGGACGCAAGAGTGATCGGATGACCACCTCCCTATAGCGGATCACCTAGTGAGGCTCCATACTCAGGGATTCCGCCGTGGACTCCGAGTTAAGTCGTCTATGCTCAACGACCCTCAGCCTTGACTCTGACTGCATGTACCGCTGGTGCTCAAGCTCTCTTGCTCTCTCGAGCTCTAAGCACTTCTGCATCGCCAGCTGGTATCGCAGTTCCATGTCGCTGGCTCGTCTCTTGGAGTTGGTTAACGCCTGTTGATTCTCAGTAGGATGCTGCTTTCCTGCTCATTGTACCAGCGCGGGCTCTTTGTTGTTCTCATTTGTAACGAGCATTTGATGGAGGAGTTCCCATTGAGTGCTCGATGTCATGCCTAGTGTCAGATAGGTATCCATGGCTCGTCGCTCGCTGTATGCTTTGTGGTTTGGAAACAAACATTCCGGTGTGGCTTCCCACAAACGGCGCCAATATTAATATCCAAAACTACCAAGGGGTATTTGGTATTGAACGGAAAGGATTAAAACGAATTCACTCTCGGTTTTGTATACCGTTGTCGCTTCTTGATCTATACCGTTGTCGCTATATCAATATTGCTTTGCCTCATCGCTCTCAATGATCATTCGCTCTTGTTATCACTATCGCCTTACGGTCACTCTTATCCAATTGCTCTCACTGCTAAGATTGGCAAGCGTTAAGAAGAGACCGGATGTGCCGACCTTCAACCCTCTGATGCCTAAGTCAGAAACGAGATATGATTTAAACAGAGTAACGACATAAAAGAGTAATGAATGTGTACCATTAATACTGAGCTACCAGGCTTTATAAAGGTGGTTGAGACTAGAGCCCTTACCAATTCTTCGATGTGGGATCAGTGTCTTTACTCTCTTGCTGAAGTTACTCTTTTGCTGAAGTGCTTTTTTATGGGTTCCTTGAAGGGCGCGTGAGCGGTAACCAGACCGAGATGGAACTCGGGCTGGTCTCCATCTCGGTCTGGTCATCGAATTTGTTGTCCTTTTGCCGATGAGTGTTGTTATGTTGGAGGTGAGATATAATTATAAATTGATAAATAACGTTAAGTACGTACGGGATAGAGCCAATTAGCCAAGTATATGTACAGGGTATATAGCTCTGTAGTTGTTCTACAAGAATATTGGAGGTATCTCAGACAAAGCTGATGTTTATAGTTTCGGAATGTTGTTGATGGAGATGGCAAGCCAGAGGAAGAACATAAATGCAATGGTGGAGAATTCGAGTCAAATTTACTTCCCTTTATGGGTGTAATGGGTGTATGATCGATATAACGAGGGAAAAGAGTTGGAGTTGGGTGCTTTAACAGAGCATGAAAAAAAGCTGATCAAAAGAATGATTATAACTTCCCTATGGTGTATACAAATGAAGCCAACAGATCGCCCTTCTATGAACAAAGTCATAGAGATGCTTGAAGGCGATTCTGAACACCTACAAATGCCTCCAAAGCCTTTCCTTTGTCCTTCAGAGGCAACCATTATTCAAGATCGATCAACTCCATTATGCTCTATTACAGAACTCACATCTTCTCTTTCTGCAAGGTAGTTTACAGTAAACTTGGATCTTTGAATCATCAGAGAAAATACCCTCCTCTTTTCATTAGGTGGTCCTTTGAAGAAAATTGTTATTTTCATTTCCTTTTGGCAAAGTTCTGTTCTGATAGTCAATGACTTCTGTGATCAGTGTTTTGGTAGTCAATGATTTTTGTGATCAGTCGGAGTTAACTGCCATTAGATCTGCATCCAACAGATAATATTAGATTTATTTGCATTGCTTTTGAAACCATGTCTATGCAGTGACTTAATTCTAGCATCAATAAATTGCATGCATTTTATGTTTTAAATCAAACGTCCACTCACTTACTTTCTTCTTTAAGCTCAACGTACATCCATAATCGGAAACATCTTGGTGATGATTATTCCTGTCTTACTTTGATACCAGTACGGACTCCCAAAGATTGTGCATGGGTAACACAGTATGATTACAACAGTTAAAACTAAGAAAATATCCAAGGGCGAACAAAAACCTGCAGTCGCTGAGGCCAAATCAAAGAGCAAAACAGCTTCGTAGAGCAGTAGTAAACAGTGGATGTGCTTCGTAATGTAAACTTACATGTATCCAATTATTTTGCTCACAAAAATAACCAAACAAAACACAACGTCAGTCATCCCTTAGATTTATCAGATATTACAAGTTGCTCCTTAAATCGGATCACCACAAGTTTCTAGTTCTACAAGGAGAGGATGGAGGCAGCAGCACCGACTGTCTAATACACTGGGGTTGAGACAATCATAGTGCATTTATCATCCTCTTCATTTCCGCAGACCTCCTGGCATCAGGTTCTTCAATTGCCCTCTCAGTGAGTACATGCTTGATACGACACATTGTCTTCCTCACCTGAATTTTCACTGTGGCGTTAATATCAAGAAATCAACAGAGGCCAATTGTCTTTCCTGGTAGAAAAAAAAAACAAAGTTTCTCACAACAGTGAAGTTCATTTTACATGGCTCCAACATGTATAAACCCAGCCCTTTTTCTAATTTCGGGAACACTTATAAACAACATTATTAGAGTTTACTCGAAAAGAAACTTGATCTGCTAGCTAAAGAGTTGAACTCATAGATTTCATATTGAAATGCACGACTATACGCCCACAAGTCCACAACATACATATCAAAATTACTACTCAGGAACAGATATGATAATGTCAAGAAACAGATTTTCAACATAGTAATAGTAAATTGCATAGTTAGCCAGCCAAACTGAGCTGGTTTTTAGATGAAAAAGACATTGACATCACACAACATAGTGTACAATTAGACAGACTCATGAGTTGGGAAGGAAAAAAAACTACGGTCATTTGAAAGAAAGGGGCATACTTTAGGAAGTCGCTCAGGATTAGGAAATCGAAGATTCTGTGCTTGAAGCATCTGCCGTTGGGTCATTAGCATGTTCTTCTCTTTAAGCAGAACAAACCATAGCTTATTGAGATCATCCCAGGACTTCAAACGCAGTTCCGCTGCCTTCCAACTCCGGCCTAATAGCAATTGAAGCATCAAACTCAGAACTCGCATAATCGTCTACCACTGAAGCTATTCATAACAATGCACCAAACTCTATCTTAAGCTTCTTTTCACTACGCACATAATCCAATACCCTCAATTCCTAGATGCACTAAACAACTGAAAACAACAGAAATGAAAAGGAGTATGTCATTTACCGTATACAGGCTTTTCGTCATCAGACTTCTTCTCTACTTCGAAAAACTCCTCAAGTGGGTTGTGGGGCATCGTCCGAGCCATAGAAGCAGCACCAGAACTTTCTGACTGGGCTGCAGAGACCAGAGTCCTCCTGAAATACCTTGCCATCATCATCATTGCAATCTGAGCACAAAACAACGCAACAATATCAGCAAAAAAAACAAAACTTCATCGATCAAAACATGTTATAATTTCACTACAAAGCTCATTCTATGCTGCTATGAACATTATAACCAAAATGACAAGAACCAATTAGGGTACTTTTCACTTGGGCATTTTCACAAACACATGGTGTGCAGTTATATAACTCATAACAAGAACAGAGCAAACGCAATACACAGTGATTAGCTGCCGTAAGAGAATGTGGGTATCTGAGAATAAGTGAAAATTGAGCGAACCCAGAAACGACTGACGTCAGGAGAGCTGGACGGCGGCGATTCGGCGGCGATGTTGTGAAAAAAACGGAGAGGCTGCAGCTCTAAGACTTCACCGACTTCTCGTCACTGAGGGTACGGCTCAAAACACGTATAATAGGAAAAGCCCATTGTGAATAAAGTAACAAAACAACAGGCCCAACGTTTATAAGAGGAGCCCATTAAGGCCCAAAATTGAGCCTCCTTGAATTCAAAATCACTCATTTGAGAAGTAGGCTCCCTAATTTTGATATGTTATGTTACACATGAACTCATCCAAAATCGATTTTATGATTAATTGAATGTTTGATATTTATGTAGAAGTTACATGGTTAAACATGTGAATAACTTATAATCGTAAATTAAATAGCGTAAATGAGGTATCAGCTTCATACAGGGGCGGAGCCAGGATTTGAATTGCCTGCATTGATCCTTTCATAGCTCCATCCCAGGCTCCATATACTACATCCGAGATGATTTTGATCTCATATCACTTGGGGAATATATATCTTTCGATGCAAGTATTGGTGGGAGAAATCTTTCTTTCGTTTTCAAATTAGGTAGCTTTGAAATTCAAAGGCAACAAACAACTCGAAAGTACTTAGCTACGGGATCATAATATGCTACTTCTCTTCTTCCCTTTCCATCTAGTGATCTACACGAAACAGATGCATCAACCACTTCAATTTCTCGCGCTTAATAAAAAAGAAAAAATTCACCTGTGGTGCCTAAATTTTTTGGGTCAGATCAAAATGGTGTTCGAACTCTCAAAACTATCAATATGATGCCCAGACTTTTAAAACGCTACAAGTGTGGTGCCTCGAACCATTTTTCGGCAATTCTCCGGCTCCAGTGATGACGTGGCGTGGTGATAATTTTGAAATTAGGGGTATTATTGTCAATTACATGATTTTAATTTTTTTCATCAATCAAATCCTGGCCGTCCATCACTTCTCCTCAAACTTTCCATTTTCGGTCAAACCCGTTTCTCTCTCCTCTCCCCACTAGTTCACTATGCCTTTCTCACCTATGAGTTTGCTGGCAGCATAACTCGTCGATCCAGCCACCAAAATCGGCGATGCTGGTGTCAAAATGTTCGTCTCTCCTCCCTCTTCCAAACTCATATGGTTTCAACCTTGATTTCGAGACATTGGAGAGGTGGTGAGCTCGCGAACTTTCAAATCGAAATGAAAAGCCTAAGTTTTAGGGTCGTTTCATTTCCGGCCAAATTGACAGGTGAGACCCACTGGGTTTTGTAGCCTTTGCCACCACGAAGCTAACCATACCTTAGTTGCTTCCCAATTCAATCAAAGGAGCACGAATCAACGATTTGAAATTTTTTGTGTTCTTGACTTCAAAAGGTAATTCGATGAGTTTGAATTATAATTGGACTTTGGTGTAGTTGAGAAAGTTGTTGTTGGGTTGATTTTATACATGATGAGCTTTGGGTCACCGAAAAAAGTCATCGTCATCGCCGCCGCCGACAGTGATGCCGACCAATTTGGTGGCCGGCGTTGACCCATCTCCAGTGACAGTCGACACGGGGAGAGAGAGGAAATATAAAAAATAAATTACAAGAGCATAAAAAGTCTTTTGACCTGTTTTTATAATATAAAAATTCACTCACTGGAGCCGGAGATTTGCTGGAAAATGGCTCTAACCACCACACTTATAGCGTTTTAAGAGTCTGGATACCATTTTGATAATTTTGAGAGTTCGAACACCTTTTTTACCAAACTCAAAGAGTTCAGACACCATGAGTGAACTTTTTCCTAATAAAAAAGGGGCACAAGCAAATGATAAATAGAAGAGCCTACGTGAGAAAAAAAACACCAAACAACAAGAAAACCTCTTAAAATGGTATAGGTCATATGGCTTGTGGTCCATGGATGCATGCTAGGGTTTGGCGACATGTTTAAAGAACTCTGATAGTAACTAACACCCACGTTCACTTTTTCTTTATGCCTTTTTCCCTCTAATTATGTTAATCACTAAACATAATAGTGATCGAAATCTTCATTTACTAAGTATACGTCTTGTATTATCATATTCACGTAAAAAAGTGTAGCTAGTAACGTTTTGATATGAGCTAGATAAACCCGTCAAAATGTGTATAGTTTGATTCAATCTTCAACATAAAGTAATGGTTTTGGTCAAGATGGTGCAATGCAAAACGAAAATAAAAGGATGGCATATTGAATCTAGCTAAAAGGTTGGTAGCATTGGGTTATATTAATAGTTTAATACTATAGTTTCTCAATCACAATCTTCGATTACGGATTTATGGGTTAGGTGGTTTGACCTTAGAAGCCATGCATTTCTTTAAAGCTCCCATAGATTTTGATTTTGACATGTCTTATGGAATATGCAAGTTGATCGCGAAAAATCTATAGGAATTACAAAGAGAGAGACAAACTATTTCAGCTAGCTACCTCCGTTTTCTACTACGTATTCCCAAAGTTCGAACATTTTTTCTATTTTTTGCTTAAATGAAAGATCTTTCTATAGTTTATCAAAAGAAAAAGGAAGAACATTTTACAATTTTTCATGTGACTAAAGGATCTTAGGACAGTTCTCGGCAGAACTGGGTTCACCCTGAACCCAACACAAATATATCATCCATTCTGTTGTGCAGGGCATCTGCTACTATTCTTCATTTCCTTCCTGAAAACTGTAACAAAACCTGAAACCTGACTTGGTTCATATATATGGATTTTGATTCTCTACTATTAATGAATATATAATTTTATATATTTCTTAAAATTTGGTCACTTAATCTAATATCATGATTAATTAGATACCACATAAAATTATAGTGAATTTTCTGACTTTTTTTGTAAACACTGCCAACACCAAATAGCTATGTAGAATGTAGTATGCATGGAACTGTAGAGAAATTTATCGCAAAATTGTTAAAATCGTAATTGAAATTCCAAAAACTGTGTTTGACTCGAGACACACCCGCGATACAAATGTTGGGTGCTAACCAATTGATAGCGAACATAGGTCATATATGTCATCTGCATTCTACAACACATAATGTGTGCTCATACCACAAAGAATATTTTTTTCAACAGACGAAAATAGAAAGCCGATCGGAAACAAAACAATTAGTGTTTAGGGTGGTCATATTGACAGTGACAGGTACCTCACACTCTCAACAACTTTCTATAGACCACCATATATCCTAGCTAGTTCAGTTTTTCTTTTTCTAGTCATTCATATTTACCGGACTGGTGGGATGAGATCAACATAGATCTTCATATGGAAAAAATAAATTATGTGATACTCTAATTTTACCGACTGATCACTTTCATACCTACATTTTACAGAGAATTAATTGGATACTTAGACTTTTAAAACTTTAACAAATTCATATTGATAAGAAATTTCAGATGACAAAATGAAACCAGTGGGGAGTTTTCAATCCAGTTAAGTGTGCTGTGTAGATGGAAGTGTGTTTTTATCCTGTGTCCTAATTTAATATAGGTATTGTGCACATATACCGTAATGACACCTGAAAATGGCTTATGTACTCTCTCATGGTCAGTATCCCCTAAAACCATCCAAACCTAACACATCTAATTCATGTAATCATCTAGCAAATTCATATTACAAATTCATATTCTATCATCTAGCAAATTCATATTAATAAGAAATTCCTTAATATAATTACTTCGATTTCATAGTGAGCCCTATCATAGTGAGCATATATGTTGAGTTTATAGAATGGGTTTTCTTCGTCAATCTCATTACAGTTACGTATTGTGGGTGGAATGTTACACAAAAATACAGTTGCGGACAAAGTTTGCAACTTTATGAAGAAACCGATCATTATCACATATACCTGAGACAAAAAGAGACTCTCTGAGCCAAACCCATTATGTATTGGATTCAAAAGTATGTATTATCACTATTATGAGAATTTTTTTCATGCATATGCACAACCGTTTATATATAATCCTTTTGTGTTGAGGTATACCAGAAAAATCAACAACAAAAAGTGTAGTCTGTCAATCACAAATTTACATCCTATAAAAAACATGAGTTGAGGTTGAGGTTGAATTAATGTTGTTATAGTCTGATTGAGAAGTGAGAGCTATAGTCAGGTAAACTGATTCATACTAAATGGGAATTCATAACGGATTCAAATAAAAATACAGATAACAATTCATAATTCATACCACTGAACCAAATGGAGATAGAGCACGAAAGTGTTAAGAAGAGAGATCCAGTTATGTGAGAGTGAGAGAGAAGGAGATCGAGATCGCTGGGTTTGAGAGAGAGATTTGTGAGAGAGAATGAATGCCAGATTATTAGAAAATTTTGTGAGAATGAGAACGATGACCAGATGAGAAAATTGGTCTGATTATGAGAATTTAATCTTATCAAAAACATTCATTTGCATGCATCGCAGGCTTTATGCTTCAAGATTGTTATATAGTAAATTATCTATATAAATACATGATGCCATAGACCTTTCATGGATTTTGTGCTTGTAAAAGAAGGGAGAATAAGAACCGAAGAAGCTCCAGTTGGTTGGAAATTAAATGGAATGTATAGTAACTTAGTCACAGGCTTAGCTAGGGTGAAGAATGAAGAAGGGACAGAACTCACAGAAGTGCAGGGATTGAGAGGTAAAGGGGGAATTGACTAGGAATTAGAGGTAAGAGAGCTTTGTCGGCTCACCTTTTTTTTTTCTTCTCTTTCTTTCACGATTGCCCTCATGACTCTATGGCACTCCAATCCAATATTCTTCTGCTACAGGCAGCATGTGATCAATGTCTATCAAATGACCAAAGAACCCCCCCTCCCCCGAAACCTAAAGTTTTTGTCTTTTTTATGAAGATTAATCTAATATTGTGTGTAGTCAATTATTTTCAAAGATATTTATGCTCAATTATGCTTAGTTTTGATCAAGTAGTCTGGATTCTAGAATAATGTGAGACAGAAGCAAAGTACATATCTTTTTACATAAGGGTAGACGAGTAATATGTGAGTTTATTGTAATTTAGGATTTAAGTTTTATTCCTCTTTATATATTCAATATTCTCATTAATCAAAGATTGAATATTACTAGTTATTTTTATAAAAAGAGAGGTTAAAAAGTGTTGTTTCACCAAAATTTTATGCATTAGCGCATATACATACGTTTTAATTCTCGTTATCAGATTTATTTATAATTAATTAATTCTATAATTAGTTTTACTCTAACTGTTATGTTATCAGATGTGAAACCTGAGAACAATGAAAAAGTTAAGATTACTCTAAGATGCCATATTATTTTCCTGTTATGAATTCAGATCTAACGAACGTGAATTATTGATCATCAAATAATGCAAATTATGCAATAGCCATAAAACCATGTTGAGAATGATTGATTGTTCGAGGGTATTATAGTCTTCACAAAAACAGATGGAATTCGGTGCGTCCTTCTAGGGAAGGTTGGTAACTGGGAAAATTGGTAAGAGCCAGAGCACCTTTATTCTGAGTTTCTGACTCAATTGCAAAGTGGGAAACGGCGTCGTATTAAGTTCACGATCAATCATTCCTCGGGTGACATTATCATTTCCACTCTGGACTCCCTTTTCTAATGGCTTTCCTCTGTCTCTTTGCACAGCTGAACTACACTCACAAAACAAACAGACAAATCCTCCCTAATTAAATAGTTAATCTTCTGTTAATTTAGTCTATATAGTCTCATGTTTTGAAATTAGTGACGTAATTATTCTTTTATAGATTTATATATCGTCGGTGTTGATTAAGAATTTTTAGTTTTTTTTTTTTGAAAACGAAATATATATTCTGGTATGATCAATTATAGCTTCACTTCTAGAAAACAAGCTTGAAGCTTCTTTGGTCCATCTTCACCTGCTCTCTCTCACAGTATCACACTTCTTGTACATCTTAACTGTGCTTTGCTCAACCAAACACCTAGATTTAGCTTCTCTCTCTCTACATCTCTTTCTCTCTCTTAAACTCTACAAACCCAAATTGAGTGAGTGAACACCTTTTAGGTCTGTGGGACACAATAAGAAGAGTTCCTCTGACTTTTTAAGCCTTTCTTCACTTTCATTTACGCTCTTGCTTTGCTTCTCCTGTTGGTTAAAAAGGTTAGTACTTAAGCTTCATCTTTGTTTCCCAATCTCAATTATTAACACCCATTTGTTTGCTCACTCTTTTGAAGCTTCTGGTTAACACTTGCTGCTCTATTATTTGGTGTTTTAGTTCATTGGGTATCATTAAAGTTTCAATCATTGTGTGTTGAAAAAGAAAAGTTTTGATTTTTGAGGTTTGAGGTTTGAGCTCATCTGTAGTGAAGATTTGGGATCTGGGTTCTGTTTGGATTTGGGATTCATTGCTTCTGGTGTTTGTTTGTTTCTAGTGAGAGAAAGCAAGCTGTAGAGAGAGAAGAAGACATGGCAGGAGGTGGTGCTGCAAAAGTGGATGAGCCACAGCCTCACCCACCCAAAGAACAACTACCCGGCGTTTCTTTCTGCATTACAAGTCCACCTCCATGGCGTGAGTTACTCTAATCCACATTTCTATTGTTGTATTTGCTAATTTGTGTTCTTAACTTGTGAGCTCTGTGGTACTTATGAGCATTAGTGTGTGATTGTTTGGTGGATCTTAGTTTCAAAGTTTGATTCTTTTTTGGATCTTTTGGTATATCTAGATAATTCAGTCTTTAATTTGTTTTCTTATGGATACCTGATCCTCGTATTCCATTGCTGAAAGTAGCTTTTTCTTTGGTAGATACCGCTTTCCATAAAGGAAATAGAAAGTTTAAGTTCTAATATGCTTTGTCTATGAACTTTTTTTAGTCTAAAGGCCGGAATATTTGTTGATAAGACTGAATATGAAATATTATTAAAAAGATATAAGAATCTAGTAATGCACTTGTGCTTGAAACCATGTTAGGAATTTTGTTTAGATTTCTGGACTTTACCTTAATTATTTTAATTTCAACTTTCAGTTACTTTCGTTTCAATCCATCGCCTTCTAATCGCTATGTTTTATGCTATTTTGTAAAACTTGAATCGGAATTTTGATTAGTAAAATCTTGGTATATGGAATTACATTAGTGTACACAAGCTGTGTGGAGCTAGTGGAGCTTTAAACTACTCCTATTTGCTAGTGGAGCTCTAAGTTATGATTTACCGTCTTCCTCTGCTTGGTCAATTGGAAATGAACATGTTACATTTCAGACATTAAAAGTACTTCAGTTTTATGTTGTTCTACTTTTTAACACTGTCATGGGTGATTTATGGTGCAGCCGAGGCCATTCTTCTTGGGTTTCAACATTATATTGTGATGCTTGGCACTGCAGTTCTTATTCCGAGTGCTCTTGTTCCGCAGATGGGAGGTGGAAATGTAAGAACCGATTGATTTGACTTATTTGGGTTCCTTCCAAGCTGGTCTTAAACGTGTGAGTAAATGTTTCTTCCATTCTTTTAGGAGGAGAAAGCCAAGGTGATCCAGACCCTACTCTTTGTTGCTGGTTTGAACACCTTAAAGCAAACTTTGTTTGGGAGTAGACTACCTGCAGTGATTGGAGGGTCATACACATTTGTTCCTACCACAGTTTCAATCATATTAGCAAGTCGCTTCAGTGATTCTGCAAACCCTATAGACGTAATCATCTGAAACTTATTTGTTTTATGTTGTCTGACATTCTATACATGATTTCTTGATTAATTATGTGACAACAGCTCTTAACTTTTTTGTCACTTGGGATCTGTATAGAATAGATCCACTGAACCTATTACACACTTAACAGCTGGCTTTTGTAATTCATTCTAATCTAATAATTAATGTCTTTGGTATGTCTTTCATTTCAGACCTGGCTAGGATTGTTGATTTTTGACTTTTGCAATGTCTTTCATTTCAGAAATTTAAAAGAACAATGCGAGCTATCCAGGGTGCTATGATTGTGGCATCAACTCTGCAGATTGTCTTGGGCTTTAGTGGCCTTTGGCGTAATGTAACAAGGTTGGTTCCAATTTATGGAATACATATTTTCGTGTCAGAAATATCAATTTTACTATTCTCAGATTCATACCGAAACACTTCAGATTTCTCCAGTAACTTCTTACTCTTATAACTCAATGTTAGCTATAACTCTTGATTTGCTTTTTCTTCTTCTTCAGGTTTCTAAGTCCACTTTCAGTTGTTCCTTTGGTAGGACTAGTTGGTTTTGGACTGTACGAGTTAGGTTTTCCTCTGGTAAGTGTTGATCCGGGATGTGTGTGCATACTATACCGCAAATCAGACTATCCCTATTATTTATTAATGTTTTTTTCTTGGATGGTTTAGCTCGCCAAATGTATTGAGATTGGACTGCCAGAGCTTGTCATCTTAGTATTTGTTTCTCAGGTAATTGAGTGTTGTATTTAAATCCTTGTTAGATTTCTTTGCTTTTGAGTTTTGATCCTTCAACGTTGTCGTCATATGTAATAGTGATAACTGCAAGCCTCATGTTGTTTATTGCATTGATTGTTCTGCAGTATATGCCTCACATACTTCACAAAGGCAAACATGTGTTCGATCGATTTGCTGTCATATTTGCCATTGTGATCGTGTGGATTTATGCTCATCTGCTTACTGTTGGCGGAGCATATGATGGTACCGGGCCAAAAACACAAGCAAGCTGCCGTACTGATCGTGCTGGACTTATAGATGCTGCTCCATGGTTAGTTCGAAATGTGTCCGTAAATGCAGATTACCTTTTTAAACTCTATCACCATAGTGGTTACCTTTGTTTATTTTAATGGAAATATAGGACTGTCAAACTTTGGTCTATAGCAAATAAATAAATTAGACTTCCTTAGAGATAGGAAAGTGAACCATACTAGGAATTGAGGCATGCTATGAATTTTTCCATCCTTCTCTAATTAGCGACTAAAAACTTGAGTCTGCAGGATAAGAGTTCCATATCCTTTCCAATGGGGAGCACCGACTTTTGATGCAGGTGAAGCCTTTGCTATGATGACTGCATCTTTTGTTGCTCTCGTAGAGGTTTGTTCTCTTTTTGCCATCTGTATGGGTATAAATTATATGGCAAAATTCTCCATGATCATTGCTTTCATTGTCAACCCATACCTGGATTTTGATTTGGCCCATAATGCTATTCTTTCTCATATGTCCAACAGTCCACTGGTGCCTTCATTGCTGTATCAAGGTATGCTAGTGCAACTCCGGTGCCCCCTTCAATTCTGAGTCGTGGAGTTGGTTGGCAGGTAAATTAGTCGATATCTTCATTTTCTAACAAATTAGATGTTTATGTTAATAGCTAAATTTTACAGGATTAATTCCTGATATACATCCAAATCAGGATAGTTTGACCTATTTTCTTTGTATTTTTAATAAAGTCATGTGTTCTAGTTTATAGTTTACAAGGCTCCCAAAGATTGTCCTGCATTGTTCTTTATAAACGCCATTAACTGTATGGTTCATAATTTCAGGGTGTTGGCATTCTAATATCGGGACTGTTTGGCACTGTGACTGGATCCTCAGTTTCTGTGTAAGATTTAGTGGAATAGTATACTTATGAGGTTTATACATAGTAGTTCCATTTAAATGCAAATAGTGTCTACCCTATTCTGAGACTTAACTTGCTGTCTGAGCAGAGAGAATGCTGGTCTTTTGGCGCTAACACGTGTTGGTAGTCGACGGGTGGTGCAAATATCTGCTGGGTTCATGATATTTTTCTCCATTCTTGGTAGGTTGTTGAGAGTTGATTTATGAGCCATTATAATTTAGATAATACTGGCAACCGTCTCTGCAAGCATCTTTCGTTTAACCTGACTAAGACATTTCTCCATTTTTCAGGCAAATTCGGAGCAGTCTTTGCTTCAATCCCAGGGCCCATCATTGCTGCTTTATATTGTCTGTTCTTTGCTTATGTTGGTATGGGCATCTGATTTAGTTGGCAACTGATTCACTCTGATTCCAGATTAGGGGTGTAACATATTTGATTTCTTCGTGCATCCACAGGTTCTGGGGGTCTTAGCTTTCTCCAATTCTGCAACCTGAACAGCTTCCGAACAAAGTTCATATTAGGATTCTCCATCTTCATGGGATTGTCTATACCACAGTACTTCAATGAGTACACCGCCATTAATGGTTATGGTCCAGCCCACACAGGAGGAAGATGGGTAAGCATCGAATGCATTACACCATGTACAAGCTATTGTATTGATTCAAATGCTACATAGTTTTTTTCTTCGCTGACATACATTTTCATCTCAATTTTGGCAGTTCAATGATATGATCAACGTCCCTTTCCAATCAGAAGCCTTTGTGGCAGGGATCATCGCATATTTCCTGGACAACACACTGCACCGCAGTGACAACGCAGTGAGGAAAGACAGAGGCAAACATTGGTGGGACAAGTTCAGATCATACAAGGGAGATTCGAGGAGCGAGGAGTTCTACTCATTGCCGTTCAATCTCAACAAGTATTTTCCATCTGTATGACAGGGCATGCATATGTATTGAGCTAGAGCCTCATTTCATGAATCAGCTCTAACAAAACAACTTGAGCATAGTCTTGAACGACAGGGTTTCTATATATTTTTGATATGTAATCTGAAGTACCATAGATGCTCTGATACCTGTGATTCTTACATTTGGTCAAGTTGTGAGCTTTAGGTTGTTTATAAGCTTCTCTAGCTGCAGTCATATTCAATCAATCAAAATATCAATGTTTTAGTTCATCTTAGTTCTCTTTTTCATTGCGATATCAATGTTTTGCAGTAATATTTCATCCATTAAGCACCAACAAACAGGATCAAGACATGAATCTGTCCACTTATCTTGGTTAAGTAAACAAATTTAAAAGCAAGAAAATAAAGAACTGACAGCATTGGAAGAATCAGTTCTAGCTGTAACTTGTCCGCCAAATCTTCAGTCACCACCAAGGTACTACAAATGAAAACTCAGTACGTTCTTTGTGATGAGCTGAGCCAAGTAAGATTCAAGAATGGATATTGAATTGAGATCACTATTTCTCTGGGGAGTAAGAAACTCAAATCAGATAATGAAAGATGAAGATGGCAAGGCCTTGAGGGCACAATAAAACTTATAAAAGGACACGTAAAACAGTACATGGCATTATGGCAATACATCTCTCGTCTTTCACACTGTTATGAGAAATCTTTTCTGTGGTGGGTTGGGCTTCAGTTGATTCAGCCTCATGAGCATTAGGCTTTAAAACCTAGTAGTAAACACTTTGCACATTTAATTTCTAACAATCTAACATGCTTTCAAAATCTGAAAATCTTACAAGAACATTTTCATGCTCATCTATGCTGGAAATGACATCCTAAAATTGAATATCATTTGCTTCCCTGAACATTCTTTATATTAATGGATAGTTGCACATATTTTATGTAACTAACCATATTAGAACCAGGTGATTTGAACTTGAGAGTTGAGACACGGAGACGAACAATAATTTAGATCATTAGAGCAACAAACCCCACTATTAAAGGACACACTTAGGTACAAAGATCCTGCAATGAATAGTAGTTAACGGGTTGGATATGTTTCTAGGCTTTTGGTCACAGATTAGGGTACCCAAGATGAAAGAAACAAAAAAAGGTCCAGCTCCTTAATCAAATCCTCTCCAACATGCTATTTGTTCTTTGGAACAAATAATAGAGGCATTGTCATTGGCAATGGGAATTGGAAAATGGGCCTACAAAACTCACGCACATTGTGAATGAGAACAAATATAACAGCTTTATTGTAACAAGAATTCCCAGAATTCCTCTTCTGCTGTTTGGTAGAGGTCTCAATAGGACTATAAATGCCAATTTGAAAATCAATTTTAAGGTCCTACTCACTATCCACCCACTTTAATCCATGAAAGGGAGAAGAAGCACAATGCTACCCATGAGTTTTCTGCATGAACAAGATTACAAAATAGGTTTGAAACTTGAAAGGTAGTAGCAGTAGGCATCTTTTCTCCATATATATTTGGCTGCATAGGACTCAGAAGGGACAATATCTTCCATAAATCATAGATTGATTTTTCCCCAAAAAGAAAGAGCATGTATCTTCAACAAAGAAAAATTATTTTTGCTGTCTAATTTTGTTTTAGATCATTCTTAGGTACCAAGGGTTATGGTAATTTTATTTTATTACTTAAGAACAAATTTGATGGTCATTGTAGTAAAATGAGTTATTTTTTGGGTTATTTAGTTGTATTTGAGATAATTATTTTATTTAGAGGTTTAGTTACAACTTTTGAATCAGTTCTTCTTAAAGTTGTAAATTTGATCTAATAAATTGTAAACATTATAAATAATTCTAAAAAAATATGATCATTGTAGTAATATTGTCCGAAATATTGTAAATTTTTGATCATGCATATTACAATTTTGGTTCATAAAATAATAAATAAATGTATGACATATTCTTCGATACTATAGCCTAACCCTAAACTCTTTCGTTTTGTTTGGATGACTTGAACAATTGAACCACTTATCTACATTTCTATTCTCAAATCTAAATTACACTGATCGATGAAGTTCAGCTTAAACACCATAAATTTTTTCACTTTACGAAAATGTAAGATTAAACTAAGATAACGAAAAAAACACAACATTACGAGATTGGAAGATCTAGTTACAAGAGTAAAAGTTTCATAATCTTGAATGATAACTCTTGTTCCCTCTTAATTGAACCCAATAAAGGCCACCATAATCTGGTCTTTCCCAGATAAGATGTCCAACTTTTTCTTTGCTTTCTGGATTTTACCATCTTCTTAATTATCTCATGTGTATAGTCTTTCAAGATTTGGAAATGCACAATTTGCCACGTGAGATCATGTTTATCTCAACGTGAATTAGTGAAGCATGTGGATATATAATGTAAACTATATGTAAAAGAAGAAAGTGTTAACAGTGTGAAGTTTAATTTAGACCAATATATTTCATCAGAATTAGTTAAATAAGACTTGAATTAGTTTGAAGAATCTAGGCATTTGAGCTTAACAATACATACTAAATTGAAAGTAGAAACTTCTAAGCTAATCCTTATAGCTAGAAATAACTCGAGGTAATTACGCCCGTATGGAAGAGACATAAGCTTTTATTTGTGCACGAACAACTTAAGCAGAATGTGATCTTAAGAGTATCTTCAACAATAAAGTTAAAGTTATGATTATTTTTAAAAAAAATGACCTAAATGATCACTCAAATTTATCATAATGTATAATTTGATCACTGAACTTTAGAATATATCGAAAAGATTACTGAACTTTAACTTAATTTGTCTATCAATTTGATCATTTTGTCTATTTTAAACATTTTAATTTGTCAAATATTTTGATTATATAGACGGGATTATGATAGAAATGCATATAACATAAGTGGGAGAAGTATGAAAACTACCATGAAATAAGAAAAATTAACATCCAAGATGGGCAAAATGATCAATTTGATAGACAAAATTAAAGTTCAGTGACATTTTTGATATTTTATAAATTCCAGCAATCAAATTGTCGATTATGACAAACTTGAGTGATCATTTGGGTCATTTCTCCCTATTTTTAATTATAAAAACTAAATATAGCTCATCATTTTTTGACTTGAAGTTTAGCGATGATAGCTGTTCTAAAGCTAAATATATAGTATTAATATTTAGTTTTAAGTTATTTTCTCTCTCATTTGTAACTAAATATAACTACCAATATAATTAAAAATTATATTTAACTATAACTATAACTATAACTATTTTGTTGAAATTAATTTTAATTAAAAAATAACTAAAATTTAACTCTTAATTATTTTAACTATTTTGGAGATGTCACTGTTGGCTATAGCTAATAGAGATATGAGGATGAGAGGGACCATGATGATTGGAAACCACAAATTTGAGACATAAAAATCTGACAGAGTGGTGTAACCCTGATCTGTATGAAATAATAGCATTCTGAACCTTATTAAGGGTCCCCATCACAATGATCATCATATAGGTCATGCATGCATGGGAGTGGTATTTGTGCTCAATGATTTTGCCCTAGCTAAGCTAAAGCAGGTTACACTGTACTACTTGATCATACATCTCAAACTAGCTGTATGGTCAAGCAAGCCTTGTATAATAAGCTCTCCTTGGATAAGTGTTGTTTGACTTGTCTCAAACTTCAACGAAGCAAAATCTAAAGATTACGAAGGACAGAGAGCTGAAAGGAAAAAAGAAAAGTTGAAAGGGGGGAAGAGGAGGTTGCTTTAGTTGGCCGCCTAGCAAAGAAGAAGAGCCAGAAGCGGAAAGATAATGGCCAACGGCGGTCAACAGTAGGTGCTTTTTCTCAAAGCCATCCTCCTTAACGTAATATTTTTTTTTTGATAAATCCATAAAATTCATTAAAGAAAATCATGTAGTCTTTTACCATTGTCTCTTCAATAAATGAAATGGCTACATAAAATACAGCTGGATGAAGAGTATATCGTAATGTCCATTTAGCAAGGAGGTGTGCAACCTCATTAGCTTAACGATGGATATGTCCGAAATAAGATGTAGATGAGTTTTCTATAAGGTCGAGTATATCAGCCACGGTATCCTAGAGTTCTGGAGGAATGCTGCTTAGGTCTTGAATTCCTTTGACTAGGATCAGAGAGTCCAAGTTTAATTAGGCTGGGGCAAAATCGTGCCCCATATTCAAATGACATGCCTCAAAAGCAGCCAAGATATCTGCATACAATGGCGAATAGCAACCCTCAATTCCTTTGGCAAATCCCATCATGAAAGTCTGTATCCAGTCTGTACTACAATTCTAATGCCTCCCCTTGAAACGTTTATGTTGAAAGCATTATCCATGCAAATACAATACCAACCATAAGGAGGAGTGACCCATTTATGCTTTTGTCGACCTAGATTAGGGAGGGGCATGTTGACAAACAAGTACTACTCATGCCAAGTGAGGTCTTGTATCTTAATATTCTCGCCAATAAAGTCCACATTGTTTCAGAACTTGTCATTCCATGCTTTCCAAAGGAACCAAATCAAGGCCATAAGTTTACCAAACATAGTAGCGGAAAGAGAGGTATTGCACACCAGTATCCAAGACTGAAATGAAGTCTCGTGATTCCCCACCCTATTAGTAATTGACGCAACAATGCTGAAGGTAAGGCGGTAGTCCCTAAACAGGTGTAATTCCGTCTCCGGTGCGGCATCACACAAAGTACACTCTGGCGAGACATCCACCCGTCGGAATCTGAGGCGAACATGTAGTGGTAAGAAACCAATCACAGCTTTCCATGTACACATTTTGTAGCGGATGCAACCTGTTGTCCCCAAACCGAACGCCAACACTTGGAGACTGCTGGTGCCACCAGAGGAATAACCTGGTAATTGTTCACATAGTTGCATGCAGTAAGATATGCACTTCTGACCTTAAAGTCACCCTTAGAGGTATGATGCCAAATGAGACGGTCCTTACCCGCTCTACGACTAAGGGGGATGGTTTGAATAAGCTCCATATCAGTAGACGAAAGATAATACTGTAAAGTTGGGACGTTCCATATTGGATAAGGCCGAATGAACAGAGACACATAGCGGATAGTAGTCGGGTACCTCAACGGTATATCTGGTTTGAACTGACCATAGCGGGATAACCAATTGTCTTCTCAAACCGCAACATAGGAACCATCACCTATCTGCCAACGAGCACCTCCGTCCAGTACCGGCCTAGCTGTTAATAGACTACGCCATGCAAATGAAGGAGCACCGTTCGTAGTAATATATCATAAAGAACAATTAGGAAAGTATTGGGCCCTATAAAGTTGGCTAATAAGAGAGTTCGGGTACTTGAGAATACACCATAGTTGTTTCGTGAGCATGGCCAAATTAAATGCATATAAATATATGAATCCAAACCCTCATTGAGCCTTCGACTTGCACATATATTCCCAAGTACACCAGTGGATCTTACGCTTATCAGCGGAGTCTCCCCAAATGAAATCCGCACACATCTATGGATCCTTTCACAAAAACCTTTCGGAAGGAGAAAAAAGTTCATAACATAGTTAGGAAGAGCCTGAGCCACTACCTTAATAAGCAATTCCCATCCTGCTGCACTGAGGAGTGAACCTTTCCACCCAACCATTCTATCTCGTACTTTGTCTTTCACATAAGCAAATGCATCCTTTTTACCGCGACCAATGCACATAGGAAGACCCAAATACTTCTCTTGAAAAGGAACCAACTCCATACCAAACAATTGAGCCAACTCCTCCTGGCTACCTTCATCCATATTCCGGCTAAAACAGACACTGCTTTTGGCATAGTTGATAGACTGACCAGATGCCTTCTCATATGACTGAAGAATCTCTTTAATTTTGTCACAGGCTTGACCCGAAACCGTGGAATACAGAAGACTATCAACAACAAATAGAAGATGATGCAATACTTGGGCGCACGTTTACAAATAGAAATATCTTGTAGCTCTTTAGCAGAATGAACTCGCTTAATAAGTGCAGACATACCAGCCGTGTAAAGAATAAATAAGTATGGAGAGAGATGATCACCTTGGCAAATACCTCTTGTCGGAGTGAGATAACCATGTGGCGAGCCATTGATAACAAAATGGTACTTGACTATGGTAACACATGTCATAACCGGATTAATCCATCTGTCTGGGAAGCTCAGTTTGGTCAAAACAGCTTGGAGGAAAGTCCATTGTAACCGATCATAGGCCTTACTAACATCTAATATTAGCGTCATCTGCCTTGAGTTGCTATGAGTTTTCGTCTAAAAGTAATGTGTCACTTCAATAGCAATGAGCTTATTATCCATGATTAAACGCCTGGGGATGAAAGCACTCTGACATGAATCAATGATCTGATTGAGCCACGATTTGAGACGGTTGGTAATCACCTTAGTACAAATCTTGAAAATGACATTACACAAAGTAATATAATGGTGATCGGTAATCCTAGTAGGATTCTTAACCTTCGGGAGCAGACAAACATGTGTGGAGTTTAATTTATGGAGCATTTGATCTAACGTGAGGAATTCATTGATTGCCGACACCAATCCGGACTGACAACTTCTCAGTACTTTTGATAAAACAATAGAGTCATACCATCGAGTCTAGGGGCTTTGTGAGGTCTGATATGGAAAAGGGTTGTCCGAATCTTCTCTGTCGTGTAGTCTGCTAATAAATTTTCTGCCATCTCCGGGGATACTACCGGAGCCAAAGAGGTGAGTACCGACACCATATCATCTTCAAAGATCGTACCAGCCGTGAATAAAGACTGATAGTAGCTCAACACCACTGAATCCACTCCATTCAGAGTATCATGCCAAAGACCTTGATCATCAAATAAACCATTGATCCAGTTCTTAATTTTGTTGCCTATGTGAGGCTTTCCGATGCATATACTTAGTATTCTTATCACCACTTTTCAACTTCGTATTCTTGGCACGTTGCTTCCTTTAGGTAACATCCTGTTGTGTAAGTAATTCTTGCCTAGCATACAGTTCCTTACGACGCGGTACATCAGCAGGGTTGAAAAACTTGTTAAGTAAATCACTAAGCTCCTTATGTGTGTCCTCCAACTTCTGTTTTCAGATACCGAAAGTAACCCATGCCCATTGATGAAGATCAACCTAGTGTTCACCACTTTCGAGGAAAACTAATTTTGAATATAGCCTTGGGTAGGGCGTGACCATGCGTTAGGTACAACCTCCAAGTAACTCTCATCATCGACCCTCATAACTTCAAATCAGAAGAAATGCTGATGACCTGGGAAACGGATCTCGTGTCCTTGTCGAACAAGAACATGATCAAAACGGGGTGGGGAGATTAATTACCCAAGTTCCCGAAATTGGAGTCTCCAAGATCTCGTAGCTAGGGCTAGGTCCAGTCAACATTGTGTGGTAGAATCATGCCAAGTAAAATTATGACTTGTACACCCTAGGTCTTCCAGCCCACAATCAGTGTTACAGTCATTCATATCTTTCATCTGATCATCCGAATGGAAAAGACCTCCTGACTTCTTGAATTGACGCTGGATCTCGTTGATATGACCAACGACACACCATAAATCGAACATTGAAATATGAGATAGTTGACAAAGCGTCTCCCATGTCTTATGCTTGTTCTCCACGTAAGGAGAGCCATACACTCTGGTAAGCCTCCAAGATTGACCCACCGTCGCCGGCAACTGAATCTCAGCATCCATAAACCAAGAAGAGTGATCCCATAGGTGCAAATCTATGTCATCGGCCCATAACATCATCAAACCGCATGCGTTAGTTTCAGAACAAGGAACCATTTCACCTTGCCTAAACTCTAGCTTGCCTTAAACCTCTTCGAATTTTCTCTTGGAACGACATTTAATCTCGATGAGGAAGACAATACTCGATTTCTTTGTTTTGATCAGGGATCAAAGAGAGTCGATCTTGGCATCACTTTCTGATCCTCGCATATTCCACGAAAGGACATTGCAACTTATCATGATTGAAAGGAAAGAAACCAAATAGAAAACGAATCAGGCTAAGGAATAAGAAGAAAGATTTCAGATAAGGCCGTGAGAAAATCTCATGCTAGTGATCCAATCTAGCAACTAGATACTAATCGATCGGGCTCGCAAGCCAAAACACCAAATGGTTACTGGCGGCTGCCAATAGACTTGGAGCTTAGAGTTTTTCTTTGTATCCGTGTACCTCCTCCTTGTAACTTCATTGTGAGTAATTTTATAATGTTTCATCTAGCAGTGTGCGATTTCATTTTCATGACTAAAACAGCATGTAGAAGCACACCCAAAGTGTACTTGCTTAATTCACTACTCGATAAGTAGCAAAATGATTTGAACAAGTAGTGCTATTGTGCTTGTTTAATTTGATAAAGAATAATAATGTAAATAAATATAAATTCAAATTTACATAGATACGCACTTTCATTCGATTTTATGGTCTTTTGTGACTTTTTAATACCGTATCATATCGAAAACTTCTCAGACTTAAAAACTGTTTTTTGTGGCAGAATCTGATAATAAGGCATTTCATTGTTTTTCCTCAGATCAGGTTTATAATTTAAGGAACGCAATGTAACGTACTCCTCAGCCCGAAAACACAGAAGAAGATGAACAGTCAACAAGCTTATTGAGTAAGGTTCGTTCACTAGTTTGCAACTCATAAGTATCCGAGTAAACCATAAATAAATTGATCACCGGTGTAACCAAAATCCCGCGCTACATGACAAGTAGTCAATCAAGTAGATACACAATAACGTGTTCAAAGTGAGCTAGCTAGCTAAAGCTATAGATAGCTCACGTTTTTCTTCCACGAATTTATATTTGCAGGAAGGAGTGACTACTGGTAAAGAATAGCTAGCTAGTTAAGCAGAGAGACTAGTCATGAACAGTAATATGACCTGACCCCCCCCCGGGAAAATATGAAGACCAAAACGGAATCCTCACGCTTTCTCTGATCTTCTTGCAGGTCTTGTTTGGTGGGCAATACGAAACGCCTTAAATTATATATATAATTTATCTTTTTGTGAAACGAAGGGTTTTTGGGTCGAGTTCTATGACTTCTATCCCCACGCGTGAAGCAAGAGAGTGCAAAAGCAATAATGCAAAATGCAAAATGCAAAATATGCTCTTGTTCTTCTTCTTCAAATGATAGGCAATGTTTCTTTCACTTGTGGTCCTCTTTTATGTATGGGGGCATATTAGCTTGAGATCTTGGCAATAAGTTTTGATATCGAAAAGTCAGGATGGTCGATTTTCTTGTTGGTAGGACATGTGGATTCAATGTATTCAAATAATTCAACAAGTTTCATATGGTATAGAACTTTTGAAGAAAAAATACATGCAAATTTGGAAATATATTAGTGGTTTGTGTTGCCATATATATACATCAAAATGATTAAAATCATGCTAAAGAAAAGTATTCCAAAACTAGAAGAAGATAATGGATGTTGATTATTATATCATACTAATTATGTCTCGCATAATATTGTATAAATAATTGACATTCACTAATGAACTCTAGCTAATCAAGAATACATGAAAATTCAACTCCAACGAACACTAGTGAAATTCGAACATAAAGATAAGAAGTTTACACATTATGTTCCTCTTACGAACTCGATCACTTAAAAAAAGAAGTCGAGGTTTAGAAGTGAAATATTTCTCAGTTGCGTGTAATTCACTTGCACCAAAAAGGCGCGAGGGAGATCTTGGTTAAGTGCTAAAATAACAATAACGTACGGTCGTCTTATTACTAGAGGGAGAGAGAGAGAGAGAGTTTTTAAGCTATACTAAAGAAACGTCAGACGAGCTGTCACAACTGAAAGTATGTAACGCACACCTACTCTCTTCACATTAGTGTGATTAGTCACATACACACATGCTCATGAGTACATTCCATATTTACATGACACAAGCGATTGAAGCAAACAAGAAACCACCACCACCACCGCTCAACCTCTCCATCTCCACCGGCCACCTCATCACCAATGCCCACTCAAACTCCCCCACCTAAATTACCAAACTACCCCACTCTCCCCATCCAGGCTTAATCATATTCTTAATTGCACTCCTGTAATAAAAGCCTGCAGGTGGAGAGAGAGAGAGAGAGAGAGAGAGAGAGAGAAGAAATATAAATATAGAAGCAAAGATGAGAAGTGGGTGGTGGCTATAAAGAGCTTGAAGCAAAGCTCAAACCACCTTCTCCTCTTGTTTCTTTCTTTCTTTCTTTCTTTCTTCTTCTTCTTCTTCCTCTAACTGTCATTCATTTCTAGAGAGAAGATAAGAGAGAGATGGGGAATTGTCAAGCCATTGATGCAGCAACTTTGGTGATACAACATCCAAATGGGAAGGTAGAGAGGTTTTATGGTGCAGTGAGTGCTAGTGAGGTCATGAAAATGAACCCTGGTCATTATGTTGCTCTTCTCATCTCCACTACTCTTTGTCCTACTTCTTCTTCTTCTTCTTCTTCATCATCAACAACAACAACAACAAATCCCAAGTCCAAACCAAATGGCCTTAATGATCACAAAACCACTGATGATCATGTGCCCAAAGAGAAGAAAAAGACCACCACCACCACTACTACCACTACTACTTCTACAGCTACTACGACGAACCGTTCATCGGTTCGAATCACACGCATCAAGCTTCTCAGGCCAACTGATACTCTTGTTCTTGGCCAAGTCTACAGACTCATCACCACTCAAGGTTTGTTCTTTTACATTAGTTTGGTCTTCCATATGAGCTTAAAGTTTGAAACTTTGGCATTGGTTTCTGTTTTATGTGCTTAAAGTTTGAATCTTTGGTGTTTTTGGATTTCAGAGGTTATGAAGGGTTTGTGGGCAAAGAAACAAGCCAAAGGAAAGAGATCAAACCAGTTTGAACCACAGACAATAGAGAAGTTCCAGAGAGAAGCTAACAGAAGATCTGAGGCTAGTACTTGTGAGCAGGACAAGGACAACAACAACAACGTGGTAATTAAAACTTAGTTTAACACCAACTATATATCTCTCTGCAAATTTCTGCATCTGTCTCTGTCTCTTTTATTTTGTTTAACTGAGTCCCTGGAGTTCATCAAGAGCCAAAGTATGGTTTCTTTTTCTGTTCTTCCTAGTGCCTTTAGGTTTTTTTAAAGTAACAGCATCATTAATCAGACATGAACGATATTTAAAAAGAAAGATTCTTTCAGTTTTTAATCTGCATAAAATCATTAAAAGATAAACAATATTTGGTGTGAAGATACATGCTTTGATGAGTTGAGATGAGCTTCCCCCTATATTAAATTGAGATTCGAATCAATACTAATGGGCTTAGTTTGCAATGGTAAATAAACAATGTATGAATCATGGGGCAATAATTATGAAATATCTTGTGATCTTCATAAGAAAAGGAATGTGGAATTCATTCTAAGTTTCTAACCATGATGTCAAATGTGTTGTTTCTTCAGGCGATGACTAAATCGGAGAGACACCATCACCGGCCAAGAACATCATCGACATCATCATCAGGCAGCAGTGGTAGTAGTAGTCAGGCTGCCGCAACAGCTAGACCAAGAACATGGCAACCCTCATTGCTAAGCATCTCAGAAGCTGCGAGCTGACGATCATGATCGATGATGACGACAAACTCCACCTGCAGATGATCTAAGGCTTTCTACATTGGAGATGGGCTGGTAGAAGAAGACTAGGTGATCATAAATCATAAACTTATTATGTTCAGGTGAAGAGATCTGAATAAGTTGTGTATAGTAAAAGGGTGGCATCTTTAGGTAGAAGTAAGTTTTGACTGTAATGGAGTCTCTTAATTAATCAAAGTCTTACTTCAAGGAAGCTACTCTGGTTTTAATTGTTATGGTTACCTAAACATCACTTTCTGATCACACCATGATTCAGTCAAATAAGTTTCAACTGCACAAGTGCATATAGCCTAGATTGATCTTTGTTTTGTAACTTAGAAACCTTCGAATCTTGCTACGCAAACTTAGCCTCGAAAATCAGACAGTTTTCGACGTGAGACCCTGCTTATAGCAAATTAATTAGAACTGAATCAGTCTTCAACACTATGCTGCTTGCAAATATGCATTTGATAAGAATTTGAGATGTTAAAGGTGAGCAAATATATCTGCAATCAACTGCAGAAAGTTTAGAAAGTAGCAGGAGCGAGCTAAAAAGAGAGCTCCAAAGTTACCTTTAATCACCATGCACTAAATCTTTTTGACTTTTGAGAATTGAAACAGCATCAAGTATTTAACATTCCGCTAGTGCCAAGTGCATAGGTTAAATTGGAAACTTCCCCAGCAATAGCATCATTGATTTGATTCCTTCCTTATTCTTTTTCATGATTTGCTGTACAGAGAGCAAGACAGACCAAAAATAACAAAGCAAAAGAAGGCTTTTCGTTTAACTTTATGTATAAAAACCACATTCACTCGGGGAATATATATCATTGCTCCACTATGAAATCAGAGGAAAGGAAGCACTTCTTCTCAGGTTAAGACAATTGCTAACAGCTAATCACCACCACCAGAAAAAGCTTTTGGCATTGCTAGCTAGGCAAGGCATTTTTCAGTTCACTACTATGCATTTGGAGTTTTGGGTGTCCTCAGATTCCATGATATCAATGAAAGTATGAAATCAAGTCGATGAACAAACAAATACTGTGATTGATGAGTGACATTTAGTATAAAATCCAACTCCCAAGCCAATTCAAACAACTTTGATGAACAAAAACACTACTGTGGTTGATTCAGTTCAGTTTATCTCAACCACAATGTAAGAAATGACCTGCGCATCAGATCACAATTCATTTACTTATCTAAGAGCAGTAATGACTATACATTAATATAACTCGTTTATTGGACATCAACTCCTGGATGCTACAAGTTTAAATTCACACTCAAAATGTAGCACTGATGCTGTTTAGTGTAAACATAGACAGAAAATTTTGAGAGAATTACTCAGTTACTGTGCTCTCTGTCACTCCTTTAGGCTCTTCGTGCTTGTCGAGTTGACTGAAGTTTCCCTTCTGCTTGAAGAGTTGGTTATGGTGGTGCTTACAGTACAGACGCTGCTCATGAGCTACGTAGTTTGATGGACTAATAACACAACCGCCATGTGCACACCTGAAACAAGCCTTGTGGTACGATGTTCCATCAACTCCCACCTGAAAACAAGAATCAGGTCATATTAATTCTACTGCAGGACTCTACAACGTGATCATACTGAGGTATTCGTTAGTGCAAGGAAAAGAACAAAGTAGTAGTAAAGTCCAATCTGGTTTGAATGTATAATAATTTTTCCTCTTAAAAAGCTCAATGATTCTGTAAGGCATTTTACCTTTTCAATTGGGTAAACTGTTTTCTTGCAAGCAACACACTTGTCTTGAGTTCCAGCAAACATACTCGAAGCTTTACTGTTGACCTGTGTGATTTTCTCACAACAGAGACAATTAGCAAATTGGTAATGTTCTACACATCTAAAAGCAAGTACTAAATGTCATATACAAATCTGTTGATGAATAGAGAGAACTGAGAAATCAAGGGGCGCGGGGCGCAAGTACCTGATCAGCAGATCTTTCTCTCACAATTTTCGGATTACCTATAGCACAATTGAAAAGGGAAAATCAATCAAACATTACAATCATGAAAATAGATATCGGAATAGGTATAAATATGTCTTCAGACAATTATTGTCACCTTCAAAACTT
Organism: Geum urbanum; assembly: GCA_946800695.1. Classification (NCBI taxonomy): domain Eukaryota; kingdom Viridiplantae; phylum Streptophyta; class Magnoliopsida; order Rosales; family Rosaceae; genus Geum; species Geum urbanum. The sequence goes on along the minus strand of OX327012.1, from coordinate 49,507,338 downwards.
TTATCCAAGCTGCCAGTCCTCTTAAATAGCTGATCAAAGTGAGGCTTGCAATATAAAACACCTTCAAAGGAGGAATAGTTGCTAAGCTGCATAGACAGAAGTAAATCAGGATACAGTATAAGAAATCTCAAGAACTCCATAAGATATATAGTTATGCTTCTATATAATTCAGTTTCAACAATGTATAATTATAAGTTTACATAGTAAGATCATTATACAACTCGCACAGCATCTTCATAAAGCAAAGATCCGATCAGAACTCAATATGATAGTGAACTGTCGAGCATGAACTGCACAGAGTTTATTCAAACAAGCCATGCTCAGAATTGACCAAAACAATCGCAGTCATACAGCAGATTAAGATTCCCCAATTGTCTATACAACAATAAATTACAAACGAATCGAAAAATGAGACCATTTACATAACATAGCCAATACTAAAAGTTCAAGAGCTAACACAAGTGAGCTCCATACAAAATTAGAGGGTACAGGTCAGTTCATATTCGAATAGATAGATCAACATGCCCACCTATGCATCCAAGAATCAACAGATTTAAAAAGCTTAGTAGCTTCTCTCATACAGCAAAACTACTTCATCCAAACAAGTAAGAAACTTGCAACAGTAACAGTACTAAGAAGAAATCCTAATTCCTCACATCAATCCATTATGATCAAACCAAATCCCATAATATAAACACATACACAAACATCTAGTAAAGATATTCGCAAGCATGAAAGAAGATCATCGGAAACCATGAAGCAAAAGAGAGATAAGACCTTGAGGGTTCCTTTGCAGTGATGACATCTGAAGCAAGCCTTGTGGTAGACTTTGTTGTCAGCAGTGAGCTCATCAACTAAGTAGACAGTCTTCTCACATGCCTTACACTTCTGAGTTGTCCCTGCAAATGTTGCCATCTTCAATCTCTTCTCACTTCCACAAGACACGGACTTTTTGTTCTAGTTTCTCAACACCCACAAAAGAAAGCAAAACCTCTTCTTTGTTTCAGTTTTGGTCAATGGTTTACAGCTCCAACAGTATACAAAATGGCTTGTGATGGTAATCTCCAATCAAATGTGTCACCAGGGGGACAGTTTCGTCAATTTGAATCAATAAGGTTTATCATGGCCATGGCTAAGGGTGTGTCCTCTGCTTCCACCAAAGTAAAACCACTGCAGAATTGACCATGGTCTCCTCTGGGAAGAGACACGTTTCTTCACAGAAAGAAATGATACTTCTGACATTATAATTCAAATTGAAATTATAACATTTCATATGTTGTGGTGTGGTCAAGCCAGAGGTGTATGATCCAATTTTGAAATATCTTGACGTTGTTTATGACGGTAATGAGCATATATATACATGCATAATGATACAGATCTTATTCATTCCCCCAGAATCAATAATGGTACAAATTCAAAAGGCAGTGCACACCCCACTTCTTTTGTGCTTCTTTATAAAAAAATTAGGTATTTTTTGTCTTCATTAAGTGTGCATCGTTTAGTTCTCTCTGAACTTGGTTCACCTTCTTTGGTTTGGTTTTGGACTGATCATAAGCTACAAGAGATAAACAGACTAAAAGCAGATGCCAAAGATGTCATTAATGGCATGAACGTTTCAGTCAACAAAATTCAGTTACAGACTTTCTGGAATACCAAGAACATCTTGCAATCATATCCCTCAATCGAATATACAAGATTGAACATTAGACATCGTATAATAGAGTTCAGTGACGTATAACAGGGATTGACAGAATGAGGGTAAAGTTATTTTTCGGCATCTCCATTTCAAGAACACAGCGGTAGAATTAGTTATGCAACACATTCATTAGAAACCGAAGAATGATCCCCTGCTTTCAAAGAAACTGTTCTAAAATGCCTACTGAGGAGATTTATCGAGAATTAAACACCAAAAGTAATCAGAGACAGGTATGTCAAAGCTATCAGCATAACCTCCCCCTACTTATTAGCACAATTAAAACAAAAAAGTTTTCCTACTGTTCTAAGACAAGATGAAAGAACATTGATGCTTGCACCTCAAGCCTTTTTCAGTTCCCCTCGCTCAACCATTTTCACATATATTTCATAGCAGGCACCTGAAAAGATACAAAGAAAAAATTATTACATGGAAAACTATTATGAACCTACAAAAGACCATCTCCTTGTCAATATCCTATATCTTTAAAGAACGTTTCCTTACAGATATCAACCCATTCAGTTCACCATTCCCTTTTAGCATGCAGTGCATATCATTGAAGTGTTGACAACATGATTTGGAAGTAGATAAAGATTAATCTAAAGAACCTTAGCAAAACTAATTTGGTTCAATCATGAGGTCTCAATAATCCAGATCGCTACTTTCATTGCTCTCACGGCAACTTTAACCATAAAGAAAACTGGTCCAAAAAATCACAATTCTTTTCCTAATACATCATCTAAGTACTTTTGAAATGCTGTGTAGCACTCCCACAGTCCTTGAAGAATTTCTGTAGCTACATCTAATCTATATCGTAAGTATCAGCATACCTTAAACTATATAATACCGCAAATGTAAAGTATATCAGTTACAAATCATGAAGCAAAAGCAAACCAACTTACCAACAGCAACAGCAGTTGTGACAATATTCCCCACCCTCCTGATCATCCTCACACCCTTCTTCGTCGATTTGAATTTCGCTATACTCGAGTCCGGTGCCAATAGCTGCAAAGTTTTAACAAATCTTATCACAACACAAATCCAAACACATGATCACCAAAAAAACTGAAAAACCATATCCAAAATTTTTACACACAACACTTCAATAAATCATCCAAATTTCTTCGCAGACAATCCAAAACGGCCTCAAATTTTAACTACAATACTGTTCGTTTGTTCACATTACACATTTTACAGTAGTGAATCAGTACATCATCAATCTCAAAATTTCAAGGATGATCCAAAACCAAAAGAACTCACAGCTTTCTCGCGAACGCCGGCTTCGATGTGGAGCTGGCGGCGCGCCGATGAGAACGAGCCGTGCTTCGTCGTCTAGGTTTTCCACAGCGAACGCAAAAAAACAACACAAAAGAGATCAGATTTCGCTGAAAGCGAAAAAGTAGCTAAAAAAAACCGAATCCAACAACGACGGCGTTTCCAAATCGAATCTGAAATGAGAGAGAGAAAGTGAGTTACCTGAGATCGGAGATGAGAAGCGACCGAGTTTGTGAGCAAAAACGCCATGACCGATTTGAAGAAGAGAGTAAAGTCTACAGAGCTCAGATGACTGTAAAAACTGAAACCCAGAAAAAAAAAAAGCTTTTATTCTTTTATATTCTGATCTCTCAGCTAAAGCTAAAATTATGCTTCTTTATGTTTTGCTATCATGCCCCTATACTTATACTTTAATTCTTTTTCGACCCCAATCATGCGCTACGCACCGTTTTGGGACTCTTGAACCTCGTGCTGCCACGTAGACATGTTAGTTAGTTATGAAGCCAACTCTAATCTTTCCATTGAAAAACTCGGAGGAAGGACCATAGAGAATCAGAACAACAACAATGGCTTTGAGAGCAGCGTGTTATAGTTTCGGAACTAGGCGAAACAGTTTAACGAAATTATCATCATCGCAGGACATGTTTCACGGTGGTTCTCCGCCGCAGAGATTCACATCATCATTCATTCCGGTACATTATCGACACGGTGAGTGTGTCACAGTTTTATCATTCTGACAGTTTATTTGGATGGAAATTTGGGTTGTGGAGTTTTGATTACATGGTCGTGTAATTTTTTGTAGGGGTTAAATATGGAGTGATGATTACATGGTTGTGTAATTTTTTGTAGGGGTTAGATATGGGCTATAAGTGAAGCGGTTATGAATCCTGTAGGTACTAAGAAAGAAGATGAGCCTGAGAAATGGAAGATTAAAATGTTGTATGATGGGGATTGTCCTTTGTGTATGAGAGAGGTAGGTGTGACTTGAAAATTTTGTATGAATTTGGTTTTGGAATTTCTTGTAGTTTTTTAAGGAGATTAATTGGTTAGTTGTTGTTGTTGTTTAGGTTAATATGCTACAAGAGAGGAATAAGCTCTATGGTACTGTTAAGTTTGTTGACATAAGCTCGGAGAGTTACTCTCCGGATGAGAATCAGGGTCTAGATTACAAAACTGTAAGTTTTTCGATGTCAAAGGTTGATAGACATGAGTTAATCACTCGCAAAATAAGTTCATGAGTCAATTGTTCTGGTGGTCAATGACTTACGTAATCAATCATGATCAATCACCGTTAGATCTGTATCCAATGATATTAATTTGTCTTTGAAAAATATAATTGGGAATATTCATGATTTAGTGGTTAATGCTTGTTTGTTCAGGTTATGGGAAACATTCATGCCATTCTCTCTGATGGAACAGTAGTTACTGATGTCGAAGTGAGCTCATTCTTGACTAATCTATTTTGTTCTGTGGCACTGCAAAGTCTGTATCAATTAGTAGCTGTAAGCAGTCCAAAAGTAGCATTCATTGATGAGCTGAAGTGTTCTCTTCTTTGCAGGCATTCAGAAAGTTATATGAGCAAGTTGGGCTTGGATGGGTTTATGCCATAACCAAATATGAACCTGTGAGATTAATTCTTCTATCTATATATTCTGATGTATTATCTGCAGTGTTGGCATTGTTATGCACTACTATTGCCTTGGTCTAATGGGGAAGATTTTTTCTCAGATGGCAACAATAGCAGGTGCTGTGTATGGTGTTTGGGCTAAGTATCGTCTCCAAATCACTGGTAAATTTATCATATGGATCCTATTTATGCAGATACTAATATCTTTACGTCAATACCAAAAAGAAGAACCGTCTTTTTTTCTTTTTTAAATCTATATATATATATGATGCCATTGCAATAATTTGTTCTGGTTTTAGGTCGGCCACCTTTAGAAGAGGTTTTGGAATTGCGGAAGAAGAACAAGGTTAGCTACTATTCCTTAAACAACCTTAATACTCACAGTGGCTGGCTGTCTTGTTAAATGTTGACTCATCTAGTGCTGATAAGAGTTTTGGTACTTTGATTCAGGGACAAGTATGTAAGGATAATTCTGATTGTGAATTACCAAGGTAACTGCCAGTGCTCAGGACTTTGATTAGTTCGGTTTTGGTTCCGAGCTGTATACACGAGCCACATCAAATACTGTGACTCTCTCTTGTGTTGCTCACTGCTTCGAAAATATACACACTACGAGAAAACGTCAATATTAATTGCTGTCAACTAGAGATACATTGTGATGCCATAGATGTTGAAAACTACATAAAGGGTTTGGAATACTATTGCTGATCTCTAATTCGTTTCCTAGCTAGTCCTAGTTGGATTAGGTTGTATTCTTAGTTGGACTAGGAATATACAGACTAGCCTTTAAATACTTCCCAGATAATAGGCCAGTGACTTAAAACTCAATACCTTTCTGCTGTCTGTTCCAAAGATATCATCATAATGGGAGTCTCCGATCATGTTCATCATCATGACTCAAAAAGATTGAAACTTTGCTCATCAACAGCAACAAGTCACACCAACATTCATGATCTCTCGGAGTCTATTTTAGTCAAAATCCTCTGTCGGCTCCCTTGCTACGAATACATTGCTCAATGCAAGTGTGTGTACAAGACTTGGTGCTCTCTCATATCTGACCCTTGTTTTCAGAGACGACTTGTATGCCTGCAAAGTGCTGATAGCAATGGCCAACCACAAGTAGTACGCACTCTGATAAACTGCAATGGGTGGGAACTCCTAGCTAGGCTCTCACCGTCACGCGAGCCACTAGCTCGGATGTTGGAAAAGATCATGACGTTGCATCACCTATAATGACTTGGTTTTGTGCTGCGCTAATAGTATTGACGACGTCACCGATCAACGTTATGAGCACTATTACATCTGCAATCCATTCACATGCCAATGTGGTGCTCTTCCTCCTCCTCCTCCTCTTCGACTCTCCGAGTTAACACGAGAGGGATTCATCTGTGATCTTCCATCATCATCATCATCATCATCATCACCATCATCATGTATTAAACCTGTGCAGTACTATAGGTGCAAGGTTGTGAGATTGGTTGTCGATAGCGATGGGAGGCTTAGAGTGCAGATCTTCTCTTCCGAGACCAGAGAATGGACACAATCAAAATCGGTTGTATTAAAGCCCACATCACGTAGTAGGAGAAGTGGAGTCTTTAGACATATTAGTTCAGTCAGCTATGCTTACAATGGGGTGCTGTATTGGATGTTTGATCATGAGTTTCTTTTTGGAGTGGATCCTTTCATCATGAACAACAACAGTACTAGTAGAAGTAGTGATGATCATCATCATGACTACACATATCGTTTCATTGATTTTGTTAAGCAGCGTGACGATGACAACGACGAGGAAAAGGAGGAGGAGGAGGAGCTTATTTATGTCGATAATGATGGGTATGAACCGTATGATTGGTCTTATGAGTATGACTATTTTTTTTTCGACGAGGTGCTTAGGTGTGCATAGAGGGTGTCTCCAAATAGTGATGTACGACCATGACAAGCAAGGCTTATATGGTTGGGAGTTGAATGTAGATGATGTCTCTGCAGAAGAAGGCAAGTATTGTTGACGAAAAAAGAATTAATTACAAGACTCCTCTAATTATGGGGTCATTTGCATTATCATACCCAAGTATCAATTTTTTTTCATTTTCATACCTCAACTTCGATTATGTTTGCATATTAGTACCTCATGCAATATTTGTGAGGGTATTTTCGTCAATCTACCAAAATGATGTTAGAAAAACTAAATATTTCTCACATGCCTAAGACTCGAACAGGCAACCGCATGCATAATGAGGGAGCGCCCTACCCACTAAGGTATTAATTAGTTCAACAACAATCATAAAGTGTCACTTTTTTAGTTCATACTGAGTCAAAATTACTCCTAAACACTAAGACATTTATATATTCTTACCAATTAAATGTATTTCCTTAAATTCTTTTTTTTTTACCAAATCATAATCCTTTTGTCTTTATTTATTTTATGCTTATCGTTTTTACTGTTTATATTATTATTTTTCATTTAAAATTACCAAATTTTAGACCTAGAAATGTATTGAAATAATTTTGTTTAACCTAAAAAAAAGGTTATATTTTTCTTAAAGAATAAAATGATAAACTTTATATTTTGAACCCTAAGATTGAACGTTCAATCTCATATAGAAAATATTCAAAACAAGTCAGATAACAAAATAAGATATTACCAGAAAATTACAATACCAAATGTCACCCTAGTATCAAAAGTCAAAAAGATAAATTTCTTAAGAAAACTTAGGAAAAAGGATAAACAAATAATAATAATAAGCATAAAGTAAATAACAAAAAAATGATTAAGGAAATTAATTTTTATCGGAAAAATTAAATTAAATTTTTGGAAATACATTTAATGGGTAAGAATATATAAATGTCTTAGTGTCTAGGAGTAATTGTGATTGAGTATAAAGTAAAAAATTATCTATTATTATTGTTGTTGAGCTAATGGCTCAGTGGGTGGGGTGCTCCCTCATTATGCATGAGATTGCACCTTCGAGTCTTGGGTATGTGAGAAAGATTTAGTTTTTCTAACATCATTTTGGTAGATGAACGAAAATACTTTCGCAAATATTGCATGAGGTACTAATATGTAAATAGAATCGAAGTTGGGGTATAAAAATGGAAAAAATTGATACTTAGATATGATAATGCAAATGACCCCATAATTAGAGGAGTTTTTTGTAATTAACCCACAAAAAAATGAACCAAACTGGAAATGTGAATTGAATGATGACGACCACGATGAATACGACTACATGGTCTACATAAAGAAGTTGCTGATTAGTGTTCTTGGTTTCGACCCTAATAATGATGGCGCCCATCTTGATTTGCTCGGAGATGAAACCCGTGAAGGAGTGATTTATATGTACAACACCTATATGGGGAGACTGGGAGAGTATTCAAAGATACTTGATCTTGAGGATACTGATACAGACTTCTGTAGTCGTGGTGATTTGGCTGGTTTCCACCCGCTGGTGCTCCAGTGTTAGCCAACACCGGTTCCAAAACTTCCTTGAGTTGCAAGGCATGTACATAGTAGGTCTCAAGGAGGAGATCGTAGATAGAGGGTGATGGACTCAGGATTTTAAATTAGGGTGGGTTAAATTTTTTTTATCCGAAAATGGTTCTTTTTTTTTTATCTAACGAACCATATGTTAAATTGAATATATACCAAACAACCTAGTAATTTACTAACTACAAGAACTAACAATAATTTTTGATGAAAATTCGTCAACATAAGTTTAATAGTGAATAACATACTATTCCAATTGTATCTTCCAGTCTTGAATAGAAGTTAGTTTGATAAATTGGAAAAAAGAAAGAAAAAGATGTCAAGTACATGGGTGTTGTAACCAAGAAGAAAAATAAGGCGCATAGACATACGCCCCAAAACTATTTTTTTTTTAAAAAATATTTTTTGTTGAGTTTATAAGAATTTTCTAAATTTTAGTCAATAAATAATATTAAACTATAGCTAAATATTAAAATATGTAGGTTAATTTTAGAGTGGATCAATTTTGGGATGGGCTAGATATATAAATTTGGGGTTGGTTGATTGTTATTTTTCAAAATTTTGAACTAATGCCAAGGCACAAAATAATATTTTTCAAATTTTTGGGGTGAATTGTACGAAGTGAGTGATTTTATTCACACATCCCACTAATCTTAATACACACCCTTATTTTTCTTTTGCCATTTTTCCTTTCATGTTTCCTCTATTACCCCTCATTTTTTCTTCCTCTTAATCTCTCACGTTCTCTCTTCCACGCCATTCTACAACCCTGCAACCTCTTCTTTTCCCTGTCTCTTCTCCAACCATGAGGCATTCTCAGTGGTTTGTCCATCCACTGGGTTCAATTAATAGTGGATGAAAGGGATCTCACTCATCTCAGAGAATTGAGAGAGAGGATGTGTGATATCCCGATCTTTTTATATTATTTATGTTAATTATAGATAATTTGAGTTTGATTTAGTGATTGCGGTAAAAGATTTTTACCGTCGGTAAATACCGAAGTGTCTCGGTTTGACTTTTTATTGAATTGTCGAAATCGGTTGACTTTGGGTGAAAATCATAGTATTTATCGATACGAATTCGTGGATGCGAGAATCGTCGAAAACGGAGTTACGACGAGGAAGTTACGACTATTTGAAGTTTGTCGTAAAGTAAATACTGATTTACCATATTTGGAAATGTATATAAAGGGGAGGTTACTAGTTTGGGAAGTATTCTGGTTGACTTCCAGTCAACCTTCTCTCTCTTGATGGAGAAAGTTTGGGTTCGACTCGTTTAGGGTCTTTTCATTCTGGTCGGCGCCACAGCGCCGTCCAGCCACCTACAGTCACAAAGTCAGTTGGGTTCGAATCGCCTTGACATCCTCTATCTCCTCCTAGCTTTGATTTTGAGATTGGTATTCGGTGGAGAGAGAATCGAAGGAGAGTAAATTTTAGGGTTTCACGGCGAAATCGCCGTCGTTGTCAGTGATAGCTCTGGCCAACTTTGGTCAAGATTTTAGTAAGATTTGAAAGCTCTTAGTATGCTCTATGTGTTGATGTGTGATATTTTTGGGTTGCAGGTGAGTTGGACGGAATTAGAACGAATTCTATCGAGTTCATTTCGGGATCCGCCAGGCACGGTAGTTCCCGGTGGTTTTGGCTGGTGAGGAGAGATGGGTTTTTCTCCCCTCACTTCTGCGAGTCGACTAGGTCTAGTCTGGAACTTCTCCATAGCTCAACAGCGGAGATCGGAGTCGGAATAGATTTCCGTCTGTGAGCTTTCAGGGCCGATTCCGATCAAAAGCGTTGGAATCTGCCTATGGTCCTTTGAGGAATGTTGTTTGGCTCTTCACAAGCTTTCCATGGAGGTGTTATTCGACTCCGCCGGCTGTGGTCACTAGTGGTGGCACGTGGGCGGCACGCGTCATCGTCTGTGGCGGCGCGTAGCCGAAAAATTTAACCGAAAAACTTATTTCCGAAACGTGTCAAGTTATTAGTCGTTCGGTTCGTATCGGCGATATGAACACAATCGTGCGGTCTAATATGTCATTTGGGCTTCGTTGTCCCAGTGGGTGGGTGGGTGGTGGCGACAGGGTTCATCACCAGAGGCGGTGCGGGCGACGGATAAATTAGTTCTATTGTTTATCGTTACGACTGTTTCATCGTAACAAGTTATCGAATCTGTTCTTCAACTGAATTAGTCGGAATTGTTCATATAGAGTATTTCCTCGATTTATCCGATTATTTTATTATTTTGTTCATTTTGACGATTTCGAGATGGGTCGGGTCGTCACAAGACGTCACTATTTGAGAATGACGGGATGGCATCAAAGTGGAACGACGAGAAGTCGAGAACCATTTTCTCGGGTAAGGGAGTAGTGGCTTTTTCAGTCTTTCTCCAACTTGGTCGGGTTCGGTCACCGGAGAAGGAGGAGATATTTGGGAACTTTATCGGGAGAAAAATGTGTGATTGAGAGGTGGGCACAAGAAATCTACTTCGATCAAAAATAAGGCTTACAAACATAATAAATTGATCAAAGCTATGAACAAAGTAGATGTATGTGCTCTTGTGGTTTCCCAAACCAAGTACGCAACTCCCATGTACAAGCGTACGGCAGTGTCTTTTCTGTTTCTATAGTTCAAAAATTGGATAAAACAGGAATTTTGAAATTTACAAAAAAGAGGTGTGTGTATTTAACAATTAGGGGTGTATGAATATAATTATCCGTATCAAGTGTAGCTCCGTCTTTGTAGATAGAGATGTATTTGGTTTTTGATTTAATTTAAAGACATAAAAATTATGGTGAAGTCATGTTAATTACTTTTAATCGCAATCTTTGGACATATATTGTATCCCTTAAAAGAGCAAATTGGAATATACACGTACTCTTCTTTCTATTTTCATATATACTCGTGTTATTCTACAGAAATTATACTACTTTGTAAACAGTTTAAACACACTGGTGCGCACACGTGAATTAGAAAGAATTGGATTCATTAACACATCCACAAGGGAATGCAGATCACTTCCATGCATGAAGCCTCGCAAAGTTGTATCGATATCTGGTTGCTTGATTGATTAAACTTTAGACTTTTATGAAGTAAAAGAGAAAGGATGAATCTTTATTGAGCAAACATTACAAAATTAATAGCTTGCCTACTAACACTAAAGAAAAGACACTTGCAAAGTACACTACCAGAAATGTATTTACAACCTAATTTCTGGCCTTGTTCACATCTACACTGCTCAGCAAGCATTCATTTCATTCCCGGGGCAGCTCTGAAAACTATTTGGAATCATGAGCAACCGATCTGTTCTATTTATTATTATTTTTTTTGCTTTCTTGCTCTTACCAATTTACCAGTATCTTGGAATGTCTCGGACCCTGTTCCGCACGCTCCTCCTAATTGAGAACCACTTGAGCACACTGAATAGCTTAGTCCACCTCCTCTGCGCCTTATCTATGGCTGCAACGGCAGCAGTAGAACGCTGTGCCAACAAGAAACCATCCACGGCGCTTTGTAGGTCCGCTGGTGATTCTGGAAGCATGTTCTGCGACTGAAGATCAGTGTTGAAAAACTGTAGATGATCGTCGTCACAAAATGCACGAGCTACTGAATCTGGGTCGCAGATCAGAGAGTTTGGGACTTGACCTGGGAAGTTTAAACTCTGGTCATATCTAAGATCCATTCCATCAAGATTGTGCAAGACATAATCGTCCAAGCTACTCGAGTTCCCCACGGAATAGATGGAGGAAATCATATCTGGAGAAGAAGCGGGTGGATGTGTATAATCAAATCCGCCAATCTTTTCAGTAGCCATTAACTTGCTTCCATTAAAATCTTCTTGTCTTGGTGAGCTTGATGCCTGAAGAACATTAGCAACCATGGATGAGTCCCCACCCAAAAGAGAAGCCTCATCATCAAAGGAGACTACTTCTCCCCAGTTTTCGAATGCAGCAAGCACCAAGTTCTGGGCATCAACCTGAAGAGTTTTTTGAATATTTGATCATGAGACATCAAATATGACTATGAAAATGAAATGAACATACAAAATAAGGTGATAAGTAAATTACCTTTTGTGTTTCTGAAAGCTTACAGAGAGGAATATACTCGCATTCCAAAAATAGATATATTACTTGTCCTACAACATTGAAGACCACACCACTTCTCTGTTGTGAACCGGGAGAGCAATACAAGTATATCCTCTTATCAATTACGCATGTCTGAGCATGCTCCACTGTTACTTCCCACATCTTAGTTGACATGCCCGTGCCAAGGATCTGCATATGTCCACAGGCAAATACATTCAAAAGCTGCTATCGCTAGATTTAGATAAGTAACTATTACTGAAATAAATGCCCTCGTCTTAAGTAGATTTGTTCCCTCATAATTCTCAATTTATCTTAAGAAATGTTTAAATGTAGAAGACAATACCCTATCTCTTGATATAAATTACTGTAGTGACACAGAAATAGAATGGAAGGTCAAGTTAATTACATGGCGGAGTCTTGGAGGGTTTATGGAGAGTAGGGTGAGAAAATCTTTCACAGTTCGGATATTTTCCCGAGTCAACCGCTTATGAAAAGCTCCATCCTTCCCTATCTTTTCTAATCTCCAGACTTCATCAAGCAGAGATGGAGGGTGGTGCTTCTTGTATACTGCACAAGAGAAGGAAGTAATTCAGATTAGTAACTATGCATATGTACTTAGTTATTTGCATCAAGTAGTAATTATAAGTAGAAAAAGTGAGACAAGCTAAGATGATGTCTTGATATAATCACTAATGCAATGAAAGGTGGTAAACAGGTCTATGAGAAATACTCACATTCTCCGCGATGATCTCTGACAATAAAAGATTCTGTCTTTGTTTCTCTTACTCTAGTTCCTTCAAAACTATCTACAACTCTTGCTCCTAACCTGAATCTACGGCTCCTTGTCCAACTTGAGTTATCTGTAAAAGAAATCTCACTCACGGAACCAACTCCATCATTAAGACTGAGGACTGCTTCCCCTGTTAGAAGAGGTTTTTTCCCTTCCCTCTCTCTTACAATATTATTCTTGAACTCTTCAGGTGTCCAATTGTCACCTTCCTCACCATCGAAATCACCCTCAAGAACAACAATTTCCACCTTAGCTGCGGATTCAGGTCCAGATTCAACTATTAGGCCGGTAAAGAAATCGACTAAAGCTACTTGGATACTGGAACTTTCTTCTCCTTCAATCCGAGCTCCAGTAAATACTGGAAGAGACAGACTGTTTATGAACTGTAACTTTAAGAGTCTTGATTCAGAAGGCAAAGTCTCTTTCTCACAATTCCTGCACAATAATGCAAAGATGTATCAACTATATTTTATGATGTCTATGTGTGAGATGTTGATAGGTTTCACAACTAAGAAATCAATTGAGCATTAATAAACAACTTACTGTTTCATGTTGTTCAAATGTTTCCTTAGGGCCAATTCTACTTCCTCTCTGACCTGAAAATACATAAGAACCAATTTTCAAAACTTGATCAAAACAGCACCTTCAAAAATAAGAAGAGTCATAACATGCATTCCATCATCTATACATTGACCTGCAATGTGGTCATAAATAACAATGAATCAATTACTCCAAAATAGAGTTCCAACACATTCCCTAAGCTATTCCTGCATAATGTTATGGTTCTTGATTAACAGATGTAGCCAGAGGGAAGCTGGAGAGGGATTTAAGAGCTTCCTGGACTATTATGACAGTACAACACATCCCATTCCTCAATATAGAACAGGGAAATATGAGTGCAGCCATCCCTAATTCAAAGGATACCTGGCGTCAGGCCAGAGTAAGTGCGACTACAAAGTGCGCTGCCATGCACAATAGCTGCACCCTGCTTCAACGCTTAAACGGCTCAGATTTCTTCGCCATTTTTTATTTCTCACGTACGTATCAAGTTTCACGTTTATAATCACCTCTAGGCTCTAATATATATATATACCAACTCATGGATTTATGATCAATTGTCTAAGCTCTAATGCCGAATTCCACATTTCCACACATACTTAAATTCTATATATTAAAAAAAGCACTAGGGAAAAAGAACACTTACCACTCTACGAATCAAAGGCTCTAGAATTGGCTCCAGCAAATGCTGGACAGTGTGCAACTTCATTATTTCTGAAACCACACTGAAAACATAAGAGCAACGTCACATTAGAAACAATTCAAATGTAATGATAACTACAAAAACATCACTCCAAGACTCAACCTTTGCAAAACTTCCCACATCAGTTTTTCAAATGCAAACCTCCAAGAACTCAAATGTAAACACTTTTATCCATAACAAAGTTCAAAAACCTCCTCCCACACATCAATTTTTTTTTCTTTCCAAATGCATAAAACCAACAACAACGAAACACATTTGCCAATCATTCCTACCAAGACTCGACCTTTTCGCAAAAAAAAAATCTAAACTAACACATCCACCGATCATTACCATCGAATTGTAACTTTAAAATTTGATCAAAACAATAACAAATTTAACGAAAATAATTTGTGGCATACTTTTGAAAAGTAGTCCTCGGGCGCTTATCATCAGGATAACTACTAGTCCCTTCTGATCGAGCCTTGCATTCATCTTGATGTCTCTTCTGCGACATTATTATTATCCAACACAACACTCTCACAGTCACAACAACTTTAACACTCCACTGGTCTCACTCTAGTGCCGATGAAGATGAACAAACTGAAGCCACAACCAACAACAACATAGAACAATAAGAGCCCAAAAAAACAACCAACATGCAAATTGCAGTGAGTGTCAATAATGTCAATATATCTGTATAAATAAACAAAGAGGAAGAAATGAATAAAATAAATGAAATGGGGAAGAAGCCAAAGTGAAGGGGAGCAAGATAGATACTTTTGCGTATTGAGCATAATAATTTGGCTGCATCTTGGATGCTTCGACGACAGTTCGACCCGGATGAAACTCTACCATCTCTCTCTCTCTCTCTCTCTCTCTCTCTCTCTCTCTCTCTCTAGTTCTCCACAATCAGCTTTTAACTCGTTTTGTTTCTTTGGCTTCCTCCTTCTCCTCCTCCTCCTCCTTCTTCAGTGTTCCTCAGCCAGGTGCACTGCACACACAACCCAGAGAGAGAGAGAGAAAGAACGTTATTCAGAGATGGCGCGTGGGGCCTACTAAAGCGCGTTTGAGGTAGGGTCCTCCTCCATTTGGATTGATTTTCTATTTTTTGAAGCGAAAACGAAATAAATAATAAGTTGCAAATTACGAGAACAAATATCATTTTATGGATTATCACGAGAATATTCCAGATGATATGTAAAGTTTATATATCATTTATTTGTTCCATGTCAATACACGATAGGTTGTTGGCTTTCAGCCTTTTGAGATTTGTTATACGCAATTTAAACTTATCTTTATTTGTATTGATTTTTTGAGTTTTGAAGTGAAAACAAGATAAATAATAAGTTATAAAACAAAAACAAAGATCGTTTTATAGATTATCACGAGAATGTTTAAGATAAGTAAATGCTCGGTTAAGATATGTAACGTTTATATATCATTTGTTTGTTCGATGTCAATAGACGAGAGATTGTAATATCGTTTCAAATTTTTCGAGACTTTCAAATTTTTCGAGACTAATAACGTGCGGTTTAAACTTATCTTTATCGTCTAAACTTTCACATTTCAATGTCAACTCGTTATTTGTTTAATGTAATTGATGAAGTATAGTTATAGTCGCATAGAGACAGTGTAGCTAACAAATGCACGTCCATATCTTTTACTTGACATGCATTTATTTTTATTCCGAACTTGTTCCGCTACTTTTTTAACTATGTCTTGGCATTAGTTCAATAAATCAATTAAAAAAATATATCAGAATCTAGACAGTATGCTTTGCATCTCAAATGTGTGTTTTTGGAAGAGTCCCATAAGATCCGCTATATTCCTATTTATTGTCTTTGTCTTGTTTCATGTTAATGTATTTCAACCCTCTTCAATACGCAAACGATAGATCACTCAAGAAACCGTTATATGCATGACACATTTAATCATCGTACCCTACAAAACAATGTCACATATCATATAGATACTGCTTACTCCCCATCCCATTTCCAGGAATCTTCCTCTTCTTTTTAGTACAGCAAACTAGTTCTTCGGTCCTTCCAAAGGAATATTATGTCGTCCCTTTCAAAACCTTCTTCTTACCGCAAGAGGTTGGTAAATTCCATCAATGGTGTTTGTCGTGTTTAGGGAATTTGGGAATTACGGGGACCGGTTAGTCATTTACGCAGGTTTGGGCTTCTGACTTGAGTGAGATGATTCACTGTTAAAGTGGGCCCAACGAGTCCGTGGGCTGCTGGAGCTGGGGGCCCGTTTTGGCTATCCTGTTACTTTCAAACTACTGGGGACCAGTAATAGGCGTCACGTGCTTGTCACGAGCTTTGCCATGTGGTATGCTCCAAGAGCCTGTTATGAAGCTTTGGTGCGTTGATGCGTATGTGTAGCTTTGAGAAGCAGAACTTGGAATCTTGGATAATGGCCAGCCACGTTGATATGAATGTAGGATTCGAATAATCTAAAATATTTCGGCATAATTGTTAATTTGCTAGGAATAATTGTTAAAAGAATGTAGGTACTCATTTTTGTGCATATCACTCAACTAGTATTCAGAAGTAGATGTGTGTTTCCCCTACTTGGTACATTGCTCCAGAATCTAAAGAGTAAACTGTGATATTCATTTCTAGTTTTCTAATACATGTATTCCTATCCTCTTTCCTTTGTAATGTATAGCCGAGGTGATAAACTTACATACCTGCAAGATTACAATTATTGTCACCAGAAAGAGTTCTGATATTCCTAGAGGGTAACTCATATGAACAGCCATAGTCCGCAGTAGCCAGCCATGCTACATGATCGTCGCCTACAGTTTGTTGAGTCCACTCCACAGTCTTCGTCCATTGAACATCGGTGGTCACTGTGAAGATCAGGGATGTGGCAAGCACTCTCGAGTTGTTGGCCCGTACATTCCCATGAATTCGTTGTCGTAGAAGGGCATACTTGCTTGGACATTGCACTTGTCCGTCTTGATTGAGTTTCAGTCTGCAAAAGTGAGAAAGTTCATGAGCTGATATAATTGGTATATGTAATGCCATACATAAAAAAGAGTAAGCAGTTTGGTAGAAGCGAGACCTTGGGAGAAGTCCAGTTAGATTGGATGTATGATTCGGGGAGCCTATCATGCCAGCTACTTAAAACAGGAAGAGGATGACCCTCTGTTGTGAAGACATAATTTTGTTTTACTAAAAATGAATCATCGAAAAGAAGATATAGATACTTGCACCTAAAAAACCACAGGACATTGCTTCAGATAATTGTTCAAGTGCAACAATGTAGGACAGATACATTGTTCTCTGTAGTTGAAAAACAATTCTTACGTCTCAGCAAGGAAGAAACTATGCTGATGATCTTCCAACTGCATGGTTGTTACATCTCTAATGCTTGCAAACCCTCCCTCCACTCTCGTATAAAAGTTTAGAGATATCATAATTGCTTCACCAACTTCTATATACCATGGATCTGATAACATACAACACATGACAATTAAAGAAAAAAATAATAATGGAAAAAGCTAGTATTGATCAGCTATGAAGGAGCTATCGTCCAATTAAGAGCTGGTGTAATATGACCCCGTTTTACATTAGTAAAGGTTTTCAGGCATGAAAAGGGGTATGCATACACGTATATAAATCCTGAGTTGAAAATGAAGCTTTACTAATAAAGACAATCATCAGACCTTTGGTTGCTTGATATAAATAGAATGTTGACTCTGCAAATTCCGGGCGGAGAGGATAATATTTTTCTGTTGGGTGCAACATTTGGTGGTCCAACAAATACCTGTATGATGATACACTTAGTGTTAAAATGTCTTTCTTTATATTGCAGCGGGATGTAAGAATAAACAGAATATGAAAAACAATTTCTGAAAGCAGAATACCTCTCTGGTAGTACTCCATACTTGTTCCATACATAGAAGAACTCACGGTGGGATGAGTTTGCAGCTGCAATGTCCCCAACAAGAACCTACAAACATGTTTCATTCAATCCATTGGAGATTTCGGATCATTATGCTTCAACCAGATTGTTCTATTCCACATCTTAGAAAGAAAACTCAAATCTAGATCAGAAAGTTCTTTAGGAGGTCTGACAAGTATCAACTACTATTATGACAGCTTTGAAATCCCTACCTGTAGGCCAGGCCAAAATGCTTGAAGGCTTGTAAGTTGCCAATAAGTTGCTTTTCCTGTCCTCATATCAGCTTCATGATACCTAATTACAGAAACAAGCTATAATCACTAAATTTGTCGTGGCCTACCCAGCTTAGTTAAACTTCTAACCATTTTCTTAGAGTGTCAATAAAAACATATGCGAGGTATTTTATAAGACATGAAGTTAGTATTGTACCATGGACCATGTCTAAAATATTTCTGCACAGCAATATAAGCAGATTGAAACATTCTCCAAAACTCGTCTTTTCCGAAAAGAATGTGGGCCTTGTATAGATACTCATAAAATGAATCAACCCCTGATCGAAGAAACAAAGCACAGAAACATCAGAAACTATGTATTTCACATGCAATCCGGAAGAGTTCAATAGTCTGTAATGAAGCATTAAACCATTAAGACAGACTACACAATCAAATGCTGGCCACTTCCTATTACGGAACCACAATGAAGTACTTTACACAGTGACACTCGGTGCATTGAAAACCTCAAATCCATGAGTAAAACCTACCTGCCCCAATCCCAGAAGAGTACTCAATCCATTCTCCAGTTGATACATCCAGTGTAGTACCAAATAAATTCAACGAACTCCGCATGCTCCATAATTTACGAAGAGATCGTAATGCTGCAGATTCATATTTGGGGTCTCCCGTTAATCGGGATAATGCTCCCATTTCCAGAATCAGAGAACCTAGAATCATGTGGAAATCAGAATTCAGAAAAGTTACACTTATTGATAACCTCATCTCAATAATGCAAACAAAGACACTCACCACACCCTGACGTGCTTGTTTCAGTAGTCTCATTCTCCACCACTCCATACTGTCCACAGAATTTCGCACTGATGCAGAGTCATATATCCTTCTTACAAACAAAACCACCAGACCATTTTCAT
Source organism: Geum urbanum (assembly GCA_946800695.1). Lineage (NCBI taxonomy): Eukaryota > Viridiplantae > Streptophyta > Magnoliopsida > Rosales > Rosaceae > Geum > Geum urbanum. The sequence continues at coordinate 49,488,095 of OX327012.1, read as the reverse complement.
ATATTTTTGAAACTTGGAAGGTGAATGCTTGAAACGATTTCAAAATATAAAAGTAAGACCAAAGCCTATACTTACCGATACTAATCATATACAAGTATTATTTCATGCATGAATCCCACATCAAATTGAAATTAGGAATTAAACTCAGCATGCCTCAGGTGGTACCTTTAAGTTAATCCAGGCATATGGCAACCCAGTGGGAGTGTTGAATGCGGGCAGAAAGCGCTTCCCCAAATCCTCGGCCAGATTAAGCAACTGATTCTTGTAAACTCCTTGGCCCAGCCCGTGTGTAGAATCGGTTGCAAGTAGATGAGCAGAAACAAGTCCTCCAAGCACTCTGATGTTGCACTATACGATAGAAATCGCTTGTATAAGAGTATGACCAACACACTTCAAGTACATAACTTGATGTGACAAATGCTATATTTGAGTCTTCACTAGCATGTTGATAGGGAATATCAAATTTCGATTGGAACCATTAACACTCTACAACTAGCAGTGATTATGATAAAATATTTGTGGAACCATCATAACTCAGCCAATCTAAGTTTTTCCAAAAGCTATAATAGCTACCTCAAAGAGATTCACCCTTGCATCGACGTCGAAAGTTAAATTTTCAGACAGCCAAACTACCGCGCTTTGAAATTCAGTGTTGTTACCCATAATGACAAGGCTGGACAAGGAATCTATAAGTGTGAGTGCAGATCCATTATAGTCTTGTGGTAGGTGTTCAAGCTGAAATGGGGAAAACAAACACTTCAATAGACTACTACGACAAACAATAATTCATTGTTTCAGCAGAATCATAGTCTACCTTCAGATTTCCAAGTTCACTGAGAGAATCGGTGAAGCTTTTACTGAGAGGCTTTAGCTCATCATGCTGCAAAAGAACACCACAAAAGTTTCAACATCATAACAACACTACACAAACTTCAACAAACTTTGAAAGAGGCATACTAACCGGAAATGCATGGATCATGTAATTGTCGTATGCATGGTAAAACCTGAAAAGGACATAACCAATCTCTCAAGCTCTCAGTTAAAAGTTAAAACCTTCAACACGCATTAATCTCTATAATGGTTTCAGCTACAGAACATGCACATTATATACTGAACTCATATCATTAAAAGTTCAAAAAAGACTATACCATATAGCTGGGAATGCAATCAATTTCAAATTTCCATCACTATTTCGTTAACCAAATGAAAAGGAGATAACCAACTTCTCAGCTAAAAGCTGAAACCTTAAACACTCTCTCTTATGTATAATGGATTCAGCTACAGAACATAGTCAACATACACATTCTACGAAGCTCATATCAACAAAACAGACTACACCTAATAGCTGGGAATGCCTTCAATTACCCAAAGTTCCAAACTTTAAGATCTTAACTTCAAAATCCCATCACTATTTCAATAACCAAATGAAGCATTCCCAAACGTGATCATCCCCACTTCGTAAATTGTCCGATTACATATGAAGTCTCAATTTTTAACACAGTTTCGGCTACCCAATAAGCTAAATCGGCAAATAGTGAACAATTGACGAAGTAAAAGCAAAGTTAAACAAGACTTTACATGGTGCGGACTTTATCTCTGAGGCGTCTCTTCTTAGCTGAAAAGCGATGATCGGATTGAGGGGTCGAAAAGCTGAACGAGATCAGCAAGATGAGTAGAACCCATGTCACAGATTTGCGCGGCAACATGACTGTTGCAGCGAGCTCGATCTGATTGAGAGAGACAAAGAGGACCGAGATAGTAAGCTATGGGCTTCAGGTTGATTGGTGTATGAGCCAGTAGCTGAGTTACACGTAAGATGTGGTAGTTTCCTGACCAATAAGAACCTCCCAAAAATTATACTAGCAAAATGACGAGTCGTACTAGTGAATTAATGTGAATCTATAGAAGCATGGTGTATGTAGTGCACATGTATGGACTATAATGTGACACTTGAGTCCTAGTTGAATTTGGGTCAGTGACAATTTACAAGATTTGATAGGTAAAAGGTATCAACAGGTGACACTGTGACAAGGTATTTAGGTAAAAGGTTTATGAGTTTGAGAGATTCCACTAGTGGCTGTGTATCTCCTCCAACAGTAACGCATCTTCTCCAGCACCAAGACCTGCATTAGTATTAGTAACACTAGTTGCATCAATCACAGAAGAAGCGTGTGTGTGTAGGTAGTAATGGTTTCGGTTCAGATTCATCACCTAAGACCAATTACCGAAAGATTGTTCTTTGTCGATCAACATTACTAGCTATATGCATGTACGTTCTTTTACATGATTTTCCTCAGTCTGACCATCTCTCTCATACTGGCAAACATTCCCAAACAAGCAAGTGTATCGGCATGAAATGGATGCTTGCAATGAAATTCCTAACATCTCTTTCAGTAGAAAGCCACTATTGTTGGTCATGCTAGTTCTTTTGCTTTCTTGATTTTATGATGCATAGAAGTAATATAATGATGGTTAAAGTAAGAGTACGACAAACTATGTTCCCTGGAGACTTCCTTTCTGTGAAGCATGCATAGTAACATATATTCCTCTCTAGCTTCTGGACATTTGGACCTAATCTTCCTCCAATTAATCTGATTGTTGAACTACTGTTGGATGTTATCAGTGGTGTCATCATTCACAGCTAACAACTTATCTACAAGCAAGACGCCCTTCTCTTCTAATCTCCGAAAACAAATGTAATATACTTACAATAACGCAGTAGAGGACATGAACTATCATTATCATCTACTTCCTTCTCTTGCTTCGTACCTGCTCCTTTCTTGATGCATTTGCGGCAGAGCTTACCATGTGTATACAGAAGGCAGTTCAGATCGAATTTAAGCTCATCCGGTATCCATTCGTTAAGATGAAGATATGTCTTATTCCTGTCTGCTCCAACCGGAACCCAAGACATAGCCTTTGCAATCTCAAACACCTACATAACAAATCCGAGAGTCAAACGAACTTCACAAAGAATCACACAGTAAACCACCTCGAATCATCAATCATTCGCCTCAGAAACTACTCACATGTGTGTCCACAGGAAAATCATCTTGCTGAAGTTGAAACATCAAAACACAAGCCACCTATCATCCAAATCACTTACATTAACAACACTCCCATTCACAATTTCCTAGTTCACAATGCTCTAAACATAAACTAAAAGAATCAATGACGAAAAAGGTTACCGTTTTCGGACCAATTCCTTTGAAATGTGAAAGCTCAGCCTTGATTTCATCAACAGACAAATCTCTCAAGTACTCCAAACAAAGCTTCCCCCTCTTCTCAAGTAAACAACTCAACATGTTCTTGATACAACAAGCTTTTGTCTTGGCCAAACCGCCGCATCTTATAGCATTCTCTAACCTTTGTGAATCAGCAGCCACAACCTTAAAAAACAAAAGCAACAAAAGCAATGTAAATCAACAACTCCATTACATCGAAACTCGAATCAAAACATTGAAAAGCTTACCTCTTCCCAAGTTGGAAAGCAAGACTTGAGAGAAGCAAAGGCCTTTAGGGAGTTAGCTTCTGTGGTATTCTGGGACAGAAGAGTTTTAACTAAGCCATCCAAGACAGTCTCCTTCTCATCCGACAACTCCGAACTGAAGCTACTTATGTCGGAGGAGTTGGAAGTCTGGGACTTGAGGAGTCGCTGTTGTCTGTACTTGGCGAACTCTTTGGGGAAGCCGAGAAGGGCCAAGAGGTCGTCTCGAACTGACACGCATTCTTGTCGGGTGGGTCGGGGGTGATCCGGGTACGGGTCCTTTGCGGGTTTGGGTGATTTGGTCGGAGGAGGTTTTGGGTTGAGCTCCGCCGGCTGCTTCTTTTTGCGGATTTTCGGCATGGTTTAGTTGTGGAAGCTCCGATTTGTGTGGGGTCGTTGTTTTCATGGAGGGAGAGCTCTAAGTGGGTTGAGCCTGATGGGACTCATTTGTATTGGGCTGGTCCAATAGTACAGTAAGAATGCCTTTTTATTTTTTAGAATTTAAGAATTGGGATTTATAAAAATAAAATGACGAAGGTATGATTGTGATTGTCATTTAGTCATTGTGTTGTTTGTGAAATAGATTTTGTGTGTTGTATAATCCATATGATATAGTGTGATTATGCATTTTATATATGGTTGCTATGACAAAACGGTAGTATTTACTCATTACTTCAAAAATTTCTAAGTTTTGTAGTGTTATGTTTGTTGAACTTACGACGGTTAATAATATAATGTAGTATAAAATATCAATTATGAAGTATTGGAAGAAATTAAAAATACCGAAAGACCAAGATTTGAAAGTTAGTTTTGGCTATATAGTGCAACCTATTAACGCTCAAACATATTTAGTTACCACATTTCTAATCAAAATGTAAGAAAATGTTTATGAAAATAGGATTATTAGGATATTGCTAGTTATGATCTTATTGTCCCTGCGTCCGTCATCATTATTGTAGGACATCATATACATCTTCCATATCCATGTATTTTGCCATTATTCATTCTACTATTTTGTTCTAGGTCCCGACTCTTCTCAACTAAATTTAATAATTTGTAAAAAATAAAAATGCCGCGACAAGTTTACTCTCTCCCTCTGATTTGCATCGTTTAGGATCAAAATATGTTTGGTTTTTAAGGTCAAACTAATCCCTTTAACAAACATAAACGGTTAAAAGCTCCTAAGCAAGAACATTAGTTTAATAACGAACTCGTTAACAGAGATACTAGATTGGATTATAGTAGTTGGCGTATTACATGGTTAAGCAATCCACAGGACAAGGGTGCCGGATAACGCCAATAACTAAAGTTCAAAAGCATCCAACTCCATCTATAAAACCCATAAATGAGAAATAAACACCATCGATTTCTTTTCCATCTCTTAATTGGAATTGATCGAGTTGCAAATTGCGTAATAAACTGATGCATGGTGAGGATTAGAGGAAAGCCATGTATAAAAGCCAACAAGTGGAGTATGGTGGTAGAATATACAAAGACGATGCGCAAAAACTCAAGACCTTTGCGGCAAGTCACCACTCATTTTAGTAAGTACAAACTACAAAGTTTGTTTACTCCAAACTTAATTTCGAAGTTCAATTCGAATACTATTATCTGTTTTCGCATTACATGCGTCTTTTGCAAACAAATAATAGAAAGCTGCAATTAATTAGTGATCACTCGAGGGGTACATTTCTCTGACTTTCTCAATAGAAAATGATAAGATCTAATGCAACTCACTGCAAGGAAAATTAATTATGATCGTTTCAACATGGTAATCTTCGATTCGAATGTATAAGCGATAAGAATATGACTCTCTTTGTTTCACTAACAGTACTTTTCTCAGTTTTCTAATTTATATAAGCTCAAACATTTGAGTTATAAAGATTAACGTGGTTCGTCCGTCAAATTAACATAATTTATGCGAAAAATGTTATATAGTTACATATCCCAATTATTCTATTAGTAAATCATAGAATCCAAGGCTTCTATCACCTTTGGAACGACAAGCCCACCAAATTACATAATCTAACATACGAATTTGTCACATTTGGGGGCACAAATGTGTTAAGTAGCTGGCGTAGCAATACAAACACAATTCTCTTTACCACTAAACAAAGGGGGAAAAAATGCCAAAACCAGAGCTTAAAGAGTTGAAGGCCTTACCCAATTCCACATTTGTATTCCAAAAATCCTTTAAACCCGAATCCTTACAAACAATTACTCTAAATCCTAATCCAAAAAGCACAAAAATAAAAAGGAAAAAAAGAAGAAAAGCAAGGAACATTCCCCACCCCATCATGTACACATCCATATGATACCAAGTCACCAAAGCAACCAACTCAGTACTACTCGGTCTTCGCCACCGTGGTCACGACTCGGTCTTCCACCAACTCTCCGACCATTACAATTTTCATTTTATAATTTATTTTAGATTCCATTCGAAACAATAATAATATATACCTATTTCCTAAAAATACAACCAATTTTTCAAAAACAGAAAAAGAAAATTACTAAAATGGAGTTGAGTTGGCAGCATGTTGTAAGCTCCTGGTAGGCCCAGCTCGGTATCGGGACCCACTAAGCCCAATACCATTACTCGACTCCAACAGTCCTTCCCAGTCAAGTCCTCCGCCGCCGTCCTCCGCCCTACCTCCGCCTCTCATGATCACCAAAAGCCTCTTGGCTTTCTCTCTGGCTCTTTCGCTTCCTCTCTTCTCCGCCTCCGTCAAAACCTCCACCGCCCTCGCTTCCCTAGCTAAACCACGAAACCTCATCGACCCGTGGCTCAGCGCGTACAGCGCCGCCACGCAGTTCTCGCGCGTCGACTCCGAGTTCAGCTCGTTCCGCCTCAGCATCCCCACCAGCGTCTCCACCGCGTTCGCGTCCAGCATCGCCGACCTCCCTTCGCCGCAGATGGCCAAGTTACACAGGATCAGCAGAACCCGACCCGCCGACACGGGAGCTTTGGCCAAGGCGAGTAGAGTCGGCACCGAGTTGAGCTTCACGAGTTTGACTCGGTTGCTCTCCACTAATGTGAGGTGGTAGAGAGCAAGAGCCGAGTCGTGGCGCGTGCGCTCACTGTCGGCGCGTGTAAGCGCGTGCATGAGGGGAGGCAGCGCGCCGAGGACGCCGATGGCCATTTTGTTGTCTTCTTCGAGAGCCAAGCTGAACAGCGCGCCGGCGGCGTGCTCCTGCGACTCGCTCGATCCGGATTTCAACACGTCGACCAGCGGCGGAACGAATCCCGACCGTACGATCTTCACCTTGTTCGGCTTCTCTAAGGAGATGTTGACTAAAGACGCGACGGCGTTGACTTGGACGGTGCTGTATCGCGACACGATCAGAGGCCGGAGCGCCGAGAGCAGCCGCGAACTGCAGAGCGAGACTCTGAGCTCTTCTCTGGTTCTTGTCAGCTTCCTTAAAGCAATCACAGCCTCTTCTTGCTCCACCACGACGGAGTTGCTCAGCCTCGCCATCAGTGCTTCCTCCTCTTCACAACTAGCCATACAATCGGAGCTCGAACTGGGAGTATTCAGATTGACATTTTCATGCTCTACAAACTCGGAATAAGACGGCGACGCGGACGAGTAACACGACGGCCTCGTCGCGAAGGGGAGATTGTGATTGTACGGACTGCCGCCAGGGACGACAACGGACTCTTCGGAAGAGCTGGAGTTGAAACGGCGGTCGACGCGGCCGCGGAAGAGCTCGGTAGCGGCGTGGGAATAATTAATCGGCGGCCGGTCCGCCACTTTCCTCAGCAACTCCCTCTCCGAAACCCTAATCCCTCCGCCGCCGAAGCTATCCCCCTCGCCGTTTCCGGCGTCGATCCTGCTCTCCTCCATGAGCGCCCTCACGTTCTTCTCCACCGTCCCCAAATCCGGCGTGTGCGGGCGGTCCACGTGGTTCTCGTCACACCACTTAACAACAGTCGTCCTGATAGCCATGTTGGGAATCAGGTTCGAGAAATCGGGTCGGGTCCCGTCGGGTAGCTCGGGCGCGTACCCGAATTCGCGGCAGACTTGGACCGATAACCGCTCGAACGTCTGGCCCGACGCGACGATAACCGGGTCGGACATTAACAACCCGGAAATGGGGCATATGAACTCCTTCGGTGGCTGCTTTACCGAAGTCGAACGGTAGAACGAGATCTTCCACCGATGCTTTCCATTACCACCCATTTTTGTGAAGCTTCAATTTTTGTGGGTATTGAGGAACTGGGTTGTTTTTGTGGAGGACATGAGAGAGTTGAAGAACGAGAGAGAGTGACTAAGGAGAGTGGACTTTGATTTTTGGGGAGGTTGAAGCTGAGCTCGAGGGGGTTGGGGATTAGGTTGTGTGCGTACTCTTGAAGCACGTTAAAGGCTTTTTTGGTTTTAATGAGATTTATTTTGTTTTCGACAAATCTTGGTCTTTAAGCTGTGTGAGCTGTTTGTTTGACTAGTCTCGTCTGTACCCTCCTTGGTTTACCCGCTTTATGGCGCAAAACAAAATAATTAGAATTTTTAGAATCATTATTTAGTGAAAAACACAGTAATTTTCATAAAAAGACCGTAAATAACTAGAAGAGAATCAAGAATGATCTTGCACAAGACAGACAACATTAGATTAGAAAATAATGTCAACCATTAAATGAATAATGGGTTTATGACATTTTGTTGCTTAACTTTTACAAATGGGGATGAACTGTAATAATTATCGATAATATTTGGTCGGATGAGATTTTGATTTTGAAACAAAATTTTACATTTTTAGCTAATCAGTTGGTTATGTTTTTTTATTTTAATCAAATAAATAATAAAAAAAATGCAACGTATACAGTGAACCAGAATTAATATGTGAATGTACTATAATAATTATCGATAATAATATGTATCAGATGACATAAAGTGTTTATTTTTGAAACAATATGATCAGACGACATAATTATCTAATTGTTTGATTATGTTCTCTTTCAACTCTAACCACATAGGTGGTTCACATACACTTGGACTTCTTTGGGCTAGGGTTTCCGTCGCCGGCAACTCCCTTTCTTTTTTATGGTGCTCCGATGCCTTTAAAGGCCAGAGATTGTTATTGACACTGTCTTAACTAGGTTTGGGCATGTTTTACCACGACGACGGTCATGTTTTCTCCTCTTCACTGTTCCATCGCACCTTATTTCGTGTCCATTTGGTTTTGGATCTCATCTCCCGTTCCTCATCGTATTTCTTCGGTGCCAACATACCTCCATTGTTCCCAATCGGCTCTAATTCTTTCTTGCATTCACCAATCTGTTTCGCTTCATTCTGCTCCTTTGGGCACCAGTTTTAATTTTTCTCCTGCTCCGATTTGTTTTGCTTCAATAAAAGACGGTGACTAAATTTTGGCTCGGTGGTGGTGTTTTGCGCAGGTATGCCACCGTTACAGGTGAGTGATTACTCTCAGTGGCGGGGTGGGGATCTTGCGTCATGAGGCTGTAGAGTGGTGCCAACGATGGAAGGGTATGAGAAGATCTCAACCCGCCTGAGCTCGCTTCAAGGGGAGATGGCAGCGCTCAGGGTCGCCGGTTTTCATGAGGGAGACGACGAGATGGACCAGAGTATAGTAGATTGGCGGTGTGACGAACCAGTTGGCCTCAGTTAAGCGTCGCATTATGATTTGTCAATGGTGGGCCAGTGGGTCTAGGGTGAACTACCTGGATTGGTTTGGGGCATTTTTCATGGGTTCAGATGTTGTCCTTCCTCATACGGGCCATATGGACTACCTTCCTCTTCTGGGCTATTTGATTATTTGGATTTGTGTTCCAGGTTTTCTTTGTCCCTCGACATGGGATCCCGGGGAAGTACTTCTATAACAAGGGGGTTCCTAGCTAATTAAGGAGTATGGTACACCCTTAAGTTTGATAGTTACTTTCGTTACTCTGGGTTATTAATCTAGGACTCATGTGTCATATAGTTAAACCAAGTGTAGTGATACGATATAATTTATTTCTATAGCGTGCCGGATAATTCGATAGAATTCTGTATTGTTACCGACTTTAATCCTGTAGTAAATAAATTTTGCGCCCCCTCAAAAAAAAAATCTAACCAAATAGATATGAGAATGCAACCTGTACAATGAACCGAAGACATTTGACATATTTGTTGTTGTTGTAATGTGAATGCATTAGTACTATATATGTTAGATGGAGAAGAGTATTACCATTACTCCAAACAATCCTTGACATTTTCCTTATATATATGATTCCAAACAACTTGGATTAAAGTATAAGAGTCAGACGTGACTTGTTTAAGGGGTAGGTAGTACATTAAGATAAAAAACAAACTGTTTACAAATTTATAAAATCAAATAGTAAACATAAAATAAGAAAACACATTTCTCTCTCGGCCCAAAAGTCTAAAACTGACTACATGGTTAGCAAAACAAAAAATCTCTGGGAAATAGAATGACAGTTGTTCTGATATGACTGAATCAATTTAAAGATTAATGCACGTGTGTGCACTTGAAGGTAATAACTCTGGAGTCTGGACACATCCGAGTTCCCAGTCTGGAAAATACATACGCAGGCCCGCATACGACTTCATCATTCACAACACAGAGTGAAAGAGCGAGACTACTAAATAATGCAGCTGACAAGGTTCTTTCATCATTTAGTAGCTGTGACATATACATGCCAACCCTTAAGCCTGACTGAGTTCAGTGATCGATTTTGCCACAAACTATAGAGAATCGCAGCAACTCTGATCCTACTGGTATCGTAGTGGTTATAAGAGCATCTACACGGGGATAGGATTTCAGCACGATTGACCAGTCGCGGGTCCCGTCGGAAATAGCATGGGCAGGCAACAGAAACGGTGCAAAGGTGGAGATCGGGGGCATTGACAGCTCGTAGACGAAGAGCACGAGCTGCTAACGAGCAAAAATTGTTCGGAAGAGAGCACGGGCAGCTCTGATGGAGCCCACACATAGTGATGTCAGGCGTAACAATTTTATTTATTTACACATGTTAGTAAAATATTTTTTTACTCGCCAATGAAAATTTGCCACATGATAAGGCTGTCTGTCACAACAATTTCAACGGGCAACTCGATCTAGACCGTTAATTTTGGTTCGAAAATTCAATATGACAGCCCACATTAAACCAAACATTATATTTAAAAAAATTAAAATCGAAAAAATAAACATCTAAAATTCATAATAAATAGTTTGAGTGTCCGAAAAATTATACAAAAATTCATACGAGCTCGAAATAAAATATTCTACAACTCTTATGAAAAAATTATAGTTATCTTCGAGTATGAGAAATAGTCGATTTTTAAAGCTCGTATTTATGATAAATTCGTCATCAACGCTAATCGCTTAACGACGAAACTAGCAAACACGTGTCGTCTAGTTATTGATCAAATATCTTACCAAGTTTTTTTTATAAAATAAATAAATCAAATTGATGAATAGTAATAAAAAGTGCTATTTTTTACACCGTTGCAGAAAAGATAGAAATTGCACCTCCTATTCTATTAATACTCAAAACTGTTGAGAGCTTCTAATATTGAAACGGGGAGTATTATCGATAATTTTCTCTTCTGGTTCTGCTCTTCGCTTTCGCTGATCGTTCCCAAAATTCGCGTTCCATGTTTGCTTTCACTACTACTTTATACTCGCTCTTTGGCAATCGTTCGTGCTGCTAAGAAGGACCACCGCTAAAGAGAGACCGGGGTTGTCGGCCTTCAACCCTTCTATGCTTAAGTCAGTAACGAGATATAACCTTAAAATGGTAACGACGTGTAAAAGAGTAATGAATATGTACCATTAATGTTGAACTAATATGCTTATAAAAATGGTTGAGGTTAGGGTTCTTACCACTTATTCGATGTGGGATCAATGTTATCACCCTTTTTTTAAGTATTCTCTGACAACTTCTTATTCGGGCGCCTGAGCGAAATTGACTCTGAATCAGGATTCGGACTTGTCATCAAACTTGTTGCTGATCTCTAGGAGGTCAATGATCCAGTGTTAGCAATGAGACTTAGTTATACGGTCTTAGCTGGTTAAACATGTACATAATAAGGTGATTAAGTAGATATATATACATACTCGATGAATAGTACTTTCACCTCTTCAAAATAAGAGGTGCAAGGCTAATTGGAAGTGTTATATGGGTAAATATGCTCCAAGGAGGAAGAAAGAACAAATCCTTAGCTATAAGAAACCACAAGCGTAACAGAAAGGGATTCTGAGCGAGCTCCTTGCTGGTCTGCGATGATATTTGAATCTGATATATTCGTATATAGTAGGTGGAAATGAGATATGAGAGACGTCGCTGTTTTAGTCGGTGTAATATGTACGTAGTTATAAACATATGTATTTGCCTCATAGCCAGCTAGCTAATTCCTTCGTCAAACTAACGACAAGTCAAGCAAGCATGAATGACGTGAAACTAGATGAGAAAGATTCCCTGGACGTACTCATGGTTGTGTTATTTACTTCAATTTAATCAGAAGATTAAATATTCAAGTCAATTTCCTAAGTGAATGATACAAATTAGTTTGTCTATTTGGAAAAACAGACAAGTATATATTCTTGACCTCAAAATGTATCAAGACTTTCTTAAAATGTGAGTAACACCCAAAATCAAAATCCAGAATAAAACAAGCTGGACTAGAGCCCTAGTTAACTCAGACCATTAGTTTTTGAGGAACATTCTTGAGAACAGAGTGGTCACAGTTTAACAGTTATGTAGCTTTCTATATAAAGACAAGTCGGAAGGTTTTGAAATAACCAAGTTTCCAGAAGTATTAGACAATTATACCATTCAAGTGATTCAACAATTGAAGAACAGCTTGCAGAGATGTATTTACCCAAGGAGAACAAACTATATGTAACTCTCATTTACACATGTCATAGTAACAAAGAGAAACACATTGGATTCTACTTCAGTAGAAGCAACATATCAAACAAGTTATTGCATCAAAACTGGTAACCAAATGTTGGTTACTCCTTCCCAAAACAATGCTTGGGAGCAACTAAAGATTCTATAGCACATAAAATATATATGGGCCAACTATTTGCCCCAACATGCAGGTCCTAATCTATCGATCGCAGTTGTTGGGTTGTGCACTAAATTTTTGGTCATCCTGATTTAGACCAACCAATTATCTCTCTTCTGTTTAGATTTTTTATTTTTTTCAAATAATTAGCCACATTAATTACAACCCCTAAGCATTTAGAACCAACAAGTTGAACTATCGAACTAATCGAAGCATTTTTTGATAGTAACAGAGTGTGACTGGGACATTCAACGGGTGACCGACCAATAGGATGATCAACTCGATAAAGACCCTCTAAAACTCAAAATTTATGAAGAATTCGATACGTACATACGAAACCATTCCTAATTTTCTCTTTATATGCACTTTTGTTTCTTGGCAAGTGCCTGTTGATTCACAGCCTTTGTCACTTGCCATTATTGTCCTAAAACGTTAATTAAGCACAACAAAAATGTGGATAATATTAGCATAAAAAACTACAACCTAAGGTAATGGAAAACAGCCCAATCAGTTATGGCCCATCTATTGGAAAAGCCCAATTTGATTTTATGGGTTAGGCCCACTTTTCTCAGAAGGAAGTGTATATAGTTGTTTTTTTTTTTAGTTTATAATAGGGGTGAGCTCGGGACGGGTTGGGTTGGGTCCATTTTTGACCGTCACTATCTCGAACGGAACAGGACGGCATGAGATATTTTAAAAGTCCCTCCCGGTCGTCCCAAAATCCGAACGAGAAGGGATAGGACGGGACAAAACAGGTTTAATTTCGAGCCCAATTTAACATGAACATTTAATAGAGTTATTACCAACAAAAATTCAAATGTGACGAGACGAACTAAATTTCAGGTTCAATATAAGATAAACATAGTTTGATCAGACTTAGAAATCTACAATTACACAAATTAATACCGTTTCACTTAATGTTTAATTAAAAGAAGTAAAACTACAATAAATTTCATTTCATGTTTAATTTATACATTTAATTCATATTACAAGTAGTGTAATACTTTGATCGTTATAGGGTAATTAATTTTATTTTTTTGTTGAATAATGTTAACAGCTTGATAATTTTATATGTCAAATTTTAATAAAACAAATGATAAAATAGAAAAAATATATTATACGGGACGAGACGGGTCTATCGGGATTTTAAAATCAAGATCCGATCTCGTCCATAAAAAAAGGGATGGGACGGAACAATAAATTTTTTATTTTTCATCACGTCCTATCCCGAGCGAGATCGGGACAGAATCGGGTCAGGTTCGAAATTTGCGGGATTCATGCCCACCCACCCCTAGTGTATATAGTTAGAGAGTCAAAGTTGTTTAATTTCCATTTAGTACTGGATATTCTGAGAAGGCACAATTCAACATGCACGTTTAGACAGATAAACCAGAACCAATAACATTGAAATAAGCCACGAAATATTCCCCCAAGGACAAGAAACATGTTACGCCAAGTTTTTGTGAAACATCATCTTCATATTTATTAGGCCATTCGTATGTTTTGACTTCACATAATGATCATTTCATGAGGCCAGAACAGTTCCATAAGAACAAAACAAAACAAAAACAGTTTTCTGTGAGATCTAATCTAATTTTGAATACAAGTTCCTGTACGTGTTGAGTGATCGATCATGCATGGATGATTTTAGATGAAGACTAAACTAGATCCGAAGAAACGGAGCAGATCGAGATGAAGTATCCAAACAAAATCAAACCCTAGTTAGAAAAGAAAAATGAGGAAGATATATAAGAACTCTTCTTTAAGAACATACAGCAAAGATCGATATTATGATGATAATACTAAGAAAAAAGATGATTAAATATGATGATCAGTACAAGAAGATCAAAAGAGAGAAATTTACTTGGAATTAAGCTAGCTAGGGTTAAAATATAGAAACCCTTGGAATGTTGAAATAATAATTAAGTAGCCAAAAGTATCAGAATAAGCAAGGTATGTGGGATTTGCTTAGCTAAGCTAGGTTTGATGTAGTTAAGCTAAAGCAAATGATTCGGACCGAGACGCTTGATTCCCCTTTCGAGCTGCCAAAGATCAGTTTTGGGATCCCTGATAAGATCGCAAAATGATCTTTTAGAACTCATACAATCATAAGTATAGCTCATGATCATGACAAGCAGTACCATCTGTAGTACTAGGACTAGTTGCAGTGAAGCTCAAGCCAGAAGCAGCTCCCTCTTCCTCTTGTTCTTGTTCTTGTTCTTCTCCTTCTTGTGCTTGGTCTTGTTCTTGTTGCTGTTGATGAGATTGTGTTTGTTTTGGTGGTGAGTGGTGAAGATGACTGTGATGATAAAAGAGAAGGTGTAGGGGGTAATCATGATAGTTCATGATGATGATGATGAGGGTGGTGTAGAGAGTCAGAGCTGCTGAGAAGGCCAAGGAGGAAGAAGAGGAGAGCATCATGATTGCTTAGCTAGCTGTTGAGGTTTTTCTGTTTGTGTTTCAGACTCTATAGCTTTTAGCTGCTTAAATCCAAAGCAGCTACTATTATTGCATTAAGCAGCTACTATTATTGCATTTTTATGATCACCAAGCAAGCTCATTTAGCTTTTACCATGCTCCCCACACTTTCACAGCTCCTGTTTCAAAGAAAAGAGGTTTGCATTTTCTATGGAGAAAAGGAATCGGCTGCAGCAAATGTTGGAAACCTTGGTTGCAACACCCCAATCAATTAACTTACCTCCAAATGCCTACTTTCGTTAATTTGCATAGTAATTATATCTTACTCTAATTACTAAATACATGAGAGTATGTAGCATCACTTTCTTATCTTACATATCAGAAATTTAGAATTGAACAAATGGACAAAATTAATACAAGTAACACATTATTTGAAGAGTAAGATTTGTGATTATTGTCTAGAAACTATGTAGTTTAGTTTTTGTTTTATTTTTGTTTTTTTTGGTTATTTGAGATTCCAATATTTGGAGAGCTAATTAGCTGTGATGTGTACTTTTTGTAGTCAAAGTTGTCCTGATCTGATCCATTGTCTGTATTTTTATATTGTCTACAGGAAAAGGCTGTTTGTGACTGCATATATATGGAGTTTATGAAATCCTCAATGCTTAGCTTTATTGGGTCTAGTTAAAGATGCAATTGGCAGGCCAAAATCATATTTATATGTACTAGCTAGTATATACATTTACTAGTTTTATATAGTATGAAATGAATGAAACTGTACCAGAGGAATCTAGAACTGGGGAATGACAGTGGCGTATGCATGGAGAATCAGAAATAGCCCAAATAATTCATGCTTCTACTTCTGCAAAGCATTTTGGTCTTCTTTTGAATATTTCTCTGGTAGTGATAGTACATTGAAAGCATGAAGCTTGAAACGTTGAGAATATGCTAGCTAGCTGGGATTACTCTAATTTATATTATGTATCTCCATGAGACAAAAGCTAAGATTCCCAGATGAGCATATTTTGATCAATGGGTCGTCACAGTAGCCTGTTCCAATATCACCTTGATGCTCATCAAATAATCATTAATTGATTATATACTACTTGGTCTATGTAGCTTGTTGTGCAGGTGGAATATATGAAGGAAAAAAGAAAAAAATTCCAGATCTTGAATATCCAGAACAAGGCATGCAGGAATATTCAATCCTGGAGCAACCTGCAACCTCACAATTTGAGACTTTATCAGATGAAACCAGCTCATACTTTTGCTTTTGTTACTTTAATGACATACTATATCCCATGTTATATGTTCATCTTTCTCGTAATTTCTTTGAAGTAAATCGTCAATTATGTTATTACTTCAGTATCATTTTATATTTCTCGCGAAGAATTTTAGATATCTCTTCATCCTTTTGGAAGTTTCTTTTCGGCATTGTAGGACACATCTAAGCACATTGTACACAAGCTTTTCTCCCTTTCTTAACGTCTGTCGATTCCATAGCCTCTTTCGGACATTTCAACATCATCTAACCCTTGAAACCTCAAGGGGAACAGTCAAAGACATAGAGCTATTGTGAAGCTTTCAAGTGTTAGCTGAACATAGAATTGAAAGGGGAAGAGAAGGTTACACTAGCACATCCTAAAATCAACTTCAAAATGATGCTATAATGTTAACAGTGACTTCTATGTTTTGACTCTGATAAAGTTACCAACTTTGAACCAGCCTTTTGTTCCACTTTGCAAATATAATCCGATTGAAGAAAGAAGAAAGAGGAACCGGCCTAGCCACACAACATTTTTTTTCTAGAGATTCAAATACTTTTAGCACCAAACAAAGTCCAAAACCAAAGCTCAGAAAAGCTCACAGGTGTCTCATGTCTCCCAGTCTTTATTAGAATTGCTTATTAACTTTGATCATCCATGGATCCAACAAAACCAGGAACTCTTCTCACACCACTTTATGTTATCATCCCACTAAAGTAGAATTAATCATGATCGAATTACTTTCATTTAGATGATGATGGTTTTGGTTTAAAACTTTAAATCACTCTAAGCCACATTTTTGTGATTCCATCGCATTGTGCTCACGAAATAGGCCATTAGGCTCCTAATAACCAACAAAAAATTACAAGATGAGATTTTAGAAAACCAAAAGGGTATTATTAGTAGTGAGATGAGTGAAGCTGGTATGACAAGCTAGACATGAAAAAAAAAAGTGAATTTGATTCTTCAAGCACTATGACCTGTTTTGGTTTTTCAAGTCTGCATATATCATCATTACAATGAGAAAGTGGGTTGACACCACCCTTCTTTGTAAAGTAGTCTATAACAAAACAGAAAGTATTATCAAACCTGACAAGCAGAGCATGCACGCAAACATACTACTTGTCACAAACATACTCACATTCAAAGCTTTCTCAAGATTCAAGTAGGGAGATGGAGATCCGACCCGGGAATTAGGCCCACATACCCATCATAAACAAATGAGCCCAGCCCAACATACATATATACATATATTATAAGAACCCAAATCTGTTGAGTTTGGCGCTAAAAGATGATGTTGGTTAGCCGTAGTTGTTCAATCTCAAAACTTTTTTTCTCTAGGGACTTTCTTCAAACACCTTCCGCGCCCAAAACCCAAAACCCTAACACCCACCGCCACCGCCGCCTTGAATTCCCGCCAAAAACGCTCTACGTCGATACCCTTCTCGAATGGAACCAGGTTTCTCTCTCCGTTTGTCGAAATTCGAGGGCTTTGTGTCTTGATATTGATTAAAGCTTTGATCTTTAAATCTTGAATGGTAGAGAATGAACTTGACGGCGGTTCGAGAAGCGAATGAGGTCATGGAGAGGCACATCGAAGACTCCCTTGTAATCGTACCTCCGATTAGAGACTCGTATCGCATTGCGGCGATTCGTGTGAAAATCTGAGCTTGGTTGATGTGGGTAGCGGGGCGGGTCTACCCGGATTTCTCTTGGCCATTGCTTGCCCAGGTTTATAAATCTTTTTGCTGCTTAAAGTTTCAATCTTGCGAATTCGGATGGGTTGTTTGAGTTGTTTTATGTATTGGTTTGGTGTAGATTGGAAAGTGACTTTGATGGAGTCTATGAATAAAAGATGTGTGTTTTTGGAGCATTGTGTTGATCACGTTGGATTTTCGAATGTGGAAGTTGTAAGAGGAAGAGCAGAGGTATTGTTTCTTTTGTGATGTTGTGTTGGTTGACGGTGGATGCATCGTGTTAAGTATATCTAAATTTTCGTTAGGACAGAATTTGGGCCAGGATGTTGGATACATGGAGAAGTATGATGTGGCCGTAGCCAGAGCTGTTGCGTAAATGAGAGTTTTAGGTGAGGAGAAACTTCTCTCCTGTATTTTGAAGAGGTAAAAATTTCAGGTCTTTAAGGTGGTTGGTTGTTGGTTGCTTTGTTGTGTCAGCTGAATACTGTCTTCCTTTGGCTTGTGTTGGTGGCTTGTTTGTGGCTGCAAAGGACCATGACCCTCAGGTATGTATTTGGATGGATGACATAGTGATCAATTCATTTCTCGGATTGTGTTTGAGATATCTTAATACATGAAAACATATGTTGTTTAAAAGACTGCCCATTCATCGGTTTTCTAGTTACGAGCTAATCATAACTCCCTATAATGTACATTTGCACAGATGGAAGTTAAGAATGCAGAAAAAGCAATTCAAATTCTGGGTGCTTCTGTATTACAGCTGTGTCCTGGTATGTCTTATATGCCATTTCAGAAGCACACCTGTGTGTTGAATGTATATAGTTCAATTCCTTTTATTGATGTAATCTGTATATGCACCCAGTGGAATCACACAGCTCATATGGACAGAGAACTGCCAGTGTATGCCTGAAAGCTAGTCCCACCCCAAAGAAGTATCCCCGTGACCCAGGTACTCCAGTGAAAGTACCGCTATGAATAATTCAGATCGCATCTTTAAATGTAAGTTTTTGTTTGTTTGTGTAACAACTTCAATATTGAAATAAAAATGCTGCATTTTTTTAATCCGACGACGACCATGGTCCATGGTTATTTTCTGCAGTCTAATGAGCCAAGTATCTGTTCCTCTTTTACTGCTGTGATTATGTATGCATTCTTCTTGAGTTCTCCTTGGGCTTTCTTAAGTGTTATTCTTAATGAATCAGCTAGGAGCAAGTTAGGGGTGATTAATATATGGATAGAAGCAATTCGTAAGTCACTTCAAGTAATAAAAGGAAACCTAACCTGCTGGAAATTTGGCCTATATTTGCTGAATTACCCCATCCTCCATTTGAAGTCCATCTGTGTTTTCATGCGTGTCTTCTCCCGTTTGGTCTTCACAGGCACATTGGAAGTCTATATCGTAGTTCAGAATGTACTTAGGTTTTTGCTTCATCTTTAGCCAACACCATCTACCCCTTTTGATCTGAAACTTTGAGGGATTAAAGTCACTTTTCTGTTGTACAGATTGACTAAAAGAAAAAGTGGAGCTTTCAGAAATCTTTTTTAGTTTTAACTTGAACTGAATTAATCTTAGGTTTTTACCTGATAAAGCATTTGATTCACGTTAGCTATTTTGCACATCCTAGACAGTGAGTAGACAGCTGTGTACAATATTATCTGGTTAGACCATTCTATTGTTTCTTGAATAAGACTACTATCTTTATGAAAATCTTGGCAGCAAAGTAAATATCATATCTTATCAAATTCTCTTCATTTGGGTCGACAACGTTATTTGCATAATAGCTAGGTGTGGAATACCAGACAAAGAGTACTGAATTAGGTCAAAATACTGGTGTGCTGTGGGAAGTAAAAATGACTGTTACCTAACTTCTTCTCCACCTGTAATAAAATAATAAATAACACAATTAACAGGTCAAAGTTGGGACCTAATATGAAGTTATTGAGTGTTTTACTTCTTCTTTTTTATCCTTATTTGGTTATATGATTTTAGAGTTGATGCTTTCTAGTTATTCAGCTTAGGCATACCTACTTGCTGCATTATACTGAAAGCTAGATAAAGATATATGCTTTTATCACCCGAAAGAAACTGAAATTAGAGCAAAAGCTAAGTATATAAAATGAGATTTTGGGAACTGGAGGGTTAGATTCTTATGAGAATGAGTATGAGTTTCACTAATCCCAGACCTTTCTATGCGCTCTCTCTGTCTTTTCGGATGCACCCCCACAGTCCAACCAATACCTCAAGTAAATTGAAATTAATTAGTGACACCCCATTGGTCATTGCATCACATATTTAATCAGTGCGAACCATTCCTGCTTAGGCACACCACACTACTGGTGAGTACATGATATTATTTCCTAATACCATTGTTACTTTTAAGAAATTTCTTCCCATTTTTCATGAAGTTTTCATCCATTCTTTAATATTGATTTCTTGTCTTTCATTGTTTGGATTTATGTCAAAAATTTGGTTGAGTTTTCTTGATAATTTTTAAATATGTTATGCTTTCTTATACCATATGACTGTTCTATCCCATCTGCATATTTGTTCTTCATGGTTTTTGTCATTCCTCATGGACAGATTACAACAGTATAAACATCACGAAATTTCTAATGTTTGCCAGAACATAATTAATCACGCTTAGAAATTATGATAATTATCATTCGTTTCATTATATTATATAGCCCACATGTTTATTCTTCACTCTTGATCTCACCTCTGAGATCACACTCTTTCATGAATCATACAGTTCATATCTCATATGCAGGCAATTTCTAACCTAACCCAAGTGACATATAGTCTTCAGTAAGTAGAGGAAAAGGAAAACTAACATAAAGCAAAAGAAGAGAGAGCAGAAAAACACCATCTATCTCCTCTTAATAGGCAAGACTCTGCTTGAAGTAGAAGATTAGGAGAACAAAAGATGAAACACTCTTCTAGTGACAAGGAACAAAGACCTGCCAGACCTTGATGTCACAGTCCAAACCACCACTGTAAATCAGATAGTTAGATGAGTTGCAGTGGTCAACTGTGGCAGTTAAACACTTGACAGGACCTCTATGCCCTTCCAACATGGCCAAACATGAATAACTTCTAGCAACACCTCTCCAGATTCTTATGGTTTGGTCTGCAGAACCACTGCAGACTAAGTCTGATACCACTGCCAAGCATAATATTGACTTGGTATGACCTCTTAGCGCACCCACAACACCCATGTTACCCTCACTATCTTTCTTCTCCCAAACCACAATGGACCTGTCACAAGCACCTGAGTACAACACACCACCATCACTGCTCAGAGCAAGGGCATTGACCCCCGAGTTATGTTTTTCTAATGTTGCAATTAGAGAATGCTTCTTTTCTGTAAACCCTTTTTTCCACACCTTAATTTTTTTGTCTGCTGAACCAGTATAAATATGTCCATCTTCGAATGATACTGCCACTGCATTTATAGCATCATCGTGTGCGTTTCTCACTGACTCCAAGCATTTGAAGTCTGTTGTGCTCCATACTTTGAGTGTTCGATCCCATGAAACCGAATATAGAAGTGACTCGTCTCTTGATAAGGCCAGTGCAGAGACAGTGTCAACATGATGCACCCATGTGCACTTCTTGTGCCTTCTTATCTGGACCTGGTTCTTGGGCATCAGAAGCTTGGCAGTGCGGTCACCAAACGTTGGCAACGTTGCTAAGCGCGAGTACTTCTGGTGATCAGGTTCATCGTTGTCGATTTTCCATACTCGAATCTTGTGATCTTGATGAGCACTGAAAAGCTTGTCACCTGAAACTGCTAGGGACTTGACTGCTCCCTTTCCAGCAGACACCATGCAGTGATCAGCACTCCAGTCTTCGTCACTGGATTCAAGGAGAGAGTTGCACTTCCACGACCGGATTTCCCTGTCGGAAGAGCCCGTGTAGATGAAGTTCCCGGATATGGTGAGAGAGGATATGTAGGAGCTGTGGCACTGCAAAGTGGTGAGGCAGTTGTAGTTGTGTGTGTTTTGGTTGTGGGATTGTGAGGTCAGGGAAGGAACAGACCGGAGGCTTGACACAGAAGTAAGTTGTGAATCCTGGTGATCTGATTGATCATCTTCAACATAATTTGTGAGAGATTGAATATGATTGTTTGAGTACGGATATGACTGGTGGCATTCCATGGTTCATGTTAGAGAAGAGGAGTGGGAAAAGATAGTGAAGTGTATTATTATTATATAGAGAGAAGATGGCTAGCAAGAAAGAAAAAGTGAGCATTTAGGAGGCCTAAATATAAAGCTTTAGTTATATAAAAATGGATTCTGCATTGTTGGCAAAAAGTGATGAAGCATATTGGGCCAGTTAATTATGTGGGTTTAGCATAAGCACTTATTGTTCTGCACTTTCATTTGGGATCCATGAACTTATAAAATGATCTGCATTATTTCCCTAAATGATCTTAATCTCAGGGGGGCAAGGGACAGAGTCAAATGGTTTTGTATAAAGTTCCAATATTTATAAGATTAAAACTAATTAGAAGAATTTTCATTATTGTTGCCCTTATTTGAGTGATATGTTAAGTCAATATCATTGAGCTAAGCAGCCTGACCCAGTGACCCTCCACTATAATAATCATAGAAAAATAGATTAAACCCTGTTTTGGTGGAGAGATTAAGCTATAGCTAGCTAGACTCATCCAACCAAATGCTTACACCTACAAGTTTGGCTCAGTGATCAAATCAGAGTTTATGCTCCAAAATCTTGCCCAAGGCTATGAGGGTGAAACAAGCTACCTACTTCACAAGCACTTATGATATATGATTGTTCATGTGGTCAGATTGATTCCATTCTGGGTTTTAAAATTCTCAAAGGACCTGTAGAATGGAAATGAAGATGGATTTGAAGCTAGGAATTGTAGTCCCATGTGAGCTCAACTTTAGCTTGGTGCATAATTGTTTGACATAGTCTTTTTCAGTTCACATGCCCATAGTGTGTCTCACTCATATTTTGCTACAGGTTGGTTATTTTTCCTGAAATGAGCAATCAGACCAAAAGGACCCATGATTGAAACCCCTCATGACTTATCAATGTGTGATCTGTGTTTGTGCTCTCTTGTACATGTCTCCATCATGAAAATATATATCTTGTAGGTACAATTTCGTTTCATATATTTGGCTAGCAAATCATAGTCCTTTTGACTTGTATAAAGTGCAGTCTTTGACAGTGACTTGTTCTCTAAGAGGTAGAGGAACTTTAGTGAGACCCTAAAAGCCTAATGAGAGAGCGAAACCGATGTTTTGTGGATGCTAATTGTGCTTTGATGCAATTTGCTTGGTGATTGATAGGTCTATTACTTGTGCACTTTAGGTATATTGCTTGGTGATGAACAGCCTCTACTACTTGTTAGTTAACTTTTGTTGATTTTGGATGCACCCCTCGGTTGGTTCTTATCTAATTGTGGTGCAAAGTAAGGGCCAACCTCAGACAAGGAGGTAAATGCTCTATTAGCAGCTATGAAGTAGGATGAGCTCCAGAATAAATTCATCTGATTTGAAGATTTTATGAAGGGTTTGAAAATTATTGAGAGTGGTTGGCATACATTTGGATGCAAATCACATCCTTCAGAACAAGTAGCTTATTAGTGGTGAACAAAGGAAAACTGTACTCAGCTAATATTGACATCTGATGGATCTGTTTTGTACATTATATTTCTTTAGGGATCTAGCTAATATTCAGAATGATTTTCATTCCTTATGTGTCCATTATATTGTGCTACATGCCAGGAAATTTTGAGTTGGAGAAACTGTGGGAATAGCATTAGTAAGTGACTTCTAATTCATACAAGTTTAGTCATCAGAAGAATGATCACTCCATTGTTTTCACAGCATATTGAATGAGGCTGTTGTCTTTCCATGTATTGTGTTTCATCGTTAGATTTAACTCGAAAAATGTCGTGTTTGAATCTGCTTGTACCAGATCCAGCTTCTGGTGAGGATTGAAGGTAGTGACGGGTTTTCCTCACAAGAAATTGGAAATCTGTCATGGTGATGAAAGCAACAACAATATGAAAGTGGAATATATATTCATATTCAGTTAAAGCCTTGCCCACCTCCATTTGTTTTCTACTTTACAAATGCATATATACTATTACATCATGCATGATTCCCCCCAGAAAATATGCAATGGGGTCTTCCCAGCACTAATTCTATATTAACCAACCAAAAACATATCACTAGTACCAAAAACCCAACTTAGAGCAACACTCTCCCCATTTCTGTCTGTTGGTCCCAACACTCTCCCCATAACTGAGATTATTGCCTATAAGGTCAGCAACCATTTCATCATTTTCTGCATCAAGTACATGTGTATAAGCCTTATGCTTAGTTTCCTCTAGACCTCCCTTAATCAAGTTCATGATGTATATGACTATATGCAATCCAAGGTAAAGGTCCTAGAGGGGGGCCGGGGGGGGGGGGGGGGGGGTGAATAGGTCTTTTACCACTTTTTCGCTAAATCTGTTCTCGGGATAGCAAGATAGAGTCCTATCCCGAAATACAGGATACGAATATTAAAACGTAAAGACAGTAAGTAAAGAATAACACAAAATGTTTTTGTTAACGCAGAAATCCTACAACCAGGATTAAAACTGCGTGCCCCTAACTCTTGAGGGACAAACCTTTCCACTATTAAATAACACACACAATTACAAGTCTCTCGTACTCTGAGGATACATAACCCGTATGCTATCCTAACTAGTCTGACTACCAGTTCTAACAGAGCTACACTACTTGGACTATGTGTTTACACCTCGGAAAATATTCAGAAGCATCAACTCAGATCTTAACTACTCTCAAGTTAAATCTTCTTGATCTACTTCTTGGGTTGGGCATCTCCATACATATCTCAATGAAATGCACTATGCAATGATGCATATGAGTTTTGAAAAACAGTTTTTATGCTTGAGAATCCATGTCTATTATGCACTGTAAAGAGTAACCAAAAGACACAGAAGGGGAAGAGAATAGAGAAGAGAAACTACACAGAATTGTGCTCTCAAAGAGTAACCCTAAAAGAACAACCTACCCAGAAAATATTTCACTCAACCAACCAAGCTGTCAAAATAGCCTTAGATTGCTTATATAGACAATGCAATACAGCAGCAAATAGCAGCACGTAGACAAGGCAAAACAGAGGTCAAAGGTAGCAAGAAAGCACGTGAAAAATCTATTTTTAGAGTCACCCTATGGCAGACCTAAAACTGTCCCAGATTTGACAAAACACTTTGAACACAGTTTGCAAAGCAAAGGCATGCTTAGAGGCAATATGTAAAGTCAACATCAGTTTCCATTTTGGGCAAGAAGTGTTTTAGGAGAGAAAAAGCCTTTGACAGCTTAATACCAGAAATGGCAAAACAGTCACAGCAGTAAGCACGTGAAGAAGAAAAATGAGGAAGGCAAAGTTAACTTTCCAGGCTGTAAAGCACATGTATAAAGCAACATACAATCCTAAGAGTCACATGTGAGCTTAAGACACCTTAATTCAAACACACATTTAGTAAAGTCAACTGTCATGAAACAAAATACATGTATTCTGAATTAAGGATGACCTAGGCTGCTGTAAATCACGTGCATACAGAATCAAGAATAACCTAGGCAACAGAAACCAGTTATGAACATGTTTCCAGAATAACAGCAGGGATATGTGCATCAATTGCTATCCTAGATGAAAAATATGTTATGTAATGCATGAACAACCTGGTTTTCCAATGAGATAGGTATTTGATGCCCACATCTTCAATCTCTTTCCTTGATGATCTCCAGTCTATTGTGTTTTGTCTATTGTCAAGGAGTAGCCAATATCATGTATGCCTTCACAAGGTGACGCCGTTGCCGGGGAATTGCTTAATTCTAAATCCTAATAGAGTCTGTAAATTTAACTTGTATATTAACCTTTATATATTATGTATTCTAACTTTGAGATTTGTTCAAGATGTTCAATGGCAGGTCACTCAAATGAGGAATGTGCATATTTTCCATATCAAAGTCATTCCACCATGCAAAGTGAATACTATACCCCTCCTTACATTCCTACATGGGATGATCACTCCAGCTATGATTATCCTCAACAATCAAATGATGCAGAGCAGAGATTGATGAATATGGTACAGCAGATCATGGAAGATAAACAACAAGAAAGAGAGGAGAATCGTGCTTTTATGCAGGAGAATCGTGCTTTTATGGAGGAGATGAAGGTAATGCTGCATGAGCGTAGTAAGAAAATCGACTTGCTTGAGCGACAAATGAGCCAAATTCAGCAAACAATGGCTCAATTTAACACTGGAGGTCTTCCTAGCAACACTTTTCCCAACCCCAAGGAGCCATATGAGGCTCATGTTATGACTTTGAAGAGTGGGAAGGTGTTGGAGGTAGTTCCAACAATCATGAAGCCAAGAAGAAAGTGGGAAGAGCCTGTAATATAGCAGATTATGCTTGATGAGTCATCAAAAGTCAATCCAGGAACCCTAACTCAACCCGTTGAGAATGCACCTGGAATGAAAGTTGTGCCAAAACCGAAACCAACTCAAGTATGTCCTCTACCTTCACATTTGATTACTACTAATGTGTCTTTTCCTAGCAGGTTAAGAAAGCTAGGGAAAGAAGAAAAATACAAGGAAAAAGAATAAACTCTTGACGACGACGGAATCGGATTAGGCTTCTTGCATGAGATATTCCCTTTGTTTTTGTTTCTTCTTGTTTCTTCCTTTCTCCTCCCAAGAATTCCAGCCCCCCAAAACCGTCCTTCTTATTCTTGTAAATAGCTATATATATAAGCATGCAACTAGGCTATCAAGCTAGCCCACGTGCATGCAGGACTTTAATTCCCACTCAAACTCTAATTCTTCTTTTCTTTATTTTACTATTAGTCTCCAAGTCCAAGTCCACTTCTACTTCATGTTCCTCGCCAAGCCATGCTCGCAAGACTCACGTGCTCCTCTTCTATTTCTTCTAAAATATATTATTTAATCTCATTTTCTCCATTAATCTCCAAAATATCTAAGAATAAATAAACATAATTAATTCACTCAATTAATAACAATAAACTAAATATAGGGAACGAATTAAATACCAAATAGACGCATAAATATCCGACTATCACAAGGACAATAAACTCAGCAAGGCCCAAGTTCCTACATAGTCACCACAGCAATCCATAGACCCAACCCAACACACTCCACAGATTATATTAACCTACAAATTACATTCTTTAAGTCTTTGACAATGATAATATCTCATTACCGATACCAACAAAACACAAACCACCATAGTTAATCTAATTTTGTTATCTTATTTCAAGGCACCAAAGTCCAAAAGCACCAAGTTTAACACTTTAAATGTCCATTCAAATTAAACAAAACAAAGAAACAAACAAGAAAAAGAGAGACTTAAACTAAAAAGCCTTTGCGCAATTTCGCGCGCACCTCTCTCTATCAAACATGCACAGCCGGCCATTATTCAATTTCTTCTTTTGTCTCTCTCTCATTCTAGTCAATCTCTTCCAAGATTCCCTCTTTTTCTTCTTCTTCTTTCATGGTGATCATCTCAAAACTTGACTCACACAGTCACACACTACTCCTCACTGTCTCCAATGGCTTCTTCCTCCTTTCCCGCCATTTTCACCATTACGTTCTTTTCACTCTTCTTCTTCGTTCCTTCATCATCATCCACCCTCGGAGTCGGCTACATTTCAAGCCTTCTAGAGCTTCAGGACCGCGAGCGTGCTCCTCCACATGTCCAAGTCGCCGCCGCTCGCGGCGTCCTCCACCGCCTCCTTCCTTCTCACTCCTCCAGCTTCGACTTCCGAATCGTCTCCAAGGTTAATTACTTCTCCCGACAATATTATCGTCGTTTTTGTTGATCAACTGATGACCCTTACTGTTGAAATATGTTGACAGGAGCAATGTGGTGGTGTGTCTTGCTTTATGATCAAGAATTATGAATCTTCAAATCGCAAACAAAGGATCAACAACGATCCACAGATTATGTATGTTGGGGCATTTTTACTCGTTTGTGAATTGTGAACTATATAAAGTTTCAGACTTTTCATTTACCAAAAGAAAGTTCCAAACTTTATATTTTTGGTGTTGACTAGAATTTGTGGAGTTACTGGAGTGGAGATTGTGGCCGGACTTCATTGGTACTTGAAGAATTGGTGTGGTGGACATATCTCTTGGGATAAGACAGGCGGCGCGCAACTGTTTTCAGTGCCGAAAGCAGGGTTGCTCTCCGGTGTTGGAGAGGCCGGTATTTTTATCCAGAGACCTGTTCCTTGGAATTACTACCAGAATGCTGTCACATCTAGCTGTAAGCTTCTTCTTTAATTGTGTTTACTTCTTAAGTGTTCTATATGCAGAATTGATGATGTTCTTTTGTGAATTGTGTGATGGTCTTTTGTTTTTTTTTTCCCGGCTTTTTTAAAGATTCTTTGGCTTGGTGGGACTGGAAGAGATGGGAGAAGGAGATTGATATGATGGCTCTTCAAGGGATTAATTTGCCTCTAGCATTTACAGGACAAGAGGCCATTTGGCAGAAGGTTTTTCAGGTAAATCGAATTTTCTCGTTTCGTTAGAATTTGATCAAGCAGTAATGGAACAACTGAGAGGGGCTATTTTTATTAACATGTTATCTGTTCTTATGAAAGAAATTTAATATAAGCAAACCGGATTTGGATGATTTTTTCGGAGGGCCTGCATTCCTTGCTTGGTCTCGAATGGGAAATTTGCATGGGTGAGTTCGCTTATGTTGCTGAAGAGTTGCAGTAACTTCTGACTAGTAACAGTTGTAGTATGGCTTGATGATATGAGAGATATGTTTCGCAGATGGGGTGGACCTCTACCGCAGACTTGGCTGGATCAACAGCTCATTTTGCAGAAAAAAATTCTCAACAGAATGTATGAACTTGGAATGACTCCAGGTACTAACTGCTACAAGAATCAACTACTTAATTTCAAGGGTTTGAAAGGCTAAGGTTGCATTATATGAATTTTTCGTAGACCCTTGATGTCTTTTTATTTTTGTTCCTCAGTCCTTCCAGCATTTTCCGGAAATGTTCCTGCAGCACTAAAAACTATATATCCATCAGCAAAGATAACACAGTTAGGAAACTGGTAAGGACCACTACTCATGTTTCACCTATGTCCTTGACTTGAAACTATACTGATTTATTTATGGAGGCTTCTTCTCTAGAAATTGAATATGTCCAATATTATTTCAGGTTTTCTGTTAAGAGTGATCCTAGATGGACCTGCACTTACCTTCTTGATGCAACCGATCCCTTATTTGTTGAAATTGGGAAAACATTCATCGAGCTACAACGAAAAGGTTGGTCACTTGGATCATGAGCCCTCATCCTTCATGGTCTTTTATGCAAGAGTATTGCTTAGCGTTATGAAGTCTAATTTCTTCTGATTGTTGTCTTACCTCTTTAATCAGAATATGGAAGGACTAGTCACATATACAACTGGTATGCTTCATTTTTTCTTCTTTCATCGCTTCTTTACATCTGCTATCTAGACATCTTTAAACTGATGCGGAACATATGGCAGTGATACATTCGATGAGAATACTCCACCAGTTGATGATCCCGAGTACATCTCTGCATTAGGTGAAACAATATTTAAGGGACTGCAAAGTGGAGATAAAGACGGAGTAAGGCTAATGCAGGTAAATTGAAATGATTTGGTTCAAATGTTACTATATAACTCTTGAGTATATATCTCTTTTAGTTACATTAATTGACAGCCTATTCTGTAACACCATCCGTGCTTCTGATCCGTCCAGAAATTAGCATACAGATTTTGACTAATTTTCTAAGACAAAATCTCAGTTATTTAACCACTATTAATGTATATAATTCTGCAGGGGTGGTTATTTTCATATGATCCATTTTGGAGGCCTGCACAAATGAAGGTCAAGTTCAAAATATTTTCTTCCATTCGGTGGCTATCCGGTTCCCTTTTAATGGTCATTAACAATGAAACATGCTTGTTTTCAGGCACTTCTACATTCTGTTCCTGCTGGGAGGATGGTGGTCCTTGATCTGTTTGCTGAAGTGAAACCGATATGGACTACTTCGGATCAGTTTTATGGCGTTCCTTACATCTGGAAAGTCATTGATATGTTTATATTTGATAAAGAGCATGTCCAAGATTGCCCAACAAATATTTTCAACATCATATATGGGACAACTTGTCCTTACATCAGACTGATTAGAGCAGTTTATATATTATCTCTTCTGTTATTCTGCTGTAGATCCTTATTTATTTTCTTCTTAATTACAGGTGTATGCTGCACAACTTTGCTGGAAATGTTGAGATGTACGGTGTTTTGGATGCAATAGCATCTGGACCAATTGATGCTTGGACAAGTGAAAACTCAACTATGGTAAAGAGAACCAAAATTGAACTTGAATTGCATCTTAATACCGCTAATCTCCTTTTTCAGACTTAAGAACATCATATACCTTACTGTGTCTATTACTTTTATGAAGGTTGGAGTTGGAATGTCAATGGAAGGCATTGAACAGAATCCTGTAGTATATGATCTCATGTCTGAGATGGCTTTCCAAAAGAACAAAGTTGATGTAGAGGTAAGGACTAGTACATATTTGTGACTGATGGTGTAGGAAGAATGACTGTGATATTTTACTATGAACATATATGTTCACACATTCCTAATGTTTTAGGGATGGATTGATCGGTATTCAACGAGACGCTATGGCCGTTCAGTTCCTTTAGTGAAAAATGCATGGAGTATATTGCATCATACCATCTATAACTGCACTGACGGCGCCTATGTAAGTGGCTTAAATTCTTCTCCACTATCAACTTAAAAAGGGACTCTCATCTCTTCAAAATTGCAAGTTTACATGCTCTCTACTATCATGCATGGTTCTTACACCTTCAAATTTTGTGTCTGCATTGGTCTCATTTTCAATATCCTTGGTTGAGAGCAGGACAAAAATAGGGATGTGATTGTGGCATTTCCAGATGTTGATCCATCCCTTATAGCTAGACCTCCCTTGAGGCAGTATCACCGAAGTGAGAAATCAGTAGCATCAAGAAGAGCAGTCCTGAAGGAAATAACTGATTCATTTGAGCGACCTCATTTATGGTATTCGACTTCAGAAGTTATACGCGCATTAGGACTTTTTATTGCTAGTGGAGATGAACTCTCAGAAAGTAACACTTACAGGTTAGCCCCTCTTTCAACAAGCCTAGTTATTGCTCTACTGTACTTCTGTAACAAGTTTGTCATATCACTCATATTTAACTGTACTCAGGTATGACCTTGTCGACCTGACTCGACAAGCCTTAGCCAAGTATGCAAATGAGCACTTCTTGAAGATCATAGAAGCCTATCATTTAGATGACATCCTTCAAGTAGTCGGCCTTAGCGAGAAGTTCTTGGAACTTGTCGAAGACATGGACACACTCTTAGCTTGCCATGAAGGATTTCTTCTAGGACCATGGTTGGAAAGCGCAAAGCAACTCACGCAAGACAAAGAGCAGGAAATACAGGTTCCGATTCCATATACATCATGCTTCATCAATCAAGATCATGCTAACAAAGAATCTGAATATCGAAATTTTTGACATGGTGTGATGGTATTGCAGTTTGAATGGAATGCCAGAACTCAAATAACTATGTGGTTCGACAACACGGAAGAGGAAGCCAGTCTTCTTCGCGACTACGGTATAGAAATTCAGTGATTGCCTTCATAAGAACTCGCATCCTAATTCACACACATTTGAAGTTACTAAGGTCACGTCGTTTTACAAAACAGTTTTTGAAAAATTATTTCGTAAAACGAAAACAATAAATTGAATTTCGCATTTCTAAGATTCAAAAACGTGTTTGGTAAATTAAATTACAGAATTATATTTTTAATATAAAAACAATAAAACGTGTCTGGTATACTTGCACGAGGTCTACAAAATACAAATTTATATTGGTTTAATTTTAAATTTCAATCAAAATAGATTATATATGTATATTTAAAGGGTAAAATTCAATATAAAATTAATCTTAATTTTTTCCTAATATTTTTCAAATTTTGTTTTCAGAAATCAGTGAAAACTTCATTTTGACGTTTTCCAAAATAGTACATTTTCTGTTTTTAGTGTTTTTCGTTTTTGAAAATCGTTTTCTGAAAATAGTCTACCAAACACATTTTTTTGTATTCAAAAAACGAAAACTATTTTGTAAAACGATACCAAGTATTTTGTAAAACGATACCAAAAAACGAAAACTATTTTGTAAAACGATACCAAACACGGCATAATATTCCCGTTATTCTTTTTGCTTCAATTTCCTTGTGTTACTAGGAAACAAGTACTGGAGCGGGCTTCTACGAGACTACTATGGTCCGCGAGCAGCCATATACTTCAAGTATCTGATCAAAAGCTTACATGAAGACAGTGACTTTGATCTGAAGAACTGGAGGAGAGAGTGGATTAAGCTCACAAATGACTGGCAAAACAGCCGAAACACATTTCCTGTGAAGAGCACCGGAAATGCAGTGACTACTTCTCGGCTGCTTTTCGACAAGTACTTGCGAACCGCTGACATCGAATCACTCGATGAAGCTGCCATCATGCAATGAGAAACTGCTTTACTATAGTTCTTTGTAATAAGAAAGGTTAATTTGTGCTTTGATTAGGTAGTCAAAGGTATCATTAAGCTAAAACTACACAAGAGCCACATGTTTAAGAAGGTTTCGTTTTCGTAGTTAATTGACTTAGCGGAGTTGATAATGAAGGTTCTTGAGTAGGTTTTGGCCAATCACAGCAAACCCTGGACGGAAAACTTAGCCGCCAAGAATAAATCTTTGGACTTTTCATATGGTGTGTGACGATGCTTTGTGTGATAGTTTATTTGCATTAGTCAAAAGTCTTCTTTCTCGATGGATCCAGAAGCTGTGGAAATAAATATCGATCACTTTACATCTACACACACGCCTAACCCGAATACGATTTGTAACTTGTGACTTAGGTAATCTAATCTCACCTCAATTTATATGTCGAAATTACATGATTTTATCGAGGTCTTTTTCGATAACTCTTTAGGGGTTGTGTTTGGACGACGGAAAAAGACATGAGATTTCATTTAAAATCAGAATTTGTCAAATTATATGAACGAAGTTTT
Source organism: Geum urbanum (assembly GCA_946800695.1). Lineage (NCBI taxonomy): Eukaryota > Viridiplantae > Streptophyta > Magnoliopsida > Rosales > Rosaceae > Geum > Geum urbanum. Next base: position 49,455,022 of record OX327012.1, on the reverse strand, counting down.
TTGTTTGGCAAACAACTGCTGAGAAATTAAGAAATTATGGAAAAAATTAAAAGAGAATTTAAAGACTCAAAATTCTGACTTTAAATTTCACTACATCATCATATCTCAATAACATTATTTAAAAAAGTCATGTGACTTTCTAAATACTGAAAAATTAATTTACTATAAATCTAAACACTAAAATTCTAATTCCCATCATTTAAAATTCATTACGAAATTTAAAACACCTTTATCCAAACACAGCCTACCTACAAGATTCAAAAACTCATCATTTTCATTATATATGTAACCATCATCTAACAAATAGATAAACATAGTGTTTTTCCTCCTAAATTATCATAACTGAATCAAAACTACTATAGTTAGCTCAAATAACGCCCACATTCTAACCAAAGAACAATGGGACAAATTAGACCTCCAAAAAAGAAGAAAGTAAAAAATAAACAAGTGCATATGTTGACATGTATACTACACCAATCCCACATGGCCACGTGTCCCCCTTAATATATTTCCCAATTTTCATACCGAAGAATAACCAGAGTTTGGTCAGCTTGGACCAACTCCCACTATAAAAACCTTCCTATCTTCTCTCAATCTCTGTTGTAATCTCAAATCTTAGTCCTCATCATCATCATCAATCTTTCCTCCCCTGAAATCTCTCCATCTCCAAATCCACCTTTTTCCGGCGGCGGTGATCAAAGCTAGAGTGTTATACCTACGTATATATACATACGTGATCATCTAGCCCTAGAGACTTATGGATCGTCATGGGGATGATGGATGGGCGGACCAGTGGGACAACACCAACAACAACTCGTCGTACCCGGTGGCGGTGAAGGACGGCGGAACCGCCGCCAAGTGTAAGCAGAAGGTCGGAGAAGGGTACGTGAAGACCAAGGCGGTGGCGTCCACGGGAGCCAAGAAGGTCAAGGACGGAGCTTCCTCGGGGTTCCAGTGGATCAAAGAAAAGTACAGCAAGAGCATGCAGAAACGTTAATTTCTTGATAGTTTTATTTCGATCATTTTGTACATGAATGATCGATCATGCTTCGTTTTTATTTATTTCGAGTTGTTATGAGTTTAGTGTTTGGTTTATTAGAATTTGTTGATTTGATTCGTATTGTTGTTCTTGGTCGACGACGATCTATATATACATAATAATATTTAAAGCATGTTTGTGATGGATTTCTAAAGTAATTTTTAACATCAATGTTTCTTAGAAGAAACACTTTCAAGAGGAAACACCTCTCATATACTTCCTAAAAAATTATTTCTAAGTGTTATAAGTGATTTTTTAATTTTCTCAAAATATTTTGTATTATATCCAAATACTTTGAAATTGATAGAAATATTTTTTCTAGATTAAAAACACTTTCAAAAAGTCATACCAAACAAACACTTAATTTACTTACATGCATCAATTTGATTCAATGAATTCATGTGTTTATGAAATTGGTAATTGTGGCGATCTTTTTGGCAAAGAAACACGCGTGGATAAATTTTCTTTGACCAGTATATTTCTTTACTATAATAAAGGCGGAAGTGATCTTTATGGGGTTAGACTTCACCAAAATTCAATTGACAAATATGCCCATCGAAAAGAAAAATATCAATCGTGTGGTTGTGCGTATGCACGGGGCATAAATTCTAGTAGTAAAATAAAGATGATCACCAACTACAATATAGATGTGCCTATTTTATTCATCTAACCATATAGACATGCATGCCATGCCATGCCATGGTAGATATAGATCAATAACAAATTGTATCAGATACCGACTGATTGTTAAGATAGAGCCTCCAACTATGGATCACTTATTCGAATTCTTCAGGTGCTAATTAGTTATAAAACCTAATCCTTTTGTATAGTAGTAAACTTAATCCGATTTCTTAGCCAAACAAAATTAACTTAATCCGATTCTGTTGTTCACAAATACACATGACATGAGCTTATAAGAATCTAGAAACAGTACCAAACATGCCTAAAATAAGTTTATCATGACAAGCTCACATGTATATGATAAATTGATAATCGTGTGGATTACAAACTAGGGAAAAAAAATCTTTTGCCCAACTTGTTTGGTTGATAACGTGAACTTGGTGTCACAAGTTCAATCACACTAACGTCAAGTGAAGAGGGACTCTGATCATCTCCTAACAGTTAGGTACCTGACGCTTTAATTTTGGCCCTTAATCTAATTAGATGATCAACACTCACTTTCTGCTCTAACTTCATCTTTGACACATAAATACTTTTTGGGTTCTCTCTCTCATTGTTAGTGTTTTGCATCAACTCCGATCGATGTTAGTTTAACTGTTCTCCCATTATAAACCCACAAACATCGCATCATAAACACCAATCTAAACCACATCATCGCCTCAATCCCACTAATCAAAACCGAAAGACATATATCCCCAATTGAAAATTATGTTAAAATCTAGATTCTAGAAGCTTGAAATAATTTTGTTGGCCAAAAAGCTTGAAAATGTATGTGGAACATGTCGAAGTAAAAGTAGATGGGTATAATTGCTTCTCGCATTGATAGAAACATGTATAGTTGCTATAATTATCGGTCTATGATCAACCATTACAAACAGTGAGATAGGTTAAAATTGGATAAATATCTACTCTTTTGGAACCAAAAGGGGGATGAACCCAAAAGAGGGATGAACAGAGAACTACAACGACATGGTTGTGTCGACCTCCAGGAGGCTGAGCGCGTGGGTGCGACGATTTAGACGGTGTAGTAAGGGATGTTGTTGACCTCGTCAAGCGCTCAACCCAACTCAAATTAAATATGAACCATCTAACTGTAGTGGAAGGTTGCGATGTATTGGTTAGGTGAAAGGTTAGGACCTCTAGGTTAAAAGAGGATCTGAGTCCAGTGAGGAGGGTCTATGGGTGTTTTTTTTTGGGTATTATCATCACTAAAATGTAAATAAAATACTAGAAAATGCAACTGTTCAGATCAACTTGTAAGGCCCACAGTGTTGTTTGGACTTTGGACTACAAATTTGTAGCAAGTCCATAAACTAAAGCCCAAATACAGGCTCCACGTGTATAAACGACACCTCACCACTCCTATTATATAGCAAACACAATCAAACTCAATCTTCTTCTTTCTTTTCTTTATATTTCTTCTATAATTCTATTGCTGTCATCACTGAAAGCTACACCAAGAAAAGCTCAAACAGTCTCTCAGATAAGCTCTGCAAATGGCGGCGGCGATCCCAATACCGAGTCGGCAACTCTTCATCGATGGCGAGTGGAAACAGCCGGTTCGCAACAAACGCATCCCTATCGTCAATCCCGCCACCGAAGAAACCATCGGTACTAATCTCGCTCTTTACTCCGATCACAGTAACTCCGGCGATTCTGTTATATTCCGATTTAGTTCGCTAGCTTCGTATTCTATGATCCGTGAGGAGAACATGATTTTAGTTGTGGTTTGTTGTGTACTAGACTACTAGGTTGAGTTGTTTCAGCTGGTTAGATTATGACTTATGAGTGAGTAGTGATTAATAACGAGCGTGAGTAATTGAAAAAAAGAAGCTTTGATTTGAAATTTGAATTGATTTTGGAATCTGTGTTGTGTTGTAGGCGATATTGCGGCAGCTACTGCGGAAGATGTGGAGATGGCGGTGGCGGCGGCTCGGAAAGCTTTAGCCAGGAACAAGGGACATGATTGGTCGTTGGCGCCGGGGGCTGTTCGTGCTAAGTATCTGCGAGCAATTGCTGCTAAGGTAGTTGGTTTATCCAATTTGATCAATGTAGTTGTGTGTAGAAATGTAGTCAAATGTGGTTGCCAATGAATGTGCTTTATGTTTGAATATGTGTAGATAACGGAGAAGAAACCTGAGTTGGCGAAACTTGAGGCGATGGATTGTGGAAAACCGTTGGATGAGGCCCTATGGGACATGGTAATGTAGAGATTATATGGTTGAGGTGTTAGTTTAGTGTGCTTGATGCCTTATGTGGTTGCTATGTGCGATGCAGGATGATGTTGCCGGGTGCTTTGAGTACTATGCAGAACTTGCTGAAGGTTTGGATGCGCAGCAAAAGGACTCTATTTCACTTCCCATGGAGACATTTAAAACTCATGTTCTTAAGGAGCCTATTGGGGTTGTCGGGTTGATTACACCATGGTATTTTCTGCTTCTTTTTGTTAAATGAGTATGCACTAGCTTATCTGTCGGCTATATCGGGGGTTTATCTTGTTTATAGGAGAATCGTCATGATTTTGATGTTCATGGAGTGTTTTTGTTTGTCTGTTAAGGAACTACCCATTATTAATGGCTACATGGAAGGTGGCTCCTGCCTTGGCCGCTGGGTGTGCTGCAATTCTGAAGCCGTCTGAGTTGGCATCAGTGTATGTCCTCCTTTAGTTTGTATGTACTTTATATATTATTATGTTGATTTCTCCGTTATATGCCTAACAGGCTAACATCATGTTATCCATCAATTCCAGAACTTGTCTGGAGCTAGGTGAGGTGTGTAGAGAGATTGGTCTTCCTCCTGGTGTTCTCAATATTCTGACTGGACTAGGTCCTGAAGCCGGTGCCCCTTTGGCAACTCATCCCCATGTTGATAAGGTTCAGCTCCATTTTCTTACTAACTTCATAGTTAAAACTGATCATAGTGTTGCTTATATCCTGCAATAATGGTTGGTTTAGTGAGTTGTATCTACTACCAGGTTGTTGTAGCTTATGAACTTGTACTCAACAGATTGCATTTACGGGAAGTACTTTAACAGGGAGCAAGATTATGGCAGCTGCAGCTCAACAGGTCAAGGTATGCTAGCTCTGTTAATTGGCAATTGGTCTTCTTATTTGGGACTTTCATCTTCTTCAGTTATCTTATACTTTTTACTATGTTTTGTGGTAGCCTGTTTCTTTGGAGCTTGGAGGAAAGAGCCCAATTGTTGTTTTTGACGATGTTGATATTGACAAGGGTTAGTGTCTGTTGAAGCTTATCGTAAATAACTCTATGCTCTTAATTATATAAGTGAATACCTGCGGAAAATAGTAGTAAAGAGAGAACTACAAGTTTAAGCCAGATTCTTTTAGAAATACAATGACACATGTTAGTCATTGATTATCGTCTGTTTACTTTATGATACAATCAGCTGCTGAATGGACCGCCTTTGGTATCTTTTGGACAAACGGACAGATTTGCAGTGCAACATCGCGTCTTATAGTGCATGTAAGTATGATAGTAAGATGCTACATCACTTTCTATTCATCCCTTCTGATATACTTTTCTAATAACCGAACAAATTGCTTGACAATTCAATAACTCTGGGGGTTGGTGGTAATCACTATTAAATAATTGAAATTGAGAGTAAACAGAAGCTGTCTAGAGTTATTATCTCGCTGTCCTCTCAAACAAGCATTTACACCTCATTTTTTATTTCGCAAACTTGTTTCAGGAAAGCATTGCTGCAAAGTTTGTAGACAGGCTTGTGGAATGGTGCAAAAACATCAAAATTTCTAATCCTCTAGAAGAAGGGTGCAGGCTTGGCCCTGTTGTCTCTCAAGGACAGGTAACTACTGTTTTCTTTGCATTTGGGGGATGGAGGTCTGAATTAACATGTTCATCAAAACATCGTAGAAAATGGAGAAGCACTAAAATACAACCGATACTTCAATATTGTATTTCCACTTTGAGTCTGTAATAGAGTCAGTCTTGTAACCATATCTACGTATTGAGTTATTGGTGTTTGTGTTCGGGATCACAATTAAGAGATCAAATCCTATCCCGTTTTATCTGTCAGTCACAAGTTTAGGGTTGAAGCATCTAATATTTTTTTGCTCCATCTGCTTCAGTATGAGAAGATAATGAAGTTCATCTCAACAGCTAAGAGTGAAGGTGCAAAAGTTGTGTCCGGTGGTGCTCGTCCTGAGGTATAAACCTCATCCCTTATAAAGCCCATTTTCATTTTTGGTTTGCTACTAACATGTGAGTTATCTTGCAAATGGATGGCAGCATCTAAAGAAAGGATATTACGTCGAACCAACTATAATAACTAATGTGACAAACGACATGCAAATCTGGAGAGAAGAAGTTTTTGGACCTGTTCTCTGTGTCAAAACATTTAGCTCAGAAGATGAAGCTATTGAATTAGCAAATGACACCCAGTGAGTTGTCTCTTACATTTCTCATGAATTATAACAGATTTTTCCTAGGTCCCACTTTCTTCTTCTTGTTATGTTACTTTGGTTTGGGGAATTCTCCTTTTTGATGTTATGTTACTTTGGTTCGGGGAATTCTCTTTTTTGATGGTTTTAATCTTTAACAGGTTTGGCTTGGGTGCTGCTGTGATATCAAATGATCTAGAGAGGTGTGAGCGTGTCTCTAAGGTGAGATTCTCATCTATACGTTTAGTGTCAACGAGTCTTCCTTCCCCAATATTCATAAACAACATATTAACTGTTGTGGTCCTTTGTTCCTGTGCAGGCCTTTCAGGCAGGAATAGTCTGGATCAATTGCTCACAACCATGCTTCACTCAGGCCCCGTGGGGAGGCAACAAACGTAGTGGTTTCGGACGTGAACTAGGGAAATGGTATGGCTTTCTCTGAATTTGTTTTTGCCCGATGAGAACATACAATTATTGATGACTAGACAATAGATTACCGTCCCCATATAAACTCAGGGAACTGCTAATGGTGATCCTATCTTTTCTCTTTTCAACAGGGGGCTTGAAAATTACATGACCGTGAAGCAGGTTACACAATATATTTCCGATGAGCCTTGGGGCTGGTACAAGTCGCCTTCAAAGCTGTGAAAGCTTACTACAAACGGATTTAATAAGCGGTTTAAATTTGCACTAATTTGGATGTAACAAGTTCTGATATAACTATTAAAAGCTAGTTTCCACTACAGTGACTGACACTCATGGGTGATTGGGCTAGTACAAGCTGTATGTTCGAGTATCACACGTTTCAAATAAGTTATGAAAGAAGTCTCATGGAAATAATCCAAGTCTTGGATTGTTCTTGATCGAAATATTACTGCTTTCTTTATGTGGTTGCTTGTGTCCAAAGGGAGAAATATTAAGAGCTAAAGGCCACATGCTTTGGGTAATCTTTCATCCGTCTCAAAGTTTACACTTCTGCTTTCATCTTTTTCCTTCTTGATCTTCAAGAACATCCAAGTTGTAGTAATCTTTTATCTCTTGGTGACCACCTAAATTATTCGATAGGGAATTCCATTAATAAGAAGTGAAGCACAGCCTAACGTTTTGTGATCTAGGTGACTTATTTTACTTGCCAAATCGGTCCAGATCGTCAGCCAAATCTTATCCCCTGTGCCCATTTCAAATGTCAGCAACTTAGCATCTCCGAGTCTCGGCAATACAGTCTGCAATTTCTATTTATTATGAATTTGTGATCGATATGAGAGTATGAGACCACTGCCATGTTGAGTAGATAAGCAAGCCCATATAAAAAAGTAGCCCAATACAAACCATTTATCCAAAAATGGATGTTTATTTGGACTAAGCCCAAATATTTTGCACGTGAATGAATTTATTATATACTAGCCTTCCTGCAAGCGCATATGCGCGTGCGAAAGGCGTCGCGCTCGCGCGTGTGATTTATCGGTGACATACTTAAAAGTGTGCAATTATATCGTTTTCACTTAATTTCTTAAGTCCATTGCTCATGACAGAGACTATTGTGCACTTTCAGGCCTATCTCTATTATTCGAATACTGATCTAATCGAGATCTCTATTATTCGAACATATATCTAATTGAGATATGAGAAGAATTACCAATGATTGATAATAAAATTTGTAAAATAATATTAGCCCACTTCATATTAAGTCAACACTATGTAAAAAATGATCAATCACTGATAATAAATGCAGTGTCAGTGCATATGAAAATAGAACAAAAAACATACGAATATAAACTATTTAAAAAAATAGCAAAAGTTTTAACTATGTTGACGTCGATATGTTCAACGAAGTCCAACCACATTAATCACCATGTAGAACGAATTGTCACTCCAACTACAAATAAAATATAGGAGAGTTAAAACAAATGAATAAATGGTCACATACATGTATATGTTGAACATGAATGCGTTATGTAATTACCTGATCAATTTGTTCCAAATTTTTACGTTTTTTGTAGAACTGTAAAAAACATAAGTTCACTTTTAGTTATTTGCAAATAAATTTATGTTGACTATCAATGCTTATGTTGGATTTTCATTCCTCAACTTTTCGACTAAACTGTTTTCTTCAACTTTTCAGGGTTGTGTTCCGTCTGATTTCGAGGATTCGCATTGGGTTGCAGGCGAGCATAAGGTTTGAGTTCGAGGGCGAAGCTTCTCAATGAGTAGAAATGCTAGAGACCCAGGTATGTATATGTAAAAGGTTCATCTATTCTTTACACTACCATTTTTGGGTTATTCTGAAATTCGATTTCATGAGATTCTTATTTCCTAGGATTTGATTATGACGGTCCCGGTTGAAAAATAACAAAACGACCACTTGGACTTGGATAGTCTATGGAGTACTTCCGCTTACTTTGTGATTTTGGTATTGAAATTGGTAGTTTTAATCGGGTTTGTCAACTGGGAGATATTTTGTTGTCTTCTTGATTCGATACAGTAAAATTACAGGGAGAGTTAAGGAAAACATCGATTACTGAGGCTTGCTGAAAAGCATAATTAGTCAAAAATTGAAGGTGAACCAAAGTATACTTTCATTTTGTTGCCTCATTTTGGGTGTTTGATTATCTTTTTCTCTGTTCTTCATTGCAAGGGATGTCATCATCGGAGACTTCGATATTTGGTAAGGAATTTAACGAAATATGCTATATGCTTTCTGTTTGAATTGTTTGAGTTGGTAAGGAATTTAACGAATTTAACGATATTTGGTAAGGAATTTTTATGCGGGAAAGACGGAGGTGGTGTTGATTTGTTTGAGTTGGAATTGAAACAATTTGATTGTGTTACGCGGATGCAAGATCAGCCTGCGATGACCAGCACAAAGTAAGGATATAGTTTTAAGTTCCGTGGCCCGAGTTTAGAAGGAGACTGTATGTTGGTTTTCTTTTTGAACATCTTCAGGGCTATAAATCAGGTCATGCCCCTCCAGTCACCAGCAACAATTCAGTGTGCTACAGTTGGATGTCTACAGGTTTACATTTACAGTTATTGTGAAATTTATTGTTTCTGAATAAATTATGCACAACGAAAATGATTGTTATGACTTATGAGACATATATTAGGTCTTTTTGATCTGTTATAGAATGTAGAGCCGGGAGACTTTGTATTGTTGAGTTCAAAAGTTAACCTATGATCCTTCAGATGAAAATTTGAATCTCTGTTACACCTGCGAGACGAACTTGAAAGGAGAAGAAATTTAATGTGCCAATGGTATTATAACTATGCATGCAGTACCTTACATTTTGATTATATGGTCTTATAATCCAAACGTACATAATCTTCCCAAGAACACACCTATGATCTGCAAATTCTGTGCTTTGCCGTAGAGATCCATTGCAGCTACTTTACCTTTGGTTAGTCAATCCATGTTTCTCATCCCTTCCAGCTGCATTCACACCTATGATCTGCAAATTTTGTTTTGGCATTCCTTTCTTGCTTCAGGTAATGAAGTTCATGTTTACTACCCATCTCCGACCAATTTCAATTTTCAATGTCAAGTTGGGGAATCTATATATAATGACCCAGATTTCGATAATGAAATTTAAAGATAGTATACGTGACAAAAATGAAACTAAATACCTCACTTAATCGTTCATCTCACCAAGGGTCCTCGCATACATCCTTACCAGAGTTGCATCCATGAAAACATTTCATCATACTGGCACTGATTAGTTGATAATTAATCAAATAAACTTACCGACTATATTAGCATAAGCAAACAATAAATATATCACTGCCTTGATTTAGCAATATCTTCTTCCTAGGCAAAATTGAAAACGATCTAAGCTACCAGGGCCTGGTTTAAGCAAATTCAGCAACTAATCAGTGCCAATCCAGCTAAATCTCAACCTCCAAACCATGACTTATTCTGCATGCACATTGCTACTGTGATTGATCAAACATAAACTTTATAGAAGCATAAGCTAAACGAAATACACCAATTCTAGCTAATACAATGGTCTATTAACCAAAACCACACGCAACTTAGCCATAAGCTAAACGAAAAACACGGTTCAAGCTAAATCCTTGAAAGTTAGTCTTCCCTTGTTGCCATTTCAATTGGACCCTTTAAGGATACAGATGGGTGATGAATTAGTGCCTTTTACTAAGTCAAAACATCCTGGATATATATAACCATATGAAAACCAAATCTTTAGTACAAACTTGGATTCAAAACAGATACAGAGATCAAGTTACTGCAGTAGGTAATTGCAAACATCATCTTTTGAAAGCATCATCTACTACACCTGAACGAATTCTCTCAAAAAAATAATAAAAAGAATTTGGAAACCGTACTGAAGAATAATAACAATATGATCTCCATAAGAATAATGTATTCCATAAATATCCATTGATCTTTTACTAATACCCTTTCAACTGCCATTTGGACACCGATTCACTTGGAAAATAAGGTCCCGAGTATCCTTACATGACATCCAAAGCTGATGGGTTGGCCTCCTACTTGTAGAACTATACAGACTTCGTAACCATTTAGGAGTGTTGGTTAGTGAAGTTTGGAGTAGAACAGGACTGTTCGTAACCTGAAATAGAATAAGACTGTTTGTCAAACACACTTAACACCTGCTGTACAGGATAGACTCATGAAACAAATAGACTTAACAACAGCATTTAACTAAACAACAACATTCAACTAAACAACAACATATGATGGATGTACGTACGCGTTCAGATAAAAGCTGACAGTTTTCAACACGTCTTCAGACTTTGATAGAGTATATAATGCAAAACAATGAAGAAATTAAAGCCAGTCCCATCGAGCAAAACATCCTTAGAAGGATAAGTATAGCAAACAATAATACTTACCAATGCATGACACAATTTTCTTCCTCACGCTGGCTTGATTGGAGCTCAACTGAGACAATAGAGCCTCTAAAAGCAGGTCATGGTCGGTTACCATTAGATTGCCAAACTTATGAAGGACATCACATAAGATATCAAGACATTCACAATCTCTGTGCTCATTCCCTGGGGCAAATACAGTACAAAAGTTTAGCAAGAACAACTACATATGACAGCTGACAATAGCAATGGAATGTCATAATGAAAGAATTACAATGGATAAATAACATGCATCTACGCCTAGAAGTTGCTCAATTGGACCAAGAATATGGAGGCACTGTTACAACCCTCAACTATGTTTAATTTCTGCAGAATCCAAAGTGCAATAAACCAAATAAATGACACAGAACCTAACAACCCCCCTCAAACTTATGTGCAGAGGTTTGTGTCATTTTAAATTGTTAGTTAGAGACCCTTTATTATACTGCTCCATAACGAATTTACAAATTTAAAGTATCACAAATTTTAAACAATCCAATCTCTTCAACTCTAGCGAAACCAATATATGCTCATCTGAGCCACCTCGCCGAAACCAATACATGCTCACCTGAAACTAATGAAACCAAATTACCTTTCCAAAAACATATGCCCATAACCGGATGGACCTCTCTACTTGTTGGTAGGCTACTACTTGGTTAAATATTGCGCTTCCTGCCCAAATGTATCACCCCTTAAGTTTTTTTCTCTCTTTTTTTCATTTTGAAAGAAGACTCGAGTTCTTAAGGGGTGGAGAGTTGGCCTATTTCACCCAAATCCTTTAGAACTTGCAAGATAGCAGAACTATTATTGACATTGCTATTGCTGAGAAACATGATTCTATCGGGACCTGCTAACAGCTAAAAGATTTTAGTTAGAAGTATCATGCCAACAAATTGACTACCATATACAAAAGGATTGAAACAAATATTTAACGGCATCCTCCTAACAGTACATGCAAGCATTCATATTCATTATAACTGAGAGGGTTTACTCATGTTACAGGTCTGAAAGAATAGCATATAATGACACACCTTTTGCACGGGATACATGTGCATCCTGGGAAACCACAACTGTTGAAATTTCATCACTGAAAATCAGAAGCCGTACGTATCATCTATGAGATGCCTCGGTGAAATCCTGGAAAATAATGAATCACAGTGGATACACTATCATAACAGATGAAACATAAAACAAAAGGCAGAAGCATTAAAACGAAAGTAGAATATGCCAATATGGCTCTACTTGTAATCTGCATAAGTAACTTCTATGGTTACTAAATACAGGATTAGGCTTTTGTTCTATAAGTACAATAACTTCAAGAGGACAATCCATTCACCTTGGTAAGATACAAACACACATCAAGTGGGAGAGATACTATCGAAAATCTCTACTGACAGTTACCAATTGAGCCAACTATCTTGGTCTTCAAGTGTTTCTTGAAAGACGAATAATTAGCTGAACATAAAAACAGTTCGAGCAAGGTCCATCAATCGATGCATTTAAAGGGCCATTAAAGAACAGAAGTCTAGAAAACAGGTAACTATGACATCCCTGCACAATATCAAGCAAAGCAACAGTTTGGCATGCTTCCTCAACAGGACTCTCCTTCCATTGGTTCGGTATAGCTTCAGTAACAGGAGCAACATGATGTTGCAGAACAGCTGCACCAAGGGGTCCGACCAAATTCAGCCTTGTTGCAGCAGAAATAACATCTCTCATTGTGATAAACATGAAAGCTCATTGAGAAGAAGTAGTGCTATCCAACCCAAGCAATCCGCAGATAAGCCCAAATATAGGAGCATGGTGAAAAGTAACAACTCTGTTACTTAAAGATGTCTCCCTCATAGATTTAAGAGACAGTATCTCCGAATGCAGGTTGATTGAAAATGATGGTATATAGTAATCAAAATGAGCAAAATGAAATCGGAGTGAGTTTGAATAGGAATCGTGGAAACCCAAAATCGGAGGAGGTTACCTTTGTCGGCGGCGGTTGTGTTCTCTTTCCTCTCTTCTCTTCTTCGCTTTTGCAAATTCAGATCGAATCGGAAGGAATACCTCGAAACAGTTTCGGTGCTGAACTTCACTTATCGATGTGGCTTGCTCAAGTTGAAATAGACTCATGTAAAGGAGAACTTCAGAGCCCAACTTGAATCACTGCGACTTGCCGAAAACTTAATTCGGCTTCTCTTCGACATTAGGGCTAAGGGACATTAGGGCTAAGGGACATGAAGAAGAGAGCAAGGGACTGAGACCAATTTGGTGGCTGGAGGCGAGGGCGGTGCGACTTGGAGGCGAGGGCAAGGACCATTCGACGACAACCAACATTTGAGGCTGGTGATGGTTGCTGGAGTTGCGAGAGAGAGAGAGATGAGAGAGAGAGAGAGAGAGGAGTGAGACCGATGATATGGAGAGGAAAGTATAGGAGGAGGCTAAATCTCTCTGTCATTACTTTTTTGTCCTTATTTTCTGAAAATCATTTTATACCGAAGTTTACTGGAGGAGGGCAGAAAATGGTATTATCAATGTTCTACCATCAATTTCTTTTTAACCCATGTAAGGACTTCTACCTTAATTAATAGAGATTGTAATGTCCGCAAGAGGCGACCACTATGGACATATTTATTGAATGTACCTATAGTGTATTAAATGTACCTATAGTGTGCAGAAGATTAGTGGAATATTAGTGTGCGGGACACTTATCTAAATCTAAATTTAGTTTAGATGAATAATGCATGAGAAAACTTAGACCGTAAATTACTGTCTTCCACATTTGTGTTCCGCATATTACATAATTACTTCATGTTTACTTACCTAAAATGGTTTAGTTTAGAATATGAATCAAAATCAATGGGTATATGAAAAATTGATAAGGAAATAAATCAATCTCATTCACTTGTTTACCATTCATAAGGAAATGAAATAATAATGTTGTTAATACTCGATGGTGTTGTTTACGTTATCTTATGAATTGCAATGGAATTAAATTAAATTACTAATATATCTATCAAATATAAGTAACAACATATTTACATAGGAAAATTCTTCATTGAGGACTTCTATAATGAGGACTTGGTGAATATCTTCTTATTACACTACCAGAATAAATATTATAGCCGACGACCAAAAATCATTGGCTTGTTCATTATTTTTGTTAGCTATACCTATAGCCGACGAATCTTCTCTGGCTATAGTGTCGTCGGAAAATGGTTGTCGGTCATACTATATCCGACAACTATTTCGCACGTCGTCGGCCAAAGCTTCCTCCTCCGACCAAAATTGTTGAACGGAGAAACTATAGCCGACAACAATGTATATGAATGTTGTCGGTTATAACCCCAAATCTGAAAAAAAAAAATTGCAGATCTGGATTTCTATTCCCAAAATTGACGTCATCCTCACCTTCCTCTTGTAGACTGCTTAGGTTTCCAATCTCAACGGTGCCAACTAAACACGAGAATTGCACTCATTGAAGGACTTAACCCAACACCTTACAGCATGAGCTGACGACAGTCATGCACCACCTGTGTCCGGGATTGGGGACTTACCCATTTAGTGACTTTGGCATTGGACATTCCTAAAATGGGTATTGTACTATCGGGTTTGGTGAATTCAATAATAGACACCCGTTAGCAATTTAGATTGTATCTTGATAAAACAATACATCAACGAGAAGTTACTCAATAAGTATAGTGATTTTGTTTAGATAAACAAATTAAGTATCAACCTAAGTTCAGTCATTCGGTCTAAATGCTATATGAAGAACATAAACCAGATGAAAGAACGGAAAACGTAGGATATAGAAATGATTACTATGAGTCAAACTCAATTGAATTTGATCGATTTTTTTGTCAAGGAGCAAAACTAAACTAAGAATTCTATTTCTTTATCAATTATCACCGATTGAATAATTGTTCGAGACCTACGATTTGATTTTATCATCGATCCAATCATCATGTTTTTTATTTTCTTATCAACGACTAGATCTTTTTACTTATATGAGCATGAGTGTGTCTCTAAGGTGAGATTCTCGCTCATACGTTTAGGGTCAACTGAGTTTTCCTTCCCCATATATTCATAAACAACATACTAATTATAAGTCGTGATCCTTTTTTTCTGTGCAGGCCTTTCAGGCAGGAATTGTCTGGATCAATTGCTCTCAACCATGCTTCACTCTTGTATCAAAAAAAACCATGCTTCACTCTACCACTGTGGACTGTCCTGTTTCGAAAAATTCAGGGGTGCTAATAGTGATATCGTAGTCGTAGAACAGTGACTGTCACTCATGGGTGATTGAGCTTGTACAAGCTGTGTCTTAAAGTATTACACGTTCCAAATAAGTTATGAAAGCAGTATCGTTGAAACTAACCCCAAGTCTTGGGTTGTTCCTAATCGGAATATTCCTTCTGTTTTAGGTGGTCGCTTGTGTCACAAGGGATTGATAATAGGAGCTAAATGCCACATGGTTTAGAGTAAATTCCATCCGTCTCAAATGTTTTCAGCTTTTGCCTTCGTAATCTTCAAACTCAGCATCCAAGTTGTAGTCATCTTTACTCTCTTGGTGACCACCTAAATTACTTGAAAGGGAATTCCATTAATAAGAAACGAAGCACAACCTAACGTTTCATTTGTGATCTCTGACTTATTTTACTTTTGCCAAATCGGTCCAGATCGTCAGCCAAATCTTATCCCCTGTGCCCATTTCAGATGTGTCAGCATCTCACAGTCTCTACAATACATAAGTCTGAAATTTCATTTTCTTATACAAGTTCTTACACGATCTAGATCGGACTAAAGTCTTTCCAAATATGTAATGCTAATACTTAAATAGAGAAAATTCCTCATATTTTACCGAGATCATAGTTGTTACTTACTGAATTTCTATGCAAGACAGAGAGATTTCATATCTTAATTGTTTCGACTTAAGAATTACCACATTTATTTTAAGGTGAAAAATAGTGTATTTTTTTACTCTCAATTACTGGTACCTAAACATTTCATTCAAAACCATAATAAGAAAGTTTTTTGGATATATTCAGTGAAAATTATTCTAACGGCAATACAAGTGCACTATTTATAAAATTAAGAATAAAAAATAAATTTAACATTCTTTTTATTATTTTTTATTTAACTTTTTAAACTTTTTGTTAATTTTTAAATCAATAAAAATCTGTCGCTGTATATGAAATATGTTCCCATTCATTTGGTCCCACTCAGCTCCTTCCCATCTTCCTCAAAAAGCAAATGACAACAAATAAACGGAAGTTTCCTTCGACAGTTTGTACTTATCAATATCAGCAGCGAGTCTGCATATACTACTACTTCATTAACACACCGACACATATTACAACAGCGATCATTCCTCACCCACATTTCACTGTTATCAAAAAGTTCAAATCTTTTGTGTGCAAAGAGCCAAATACTGAAGCTTTATGCATTTGGGTTCTCCAGTTGATCAGTGAGATTGTGAAATAAAGGATTGCTGTTGCTTTTTTGGGGATCTGGGTTTGTGTTAGAGCAAGATGGGGAGCTCAGATGAGAAAGTTGTAGCTGTGATCATGGTGGGCGGCCCCACTAAAGGTAAATGAAGCTACTACTATTTGAGTTACTGTGATGATGATTGGATCCCAAATATGAGTTTGTTACTTGCGGAAAGTTTCATGCTTTGATTGGTTTTCATTTTTCAACAATGAGATCATTTGGTTTTTCTGCTGTAAATTTGATAGCTTTGCACTTGGAATGGTGAAATTTGCAACTTGGTATTAGAATGTTATGCATTTCTTGATATGTTGAATTCTGCAGGAACTAGATTTCGGCCACTATCATTGAATATTCCGAAGCCGCTGTTTCCTTTAGCTGGACAGCCAATGGTTCATCATCCAATTTCGGCTTGTAAGAAGGTATATTCAGCTTGTGACAATATAGTATTCGTTGTTTGATGTGATAATGTGTGTTTAGTAGCTCAAAGTTTTGATTTTGCATTACAGATTCCTAACCTGGGGCAAATCTTTCTCATTGGTTTCTATGAGGAGCGTGAGTTAGCAATATATGTATCATCAATCTCTAATGCGCTTAAGGTCCCCGTTAGGTAAAGTTTCGTGTTTCTCTTGGTCGGTGGCTTCTGATCAAATTTTGATGGACTGGATTGACTTTTAGTTCACTGATCAGTTCGTTCTGTTTAGATATTTGAGGGAAGACAGGCCACATGGTTCTGCTGGTGGACTTTATAACTTCAGAGATCTGATCATGGAAGACAGCCCGGTTATTACCTTTTCCTTATTACTTATTGGGTTTTCGATCGACTGTTTTGCTCCTTCTATTCCTTTTATTTGAATCTTTGAAATCCCTCGCTTTATCTTTCCTCCTGTTAGATATTGTATTTGAGCTGGTCTTAGAGCATCTCCAACAATGTCACTTAAAATTTTCCTATTTTGTTCTAAAATATAGCTCAAACCTATTTTAGCTAAGCATTTGTAAAAATTTACTTCAACAATATTATTCATAATTTAGCTAAATATGAATAAATACTTTGTTTTGATTGGTTAATAAAAATAATTAACATTTATTAACTTAGAAATTGATTACATTTACAACCTTTTAGGAAACAATTAATTACAATGTTGACTTTTACATCACCTAAAATTCAAGCTTTAGGTATGGGGATAGGGGATGAAAACATGAAATATAGGGAATCCCTAAAATAGCTAATGTGATAGGGGATCTCTTGGAGCTGATTTTAAAGCAAAAACCTCATATTATAGATAAAATTGACTTTTAGGGGATCTGCTGGAGTTGCTCTTAGTGTTCTAAGCACATACATGCCGCATAAAATTTATTGTAAGGAAAAATACTGATTTTGATTTACTTTTGCATGCAGTCACACATTTTCTTGCTGAACTGTGATGTTTGTTGCAGTTTTCCCCTTCCAGAAATGCTTGGTAATTGCTGGTGTTTGTGGAGTACTAACTTTAAGTACTTCTTCATTGTTTTGGCTTGCACAAAGTTAATTGAAGCCTTTCGTTTTTATCTGCAGAGGCTCACAAAAAATATGGTGGGATGGGAACGATCCTTGTCATTAAGGTTTGTTAACTGATGCACAAAGAAAATTCTGACGAAGTAAAGTTGTCTGCTGTTATATACCACATGTCCTCATTTTTAGATTTTCTTCATTTTCTATATAGGTTTCTGCTGAGTCAGCAAGTCAGTTTGGGGAACTTGTAGCTGATCGGGTCACCAATGAACTGCTGCACTACACAGAGAAGCCCGAGACTTTCGTATGTTGATATTGGGTTTTCATTTGAACATGCCATAGTGAACTTAAGTTAGAATTTTTTTGCATGCCTGCCTCTTTTTGTTTTTCCCTTCTTTTTTCTTATCTTTTTATGCTTCTGATGTCATTATGTTCAGGTCAGTGACCGGATAAATTGTGGTGTCTACATATTCACACCGGATATTTTTAATGCCATAGAGGGTGTTTCCTCTCAGCGGAAGGAGAAAGGTCAGTTATGAATGGTCTTTCCCGTTGTACTTACAAGATATGCTTTTGTTGCATCGGTAGTAAGATGTTTTGAGATTTCTGTCACAGAATTGATCACTGTAGCATTTTCCTTTAAACAAAAAATCTACTGAGATATGACTGTTGTTTGCAGCTGACTTAAGGCGTCTTTCCAGTTTTGAAGCCCTGCATTCTGCTACAAGGTCTTGAATTTTTTATTGGGAGAAAGTTTTAGGGATGGTTCCCACTGGGATATCTTTCCAGGGTGACACCGTAGTTTGAAAATGTTAATAACTGCCTGTTACGGACAATAATATTGTTGGTAACATTAGCTGATACAGATTTCATTTAACAGGAGTGCATCCACACATTTTGTAAGGCTGGATCAAGATATCTTGTCCCCTCTTGCAGGAAAGAAACAGTTATATACATACGAAACCATGGACTTCTGGGAACAGATTAAAACTCCTGGGTAAGAATTGCTATGCTATAAAGCGTATAGTAACTCTGCCCTTGTTGATCTGGCAAATGTGGTTAATATTTTGCTTTTGCTGCAGAATGTCCTTGAAATGTTCTGGTTTGTATCTTTCTCAATTCCGAGTCACCAGTCCCCAACTTTTGGCAAGTGGGGATGGTACAAAGAGTGCTAGTATTTCTGGTGATGTTTATGTTCATCCGTCAGCAAAAGTACACCCAAGTGCTAAAGTACGTTTCCTGTTAAACTGGTTTCACTATATGCACACAGAACCTTGCATTAGCACCGGTCTTGATCAGTTTTCAGTTCTTCACTACATAGTTTTAGTAGAATATAATTCTCAAAAAAAAAAAATGTTTTAGTAGAATATAGAGCAAGACTCCTGATATCCGGTCATACAGATTGGTCCCAATGTCTCAATATCTGCAAATGCCCGTATAGGAGCTGGTGTGAGGCTCATAAGTTGTATCATCCTCGACAATGTCGAAATTAAGGTATATTGCTGAAGTGAAAGTGTTGGCCGGATCCCAAACTCAAAGTTAACCTTATCCTGACATAGTTATAATGCTCTCTGTCAGGAAAATGCAGTTGTTATTCATTCAATTGTAGGATGGAAATCATCTATCGGAAAATGGTCTCGAGTCCAGGCCAGTGGGGATTACAATGCAAAGCTTGGGATCACAATCCTTGGTATTAACTTACTGTTCGTATTTCGTTTATTCATCCTCTTTCCTTTTCACTCTTCCACGAGTTTCATCTGTTTTTGATTCACAATGCACAATCTGATCAAATCACCATTTTTATATAATACAGGTGAAAATGTGACAGTAGAAGATGAAGTAGTGATCATGAACAGCATTGTCCTTCCTCATAAAACACTCAATCTCAGTGTTCAGGAGGAAATCATTCTTTGATAAATTAAGAAGGGACCAACCCATATACAACATCACAAATTGAGCATTTCTGTAGTGTCATATCTAATATTCAAATAGCTTATTGTTCATTTGTAAATTGGAGTCTTGTTAATAAAGGATGCTACAGGATATATGTAATATGAGGAATCGATTTGATTATGCGCAACAATAGAAACCTGTTGCATAGTTTTGTTTTCCAGAAAGTAAAAACTTAGAGAACTGCTTGA
Organism: Geum urbanum; assembly: GCA_946800695.1. Lineage (NCBI taxonomy): Eukaryota > Viridiplantae > Streptophyta > Magnoliopsida > Rosales > Rosaceae > Geum > Geum urbanum. The sequence continues at coordinate 49,434,895 of OX327012.1, read as the reverse complement.
TAAACTCAGAAAGTTGCAAACGAGCTTGGCATATATAATGATCGACCAACATGATTTTACACTATTCACTTCTACCTAAGCATCTACAACCAGCAATCAGTAGTATAACGAAGAAACAATCTGTATTGCATGTCAATAACAGTGTAACATATTGTTCAAACATCATGAGGATTGCCATTCTAGCATGGAGCATGAAAATGTAAGCATCCAACAAGGGGCCATGATACCCCTTTTTTTGTCAAGTCGACAATATGAGTTGAACAGAAGCAATTTCCTCAATCATCTGGGTACGAGAACAAAGAAAGCATCAAGTTTCAATTGGCTTCTCAGTAACTTCTGAGTACCATGACTTCCATGCTTCCAAGTAATGAGAAAACAGCTCCTTCAAAGCTGCAAGATTGAACACACAATATCATTGAGTTAGCAATCAAAGTTTTACATGTTCTGATGTATTTTATTGGGATTTTTATCACTTGGGGTATAGGGGTTTTCTTCTTGGCTAGCCTATATATACATAATCCCTACTGCAACCTAATGAGCGACGCTGAATTCTCAATTTGATATCATAACTCGAAACCCAAGTATCCCTAATCCCTTATCCTCCACTAGTTTCCTGTCACCTTCATCTATGTAACGACAAAACCAACTAGTCAACCTTAATAAAACCGAACACACACACGGACTTTTGAAGCTTCTGAAACTATGTTGACTCTTCTCCGTCGAGGTCCACCACTCCAAACCCCAATCTCAACTCCACATCTCCACACCCAAACCCCATCACCACCACCTTCCCAAAACACCTCCCTCTTAGCCTCTCTCATCCTCCAATCCGACCCGACTTCCCTTCCTCGGATCCTCCACGATCCGACCCACCACTGGACCCCACTCTCCGTCAACCAAATCCTCAAGCTTCTCTGGAACCACGGCCCCAAAGCCCTCCTCTTCTTCAAAACCCTCGACCGCCACCCCACCTATACCCACTCCGCCGCCTCCTACAACCACGCCGTCGACATCGCCGCCCGCTTAAACGACCACAAGTCCCTCTGGGCCTTCGTCGCCCGAATGAAATCCCTCCGGGTCGGCCCCAACCCGACAACATTCTCCATCATCGCCGAGCGCTACGTCGCCGCCGGAAAGCCTGATCGCGCCGTCAAGGTATTCCTCTCTATGCACGAACACGGCTGTTATCAAGATTTGAATTCCTTCAATACTGTTCTTGATATACTCTGTAAAGCCAGACGTGTCGAAAAGGCTTATAATTTGTTCAAAGTGTTTAGAGCTAAGTTCAGAGCTGACTGTGTCAGCTATAATATCATTGCGAATGGGTGGTGTTTGGTGAAGAGGACGCCGAAGGCGGCGGAGCTGTTGGCGGAGATGGTGGAGAGAGGAATCGAGCCAAGTTTGGTTACTTATAACATAATGCTGAAAGGTTATTTGAGAGCTGGACAGGTTAAGGAGGCTTGGAAATTCTTTTTAGAAATGAAGAAGAGGAAGTTGGAGATTGATGTGTTTACTTACACTACTTTGGTTCACGGGTTTGGTGTTCTCGGGGAGGTGAAGAAAGCGAGGAAGATTTTTGATGGGATGGTCGAGGAAGGTGTGCTGCCGTCTGTGGCGACGTACACTGCGTTGATTCAGGTTCTGTGTAAGAAGGATAGCGTGGAGAACGCGATGGTGGTTTTCGAGGAGATGGAGGGGAAAGGGTATGTGCCGAATGTGACGACGTATAATGTTTTGGTGAGAGGATTGTGTCATGCCGGGTTGATGGATAAGGGGATGGAGTTGATGGAGAGGATGAAGGGGGATGAGTGCGAGCCGAATGTGCAGACGTATAATGTGGTGGTTCGGTACTATTGTGATGGAGGGGAGATTGACAAGGCGTTGAGTGTGTTTGAGAAGATGGGGAAGGGAGAATGCTTGCCGAATTTGGATACGTATAATGTGTTGATCAGTGCCATGTTTGTGAGGAAGAAGCCCGAAGATCTGTTGGTGGCAGGGAAGTTGCTTATTGAGATGGTCGATAGAGGGTTCTTGCCGAGAAAGTATACTTTTAATCGGGTTATGGATGGGCTTCTGTTGACTGGTAATCAAGGTTTTGCGAAAGAGATACTGCGATCGCAGAGCAAATGTGGCCGCCTGCCTCGTCAGGTCAGACTATAAGAATATAAAGATTGTACAGAACTATAAAGATTTGAAAAGAACCAAAGAGTAAGACTTCTCTTGTGTACTTCATGGTCTGTGAATTTGTACAATGTCTGAGACGAGCATTCCCTATGTGTGCATTCATTGAACAACACATACTTATTGTACCCAACTTGAGACTGTCACTGCTTTTGCAAGCAAGACAACAACAAAGGGGAATCAAGGTCACTGCCTTTACATTTTCAGCATTATGGAATCAATGTCATGATGGACATTGGCTTGAGAAAAAATTGTGAGAAGAAAAGGAAGGGCATGAGAAGTTTGTATCAGCTTATGTAACTCTGGTGATTTGGTTTTGATTCAGTGAGATAAGCATGGTGTTTTCGAACGCTGGCCTCCTGATTTAATCCGTAGAAGCTGAAGTTACTATACCAAATCCTTTTTATTATTTACTAGAATTTGGGTACATGCTCTGCATGTGTTTAATTGGATATTATTTTTTTTCTTTCATTTTTAATTATTATAAAATGGCTGTCATCCTTTTGAAAAAAAAATGGATGTAATCCTTTAAAAAGAAAATAGTAGTTATTAGTGGAGTAAAAAAGGGGAAGTTTGGTATTTCAAACAAAAAAGGGAAGAGGTTTGAAACCCTAAAAATAAAAAAACCCTAAATTTTTTTAATTTTACTTTGTCAAAGCAGCAAGTAAGCAGATTTTCCGGGGAGAAACGGGAAAGAAGAGCAGCAGCAGGATCAGGATCAGATTAGTATCTAATACTCCCCCTTAAGCGGGATCAAGAGCATCTCGAGAGCCAAGCCTGAATAGAAGACAATCAAACTGAGCAGTAGGCAAGTTTTTGGTGAAAATATCAGCCAGTTGTTCACTGGATTTAATGTAAGCAGTAGACAAAACCTGGGACTGGACTTGATTGCAAATGAAGTGGCAATCCACTTCAATATGCTTGGTTCTTTCATGAAATACTGGATTTGCAGCGATGTGCATGATCGCTTGATTGTCACAATGAAGACGTATTGGAGCAGAAGACACAATGCCTAGATCACTGAGTAATAACTTTAACCAAATTAATTCACAACCAGTAGAGGCCATGTCCCTGTATTCAGCCTCTGCACTGGATCGAGCAACCACAGATTGTTTCTTGCTCCTCCAAGTGACAAGGTTACCCCCAACAAACGTGCAAAAACCAGTAGTGGATTTCCTATCAATGACATTGCCGGCTCAATCAGAATCAATGTATCCTTCAAAGGTGAAATGACCATGCTTCTTGATGAGAATACCTCTCGTGATGGTGCCTTTCAGATATCGAAGAATACGTTTAACCAGTTGAAGGTGATAGGAGTGAGGGGCATGCATAAACTGACTAACCATGCTAACAGCATATGTAATGTCCGGACAAGTAATAGTGAGATAAATCAACTTCCCAACAAGTTGTTGATAGGAAGAGATATCAGTGAGAATATCATTGATAGTGTTCAGATTAAGATCACTGAGGAGAGGTGATCGAGCAGTCTTGGTGTCTTACATGCCTGCAGTTGCGAGGAGATCACAAATGTACTTACGTTGATTCAAAAATAAGCAGCCTGGAGAGTGATCCATTTCAATGCCAAGGAAGTACTGTAATTGTCCTAGGTCCTTAATGGCAAAGGAGGACTAAAGGGAAGATTTTAAGGCTTGAATCTCAGTGTTACTATCACCAGTGATAATGAGATCATCAACATAAACTAATACCACCGGTTTGCCTCCAGTTCCAGTTCGAACAAACATGGAGGAATCACCATGACTCCTTTTGAATCCTGAGGCAAAAAGAACAGAGCTCAGTTTAGAATACCAGGCCCTTGGGGACTGTTTTAAGCCATAGATGGCTTTGTGTAACTTGCAAGCCATCCCAGGTTCTTTCTCTTGTTTGTGACCAGGGGGTAAACACATGTAAACTTCCTCTTCCAAGTCCCCATGGAGAAAGGCGTTCTTGACATCCATGTAAAACAACTTCCATCCATGATTAATTGCAACTGACAATAGAACCCGAACAGTATTCATTTTTACAACTGGAGCAAATGTTTCTTTGTAGTCCACTCCAAAGGTTTGAGTGAACCCTTGTGCAACAAATCTGGCTTTGTGTCTTTCAATGGTGCCATCTGAATGAAATTTCGTTTTGTAAATCCATTTTGATCCGACTGCTTTGTGGCCTGGTGGTAAGGGGACAATACTCCAAGTGCAATTATCATAAAGTGCCTGTAACTCATCTGCCATGACTTTTCTCCAAACAGGAGATTTGGAGGCTTCTGCAAAAGTTGCAAAATCTGAAGTAGCACACAAATGGTTGAGAAATGCACTGTGAGACTCTGAGACGTTGTTTAGAGTGCATATGTTGCCAAGGGGGTGCTTGGGAGTGTAGGACTCATCTGCCATGGCTTATATTAGATACTGATCTGTCCTGATCCTGTTGCTGCTCTCCTGATCCTGCTGTTGCTTGTTGCTGCTCTCCTGATCCTGCTGCTGCTCTTCTTTCCCGTTTCTCCCCGGAAAATCAGCTTACTTGCTGCTCACGTTTGTCAAAGATACTCTTCAGATTTCTTTCCCTTTGTTCTGTATAAACTAGCTGTATATATAGCTGTTTCTTGTTGATGTAAAGGAGACTTTGTAATCAAGACGCATTGATCAATATAAGGTTGCAAGATCAACCTGTTACCCCATTATATTATTCAACAAGAAACGGAAAAGAAGAGCAGCAGCAGGATCAGGAGAGCAGCAACAGGATCAGGATCAGATCAGTATCTAATATTACCCCACTTCCCTTTTTTGTTTGAAATACCCCGCTTCCCCTTTTTTCAAATGTCTTGTCCTCCATGAATCTGATTGAGAATGTAATATGTGTAGGACTTAAGCCCCATAAAGTTCATTGCAGCAGGAATAGAACACAGGTGAGGGTACTAGCACTTGTCCGCCCTTAATAACTGAGCTAACCCACACCAGTTATGAAGGTTATGTTTTCAGTGTTGCACGGCCATCATAGTTGGTGTGAAGTTGTGATGAACTGAATTGGGTGAGGACTAAATCTCATATTTACGATCTAGGTTACATATAGACAGTTAGGTAACTTTTAGAGTTTTTTACCAAAAATTGTTTCGGTTAATTCATGTGGAGGTTTATAAATGTTAAATGCGGAAAGCATAAAAAGATACGTAGACAATATATTGTTTAGTTGATAATTCTTGCGCCGCACTATATATTCATGTAGTTCGATCAAGAGTGAAAACGAACTTAAGGGTTACACTTTACCATTTTTGTTGAACTTAAAAAGAAGGTGAGTTGTGATCAAATTAACACGCTTTATTAGTGACTGAGAGGGTGTAAGTATCCGTTTGGCAAAACTTGTCACAACTCGTGTGCTTGAGTTGATTGCTCAATGTGATTGATCTTAAGGAAGTTAAGAATTTCCATTGGCTAAGATTAGTACTTACCTTATTAGGGTGTGATTAGTTATTTAGGGTTCATATCAATTAATGATATGATTCCAATACTTATCTGATGAGGTGAGATTGAAGTTACCAAAAGCTTATCACATCATAGTTCTTGGCAATCATGATAATTGATTTGTTGAGTGACTTAATGGATGCAAAGATTTTATCTAAAAATAGACATGTTGATATAAGGACGGGAGAGAGAGGAAGACGTCCAAAAAAAGAAAAAGAGAGGTTTTTCTTTCTGAGATAAGAGGTCTAGAGATTAGGGCGTTGATCTAATTTTGCTAACATCAAACTGTTGATTATACTGGTGTATTGTAGTATGTCTTTACTGTTTGTGCAGGACAAGGTTCTGCTGCAAAGGAAACAGAAGAGAAGTGAATCGTTTGGACAGCTTGCTCCATTGAAGAAGGAAACATAATGGTTTCCTAGTTCATCAAGGAGAAGTGTTTATTTTCAATCTACGTTTTCGCATTGTCATAGTTAAGCATTGAGTTCTTGTAGTTAAGCATTAACTTGTGTGTAAACAATTGGGTTATAGTGAAGTTTGGTTAGATATTTTTTCTTAAAGTCTCGCAAAGTTTTTCTTTTATAAGTTTCCCTGCGTGAACACTTCCTTTGTACTTCTTAGTGTCTTTCTGCTAGTTTAGTACTTTCAGAGGGGAGAGTAAGGACCCCATGAGTAGATCTCGAATGTAGCAACTCGTATAAGAGGTATCTAAGTAAAACATTAATTGATCACATTAATCGGTAGCATAGAAGAACTAATTGTATTATCATGATGAGTTGATTCTATGTAATTTTTGTTATAATTATGTTATCGTGTCAATATTTATGTAATCAATTGTAATCATCTATCATTAATATTGAATCAAATGATCGAGAATAACGAAACATTTAAGGCAGTTACTTCAACATTATTTGTAATCGATTCGACCTAACAACAATTGAGCACGAGACACAAAATGGATATCTGACTATGAAGTTAGTTGGTTACATAGTTACTTCGTTTTACTAATCAATCTATAGAAGAGTCACATGCTCTCTTCTCTTCGACACAAGAAATGGGCACAATTGGAAGAAGAACGAAGCGAAGAGGCCCATAATTGTCAATCATCCCCAAACACCAGTCCACCTCACCATTTTTCATTTTCCGCATTTTCTTTTTCAAACTCCCTACCTGAGCGCGGGGATTCACACTCCCACTTACCTCCGTCACTCACGACGGCGCTATTTCCGCCACCCTATCGCCGCCGCATGTCAAATCCACCACTTCCAACCACCACCGTAACAAACCCCAATCGATGAACTCCAAAGACACCTACCGCATCGAGCTCCCCGCCGCCATTCGCCAGCTCACCGATCGCTGCCTCTACTCCGCTTCCAAATGGTAAAAACCCTTTTAAACCCTAAACCCCCAAATTTCAAATCTTTGTTGAGTTGAATTCGATATTTAATTTTAACAGGGCCGGAGAGCAATTATTGGGAATCGAGCACGACCCGGCCAAGTTCACGCCGGCCAACACAAGATTCCAGCGCGGCAGCTCCAGCATTCGCCGCAGGTTTCGCACTAGTGACGTCACCTCGGCGATGAACACTATGACGACGCCAATCGCCGGCGTGTCGTACGTGTCGACTCCGATTATGGAGGAGGACGAGATTGTCGACGGCGATTTCTACTTGCTGGCGAAATCTTACTTTGATTGCAGAGAGTACAGAAGAGCTGCTCATGCTCTACGTGACCAGGGCGGTAAAAAATCAGTCCTTTTACGCTCCTATGCTCTTTACCTGGTTAGTTTTACTCTTCATATAAAATTACTCGTACCCATATCAACTTATACCAGTTGTTTTCGATTCGTGGATAAAGATTGGTTTTTTTTACGCGTTCCACAACAGATTCGAGTAGTAGTGATTAGTTTTTAGAGGTCTAATTAGATACATAGACTTTTGTTTTGTGATATATGATAGATGTGGTACTTCGGTACTTATAGTTGTATATGCTTTGGTCATTTTTTGTTGCAAAATGAAGGCTGGGGAGAAGCGGAAAGAGGAGGAGTTGATGGAACTTGAGGGGCCGCTAGGGAAAAGCGACATTGTGAACCGTGAACTGGTTTCTATTGAGAGGGAGTTATCAATTACGCAAAAACGGTACGATTGATCCTTTTGGACTCTACTTGTATGGGGTTGTGCTCAAGGCGAAAGGGAACGGGAACCTTGCTCGAACGGTTCTTGTGGAGTCTGTTAATAGCTACCCTTGGAACTGGAATGCCTGGCTGGAGCTGCAGTCGTTGTGTACTACTGTTGATATCTTGAACGGCCTTGATCTCAGTAACCATTGGATGAGGGAGTTCTTTCTTGCCAATGCTTATCAAGAACTTAGAATGCACAAACAAGCCTTGTCGAAATATGATTATCTACATGGAATTTTTGGTTTTAGTAACTACATTCAGGCTCAGATTGCAAAAGTCCAGTACAGTTTGAGGGAATTTGATCTAGTTGAAAGAATTTTCGAAGATCTTCTCAGAAATGACCCCTATCAAGTGGAAGACATGGATATGTATTCCAATGTGCTATATGCAAAGGAATGTTCTTCTGCACTGAGTTATCTTGCCCATAGAGTGTTTTTGACTGATAAGTACAGACCTGAATCTTGTTGCATCATTGGGAATTATTACAGTTTGAAAGGGCAGCATGAGAAAGCAGTTCTGTACTTTAGGAGGGCACTCAAGGTGGACAGAAATTATTTATCTGCTTGGACCCTTATGGGTCATGAATTCATTGAGATGAAAAATACTCCAGCTGCTGTTGACGCTTATCGGCATGCCATAGATATAAATCCGAGTGATTATCGTGCTTGGTATGGATTAGGACAAGCTTATGAGATGATGGGAATGCCCTTTTATGCTCTTCATTACTTCCGAAAATCAGTATTTTTCCAGCCCAATGACTCCCGTTTGTGGATTGCCATGGCTCATTGTTATCAAACGGATCAGCTCAATATGATTGAGGAAGCAATGAAGTGTTACAAAAGGGCAGCAAATTGCAATGACAGGGAATCGATCGCCCTGAACCAGCTAGCAAAGCTAAATGCTGATCTTGGACGTACCGAAGAGGCAGTTTATTATTACAAGAAGGATCTCGAGAGGATGGAAGAGGAAGAGAGCGAAGGACCAAATATGGTTGAAACTCTCTTCTTTCTTGCTAGATATTTCAGAGAGCAGAATAAGTTTGAAGAAGCAGAGGTCTATTGTACCCGTCTTATGGATTATACCGGCCCAGTGAGTTTCGTTTCTCTTTCCTTTTATATGCTTTATCCAAGTATAATTTTGATTCATATCCTCATATATTACGAATCAGTTGTAAGTAATTGTTATTTCGTTGTCCATGAGTACAGGAAAAGGAATGAGCAAAAAGTTTACTTCGTGGAATCAGAATGTAACAAACTGGTTCTCCTTCAATGGATGTTGAGCGCTTTCCTCCTTGATTTCTCGTCAGGGCACTCTACGCAGATCCACTCCTCTGCCAGTTTTGGCACATGGAATGACCAACTTACGAAACACTTGTAATGGGATTTACATTCGTCGCCTGGACCTTGTACAGTTTATGGGTTTGATTGCTGAAGAAATTCAATCCAACTCTGCCGCTGTGATATCTAGTCTATGACTCTAGGCTAGTTCCCCGTAGGATACAATTTTAGCATGAAAAGCATTCCATTTTCCATGTTACTGCATGACTTGATTGTTGTAATCATTACCATTATTAGTTCGATAATTTTTTTGTTGTTGCATAAATTCTGTGTATTAACTGCATAATTTGGCTTATATCAGTGTCATTCCTTTTCATTCTTCTTATCTGATGTGTTGCCTATACAATAGTGCCAAGTTTTCATATGACTATGAATTAAGGCACAACCATTCCAATCTAAAGTAGATTCTATCATCAACATAATCAATACAAGTCAAGCTTAAGGAAACATCCACTGGTTTCATTACATAATCCACTCAAATTATTTCAGACTGTCTTCCTCATACAGCAGGGTTAAAAATTCCACACAAATGCTAGCAAATTCAAGAGTTTCGCGATTGCATCCCACTGTTTTGGTTTATGATTCAAATCACTTAGTTGGGTCCGTGAAGAAGCTGTTAATGCCTGGCATGATCTCCGGGGACTTGTTGCGCACGAATTTGCGCAACATATGCTCCGTATACATCTTTCCCTCAGCAAAGTTTTCCAGTACTCCGGCAGCCCTGTTCTCCTTGTTCACTCTGAAACAGAATGATACTACATAGATTCAGAACCATTACAAGTCGATACAACATCCATACACTACAAATAGAACACACATTTAGCCAATTAAGCTTTCTTATTTACACCATCCAATTTATAATTCCAAACATGTAATGTGCCCATAACTTCCAACCTCAGTAAACAATAGGAAACTACGCAGGTTAATTAGTCATATTTGAACTGAAATTTACTGTCTGATGTTTCCTTTTACTACTCCCAGTAGCTCAAATGATCAATAGTAACTCTATACCAGGTTAAATCCTTTTCCCTCAACACAAGATGTAAATTCTTTTGGTCTCCAATAATCCACTTAGACCTCTCTAGCTATTAATCATGGACATAAACCAACATATTTCACAACGAAAAGCGTAAATTCTTCTACTTTTAACTAGCATTTCACCAGCATAATTTACCATCCAAAGCGCAGTAAAAATTCCGAATCTAAATATTAAAAGTCAACAAGCTTTTGAAGCTCTCGCATAGTAATAAACTAAGAAAGGCAGACCTGACTTCAGGGTTGATCGTAATATGACGGACCAAACTGAAAGCGCAGATCGCAACGGCAGCTCCGGTGGCCACGAAAAGCGGATACACCTGAAATAAAAACGCAGCAAAACGACGCCGTATTAACAACACTGTCACTATAGTCCGATCCAAAACCAAGTAAAAGTAGAGAGAGAGAGGGAGAGAGTACCTCAGGCCTCAACCAACGGTTCGCCATGGATGGATTGAGATGGACGGAGGAGATTGGTTTGAGCTGGGTTCTGGAAATGCGAAGAAGAAGAGAGAGAGACGGAGCTGAAAGGAACAAGGGGGGTTTTGTGCTTCTAGTTTTCTGAGTTTTTTAATTGGAGCGATGGCTTTTGATTGGCTGGTTCGGTTGGCTAATCGTTAAGAGACACGTCACTTTTTAGCTTCCTGAGTCCAAGGTTACTGTATTTAAATGAAAACAGAAAACGAAAAATATGGGCGCCGTTACGAGTCACCGGCCGGTGTCACAGGCAATATACTTGCTTTTATTAGTTACATTAATCCATCCCTAATCAAGATTTATAGCATTAATACTGTATCTTCTTTCCGCAATTAATTGAATGTTTAGTGGATAAGAGTATATTTGCAAATTAAGTATCCAACGAACAGATATCACTTTCATCCACATGAAGATCTATATGTTGTGCAAATCCGACTGATCCGAATTTATCTGAGTTAATACAAAGTATTTAACCTACACAAACCCAATTCAGGAACCTCAGTACGCTACTCTGAGAGATGGGAACAATTTCCGAATTTACGACATGGTTAAAATAAAAAACTAGTCTGCCACTGCAGTTCCATGAGGTAGAAGCTAATGCATCTTGCATCTCCTCTTTGCCATTTCATATGAAAACTGAATGTTATAGGCATACATATTGACGAACATTCCGTTGGGCATAGTTTCTGACTCACCATTGGCTTGTTGGTGATTCAGAATTGAGTCGTTGATAACAATCTCCAAACCATCCATCCAAGTCATTTTTTGTTCTGGCGTATACGATCACGCCACGAACCTTGTTTCTTGGCAAGTACCTAAAAAAACCACGGTAACAATTAATTGGATTCAACCCACATACCCAGTCTTTTGGGTTAGCAATAACTTATAACCAACTTACCTTCTCACTCAACAGGCTTGGAGGCTCGATTTTGTTGCTGTCCTTATTATCATTCTCTGCCTCAATGTCGATCACAATGGTTGGTGCATTATCTGAAGTACCAAACATGGCGTCATCGTGAGCAGCTCTGATCCGATCCTCCCTTTTCATCTTCACATTGAACAAGTAACATCATATACAAACCCAATTTCATCGAACTTATGAAGAAGAATGAAGAATGGGACATAAACTGGAAGAAGATAAGTATGACAGCAAAACACATGGCCCAGTTACCTCAAATGAGGAAAATCGAAAGCTTTTGCCTATATGATTAACCAGTGCTGCATCGTCATCAGCAACTGCAAACAAGGTGAACATAACTATAATCAGTCCATTCAGTCGCACAATGTACAATCTATATACATCAAACTTATCATTATCAATGCTCATCAAATCTAAACATGTAAAATGATCATAATAATGACAGAATCCTAGACCTTTACTGTCTAGTAGACGGCACATTTACATAATTTACCTTCAACTTCCTCATCATCAAGAGGCGCATCTTTGTTGAACTCAAATCTTTCCCAACCTTCCATGCCTTTGGTCGTGTCCTTCTCAGCTGCATTTAGCACAACACCATAATTATTTATACATCTCCGAGTAAAGTCAAGCATTACACATTAACATACAGCCCTCCTCAAGAACCATCAGAAGCTCACCAGTTTCGGCAAGTTGGAGCTTCATCTTCGCTTTCACTCTCTCTGCCGCCGACTGTTCATCACATTAGTACAGCTTATAACTCTCTAAGCATTTACAGCTAAAACAGAAACAAGTCTACGCAGCTCTATTGCCACAAATTCAAAGTTGCATCAGTTACATTGTGAATAAAATTGTGATTCATACAGTAACATTGAGCAGAAATTTCACTTGAATTACATTCAATAGAAACATACCATTTTATCATACCCTCGGATCAACTTGGAATAGTCAGCACCGCCGCCGCCGCCGCCGCCGCCGCTGCTCCTCTCCTTCTCCACTTTACCTCTGCTCCTCTCTCTCGCCGGCGACAAGCTCCGACTCAGGCTCCTCCTTCTCTCCTTCCTCCTATACCGAGGCGACCGACTCCGCCGCCGTCTTCTCCCATCTCCGTCATCCGATTCACTTCCCGACCTCCTCCGCCGTCTATCACTATCCCTATCTCTACTCCTGCTCCGCCGCCTCGAACGCCTCTCTCTGCTTCCGCTTCTGCTCCTCCTCCTCCGATCCCTCTCCGAAACCCTAGGCAACGGCGGCGATTTCGGTTTCGGATCCGGTTTCGCTTCTTCTACGTCTTCTCCTCGGGCCGGGTCGGGTCTCTTCCGCTTGAGCTTGTTCTGAATCGACTCAATCTGCGACTGCTTTTCGATCTCCGACGTCGTTTTGCTCGCCTTGACGAATTTGCTCATGAAGGGAGACGAGGAGGCGTAGGCCCCGCGCGCAGGGGAATCTTCGGAATTTGACTTCTTCTCCGATGTGGATGAGAAGCCGAGGCCCTGTTTGAATCTGGCGGCGCCTTCGCCGCGCCGCGTCAGCTCTTCGTAGTACGCCGCGGCTTTCTCTTCCTCCATCGTCGTCGTCGATTTGGGACCACGACCACCCCTTTGGCGCTAAAGCGCGGTATTATCTGCTGTGTCCACAACACGACGTCGTTTTTGGAACAGGGTTCTTGTAATATAGGCCCGTTCAAAAGCCCAATGGTTAAACCCATATGGAACACAATAGGCTCAGTAGTTCCTTCTCTCTTTTTTTTTCTCTTGTTTTTGGGTGAAATTTATGAACAAGATGGGGGGCCAGGCTAGGGCAGAATGATGGATAAACATGTCGGAATAATGTGAAGCATTGGAGTTTGTCGATTGTCGGGGTCAGTGTTACAAATCCCGGCTGGGGTAGGATTTTTTGATACTTAAGAGGTGTGGGTAGAGATTTGATTAAGACTAGACATTTGAAGAAAAGAAGAATAAAAACGAAAAAAACAAAATTGGGTACACCCAGGACCAGGACCGGCCTTAAGAAATTGGGGTCTTAGGCAAAAAGAAATTTGGGGCATGAACTTTTCGAAAAATATACATATTATTTAATAAAGTAACAATGTACCAAAAATTTTTTGAATAGATACTACAGTATATTAGTTAAGCAATGGATCGAATATATTTCAATCAAAATAGATATTGTTATAGAGTTACGTGATCAAAGTGTTCCAATAAAACCTGAACTTCCTAAGAAAATCTGCAAGAAATGACGTACAAAAGACTAATATATAAACAAATTAACATATAACAAAAAAGAGTAGAGAACTGATCGAAAATTATGAGTGAACTGAGTAACTGACAAAAAAAAAACAAGAAAAAAAAACTTAAATGATGAGAGGAGTTGTCGATCGACAACCTTAATGAATTGAATGAATGAGTTCTATCATCTCATTCATCTAGTATGGAAGTATGAAATGAACGATCAAATGAGTTGGAAGGGATTGATTCTCAAGCTAATACTTGTCCTCTCAAGCTCTCTCACAAAGTTTGAATTTTTTTTGTTCGAAAGGTGAAAATAAATTACAGGTTTGGGTTGAATTTTAATTTTTTTGAGGTTTACCTTGGATATCGTGATTAACTGACGCGTTTAATTGTCTTTTTATGCATACGTTGATAGTTGAGAAGCGTTCAAGTCAATTTGATTTCTTCTTATAAATATACATATATGACTTTAGATTTTGTGGACCTTTTGAGCTTGGATGCCCTACGCGTGGGCCTAGTCCATCTTGTCCCAGGGCCGGCCCTAGGTACAGCCTTAGCCCTCCCCTCCCTTTGTCTATACTGTCCATGGGAATCACTTGCTTTTTCTACATAGCGTGTGTTGGCATGTATGTGGGTGACGGTGAGCACATGTGGCCCGTATTTGGCAACATACGTGGGAGAACTCGTTCTGATACCGTGATAAAGTAATATAGGGTTCCGTACCAAAACTAATTGGCAATGGTAGAAATAACTCAAATTCTTATAACTCACTAACAATGCTACTCATTTTGAACGTTTCTCCATTCGCATTCTCAACAATATCAAGATCTCGTACTTATGAGTATCAACACGCGGTACAAAATTTTATTTTCTTACCTCATCCTCTCTTCCGATCTCTACCTTGTCCGACATCTCGAAGCAAGAAGACACCTCTAGGGTAGGTTGCCAAATTGAGAGCTTTAGAACAGTGCTTAAGCCCTTGCAGGTTCCTTTATTTGGTAGTTAGACTCTCTCCCATAGAACTTTAAAGACACTTTGAAATAAAGAAAGCCATATCTAATTTTCTGCGACTCTGATTCAAAGATGTAAATATATTTGGGAACCTCTGTCCAATGAAAATCAATCTGAATCTCGACTTTTCCAGATATAGTAACTGCAAAGATAAAATTAACCAGTCTCTAGCTCTCACATGAACAAGAACACGTACCTTTTGTACACATTATACTCTAGCTAGCGTTGTGTCACACCACAGAGAATCAGATCGGATCAGATCAAGATCAGATTGGCTAAGCTGGCTGAGAATCTGTGCTGGAACCTCCCAAGGTCGATTATCCAAATCAACAAAAGCCATGGCCCAAATTCCAACGACCAACCCCATAGGACTTGCCACCATATCAAATCAAATTATTAATTTTATATTTTTTTTAAAAAAGAGAGAGAGAGAAAATACCATGATTTTAGTTTACTATACGCAAATGGGGAACAACCCGCCAGCTCGTGGGCCCCGCCAACGCAACACAGAGAGAGAACGAGAGATCATGCAGAGATATCGTCGTCGTCGTGTCCGTACGATCTGAGAGAGGTGGTGGCGGTGGTGGCATGGTGGCTACTTGGTCACACGGTCTCCTGTCGGCTCTCTTGACGCCGCCGCTGCTGTGGGACGTACTGAATAATGTGAGTGCATGATTGATGACGCGACCGAGTAATCCCCATGCAAAAGCTAGAGGTAACTTTTGAGTCCGGCCACTGTAATTTATTATTTGACAAGAGGTGAGGTCAAAATTTGAACAGTAACTAGAGATAGGTGAAGTCAAATTCACAGTTAAATTTGTCAAATTCACGGTTAAATTTGTCAAAAACCAAAAATATGGTAATAAATTTAAGAATTGAAGAGAGAACTTAATTTGAATCAATTTTTTTTTTAAAATATAATTAAGATTTTTAACAAAAAGTTATATTTAACTTATTTTTAAGATATCTGTTAGAATATTGTATTGAAAAATAGTCAAATTTAATTTTATATTTAAATTAGAAAGACTTTTAGGATCATATGCCCACCATATTAGAATCGCACAGCTACATATATCAAATCGGGGTCATCGTATCAAAAACACCAAATAAAATTTATTTTTATTATGGGATAAATTAAAGGTCTTATTTTATAATGAGATTTTTCTTTCTTCCTCTTGTTCATTTGTGATCTTATAAATCCATCCATAGGTTGATACCAACTTTCTTCTAATGTTATCATACAGCTATTGGTTGTGATCCCACTTCCCCATTTGTGTCCCCTTTTGGCTTTTGCATATACCAATCAGTTGCAGCAAACACAAGAACTAATCGCAGCCACTTCCCAAATGTGTCTGCTTTGTAATTTTGAACAAAGGGATCAAAACATCTAGTGGTGCATATATTAATAGTGAAGCTAAAGATTGGAGCTTTCTGCAAAATATTATGATGGGATGAGTTCATAGATTTCAGTCAACAGTTCCATTCTCAAGAAACCAAACACAACTTACAAAAATGACTGTTTGGTGTCGCTGCTAGTCTGTATCTGCATAGCTAGTCATCTTAAATAGCTACCATAGTTAACTCAAGAGGATCCAATAGTCTCAGTCAACAGTGACATTTTCATTTCCGTGGATCTTGAAGATCTCACACTTTAATGTGGACATGACAATGCTGCACTACAGTCCATAAATATAATGGCTTCCATTTCCAAGCTAGCCAGTCCCAACCAACTAGTGGAGGAACATTGATATATTCCAGAAGAACACAGCCATATTGAAGAGAGGGAGACCTGGTTTGATCCAGCAAGTTTTTCAAAGCATTGTCCATGCCAAGAAATTATATAGAAAGTTCCACATAGAAAAATGATGCATGAGATATTGCTCAAGATTTTCCTATAGACCATTGACTCAGCTGGTTTGATCTTTTGATTTAAAGTCAAGTTTGCCCATAATCAAAATCAAATCTTTATTTATTTGGTCTCTAGACTCAGGGTCCACATATAATACAGACCATTGGTTTTAGCACACAGAGAAATAGTGGGGTGAGAGTCTATGTTAAAAATTGAAAAATCTGTAAACCTAACATATATTGAAAAATCAGAATCAGGTTTTTGACATTAAGATATTTCAAACTTTTCTATCAGACTAATCAGAGATATCAATTTGCTTAATGTATAGTGTACATCCTTCCAAATAAAAATGTGAATCCAAAGAACTTTGAAGTTGCACGACAAGAATAGGTAGCACATTTAGCTAGAATTATTCTTGGTTCACTATTAATTAACTTCAATTTCATATGAACGGTTTGATAATATATTTTTTTCAAGATTTATCTTGATTTACTAGAAATGTGATTCACTGAATAATTTTCGGAAAACAATCTCAATCCGACTAACTTTATTTTGAGAGAAGAAAGATTCATTGCGGATAAGTCTACTAGTTAGAACTTGTGTGATCATAGCTCGCCAGAGTCGGTCTTGAGTATAGGCCGACCTTATAGGTCTGTGCCTAAATTCGCTATCAGGAAGAGACTCTAAAATTAAACTTAAGTATGCACAATATATGTATTCAGACCCTTATATTTTTATTTAACCTAAAATTCATCTAATTTTCGGCATGTGAAGGCTACTCCTTTAGCTCGCCTTCATGTGCAAGGAATGTTTTCGGCCTTGGTTAGTCTATTACTTGTAAATCGAGAGGAGAAGAGCTGTAATAATTTTTTTTCCTTCTTTTTTTTACTTTTGTATAAAAAGCAAGAACTTTATTACCTGGTTGTGCATACCCTCCAGAAATGTAAAACGTGAAATCGAGGAGCTGCAAGAAGTTAGAAAGGAACTGTAGTCAGGTCAATATCTTTCTTCCCACTCAAACCAACCAGAAAATCGTCAGGAAATCTAATACATTACCCCACAGAATCCTCCAATATGAAAAATCCTCAGCACCAGAAATAGAGAGAGAGAGAGACGTTTATACGTCGTCAGTGACCAAATTACGAGACTAAGTAAATAACCAATATATACATATATGAATTCATTGACAAGACAATAGACAAGTTGGGTGGTATAACCCTCTCTCTTAGATTTGCAAAGAGAAAACATAATCTCACAGACAATATTTGGATCCTCACAATCCTCGAAAGCAAAAGCTAACCCACTATAAAACTTCACCCACCTCTTCATTTTTCTCAAACACAAAACCAAACATACCTCCTCTGTTTCTTTCTTACATTTTCTTCAAGGACCCATCTCAGTGATTGTTCAACAAAGCCTTAATGGCGATGACCGGAGATGTTTTACGGCGAAATATGCCGGAAAGTTTTGATCTTTCCGATGAGGAGCTTCATGTTTTGGCTGTGGATGATAGTATTATAGACAGGAAGGTTATTGAGAAGCTGCTCAAGATTTCTTGCTGTAAAGTGACTGCTGTGGAGAGTGGAACTAGGGCTCTGCAGTATCTGGGTTTGGATGGAGAGAATAAGAAGAGCTCAGCTGGATTTGATGTAAGAAAATTTGGGAAACCATTTAAGGGTTTTACATGTTTGGTTCATTATCTCAAATGGGTTTTCTGACATGTGTGTGGTTGATTTGGTTTTTGCAGAATATGAAGGTGAATTTAATCATAACAGACTATTCCATGCCTGGGATGACAGGATATGAGCTGCTTAAAAAGATCAAGGTTTGTTCTTTCAGGCCTTGTTGTACTTTAATTGGTTAGAACTCAAAAGCTTAGAATTTTGAGATTGATTTTGTGTGATATGAATGTTTGAACAGGAATCATCAGCTTTTAGAGAAGTTCCAGTGGTGATTATGTCTTCAGAAAACATTCTCACTCGTATTGATAGGTATGTTCTTGGATCAAGCTTCCTCTGTTTAATTTTCAATGCTTATTTAATTTGTTGTGTAGATCATATGCCATGTATAAAGTCTTGTTAACATCTTAGAGCAAAGATTAGAGCTCTGGTGATTCTAAGATTTGTTTTGTGCATAATATGAGTTGGTTATGTTAAATCACACATGAATTTGATCCATATTAGGTTTGTACCTCATTCTAATTATCAATTTTGGGACTTTATGTATGTGTCTAATTCATATAGAAGCAAATACATAACAGGATATGATCTGTGGTCTAAATTATCTGTGTTGTGATAGCAAATTAGTTACAAGATGTGATCTAGGTGGGTCTAATGATTGGTCTTTAATCTTCTTGATTACATAGTTGGTACTGGACCAAATTCTAAATAAGATATGATCTGTCTTTTGCCTCATTGGGAGTCATTTGCTACTGTCAAATTATGTGGATTATCTCAAATCCCTTTGATGGGGATCATCAAATCTTTTTGTTTGATTGAAAAAGATCCTCAAATCTTTTAGAAAACTCTTTCTCATCGTCTTACCAATAATATTTTCTGAAAATGAATCTCTTTTCTGTAATTTTTTATTATTATTTTGGTATCCATCAGCTATCATGCACTATAAAAAACAATCATGGTACAACCAATTACTTAAACATCTTTATTATCTTAGGGTGGAGTGGTTTGTTTGACCTGTCATGTATAACCAAGTTTAGATGACCCTTCATGAGACTAAGAGTTCCCATAGAGATGATCTTCATAAAAGATATTGGCTTAATAATTGACCAACTAAAAAGCTACCATCTTGACTTGGAAATGAAGTGTCTATTTTATATATGATGAATTGAATCAAGACATCTTTTTGATGCTGGCAACCTGTTATTAATGTCCATAGTAAAGTTATTGACAATTTTTCTTTTTGAATTTGCCAACAGATGTTTGGAGGAAGGAGCTGAAGAGTTTATAGTAAAACCAGTAAAACTTTCAGATGTGAATCGCTTGAAAAATTTCATGTTGGGAGGAGAAAGAAAAGTAAATGCAGCGGTGAAGAAGGTTCAGAAAAGACCACTTCAAGTTGACTACAGCATCAATGCATCATCGCCAGCCTCACCTTTGCCGCAAATGTCACCGTCCTTTGCTTGTAATCTTGCATCGCTTCATTCATCACCATCTTCATCTCCATCATCGCCTCTACCCATATGTCCAGCAAAGAGGCCTAGATTGCAAAGCACAGAGTGACATTGTCTGCCATTAGTGAATTTTCATCACTCTGTCCTCATTTCCATTTTTGAGATTCCCATGTATGTTTGTTACCACTGCTGTCCCCCTTGTAAATTCTAACTTGAAACTTCTAGGAAAAAGTAGAGGAATGGTAGAAAGTCTAGGATTGAAAGTTTCTTTGGGGTTTCACTTTTTGCTGATGTTAAAGATGGAATCACATTACAAAATCATCAATGAAATCCCCAAATATTGAAGGGAATATTTTGTTGCCTGTATGATCTTATTCCTTCAAACTATGTTGGGATCTTGTAATTGTCAACCAGAATTTTGGAATCATTTCACATGCTGTGGTTGCACTTGCTTCCCAATCTCACGTTGGTCCCCATTAGTCTGCATTGGTCTCAAAATTCCACCAAAGTGATTATTGTGCTCAATGTTTCTACAAACAATGTAGACCCTCTATCCTTTTGCTTCACATGACTTTCTAAGGGGGCCCTGTCAAGATTTTCCATATGATTTCTCTATACTTTTCTTGTTCATGTCTTTTATTATTTGCACTTCTTCTTTGCAGGCACAATCGTTCTTTCATATTACTTGTTCGTTTATTTTGCAGGCACTATAGGTCTTGGTCAAGCTGTCCTGCCACGTGTCAAGTGAAGGTAAGTCCACATGGCACTTTCGACTTGGATTTTCTTGTTTCATAATCACTCTTAATTTTGTTAATAACAATGATCAAAACAATGCATTTCCTACTCAACAATGAAATTTGGAGTCATTCAAAACTAACATCCATATACATTCATCAATTCTTCAAACATAGAAGGTAACACCATTCATGGTGCCAACAAACTCATTCCAACAGCTGGAGTTAATAGAATGTTGCACTATCAGTCTATATCAGTACCATAATTTTTTCAGTACCAACAACGCTCTAATTCCATGCATACGGTGTTTTAACCCAACACAAGAAATATAGGCCGGCTGGCCAATAGCCATCATAAGCTTCACAACCACCATCTGCCAAATGTTGTATGCAGCAGGGCCATCCTAGTAACTTCCACTAAACCAAACCCAGCAAGAACACCTACCATCATTGAAAGTGTCAACAACAAAAACACAATCATTGAAGTAGCTATCATAATATGAAGAAACACAACAAGACACTTAACGAACTTGTGTTTGCTTCCTTTGAGACTCTTCTGAGAAGGACTTGTCATCTTACTGCTTTTTCTCGGAAGTACTAGTGCTCCTTTTACATGTGAAGATCATTTTCAGGTGACAATTCCAGAGAATGACGGCCTCAGATGGTACAATGCTGGCTAAGATCATTGCAGCCACGGCTGCAACGACTCTTGTCATTGCCGGTATCTTTTTCTTCTTATACAGATTGTTAGCTGCTCGGCGCTGCCCTAAAGACAAAGCGAAAATTGGGAGCTTTCGTAGGGAGGAAGTTAAGGTGACTAATCGTGAAGATCAGCTTACGCAATGCAGTGCAAGTGTGAAAGGGTTGATTGTTGATGAGAATGGAGTGGATGTTATCTACTTGAGAAAACTAGAAGTTGGACAAGTTCAAACCCATTTTGCAAAGGTAGTGTTCAATCCGAGTTATGAAGATGATGAAGAAGAAGAAGAAAAAAGAGTGGATACAAAAGGAGAAAAAGAAGCCAAAATTCCGAAGCCTAAGGCTGTTCATTGTCATCATGAGCCATCTGATTTGATCAAGCATGAAAATTTGGCAAAACCATCAGTGCAGAATCCTACTTCAGAAGATGTGGTTTCATTTCCAAGGCTACAACAGCGGTTTCCGCTTCGTCCTACTCCATTTAGGATAACTCCATCAAAGATGTTGGAGAAGCAAGCAGTAGAATCACTGTCACCTCCACCACTCCCTCCATCAATAGATATATCTGCACCACCAACACTACCACCTCCACCTCCACCTCCACCTCCACCTCCTCCTCCTCCGTCAGTGCCACTCATACAGCCACCGCAGCTTCCTATTGTAGCTAGGAGAAATCCTCTACCACCTATTCCACCAATGGCAGGTGCTTCTGTTTTGTCACTAAAACCTCCACCTCCACCTAAATTCAAGGCAACCAACAAAGGCAGGGGAGAGGCTTCAGCCAGAGAGAGCTCAGAAAAAAGCGTTGTTGCGAAAATGAAGCTCAAGCCATTGCATTGGGACAAGGTTATGGCCGCTGTGGATCACTCAATGGTCTGGGATCAAATCACTGATGGATCTTTCAGGTAATATCCAAGTCTCACTTTATATGTTCATTTTCATTTGTGTAAGCTATTAAATGTTCTAGGTTTTAACAATTTGTATGTGCTAATAATCAGATTTGATGATGAGCTTATGGAAAACCTGTTTGGGTATAACATTACCAAGAACCAAACTACTGAAAGGAATAGCAATATATCAGCCTCATCGAAGTTTAACTCTGCCCCAACAGCTCAGGTTTTCATTTTAGACCCCAGGAAATCCCAAAACACAGCCATAGTACTAAAGTCTCTCACAATCTCTCGCAAAGAAATCATAAATGGTCTTCTTGATGGTCAAGGAGTCGGTCTAGAAACTCTCGAAAAACTCACCAAAATTTCTCCAACCAAAGAGGAAGAAATCAAGATCCTCCAGTTCAATGACAACCCGAATACGCTTGCAGATGCCGAGTCTTTCCTCTACCACATTCTCAAAGCTGTCCCTTCGGCTTTCACACGCTTCAATTCAATGCTTTTCCGGGCAAATTATGACCCCGAGATCCTTCACCTAAAGGAGTCACTACAAACACTTGAACTAGGATGCAATGAGCTAAGAGCTCGAGGTTTCTTCCTTAAACTACTAGAAGCGATTCTCAAAGCTGGAAACCGAATGAATGCTGGAACTGCTAGAGGAAATGCACAAGGCTTCAACCTTAATGCTCTACTGAAGCTGTCTGATGTCAAAAGTACTGATGGAAAGACTACTCTACTCCACTTTGTGGTTGAACAAGTAGCGCTATCCGAGGGTAGAGACTTAATGATCAATCAGAGAAGCCATACTAGTACACCAAATTTGGATCATATTAAAGCTGAAGAGAAAAGAAAGGAGTACTTAATCCAAGGTTTACCAAAGTTGGGAGGCCTAAGCAACGAGTTATGTAATGCGAAGAAAGCAGCTACGATAGACTATGACAGCTTCATTCGTATGAGCTCCACCCTCGCTGGCCGCGTTGATGAAATCCGAAAGGTTTTGCCGCTATGCTGCAATGGTGAGACAGGTGGATTTGCAAGAGAAATGAAAGGGTTTCTGGAAGAATGTGATGAGGAGCTCAAGGTAGTGAGACAAGAGCAAACTAGAGTAATGGAACTTGTGAAGAGAACAACCGAGTATTACCAAGCCGGCGCTTTGCGAGACAAAGGTGCTCAGCCACTTCAGCTCTTTGTGATTGTGAAAGGCTTTCTAGACATGGTGGCTCTTGTTTGTGCAGAAACTACAAGAAAGGTACAGAGGAAGAGTTATAATACTACAACCACTGGGGGATCATCATCACCTCCATTGTCACCTTCACTCCTATCACCGACGAAGTTGCAGAACTTTCACTCCCATTTCAACTCAAATGTGGCTTGGACATCTTCCAGTGATTCGGAAGATGATTTCAAAAGTTGATTTAGTGTAATGTGATTCCTTTTCCTCAGCAAACCAAATGTAACGAAAAGGAAACGGGCTTCCTTTTGGCCCATTATTTGGTACACTTCACATCCACAAAGGCCTTTCTTAAAACTTTTTGGGCCAACTTTTTGAATTTTAAACGGCTATGTAGGTAATGTAGCACAGACACTTTATTCTAGTGCCGTGTCACGTATACGACATTTAGGGACACTCCGACACCTGGGGACGCTTAAGGATGCCATGTCCAAAGTGTCATGTGGCGTATTCTAAAATTTTATTATTTGGACATTTGAGGACACTCCTTAGACACTCAGAGACACTCAGAGACACTTTGGGCACATCAAATAATATATATATATATATATATTTTTAGTAAGATCATATTGTATTTTATGGTTGTATTAATGTTAAGAGTCTTCATACATGAACAAAATCATGCTAACCGTACATCGTTGTTGTCTCTAGCTTCTTCTTTTCAGTTCTATGCGTATTTTTTTTCATTAATGATATATGGAGTTTAAAAGATATGTCCAACTTAATTTTAAATTTATTATATATTAAATTAATTTTCATGTCCTATCGTGTCGTGTTTTACTTTTTAAAATTTTGTTGTGTCTCGTGTCCTCGAATATCTGTGTTCCCGTGTCCGTGTCTGTTCAACATAGTTAAACAATATATAAAAAACTTTTATTTTATTGGATAAAAATCGAAGAAATAGGTCTTCCTCTATCTTGACCCAAAAGACGAACTTCCATGATTGTTCTAGCCAATTTCCAACCGAATTTTCAAATTTAGAAAGGACAGGGTTTGTCTCGGTTACATTTATGTGTTTGGACACGCTATATTATTTCATGTTACATTTTCATATTTTTCGTACTTCTAAATTTAAACTATAGACCCTTTTGTTAATTCATTTACGATACTTGAAGTAATACAAAATCTCTATTACCACCGTAGAATAGTGAACACTGAACACAAACACACAAAATTACATATAGTATAGACTATATAGAGTAACAAAAACGAAAATCAATCCTAGGCTATACCTATGGCTGGACCTGAGATTATTATACCTAAGGCGAACTATAAAAGATGTGCCCCTTAAACTTAATGTTCACATAAAAAAAGTATTAACAACATAAAATTCAGTATAACATTAGTTGTGAGTAGGATAGAACAGAACAGACAAACTCCATTTAATATTAAAAAAAAAGATCTATCCTTCGATTGGGGTATCAAATATATGGTTCCGTTGGTGTAAACCCAATCACCTCAATTTTTTCCTAAAATATTTATTGACTAATTACTTTAAATTGTGCTATGATTTAGAAGATAAAAATAATAAGGTTAATTTTAACAAACATAATGATGCAATAACAACTAAATGATCTAAGATTTAATTACTAATGAAACTTTGTTTTAATCATGTCACACCAAAAGGGAACTATGTCCCTTGAAATATGCATGAGACATATTTGAACCAAAAATAAGAGTGTGATGAAATTAATATTTAGTAATTTTATTATAAAAAAATTTTTGGTCAAAAATATATAAATGATAGTAGTTTTGACGGTTTCATACAATTGACTTTAACGTAAAATTTTCTTTTATTATATAGTGTACTTTTATATGTATTGACTTTAAACGTAAAATTTTCTTTTATTATATAGTGTACTTTCATATGTATTAGAAATATGTCTTAAAAGTTTTATGTCTGAAGCCATTGCCCGAGTCTTATATCAGGTACGGGTCGCTTATACCCAATTTGACTATTTTTCTAACCTTACCATATATGTGAAAGTTCAAGCTCATAGACTTCACAAGTCATTGCCCTATAATTTACAGACTGACAAAGTGACATTCATGGAAAGTAGAAGGAAAGAGCTATGAAATGAAAGTATGAAACAATTCCATATCAAAACTCAGAAGTCTACATATGGTAATATACTATGCCAACAACAGTACAACACGTTAAGGAAACTACCTAGAATTAATAGACTATGAGGCTCAAGTCTTTTTAACTTTTAATTCGACGTCAAGTAATTAATGTGAGAAAAAATGGAAACCAATTAAGTCGGCGGTCCCCAATGGTCATCATTGTCTTCATTGTATATAATGATGAAATGACAATATTGGTTCATCATTCATAATCAACAGTATTAAATAAAGCATAAAGTCCAGGGGTAATATTGATACACATCAACTCTCCACCATCCTCGAGCTTGTTTATAAATCCCACCTCCAGAACCTGAGCATATTCTAAATCAACAATTAAACAGACTTCAGATCAGACAAAAAAAAATGGCTACTGAGAGACTTGGAGAGAAGCTAGGAATCGATGAGGAGCTCATCAAGTTAAGCTGCAAGTTATCTCAACCCTTGTCAACAAATGATGAGCTGTTTCGCGTTGACCGGAGCTCATCGGAGAAAGCTGTCTTCTTCGTCTTCTCTGGCTCATGCACAGTTAACGAGTGGTTTTCCGATGATAAAGCTTCGGGAGCTTTCGGAGAAACAAAGATCAATCCAAAAGAGAAAGAGTGGTCAGGAGAAAACTTCCCTTCTCTGAGAAGTATAGGCAACGATGAGTATGCAGTTGTAAACAAAGCATTTCTGGACAGGTTTGAAAAGATTTCAAAGGATCCCCTGTTTTTAAAAGAGGTATGTATAGTTTCATCTTGTTCTTGCTTCAAAAGCATTTGAATATGTCAAAGAAGACATCTTTCTTTGAGTTTATTGCAAAAGATTAGAGCTTTACATGTAGCATTAGACTATTAAGGATTTAAGATTAAAGCTTTTATATGTAGCGTTAGACTATTAAGGATTTAGGATTAAAGCTTTTATATGTAGCAATAATTATTATGGATTTAAGATTAAAGTCTCTCAAAGCATAATATGCATCTTTCTATGAGTTTATTGCAAAATATTAGAGCTTTTTTTAGTAGCATTCAGACTATGAGTCTTGATTTGGTAATCAATAAATTATGTGGTCAGTTGTGGCCAACTATCATTATATCTATATTTAACAGTAACTGATTAAAAACGGTTCTTAGTATTATCAATCGTTTGATGGAGGTCTAACGGTAATTGACTACGAAATTTATTGACTACCAGATCAGGACTGTTCAGACTATTATGGAATTGAGATTAAAGTCTCTCATATCATAACATGTATAATATGTAATTATGTATGCAGGTAAATACAACTTTGGAAGGAACGAAGGAGATTATTTTTACAGGGCATTCTGTTGGTGGCGCAATTGCTGCACTTGCTACAATTTGGTTCTTGGAGCATTACGACGTCAAAGCTCCCAAATGTCTGACTTTTGGATCTCCGCTAATTGGTAACGAAATTGTTTCTCATGCTCTCAGGCGAGAGAATTGGTCTCGGCACTTTTTGCATTTTGTAATCAAACACGACATAGTCCCTCGGATTATGCTCGCTCCACTCTCATCCATTAAGGAAGAGTTTGAGCACATCCTATGTTACTTCAGTAATGGTCAACGCTTTCCAGAAGGAAAAATTGCTGCAAATTTTTATACCAATGTAATGAGCAATGCCTCATCTGTTACAAGCAAGGCAGCTAGCAAATTGATGGGGAATACCGATCCGTTACTCGACACTGTATCCAACTTCGTTAAGTTAAGCCCTTACAGACCATTTGGGACATACGTGTTCTGCACTGAAAAGGGGAAATTAGTTCACTTTGACAACTCAGAAGCTGTGTTACAAGTCCTTTTTTACTCTTGTCTGATGAAAGATGAGTCTGAAATGGAAGCTATTGCTGCGAATTGCATCAAATCTCACTTGTCATATGAAAGTAAGTTTGGTACAAAAGGGGACTTGGACATAAAAGCTGTTCTTAGTGTGGATCAGTTGGCAGGAG
Source organism: Geum urbanum (assembly GCA_946800695.1). Lineage (NCBI taxonomy): Eukaryota > Viridiplantae > Streptophyta > Magnoliopsida > Rosales > Rosaceae > Geum > Geum urbanum. Next base: position 49,407,470 of record OX327012.1, on the reverse strand, counting down.
TCCCTCTAGCCTCAGATAAAACTGCTTTGGATGACCTTTGCTTGGTAATTCGATTTCCAACCCTATTTTCTGTTGTTATGTTTGTGTGCAAATACATGAAAATATACTTACTAATTATTCGTTTTTTGTGTTTGAAAATGGTTCTAATATGTTGGTTATGGCATTGTAGAGTACAAGAGGAAGGCTATGTCTTCGTGCAGCTGGAGAGCTAGAGAATCAAAAACAAACGAACCAAGAGAAGATGAAGAAAAAGCTGGAAGAAATGGAGGATGGAATGAAAGGACTACAAGAGTACAAAACCTTCTACCAATCCAAAGAGGGATACTATGACGCCTTTAAGAAACAAGACGAGAAGAGAGACTTCGATGCCAATGTGAGGAGGCTAGTCCTGGCAGGTATATGGGATGAGATCATAGAATTGCTGAAAATATATTATCTTCCAGATGATTTTGAAGCCAACGAGTACTGGATAGATCAAGGAACCAAGCTAAGGCTTCTTGTTGAGCCTCTTGACGTAGCAAACTACTATAGACATGGGAGGGATCAAAGCAGTGGAGCCTATATGGATAAAGGAAGGCCAAGGCGTTACAGATACCCACAGAGATGGCTAGAGAAGAAGAAGAAGCTGGATAAAGGTAGTTGTGGAGATTCTTGCTTTTGGGCGGAGGTGGAGGAGCTGCTCAATCTTGCTAGTAATGGTCATAAAGTTGAGGCGGAAAGGGCTACGAAGTTACAGGAAGATCTGGCCAAGTGGATCAACCACGAAGACAATGTTCTAGGTAAGGATGTGTTGCAGGGGAAGACCTTTGTCGAATTGTGGGAGAAACTCGGGCAACTGAAACTCCAACAGGAATGCATCCGCTCATTGATGAAGAAATGATAGTTTCTTAAGCATGTAGCATTTCGCTTTCTGTGTAATGTGCTTAAGTTTGTGTTTTGATTTCATGTTGTTTGTAAGAAAAATGTTGATGCATTAATTAATGATGAATCTTTTAACGTAAAAATCAACCATCTGCTAATACAAACTCAGCTTCACACGGACAAAATTTGGGTCTAAACGTAATTCGATGTTAAGAATGTGTTGAAGATCAACTCACTAAAAAATGAATCAAAATGAAGATCGTTTGAGTATTTCATTTTATTGAATAAATGAACAATTATTGTTAATTTTAACATTACATTAACAATCGTCTTTTTGTTTTATAAAATTTAATTAGCAAACGATCTACGATTTAATCAATTTTTTACATACATAATCATTACGAGGTAAATTATATATTAGATGATTTCGATTATAAAATCACAAACTATAATTTGTATAAATGAGAATAGTTTGGACCTTGATATTGAGTTTGGACCAATTTTGTATTTAAAGTAACAAACTATTGAAACTAAACTAAGTAACTAACACGTCAAGGAAAGTTCCAAGAACATGTTACAAACTTTGTAAATGACTTCAGGGTCAAGCAAGAAAAACAAAATGTTAGGAAGCCAAGTCAGTCAACTCCGGTCTACCATCTCTTTGCAAACTTGGTTAGTGTTTACAATAAGGTTGCTATCATTCATACCAACACAGCAAAAGTCAAGGGGCATCCTCTTAATTTCCATCTCACCCACCACAGGCCATCACTTTCAACCTTCTCAGAAATCCAAGACCAAAACCCAGAATCTAAATCAACAAGAGTTTAACTAATAATGGGTAGTGAAAGACTTGGAGAGAGACTAGGAATCGATTAGGAGCTCATTAAGATAAGTTGCAGGCTGTCTCTACCCTACCGACCACAGCAATTTCATGTCGACACAACTCATCGGAGAAAGCTATCTTCTTTGTCTTCACCGAATTGTGGACAGGTAAGGAATGGTTTTCCGGCAACCAATCTTTCGGAGAAACAAAGCTCGATCCAAAAGAGTGGTCTGGAAAAACCTTTCCTTCTTTGAGAAGCATAGGTAACGATGAAGTTGCAGTTTTAAACTGTTCGATACAAAAATATTTCCCGTGGAGAGATCTTTCCCGCGAAGCAGTTTCTTTTATTAGCCTCGAATAGTTTGACCGCAGGTATCAGTTTATCCTGTATGTGCTGCGTATGCTAGCGTGCCACCGTTCTTCAACGAAATATGGAACGTAAAGCCGCCTGACTTCTTGATAAGCGATTAAGACAAGGAGAGCACCAACCATATCCGAATAGGTCCTTCTCGCCTAGTAACCCATGACTTTTGATATGTGTCTCTTGCAGAGCCTTCGAAATCGATACCTCACACTCCCTTATCAGTGCAAAGCAGAGCAATCTCTCTGATGGTGTGTTGAGAATACTGCTTCCTTTAGATATCCAAACTCTCACTCGATAGGTGACAAACCCTTCAATCGTCCAGTCACTATTGCTTCCTTCTTATCGCAATACTCTCACTCGATAGGTGACAAACACTTTGATCTGCTGGTTGCAAAGAAGATACAATCTCTTGACGAGATGTCTGTCTAGGTGTACTTGCGTATAACAAATGTATGTTTGATCGGGGACCTCTTCCACAAAGTTCTTATTGTCCTTATATAATGCTTAGTAGTTGTCTTTCAATTTATTTGAACTTCTTCTGCTCTTGCTCTTTGAATATCAGTATAACTCTAACACCAGCATACAGGTTTTGATCCTTATAGAATTTCCATACTATCACAACTCTTTTTAATAAAAGAAATCGATCTGAAACAGAAAATGTATGATAGACATTCAAGCTGCATGGAATCAGCTAATTCATGAATTACAGTTATAAAAGAACTCTATTTTTACACTTGGCCGCTCGCCAAACTCTTTATAAAACATGGGCCACTCGCCAAGACTTCAGCCAATCAAGTCCAAAATGAAATATTTATTTCAGGCCCAAACATTGCCCCTCAAGTCTTGAACTTGAATTACCTATGCAAGTGAAAAGACTTGAATATTACCCGACTGACGCGCTGTTAAACCAAACGGTAACATAACACCTAAGTGCCACGTTACACAACTCCTCTAAAATGTTGCGTCATTCGACTGACGTAATATGCACTAGTCCACATCAACAAAATCTCATTCCCAACGAGACCTTCTCACTTGCCTTGATCTTGCACTTTTAACCTCTTCAGTCAAAAGCTAAGACCTTTCATTCTCGTTACCGCTCATCTTTTCCGACCTAGACAATGCCTCTACGTAGAGACATCTCCATCCTCTACTTAGACTGTAACGTCGAGAAATTCTTGAGACACCTCAAGGCTATCGCCAGACGACAGAAGCCAGAGGCCATTGTCTCTCTAACCATAGACCCAAACCAAGGCACTGGCCTGCTTGGTCCCTTTCTGGATGTTCCAATCAACCCAGAGCTTTTCAATATCCTCCGCCATCCCATCTGTAAAGCATCCCTAATAGTCCAAGAAAACCCCAGGGCAGACCCAAAGGAATGGACGAGTAAAGATACCCTTTGCCTAATTAGGAGATGGCCACACCTAAACGCAGAGGATCTTGCTTGGCACCGGCACCGTCGCGAACAAGATATCAACCGGTGGGAAACAATTGGAATCACTCAACTCATCGATTTGTGCTTTTCGCTCCCAGCTGGTGGCAACAGAGCACCGTTCGCCACAGCCATGTGCTTTTGGGATTGCACGGCCAACTGCTTCTGTCTCCCTTGTGGTGATGTGAGCATTACAATCCTCGACTTGCACACCATCTTTGGAGTTCCAGCATATGCAGACTCCTGGTCGCTCAACCAACACAACGGGACACCAGTTCAAGCCTCCCTCAACCGTCATTCCTCCTACTCTTCCTGGGTTAAACATTTTGCTCAGGAGGAGAAAAACACCGACCAAGGAGGCATAGCCTCTTTGGAATACTGGCTATCGAAGTACATCTTCTGTCCATCTTCTGCAAAGGTCAATAGATGTTGGACCAACCTTGCCGAACGCCTTTTCAACTATGAACAACTGGGCTTGGTTGAATCCGTTCTCGCCTACATCTACTATGGCCTGAGGCGAGTCGCACTTTCAAAGCTCGACCTTAATCAACCAGGACCGCTCTGGATGGTGGAGCTCTGGTTACGGATGTACTTCCCCTTTTTCTGCCCTACAACACCTCCTGTCTTTGAAGATCAGAAGTTGTTGGGCCAAACGTTAGTACATACACCAACTAGGACTAGAGTATGGTCTTATTTAGCTTGCTTAAACTACATCTGCTTGCATAAAGACTTTCCAACCGCAGTAGCTGAAGTAATCTTGAATCGTCGCCATTCTGGCCTCCTCGCGAGTGGGTTTATGCCCTCACCAGAGCAAGATGCTCTTGTGAGGAACTTCTTCCTTCAGTGTAACACTTGCAAGGACCTGCCAGTCCCAGATTCAGCGAGCCCCGGGTATGAGCTCTATGCCCCAAACCACTTCACAAGACAGCTTGGGCTCACTCAAGACGCTCATATGCCCTTCACTTGCTCTGTGAACAAATATACTCTCTGGCGAGGAACAAATCATCCCATAGCAGCAGAAGTGCAGAATGAACACTTTGGCTTCCCTACAGTAATACTTCCCATCATAACAAAGCCACTAGTAATTTCTCAATCGATCACTGAATCGTACCAAGCCTGGCGCTCCTAACTTTGGGAAGACATACGACACAAGGGATCGCTTGCACGCTTTGCCACTATCTTTTATGATTTCGGCAAGAGATTTTTGAATGAAGAAGACTTAGCCGCTATTAGGAAGTCTTATAAGAACATAAGCACTACTCCCTGGCCACAGGTATACTTCTTACATCAAAAAATGCCACATGTATTAGCAAGTTCTTATACTGTATCTGATTAACCTTTCTTCTTAAAAACAACACGCCCTTGAGCCAGATGTGACCATTGCCTTGCAATCATTCAAGAAGAAGAGGTCAAATCCTTCTGGGCAATCAGTAACTGTAGCATTTTATTTGCCCAAAACAGACTGTCTGATTTTGTCACTAAACTGCAACTAACCCAATCTTTTGATAGTCTCAGAAACGCAGGAAGATCCACTCTAAGCCTGAGGAGCCTCCAAGTGGCATCTGGCTAGCTACAGAGATCACAAGCAGGGACAAACAAGCCAAACTTCAGGCTAAAGTCTTCCATGCCACTTTTGATCAACGGAGTGACAAAGCCTCCGGGGCAAGCGCCTGCTCAGCATTGGTTTTCACCATTGCACACTGGCTATGTGTGATCGAATGTTTAACCACCCTCAAAGTTACCCTATAATAAACTCAATATGCTTGTCAATGCAGTACAATAGTATAGGGGTCAATCCACAGGGAAATATGAGACTTTATATTCTAAACTATAGGGGTGGGATCAGTTCGGTTTAGGGCCGGAACTGAATCCGAATCCGAAATAGTATTCGGTACGGGTTCGGTACGGTATTTCAGTTTTGGAACATCCAACCCGAATGGGTCCGATCCGAATGGGTTCGGTTCGGTTCGGTACCATTTCGGTACCAAATGCTATTTTTTTGAAAAGCACATTTTTTTTCCTTTCTACTGTAAGTCTGTAATTCTGTAAAGTGTAAACAACTTTGTCTCTGTTATCCTGCTAACATTTAAGGGTAAGAGTAAACTGGAAACTGTTATCCTGACTTAGACATATTACAGTCCCAAAATAGTGAAAAACTGGAAATGTTGTGTAAGAGTAAAGTCCCAAACAGTTTTAAGTGTTCAACACAACAAATCAACTACTCATTAGCCTATTACAGTCTCAAATGTCCCGAGCAACGACACAATATAACAAACTGTCAAACTGAAATAACAATGAACAATTAACTAGTTTGGGACTGTCAAAATATAACAAACTGTCAATCTGAGCCATCTTCAGAACTGCCTCCATCTTCATCATCACTCTCTCCTTCTTCAACATCGACTGATTCATCTCCACTCACTTCCACAGTTTGTGTAGTAATCTCCAATGAACTTGCATGCTCTACAAATTAACAAAAATGGACCAAGTTACACAATACTACTACAACAAGTTCAAAAATAACAACAAGAGCCAAAACAAGGTACTTGAACCAAAACAAACAGCAAGAACCAAATTAAACAACAACAAAAATCTAGAAATTATAGGAGTCATACCTCTTTCAACTTGCTCGTAAAGCTCAGTATCTTTGATGTTAGGAATATCCTCGATTGAGGAAACATCATTACCCCTTAGCCAACTTTGAAGACAAACCAAAGCTTCCACTGATTTTGGAGTCAAAGAACTCCGAAAGTCGTTTACTACCCTCCCACCAGTGCTAAAAGCACTCTCTGAGGCTACTGAGCTGACCTGTATAGCCATCACATCCTTGGAAATTCTTGCCAACACTGGGTACCTCACTGCATTCAGCTTCCACCAATCCAGAATTGGATAATTGTCATCAGTGCTTATCTCCACAGAATCTTCAAGGTACTTATCAACTTCATGAGTAGGGACTGCCACATTGGTGGAAGAGACAAACTGATTCCAGCGATTTATGATTTCAGCTCTGCTGCCAGTACCGGCTGTACCACTACTAGTTGTGCTTTGGGATTGACGTAGTTGCTGATTTACAGCTGCTACATCTTCCGGCAGCACATACTCCTCATACAAGCTCATCATAAAGTCTTTCAATACCTTTGTTCTATTGACCACATCTTCCTTCCCATAACCGTCTAAAGTGAATAGATGTGTCAAGTGCACAAGCTTGTACCTTGGATCAAGAATCACACCCACATACATGAGTGGATTTAATTGCTTACTGTCATGGTAGTATTTTGCAAACTTCTCCTTCATCTCTTTAGCCATATCTGCCAATATCTTCTTAGTATACCTCCAATTTACAGAGTAGATGGGTTAGACAGCTTGCTAATCTCCGTTTCAATTGACAACACATCGTGGAAGGTAGTGTGTATTGTGGCACGTGTAGAGCCACTTACCCTCTTAGTTACATCATAAAAGACTTTAAGAAAGAACACGAACACCTCTGCATTTTCCCAATCTTCCTCACTTGGTGGTCCACACTTGCCACGCTTAGGTTTATCAGGGACAGAAATGATCAGCTTTCCTTCCTCATCAAATTCTTCATCCGGGTCCTGGAAGTAGGCTCTATAGCACTCTTGATCCTCCCCCATTCTTGCAAAGGCAGCCCTGAATTTCAGCGCTGCTTCCAACATTAAAAATGTCGAGTTCCACCTTGTGGGGACGTCCATTACAACTAACCCTCTACAAGCAATTTTTTCTTTGGCGATGTTGCTCTTAAAAATATCAAGTCTATGAGGAGATGACCTAACAAACTTAACAGCATTCCTAATCCCCAACACAGCCTTATTAAGCATTTTCAATCCACTTCCTACAATAAGATTACAAATATGTGCAGTGCACCTCATATGCATATATTTCCCCTGAAGTATAGGTTGTGCATTTCTAACCTTATTTAATCTAGCTGTCACATACTCTAAGGCACACTTATTAGCTGCTGCATTGTCTACTGTAATAGTAAGGACTTTAGTAATACCCCATTTCAGCAAACACTCTTCAATTAATTTTCCTATTGAATTCCCAGAATGGTTATGAATAGTGCAGAAGTTGATGACCCTCTTATGTAACACCCAATTATCATCTACAAAGTGCGCAGTAAGCACCATGTAGTTGATATTCTGTGGCCCACTAGTCCAAGTGCCAGTGGTTAGGCAAACCCTATACTTTCGTAGAGTCTTACAAACTTGCTTCCTCTTATTCTCATAAAGAGCTAAAAAGTTTGTAACAAGAGTTCTCCTAGAAGGTACTTGAAAGTCTGGTGAAGCTACTCGGCAGAATTTCCTAAATCCTAGCTTGTCCACAAAGCTAAAAGGCAGTTCATCAATAACAATCATTTCTACACAAGCTTGCATTACTTCTTCAGGTTTAAATATGTGAGCTCTCATTTTGTTCCCACTAGTTTTATCCACAACCAAAGTTTTTTTATTTTTATCAACTAACTTCCTCCCTGGAAAATACCTACAGGTCTTGTTAATGTGTTTGTTCATCCGTCCAGTCCCATTCTTTTCACTCTCAACAGCATAGTCTCCTAACTTTCTCTTAGGACAATATTTGCATTTAGCCCTCCTATTAGTCACGATTTGATCAGGTTTCCCTTTGCATTTTATTATCTTTTCAGTAACATACTCAGTAAAATGCTCCCAAACCCAACTACGTTTTCTAGAAGAAATAGAAGAGACAAGATCTGTACTCACAGTAGAATCAACAGCCTCAACTTCAGCTAGCTGAACTGGAGTAGTCCCAATGGATGAAGTAGCAATAGATGGCTGAAGTTGAGTAGTCCCAATGGATGACGTAGCAACAGATGGAATTGAGCCATTGCCCGCTTTAGTTACTACCTCGTTCTTCGTCTTTTGGACTTCTTAAGCTGGGAAAAACAAAAGATGCTAATCAATAATCATTCAAGCACTAAAAAAAAGTAAAAACTGTCAAACTCAGTTTACAACTTTACAAACTCAGTAAAAACTAACACTACCACAGATCATTCAATTTATCAATACAAAGTTACAAACTGTCAAACTCAGCTACATATACTTCATCATTCAATCTATCATTTTTTTACAATATTACATTCCATCATTCAATCTACATATACTTCATCATTCAATCTACACATCATTCATCATTCCATTCTATTACAAAAATCATTCCACTACCATAGTACCATATGAACTTACATTGATTTTCACCATGGTTCAAAACCCAACCCAGCTACAGCTTCCGATCTGGCGATCTCTAACCAAAACCAACAAGGCAGCAACGAGCCAACAACAACACTAAACATCAATCAAAGCTCGAATTAGTACCATCATAAACTCTACTAAGAAACACACTATCAATAGTTCAATACTCAACTACATTAACAGTTTAAGCAAAACTCAAAACTAAGCAAAACAAACAATAACTAGTCCAAGTTTTCTCTTCCATTTCAGTAACACAGTATACCAACACCAACAAATGTCATATGAATCAAAACACTCACGAACACAGAGAGGCAAAAATGAGAGAGAGAGAGAGAGAGAGAGAGGAGGCTTACGTAGCCGACTGGGCAAGAGGGAGGCCGAGAGAAGACAGATCGAAGTGCTTTGAAGCTTGAAGTGCTGGGCTTGAGGCCAGATCGAAGTGCTTTGAAGATCGAAGTGCTTTGAAGCTTGAAGTGCTGGGCTTGTTGCTTATCCTCAGTCCTGCCTTTCCTTTTTATTCGAAGCTTCGAAGCTGGGCAACCCAGATGCGAGAGACCATGGTCACACACTCACACAAACTGATTTGAGATGCAAGAGGGCTAATCGATTAATTCGAGATGAGACTGATGAGTGTTTATGTAGGGATTTCTGATTTCATATCGAAGAGATGAAGACTGAGGAGTAGAATGGTTGATTGAGCTGAAGACTAGTGAAGAGACGAAGAGAGGCAACGAAGGCTTCAGCAGCTTCACCGCTTCAGAAATCAGAAGTTGTCTAAAAATTAGGGATTTTAGCTTATATAGGATCGATAGTAATAGTATAGGTGCATCTACATGGTTAGTAAAGGTATAACCCAGCCAGCCAGCCAGGCCAGTATATACCAGTGAGGACAGTTGGACCTAATAATATATTGGCCTAGGCCCAATTGTTGTAGATTCTAGTTCGGTGTTTGATCACAACAGTCACAGTCTTGTGATCCCACCCCTAGTATATACATTTAATTTGCTATTCGGTACCATTTCGGTTCGGTTTTACCATGAAACCGAACCCGTACTGAAAATACTTATCGGTTCGGGTTCTTTTCGGTTTCGGTATTTCAGCAAGCCCAAACTGTTCGGTTCGGCCCAATTCGGATTTCGGTTCGGGTTTCGGCCCAAACGGTTTGGTTTTTCAGTTTTTACTCCCACCCCTACTAAACTACAAACAGACGCGAAAGTCAGAAATCTGACAGACTCGACCACTGGACACTAACGTAATTAATTAAAATATCTAGACTCAACCTAAAATCACGAAATTAATACAAGACACTATAGACACCGTGGTGAACTACCACGCGAAATTTCAATACAATCGAAGTTTGTTTGGTTGGCGAACAAAATTATGCAACACAGATTACGAAACTGAAACTGAAAACAGAGTAAAAGTAAAACTGACAATCAATGACAAAATGGGTTAAGGGAAGTGTTATCCACCACCGTCACTCCATCTAGACGACAAATGCTTAACTAAATAATGCAATTGTTATGAATGAAAGATTCCCAGGAAGGCCCCGAGCTGTGAACACAACCTATTACCCGATCCTTATGTTTACAACATTGAAGGTCTGCTTATCAATATTGTATATCCCTCAAAGAACCCGAAGTCACGGACTCGAATTAACTAAGAGAAAAGCATTAAGATTTAGAAAGGGTTTGAGAATCTACAAGGCTTTACAAGTACACTACGGTCGTGTCTTGCTAGACCTAGGGTTTCTTATACCAAGCATGTATGGGTTCTACGATTGAAACTTGAGGAAGGTAATAATCACCAACAGCCATCAATTTTCTTAGAATTAGATTCCTAAACATGCATACTAAGCGTGCACTCAAAGCATACATAATCAAGAATCATCACTGTATAAATAACAAAGAAACCTCATTCAAATAACAAAAACAAAACTTAGTTAACATGCATAAGCAATCTAGATATCATGAACGGGGCTTCAAAACAACCCCTTAACAATGGAGTTTAGCTCCTCATGGAAGCCGTAAAATTCTAGTCTAAAAAGAAAAGAGAAAATTATCGAATGGTCTCCGTACGTCCCCCCCGTACGTTCTCTTGCTTGCTATTTATATGTTCCAATCTAGCTAGGTTAATTAACCTAGCTAGCAACCCACGTGCTAGACTCCAACTCAAGCCCATCTCTTCTTAATCTCATTATTATAATAGGACTCTACTTCTTCTTCTCCTTGCGAGCAACTTGCCAGCTAAATATATATGCCATTAATTAGCTTGCTTAATTAAGCTCTTCTTGCTCACGTGCCAAGCTTCCAATCCAAATATATAAAAAATATATATATAAGAATCCACTTGCAAAACTTTTCCTTCCAAGCCTCACTTTCTCTCTCTGTTCCTCGCCAAGCCATATATATAAATCCTCATTTAACTAGTTTAATTAAACTAGCAAAACCCACTTGCACTCTTCTATCACGTGCTCGCCAAGAACCAAACCTCCTCGCCAAGGACTCCCGTTCCTTCACCAAGCTGCATTATATATTTAATCTATTTTTCTTCATTTATCTCCAAAATACCTAAGAACAAATAATAATGTTAAATTACTTAAAAACATAACAAAAGAGCTAAATATAAGGTTCGGTTAAGCACATAAACGTTGCATAAATATGCAACTATCAGAATACCCCACACTTAGCTTTTGCTAGTCCTCGAGCAATACACTAAACTAAGACTCTGAAAAGACTCGACAAAACTCTAACTACATGACTCTAACGCCCTCAACAAATTGTCTCAGCAATCTTCCACAATTGTAACACCAAGATAAGAGTGACTTCAAATTGATATTCCGTAAAATTTCGAAAGTTAATTTCAATGCATGACACACATGCAATATGTAGGACGAAGACATAATCATGATGAATGTAAAGCTGTAGCATGCAACAAACTTGTCAAGATTCAACCTCACAGGTATATGCTCTCAAAAGTGTTTCTCTCAAAATATGTCTAAGGTTTTCACTCAACTCAATTACTTGCCAAATGGACCATACCATATGCTTACAGTTGTGACAAATCTCCACAGATCAAAGGCTGCCATCTTGAGGATCAAAAGGACCTTCATGGGTTGTAATGGGGCTTTGCTCATAGGTTAAAGAATAAATGGATAAGGAATTCAAATAAAATTCTAGAACCCAGTAGAGCACCAAATAAGAGACTTCTTCAAACTTCACAACCATGAACTTTCTCACTTTTGTGGCCGAATTTCATTTTGTTGGGCCTTCACGTCATTGTTTTCGTCAACAGTTAACTCGGGTATCAAGCTAGACATCACACATTTTTTTTTCTTTTCATTTTTTTTAACAATAGCTTAATACCCCACACTTATTTCTTTGCATCACTTTTCGACATTGTCGCCGTCTTCACCTATCTGTCTCATGCATAGCTCTACCAAGTCCTAGAACAAGGGTAAAAATATAATTATTCTAAGGTTTAAGGTCAGAGATATGTGGTGATGACATAAAGTTTAAACATGTAGGCTCAAAGTGGTTAACTAAGGGGTGCACATCTTGTGTACACAAAATTAGGACACAGGCTTATATGGCAATTGTGGTGTCCCATAAATGCCTTTATTACTTCCTCAATCAAAACATGTATTGACTATAAGCTTTGAAAAGCACAAGAACAAGTTCTAGTAAATTCTAGAGTCCATTAACTTAATCTGTGGCAAGCAATTGACACTCAATAAAGAAAGCATGTGTAATCACATATAGGCTCAATTGCTCACAGGTTAAATGAATCTCAACAAAGTTTAAGCATGCCAAAAATCTGTACCACGTTAACTTTTTCTACATCCACTACACATTCGCATATGCACCATATATCAAGATTAACCAAAGAAAATTAAATAACATGATCATCTTTCAGTCACAATTACGGAAGATATAATCACATCATGGACTAGCCAAGGGCACTTAAGACACAAAACAAAAGACTCTTTTTATGTTTTTCTTGACACGTACTTTTTACTTTTGTATTTGATTTTTCAAATAAGTTACTAAAATACACAAGAAAAACAAAGAAAAAACTCAAAAATGCAAAATTCTAGCGAGGAAACCCTTCCACGACGAACTAGTCGTCGGAAAAGACTCCTTCAGGCTCGTCTGCGCACTCAACTCGCCAGATTTTTACAAAATTAACCATGCAGTGGAATGAGCTGAAATTTTAGGACCAAACGTTACACACATATAAAAACACTCCCTCAAAATTTCAGAAATTTACGAGCCCTATAACTATGTCAAATAAATTATACAAAACAGCAGACTATTTGCTCGCATGACTCAAAAACTACCTATTCTGGCGAGCAACCTTCCCTCGCGAGCAACTCTCTCGCGAGAATTTTACAAAATTAGTCATATATCGTAATAAGCTGAAATTTTGCGAGCAATAACTAGACACATGTATAAACCTGCCCTCAAAATTGCAGAAAATTACGAGACCCCTAGCTATAGAAAATAAATGACGCGAACAGGTGCTCGCCTGACTCAACTTAGTTCCTATAACTGTTGCTCGCATGACTCAGCTCCACTCGCAAGAATTATATAGAATTAATGACAGAGCGGAATGAGCTGAAATTTATAGAGAACAAACTAGACACATGTACATACATTATCTCAAAATTTCAGAAATTTATGAGACTTCTAGATATGTCAAACAAATCACACAAAATATCAAACTGCACAGTACACAAGCGAAGCTCGCCAGAGACCCATTCCCCTCGCAAGAATTTTACAGAATTTATCATACATTGGAATGAGCTGAAATTTTAAGAGCACAAATTAGACACATGTAAAAACATCCTCTAAAAATTTCAAAAATTTACGAGACCTCAAACTATGTCAATAAATTGACACGAAACAGCATACTGTACAGTACCGAACTAACGAAAAATTTATACATAGACGCTAAGGATATGATATAAACCCCACCCCACACTTGAAATTTGCATTGTCCTCAATGTAAGACGAAACTAAAACATACAATACATCAAACAAGCATGGAATAAGACACATAACACATCACAAATCACACTAACATGGAGAAAAATAAAGAAAAAGAGAAGGGATAAGAATTCAAATCTAGCAGCCAAGCCTCTCCATCAAAATGGGTTGTCTCCCAAGTAGCGCTAAGTTTAACGTCCTCAGCCTGACATCTTCAAAACCATCAGGTGGCTGTGGTCTTGGCTCGATCAAGTGCTTAGTCCTTAACAATGATGTCATATGAGCTCTACCAAGCAACTTGGGTACCCTTGGACTCCTACACACACAAGACTCCAAGTGTCTTTTTTCTTTCTTCTTCTTTATCCAAAGCCTCCTCCTCTTGAGTCCAACAAACAAGGTAAATAGAATATCCTTATTGGACATATGGTGATCATGTACCACTATCTCAATATGCTCCAAAATATAAGGGGGCTCGGTAAGTATATCCTCAAACTCAAGTGTTTCTTTGGTGCAAGGAACATGTGCGGAACTTGAGTTTGACATTGATAGCTCATGTGGTTGTTCATGTAGTGGCAGCACCATCTCAATATAAGGAATTTCGATGGACTCCTCCTCAAGGAATTCGCATAACTCATCATCATCAAAGAATGCATCCCCTTCTTCCATTGCAATTTCAGCCCCAGTAGTCAAATTCGCAGACCGATATTCAAGAAGAGCTTCAAGCTCATCCAATTCTTGCTTGATCGGCTTCCATTCTTCAATTTTTGGCTGACTTGATTCAAGCACTGTCTCCAAAATATCCTCATTCTTATTCACTGAGTGCTGCATAAATTCCTGCATAAAATTATCAAATCTATCAATAGAAAAACAGGAATACAAATCATTATCACTAGGATGCCTCATTGCGTCAAAGATGTTGAAGCGGATCTTTTCTTCATCAACTTTCATGGAGAGGGTACCATTGAAACAATATATCTTGGTCCTAGCGGTCCGTAGGAATGGACAACCAAGTATCAATGGTAGCTCTGATGGTTGAGGCTCTGCCTCCATCTCCAAAACGAAGAAATCAGCTGGGAAGATCAACTTACCTACCTGTACTAAAACATCTTCAACAAAACCTTTGGGGTAGCAGTTAGATCGATCAGCTAATTTAATTGTATCACCAGTTTGTTGTAATGCACCAATATTCAAAGTTTTATACACAGAGTAAGGCATTAAATTTATTGATGCACCCAAATCAAGTAAAGCTCCAGTAAAATTAGTGTTACCAATTGTACATGGGATGGTGAATCGTCCAGGATCTTCCATCTTAGGTGGTAGCTTCCTTTGAAGTACTGCTGACACCTTCTCACTCAAGGCCACAGTCTCGGTCCCTGTGAACTTCCTCTTCATTGTACAAAGTTTCTTAAGAAACTTTGCATACTTCGGTATTTGCTTAATCGCATCGAGCAACAGAATGTTCACTTCCACCTTCCGGAATGTATCTAGAATCTCTTGCTCCAACTCATCCTTCTTCTTGTTTTTCAACCTGCCAGGAAAAGGAACACGTAAAGGAATTGAAGGAGAAGGTGCAGAAATTGACTTACCTACTTTTTCATTTGATGAATTTTTCTGTCCAGGTGCACTCTTCTCTCCCTGATCCTGCAGTAGTGGTGGAAATGACAGCACCTGTTCTAGGACCGGCTCATCTTCTAATGATTTTTTTGTAGGCTTTTCAACCTCTTCAATCACTCTTCCACTTCTCAATGTGATCACATTAGCTTCATGTTGAGATCTTGGGTTCTTAACCACATTGCTTGGAAGAGTACCTTGTTCTCTTGTTGACACTTGTTGCTGCAAGCTGTTCAGCTGCTTCTCCATAAGCTCGAATGCCTTGCTAGAGTTCTTGTTGTGCATCTCAATCCCCTCTAGCCTAGCCAATATTGCTGCCATGATAGGATCAGGAGCTGGAGCTGCAACCGGTTGTTGTACCTGCTGATATTCAGGTCTTACCTTGAATCCGGTGGGTGGGTTCAGCACATTGTTTGTGTTTCCATAGCTGAAATTGGGATGATTCCTCCACCCCGGATTATATGTGTTTGAGTAGGGATCATTTCTTGATGCACGTTGTTGCACAAAATTCACCTGCTCTTCTTCAGGAATAAAAGGACAAGATTCATTAGAGTGATCCGACAAAGAGCAAACAAAACATACCTGAGAAACAGATGATGATGATGTCGTTTGGCTCTTGATGGCAGTAGCAATGGACTCCAACTTCTTCTCCATTGCTTTCATTCTCTTGTCCATGTCTGGGTTGGTGGCAACCTCAAATACCGCTTGCTGTTTCTTGCTCGCCAACGTTCTCTCTCTTGTATAGAACTGCTTGGTGTTCTCAGCCAATTTCTCTATGGTATCATGAGCTTGCTAACCTGTTTGGTACATAAACATACCTCTACATCCAGAATCCACTCTTGTCTTGTTGGCTGGCTCTAGACCTTCATAAAAGAAAGTCATCCTGTCCTCTAGATCATACCCATGATGTGGGCATTTCCTCAACAGCTCCTTGAAATGACTCCATGCCTCATGAAGCATGTCACCATCTTTTTGTATGAAGCTATTAATCTCCTTCTTCAACTGCTTAGTCTTCTGGGCTGAGAAATACTCCTTCATGAACGTCACCTTCATCTTATCCCAAGATTACATAGACCTAGGAGCCAAAGAATTGAACCACATCTTCACTCCTTCCTTCACAGAAAAAGGAAATAAAATTAGTTTCAACACATTAGATTCAACATTTTGTAAGTTTTGTGTTGATGCTAAAGCTTCAATCTCCGCCAAATGTTGTTGCGGATCTTCTGAAAACACCCCCCTATAATGAGGTAGGGCAGATAGTAAAGCAGGAGGTACTGAATATGTCCCAAGAGCTGGCAACACTATTGGTGATGAATTCCCCTGAGCACTAGGTACAAAGGAATTCATCAACGTTCTTGGTTGTTCTCCCTTTGCTGCTCGTTGTGGTGGCGATTGAGGAACTTCTTCTTCTTCTTCTGAACTTGTTTCCACCTCAATCTCAGGTTCTGACACTGTGCCACTTGTGTTTCCAACCTCCAGTTCTGCTCGCCTCTTCTGCTTCTGGTTTTGCTTAGCTGAGCGCTCAATCTCTAAATCAAGCAATAAAGGCTCAGTTCTCCTTGATCTTCGAGTATGCATGCATGAAGTACCTGCACACAAGAGACACGTTACACTACAAAAGAAATGAAACAAATCAAAACAAAACTGAAACAAAAGACACGTTAGAATATAAAGACTAGATCTTTCCCCGGCAACGACGCCAAAATTTGATCGAATGTTTAACCACCCTCAAAGTTACCCTATAATAAACTCAATATGCTTGTCAATGTAGTACAATAGTATAAGGGTCAATCCACAGGGAAATATGAGACTTAATATTCTAAACTACAAACAGACGCGAAAGTCAGAAATCTGACAGACTCGACCACTGGACACTAACGTAATTAATTAAAATATCTAGACTCAACCTAAAATCACGAAATTAATACAAGACACTATAGACACCGTGACGAACTACCAAGCGAAATTTCAATACAATCGAAGTTTATTTGGTTGGCGAACAAAATTATGCAACACAGATTACGAAACTGAAACTGAAAACAGAGTAAAAGTAAAACTGACAATCAATGACAAAATGGGTTAAGGGAAGTGTTATCCACCACCGTCACTCCATCTAAATGACAAATGCTTAACTAAATAATGCAATTGTTATGAATGAAAGATTCCCAGGAAGGCCCCGAGCTGTGAACACAACTTATTACCCGATCCTAATGTTTACAACATTGAAGGTCTGCTTATCAATATTGTCTATCCCTCAAAGAACCCGAATTCACGGACTTGAATTAAATAAGAGAAAATCATTAAGATTTAGAAAGGGTTTGAGAATCTACAAGACTTTACAAGTACACTACGGTCGTGTCTTGCTAGACCTAGGGTTTCTTATACCAAGCATGTATGGGTTCTACGATTGAAACTTGAGGAAGGTAATAATCACCAACAGCCATCAATTTTCTTAGAATTAGATTCCTAAACATGCATACTAAGCGTGCACTCAAAGCATACATAATCAAGAATCATCACTGTATAAATAACAAAGAAACCTCATTTAAATAACAAAAACAAAACTTAGTTAACGTGCATAAGCAATCTAGATATCATGAACGGGGCTTCAAAACAACCCCTTAACAATGGAGTTTAGCTCCTCATGGAAGCCGTAAAATTCTAGTCTAAAAAGAAAAGAGAAAATTATCGAATGGTCTCCGTACGTCCCCCCCGTACGTTCTCTTGCTTGCTATTTATATGTTCCAATCTAGCTAGGTTAATTAACCTAGCTAGCAACCCACGTACTAGACTCCAACTCAAGCCCATCTCTTCTTAATCTCATTATTATAATAGGACTCTACTTCTTCTTCTCCTTGCGAGCAACTTGCCAGCTAAATATATATGCCATTAATTAGCTTGCTTAATTAAGCTCTTCTTGCTCACGTGCCAAGCTTCCAATCCAAATATATAAAAAATATATATATAAGAATCCACTTGCAAAACTTCTCCTTCCAAGCCCCACTTTCTCTCTCTGTTCCTCGCCAAGCCATATATATAAATCCTCATTTAACTAGTTTAATTAAACTAGCAAAATCCACTTGCACTCTTCTATCACGTGCTCACCAAGAACCAAACCTCCTCGCCAAGGACTCCCGTTCCTTCGCCAAGCTGCATTATATATTTAATCTCTTTTTCTTCATTTATCTCCAAAATACCTAAGAACAAATAATAATGTTAAATTACTTAAAAACATAACAAAAGAGCTAAATATAAGGTTCAGTTAAGCACATAAACGTTGCATCAATGTGCAAATCCAAACAGCATGCCCACGGTCTCTGAGTTTGATAACCTCCTGATCCAAGGTTCCTCAGAGTGACAAAAACTATGCAAGGACGAAGCCCTCGCAATCTCTTACCCAGATCAACATTTTGATCTTGAGGTTATTTAAAAGGCTGACATCAGACCATTGGAGTTCTTATCTGATGACTCTTTCATTGGGTATTTTAACCCAGAGAGGTTTACAGCCCTGAATGGTCTTGCATCTTTTGATATGTCGTGGGAGCAAATCAGTAAGAGCCACAAGCCTCAAGTATATATAGTGAGTTGGAATGATCACTTCTTCGTCCTCAAAGCTGAAGATGAAGCCTATTATATTATTAACTCACTGGGAGAAAGGCTCTTCGAAGGATGCTGTAAAGCCTACATTTTGAAGTTCGATGATTCCAGCATCATATATGGAACTGAGGATCATGACACAAGACATGAAGTCATCAACAGCGGCAAAGAGTGCTGCAAGGACTTCATAGCCCAATTTATGGCTAGAATTAATCGAACAGAACTTGAGAAAGAAGAGAAGAACAAGCCTGTTGATATTGCCATTCTATTCCGGCGCTTGCAGATTGAGTTCCAATCCTGCTTCATTCCTTCCTCTTCTGGCGAGAGCACAAGTGCTCAAAATGACCAAGTCATTTCAGAGCAAGAACAACAAATTTCCTCCTCGCCAGAGCTCTCAGTCGCCAAACCACAGTCACTGGTTGAGGTTAATCCAGAACTCAAGGACCCAACTCCTTCCTCGCCAGAGCCTAAGCTTCAAGCGACTGAAGAAACACGGTTACTGTTTCCTGTACAAGTAAGAACTTATCTACTTACTTCGTTTTGTATTTATTAATTCTAATTGGTCCTGACAACTTATATTATAATTTTTAGTCCAGAAACATTCCTGTGGGCATCGATGAGATGACTCTTGCCTTACCAGCAAGTCCAAAGGAACATATGAGCTCGCCAGGCCAATCTCCTGAACCTCCTGTAATGGCCACTATGGATCAGCCTAGCGGTTCTCAAGGTGTCAATGATGAAGACCCAACACCTATAATTGAAGAAGCTACTGCACCATCTTCACCACCAAGACCTCTATCTCAGGCGCTCCAATCACAAGAAACAACAAAAGTGTTGCAAGGAATGTATACTAGGTTGAGTGCACTGAGATTTCCTTCTACAACTGATGTCACCCTTCAGAACATCCTTTCTGGGAACCTGGATTCTCCTCAAGACATCCAAAATGTTTGCAAATAAGTCAGAGATCTAAAGGCTACTGCCTCAGCAGATTTTATTCATCGTCTTCCTGACCTTGAGGAGAAACTTTATCAACTCTTGAGCCAAAGTGAAACCCACCAACGCCTGAAACTCGAGGCCGAGCGTAAGAAAGAAGCAGTAGAGACGTTGGAACGCCAGACTCAAAAAGAGAAAGAACGAATCCAGGCTGTTCTGAAGGACACGTCTACCAATCAAGAAGCCTTGGCAACCAAAAAAGCTAGAATAGCTATTCTTAAAGATGAATTGGCTACCCTTGAGGCTGAAGTAGACGATCTGCAAGCTGATACCCTTAGAGATCAAGACACCGCATGCCAAATCATGATTGAAGGAGAGAGCCAAGCTCAACTTATGCAGGAGGCACAAGAAGAAGCCACAAGCACTCTACAAACAATCCAACAATCCTGACTGGCCCTGGAAATCGCAAAGGCATCCGTAAGGAAATATTCCCTTCTATTGTAATCTTTGGGCCTCAGATTTTAAGCCCTTTTTGCTACTCCAAAAATTCTTTAAAATTTAATTGTTCGATCCAAATTTTGGAAGTAAAGTGTCGATTGGGCCTGATGGCAAGACTGGGCCTCAGAATTAAGCCTTCCCAAACTTAATTGAATGGGAGAAAGTCTCATTTATAGACTCTAACCGCTCGATTTCCCTGATCATCCAATATTAAATGGAATTTAATTCCATGCTTGGAATCCGTATCGCGTCAAACAATCAAAATCTTCAAAATACGTTTTACCTGCCCCAAAAATCTTTTATTCATCATGCTCTCCTTTGGGGGTAGATAAACCGTGACTTGGCCAAATTCCAATTAGACACGTGTCCTCTATTAACGGGTGCAATTACTCTCGCGAAGCCTTATTGCTGTGACTCCTTTCTATAAAAGGTTTTCCCTTCCTTGTCTTGTGAACAACCTTCCAAACTTCCTTGCGAGAATGAACTCCCCTTTTGTGTATTTTCTCTGGTTCTCCTACCTAAAGAAACCTCCAGATAAAAGCTTCCATGTCATATTCTTTAGATAGCAATATTCACGTCCAAACCTGGACTAGGTAGTAATATCTACGTCCAGGCGTTGCCTTGGCTGACCCAACTTGTGCTTCCATAAGAAGGGAAAGCCACAATCCCGAGGTTGAAAATCCCTCGTCTTCCTCCTGTGCACTCAGTCAGTTTCAATATGCATGGAGGCTGCAAGCCCTATGGACATTGCTGCACATAAGGGGAAAAACAGGGACTTTAACCGGGGAAAAAGGTAACAAACGCCAAGTCTAGTGTAAAGGGTCTTCTGATCTGATGAACTAACTTCCTTGGCGTTTCAAATCCTCTCCATCTCGCCGCTTGAGGTCGTATTCTCTTTTCAATGTGTCCATATTTGATACATCAACCCAAGGGTTGGTTATCAACTGTTTGAGGATTTGGAAAAATAAACTGTATTTATCTTTCTGTTCTATTGCTGATTTGTAGTTTGTTTCTCATATGGTATCAGAGCTTGAGGCCGCAAAGCCTTTTGTATTCTTCTAAATGATGAATGTAATATTTTCGTTTGAAGCAAAGAGTTTCTTGTGTAAATTTATATTGATAAACTCAGATATAGTTTGTACATGGCCTTGGCCACAATAATTGGCTATCATGAACTCTCTTGACTTGTAAGAAAATACAAAAAAGTAAAAATTGGCCTCAAATATAGGCCCTAACTAAAGATTTAGCCTCAAGTATAGGCTATTATGATGTACATATCTCTGTGTGTTGCCCTTGAAGTTTACTCATGCGTGTGGAATGAGATGAGCATGAATAAACTGGATTAAGCTACAGCTGGGGGATCTTCATACTCCCAGACCGGTTGTATGAACTTCTTAAGGAAACGACCATTTATAGGATTAGCATGTATAGTGCCTTCTCGATCTCGTAAACAAACTGCTCCTTTACCCAGAAGTCGATCGACGATGTATGGTCCTTCCCATTTTTCTGAACATTTTCCTCGTCCTTCAGTCTTCTCGCCAACATGCAAAATGACTCGCCAGACCAGTTCTCATTCTGCAAAACTCATGCCCCTAGTACATCGGTCACAGGCACGGGCCACCTTTCATTTTTTAGCACATAGACTATCATAAGCTTGTATTCTTTGTTCATCCAAGTCTTCATGCTCTTGCCACATTACTTGTACATAACCTTCACCGATCAGGCTATGTTGTTCCATCACCTGTAAAGACTGAACTTTAATTTCTAGAGGCAAGACCGCATCATGGCTAAATATTAATGCATAAGGAGTGGTACCTGTGGGTGTCCTTTTACTTGTTCTGTAAGCCCACAGGGTGTTGAATAATTCTTCATGCCACAATCTGGTATTGCTCGCAAGCATCCTTTTGAGGATATGGATAATGATTTTGTTGCTTGCTTCAGCTTGACCATTAGATTGGGCATAGTATGGAGAAGAATGTAGAAAATATATTCCAAAATCCTTCATAAGCTCGTCTATATCTCTAGACATGAATGCTGCCCCATGGTCAGAAAAAAAACTCTCAGGAATGCCAAACCTACAAATGATGTCTTCAAATAAGAACTGGCGGATGGCCTTTGCTGATGATACCCTGAGAGGTCGAGCTTCAACCCATTTTGTGAAGAAATCAGTTGCCACGATGATGAATTTGTGCCCATCAGATGAATGAGAATGAATCATTTCAATTAAGTCCAAAGCCCATCCTCGAGCTGGCCAAGGCTTGATTATAGGCTGTAATGGTATTCTGGGCATATGGCTGATTGGACCATGTTTCTGGCATTCTTCACAACCTTTAGAAAATGTGATGCAATCTCTGAGCATTCCTGGCCAATAAAAGCTATGTCTTCTTATTAACCATCTCATCTTAGGACCGGCCCGATGTGCCTCTGCTATCCTAAGATGGACTTCCCTCATTAATCGTTTTGCTTCACGTTCAAATACACAACGTAAGAGTATGCCTTCTTCTCCTCGTCTATATAACTCATCATCCTTGAGTACATAGTTAGGAGCTAAAAAACGAATCCGCTTACCCACTGGATTATTAGGATTCTGGAGGTATGAAATAATGTCCTGTCTCCAATCCACATTAATTTGATCAAGGGTAGCAACGTACCACTCATTTTTATCTTCTTGGCGAGCAAAGAAAGATGGCAGGGTCTTTCGTTTAACCTTTAATATATATTCACGTACTCCATTTTGTAAGCTCACTCCCATTGCTAGTTAAGCCAACTCGTTTGCTGCATAATTCCTCTCGCGAGGAACATGGCTCAACTCCACCTCAGTAAACAACTTGAGTAATTCACATGCTCGCTTAGCGTATGGTTCTAATATTGGTCCAGCCTTATACTTGGTTTCAAGTTGTCTGATCACTAGTTGGGAGTCTCCAAATACATGCACGTCAATGATCTTCATATCTAATAGAAGTTCCAATCCAATGATTAAAGCTTCATACTCTGCTTGATTATTTGTGCATCTGAAGTCCAACCTGAAAGAATAAGAAAAAGTTTGGCCGCGTGGAGATACTAAGGCTACTCCTGCCCCAGCCATAGTACTCGTACTTGACCCATCAAAGTATAAACATCAAGGGGCCAAATCGATACGAGCAAGGTCCAGTTCTGGCCCCTCATGAACATCCTTCATTGGATGATGGGCTAGAAATTCGGCCACTGCTTGGCCTTTAACCGCTTTCTGGGGAACGTATTGGAAAGAAAATTCTGACAAAGCCAGAATCCACTTCCCAATCCGTCCCCGGAGAATGGGTCTGGACAACATGTATTTCACCAAATCTGTTTGTGTTATAACGCACGTGGTGAAGGAAAGCATGTAGTGCCTCAGTTTGCACCCTGAAAAATACAGAGCCATGCACAATCTTTCCATTGGAGAGTATCTTGTTTCACACTCATTTAGGGTACGACTCAGATAAGAAATAGCACGTTCGGTTCCTGATATGTCATCCTGAGCTAATAAACTCCCAACAAAAAGGTCAGTAGTTGAGATATACAGCTTAAGAGGAACCCCTGACCTTGGAAGAACCAAGACTGGTGAGTTCGTTAGATATGCTTTGATGGTCTCAAACGCCTCTTGGTGAATAGGCTCCCATACAAAGTCTTTCTGATTTTGAAGCCTGAGCAACGTTGAGAATGGTTGTGTCTTCCCAGCAGCATTGGCAATGAACCGTCATAAGAAATTGATCTTTCCTAATAAGCGTTGTAGCTTCTTCTTACTCTTTGGTGGGATTCCACAAAGAACCGCTTGTTTCTTGTCGTCCGGTATCTCAATCCCACGCTGATGAACCAAAAATCCCAGGAAATCTCCTGCTTGTACTCCAAATACACATTTGGCCGGATTCATCTTCAGTTGATGTTGCCTCATTCTGAGAAACACCTGTCGCAAGTCTTCAATATGATCACTTCTGCACTTCGTTTTAACTACCACATCGTCTATATAGACTTCCATAGTCTTACCAATAAGATCATGGAAGATTAAGTTCATTGCACGTTGGTAGGTTGCCCCTGCATTCTTGAGTCCAAATGGCATGTCCACATACTCAAACACTCCTGCAAATCCTGAGCATCGAAACGCAGTCTTATGTCTATCTGATTCTGCCACTGGAATCTGAAGGTAACCAACAGTTCCATCCATGAATGTTAACATCTCATGATGAGTCACTGAGTCCGCCAACAAATCCACTATTGGCATTGGGTATGCATCTTTTAGAGTTACATTGTTCAAGTCTCTATAGTCAACACAAGTCTCTATAGTCAACACACACTCGCATTTTTCTATTCTTTTTCTTGACTGGACTACGCTGGATAGCCATTCATTATACTTGGCTACTCCTATGATCTCTGACTTGAGCATCTTCTCGACCTCTTCCTTGACCAGAATTGTTGTTTCTGTATTCGTCTGACGCATCTCTTGTTTCACAAGCTTCTTTCCCTCTATGATGGGTAAGCTGTGACAAACCAAGTCTGGTGACAGTCCTGGCATGTCATTATACTTTTCTGCAAAACAATTAGCGTATTCACGTAGCAACTCAATGAGCTTCAGTCGTTCTTCAGGCTCTAGAAAGGTACTAATAGCCACAGAGATTGGCTCTTCATTTGTCCCAAGATTGATCTTTTCAATGGGATGTTTGACTTTAGGAGGTACATCATCCAAAGCTGCTGGAGCTAATTTAATCTCTTCCTCCTCTTCGAAGTCATGTAATACATCTTCATCCACATATTCCAATGCTGCAATCATTGGAACCTTCTCATAGGCTTGACTCTCCAACCGAAAATTGTGAAAGTGCTCGTGTAAAGAGTAACAAGCCTCGGTCTCTATACTTGATAGAGATCCGAGACTGTCTGGATGGTAGTTCAATGGTGTAGGGTATGCTATGATCATGATTGACTTGAATTATACCCCACTGAGCTAGTTCAGAGGCTGTAACACCAACTGGGCGGCCTTTGTTATCAACCCCACATACCTCCAATGGCCTAAAGTCACTGTGATAATAGCTGGCTTCTAAAGAGTTCGCAGAAATGAAATATGGACGAGGATCAGCATCGACTATCTCTGCCTCACCAGACTCCATATTCCAGAGCAACATCTGCTGATGGAGGGACGAAGGTACACAATAGCTTCTGTGGATCCAGTCACGCCCTAGAATTACACTGTATAGAGTTGTGCACTCTGCTATAAAGAATGTGTATGTACCGGTGGCTGGACCGATGTGTACCTGCAAAAAGACAATGTCCAAAGTCTTGGAAATACTACCCTGAAAGTTTCTTACGTTGAGTGTGGTTTCTTGAATAGCAGACTTGGGAACGCGTAATAAGGCCATTGCTTTGACTGTGATGATATTCACCGCTGCCCCTGAGTCCACTAAGAGTTTGTTGACTTGTATTCGCTGGACACTCCCTATAACGTATAACGGCCGTATGTGCATGGCCATGTCTACAGTAAGCTTGGCGAACATCATCTGTCCCTTTATTGATGATGAATCAGTCTTTGGTGTCTTGGCGAGTGCTAAATTTTCTTTCAATATTGGTTCATCTTCTGGCACTACCAAGTTGTTGACGCTTCCGCTCGTGATCGATTCATCCATCAATGTTGGTGGAGGTAAAGCATATTTGGAGGACAGAACAAACACCATGTTAATAGTGATATCCTCCTCCTCGACGTATTATTCAGCTTCTTCGTCTTCACCTTCACCGTAATCCAACAACTGCTCATCATCCTCACAGTTGTTACCCTCAGCCTGCTGTACCTCGGAGTCCAAAGTTGTAGTGACCTCGAGGGAAGCAACCTGTTGCAACTGATCCTCAGATATAGGATATATGGCTGCTGGCATAAGTAGTGCTGGATCTTGCTCCTTGGGACGGGAAACTGGTTGTCAGACCTTCTTTTGTTCTTCTATAATTAAAGGTCTTGGTCTCCATTGCAAGACCTTGGTCTCGCTTGGAGTGTTTTGCTTTTGAACGTGTTTCCCCTCCTTTGGAGGTGTATGCAGCCCCATTGTTTCCATTGTTTCATCCTCAAAAGTGAGACGTCTTCTCAATGGCCTTCGTTTCATGACTTCACGATGATCCTCAGGAATAGGTTCGGGCTGTTTTCCTTTAGATCCTAACTCTGGGTTACGGTCAAAGACACTTGGACGTTGTGCTCTCACTTTGGGCTCGTGAGACTTCTTCCCGAAAACCACTAAGGGGTTTGCTGCAAAGGCATTCATTCGCCTTTGTAGCGTTTCTAGATAACACACCAGTTCTTCTTTAAGCAGGCCTGCTTTATAAGCCTCTAATGCTCTCTTGGCTTCTCCAATGCGTCTCTGAAGATTTCTTCTTCTACTTGGAGTCACCTCTATAGTCTTTCTTTTCTCCTTCACGTACCATAAGTTCTCCTTTGTGATATTTCTTGAAGCTGGAGGAACATACGGCCTGGCGAGCGTGTCAGCAACTTCTGATTCAGACTTCTTGGCTTCACTGACATTTTCTGTTGCTCGCGAGCACTTGGGAGCTGGAGAATCCCTTTGTCTTGCTCGTTGTGGGTTATGGGGCTGATGATCTGTTTGCGAAAATAACTCTGGGAAAAACTTAGCTGCTTAAGCCAACTCTTCATAGGAAATCTTCAACCCGCTTCTGAGTTTGCAATGAGCACAAAGGGCTACTGGCAACTCCGCTTTTCGATCCATTTTTTCTTTTCCTTTAATTGACTTTGTCGTTTGCTTGCTTGGTGCACTCTCGCCAGTGGTTTGATGACTGTTGGTCTGTTTACGTTTGTTTGATTTGTCTCGCGTTAGCTCCAACATTCCAACCGTCAATGATATGTCAGTCACCAAGCTTGGCGAGGGCTCTTGGTCTATCATTATTTCTCCCTCGTCAATCCATTGCTGTATCCTGAATTTCAAATCACGACAAGCACTCGTGGAATGGTGACCCCATCTATGATGGTATCGACAATAAAGTAGACCCCTGACATCCTCAGGATGTGGGTCCGGTGTCTCCCAATTGTCGAGGACTACAGCTATCCCTGCTTGGACTAGCTCTTCAAATATTTCCTCTCCCCTAGATGCATCATATGTAATTTCAGCCTGCTTAGGTCAGACAAGTGCTATATTGCGTCTAGGCCTCCGCCTTGACCTCTTACTTTTATAGGTTGGTTCAGATTCATTGCAGTTGGAAGAAGTGTCAACGGACGAAATTGGTGTGTCGGGAGGAGGTGATGCCCTATGAAGGTAACGTGGATGCCATTCCACCACTCCCTTGTAGTCGATTTCAATCACTTCCCAGTTGATCAACCCTTGAATCTTATCTCTCAAGGTCGAACACTTTGCTGTTTGATGGCCAAACTGGTTATGAAATCTGCAGAAATGTTGAGCCGAACCTTCAATCCGTAATTGTCAGAGTTCAAGTACCGGGTAGTAAAAGATCAAGCCCATGTCCCATAGCCTATTGAGGATCTCCTCCAACTTGTCACAATTGAAAGAATAGGCCAAAAAGACAGATTAATTCCAGTCTTCCACACCTCCAATGCAACTATCGGGTGATGACCACTCGACGTCAATCATATTAACGTGAGGCGGTGGGAAGGGTTTAGAATCAACTAATGCTGCTGTCTTGGATGCTCCCTTTAGCTCTAATCTTCCTTCATTAATCCATTTTTGGATCTGGTCTTTGAGCTTGATGCAGTCTTTTGTAATGTGGTTCCATGCTCCATAGAACTTGCAGTATTTTTTACCTTTTAACTGCTCAGTTGTAGGGAGAGGTCCAAAATCTGTTTTGACAGCCCGCATGCTATATAGCTCGTCCAAGATCTCATGAGCCATGTTGGCGTCATAAGTGTATGTTTCGAATTCTGGCTTAGTAAAAGCCACTGTTGAAAGCTTGATAGGACCCTTGTTCTTCTGA
Organism: Geum urbanum; assembly: GCA_946800695.1. Taxonomy (NCBI): domain Eukaryota; kingdom Viridiplantae; phylum Streptophyta; class Magnoliopsida; order Rosales; family Rosaceae; genus Geum; species Geum urbanum. The sequence continues at coordinate 49,379,215 of OX327012.1, read as the reverse complement.
AGTTTGCGGGGTTTTAAAACTTTCTTTGTCGATAAATCCACAGCTCCCACTTGCTCGCCATTAGAGTCCGACTCTTGGTTGCCTATATCTTCTATATAAGCCACCGTTTTTGGCTTTGGTCTGTCATAAGACTTAGTATTGTACGTTCCCTTAGACGCATTCCTTCTATTATCTCTTTCTTGCATGGTACTGTAAGCTTTAGTTACAGTTGTGATAAGCTCATTTAAGGAAAACTACTTGCTATTTAAGAACAATTGGTGGTATGTATCCTCCAAACCATTCTTGATCATTTCTACCACCTCTTCTTTACCGAGTGGATCCTTGCATAGATTATACTCTGATCGGAAACGGTGTAGGAAGGTGACTGGACTTTCTGTCGCTGATTGGCTCAAGGAAGCCAGCTTTCCAACACTAGTTTCAGGTCTAGCCGTTCCAAAGTGGTCTATGAATAAAGCCTCCATATCCTTCCACTCATTGATTGAGCCATTTTCTAATCCCGTATACCATACGAGGGTCGATTCTGACAAGGATGATCCAAAGACTCTTAATTTGAGTCCCTCGTTATCGGCAAACTGCCCCAATTGCAGCGTGAAATAAGCTAAGTGTGTTGCCACATTAGAATCATCGCCGCCAAAGAAAGTCTGGAAGGTCTGATGCCGGTAGAACTTTGACCATTGCCAAGCATCAGGATCATCCTTCTGCAAAGGAGGAAATGGTGTCTCATATGTATCATACATCTTGGCCAGATGTATGTCGCAATCATTCAAGAACCTGTTTAACCGTTGCTCCCAAGCAGGAGGGAAAGACTCCGCTTGTCTAGTCTTTCTTGCTAGGTTAGATACAGATTTAGTTAGAGACGCTATGTCCCTGTCTGTCCTTTGAGACAGTGTCACCGCGTGTCGGCGGTATTCATCCAAACTCGTTTCCAAGTGTTGTATGATGTTTATCCGTAATTTATCCTGACCTTCCACGAGACTAGTTACCTGGGATCCCATAGCCTCTCTCTCCTCCCAATCTCTGTTGAATTCTACCCGTATTGATTGGATTTCGGCTAACGTTGTGTCTATTAAGTTGCTTTGAGTAGTGAGAAGAGTTACTTGCCGCTCAATCCTTTCATCGAGAGCCATGTAGTAACTAGTCTAGTGGCTGTCACGCCTAGCCGCGTAAGCTAGGTACTCCGGGAACGTAAGTTCCACTATCTTCGCTTCACTTAAAGATTTGAATGACATAATGTTATAGTCTTTAGTGAAGATGGTGTCAACCGCTTGATTGCTCAATGAACGACATAGAGTAGATGTATGTTCATGGTAAGCCGGTTGTGGGTGTTTGAGACACTGAGGGTAATTCCTTCGGTAAGGATCCCCTATCGTCACTTAGAGACAGAAAGATGTCCCATTGGGCGTGCCAAAATTTTCGATGCAAAAATATCTCCCGCGGAGAGATCCTTCCCACGAAGTAGTCTCTTTTATTAGCCTCGGATAGTTTGACCACATGTATCGGTTTATCCTGTATGTGCTGCGTATGCTGGCGTGCCACCGTTCTTCAACGGAATATGGAATGTAAAACCGCCTGACTTCTTGATAAGCGATTAAGATAAGGAGAGCGCCAACCATGTCCGAATAGGTCTTTCTCGCCTAGTAACCTAGGACTTTTGATATATGTCTCTTGCAGAGCCTTCGAAATCGATACCTCACACTCCCTTATCAGTGCAAAGCATAGCAATCTCTCTGACGGTGTGTTGAGAACACTGCTTCCTTTAGATATCCAAACTCTCACTCGATAGGTGACAAGCCCTTCAATCGTCCAGTTGCTATTGCTTCCTTCTTATCGCAATACTCTCACTCGATAGGTGACAAGAACTTTGATCTGCTGGTTGCAAAGAAGATACAATCTCTTGACGAGATGTCTGTCTAGGTGTACTTGCATATAGCAAATGTATGTTTGATCGGGGACCTCTTCCACAAAGCTCTTACTGTCCTTATATAATGCTCAGTAGTTGTCTTTCAATTTATTTGAACTTCTTCTGCTCTTGCTCTTTGAATATCAGTATAACTCTAACACCAGCATACGGGTTTTGATCCTTATAAAATTTTTATACTATCACAACTCTTTTTAATAAAAGAAACCTTCTGAAACAGAAAATGTATGATAGACATTCAAGCCGCATTGAATCAGCTAATTCATGAATCACAGTTCTAAAAGAACTCTATTTTTACACTTGGCCACTCGTCAAACTCTTTATAAAACATGGGACACTCGCCAAGACTTCAGTCAATCAAGCCCAAAATGAAATATTTATTTTAGGCCCAAACATAAACAAAGCATTTCTTGGAAGGTTCGAACTTGTTTGTAAAGATCCCAACTTTCTACACCAGGTATGTTACTTCAAATTAGTACTTCTTGCATTAAGTAGTCACTATAAAGTTCTTTATCAATTAAGGAAAATATTCCTTTATGTGTTCTGTGTTAGTGACAAGTGAATAGAGCAACTATTTTTGGTAATAGACTATAAAGTTCTTTATCAATTAAGGAACATGTTCTTTTATGTGTTCTGTGTTAGTGACAAGTGAATAGAGCTACTATATTTGGATATAGACTAGAAAATTTAAGATCAAAGTCTCATGCTTTGTGTGTGGTTTACTCAGGTGGGAATAGCTTTGCATGGACAGAACTCACAGAAGAAAATAATATTTGCAGGGCATAGTGCTGGTGGGCTGCGCTTGCTACAATTTGGTTCTTAGAAAAACATTACTCTAAAGCAAACATCAAAGCTCCCAAATGTGACTTTTGGGTCTGCACTAGTTGGTAACTCCATCGTTTCTCATGCTCTAAGGCGAGAGAATTGGTCTCAACACTTCATTCATTTCGTCATGCGATACGACATTGCCTCATCCATTCAGGAAGAACTTGAGCACATCCTTCATAGCTTTACTACCCACAATCACCATTTTTCACGGGGAACAATTGCCGAAGATTTTTACACGAATGTAATGAGGAATGCATCAGTTGTTGCAAGCCATGCTGCCTGCAGACACATGGGGAGTACTAATCTGTTACTTGAGACCATACCAAACTTCATCGAGCTAAGTCCTTACATACCTTTTGGGACTTACATTTTCTGCACTGGAAATGGGAAATTAGTCCACTTAGACAACCCTGAAGCTGTGCTACAACTCCTTTTCTACTCTTGTCAATTGAGCAATGAATCCGAAAAGAAAATCATTGCCGCGAGCTGCATAGACTCGCACCTAGGCTACGAAAATGAGCTATGTGAAGAAGGTAGCTTGGACATGCAATTTGTACTTTATGTCGATCAATTGGCACAACTCTCTCTAGCATCGGATGGTACTGCCTTAGATGACCTTGGCCTGGTAAATTGGCTTCTACATTTCCTTCTTGTTATTATAGACATTGTGTTCTTTCATGTTCAAGAAGACTACTAATATGTTCCCTATGGCTTGCAGAGTACCAGAGGAAGACTTTACCTTCGTGCAGCTGGAGAGTTAGAGAAACAGAAACAGAAGAACCAAGAGCAAATTAAGAAGAAGCAGGCAGAAATGGAGAAAGCAATGAAAGGACTACAAGAATACAAAACCTTCTATGAATCAAAAGTGGGATACTACGATGCTTTCAAGAGACAGAACGAGAATAGGCAGGTGCTGGTAGGTATATGGGATGAGATCATTGAAATGTTGAAGAGGTATGATCTTCCAGACGAGTTTGAAGGCGAAAGTTATTGGATAGAACTAGGAACAAAGTTCCGGCGCCTTGTTGAGCCTCTTGACATCGCCAACTACTACAGACATGCGAAGAACGAAGACACTGGCGCCTATATGCTTAAGGGAAGGCCAAGGCGCTACAGATCTCCGCAGAGATGGCTTGAAAAGAAAGAAACTTTGAAGAAAGATAGCTGTGGAGAGTCTTGCTTTTGGGCAGAGGTGGAAGAGTTGCTAAAACTCGCTAGTAATGATTGTAAAGTGGAGGAGGCAAGGGCTGTGAAACTACAGGAAGATATGGCAAGCTGGATCCAAGGCCAACTAGTTGGTAAGGATGTGTTTCTGGAGGAGTCTATTTTTCTCAAATTGTGGGAGGAATTTGATCGTCTGAAACTTCAGCGTGACTGCATTCGTCGATTGAAGAACTAAACTGAGGCTGTTCGACACAAAACTGGGAATGCCTACCGGGTTCGTTTTCTCTATTTTGAACTCTCATAAAAAGAAAATTATAAAAAAAAAGGTAAGGAAAAATATAAGATCGCAATTAGTTATAAAGTTCTGTGAGATAAAAAAAGAAGGCAACATTGCAATTATTTCTAGTTTTTTAATTATCTAAATTTTTTTAGTTGAATTTTCGTCTTGTTTTGTTTTTCTTTCTCTAGCAACATTTTTTCATTTTTTTTTGTTTTACCTTTTTTTAATGATATTATAGTCAATCATGGCATAGGTTGCAAGAGAAAGATAAAATAAAACCAAAATGAGATTGTGAAAAATGAAAATAGGGATTAGAAATAAAAATAATAATTAAAGAATAAAATATGAATTTATTTATAATAGTGGGACCCACTAGTTGACATGACAATTATCATGTCACTGCTTAACTGTAAGATCGGATGAAAAACTAATGGAGGGGTAAGAGTAATGTCAATTGTAAATATTAAGGGTAAAACATTCAGTTTCAAACAAAATGGACTAACATGATATCTAAGCCAAAATTAAGGGAAGTAAACTAAAATTTATCTCCTTTTTTTGGGTCAGAAGATCAATGCATTAAGGGCCAGTGGCCCGATGACATAGTTGAAAACAACTAGCCTCGCAGGAAACAAACTCTCAAATTACCTGATTACTGAATTTCCAAGTATTGTTCAGTATGCGATATATTTGAATTCAGTATTGGTACACTCCATGAGTATTATGTTAGAAAGTCATTGTTCAGAGGATACTTGAATTCAATAATTTCCAAGTATTACATTAGAAAGTCATTGTTCAGTATATCACATGCTAGCTCTTAAATTTAAGTATTGTTGGAAATGCAGAATAGTTCAGTTAGTTATTTTGTCCACTCACTCTAACGTTTTAAAACTACACTGTTTGGAATTTTTTGTTTATGTTGCCCAGATCACAGATTAGACAGTTGAAGGTATGTCCAACCAATTGACGAGGCTTAGTATCTCCATTGTTTCCGTTTTGCTCTGAGTAGGTTATCTGATGACTTACTTATGTTATATATATATATATATATATATATATATATTTCATTTTCAGTTTGTCTAGACGCCCTGATTATCAACTTTTTGTAAATTATGTCTTTAAATTGTAAACTCTATAGTATACCTTTTGTGTTTTTGTAAGTTTAAAAGTCACGTACATAATCTTGAGATTTGTTTTAAAAGTGTTAAAGTCGGTGTCTTATAGTTCAAGTTTGGATAATTCATGTTGGGTTGACCGCTATATTTATGGTGTGAGCTAACTTGATGTGGATCCCACAGATCTTGTCTTGGATGATGTCAGGTACGTGGGACGTTCCTATCATTTGCCATATGGGAACTCATTGGGGAAATAAGCTTTGAGTAAACACTGCCCTCTGTGGCGCTTCAGCTACCAAACTCTGGTCATATCGAACTCCCAATTTCACCAGCGTCGGATTGACCTGATACATGCACCAACCTCCCACAGTTATAGCAAAATTTCTCAAGGTTTTCATATTTGAATCTAACCTTGGTGCTAGTACCACCTGGTCTAGGGAGTGGGCAGAAAGTTGCCAAAGGCTTCTGAGAATCAAAATCAACTCGCAATCTCAGACAACCTCGTTGCCCTAGCTCCTTTGGGTCCTCCACATCAAGCACAAATCCGAGCATGTTCCCCAGCTTCCTTTCGTTCGCTTCCAGCAGCTGTTCTTTTGGTATTCCTTGAGCCTAGATCCAAAAGATGGCCATATGTGGATTGATCTCATCCACAGCCTAACAGTGAAGCACATTCCTCTAACGCTCCAGGGGCTGCTCGTGATGAGTTTCTTTGCAAGTTTTTCTGATACCACCGTTGTAACAAAAACATTGCGCTTGACCGGCATGATGAGAACTTGCCTTAGCAGCTTCCACATACCATGTACAGTAGCTTTCACTCCGGTTGGGCTTGGTTCATTGTCCGCAACCAGTATTCCCCGGCAAATCAATCCTTTCCTCCAGGTCAAGCAAGTCCACACTACTCTCGAAATTGCAGGACATACCTTCGATAAGGCCCTCATCCTCTAAAGGCATATCCTCCTTACTTGGAACATATGAAGATGATGCCATATCCAGATGAAGTAAATGAGACAATCTCACAGAATTATCAGTGAGTCAGCTCGCAAATCACCACCTTTTCAGGGGGACAAGGTCTCCACTATGGAGTATTTATGAGGCAAGACAAATAAACCTCGGACGGTAGGTGAAAACAATCCAACCTAACAATCTTCCGGCTACCTGCTCGCAATTAGTTCATACTAGCAAGAAAACAAACAAAGTAAATTAGAACAAAGAAAATTTGAATAACCAGCTTTTTTGAAGGGGCGATTGAGGGCTTTTGTGATGAACATCTTGGAACAAAGAAAAAATGGATTAACCAGCTAGAAGGGGAAATTACAGGCTTCTGTGATGAATCATCGAACAAAGAAAAAATGGATTAAACAGCTAGAAGGGGCAATTAGGGGCTTCTATGCTGAATCAAATTAATTGTAGTAACCAAACTCTTTACTGAAATAGAGATAAACACCCAAAGAGATAATGATTATGGCAAACAGAAGAAACAGAGGCAACACAGACAGAGATTCCGGTGGTTCTGCGGTGAGTATCATCTCGATCAGAGTTTCTGGCTCCGGAAACAGAAGAAACAGAGGCAACACAGACAGAGATTCTGGTGGTTCTGCAGTGAGTATCATCTCGATCTTGTTTTTTCGTTTAAGAACACAAGACTCAACTTTTATGCCATGAAAGTACCCTTCACATACGGTAGAAAAGGGACGGGTCGGATTTGATTCTTCATTTTTTGTCCAGTCCCGGCCCATGTGCCACAGGCCCCTGTGGTTCTACAGTCCTGGCCCGGCCCGGTCCGAACAAAGTTGCATCTTATCCTTCTCCATCTCTTCCAACTCTTCCAACTCTTTTGAAAAAAAAATAACTAAAGGGAGGCACACGGGGAGGAGAGAGAAAATGAAAATAAAATATAAATTAATTTGTAAATTACAGTTATAAGTTTATAACCCTAGTCCCTCAGTTATTTTATTGCATCAAACATAAAAAGATATAATTGGAAGAATTGGTGAATATGGAGAAACAAAGTGGCTTTGCTTGAAAATAGTACAAATGACCACGATTCTATAAGATAGGAAAAGCAACTTGACACAGTGGTAAACTTCCCAATACGGTTGGTGTGAACTAGGTTCAACATGAACTCAGTTTGTTTGCCTTGTAATTGCTCGTGGAACCTACCATTTACAAACACCTCTCCTTTTATGTGGTTGTGAATCTTGGTTCACGGTGAACCTGATTTACCCAAAAACCGTCCTAAACTTCCTCCCCTTTTGTAGTTCCTGAATCACAGAGGATTAGGAACAAACACATGGGGAGTGAATTCAAACTCAAGATTCTTGAGAAAAACTACCACTTTCGCAAGTCGAAACAATCCCCAACCCAAGACTCAAAAGAGATCAGGAACTATTGTGAGCGAGAGTGGTGATGAGAGCACAATAATCTAAGAAAACTCGAGTCAATTAAGAAAGAAGAGCTCAGTGAAAGAAGGCTCCATAGATTTTGACTTGAATAAAAGCTGGGAAGGTTTCTAGAGAGAAGGGGGACTCTCTCTGTCTAGACATCCCTAGTAGTATTAAGCCCCTAGACCATTTGGTTATGACTTACAAAATTTCTCAATTAGCGTTTGGTTGTGCTTAATGTTGTTTTCACTTGTAATTTGCTTTCATAACATCCAATCTATCTCAAACTTTCTGCATGAGATGCTGTATACTGAACTCCAAACAGTACATTCTCAATGGTTCAATTTTTTGCTAACAATTAGAAACACAATTTCCTAATAAGATGTGTAGACTGTAGACTAGACTAAACAAGATGTAACACAGACCGTGAAACAATACAACTAAGTTACAAAGGTACGCCACAATCAGATTACAACAGCCGGTAAAGTAACTATAGAACAAAGTGTTCATTTAGCACATAGTCTGCATACAAAGTTCCTACTTTCATATAGCCATAATTGGTATCAGTTCATGAACTGTGAGGATGACTTGACCTCCCATTTCTGTATATGCACAAGAACCACAAAGGAACTTAATCAAGCAGATAACAATGGTGAACAACTTCTAGCACCACCACCATTTCAACTCAGACAGCACTACAGTTCTATGGGACAGTTTTAAGTCCTCAAAAAGGTGATGATCTCAACCCAAAAGAACAACACCGATATCATAAACAGAAGGACTCATGCAACACACAAGGGCCTCCAAGTGACTTGGTCATCATTCCCAAGCTTAACTCTAACTCTAGTTTCTTCTCACCCTTCAAATTAATACACAAATCTTCTGCCTTCTTAGATTTAAGTTCTTTTGAGGAAACTGGTTATAGAGCAACTGATAACAAGTCCTATAAAAATGCAAAGTTACAGAAGCACAATCATACCTTAAAATGTGACTCACTTAGCAAAGCTACGCATGAACCAAGCATGTCTCACACAGGACAACAGCAACATGAGCCATAGATCCTACCCAACTGGCAATAGAACTCATTAGAAACAAACAGTGTAAAAGTTTTGACTCATGCATATGATTGATGGACTATTAGTTAGCAATATATACACTACATGCAACAAAACCCAAAAGTGAAAAGCTAAGGTTCAAGCAACTACATGCCAACTTTCAAAAGGGTAGAGCCAATATGCAGGAATCTCTTACCCTGCTGAAGCTCCCAAATGAAAATCCTATAGACCTTAACATGACAGGACAAAGATCGTCTCCATTTGCAGAACAAATGGGAAGGTCCATTACATTAAAGTCAGCAGCAATATGATGGCTAAACCTTTCCAAAGCAAGATCAAGAAGTGCTAAATATTGGGGTTAACAGATATAAAAGGAAAATAAATAAGATGAATAAAGTGGACCTCTGCTTCGGGAGCATATCTAAAGACATATATCTACGTAGAGACAGCAAATGCAGTTTAGACCATTACGAACCACTCATTGACAATCATGCCTTCTGCACCATCAATTACCAAAGTCAAATGAAGGCAGGACAATATATCACAATAAATACACCATACTATATAAAGCAGAACAATAGCAAGTCTGGCACACGCAAAGCAAGAGAAATAGGCAAACTGCAAAGGAATACCATCACATACTGTATGTCTGTTTCATGTATTGAATTTCTATACCGCCTTATCTATTCACATACGAACACCGAGTCTCTATATCAGCACATAAGAACCAACTCATAATAGAAGCAGGTCAATTCCCGGGCGCTCAAAACCCTATACCCACATCTATCTAGTGAAACAAAATACTAGGAATGCTAGAATACGAAAATCCCATTAAAAGAAATTAGAGGCCAGCATACATTTCTCATGAACAGTTGCACCTTCTTAAGACCTTGTGATCATGCTACAAGAGCGAGGCAGCCGGATTGTAAGACTACCTCCATGGACACTCGTCTCCGCCTCAACATGGTCATTCTCATAGGGCTTCCTGCAGCCCGGACAGCGGCCATCCCCCTCAAGAATCCTTTTGTGGCAGAAAAGGCAGAGCCTAAATCCACACAAGCACGGCAAGAAGCTTGTGTCCGTCAAATCCAAATCCTCATAGCATATAGGACATGAAGATGGTGGGGATCCCACATTGCTACACCCCCATGGAACACCACCGCATCGTTTCCCATTAGGCAAGCTAAGCTGCTTGGCCAAATTCGGCAGACACTGCGGGCGAAACGCATCATCCGCCCTCCAAGCTTTCGGCACGCCTCTTGCACACTGGGGCTTCGAATTCTCAACCTCCTCTTCCCTTGGAGACACTACCAATTGCGCAACGGGCTCATGCTCCCGCTCCCGGGGAGGCTCCATTTTGGGCTTCTCGCTTGCGGCCAACGCATCAGCCACGGCCTCCCAATCATCCAGGCACCCGTCGTCCTCATCCTCCTCGGTTATGTTCCCGGAGCAACACCCTCCGCTACTGCTACTGCTGCTGCTGCTTGACGACCCCGTGAAGATCGTCTCCGTGTCGTGGCTCCCCAACACACTGCTCGCGAAGCTCGACGGACTCCCATTGGAATCCAAATCGCTGTCACGCTGCTGGTGGTGGTGGCGGCGACGAATTGAGCCCACGTTTTCGCCATCCGTGGGCCCCATTCCCAACGAACCAGGGTTGTTGTTATTGCCGTTACACTCTCTGCTCCGGCCGCCTTTTATCGGCGGCTCCTCCTTGCAATCCTTTTGATTCTTCACAGCACCTAAATCCCCAAATCATATCCACATAAATCAAATTGAAAATAAAAACAATAATAATATCCCCAAAAACTAATCAAAAATCAGAAATTTACATGCAAATATTTAAAACCTAGAGATCGGAGACCATACGTTGTGAAAGCCATTGCTCGCGGCGAACATCGAGCTTGCTCTGCTTCAATTTGGCCGACCTCGCCTGCAAAAAAAAAACCCACCACAAATTTCAATACTTTCATCAAAAAGATCGAAACTTTTCATTTCAATTTCAAAACCAAAAATAAATAAATAAATGAATCCGAATTTAATCAGTAATCGAAATCTGACCCTCTTCTTCTTCCCCAAATCCCTGCCTGCGTTGTTAATTGGGGCCAAAGGAATCGAAACGCTGGTGATCGAATCGGAAACCATGGTCACAAATCGGAAATCGGAGCTTTGAAGATTTGGGTGTGTAATAAAAAAACCCAGTGAGGAATTTTGAGGAGAAAAGATGAAATCTTTAGAGAGAGAGAGAAAACAATGGATAACGGAAAGTCGGAAACTCCTCTGCTCCTTTCGCCTTAATTTTTTTTTGTTTGTGCTTCATAGGCTTCTCTGGAGTTAGATATATATAGGTGGGCGAGTTACCATTACACCCCTGCTGTTGATTGAATTTTCGAGATTGCCCCTGGTATATATGTTGCGGAGCTTGTTTTGTTTTGTTTGTTGGTCGGGGAAAGAGGGTTAGTTTTGTAATGTGACGATAGGGAACAATAACGACGGCGTTTTGGGTGGTGGATATTTAAAAATTATATATTTTTTTTTTCTTTTTGAAATGAAAATTTATAATGCTTTTTGTATCATCTGCATATTTGTGTAGTTTTCTAACAGGATTGAAGCAAATGATTCGCTATAAGAACTTAAGTTCAATGTATTGAAGTAAATGTTATGAGTTCGCATATTTGTAAGAGACCTTTTTTTTAAAGATTCATAGACTTTAAAATGGTTGAATTTTATCGTCTTTGTGATTATCCGATGTGTTCAATTCATAGTATTTTAATTCATTTGACCACATTTATATTTGACCGTTTTTATTTCTTCATTCTTATTTATTAAAAAATTATGATAGTTTACATTTAGATAGTTTTCAATTCATTGACGGATCAGGTGAACTTTTAATGTGTTATATTTTTCTGAAGAGTAGTCCGTATTTGGATCATTTCTAATTACATGCGGATCAAATCAGCTCTTAATACAGTGATCACTAAAAAAATATGATTATTAGGTAATAAAAAAAATGATTATTAGGTAATTTCAAGTGCACACGTTTGTAATTCATTTTCATGTACATTAATGTGTAATATTGACATGCATTTGTGTATGAGGAGTTGAGGACATAACTAAAACTAAAACTAGATATGTCCAAATAAAACAAAGTTGTCTTTTTGGGTTAAGAAGTGGTTAGTGACATCGCCATACACTGCCATACGCAATCTTGGACACTAGTATACTTTTCAACCAAAATTTTACTACATGATCTTTTCTAGGTACATGAAAAACAACCTTTTTGCTTTCCCTTCGTATTACAGGATGAAGACATAAGTATTACCACAAAGTCAATAAACTATATAGTTTATCTATAATATATTACAGTAAAGGAAACCGCGAGTTTACTAATTTTCAACTAACAAATATGTCTATCACAATAAATAAAATAATATTGATCAGTTGTATAACAAAAACAGTTAAAGGACAATAAAAAAAAATCACACAAAACAGTACAAATAAACAAATGATCTTGTGATTCTCTTTGCATGCGCATATGCACGGGACATAAACTCTAATACTAAATTAACAATCCACCAATACACAAGTTACTACTATCTCAATAAGATAAAAGTGTTAATCCTCAATGTCCTCCATGGATGTCTCAGTATTCTTCTCTTAGTTTCTACTTATCTCAGCTACTACCCCTACTGTTATTACATCTTCTTCCTCTGCATGATTTACTCCACTACACCCTACGCCACTTAAAACAACACTAGAGTTAGCATTACTTTTACTATTACTACTGCCACTACTATTATCTCCAACGCCATTACCATCTTCTTCTCTCTTGACAAGAGCAAAGTGAAGGTTGTTTTCGCCGTCCCGGAACGACCAAACTTGGATGAAATCATGAACTTGAAGACCATTCTTTTCAGCAACATGCTTCCATCGACTATTGAGCACAAAAGATTTGCAATTCTTTTTGTATGACCACATAGTCATGTGTACAAGCTCCTCTTCCACCATGGGGTCTATAACAGTGATGTCCATTTGTTCTCCTTCGAACTCCATTCTGTATAATTCATCTTGGTCCAAGAAATGGGACATGAGTTGGTTGTTAGGGATTGCGAAACGATTTTGTTGCCCAACAAGATCGGAAGCGTATAATCTCTTCTGAAACACAAGCTTGACTGTGTTAGCAATCCCTCCCATGCTTGCAATTTTTGCTTTGAACTCTTCGGGTAGGTCTTGAGTTGCACTACTTGGTGGTGATGAGCCATGTTAATTCTTAATCCCCACATTCATCTTCAAGCTCTTGCTTTTGCTCTTGTCTTTGCTCTTGATCTTGCGCTTCTTCGATTCGGAGTCAAAGTAGACCTCGTAATCGGCATCATCCTCCTTATAACTACTCCTAGTGTGCACTCCATTACTTCTACGAGTTTCCTTGCAGTTGAAGGAAACCCTCATTCTCTTACAAGCCAAATCATCATCATCATCATCATCATAGTCTTTATACACCATTAAGCCCTTACCCTTGTTTTTTCTCTTGTTTGTTTCAGAATACAGTACTCATCGTCGACATCAATCTCGTAACTCTTGCGTTGGTTTTCTCTAATTTGCACACCTCTGTTATTTTGACGAGATTCAATATAAGAGAATTAGAAATCTTCCTTGCAGATCAAATCATCATCATCATCATCATCATCATCATCATCATACACCATCAAGCCCTTGCCCTTGTTTTTTCTCTTCTTGGTTTCAGAATCACAGTCCTCATCGTCGACATTATTCTCGTATGTCTTGCGTTGGTTTTCTCTAATTTGCATTCCATTTTTAGTTTGACGAGAATCGACATAAGAGGAGTAGATGTCTTCCTTGCATTTCAAGGACACCCTCTTTCTCTTCTTAGCCAAATCACTATGATAACCATCAACCATCAATTCCTTCTTTCTTGAGACCTCTTCCGGCAAGTAGTAATAATATTCTTCAAGATCATGGCTACTTGGTGGTGATGAGTAATAACATTTCATCCTCTTTCTCTCGCTATTCATCATCTTCTTGAATCCCAAATCCATGTCTTCCTCGTCAAAGAAATCAACAACATCATCCACATCCATATTGCCATGTTCCCTAAACCCTAAATCACTATGATCATTATTCCTTGTAGGTTCTTCAACTCCAGACACGTCTTTCTTGAAAAAGTGAACTTGTACAATAGTTATGATTATCTAGAGTTGGCATTATATTGAACTTATGATTGAGTTAATGAGAGTCACATTATAAGACTAATTCTTGTGTCAATGTGAATAACATATATAGTTTGTATTGTAGTAGGAATTCATCTTATGTGCAGATATGATCACGTGTTTAACTAATCTGTGTTTGAGTGCAACAAGTCTTCTTCAAAGGACAAGACTCTTGTTGCATCTCTATATATATGTGAGACTCATCCCCATTCTCTCTGCACGTAGCATTCATCACGTAATCCCATTCAAGGAGCTTAAGGAGAAGAGAACAAAAAACATCTCAAGAACAATGACAGTATCACTAAACGTAGCTGGTAAGTCTATGTTCCTCTTCAGTACTATGTTGATGTGTTTACATGACTTGATTGACATTTAGTATTTCAGTTTTCAACTAGTATCAGAGCATTGCTCAAAATCTCGCATGTAAATCGCTTAAGTAAAAATCAACATGTATGATCTAGGGTTTATGTGAATCAAGCAACAACAACAAAAAATTCAGAAAAAGAACGAAGATCATATTCAGACGTTTTTGGCTCATTCGGAACATAAACTAGGCATGTGGGCTGCGTGGCTCGAGTAAAGCCCATTTAGTTGAATACCCTAATCTCGGTCTTGGTCAATTGACTGACCGTTGCGTATAACAAACTGAGATTGGAGATTCTGGGTTTTTGGAGCTCGAGGAAGAACACACACATATTCGTTTCATGAATATGTTTAGAGGATTCAATCCTTGCTCGCTCACCAGATATGTTTAGGAATGCAATAGAAATACCCTAATAGCACATCTCGACGTGCACATAGGATATGATTGTTTATTGTGTGTTAGATGGGCCGGATGAAATTTAAATTCGATTCTATATGTATTTTGATTGTATTGCTTGATCTGAGTATGTGCTTCATATCTATGATTGTTTCCGCTAAACTTGCAGTGTTGTATGCAGAGGCCAAGGTATGTCGATTGAATGAAATTGTGAGAAGAGGCATAACCTAGCTATCTGTTCAAATTGTAAATTGATGAAAAACTTTGAATGATTGTTTTGTACTCCTATAAATCATAACAATGCAATTTACAAGAAAAGAAATATGGTTTCAAATTGTTAAACAAACCTCTCTAGAATTCCTTAAAGTCTTTGAGTTCTGGAAATTTGAATGAGCATGTTACACATAGCAAAAAAAATTCACATTTTTAGAAAGTTCATTAAGTATAAAAGACTTGACACTTGTGTTATTGGTTTTAAAATTTTGTACCTTTTGGCTTCCATAGGAGTATCTGTATAAAATTTTAGAATCAAAACAACTACATACATGGTTTTAAAACTCATATTTTGTTATTTTAGAAGTTTCTCTTCTGTCATTAGGTGATGACTACTTCTCTTATAAATCATAAGATTAATTACTGTAGTTTGTACTTCAGAAATTCAGTATTGATCAACCTTCTACTATATAAGTGTTGTTGGACAATGTACTACAATTTTGGGATATTTTGATATATGTATATGTTCTAAATTGTATGCATATGTGTTAAAACTTGTGTGATTATTTGGTTGTTTGTTCTCTGTGGTTTACTATCCTTTTATGCACTTACATAAAACATAGAAATCATCTTTGACAATCTCACAAACTTAACAACAACAACAAAGACTAATTTTGAAAATCTCTTTTGGTTGCTCTTTAGGTGTCCAAATTGTTACTCTTAACCAGATTGAACTTTTAACGGGGTCCAATTATTCTACCTAGATGAGACAGATTGATATGTATTTTTTAATCAATGGGGAGTTAGATGATTGCCTCATAGGAGCCGTACCAGAAGCTATAGATGAAGATGAAAAGGAACATTACAGGGCTCAGTATGACTACTACATTCTTTAATATAGGAAGAACACCACCTGCATCAATATTAAGGCTACCATATCAGATACCATAGCTGAAACCTTACCTGAAATGGATTATGCTTATGATTATCTTAAGCTAATTCATGAGAAATTTAAGAAAACTAACAAAGCATAAACATCTCATCTTTCAGTGCAGCTCAATTCCCTTAAGTATAATGGAGTTGGAGGTGTTAAAGATCACATAATGAAGATGGAGACCCTGTGTGCTAAACTTAAGAACCTGAATGTAGGGCTCCCTAATGAATATGTGGTGCACATTGCTTTGCACTCCCTTCCATCATGTTTCAACCAGCTGAAGACTAGTTATAATACTCAGTCTGAAAAATGGACAATCAACCAGCTGATTTCCATAGCTGCTGAGGAAGATAGTAGAATTAAGAAGGAGGATCCAAATTATGGTGTTGTTAAGGCCTTAACCTCTAAGGCAACAGTGAATATGGTAGACAAGAATAAGTGAAAAAAAAGAGAGTTATGGGCCAAGAAAAATAACCTTAAACCTCATTTAGCTAGAACAGTAGTAGCAAGATCATCCAACAATAACTTAAGCACTACAAACCTTAAGTTCAAGTGCTATTTTTGCAAGAAACTTGGACACATTAAGAACGATTGTTCAGGGTTTAAGACTTGGATGATTAAGAAGGATACATGTTTATCCTTACCTGAAACTGTTTATTTTTCATCTCTTTTCTTTTTAGAACTTGGACACCTTTTGGCTTGATTCATGATCTCCTTTACACATTGTTGACTCCTTATAGGGCTTCACAAAGAGGAGTAAACCAAAAACTGAAGAATCACACTTTCGAGTAGGCAATGGCATGAGAGTTGCTGTCTAAGTCATATGCAGTCTTACTCTTGATTTAGGTTTAGAGAATTTTCTTTTTCTGGATAGTATGCATTTTGCACCCTCTATGAAGAGGAATTTGATTTCTTAGGATCTTTTGATTCAGAATGGTTGTAGTTTTCTTTATGACATTAATGGAATAAAGATTTTTAGAAATTCATTCCATATTGGTTCTGCTGTACGTTTGAATGGTTACTTACAGTTACAGTGTAGCTTATCTTCTTCTCAATTTTCTGTCTATAATATTGAGAATTTAACAGATGATTCAAATGTGTTAAAGTGAAAATACCCCCGTATGTGTTAAAAGGCCTTTATTTAATAAAAAATCTCACAAGAGACTAGGTCACATATCAAAAGAAAGATTAAAATCATTGATTAACTCTAAAATGCTATCAGCATTAGATCTCTCTGACATGAATGAATGTGTGGAATGTTGTAAAGGGAAGATGACTAACAAAAACAGGAAATGTGTATACAAATAAAAAGAACTACTGGAATTGATACGCACAGACATATGTGGACCTTTAAGACATCAAACTATTTGTGGAAACATCTACTTCATAACGTTTATAGATAATTTCTCAATTTCTACAATATACAGTTAATATATGAAAAATCACAGTCTTTAGAAGCATTTAAAATCTTCAAAACTGAAGTTGAGCTTTAGCTTGAGAAGAAGATTAAAACCGCTAGATCAGATAGAGGGAGAGAATTCTATGAGATATATACTGAAAATGGTCAACAGAAAGGACCATTTGCTTTGTTCCTACAAGAACATGGCATTAAAGCTCAGTATACAACACGTTATAATCCCCAGCAGAATGGAGTAGCAGAGAGAAAAAATATAATTTTTTTGAATATGATTAGGAATATGATGTGTACATTAGGTCTACCTAAATGGCTTTGGAGTGAAGCTTTAAGAACAACAAATTACATTTACAATAGGGCTCCAAGCAAGTCAGTACACAACACTCCTTATGAATTATGACATGGTAAAAAGCCAAGCATGCACCATATGCATGTTTGAGGTTGTAAAGCTGAGGTCAGGCTTTATAGCTCAAATTTAGGCAAAGTTGAGTCTAAATCAGTTAGTTGTCATTTTGTAAGTTATTGTGAAAATACCAAAGGATACAAATTGTATTCACCAAATCATTCTCCAAAAGTGTTTGAAACTCATCAAGTAATTTTTTTAGGAGAAACAGTCTCTGATACTGCTTATGTTGATTAACAGCAGATTTTGAAGAAATTTCAGATAATTTAGTGGACTCAAATAATTTACAAAATATTTTTGTTCTACCAATAGGTTTAGATACAACCTCAGAACAACCTCATGAATCTAGAACTAGAGTTTTGGGGGGAAAAACAAATTAATGAAGAACAGTTAAATCGACAATTACCTGAAAATAATAACACTGCAAGAATTTTGGAAAATTCAAAAAACATAAGACCCAAGGATAATTTTGGAATTCCTAATTTTGCAAAAATTTTAGTGAATTTAAAACCTCACCAACCAAACCTAACTTCAGACCTTAAACCAAGGAAATCAGTAAGGGAAAGGGTTCCCACCTTTGCAGGTCAGAGTGATTATTATGTATTTGCTCAAGAAATTGAGGACTCAGTAAATGATGACAATGACCCTGTGAACTTTAGTCAAGCCATGAACAATGGAGACTCCACTAAATAGTATGAAGTAATGACTGCAAAAATAGAGTCCATGAGAAATAATGCAGTGTGAGATTTAGTTAAAGCTGATGAAACCAGAAGCCTATAGGTTCCAAATGGGTTTTTAAGACAAAAAGAGATGCCAAAGGAAATATAGAAATGTTTAAAGCTAGGTTAGTAGCAAAAGATTTCACACAAAAAAGAAGGTATTGATTATACAAAAATATTTTCTCCAGTCTCTACAAAGAATTCATTTAGGATAATTATGGCACTAGTAGCTCATTTTGACAGCTACATCATATCGATGTCAAAATAACCTTCCTTAACAGAGAACTTGAAGAGACAATTTATATGAAACAACCAGAAGGTTTCATACCTAAAGGAAAGAAGAAGATGATATGTAGACTTAAGAAATCAATATATGGATTAAAACAAGCTTCTAGGCAGTGGTATAAAAAATTTAATTCAGTAATTTCAACCTTTGGATTTACATAAAACATTTTTTGATGAATGCTTTTATCTTAAGACATCAGGAAATTCTTTTATTTTCATGATCTTGTATGTTGATAACATTCTCTTAGCAAACAATAATCTCAAATTGCTTAAAAACACTAAAATGTTTCTGTCAAAGCATTTTGACATGAAATATTTGGGGGAAGCATCATTTATCTTAAGAATTGAGATTAAAAGGGACAGAAATTGTGGCATTTTAGGACTGTCACAACCAAGCTACATCTCAAAAAATTTGAAACGTTTTGTGATGGAGACTTGTGCTGCAGGAGAGGTCCCTATTTCCAAATGTGATAAATTAACTAAGAATAAACTTTCTTCAAGTGAAGCACAGCAAGCACACATGGAGTCAAAACCACATGCTAGGTTGGTAGGCAGCTTAATGTATGCACAAGTGTGCACTAGGCCTAACTCAGCATTTTCAGTTGGTATGCTTTTTAGGTTTCAAAGTGATCCAGAGATTCAACACTGGAATGCAGGAAAAAAAGTTCTCAAATATCTTGAGAGAACTAAAAATCACTTGCTTGTGTATAGAAAAGTGAAAACTTTAGTTTTAGAAGGGTATATTGATTCAGTTGCTGAAAATTATTCAACTTCAAAGAAATCTACTCTTGGTTATGTTTTCATGCTTGTTGGTGGTGCAGTGGCGTGGAAAACAGCAAAACAGAACGTTGTTGCAACTTCTACAATGTAGGCAGAGGTAATTGCTTTGTATAAATGTGTGTGTGAAGGCTTGTGGATAAAGAATTTCTTATTTGAGACTAAAGTTCTTAAGAGTGTAATTTCTGAAACTTTAATCATCTACTGTGATAATGAAGCAGTTGTGTTCTTTTGTAAAAACAGTAAGAGATCTATTCATTCTAAGCATATTGACCTGAAGTATTACAGTATGAAGAAAAGAGTGAATGATGGTGAAATTCATGTTTTGAATATCAATACAGATGATCAACTAGCTAATCCTTTTACTAAGGCTTTAGCAGTTGGAGTTTTCAAGAAGCATTGTAAAAACTTAGGTGTACTGAGTGATTTAGGTTTTGATATTTAGTTGGAGCATTCGAGATTTAGTTAGAGATTTTTGATTTTGGTTTGATTCTTGTAATTTTGTTTTATTGAGTTTTAAGCTCAGATTCATGTATACTTGATTCCTTCATAAATAAATTGAGGTATTTTTTGTTAATATATGTACTTGCTGCAACATAATGTGTGTTTGAAATTAATTTCGTAATTCAGTTTATTTTATCAAGTTGATTATGTTCAGATGGATGGTCGTGTATAGATTTGTTCTGTACATGTTTGCCTTTTCAGTCAACAAGCACAGATCTTTCAGTGTTTAGTAATGTGTTTATGATTTTGGAGTTTTTGTGTAAAATCATTCAGTGGACTTGAAGATTTTTGACAAGTGCAGATTGTTGGTGTATATGATGTCATTAGCTTCACTTCAATCATATATGAGTTCATGTGTTATGCAAATGTTACTGGAGTGGCTTTTAATTTGCAGATTTGGTTAAGTCTGTTAAGTTCTAAGTTTTGAAGTGATGTTTGTGTCATGACATAACTGTGTGTTTTGTGGATTTCAGCTTCTTATGATTCAAGCATGCCTTTAGTTTCATTACTTGTCTTTTGGTTAAGTTCATTTGTTGAATATTATTATTGTACAATTCAGTGGGAGATTGAAAGAGTGAACTTGTACAACAGTTATGAATATGTAGAGTTGGCATTATATTAAACTTATGATTGTGGAATGAGAGTCACATTATAAGGCTAATACTTGTGTCAATGTGAATAACATATATAGTTTGCATTGTAGTAGGAATCCATCTTATGTGTAGATATGATCACATGTTTAAGTAATCTGTGTTTGAGTGCAACAAGTATTCTTCAATGAGAAAGACTCTTGTTTCATCTTTATATATATGTGAGACTCGTCCTTGTTCTCTCTACGCGTAGCATTCATCACCTATCTCATTCAAGGAGCTTAAGGAAAAGAGAACAAAAGACAGCTCAAGAACAATGGCAGTATCACTAAAAGTAGCTGGTAAGCCTTTGTTCCTCTTTAATACTATGTTGATGTGCTTTTAATACTATGTTGATGTGCTTACATGACTTGATTGACATTCAGTGATTCTGTTTTCATTTCTCGAAGCCCAAGTCACCCATCTTCACCTTATTCTTAAATTCCATAGCCTCCAAATCACCATGATCACGATGAACTTCATGATCCTCCATCCTGCATACTATGTTCATAGCATTAAGCTCTCTAAGAGATTTGAGAGCACCCGAAACCCTATCGGATTTTTTTTGCGATTCGCAGCGGTCTTTCTCAAATTTCTAGTATCATTTCATCCTCGTTGACAGCAACAATAGCCATCATAGCCAGTTTATCAAGACTGCAAAGTGGCATATTCTTCACCAGTGGCGGAGCTAGAATCCGATGATCACCAGGGCTAACTGTAGCAAATAAAATAAAATAATAAGAGTCACAAATTCTCGATTAGAGACTCTAAGAAAGAGGACATCGTTACGTTCTCAATATCTCGAGAGTAGTTGCACGCAAGTCCTAAACTAAAAATCAAATATAAGTTACAGACTTACAGTACTATATACAAGAAGAATATATATCACTAACTACCAAATCCCAAACTTTTGATCTCGAAAAATCTAAACACCAAGACCAAGAACCCACAACGCACAAAATCTCCAAAATGGATAACTTTGAACACTCAAACTTTATAATACTGAAATACTATGATATTTTTAAATTACTACTAAAGAAACTGTACAATCTAGCTCTCCCATACAGAAAAGACCATCTTCACGATTAGTAGTGGCTTGGAATTATTCGAAATGGTTACAAACTCTTTCAAGAAATTTTAGCCTAACAATTCACAGTAATTAATAGAAACAAGACTGATGACTTATGACTTATGACTTATAAGCTGAATATATATGAGAAGAACAACTTCATTGGTACTTTATCATGGACTCGTGAGTGCGAATTCTTTTCTGAAATCAGAACTATTCAAGGGTCGTGTACTTTGTAATTTTATTTTTTTAGAGGTATACTAGGTATACTAATTTTTTTCTACCTAAAAAACTTACTAGGGCTCCGGCCCAGGGGAGCTGGTGGCTCGCTCCTCCCTTGTTCTTCACCCAGAAACTACCGTACTCCTGGAGCTGATGGTCTCTCATAATCTGACCCGTGATGTTTGTCTCTGATTTCTTCTCCATAGTTTGGGAGAGTGGACCACAATTTCAATTGCTCTCTTCAATTCCTTGCGTTACAGAGAGATGGTGCATTATATAGCCCAAGTTTTTGATCGAGTCATTTCTTGTCTGAGTAGGAGACTGTAAATCATGAACTTATTAGGATTAGAATTCAGTGTCTGGTTCGGTTTCTAAGTTGGGCGCTTTAATTATATGTCTTTACTTAAATATTCCTTATCTGCATAGGAAAGTATGTAATAAACCCTAATTACCGTTCTTATTTTTGCTTTATATAATTTTTAAGACTACTAAATACTTATTCCTCGTCTGCCTAGAAAACTATCTAATGCTCCTTCAAAAAAAAAAACTATGTAACGAGCAAATGAGCATGAGGCTCAATTTGATCACATCTTTTATCATCTCAATTTTGAGGGAGGCCAATTTTGTGGCGAGTTGAATCGAGTTTCTAAGGAGGAAGGGTACATAGGTATGAGCTGAGGCTCATGTGTGGCATCATCAGTCAGTTCCTATTTCTACTAGGAATGCTCTCTCATTCTTGATCAATTTGCACTTAACTTATAATTTTTAAGTTATACCTTTTTCTTAACTTGTTTCATTGAAAAAGAAAACCATGTGATGAGCATAAAGTCTAATTAACCGTTCATATTTTGTTTCATAAAATTTATAAACAATAAAATATTATGCAATACGTACACACACATACAACACATACAACACGTACAACGTACACAATACACATGCAACACAATACAATATGATACAAATCAAGTTAGTTAATTGATGTCTCGACATGTACCAGATTAATTACATAGTAATAATACTAGTATTACTACTACTGCTAATACACCCAGCCCCATCACTATCCTCATCACCCCTCTTAACAAGTGCCAAGTAAAGCCTGTTGTTGGTCTTATTCCGGAACGACCAAACTTGAATCAGATCATCTCTTTTCAGATGTATCTTTGCAGCAACATGATTCCATCGAGTTCTCAACACATACGATTTGTTCCATTTCGTCAAGCACATACCATCTTCTTCTTCGACCACGGGGTCTATCACTGTGATGTTCAATTCATGACCTGATATCTCAAGCCACTCTACTTCTTTCTTCTCCAAAAAATTGCACTTGAGTTGGTAAATAGGCATAGAGAACCTAGCTTGCCCGCGGTCCAAGTCCGACCTGAACAACTTCTTCTCAAACACCAACTGCGCATTTTCGCAACACCCTCCCATGGTTTCAATCTTTCTCTTGAACTCTTCAGGCAACGAGTCTTGATGCCAAGTAGTACTACCGAGGTGTCGTCGCGAGTAGTTCATCTCTTTCTTGGTGTCGAAGGAACCCCTCTTCTTCGGCTTCTTAAAATCTGTCCTCAAATCAGTATCTTCATCTCTCCTAGGGCATATTATTTTCAAAGCCTCAAGCTTTCTAAGGGCCTCAAGAGCGGAACTCGAATTTTCGAAACAAATTTCTTCTAGTTCCTTCTTGTTATTGCTAGCAACAGCACCAACCAAAACCAACTGATCAAGCGGCGTCAAGGTTTTCTCTTCACCAAATACCGTGCGCCTAAGATCTTGCATGGCATCAACACTAGTCATTAGATCCGCCATCTTTTCCATCTTCTTAATCGATATATGATATCACTCCAGCTTCTTCAATCTATTTACTATAGCTACTTGTTGCGTGTTCTTCAATCTAGGGTGACCTTCTATATATAGGCAGGGTACATTGTCAAATTAGGACAGTGAACAAAGTTCGAAAACTAATTAGGAAACATTGAGCTCATCAATGTTTCATAGATTAGGAAAGTCCTAACAATGTTTTTTTCCTTTTTTTTTTGGGAAGTGGAAAATTTCTCATGAGGTGAAATTTTTCAGACTGACGAGCCACTCACGTACAGATTGACATCTCATGCATCCTCTTTCTTCCAACTTGATCGATAATCGCTTAATTTAATTATATAATTATATGTATGATATTAAAACTCTTAACGGAGTTGCTTGCTGGCCTTTGAGATCGATCTTAGTTAAAGGCAACTCATGATCCATCCCTACTCTCTCATCCTTCTAAACCCATGACTTCTCCAAAGTTAGCTTGAAACAATTGTACTTTGTAAATTAATTAGCATACAATATATATAACCAGCTAGTCAGCTACTGTATCGAAGCGGATGTCAAATAATTTAATCATACAGTATGTCAATCTTAGAGTAGTAATCAACTAAACGATTTAGAATAGAAGATGCGTCCAGACGCCCAGGCAATATGCCCCAATTCCCACAACAACACAAGAGAGCCACCTAGTTTTGGTCTTTGGATTCATTATTGTTGGTTTCTTCTCAATCTCTGGTAGTAGTAACTGTTTCAACTCCTCTAGTTCAGGTTCTTGAACAGACATCTGCAACAGTATAGTTCCCAGTATTTCAACACCGACATAATATACATATTTAGGCATTTAGCTATATAAAAGTTCACATACATATAATTAAACAAGCATATCATGGTTAATTAATAACTAGCAAAGTAGCAGTTGTGTTGTTTTAGTTTAATATACCTTGATTCTTTCCATCAACTTCTTCCTATCTTCGCGATCGCCGGTGGGTTGTTCAGGTTCACTACTGGAGGAGGGCATCGGGGCGACGTAGTTATATTTCTACGTCGCTCCGATTTTAGATGAGGCGACGTACTTTGGCTTTGATAAAAAGTACGTCGCTTCAAAGAATTCAGGCGACGTAGATTGAAGTACGTGGCTTCAAAAAACTGAGCGACTAGTTTTTCATTCGAAGCGACCAAACTAATATACGTCGCTTCGAATAAAAACTAGGCGACGTAGATTGAGCAATCTACGTCGCCTCGTTTTTATTCGAAGCGACGTATATTAGTTTGGTCGCTTCGAATGAAATCTAGGCGACGTAGATTGATCAATCTACGTCGCCTAGTTTTTTTTAAATCTGGATCTACTCTTCTTCTTAAAGTCAACCCGTTCATAAAGTGAGAAGTTTACAAAAACAGTTTCCCCGAGCTCTGCAACTGTTTTGGGCGATTTTGGGGAGAAATTAGAGGAAATTGAGAAAGAAGGTTGTTCTTGCCATTGATTTGATTCTTGAGTAAGGTTAGTTTGATTTGTATCTCTTTAACCCTCTTTATGACCATAATATGTTAAATTAGAAGTGAAATTGAAGTTTTGGTGAAATGTTTGAAGTTGAATTGAATTTGGTGTTATGTTGTAGTTTTAGTGTTTGAATCATTGAATTGTGTTAAATCATGTTATGGGTTCATGAATAATGTTTGAAATTTGGTTAAGTTTAGTGAAATTTATTGATGATTAGAAGTGAAATTGAAGTTTTGGTGAAATGTTTGAAGTTGAATTGAATTAGGTGTTATGTTGTAGTTTTAGTGTGTTAAGCATTGAATTATGATAAATCATGTTATGGGTTCATGATTAATGTTTGAAATTTGGTAAAATATAGTGAAATTAATTGATGATTAGTGTAGATTATGTGTATTCGAGCCTTAATTAGTAATGTTATTAGTGTTAATCATGATTTAGAGCGTATGACTATATATAATTGTGGTGTTTATCAACTTAGAACTCCCGTTTGAGAATCAACAACTCATCTAGTTGATCGAGTTGAGTTGTTGATTCTCGAATTGTCCCATTTTTGGACACTTTAGGTGAACATGACTTTGTTGATCCTTTTGCTATTCGTGTGATTTC
This sequence comes from Geum urbanum, assembly GCA_946800695.1. Taxonomy (NCBI): domain Eukaryota; kingdom Viridiplantae; phylum Streptophyta; class Magnoliopsida; order Rosales; family Rosaceae; genus Geum; species Geum urbanum. Next base: position 49,353,404 of record OX327012.1, on the reverse strand, counting down.
AGTTTCAGTTTTGGGATATGGTTTCGACAGTGTCTCCTTTAAATGTTCCCCGAGTGCAAATTAGGTTGTTTAGATATGTGTGCACTCGGGGAACTGTAGGGAGATGCTGCCGAAATTTCCCTAAACTGGAGCTGAAACGCATGGGTGCAAAAGCGTTGACAAATGTCGTGTTCCCCTGAAGGGGATAGGGCCCAACCCGGAGGCATAAGGCGAAGAAGTGTGGGGTTTTGGTTGAATCGCAACTGTGGCGTGGTAACTTTGTTCATATTGATTGTTTATGTTGACAGGAAACATGGACGGACTCCCAGACAAAACTTGGATGACATATCATCGTGCTGATCCAAGGTACATCAACGACATATTCGAGTTCATGAATTTTGCCCTGCTACATAGTAACGGAGCCGATTATCACTACTGCCCGTGCAAACGTTGTAAGAACGGTCCGTTCAAGGTTACTATGGATCAGATGTATCATCACTTATCACACAGTGGTATGAGTCCTACTTATACAGTCTGGCACCTTCACGGGGAAGTTTCTGGTGAACCGGCAATGCTCAGTCAACGAAGACAGTGGCTTCAAGACAGAGTCGGTCCTTCTAGTGGTGCCGGTCCTTCAGTGAACCCGCAGTTGAAGATTCTACATGATGCATATCCCTATTATCCTGGATACCATGCAGATGCACCCCAACAATTTGTGGAAGATAATTCGGGCATGAACTTCAATGACATGGTAGACGATGATTATGAAAAGTACGATAGATTATTGAAGGAGTCACAGACCCCATTATATGAAGGCAGTGAGGAAACTGTTTTGAGTGCCATATTAGATGCAATGGAAATGAAAAATGAAAATAGATGGTCGGACACAAGTGTTGACTCTTTATGTATTTACATTAATAAACTTCTTCCTAAAGGGCACACATTCCCCTGTTCATACTCGAGAATAAAAAAAATCTTGAGTGATCTTTCACTGGGTTACGAAAGAATTGATGCGTGTGAGTTTAACTGTGTGTTGTTCAGGGGGGCGCTTGTAAACGAGAGGATTTGTCCAGTGTGTTATTCTGAAAGATATAAACCACATACGAATGATATTCCCAAAAAAATAATTCGTAACTTCCCTCTAACACCAAGGTTGAAGCGTTTGTTTATGTCCCCACACACTGCCAAGCATATGCGATGGCTGGGGGAGCGGATATGCGTGGCTGGTAGCCTCAGCCACCCAGCTGACGGAGAAGCGTTTCAACATTTTGACAGAACTTTTCCAGGTTTTGCACGGGACTGCAGGAATGTGCGCCTTGGAGTAGCAACAGACGGTTTCAATCCATTCGGAACAATGGGAACTTTGCATAGTACATGGCCCGTTGTTGTGATGCCGTACAATCTACCACCATCAATGTGCATGAAGAAGGAATATAACATGTTATCAGTGTTGATTCCAGGCCCTAAATCTCCCAGAAAGTGCCTTAGTGTACTCATTGAGCCGATGATCGAGGAGCTAATACATTTATGGGTCGTTGGAGTCCATACTTTTGATCGAGTAGACAATGAGGTATTCTTGATGAAGGCAGCGGTAATGTGGACTATTAGCGACTTTCCAGGTTTAGGGATGCTTGCGGGGTCAACTGTGAAAGGGTACAAGGCATGTCCAATCTGTCTAGATGAGCTAACTTCAGAGCATGTATGTGGGAGGATAGTTTATGAAGGTCATCGAAAATGGCTCCACCAGGATCACCCTTGGAGATTGAGCAAGGCATTTAACGGGAAGGAGGAGTTTGGCGGAAGACCCTATCGTAAGAGTGGAGATGAAATTTTGGAGGACGTTAGGTCAAACGTTTACCCTATTCTTAGCCAACATGAAGACTTGAAGGTGCCGTACAATCCGAATAACAGACAGTGTTGGACTCACGAAAGCATATTTTGGAAGCTGCCGTATTGGTCATCATTGAAGATCAGACATTGCCTAGATGTCATGCACATTGAAAAAAATGTGTGTGACAACATCCTTGGAACCATTTTTTCGATTGAATCGAAGTCTAAGGATGGTCCAAAAGCTCGCGCTGCTTTGAAGAAGAGGAATGTGCGAAAAAACCAGTGGCAAAGAGCGGGTGACTTGGCTACGGGGAAAGTTCCTCATGCACCTTTTTTAGTTAAAAAGGATGATCTAGAAGATGTGTTCCAGTGGTTCAGGGATGTTAAGTATCCTCTTGGTTATGCAGGTAGTTTGAGAAGTAAGGTGAAAATAAGTTCCCAGTCACAGTTTTATGGATTGAAGACGCATGATTGCCATGTCTTGCTTCAACGTCTTCTGCCTGTGGTTATAAGAGGGTTCCTGCCAGAAAACGTTGTCAAGCCATTGATAGCACTGTCAAATTGGTTTCGTCAACTATGCAGTAGGGAGCTTAAGAAGGAGGTTGTGCGTGACATGGAAACTGAGATAGTGATGATTCTCTGCAATTTGGAGCTCATATTTCCTCCACATTTTTTTACATCTATGGTTCATCTCATGGTTCATCTGCCCGAACAAGTATTCCTTACAGGTCCAGTACACTATACATGGATGTATCCAATTGAAAGGTAAAATTTTTTGTTATTGCTAATATTAGGAAAATATGTTTGTACTAATATTGATTCCTACTAATCTTGTGTAATATGTCGGCAATTAGGAAAATATTGTACTAATCTTGAGTGGTGTTTTTGCAGGCAATTAGGAAAATATAAAAAGTCAATGAGGAATACACGTTACCCGGAAGGTAGTATTGCTGAACAGTACCTCGTACATGAGTCGGTGACGTATTGTAAGGCTTATCTCAGACGGATGGACAACGAAGATATCGACACTTCCATATCTGGGTGGAATGTCAGCTGTGTTTCACTCTTAGTAAGACCAGATATTATCGAGACTCGTCGCCAGTTCAGGTTGACTGAGTCAGAGACTGCTGAGGCTCACTGGCAAGTCTTGGTGGAAACAGACGAAGTCAAACCTTACCTAGAAGAACATCTCAGAAGGTTCGAGGCTAAAAATGGTGAAGATTTCGACGAGCGGCAGCGGAGGAGGAGTTTTCTTCGATGGTTCTTAACATGGGTACATATGCCTATTAATTCTTGTAAGGTTCTTTGAGGGTTTATAACACTTATCTTTAACTCCTCTTAACACTTATCTCTCAGGTGTCCCTTAAAGAAAAAAACTCGGACCCGAGCTTGGTTGCAGGAATAAAGTCATTAGCTCAAGGACCTCAGCAATGTCGGGTTTATAAGTCGTGTTATGTGAACGGTGTCAAGTTCACATCGTTTGATAGAGATCAAAGAACCGTGACTCAAAACAGCGGTGTCATGATAGACATGGGTTCATCCAAGTTCTACGGCCATGTTAACTACGTGGTCGAAGTATTATATGCAGGCCGTATGCCAGTGGTGTTGTTTAAGTGCACATGGCACAACTCCGAGGACCCTGAAGATCTTGACACCCTTATAAAAGATCATGGACTGATATCAGTGAATACAAACAACAGTTACTATGAGGATTCACCCTTCATAATTGCAACCAAAGCAAAACAGGTATTCTACATAGACGATCCAAAGGCTGGTGGTACTTGGAAGGTAGTACAAGAGATGTCGCACCGCAATGTCTACAGCGCCGAAGTTCTGGCCATAGATGAAAACATAGCCCGTACAGGAGATCATATATTCGAGCCTTACCAAGAGGACACTCCCACGGTGATACAATTTTACCCAGATTTTCAACTACTTTTGGACGAAGAAGGAGACGATGACGAGGACGAGGAAGAGGACGAGGACGAGGATGAGGACGAAGACGAAGACGAAGAGGAAGAGGACGAGGACGAAGCCGAGGACGAGGAGGAGGAGGAGGAGGAGGAGGAGGACGAAGACGAGGACTAAACTAATTTTATTATGAATTTGAAACCTAAATTCGTATTTTCTTTGTGTGTGTGTGTGTGTGTGTGAATCATGGTGAATCATGATGAATCATATAACCAAGATGAGTTTGCGAATCATGGTGAATCATGGTGAATCATTCTGAGCATGCGAATCATGGTGAATCATGGTGAATCATGATGAATCATATAACCAAGATGAGTTTGCATGGCTCAGAAACAGTAAGAAACAGTAAGGGAAAACACTCCTCATACCCCGTGATTCCCTATAAAAAAGTAGTAGGAAACAGTTTGCAGACTCATGAAAAACAGAAGTGTCAACACATAGAATCCCAATTCTGCTATGATAGCTAAAATGGATCACATGAGCATAACATGCATGGATGTGTGTAAACCCTAAAATAACATAAAAAATAAATATGTTAAGGCGACGTAAATTGATCAATCTACGTCGCTTCCTTCTATTTAATTTTTATTTTTATTTTTTGGAATAAATGAGGCGACGTAGATTGATCAATCTACGTCGCTTCAGTTATTAAATCATATTGAAGCGACGTAGAAAGCAATCTACGTCACCTCGTTGCATTTATAATTCCAGGAACACAGTGGCTTTCTTCTTCTTCTCATTTCACTTCTCTCTCACTAACGCAGCCTCTGTTCGACCTCGCCCCAAACCCTAAAGTGAAATCGATTGAGACCAAATCGTCCTCCCGAAACCCAGAACCCACCGTCGTCTTCCTCCACCAAACCCGAAACCAACCACCTGGTCTTGGTACTCTCCTCTTCACTTTTCATAATTTCTATTTCAATTTCACTTCTTAATCTCTTATACATAATCGCTCTTATCTTTTCCTAATTTAGCTGTAGCGGATTGAGTTTAGATTAGACAAGTTAGACTAGCGATGGTTATTATAGTTGTTTCTTGTACATTTGCTTCTCTCTTTAGTTTTTAATGTGTAATTGTGAGTTAACCTTGTTCTTCACCATATGATTTGTTAGGGAATCAGGGGAGCCAAGCAAGCTTTGGGGATTAAAGTTTCAGTCTTTTTCAACTTGGGGGTGAGTTTATGTGATTGTATAGTTATATTCACAGGTTATTACTGATTGTATAAGTGACTGCATTGCTGTTGATCGCCTTCTCTATTTCTATGTTGTCTGAAAATTTGATCTCTCGTCTTTGTTTCCTTTTTGTGTTGTTCATTCAGATGTTATTGACTGAATGACATGCTTATTTATCATCAGTGTTGTATTGGCTGGACCAAGTTTATATTGCAATGCATACGTGGGTTTTCAGTATATGGTCTTCACAGTCTCTCCACTCTATTGCATCAGATACACTGATTGCATGTAGTTCTAAGTTCAGCAAGTTCCAAAGACATGTCAACTTTCAGTGTTGTTTCCACACAATCGCATCAAACTTTCAGTGATGATCATTGAGCTTGGAAAACTTGCTGATTTGATCTAATGAAAATTATAAGAGCTAAAGGTTATTTATTCCCTATACGTTCTACTCTACGACTGCATTAGCATCTGTAACTCGGTACACATGTCTCTCTATCTCTCAACAGTCGTTACTGATTGACCAAATGACACTGTTGGTTGCATGTTGGATTTATAGATTGTTCATGTGTTGGTCAAATTTGGTAAAAGAGACTCGGGCCTTTTGTTCTTGAAGTTTAATGAATATGTGACATTAAGCTAGCATGTGTTATTTGAAGTAGCTAATATGTTGTAAATCTGTTTTCCTCCTCCAGTAGCTAAAGCAACCGAATCTGAGCCAACTTCGTGTAGCTAAAGCAAACGATTTGAGGCAACTCGAGAAGGTACGGAGCTTTGTGTTTTATACTGTGCCGAATGTGTATTGTGATAATGATTCCGAATGTGTTTTCAATATGTTTTCATGTAAGTATTGTGTTTTGTGATGATGATGAAGTCTAATGTGTTTTGTGATAATGATTAAACGCCAGTTTGGTTATATGAAAACATATGCATAATGATTAAGGGTTTGTGTTTTATACTGATTCTTACTTTTGTTTGTTAGTAGTTATTTCTGGGATATTAGGATTGATGAAAGAGCATATGTTACTAGTACTTGACAGTTCAATATTGCCTGCATGTATAAAAGAATGTTAGTTAAATAAATAGTCATTTGTAGATTTTAGTTTCACATGTGTAATGTATATTGATGTACATTTGTGTGTTCTCACTCTAAGGCTTGTGAAAACAACAGAGCCGATGTTTGAAGGTGTTTAGTATGTTTCTTATCGAACCATTAAACGTATGTAGCTAATCTGTTTTATATATGAAGATCATCTTTTGGTTTACCTGTGAAATTAGTTCTATATATGAAGATCATCTTCTGGTTTACTCTATTGAATTCCAAACAGAATAGTTTAGTTTTAACATCTAATTAAAAATAACAGTTTAGTAATAAAAGAATGGCTCCCGGAGATACTGCATACAAGAGGAGGAAAGCGTTGATGCAGCGTCGTGAAGCGGAAGCGGCGGCCGCGGCGGCAGCTGCGGAGGCGGCGGAGGCGGGGTGGCGAGCATTCAGCCGAGATGGGGCTTCCGGGTCTGGTTGCCCCACGGGACAATCGGCGACCCCGTCGATTGCAGAATCTCCGAAGTTAACGCCCGCCCCTCCACTTGAGGATGCGATTCCGCAAGGACCGGATGACAGCAGCGACGCCACTACGGCGTCACAGCACCCTCCCGCCCTCAGCATCCGGTGCAAGAAGACCAAACTCCCCGACATGGTCGACATGGCAACCGGAGACCCGACGACGGAACAGCGCGGAGTCGTTGTCGGGACGAAGACGGAGTACCTCGTCCGGATGAACAACAATAGGTGACTACAAGTCGCTTACTCTACGAGGCATGCGGGGCCGGCGACGAGGGAAATGCGGAGTCTGATGTGCCGAGACATCGGTAGCATCATCCGTGGAAAAGTTCCAATGCTTGCATCTAGCTTCTTGGGACTTAGCGATTTGCATCGCGATATCGTCGGCCGGAGTCTTGAGGTATACTTGCTGGACTCCGAGCTTACTTACATACTTGTAGTAAATGTAAATATAACTTTTACATAACGGAATTTAAATGTGTTGTGCTAGACGAACTACGACATCCCGGCGACTGATGTGGAGATGTGGAACTTCATTGATAGGACGGCGCAAACAATTTATAAGGATTGGAAGTACGATTGCCATCAACATTATCTCCACGTCAGCCAGGAGACTCCGGCCGAGTTTCTCGGGAGGGCAGACCAATGGGTGTGGTTAAAAGCCCACTTCGAAGACCCTGCTTACTTGGTGAGTTTCATAAACGAACCTACAGTTTTGGTAGCCAACATTCGAACAATATGCATGTTTATCTGTTCTTATTTTAAAATGATTTTTGTGTGTGTGTGACAGCGATTGTGCGAACGGAACCGAGGGAACCGAAACAAGAACAAGGAGCAGCAGCTCAACCACCATTCGGGATCCCTTGCCCTCTCGTACCGAAGCGAGGTGTTGGAGAAGGAGGGTCATAGAGCGCCTGCCGTCCAGACGTGGATTAACGTATACCAGCCGGAGAGGAATGCGGCTGAGAAAGTGGTAAGCTCAAATAGGTTCACGTTACGTTATTTCAATTATTTTTGTCTACTAAATTGTAATATTATTTATTTTTTCTATTTTAATTGAGCAGGCGGCAGTGAAGCGTCGACTCGATGAAGTCTTGTCGCAACAAGATAGTGCTGCGGACCCAGTTGACGGCGAAGAGGTTTCCCAACCCCAGCCTCTTCCTCTTGATACACAAATAAATATCATAGAGGAAGATGTGGGTTCAAGGCACGGGACCTCTATAAGAGGTAATAAATCTCCAAAACGATTCCGTCGATGCATATCTCGATTTACGTTTTGCTTTATTTTGGTTTACGATATAGTTTACTAATATTTGTTCTTGTTCGACGTTACAGGGGTGGGGCGCGCTCTCACACGCGACCCCAAACCGAGAGGAGGGGCCCGGGTAAACCAGGAACGCCAAATTCAAATGCAAAAGGAGATCGATGAAGCCAAAGAGGCGGCGCGCAGATCGAGCGAGGTGGCGCAGAAGGCCATAGCGGAAGCGAGTGCGCTCGCCCAAAGGATGCAAGAAATGGAGGCCATGATGCGATCATTCCAGGCTGCGAGTCAACAACCGCAAGCTCCTCCACCACCTCCCGGCTCGTAAACTGTATATAGGATTTGTATAAACTTGATTTGTGTAAACTTGATTTGTATAAACTTTTAACGTTTTGATTTGTGATTGAATGCGTTTTTTTGGTTGAATGCGTATCTGCAATTTGAATGCGTTTTTGTGTTTGTAAATTGCGATAGGTCGTGACTTGGTACAATAATATTTAATTTTTATATTTTTTTATTTTTTAATAAATGAGGCGACGTAGATAGAACAATCTACGTCGCCTCATTTATTTCTAAATAAAAAATAAATAAATATTAAATACGTTGAGGCGACGTATATTGTTCTATATACGTCGCCTCATTTATTACAAAAATAAAAAAAATTAAAATTTTTAATAAATGAGGCGACGTACATTTACCAATATACGTCGCCTCAATGTATTTAATATTTATTTATTTTTTCTTTAGAAATAAATGAGGCGACGTATATTGGTAAATGTACGTCGCCTCATTTATTAAAAATTTTAATTTTTTTTATTTTAGGTACGTCGCCTCATTTATTAAAAAAAAAATAAGTATTAAATCAATTTAGGCGACGTATATTGATCAATATACGTCGCCTCATTTATTAAAAAATAAAATAAAATAAATATTAAATAAATTGAAGCGACGTATATTGATCAATATACGTCGCCTCATTTATTAAAAAATAAAATAAAATAAATATTAAATAAATTGAGGCGACGTTTATTGATCAATGTACGTCGCCTTAATGGATTAAAAAAAGAAAAATAAATAAAATGAGGCGACGTATATTGATCAATCTACGTCGCGTCAGTTAAAGCGACGTGATCAATCTACGTCGCTTCAATTGAAGCGACGTAACATTATTTACGTCACGTGAAATGAAACTAAGCGACGTAGATTGTATCTACGTCGCCCCAATGGTGGCGTGATGAATCTGAAGCGACAAGACGAGGCGACGTCGTTTTGGTCACAAGAAATCGAGGCGACGTAAAATTCATACGAGGCGACCACCTTTCTACGTCGCCCCGATTTCCTCCTCCTGTAGTGGTTCAGGCAAAGGGTTAGGGTTAACGAGGGGTTCGGCTGCAGCCATCTTGAACTTTTGACCAAGAAAGAGTGATCGGAACTGAAAATTAAAATAAAAAAGCAATGAATATATACTTCGAATCCTTATGAATCTTATTCCGATAAGCACAAACAAAGAGGGATTGATCGAACTAAACATATATATGTAACGTATAAGATCCTTCATGATATATAATTATCAACGATGATCGATGATCGATGATCGATGTGAAGAATTAATTGCATGCATAATCGAACTAAACCAGTAGGAACTAAAGCATGATGAGTTGAAACATATTCAGCATGTATACAGTGAAGCAATATATACCTGTGTCTTGATGAGCTTTGCTCTTCGGAATAACTCAATGGCTTTGTGATCTCACAGCCAAAGAGGCACTGTTATAAACCCTAGCGAGTTGCTACCTACGAGACTTTCTTTCTTCACACGGAAAGAAAAGGATGGGTTTGGCTTTTACTTATGAATTCCAAATGGGCTTAGATATATAAATATGATCCATTGAATCTCTTTTTGCGAAGAAATTAGATTTCAGCTCATAATTGATAAGAAACATATGTGTATATATATATATATATATTAGGATTTAGACATCTTGATACGATTAGATTGTATGAATCTGAGGTGTCTTATTCAGTTGTAGTTCGTTTGCCTTATATGTCAATCTTATACCATGTGGCCGGGGTTGTAAACTTGTAGAGAGACTTTGTAGTAGAGTTGTAGCATCTTTCAATTTGATGTTGAATGCCCTAAAGTTTTGCTACAATGAGGTTGGAATGTCATGTTCAACAATCCTGTGGTCCTCTGTATATGCAGTCGTCATTACACAAATCCAGATTAGAGATGTGACATGGGAAAATCTAGCCGACCTAGAGAAATGCTTGGTCTCTTTTGAGAGGACCGAATTTGAAGATTGAGAAACTCCTAATTTAAACGGTTAACCGATATCAATTAGTAAATTTGATATATATGCAATCGTTTGATATTATAAAGAGTAATGTTTCGATGATCAGATATATAAATTGTCAAATTGTTCTCACATTATTATGAAATAATCTCCGATGTACAAAAACTATCGTCATCACATGAGTTGCCTTCTCTTCTATTCTTAACGTAGAATGGTAAAGACCCTTTAATTTTGGACTTGTAATTTTACTTCCTTGGAAGCCAAAAACCCACACACGCATGATTGCTTTCTCTTCCTCTATGCATGTGGAGTTATGAAGAAGCTAGGGAGATGATGAACAAAGCAAAATAATGATGAAAACAACCAGCTTCAATGACCATGATACCTCTAAATTAAAACCAAGTACATCACATGGCATGAATATAATGGACCCCTAAAATTGATGCACCTAAAACCCTTTTCTTTACTTCTAGCTTCTGAGTCACACAACACCAAAAAGAAAAAAACTATGCTACCTTGAACAAGATGTAAAAATAACGTGGCAATAATCAAGAATGGTCCTTCATGTGGTAGTACTCTGTATCTAAAAGAATGTCTTTGTTCTTGGCAGGATGTGCCTCATTCTCTGGATGGGGCTGTATAGGCCTATATATTATATAGTCCATTACCATTTCGATGGGTAGAACCATGTCTCGAATTTGACCACTTTCATGTTATGTGTCGCACTACAGTACAAGCAAATTGTACATGCTTTGCACTCTGGCTCGGTGCACATAGAATTGAGCCAGTTAGCTTAAGTGAAGCCAAGGTTAATCTATTTATCAATAATGCGTCTTTAAGAATTTTAATATCTACACACTACGCACATAATAATATTTGAAAGTTAAAATAACGGTAAACTAATAATTGACTTTTATTGTCGTTTTGCGTATCCATTGACCAAGTATAAATTTGTGATTCAAATAATTTTCATCCATTAAACATTACATTAATGACGTGGATATTCATTTTGCCTCCCAATACAAAAATCTTACTAAACTTACTCGAAAAGTGTGTAGTTAATTGCAACCAATCTGATCCATGAAACTGGCCTAAAGAGTTTTGCTGGATTGTGTGTATTACTAAATCCATGAAACTACCGAAGTACAAAATCTGCAATTCATTCTGGTAATGAATCAAATCATTTTAGGAAAACCATCATATCAGAATCAATACTTTCCTGGTTTTTTTTTAGTATAAGTTTTCCTTTTCCTTGCTGGAAATCATCTCCATTCAACCAGTTGGAAGTAACCAATTTCCTTTGCTTCAATTCCCTTCAAACCAAGACCAACTTCACAATTTTCTTTTCATTTCCAAAAGGGTTAGATTTTAAATGTAATCAGGTAGGTGAAGAGAGGTTGGGACTACAGTTTCATAAAGCAGCACAGTTTAGGCCTTTTGGGTCACAGGTACTTAACAAATTGCATGTCTGATTTGATCTCTGTGTTGGTCCACTAATCATCCATTTGAAAGATTAAAGAATTTCATATCCTACTCCTTAAAATAGCTGTTTGTTCCAATTTATAGGAATATTGAAGCTTTTTTAGATATAAGAAAAGTTAGAAAACAGCCTTCTCTGTCCAGTGCACATGGATGATGGATCTATCTCATGCTAATAAGCTATCTTGCATCTTTAGTTAGTTCAACCTCTTACTTAATTTGGTTGGTGAACAAATAAAAAGCCTTTAACTTTGGTTGCTCATTTATCAATAGGTAAAGGAAATAATAGAGTCAAGTTTAGAACAAAATAAATTATTCTAAAGGTAAGAGTTCCAGAAATACTTGAACAGATTTTCCTTCGAAAGAATGGAGAACTTTCGATTGCTCTTTTTCCATGCCTACTATGAATAGAATTAAGGTTTTCATATATAGTTCGACAAAATTAATTTAATTGTTAATGTTAATATCAATGTGTCACTTATGAAGTCTCAAACACTATGTATTATGTCATTAATCTAACTACGATAATTTGAGGATGTTGTCATATGAATCGAGTTCACTGTAAATGAAACAATTTTTAAAAAAGTATCTAGAAACATCATCTGTCTATGGTGGTTGTAGATGAATCAGTTCATCTAGTCATATCCGATAGATAACTTGCACTCATCTTGGTGCAGGTAAAAATGGAAATCAGTGGAGCACTGGAGCATAATTATAGGGAAGTATATATATCAAGTATGACTATGGCATTATTAACCCCGGCAACTGTCACATGATAGTGATCACTGCCCAAAATTACCGGTGCGTATTAACCGCCACGAGTAATTATTCTTCTTCACGTGGACTCGTGCTTCCCCAATTTACTCCACCACCACTATCCCCGTGGTCCTCCTTTTACTCCTCTATCCACTACCACCATCGCCTCCCTTGTGCTCGGAACCAATCAAATCTAACACGGTGTCAAGCTCACAGAAACTCGCCCGCACCCGATCCTAGATCGTATGACGAAATTACCCTTGAGTGGAGTAAAAAATGGGAAACCATCCTCCCGGCAAGTCATTATTATCACTAATCACTCTTAAGTCTTAAGCTCACAATTAACGATTAAACGGCTGGAGTTTTGAGCCCAGACGACGCCGTTTCAAACTCCTCGTGCTTTCAGTTTAAAAAGGCCGTGAGAAGACGCAGAGAGAGCTCTGTAACTAACCGACTGAGAATGCAGCTGGAGATGCCGGAGGGTCCGCTGTAAAAAAAACCCGACCCGGAAACCCGGACAAGTGAGAAAGAAAGAAAAAAAGAACTCGGCAATGGCTCCCGCGCAGAATCTGAAGCACCGGGTGCTGACGTGTCTGACGAAGCTCTCCGACCGCGACACGCATTCCATGGCGGCGAACGAGCTCGAGGCCATAGCCCGAACGCTCGACCCGACCGCCGTGCCGACTTTCTTGTCTTGCATCCACGCCACCGACGCCTCCGACAAGTCTCCGGTGAGGAAGCAGTGCGTCCACCTCATCGCCGTCCTCTCCGAAATCCACGGCGACGCCTTGGTGCCGCACCTGTCGAAAATGCTCGGCAACATAACCAAGCGCCTCCGCGACCCCGACTCCGCCGTCCGATCCGCCTGCCAAACCGCCGTCGCCTCGCTCTCCCGCCACGTCAGCAGGCCGCCGTTCGGGTCGGCGTTCTCGAAGCCGCTGGCTGAGGCGCTGTTCACGGAGCAGGACGTGCACTCGCAGATCGGCGCGGCGCTGTGCTTCGCCGCCGCCATCGACGCCGCCGCGGACCCCGAGCCGGCCAGGCTGGCGAAGCTGCTGCCGAAGTTCGAGAGGCTGCTGAGGAGTGACGGCTTCAAGGCGAAAGCGGCGGTGCTGACGCTGGTCGGGTCGGTGATCGGGTCGGGCGGGGCGTCGGGTCATGGAGCTCAGAGGAATCTAGTTCCTTTACTAGTAAACTTCCTCAGTAGCGATGACTGGGCGGCAAGGAAGGCCGCGGCGGAAGGCTTGGCCAAGCTGGCGGTTGTGGAGAGAGACGCCTTGTCTGAATTCAAAGCTGGATCTTTAAGAACTTTCGAGAATCGTAAATTTGATAAGGTAAAATTTGTACTTGGATTTTTATATACTTGGTTGTTTTTGAGGTAATCTATGTTAATTTTTGTTAATAATGCTGAGGTTTTGGAATGGTGTATAGGTAAAAGGTAACAGGGAGGTGATGATTCAGATGATTGAAGCTTGGAAACAGATTCCTGATCTCTCCGATGAGGCTTCTCCGCCGCCCGCGGAGTCCAACGCTTCCTCTAGAGGTATTAGTGGATCATAGATTGCATGGGGATTCAATTTTAGCCAAATTTGATTGTCCTTGTGTGGAAATGTGGAATCTGAGTTTTGTTTGTATTGGGATTTTGGTGTTTTGATAGGCACAGATTATGTAAGTGAAGGAAGGCTTGCGGCTGGTTCTAGAATATGTGGTGCTTCTGGTGTCGAAGCTTCACAATTGAAGAAGAATGTCCCGGCTGGGAGATCGACTCCACCTGATAGTGCTTATGCCACCACTGTGAGGAAGAGAGCCTCTTTGAGAAGTAATGACAAGAAGACTTCATCTGTGTTTCAAAAGCAAGACCATAAGAAGCCCTCGGATATGGAAGCTGAGATTGTTGCTATGAATACTCCCGGGGGTTTTCATGATGAAAATGTTCCGGAGAGGATCAATGAAAAGAGTAGATTCTCTAAGCCGGAAGTAAGACGGGCATTGTTCCAGAACAATTCTGATAGTAAAGTGCACAAATTTGGGTCGAGGGTAGCATCTCGCGTGGCTCCATATCATGAGGAGATCTCAGAATCTATGGTTATTGTCAGTAGTGTTACTGAGGATATTCATAAGAACCACAGAGAGTGTGAGGATTTGACGCAGATCCGCAGTCAACTTGTCCAGATTGAAAAGCAGCAGTCCAATTTATTTGATCTTCTGCAGGTTTGTTTTCACTACTTACACCTTGAAATTCCTCTAGAAGTATATTTTACTTATTATATGTAGCTTTACTGTCCACTATGTTTTGATCTATGTGGTTCTTAACATTAGTTTCTAGCATAAAGTGTCAATTATTCACATTCATTGGCCTAGCGGCATAAAGTTTCTAGCACATCTTGGTTATTACTGCATTTCACGGCTACCTAAGTTTTTCTCCATTTCATTTCTTGCACCAGAAATTCATCGGCAGCTCCCAAAATGGAATGCATTCTTTGGAGACGCGTGTTCATGGGCTAGAGCTAGCGCTGGATGAAATCTCCTATGATCTGGCTTTGTCAAGTGGAAGGATGACAAATCTCGAGTCACGCAGAAAATCTTGTTGCATGCTACCTGGTGCTGACTTTTGGAGCTCCAAGTTCTGGAAGAAAACAGAAGGCAGGTACTCAACCTCAAGGCTTACTAATTCCAGGGCAGCATCTGCGGCAGCTATGCCTTACAGAGCTGATAACAATGGCAATGCTGAAAGATCAATGCTAGAGAACTGTAGGTTGCGGCTTCAGAATAGGAGTGGGTTCATTGTAAATCCTCTGGCAGAGATTCGGACCGACTCGAGGGGTATTTCAGATGTGGCACGTCACTAGCCAGTTGCATCAGCAGACAGCAGGTATTGTTACCTGTTACCTCACCAATGCCTTCTGTCATATATTCAATTACTCTATTCGAAGCCTGTGCATCAATTTAAGACGTGTTTCTTTTCCAGATCATAATGTCAGATTGTCAGCTATGAAGTTTGAGATTGGTCCCCATGACTGCGACCAAAATGAGCTCTCAAGGCAATATGAAGGGCAATTTATTTGTGGTATGTGCTTAGTGCAAACATTCATGATGGCTACTGTTAGTACAGAAATATCCGGTTTCATAACTTGCAGAAGACACTATAGAAGTGTAGCTTTCGTTGCTGGATTTGTTCGTGGTATTGATATTCAAAGATCAGATTTATCACCGAAATACAAAATGTGATGATCTTGGCATAGAGGGTGGAACGTCACCGTGTTGTCCGTGTATATAGGATTCAGTAGTGCTTTCTTTCTCTTTAGTAGGGACTCATTTTGTATCTTTTACATTTTTGTTATTATTATTGGCTCTGAAAGAGCGATTAAGATCTGATGATGGTGATGGATGCTGGTGAATTCTATAGTTTCCAAATTGTCGTCGCTTTGGCATGAAAGACGGGTCTATTATTGTAAATCAAAGACGGGTCTATTATTGTAAATCAAAGTTGCGGAGTCCATTTTCTGCTTTGCCGACAAGTTGTTTCACATGTGTTTCTACAGTGGGCACTTGAGAGCATAACTTCAAGCACTTTGGAACCGATATCATGTCATATATACTTGGGACATCTCCAACAGAATAATTAAAATTAAACTATATATAAGTTGAAGATACTAAAATTAAGCTACATTTAGGTTGGAGATACTAAAGTTAAACGCTGAGTTATTTTCAGGCTTTAATTTTTATATATTCCAATCCATGTTCCAACATCATAACTTGGCTATAATTTTCACTGCTAAAGCTGAAATCAAATTAGATTAATTACATTTAACTTTTTTAGATAAAAATAACTATAACTATGACTTTATTATCGGAGATCCTCCAGAGATAATGAATATGGCAAAAACAAAGCATTGCTTCAAAAGAAACACAAAATCCTCTCGCTGTGTTTCTACATAAACATGAAGAAACAAAACAATTCATTTGCAAAATTACAGCATTATACTTTCACAAGAGCTCTACCGAAAAGCTTGGAACACATCCTCGGAAGGTTGCTTAGATGCACACTAATATCGAAACATAGACTGAACTTCTTTTTATTCGGCCAACATGGGATAATAAGGAATAGAACATAAAACTTTTGTATCCAAGGTAACGCAAAACGATCTTGGCTTTAAATTGGAGCTAGAGAAGTTTTTCCACATGCCATATCCAAATAATGAATCTCTCCATAACTACAGGATAGAAATCCCTAATTGGTCCTGAGATATATAACATCACGATATAAAAGGTATGCAGAAAAATCAATGCTGCAACTTCCAGCCAGTTGTGAATAGCTCAGACTTATGAGGTGTCTTCATCCATATACTCGATTTTCTGCACATAAAGGAGCAAAGATCTAAGAGGGGAAGATATAGGAATGCAGTTTACCAAGATCAATCTAAGCCAACACCATCATCTACTAGAGCACCAGAACATCAATCTAAGTGTTTTGCCAATAAAGGTGCTTCGCCAATGCATGAGAACAAAACACATCCACAGATATAAGTAGTTTATGAACATCTTACATATATTTTTGTTAAACCGGGGTTGAATAACATGAATCATTTGTACAAGACTGCTTAATTATGGATTCTCAAGCCTCTGCTGGATTAAGAATTCTCAGCAAGTGCATCACATATGCAGTCAGCTCAATATGCAACATTCACCGTAACCAAGCATATATGATGCACTTGCTTGGTTAATTAATTAATCAAGCAACGCATCACATCTGCTCGGTTACTTGGCTTGGTTAATAGAACTGATATGCTTGGTTAACTAGATCCCTGGGGCACTATAAAGTTTATAGAAATTGAACTCACACAATATTGTGACATTTCACTTCTTACTTTCCTATTCCACAGTCTTATTCAAAAACATACAAAAAAGTACTACACTTAATCGCAAACTTGAGCCTCTCAATCTTCTCACACAAAATCTCACTCTCTGGCATCCGAAAGTGTTCCGAAATACCACTTCACAAAGATTAATACATCTCTGGTTCTCAATCTTCCCAAATAACTCTTTCGAGATCAATTCCCTCATGTTTCTTTCATCTTCTAAACTTAAAGTTACCAATAATATCTATCATCCTAAAGGTAGCTTCCAAAATTCCAACATAGCCTGAGCTGCTGCAATGTACAGTTTATGACTACTTACGAAAAAGCACAAATTTTTAGGTCAAAATTCTCTCATTCTCAACTGTTTAGAAATCAAGTTCAAAACTTGATTCCAATACTAATCCAATACCTTATTCACATCGAAATTGAGAGTGTGAGAGAGAGAAAGAGAGTGAAAATACCGGTTGGGCTTTGTGCCAAGCGATGCCTCTGTAAACATTCAAAGAGAAAGTTCCGGTGAGCCAAATAGTGGTGACTCCGAGCCCCGCCGTGAACGCCTTGAAGCTCCAATCGCCGACCTTACCCACTATTCCCATCTTCAAATTTCTCTCAGAAACTTTCGACTACTGCTGTGCCGCTTCAAAGTCTTCAACAAAAAAGCTCGGCTGCTGCGTCTGGTACTTATAAATAGCAGCACCTTTAGACAACGAAAATGTCCTCGGGAAAGGCCTATTAAAAGAAGAAAGGGAAGGAAAAAAACTAAACAGCTTTCAACCACGAACTTTCCTTCGGGAAAGAGTTCTCGGGTTTCAAATTACTAATTTGCTATGTTGCACCCCACACTTCATTTTAATGTCGTGTTTGATACTTGAGGACACTTCGACACTTGATGACACTTGGGGACACCGTGTCTAAAGTACTACATGACGTGTCCCAAAATATTACTATTTGGACACTTGGGGACACTTCTTAGACACCTAGGGACACTTCTTCGACACTTGGAGATATTTAACACATCAAATAATATATAAATTTTTATATTTTTTAGTAGGAATTAATCATATTTATTATAAAACTAGCTTCGAGATATAAATATATTAAATAGTTGTATAAAGGTTAAAAAAAATTTACACGAACAAAATCATTCTAACTCGTTCCTTGCTCTATTGTTATTCTTGCTTCTTTTTCAGTTTAATGCATACTATTTTCATTAATGACATGGACTTTTAAAATATATATTCAGAAATTTTTTTATTATTTAACCCAATTTTAGTTTATATACATTAATATTTATATACATTTAATAGTCATGTCTTTATCATGTCCGTGTCCTAATTTTTTAAATTTTGCTGTATCCCAACGTATTCGTGTCAGTGTCCGAAATATTCGTGTCAGTGCCCGTGCAACATAGCTAATTGGACTCTCTTGTGTGTAGTAAGTAGTAACCGTTACAAATGATGTAGTAATAGATCGAGTAAGTGATAATCTGCAGCTCAATAGGTAAACTTTATATATGACTAATCATCCAACATATTACACAAAGCCCCCTGAGATGTGAACTGTCACAATATTGTTCAACTTCAATTTTTGTATAAATATATTAATGCCTCCCAAGGATTTAGTTATTTCCTCAATACTGTTCATATTATGCCACACCATGTAACTATATCTTTGCTCAAACCTGAACCCAAAATACGGCTTTGGATTCAGAATGCAGCTGCAACGGTTTAAACTTTCGGTCTTCTCTTCGGCAGAGTCCACTGTCATTTCCCCATTACAATTAGTTCACTCATTGTAGATCTTTACGGCTAATGCTTCTTCTCCGAGAGAGAGATGAGCTGTGCAAATACAACAAATGTTCATGAGCCACAAAAATTAGCATGTCTAAGATCAATGCAGGCACAAATAGCCACTAAAATTTGAATACTACTACTTCATCTTGTCATATGAAATGCCAGAGGTGACACAAACAAACCTACAAAGAAATGAGCATGAAAACCAAGTACAGAATAATGTATTACCAACCTGATGGGCAACCAGTGCTAGTCGTCTACTGTCCCGAGATGATGCAGTCATCATGCTCGGCTGCTGATAACCAGTTTTTGTCTCCCTCGTGTTTCCTGTGCTCAAAGTCTCATTCTTGTGCTTTCTGTGGAAGGTATATTTGAGAAACTTATTGCTTACAGGTTGACTGGCAACTAGGTCATCTAGGTTAGATGCTTTCAAATCTGAATGATCTTTCTCAACATCTGTTTTGCAAGCCAGGACCTCTGAGCTTTCCGCAGATAGACACTTGTTTCTGGTCAAATCAGTTTGTTGAGTACACGTCTTATCATTGGTTTCCTTCTGAACACTCCCTGTTCTATTCAACTGTACATCACTTTTGGTAACCATATCAGATGCCGACTGTGAACTCATTTCAGTAGTATATGAAGGTGCCTTTGGCGTCGAAAGTGATGCCATGACTTCTTGAGTTTTATCTTCAGATACCTTAGCAGGGCCATCTGTAAGACCCTTGTTATTGGACGAACTAGGAGTAGTAGAACTGCAGGATAAACCAGATACTTGGCTCATTTCGATATACAAAAGAGGAAGTTTTGTAGCTCTTATTTTTCTTTCCTTGCGAGGCACTTCTCCCGTTTCTACCTCTTTTTTTCTTTTTCTATTGGTCTCATATGCTAGGCTTTCTTTCTCAACGTCTGTCCTGCCAGCCAGAAGCTCCAAGCTTTTGACAGCCAAACATTCATTACTGGTCAAATCAGCTTTTTCAAGATCATTGCTGGTCTCCTTCTGAACACCCCAAGGTCTAATCAACTCTACATCACTTTCCGCAACCATATCAGATGCTGGCCTTGAACTCATTTCAGTTGTATCCGAAGGTTTGGACTTAGGGTTCGAAAGAGATGCTGCGACTTCTAGAGTTTTATCTTCAGATATCTCGGCTGAATCACCAGCGAAAACCTTGTTATCGACCTTACTGGGAGAAGTAGTGCAGCAGGATGAATCAGATAATTGGCTCATTCCCATATACAAAAGAGGAAGTTTTATAGCCCTTCTTTTTCTCCTCCTCCAACGTTTTTCTGCTTCTAGCTCCTCCTTTTCTCTGTTGCTCTCGTCTAGCAGCCTCTTCTTCCCTACTAGGTTCACCTTGTTGATATCATCACACTTTGGTGTAGAGGTTACAGACATCCCTTTATCATCACCATTTTCTTCGATGAGCTTTGCTTGCTTAGCATCATCAACTTGTCCAGAGCGAGGGAATTTCTCATTTCTTTCAAATGCATGAATTCTCTGAGTGCAACCAGTCCTGTATAACTCAGATTCTTTACTTCTCAACATTACCGATGCAAAATCACGATTATGGACATAGTTATCATCCTTGAGAGAATCAGGTGCTGTGTGACACTCTCTGTCCTCATATGCCCCATCTGAACTGCACTTCTCGTCATTAGTCACAGCCGCTTCTGCCCGCACATTAACTTCAGATGGTATCATATCCGGAACTCGCTGTATATCCTGTGACACCTCTCCTGAACTGGAAGTGCCGACCTCTAAATTTTTCCTATCCGGTGCAATATCACATTTGCTGCCTTCATATGCCCCTTTTGAATTGCACTTCTCGTCATTAGTTACGGCCACTTCTACCTGCAAATTAGCTTTAGATGTTATCATCCCCTGAAAACACTCTCCATCTGGTGACATCTTTCCAGGATCAGAAGTGCCGAGCTCTAAATTTTGCCTATCCGGTGCAATATCACACTTGCTGCCCTCATATGCCCCATTTGAATTGCACTTCTCGTCATTATTTACGACCACTTCTGCCTGCAAATTAGCTTTAGATGTCATCATCCCCCGAGAACACTGTACATCTGGTGACACCTTTCCAGAATCAGTAGTGCCGACATCTAAACTTTGCCTATCCAGTGCTCGCCTCTTTCTCACCCTCTCCAGTTGATCATGCACTTCATTCAACTCTCCCCTAAGATCACTCACTATTTCCTCGGCTTCTTGGAGCTGAGCTTCAAGTTCATCGATCTTCCCTTGTTGACTCAAGGTCTTCATCTCCACTTCACCCACCTGCACATATGTCACATTCAGTCAACCTGCATTGACTCCACCACAGAGCTAACATCACCAAAAATCAATAGGCGATCTGATACAGGTTTCTCATACTTCCACCAACTCAAATAAACATCAATGGCTACTCAAGACAGCTAAAACCAATATGCTTGAAACTGTTAATACCAGTCAAACAAAGCAAAAACTCCATAACTGAAGTGAAGCCAATCAAGAAGCATAAATACACCAAATAGCAGACAATAATCGCATAGTTGATCCTTCAGATTATACTTCTTTACTAGAAAACGAAACAATAGACGAGACTAGTAACCCATTTCCATCAAAGCATGAACTAATTTAACAAAGATCCAATCTTTACCAAATATAAAGAAAACCCTGCATTCTATGAAGCCCTATAATTAAAGAGTTGAGAGTCAGACAACATGCAAAAAAACAGAGAACTTTAACAAAACCCAGATCACTTGATCAAAAACGAAGACAGAAAAAAAAACTCAAAAAACCAAATCCCACCTTAGAATCATAAGTCTGTTTAAGCCTGAGAAGCATCCGAACCGCCTCTGCTTTAGCATAATCGATCTCTCTCTGAAGCCGAACCGCTTTCTTCTCCGACTCCATCACACGCGCCGCCGCCTCCTTCGCCGTGTCGAGGATTATATCGGCGTAGGCCTTCTTCAGCGCCGTCAATTTCTGCATCAAAACCAAAACCGACCCAGACAACGAAAATCAAACTACAGAAAGAAAAAAAAAATGAACCGAGACCCAATTTCGTAAATTCAAAATCGTGAAAAGGGTCGTCGTCGGAATTCGCTTACCTCATCGTCCATTTTTGCTCCGGCGAAAAAATGGAGTCGCGTCTTGAAGTCGATGAAAAGTTGAAGAAGAAAGAACGAAACGAAGAGTTAAAGTGGGTGTGTCTGTTAGAAACTGGCAAACTCTCCTCCTAAGAGTTTTACCGGTTTGGCCTCGGCTTCGTCGTGTATTTACGAGACTGCCACGACTGTTAAGATAGTACAGGCTCGGTGCGGTCAGTTTGGTCTTTTCGTATTTCCGCGGTTAAGAGCTCTATCGCTGCGGGTCCCACCATTTTGGGTGACGTGGGGGGTCTCGCGGTTGTGGGTTGGCTTTTGCGGGGAAAAGAAAAGAAAAGAAAGGCTTCGAGAAGCGTGGCGCGACAGTTATGGGGGGCGGTGATTCCCGTTTTTACTTGCGGATTTTACCTTCGTTACAGTTTCATAACGTCTAATTTTTAACCTTATGTCGTCAACTGATCGACATATCTATGTCTCTGAGCTCCGGTGACGGCCCTTGGTCACTCCCACCAGTCCCCCACATAGTCCACGTTACAACCGAGTCTACGAGGTTCTCCCGTCAATATACTTCGTTATGTTTAACGATTTAATCATAACATTATGGTAAATTTATGACAAAATAGAATTATTGAACGAAATAATAGTTTTAGTCAAATTTCTATTAATTAAAGAAACAGTGTTTATGGCAGTTATAAGGTAGAACTTTGAAAAATTCAAAAAATACTCTTTTATTTTTATAATTTTAAAATAATATAAAATAAATAACAAGGAATAAAAGAGTAAAAATATTAGAGAAAAATTAACAAAACAGTTACCCAAAATGTGAGTTTTTGCTAGTACCTATTACGGAGGGATGTCAAACAAAAGGAGGTTTATATGATCAATTTGGAGGTTGGATATTTTTCAAATGATGATATCTTTCTTTATTCACGTATATTATCGTCGATAGTTATTTAGTTATACTCAATTATTTTTGAATTGCGTTCCAAAATCTAAAATCATCAATAACCGATTAAAGGTATGAGGTTTATTTTTTTTCTTATCAAAAAAGACAATGATCATTGATCTACAAAAAAGACTTGCCAAACACAATTAAAATTGACATTACCGAGAAGCTTATAACTACATTAACTACCATTTCAAAATCGGTTACCGGCACAGCTATATCACCATAAGGCCCAACTCGGTAACCCGGCCCACTATCTCTCCCGCGTGCGAGCGCCATTTTATCCACAGACACTCACCACGTGTCCTTCTTCAAGCTCAGTCTCTCACTCTCGCTCTGTAAATTTTTTCCTCACCCAGAAAAATCACACAGCTTCCAAATCCATTATCTTCTTCAACCTCCCAAAAGCTTCTCTTCAATCTCTAATGCAACCTAAATTACCATAATGACCTTCTCCATTTCCACCCCTTCCCCTTTCTCCTCCCCAATCTCCAACCTAAACCCTAAACCCCTCCCCCGCCGCCTCTCCTTCCTCCCCTCCTCCGTCGACCACCGCCGAAACGGCCGCCGCATCTCCTCCTTCGCCGTCGTCCGCGCCAAACCTAAAGACCTCATCCTCGGCAACCCCTCCGTCACCGTCGAAAAGGGGAAATACAGCTACGACGTCGAAACCCTAATCAACAAGCTCTCCAGCCTCCCTCCACGCGGAAGCATCGCGCGTTGCCTCGACATCTTCAAGAACAAGCTCTCCCTCAACGACTTCGCTCTAGTCTTCAAGGAGTTCGCGGCGCGTGGCGATTGGCAACGCTCCTTGCGTCTGTTCAAGTATATGCAGAGACAGATATGGTGCAAGCCCAACGAGCATATCTACACAATTATGATCAGCCTCCTTGGAAGGGAAGGCTTACTCGATAAGTGCGCCGAGATTTTCGACGAAATGCCCAGCCAAGGTGTCATCCGCAGCGTCTTCAGCTACACAGCTCTTATAAACGCCTACGGGCGCAACGGTCAGTATGAAATGTCGCTTGAATTGTTGGATACAATGAAGAAAGATAGAGTTTTGCCGAATATCTTGACATATAATACTGTTTTAAACGCTTGCGCTAGGGGAGGGTTGGATTGGGAAGGGCTGTTGGGGTTGTTTGCGGAAATGAGACATGATGGTGTTCAACCGGACATTGTTACTTACAACACTTTGCTTAGTGCCTGCGCCGGTAGAGGGTTAGGGGACGAGGCGGAGATGGTGTTTAGGACGATGAACGAGGGAGGGATAGTGCCAGATATAACCACGTATAGTTATCTTGTCGAAACTTATGGGAAATTGGATAAGTTGGAGAAGGTGTCTGATTTGCTTAAAGGGATGGAGACCGGAGGGAATTTGCCGGATATTACTTCGTATAATGTATTGTTGGAGGCATATGCGAAGTTGGGGTCGATAAGGGAGGCAATGGGCGTGTTTAGGCAGATGCAGGCAGCAGGGTGTATGCCAAATGCGGCTACGTATAGTATTTTGTTGAATTTGTATGGGAGGCATGGGAGGTATGATGATGTTAGGGAGCTTTTTCTTGAGATGAAAGTGAGCAGTACGGAGCCTGATGCTGCGACGTATAACATTCTCATACAGGTGTTTGGGGAAGGTGGGTATTTCCCGGAGGTGGTGACTTTGTTTCATGACATGGTGGAGGAAAATATTGAGCCGAATATGGAGACGTATGAAGGGTTGATATATGCTTGTGGGAAAGGAGGGCTCCATGAGGATGCCAAGAACATTCTGCTTCACATGAATGAGCGAGGAATAGTGCCTAGTTCGAAGGCTTATGATGGGGTTATTGAAGCATATGGGCAAGCAGCACTGTATGATGAAGCTCTTGTTGCCTTCAATACAATGAATGAAGTGGGTAGTAGACCGACAGTTGAAAGCTATAATTCTCTTATTCATGCATATGCAAGGGGTGGACTGTATAAGGAGACTGAACAAGTCTTGTCGATAATGGGTCAGGTTGGCGTTGCAAGAAATGCAAGTTCAATCAATGGAATGATTGAAGCGTTTAGGCAAGGTGGTCAGTATGAAGAAGCTATAAGGACATACGTTGACATGGAAAAGAGAAGATGTGATCCTGATGAGTGCACCCTTGAGGCAGTTTTAAGCGTTTATAGTGTTGCTGGTCTTGTTGATGAGTGTGAGGAGCACTACCAAGAGATAAAAGCTACAGGAATATTGCCCAGCGTTATGTGTTACTGCATGATGCTTGCTGTTTATGCAAAGACAGACAGGTCAGCACTCACTCAGTTATATAACAAATTGTTCTTTTCCTTCTTTTATGGTTGGAAGCAATTTCCAAGCTAATGGAGTATCTAAAATCAAATTCACTGCCAACACAGAAAATATCTCTTAGGCGATGATTTGTCTAACCTTTGTAGTCTTCTTGATTCAGGTGGGATGATGCCAATAAGTTACTGAACGAGATGCTCACAAATAGGGTATCAAATATTCATCAGGTTATGGGGCAGATGATAAAAGGAGATTATGACGACGAGTCTAACTGGCAGATGGTAGAGTATGTTTTTGACAAACTAAAATCCGAAGGATGTGGGCTGGGAATGAGGTTCTACAACACTCTGATAGAAGCACTTTGGTGGCTGGGTCAGAAACAAAGAGCTGTGCGAGTTCTTAATGAAGCAACACAACGAGGGCTGTTTCCTGAACTTCTCCGTAAAAATAAACTTGTATGGGCTATTGATGTGCACAGGTATGTGAAACCTTTGTCTTATTAGGTTCTGTTCTCTTACTTGGGTTTGTTTTCAATCTTTCCATTGACCGTTTTACAGGATGTGGGAAGGTGGTGCATATGCAGCATTGTCAGTTTGGCTAAACAATATCTATGAGATGTTCCTGAATGGCGAGGATCTCCCCAATCTTGCAACTGTCGTTGTAGTGTAAGTTCCGAGTTACCCTCTATAAATTTTTGTGTGTGATTATATTGTGTAATGTAGGCTAGTGCTGACGATAACGAAGACAGTGTTGCACCACAGCAAACCTCTGAATGCCAAACCACTTAGGGCCAAAGTATTTACACCAATGACCTTTACATATGAAGCAGTCAAAAGCTGTCTAGATTACAGTCTTACACATAACCTTGAATAGATTGCATACTTCAGTTCGGTCTATCTGTCAGTGATGTGTTTTTATATTTTTATGGAACAGACGGGGGAAGATGGAAAAGAGCTCTACAACACAAGAACTACCAGTTGCCAAGGCCGCTTATTCATTCCTGCAGGATAACATGTCAGGGGCATTCAATTTCCCAAAATGGAACAATGGTCGAATTCTCTGCCAACGGTCTCAGCTCAAGAAGATTCTCACAAGCATTGAACCATCTGCAGATGGATCCAGCAGTAACAGTATAATTACTTTAAGTAATGCCCCTTTTCCTCCTCCAGGCACAAAAATATCATCCACCGATGTTGATAGTGTTCGCTATAATGGCACCAGTTCTGATGTGACAGTTAGGACAAGATCAGAGCTTTTGACAAGCACCGTTTAAGTAGAATAGTATACTCATCAATTACCAAGGGTTTGGGAAGTTTACTTTTCCCCTTTTCACTAGAATGGTTTCCCGGTCCATAGCAGCTCAAGTTTTGAGCTCAAAAAGATGGCAGCAGGATTGACCACATTGCGATTACAGTGCTCAAACCCTGGTAAAAATATCAGTTCCACGGTTATTGCTAGCTCTACCTGATCCTGGATCACCTCAGAAAGACCACGAGGTGTCAAGGATTCTAGTTTTGTAGCTCTAGATTTTTTGGGATTATAGCTCTAGTCTAGATTACTCTTTCTTCTTGTGTAAAATGTACATTATATTTTCACATCTAAATCTTTTGAGAAAAGAAAGTGAACTATCTGGGTCCCTTGATTTACAGAGAAATAGAGGTGCATCGCATATATAAGACTTTTCTAGAGCAAGGACTTAACGAAAAAACAAAAAACGTGGTCGGCAGGATTCGAACCTGCGCGGGCAAAGCCCACATGATTTCTAGTCATGCCCGATAACCACTCCGGCACGACCACGGTTTTGTTCATTGGTCACATACCAACATATCTCAACGCTAACAGATCGAATGTCTTTTCAATATTCCTTGTTTTGGTAGGAATAGAACTTACATATCACCTATATAAATCTATATATTGATACATAATTGCATAGCTACTTTGTGCTCGAATCATATCTCAAAGCTTTCAACGTTATTTTTTTGACTCTGAAGTTAGGTCTAAAAGTTTGAAATTTGTTACCGCAGCCATGGATCACGCTATTACAATTGTAGTTGGAGTAGATAACACTCATAGAAGAAGGTTCAACCTAGAAGAGTACGCCGAGCTATCCCGCCAGCGTCAGAAGCGGGAGAAGGAGGAGGAGCGAGCTCACAAGCACTCAAAATCGGGAGGTCTTCATGTTCAAAGAAAGCCATTGAAGCACAGATAACACTATATAAACCTCGAAGCTCGGTTAGGGAAAATACATGTGCTCAATCCAACAATTCCTCTGAGCCAGCAAACCGGGTGATCCACGCATTTTAGGCGTATTAATTAATATGTTATTCTCTATATTTTTACCTTGATAATTACTTAGTATTATTATTTTTATTAGTTTTAATGTATTTTGTTATTTTCAGGTGTTGACCAAAAGAGACGGAGTAAATGAGCCTATAAGCATGCAAATCACGAAGTTAAATGGAAAAGAAGATGGAGAAATTTCGGCAAAAAGAAGGAAGAAGAAAATTGAAGAGAAAAATAAATAATTGGTTAACTAGGAAAACCTTTCCTATGTTGACTAGGATTTGGAAGCTTCTGGAAGGATTTTGAAGAAGAACAAATAAAAATGGACCAAATTAACTAAAAGACCATTTGAAAAGTCCAAACTTGAAGAACAAGTTAGCCAATTTCGTGGAGACCAAGTTTTGACAAGAAAAGAATTCCAAAGTTGAGTAGGAAAAGGAAAACATGAAGAATAAGGAAAAAAATAATCTGCCTGTGCATATTGGCCAACTTCAAACGACAATTGGGAATAGTTCAGGAGGAGTTAGATAGATATCGACCTATGGTTGTAAAGCTCTTCGAGTCTTCTTTCCAACAACACTAAAATCATAATTTTTAGAGGTCTACAACTCCGAAAAAGTGTGATTCTTTCCAAGCTGCAAATTCTACCCGAGTGGAGCTAGAAAACCTTGTTTTCTAGGAAAAATATTTTGTAAAGGCCTATAAATACAAGAGGCACGTCCCTAATTTAGATCATCACCTATTCTACGTCCTCTTGTAGCCACAACACACGAAGACGCTCCATCACAAGGTTCTCCAAGTGCCAAGGCCGAGTTATACCACTACCACCCTAAATTTCTATCTCATTCCTTCTAAATATGCATAGTCCCTTTAGAAGGTATGTAGCTTCCACCTAAGGCTCCATCCACTCGATATTTTGCAGGGCCTACCGGGAATCAAAAAGTGTAAACATGGACCCTTTACTCCGTAACTCTCTTTGTATTTGTTTTGCTTTGTTTGTGAAGAATACATGTTTGTTTTGGTTTTATGCTATTTTTGAGTTTAATATATCTTCCATGTGTTTATGAGTTTTGAGTCTTGATTGCATGTTGTGTGTCATTCTTAATGCTTTGGTTGAGTCTAAAGATGAAACGCTTAGTCAATCGCTTTTTACCTTAAATCAATGAAGTCGAGATTAGGGTGTTTAGACACTTAGTTGCACTTTAATTCAAAGTCATGGCAAGTAATCCAGAATTAAGACCTGTAAATTTCGTAGGTAATTAAATGAGATTATATGTGTAATTTCAAAGTATGTGGGATGTGATGATCACTTGTAAATAATTAGTTAAGTCTTTATTTTTGTCAAAAATATGGTAAGGGTTTTCGGGTTCTTTTTGTGTGTTTGTTTGTCTATGAGTCAATGCATGTTAGGGTCCTAGGAATTACTTGCTATGTGATTGACGTTTTAGCTAGAAAATTAGGTAACTAAATCAACTATTTTACCCCCCTTTTATACACAATTATTGCATGCACTCTTCAATCTCTGGTTTAAAACGATCCTACTTGCGTAAATTACTACATCTATAAGATTTTAAATTGTATGATTGAATTATGTGCTGAGTGTTTATTTAATACATGTTTTAGTCATTATCACCGAGTACTTATGATCGGCTTGTGAGTGCGTAGTGAAAAACTCTGCGAACTTCTTGGATCACATCAATGGCAAGAAACACCAAAGGAGGGCTTGTGGCATGTCCATGAGAGTTGAGCGTGTGAGTCTCGAACATGTGCAAAGCCGACTTGAGAAGCTCAATAAGAAACATGAAGCATTGTTTACGGAGGGAGATTTTGATGAGAGGGTGGCAGAGCGGTGGCGAGAAGAGGAGGAGAGAAAGCGGCGACGCTGTGAGTGGAGGAAGACTAACAGAGTAGAGGAGGAGAAGGAATTAGATGAGACAATTTTGGACCATGAAGTTGCTACATTGACGGGATTTGGTGGATTTTCTTCATCCGAGAAGTGAGCTAGCTAGGTTTGTCCTAGAGTCCTTGTTTGTTTCTTTTTCTTCTTTATTTTTGTTTTTGCATGATTTGATTTTTTATGTGTGTCATAATCATAATTCATAAGTAACTCGATTGTGTTCTTTTCTGACAGTATGGATTCTTCGAAGGATTTTTGTAATTAAGATGAGTAAGATGGATTAAAAACGATGAATTATAACGAGAATGTCTCAACGTTGAACTATGAATCAAAATATTTAATTGAGTTATAAATTGTCGAATTGATAAGAATCTCCGTCTCTGAGTGAGGAAAAAAGTAAAAACTAGTTATTAGTTAGGGATGAAAAAGATGAGTGTATACAGCTCATTTGAATTGGTACAAAGATCCCATGGTGTACTACTTCCGTAACCATATGAATTGCAATCCAGATTGTAACTACTCTTCAGATGAGGGGAAATGACGAGCGCTCCCATATTCGGTTCTTGTCTAGAATCAAAGAAACTAAGCATGGTGGAGCCCCAAAACAGAGAAAACCTTATCTTTTGGCTTATCCTATCCTAGCCCACCACCGCGAAAGTGAGCTTGGTATAAAAAAGTCTGGCTCTCTTTTTGCTTAGTGGACCGAAATCGAATATGCGAAATCGACGGTCCGTATTCCACATCCCAGTGATTAAGTACTTAATTGTATTTTATGATGATTACCAATACAATTAGCATCGAGCTGGTTTGTGTCACTAGTTAATTACAGATTGCAAGTAAACTAATGATGGCAAGTGGGGGCGACGTTGTCGTTTCGATTTGGATTTAGACTCGATGATGAAAAGGCTAATGTTTCTAGAGTATGTCTTTTTTGCGTAGAGTTTGGCGTTTAACTATTTGGATGAGTTATTTTATATAGTTAATTTCTTTGTTATCGACGAACGAAGTTAGGTTTGACTGGATAAAGAAATAGAGTATTAAAGAAGTGAAAGAAAGATTAAGAGATAGGTTAATATATTGGTGAAAAATGCATTACCAGTCACCACCATGTGCGATGCTCTCTCATTTTGATTCTAAAAGACAGAATGAATTGGTGGTTGAGTTGAGGTCCATGACATTTTGTGTTTAGTAATGTTTAATTTGTTTCCAACTTGATCCAAGGACAAATCAGATTGGAGGTTTGTGCAATCAATTCAAAAATGTTATATGTATGATTTGGATTTGGGGGCAAATCCACGATGAAATTAGCGAATCTTTGTTATTTGGGTCTGCATATTGCCATAATTGTCGCATCACTAGACTCCAACTTATATTGGATATCTGAGTGAGTATAGAGCACCTAATGGCATCTACATTCATGATCTTTAATTTGTTGGGTCAAAATTAAAGCTTTGAAGGAAATACATTTTGGCATACAAGCATGTTCATGTTCCATGTGCCCATATTGGTCAGTTTGGTAGCAATTTATAGCAAACTATTGATATTTTCTCAAAATTCTAAATATCTTGTTTACTTTGTTATATCAATACCAGAATTTGGTTCATATGAACATCATTAAATTTAGTCTCCCTGATATTTTATTTTGATTGCATTATGCAAATGTGAAAAATTATAGATATTTCGACGAATTTATATATCGTGTTTGATTTCTTATTGGCGAGTCAAAACAAAAAAATTCTAATCCT
Source organism: Geum urbanum (assembly GCA_946800695.1). Classification (NCBI taxonomy): domain Eukaryota; kingdom Viridiplantae; phylum Streptophyta; class Magnoliopsida; order Rosales; family Rosaceae; genus Geum; species Geum urbanum. The sequence goes on along the minus strand of OX327012.1, from coordinate 49,322,207 downwards.
CAAGCCGATTGCAATTAAATTCGAAAAGTTGGTCCTACAATAAATATTATATCTTCGTACTGTTTGCGACATCTCAAAGATAGTATCATAGCCTATAGGTCTAAAGGATTAATTCTCTAGCAGCCTAAACAACCAAACTATACATTTCAACTTTCTTTTATCACGTTTATAATCAACAATTAAGTTGTTAGGTTAAGAATCCATTGCAAAATTCATCACATTTAGAACGCTCATCACTTGCCTTTGTTTACCGGAGTTACTTGGGAGAGAAGATATGATGTAACCAGACAGCATAAAACACCAAAAGGTGTACAGTGAGTATTAAATCCCACGTGTCAATACCAGGACAAAGCCCAGACCTTTACACCGCTTAATCCACAATCCACATGGGCCGGCCTGCTAATTTACTTTGACCTTTTTATTTTAGGTAAGTCAATAAAAAAACCATTTTTGTGTAAAGCAAGGGAAAAAAAAAAACTAGGTGCCAAAATTCCCGCATATATATAAAGCTCATCACGCACACACTCATAAAGCTTGAAATCCCAATCTTCATCATCTTCGTCTCTCTCTCTCTGTGTATTCGTGTACGGCTCAGATCTATTAGGAGATGGCCGGGACCTGCTCCACCGTCGATCCCGCCGGCGCTGCCAAAGAGTTCATGCTGTTCGGCGTGCGCGTCGTCGTCGACTCCATGAGGAAGAGCGTCAGTCTCAACAATCTCTCTCAGTACGAAACCCCTACCGAGGCCTCAGACAACAAAATCTCCGCCATCGCCGGAAAGGATGACTCCGCCGCCGTCGCAGGAACCGGTTACGCCTCCGAGAACGACGTTGTTCACAATTCTGGCGGGAATCGCGATCGCGAACGCAAGCGAGGTCAGTGTTGATTTTTTTTTTATCATCTGAGTAATTTTTAATCTTTGCATGTGAGATATTGATGAGATTGGATGAATGATCTAGGATTAATTTTTCATTTTTTGTTGAATAATTTATTTAGTTTTTGGGAGAAATTATGTGAATTTTTATTTATTGATGATGTTTGTGTGGTGGTGGTGATCAGGTGTGCCGTGGACGGAGGATGAGCACAAGCTGTTTCTGCTTGGATTGCAGAAAGTTGGAAAAGGAGACTGGAGAGGGATCTCAAGGAACTATGTCAAGACTCGTACGCCGACTCAGGTGGCCAGTCATGCTCAGAAGTACTTCCTCCGCCGCAGCAACCACAATCGCCGTCGCCGTAGATCTAGCCTCTTCGATATCACCACCGATTCGGTAACAACTTTAATCTCTTAACTTCGTACTTGATTTGGATTTGAAAGTTATATGTTTAGATAGTGATATCTTTAGATCCATATCTGGTTAGTCTATATGGTGATCTGTGGTTAATTGGTTTTTTGAGCTATTGAGCTTGAATAATTAGTTAAGATTTTTGATTTGTAGTTGTGTTTGAGTGGATAGTATTGCTTTGTTTTTCATTGTAGAGGGAATGTTAAGCTTATCATGAGAATCTCATTTTCTGTCTGTTAGGTGCCTGCAACCCCAATGGAAGAAGAGCAAGTACAACATCAAGATAACACGTCTCATTCGCATCCGTTGCCACCACCTCCACCGCAAACCGAATCTTCCAGTCCTAATGGATTTTCGATGATGCCAATTTTTCCTATGACCGTAGGTCCAGCTGTCGCACAAGCTCCCACCGAGGATCCAACAAGAAATCTTACACTGGGACATGGAAATCGGGTGGGAAGTCCCCATCCCGTTGCTCGGTATACAACATTTGATCTAAACTTGAATTCGGGAATGGACGGATCGTCTCTAGCTCTCAACCTCTCCTTGTCAATGAACTCGACGGAGTCATCATCATCGTCTTCATCTTCATCTTCCAGGCATTCAGCTTTCCAGGGCATGTCCATCAGTGTTGCTTAAGATTGTTCTGGTTTGTTGAATTGGTTTATAATTTAGAAGAGCCATTGGGTTATATACAAAAAAAAAGCATGAATTTGTTCCTCTAGTTTGTTGTACAGACCCTTCGAGATAATGTTTATGTTATGCCCTCCTGTTGTTGTTTTGTGCTATTCACATCTTCGTATCCTTCTCCTTGTTTCTTTCTGGTTTGGCTGGATTAGTAGCTGCTGATATAACTTGAAAATAACAGGTGCCTTCGGTGGACCTGAATCTGAAAATTACTAGTGGTTTCATAGCTCTATGAGGAAAATTATCAAGTTGGGTTATTGGTGGGGAAACATTTTAGCGTGCCCTTAGTTTTATTTTGTGGTGTGAGATTGTGATTTCCTCAATAATGGGTCATTAGTTGTTGTACTGTTTCTGTTGTAGCATCCGTATACGTATATACCGCTACATAGTGAATAGAATATACATTGCAAATCCAACATTGTACAAGTACATGGTGGTTAGCGTTTGGTTAGGTTTCATCGTTGTGCTTCTTTTGTGACTACGGGTTGAAATTTCACTGATGCGTATGGTGCATGTGATAATTGGGAGAAGAGAATTGATACGCTTAAATGGTAACATGCGGTTCATGGCCGATTAATCTTACATTATTATGAAGCCGATTAATCTTGCATTATTTTCTTGTATAGAAACGAATCGATAGCACTTATTTATATTAATTTTGCTCTTAGATTCTCATGTCAATCAATACAAACTTCTCGGTCACATTATTTCATCGCTATTTGTCTTCCATGCAAATTAGAATATTATTTTATAGATCGTATATAATAATATGTTCTTCTTATTAAAAAAATAATATTACGTTCTTACAACATACATTAAGAGTTAAAAAAATAATTTGCCCCACCTAAACGGAGTCCTCCGCTCCGCCAGTGATATTGACTATAGGTTTCTTTGCCTTTTAGGGTTGGTTAAAGTATCACCACTAACTACGCGGCACATTATTTTTTTTCAAATCGCTGCTCTCTAGTGTTAATTTTTCTTTTAATTTCCTAAAACAAGTCTACAAATTTTAACCAAAAAAAAAACTCAGTAGTTGTGAGAAGAGAGCCCGAAATCTGTAACATGCTCGGCCCAATAAGACGTCCATCTCGTCCAATTGGTCTCGCTGTCTGTAATTTTTTTAAAGGTGAAACGGTAGAATTATGTCAGTGGTAAGTTATAAGGAGGGACACCGACGTTTGACACGATAGAAAGATCCTCCCAAAAATAACTTACACTATTACAGTTCAACCTAATACCCAACATCCATATTTAAACGTGACTAAGTGTAGAACAATTAACTAAAAGCTAAAAGCTATGCATAAAAAAATAAGGGTCCCCACACCCTATCTAACTATGTACTCGAAACTATAGTAACTGCAGCCGGCGCTCATCTGCTTGTATCTGAGCGAGTGCCACCAGATCCGTTACCACCTTCTTCTGCGGGGACTCCAAGTTGTGTGTCCCTTCGAATCCTCCCATTTCCCCAGAAGCTGCAGGGGGATGAGTTTCTTCCCGAGCATTGTGCTTCAGTGAAGATGCCCCATCTGCGCGAGGCTTTGCAAACCGCTTGTGCTCGGACCTGTCATAAGAAATCATAGCCTTTGGAGCAGCACCTGGACCTTTAGGAGCATCTGTTACCACCCCAGTTGGCTGGAATACGCTACCACTCGGTGAACCTGTAACTTGCAAAGAATCAGACAAAGTCAGTGGACTCCCCTTAAATAAAGGGTTGTCCTGAATGTGAGGCACCTGCCTCTGCACCATTTCCAGCACATCCTGCATGTCGGACACGTGGTTAACATGCATAGCCTCGGGCGACACCATCACCTCGGGTACCACCCTGTCGGCTCCGCCACCGGAACCACCAGAGCCGCCAGATTTGTGTCAAACCCCGGCGGGACCGAGAGTGAAACACTAGGTTTCAGGCACACCAAAGGTGAGGATTCCGCCGCTGACATGGCCTCCAATTTGGCCCTCCTTGCATGCATAATCCGACAGCTTTATGCCGCATGCACAAATAATCCACAATGCTCTCAATAACGATGAACATTAGGATAATCAAAACTCACCATCTCCACAAAAGAAGGAGTAAAGCGGGAGTGTTTACACACTACCACTCCATGCCGGAGATCCATGTCAACCAGGAGCTTCATGAGGCGCGATTTCAGTAGAGGAACATCATATTTTCGGAAACGTCCAAGAGCATTTCCAATCTTCTTTACCCACGCTTGATCTATACCTGCATCCGGGACACCCTTCACAAACACATCCATATGTAGTTGTCTATTAAACCCTACTGTAATTCTATTAAGGGTAAATGCAAAACCTTCTCTGTAATCACATTCCTGCAGTCTCTTCCTATCTAAATTTCTCAAGGTACGTCTCCCTACTTGTTTCATGTTTTGATTCTGATTTGACTCTTCTTCCGCTATGCCATATGTATAATGTAAACTACGTACAATGAATAATTAGGTCACCCTCTAATTTTCACATCAGCTCTCTCTATATATAGAAAACCATATATGTGACTTATAATCGTTATGCACAAAGCTCCAGATTTTATAAATCGAGTTCGTATTTATAGACTTATAGATTCCGAGTTCATCTTCCTCGTGATCAGCTAGTTAATATGATTGATTTATATATGTGGTTCCTTGTATTACAAGTTTTGTCAATGGTACCCATTTGATTGCTTTTTGGTTCCTCTTCTCTGTAGGTACTTACTCGAGCCTGTAGCATACTTATTTGATAAAGACAAGTTCGACATCCTGGACTATTTTGTATTAGAGAGTGCTAGGTTTGGCAGCTCCTCCAAGTTGTACCTTTTGATCAATGAAGGACCGCCGTCTGCACCGGGCTAGGCTAAAAGTAGTCCCATCACCGGGGAGTCCATAGCCAAGTCCGGCAAGCTGAGGGGATACATTTTCGACACAAAAACAAGTTCTATAGATGCTTTCAAGCCACCTCAGTCGTTGAAGCGAATTGCTGTTAACTACTAGAAAAAAGGTCTTAAGGGACAATGAGGTTGGGGACACATTTTGGTCTCTTTTATTTATGGAGATTAATGTGAGTCATAATAGTAAAGAAAATTTTATTTGTTACATACTTTAGTCCCTAACATATAATTTGGGACGTTTGGGAGTTGCAATAGAAATTATGTATTTTGTACCTTAATTATACTTGGCCGATGGGCCTTTTGTCCATCCCTACTTATATTTCCTACCTAATACAAGTCATTGATTTTTTTCCTCTACCGTACTTGAGGTAAAGACATGTGAGAAAACATCTTCAAAACACTTTGTACCTTTGCAAAAGTACTTTTCTTCCACATAATGAGATTGTTGTGTGTCTCAATCCTTTTATCATTATTTTCACTATAAATCCATATACGATATACATAAAAGTAAATATAATGTGTGTAGAATACTTTCTTGGTTGGAGACGCATAAGCAATCACCCCTTTCACCTAGCGTATTTGGTATTTTTTCTAAGTCAATGTCCTCTATCCCACCAACTTTACTCTCTATCTTGTGGCTAATAGATTAATTTTCCCAGATCTATGTTCTCAGTTGGGTTGGTTCAGAGATATGATCATTCTCAAACAGACCACACGGTGTCGTTCGCTAAAGGACATTTTATCTTCCCTATATTTCTTTTCTTCTCCGACACGAAGCATTTTAATCTATCTGGAACTTTCTTCTCCAACATTCTCAATCTCCAATCATGGTGCTCGAAGTCAGATTACCCAAAACATTAGCTACCTTTGCTGTAATTTCCCCAATTTTTCTTCGCTATTAAAAAACTGTTGGTTTCTTGTGATTTTGAACAGGTGACTCTGATCTGCATTGAAAATTCAAAATGGATGCGAAATGGTGACTACGCTCATCGAGATTTCAAGCTCAGGCCGACGTCGTCAATCTCATTTGTAGAGCTAAAACCCAAGTATTGTATATCTATCTCTTCAGACTTTCTTATATCATGTACTACTTTCAAGTTGGTGATACTTTAAGAATTTCTTGAGGAATTACATACTATTGTTGGGTGTGGGTGTTGAGCATTTTGCTTAGGATCATTGATTTAATTTTTTGGGTTGGGTGGGCGGAGGAGGAGATATAGAAACTGTTAGTGACTGAATTTTGGTTGTTCTTTTTTGGAGATATGATTGTAAAAGGTTGTCTTTGATTTGCAATTGGAGCTGATTGTAAAGGTTTTTCTATATGCAGTCAAATCCAGAAAATACAGTAGGAGTTCTCACCATGGCAGGAAAAGGTGTTTGCGTTTTGGTTACTCCTACTAGTGATCTTGGCAAGATATTGGCGTGCATGTACATTTAGTTTTCCTCATATTGTTTACTGTAAACTGAACCATATGCACAAATGACTTTGGAAGGGGGTTGCATGTTGTAGTACAATGATATTGTTGTGATTGATTGCTTTAGTGGTTGCCTGGCTGGTTAGGTGTACATTTTTTTTATTTAATTTGTTTGAAGATGGGGACTGATATGTGTTTGTATTGAATGTTGTATTTGTATAATGTATTGTTTAGTATTCTAACTTATAAAGAATTATGTAATAACTTGAAAAACGATGGGGACATTTGCTCTTTGGTCTCCAATGAGCAATGGAAACCCCTTTGAAGGGATAAAGTCCACTTGTGGTCTCTAGAAGTCTCAAGAAGAAGTGAGGCGGTGAGATGAGATGAGATGAGATGAGATGAGATGAGATGAGATGAGATGAGATGAGATCAATTAAGCAGCTTGCTTAATTTAAAAGGTAAGCTGGTGGCTTAACTAAAGTCAACAAGTATTAATTTGAGTCGGTGGAAGACTCAAGAACATTCGAGAAGAAGAAGAGAGGAATTACGGTGAAGTAAAGTCGGTGAACTCTCTATAAATAGAGAGCTTGCCTCTTGATCAATCTCATCCCATCTTAAAAAAACAAAGAGAGAGAGGTAGAGAAAGTTAGAGAGAAAAAAGAGTGAGGTTTCTCGTAAATACTTTGAGTCTTTCTTTTGTTTGTGAGGCTGCCGTACCTATTAGGTAGGTGGCATGATCTCAACGGTGCCCTACCGGTAGGGTAGCTCACTGATGAAGAACTGACCCTTGATAGCAGTGTAAAAGCAAAGAGATAATAATTAGCTTACAGTTTTGTTGAAGCAGAAAAGAAAGTGGATATAGCTTAGATATTGTAAACAAAAAAACGGTACCCAAATTAAACGCCAAAAATACGTATGTGTATAATTTGGTAGTTTTATATGAATAAAATTTATAAAAAATAATATCAAGATGATAGGAAGGCACTCATCATAAAAATTTACAAAATTTGTATAATTCGGTCTCTAGTGTTTCCTCAACCACTTGCCACAGTAGACCATCGTCTTGGTAGGATAAGAAGGCACTCATCATGATCTCCCACTGTGAAAAGTCATGTCCACCAAAGAATGGAGGTACATTAATGGAAGATGAGCCTTTTTCACGCTCCATCCCGGGTCCTCAGAGGATCTCACTAGCAAGAGCTAGTGGCCGCTGATTCGCATCTTTTCAAGTACTTAATTTAAACACTTAATCAAACACGAATACAATTAAAACCCTTCTTTGTTGATGTAGCATTGATAAGTAGGGATCGTTCTTAACCGGGGATTGAGGGTGCATGCATAACTATGCTAGGTTTGGTTTATGGGGGTGCAAGGTTTGGTTTGTTTTCTAAGTTCCTACAAAAATTAAACCCTAATCTAATATGTACATGTGATCATGACATCATGTCATCCTCCACCGGTTTCATACTTCAACCACTTACCATCTACGAAATTCTCACCTTTCAACCTGCAAGTTATACATATGCTTTTAAGGTGGACGAAGCGCGCCAACACCTTATTTATTCTAAGGTTCATACAAAATATTCTAGGGAGGAACGAAGCGCGTATCACCCAACACATTAAGAAGCTTTAAGCATATAAGCATGCATACAAATCAAGATTAAAAACTAAGAACACATGGAAGATAATTAAATTAGTCAAAATGTATATCCTTAATTTAAACAAACTTCAATACAAAAACAAAGAATCCTTACAAAACCGAAGATGGGATAGAGAGTTTATGGTTACACTTTTAATTCCGTGAAGCGCACTGCGAACGCCAAGTGATGATTCTCAAGAACAAGACGAAGCGCGCCAATTATTCTTGATCCGAGGAAGATGGAAGCTTCGGCTTTGAGAGGGATTCGAAGTGTATGTAGGGAGGAGTGTTTAGGACAGCGTTTCGGCTTCTATGATGTGTGATCCTCCTTGAAAGAGTCGAGCTTCCCTTTATATAGAAGAAGATTAGGAAACTTCCCACCTTCTGAAAGCTGTCAAATCTGACCCTTCTGTATTAAAAGCTACGTTTCGGACGTTTTACAACTTCAAACGGCGTGATTCTTTCGGAACTAGAAAATAAACTTCCAGGGCTTTCCAGATATGCATTATTTGTGCCATAATTCCTCCTGACGCGCCTTCAACGCCCATTTAAAGTTGGCTATTATGCAGAATGACCTATACCCACTAAATCCGATATTGCTGAATATCTACACATTGTAACGGCATGATTCCAGTGGGGTTGGAAACTAGACTTCCATATCTTTCTAAGCATGCCTTACATGTGTCCAAATTCGTTTTCAATTGATTTTGGTGGCCTGTTGAATTGGGCTGATCTGCATCGACAGATTTCTGGATTTCTAACTTTCGGTCCATCTTCTTCTTTTGGGCTTCTTTCTCTCCAATTCTTCATTGGCCGAAAATACCATGTAATTGCACATATTTTGGGCTTTAAATAATATCCAAATCATCTTGGAATATTCTCCACAAATGTGGCCCAAGTATCCTCCATGAATTCGGCAAGAACATGCTTTCCATGATCGCGCATGAGAAATGTCTTCATCTTTATTTGCACCATTTTCATTTGTCACATGGTTTCCAATTCTTGATGGAATTTGAGAATACGTTTTAGAAACCATTTGAAGACCATTTCTCGTACCATTTCTTCTCCGGATTTAGGAACTTTGTCCTTATCCCGCTTTTAGCTCCGAAACGTCTCCTTTATTATTTCTCCTTTATTTTCTACCTAAAAACATAAAACAAGTTAGAAACATATTTACTAAGCTCATAACAAAGCAAAATGTAGAGAGAAAGACATTAATAATCAAGCATAAAATGCGTAGATCAAATTCCCCCACACTTAAACTTTGCTAGCCCCTAGCAAATAACTTGGACAAAAGAAAGAAAGAAATTTCAACGTTGGAGCTAGTCTCCATGTTGAGTCATAGATTTTTTTTTTTTTTTTTTTTTTTTTTTTTTAACAAGGAGACTCAAAAACAAAAACATTTCAACGTTTCAAAGCCGCATATCATCATGTTAACATGTTTAAAACGCTGAAAACACTAAGTTAGTAAGACCACACCTAAAACTAAGGCCATAACTTAGTCAAATGTAGAGAGAAATTGAATTACCCCACACTTAAACTTTGCTAGTCCCTAGCAAAACTAAACAAAACAAAGACTTTCTACACATTAAAAGAGATGGAATCACAAGATTTTTTTTTATATGGCGATGGAATCACAAGATTTCAAGAGACAATAGAGATATGATCATATCATGAACAAGTAAGACGTGGAGAAAACAATGGTGATGTTAAAACTGTGCATGTTTCGAACAAGACTTAAATCAACTCACATGGATGCACTCATCATATTTTCACTCAAAATGGATAAAAGTAATTGAAAACCTCATGAATGAAATACTTGCACAAATGAACCAAACCATATGCTTACTCATGCAACTTACTCAACCAATCGAAGGCTACTCATCTTAAGGATCATAAAGGACTTCAAAGTGGTTGTAATGGGGCTAAGGCTAAGGCATTCGGAATATAGATATGTGATGGTAACAACGTTCCAAAGACTTAGTCTAGCAAATTTTTTTTTTATCAAATTCGTCACTTTTCTTCATTCCCACGTTACCATGGTCAGATTTCTATTTCGAGGGCCTAATCGCATCATTTTGGGCCCGGACTTCATTCTAAACTTTCATTGAGCTTTGTGAATAGGACAAATGCCATATTTCTTCATCTTTGGGCCTTCAATTCGTGGCATACTCCAGATTCACAGGTATGGGGGACATTAATCCAAACATTTACAAAACAGAACACATGACCATGAGAGATTACACATTTTTTTTTTCTTTTTATTCTCTCAAATTCTTTTTTTTGCAATAACCCAATTTTTTTTTAAAGCTATTTGGACAAGTCTATCCCCATACACACATCATAACAATCAATGTACATCACCAAAATTGTCATCTTCTCCTCTTGTCGACATTACTTCACACCAAGTTTGCAGAACATAGGGTAAAGAAGTCCTACACTAGGCAAAGTGTTTAGGTATTACGGGTGATGAAAGAAAGCTTAAGGTGGGCTCAAATGATTTATCTAGGGGTGTCGCAACTTGTGCGCACATAAGGGACTCATGGCTATTTTGGCTAAGTGGTGGAAAACCTAAGTGCCTTTAATCATATCCAAAATCAGAGTATATATTGACTTAAAAGCTTTGCAAATTTACATGAGTAAGTTCTAGTAATCTCTAGTTCATTAAAATCTATGGCAAGTAATCAAATGAGGCATATGACTATTTTTGAGACTAATATGCACGAAATTCACTCTCAAGAAATGTATAGGCTCAAAAACTCACTTTAAGGTTCATATGATCTAAGAACTTATTCTAACATGCGAAATCTGTACCAAGTTTAAATCCATATCTACTACATGTCATGACACTCAAAATACTTCTAATTGCACAAGAAATCTTGAAACGCCATATGTATTCATTTCTGGTTCAAATTCATCCTAAAGACTCTTTAAAACACTAAGTTAAACAAAAAGACTCAAGACACTCAAACAAGTGTAGATTTAGTCCTCATCTTCTTTGGGCAACCTTATTGAAATGGCCAGTTGGCAAGAGAGACCAAGAGAGGTAGGAGTGATTTCGAACAAGTTCTTTCTCACATCCAAAACCCGTCTTAGAAACCGTCCCCTTCTAGACACCAAGTCACAAGGATTTCTTACTCAAAGACAAGTATTCATCCACTACACTAATTAGACTCTCAAAATACACTACTTATGACTCAACTAAGATTTACGAAACTAAGCTAACTAAAAACACTAGAAATTTCGAAATAAAAAGATAAAGGGAAGAGAAAGCAAATCTGTTGTCGTCTCCTCCATAGGGTTGCCTCCCAACCAGCGCTTGTTTTTTAAAGTCTTGCAGCCTAGACTTGATGCATCATTTTTGCTCTACGAATAGCCTGATCTTGAGGGCATCTCCTCCACGTTTGGTCCTTTAATGAGCTCTTAAGAAGAATGTACACAAGTTAGTAATCACAAAACGTATAATCACAAGTTAGAAATCGTAGAAAATGAGCACAGCTGCAAGTAAAATTCATGTAGAATTAATGGTACTTCAGAATGCAACGAAAATTTACAAGCAAAAACTAGACACATATATACAAAACTCTGTAAATTTTCAGAAAATTCCGAAACCTGTAGCTATGTCAAGAAAAATTCACAAAACAGAAAAATTGTCAGTCAGTAAATCTCGAAAATTTATGAACACTAATGTATTATGCACAAAATTTATATATTCATATAAAATGAGTTAAAAAATGTTATGTTAGTCAATTCATGTTAGTAAATTAGAGTTAGTGTGGCCTGCAAAACAGAGGTTAGTATGAACAAAAACTAAAAATTACAAACATGTACAAATTTCAAAACAAAGGACACATACAAATTCCAGATTCGCGCAAATTGCGCGCAGCTGCTTGTCTATTTTCTGCAGAATTATTGGCTCGGCCGAATGTAATGAAAATTTACAGACACAAACTAGACACGTAACCAAACAATCCTACAAATTTTCAGAGTTTTATGAGACCTGTAGCTATGTCAAATAATTTACACAAAACAGGGCAGTGCACAGTTCCGAAAACGGAAAAATATAAACATATTGTACAAGCATAATCACACAATTCTTTACAATCCCCGGCAACGGCGCCAACATTGATTCGCATCTTTTCAAGTACTTAATTTAAACACTTAATCAAACACGAATACAATTAAAACCCTTCTTTGTTGATGTAGCATTGATAAGTAGGGATCGTTCTTAACCGGGGATTGAGGGTGCATGCATAACTATGCTAGGTTTGGTTTATGGGGGTGCAAGGTTTGGTTTGTTTTCTAAGTTCCTACAAAAATTAAACCCTAATCTAATATGTACATGTGATCATCACATCATGTCATCCTCCACCGGTTTCATACTTCAACCACTTACCATCTACGAAATTCTCACATTTCAACCTGCAAGTTATACATATGCTTTTAAGGTGGACGAAGCGCGCCAACACCTTATTTATTCTAAGGTTCATACAAAATATGCTAGGGAGGAACGAAGCGCGTATCACCCAACACATTAAGAAGCTTTAAGCATATAAGAATGCATACAAATCAAGATTAAAAACTAAGAACACATGGAAGATAATTAAATTAGTCAAAATGTATATCCTTAATTTAAACAAACTTCAATACAAAAACAAAGAATCCTTACAAAACCGAAGATGGGATAGAGAGTTTATGGTTACACTTTTAATTCCGTGAAGCGCACTGCGAACGCCAAGTGATGATTCTCAAGAACAAGACGAAGCGCGCCAATTATTCTTGATCCGAGGAAGATGGAAGCTTCGGCTTTGAGAGGGATTCGAAGTGTATGTAGGGAGGAGTGTTTAGGACAGCGTTTCGGCTTCTATGATGTGTGATCCCCCTTGAAAGAGTCGAGCTTCCCTTTATATAGAAGAAGATTAGGAAACTTCCCACCTTCTGAAAGCTGTCAAATCTGACCCTTCTGTATTAAAAGCTACGTTTCGGACATTTTACAACTTCAAACGGCGTGATTTTTTCGGCACTAGAAAATACACTTCCAGGGCTTTCCAGCTATGCATTATTTGTGCCATAATTCCTCCTGAAGCGCCTTCAACGCCCATTTAAAGTTGGCTATTATGCAGAATGACCTGTACCCACTAAATCCGATATTGCTGAATATCTACACATTGTAACGGCATGATTCCAGTGGGGTTGGAAACTAGACTTCCATATCTTTCTAAGAATGCCTTACATGTGTCCAAATTCGTTTTCAATTGATTTTGGTGACCTGTTGAATTGGGCTGATCTGCATCGACAGATTTCTGGATTTCTAACTTTCGGTCCATCTTCTTCTTTTGGGCTTCTTTCTCTCCAATTCTTCATTGGCCGAAAATACCATGTAATTGCACATATTTTGGGCTTTAAATAATATCCAAATCATCTTGGAATATTCTCCACAAATGTGGCCCAAGTATCCTCCATGAATTCGGCAAGAACATGCTTTCCATGATCGCGCATGAGAAATGTCTTCATCTTTATTTGCACCATTTTCATTTGTCACATGGTTTCCAATTCTTGATGGAATTTGAGAATACGTTTTAGAAACCATTTGAAGACCATTTCTCGTACCATTTCTTCTCCGGATTTAGGAACTTTGTCCTTATCCCGCTTTTAGCTCCGAAACGTCTCCTTTATTATTTCTCCTTTATTTTCTACCTAAAAACATAAAACAAGTTAGAAACATATTTACTAAGCTCATAACAAAGCAAAATGTAGAGAGAAAGACATTAATAATCAAGCATAAAATGCGTAGATCAGCCGCTCTGATACCACTTAAACGTCCTAGAGAGGGGGTGAATAGGCCATTGTCAACTTTTTCGCTTAAATTTGTTCTCGGGGATAGCTAAGTAGTGAACTATCCTGATTAACAAATATACAAGTAATGAAAAATCAAAAGCGATAAGTAAAGAATAACACGAGGATGTTTTTCTTTAATGCAGAAACTCTGCAACCATGGAGAAAAATTGCGTGCTCCTAACTCTTGAGGGACAAACCTTTCCACTATGAACAAGATTTCTTTACAAGACTCTTGTACTCTAGGGATACATAACTCGTATGTTATCCTAACCAGTCTCTCTACTAGTTCTACAGAGCTACACTCTCTCTTGTGTCTAAGTGTTTATAAATGAAAGGTTTTTAGAAGCCTCGTCTAAGAATTTAACTATTTGTTAACTAATTCTTCATGAGCAGCTTTTCTGGTTGAGCACTACCATACCAATCTCAATGGAGTGCAACAATGCATATGAGTTTGAATGAAAAACTTATTTGTGCAATATTCTAAGACTTACATGCAGTAGAAGGGAAAGCTTAGAGAAAACAGAAGAGTCTAACTCGTTTTAGAAAGATGCACAAAAGACTCACTAACTCAACCAGGGAGCCATAAGCATTTTTCTCTCCTTAAATAGCCACTGAAGTCTGCAATGAGAGCAACCACATGGGAGATGAAGCAGACCTTGCTTTGGGTTGTTGTTTTTGTCCAAAGCTGAAAGAAGTGACAGGTGAGAGTCACGCTTCAAGACAGCCAAAAAGTAAACCTGATTTCAAGACAAAAGCTACTGTCCATAATAGGGAAAAAGTACTTTTCTAGAAATGGAAACATCCAGCCCACATTTTGGTTTTCAAAAGAACCCAGCTGGAAACTATTTTGCAAACCCCAACAAGAAAAGTCACGGGTTGCAACCAACCCTTTTCCAATACAGAAAAGCTTTTAGGGTACCAAGTAGAAATAGTCAAACCTAGAAACAATTTTGAATTCTAGATCCCTAGATTTCAGAACAAAAGACAGAGGTATATGTTGACATAAGTCTACTGATATATTGCTTCTTGTATCATGAAAAGCTAGTTGAACATGGGCGTGAGTATCATGGAAACCAGCTGGAACTTCAACACATATCCCAAGAAAGCAAAGTCACAAGTTGCAAAGAAAAGAACCTTCCTATCAGAAAATATTCTTGGGCACTAAGACAATCAAAGTTGTCCTAAACAAAGCTCTTTTAATATTATGGAGATTAAAAACGAGCCATAAGGCAAACCCAGAAATTTCTAAGACTAGGACAGACTGACACATGATAGGAGGCAAGGATGCCATCCTCAGTGAAAAATATGATATGCAAATGCATGCTTTTACCTGATTACCATTGAGATCAATAGGTCTATTTCTTCAATCGTCTTGGTTGATCTTCACTAATTATGTGTTTTGTTAACACTAGGAAATGCCAACTAAACAATATGCCTTCAACTTGACTATCGGATGTCAACCTTTATGGATCACAATGTTGTGAGTTATCGAGGAAGGAGGAGGAGGGAGAAGAAGTATCAAGACTTTACATTCGACAGTTCGTGATGTGAGCATTAAAGGTCTTGGTAATGGTTTGGGTAGATTCACTGTCGATTTCAGCTTCACACCATAAGTAATTCAATCTCCTCCCTGAGTAACATTGTTGATTTTCAATGTATATATACAGTTATACTAATGTGACATTGGTTGACATTTCTGACAAAGGGAAAACTTTGAACCGAAAGAAGGAAGGATTAATTATAAAAAATCACCCGAACTATAGAGTCATTTTTATTTTGGTACCTAAGTATTAAAAATTTGCATTTTGATACCTCACATTATCTCCGTCTAGAAAATTAGTACATTTGTCTCTCACCTCGTCAAATATCTCAGTTTAGTGTCGACGTGACTCATTTTTTCCCGGCTGAGTTAGCTCCCACCATAGCCCGAGGGCACTTTCTTCATTGCCCTCACATCTATTCATCTTCTACGTTTTCTGTATAACTATTTCAAAGTCTTCTGTTCATCTCTCTCTCATGTTGTTCTGTTCATTTTCTCCCTCTCGTTAATTTGTTTGTACAAACACAACCGAAGTGAGAAATTGATCCTTTTATTGTAAGCACACAAAAATGCTTCAAATTATGAATCGTTCTCATGTTTGAATTCAAGTATCCAATGGGCAATCAGGGTAGTTTGAAGGAAATCATGCAACCCTGCAACCCCACTTAGATTCGATCACTTGAATTGATGCATCACCACATAGTTCAAAGGAGAACCCAGAATTATCAAACCCAACCAATTCCACCATGAAAATAAACTCTTATATATCATCTCGATTAAACCTCCCACATCCTGTTCATAAAAAATTAGCCCATAAAAGTAACCTAAAAAAATAAAAAAATCTAAGATTCATTCACAAATAAGAATTGAAGACCAGAGCTTTGTTTCTTGCTACTATTTATCGTGGATCGAGATCTTCTTCTACCCGGCGACATGTACAAGAAAAATGGTGGAAATAGGTGTGGCGTGGGGAGGAGTAACGCATGTTGACAGATGACGAAGACTATGAGGGAGAGAGAGACCAAGGAAACGATTTAATCGACAAACTAGGTGTTTAGATCAGTAGTTATGAACTCAAGGATAGGTTTTCTGGGCTCGGTGAGCTTCAGAGAGAATTAGGAATTGAAAACCTTCAGAGAGAAATCGAGAGTGAGAGGTGATTGTGATGAAAAAAGTACCCTCGGGCTATCTAATGGAGCTGAGTCAGCTGATACACGTAGGGCCGGAGTTTGCCACGTCGGCAGAAAATGGAGATATTTGATAGAGTGAGAGACAAATGTATTAATTTGTAAGACAAAGATAACGTGAGATATCAGAATATAATTTTTTAATACTTGGTTACCAAAATAAAAATGACCATATAGTTCGGGTAGTTTTTGTAATTAATCCAAAAAGGAAATATGGCTACGATGAAGCAGCTGAATGAAGAAACTGCACCAATTTCTGATGCAAAGATGGAGGACGAAGTTGCTTCGGTAAATGAAGAAGAAACGAATTCCACAAGTGATTCGGATGTACCCACTAGTCTCCAACTCTCCATGCTTATGAAACACAAGACCTTTACCAGGAGCAGACTTCAAATACCTCAAAATTCTCATCACAACATTCATATGATCCTCACTAGGATTGTGCATATATTGATTCACCATACTAACAACATAAGCAAAATCATGTCTAGTGTGTGACAAGTAGATTAATCTTCCAACTAACCTCTGGTATCTGGACTTATTTGTAGGAACTTGATCTTGATACTCTGCAAGTCAGTGATTCTGCTCAATAGGTATATCAACTAGTTTACAGTCAAGCATACCAGTTTCTGCCAATAGATCTAGAACATATTTCCTTTGACTCAACATAATGCAGTTCTTGTTTTGAGCTACCTCAATACCAAAGAAATACTTCAAGTTCCCAAGATTCTTCATCTCAAATTCAGAAGACAACTGAGCTTGTAATCTTTTGATCTCATCAAAGTCATCACCTGTCACGACCATGTCATCTACATAAATAATTAAGGCTGTCAGTTTTCCTCGTCGATGCTTCTGGAATAGAGTGTGATCTGAATTGCTCTGTCTATACCCAATCTTCTTCATGAAAGCTGTGAACCTTCCAAACCAAGCTCTTGGAGATTGCTTCAATCCATACAATGACTTCTTTAATCTGCACACCATATCTTGGAGGAAGATCCATGTAACTTTATTCATTCAAATCTCCATGAAGAAAGACATTTTTTACATCAAACTGTTGCAATGGCCAGTTTAGATTAGCTGCCAAGGACATGAGGACTCAAATAGTATTGATCTTTGCTACTGGCGTAAATGTCTCATCATAATCTACTCCATATTTCTGGGTGTACCATTTGGCAACCAACCTCGCCTTATACCTGTCAACTGATCCATCTGCATTATGTTTCATAGGGGTGGGAAAAATCCCCGAAATCCCGACCCGACCCGCTGCCCGACCCGACTTTTTCCCGACCCGACATTTCGGGTTTTGTCCCGACCCGACACAAAACGGGACCGGGATCGGGGTTGAAAATTGGAACCCGACAATATCCCGACCCCGACCCGACATAAATTGCCTTGCACGAGCTCCACCACCAGATCGACGACGCGACTCCTCAAGCTCTGCCCTGGCCTCGACCCAGTCGACCTCCAATGCATCTCGCTCGGCCCTCAGCTGCAACCCACCGCCGCTCCAAGATACTGTGTTTCCTTGATCTTGGAGCTTGGAGCTCGCACCGCTCGTCTCACCTCTCCTCCAAGTGTAGCTCGTCGCCGCACGTCTCTATGACACCTCACTCGACAAGCTGCGCCGCATTGAAACGCCTAATCTCTCCTCTGCCTCTGCCACACATGCGTCTCGTCTTTAGCATCTGCCTCGACAGTGCCAAACAACGACTAGCCCTAGATCGACTTGATTCGTTTATTTGGGAATAACATTTGTGATATAGGTTTGTATTTTTGCAGCTGGGTCGAGCTCGTGGAGGTGAAGAAAGGCTCGAAGATTCATGGAGTGGTGTTCAAACTTGGGTGCATGGAAGGTGTTCGATGAAATGTCCGAGAGAGATACTGTGTTGTGAAACGCAATTAGTTAGGAATTTTCGGTGATGAGCATTGTCGGGACTTTGTCGGGAATCCCGACATTTTCCCGACTTTGTCGGGTATCCCGACAATTATCGGGTCGGGATCGGGATGAAAAGTGTCGGGATTTTGTATGTCGGGTCGGGATTCGGGATTGACATTTCGGGTCGGGACCCGACCCGATCCCAGCCCTAATGTTTCACACCATACACCCACCTACACCCAACAGTCTTCTTTCCAGGTGGTAATGGTACCAAGTCCCAAGTACCATTCTTGTTGAGAGCATCCTTCTTAACTTCCATAGCTTTGGCCCACTTTTCCTCCTTAATTGTATCATGCACTTTACTAGAAAGAGATACAACAGACAATTGATTCACTAAGGCTACATAGGATTTAGACAGTCTGTGAGTTGACACATAATTAGCTACAGGATATGTGGCTTTAGATGACAAGAGAGGTTCATAAATTTTTGAAGGTTGACCACAGGTTGTCCTAGCAGGTAAGACTCTTTTAGGAACACTAGAACTAGACAAATGGACACTGCTACATACCTCAGGAGATGACAGGCCAGAAGAGATCGTTGATGGAGAGGGAATGACTTGACTTGCATGTACTTCTTCAATTACTGGTGGCTGATTACTGACTAATTCTCATCCTTTCGACGTGTCGGAAACTTGTTCAACATGTTGAACACATTCAGAAGTTGGAACATACCCATCTGCCTAGATAATTTCGATGGATCAAGGGGAAGCCTCGCTCCGAGATCAGCTACTACAATCGGGTTAGTAAACTTGGGTTTTTCATCATGCTATACTATTAACCTATGTGTTGGGTCGCTAGCTAGCTCTCAGTACGTGGATGATTACATATGGGCAATATTGATATGATTTGTGCTGTTTATGTTATCATTCTCCAAGTTGTTCAAAAGTTTGCGTTTCAGTTTCAATCCTAGCAACTATCTAATAGTTATTTTCAATTCAAGTGTTTCGATCCAAAAGCTTAATAGATCGAAGTAGTGATGTGATATCTCTTTGTCGGTCCCAGGATTTAATTGATCGATCGAACAAACTCAAAATATTACAATCATCTTTCACAAGATTTAGGTTTAGGATGCATGTTGCTCTCTATCGCAATTGACATTTGAGTTATTGATTTAGTAAGTTATATATTCGATTTGCCTCCAAAAATAATCATGATAGTCTACACTCGATGACATTGAAATTCTGGTGTATTACTTTAACAATTGATTGTTATCTACTTTGTTTTTTTCTTCTATGAGTCTGCATAGGTAATCTAAATGTAATTATTTTGGAGGCACTCTTCATCTATTTATTTTTGCTAACATATTTCTAAATTTTTCATATATTTTGATCATGATTATGTTACATTCATATATCTTTGTTAACTGTTATTTCTTCCGCAACGCATAAAACACAGCATCCTTATTTTTCAGCAACACAACCCATGTCAGTCTTGTAAAATCATCAATGAATAGAACAAAGTATCTCATTCCTGTCAAGGTTGGATTCTTCTACGACCCCCAAACATTAGAATGGATCAACTCAAATGGTGCTGAACTAGAATGAGAAGTATGAGTGTAATTTGACTTGTGACTTTTAGAAAACACACAGGTTTCACAATAGAGGTTCTTTTATTCCCATAAACAAAGATGACATAGACTTCTTTATGACGCCAAAGGACGGATAACCCAACTGGCGATGCCATAACCAAATTTCCTTAACTCGGTCAGAATTCAATGTCAAAGCAACATGTCTGGATGGCACTCGTGTCTCCCTGCTATACATGCAATCCAAGTGAAATAGTCTCCTCCTCTAATCTCCTTTTTGCCTATTATTGTCTGAGTACATAGATCCTGAAATACTACATACATAGAATAAAAAGTAACAGAACATTTGTTTTGGCAATTCAACTCAGACACTGACAACAGATGATGGGATAAAGAAGAAACATAAAGAACATTATGTAACACAAGAGATTGAGTAACTTGAATTGACCCAATACCTAAGATTGGAAAAGAGACACCATTCACATTAGACACTTCAGGTATAGGAGAAGGTGACAGACTCGAAAACAAGGATTTATCAAAGGTTATATGATCAGACGCATCAAAATCAATTATCCATGTATCATTCGATAAGGTAATTTTAACTGTCTATATGTGACCGGTGTTTTTAAACAGTTCATATATTTCTAGTATCAATTCTTTCTTTCTCTGACCTATTCTATAAATTGTTTTGGGAGAAAAATATGACAATATATACTTATGGGTATCGAAGCCAATCACGTACATTTGATAAATTGAGATGATACATCCAGTATTCAATTCATAGATTGGAAGATTGTATCATATATATACTTGAAGTTGGTGTGCATTCTATGAGAGGTTTTTAATAACGATCCTATGCAGCAAATTTGCGATGTGATTTTTTAAGCAGGCTATTAGAATTTTAGAATAGGGCTGTAGAACTTTGGTCATCAAATTTCATTTGTCTTGATGTTGTAGGATATTTGATGTTCCTAGTTATGGTGGAGATTACAGGATATGGCAAGTATAACTTATCCAGTAATGTAATAGGATTACTTTCCTGATTGTACCTCTTATACTCTCCTATATATAGGAGTTGCTCTTTCATTAATAAAGTTACACAATTCATTGCTTCAGACTATTCTCTCTACTTTATATTTTCCTAAAACACGTTATCAGCACGAAGCCCTAAAATCGAGCACCACCGCCGACTCCACCGCCACCGACCGCCGTTGTGATCCCAAAGAGAAAAAGAGGAAGAAAAAGAATTGTTCTGTAATAACAACAAGTAAGTTTTATAAACTCAACTTTGTCTTTTTCAAAATAACCTATTCTTTTGGGAAATTTGGATTTTTCCGTAGGGATTTCGGGATAACATCCTATCCCTCCTTTCTACACCGCACCTTTCTTGAAGGTGGACATTTTTGGAACTAAGAGCGTTCCCACATGAACTAAGAACGTTCATGAGTGAACTAAGAGCGTTCACAAAATCGATTGAACAAAGAGTGTTCATAAAAGCATCGATTAAAACGAACAAAGAGAGTTCGTAAGACCATATACATCAAAGTAAAGGTCGAATCCAAATATTATATTGGAAACCAAATTAGTTGTCGAGGAAGTCTCTTACGACTGCGAAATTAATACATTTTCTGTTTTCTCATGATGTTTGATATGCAAAAGTGCATTGACACCATGCTCCCGGATCTAAAAGAGAAGTGGAATAGCATGTGGTTTTCCAACTTCAAGCAAATTGCATCAATCAACTATGAGATGCTTAAGCTTAGATCCATGCTCCAATTATGCGGAAAGCAATTGAAGAGCAAAATTTGATCGAGAAAATCCTCTACATAATCATAATTCAAGGCAATTTGGAACTAAGAGTGTTCACTATGCGAATTATGAAAGCGCATCAAGAGAATATCGCAAGGAGCGGAACCCTTAAGTTAAGGGAATCTTGATGAGACAGTTTTTTGTTTCCACCATCGCCCACACAAGGAAGGACGCCATAAATTGGCGCATGAAGGCCATGATCAATGACCATGATAGAGGAAGCGCCGGCCATAGAGGCCGTGGTGACCAAGAAAGCCATGGAGGCTGAGGTACCAATGCCAAGAGAGGCCAAGATAAGACGCATGATGTTTCTCGAATCAAACGAGTTGTTTATTCTCAAAATGTTTGAGAAGATAGATTTAAGAAGTTTTGGGTCAATATGTATTGATTACCATTGATAATAAATAGATGTGAGGGATCTATGGATTTCCAAGATCATCATCGTTATATTGAAACCACCCAATCCGAATCTAGTTGATCCTTGAACACATCAGTTTTCGGAACTGTTTTCTGCATACTATTGTACAAATTATTCGACCTAGCTACAGGTCTCGAAAAATTATGAAAATTTTCAGAAGTGTTCATGTACGTGTCTAGTTTGGGTATGCAAAATTTCGTTGCATTCCAACACACCAATAATTCGGCAGAAAATCAACAAGCAAGTGTGCTCAGATTTTACGAATTTTAAGGATCAAAGAAACAACGAAGCAGAAGATAGAGATGGAGCAGATGCTAATCTCATTAAGGCAAACTTCAAAATTGGCAGAGACTCAATTGCTGAGATACCGAATTTTGATTAGAGCTTTATGTTTTCCATGTAAAATGGCGTGTGTGCCTAAGTATTATGTTTAACAATGTTGGTCAATTACTTTGGATTAACAAACTTTGATGTATGATGTTGGCATTATTAATAAAGGCATTGTTTTGGCTTATTAATAACAGGCTTGTCTACATTTTCTGTGTAATATACATGTTTTGTGGTTGCTACAAACCTATCGTCTACTAGGGCTCACCTTAGTAACTTGTGATGTCTAGGACAAGAGATTTCGATAAAGGTATTTGAGCGGACTTCATGTCTCACCTACATTGATCTCTCTTCACCTGGTCATAAGTGAAAAGAGCTACCCAAACGACTTTAGATGTCCTAGCAAACTTGCAAATTCATCCATGTATCTATTGGGATAGCTAAGAGTGCTATAAATCCCCAAAAACGCAGAAAACAGAATCTGCTGCACTATCAGCCAGCTTCTACAACAAACTGGGAATTTTCCAGAAATATTCAGCATATGAGTGGCATATTGCTGAAAAGGTACGGATGTCTAGTTTTCAGAACTACCTCCGGATTGTCGATAGCTAATTTTTAGAAAAAGTTATACCTATTTTACTCGACAAAGGTCAGAAACAGGGTATAACATAATCTGCTCTGCAGATCAGACGACTTCAACGACAAACTGGGATTTGTCCAAAATAAACCAACATATGGATGACATATGATTGAAAAAATACGGACCTCTAGTTTTCAGAACTACGTCCGGCTCATCGATATCTATTTTCTAGAAAAAGGTTATGCCCGTTTTACTAGATAGAGGTCTGAAACCGATATGACACATTTGGCTGTGCAGATTGCTTAGTTTTGACATGAATCTGGCATTGATTCAGAACGATTCAGTATATGAATAATATATTCTTGGAAAGCTACGGATGTCTATTTTCTATAACTTCATTCGGAACGTCAAAAGCTATTTTGTAGACAAAGTTATGCCTATTTAAGTACTCGAAGGTCAGTTTGCCCGAGGAATGCCAAAACCTGAGGAAAACCCGAGGAGGCCCTTCGATGGATAGAAGGGATCCTTGATGGATCGAAAAACTTCCTGAGGACATCCTTCGATGGATCGAAGGTATTCTCGATGGATCGAGGGATCAACCCCGATGGGGTGCTTCGATGGGTCGAAGGCATATCCCCTGAAAAATAAATTTTCGAGTTATTTTTCGATTTTTCCTCATGCAAGACTTGTGTCTTTGCAAGTATTTCCCCGAGAACTTTGAGTGCCTCATTGACGTGGGAATTACATATACTATGTTATGACATAGATCGACTTTGTGTCTTGTCGATTATGTTTCTATATTATGAGAATGGACATGGGTCTTCTCATCATCTATGCCAACAATTTTCAAGTGAGAATGAACATGAGTTCCTTTGCATTATCTCTAATGTTTGCGGTATGATCCGAATATTGGAGAAAATTATGTGTCAGCCAAATGGGCTATGTAAGACAACAAAAAGAGTTGTAGAATCAACTAATGTCATGTAAGATGACTTAAGGGATTCAGACACATATAGGCTTTGATACGATGGGATACCCAAGTCGTGATATGATGATCCGAATTTTGAGAAAGTCAATCGGACATCTCTTCTTTCGAGTGAAAGGAAACAAGAATCAGAAATGGTTCATAAGAGATTGGAGTTGGGCACCATTCAGTGGTGGCTCCATCGTCCAAACGTCGATTAGTGATCGACGCCTCTTCCCCCAAGAGAAGAGAACTAAACGCTGAGGATGGCGTGCTAGTCTTCTACCTTGCTTCTCGAGTTCATGGAAACTCCAAACCTCAACCAAAATCCTCATTGGTTATTTTCAAAGGCTCATCACTCGTTATTGTAAAAGCCCACTCATTCAAGAGATTATGATTGAGACCATCCTATGCAAATGACACATAAGTTCTCACTATATAGAATCTAAGGTGATTCTATGAGACGATTCAACCAACTAGCGGACCACTACGATGTTTTGTGGTGTTGGTTTATAATGCAGACACACTGGTCACGTGTCGTGCCATCTTAATGCTGCTTAAGCTTTTAGCTCAGATCATATGAATGCGGGCTCACTACCCGAATCATCCCATTCATAGTCGGTTCGACTCAATAATGCTAGAAAGTTTACATCGAAGAGTTTCGATGACTTAAATTGCACATCATTGAGATTTGATATTGGTATCATACTTTCATGAACAAACCCAAATGGTCTCGCAGAAAACTACAGTTTAGCGACTACGATTGTAGTCTGAGCATTGGTAATGTACACCAATATTTTCTACTTAGGGTTATGCAATATCGCATGCAGCTATACTTCATCGTCTACAATCCACCATCAATATTATTTTGCGCAGCTAGTGACTGTGTGCGAAGATAATATCTCGCCCTTACGCATATATGTGCCAAAAATTGCTCTGCCACAACACATTATGATGGGTCAATCGAGACGGATGAATACATATGTTGGACATGAGTCTTCAACAAGAATCCGCTATAAGAACCTTGACAGGCGATCTCTTTACCGCTAGTTTTGCGGATGTCACTTTGATAAGACAGTCTTCCCGTCGTTAGGGGGAGATAAGAACAAGCATGTTCAAATAGGAACGACAAGAAGGGTCGTGTCCTCACTATGTCTCATCATGATCTCCAAACGATAGAACGTAACAGATTCGATGCCTGATACGTTTTTTAGTATCGTGAAAGTGACGAGATCACATATACTTGCTGCAAACATGCCTGTAAGGATTCATGTCTCTTTGAGAGGACATGGCGCCACCAAAAGGAGTTGGTTATGGCGCTGCCACCGTAGAATGTGGCATAGTGACGTCACAAAGTGGCATAGTGATGTCACAGGCCATGGGTTCCGCTGGAGAGCGTAGGATACCCAAATGTTCGATAAATACTCACCCAAGGAAGGGAGCGAGTTTGGCACAATATGATCAAATGATCATTTATACTCTATCACATCTCATGAGAATATATTTGGATTATGGTTATCATTGAGGGACGCCTTAATGCTAAAACCAATTCCTCAAAATATAGAGATCTCTACATATTACACTAGTGTACATGAGATTATGGAATTTTGAGACTTATCGAACATATCTACGTTGAAACTCCCGAACGTAGTAGCAATTGGCCTACATGGAAAGAAGCGATCCAGATTGAATTATGTTCACTAACAAAGAGAAAGGTCGTTGGGTTGGTGATGCCGACACACCCAAGTGTAAAGCCTATCGAAATGGGTCTTTGTTAGAAAGCATGATGAGAATAAAGAGATTATATTCGCCTCATGGCGCAAGGCTTCTCACAACGCTCTGGAATCGACTATGATGAGATAAATTCTCTCGTAATGGATGTCATTGCACTCCACTACCTTGTCAGTTTGGTAGTTTCCGAAAAACTTGACATGCAGCTTATAAACGTGGTCATGACGTATCTCTATGGGGATCTACAATAAAGAGATAGATATGAATGTCTCAGATGGACTTCATTTACCTAAATCAAGTGGCTCTAGACCACAGAGCACGTTTGCAATGAGATTGAAACGTTCACCAAGTGACTACTTGATTGAAAAAATATATGCCCATGCGTGTTCATTTATAGAACAAGTTCAGGATTTGCAAAGTATTTGAAATCCAAATTTGAGATGAAAGATCTTGGGAAGACACGGTTTTGTCTCGAATAAAGGAGTCACAGCTAGTGACGGGAACTCGAGCACCGTAATGATGAAATTCTCCATCATCGGCTTATACTCTAAGATATGTTGCACTTTATGATGATAAAGTGAAGTCTATGAGTACTCCCATGATCTGCTATAGTCTTGACCCTTAGAAGGATCCGTTTTCGTGCAAGGGATGATGACGAAGACGTGTTAGAGGCTAAAGTGTCTCATCTAAGTACAAGAGTGTACTTAGCGTAATACACAAGACTTAGCTCCTCATTCTTGTTGAACTTAATAGCAAGATGTAGCTATGCGCCCACGCAATGCCATTGGAATGGTTTAAAGACAATCTTTTAGTATCAAAGAGTATGAAAGATATGAGATTAATCTATCCCTACAGAGAGGCCATAAAGAAAGTGGCGTTGGAAGTAAGGGCACTGCAAAGAGAGTGGCATTGATTTCCCTTCACCCCCTACATCAACAATTGTTGTGATGTATTGGCATGTTTTGCTGATATTGGATATCTCTCTGATCCACTCAAAAGTTATTCCCAAGTTGGTTATGTCTTTACTATGGGAAACACCGCGATATCTTGGAGGTCTACAAAGCAGACTCTTGTCGCTACGTCTTCGAACCATGTTGAGATTATTGATCTAACATGAAGTTATTATGGAGTGCATATGGTTGAGATCCATAAATGCACATATCGAAGATCAAGTGGTTTATGAATCACCACTAATGAACCTACATGCATTATGAGGATAATGTTGCTTGCATCAAGGTGATGAAGCTAGATTACATGTAGGGTGACAACACCAAATACATATCGCATAAGCTATTCTATAGTCAGCAAACAATAGAAAATCCTCAAGGTTATAGTTGACCAAGTTTGATTTGAGGATAATGTGGCAGATTTTCCACATTTGAGAAGCATGTGTAGAGCATAGGGTTGCTCAGCTTACTCAAGCTACCCTTGATGTTGATATCAGGGGGAGATGCAGACTTCAGGGGGAGTCTGGCATGCACATGAGCGTTTCTGGATGTGAAGGACACGTTGTATTCTTTTTCCTTGACTAAGGTTGTTTTTATCCCACTGGGTTTTTATTACTTAGCAAGGTTTTAATGAGGCAACATAATTATGTGTCATATCATCGTCTACGATGATTTGCACTCTTTTTACTTGGCGAGACCGATTTTTCTCCTGCAAAGGTTTTTGGCTCGGCAAGGTTTTTGATGAGGCATCAATGAAACAAATGAAGAGGCATCACCACCATACACCGGCACAAGGGGGAGTGTTGTAGGATATTTGATGTTCCTAGTTATGGTGAAGATTACAGGATATGGCAAGTATAACTTATCCAGTAATGTAATAGGATTACTTTCCTGATTGTACCTCTTGTACTCTCCTATATATAGGAGTTGCTCTTTCATTAATAAAGTTACACAATTCATTGCTTCAGACTATTCTCTCTACTTTATATTTTCCTAAAACACTGAATGCTTAATCGCTTACCAACTACGAATATTTCCTATATAACAAAGGGGAGTTTTACTGTAGATTTGACTGTAGATTTTACTGTTTATAGGGGCAGTTTGGTTAAAAAAAATTGAGCATGTGAGGCATGCGAAGGGAAGTGTTCTGGATAAGATTTCCTTACCGAATACCTGCCTCACAAGATCTCCTCGCAGCTTCCTTCCTCACAAGATCTCCTCATAGTTTCCTGCCTTCAGTACACAGTGCAAGAGAAAATCCAAATACCCTATCCAGTGGCCAAAGATGGAAGTTAGATCTCAAAACTCGATTCTATCACTTTCTCCACTTGGGTTGGGACTTCTCCAGTAAGAGAGCTTATTCCAGAATTTTTGGATCGCCATCTCCTACCATCTCTATCACTGTAGTAATCTTTCGTTCGCCTCTCTCTCTCTCTCTCTCTCTCTCTCTCTCTCTCTCTCTCTTTCTGATTTCCGATCTACACCGCTCCTTCTCCGTCGATAAACCCAACTTGGTCGATATGTTATGTCTGTCTCTTCCGATTGGCCTTCTTGGATCTTTGACCGATTTGCTCGCGATTTCCTCATTGACTCTCCTCTCCTCAGGTAACCTCTATCTGGGTTTTATTTTTCTCGAAATTCATGGTTGCATCATCTGGGTTTTCTTTTTCCTTCTGTATATAGACATGTAAAAAGTCCGTTATTGATTTTCAGCCTTTTCTGTTGCTGTAGGTTATGCAGTAGCTGAGGGAAGGCCTGTGAGAGAGCGTCGCCTGCCTTGCTGTGGTATTGGCATTGGCTGGTTCCTGTAAGTTATTGTGTTAATATTCAAATAGATTTGTGATAGTTGAAAGGATGACATAGCCCTGTATTTGTTTCCATGTGTGTTTGGTTCAATATTATTTACAGTTTCTGAATGGGATGGAAAATACATGAGAGGTTATATGATGAGATGTGGGATAAGGGTATGGTTGTGATTCTCTCCCGATATCGATATTTTGAAATAGTTTAGTTCTGTACTTAGATACTAGAAATCCTTAATCAAAAGCTTGATCAAGGCTTTTATAATAGTCTAAGTTAAAAAACATATAAGTTGATATGAAGTCGACGACATCAATAGATTTTAGGTAGATTTCATAATAGTGTGATAAGGATTGTATATATGAATGAAACCGATGTATGTTGATTGGGTTCCATTCTCTAAGGTCAATCTGCTCCTTCCGCCGATTTGCTTGCTTGGATTTCTGATCGGTCGATATGCTCCGTCCCTCGATTTGTTTTTGTTTTTGTGTGGGTATGTTTGATTTCTATTGTGATTTCTATTTTTTTTATTTGCTTGCTTCGAATATGTGTGCTGCTTTGATTCATCATATAGCATTAGTTGTGATATATTTATCCGGGATTGCTATCAATTGATAAACTAAATAACATTGGTATTTCAGGTAACAAATTGCGTTAATTTTCCCAATTTCTCAAACCTGATTTCTGGGTTGTGTTCTGTCTTTAGTTTTCAATAATGGATGTTGAAGTTGCCAAAGCCCACATAAAGTCTATCGTTTCTTGAAGCCTCACAGACAAAGTCTATCGGTTAGTTTGATTTCGTTTTCCTTCAATCCATTTATTTCCTTCGATAGATTTGAGGTTTTTATCTAACTTTTATGTATTCGGGTATGGTTTTGTATTGGGTTTCAGTTTTGTATTGCCTGTACCTGTTTTCGCTCTTGCTTTCTTGCCTTTTGATTGATTCTGTGATTCTATTACTTGATGCTTTTGGTTTGGGATGGTTAATTTTTATCGTCGATTATATAGGCTTTCATTTTCTTGATTATTGCTATTAGTTGATGATCTTTGTTAGCATCAACTGCATACTGAGTTGTTTTGTGATTGAGATTTTGACAGTGTTGTGTAGATTAGGTTTTGATGGAATTGGCAGAGCGTGTGGCTTTGATGGAGAAGGATGATGATTTCATGGGCAGCTATTCAGAGGAGATGTGGATTGCGAATGTGTTTGAGGCTTGGAGAAGAAGAATGTTAGCGTGAAGACAAAGTCAACTGAGGTATGGTGCACTCCGAGGACGGCGAGGTCAGTGAGATGTGGGTTGCTGTTGGCACTGTTGATTCTGAGGTTATCATCTCCTTCATTGTGTAATTTTGGTTTCAATTTTAGGTCAAAATTTGTTTTCGATAAGATTTGCTTCTCAAAAGTGTTGATCTCTCTCTGTCTCTCCGTATCAAATGCGTGTAAATGATACATAGTTGGCACTAAGAATATGGAGGTGGTCATGCATGATTGTCCAGGTTCCTGTATTATCATCTGTTACGAAAGGATAATATTTCAATGTCATGGACTGTCAATTTAGATAATTAAATATTTTTAGTAGGATTGCGGATTAATGTTTGTAATTTTTGATTTTGTTCAGGGAGTGTGGCCAAGTGAATTAGCTGCTATTTGGGGATTGTGAAGCCAAGCTATTCTGAACAAGGACCGGGGAAAAGCCAGAGAAGAAAAGAATTAAATTGAAGAAAAATAAAGGGAGCTCTTCAGAGAAAGACAAACAAGAGGTTAGACTTGGTCTCCTAAGCATTTCATTGTCATCTACAACAAAGCAGCTGGATGGGAGTTAGTACTGTTTGGATTGTGCTTAATGTATTTTGTTGTTGTTCAAGGATTGGTCTTCTGCTGCAAATTCAAGGTGAACCATATGAGAAGGGTAGTTGCGTAATTTGTGGAGCATAGTTGTTGCTGAATTTTCAGATACTGGTTCTGCTCCAGGGACATGAGAAGGGTTACAGGAATCCCAGGAAGGGTTTGCCAACAAGGATTTGAGTGTCATTCCATTCCAGACTGATGAGAGAATTATAGGTAACTTCTTGAATCAAATGAAAATGAAATGTCGGTATTACAATAAGTCTTTGATCGGTTAATGGCTACTTACTTTGTGTGGAAATGGAAATAACTTGGAATCATTCAAAGTTGTTGGCCTCTAATTTGATTAAATTTATGTATAATAAGCTAAGTTAGAAAGGTTATGCAAGGTGGTATTAGATTAGTGGGTGGGGTTTGGGTGTATCTAACTGTGCGGAGGTGTTGCTATTTTATTTGTTGACTGGGAATTTAAGTAGACACGGTTGATTTCAACAATGTGGATAGATGATTTTTCCCTGTTATATTTAATAGTCTGTAGTTTGACTATGGAAGGTCAGTGCAATGGATGAATGTTAATTTATGGTCTATATTTACTACATAACAGTTATAGGTTTTACTGTTCTAAGAAATGTTGTAAGAACTGTTGGGAGGAATAGTATGACCAGTGCTCGCATGCTTGCGAGCTACTGTTCCCTCTCCGTAATATTATCTCAGCCACTTTTTCTCTTCTGACCACTTATCTAGGAGCGGCTCTGATTAGTCTTCTTTTTGGTCTTCGCTGTCAATTTCTTCGGGATCAACGTTTGAGTGTTGTTGCCAATCGATCTTTGTTTTGGGTTAGTTATCTTTGTTACCAATCTATCTTTTTGTTTTTGGGTTGTTGTTTAATCCAATTGTTAATTTGTATGTGTTATTACAGAACACCATAGATTGCAATATGGTTAAGTAATGGATATATATAAAAACTATCTGCAATATAGTGTATTGGAAATGTATATAAATTCTCAGTACAATACATCAAATTTGTATGCAAACAGTCTTCTAAATACGTGTATAGAACATTATACATAGCAATTCGTATAAACAGGATATCTTGGATGAAACTACTAGCATGAAATGTGGAGTCCCAGTTGAAAGTGTAGAGAAAGTGGTTGAAGAAGATTAGAGCAATAAAGATGAAGTAGTCAAATCATTGAGGGAGGAGGTGAGATACATAAAGAGACTGTAGATGTATAGATGTAGTCTGGGTTCTTATGATCTACTTTGGGAGGGTTTCAACTATATAACAATTTTGAAGCAAGCTTGGCAATGTACGTTTCACAATTTTGTAATGTATTTTTTAAATTCGGATTCAAATGATGGTTATGTATGTTGCAATATTTTTTATGTTCAATGGTGTAATCTTTACACTATTGAAATCAACTAAAATTGAAATTGCAGTGGCACAATGCTTAAGACTATGTATATTGACAACTTCTCTACAAGGTTGTGGAACAATAAAAAGAGATCCGAGGTGGCTTATAAATGACATCCTAAAGTATAACTATCGTGAAAAAACTGCCCCAAGGGGTGTATTGAGAAAGTAATAAAGCTGAAATTGAGAATAGGATGATTTGATGCTTTAGAAACAAAAGTTGCTTCCAATGTGTGTGTTGCTTTGTTTTCCTACTCTTTAGGTTCTCAATTTTATCATCATGCGAAGTAGATTCAGCTAAAGTTAGTTTTTTCTGGGCTTCTTTTGACCGGGTCTGAAATTGGGTTCTTGATTTGTCTTTAATTGTTTTTTTGGGTTACTTTGATTTAATTTATTTGTTACTGTTTAGTTAGTTGCTGAGATCATTGTAGCATTTAACAAATTATTACATTGCTGAAAAGATAAAAGCCCAGGCTTATCAGAGAACGACTTCTCTTACTGTGAGTTTTGTGTGGTTTTGTTCTTCATCAGATAAAGAATAGGTATAAAAGGTGAGCTGTTGCTCTAAAGAATAAGATAATTATAATCCCATATTGTTATTTCATATAGATATATGCTAAAATTAGGGGTATAGGTCATTAGCTCTACTGACATTGTTAATTGCGACAATGATATAGTAAACGATGATATCTTTCCATTTTACATGTTTTCCTAGAGTAATTGTATATAACAGATGAATAATTGGACTCTGAGATTCCTAATATTGTTGCTAAATCTTGGGGTTAACAGTAGACAAATTGCATTTTTTTTAGGTAAAAATGGGGTCTTGAGGTCCAAAATCTACAGTACTGATTTTTTTTAGTCACATGGCTCCCATAATCGCATTTTTTTTAGTCCAAAATATATGATATACGTATAACATATAGACGTTACACATACACAAAATACACAACAATTCTTATGGCGGTTTTTAATCCTTTAAGAAACTGAAGAAAGAAACTTCTATTTAGATGTAACAATTTAGATCTTCTTCGTTCTTATTTGATCTAAGTTTAACCGACACTCACGTCTCGGCGCGAGGATCTTACATTAATTGATAGACGATCACAAATATACATGTATGAATTTGAAAACTTCTGTATTTTTCTATACACACCAAATGTAAGCATATATGGAAAGCTTAGCTTTTCATATCCTAAGTCTCATCACCTGGATGAAAATGATTGACAGAGAAGGAAGTAGCGATGGTAGGTTAAATCAATGAGACATATAATATTGTTTAGAAGTTTTGATATAGAGTATTGATAAGGTTTTTCGTTGGGGTTTTCATTGATTTTCAACCAACATGTTTGATTTTCAATCTATGCAAAATTTGAACATTTCTATTGGCTTACCGTTAAATTTGATTTTAACATTTTGAAACATGCTAACATGTCTAATTAAACCTGTTATTCAAGTAGATTTTCAAATCCAGTACAATATATGAGAAAAGTTGCATTTTGTTGAACACCAAGATGTTATTTTGCAAAGCTCAATGGAGTTGGCAACTTTTGTGCTTTGTTAATTAGATGTTAGGGCAACTGCTTTTCTAATCAATTATGTAATATAATTTTGGACAAACTCATGTATTCGGTTATGTAATCAGACTCATCTATTAGCTTCATGACTATATGATGCACCTAATTTCTAATCTCTATTTTATTTGAACTATGCATACATGAGTTTTCCGATTTTTAACATCCAGTTGATGACGATGGTGTAGTTTATGCAATCCTGGTATTACATTGCATATAACATAGCTCAACTTGCCGTTGGATTACATTCATATTAATGGAGACATTTTGATTTTCCTAAAATATCTTAAATTAATACAAATACGAATCGATAATACAACATATTTCTAACAATATATTTGACCTTATTTGCGGCCCATTTTGTCGACCCGCGCTTCAGCGCGGGATTCACACCTAGTATATATATAGTTGAGAGATAGTTCAGAGTCACATGTACATTCGAATAGAGACTTACAGTAACGTTTTAGAGTGGAGTCCATATACTGAAGTTGACGCATTAGTGGAGTCCATATACTGAAGTTGACGCACTGCATGAAGTTTGTAAGAAACTTCTTAGCATCACCCATTTGAAAACCAATTAGAACTCAGATTCAACCTTCATTTGAAACTTTACTGTTGGTTTTGTATATGTTTTACTAATTAATTGCATGTAATCACAAACAGAGATGAAGTAAATAAATATGAGGCTGAAGCCTCTCAGTCACAAAAGATTAGAAGTTTCACCTCTTCATTTTGTTGAGATCGAGTCTCGATCAGGAGGATCCATCGAGGACCCTACTCAGGCACACCTATCTATGGCAGCTGCATGTGCTGATCGATCGGTATCACGTAATTGGGTGGAAAAATTGAACATATATATATATTATGATACTGACTCGGGTGGAAAATTTGTGTTCACACAATCCTGTGTTGATCTAGATGAACTTGAGGACATTCTGCTTAAAATGCTAAAGCACAACAGAACCCTTCTTTACTTATTTCACCCAGGCACATCAACACGATCCCATCCATCAAATCTCTCCTTCTTCCTTTTGATTCCAATCACCATATATGGAGTTTGTAAGTGGAGTTGCTACGAATGTCGCCACTAGGCTAGCCTCCTACGCTGCCCAAGAAGTTAGCTTGGCTTGGGGAGCACAGTCTGAGCTAAAGAAGCTCAATAAAACCATGTTCATCATCAAGCTCGTGCTGGAGGATGCCGAGGAGAAGCAAATGAACAACCCCCTGATCACTCATTGGTTGGGAAACCTCAAAGATGTTTGCAATGATGCTGAGGATGTATTGGACGAATTTGACTTCCAAAAGCTTCGACAACAAGTGCTCATCAACAAAAACAGAAGTAGTAGAGTCAAAGCAAAGGTACACCAATTCTTCTCTCGTTGGAATCCAGTAGTGTTCAATTTCAAAATGGGCCACAAACTAAAAAAGATTAGAGTGAGACTAGATGAGATTGACAGGGAAAAGAGACAGTTTTCCCTTGATAAAGCTATTGAAGCTTCTCATGTGGTTCCAAGAGTGCAGGATTGGGAAAGGATGACCGACTCTGTAGTGGAGCCGTTGGCTATTATTGGGAGAGATGGAGATAAAAAACAAATAATCAGACATCTCTTGAGTGACGGTACTAATCACTCGAGGGATGATGATGAGAACTTTTCTGTTATATCCATCGTAGGTCTAGGAGGGTTGGGAAAGACTACACTTGCTAAATTGGTGTACAATGACGATGTTGTAGATGGAGACTTTGAGAAGAAGATGTGGGTGTGTGTCTCAGAGACCTTTGTTATTCAGACATTGGTTGAGAGCATAATTGTTGCTGCAACAGAAAAAAAGTGTGAATATCCAAATCTAGACCTTATGAAAAGGGGTTTACAACAAACATTGAGGGGTAAGAAGTTTTTGTTAGTGTTGGATGATGTTTGGGACACAAGTACTACTGGTGTAACATCCAGTAAGTGGCGAGAATTAAAAACCTTGTTAAACATTGGAGCCAATGGTAGTAAAATTGTTGTAACGACACGAAATCAATCAGTTGCTTCACTGATGGATTCCGTGTACACCCATAACTTAAAAGGTCTTGATGACGATGGTTGTATCTCCTTGTTCATGAGAAGAGCATTTAGGAAAGGAGATGAGCAACATTATCCACACTTGGTAAAAATTGGGGAAGAAATTGTGAAGAAGTGTGGAGGGGTTCCTTTGGCCATAGATGCTTTAGGGAGTATGCTACATTCAAAGATGGAGCAACAAGATTGGGTACGGGTAAGGGATCAAATGTTTAGTTCTAAGGAAAATGACATGACTATGCAGGCACTAAAGTTGAGTTATGATTCATTGCCATCTTATATGAAGCCTTGTTTTGCTTTTTGTTCACTATTTCCCAAAGATTATTCTTTTAATAATGTTGACATTGTTTCATTATGGATGACACAAGGCTACCTCACATCCTCACCAGGATTAGTCCAAAATTTTGAAGAGATTGGGCTAAACTATGTTAGAGAATTTTGTTCGAGATCGCTTTTTCAAGTTGAGGTGGATTTAAAAACTGCGGTGATTTTTAAAATTCACGATTTAGTTCATGATTTAGCAATCTCTGTGGCATCAGTTGGCTACTCCACAGTTAATAGTCGTCCCACAAATGCTCTTGAAAAAGTTCGTCATGTGTCAATATCCGTAAAAAATTTACCCGAAGATGGGAACTCAGTTCCTGAATTTATGCTCCAATCACTGAAACTACGGACCATTCTATTTCCTGATAAAGCACAAGGTGCAATCAACATTCTAGGTTTCCTGAGGACATGCTGCTCAAGATTTAAGTTCATGCGGGTTATTGATTTGAGGGAATCCACTATTGGGGAGATACCGAGTTCCATTGGTAACCTGAGTCACCTCAGATTTCTAGACTTGAGTGGTAATAAGTTGATAAGAAGGCTCCCCAATTCTATTTGCAGGCTGTTGAAGCTGGAATATTTAGACTTCGGAGGATGTGAGGCGCTTGAGGAGTTACCCAAAGACATAGGTAACCTGATCAACCTCAGGCGTCTATCTATAAGTACACAACAAATGCATTTGCCGAAAGGAATATTCAGAGGTCTCAGATTGCTTCAATTTTTAGACTTTGTTAATTGCATCCATCTCAAATCTTTGGGGGAAGAATTGAAGTACCTCCTTAACCTTCGACAGCTGCATATTGTAAAATGCGAGAATCTGGAATCCTTGCCACCTAATCTGAATAACTTGCAAGCATTTGACACTTTATTGATAGATGATTGCAAGAAGCTTGAGCTAATGAAGTCGGGACAAGGCATTCGAGGTCTTCAGTCATTTGTTATATCAGATTCAAACTTGGAGGCTCTACCCGACTGGCTTCATGAGTCTTCCAACACTTTACGGAGCATAGCAATACAAGGTTGTGATAATCTCACGACACTTCCAGAGTGGTTGGCAGACCTTAAATTGTTGGAGGGAATAACGATTGTCACTTGCTCCAAATTGTCTGCTTTGCCACAAGGGTTGCACCGCTTCACTGCTCTAAGAGAACTGACGATTCTAAACTGTCCAGAATTAAGTAAAGGATGCAAGAGGCAATTCAAAGGTGAGGAATGGGCGAGGTTCGTGCGTGATCTAAAAAAGATTCAACTTGACGTTGTCGTCTCTGATGACGAAGAAGATGAAGTTGCCGATCAAATCATCAATGAAGACTAATGTTAACCAAGACGATAAGGTAATTTTAACAGTCTTTGTACAACTTGGCTTGCGTCTTCAAATGTTCTACATATTTTCGTAGTATCAATATCAATTCCCTCGTGTTTGATCTATCCTATGAATGGTTTTAGGTGAAGAGTATGACAATTTGAAGATGCTGTGGAATGAACTGGTGTTTGTGGAATCTGCAATAAGAGTGCATAAATGAACTCAATTCATATGATTGTGTGTGATTGATTTTCAAGATTGGTGTGTCATTATTCGAGTGTTTTCCTTCTATTTGATGCTGATTTCCTTCTAAGAATTGTACGTATCATTGAATTCTTGTGGTTCGTATATCTTCACCAATGGGTATCGAAGTCGATCACATATGATGAAAAGAGATGATACCTCATGTATTCACTTCATAGATTGGAAGATTGTATTATATGTACTGAATTTGGTATGCATTCGGTGAGAAAGTTGAAAACAGCAAGCACGAAATTAAAAAAAGTTATTTCTAAACAGAGACATTGTAGTGAGCATTAGCAAACTTTGAACTAGTTAGAACTAGTTAGTTGTTACATACTAAAACATCACATAATTTATATTGGAACCATTCGCAGTTCCATTTTTTTTTAATCTGAGAAGCTTATTGGGAAAGCACTCGTCCTTGATGAGATAATTAATTACATTGAGTCGCTGCAGCGCCAAGTTGAGGTACATGGTTTTGCTTGTCCTGTTCCCATGTGGCTCTATCTATTGCTATTTAGTTCATGATTTGCTTTAAACTATTTTGCCTAATTCTCTCTATTAATTGGATTCTGTAGTTCCTTCCACTGAAGCTTGAAGCAGTCAATGCAAGGGTGAAAGTGAATCCCTCTATTGAATCCTTTGCTTCAAAGGATGTAAGTCTACTGCACTTCTATTACTTTCAGTATAGTCCTTGCTGATAGACCGTGCTGTTTTTAATGGATGCAAACATTTAAAAGGGGTTTCTTGTTAGTAGTCATCAGGGCTTACCTATTTTTACTAGTCTTCAATCTCACTCGTTGGTCTCTTTTGGGATCACAAGTTTTTAAAACTAAATGACAATCTAGTTTCATTACCTCCTTTATATAGGATTAATGACCAACTGGTTACATCGTGGATCTCAAGATTTATATTAGTAAAGAACATACTGGACAAGCATGCGACCTGTCTAGAATCTACCAGAGACTCATAGCATAACTTTTGACATTGCTGGTTTTATTTGTCCAACTGTGGTCTTTCAGGCCCATTTCACGCTTCTCTTTCTAAGCTTCAGTCTCTCTCGGTGATTTATTTGAATAATAAAGATATCTCAGCACCAGTTCCAGGATTCTTTGCCAAGTTTTCAAACCTGACTTCCTTGAGTCTCTATTATTGTAGTTTGAAGGGCAATATTAGTGGCACTCAATGGGAAAACCTTACCAAGTTGAAGCATCTCAGCTTATTTAGCAATAAGCTCACTGGCAATATTCCTTCGTCTTTGTTTTCTTTTCCCTCGCTTGATATCCTATGGCTTGGCGACAATCAATTCTCTGGCCAGTTGCCTGAAACTCTTAATCTTTCATCCTCCATCACAAGTCTTTATTTGCGTTTCAACAATCTGGAGGGACCAATACGCAGGTCTATCTTTAACTTACGAAGTCTTGTTAAACTTGATATGAGTTCAAACAATTTCAGTTGCTCATTTCCTCTAAATGATCTCCGACATCTCAAAAATCTCACTTTCTTTAGTGTCTCAAACAACAGCTTGTCTCTTACCCATGACGCAACCAATTTCTCATATTCCGACTTTCCTCAATTTCAAATGTTGGGGTTGGGTTCAGGAAAGTTGAGAACATTCCCTCAATTCTTGAGAAACCAATCCAAAATACAGGTTTTGGATCTTTCGGATAACCAGATACAGGGCGAGATACCGAGCTGGATTTGAAGCTTCAATAATCTCTTTAAGCTAAATCTTTCAAGTAACTCTCTCGATACTCTTGAAGATTGTAAAATCAATCACACTTGTCTTGAATACCTGGACCTTCACTCCAACAAGCTTCGTGGACAAATCCCAATTTTCTCATCAGCACCAAATATGTATTATCTGGATTACTCGAGGATTAATTTCAACTCTACCATACCAACTTCCATTGGAGATCAGCTTCTTTATCCTAGATTTTTCTCCATTTCTAGCAATAACATTCAGGGGACCATTCCACAATCAATATGCAATTCAGATTGGCTTGAGGTTCTTAATCTGTCCAATAATTCTCTGAGTAGCACAGCTCCTCACTGCTTGACTAGGATGACAACTCTTTGGGTACTTAATCTGAGGAGAAACAACCTCACATATGTAGACAACTTGTCTAGAAACTGTAGTTTGCGAACTCTGGACATCAGTGAGAATCAGATACAAAGTCAGTTTTTGAAGTCAGTTGCCAAATGCTCAAAGCTAGATGTTTTGAACCTTGCAAGGAATCAAATAAGAGGAACCTTTCCATGCTCTTTGAAGAAGATATCCACCTTGCGTGTCCTTGTGTTGCGATCCAATCAATTTTATGGAGACATTGGATGTGCCAACACTCATGACACTTGGCCAATGCTTCAAATCATAGACCTCGCTCACAATCATTTCAATGGCGAAGTACCGGGGAGAGCTTTGACAACTTGGCATGCAATGAAGACTAGTGATTATGAAGCAACATCACAACTTCAATATCAGACTGCTGAGGTTTATTATCAAGACACGATTACGGTTAATGACAAAGGTCTAGAGATGGAGTTGGTAAAAAATTTAACTATCTTTACCTCAGTCGACCTCTCATGCAACAACTTTAATGGTTCAGTTCCTAAAGAAATTGGACAGCTAGAGTCACTACATGTCCTAAACTTGCCCAACAACGCTTTCACAGGTGCAATTCCATCATCTTTGAGTAGCGTGAGTCAGCTACAGTCCTTGGACCTATCGCAGAACAAACTGAGCGGTCAAATTCCACAACAACTTACAAAACTCAATTTCCTTTCATTCTTGAATCTCTCATGCAATCAACTGGTCGGGAGGATACCAACTGGTGCTCAATTTCCAACCTTTGGTGCGGATTCCTTCAAAGGTAATAAGGGTTTAACGGGGCCTCCATTGACCTTAGAGAACACAACAGTGTTGTCAGAACCACCATCGAAAGAACACCGTTCAAATTCTGGAGAAGAGATTGATTGGAACATCATCAGTGCAGAGATTGGATTTACGTGTGGATTCGGAATTGCGGTTGGTTCCCTTTTGGTTTGCAAGAGATGGAGAAGATGGTATTACAGAGCCATGTATGAATTCATGTTCAAGATATTCCCTCAGCTGGAAGACAGATTTGGCAATCATAGAAGGCATGTTTCTATAAATCAAAGGTATGGGAGACGTTGAAAATGTTCATCCATACAATGTTGTTCTTTTTCTTTTGTTACAATGAACAAGAAATAAAATGCTTTTGCTGTCCAGACTCTTCTTTTGAAGATTTGGTAAGCTAGCTTGTGTTATGAATCTTATGTTTCGTTGGTTTGTAATAATTCACTAAGAATTTTAGCCTGAAATCCAGGTGCAGATAAATGTGCATTGATTTTATTAATTTTTACGTGCTTGTTTAATTTGAAACTCTACTTATGAATACCCATTTTATAGGTAAATTCATTTAACTCAAACACAGTAGTAACAGTACTAAAGCAAGATAGGAGCTTTATGATCAAACTTGTTTAAATTTGTGGCCGGCATTGATATACGAAGTTTGTGCCATAGGATTAAACCTGCATTAGTCGATCACCGTGTATGTATTCCTTGAACCCCTAGAGCACAGTCTTTGAGTGTGCGACTCTTCATCTTCATCTTCATCTTCTTCTGTAGGGTCGAAATTATGTTTGTCAAGTCTTCTCTACTAGTCTCTTAATTTCTAGACATAAATAAGTCGCTTCCAATCATATATAGATCGATATATGTGTGTAGATAGATCCAAACCATTTTCCTACAGTTGATCGGTATCTAGACATATGAAGAAACTAAAGAAAGACTTGGAACTTGGAAGTCGACCAATCCACAATACCATTTTTTTTCTCCCCCTATAGTGGTGTAGAGTATAGAAAGGAGCAAGCACAAGTCACCTCATCTTCTATATTGACAATCATAGTCGTGATTGATGACATAGCAGTGATAGCACTGAGCTCCTGTTCTTGTGAAGCTTCAATCTTACAAACCAAGTTCTCATGCTCCGTTAACATCAACATGTATGATCCACCCTAATGAAAAGAGTAAGGAGACCTTTGCTTGCTGTTTTTCTATCGAAGTACGGTAACCTCAACATCAACATCTATCATCGTTTTTGCAAATTGGGTGAATAATCTTCCACACAGAGGAAACATCTGGATTAGTAGGGAATTGTTTTTTATCTTTACATGTATAGCTTCTCCTTTTTGTTGGCCTTTTCACCATTGTGGAATGTCCTGTCAAAAGGAAGGTCCACTGCACAATGAATCTCCATCCATAAAAGAGCATACAATGCTTTTCATCAATTATGGCAAATTATGACCACAAGTGAAATGTAGCCTAAAACATGAATCTTTCATTAACAAGAGTAGAATATATCAAAAACATGTACAAGGCAGAAGATGTTAAAAGCAAGTCAGAAATTACACTTGGGATGATTTGGATAGGGACTGCGATTCAACTCGTCTTCTCTCATTCCCTTTCTAGCAGCTCCTTTCAGTTTAGACAGAGGAAAGCCAAGTGTTGGGTGCCACATGAGTATATCCCTGAAAATGCTCCCCGGCAGTTGGTGTAGGAGCTGGTGAGTCATCTAGAGGCATTGTAGTCCAGCAACGGTCAAAATTGGCTGTACAGTCTTTTCCAGTCACATCTGGCTTGAACTTTGGGATCAGTTCTCTGGCATCCAATTTCTTCCAGTTGATTGTTCTAAACCATTTATGCCTTTTGATATTATCACCTCCACTCGGCCCACTGCCTAACCTTCGGGATGGTTCCTTTTGCAGTAACTGTAAGAATAAAACAAAATTGTTTCTAAAAGTTCAATGAACTAAATGAAAAGGAGCAGAAAAGATAAGACCGAGGGAGAATGTACTTACCCCTTTGAGCAAAGAGTGAGCTTCAGTGGTAAGCTACGGTGGAAGTTTAACTTTCTCTTTGATGATTTTCTCCTGCAGTTTCTTTCTATTTGCATGCGTAAATGGTGGCTGCATTGACGGAGCAAAATAATTTAATTCAAAGTAGTAGATGGCCAAAGATGTGTAAAACGTACATCTCTAAATGCAGTATGTGAGTAGTTCCTGACGTGAACACATGCCCTATGAGGCTATGAAAGGAAAACAGACTAGTATGCTCATCCACCACATTTTCTCAGATGCTCTTGTACTTTTCCAATACTTTCATAAATCTTGGAGGAGCAAAATTGTTTTACTACTGAATACTGATCTGAGAGGGACATCCCAAGTTGACAATGAGAGTTTGTGCACGATTTACCTGCCCACCTAGCATCTCATACAACAGTATACCAATACTCCACCAATCAGCATCTTTGTTGTGGCCTTTAGACATCAAAATCTCAGGAGCCATGTACTCAGTCGTTCCACACATTGAATTCGATCTGCTATCTTCATCAATTTCCTTTGCTAGTCCGAAATCAGTTAGCATCTCCTGTATCAGAGGCATCCGTTTCAGAAACAAAATTGTCATACAACTTCAACAAAGCATAGAGCATGAACAGAAACATTACATGGCCATCAGCGTCCACGAGAACATTCTCCGGCTTAAGATCTCGGTGCACAATCCCACACTTGTGCAGATGCGAAACAGCCGACACTATTTCTGCAGTATATAACCTCACCTGATCCTCACTACACTCAACAAAAATACACCTATAATCAAAAAAATGCATCATAAACGAACATATAGCCCCACACTCAAATTCACACAGACAAATCACCTGAATATTCCTTGCCTATACAAATGATAGAACAAATGTCCTCCATTTATAAAATCCATGATCAAATACAGCTTACAGTTTGTCTGCAAAATACAATCAATCGATAAATTTTACAAATTAAATCCGATAAAAAAAGAGAGAAATTTTTGTTACCCGAAATGAATATCGTAGCTGAACAATAAAAGGATGTACGATTTTGGTGAGACTATCTCTCGGCTCTCATGTAATCCACGTGGTTCTCCTTTATAATCACGTCTTTTCTCATCACCTTCATCGCGTAAATCCCGTCGCCGCCGTGGAGGAGGCGCCGAAGATTCGTTGAAATCGAAGTCCTGAGACGGCGGAGATGAGGAGGAGGGAGGAGGGATTGTGAGGTGGGAGAGCTTTGCGGCGAGGAGAGAGTGGAGTCCTTTGTTACTATTATTGGAGGACACCATGGTTGTTCTCTGAGAGAGAGCTTTCTCTCTCTACATTTTGGATTTTTCTAGAGAGAGAAAGAGAGAGAGAGATATGAAATATGACGACTGGAAATTATACGAAAAAGAGTTGAGTAGTGTGTACGGCTGGCGGGTAAGACCAGTCAGATCACCCGCCTTTTTCTTATTCAATTTTTATATCTTGACGCGCCGTTGATATATGTCCACCACCACGCGCCGTTTCTTATTTTTTGTTAATTAATGAAACTGCTAAATACATAACCGGAAAATATCAAGCATAAACTTCATATTACAATAATTTACATTTGCATCTCGAATAATAATAAGACTACTTCTAATTCCTGTGCATTTCAGTAAGCACAAATTAGTGACGACACAGTATTGAAATAATTATGCAAGAACTACACATCATCATTACAACTAGATTAGCTTTCTTATTGTGTTTCCGAGCGACAAACAAGTCGTCGACACTAAATCTCATTCTATCACTAAAAGGAAGCGTCCATTGAATCACGACACACACCACTTCACTAGGATAGACATGGCACTTGAGATGCACACACAAGCTGATCGTCCTATTCCCATACCATAACGATAGGAATTTATTTCTAGTGGTGAGGGATGATAATGAATCGGCTATGAATGGAGTCACTGGAGAAGTTGAAGGCGGCAGGCGCTTTCCTCATGAAGGTATTCAGAGTTCTTGCAGCTGGGAGAGGACCAAAACGCTGAGGAGCATTATACGTTACGTGCCAGTTGTTCAAGGTTTACTTCAAGCTTGGCACACTTCACCTTTGTCGAAGTGTCTCAAGGAGTATTGGAGCTGCTATCCCTAAAGTGAGGCAATCTTCGACATCTTCGGAAGGCTCTTGGAGAGCATGAAGACAGGGGGTCTTGAAATCAGGTGTGTATCTTGTTCTAGAGAAGCTAGAACTTCAGGTCTACCAGAGATTGTTGAAGATTTACACTATCCAGAAGGGAAAGGGTTCAAGTAAAGCTCACCTGCTCAAGGTGGAAGTAATTGTGAGAGCATTGAGAAGGCTGGAGATGGAGATTGATGTCGATGAGGTGGGATGCATAATTGACATGTTAATATTCAGAAATCT
Organism: Geum urbanum; assembly: GCA_946800695.1. Taxonomy (NCBI): domain Eukaryota; kingdom Viridiplantae; phylum Streptophyta; class Magnoliopsida; order Rosales; family Rosaceae; genus Geum; species Geum urbanum. Next base: position 49,277,653 of record OX327012.1, on the reverse strand, counting down.
GGTGAAGAGAAAGACATGAGTAAACTTGTTGTGTTAAGCAAGAAAGACCCTTTCCCAAGTATCTCTGGTTTACAATATGATCAATTTGACAATAGCTTTCAATAATCAATTTGTACAGCCACTAACTATCCCACTATCCACAGCTCTCCAATATCTCAATAACATGAAAAGAAGGAAGAATATTCTCCTAAAGAATGCCTACATTTTCTTTCCTTGTATTAATCTACACTCTATACCATGTCATCTTAACCCCAAAAAATGACAACTCCAAGGAAACCACTCAATAAAGATACCGCGTTTCTTCTGTTCCTCCCACCCTATGTAAAGGGCATTGATTCTCCTTAAAAAGTGGAGAATCAAAGTAAATCCAGAAAATATGAAAACAAATTCACGCACCGATAATTCATCTGACCAACAGGGGGAGGCCTAGGCAAAATGGCCCCTCCATGATGACGAAAGCATTCCTTTCTCCGTTATGATACAGTGGCTACATTCAACTCATGTGAGCCTTAAAGCTCCTTGAACAATTTCCATGACTGTTCGGTTACGCCGGCAAACATCTGATAGCTCCTCCAGTGGAGAGGAAAGAGTATTGACACTGACCCCAGATGCAGCATCTGACATTGCTTGCAGGAATCTTGCACGCTCAATCTCTTTTACAGCCGTCAAAGGAATTAATGAAACACTCTCTTTGGCCCACTCCACTGACTGCACCCCATATGTTCGAGATAGTGATAGCAGTGCATAAGTTACCTGTGCATTAATGAGGAACTAAATCAAATTCTAACACCAATTGTACCATCACGGTTCATCCAGTTGATAAGTGTCAATATACGCATATAAGACAGGGTGTGAAAATATAAGTAAGAATCCAAACTACATTTTCTAGGCGAGAGCTTGGAATTGCTCCTGTTAGGGCAGCAATCAAAACTCGTGTCATGCTGGATCCTCGAGGAATAATTGCAGCATCCCTAATGTGCACGTATTTTGCCCCCTCGGTAGAGTTGGCATGATCAAAGATATCTGATAAGAAGGCCAATATTGAATTTGACGCCTCCCTGCCAATAGAAGAACAAAAAAGCTAAATACCCAGGCTCATAACTGCCAAAAGTAAGATACTGGACATCGAAGCCTTCAGTTCCATGGCAATTTTATTCAATCAGTATGTAATTGAAACCCCATTAAAAGTTTTCTACCTGTGTTGAACTGTAATGCCAATCAATGAGCAATCTATTAATGCTGGAAACGCTGCAGAAGGAATAAACAAGTGTGGGCAGTAACGAATGCATCTCGATGCCAGTAGAAAACAATCATCTGCTATATCTGGTCTAGAAGTAAATTCCTGCAATACTTGTATGTAAGTCAACTAGCCAAAGCATTAGTTTTTAAAGTAAGCAAACCACATCTGAAGGTGTTTTACCTGAATGCTTGTGAGAATACGTGTTGTGTGCTGAAAGAGAGACTCAATCAAATTTTTTAAATAATCAGCACATGACGGGTCTGAACCAAATATCTACAACACAAGAAGAACCAAATGCTTAGATCTGTAGAAAATAAAATAAAATTAACTGAAGCCATAAAAAAGCCATCATTTTCTTTCCGGACAATAACATACCTTTATAACTTCACTTGAGAGATAAAGGAAGCATGGTTGGTGATGCTGTCTATATAATTCTTGAATCTTCTCCAGCATATCTCCTATCGTAGTTCCCATGCACCTTCCAGAAGTTCTCACCTATAGAAAGTTGATACCCCCGGAGTACTTTTAGTTCTTAATTCCAAGGACATGAGAAGTACAAGAAGCAGATCTCAGCAAAAAAACAGTAGTGCTTCAATAAGAATTAAGAAGAACCATTTGACAAAAGCAACACAATTACACTTCAGCAGCTTTTATGCATCTCTTGGTATACAAGATAAGCAGACCTTGAAACTTCACCATATGAAGATTATTTTTCTTTCTTAAAGAAAATAATGCACAAGAATAATAGTTGAGAAGAGCAGGACTAACAAACGAAACAAATATTCAAAGCAAGAAAACAGGAGGAAAGACATATTTGCAAGCTCAGCATATAGACTCCTACAAGTTTACTTTCAGGAAAAAAATTCAACCCCTACAAGTTTACTTTCCAAAATTCATAATTTAATATTCAGTGAGGGGACAGTTAACTCACAGCGTATTTGCAAGCTCGGCATATAGACTCCATTGTCCGCATGTCCCAAGCACGACTACATAACCACTCAATATTTTAGCATAAAACATAGTTAACAGAAAGAGATAGGAATTATGCTAATACAATAAGCAATGAGAGGATATTTACAGATCAAAGATGGCTTTAAAAATTGGCCAAAGCCTCTGGATCGCATCTGCCACAGCTTCTGGATGGTTTACATATCTGGAATAGATAGATATATTCCATGCTTAGTACATTTGAAATGATAAAATCCTAAACAGAGAATAAAGAGACTATAAGCCATAGTAATAAGGTATTGATCACACCTAAAGATGTATCCAAACCGATCAATATGAACTGTGAAATCACGAGCAGGCCTGTTATTTAGCAGCTCTGGGGATTGGCTAAGAACTTCCTGGTTGTTCATAGCATTAGTTCAATATCCACATTCACAAAAGTTATGTGGTCGTACTTGGAAATGGAGCTCACCTGTAAAGGAGTAACGACTGGTAAACACAAGGCCTCCAGAGCCCTCTTAGCTTGGTCTGGGGGAAGTTCACTTATAACCTTGCTGCAGAATAGAGTTCAACACATGTTCAGATAAAATGGATAATGCTAAAAGTAGACTCATTGAGCAATACATTTTTCATGCTTCTGCAGAAACAATTTACCTTAGGGCTTCAACTAGATGCAATGAATCCTCAGGAGAGACTTTCAAAGTACCTTCACCATTCACTGCCCTATGATATATATGAAAAAGGCCATCCAAACATCCACAAAGCTTTAACCGGCAATCTGAGTTAGAGAGGCAGTGGGACAAAAAAATCGTCAACGTCAACAAAATATAAAGCCAGAGAAAACACTCCCAAGGATCTACTGAAAAAGAGAGAAAAAAGAAGTAATCTACACATTAAGTACCATCACAGATCTGCCTAAATGCAAGAGCTGCAGCTGCAGCAGAATCTTCAGATTTAGCAAGGCCACTCATGAGGATATCTATAACTAATGGCAGTATGGAGAGTCCACCAGACGCAGCATCAAACCACTTTGAATAAGCTCCTATTGTTAAGCATACTGCAAAACTCAATAAGGAAACATGCATTAAGCATATGATTACACCCAGGTGGGCCTCAGATTCCCTACTTTAATTAACAACTTTGCAGGGTGAAAGAGGGCAGTAAAGCTTATCCCAGTTCTATGAAAAAGTTTACCAGTCTGAAGTAGCTGAGGATGCTGAGGTAGTTTCACAAGCCTCCCCATCACCTGTGAGATCAAAACAGCACACCGCACAAGATAATATAGGGTTCTAACTTCTAATTAACCAAAAACTGTTGCTACAGCACACGGAATGATGTACATGATGCATGTATCAATTTTGTAAATTGGTACATAATGCATATTCTGCAGGTAAAATCATGCAGGAGCTCTCAGTAAGAATAATGATAATGTAGTATAGAACTACAAATGCATCAAGAACAAGCATTCCATTTTCAGTGAACACTTTAATCAAAGCACTATCAGGCAGGAAAAAAAATTAATGGCATCATACCTGAGGCAATACTTCAGCTTCAACTACGGATACATAACTTGAGATAGCCCTGATGCCAAATAAAGCAGCTTCTGCTGGGCGCCATTCACTTTCATCAATCTGACAGCAAGCTGCAGCCTTAAATAATTGGAAACAAAAAAAACAACGGTTTAACATATTGACAAAAAACATGCCAAATAGCTAAACCAAAAGTATAGCAAACCAGTGCTACAGAATCCTGAAAACAATGCAATACATCTTTGAAATTTAAAGAGCAGCACAGGATCACTCTTCAATGCTAATGAACTTCACAATGAATACGAATTTACAACTTACTAAGTGCAAACTAATTGTATGTTCCTACTTTTTTCCTTAAGTAGAATATAACCACAGTATAAAGTGTTTCCATAGCTCAGTGATCGTAATACACACCTTATCAAGTTTCGTGTAGAGAATTTTCAGTGCAGCATCGCCTCCTAAAACTGATGCTACGTCAATCAAGACATCCGCAACAGCTGGAAAAAATACAGGTTGAGTTAAACAAGTAGCCATAGTGCATTCCAGGTCTCATTCAGAAGACTTTGAAAAAAGACAAATAATCTGACCCATCTAAATTTGCAAAAAACTGTCATAATGAAGAATGCCAGAAACAGAAGACTTCTTATTAGATAAACAAAACACACACCAAAGGAACCAACTAGGAATTACCATATCTAGTCTGCTTGAACTCCTTAAGGTCCTCATATGAGAGGTCCTGATAAGCCGGAGGATATTCAATTCCGCGGCTAACCTGTTGAAACCTGGTTGAGTACAACAGAAGATGGTTCTTCTAGAAAAAGATGCTAAGAATATCGAAAGATAAATGTAAACTGGTTCCTCATTGCTTCTTCCAATATCGATGTTTAACCTCTCCATATCCATTTTTGTATGAAGCAATTAAACATCTATATTAGTTTCTCATTGCTTCTTCCAATATTAATGTTTAACCTCTCAATATCCTTTTTGGTATGAAGCAATTAAACATCTAATATATTACAATTGTTCATAACTAAAATGAAGCTTGATCCATTTATCGAGAAAACATAATTCTTTGGAAATTAAGATTAAAGTCTTTCGGAAGACTGATGCAAATAAAACAATAGAGGAGCTATATGTGCTTCTCTTCTTATTAACTGGAATCAGACCTCTTCATTTGTAATACACGTCATAATGAAGTTCACCTAATAGATACTTTCAACCTAGCTCTGCTAAGGTCTGCTCGTTGAATAGTCGTTGATAGACTTTCCAAAACCTTGGAGACGCCATATCAAACCTGGCTGCTACTTTCGCTCTCTCCAATGAAGCTAGTGTCATTTTTGGACCCGCGGGGGATGCTGCTCTTCAAGATACACACCATTTCTGGAGGGCTGTCTTCTCAACTGAAACCCTAGCCTTGGTTTCATGGGCACTACCGCAGCAATTTGAAGGCTGCATTCGGGCTTCTCAGTCCGCCTAGTTGGAGATCGATTGTATTCCAGTTTGAGGTGAAACAGTTAAGAATGATGTGCTTCATGGCGATCTTTGGTTTTATCACAATAAATGTTGATTTTGGCTCCCTATGATCGATTAGGACCGGTGAATTCTATTCCTCTGGTGAACTTGGAGCCGTGGGTGGATGTGAATGGCCTTTCACTACTTTGAAACCCGGTTGCTTTGATCAAATTGCACTGAATCGGGAGGACACTTAGATAAAATCTGGGTTGGTGTTAGATATTAATCGCACAGTTAGGGTTTATAGTGGCACTGGTTCCAGTGATGGTGTTGGAATCTGTGTCAAGGGATTTGAATCAAGTCAATCGTGGACTCACAAAGTGGGGAGGGTTCCTGTTATCCCTTTTATCTTCTTTTTTTGGGAATTTGTATTTACTTTGTTTTAGGGACAATGCAAACAGGTGGGTGTGCTTGGGATTTGCTAAGTTAGTTTCTAGTCTAGTGATTTGATATGATGCGTAACAACTCTTTCTGGCAACCTGTAATTGGTGTGTCGTTATTGTACTGCTAGGTGAACTACATTAATGGATGACTTGTTTCATTTGGGAAAAAAATAATTGAAACAGACTTACTAAGGATACGAGCGACTCGTAAGCTGGGCGGAATATATGCAACCTTCTATTTCTCTCAGATTCAATGGAGGACTCATCACCCAACGAAATATATGAATCCCTGGAAACAAGATGACATCCATTACTTGAGTTTTATATTTAAAGGTATAATTAGAGACAACACAGTTGAAGAATGACTCACCTTCTAGTTAAGGTGACCTGAAGACTATGCCAAAAATTGAATGTCATTGAAGCTATATAAGATTCTGGGTGTTCAGCAACTTCCAATAATGCTTGTACAATCAACTTTGATTCATCAGAACCTGAGCAAGTATAACCACAAATGAGTATATCAGACATAGATTGGAATAATTAATGGCAAAAATAAAGAGACAGATGATAAACTTGGCCTTCATATGATCTTGAAGAGGTGTTTGGTAGATGAGAAATATTTATACCAGTTGCTATCAGTTCGACGTATGAATCCCCCATGTCAGCAAACAATCGAGCAATAGCCTTAACATCTTCCTCGTCCTTCAAAAATGAAAATAAAAAACAGAAATAATAATCAAGAAACAATCAAAAGGCATCAATATAATGTTCTTTTGCAATTGAACATAATGTCGAGGTACTGTTTATTGAGTTTTTCTCTTTCAGAAGAGTAGAAATGCAAGATGGACCCAACAACCACTTCAAAACAAGGCTTTAATTACAAGTTTCTTAATGATACGAGGACTAAAAATTTGCATACATAAATGAACATCAACATGTTGATCATTCTTTACAAAGCTACAAATTACAATTCACTCTCAGAACAGAACAACAACAGAAAAAATAATGACTTGTAAAGTTCTGTATGAAATACCTTCGAAGAGTCTCTAAGCTGTGCCTTAAGATTCATCACTTGTGGAACAATGACTTGAATCAAAGGCATTTGAACTTGCAAACCACCAGATTCTTTAGAAGTTGTATAATGTATCAACTCAGAAATTACTGTAAAGGGAGGGGAGAGGGACAAACAACAAGGTCAGCTTAGTAAACATGTCAAACTAGGAAAGGACAAACGTAATGCAAGTAAATGCACAGAAAACCAATACGCCGGAAATGATGTTTAATAGCCTCATGTCTGACTAATATGTATAAAAGATCACATATACATGTAATGCTGAAAATTATTAATGTCAATAGCCTCCAAGAAAGATCAGCCTAATTTTATGTTTTACCATTTACAGCTGCCTCTGAAAGGAGTTCGGAATTCAAGCTGGAGAGAGCTGTGAGCACCAATGGGTGAGATGCAAGCATAGATCCAGGGAGCCTGAAACCAACAGAAGTTTAATTAAATACCATAAATTTCTATTTCTAACTAACCCCTAAACCATTAAGTATTTTTAACTCCCCTAATCCCTATGCTTAAATATTCACATAGATTCACATACATAACAAGAACTACAGAGAGAGCGAGAGGGAGAACATACCCATGCTTGAGCCGAAGCCAAGAAGCAAATGCCTCAAGAACCTGAAAAACCAGTTAGTTAAAGATGATAAGAAGCAAAACCTAATACAGTTAAGAATGTATATATAGTGACAAATTAAATTAGCACCTGCTCCTTAAGCTCATTGAAATTCAAACAAGCTGTCAAGATATTTAGAGCAATCTCCATTTGAGAAGTGAGCTCTTTCTCAAATTGACGGCGCCTTTCTGGGCGAGCTGCAATCTTGTAGTTAAATACTTCCTGATTGCAAAGACAAAAAGAAACTCAGAACACGATGAACGAGTAAGCATGCGTCCATGTGATCCACTTAGGACATAATAAATGTTTCAAGTCAAATATATTTGTATATATACCTCAGGCAAAACTGTTAATAACTCTATAAATCCAGGTATATATTCCGGATGGAAATTCATCTCATCTCGAAGCCAGTTCACTATACCACCATCCCCCCAATCTTCTGCAGGAACGTGTACAGCCAAAGCAGCAACAGCAATGCTAATCTACATAGACATGAAATAGACGTCCTCTCGGTTCTCAGGATTACAAAACTATTATTAAACTTTAAAAAGAAGAAGAATTGAATGAAAGAATGTCAGGGTCACTTGGACTATACCTGAGTTCTGACTTTTGGAGGACCCTTATGGAACTCTCTCAATAAATTCTGCATTTAAATATCCATAATCAAAACACTGTCAAAGTTAAGACACTACGAGGAGAAGAAAAGAAAATGTAAAAGCTACATCAAAAGCTTGGTAGACTACTTAAGAATAAAGTGAACCATTATCAGTCATATAAAGACAAACTTGCAGGACTTAATATATCCTAAAATCACTACTCATAAGAACCGGTATGAAGAATAAACTTCGTTGGGAACATCTTCCTCTTCTTATGGAGGGCTCCATACTCATGTTCCATCGAAGCGATCAAACCAGTGTTTTACCGTGAGATCGTTACAGACGAATCCCACTATATGTTTAGATAGAATTTTTTTTTAACACCTCGATATATTGAAACTACCCTCAAAGTTCCACCATGTAAGAATATTGATAAGGGACACTAACTCACATTTAAGGAATCTCGCAACGGGCGAAAAGCTTCCAAAGGTAATTCTTCAAAGTCTCGTTGCACCTGGAAAAGATACAAAATTGAACCGAGAATCCAAACCAATGCAGCCACCATAACCCAATAAAAGCTTCACAAAGGTCCAACATTGAATCTCAAAGTGTGACAATGTTGGGCAGTAACTACAAAAGAAAGAGACTTTACCTTGCTTCGAAGTGTCTGAGAGCAAAATATCAAAGTCTCTAGATTGCTAGTGGCATCGTGAAGCAAATTGTCCGCAACCTAACAGCGAAAAAAGCAGCAACATTAGAGTTTCAGAAACAAACAGTACAGTCACAGACTTCACTCGAAAGCAAGCAAACAAACAGCTAATAGCCTCGTTTTCGATCCTCACTGAATTCCTCTCGAAATCAAAACACTTAAACACAGATTCCGCCTCTAAATTCCTCAGAAAACAAAAAAATTATCTCATAAATTCACCTGACACGTGTTACGAAATCGCTTCGTTCTCATTTCTCACACAAGCAAACACACAGCTCACACAATCCAAATTTCACCGGGACCGGGGGCGAAGTAAACAGAGGAGATCAACAAAAGCTGTAAAAGAGAGAGAGGCTCGGAATCAAGAGCTACCTGCCACGCGTCGAGCGTTCGTTGGAAGTCCTGGAGCCAGCGATCGGCTTGCATACGAACGGCGTCGTCTGGATGATGGTAGAGTGCGGTTAGGGCTTGTTTCACTGTGTTCTGGAGCTCCATGGTCTTTCTTCACCAAATTCAATTCAAATCAACAACAATCTACTGTGAGCTAGTCCACCATAAGCTGCTGTGTAGCTTCTGCTTCTTCTAGCTCTCCAATCTCTCTCTCTCTCTCTGGTTATTCGATTCGTATGTGATAGATTTTTGGGTATTTTTGGCGCCCGGTGCGAGAGAGATTGGGATTTTTTTGTCTTAGACAAAATTGGGTGGGTTTTTTTTTTTTTCTGATGAGGTGGTTTGACTCTTGGTCAATGAAAGTTTCTGGTGGAGGGGGGACACGTGGGGGTTTATTAGAAGGGTGTTGAGGATCGGAAAACAGTTTAACGGGGACTAATATAAGTTAATTTCAATTTTTTCTCTATTGAAGGATTTGTATGATTTGTTGTAAATTTCGATAAGAGTTAATTTTGTGAAAGATGGATCAGATTGGAAAGGAAATCAATACATTCGATTTAGTAATGTAAAAGAAGTGTATTTGTATTGTGTTGATCGTACCAAATCTCTGGGAATGTACGTGCGGACAATTGATTGTCTGTATATGAACAATCAAACACTTTTTGATCATTTTTTTGATGTAAAGGCAACAAATGTGACACTTTAATCGGTGATGATACATTGAAGAATTAATTAGAACGTTTCGATGTCTTCTTATGTAATTGGTGAATATTATATTATTCTTTATTGTTCTTTTTTATTATACGACACAATTTATATTTTCTTTAATGAGCAACTTACGTCTGATTCGCTTGTTGAGATCGTACAATATCTTGAAAGTTTTATGATCATACAATTAATCCGTAATCGTTGATCATGTTAAAGCATTGATCATTCTCTTTTCGACACCAATAATTAGCGTCTACAAATTTCAAACACAAATTTCCTAGGTATTGTGTTGAACATTCTAAAAAACTCCTATCAACTCAACTACATGTGACTGACGACGAAATTTGTACTTACTTCAAACCGAAACAAAACCCGACCCGACCCGAGCCATGTTCTTCCGAGCCAGCCTTCGTGCTTATTTCATTTTTGCTTCAGAAACACTCACAAACTCAACATGTCTTCGTTACTATAAAACTTACCACTCTTTCTGAAGCCGCTCTTTTCTCTCTGCTAAAACTAACACAAACTCAAAAGGCTATCTATGGCTTCAAATTCAGGACCCGATACCTCGTCGCCGAACATATACATACCTCCAGAGTGGTCCGACGCCGCAGACGCCGTCGCTTCTTCTCCGCCGCCCATTGTTTTAGTATGTGGCGCCAAAAACTGCGGCAAGTCCACCTTCTCCCGCTACCTCCTCAACATTCTTCTCCAGAGGTCAGTTAAAACTCATGAACAAAATTTACTAAAGTTTTAATCTTTATAACTTCTGGGTTTGAATTTGTAGTAAAGTTTTGATCTTTATCAGGTGTTCTGGGTTTGCTTAGAATTTGAATGTTGATATTTGTGTGAAGGTATAAGAAAGTTGGTTACTTGGATACAGATGTTGGTCAACCTGAGTTTAGTCCTCCAGGTTTTCTATCTCTCACTGTAGTTGATGAAGTTACTCCAGGTAATTGATTGTGTATACTCTCTGACTGTCCGTCTGTCTTCAAATTTTTTACTGCACTGATGATTATGATGTGTAGTTGAAGGATGTGTTACTTGTTTTGGTGAGGTTGATAAGTTTAGCTGTTTTTTTGGTTGAGTGTAGATTTGACAATCCCACATATGAAGACACCGGAGAGGTATGAAGCTATGAACTTGTTTCTGAAATGCATGGAAGTGAAATAATGATGGAGCAAATATGACCAACTGGTCAATCTGATTGTCTAAAGTTTGTGTTGTTGCTGTTTATCAGATGTTTGTTCTTTGGCGATGTTTCTTCGAAGAGGAATCCTATGATATACTTGAACTGTATACGTGCTTTGTATGACTACTATCGGAAGGAATACAGCTTGTCTGGCAAGAGTGATCATCTTACTGACATTGGATTGCCTCTCGTTTTGAATACACCCGGTTGGGTGAAAGGTATACTCACCTATTTGAGCCGAGTCTGAAGTAGCTATTTTGTGATTTTTTTTTTTTTTGTGTATGGAACAATTATTTGATTTACTTCTTGATGTTTTGTGCTAGGTATTGGTTATGATATATTGGTGGATATGTTGAAGTACATTTCCCCTACACATGTTGTGAAAATTAACATATCTGCTGAGAGGAAGAATCTACCAAAAGGGGCATTCTGGTCGGATGATGGTTATGATGAGATGGTAAATCTTACAGAGATCAATTCAGCTCGTCAGGACTGTATGAATAGATCGTAAGTTGTTCGTCTGCAAGCTTCCAACTTAGTCTTATTTAATATTAACTATAATTGTTCTTTAATACGATGTCCATCGATATTATTCGGTATCATGATTCCCCTTGACCATTTATCAGTTTTAAAATCTTAGTCGGAGTGCCAAAATTTTGTTACTCTAGAGAATTCGGACTAGGTGATTGCTGATAAATGCAGTCATTTATCTTGAATTTATGTTTGACAAGTAGCATATGCTTTCTAGAAGATGTGCATATATATGAATGCGTGGGATTCTTATATCTTATCTCCATTGCGTTGCAGTGTTCTTGTCCAAAAGGATGCACGACTGTTACGAGATATACGATTAATGGCTTATTTCAGGCAGTGTTTTCTAAGTAACTCAAACATTTCTACGATCAAAGAACTTGCTCATGCTTTGGCGTCTCACCCTCCATACGAAGTTCCAATATCTAGCATCAAGATTAGACACCTCCATTGTGAGGTTAGTATTAACTGTTGATTGATTCATTATGTAGTTTGGAAATTCTAGGATCAGGGTCTATCTTTGACAAATAGGACTGGATTTGACTATATTCTTGTTATTTAAGAATAGTTCGATAGCAAGCTTAGTGGTGATTACTTGATTTAATTTTGTACTCTCAACTTTTCACTCTGTGTATTTGATTGTTATAGTTGAATTCTTCTGTTGTAGGTCCCAGGCACTGAGATCTACTACAGTTTGAATGGAAGTATTGTTGGTTTGGCAGTTAGCTCTGAAGGCTCAAAAGACTTACCGTGGTGTGTTGGTCTTGGTAGGTTACTTTTATGATTATATGTTGCTACATTTAGCTGGTTCCTCTAAACTTTATTTTTCCTGAAAGATCTATTTGTTTCATTTTCATCCTGGACCTTCATATGATTATGATAATATAGAAAAGTGAAAACAATTAAGGTTCTTAAGCTAGCATTTTCTTGATGTCCACGTACTAGGATTTGTGAGAAGCATCAACACACTCAAAGGTTTGCTATATGTGATAACACCTGTTCCACAAGGAACTCTGGAAAAGGTCGATCTTCTGCAGCAGGGATTCATCCAGATTCCTACATGTTTATTGCAGGTAAGTGAACCCATCTTATTAATGTTATTGAACATTTGTGTGCCTCTCCGTAGTCTCTCACATGCTCAAACATCCATGGCTTGCTTGTTTCTCACAAATATGCATCTCTATCCAAGGAGTTTGGATTTCTTTTGCTTCCTCAATCCAATATGTTCCGATAGAAACAATACAGTCAAGGAGGAAATCCTCTACTTGCATGAGCCCTCATCTTATTCTGCATGCCAATGACATTCATTTCCAGACAGTAGAGACTGATCCCATCTGCACATAATGCTTCTGTCAAATTTAATGTCATTGAATTGAGATGTTATTTTACTGAGTATCGAAGCAGGAGCCATAGTATCAAAATAGGCTTATTGAATCAACTTAATTTTCAGGTCCAGGGGAGCAGATCGCCTTATATGTCGGCAAATGTTCTATCTTCAAGCTAGATTCACAGACGCTGTCAATCAAATGATGAGTATTCCAGGCTTCCAGCTCATTTCTACAGCAGCCTCTCTACCAATGTATCTCCATATGAACCAAAGAAATTAGTCGAATTATTACTCAGTTTAATAACTAATCCCTATATTTCATGTTAATGAACTTCCATAATATTCTCTTCTTCTTTTCTAATCAATATGAAAATACGTTTCGGATACATAACTTCAATATATAGTTATATACAAATAATAAATGAGAAAGGACCATGAACAATCTGAGAGGTTTAACTGTGTTGCCAGGGAAACGCTGACGTTTCTCTTATCCAATTAGTTTCAAAGTTCATGACAGACCGTTATTTCAGGTACAAAAATAGTCTAAGAACCGCCATTTTCCCTAGGCTTGTTTTCTATGTATAGCCAATCAGTATTTCACCAACCAAAACTTATAACCTTGATTTGGAACATTTATCCTTCTCCTTCTTTAGACACTTACACACAGAAACACACACACACAGAGAAAGGTCATGATCTATGCACCAAGGTCATGATCTTCCATCTCATCACCCTCAATTTGTGACTATATTCTAAAATCTAAACCCACAAAAAAATCTTGCTTTTTGTTTTTTGATTTTGTTTTTCTTCTTGAACGTTTGTTGTATGAGTTCAAACAAGAAAACAATGACAAAGGGACGCTTCACTCGTTTTGTGGAGCAAAACATGGGAGAGCTCCCTCGTTTCATGGTCTACGCTGTGCTCGAATGGACTATAATCATTGTGCTTTTTCTTGATGGGTTTCTTGCGTCTTTCGCCAGCGAATTCGCCAAGCTCTTTGACCTCAGAACTCCATGCTGGCTTTGCACCAGGATCGATCACGTTCTCGTTAACAAAGGTGACGATTTCCTCTACAATGATTCCATATGTGAGTCTCACAAGAAAGATGTTTCCTACCTTGCTTATTGTCACAACCACAAGAAGCTGTCTGACATAAGGAAAATGTGCGAGGCATGTCTTCTCTCATTCGCAACAGAGAAAGAGTCTGATTTCGACACATACAAGTCTCTTGTTGGGATCTTGCACAAGGATCTCGAGTGCTTCGTTGAGGATGATCAGCACCAAATTCAGTTGAGTGTGCCTTCTGCTAGGACATGGGAGGATGCAGGGCCGGTGGAGAAGAGTAGAGACAGCATGACCATAGGTTGTTCATGTTGCGGCGTGCCATTGAAGTTGGTATGTCCAAAAGGAAAAAATGGTAGTGGGTTAGCGCATGCTCCTATGCCTTCTCCACGAGCACCATTAGGGAGAAATGATGATAATCATGGTCTAGACTTTCCCCATATTCGATATCCAGAACTTAAGTTTATGTCTGATCCTGACTCCGAGCTTCCAGAGGATGAGTATGGAGCAAACTCAAAAAATCGTGAGTCTTTTATACACATAAACTTGTTCTGTGTTGGTCTCATTTTAGAGATATTCCTAAATCCAATAGGAATGTATATAGTATGTTATTATTTCAAGCTTGAAATGATTTAGAGGATGGAATTGTGTGCTGTGTGTTTGTATGCAGAAAAAAGATATTCAAAATCTGCCACGCCATTATTGACAGAAGCTGATGATGATGCTAACAGGACTCCTGTGATGGGAAGAGGAAACAGGTTCTTTGGAATCCCATTAACAGATTCAGCTCAAAATAGTCCTAGGGTGGCGATGAGGATATCAAAGAAATCGCCACTTGAAAAGAGAGAGTTTGTTTTGGAATCTGTCGATGGACTTCTTCTGCAAGAAATGGATTGTGATTCAATCTTGCAGGGTTTGAAGAGGCAGGTACGTTTGGACAAGAAGTCACTGATGGATTTGTACATGGAACTCGACGAAGAAAGAAGTGCTTCAGCTGTGGCAGCCAATAATGCCATGGCTATGATCACAAGACTTCAAGCGGACAAAGCCGCTGTTCAGATGGAGGCATTGCAGTATCAGAGAATGATGGAGGAGCAGGCCGAATATGACCAAGAAGCACTGGAGGCAACTTATGACTTGCTTGACAAGAGAGAAGAGGACATCAAGGTTTTAGAGGCTGAAATAGAGGTTTATAGGGAAAAATATGGTTTGTTAAAGGACTTTGTATACAAGGACCACTACGAGGCTGGTGAAAGTGGCAATCCTCCTTCGAGTGCAAACAATGGCCAGATCAATGGCGAAAACAACACGCAAAAGGATCAAGCAAAGGATGAGAATGGAGAAGCTGTCGATGGCGAAAGTTTGAAACCTTTGAAGGGGGAGAAAACCTACCTCCTTGGGCGGTTTAAGAAACTAGACAAGAGAAGTAACTTATCATCCAATGGCTTCAATTCCTTGCTGGACGGCGCGAATGATGATGAAATAGGTAACACCTCTATAAACCATACACAGCCAACTTGAGAATGAAAAATGTTCAACAATTTTGAACTTTGGACAGAAGGAATGATGACTATTTCTAATATTGCAGGAAATGGAAACAAAGCCTATTCAAGGCAAATTTCATTGTTGTCTCACATGAGTGAAAGGGTGAAGGCTCTTGAATCAGACACTGGACTATTAGAGTATGCAGCTAAGACACTTGAGAAACATACAGAAGGAAAGAAACTTTTGTCAGAGATAACTCAAAATGTACAGAAGCTCCGTCAACTTGTGACAAAGTCTCCAGAGGAACTGAACAAGACTCCTCCGGGGGAGCTAAACAGGACACCACCGGGGGAACTGATCAAGATACCTCCGGGGGAACTAAACAAAATGTAGCCAAGGGAACTGATCAAGACGCCTCCGGGGGAACTGATCAAGAGGCCTCCCGGAGAACTGGTCAAGATGCCTCCTGGAGAACTAAACAAAATGCAGCCAGAGGAACACAAACCAGAATTTTTGAATTTCAGATGCTAGGATACTGTTGATACTTGGTAGGAAAAGAGTGGAACCATTTCATAGCTAAAGAGCAAACCCTGTCGTGAAATCTCCTCAAACGGTTTGTTTGAAATGTACTAATTCGCTAGAGTATTTCTCTTTCGGTAGAGTTGTTGCGTCATCATGAATGAACTTGAGCTATGTCTACGAGTGCATGGCTCAGGAAAAGAAAATAAGAACAATCTTTCTACTACTGAAATCAAGGTCTATTAAAGCGCATAGCATGTCATTGTGTATTCCATCATTTCTTTCGACTATTTCAATACACGACGCAAGTGTTTCCACAAAGATTCTATAAATCACATGAATTAAAAGTAGAAAAAACTCTAACCAAAAGAATGATATGTTCTCTTTCTGTCTCTTACTCAACTGAACATCAAAACTCATCTTCTTTGTGAGACATCTACAAAAACACGACAGGGAACGAGAAGAATAGCTAATCGGTGATAAAGTTATGTTGATTACAAAAAATAGTCTGGAGTTCTTCGTGTTGTATCAGGTTCACCCTGACGAGGCGCTGGGTCAAATTGAAGGAAGTTCTGCTCCATGTTCTCTCCAATCTCAAGAATTGCAGCCATATTTCCACATCGGTAGCAGTAATTTGGAGCACTAAACACCGTTACAACATTCTTTTCCTAAAATGATAGAGCAGAATTCAAACAGCTGAACTTTGAAATTTGAAATTCAAACAAGAAAATTCCGCTTCTTAGACTAACCTGGCACCAATTGTAGCCTTCCATAACAAGCTGATGAGCTCTAGAAATAAGACTCAGCCCATTGGTATGGTTAAACTGCGCAGCTATATCCTGACCAAATGTATACCCTGCACCTCGAGGAGATATTCCCCAACCACATCTATCATCTGGGTCAGACCACAAGAGATCACACATTGGACCCTCGTGAGGAACCTGCCAAAGGGAAGACTATGATTACAAACCAATCTGCCAACTTTCTGTCTACATTGATATATGAGACTAACATGAAGATCTATTGTTCCAAGGTTTTATTTCAGACAAGTTACAGCAGGCAAGCATATGGGGTCAATCTGCAAGTATAAACTTTGAAGTGCAAAATACTTTAGGACAAAACCAGGAGCATGAATTTCATTTACACAGTTGTGTCAGTTAATATGCCATACAATAACCACACTTGCTGAAAGAAGAATATTTAGAGGAGATGTATATTTAATGCTTTAAAGTACAACTGAAGTAATGAACTTTACTATACCTCCTGTATCCGATCAAGCGCCCGAATATTGTCTAAGGTATCCAAAGAAGGGGAGAGTCCACCATGCAAGCAGAAGATCTAAAGCATAATGAAACGAAAGAGAATACTTGTTACATGAAATAATGAGGGATAACCGGGTAATCAGAATATCTAAACAATAAATACCTGACTCTCGATTAAGGCTGTCAGCGGCAGATAATCAAAAAGGTCAGTGAAATGCTTCCAGACATTAGCATTTCCATATTTCCTCAAACACTCATCATAAAACCCATACCTGACAAAGCCAACGGTTCACATCAATGGCCTATTCCACTACCTTACTTCTACTATCAACTCATAAGATTGCACTTTGGACTAAAAACCTTGAAAGAGCTTTACTTACACTTGAGTTATTTGCCGACTCTCGTGATTCCCTCTCAGAATCGTAATTCTATCCCTGTACCGTACTTTCAGTGCCACTAGAAGCGTGACAGTCTCCACTGAGTAGTATCCTCGATCTGCACAAGAACAAAGCAATACAAACAAATCACTAAAAAAACAGTTGGCAACAGCAAGGTTCTGCTAAACAGAATAACCAATTCATTCACACAATACCGAATAACAGTCTTAGATCAAAATCGGACTAGTCACTAGTTCAATCTACCCCGAAACACAAGCTATAATCTCACTTCTAACGCAATCTCAATCCACATTTTCCAACATAATAAAGCTACTCTCTGACATATCAACATGGATAACTAGCTAGAATTCGCCTCCTTACTTTGTAGAATCAACCAAATCAACTCTACGTTTCGAAACATATCACATTCTCCAAAATCTCATTTCCTAAACAAATCCAATCACAACAAACACATGAAATTGTGTCCACAAATCAAAACAATCATCACAGTAAGTTATTGAGATGCGGAGACCGACTGACCTACATAGTCGCCCATGAATAGATAATTAGTATCGGGAGCGCTGCCGCCGATCCGAAAAAGCTCGACGAGGTCGTGAAACTGGCCGTGAATGTCGCCGCAGACGGTGACGGGACACTTGACCGGCTGCACATTCCACTCCTCGACGAGAATCGTCCTCGCTTGCTCGCACAGCGTCTTCACCTCCGCCTCCGTCAGCGGCTTACACTGCATCAGGTGGTCGATCTGACGGTCCAGATCGCCGGTCGGAGGCATCGTCAAGGTTGTGATTCTTCGAGATTTGAATCGGAGGAGAGTCTAGGTCAACATCGGTGGGTGGAGAGATTAGGGTTAGGTTTTTAGGGGAAGAGAGAGAGAGAGGATTGGGTGGTGAAAAAGCTTCGATCGGTTTTGTTTCAGAGGAGAGAGAGAGAGAGAGAGAGAGAGAGAGAGCGAGCACATTGTGTATGTTTGTAAACAGAGAGATTCAAGAGTGGTGAGTTTCCCAGTAGAGGTCCTTGAGCTTTTGTGTATTTGCGTATTTGGCATCTGTATTCTGTTCCTTTCCCCACTATTTGTAGGATATTAAATTAGAGATAGGCTTTTACTTTTTTTATCTTTTAAAACAGGCATCCACATTTTTATTCTATCTCGATGTAGAGTGATGAATGATTTAAATTTATAATATTGACGTTGTCATCCAGATAAAGAGAGAAACATAAGATGTACCGAGAAAGATTGTTCTCATGTTCAATCTAGCTTTGTGCTTACGTTTAATATGAAGGAAATAATATTATTGTTTTAAGAAACTAGCTAGTTAGATAAATGATAAAGTGTGATTGTCACATTTGGGCTTATTGAGTACACATTGTAATTTACAAGGAACCACATAATTTGTGTTTTTTCGTTCCATACAATCATACAATATAATTTGGTATTAATTTTATATTTTTGTAGTATAGCCGTATGATTTTAGGTCCACATCACCCAAATTCATAGTTGAAACCATCAAATCATTGTTGCACTATAGTGACTTAAACATTAAAACCATTATTTGCAAGGATCGTGGCGTGGTTAAAAAAATACAGAGCAAAAATGACAACGAGGACGTATAGATACATGTCAGGTAGACTGTTGGGTGGCGCTCATGACCCATCTGCGCACATTGCCACCCCCACCGCCTCCACCCGCCTCATTTTCCCTCAACCTCTCCCGCCCTGCTATCCTACGCACCCCTCCTCCTCCTCCTCCTCATTCATTTCCACAACGCTTTACCACGACGCTCACAATGAACAACGAAAACCAAGACCAACTCGACGCTTTGTTCAAGCAGAAACGTATTCTCCGAACCAAGGTCAAAAAGGCCCTCAAATCAATGGACCCGGTACTCAGATCTCAAGAAGGTAACGAACCCAATTTGTATGAACTCAATATGGCTTCAAAGTTTTGTGCTTTTTCGTAAGATAGTAAAGTGTTGTGCTTTTGTTGTTTTTAGATGATGTGATTCAGAGCATTGTGCTAGAATCTCCTTGGTTTAAATCGTGTGAGAGATTGTGTGCCTATATAAGCTGTGGTGCTTTGCGTGAAGTTGATACTTCCAAAGTGTTGGCTCACATTCTTCAGAGTCCAGTTAAAGGTATGTTTTTTATGAGTGCCCATTTGGAAATTTTAGTTCTTTTAGCTTGGTGTTAGTGTGTTGATGTGAGTAATATTGAGGATTTGGTTCTGGTGATTGTTGTGGTTTGTGAAGATGGTGATGTACAAGTGAGGAAGAAGCTTTATGTGCCGCGTGTGGAGGACAAGAACAGTCACATGAGAATGCTCAACATCTCGGGCATTGATGATCTTGTTGCGAATTCAATGGACATTTTGGAACCGGCTGAGGTTGATGGTGATGGAAATGAACGCGAAGATGGTAATGTTTCACTTACTTTAATGTTGAGAGAGATTGATGTCTAGCATCAACAATGTGCTTTAGAACAAAAACACCAGTTATGGTTTACTTCCTTCATTATTTGGTCAAGTTATCAGAAATGGGAAGTTAAAGAAGTTATGGTTTGGATTAACTATGATGATTCTGATATTCTGATTCCTGAAATTTTGCTCCATTTGTGGGTGTTTCTGATAAATCCTTTGTGTCTTTCTTTTCTCTTTATATGTAGGACTGTCTAAGGACTGATTGTTTAGAAGACTAAATCATGTTAGGATGCTAATCATTTGTCTTTGATTAGGTTTAAATTGTGTTTCTTGTGCTTAAGACGCACTTTAGTAATTGGACATCACAGTGTTAGACTTGGTGATCTTCTCAGTTAGAAGATATAGAGAACTTTTAGTTCACTTTTCTCAAAATTCTGCACCAAAAAGAATGCCTTCATAGTTCATGTATTTGATATTTAAAACATATGAATGGGAGACTTCATGTCTAAAGGATCTCTCTTTGTGCAGTTTTAGAGGCAAGTGATCCAGTGGATTTGTTCCTCTTACCAGGTATATTTAATCTTCCTATTTTTTTTTCAATTAATCATTTTTTTGTTTTGTTTAGTATCTGTTAAGTGTTAAATCGAAACTGTACTTGACTGCAGTTTCTTATCCTCCTTACTTACAGGACTAGCATTTGACAAATCGGGAAGATGTTTGGGTTGAGGTGGAGGGTATGATATTTGTTCATGTTGGCTTAGATGAAGCTTATTTTTTTTCTTTCAAGTACCATGTGCTGAGTTGTTTGAAGCTGTCAGTTGTATGTCATCATTATAAGACTGCCAGAGCTGTAAATACTGTCTCTGCCTTGTATATGTAAAGGAAACAAACTTATCATATCTGCTTTACCCAAAAACTAATAAATATCTTATTCAATTTATCAATCATTGATCCTAATTTGTGGTATTCGACAGTTATTATGATACTTTCCAGATAAATTACCAAGAGCTTGCAACGGCAAGAAACTGGAAGCAACCCCTCCTTGGTATGTGTCACTTTAGCTGCTAGTATGGAAGTCATCATACTCACTGTTCCTTTTAATATCGTACTGTTGGTTTTAAATTTTGATTCATGGCTTTATTGCAGTTGCACTGTCTTATTCTCCACAGATAGTGGATGAAGGAGTTATACCGGTCACCCAACATGATGTTTCAATTGATGCTCTTGTGTCCCCAGCCGGTGTGATTCCAATCAGCACAGCTGCCATAGACAGGTATGATTGAGTATGGTTCATCATGATGATCTTTCTTCTTGCTCAATTGTTTTCAGGCGCAAATTCATATTTGTCTGATTACTTGTATCAAATTCATTACCCATCCAGCAGGATGAAACTTTGACAAGAAACCTTGAAGCTTCTTCATTGATGTATCCTCGTGAAGTTGGACTCTCTTTCCCCTGATCTGCTGGAGAATTCATACTGGTATGCTTCAGAAATGGGACTTGGTGGTGGAGTTAAAATGAAGAGATTAAAGTTCTGATTTGCCGTGCTTGAGAGGTCAGGCTGATTCTTCGTCTTTTAGCCTCCTTACTTCAGCTCTGTCTAATTGCATGCTATTTATTACAATTGTATTAATTAGAACACAAAATTAATACCGATCTGTACCCGGCCACATTTGTCTTCAGAATAATAAGAATTGTGCTGTACTATTCTCGTACCACCAATTGTTCTGGTAACAATTGCATTTAAAGGTTCTTATGAAGTTCTAATGAAGCTCGAAATCTGATTGGTTATTAAATAGTGATGCAAAGAATTTTCTTACTTCATGCTTATGTAACTATCTCCTGACTAACATCTTCAATATGACTACTCAGCTAACCACTTTTAAACGTTACTGTGAGTCTATTCGATTGCCCATGAGACTCTGTTCTACTCTGAAATATCTAAAGTATATTCATAGTTGGTGAGAATTAGGCATTATACATATGTAATCATCAGCTACTAGATGGTACCCCAAATAAATAAAGAAGTTGATGACCAAGTCAGTCAACTTTTGGAAGATTACTTGCTTGTTTAAATCCATCATTACTATCATTATCATGGTATACTTTTGTCAAGAGCCCACTAACCTCAACTAGTTTCCCATAATTCATCTTGACCAATGTAAAGCCATTTCACCCCATTGACGGTGATTTGCTTATCTTATTCTGTTGAATTCTGATCTCTTATTGTGGTAGGTTGCTTGTGTAGTCTCTAGTAGTAGTATATATAGAAGATTCATTTATTTTCAGCACAGCAGGGAAAGTGAAATTTAGAACCAGGTCTGCAAGCACTGAAGGTACTTGGTTTTTTAAGCAAACTTGTTTTGCAGCCATGTTAACCTCATCGGGCTTAAGCTTCCACCAGCTCTGCCTCATACTTTCGGCACTGCCTCTATTTCTCCTGCCTTTTCACTCTGCAGACCCTGATCCATTACAAGACTTTTGTGTCGCAGATGTGAGTGCATCCCTATCCATCAATGGTTTTCCTTGCAAACCGACATCGCAGGTTACCTCCGATGACTTCTTCTTTGACGGACTAAGCAAAGAAGGGAACACAAGCAATCTACTTGGGGTGTCTTTGACAGCCGGGAATGTCCTTGCATTTCCTGGGCTCAACACCAGGGCATATCAATGAACCGAGTTGACTTTGCTCCTGGCGGACTCAATCCACCAAACTGGCACCCTCGCGCGAGTGAGTCTGGGGTGGTCATCAAAGGGAAGCTACTCGTGGGGTTTGTGACAACGAACAACGTGTATTACTCCAAGGTTCTGAGTGCCGGGCAGATGTTTGTGATTCCGAAGGGACTTGTTCACTTTCAGCTGAATGTTGGAGAAGGGAAGGCCCTTGCCTTCACAGCTTTCAACAGCCACTTGCCAGGCTCTTCTGTAGTTCCCTTGAATATGTTTGCTTCATCTCCTTCTATCCCTGTCGAAGTCTTAACCAAGACCTTTCGAGTACATGAAGGCGTTGTCAACAGCATTCGATCCAAGTTTGGCTTTTAGAATACTAAGCTACGATGATGTTAATAAGTTTGTTTTTGCTTGACTATTCTGTTGTTCACTTGTACTTACATACACAAGCATAAAGTAAATGTTTTTCCATCTAGTTCGGCCGGTCGAGTTCTTATCTGCTGTGATTTGGAGATCTCGACCGGCCTGCTTCTGATGGAAAGAACGAATATTTCAGAACAAATTATGTAGTCTGTTGAACATGTAAACTGTTTGCAAACTAACTAAATTGTTTCCACTTTGGTATTGGATAGTTTTTGTGTGTATCCTGCCTCTTCTAAACTACCTTTAAACAAAGACTCGAGTCTTTAAAAGTAGACCAAGATGTCATCAACAACATTAGATCAAAGTTTGCTAATGCTCACTACAATGTTTCTGTTTAGAAATAACTTTTTTTAATTTCGTGCTTGCTGTTTTCAACTTTCTCACCGAATGCATACCAAATTCAGTACATATAATACAATCTTCCAATCTATGAAGTGAATACATGAGGTATCATCTCTTTTCATCATATGTGATCGACTTCGATACCCATTGGTAAAGATATACGAACCACAAGAATTCAATGATACGTACAATTCTTACAAGGAAATCAGCATCAAATAGAAGGAAAACACTCAAATAATGACACACCAATCTTGAAAATAAATCACACACAACCACATGAATTGAGTTCATTTATGCACTCTTATTGCAGATTCCACAAACACCAGTTCATTCCACAGCATCTTCAAATTGTCATACTCTTCACCTAAAACCATGCATAGAATAGATCAAACACGAGAGAATTGATATTGATACTACAAAAATATGTAGAACATTTGAAGACGCAAGCCAAGTTGTACAAAGACTGTTAAAATTACCTTATCACCTTGGTTAACATTAGTCTTCATTGATGATTTGATCGGCAACTTCATCTTCTTCGTCATCAGAGACGTCGTCGTCAAGTTGAATCTTTTTTAGATCACGCACAAACCTCACCCATTCCTCACCTTTGAATTGCCTCTTGCATCCTTTACTTAATTCTGGACAGCTTCCAATCATCAGTTCTCTTAGAGCAGTGAGGCGATGCACCCCTTGTGGCAAAGCAGACAATTTGGGGCAACCGCCAATCCATAGTCCCTCCAACAATTTCAGGTCTGCCAACCACTCTGGAAGTGTCGTGAGATTATCACAACCTGTTATTATTATGCTCCGTAAAGTGTTGGAAGACTCACGAAGCCAGTCGGGTAGAGCCTCCAAGTTTGAATCTACTATAACGAATGACTGAAGACCTCGAATGCCTTGTCCCGACTTCATTAGCTCAAGCTTCTCGCAATCATTTATGATTAAAGTGTCAAATGCTTGCAAGTTATTCAGATTAGGTGGCAAGGATTCCAGATTCTCGCATTCGTCAATAATCAGCTTTCGAAGGTTATGGAGGTACTTCAATTCTTCCCCCAAAGATTTGAGATGGATGCAATTATGAAAGCCTAAAACCTGAAGCAATCTGAGACCTCTGAATGTTCCTTTCGGCAAATCCATTTGTTGTGTACCTATAGATAGATACCTGAGGTTGATCAGGTTACCTATGTCTTTGGGTAACTCCTCAAGTGCCTCACATCCTCCGAAGTCTAAATATTCCAGCTTCAACAGCCTGCAAATAGAATTGGGGAGCCTTCTTATCAACTTATTACGACTCAAGTCTAGAAATCTGAGATGACTCAGGTTACCAATGGAACTTGGTATCTCCCCAATAGTGGATTCCCTCAAATCAATAACCCGCATGAACTTAAATCTTGAGAAGCATGTCCTCAGGAAACCTAGAACGTTGATTGCATCTTTTGCTTTATCAGGAAATAGAATGGTCCGTAGTTTCTGTGATTGGAGCATAAATTCAGGAACTGAGTTCTCATCTTCGGGCAAATCTTTTATGGATATCGACACATGACGAACTTTTTCAAGAGCATCTGTGGGACGACTATTAACTGTGGAGTAGCCAACTGATGCCACAGAGATTGCTAAATCATGAACTAAATCGTGAATTTTAAAATGTAACATAGTTTTAAAATCCACCTCAACTTGAAAAAGCGATCTCGAACAAAATTCTCTAACATAGTTTAGCCCAATCTCTTCAAAATTTTGGACTAATCCTGATGAGGATGTGAGGTAGCCTTGTGCCATCCATAATGAAACAATGTCAACACTATCAAAAAGATGATCTTTGGGAAATAGTGAACAAAAAGCAAAACAAGGCTTCAAATAAGATGGCAATGAATCGTAACTCAACTTTAGTGCCTGCATAGTCATGTCATTTTCCTTAGAACGAAACATTTGATCCCTTACCCGTACCCAATCTTGTTGCTCCATCTTTGAATGTAGCATACTCCCTAAAGCATCTATGGCCAAAGGAACCCGTCCACACTTCTTCACAATTTCTTCCCCAATTTTTACCAAGTGTGGATAATGTTGCTCATCTCCTTTCCTAAATGCTCTTCTCATGAACAAGGAGATACAATCATCGTCATCAAGACCTTTTAAGTTATGAGTGTACACGGAATCCATCAGTGAAGCAACTGATTGATTTCGTGTCGTTACAACAACTTTACTACCATTGGCTCCAATGTTTAACAAGGTTTTTAATTCTCGCCACTTACTGGATGTTACACCAGTAGTCCTTGTGTCCCATACATCATCCAACACTAACAAAAACTTCTTACCCCTCAATGTTTGTTGTAAACCCCTTTTCATAAGGTCTAGATTTGGATATTCACACTTTTCTTCGGTTGCAGCAACAATTATGCTCTCAACCAATGTCTGAATAACAAAGGTCTCTGAGACGCACACCCACATCTTCTTCTCAAAGTCTCCCTCTACAACATCGTCATTGTACACCAATTTAGCAAGTGTAGTCTTTCCCAACCCTCCTAGACCTACGATGGATATAACATAAAAGTTGTCGTCATCATCACTCGAGTGATCAGTACCGTCACTCAAGAGATGTTTGATTATTTCTTCTTTATCTCCATCTCTCCCAATAATAGCCAACGGCTCCACTACAGAGTCGGTCATCCTTTCCCCATCCTGCACTCTTGGAACCACATGAGAAGCTTCAGTAGCTTTATCAAGGGAAAACTGTCTCTTTTCCCTGTCAATCTCGTCTAGTCTCACTCTAATCTCTTTTAGTTTGTGGCCCATTTTGAAGTTAAACACTACTGGATTCCAACGAGAGAAGAATTGGTGTACCTTTGCTTTGACTCTACTACTTCTGTTTCTGTTGATGAGCACTTGTTGTCGAAGCTTTTGGAAGTCAAATTCGTCCAATACGTCCTCAGCATCGTTGCAAACATCTTTGAGGTTTCCCAACCAATGAGTGATCAGGGAGTTGTTCATTTGCTTCTCCTCGGCATCCTCCACCACGAGCTTGATGGTTAACATGGTGTTATTGAGCTTCTTTAGCTCAGCCTGTGCTCCCCAAGCCAAGCTAACTTCTTGGGCAGCGTAGGAGGCTAGCCTAGTGGCGACATCCGTAGCAACTCCACTTACAAACTCCATATATGGTGATTGGAATCAAAAGGAAGAAGGAGATTAGATGGACGGGTGAAATAAGTAAAGAAGGGTTCTGTTGTGCTTTAGCATTTTAAGCAAAATGTCCTCCAGTTCATCTAGATCCACACAGGGTCGTATTATAATATATATATAGATATGTTCAATTTTTCCACCCAATTACGCGATACCGATCGATCAGCACATGCCTGAGTAGGGTCCTCGATGGATCCTCCTGGTATGTATGCCATCAACCCAACTATATATATTCATAGTGGGTAGGCTATTCAGCATCAAGACATATGAAATTTGATGACCAAAGTCAGTCTTGGAACATTGCCCGCTTGTTTGCATTGCAATGACCCTGCAGGTCGATCATGAACACATGCAGTCACCTCGAATCTTCCTCGAAATGGAGTTACAGTGAATAACTTTCAACTCTTCTGGATGGAATCGGTACAAGAGTAACAAAATATCGATTGATCGGGTTTCAGTGACATTTATCTATATATGACGATGTGAAGATCAACTTGAAAAGTTCTACACCCCTATTCTAAACTTCTAATAGCCTGCTTAAAAAATCACATCCCAAATTTGCTGCATAGGATCGTTGTTAACAACCTCTCATAGAATGCACACCAAATTCAAGTACATATATGATACAATCTTCCAATCTATGAATTGAATACTTGATGTATCATCTCAATTTATCAAATGTACGTGATTGGCTTCGATACCCATAAGTAAAGATACCGTTTACTCCGAGAATTCAATGATACGGTTTCTAAATAAACTCACTTGGTCACACTTGCAATACAAGAAAATCAACTTACAATTAAATGAAAACACTCAAACAATGAGACGCCCCGATCTTAAAATTAATAACACACAATCACTGAATCACACCATGAGTTCATTTAATTAAGGACTCTTATTTGCAAATTCCACAAACAAGACGTCCCAGTCAGCAGAGCAACACCACATGTTTATACCACACACCATCGTCGTATACATTTTTTGTATGATATTCAGATCTACAGGGCTGGTTGGATGATCTCACTGATGGGGGTGTTGAGTACATGCCTGAAGATGAAGTGAAGGTGGCAGCTGCTGAGAGGCTTAAGATCTCAATGGAACGAATAGCCTTGCTAAAGTCAGCCCAACCTAAAAAGACTCCCAAGTCTGATGATGAGGAGGAAGAAAAGGAAGAAGCAGAAGAAGAAAGCAGTGATGAGGAAAATATGTTGACGACAACGAAAAAGAAAGAAAAGAGAAATAAGGATGGTGAGGACTGAGGAGGAAGATGGCAAGAAAAAGGGACCTACAACCTTGACAAAGACATAGAATACTATTCTATTACAGTAGATGTTGCCAAAAAGACACATCACATACCAATTTGGACTTGAAAGGGTTGATCCCCCGAAATGATATCATGATGTTCTTTCAAAACTACCACCAACTTGCATATGCAGCCATTCGGATTGCGAGCCTTGGGCATACTCCCTGGGTGCGTGGGATCCAAATAACAATCCTGCAGCATCAAATGGTGGTGCACCAATCTGAAACACCAGGTGGAAAAGTAAGATAATATAACGGCCAACTAAGATAAGGTCTTAGGATGTTGAGATGGGTATATGCCAAGGTGATGATGATTTGAAAGAAATGGATTCAGGAGAACTATGGTGCATTTCAGATGGAAAAATAAAACCAGCAATGTCAAAAGTTATGCTATGAGTCTCTGGTAGATTCTAGACAGGTCGCAGGCTTGTCCAGTATGTTCTTAAATAATATAAATCTTGAGATCCATGATGTAACCAGTTGGTCATTAATCCTATATAAAGGAGGTAATGAAACTAGATTGTCATTTAGTTTTAAAAACTTGTGATCCCAAAAGAGACCAACGAGTGAGATTGAAGACTAGTAAAAATAGGTAAGCCCTGATGACTACTAACAAGAAACCCCTTTTAAATGTTTGCATCCATTAAAAACAGCACGGTCTATCAGCAAGGACTATACTGAAAGTAATAGAAGTGCAGTAGACTTACATCCTTTGAAGCAAAGGATTCAATAGAGGGATTCACTTTCACCCTTGCATTGACTGCTTCAAGCTTCAGTGAAAGGAACTACAGAATCCAATTAATAGAGAGAATTAGGCTAAATAGTTTA
This sequence comes from Geum urbanum, assembly GCA_946800695.1. NCBI lineage: Eukaryota > Viridiplantae > Streptophyta > Magnoliopsida > Rosales > Rosaceae > Geum > Geum urbanum. Next base: position 49,249,031 of record OX327012.1, on the reverse strand, counting down.
AAGCAAATCATGAACTAATTAGCAATAGATAGAGCCACATGGGGACAGGACAAGCAAAACCATGTACCTCAACTTGGCGCTGCAGCGACTCTATGTAATTAATTATCTCATCAAGGACAAGTGCTTTCCCAATAAGCTTCTCAGATTAAAAAAAAGTACACTAGGATATGTAAGTTCAGTGAAACAAAATGGAACTGTGAATGATTCCAATATAAATTACGTGACGTTTTAGTATGTAACAACTAACTAGTTCTAATTGAAAGAACAGTATACCTTATTACATCCCGGAACCAAATCTTGAAGAATTTTCATCCTTTCGCTGATCTTTTCTCTTCTTGCCTGCCAAAATAGGCCTGATCAAGTGAGTAAATCATATTAAGGGGGTCGAATTCTTGTTTGATGCTCAGAAAATGCATTACTCTCTCTGCGAGGCTGTGGCTATCAGTAGCTTGGCCCCTCCTCGCCCTCACATGGATATAATCTTGCTTGGGTGGCTCAGAAGGTTTAGTGCTTTGCTCTTCTGCCTTGTCACCATCCCCTGAACTTGTTTCAGCTTCAGCTTTACAATTGCTGTCTTCATTTCTCAATCCATCCAACTTCACCCGCTTCACACTTGAATCATTCTGTTCAAAAAACAGAAAACATCAAACATCCAACACAGGAATCAATCAACCAACACAAATAATAGCTGAACTCATCAGTCATCCAGTTCATTTTCAGTCTCATAAGCCTTAACTCACTTCACATAACACACAACACCATGTAGCAAGCATTAACATCCAAAGCCCACACGACTAAATTCAAACTTTTACAGTTAGCTGACATACCAAGAACTTCATTACAACACAATCTACTACTAACTCAATGAATGTTTCACTGAATGTAGCAAAAACTATGAAGACCTAAAAAACTCAAAGTTAATTCCTTTCAGCCCAAAGTTTATTACTTTCAACTCAAAGTTCATTCTTTTCACCTCAAAGAGTCAAAGTTTAAATCTTTTTAACCAAACAAGATTCATTTTACTTCACAAATTTCACATAAAGCCAAAACCAAAAGCAATAAAAAATTCACTAACCAAGCCGCTACTAGTTGAAACAATCCTAGAAAACTCATCCTCGGAGCTCACATCCTTCCTCTTCCTTCCTCCGCTGCCTCCTCCGCCGCTCTGCTCCGTCACCGTCGATTCCTCAAGAGACCGATCTCTATTCCCGGAGCTCTCTCCAATCCCACCGCCCAAACTCGCCGTCCGGAGACCCGCCTCGCCGCCGAAGGGCCACATCTCCACCAAGCTATACGCCGCCGGGTTCGCCGCCGTGAATGAAGACTCGTTGATCAGCGGAGGATCCATTTTTTTGGGCCTCACAAACCCGAACTACTCATCCGACCCGAACCCGGAAAAGCTAGAGAAGAAGAGGAGAAAAAAGAGAGCTTGTGTCTTTTTTGGTGAGTGAGGAGCTTATACTGAGTTGATGGGTTTATTTAAAAGCTTGATTTGGAGTGAGAAAGATTTGAGTTTTAGTTAGAGAGAGAGAGAGAAGCAGTGAGTACTGCTCCATTTAGCTACAATAAGAGTACAAAGAGAGGACAGTGAAAGCTTGAGAGCGAGATGAGATTAAGAAGAAGAAGAAAGGCTCTGTTGGGCATAGGCCTCATTTGGCCCGCGGAGGTCCACAAGGCTCGAGAAGCTCAAGTTCAACGCGATCTGAAAAATGTCTGCAATAGGTCTGGTCCGTTGGTCCGTGGACAGGGCTTAGGTTTAGTGTCTCAAGTCCGGCCTTACCCGTAGGCTCGGCCCGAAAGTCTTTCTTTTATTTTAATTTCTAACATTTAATATATGAATTATAATTTAGACCTATATAAAAAAAACTTGCAATAAGTAAACAATGTTGTAATCTCTTTACTGGTTCAATATTCTCTTTATATAAAGAACCAAGACTAAGAAAATAAGACTACAACAAATTACTAGTTTAATTTTTTCTTTATATGTAATCGCTCTTTAAAGTGAGAACAAACTCTAATGTTTCTTTTTCTTCATACTACACTTTTCTTGTCTACTTGGATAGTTGGATTTGCTCTTAAATTCTCAATTTACTTATTTGGCCATAATGAATAAATTTAGTAATATATAAAAAATATATTTTATTCTTTGTTTTGAAAACACTATATGAGTTTTAATTTGATGTTTGAGTATTAATCTAATGTTTACGACTAGTGCATTGAAAAATTATTTTTTATATAAAAAATAATTAGGCTCGGCCAGACCTGATTCTAAGGACTTTACAATTATGCTTAAAGTCTGGCCCGCCCCGTAATTATTATACTTTCTTGAAAATCCAATCCGGCCCGTTGACGACCCCTAGTTGGACAAGTGTGTGTTTAAAAGGAGATACAAGAACACTAGGATTGCTTCACTACCGTTGGATTTAGTGTGAGGGACACGTGTGAGAAAGCTTATATGTATACGAATCTGTTATACTAAATCAAACAAAGTCTTCACAATTTCAAGAACTTTGGTAAAAGAAAGTATACTTCATTTAGAACAATACCTGGCAATTGAGGTGTGCTAGACAATAGAGTAAATTGCCAACTCCAATGGACAAAGTTCACAAAGAACACTCCATATGCCCCGTACATTTGTGCTAAAGTCACTCACTGTTCATGTGAGAGAGCTTGGCATCTTGTTCTGTTGAGACTTGAGAGAGATTATGGGGGAAACAGAAATTGGTGGGTGTTACTGATCAACGCAATACAAGCCTTCCAATATGTTCAAAAGGAAAAGAGTTTTATGCATCATTTAGATAAGCCTAACCACCGCCTTGTGGAGAATAGCTTTGAGCTAGAGAGCACCAATACCATCACTGCCTAACATACACAACCGTAGCTAGCTTTCTTACTTGTCACAAAACACAAGTGCCTAACTTGCCTAGCAGAAAAATGACACTCAGCTAAGCAAGCATAGTTACACTTAAGAAAGTGAGTTCGAGATGATGCTCAAGATAGTTTTCTGTTCAAACCTCATGCGCTGGAAACTTATTTGCTAATGAAAACTGACTTCCCATTTCCTCATTACACCTTTGATTTGGACCATCTCCCTCTTTAGGAGACTCCTATTTCCAATTGAGTTACCAATTGTGATGCAATAACATAGATTTGGAATAGGGTTAAATGCCATTTCATTTTCCATGTCCACCTCATGCATATATAGGTCTTTGCTTTCCCTGCCTCTACATGCTTCATGCCAAGTTTCCTCTGTCACATCTATATAGCTAAAGTTGAACCAAAATCTGTAAGAAATGGTAAAGAGTTCTAAAGACCATGAACGGTCAAATATAACTCAATTGGATTGTTAAAGTGAGGATCTACACCATAAATGCAAGACTATTGGGTAAGAAAACAGTGTCATTTCCATTCCATTACATAGATCAGTTCACAATCACTATCATCTTAATAGCTAATAGCTTAATTTAGCATTTCTCTGTTTTCAGTTGAACTGGTGTCCTAAGTTTTGTGTCAACATCGAGTAAATAGCACAATGCCAACCATGATGTCTAGTTCATACAGTAGGGTTTCAGAAGAGGTTGCGTATCTATATTGGTATGATTTGGTATCATGACCTTTCTACTCTTTGGTCAAATCTCTGCCACTGGAATTGTACTGTTGGAAAGTATGGTCTGGTTGGTTCTTACATGTTACTCTACACCACTGTAAAATAATAGCTTGAAAATCATACAGAGACTGATAGATGAACAGATACAGAGCAAATTGATAAGAGAGTTAGAGATACATTAAAACCAGACAGTTCTGGTCAAACTCCTCATGGTTTTGGATACATAAATGGACAGTCACTGTACAAACGCCGTGGACAACAAGGTCCCATATCCATGTCCATGTGCACCTAACACAAGCTACAGCACTATAACTAATACTCATGGCCTCTCTCCTTGATTCATAGGAGCACAAGGACCCAATGTCCAAGCAAGTTAAATGATTTGGGGTCCAAGAACTACCTATAAGGGTTTACCTTATGGGCCTCTATCTCTCTTACTAGTGTATATAATGCAATAAAGTTCAATAAAAAAGACATGTTCCAAGACCCTTTTAGATGAAATGTGACCAATGCAGACTAGCTTCCGAAACTTATATCACATTACGCTCATAATAATGCAGTCTAGAAGTACATATGCGGAACATTGACCAGTAGTACCATCTATTGTTCAATCAATGCATGCCACAATGCCACATTTTTTTTATCTCAATTACTGAGCTTCTGAGCATTTTCATTCTTTTCTGAGAATTTGAAGTCATGTGATTCCATTCCCATCATACTATGAATACTAAAACAATGGAGCCAAGCTACGCTAGAGGGCAGTCAATAATCAATAAGCTAAAAAACATGAAAGGAAACACACAAAAAGGCAGAGAAAGAGTTGTAAGGAGCTATATTATTCTGTAATGACAGATGCATATAGGCTACAGAACTAGCAGAACAAGATATCTGACTGAATTAGACATTTACTAAGCCCCATATTAAGTTAACAAGAAAGTAAATGTCTTCTACAAACTCACAAAGTATAAAGATTTAAGCTTTTTTGTTTTGTTTTCTGCTGCATAAGCACTGTACAAGCTGGAAAGAATTACACAACTTATTTCTAAAGCTTTTCCTGAACTTCTTCTTCTTCTTCCTATGCTAAACAAGATTGGAAAAAAAACTTTCAGTCTGCTCTCTGTACTGTGGTCTTAAACAAGAGGATGTACAACTTTTGATCCATCGAGAAATACATAAATCCACTTACTGAGTGTGTCACAAAAGAACCAAAACTTGTTCCAACAATACAATGCCATGCTGGTCCATATACCCCATCAAATTCCTGCACACAAAAAAAAACCCACAAAACCCAATTTTCAAATCACAATCTCAATCAAAAATGAACTACACATAATCAAGCCAACAACTAAATCAAATTTTCTACCTTTTTGAGTGTCAAAGCTAGAGTCTTGGATGTGAACTTCTCTAAGCTATCACAAGTCTTTCTTGCAACTTCCACAGCATGGATCTGCATAAATGGAGGCATATCAACTGAGACCACTTTGACACCATTGCTTGCAAACACATCTGCCAACCTATTCAGCTGAACCTCAGCTGACCCACCACCAAGTGATCTCCTTCTTCCACCACCCAAAGAAGCCAAAGCTGAGGAAGCTGAAGCTGATGAATAAGTTGAAGAAGAAGAAGAAGAAAGTCTCCTACTTTCATACTCTTGCTCATGAACCTCTTCTTCTTCTTCTTTGAGACCCATGAGCTCCATCTTCACCACCACCTCCTCAACTCTCTTCTTATCAAACTCCTTAATGGGTTTCTTGGGTACCTTGTCTTTTGTATGTTTGATAACATTGGTGGTGTGTATAGGACTTGGGAGTGGATTTTGAGTGGTGGGTCTTTGAGTTGTGCGGAGTCTGTGACTTGGGTTTGGTCTTGAAGAGGGTTTGGGGTGAGTAAGCGGCTCTGGTTCTGGTGTTGCTAAAATGCGCCGGTCAGTGGTTGTGCGGTTAGCCATGACTGGTTTTTGGGGAGAGATGAAAAATGGAAGAGGGAAGTGTTAAACTAAACTAAAGACTAAAGAGTGTTGTTGAGTTTAAGAATGGTTATAGTGTTATGGAGGGTTTTTGTTGTGGTGTGTTTTGGTGGTGAAGTGTGGAGTCAGAAGTGGTGTGTTTTCAGAAGGATGGAGACTTGTGTGGTTAGATCTGGCGCTTTTTGTTTTAACGTGCGCCGTAGGCGGAGGCAAAGGGAGGAGTTTGACAGTTGACTCCTTCACTCCATTACATTGATCCATTGCTAGAGTATAGCTCTTTTGGCCCTCCCATTGCTAGAGTATAGCTCTTTTGGCCCTCTAAGGGCAACAAACATTTGTGTCTTCTAAGCATAGGGCAACCAACAATTTGGTCACTAGTATAATGAACCAATCTCGGGGACATGAATGGGTTTGAGCAATAATTCAGTTGGTACACCACACTTACGAAATACTATAGTACTCCCCAGAGTACAAAAAAATTTCAGTTCAGTTCTAACTCTGTTATCGGAGATTGGAGATTGATTTAGCTCATTATCTATGTTGATAGATGTGACTTTGAGTTCTGATTGTATTTCCTTCTTACACTAATTTTACTAACGTGAATCGAAATTGAAGAAGAAAATTGGTTTTCATGGCTTTTCTTCTTTTACATCAAGAGGAGGATAACAAGAGAGCAGAGCAATTGAACAATGGAATATCTGACAAGCGAGGTAGAAGTACAACAATAATTGAACCAAAATTATTAGTCTGGCGTGTTCCAGTCTTTACTGACCATCCCGTTACAGCTTTAGTTGTGACTTGTGAGTTGTGACAGGCTTTACTAATTTTTACAAGCTCAAGCTTCTGGTAAAGATTGGGACCATTGATTGACAAAATTATAAGTCCCTGAAGTTTGAATCTTCCACTTGAAGAGATGTGGTGAAGATGGTCTAGTTCTTGTCAAGATGTTCTTCATTGTAACATTACTGGTGTCTTCAGATCGCACACATGGTACACACGGCGAAATAACTACATAACTATCTAATTCCATGGACTTGGCAACCGAGCATCTCTGAAAGTAGAAGTTCCTCCCGATGCTGCAGGGGACGGAGAGGATGCAACAAAGTTTGTTCCTGATGCAGATATTGTCGGCAGATTTGCAGGAGGAAGCCCTTGCTGCCCTGTGGGAGCAAAGCGTGACGGACTACTACCAGTAGCTACCAAACTTGCCCAGGAGGGGTGTGGAACCTGCATATAAAAATTTCATGCACAAAATGAGTTCTTGGAAAAGATATATACTAAAACAGAGACATCATACTCAAGTCTATGTTTCTTATGGAGATAATGATATGGCTAATGCAAGTTCCAAACTTGAGCTTACAATTGAAAAAGACTCTCCACTCAAAAGCTTTCACAAGACAAAATGGCAGAACCATAAACATTGATCAGCAAAAATGAGAAATAAGCAAATGCATATAGGGTTCGCTTGTAACATAAAAGCAAGAGAGGCCAGAATACATTACCGAGCTGTGCTGAACAAAGGCTGGCCTTCTAAGAGGAGATTCTGAAGAAGGTGATGTACTGTTCATCTGATGCATATGGCGAGGATGAAAGTTATGATTCGAAAGCTCATCACCTTCAACCCCCTCCATATCACCACTACCATTCGCCTCAGAACCTAGCCTAGGAGGCACTTGCCTACTCATCGACCCAGAGTCATTTGTTACATCCACCTGCAGCAAAACAGACGGGCGAACCACAATTCCTTGTACACTACTCCGTCTCTTCAATTCCTCCTCTGCATTCAAGATCTGCAAAACCACAATCAAGCAAACACCCTTAAACACCTCTCCTTCCAAATACAACATATTAGATACACTAAAATCAAAGAAGTCTAAAGCTAAAATCTTTACCTGCTTCAACACTTGGACTAGATTATGCTTCTTCTGATTCAAAACCTCCAGCTTCTCCTCCACTTCTCTTTTCCTCTTTCGCTTCTCATCCGACAAATCATCCTTCGTCTAATCACATAAACAAAGACCAATCTAGTTTACTGACCATTAATCACAACAATTCACAACTATGCAATCACAACATTTGATTTCTCAATCAAATAAAGACTCAAACTTTTTCTCCACACATTATAGTTCAAAAGTGTCAATTCTCATAAAACGACGACGTTTTTTCCATACCTCAGAATTAAGGTTTTCCAATTTATCAACTTTCTCAACCTTCACTGCTGCCGCTGAATCCTCCCAAACTTTCTCATCAGGTATAACAGCAAGAGCTAAATCGGACACGTCACCAGATTTCGCCGCCGCCAAATCATCGCCGTCGGGTCGTCTGTTGTCCTTAGCCGCCTCGCCGGAAGTGCCAGCTTGGCAATCGGAAACATTCTTCGCCGGTGATTCTTCGAATTTCGGCAAAGTTCCCACCTTTACAGCTTCGATGAGCTGGTCGGTAGCTGAATTAGGGTTAGGGTTAGGGTTAGGGGAGGTGGTTGCGGCGGCGGAGGAGGAGGAGCGGAGGCGAGAGAGGGCGAGAGAGCGACGGGTCAAGAGGGATTTGAAGTTTTTGAGGGAGATTTTGGGGGTGGGCATGAGCCAACGGCGAGGGACGTCGGGGACGCGGTGGAGGTTGCCTCTGTAGAGCGAAATCGCCACCATTTTTGCCAGTCGAATTTTTTTTTTTTTTTGCTGTCTTCTGGATTCTTTTTCAAATTTTGGTAGGAATTTTTGTTTAGGAAAAGTAGTTTTAAAGTAGGGATTTATTTATTTTTAAACAACTAGTAAAGTCGAAAAATTTAGAAGCGGCTTTTAGGAGAAGCACTTTTACTCTTTTAGGTTAATGTACTTGATTAGACTAAACAGAGTTACTAGTTCACAAGTAATCTTTTTTTTTTCGATAGTTCAAGTACACTCTTGTTACAATGTTTCTTTTTAACTATCAAGAATAGATTGAGATTTAACTCTAATCAGTATCTACGAATTTCAAATTCAAAGGTGAAAGTTTCACATGTACAAGCAGATTTTTATTAGCTCGGTCTGTTTGTAGTGGATATCACTAATTAGTTCGATTTGAGTATGAGTCCAATTCATATTCGTTTCCTACTTTGTCAATTTTGATTTAAAAGTATAATTTCGAAATGTCTTTTGATAATAATTTTACAGTTATTTGTCATATATACCACTTGCAAAAATCATATCAACACTAATAAATTTTGCTATATTGAATTTTTCATCAAGATTTAAATCACAAATATTTACATGTAACACCAAATCAAGCTTTCAAGTCTTTTATTGCACTAAAGCACATATACAAAATCATAACCACTAGGGAAGGGAGCATTATATAGTTTTAACACATTAACAGCATGATTGCATGAAAGGCATAAATCCCAACAGAAGCCTTAGCTATTAGGATCTTATTATGAGGTTATAGCAGGATTTCACTGCAATGTTATTACTTTTTACTGATCAGAAGTAAAATGGTTCTTCCAAAAGCAGTTCAGGAAACTCCAAGAACAAGTCATTCTCTTTAGCTACCATGGCTTCCACAAATGAACTGTCACATGGATCATCAGCTGTAGTAGCCTCTACTTCATTGTTTGACATGCCATAACAACTCATCCCCACATTTGATGTGATCTGTGCTTGCTGGTTCAACATCTCTTTTGACGAAAACTCAGCCATTTCACTTTGCATACTCGCTTCAGTTGGCGCAAATGCGTCTTCTAGGAGAAAATTGCTCCATCCAAATGCCAAAGCTGATGACTTTTCTTGCGCGGCAGCGGATGAACAAGTAGACGAAGACGATGAAGACAACGAGCTTTTGCTGTAGAAATTAAGCTGGGAAGGTGCAGTGTTGGTGTTGGTTGTGGAGTTGGAGACGTCTGTCACATATTTCATGGCTTGCAGCTGTGTGAGAAGATCATAAGGTTGGTAGTAGTCATATTTTGTGGCTTGAGTTGGTTCAGTTTTGGCTGTTGGCACCAAAACATTGTTGTTGAAGTTGGAGAACCCTTGTGTGTATGGTGAATCTGACTTCAACAGCATTGCATTTTTCAAGTCCTTGTTCAGAGAAGCACCTATGCCGATTCGCATTCCAGATTTCGGTAGGCCACCGATGTTACCATAGTCAACTAAAATTTGGGAGAAGGGCTTGTGAGTTACAGGATCAATTCCCATACCAGTGAGCTTCTTTTTCAGCTTGGCGTTCCAGTAGGTCTTCACATCAATGTCTGTCCTCCCTGGAAGTTGTTGAGCTATTATAGGCCACCTAAACCACAGAAAGCCATGACATATTACTATGAACCAAACAAAGACAGCAATCACATCTTGAATCAGATACCATAGAAGTATAGAAAAAATAGAAGTGTATATATAGAGGAACTATGATCAAATTTCATGTGTGTGCTTAAGACAAAGGAACAAGCACAACGTAGCTGCAATATGGTATAATCATATGGATGTGTTTGACAATAAAAATGGCCTTGGAAAAAATTTAGAACTAGAATTTGAATACAAATATACCTGCTACCAATGGTTGCATGAAGCCTAACTATCATATCTTCCTCTTGAGGTGTGAATGTTTCACACTTCAGATTAGGCCACAAGCAACTACTACCCCATTTAGGCTTGCAACTCTTCCCACATCTTGTAGGTCCTGTAAACACAATCATACTTACATTTTGTTAAATTAGCCTTGAAATCTGGTATGTATGTACTATTTGATCCACACTCTGTGGAGCTTATGAGCTAACAATATGAAACCTCAAACTCTAACCTGATGATCTTTGTGATATATAAACTAGTATGTTTTCGTCTTCCTCTTCAGTCCAAATACCCTTCTTCACATTGATCAGCTTGTCACAACAAGCAGGAGGTCTCCCCATCTTATCTGCTAATCCAAAACTTCACTTAAAATCACTAAACGAAAGGCCGAAAAACCAAAAAGAAAACTATATCGAAAAGTAGTCTGATTATAACATAGTCTGCTCTTTGAATTGAAAGAGATTTGTGATGATGAGAAAGAAAGAAGAAAATGTACTGGTTTGAAGTATAACAAGCGTGGGACTTTGGGAGGCAAGAGATGCATGAGGCTTATGCTTCAATTTAACTAAACTTGCATAATGAAAAGGCGCATCAGCTGTGTGTCAAATTAAAATACAGGTCTCACCATTGCTCACATGCTTGGATAGTTCAAGAGCATTAAGAATTTAAGATTCTGGTTCGAATCGGGTGGATTATTCGGTTAAGCTTAGATTAAAGTTAAGTAAAATAGCATAAACAAATGGTTGTTTAGATTATTCTTCCTTCTGTGCAAAAGGAAATGACTACTGCTGTGTAGCTTTCTCATGATATCACAAGCTTGATGATACTATATCTATCTTAAACAAGAGGATCATTCAACTAATCGAATAGTTAAATCGAAACATGCAAATAATCAAGCCTCAAACAGAGGAAGAAAATTTCTTACCGATTATTGAAAGCTTTTCTTTGTCAAGAACTTCACTAGTCAAGAATTAAGACCCTGCAGCCTATGATGTTAATGATGAGAAGAACAGATGAAAGGAGAAACTTTATCCATCATTCAGTAGTTATTAGTGGAACAATTACCTCTAACACTTATCTACCATCCAACTCATCTTTCTAACTCTTTTTAGAAAATGAGACGGGGTAACTGCTACCCCTGACTATTATTTGTATTAATCAATGGAACTTGAGACGGAGGGGATAATAAACCTTCACTCCGTGCTACATAGTTTATATTACAATTATTCTCAAAGAGAACATCTTGGATAATCACAGGTGTCTCCTCACTCCAAAACTCGTCTAACTTAAAACAACTAGCAAGATGAGCAAGTCGATGAGCCACACTATCTTGTGAGACATGTCTTACTTGAACATTAGTAATAGAATGCAAACAAGCACGGCAATCCTCAATCATACCTCCAATCTCTGAGCGATCTTCAAGGCGTGCATTAAGTGTGGTCACTGTTATAACGTTATCACTCTCTAACTCTACAACATTCCAACCATGGTAAATAGCTACAAAACACAGAATTTTTAAAACCTCAACCTCCATCTGCAGGGCAGACATAACATGAGCAAAGGGACGTGCAAGGGCTGCTAGACACATACCAGTATCGTCTCGGGCAATAACACTAATTCCACCACTTCCCTCGTTTGTTAGGAAAGCACCATCTACATTGATTTTAATTCTTCCTCTCGGCGGACATTACCATCTGACCGATGGTCTTCTTTTATTGGGTTGGGGCGGCTGAGCCACTTTGAAGTCATCTAACCACCGACGAGCCCACTGAACAATATTCAAAGGAATGAAAGAACTCCTTCTCTATATAGCATTATTTCTTCCTGTCCAAATGGTCCATAACAAGACAAAAACTAATCAAGCTCTTCTTTAGGCAAATCATTCTCTAACCCCTGTTTCTACCGAATTACGCGCGGGGGCGTAACGGGGCAGAAGCAACACGGATACACTTCATCTTCCTTCTCCTCCTGGTACGTCCGAACGGTAGGGCTGTTCGGATGGGCGGGCGCCTTCTCCTCTTCGTGCGTGCGGGCTCCTTCTACTGTCGGATGGGTCTCCTGTCGGGCGCTACCTTCTTCTTCTCTCGGGCGTTCGGATGCAGCTGTTAGAAGAATACAACAATGAACAGGCGGTCAGGGGTCGAGACGGGGTGGCCCGCCTTCAACGCTTCGATGCCTAAGTCAGATGATGTATTGGATATAACAGTCAAGCGAACGTGCGAGCAGTGTAGTGTTGGGATTCAAGATCTCGTTACCTGTAATAAATACCTTACATATATAGGTGGTTGAGTTTGGAGTTTGTTGGTGTTCTTCGATGTGGGACAACCTGTACTTGCTAGTGTGTGATCCGTGCGTTCGAGCGTGCGCCTGGCGGGCGCGTGTGCGCTCGGATGGGGCCGGTCTGGTGAGTGAAGTTGGAGCCTCCTTGGTGGTCTTGCATGTGGTCGGGTAGATGTTGCTAATCTTCTTAAGGGGATAAGTATGTTAATCGTACAACTAATGATGCAATACTAACAAGTCCCCCAAGTCCCCAAGTCAAAGAGAACTTTCTTGACTGGGGAGTTGAAAAAGGGTGTGCGATTAACAGGAATACTTATCCGATTGAGCAGGGGTCAGGATCCTGTGACCTCCTGTGACCCCCAAGTCCCCCAACTCTCCGGTCAAGAAAGGGCTCGCATGACGGAGTGGGACCTGGGCGTCCGAGCGTGTGCCTGTTCGTTCGATGGTGTACCTGTTCCTGTTTTCTGGGCCTGGCGTCCAAACTGATCTTGCTAGTTTGGACCCGCGCGCCCGTGGGATTGTTGCATGTTCGTGAGTTGGTGTACCTACGGGGCCGGCCTCCAAGCAAGACTTGCTATATATGCTTGGGAGCCGCGCGCCCAGATAGGGTGGGTCTTGTAGGTATTCGTAAGTGTAAGAGATATACAGATACATGTATATAGGCAGATAGGTATATGGGGACATAGGTATATATAGGTATATATAGGTATATGGGGACATAGGTATATATAAGTATATATAGGTATATGGGGACATAGGTATATGTAGGTATATATGTATGGTATGATGCATGAATGTATGGTATGAGGTGTGAGTATGCAAAATGTTGTCCGTACGCCAGTTATGGGATACACTGCGCACGCCGTACGTCAACGGGGATGCCGTCGCGTACGCTGTAGCGTCAACGGGGTGATCAGAACCGCGACCTACAAGTGTTGCGGCGCCCACGATCACGTACTCGTGCCACTCTTCGGCCTTAGCGCGCGCAGAGGCCTCTGCCGCCTAACCCGGGAAGATTTCGCGCCCGGAGAGGACGGACCCCACACCCGGTCTATGCTCATCGGTCTCGGGCCCTTAGGAGGAGAGGACGTACCCCACACCCCCCAGCCGGAACCCGAGTCGAAGAATCGATCGTTAACGTTACGCACATGGAGGGGAAGAACCCCACACCCGTGTCGCCCATCGAGCTTAGCCCTGCTAATTCGGCTTGTACCTTTGCGATCGTCGAGGAGGGGCGCACCCCACACCCGCGTCGTGTCCGTGGCCTATAGGGGGGGACGGGCCTCACATCCCTACTAGGACTTAGTTAGGCGTACGGAGGGGAAGAACCCCACGCCCGTGGTCGCCTATCGCGTTTAGCGCGCGCAAAGAGGGGACGAGCCCCATGCCTGTTGCCGCCCAAACCGATTTTAGTTCGTCAGGAGAGGGGACGTGTCCCATGCCTCTGCTAGGAATGAGCTGCCGCACGGAGGGGAAGAACCCCACGCCCGTGGTGCCCATTGATTTTTGGAATGCCCAGAGAGGGGACGAACCCCATGCCTCTGCTTTGGAATGAGGCGGCGTATGGAGGGGAAGAACCCCACGCCCGTGCCACCCTTTGGCGCGCGCAAGAGAGGGGACGGGTCCCATGCCTGTTGCCACCCATCGATTTTTGGGATACCCAGAGAGGGGACGAACCCCATGCCTCTTCTTTGGAATGAGGCGGCGTACGGAGGGGAAGAACCCCACGCCCGTGCCACCCTTTGGCGCGCGCAAGAGAGGGGACGAGCCCCATGCCTGTTGCCGCCCATCAATTTTTGGGATACCCAGATAGGGGACGAACCCCATACCTCTGCTGCTTAATCTGACCTGCACTTGTGCGAACGGATGGGACGTGCCCCACACCCGTCTCCCGTTGGTTCCAGGGACTGCAAGGGGAGGACGGCCCCCTTGCCCTTTTCATAAGGGCAACCTGTATCTTTGCGTACGGAGGGGACGTACCCCACACCTGTCGCCTGTTGGTCTCAGCACCTGCAACCTGCCAGGGCGAAATTGGTGCGTCGATTGCTAATGGTGCGCACACGGGGAGAACCCTACGCCCGTTGCGCCCGTCAAGTTTAGCGCGCCATGCCTATTGCCGCGTAAACCGTGTTGCCAGTTCTTACCGATGTGCGCGCAGTAGTGTTTTACCTTGTTTGGATGTGCGCGAGTGATCTGTTTCCACCGGTCGTGTGGGCGGTGTGGCTTGCTTTGGTTTTGGTGGTACGCTGATGAGGCGGTTGAGGTGACATTCATTTTGATCTTCCCCTTGGGGACCGGTGTGATAAATGCTGGCTGTCGTCTTTAATGCTGGCGTCGTCATGATTGCTTGGAGAGCAGGCATCACGCGCGTGGGCGCGTGGGAGTGGTGCATGGGTGCCACGTGTCGAACTGGTGGGGATCGTGCTAGGGTTTGTATTCAAGGCGGGAAGATGATGGGTTGGCACGGTTACTGAGAAGGGCAAGTGAACCGGTCCGTGCCACGTGTCACGATCCGATGGTGGGTACGTGAGAATGGACGGCTGGCGTTCGCTGGCTGACGTCGGTCGATTAGTATAAATAGGGGTGTGGTCTGTCTTTTTCATCACTTTCATGACTTACAAAATCTCTGCTGAAACTGCCCTGCGATCTGCTTCCTCGAGCTTTTCTGTGTTTGTGTCCTCCATTGCCGGAATACGTGCTCGACGTGCATACTCAATCCTACCAACTCAGTCTGGTGAGGCCCTCGTCCTTGGTTCTGTTTGTTTTTTTTTCTTTGTTGTTGTGTTTCTGGATTTGTGGGTTTTTTCTGGGTGTTTTTGTTTGTTTCTCTCAAGAACGGGGTTTGTTCTTGAGGTGGGGTGGGTATATCTGTTTTGGGTGGTATTTGGTGGGTTATGATGTTTCTGGTGGTCCTGCCTCAGTTGCATGTGTTGCCCTTTTTCGGCCATGCGCCCACTGCATCCTGGCGCATGCCACACGGGCGGAAGTTCCCCAACCCTGTGGCGTGCGCGGCATGGGCGAGTGCCCGAAGGGCGCAGGCGTGCCAACTGTGTTGTAGTGTCTAACAAGGAATAGGGTAATTTTACGAAGTGTTGTATCTGTTTGCTAACCTTTCGTGTGTGCGCTTGCAGTGAAGAATATGGATGAAGCAGTCAAGCGTCGTTTGCTTAGAATGCGGGGTGCTGCCGCGAAGGTCCATGGGGTGGTGGATGACGGTGGTGGCCCGTCCGGCGTGGGGGATAAGGTCCGGCGTCCGCTGCCCAGGGGTGACGTGGGTGCCCCTGCCCTGCCCGTCCAAGTGCCACAAGCGGATGCTCCCCTGCCGCCATCAGGTGATGTTGCTGGATCCGAGGCACAGGCCCAGGTGGAGCGCGAGCAGCAGCAGGTCGTGCGGGATGGTGTGGTGGATAGGCGGGAGGTTGTTCTTGCGCTGTCGTCGTCAAGTCGCGTGGTCGTCGTGCTTCCATCTTCAAGTTGGGCGATTGTTTCAAGTCGACCTTCAAGTCCTCCACAATGCTCTTACTCTCCAAATCCCCTATCCTTGGGTGCGCCAAAGTCTCCCCCGCAAGGGAAAGGTGGGGAACGGGCGCAGAAGCGGGCGCGGATGGAAGACTCCCCTCCCGGCGCCGCTCCAGGGTCGGGCGATGATGTTGTGGATGTGGTGCGTCGTTCGCTGGTGGATGATGCTGCCGCGCTTGCGTCCCTGCTGCCGCCGGTGGAGGATGCCCCTTCTGACGGGCTGGATGCGGTTTTTGGTTCGTGCACCCGCCTGATGCAGCAGGTCTTCCGCGTCCGCTCGCGGGAGATTGCGGAACTTGCACGCCTGAGGGCTGACGCGCTGGAGCACCGGAAGGTGGTGGATCGGTTGGTGGCCAGTCGGGATAAGGCTAATGACCTGGCGCGGCGGTACGTCGCTCGTGCGGACGAGGCGAATACCCGGGCGGAAGAAGCTGCTGCCTGTGAGGCCTTGGCTAAAATTGATAGGGATAAGGCCGTGGCCGAGATGGAGTGTCTGCGTGGCGTGCTAAGGCGCGTGCGTGCTGAAGCAGCCGCCCAGGAGGCGTTCCTAGAGTCTGAGGTTGAGAGGCTGGCGGGCGCCGAGGTTCCTGCGTATGAGAGAGTGGCAGGGCCTTCTAGGGAACCTGCTGAGGCGGAGCTGGATCCGGTGGTCATGCGGGTGGATCCGGGCGAGCAGGCGGAGGCTGAGGTAGCGTCGTCAGAGGAGGGTGAAGAGCTGGATGTTGATACGGGGGTGGAGTAGAGTAGCTTTTCCTTTCCTGTTTTGTAATAGAGTAGGTTGTGTAATTGGGCGAATGAATGAAATTTCTGTTCTTTCCGTTTGTGTGCCTTGCTTCTTCTTTTTTTGGCATCTTTTTTTTTAAATGACTCGTGCGAACGCGCAAAGCAAAGTGTTACATTTATGCGAATGGCCTATCCCCAGTCCCCCAGTTCCCCGAGTACATGGGCGGGCGGGTCAAGGACGAGCGGGCGCGAAAATATAAGCCAACGGAAAGAGCACAACAAAAGTACAATATAATAGGGTTCTAATGAGAGTACTTCCCCAAATGTTGGATGTTCCATGGGCGGGGTGTCCCTCTTCCGTTAGATCGCCTCCCAGTCCCCCAGTTGGATTGGTTGGGTTTTTGAATGCGCTGGTCTGGATGATCGGTCGGTCCGTTTCCTCGCCCTTTCAGTAGATTGTCTGAGGTGTGGTCCCTCGCCGTTCGTGCGCGGATCGCGCCCTGCGATCCGTGGGCTCCAAGGCGAGAACTTCCTGCCTGCCCCGAGGCTCTGTGGTTTCCTCGTGATTGTATCCCCGAACGTGCCCGATCCCACGCTCGATTGGGAATCTTCCCAAGAGCAGGTGCCCTGCGATGATCAATTTTAGTTTGCAAATTCCTGGCCTCCCGAGTATGGCGTTGTAGGGGGAGGGGTGTCCATTACGAACGGTAGGGTGCTGTCCTTCGGGTTCTCCTCCTCGTCCCTTGCCGTGAAGCTGATGGTGGGCGCCTCCTTCCTTCCTGCTTTGGGCGCTCTCCCTGCCCCGATTACCAGCACATCCCTGCTCGAGAGATCGGGCGATGATGCTCTCTCCTTGCGCTTGCCCCCGGATATCGTGTTGATAGTCCCACGGGTCCTGGCGCCCGTCTGGCGCTGTTGTCCTTCCGCCCTGGGAGGGATTGTTCGCTCGTCCTTCATGTCTTCGAGGGCCTTCTTCAGCATGATGCAGCTGTTGGTATGGTGGGTGGCGGCATTGTGGAATTCGCACCATACGTCCGGGAGTTGGCCGGTCGGAGCCCATGCTTTCGTCATGTTGTTCGGTGGCGGTATTCGGTGTCAATGCAGGCGGAGCAGGTACTCGGGCGACTGCCCGTCGATCGTGAAGACCTCCTGTCCCGCCGGCCGGTAGCGTGGCGCTGGCGGAAAGAGGGCACCCAGCTGCGCTTGCCCCCGCGCCTGGTTGTAGTTGTTGCCCTGATGTCCGCGGAAGAAAGGCCTCTGGTAATTCTGCCAGTTCGTGTCCCGGTTCCTCTTGAAGCCCCCGGTTGGCCTCTCGTCGTCCGCCAACTATCGGGGTTGGGCGTTCATTGCTTCTGGTCTGCTGGAGCTGGGCTCGGAGGCGGACCCGTACACTCGCGTCTCAACTAACGCCTTCTGTACAACCAAGTCCATAATCTCGTCGTAGTCGAGATGCTCCTTCCTCACAAGCTTCTCTACGAATGGGGTGGCGAGTAAATTATCCATCAGGGCGACCTTGGCCACTCGCTTGTCAAGGTCCCTGCACGTGCTGGCGAGCGTCCTCCACCGGTTGATGTAGCTTGACAGGCTCTCGTCCATCCCCTGGCGGACCTTGAGGAGGATGCCCGTAGTGTTGTATTTGCCTTGGAGCCGGTAGCGCTTCTGGAAACTCTCCGCCAGCTCGAGGAATGAGTGGATGGATCCTGGCGGGATCTCGTAGAACCAACTCCATGCTTCTTCCGCCATTGTTTCCTGAAATAGGAAACACAAGGTTGGGTCCGAGTACCGGGTTCCGTCCGTGGTGGATCGAAACTCGTCCACGTGCGCGCGTGGGTCTCCACTCCCGTCGAACCGGGCGATCTTTGTTATCTTGGGGTGGGGGTCCCTTCCCCGCTCTAGTATGTGCGCCGAGAACGGACTGACCCGGGGGGCGAACGTCCCGCCCTGACCGGCCAACTTGTCCTTGCGCAAGCGTGAGACTTCCTCCGCTAGCTCCTCCATCCTCCGAAGGATCAGAGCGTTGTTCGTCGGGGGCGCTGACTCCTCCACAGGTGAGGGCGCTCGGGCCGCCTGGGTGTTGGTTCTGGCGAATGGGTGTCGCTCCTCACTGGTGGTCTCCTGGGTCTCTTCGTGCTGCTCCATCTGCTGGCTGATGAGCGTGTCTAGCCGCTCCTCCAACCTCTGACGGATTTGGCGCTCCTCTGCTCTCTCGAGCGCCGCCTCCCGTAACTCCTGGACCAGGCTACTAATGCGCCCCTCGTCGTCGTCGTTCCTGTCGGCCGCTAGTACATTCCGCCCCTGCGAGTCTGGCGGCGTCTCCCCATCGGGCGTGTTGCTGCCGTTAGTCACCGGGTTGAGCATGTGGACCTTTGATCTTTGTGGTGTTTATACGAGGTTTGCAATTTGTAAGTTTCCCACAGACGACGCCAGATGTTTCTACCGAATTACGCGCGGGGGCGTAACGGGGCAGAAGCAACACGGATACACTTCCTCTTCCTTCTCCTCCTGGTACGTCCGAACGGTGGGGCTGTTCGGATGGGCGGGCGCCTTCTCCTCTTCGTGCGTGCGGGCTCCTTCTACTGTCGGATGGGTCTCCTGTCGGGCGCTTCCTTCTTCTTCTCTCAGGCGTTCGGATGCAGCTGTTAGAAGAATACATCAATGAACAGGCGGTCAGGGGTCGAGACGGGGTGGCCCGCCTTCAACGCTCTGATGCCTAAGTCAGATGATGTATTGGATATAACAGTCAAGCGAACGTGCGAGCAGTGTAGTGTTGGGATTCAAGATCTCGTTACCTGTAATAAATACCTTACATATATAGGTGGTTGAGTTTGGAGTTTGTTGGTGTTCTTCGATGTGGGACAACCTGTACTTGCTGGTGTGTGATCCGTGCGTTCGAGCGTGCGCCTGGCGGGCGCGTGTGCGCTCGGATGGGGCCGGTCTGGTGAGTGAAGTTGGAGCCTCCTTGGTGGTCTTGCATGTGGTCGGGTAGGTGTTGCTAATCTGCTTAAGGGGATAAGTATGTTAATCGTACAACTAATGATGCAATACTAATAACCCCCATACCCTTTCGCGTACACAAACATATCTTTCATGCATGAGTCTAACATGCACGTCACTGTAACTCCATATCTCAGTAACAACAGGGCACGTACAAAAAAGATGCATCTCATGCTCCTCTACTTCATCACACAAAGGGCACTTCGTATCCAAGATATCAACGCGTTTAGACAAAGCTATTCTCGTCGGAATAATCCCTTTACATAACCTCCGCATAAACATCCGCACCTTAGGAGGCACTGGGCATTCTAAATTGCACCCCAATACTTCTTCAAGCTGCATCCTTCTACCGACAAAGTGCCTTCATCACATTACAAGAACCGACTTCTCGCAACGTTGTAACAACTCTTGACACTAACAGAACCCCTACTATCAAAGTGCCAGATCAATGCGTCAGTAGGGTTCCTTGAGCTCAAAGGGATTTGAGATATAGTAGCCACCTCCACTGGGGTTAAAAGCTCATGTAGAATCTCCACGAGCCATTCATGAGACTCTGCATCAATCACGTCGCTCATCTTCCACTCCTTAGTGCCTTCCATGACTAGAGAAAAAGGTTTGAAGCTGTATGGCCTCAGAATCCATAGGTCTGACCAGAAAGACACATCACAACCCGTTCCAATACGGTATCTCAAATATTGGATGAATCAAAGTTATTGAATTAACTACCTTGATCATGGTAATTTCTCTTTATAGAAGGCTCTTCATCTTCACTTTAGTAGCAAAAAAGATGGGAAACTTCTAGGGTGGAGTGCATCTACCTAAACCTAGTTTTATAATTTTGTTGTTATTATTGCAAAATGAGACTATTTTTGTGTAATTTTGTTCAATTTTTTGTAAGTAAACAAACGAGAACATTTTTACAAAACTTGAGAACAAATCATAATTAATGTTGTAATTTAGTTCAATAGTTTGTAAATGATCCTAGTTAGTAAACAGTGGTACACAAATTATATGTCAAAAATACGTACTTGTATAATTATGTAGTTTTATATTAATAAAATTTGTAAAAATTTGGTCATAATTTTTTAAATTTTTTTTAGATGAAGAGTTCTAAGGAATTTCAATATAAAAAAAATAAAAATATATTTTTTTAATTCACATTTTTTTATTAAAAAACGTAAAATTCGTGAATAATTCGACCGGGTTAAAAAAATGTATTTTTCTCCGAATCTTTGCAAAAAATTCGTAAAACGGATGTTTTTTTTTCAAAAATTTGTCAATTCACACTACCAGAAATGGAGACATTACCGGCGACCTGCCGTCGCCGGCCTTGTCTTTTTTTTTCGCCGGAATTGACATTACCGGCGACAAGTCATCGGCAATGACGTCGCCGGAGATTCCCCGCCGGTGTTAACATTACCGGCGACGGCGTCGCCGGCAATGGCAGCGCCGCCGTGGCCGGAATGTGAGACATTGCCGGCGACTGAGGTCCATGTCGTCGGCAATGTGTGGAAAATTTTTGAAAAAAAAACGCGATTTTGGATTGGGCCCAATTCCAGAACCTGCATTGAAAGACATAAACCGTACAATCATACAAGTTCAACAGTACACATAAATGTCCAACGTACAGTACAAATAGCAACGACGATACGAAAATTAATTACAACTACAGGTCAGGGTCGAGGAACTTGCGGGTCAGGGTCGAAGTAATCCATGTACTCATTTGAATTCCGGTGGCTACCTTGGTCTTGCTCTGGTGTTGACTGGTGCGGTGGTGGTGGTGGTGGATAGCTAGGGAACAGAGGGACCGGGACCGGGGGAGGTGTGGGGAACGGTTGTCCGGTAGTCTGAGCCTCGTACATCGTCCGCATCCATGTGTACATCTAAGCCTGCACCTGTGTCTGCTGCATTTGGTACTCGACCATCTGCCTCTTTTTCTCCTCCAACTCCCTCTGCGTCCTGTGAAGCTCCGCTGCGAGGTTACGACTAGAAGTTGAACTTCTTGACCCGGTAGAGTATTCTGAAGTGTTCTTCAATAGTCCTTCGCCCGCCGTGCCCATTCCCCTACAGTAGTAGGTATTCTTGCCAGTCCCGCACACTTTTGCCATGATCTGAGCCGCTATAGGGCGATCAAGCGGATCGATCTGAGAGGCATACTAGGTGACTTCTTCCTCAGAGCAGTCAGGATGGTTAGTCCGAGCTATATTCATGGTCACTTCCACGGTCACCTCCTCCACTCTCGCCTAATTGAAAAGTGAAAATGAATAACGTATTAGGTAACAAAATAAATTAATATCAAAAAATAGTTTTATTAACACATGGAGAGGCGAAAGACTTACCGCTTCGTCAGGGCACTGCGGATAGAACTTTTGATGAATATACACCAAGGGGTTCACTTCTTATTATTGCTGCGCCTTAGTCGACCAACCCATGTAGTTGAGTGAACCTGCATGATGGGCCCTGGTGTTTTTCAATCTATTCGCCCGGTTCGTCTTCGAAATCGCCTTGTTTGATAAACATATGGAAAAAAATTAGTAACTAACTATTTCAATCTGATACGATACATTAGGGTTGTAAGATATATTAAGGATGCATACCCGAGCTTTGGGGTGCTCGAAGTGGGCTATCAGCCACAGCCACTCGTACTCCCTAAACCGGAATTCGCTAGGGGTAGAACCTCGGCCTAGCTCCTTGTATACAGTGTAATGGGAAGAAAGCTCGTTCTTCCACTCTTTATACCTATATTAAAACAAGGAAAAAAGGTTAGAGATATTAAAACACTTGATAAACAAAAATCTAACTCAATATATATTCAAATAAGTCGAAGCACATCACCTCATATGTAGTTGACGCTCTACCCACGTGTGAATAAGAACTTCATCCACGTCAAACCACACCTGCAATATGAATATATAAAAGGTAAAATTATATATTTATTCGGACTTAATTAATAAATGTAAAATTTACGTAATAAAAATACGATTTTACTCACACTGAGTGCATTATGCACTTGCATCTTCACGTAGATAGGCACAGATTCCCAATCTGGCCAAAGCATTGGGACCTTGTCCCGCACGATCGCACCGGCCATGCTGACATATTTGCGCGTGGTGTCGAATGCCTCGATCACCTCGCCATCCTCATTGGCCCTTATGGGCGTTTTCTTTCCGCCGGTGGCCTGCTCAAGTCTCTTCCCGGTGCAGGTGCCTCTAGCCCCTTTCTGTTTTCCAGTTCCATTAACGAAATTGCCTAATAATACAATGTCAACAAATTGATATCATTAATTGAACCTATCGCAAGTCTTAAGTAATAATTAAGTAATCAATCTGATGTGAAATAAAATTTACCTGCATCGTCCGTTTGTTGGTTGGTGCACCTCACACTCCAAAGATACACGGGGTCGAACGGGAGGAAGTTATACGCTTCCTCCACGGTCAGGAACTCCGGCCGTCCTTCAATATAAACAGGCATCCCCCTATCATCGAATTCAGGGATGACAGGAATCTCGTCGGGTAGGAAGAGACCGGACGGCGGAGATAGACGAGGCCTGGACGATGAAGCGCCAGCACCATGTGTCTCAGATGATTCCCGTGAAACGGGAGTAGGCACCGGGCGAATATGGGGCATTCGGATTGAGGGAGTTTCTGATGCCCCCATTAACTGTCGCTCGTCTGAGGCTCTGCCACCGGAGGGACGTCTGCTGATTGAGCGTCTGGAGACTGAGGCTCGAGCCTCGACTTCCGGTTGCCCGGCTCTTGATCGTGCAGCTTCCTCCTGAGCTCGCGCCTCTAGCAAGGCTCTCGTGTGAGCAGTCATCATTGGCCCACTGGGCGTGTTGCTAACTGCGGGCGAGGAGGAAGCTTGACTACTGTTCCCTCCACTATTTCGGGAACCTCTCCGAAGCCAATTAGCCGCAAAACCTCCTGGCATGGACACCGTAATAGTCATGGATTCGGTTCTATAACAAATCGGAACCGAAACGGTTTGGAACCGGAACCGTTTGAACGTGGAACCGTTATATTACAAACGGTTCCGGTTCCAAACGGTTCCGGTTCCAAACTGGGGTTCTATAACAAATCGGAACCGGAACCGTTTGCAACCGGAACCGTTTGAAACCGGAACTGTTTCATAGGCAACCGTTTGTAACATAACCGTTATATTACAAACAGTTCCGGTTTCAAACGGTTCCGGTTCCAAACTAGGGTTCTATAACAAATCGGAACCGGAACGGTTTGCAACCGGAACCGTTTGAAACCGGAACTGTTTGCAACCGGAACCGTTTGTAACATAACGGTTCCGGTTGCAAACGGTTCCGGTTCCGATTTGTTATAGAACCCCAGTTTGGAACCGGAACCGTTTAGAACCGAAACCGTTTGTAACCGGAACCGTTATGTTACAAACGGTTCCGGTTACAAACAGTTCCGGTTTCAAACGGTTCCGATTTCCACCTTCATTTATACGATTAATTAACAACTATATCACATAAATTAACATATATACATTTTCGATATATATATATATATATATACATCATGCATTTTAATTAAATTTAATTTTCACATATTCATCCAAATCACAAACCCTAATTAATTTTCCACATTTTTCACACATATATATACATCATGCATCTTAATTAGGTTTAATTTTCACATATATATACATCACATATTCATCCAAACCACATATATACATAATTTTCACATATATATACATCACATAATTTTCACATACCTATATATATATACATCACATATAAATACATTACACATACACATACACATACACATACACATACACATACACATACACAAAAATAATTAAAAATTGAGAGAGAGAGAGGGAGAGAGAGAGGATCGGACCTGCCATGGTGGAGTCCGATCTGCTTTGCCGGCGACGGAGGTGAGGGGAGGAGAGGAGGGGAGGAGGGGAGGAGGAGAGGAGGAGAGGATCGGAGGAGGAGAGGAGATGACTCGGTGGAGAGGAGGAGGAGGAGAAATAGGAGAAGGTGAGGGAGAGGAGAGGAGGTGAGGGAGAGGAGGAGGAGGAGGAGAAATGAAGCTCGAACTCGACCACCCAGTTTCTATCCAGACAACATTGCCGGCGAGTTGCTTATAACTCGTTGGTAATGTCATTACCAACGACATCAACTCGTGGGTAATGACATTACCAACGAGTTAAGTCGTTGGTAATGTTGACATTTCCCGAAAAATATCCGATAACATTTTCCGACTACAATTTCCGACTACTTTTTCCGACTACATTTTCCGACTACATTTTCCGACTACATTTTCCGACTACATTTTTCGACTTCAATTTCCGACTACATTTTCCGACTACATTTTCCGACTACAATTTCCGACTACATTTTCCGACTACATTTTCCGACTACATTTTCCGACAACATTTTCCGACTTCAATTTCCGACTACATTTTCCGACAACATTTTCCGACTACAATTTCCGACTACAATTTCCGACTACATTTTCCGACTATATTTTCCGACTACATTTTCCGACTACATTTTCCGACTACATTTAATCCGACTACATTTTCCGACTTCAATTTTCGACTACATTTTCCGACTACATTTTCCGACTACATTTTCCGACTACATTTTCGACTACATTTTCAGACTACATTTTCCGACTACAATTTCCGACTACATTTTCCGACTACATTTTCCGTCTACGATTTCCGACGACATCATTAACGTACTAAGGATGATAATCGTAATCATCGTCATCACTTGAGTCTGACTCGGTTTCATAGGTAACCTCTGGCAATATGTGTCTCTCCTCGTCATCTGAATCAACGTCAACTTCATATGGATTAACATCGAGAAGTTCTGCCCCAGTAATTCGAACCACACTCCCAGATCTCACATTATTAAGGCGAATCGTAGATGATTCCGGAATGTCAAAAGAGTTCGGCTCTTGGTATGCAGTAACTTCCTCATCATCTGCGGTATCACCAAGTGTGGCAGCACTGTATATGTTTCTATGAGCAACATGGTTAACCACCTTCCACGGGACTTTGTTAAGAAGATCGTCCAGGTAAAACACTTGTTTTACTGATGAGGCAAGAACGAAAGGGTCATCTTCATACCAGGTAGTAGCAGTATTCACCGAAAATGTTCCGTACTGATCGGTCTTTGTGTTCTCCGGGCTAGTATCAAACCATCTACACTTGAACAAGTGAACTTTCATGCGGTTCCCATAAATTAGTTCAACAACTGAATGAAGGACACCGTAATAGTCAACGCCATCCTGCCCACCATGGACCATCACCCCACAATTCTGTGTTTTCAGTCGGTCGTCTCGATTTTCACATATAAATTTCACGCCATTGACCTGACACATCGAGTAAACTTTTGAAGCTATCGGTTTCATGGCCAGGACCCTCAATTTGTTTGACCACTCTGGGCAACCATCATCTGCTACATGGTTCATCTGAAAACGTCCAGTAATACGTACACAAGAAATTATGTCATCTTGAAACCATAAAACCACGTACATACATACATGCTATATAAGGATATATATAAAAATAGACATATACACATATACCCTTACCCATTGACCAAAGTAGTTTGCAAACGTCCTGTTGTGGTATTCAACATTTCCGGCAATAGCAGGGCAGTGAAGATGATAGTTTTTCCAATATTGTACTTCTTGACAGTTAATCAACACCGACCAGTGGGCAATGGCTACCTTATTTCCATCCAATTTGTACGACTTTGGCAAGCTTCCCTGTACTACCACGTCACTGGAGATGATAGAAAGGTTGAACTGGGGTTCATCTATCGACATCTGTTGTTGGGGGTCCTCAAGCGCTCCCAAGTACACTTTGGTGTACGTTACACACTCGTGCGCAAGATATGCTTCAGCGATACACCCTTCAGGTGCATATTTATTCTTCACATAGTCCTTGTAGGCTCCCAATTTTCTACAAGTTAACAAGTGCATGTTAACTTACTTAAAAAATAAGAATTTACATATAAATTTCCGATTTCCACCAAATGTATGAATCATTTGTACCTTTCCATGGGATACATCCAAGTGTAGTGTACGGGACCGGTAAGCAACAATTGTTCGGGAAGATGGATCATCAGGTGAGGCATTATGTCGAAAAAATTTGGGGGAAATATCCTCTCAAGCTTGCACATGATAAAAATGATGTCATCTTGCATCTCCCTGAGATCTGATTTTTTAACTTCCCTGGTGCATAACTTCTGAAAGAATCTTGACAAGGCCACCAACGGCTCCACCACCTCTTTGGGCAGGTACCCTCGAATGAAAATAGGGAAAATGCGTTGAAGCAGTACATGGCAGTCATGACTCTTTAATCCGTACATCTTATTGTCCCGGAAGTTAACACACCTGCTTATATTTCCTGCATAGCCATAAGGATACTTGCATATATATATATATATATATATCCATAGGCAACAATTATATTTCTCGCATATAACCATAATCCGGTAAAAATTAAAGGCCAAATTCCTGCGTAGCCATAAGAATATATACCTGACATTACTCAGCCACCGAAAAATTTCATGCTTATGCTTCGGCTTGACGGTGTAAGGAGCTTGCGGCATTTTTCTCTTACCATCTCTTAACCACAAATGTTTCCGCATACCCATTGCTTTCAGATCAATGCGTGCCTTATGGATGTCTTTTGTTTTCCCCTCCAAGTTAAGAAATGTGCCCACAACACTTTCACACACATTCTTCTCTATGTGCATGACATCTAGGTAGTGTCTGATAGGCAACCTGGGCCAGTATGAGAGTTCCCAGAATATGCTCTTGTGTGTCCAAAACTTATACCTTTCGGGCTTGTCTGGAATTGACGCGACTATGTCAGGATGATTGCTCAGTTGGCCAAAATCATATTCATTCAACACTTCCAAAATTTCTTCCCCTGTCCATCGCCTGGGTGCCACACCTGTTTCCACAGTCCCATTAAACGCGTCTGGATCCTACCTAAATGGGTGATCATATGGAAGCCAACAACGGTGACGCATCTGAACAATTTTACTGCAATGAGGACTGCAACAATCAACCATCATGCACTCTGAACAAGCCCTATAACCCCTGGTAACGTTGCCCGACAACATACCGCGGGCAGGAAAATCACTGATGGTGCCAACAAGCATGGCATGCATCTGGAACATCTCGTTTTTGAACCTATCGTAAGTGGGGTGGCCACACTCACTCAGGTACTTAAACTCCTCAATCAAAGGCCTCAAATACACATCGAGACACTTGCCTGGATAACCCAGGCCCGGAATTAACAGAGTCAGCATATTGTATTCATTCTTCATGCACATCCATGGTGGAAGGTTGTACGGTAACAAAATAACTGGCCATATACTGTATTGAAGACTCATGTTGCCAAAAGGGTTGAATCCGTCAGATGAGAGCCCTAGCCAAACATTTCGGACCTCTGCTGCAAAATGATCAAACTCCCTGACCATGTGCTTCCAAGCCTCTCCGTCAGAAGGGTGTATAAGGGTGTCATCGTCAGGCAAATTCCTCTCAGGCCACCATCTCATTGCCTCGGCCGTGAAAGCACACATGAACAACCGCTCCAGCCTATCAATAAGCGGGAAATATCGAAGTATCTTCACAGCTTTCTTGTTGCCTGCAGGAGTCAACTTATACCTTTCTGTAAAACATACCGGGCAGGCTTCAAGGTCTTCGAGATCTTTTCCCCAGAAGAGAATACAATCATATCTGCATGCATGTATTTTGATGTAGGAAAGCCCAAGATCTTTCAGGATATGTCGCACCTTATGATGAGTTGTAGGAAGACGATGACCGGGTGGCAGTAGCGAAGCAGTCCACTTCAGCCAAGAATCAACAGCTTTGACAGACATTTTGTTCTCCATTTTGAGCTGCATCACTCCCATCACACTTTCAAGAACAGTCTTACTACAACCGTCGTACAACGGAGTCTGTTGCAATGCAATCAGGTTGTTGTATTTATCCATACCGCTTGTGTTGACATGAGCTCGAGGTAATGGCTCGACTGGCTCGATATGGGGGAAACCCTCAACGACGGGAGGGACATTTGGTGCTTCATCAGCAAATACACCGCTCTCATGAGGAAACATATCATTGATTAACATCGATGTTGGATCATAGGATGGACTGCCTCTATCAGCAAAATGTCCATGATCATAGCGTGGTCTGGCCCTCTCACCAAATTGTCCATGATCATGCGGACCCGCTAACGATGGTTCACCGTGATAAATCCAACAAGTGTACTTATCCCAAAACCCGTATTTACTCAGGTGCTTCTGGACTTTATCAATGGGAAAATGAACTCGATCGCTGCGACACTTACATTCGTTACACGGGCAATAATGAAGTGTAGTGTCTCCACAATTAACCTTCACAAAATCCACAAAACTCCTAATTCCCTGGTGATATCTGACATCCCATCTTTCGAGGCTCATCCAACTCTTGTCCATCCTGAAAATTCTAACAATTTTACGTATTAATTATATATATATACACACATTCACTACTAATAATCGACGCGATATCTCAATTCAATTCACACATTCTCTGAATTCAATTCAGTAATCGATGATGGTACGTATTCTTCTTTTTTCAATTCAAAACGTATTTGACTAGGTAGGAGGCTCTGTTAAGCCTGGCTCCGATAACAATACGATAATACCAGTCGTTGATTCAGACACAAGATAAGATTAACTACAAGCAGTTTTCTCGTTTCGGTGACATCAACAACATTTCATATATATCTCACGAATTGGAT
This sequence comes from Geum urbanum, assembly GCA_946800695.1. Lineage (NCBI taxonomy): Eukaryota > Viridiplantae > Streptophyta > Magnoliopsida > Rosales > Rosaceae > Geum > Geum urbanum. The sequence goes on along the minus strand of OX327012.1, from coordinate 49,219,627 downwards.
TTGATCAACACACACACATATATATATACATACACATATACGTATATATACACGTACCTATATATATAGCTTCCCGAGTGATCGAGTTTTCGACGCGCGCCTTAATTTTCACAATATACCGAATGATCGATTTCAGAGCGTACGTTTTCCTTCTTTCGATTTCTCTGGATTTTTTTCGATCAAAATGAAAGAATGATCGAGCTGATGCAATCTTCGTCTAATATAAGAGACATTGTCGGCGACGGAGTAAGTCGCCGGAAATGAAGACATTACCGGCGACTTTACGCCGGAAAATCGCCGGTAATGTTCCAAAACATTACCGGCGACTCCAACCATCGCCGGCAATGTCGAGCCACACATTTCCGGCGAAATTCCGGCCGGAAAATCGCCGGAAATGTGCGGCTTGACATTGCCGGCGACTCCAAAACATTACCGGCGATTTTCCGACGACATTACCGGCGACGGAGTAAGTCGCCGGTAATGTTGAACATTACCGGCGACTTTTCCGGTCGCCGGCCTTGTCTCCGGTGATCTCGCCGGTAATGGCAACAAATGTGGTAGTGTCACGAATTTACTAACAGAGTAAATGATACAAAAAATTGTTATAATTTTGTTCTAAATATAATAAATTCTTGTTCTAAAAATTATAATTTTATTCAATTAATTATAAATAATATTTTTAAGTAAATCTCATCTACCATAACCTTACTCTACTCAAAAATATGGAAAGCTTTTTTTTTTAAGGAAAGCTTTTATCAAGGCCTCAGTATGGGCTACATTGCCTACATGTCCAACACCACTAAATGGCTTGGGCTTTTTTCTAATTTGATTATAAAAATATCATATGGTCCGGCCTTCCTCAACTCTTGGAAGTTTCTTCCTTCAATAATTTCTGAGAATATTGCAAAAGATCTTGTAAGAAGCTAAAGAATTTTCAAGGCTAGGAGAGAAGCCGGAATATGCATTATTATTTCTATTTTTAAAAAAAAAAAATATTTAGATTGAGGACAGTATATTAGATTCTTATGCATATAAAATTATAAATTTTTAATAAGGTCAAGCTTGACCTTGTAGCATCAGCAACAACCTGCAAACATGTGGCACACAGCTAATACAAGCTTTTGGCTTTTCAGCCTCAAATTTTAAAACCCAACTTTCCAGAGTAAGAGACTTAACGAGACAGGTATATATTGTTCATCCTCCACCATGTTACAACTCTTAAGTTCATGTACCTCATCATACCTCTGTCTAAGATTTAGAATCGAATACACTATAGCTTAGCTAGCCAGTTTATACTAAAAATCGTTTAGCTAATTTACAAGTATAAAAAATTGATCGAACGGTCGGAAGAAATATTGATATGATATATAGATAAAATTAATTACTTTGATAGTAGATGAATAGAAGAACCCTAAAACACGATAATAAGTAAGTTGAGAAATGTAGTTATTACTAATTAGGTCAAGCTCCAACGTAAGTCATGCATGTAAAAGTTGGGCAGTGCGTGCAAGTTTGCACCTTTTCTTATGGCGTTGAGCTAATTAATATAGTGTTGGCTTTCGACTCACGTAATGCAACCTATCCATCTTAATTAATTAATTAATTAAGTAAAAAATATTTATGGTTAAATTTTTAAAAATTAGATAATTGTTCTTGAATAATTAATCCTTATTTATTATTAATTAATCTGTTTAATGACAAAAAAATAAAGTATAACTATGTGTGTAATCACTTGCATAAACTTTACATAAAAATTACAAGTATGTATGTGCGTGCATACTGTTTGTATAATTAATTAGAATCTAATAACTATGCGTGTGACAGGCCAATTTGAAGTAGTTACATTTGATGTACGTGTTCTAATTTAATTCTCAAGGAGACTAGTTCTCCATCTGAATTAACGTTAGGTTTCAGAAGCTTCATGCGATATCTACAAAGTGGAAAATTATTAATTATTGTTTGTTGGCGAGTCAAATCACTTATACAGATTTGACATATATCGATCACTATCTGCATTCTTGACACCCTATAAATGCCTTTATTTTGAACCCCAGTGAAAACGTACACAATATAGTGTTTGTCATATTCTATAGTTAGTTGGACGGATTTTCTTGTTCAGTTGTTCGACTTGTTCCTTTCATGCACAAGGGTTAAGAAACAGGATTACCATTTGCAAAGATCATCCTTTTTTCTAAACATTTTCTTAACCCTAACTAGCTACACTTAATCCATGAGCATATATGCACTACATATTATACAACAACAATTCGACTTTGGGAATTAGCCTTGTCATCGGGGTAGATTCAAAATTTTAAAAAAGAGTAAGTTGTATAATATTGTGTAAGGCATAAATTTTTTTTTTTGAAAGTTTATGAGACTATAATATACAACTTAAATTTAGCATGCTATGAGAGGTCTTGGACCTAGGGGCTCTTCTTTAGGCTAGTTTGTTAGTGTTTTTTCTATAAAAAAAAAACTTAGATAACGAAAAAATTTAATGTTTTTATTATAAAACATGAAAAAACATGCATCGGAGGAAAAAATTTGACTCATATGCATCTTTGATTACTACTACATCAGAATCAAAAATATTAATTCATGCAATAACCAGTAAACAGATATGAGCCGAATTTAACATTTAGTGATTTTATATCATGAGAAATCAGTCAAAAAAAGTTGAATGTATAAAAGAACATAAAAGTAGAGGAAAACAAATGCGAAGAGTACCAAAGAGTGCGATGACGGAGAAAAGAAACTCCTATATAAGAGAGAAAAAATGACGAAGATTAAGTAATAGAGACTGCAGAGACGAAATCCTAAAAAGAGGTATGCAAGCAATTAATTATAAATATATACATAAATTTTTTATTTTAAAAAATACCCAAAAATCTAGATCTGCCCTGCTTGTCATGTCATGCTATGTACGTATGAGAACGACTCTTTGGATGGTGATCGAGCGTTGTAATAATTATATTACATGATCATTAACGCAATCATATCAATAATGGTCGACTAATTATCCATGCATTGATAGAGAAGTGTGAGCAAATCGATCGAGCTGTGCTTGCGTTCAAACTGAAAGACGAGTCTCGCCGAATTGTTTGAATATCATATATACATATCATCCTCAGAATTTGAGCGACTATATTTATATTCAAACTGGTATATATAATACTTTGATCTTACAAGTTTAATTTAGAAAAAAATTCAAAGTAAACCAAAGCCAATTCAATACGTAGGTAGTATCCATTTGAAAATTAAATACGTACGGCTTACGTATGAAATAAAGTAGAATACCTACACATGTCTCTCACAGTGTGATTCTCAAAGCTAAGCTAAGCAGCTGGCCGGGTTTTAGGGTTTACTCGACACCGTCGATACATGCCACCTCGCCAAATATATCACCGCCGTAAACTTGGAAAACTTCAACTGCGAGCTGAGTGCATGCATCAGCATCCAACATGGATGCAGAAAAGGAGCAGATGAGCTAAGGCGGAGGATCGGAGGATCGGAGTTGGCGACTGTGAAGTAAAAAATAGATACGCTTGCATGATGCATGGCTGCTGTGTAATTAAGTGCTTCTACAGCTGCTGTAAAACTAGCTTAATTTGTTTGCTTCTAGCTTCTTAGAGTTGCAATCTCTCTGTCTGCGATATAAGATCTCACATAGCTTTGTTAATTTCTGTTCCAATGTATCCTTGTTTTTGTTGCAACTTTGGCTGTAGCTTTATGAGCATGTTCGAACATATCATAATTTGACTTAGTTTTTCACGATGCATGGTTAAGGGACAGAATGGATATTGTCATAGACAGCATATAATGCATGTTCTTTTCTTGAAGGTATTGAGCCAGAGAGACAAGAAAATTGAATAATTTGAAGGATCTAAATGGGATTAGCGGTGATGAAGAAGTTTTGTTTTAACCAAAACCTTGAACTAATGATGCAGATTAGATTTGTTTTTTAGGAGGTCGATATAAAAAATTCACTAGAAAAATGTGATAGTAATACAGAACTCTGCGGAATTTTTCAGCCCGACATTGAGAAGTTCTATCGCATCACTATACTAGAAAAAAAAAAGGGAAAGCATAAAAGCCCTAAAATAACAAATAAGAGGGGCTCTAGTAACTGTCAAACTTTGTATGCACCACTCCTTAATTAGTTAGACACCTCATGTATTGAGCTGCATTACGACACAACTCGTTCACATCTATATCCACTGGTACCAGAACAATAGTCTTCTTAGACGACACCTTATTGAGAGTCACCAGTCGGGGACTAAATTAAGTTGAATCTGTCCCGCTTATTGTTGGGACGACGGTTGGGGACTTGGGGCCACCCTACTCTTCTGAGCTGTCTGGATGGTCCACCACCATCTTATAATGGAAAACATGAAATGAGACGGGGGTACATCTACCAGACCCTTGATCCCCTGCGAATATGGTAGTAACATCTGCAGGGGGCATGAAATGAGATGGTGGTACATCTGTTGCGGTCGTGCACTGCTCCACACTAAGTACATGTTGTGTCTTTGATCCAGGAAGTGGGACTTGGTCCTGTTGAACAACCACAAGAGATCATTGAAAATTGAGATAAGTGTGAAGCTTCATCACCAACTTAGGTAAGGATATGACGGTCATGATCTTGATACCCTCCGAAAGCATTCCCGATCTGCTTGCACCACTTGACCTGCAATGCCCCAGCAGCAAAGTGGCCATCCACTGGTCATGCCATCAAAGCTTTCCACTACCACCTAGTCGAATGGAAGTACCACAGGCCGCTAGTTTCAGCCCTCCGACGGTCTTCCTCTGACTTAAACTTGCACACTAAGCGGTCATCGACGATCCTTTTAAACCCGATTATACCGAATCCAGAAACATCACACCAAAGACTCATCATCACATTTTGAAACTTTGGACATTGTCTGCCACTAGAGGAAAGAGATAGAATAGATGCACCACCGCATACAACCACTCCTCTTTCTCTTCGTCTGAAGCGGGGAGATCGACTTCCCCAAATACCGTCACAAGGGTTTGTTGCTGGAGTTCTCCATCGGCTTGGAGATGGTTTTTTTTCCTCCATGCCCGAATTTGACATGCACAGGTATAGATATAATCGATTTGAGAAGAGGACTAAGAATATATATGGAAATCGATCGAAGATCAGATGGAAAGGGAGATGCGACTAGAGTTTTTTTAGAAAAAGATAGAGAGAGAATCGGTTTGCCAAGGTAGAGTCGTTTTTCCAAGTTCACATAATGATGCACATTAGATAAACAAACATTTGTGTGCATTTAATTAGGTATAATTAATTTATATATTTTTTGACTGAAATGCACACTAATTGTGCAATATATTGAAAACTAGTCAGATACATCAATGCACCTAGAATAACCCTCTTTCCGAGAAGAGACAAATCTAAACTAGGTATGATGTAACCATAGTGAATTTGAGCTCACAGAATAACTAGCCTAAATAAAACTAGATCAAGAATAGACTTGAAATTGGACTCGGGTTAAAACCTGTTGGACTAGACTTTCAAGCCCAAACAACAGCCTAGATATGGTGTCCCAACCCAAGCCCAAGTAAGCCACCTCAAGGCACATCCAAGCAATCACCGCCGCTCCCCGATCACCATGTCGCACTTCTATCACCGCTATGTCGTCCTCGTTGTCCACATCTTGACCACGCCAATCTCGCTTTGCCATACACAAGAAACCCGGAGAAGCCGAAAATGAAACACAACAAGTGAAACTAATCAAAATATCCCTCACCGAATCCACACTCCGCGGGGTTGAAACCGTCAACGTCGTCCACCTACCGAAGTAAAACCCAACGACGACTCATCGCCACAACCACTGAACACCAGCCAAAGCAAGACCTGCAAACACCAAAGTCCAAAACCCCATATCCATAACTACACAGGCCTAGAAATCAAATCCCATTCGGCAGCAGAATCATGGCCTTGACACTCCCAAAGGACTGGCCAAAACTTGGCCGCCGCTAGACGGAAAAAACTTGAGAAAATAGGTTCGCGACTGCCGCTCTCTCACAATAGGTATAATTAATTTATTTGATATACATGTAGATGTATAAAACTCATCAACCTCAACTTTTAGTAGATGTAATTGGGTCTCCCTAGCATGCAATTTTTGAACATGTTGTCATGCTTTCAAAAGTTTATGATGTTTTAATATAATTATTGAATTATAAACCTGGTTAAATGTATATTTGAAATATTTTATTGGGTGTCCAACGTAATGTAGAAAAGAAAAATCATGAAATCTTATAAATCTAGACACACTTTTGTGCACTGAATGAGATACCATGAGAAAGATTGAAAGAGCTAGTCAAAATATCATGTTGTTACAAATTGAATTTCCCTAGCTACTTTACGTGTGTATAGTAAAATATTCTTAGACATTCAACCAAATGATTTTGTATACCAATAAATGGTGTGAGAAGAAATTGAAAGAAAAATGATGAGATCTCATTACAACAAGTTTTTTGTTTCAACGACATGAATGTTTTAGCCAGTTGTTTCTTTGTGTTTTCCAAAAAATGAACCCGATAAAGCATCCATCCATTGAAGCAAGTGTGGCAAATATTGCTCCTATAGATGTAAAAAATTCAATAGTTGATCCACCACGACTGTATGCTTATGTTAATTTTAATTTCTTTTCTTTTCTTTTCTTCTCGACCTAATAATTCTCACATCAACAAGAAAAAAAAATCTGATCTAAAACAAAATCAAGGTAATTAAGAATTATCTTAATCGTCCTTTAAAAAAAAAGAATTATCTTATCGTAAGAGTGTGAGATGAAAATTTATTTAACAATTTTATTTATTATATAGTGTACTTCTAAACATAATTTATAAATCACGAATTGAATTTATGGGTTCGTCTGAGTATCGACGAACCCAAATTTTAGGTATCAACCAACCTCGAAAGTGAAAAACCTGGTGGTGCTCGTGGAGACAAATAACAACAGGTAGTTGAGATTACAAGGATCAAGAGTATTGATAATGTCTCTTTGTTTTTTCTTTGGCATATTGGAAGATAGGTAAGCCGCAAGGTTTGGTGAGAAATGCATTACTTAATCCAACTGCATTACTTAATCTTCCACAAGAGACATAAGTGGATAGACGACTATAGTTAGGCCTAGAATAACCGTAGTCGGTAGCTACAATATACAATTGCCAAAGTAGACAAACACCTTTTACAAAGTATTGAGCTCAATTTTCTGTAAAGGAGAAAAGACAAGTTTGGAAGAAAGTGACAATTATGATGCAAAACGACTTTGCTCACCCTAAAAGAGATGAATAAAAAGAAAAGAAACGAACAAAAGATACATATCTAATGGCCAGAAAATGAATTGTCATAATGATGAACAGTTTCTATGATTGACATAATGATGAACAATTTCTATGGCATCTTGACAAGCTTAAAGGAATAGGTCGCAAGCTTTAAAACATATATGAGCTTGGATACATAAAAACATTCAATTACTTGATACGTGAGACTCTTGCCCCCTCCAATTGGCATCAAAACGAAAAGATCATTCCCACTCATTCTAGCATTAGTAATCTCTTCTTGGTTGGGGCGGAAGTTTTCATTCCCAAACACTTGCTTGTTTTTATTCTGAATGGTGGCAACAAAAGATTATTAATTGATGACAAGTAGTGCAAATTATGATTAAATATTAGACGTGCACCTTCAGTTGTTCAGTCCACTCGAAAGCACCCCTCCATTGATTGTCAATTGAAGCTTCGATAAAGATTGTCTTTACACATGAGGACGTGAGAGAAGAGAGTGTGTAAATAATTGATGACAAGTAATGCATATTAGATTAAATATTAGATGAGCAACTTCAAACGTTTAGTCCACTCGAAAGCACCACTCTAGTGATTGTGAATTGAAGCTTTAATACAGGTAGTCTTTACAAATGAGGACATGATAGAAGAGAGTGAGTTGCGGGGAGTTGATGTGGATGAGGATGCAAAATTTAGGGTTTTTTTTCAATTGATGTCTCTCATGTAGCTTCTTCAGCTATTTGAACTATGAAATCTATTGTTGAAGCTTATGTTTTTCTTCTTAAGAGAGTGATTCACCGTCAACCAGTTGCTTCATTATGAGCAACGACTCCTTAGTGGCTATCTACATTATGTTTACGAAGAGACATTAATCGAGTGCAAAAAATAAATTAGATGGAGAAAAGCATTAATATTTTATGCATGCCTTAAGCTCATCACTGGAATTTGAACACGATATGTAGCTAGATTAATATACACATGCGCAAATGTTTAGTTGTGTGAGTGGGTCGTGGGTAGGGTCGACACGAACCCACCAGACCCATTTCCTTCATCTTCTTCTTTGGAGGATATAGTATCTATCCGGAGCCGTTGACTGTCAAAAGTGTTCCGATCGTACGAAGTGAGTTTTAATGTCTTATGGCTCTCATAGAACTGGTGATCAGAATTGAGAAGTCAAACCATTTCAAAAATGATTCCTTTTTTTCAAATCCATCCTCTATGTGTATTTAAAGAGAGCAAACATAGACTTCCTTTCATCTCCTCCAATCCTACAAAAACTATGGCGTATTTTTAGAAATGCAACATTATTGTGAACTGAACCAGTGAAGAAATTGTTTTGGACTGGGGGATATTTTGAAGATGGTGAAGAAGGAATTGTCGGAGATGGAGAAGACGGTGAAGGAAGACATACTCCCACAAGCAATGACATCTCTCAAGAAAGTTGAGGGGGCTGCACTAGTTTTTGTATTCTATGTGGTTGGAGTTGTGTGTGTTCGAGTCGGCAGCGTGACCTATAACCACTTTTCAACAAGCCGCCACCACCACCGATGGCGGCGGAGTCAGCGACGGGGAAGAGAGAGAGAGAGAGAGAGAGAGAGAGAGAGAGAGAGAGAGAGAGAGAGAGAGAGGGAGAGAGAGGTAATCATCATGTGAATAATAAGAACTTAAACTTCTTTGTTTTGAGCCAAACGACATCAATGTCTAGTTTGGTATGGTTATGTATAGCTCTAATTTAGCTCTAGTTTAGTTGAGACTTGCGAGTAGAGAGAGATGAAGGAAGTAGAATATAGACACGTCTTGAATGAGTATGAATATAAATGAATGAATGAGTCTACCATGTTTTCTGTGTTCAGCTTCTTCATCATTTCTATTTATATTCTTTATTCCTTTTGTATGTGTTGTTGTGTCTCAGTCTCAAGTATCAAATTGTCTAAACTTGTAAACTTGCGATTGGGTTTCATTTTGTTACTCACTTTGTCTACGACCGTCACATTTAATAATGGCTGAACCTGTGATTATTAAACCTAAAGCATTTTTTTAAATATGTGCCCCCCCCCCAAATCTAATGTTCACATGAAGAAAAAATATAGTAATTTCCATATACTCATTGTATTATCAATGTAAAATTTAAGTCTTTCATTATCCATTTCAAATTTTACCTTAAAAGAAGAATACAATCAAAGATCAGTAATTTTAGAGAAATGGCTCTGGTAGGGTTTTCTACCTTTCAGCACCTCCAACCCTTTCAACGCCTATAATGTGTTATAGCGATCTCCTCCGTGCGGCTAAGAATTTTGAGAGCGATCCATTGCCCTCTTCATAGCCTTGATGAGTTGCCTCGTCAAGTTCTCCCTTGAAAAATCGCGACGAAGGTGTTAGATCCGAAGGTCGACTTGGTGGTCTATGTTTTTGGGATCTTGCGGCAGGTGGTCAGAGGAAGTCGTCCGAGTCGAGCTTGCCTCAAGGTTGTAAGGAAAAGATGGGAGTCGGAGGAGTTTGGTTTTTAGCGTGTAGGCGTGTTTTAACTCCTCCCAAACGCGAGGATGGCAGATCCTGAAAGTGGCTCTTGTAGCGCCGTTTGGGTGGTCGAGTTTTAGCGTCGACGGCGGCTAGGGGTCATCTTGGTGCAAAACTTATCTTGCTGGTAGTCGTTTAAGTCGTTTGGGTGGTTAACGTTACGCACATGAGGAGGTGCGCATGTGGCAGGAAGTGGTGCCTGAGCTCTCTGTTAGAATTGGGCTTAGGTTTGGTGTGCTTGGTCCTGGGTCAAACTTTCGTTAGGTTCTGACCTTGGTTGAGCCTCCCTCTTTGTTGATGTTTGTAGTCTTTTGGCTTTTGACCCGATTAATTTGGGATTCTGGAGAATTCTGCATTAGTCCGTGTCCCTTGGGCAGCAGTACTTCTGCTAACGATTTACTTGCAGTATTTCAATAGGTTCGAGCGAGATAAGTATTGTTTATCGTCTGGTTACTCGGTCATATTTTTTTATTTGAGCTTATTGTTGGTAGGATTATTTGGGCTAATTAGATGATTTTGTTATGTAGCTAGTCTACACTGAAACTTCTTGGCCTCCGACATTCGCCCTTATTAAGAGTATTTAGATGTTGTAATCTTTCTTGATTTTGATTCATATATGAGAACTGACGTCTCACATATTTCCCTTAAAAAAAGAGTTACATGAGATCAGATTGAAGGAGTCAACAAGATGGTTGTTACAAACTTCAATTTCCCTACTTAATCGGATACACATAATAACTCTTAGATTCTTCCACACACAAAAAAAAAAAGGGTTAACTCTTGGATATTCTACCCAAAACATTTGTAAACCGGACCCCTAAAATTTGTCACCGGCGATTTAACTTAGCCGTTAACCAACTCAAATTACTCACTATTAGTTCCTCAATTTTACTGCAGATTAATTAGTATAATGCTCATAGTTTCTGGCAAAGCCAGAGTTGAGGGTTTATTAACAGGTCGAACCCCACTCACTTATTTTATTCCTCCCTTCATTTCCGGTTTTAAACGAGAGAGAGGGAGCATCTCAAACCTTTCCACAAAGCTTCCATCTTTTTTAAAACTCAAAACAATATACAATACAAAACAAAACAAACCAAATTTGCTTACCTTTGCTTTCCTGATCTCCCAGACCCAAATTAAAAGCCGTTGTTGTTGTCCACCGACCTTCAAAAAAACTCATACTCAAACTCAAACCCAACGCCCAAACTCCTTCTCCTTCTCCTTCTCACATCTATTTGTTTTTCATATTTGAATCAAAGTTCGAATTTTTACAACACCCAGATTCATAAAGCTTTCGTTTTTATAGCAAAGTTGGTTTTTTTCTTTTCTGTGTGTAACTTCAATAGGATGAAGAGGGCCAAAATGGATCGATTTGGTGCTCTAACAAGGCAGAGATCGGTTCAGATTCTGGTATGTATTGGACTTCTGTATCTACTATTAGTCACTGTCGAAATCCCTTTGGTTTTCCGAACCGGGTTCGGCACAACAGTCTCCCCCGACGGGCTGACCCGACCCAACAGGCTCCACAGCCGCCGTGAAGCCGTCGAGGAGAAACAAGCTCCCGCGCGCCCCCTCGAGCGCGTCTCGCAAAACTCGAACCAACCGACTCAGAGCCAGAGCCGGGTCAGTTTTAGCGTGTCGGGTCTGGTTTTCGATCCTAAGAGTTTCGACGACTCGGAGCTTTACAAGTCGGCGAAGATTGCTTGGGAAGTAGGCAAGAAGTTCTGGGCCGAGTTGCAATCCGGAAAAGTCCATGTTGTTGAAGAAAGAGATGATGGCAACAAGATGAACCGATCCGACTCGTGCCCGCATTCGATTTCGGTATCCGGGTCGGAGTTTAACGAGCAGGGTCGGGTCATGGTGGTGCCCTGCGGGCTTACGCTGGGCTCGTCTGTGACGCTCGTGGGCCGGCCCAGGGCGGCCCACGAGGAGTCGGAGCCGAATATTGCGCTGGTGAGAGAAGGACAGTCAGTTATGGTGTCTCAGTTCAAAGTTGAGCTCTTGGGTTTGAAGACTGTTGAGGGTGAGGACCCACCAAGGCTACTACATTTCAATCCGAGATTGAAGGGAGATTGGAGTGGGAACCCTGTGATTGAGTTGAACACTTGTTACAGAATGCAGTGGGGATCGGCACAGCGCTGTGAGGGATGGAGATCGAAAGCCGACGAAGAAACAGGTACATTTCCAATGGTGTGTAACATTGTTAAATGTTAATGAAGAATAATACTAGGTTGTTGGATGTATTAGATTTATTGTGGGTCAAGTTAAGCTTCTTAAAGTGTTGTTTTTTTTAGTGATTGATTATGTGTGTGTGGTACCTAACTTGGTTATAATAAAATGTGTGTGGTACTTAACAATGGGAGAATATTGTTTTTAGTTGATGGTCAGGTGAAGTGTGACAAGTGGATTCGGGATGATGATGATCGGTCAGAAGAGAGCAAGGCGACGTGGTGGTTGAGCAGGCTAGTAGGGAGAACGAAGAAGGTGACTGTGGACTGGCCGTACCCGTTTGGAGAGGAGAAACTGTTTGTTTTAACTCTCAGTGCTGGTTTGGAGGGGTATCATGTTAATGTGGATGGGAGGCATGTCACCTCTTTCCCGTATCATAATGTGAGTCTGATTATTCTGCTACGATTTCATGGTTTTTCACCTCACGATGAGTTTTAATGTTAATTCTGAGAGGTTTTAACTGTAATGTTGGTAGGGATTTTCTCTCGAGGATGCCACTGGGCTGTCTCTAAGTGGGGATGTTGATCTAAACTCTGTATATGCGGCTTCTTTGCCCACCTCACATCCTAGTTTTGCTCCTCAAAAGCATCTTGAGATGTCAACGAGATGGTGTGCCCCACCTCTTCCTGATGGGGATGTCGAACTGTTCATCGGTATTCTTTCTGCTGGCAACCATTTTGCCGAGAGGATGGCAGTAAGGAAGTCTTGGATGCAACACAGTCTTATCAAATCATCAAAAGTGGTAGCTCGTTTTTTTGTAGCACTGGTAAGTATAGCAATCAGTGCGCTTGAATCTTTTGAGTTGGTTGGTTGGTTTATGTATTCTCAAGGAAGATTCTTAATTTTTCCTATTGATAATTGGACAGCATGGTAAAAAGGAAGTGAATGTTGAGCTTAAGAAAGAAGCAGAGTTCTTTGGTGACATTGTTATAGTGCCCTACATGGATAACTATGACCTGGTTGTCCTGAAAACTGTTGCCATCTGTGAATATGGGGTGAGTTATGGAATAAATCTGTGCATGAAGACGTGGTATCGTTAATTGCTCTTATATGAATCATAACACATTGGTGTTGCTTTGGTCTCAGGTTCGCACTATGTCTGCCAAATACATTATGAAATGTGACGATGACACATTTGTAAGAGTGGACGCTGTCCTTAATGAAGCATATAAAATTCCAAAGGGAAGGAGTTTGTATGTGGGGAACATAAATTACTACCATAAGCCTCTTCGCTATGGAAAATGGGCTGTGACATATGAGGTACGTAATAATCATTGGGCCTGTTTGGTATTGCTTTTAGAATGTTTAAAAGTGCTTTTGAAATTAAAAGAAAAATTCGTTATAAATAGAGAAAAAATTTAAAAAATTATAAAAAGTTATTTTGTTGAGTTTCAGAAGCACTTGGAAGTGTTTTGAGAAGTACATGACAGGTGCTTCCTAATTTTAGAAACACTTTGGAAATTCTCAGAAGTGCTTCTAGAGCTCTAGAAAGCAATCCCAAACAAGCCCAATTATCTCTGCTACCTTTAAAGGGCTTCATTCAAGAAACAATTTTCCTCCTATATTTACTTCTATGTTAGTTGAAGTCAATAGTGCTTTCATTCAAGACATTGTCTTCAAGTCTTACTCTACTCTACTATACTGATATTATAATTGAATAATTACAAAACCACACTTCTACTTGCAGTTAGTTGCAGTCATCATTATTGTTTTATGCTGAAGGTCGAAGTCTGTGGTTTTGACTATGTCTTATTTGCCTTAATTTCTGTATTATAGTACTCGTTAGTCATTGCTTTATGCTTTCTTCTATCAGGAGTGGCCAGAAGAAGATTACCCACCTTATGCAAATGGACCAGGTTACATTTTGTCGTCTGACATTGCAAAGTTCATCATATCCGAGTTTGAGAAACGTAAATTAAGGGTAAGTAACAATCATACTCAAATCATTGTGGATGGTTGGTCTGCTTAAGTTTGATTATTAACAATCTCAGTTCTGTGCAGTTATTTAAGATGGAAGATGTAAGCATGGGAATGTGGGTCGAGAAGTTCAACAGCTCAAGACCCGTAGAGTACTTGCACAGTTTGAAGTTCTGCCAGTTTGGTTGCATAGAAAATTACTTAACAGCCCATTATCAATCTCCACGGCAGATGATCTGCATGTGGGACAAATTGAAGAAGCTCGGAAAACCCCAGTGCTGCAGCATGAGATAGCATATACTGTCATAGTTGTGATCGGACATCTTGATAATCTAGGAGAGAACGAGGAAGTTTTGCTCGCAGCTATAGCATTGTGATAATAGGTTGTATAGTCTTCTGAGGACAGGACAGGACAGGTTGGTTGATCGTATCTAGGTCCCTGTACAAAGAAAGTTTCCCTTCCGAAAAAATTCTATTCATTGTTTCTGGCAAACACCTTACTTTCTTTTTTGATCTGAGCCTGAGGTTGGATGAAGATGATGAAGTAGACGAAGAAGAAGAAGAAGAGGTGGACAAGATGGGTTTTGGGAATGTTCCTATACAAGTTCCAGGTGCTAATTTTACATTTTGAACTAGAGGAACAGTTGGAAATGAATATTTATTTATATTCAAATGTTGTTTCCCATTTCTCCATTTAGCTTATTTTAAAGTCTCGTTGACATTCTTTTTGTCAAAATCACCAGATCATCAGATGATTCAAATCTACATTACACTTTACCAATGTCAAACAGTCTCATTTTTTCAGCTTAGTTTTACTGGATGTAATCACTCTATTATTCTCTACCATGTGGTACAACACAAGGCCAGATTAATCTCTTCAATGCTTCCACCTGAGGAAGCAAATGGCTTATGGCTCTATGTTATGAGAAAATGTGAAGTATACCATTAGCGAGAGAGTTTATGAAAGTCCAATGCCATGAGTTGGACCTTCATATACTCGACTAAAATGAGTACATTCGCGAAATATACAATTTTTATAGTACGTATCGGACTGTCATAAATGTATCTTGTTTGAACTAAAAAATACGGAAAAGATACAAGTTGTGAATAGAATTATAATTAGTAAGAGACTAACCATTGCATATCGGATATCGTTGATAATGTGAAATAGAAACCCTATTTCTAGTTGACATATAATTAGAAATTTCCGTACTTGATAGTCAAATAATTAGTAATTCTCATTGATCGAAACTCTTCTAGTTCGCGCGGGACGTAAGCCCTACATCTAACGGTGAAAAATGATCCACCAAAAAATCCATTGGTCCGGAAGTCAAATGCATAAATCCATAAATAGAATATTAATTTATATACATTAATAATTGGAATTTTTTTCCACCTAAATCTTCTAAATTAGTTAAGATATTTGTAAATATTAATGAAGATTAAATCTAATTAAATCTGAACTTGCTTAACAAGTAGAAAAACCCAACAAAATCCAAATTGGCAACGTAGAATGAATCATACGTACCTTGCATCGACTGGACCCAGGTAAGTTTCACCAAATCAAATTTACCCAAAATTAAACCTACCATTTTCAACACTCAAAAGATTTCATTTTCACTGTGTATAAATAGGAGCAAAGGTTTTCACAGTCTGATACTGCACGGTCCGACGAAGATCGCAAAACATAGGATCACAAAAAAAACCAAACATAATATAAAAGCTTCTGTGTTTTAGTTCAAGCTTGTGTCCAATGCGTGACACGTTTTGCCAAGCATGCAAGTTCTTCACTGAAGCTGTTTTTGACTTAGCTTCGGAGAAGAACTTGTCTTTGGAATGCAGTACTGTCCTCGACGACGAAGATGAGAAAATGACAGACCCGGTTGGGCCCAACAGTGAGGTGTCCAGGCCCATTGGGCCTTCCGGCGAGGCCGTGCCACCGCTCGCGGAGGAGGAGGAGAGGCGTATGCCTTTTCATCTCGCCGGTGCTTTTGATGCTCACGCTAGAAGGTTGATGCTTGAGAAATTTCAAATGTTTTTTGGTTCTTTAGTAAAATTAAAGTGTTGAACTTTGAATATATATATATAAGTACTAGTGTGAAAAAAGACGGAAACTTGGTGTTGTTTAGTGTTGATTTTGGGAGTACGTGTAACTAATGTGATTGGTAATTTTTTGGGTGTGTTTTTGCAGGTTGGGAGTGGTTGAAGCCGTAAAGGTAAAAACTTTACTCACCTTAATTTCCATTATGTGATTAAAATGTTCTAAGATTACAACATATAATTGAGCTTGGACCTTGATTGTGTGATGTGTTAGGAAATATTTGGACTTATGCAGCATATAAATATTTGGACTTATGCAGCATATATTTGGACTTATGCAACATATAATTAAACGCATATGTGATAAACATTGATTATGCAGCAAGAGCTTTTACAATGTTACTCAAATTTCAGTTACCTATCTAGCTGTATATTGCTATTGGGAGTAGGATTCTCACTATGTTAATACACCTGATTAATACATCATGTTGTGATAAGATTAGGTCTCTACGTTTTGGATAGATTACAGCAGATACAGACTCCTTATGGGATGAGTCTGCATCAGATTCTAGACCTTATATAAAGAGGAGAAGTCCCTGGTCATAAACACAGTTATACACATTGAGTTTCTGCCCCATTACAGAAGTGTTTGTGTGTGTGAATCCAGAAGACGTCTCTTAGTGTTTCCAGCAGCAAATCAAAACCAGAAGAGATGGCTGACATGTTCCAGAGAGGAGTAGAAGTGCAAGGTTCAACATCAGGTACCTTTCCTGATTCAATTAGGAAATATCTTATGATGTCTTTTGATTACAGTTCGTCTTGATTCCTTGTATTGAATGTGAGTCTTGATGTGTTAAGTATTATTCTGCAACAATTGGTATCAGAGCCTTGGTACTCACAAATACAAATCAATTCGTTCAGTCTCTCTCTTCTACTTAAGTTAAAACCAGAATGAGAAAATTAAAAGGTTCTAAAAATACTGGTTTGGTTTTTTCTTTCCGCCTTTTGTTTGCAAAACCGATCCACATAAAACAAATCATATGGTGTTTGATTGCTATAAACTAACCCTTCTGTATCAGCGTTGTAGTAGAGGCAAAGGTTAGCAAATTCTGTAATGAATTCATGTATGTTTACACATAAAATTGTTAGTAGTAAATAATTAAGATCCTGGTATGGTGTGATCATTCTATAAGTTTTGTTTAACCTATCCTAAAAACTCATTCTGTGTCGTTTTGATAAAATCATCACGAAATATAAGAAATCAATCTAGTTTTGTGAAATTCATGAAAAGTAGTGTTGATCATGTTGCACAAAGCAACTGTCATTACTGGTTTTGAAAACATTCAGCATAAAACTAAAACTTGTGTTGTTTCTTAAAATTGCACTTATATTATGTTCTTCCAAAGAAGATGTTTACTGTGTAATCTTGAGACTCAAACAACATCACACATTCATTAGATATCCATTATGATTTCTGAAACTTTTAATCCAAAGGTTAGATTGTTTTCACCAATAAAGGATATTCTATCTTGACATGGTTTGATGATTAAGAACTTAAGCTGGTAAGTTTTATGTCACAAAGACATTACTTATCATGACTACAGCTGGGGAATTTTCAGATCATGGCTAAATACTGTTATGATTAAATTAAACAATTGCATCTCTTGTTTGATAGTATGATTGCCTATCTGATATAAGTATAAACATTACACACAATTGTATATGATAGCTTACACTTTTGTATTTTTCTTTTTTCTTTTAGGAACTGTCATTGTTAATCTAGGACAAATTGAGATGTTGAATGAGAACAATTATAAGAGGTGGAGAAACCAGGTTGAGTTTTATTTATCTATGCAAAACAATAGCTTAGATATGTGTCTAATGGAGGAGCAACCTACTGAGTTACATGAAGCCTCCACTACTCATGAGAAGACTTATTTCCGGGACTGGTACAACAGCAATAGAAAAGCCAAAAGTGTAATCAGAACCACCATATCAGAAACTATTAGAGGGTATGTTGAGGAACCTGAACTAGCCTGGGATTATTTGGAGGCAATCTCAGAAAAATTCATAGAGAGTGACAAGGCTGAGGTAGCTAGGCTATCCAGAAAATTTAATGAGATGAATTTTTTAAGAAAAGGTTCAGTCAAAGAGCATATTCTGGGAATGATTGACATCAACTCCAGACTTAGGGATCTCAATGTAGGAGTTAAGGATGAATAGGTTGTGCACATGGCACTTGAGTCATTGCCTAGCACATACAGTACCCTGAGAACTTCCTATAACACTTCAGATACTAAATGGAACCTAAACAAGCTCATCTCTGTGTGTGTTGATGAGGAAGAGAGGATCAAGAAGGAATCAATGCCTACCCCTACAGTAAATCTGGTTGGAAAATCAGAAGGAAAAAAGCACATTAAGAAACTCCAAGTTAAGAAAACCACCTCTACCAAGCATTCTGGAAAACCTTCAGACAACAAGAATGGGAAAACCTTTAAGTATAAATGCTTCTTTTGCAAGAAAACTGGGCACATGAAGAAAGACTGTGCAGGCTTTAAAGCCTGGATGATCAAAAAGGGTGAGTGTTCTCAAAATTCAGTATTTTCTCTAGAAGTTAATTTCTTAAATGCTGATACTCACACATATTGGTTAGATTTAAGCTCACCTATTCATATTACCACTTCATTACAGGGTATAAAAAACAGGAGAGTGCCAAGGAGGAGTGAGCAGCATGTATGCGTAGCAAATGGAACTAGGGTAGCAGTTAGAACAATTGGGACCCTGGAGCTTGATTTAGGACTAGGAAAATCTATTTTTTTTTGACAATGTTTTTTTTCATTCCTTCTCTAAAAAGGAATCTTATTTCTGTAGGTCGTTTGGTCAGTATTGGATGCAAACTCGTTATTGATTTTAATGGAATAAAGTTATTTAAGAATTCTGAGTACATTGGTCGTGGTATGTTTTCAAATAACTACTTGAGATTGGATTGTTCTGTAATAAATCAGGAAGTACTAATGATTGAGAATTCTGAAAACATTGATTCAGATACCAACATTTTGAATAAAATCTCAGGAACTAAAAGATCCTTACTCAATAACAAATCTGCTAACCTATGGCATAGGAGACTAGGCCATATCTCCAGAGAAAGACTTAAAACACTTGAAAAGAACAAAATTCTACCTGCATTGGATTATACAGATTTGAATGAATGCATAGAATGCTATAAAGGAAAGTTGACTCAATTCAGAAAAAAAACTGCAGAAAGAAGTCAGGAATTTTTACAGCTAATTCATACAGATATATGTGGTCCATTCAATCATAAAACACTTTGTGGAAATTTTTATTTCATCACCTTCATTGATGATTACTCAAGGTACTGTTACATCTATCTCCTATCTGAAAAATCACAAGCCTTGGAAGCATTCAAAATCTATAAAACTGAAGTTGAATTGTAGCTTGAAAGAAAAATTAAAATGATAAGATCAGATAGGGGTGGGGAGTTCTATGGAAAACATACTGAGCATGGCCAGCAAAAGGGACCTTTTGCAAAGTACCTACAGGACTGTGGCATTAGGGCTCAATACACAACTCCCTACAACCCACAACAAATGGGGTTGCTGAGAGAAAGAACAAAACCTTGCTAAACATGGTGAGAAGCATGATGTGCACTACAGGTTTGCCAAGATTTTTATGGGGTGAAGCTCTTAAAATAGCAAATTATATTTGCAACAGATCACCAAGTAAATCTGTTGAGAAATCACCGTTTGAATTATGGTGTGGAAGAAAACCAAGCCTTCATCACTGTCATGTATGGGGATGCAAGGCTGAGGCAAAAATACCAAACAAACTCACAAAGAAGCTAGATCCAAAAACAGTAAGCTGCCATTTCATAGGATATTGTGAAAGATCTAAAGGTTATAAATTTTATTCACCATATCACACTTCCAGAACTTTTGAAACAAATCAGGCAAAATTCCTGGATGAAGAATACTGTAATACAAGACCTGAGGACTTGTCTACAGCTCTCAATGAGGTTACAGAAAGTGTGAATTCAGAATATACCTTAGTTACTATACCTCAGGATGAAATGGGAAAGGAAAATGCAGGAACTACATTTCCATATCAAGCTTCATAAGAACAAATACCTCTAGCTGATTTAGACCATATTCCAGCTCCTTTAGAACAGTTAGAAAATGCAGAACAACCTATTATAGATGAAGTTCAGCCAAGAAGTTCACAAAGAGCCAGAAAACCAACTTTTGGACCAGAGAGTGAATATGAGGTATACCTACAGGAATTAGATGTCCTTACTAAAGATACTGATCCCCTAAGCTATAAACAGGCCATTGAGAGTGATGAAGCTCATTACTGGCAGATTGCAATGGAAGAAGAAGTTTTATCCATGGATACCAACAAAGTATGGGAATTAGTTCAACCTAATCCTAAACAGAAAGCTATAGGATGTAAATGGGTATTTAAGACTAAGAGGGATGAAAATGGTGATATAGAGAGGTATAAAGCAAGATTAGTAGCCAAGAGTTTTACACAAAAGGAGGGCATTGACTATACTGAAACCTTTTCTCCAGTGTCAACAAAGGACTCATTCAGGATTATTATGGCACTAGTTGCTCATTATAACATGGAGTAACACCAAATGGATGTAAAAACAGCCTTTTTGAATGGAGAATTAGATGAAGTCATATATATGAAACAACCAAAAGGTTTTGTGAAAACTGGAAAAGAAAACCTTGTATGCAGACTTAAGAAATCCATATATGGATTAAAACAAGCTTCTACACAATGGTATAAGAAGTTTGACTCTGTGATATCTTCATTTGGGTTTAATGAAAACATTGTTGATGAGTGTGTATACATTAAGACAGTAGGAAAAAACTTCATTTTTCTTATACTGTATGTAGATGACATACTTTTGGCCAGCAGCAATGTCAGACTACTTAAGGACACCAACACCTTTTTATCAAGCAATTTTGATATGAAGGACTTAGGTGAAGCCTCTTATATATTAGGAATTGAAATCAAAAGGGACAGAGCACAGAGATTATTAGGTCTATCCCAACAGAACTATATCTTAAAAGTTTTAAAAAGATTTGGGATGGATACCTGTACTGGAAGTGATACTCCTATGTCTAAAGGAGATGAACTGTCCAAGAACAAAGATAAGAATTCCAAAAATGGGGGGAAGATGAGTGATATGGACAGCAAACCCTATGCTCAACTCATTGGAAGCCTAATGTATGCTCAGGTCTGTACCAGACCTGATCTTGCCTTTGCAGTAGGAATTTTATCCAGATTTCAAGCAAATCTCACCCAGGAACATTGGATAGCAGGAAAAAAGGTACTCAGATACTTACAGAAAAAAAAATCTCACATGTTGGTCTATAGACAGGTGAAAGAATTAGAATTACTTGGATTTACTGATTCAGATTTTGCTGGACACTATCTGGATTCAAAGAAATCAACATCTGGATATGTGTTCATGTTAGCTGGTGGGGCTGTGGCATGGAAAACCATGAAACAAAAATTAATTTCAACCTCAACTATGCAGGCAGAATTCATAGCTGTTTATGAAGGAGTTTGTGAAGGTTTATGGATCAAAAACTTTATGTCACAAACTAAAGTTTTAAATTCAGTATTTTCAGCTGCACTTAGGATATATTGTGATAATGAAGCTGCAATATTTTTTGGAAAAAACAGTAAAAGATCCAACAATTCTAAACACATAGATCTTAAGTACTACAGTGTACGACAAAGAGTAAAGCTTGGTGAATTGGATGTTTTGAACATTGATACTGAATCACAACTTGCAGATCCATTTACTAAAGCTCTCCCTGTGGCAGTCTTTAAAAGGCATATAGAAAGTATGAAGATTTTACCTGAATTCAGCTCTTGAGTTCAATGGGAGTATTAGTCATTTTTATATTTCTTACTTATGATGTAAAGTTTATCTCTAAGTAGTTCTGTTTAGGAAATGTAATTCAAATTGACAAGTTAAATAAATAGATGAATTCGTGAAATTTATATTTCTGCAATAGTTATGCTGTTTTCCATTATATTTTGTGTGTTACAGATGAGTAGCTATTAGATATATAACATCAAGTTTCAGTAAGACAGTACATTTACTCACAGGTTTTTAGCTGCTGTCATTTAGGATTCTGAGGTTTTCAGGATCATTAAGAGGACTATGGAAATGGATTGCAGGTAATATACTGTCCTTTATATTTCCATACTTATCACTAAGTAGCTTACGTGAATGCAGTGATCTTGTTAGTGATTCCTAATCGGCTTATTCATCAAGAATTGGTTTGATTCTGATTTCTACATGATTGCTGTAATTTGACCAAGCTAAGTGAGATATGAGTTTTGCAAAAGTTCAGTGCACACTACATTTGTTGTTTCAATAATCATTTCAGTCTATTATTGTCACATTCTGTGTTTAGTCAAAGTGGGAGATTGTTAGGAAATATTTGGACTTAAACGCATCTGTGATAAACATTGATTATGCAGCAAGAGCTTTTACAATGTTACTCAAATTCCGGTTACCTATCTAGCTGTATATTGCTATTGGGAGTAGGATTCTCACTATGTTAATACATCTGATTAATACATCATGTTGTGATAAGATTAGGTCTCTACGTTTTGGATAGATTACAGCAGATACAGACTCCTTATGGGATGAGTCTGCATCTGATTCTAGACCTTATATAAGGAGGAGAAGTCCCTGGTCATAAACACAGTTATACACATTGAGTTCCTGCCCCATTACAGAAGTGTTTGTGTGTGTAAATCTAGAAGACGTCTCTTAGTGTTTCCAGCAGCAAATCAAAACCAGAAGAGATGGCTGACATGTTCCAGAGAGGAGTAGAAGTGCAAGGTTCAGCATCAGGTGCCTTTCCTGATTCAATTAGGAAATATCTTATGATGTCTTTTGATTACAGTTCATCTTGATTCCTTGTATTGAATGTGAGTCTTGATGTGTTAAGTATTATTCTGCAACATGATGTCTATGAATCTTCGCTATGCATCGTTAAAATTGTGTATAGAACATAATGATAAGACAGTATTGTTTTCATATGGTAATTTTTGTTTTTTGGGAAGAATGTGGATGGCTTGATGTTGTAGCTAGAGAGAAGATTTTCATGGTGGATATTGGCATTTGAGTCGGTGAAATTAATCATAATTTCACATGTTGGATTTTTACCTTTCTCGAAACTTCGATTCCATAATTGTTTTCTGTGGTTAATTTCCATTTTGTTCATTACTGCATGCATCAGTGCAGATGTAGATCCAGTGGTTGGACTTTAGTTTTTATTCAATATTCACAGTGATGTTATGAAGCTGTTCATTGAAGTCGAATCTGTTTATACATAGCTGTTTTTTCGTTATGATTAGATATGCGTATAGATATTGCATCTTCCTCTTAGGTTGTTCAACTGAAGAGTGATTAAGTTCTGTTTCCGAGAGGTGATCATTATCGTTTTCTTTTCTTTCTGTATTATGTTTTGTGTTAGGACCGAGCAATTCAAGTCTATGAAATGTTAGATAAGAAATCTCTCAGAGGGAGGGCTCGAGATCCAGTAGTGGCTGCTTGCCTCTACGTTGCCTGTAGGCAAGCAAATGAGCCCCGCGTTTTGAAAGGTAGATGGTGATATTATTCAGAATCATTACGTTGTTTTGTTTTTCCCTTATTTACATCAGGAGTTTACCAAAAATGTGTGGTTTTCAATCAGATACATGCCTTGCAATGGGAATTAAGAAGAGACAAGTTAACAAGACAAAAGACATCATCTTGAAATACTTGGAAACTGATACAGGTCTGGAAATGGAAACTTGTTATGCCGGAGAATATCTGGTGATCAATTTGCTAATAGATTTTTTTCATTCTGTAAATGACATCTATTTGTATAGATCTCCATGTGTTTTCTTGCCAAATTTGTGTGTGTTATACAATAACATGATCCTCATCTTTTATCTGTAGAAACATTTTTGTTCGCTTGCTAGAATGTCGAATTCAGAATGCTTGGCTGCCGAACAAACTCAGGAGAAAGCTGAAGAGCTTCATTTAAGGTCGGATAGAGTCATGGAAAGTTCAAACAGTTCAATTGAAAAGCATATATTAGCAACTAATGCATTAGGTTAAGATAATTATCTTTCTTTATAGCCTAGTAATTAGTAACGAATGTCTTCTCAATTCTGCAGGAGGTGTCCAACCTCGGTATCCGCTGGTGTTGTATATATCATATCACAGTTATCAAGTTCCGAGCGAAGGAAAACTAAAGGTTAGAAAGCTATGAACCGGATGAATTGAATATACTCTTGCATATAAACCTATACTAACCTTCAATCTGATTGCAGAGATAGCATTGTTCACTAGGGTGGCCGAGTCGACCATAAGACATGTCTATAAAGACATATATCCTCATATCTCAAACATCGTACCGAACTGGTTTGCGAATGAGGACAAGTTGAAGAAACTCCCATCAGCTTAAGAATTTGGTCATGCTCCATTCTTCGTTTCCTGAAGGCACTAGGAATTCTTTCTAGTCTACATCATTTGTTCTTTAGTCTTTACCTTGTGAATAGGAATAGGTTCCTATACCGGAGAGACCCATAAAGCAATAGATTAGGCTTTAAATTTCCCCGAATTTGTTGTCGTTCCCAAATGCATTCGGATACAACCCTTGTATCGAAATGTAGCCGTCTTCGAGTCAACTCTATTATCAGTTTCCTATTAGCTTATAATCCTCAAGTTTCAGAAATCTATTTACAGAATTACAGAATGTAGCAATGTCTTTGATCTCATGATCAAAGATAAGAATCATAAGATTATGAATTTCAAACTTCTTATGATGGACCACTGTACTGTTTGTGTGTGTCACTCTCAAGCTCAATGAGTGTACTTGTGAACAAGTCTAGCTAGCAGGCCACACTGTCCTACACTATCACTCTCACATATTGTCCTCTACTACCAACTGCTTGAAGAAGCGAGAACCCCACAAGGCTAGCACATCCAGCTTTCTCATAGCTTTGCAGGGATTTCAGAAAGAGCATCAAATATTTTGTGTACTTGAAAGATTCTCATGATCTTCCAGAGAACCAAAGGTCCAAACTTTATATCTATTTTCAAGACTAGACTTGATATATAACTAGAAATTTGGAGAAGTTGGAGAGAATTATCTCACAGGTAATTGATTTATGCATAACAAGATAAGCTATACAAAATTAACCAGTGACAAATTGGTCACAAGTGAGGTGACCAAATAAAATGATCACAACCATATATGAGTGTTCCAACTCCCAAATACTGTAATTTTATGCCATGCGCAGACCCACTTTGTTCGTTTAGGTGTCTTATGTGCGTGACACGTGTCCCATGGTAGACCCTTTTCTTTGCATGGAGTAGTCACTTCCCATCCTATTTCGGTAAGCTTTTTTGGTCCACACTCCACGTAGTTCTCCCACTAATCAACATGTAAATCATATGAAATCATAAAGTTTTAGCCTTTATCCACCATCACACCCAAAGACGAGTTCTTTATGCACCATCACCCTCAAAGACTAGTTCTTCGTGCACCATCTCTCTCAAAAGTTTTATTTCAAAACTTATTGTGTTGTAGATAGAATGCAAACGATGACAATATCCCGAGTATAGACATATCAGAAGCCTTATTGATATTCATCTTTTTTTTGTAAGGTTCAAAAGTGAGGAAGACATTTATAGAGTACGAGAGAAAAAATTATTACTAAACTAATTTAGATAGGCTCTTTAAACCAACTCACTATCATCGTAAAACAAATAAAATACAAATGTCTATTTTTATTTATGGCGAGTGAATTATAATTAAAAATTAATATTACGTCTATCACGTTTAATTAGCGTAAAATATCAAAATTAACTCATTATTGACATGTGAAAACCGCCTCACCCAGAGAAAAAATGTCTCTCACGTTATTTTCTCTGCCTCATGTCATTTCCTTATAAACCACTCCACCCTTCCCACACTATCTACCTACTACTCTCACAAATTCACATCACAAAACGTTCTCACTCAGACACACAAATCCTTAGAAAGAAAAGGCCCAAGTCCCAAGTTTCATCACAACTCAAAAAAGAAATGTTGTCACCAATTACAATGAACCAGATGTGGGCAACAATGGGATCAACCCTAGCCAGCTTCATGTTCGTTTGGGCCATCATCCGTCAATACTGCCCTTACGAGCTCCGCCGCTTCTTCGAAAAACACTGCCACAAACTCACCGGCTACTTCTACCCCTATATCAAAATCTCCGTCCACGAGTTCGCCGGCGACCGCCTCAAGCGCAGCGACGCCTACACCGCCGTGGAGGCCTATCTCAGCTCCAACACCTCCAAAAGCGCCAAGAGACTCAAAGCCGAGATGGGAAAAGACAGCAGTAACTTGGTCCTCAGCATGGACGAGTTCGAAAGAGTTACAGACGAGTTTCATGGAGCTAGTGTTTGGTGGGTTCTGACCAAAGCTGTGTCTCCCAGCAGGTCCATGTCAATGTCGTACTACCCTGATCAGGAGAAGCGCTTTTACAAGCTCACTTTCCACAAGAAATACAGAGACATCATAACAGGCAAGGGCAACAGTCATTTTAATTAGATTACCTAGGGTGCATGAGGGAGTGTTAGTTAATTAACACTAATTAACACTCCTTAGTTTTTGACAAAGATTTTTCGACACGGATGATTCGATTCTTGTGTATCCAAGGGTATGATCTATAATTATAATTTACTATTTGAGAACATATTTTGATGGTCATTATTTTAATCTAAGTTATTATTTGTGTTATATATTTAGTTATATTTGAGACAATTATTTAATTTAGAAATTCAGTTACAATTTTTGAACAAATTGTTTTCAAAGTTGTAAAATTTGATTCAATTAATTTGTAAATATCATAAATAAAATTTTAAAAAATGTAATAAGCGTGGTAATATTTCTCCTAAATATTATAAATTTATGTTTAAATATATTATAATTTTAGTTCTCGTGATAAATAAGTGTATAGCTGAAACTGCTAACTAAGAATTTTTGGCTATGCCACTAATAACAGGTTCCTACTTGGACCATGTTGTGAAACAAGGCAAGGAGATTAGGGTTAGGAACAGGCAGAGGAAGCTTTACACGAACAGTCCGGGTTACAAATGGCCAAGCTACAAGCAAACCATGTGGAGCCACATTGTCTTCGAGCATCCGGCAACTTTTGAAACAATGGCTTTGGATCCCGAAAAGAAGAAGGAGATCATCGAAGACTTGAAGACTTTCAGTGAGAGCAAAGACTTCTACGCGAGAATAGGGAAGGCTTGGAAGAGGGGTTACTTGCTGTACGGGCCACCGGGGACTGGTAAGTCCACCATGATAGCGGCAATGGCTAATCTTTTGAGCTATGATGTTTATGACCTAGAGCTCACTGCTGTCAAGGACAACACCGATCTGAGGAAGTTACTGATCGAGACGACGAGTAAGAGTATTATTGTGATTGAGGACATTGATTGCTCGCTTGATCTAACGGGGCAGAGGAAGATGAAGAAGGGTGATAAGGGCTATGTGGAAGATGAGAGTGTGAAGGGTTTGAGTAAAGAGAGGTTGATCAAGGAGCCAAAAGAGGAAGGAGGTTGGAGTAGTAAGGTTACTCTTTCAGGGCTTTTGAACTTCATTGATGGGCTGTGGAGTGCTTGTGGGGGTGAGAGGATTGTGGTGTTTACTACTAATTATGTTGAGAAGTTGGACCCTGCATTGATCAGGAGGGGTAGAATGGACAAGCACATTGAGCTTTCTTATTGCACTTTTGAAGGGTTCAAGATTTTGGCCAAGAATTACTTGAAGCTTGAGAGTCATGAAATGTTTGGCGCAGTTGAGAAGTTGATGGGAGATATTACAATGACCCCAGCTGATGTGGCTGAGAATCTCATGCCTAAGTGTCCACAAGATGATCCGGAGAGGTGTCTTATGAATCTCATTAGAGCTCTTGAAGAAGTTAAGAAAGAAGAAGAGGAAGAAGTTGAGAAGCAGAAGGGTGAAGTTATCAAAGAGATTAGTGCTACAACAAAGGAGGAGGAGGAGCAGCCACATGAAGACAACAAAGATGTTGAGGTCCAGAAGAAGAATCTGAAAAGCAATGGCACTTGTTCATTGTAGGGAGTATCAATTAGGAATTTCCTAATCAATTATTAGTACGTACGTAACTTTTGTAATGGGGTTGAGTTGTTCATGTTTCTAAGGGTTTAATCTCTTTTTGGCTAATTTCAGTTTATCCAAATTAAGAGCCTTTTCTAGCTACTTTTGAAACACCTGTGTGCTCACACCCACTTTCCTCAAGCTCAAACATAAGCAGAACGTAACATCCATACACTATATAGTATACATTTACACACGAGTGCATTTATAGTGTGCGGACACTTGTCATAATTTTATTCACGGTGGACTTAGATTGATAGTGCATGAAAGAAGTAGACCTTATACTACTTTGCACATTTGTGTTCCACACATTATAGAATTACTCAAATTTACATGACTAGAATAAAGAGATGCATAGTTGAATGTAGATCATGGACTCAACAAAATGATCTCCCAAGTCCCAAATCCAATCCAAGTTTTGGTGATGGTATAGTGAATCAAATTATGAACCAATAGAAATGGTAACTTGTGAGGGAGATGATTTGCAGAATCGACTTTGTACCAAGCAATGAGTAGTGGTGACATGACAAAGCAGTGAAGCACCACGTGATTGATGAAGACTATTGGTACGTTTTGGAATCTTGCCACTCCACTGGAAGAGAAAGCAAACCAAAATCCAAAAACAAAACAAACTAATCCATACTCAAGCAACTACTTTATGCAGTGGCCACCATGCATTACACCTCAGAAACACACCAGGTTCTGAACAAAGTGTTTGACCACTCATACAGAGATAGCCCTGAGCCCTCCTCTAGTACAAATGCCTGGAACGAATCAAATCCAATAGCGACTAAAATGTACCTACGCAAAGAAACAGATGGAAGCACTGAAGGGTCTGAACTCTGAAGCCCACCAGAACTAACGTGTAGCTTTTAATTGAGCCAGACTTGCCAGAGAGTCTGTGATAATGATCTTTCACCATTCTAGGATCATAATAATAAAAGGAATCCAGAAGAATGAGCTGGCTACTTGCTATAGAATTGAAACCTTCATATGATGGTTCAAATCTTGTCCTTGTTGAATCAATGTGAAGTTATAGCTCAACTAAATTCATGATTCTATGGTTGGAGTACTAAAACTCCTACTAAATGCTATGGGGCCAATGCTATACACCAGGTGAGGTGTCTTTGGATAATGACATTTCGTTTTATACACTCGAGCATTCTCTGTATCTAAATACTTATCAAACATAAGATTATGGGAATGATTATATAACTTTACAAAGTGCTGGTAATAAACTGGGTTGCCGAGCATAACCTACAAAATATATAGCCAAGTTGAAAGGAGTGAGCTTAATACAAGAGACAATGGAGTTACCTATTCAGGGAGGATGGTTCCATTACAACCAAACCAGCCCAAGAAGCTCAGATTCACAGTGATCCTGATCATGGGAGATAATACTACAAATGGCTTCGACTTTGAACATCAAAAGCCAAGTCTTTCAGTTACATATTAGTCGAGGATTATGGCACATTGATTGGATGAACTAAACAACTCCCTGTAGGTTCCTTTGAATGCTGACGTACTAAAAAATGACTAACTACTCTACATAACTCTCCGCATCATGTTGCTCCCCCGCTGCAAATCATGCACCAAGGTAGTTGCTTAGATTATGCCTTGGAGAACTCTGGCCGAAACTTTCTCCTAGCGCTAAGCACAAAATTTATAAATTTTACAGTAGTACAGGCTTCCTGGCAATACTGAGCTTGTTGTATAGGAGGAAACTTCGCTCACAAATCATCCGCATCATCTTTCATTACTATATTCGGACCATCATCAAAACCTGGACCAGGGGCAAGTTCGTTTAGGTCGAGGAAATGTCTTTCATGTACACCTCCAACTTCATTTACCACTGGGCTATTTGATTTTTCAGGTGGCTGGTTTTCCTCCTTCTCAACAGTGTCAGGGTAAGTTTGAACAGCCCCATCAGCCTCATCAACTTCCATTTCATGATGATCTTCATTACCATCTGACTCTTGACTTTCCATTGAATAGTCACCATTCTCAGTTCCATCGGAGTGTCGATCTGATAAACAGAACTTCTCAGGCTTCACAGCCTCTGTCTCTGAATCTGAAAACTCATATTGCCTATAATCAATACGATTTCTGGTGGCCCTGTTACTCCGTCTCAAACCTGACTGGATCTCATCAACTGACCTCAATTTAGCTTCCCTCCTAGTACGGCTGGGCAATTCCCTACTCCGGCCAGACACTTTCTTAAACTTCCGAGGTTCATCACTTGCCTCACTGGCACTTGCAGATTCTTCTTCTTCTTCCTCTTCCTCTTCCTCTTCTTCAGGATTCTCTTCCTCCCAACGATACTCCTCATCTCCTTCGGAGCTACTAGAAAACTTTCTTCTCTCCTTACGTTTTTTTAAGTATTCCTCATCATAGATAGCTTCACCAACTATCTCATCATCACTGTCAAAGTCTGCATCATTATCCGACACTGCATCAACAAATTCGTTTGCGGAATATCGTTGTGGCCTCTGTCTTCGCCGATTGCTACAAGTATTAGATAAAATTAGCATACTAAATAAACTTCAAGAATCAATGAATCAGAACATCTTACAAAGAACAGCAAAATTCCGTACCCTCGATCCATTGCTTCAGATTTGTCGTCTTCCTCGGCATCATCATCATCATCATAATCAGGTGATTTAGGAGATAAAGCACTAAATCCCACATGTTCATGGTTATTTGAAGTACCACCCCATTTACCATTACTAGAAGCTTCAAGTTTCATAACTGCATCTCGTTTCTGTAAAGGATCCGGGGATGTTCTGACAATGAAGAATAGTTAATACCAAATATGCATTGGATTGAAAGAGTAAAAATATGCAGGGGACATATTACATACTTGGTTATCTTGATGGCCTCATTGATGGACCGATCATAATCATCTGG
This sequence comes from Geum urbanum, assembly GCA_946800695.1. NCBI lineage: Eukaryota > Viridiplantae > Streptophyta > Magnoliopsida > Rosales > Rosaceae > Geum > Geum urbanum. The sequence goes on along the minus strand of OX327012.1, from coordinate 49,188,485 downwards.
AAAGGAAAAAACTGAGAATGAGAGAAGTGTAGTTTATTCTGCTTGAGCTGTATACAGCTTCTCAATAGCCTTGGTTCCCTTTGTAAGATAATCTTTTAACTGGGAAAACAAAAACAAACAGGTAAAGTTTGTAGCTCTTACCAAAAGTGTATGTGACAGGTTTTCTGTCACGAAGAGAACGCCCTGGACCAAGCCCATCCACAGTCATATAATTATCAAGGAGGAGAGCTTGTCTATGTTGCTTCTTCAGCAACTTCTCTTTCCTCTGCAGGCAGCAAATTGCAAAAACAAACCTTGTGAGACAATCAAGTAAATCACATACAAAGAAGTAAATCCAACCAAGTAAACAGGAATCACTCAACAATCAGAAATTACCTTGTGAACTTTCTCAATCTCTAAAAGCATGTCACCTTTTAACTTCTTTCCTACTGAAGCCTCCGTCCTATTGTTACTTGTAAAAAGTTTTTCCTGTAATGCAGATGCATTTAAAACTTTTATCTCTATGGTTTCAAATAATCAAATTGACAAACAAGCAATTCTGAATAACATAATATTATATGAATGGCTGAAATGAAATTATTGGATTCGGTCTATAATATGACAGTTCTATGGTATGTGCCTCCTCTCCAGTTTAAAAGTATGTGAAAGTGCAGGATTAATCGAGTATATTCACATCTATCATTAATAGTAAGAAAATTGAGGTCAAATAAATCATTGCATCATCTAAAAATCCAAAACTTGCTCCGATTATCCATAACCCAGAAGAGGACAAATGTCTAATCAGGTAATGAACCAATCAACATCAACAGCATCTCTGACTTAAGAGGCCAGCCATATGAAAATTTCAGTTCCAGATGCAAGCTGACACTGCCAGGATGAAAGGTTTTGCAAGAAAATAATAATACAGCACATACATAGAAGGCAAGTGTAATAACTCACTCCAACATCTTGAAATTCATCAAAATTGGTTGCAACTGTTTCCCACTGGTATGTTGTACTGGGAAGGATGTTGGAACCTTTTGTTTTGACCTTCTTCACCTCATTCTTCCTTATCTCCCGGTATAACCGATAACCAATAATCGGATCATCTTCATACCTACAGAAACCACATACATGGTTCCGTCATTACTCGACCAAAAGAATAGATTACATCAAAACCCTTCCACCTTTTTCTTTTCAGGGGTAGTGCAACCAAATAAGGAGAACTAGAAGATCAACTGACACAGTTTGCTTGAGAAATATAATAATATTACCAGTACGAGATTCCTTGTGAATCACCACCAAGGCGTTCCTTACGAAATGCAGAAAGCTGGACACCATGTTTGAGTGAATTGTCTATATAGTTTCGGATGTCTTCTTGCTGTAAAATATCACTCAGATATAATTGTCCCGGTTAGTATCAGAAGGAAAATCATTCAAGAAGAAGCTTATACCAAACCAATATCCAGCATAGAGAATGAATTTGATTTCCAAGTTATAAAGAATCAATTTCCCAAGGATGGAAATCGGGGCAGAGAATCATTTCTCAAGTAATTAAAATGTGAGATTTAACACTAGATGGAGAGGAGCAACTTCAAATTTCTTAGTGATGAAAAACTAGAGTGCTTGATAAACTTAGCACACTGATGATTAATTTAAAAAAAGAATGCTCAAAACCTATAGAAAAGCGCAAGAGGAATAAAAAGTCCATATAAATTTACAGAGAATTGATATTAAACAAGCATCGCAGCCACTAAAGATTGCTAAGACGTTAAAAGTTCTCTCAGAATATTACCTCAACACGGATATCACAAAGTGCTTTTAAGATGAGCACACGAACACCGGGATCAAGTGTTTTATATACTTCAATTTCCGCCCTATATATCAATCAAGATGTGACATGTTATAAACACAAACATATTGCCTCAGATACACATGTAAAAGAATTATACAACTGATTGCTCACCCTTGTGAAGCAACAAGAGGTAGATCCCCATCTGCAACCTGCAATGGAATACCAATAAGTTTAGTTTCACTGCTCCCACGGGACCACAAAACAAATACTCAGGCCAGAGTACAGCATATGAGTAAACTTACCCAATGCCACCAATCTCTTAACTTTCTGCATAAGACAGTGATCCATGTATCACGGGTAAGTGCCATTCTTGTAACAGGAGGAATTGCCTACACGCAAAACCAATCAAATGTGAAATGATGAGAAAACCAAGAGCACATTTGGTCACATTTGTCGGTAACCAATGAGTAATATCGTGTAGTTCATAAAACCTAGCGACAACGTTCTCTTATCATTTGACACAATAAGTACAGAACTTACAACAGAGATGGGTTTAGATAGTAAATATGGCCTTGAAATAACATATCAGCTGACATTTACCACCAATGCAACTCACACCAAAATGTGTTGCAATTGCCTAACAGAAACCTACAAATTCTTATTTACGTCCTAATTATCTTTGTTTCACATGACCAGAATTCTCAAGAGCATCAACTTCAGTAGATATTAGATTGCTATTAGCTAACCACATTGTACCATACAAATGCTACCCAACTAATTTACCCAAATGCTACAACCTTTATACAAAAATCAACTAGCAAATTTAGACGAAAACCGCAAACTCAATTGCTGAAAGTTCAGCAAAGGAAGTACCAACCTTCAACAATGGAATGTGAATATCACTCAATGTGTCATTGGGGTTGATCAGCGCCGTCTCGAACTCATCCGCCGAGAACTCCGCTTGTATATTCAAAAGCGGTCGAAAAGCCTGAAACCAAAAAACAAAAAGAAAAGCTTAAGCCCTAAAACAACACACACACACACACACACTATAAACCCTAAAAATCCAAGCTTTTTGTGAGCTGCAACACTCACATGTAGAAAATTAAGCACGGAGGCCAATTCCCACATGGACCGTAGCGTCCACCGTGGCAATTGCGACGGCGACGGCGGGTCCACAAGCGACATCACGATCTTCGCCGCGCTCCCACATTGCTGCGGCGAAGACTTCTCGTCGTCGTTCTCCTCCTCCTCCGCCGCCGCCTTCTGCTGCTGCTCCTTCCTCGCCGGCTTCGGCTTCCTCGGCTCTCCGCCGCCGTGGTGGTTCTGCTGCTGCAGTCGCTGCTGCGTCCGGAGAGTGCAGGCGCGGGAGGGACGGTTTCTCCGCGACAACGGCGGAGTCGGTGCCGGCGGCTCCGATGGCTTAACAACGGCGGCGTCTGCGGCGGAGGTGGTGTTTTGGGGGTCCGTGGAGGATCGGGGAGAAGGGATCGGAGGAGAAGAAGAGTCGAGAGACATGGATGAGAGGGAAGAAGGAGATCGAGAGGGTTTTAGAGGATGGTTACATGAAGGAGGAGAAGAAGATCAGCAATCGCCATTGATGAGGGTTTGGGCTCTCTTTTGATTTTCTTTTTTTCTTTTTTCTTTTTTTTTCTTTAATGTTTTTAGTGAGGAAACCAAAACAAGGGCAGAAGGAAGAGGAAGGACCAAATAGGTTTATTATTCGACTTCATTTATTCTCACTAAATTAAATGTATTTTTTCTTTTCTTTTTACCTATCATATAAAATTGATTATTGAATAGAAGTCACTGAAATTCCTTTTCTATTTTTTTTGAAAGAAAAAATTCCTTTTCTATTTATCGTTTTCCGTTAGGTTTATTTTGGTAGAATCGGAATTTTAAAATTGCATCTTCGATGCATATTAATTATTGATTCTGATAAGTTGTATTGTACATAAATTCAATCAATTCAGATTGTCGAATTCCAATATTATAACGGTGACTTTTATTAATGACCACCGAAGTTATACAAACACAATTATTACTATGAAATACACTATTATATTAATTTTATGAAAATTAATATAGTAGAACCTCGATTTAACAATACTCTATATAGAAATAACATTTTTATAGTGATAAAGAAATCAAGGCCAAACTCGAAATCAGTTATAAATATGAATAATTTCCACATTGTAATAAGTTATAATTTTTTTTGGTCCCATATGTATAAAAGCAATCTCCATAAAGTAATAATTGCTAGTATTACAAAAATATAACGTGATTGATGAAGAAATAAAATATCTTTTATAATATTTTGATATAATGAATTATGTTTTATTATGGATATCACATTTAGAGTTTGAGAATACGTAGTAATTTACATTTATGCTTCATAGTTAAAATAGTTATTATCACAATTGGACAAATTAATTAATATTTAATTTTTAGACTTAATTTTTTTTATTGAACCTCCATTTAGGAATGACTTATTTATAAGAATAATTTATGTCAATCCCAACAATATAATTATATAGAGGTTCTACGGTAGTTCTATGATCACCGCATTATGATCTAGATTTAACTGAAAATAAACTATATACTAAATAACATAATAATATAATCTCCAAGTAGTAGTGCAACAATTTTCGGAACTTCGGATATGAAATATTGAAATATGGATAGAGTTTCACTGTATGAAATATTGTATAGAGGTTCACTGTATGAAATATTGAAATATGGATGTTCCAAATTAAGAGTCTTTGCCTGTTATGATGTCCAAGTAGTAATGCAACAATTTTTAGAACTTCGGATATAGCTCACTATATTAAATATTGAAATATGGATTATGGAATGTACTCAATGTAGCATAAACTCGGTTAGCTTTTAAATAGCTGTTTTTTTTTTCTTTTAATTTTAGTGTCACAAAGAATTGGTTTATCCTAGTGGGCTTGATGGGCCTAGCAAGTCATGAAGAGTTATTGGACATACATAATGTTTACTCCACATAGATTCTTTCTATTAAATGGGCTGGGCTCGATTCCTTGAGAAGCAAGCCCATTGCGATAGAAGCAGGGCAGCGTATTGTATGCTGATGACTGTTGACTTACTTGAACTAGTGTCAAACAGCCATAGTAGAGAAGCTGATCACCATTCTTACAGCTCAACCTATACTTATATTAGATCAGAGACAAGTAATCACAGAGATAAGCTGTTAAGGTACAAAAAGAACATCAGATTAAACAATTTTACAAACTATATATACTAGACAAAACTGAGCAGAAGCAAAAGTACTAGAGAAGAGACCATGATCACATTGTTTCTAGTTGGGTTACTTGTCCAAGAAGCATGATTAGGTGAACCAGAAAAACTTGGTGTTTCACCAGCAGTCACATTTTCCTTGGAGCAAGTGTAGTTACAGCGGCTAGGACGAACAACTCTATAGACACCGGAGCTGGACAGAACTAAGAGGTCTTTGCGGTTGTCCTCTCCGAATGAGAAAATGTAGCCTAGTGCAGGAAGACTACTTCCGGGGACTGAGGTGCATGCGATAGGTGAGTCGCGTCCGCAGCTGAAGGGGATCTTGCTTGTGCTGAAGTTGCCACTGTTTTCGGGGTCTTCACTGCCTGCCCATATTGCACCAGCATACAAATCTCCATACACATACCTTAACAAACAAACAAAAAATTTCAACACATTTTTAATCATGATCAATAGTTCAGTAGCTACATTAGTGTCAATATGTGATCCAATCATTAGGGAAGCAAGGAGTGATTAGTTTACCTTCCATACATGCACGGATCTGTCGTGGAACGATAGATGTAACCCCCGGTTATAGATGCAGAACCTTCCTTCTTGTTGACATCAGAATGGTTGTACCCCATTATAGGAAAAATTGGGTTTGTGATTTTTGTGGTTGTGTTTTTAGTAGAGTTTGGGAGATTGAAAGGATAAGGGCCCTCATAAACATTCCAGCCATAGTTCCCACCCTTGGTGATAACATCCACCTCTTCATACAGATCCTGTAATAGATAAACAGATCGGTAACAAATGAATTATGTAATGTCATTCGTAAAAATAAAAAAAAACAGTTGCAGATTACTGGCATTGTCAACAATATTTGAGTTGAGATAATAAAATGGACCAGCTATCATTTCATACCTGCCCAATATCTGCACATATAAAGTAGGAAGGGTCTTGTGAATCGAAACTGCAGCGCCATGGATTTCTCATTCCTGATGCCCATATTTCTGGCCTCAATTCTGGATCTTCAGAGAATGGATTATCTTTTGGGATAGAGTAGTTTCCCCATAGAGCAAGTTTATCAATTTCTGAAGCACCTGTTAGATAGTACATCAATCATTATGATGAAAATAAAACTATAGCTTTGCAACCAAATCTATCATAAAGTCTATAAAGCTGATACTCACTTAGTACATTATCAACGTCGAGCCTCATAATTTTTCCGAGCAATGATTTCTTGTTTTGAGAGAAGCCGTATGGATCACCAGTGACTCCACCATCTCCCATCATGAAGTATAAATACCCATCTTCGGGTCCAAAGAGTATCTGTCCTGCATGATGACCTGTGAAAGGGAGTCCCATAGTAAATATTCTTCTTATTTCTGTTGGTTTAGCACTTGTTGCCTGGAAAAATAAGACCAAAAAATTCATTAGATATCAGAGTCCAAGTAACAACAACATTACAAATTGCTTTCGGTGTGTAAAGAGGTGTACCATGGAAATATTTGCAGCGGTACCATCAGCACTGTATTCTGCTATAACAGTTTGGTACTGGCATGGTTGAGCACCGTTATCAGGGCCAAGCTTTGAAGGATCACAGTTGACATCTGAATTACATGAACATCTTCCTGTGCATCCAGACCATTTCTCCTTGTCACAGTTAAACGAAGCATAGAACCGTCCATTTTGCGCGAAATTGGGATGAAAAGCCATACCCATCATTCCAAACGCAGTGTCAAAATGTACATAATCAGTCAAATCTACAAAAGGACTGGACACATCAAGAACCACTGCCTCTCCTGATCCCTCTTCAGGAATAGTTGCCAGCCAAACCTTACCCTCTTGACTAGAGAAAAAAGCACGGTTTGAGCCATCCGGGTGAGCAACCATGTTGAGGTACGAACCATTTCCGATTTTCTCAAGGCACAAACCATGTGGGGGGATAGGAGTTCCAGTGTCATTCAGTTTCACAGGCTCACCATCAAAACAAACCGAGTCATCAGTAGAAACTCCACCATATGCATTGCAAAAATCGGCTTTTGATTTCCAAATTTGGGTTAGCTCACTAACATTAGTATTCACAGGTATTCCAGGTTGGCCTTGTAAAGGAGAAAATGGGGAGTTGGCTATTGATACATTCTGACATGTATCCCATAAATTAGAGCAAAAGTCATTTGTTACTTGGACTAAAGACTGGGATGAATTTGCTGATGGAATAGTTGAGTTGCATAGAATAGGAACTGGCCTTGGCACAGTATCAACTGTGAATAGCTCAGCTGCAAATGGATCACATCTCTAGAAAAACAATGGATACATGAATATAATAAGATTTTCATGTCTTCAATTTATGCTGGCAAAGATGTTAAGCTATAGAACTAGACAAAGACAAAGCCTTACAGCACAAAGTACTGGTTTCAAGAGAGAAGCACAAGCAGAACTAGAGATGTTCATGGACTGGAATTGCTTCTGTATCTGTGAATCTTGTGTGGAGTTGCAGCAAGCAGTTCCATTGTAAGAACAAAACTTGAGTGGTGTAGTCAAAGTAGAAGGTGCTCCTGCATCAATTTTCAACCTTTTGAGTTCATTAACTTCACATAATCATACATAAAGGAGCAAACTTTGTGCAGTCAATCTGATAAAGGAGCAAACTTTGTATAGTAAGTAGTACATCAACAATGAAACAAGTAAAAAGAGCAGAAACCTACTTGAATCAATGCATAGAGGATGTGAACTTGAGAGATCAAAGAGCAACACCAGGGCACAAAGCAAGAGCCCAATTGCAACAACACCCCCCATCTCACCAGAACTGAAAAAGAGCTAGAGAGATGGAGAAAGAGAAGCAAATGTTCCTCTACAACATATAAAGGGCTCAACAAGAAACAGTGTTGGGTTGACTACTACAAAAGGTTTGTGAAAGCAATAAACATGCTGCTGCCAAGGTCAAAACCAGCTCTTATCTTCAAACCAGTATATACTGCTCCCCATTATGAAGGGATCAAAGTTTTAATATTCATCTTCCAGAAGAGAAAATGATTCTTCAAATCTCTCTCTCTCTCTCCCCCTCTTTATTAATTCAACTTCAACAAACGACAATCTGTTTTCAACTTTTCAATTATCGGTCACTCTCAAATCGCAATGACAACGCTTCTGAGTTTTTTTCAACTCCATCTCCATGGAATACAATCATCAATCCAATCAATCAATCACCCTATATAGCTAAAACTAAATTAAAAACAGAGGAGGTACCACCATTTGCAGGCAGAGTTGAACATTGACTCTGCTTAGAGTTGTTTATCTAGTCTTACTTGGCTTAATGGGGGAGTAGTTGTGAGAATTGTGAAAGAAAGAACCCACTTGTGCCTAGGAAACCAACTTGAACAGATCTCGGTTTGGTTTTTTACGTATCTCGTGTCAATTAGAGTGAGTTCCAAGTTGGAAACTTGAAACACCAAAACGACAAAGCATAAAAATTTCAACTATGATTGGAAACCCCGGCGAATCTCCACCGTTGTTGCTGACGTTTGGAGGTTGTGGAGTTGTTTGCAGGGTCGGTCTTCGGACATGTCTATCGAGAATCGTGGCTGTGGAGGTTGTGGAGTTGTATTCCTACGGCTGCTAATCAAACTTGTTACTTTGATACTTTAGGTGTTGCTTGTAATAGGAGTCTTGTCATGTAAATTTTTTTTTTGTTCATTAAAAAAACAACTATGATTGGAAGCCCACTTTGGATTTTGCAGTAAAAAAGAAGGATTTTTTAACCTTTGATGACTTTATGTACCAAACAAAATAAGGTTTTAATGATCAGAGTGGACTGAACCGCGGTGATGACAACAACAGCAACAGTAGAAGAAAGAAACAAACAAATACACGAGGATGAGAAAGTTGGATGGATAGACTTTAGCTAGGTGGAGGTCTTCTACAAAAATAGCAAAATACTAGAGAGAGAGTGGTCACATGGTTCGTCATCAATGTTTAGCAATGCCTTTCTGACACAGACAAGAGAAAACTATACAAATAAGAGAGTATATCATATCATTTGGGCGATGTTTACTGTGTCTCTGGATCATAAAATAATATTTTATTAGGTTAATTTTTACAAAGCTTAATTTAAGAAGAAAATTAACATTATCTTGTTTGTATATTTTGTTGAGAAAGAAATTATGAAATATGGCGAATCTCGTTGTCAGAATTCTTCAAAGTTTATAATTTCTTACTTTTTTCAGCATAAATAGAGGGTTCATGACCAGATCAAATGACACTTCTACAATCGTACACTTCTACAGTCACACAATTTTCCTTCGGCAAACACAACTCTCCTCTCGAGAGAACCAGCGATGGCATATTCAGAATTCTCGCCCTATAGAGCGTGATGGATTCGAAGATCCTCTATTGTTAGACGACGACGATTAAAGGAAAGTTTTACCCGAAGGAGCGTGAAAGTTCCGACCGTGAAAGAAGTCACAAATCAGTGTTCTCAACACTTGCCAATAAGAGTGTCATGCCTTGCACCGAAGGAGACACGAACCCAAGTCCTAAGTCACTTAGGCAAAAAGAACTCATTGAATGAGGTTGGTGCTCTCCTTGCTTCAATCACTTCTTAAAAGTTCAGTGGCGGCGCAACGTATATCAACGTTCTGCCTTAAGCAGTGACACACCAAGCACGCATAAAAAAAAAACAGTTTGCAGTTTACCTAGAACCAGCACACATCTACTCGCTGGTGAAAAATCGAGCCAAACATTCACATTTAAACAAATCAGAAAGGGGAGCTGTAATTATTGGACTTGGAGAACAGAAAACCAGAAAAATGATCAGAGAGCTTCGTTGATGAAATATGGAGTTGACCTGTCCCCAAGTCTTTATCTAAAAGCATGGAGCTTTGCATAGTAACTTTATATATGTTAAATGGAAAAAAAAAGTAAAATTGCATTGCTTCAGTAAGGTAATTAAGGTTTGACTTGGTTTTTTTTACAACAAGAAAAAATACGAATGGAAACTCTAGAGAAAAGACCTCTTAGAGCACCCAACACAAGACTAATCAAAGCCAACAGCAAAATGCAGCGAGTGATCCCATGTACGAAGATGCTGGATGTTGTGTCCATGATTAGTCAACTTGTCAGGAACAAAATTTGCTTCACGAAAAATATGCTTGAATTGGATTTCTTCAAATTGGTTTGCTAGCTTCCTGATATCTTCAATGAGAGTTCTGAGACGCCAACGGATGAAGGTTTTTATGTTGATACAGTTTATGATCAATAAAGAGTCCCCCTCTACCACAACATTACTGAGATCAAGGCAACATACATGGTAGAGAACATCCCTCACAACAGTGACTTCAGTAATAGGCACAGAAGTATCACCAAATCTTCTAACACCAGCAAGGATTGGTCTTCCTTCAGAATCTCTAATGACAAAACCTCCAGCAACACTTTCCACTCCTCTTTGCAACACAAAACCGTCGAAATTAATTTTTAGTGTGTTACGAGGGGGAGGATGCCATTTGACAAAGGTGGGGCTAGAAACTTTCTTCACTTTATCTGGGTTGTAATCAAGATGGTTCTGGAGATAAGCAGCAACATCAGCCACAATATTAGGAAGATTAGGCTGCACTTTCATGAAAACAAAATCATTTCTTGCTTTCCATATATACCAACAAGAGGTGAGTAATTTCTCAATAGTATGATCAACATTGTGATTCTGTAAGATCAATCTAGAAATATGATCATAAAAGTTATCATCTTCATTGATGCAATTGATGTTTAATAACCTCCAGACATCCTTCGCAATTGGACAAGAGAAAAATAAATGGTGATTAGATTCTTCTGCATTAGAACATAAAGGACAAACATTAGAATCAACCATTCCAAACCTGTGGAGTCTATCTCATGTTTTTAGTCTCCCTCTAATGAAGATCCAACAAAAAATCTTCACTCTTGAAGGAAGATTTAGCTTCCAAATTTTATTCAAAACATCAGCTCTTTCATGTTTCTGAAGATGATCATTCTGCAACAAAATTGCAAATTTAATAGAAAATAAGTCATTGGGGGAAGGTCCCCAAACAAACCTGTCTTCCTGCTCGTAAATAGGAATTAGAATCGCACAAATTTGGTCAGCTATAGAAGCATCAAGCACACCAAGGAGCTTATCTCTATTCCAAATGCCATTTTGAATATAATCACACATTTTCATCAACATTAATGACCATATTCCTAACATCAATTATATCCTTAAGAGGAAAATGCAACACCTAATTAAACAACCAAAAATTAACATCTTTTCCATTACCTATGATCCATCTCATTCCATTTGAGAGGAGAGAGATCTACAGTCAAGAATTCTTTTAAGAATGTAGTTGATGTTAACAATACGGTCATTAATCTTAATAAAAAGGTGAGTGTTTGGAATAAAGATAAGCTCCTAGAAGCATTGACTTCGTTTAACATACACTATAGCAACTAATTCAATATAGAGGTAAACGAGTTTGATGTATAGTGTAAACTATTCGAACTAGTATATCTTTACAATTAGTCACCGATTTGGGTGACTTTTGGGTAATATTTTGAGTTTGAGTGACTTTTGGATAATATTTTGAGTTATAAGTAATTTATGGGACACGGACTCTTAATCTATTCATGTATCGAGCTAAATTAAGTAGACTAATTTGATTTAGTTAATTTCTGTCAACATGCAACATGCAACTTTCTATTAGGCTTTGAGGCCTATATGACACAATGTCTTGTTTTGGTTTGAACTTTTGAATGGTATGAACTCGTGATCAACCATGTTTAAAACAAAATGAATGCTTAAGATTACTCAACCAATATGTGTGAATAGGCAAGTCCCCTTGTCCAATATCATACAAGCATGTAATGTACATAATCCTCCTGCATTGCAGCTGGAAAATCTTAGAGACAACAATGTACAAACAGCCGTCCCCTAAGATTCTCAGAAACAGTGCAGAACAAAGTTAAAGGTAAGGATCACTCTCATTGTAGTTGTCATCTTTGACATAGAAACCTTTCATCAGCTAGCTAGGTGTAATAGAACAATTCCATGGGAATATGTCCCCTCTTTTTTTAGTTTATTAATTCCAGCTACATATCTTGGAGAGTTTTCCTAGTTCTCTAAAGCTATATTACACCTTCACTATGTATCATACAACTAATGGCTACTGCAAGGAACAACAATGGTTCTCCTGATTCTAATAAAAAAGCTTCTGATCCTTATGCTTATGTATTCTACGGTTTAGTTATTGTATGTCTAGCAATTGCATTTTTTCTTGCGGTTCTTTATTACATCAAAGCTAGGAAGCTAACCAAGTTGGTGAAGGAATTGAAAGCCAATAGTACTAGAGAAGTGAATGAGGAGAGCAAACATGGTGAGAGGAATGCCGAAGAAGGAGAGGCAGCGGCTAGCTCGGTTGGAGGGCTACAAGAGAAAGAGAAGCTCATATTCATTGGAGTTGGGGAAGGAGAACCTCCACAGTTTGAACTTGGAGATGTTTTAAAAGCTTCTGCTGAGAGTTTAGGTAGGGGAATATTTGGAAATAGTTATAAGGCTAAGATGAGTGGACAGCAGAACCAAGCTGTTGTTGTTAAGAGAATAAGGGACCTGAAACCATTGGTGAATGAGGAGTTCAACAAGCAGTTGCATCTGATTGCCAATTTGAAACACCCTAACTTGCTGCCTCTTCTAGCTTACTACCACTCCAAGGAAGAAAAATTGCTGCTATACAGATTTGTTCAAAATGGGAATCTGTTTAACCGATTATTTGGTGAGTCTGACATGTTTTCCAAGTTTTTCGATTCATATTCTTGCGTGACAAGCTTACTAGACAGTGTAACATTTTATGCTGTTAGATGATATGTAGATCATGTTATGAGTACCATGTTTATTTTACTTATTGACTGATGCAGGAGAAAGAGGTCCAAATCGGATACCATTTAACTGGAGCTCAAGACTATCAATTGCTCGAGGTGTGTCTCGCGCTTTGGAGTATCTTCACCTCAATGCTACATCCCCTAACATCCCACCTCATGGAAACTTAAAGTCTACCAACATTCTTCTGGAAGAAAATGATGACATGGTTCTTGTTTCGGATTATGGTTTCGCTTCACTCGTAGCACTCCCCATTGCAGCGCAGCGCATGGTTTCGTATAAAGCACCAGAGTACAAAAGGACTAAAAAGGTTTCCAAAGAGTCTGATGTGTGGAGCTATGGAAACCTTGTTTTAGAGCTCTTGACAGGAAAAATCTCAGTCTGCACTGCTCCACCGGGAGTAAGTGGTGTGGATCTTTGCAGTTGGGTTCATCGCGCAGTTAGGGAGGAATGGACAGCTGAGATTTTTGATGTGGAACTCTCTAAGCATAGAACAGCAACTAGTGGAATGCTTAGACTTTTACAAATTGGTATGCAGTGCTGTGATCAATCTCCGGAGAAACGTCCTCACATGACAGAAGTGGCAAGAGCAGTAGATGATATAAGGATTACTGAGGGAGTCGACTCAGACTGATTAGTAAACACTGCCACTGCAAGAAAGTTTCAAGTAGTATGTACTATGTAGAATTTGGACACCACAGCATTGTTACCACGTACTGTTTTTCATGACGAGAAAATTAAAAACAACTAATGGTTTTGTAAGTTAAGAAGTACTGAATAGTGAACTAATGAAATTTTTTTGGCCTCCTACTTATGTAAACAGCAGCATCAGATTAGATACTGGCATAAGTAATAATTCACAAGATCAAATTCAGGGTACAAGCAAGAAAGATTAGAAGAGATACAATATTTTGGTGTCCTTTGAACAACTCTGTAGACAAGGGAGAACCTGAATGCTGTCGAGGAGTCCCCAAATCGACTACATGTTCCCTCGCACATGTAATGTTGCAGCGGCTTGGTCTTGCTACTCTATAAACACCAGTGCTTGTCACTACATATATTTCTCTCTTGTTATCTTCGGCAAATGAGTACACGTACCCCAAAGCAGGAGTAGAACTTCCTGCTACAATGTTACATTGCACTGGAGAGTCATGAGCACATCTGAATGATATCCTGGCAGCCGAGAAGTTCCCACTGTTTTCGGGGTTTTCAGTGCCTGCCCATAAAGCATCAGCATACAAATCTATGTAGAGGTACCTACAATGTTGTCAAAAACTGTGGTCACATTTACAACATACAAGGACTACTGGACCTTTCTGATATGAGATTTTATGTCAAGACAAGCCAGTTACCTTTTGTACATGCATGGATCAGTCATGGACCGGTAGAAATAGCCACCCGTGATGGCGGCTGATTCGGCAGGTCCTAAATTTTTATCTATATAAGAGTGATTATATCCCATTACTGGGAAGATGGGGATTATAGAACTTTCAGATGTAGTTCCACCTGGTGAGTTTGTTGGATGAAAAGGCATAGGACCTTCAAATAATCGCCATCCATAGTTCCCACCCTTTATAACTATGTCAACCTCTTCATATTGATCCTGCAAAAGGACATGAACATCATTAAGGATTTGGATTTTGGAATGTCAAAGAACAAAAAAATTATATGCAAGTCATCCCTCGAATGACACTATATATAATTATATATGCATATTAACCTGTCCACAGTCTCCACAGAAGAAGTAGGAGGGTCTTTCAGAATCAAAACTACAGCGCCAGGGATTACGGAATGCCAAGGCCATATCTCAGGCTCCAGCTCCTTGACATCAATGTAGGGATTATCACTTGGTATAGAGTAGTTTCCCCAGTATCCATCTTCCTTTATTTCCTGTGCACCTAGTAATTGTTGCTAGTCAGACTTAACACAAATGTTAATGTAATAACCATGTCTGATTATTATTCTGAGGACTTACTTGGTATGTTATCTATGTCAAGCCTCAGAATTTTTCCAAGCAATGATTTCTTGTTCTGTGCAAAGTTGTAAGGGTCGACGAGAACCATCTCCCATCATGAGGTATAGATAACCATCTGCAGGTCCAAAAAGAATCTGACCGGCTTGACCTCCCTTGAAAGGAAGCCCCATTGTGAATAACCTTCCCACTTCTGATGCATTTGCGCTTTTTGCCTAAGAAAATGGAAATGTCTCAATCAAACTCCATTACAATTGAATTATTGAATCAACTATTATTTCTAAAACATAAAATCAATAGGAAGACTAGTATTGCATTTATACCAGGGAAGGGTTCGCTGTTGTACCATTGACCGTAAACTCAGCTACCACAGTGTGATATTGGCATGGCTGCACCCCATTATCAGCAGAAATCTTTGAAGGGTCAAAATTGACATCTTTATTGCATGAACATCTGCCTGCACATCTTGGATGTTTTATCTTATCCCAGTTGCATGATAGAAAGAAACGGCCATTTTTCACAAAGTTCGGATGAAATGCCATACTCATCAGACCAAACTCCGTGTCTAAAAGCACTTGATCAGTAATGTCCAAAAAAGGTTCATATTCATTTATTTCCAAAATTTCATGTGATCCCTCATCAGGAATAGTCGTTAACCATATCTTGCCTTGTTGGTCAGACACAAATGCACGGTTGGAACCATCCGGATGTGGAACTAGATTGATATAATTCCCATTTCCAATTTTCTCAAGGCACATACCATCTGGAGGTGCATCATTTACTTGACTAAATGAAGCCAATTCACCATTGAAGCATACATCATCTTCTGAACCACCAAATGCTTCACAGAAGTCTTTTCTCGAGTGCCACTGATCAGTTAGTTTGCCTTGAGTGGATGGAGCAAATGGAGAGCTCAGTATGGATATGTTACCACATGTATCCCACAACTTAGTGCAGAAATCAACGGAATCTCCAACTTTTGACTGGTGTGGTTTCATCGAATGCGTGGTGTGGCACAGAACAGGAAAGTTTCTTGGCCGCAAGTCAATTTGATTTAGTTGAGCTGAATACTGATCACACATCTGCAACTCATGAAAAAGACCAAAAATTCACCAAAATAACAGTTCTTTTGTAGTACATAGCGTAGTATTTTCAAATAAACTTACTGTGCATATAGTCGATTTCAGGAGCGAAGAACATGCAGGATCAACAACATTTAGTGCTTCAAACTGTTGTTGCAGCTGCAAATCTTGAGTGGAATTGCAGCTGACACTTCCACTGTGAAGACAGAACTTCAGTGGAGTTTCTTGCTTCCTAGGTGGCCCTATAACAAGAGTAACAAAGTTACTATGTAGTAAATACAACATAAGCTGAAACAAAGAACACACACAGAGATAGAGAACAACAGGAATCCCTGCATAGTGGAAATGATGAGAAACCATCTAGCAGAAATGAAAGCAAGGAGATCAGAAAACATATAGAACACTTCATCTGGTTTTCGCATTTCGTCGACAACTGGTACAAACGGCTTCAGCTGCAGTCATATATTGTTTACATTTGCACATATCAAGTCTAGTGCACTCAGATTCTGCTGAAGGAACAAAGTCCAAGATCAGTTGGCTTCAGAAACTGAGGCTATGTCTGCTCTACCACGACAGAAGCTCCATTTGGGTATATTTGGTGCTCATAAATGGTTCTTGGTGTGTACGAAGTAAAACCGTGAAAACCAAGCAATGGTTACCATAACTTGTATATATCCATTCCCATTCATGTTTCATTAATAAACTTCTGTTCTGTATATTTAATCCAAAGACTAGTTAGACTACTCCAGAAAGACAAGAAAGAGCAGCCATGGTTAATTATATTGAAGATCAATCACATACAGTACATCCCGAACTTCTAACACATCTTTAGTCTGAATATGTCATGAAATTGAAGCATTAGGAGACTGCAGTAAGTGACATTTAAGAAAAAGGAAACATCTTCTCTTCAGGCATGCCACCCTTTTTAATCTTCGATCCCCTTACAAACTACTATGATCTCAACCTTCAAGTGCCCCAAGTGCCTTCATGTCCTCCAAGAACGCCATGTAAGAGTCATCAATGCCACCTGCCTTTGGCGCTGACCATGAATTCAATGGCACCGGTTTCACAGAAGTAGTTGCAGGCCGGGCAGAAACTGTTGTAGTTGGGGGTGATGGTTTCGCTTTTGCTTTGGGGGCAGCCATCTCTCTCCTGACCCGAACAGATGCAGGAACCTAATTAACAGAGATAGAAGGTTTAGGCCATTATGAGGATATCAGCAAAAAGACAAAACTGTATAGAACATAGAACATGAACCCCGTGTTAGCCAAATACCCAAGTCTCACAAGCTAGAACATGAACTTACTGTTAGCCCAAATACCAGATAACAAAGTCTCAAAATCTAAATCATGACCTAATCCTAGTCTTAAAATGCTACGCATTTGACAGACTTTGCTACAGAACCAGAGGTACCAGGGTCCACAGAAGGCCAAAATAAAACTACCACCTCAACATGTAAGCACAATAAACTTCCAACCAACATCAACATTTGAATGACCCTCTTCCTTTAAAGATTAAAATTAATGATCATCTCACTGCTGCTCAAGTTGTGACTTATTGCAGAATATGCTACTATCATAACGGGACTGGTGACACATATTATCATGTAAGGGAAACATGTTACCATGGCTGTAAGCTCTGGAGTGTGCTGTGCCAGAGGCCTCTTAACGACAGTAGATGCTGCTGATTTAATATATGAAGGTTTATGATGAGCAGCCATTCCATATGCTGCATGATCATCTTCTTGAAAAGTAGGAGGGGGCCCAGGTGGAAGTGGCGGTCTCATCATTGGTGGAGGTCCAGGCGGAGGTCCGTATGGTGGCCTGGGAAGCATTGGGACCATCATGCCTGGTGGAGCTGGTCGACTGGGAAGTCCAGGAGCGGATAATGGTGGTCGCATATCAGAAGGAGGTGGTGGTGGAGGGAACCGAGAGATTCCTGGGGGTAACATGTCAGGCTGTATAGTTGGGATCAGGGCGGGTCCAGGAACTGGAGGTTGTTGCCTTGGAGGAGGAGGAGGTGGTGGAACCATTTTAGTAAGATCCCTGGTCACTTGAGTATTATTAGTTTCACCATCAGGGGTCGCCCCTTCAAATTGTGTATTTGCTGACTTGGGAGGCAAACCAGGTGGTGGAGGAGGAGGGGGAGGAAGTATAGTAGGCACCTGCAAGATAGAAAAGGAAGCATTACCGTCACTGATATCAAAAGAAAGAGCTTCCAAAGATATGATATATACCCAGTGTATGTGTTCCTTCCATTTAGTTACCAATAATTGCAAATTCACCAAACCTTTTAAACCCCTGACAATTTATATTCTTGTTGCAATGTATCATATAATGGGCAATGATGGACTCCAATACCTGTGTGTGATCCAGTGTATGTGTTCCTTCCATTTAGTTACCAATAATTGCAAATTCACCAAACCTTTTAAACCCCTGACAATTTATATTCTTGTTGCAATGTATCATATAATGGGCAATGATGGACTCCAATACCTGTGTGTGATCCTTGGTATGTGGTTGATCATTAAATAGAGATTGATTGTTCTCCTTGTTGCTCCCACCGATACCAGGTGGAGGCGGAGGAGGGGGAAGCAGAGTGCTATTAGCAATCTGATCTTTATGGAGCAAGGGTCCAGGAGGAGGTGGAGGAGGTGGCGGCAATGAGATACCTGTGTTTGCAGCAGCAGGGGTGGGCGGCAACGGAGGCGGAGGAGGTAGAGGCAAAGACTCAGGTAGAATGGAGCCATCATTACTAGAACTGAGAAATGGTTCAGCCAATGTAACATCCTCAGAGGATGATGCAGCCCCACTTGATGATGCAGCAGATAATGGAATTCTAGGTCCTGCAATTAACAGCAAATAAAAGATATTTACATTTGTATGTATGTGTGTATGTATATAATATAGAGGTAATTTTAATACATTAGGCAGTGGGTTGGGAATATATCCAGAAGATTTGATACCTATCGATGATTGATACATTGGAGGCTTCCCAGGTGGTGGGGCCCCTGTAGGATTCAAGGTTGGGTGGTAATAAACAGAGTCCTGTAATGACAAAAGTACGCAAATCTGAGGTTTTATGAATACAAAATGGATTAATAGCAGAGCAAAGCAAACATTTCTTACCTCCGGCTGTGGATGCTTTGCTCTTTCTTCTTCTTCGGCAGTTGTCCTTCTTTTAGGTGGTCCCAAATGACTGAGCAGAAAATAAACTATATTTTATAAATCAGAGAAAGCAAAACTGTATTGAAACAAAAATGTACTGAATCACAGAAATAGATTGAAAGGAAGAAAATTGCACCTGAACATAACAGGGGTCTCACCCTTCTCCTTTGCCTTTTCTTCTACTTCCTGTCCAAAAGTGTAATTACAACCTGATCATTAGAAGCATCAAGATAACTCTAACAAAGGCGCACATATATTTAACATGAATATACATTGAAGATTCTCAGCCCCTAAGTTGCTGAATAAACTTCAGAGTACAACTAAGTCATATACAAGTGTACAATGTTGATGGAAAATGGCAATATGACTAGTTCAATACTTACCTTCCTCTTCTTCATAACAAGAGTAAGTGTATCCTCTAGTTGCCTCTTCTTATGTTTCCTTGCTTTATCCAGAGCACCATCAGCCTCTGTATGAATGAGCCAAATACTCAACAAAATCAAAATAGTTCGACCACGACTTGAATAAAAAAGCTAGCAAACACAAACAAAAGTCAATTTATGACCTTAAAGCAGATCTGTAGGAAAACTTACTCTGCTTATTCAACTTATCAATCTGCTCCTTTAGAGTCTCGGGATCCTTCTTCAAGATCCCCACCTCCCTCACCTTCTTCCTTTCTTTCTTGTTCTGTTAATTATAGAATAACATAACGTCAGAGAAATCATCCAGTATATACTTAATAATCAAGATCACCAGAGCAACATATTACATAAGTTATTTTTTTTTAAAGTCACACTAAGAATATACGCATCATGGTACCAAAAACTAATCCGCTTTAACAAATTCACCTCTATTGAGAACACATGCAGCTGGGTGATGCATAACACCATCATTCAAATATCAGAATTATATTCACCCAAACTTAGCTCCATCATTTCATTACAATAACCCAATACTTTTTCATCCTAGATAACAAAATATGAAGTTCGAGCTCGCTATCAGAAGTAGTTCTATCAACATTGCTTCACAGCATCTAGCTCAGTTTAAAATGTCAGACAAACTTCCAGGCAGTAATAAATTACCCGTTTATTCCTTTAATATTTACCAATGTGACACGATTAACCAAATGTGGCACAGTAAAAATTCCAGAAAGCCTATTGAACACAGCTAAACTAATATCAAATCATTGAGCAAGCGAATTGATAAACCTGATCCAAAAAAACAACGAATTGAGCAAGAGATACAGAAATTATATAAAAAAGGCGTTAGAATTTAGAGGTAATTACTCTTTTCAACTCCTTTTTGCGAAGCTCCTTACGGTAAGCGTCGGTAGGGTTCATGACCTTGCCGCTCTTCGTCGTCTTCATATTGAAACTCTCTCTCTCTCTCTTTCTCTCTCTTTCGCTCTCTTCAATTCGTCAATTTTCGTATTTCGAATTCGATTTTGAAAAATCTAGGGCACAAATTCGAAGCTCTCTCTCAGAAGTTGCAGAGCGAAAACGTGGACGACGAAGTTAAATCTCTCTCTCTTGTGAGAACCTTTTATTTTTATATTTAAAATTGGGCTTTTCAGTGGGCTTTTCTACAACTTTGGGCTTTATGAATTTCTTGGGCCATTTGTAATGCTCCACATGGATCTTACAGTTTCTTACTTCCATTTAGTCCAACAATCTCAGATTATAGTTCTGTACTTTGTACACTATAATTCTATGCTTTGTAGACTACACTCTGAGGTCAACTAGGAGACTTGAGTCACTGACTACAGAAATGAGAGACATTACAGAAGTGAAGACCATATATATATTACATGGATGTGACCTTCAGAGCAAGAGAAACTGAAGATGCCGAAAACTATCTGCAGCTGCTTTTATGTACAAAATAACCAAGAGACAGCAGCGCTAGGTGTTGCCGATTTCATCAACATCCTGCAAAAATTAAAGCAATCAGGTTATCATACATATTACATAGTAGCTATAGGTCCTGCTTGTTTGTATAAAATGTGAAAGCATTTTCAATCAACACATTTTTGTGTAAGCATTACCTGAGTACTGTAGAAATTTCTTGTCCGAAAGAACAATACCGAGGCAGCAAGAGCACCGAAGAAGGTAGCAGCAGCCATAATAAGGAATGACAACATAAAGCATTGAGGTCCAAAGCACATATTCCCCGGTTTTGATGCTTCCTTGTCATAAATATATCCGATCACTCTCACTGAAAAGATATAAGAGCCAACAGGACCAGCAATAGTAATGGTGTTGAAGATTGTCCCCATATGTAGCACACCAAATATCTCAGGAGTGATTGTCGGCATCAGTGACCATTGAGAACCATAACAAAGACCAACTAAAATAGAACCTGCATAAAGAGCGCCGCGCACACCAGAAGCAATCACCAAATGGCCAATGCTCATGGATGATAGCGTGAGCACCATGAACAATGGCCTTGCCCATCCTCTCCGATGCAGGAAATAATCGGATATATATCCAGCTCCCAAACGACCAAGAAAATTCCAAATGCTCAACAAAGCCACCATAGTACTTACCTCAAAGTTTGAGTAACCAAGCGAACGTCCTATTTGGTTCAGATTATTAACCAAAGCAAGTCCCGAACCCATTCCACATGCCATGGCAATAAACAACATCCAGAAGTCTACAGTGTAAATAGCTTGCAATAGATTAAAATGTACTTCAGATTGCAATGTCCTCTTATCATTGCCATCTGTTAAGTGGTCACCTTCATTTAGGAAAGGCTGTGAAATACTAATCGACTCCCTCTGACGTGCTCGGATTACAACAGAAAGAGGCGACACAATCAACACAACAAGTACAACAAAACCAGCTACACGTATAACTAATGGCAGACCAACGAAGTTCTCTAGTACTATAATGCACATAACATAAGCAGCTACAACAAGAGCAATCATTGTGAGACTGTTCAGGTGTTCTTTCTCATTTCCTTCGCACTTCCTGTGGACTCTCACAAACCACATAAGCAACAAAGTATTAATCGGAGGCAGCAGCGCTAGCATCAGAAGAAATGTAGTGGTTCTTTTGTACAAAAATATCTGATATATTTGAATTAGTATTGCTCCACTCAGACCAAGGTATCCCTAAAAGAAAAAACACAAACTTCTCATCTACATGAAAGCATTACCAATCAAAAAGCACTCATTTCCAGTACTTCACTGCAGATTCTGGTAAGTCGCCACTAACTTTGTCTTACTTGCATGACATATATGAACATCAGATTATAACAGAAATTAGCCGGGTATAAATTCTTGATTTTTTTCATAGAAAAGCAAAGGTAAACTAAGATCAAGATCTAGATCAACAGAAACTTCTCATTTCTGTGGCCACGGTATCCCTAAAAGGCTAAAACTAAGATCTCAAACTTCTCATCTACATGACATTGCCAATCAGATAGCATTCATTTCTAGCACTTCATTGCAGATTGTTATAAGTCCCTACTGACTTGTATTAGGAAAACTAAGATAAACACCTAGATATTCACAATAATACCAAAACGAGTTGCAAAAATTGAACAAATGATCAAAATTTGAAGTACCTTCATGATACCAACAATGGTCCCTTTATAATATGGGAAGTTCTGAACACCAGTGACAACATTCGAAGTGTTGAAAAACGACTGAGCATGTGCACCCAACAACATGAACAAGCACATCACCGGCACCGGAGGCCGTGGAATGATTCCGACCACGGCGGCCCACATAAGAAAGTAGCCCAAAAAACACTGCACTGCTCCGGCCAAGAGCACCACCCAAGGCCCACCACCCCACTTAAAACAATAAGAGTAAAGAACACCAGAGAGTATCCCACAGTTGGCTCCAAAGTCTTTAAAGACAGAAACAGTGTCTAGTGTCCTCTGGTCGTAGCCCTGCGTGGTCTTTAAAGTCTGAGAGTAGACGGAGAAGGTGTAGAGTGACCCGGCGGTGCACTGTATCCAAGTGCTCGCCACCGTAGACACCCATTTGCACCGTACAAGTTTCTGTACTAGTCTTCTGTCTTCCATTGATGATCGATCAAGTTCAAGTCTGTTACCCTCCAAAGTACGATTTTCATTGTCACTATGTTTTGTAGTGGCGGAATGACCGCTTGACAGTGATGTGTGAGGTTTTAGTCTTGCTCTTGCTACACGTGTAACTCTTGATCAAACCTCAATAATAGAGTATGATGTCAAATCTAATTCGAATAAAAGATTGAAACTTGCCAGCCAAATTGAATATCCCATTGATAAAGATTCCAATTTTTACCGCCCCCAAGAGATTTTAATCATAACAGATTCCCGATAGTTGTTATTCTTCGTCTTATCGGGTTGGCTTGGAGGAACCATTTTGTTCGGGTTACGATTTTCACGATAGTTTCCTATTTTCCGTCCAACGCTTGGAGTCATTATATTATGGTTATAGTTATCTTAACATTTATATTACTTACCAAATTTCTAGTGCAATTTTAGGTGCCTTTCATAATCATTTCGGGTTTCTTTAGATTATAATTACTTGTGTCATTGTTTACACCATTTTATTTTTTAATTATATTTTCTGATTGATTTTTCAAAAATTGATGTTCCTCGTGATGGACCGAGAAGGGGGGGGGGGGGGAGGGGGGACGTGCCAAGTATCCGTTTACCCTAAAAAAAAGCTCATATTGGCATCATTTTTTTAACCAAAAAAGCTGTCTATAATATGACAGAGGAACAAAATTTGTTACAAAATTGCAAAGTAAAACCCAAATGATACGAGAAGTTCTTATCTTTAATCACTAATTTGGAAACTGCCGCAGTCTTTTGAGCACTATAGAATCATAGAACCTTTTGGTTCTGAAGAACAGTACAAGAGCAACAAGAGAACCAAAAAAGGCTACTGAGGCCATGATCAGAAAAGACAACATGAAGCAGTGAGTACCATAGCAGGTAGACCCATCTTCTTTAGCAGCTTCTATGTCGTAGATGTACCCAATTACCCTTACCGAGAAAATGTAAGAGCCAATAGGGCTGGCTATGGCAATTGTGTAGAAAATGGTACCCATGTGTAAAACACCAAAGATTTCAGAAGTAATTGTGGGCATTAGTGACCACTGTGCGCCATAACAGATGCCAACAATGACTGAACCAACATACAAATTTCCGTACAAGCCAGACGCAATTACAAGGTGTCCAATTGCCATGGTTGCCTGAGTGATAGCCATCAACAATGGCCTAGCCCATCCTCTGGTGTGAAGCAAATAATCTGAAACATACCCAGCTCCAAATCTGCCTAGAAAGTTCCATATACTCCAAAGAGCAACAAATGTGTTTATCTCTACTGTTGTGTAACCAAGTGACTCCCCTAACTGGCTCATGTTGTTACAAGTGGCCAAACCAGAACCCATCCCACAAAGCATTGCAATGAACAACAACCAAAAATCAACAGAACGGATAGCCATCAGAAGATTCATATCTTCTTCATGCTCATAATCCACGGGCAACTCCAGTAAAGAATCACTCACAGTACTAGCACTACTTGTCTCTAGTCCTCTCTTTGACTCAATCTGGGCCTTGATTGTAATGCCAATGGGTGAGGCCAGTAGAATCAAAACGAGCAATGTGAATGTGAAGACATTAGCCCACAATGAGAAAGTGAAGATATTTCTCAATATGATCAAGACCATGATATAAGCAGCAATAAGCAGAGAAAAAGCAGAGTAGGCATTCAAGTACTTCTTATCAATGCTATCTCTACAAGCTTCATAGATTCTCACAAACGGCATGAACAAGACTGTGACTAACGATGGCAACAATGCAAGCATCAAGAGGAAGTAACTAGAGTTGCCTTCGCATAATGTGTCATAGAATTGAACTAGTATCGCTCCACTTAGACCTTGAAATCCCTGGCCATTAAAACACAACATATCATGTGAATCTCCTATGTCTCTAGATAGTATCAACGCTCTCACATAGAAGTGTGCAAAACGTTATCACATGGTTTTTGGTAGAGATTGTTCTAAATTCTTACCAACGCAACTAACTAGAGGTCTAAAATTATAGTGCATTTACAGTATGCAAAATACAAGTATCCGCAATTAATCTCGGCTGCCTTAGGTTTAGATGGATATGTCGTACAAGCGAAACTAAACTATAGATTAATTACTCCTTTGTACATTTGTCTTCGTAAAAGTTTCTCATTAAAATTAGTTTCGAGAAAGACGTTATTACCTTCATGATGCCAACAATAGTCCCAGCATAGTCAGAGAAATGCTGTACGCCAGTGACGACACTAGTCGTGTTGAAGAAAGTCTGAGAATGAGCTCCCAAGAACATGAACAAGCAAACCACCGCCACCGGCGGCGTCTCCACCAACCCTGCCACGGCGGCGTATAGAAAAAAATAACCCGCAAAGCACTGCACCGCCCCCACCAAATGTACCAACCAGGGCCCACCAAACCTTCTTTTGTTGAGGGCCACGGCGGAGTACAGAAGCCCCGAGAGGATGCCAACGTTGGCGCCTATGTCCTTGAAGACGGAGACAGTGTCGAGCGTTGACTGGTCGTAGCCCTGTGAGGACTTGAGCGCGGCGGAGTAGAGGCTGAAAGTGTAGGATGCGCCCGCGAAGCACTGGATCCATATGCTCGCCGCCGTCGCCGTCCACTTTCCTCCTCTGATCATCTCCATATGAATAACAAGCTTCAATATCCCTTTGCGATCGAGTTTAATTAGTTTGGTCGAGTAATGAAATGAACTAGTGACAGTGACAGCTCCAGCCATGAAGACAATTTTATAGTAATGTCGACCTACTCCGATAATTAGGGCACGAGCTAAATCGAGATCTGTCGATAAACATATACACTACTATATGCATGGTAACGGCCAGCATCTGAATAAAGTAGACCACGATGATTACGATTCACGAGTAGTCTTTTTCTAAACAAGGATCGAAGATGGTCGAGCTGAGCAATTAATTAATATGCATGTGCATGTCCATTGACTCCGGAGAGCGAGGTTGAGATAGGACTAAAGAAATTAACGTCATACGTATCTGTAGTTCTGTCGAAAGCAGGAGGAGACTGACGAGTGACGAGAATCATACGTACCGGTGATTCTTGTTTGAGTTGGGACGGACTGGTCGCTGTAAGAGATTTTGTAGTCAGGATAGGGCTTGCTTTGCATGGCATTGTAAGAGGATATGCACCGGGCTGCGGTTTTGCTCGAGCAACCGGTAAAATCGGTAGGAGCCAGCTGTAATAGTACGAGCAGGTAAAAAAGGGTGGTGCAACGGTATCGTCGGTGTCCAGCGACCTGACGTTGACGATGGAGGCGAGCAGCTGTTGCTTATGGGAGAGGACGAGCAGTCTGGCGGAGCCCATGCATGTAGGTGATGCTAGATTGTCTAGTTCTTTTTTGTATTACACGCGCCTGTAAAAAGTAAATTTTTTTTACAGTGAAGAATGGGCCAATCCGAGCGCGACATGTGGCGCACACCTGATCCACCTTCACCCTCAATGGTCAATTGCTCTGGGCCGTCTATTTCAATTATAAAATTGAATCTGACGGCTCAGATTTAAAGACAACGGCAAGTTTGGAATTTGAAGGCTACCGGCTCTTTTTATGCACAATTAACAGGCATACCAGTTTTTTACCCAAAAATATTCTAAAAAATTTTCAAAAATTTACAAACATCACCCTACAATTTTCCTATAAATTCTACATTAATTTTACAAACCTCCCACACCAATTTGTGCATAACAAGTTCATCATTTTCCCTCATCTCTTCTCTCGTTCATTTGTGTTTTTTTCTCCAAAAAAATGTCGAATTGACTTGCTTCGGAAGATTTACAATTGTGCATTTCTTATATGCAAGTTAGCATTGATCCTATCACCGAAAACAAGCAAAAAGTCGATAAATTGTGGGAAAAGGTCTATGCCAATTATATCGAAAATTGGGTGATTGGTCACGGTGAATCAACAAAGGAAGATCGGACCCAAACCGCAATTTCATCTTGTTTTACTAAGTTGGAGCCGGTTTTCAATCTTTGGGGCAAAACTCTTAGTTATGCATGAAGGAATCCACCACCATCTGGCACCTCTCCACAAGATCAAGTAAGTTCTAGAAATTTTTTCATGTCTATTATTTTGATTTTATGAACTAAATATTGTCATCTCCATTAAACATAAATAAATTGTGACATAGAAATTTATTATTTTTTATAGTTAAGAAAAGCTCAAATGTGGTTTGTGTCGAAGACAAAGAAAGAGTTTTCGAAGTTTGAATGTTGGGAAGTGGTGAAGACTCATCATTTGTTTAGGGAAACCACGGCTACTACTCCACGTATTTACAACTACGAAGCTATTACTCCTACCGTTAGTGAAATGCCTCCCACCGTCAATTTGGATGAGGATGAGGTGATTGCAACACCAACGAGCAACCGCGAAGGTTCTTCGAGTCCCCCTAGACCACCGGGAGTGAAGGTGGCAAAAGAAGCAAGAAAAAAGGAGGAGAAAATCATGACTCCTACAAGTGAGCTACGAGATGAGACTTTGAAGACTATTGCGGCCAATCAAACCATTTGGGCCGCCGCTAAAAAAAAGTGAGGATAATGATTTTGCTTTACACAAAGCGCAACTCTTCCTTCAAGAGAAAGACTTCAAATTGAGAGCTCTACAAGAAGAAACAAGGATCATGACAATGGATATGGAGCGAATGACCCCAAATTCAAAGAAGTATTTCACGAAGAGGAAAGCGGAAATCTTTAAGCAAGGAGAAGGAGACGACAACGAACAACAAGATAGTGAGGGAATCTTTTTAAATTGTTATCTCCCACTTTTTCAATAGTTTGGCTTTCGTAATAAATCTAGACTTGGTTTGTCATTATGTAATTTAAATTTTCAATAAAAAAAAATGCACTTTTTATTTAGAGACATTATTAAATGACATTACATGAAATCCAAAATTTAAATACACCAAATTCAAATACACTAAATTAAAATA
This sequence comes from Geum urbanum, assembly GCA_946800695.1. Lineage (NCBI taxonomy): Eukaryota > Viridiplantae > Streptophyta > Magnoliopsida > Rosales > Rosaceae > Geum > Geum urbanum. The sequence continues at coordinate 49,160,391 of OX327012.1, read as the reverse complement.
CACCAAAATGAAACAAACATAATCCAAAAATATATAATTCAAACAACATTTTTAGATATGTTCACCGGTCTCTAGAAACCAGTTGTGTTTCACCAAGTTCTTCTGAAGCTCTCCATGGATATAAGAAAATTAAAGATCGACAACACGATCACGAAACCGTTGTTCATCCAATTCATCCCTTCCAACTGGCTCAAAAGGAATCCGATTACCTTGTTCATCCACTGGCCCATCATAATTTGCGAAAACACTTGATAGGTTTTGTAGATCTTCCCCTTCATTCTCCTCAAATTCTACCTCATCAAATTTTTTCTCAACTATCATGTTATGCATAATAATGCAAGCCAACATAATACATTTTATTACCCCTGTGTGGTGAGACCGAGCTGCATGACGAATCATTGCCCAACGAGATTATAAAATGCCGAAGCACCTCTCCACATCTTTGCGGTATGCCTCTTGTTTCTTTGAGAACAACTTCTATGGTAGAGTCTGAGGATCAAAAATAGTTTTGACAAATGACAAGTACCTTGGATAAATTACGTCAGCTAGAAAGTAAGTGTTGTGGTATGTCATATCGTTGACTTTATAACTCTTTTGCGGCCTACTTCTGCCAAGGAGCGAATCGAAGATATCCGATTGGTGAAGCATGTTGATATCATTATGTGCTCCAAGTACCTCAAAGAAGTTGTGTCATACCCACGTGTCATATAAGGCCGCCGCCTCCAAGATAATAGATGGACGCTTAGTCCGGCCGGAGTATGCCCATTGCCAAGTTGTTGGACAATTCTTTCATTCCTAGTGCATGCAGTCAATGCTTCCGATCATACCTGGTAATCTCCGATGCCTGGCCCTCCTTAGAAGTCGAGTGATGTCAGCTGCATTTGGACTGCGGAGGTAAATGTCACCATAAAGCTCATGCACTTGGGTGCACCACTTCTTCATGCATTCTAGTGTGGTTGATTCACCCATCCTTGTGTATTCAACACACTAATCTGCGGCTAAGCCGTATGCCAACACTCGGAGAGCACTAGTCATCTTCTGTTGCGGAAGAAGTCCTTGCGATCCAATGGAATCTGCTCTTTGATGCCAAAATGGGTCGTTGTTGCAGAGATCCGTGCAAATACGGTTGAATAAGTTTGAACTCATTCAGTACCTCCGACGAATTGCTTGCTCGTTAAAGACCGGGCGTTCGATGAAGTAATCTTCCATAAGATTTTATCCCCTTTGCACCATCAACATTTCTCATTTGGAAGGCGGCGAGGTGGTTCATCATCGAACGTTGTAGCTACCACAACTGCTTCAGTGACGAAGGCGTTAGCTATTTCTGCATTTTACCGGCGTTGTTGTCGTCTCCTCGTGAAAAAAGTGTTTAAACTAAAAGGATCCATCTTACTGATGCTGGAATGTGAATAAATGTTTAAAGAAATAGCAAGTAAGTTCTAGATGGTGTGAGAATATATAAAGCTTGTTGATCATTTTATAGTCGATTTTAGGTTATCTGAAATTTGATGATGACGACACGTGACATCTCCTGACTAGTCGGAAATCTCACTGAAAATCTTCGACAATTATTTACACGACAATGACACGTGAAAGTGTCACGTGTCGCCAAGTGATTGATCGGAAATCTCACCAAATTTTTTGTACAATTATTTGTAAGATAACATTATGTCGGTGTGACACGTGTCAACTCGTCATTGGTCGGAAATCTTACCCGAAATCTTATTCAATTATTCATACGACAACGACACGTGTCGTCTATGTAATGGTTGGAAAAAAAATAAAAACAATTTTAATTAAAAAATTAATTTATGAACAGTAATAGGAAGTGCTATTTTTTCGCACTGCTGCACAAAGAAAAAAAAGGAACTGCACCTCATATTTGATTAATAGTATTTTTTTCCACCTCAAATAGTGTCTGCTCCTCCTCAAATAGGAGGAGCAAATCCCTCCCATGGGTGCATATGCTCTAAGTAAGAATTGGGCTGACACAATCCACCCACCTGATATTTAAGTCTTTAAAGTTTAAAGGCTTACCCCCAAGGTGAAACTTAATTTTGGCCTGTTGGGAAGATTGAAGATTTGGACCCTTTGGTATGAACTTCCAATGTCATAGGTAGATGAACATGTGGAACAGTGGAACTAATGGAGTAATGATGAGTACGAATCTACAAATCTTGAATCCGATTTGAATTAAATTTTTTATTATTGTGTCTTGTCTCGTCCTTATCCGTTTTTTAAGAATGAGATCGGTGTTTGGCACCAAAATTTCCCAGGGTTCTGAGAAGTTTTTAAACCCTCTCTTTTCTCGATCTTATGCTTCATGCGCTGGCGTGCCACCGTCATAGGATGGAATCGTCGATTTGTAGTCTAACTGCTACCTGACTTCTTAAAAGCGATTAAGACGGGGAGAACACTAACCTCGTCTGGATGGATACTTCTTGTCTAAATGACTTTAGGACTTATGGTTTTTGTGTCTCTAGCTGAACCACGAAGATCGATACTCTATATTCCTCATGGTGTAAAACAGAGCAATCTCCTTGATAAGGTGTTGAGAACACATGGTGTTGTGTCCATAGATCGCAAGACAATCACGCTCCTTCGGGTGACGATCTCTTGATCGCTGGTTGCGGTGTTTTGTGTCCGTAAATTACAAGTTACTCACGCTCTTTCGGGTGAATGATCTCTTGATCGCTGGTTGCAAAGATTTCTCGAGATGAGAAGGTAGATTGCCAATAACAGAATATGTATGTGATCGAAGATCCTTTCTTTGGTGTTAATCTTCTATATATATATAGGAGACAAGTGCTCGTATTTCAATTCAATTGAAACTCCTCACAATTAGACTTACTAAGCAACTCTAATCGTTTGGTATCTCACGTCTTGGATCTTATCTTAAAGTCTAACACCTTAATGGTAAGCTTCGCCAGGGAATTCTTTCCTCTATAGGAAAAATGGATTATTAATGAGCCGCATGAATCGGCCTCCTATCTTTCTTTCGCTTAGCTCACAACATTCTGGACTAAAGATTACTACCCGGGCTGCTCGCGTAACCTAACCCTCGAAGCCCAATAACAAGATACTTTATCTTGGGCCCAAACAATCGAGTTTTAATTTTAAAATTTCGATAGACCCATATCGTCCCGCATAATATATTTTCCTTATTTTATCCTTTGTTTAGTAAAAGACAACATTTTAAATTATCAAACAAGTAACCATATTCGACCGAAAAAAATAAATATATTTGCCCTATAACAATCAAAATATCTTTTTTTTTTGAGGTAACGGCAGAATTGTATTAAAGTATCTCTCTTAAACTAATGAGACTGTTATTTGTATTTCAAGTGCTTTTAATTAAATATTAAGTAAAATAGTATTATTTTGTAGAATAATTGTAAATTTATAATTCTAATTAAATTATGTTTATTTTATGTTGAGCACCAAATTTGACATATGTTGGTAGGTGTCATCTCATTCAGATATAGATTTTTTAAAGGCAAAATAGCTTAAATGGTCATTAATCTTTGCCCAAAACGACAGTTTGGTCACTATCAAATGACATATGTCAAAATGGTCACTCATGTATTTAAAAAGTATGTCAAAACGGTCACTTCGTTAACTGAGACGTTAAAAAATATCATGTGCATTCGATGTTTATTACATGTGCTAAAGTGTAGAGGGTATATATGTCATTTTAGGATCCCATCGATTTGAAACCCTTAAAGAAACAAATATCTTCACTTTACTCATCCATTCAAATTCATTCTTACCCAGCAGCCTAATTCACTTTTACTCGTCAGTCTCTTTCACTCTTACTCAGATTCGCAGTTAAAGCACAACCTACAGTGAGTGAGGAAGAATCTGTCATAGATTGATCAATACCTTTTGTTGACCGAATCTCTTCAATGATGGAAGCTCACATAAAGCCAAAGTACTGGAGATATTTTCGCATTGAAGGAGATCCACCCAGCTCGAATGGTAAGTTAAAACCCATCTGCTTCTGTTGTGTGTGGTCATTATCATGGTAGAATAGGGTTTACTGGTTGGATAGTTCAACAGTAGCCATATTAAGGTGTACTGTTTCAGATTTGGGGACAGATTAAAATTGGGATTAGGGTTTCGTTATCTTAACCAAATAGGCCAATGAAATATAGTAATCTACCTTGATTTGAACAATTGATTTCCAGTTTGATGTTGTTTATACAGCACTGACCATGGAAAAATGTGATTGAGGTTTGTTTATTGGACTGCACATTAGTTTTTTTGATTAAATTATGTCCTTGTTTTTTTATTCATTTGGTTGTTATGTTTGACATTGATTACAGTTGAGTATTTCAATATTGAGCTGCATTATGGTGGACGTTTTCATGTGGTGGGGAATAACAGGGTGTATAAGGGTGGTGAGGTTGTGTGGGTAGACAATCAAGATCCGGATTTATTTAGTTGGGTTTGTCTAAACCATATGGCAGAGGATTTGGGATATAGAGTGCCTCCAATCACATATTGGTATAAGACTAGGGAATCCAATGAGTTCATGCAGCTTGGAAATGATGAATGTGTTACCAGAATGCTTGGGCATCATTCTCAATATGGCAATGTGGTGCAGATTTGGATGGTGGCAACCTGTGTGAGAAAGCAGGCAGAATGTGAGGAGGAAGACAGAACTGGAACTAGGAAACCAAATATTGACCATTCCAAATACTTTGGGAACTACATTCCAGATATAGTTGAAGAAGAAGCTCCTATTGTGCAAAGGGAGAAGTTGCCTATTGTAAGAAAGTCAACTAAGAGGACATCATTCCCTATAGTTGAAGAAGCTACAATAAATGATGAAGCTCCAACAAATGATGGAGCTCCTCCTGGATTTGAAGGTCATCATGCTTTTAAAGCGATGTTGCTGCTGGAAAGGGCACAAGTACATGTCCAATGCGTACCAAAAGGGTAAAGAGAACTGCAGGGAGGATAAAAACACCTAAAAAGTCCAGGAAGCTTAATGAGGAGAATGAAAGGAGGTATGCAACAAGATTCAGAGGCAAAAAAACATATGATGCTATTGATTTGTGTGTGGAGCTGACAGATAGTGATGACACAGAGGGCTGATAGTGATTATGAGATTAGTAGCTCTGATAGTGATGATGATGAAGTGTTTACATCAAATGTGGATGAAATTGAAGACACTAATGTGGAGCAAGGTAATGTTGAGGAAGCTAATGTGGAGCAAGGTAATGTTGAGGAAGCTAATGTGGAACAAGCTAATGTGAAACAACCTAATATGGAAGAAGACAATGTGCAACCAACTAATGTGGAAGAAACTAATGTTGATGGATTTATAGTGTCTGATGATGATGATGCAGATTCAGAGGCATTTCAGAGCTTGAGTGAGTCTGGTAGTGATGACAATGCTCATGTGAGGCTTGATGGAATCAAAAACAGAAGAAAGAAGAAGAGGTACACCAAGTTTCCTGAGTTCAACAAGGAGACTGATTTAAGAGCCCCTCAGTTTTGTATTGGTAAAAGATACCCTAATCCTCAGTCTTTCAAAGATGCAGTGAAGTTGCATGCTATCTTGACCAGAAAAGAGCTGAGGTTTGACCCAAATGACAAGCAAGGGGTTTGTGTTATATGCAAGACAAATCAAATTAAACAAAAGAAGAAAGGGAGCGAAGAGTCTAGTCAGCCTAGTCAGTATGAATTTGGGCCTTTGGAGAAGTGTCCTTTTAGGATCTGGGCCTCTAGAAGAACACCAGGCTCAACTAAAATGATTATAAGGACATGCATTCTGGAGCACAAGTGTCATTCTTTGGGGAAGAAGAAAGTTTACCATTTGAATGACAGTTTCATAGCAAAGAGGTACCTGAGCAGTTTCATTGCTGATTCAAAATGGACAAATGCAGGTATTAGAGCAGCTGTGGGTAGGGACTTTGAGTTAGGAGTCAATTACCAAATTTGTCATAGGGCAAAGAGGAAAGCAGATAAACTTATCCATGGCACTATTGAAGACCAATACAATTTGCTGGAGTCATGGGCTGCTATGATAAAAAGGGCCAATTGCAAAAACACAGTGTACATTGATGCTCCTTTAGATGGAGATGGGAGGAGAAGATTCTCAAAGATGTATGTCAGCTATGCAGCTTTGAAGAAAGGGTTTAAAGATGGTTGTAGGCCGCTTATAGGTTTGGATGGGACTCATCTAAGAACTAAGCTGAAGGGGATCATGTTAACTGCAGCTGGGATTGATCCTAACAATGGCATGTACCCAATTGCTTATGCAATTGTAGAGCAGGAAACAAGAGAGACTTGGACATGGTTCATACAGATTCTGAAAGATGACCTGGATATTCAGAATGACTTCTCTTATACCCTCATCAATGATAAGCAAAAAGGGTTATTGGATGCAATGAAGGAGATCATGCCAAATAGTGAGCACAGGTTCTGTGCTAGGCATTTGTATTCCAATTTTAAGGGAGATGGACATGTTGGTAGTCACTTAAAGGGTTTATTTTGGGCAGCTTCAAGGAGCACAACACTCACTTGGTGGAACAAGAATATTGATGCTATAAAAGCTGCTAATGGCAAGGCTTATAATTGGCTGAAGAAGAGACCAGCTGAGCAGTGGAGTAGATCACACTTCAAAACCACAGTCAAATGTGACATTCTCTGCAACAACTTGTGTGAAACGTTCAATTCCAAGATTCTGGATGCTAGGAAACTACCAATCCTAGCATTAAATGAGGAGCTCAGATTGAATTTGATGATGAGGTTGGCTACTAGAAGACATGATGTTGAAAAATGGAAAACAAATTTGGGTCCCAGAATTGAAAAAATACTAAAGAAGTTCGCTGATGATAGCCATGACTACAATGTCAATGAGTCAGCACACATGAAGTATTAAATTCAAGGCAAAGGAGCTGGTTGTGCCTCTGGAATCACTTCTGTTCATGTTGTAGATCTTTAAAAGCATAGCTGCACCTGTAGAATGTGGGACTTGAAAGGTTTACCATGTCCTTATGGGATAGCAGCCATTTATGATAAGCACCTGAACATTCTGGAGTTTGTTGACAAGTGTTATTCCAAAGAGGCATATGCCCTTGCTTATGCACCTGCTATAGAGGCCATTCCTAGCATTGATGAGTGGGAGAAGATTGAAGCACCTATAATGCCTCCAGTGTACAAGAGATGACCTGGAAGACCTCATAACTTGACTAGAATTCTATCAGCAGGTTTGTTTGAACTTCTTATGGTGCAACTTACATTATAATATATGATTTTATTATTCTGGACTTACATTATAATTGATATTGTATATCTACTTCACATATAGGTGAGGTACCACCTGCTCCAGGAACTGAAAAGCTCTCAAAGGCACATTTTAGTGACAACAAATGTGGTCTATGCAAGCAAAAAGGGCATAATGCAAGGACATGTGCTAGACACAGCCAACAAAGCCAGCAAAGACGAAAGGGGGATCAGAGAGGAGGAGGATCTCACATTGGAGCTGCAATTCAGACTGAAAATGTAAGTGTTGAACAATATATTCAAGGCAACCTATATACAATGTGACTTTGATTGACTTGTGGTTATTGAATCTCATTGTTGCATATGTTTGAACTCTATGCCCTATTGTGTTTTTAGGTTTCACCTGCTGCATCATCACAACCAATTCCATCTGTAGTTCCTATGTCACAACAAGATCATCTAATTGCTTCATCATCTCAGTCAACACCAACTGTAAGAGGGGACAGGGGTACTGTGAGGTTTGCTGGAAGAGCTAAAGGGAGGAGTGGGATGACAAGAGGTCAGAGAAGAGTTTGGATGCCGTAGTTGATGACCATTGAAGCCACAGTGTGCATGTTGTTTTTATTGAAAATATGGCAACTTTTGTAGATGAATGCAACTATGAACTGTTTTATGTGGATGTTGCATATTTGCCAGTTTTGTGTCATTCTAGCAGAGACAATGCTGTCTGCTTCTCTTTTGGTCTGTAATGGATATATGCCCTATGATTAGGCTTTGTATGATATATTTGCAACTGTTTTACTTTGAAGTTCTGTTTCTCTTTGAAGCTCTGTTTCAAACATAAATTTGGATAAGATTTAGATTGGATATTTGCAAGCTTACTGTCATTACAACAAGACATACCTTACAAAAACAGATTGCCAAACATATTACTAAATGAAGAGAATACATGAAGTTCATTTATGCATTCCCATTTTTCTTTCCAAGAACTATGTAGCTACACAACATCATAATAATAGTCCAAAGTATCTTCACTCTCTTCCTCAATTTCTTCACATGAGCTTCTAACTGCTGATTCTGGAAGTCATGCTCAATTTTCTCTGCCTCCAAGCATTCCACAATTTCTTCTAAGGCATTCTTCTTTCGAATCAAACCAGGTATAACTTGTAATGACCGAGGACACATTTCAGGGTCATACCACTGAAAGTAGCGACAAATTCCAGGCCCCTGTACATAATCAATCATATAAATCTTCTCCTTCTTTATAAATCAAAAGATCAATTGACCTATAGACGTAAACAACACCAAATATCTAACCTCGCCTAGAGCACATCTAAAAAACCTTCTTCCCGCGCTGTGTTGTCTCCAAGAACACTGCAAATCAGCAACCTGCCCACAATAGCAAAAGATTTGTGGAGGGTAGTGCGGCATACTTGAGCTGAGTTGCAACAGTTAATCGAATTTGATGAAAAGCCAGGATTTTAAGAAGCCAAGCGTTAATCTTTATAGAGAGGGAGAAGATTTGGAGGGAAAAACAAAAAGAGTGGGAAAGCTACTGTACTCTTCGCGGGTAAGTTCAGAATTGGCACCAAGAGACCTGAGTGACACAATTACCCCTGGCAAGAAACGGAATATTCTTCGAATATCCTATAATTAACAGACGTTTGAGCTCGAATGACCAAATTGATGATGAAACATTATAAGTAGTGACCATTTTGACATATGTCATTCGATAGTGACCAAACTGTCGTTTTGGACAAAGATTAATGATCATTTAAGCTATTTTGCCTTTTTTAAATCAAATACTATGTTCAATGATCATTTGAAATTGTAGCCGTCCCATTTGAATTTTAGGATGATTGGGGCAAAAATTTTAAAATTCTCAAACTCGTCTTGTCCCATCCCGATAAGAATAGAAATAAGGACAACCGAAATTTGTCCCAACCCGTCCCATGCCATAGTCATGGAGAACAGGAGAAGTACAAGGATATATCGATACTCAACGTATACATACAACTACTTTGATTGTGCTAAACCTCACTACAACAAAAACCACATAAGCAACAGAGTATTTATCGGAGGCACGGTGCTAGCATCAGAAGATACGTGGTTCTTTTGTACAAAAACATCCGCTATATTTAGATTAGTATTGATCCACTCAGACCAGGCCACCAAGGTATCCTACAAGGCTACAACAAACAAAAACACAGAGCTTCTCATCTAAATAAAACCAAAGCATTACCTACTCTCAAATCTCAATCATAGAGTGATGTCAATGGCAACACACCGTTAATGATTCAAAATTTCCAGCTAAATTGAGAATCCACTTATAAAGACTCCAACTTTACCGCCCCAAGAGATTTTATTCAAAACAGATATCGACTTGAAATTATAGATCACATTGGCATTTTTTTTTGAACCAAATAAGACTTGAACTTTACCCAGCTCTGTCTATAACAAGTAAAAACCCAAATGATACAACTCATACAAGAAGTTCTCATCTTTAATTTGATCACTAATTTGGAAACTGCCGCAGTCTTTTGAGCACAATGGAGTCATAAAACCTCTTGGTTCTGAAGAACAGTACAAGAGCAACAAGAGAACCAAAAAAGGCAACACAGGCCATGATCAGAAAAGACAACATGAAGCAATGAGTGCCGATGCAGGAGGACCCATCTTCTCCAGAAGCTTTTCTATCGTAGATGTACCCAATTACCCTCACTGAGAAAATGTAAGAGCCAACAGGGCTGGCTATGGCAATTGTGTTGAAAATAGTACCCAAGTGAGTTACACCAAAGATTTCAGAACTAATTGTTGGCATAAGTGACCATTGCGAACCATAACAGATGCCTACAATGACTGAACCAACATACAAATTTCCAGAGAAGCCAGATGAAATTACAAGGTGTCCAACTGCCATGGTTGCCTGAGTGAGAGCCACTAACAATGGCCTAGCCCATCCGCTGGTGTGAAGCAAATAATCTGAAACATACCCAGCTCCAAATCTACCTAGAAAGTTCCATATACTCCATAGAGCAACAAATGTGTTTATCTCTACTGTTGTGTAACCAAGTGACTCCCCTAACTGGCTCATGTTGTTAATAGTGGCCAAACCAGAACCCATCCCACAAAGCATTGCAATGAACAACAACCAGAAATTAACAGAACTGATAGCCATCAAAATATTCAAGTCTTCTTCATGATCATAATCCACAGACTCCTTCAGTAAAGAATCACTCAGAGTACTAGAACTACTTGTTTCTATTCCTCCTCTCTTTAAATCAACGATCTGAGCCTTGATTGCAATGCCAATCGGCGATGCCAGTAGAATCAAAAGTAACATCGTGAATGTGAAAACACTAGCCCACAATGGGAAAGTGAAGATATTTCTCAATATGATCAAGACCATAATATAAGCAGCAATGAACAGAGCAAAAGAAGAGAAGGCATTCAAGTACTTCTTATCAATGCTAGCTCTACAACCCTCATAGATTCTCACAAAGGGCATGAACATAATGGAGACTAACGTTGGCAACAACGCAAGCATCAAAAGGAAGTAGCTTGAGTTGCCTTGACATAATGTGTCGTAGAATTGAACTAGTATTGCTCCACTTAGACCCATAAAACCCTGGCCATGAAAACACAACATATTATATGTCTCAATACGATGAAACAGTATCAACACAACTAGTGACGTAGCTAAAATGCCGTGTCTCTTTTCTAAGAGACATATAACTTATTTTGTACACAGTCATTCCATAAAGCTAGGAAAAAAAATTGAGAATTCTTTACCCAAACTTAGTATAGAAATATATATTCTATTTTGATCAATTTTACTATACAAAAATATATTCACAAGTTATGGTTACTAATCAATATTAAATGTTGTAAAGCTAAAATAGTATTAATTCATTGATTCAATATATATCAGTCTCATAAAGAGTACACTTACGAAAATATGCAATTGGTTGAGAAGAAATAATTAAAATAAATTAAAGGTTTTTTTTTCTTTTCATATATTCATATATATATATCAGCATGTTAAAATGAGTTATATTACATTAAATCTTTAGTAATTAGGTGAGATTATGTCATTAATTAATAGTAATTTAAAATCTGAGGAGTGTCATTTGACACCCCTGAGTATACAGTGCCTATGCCACTGAACACAACTAACCATAGTTCTAAAATTAGTACATAGAAATAGGGGTGAAATTTTGGCGACACTACCACATAATGACTCATTGCCGGTGACTTTTAAGTCGCCGGCAATGTTTTTTAACATTACCAACGATTTTTTAACATTACCGGCGACTTAAGTCGCCGGTAATGTCTTTTTTTTTTTTTTTTTAGACATTGCCGGCGACATAAATGTATGTCGCCGGCAATGTCTCGATGGTAATGACATTGCCGGCGACTTAATTTATGTCGCCGGTAATGTCTTTTTTTTTTTTTTTTTTTACATTACCGGCGACAAAAATGTATGTCGCCGGCAATGTCTTTTCCGGCAAGACATTACCGGCGACTTACATTTATGTCGCCGGTAATGTTAAAAAAAAAAAAAAAAAGACATTACCGGCGACATAAAAGTCGCCGGCAATGGGAAGAAATGTTGTAGTGCGATTTGGTAAAAACCAAAACAAAATTGTAAATCTTTTGTTGGTTCGGTTTTTTATTTTTTAAAAGAAAAACTGCTATTATTTGATCCTTTTTTTTATATGTTTTTTAGTTTCTTTCCATTTTTTACATAATGTATAATCAAATTTTTAGAAAACTAAATAATTTTTTTGCTTAAAACACTATTTTTTGGGTCGCGTAACATTTTAATTTATCTCTATGAGAGAATTTGACAAAGATTGTGCATAAAGAACTTAAAATTTAGGAGTTTTATTTTATATATATAAAATGTATTACAAACTATCTAAAATAATATTATTTTTTTGGTATTTCGAATTTTTTGTTCGATTTAATTTTTATAAATTAAAAATTAAAATCAAACCAAATATTTTAATTTTTTTTTTTGGTTTCAATTTTTTCTGATTCGTATCGAATTCAGTTTTTCTGACTGAGAAAGCGGCTCAATTTTTACTCAATTTTTATTATTATTTTCGGTTACGGTGTCTCCCGCCTGCATACATGTGTGTTGAGCGTTATCACATGATTATTTTATAGATCGTTCTGAAGAGCATTCTTATAAAAAACGCAACTTATAGGTCCAAACTTACATGCACAAAAGACATAACGTGGCAGAATCTTACCTTCATGATGCCAACGATGGTCCCACCGTAGTCAGAGAAATTCTGTACGCCAGTGACGACACTAGTCGTGTTGAAGAATGTCTGAGAATGAGCACCTAGAAACATGAACAAGCAAACCACCGCCACCGGCGGCCTCTCCACTAAACCAGCCACGGCGGCGTAGAGAAAGAAATAACCCGCGAAGCACTGCACCGCCCCCGCCACGTGTACCAACCACGGCCCACCAAATCTTCTTCTTCTGTTGAGGGCCACGGCGGAGTAGAGAAGCCCCGAGAGGATTCCCGCGTTGGCGCCTACGTCCTTGAAGACGGAGACGGTGTCGAGAGTTGACTGGTCGTAGCCCTGTGAGGACTTGAGCGCGGCGGAGTAGAGACTGAAGGTGTAGGATGCGCCGCCGAAGCACTGTATCCATATGCTCGCCGCCGTCGCCGTCCACTTTCCTCTGATCATCATCATCATCATCTCCGTCGTCATATCATATATATATCACAATAATACAAGGATTAAAACTCTCTATGCGTGTTTGGTCGAGCCAGTGATATCGATGAAATGAGTGGAACGAATCGTCCACCCTACCCTAGCTTTACGTTGCGTTGCGTTGCGTCATGTGTGACAGTTCCGAGTTGCACGTAAGTCTAGTTTGCTGAGAGGTCCATGTTGCTCGAGACACACAAGGAAATTAATAATATATACATTTTTCATAGCTAATACCAATAATTAGGTCGACAAGATGATCGATGACAGTAGTTCAGGATCACGAACACTGTTTTGTAAAGATTGTGAAGAAGAATCGGATCAGTATAAATAGTAGTGGGATAACTGGATAAGACTTGAGGCACGTATCCATACCTGTGTCATATACATCACTCACAGCAGGATTGGATAAGACCGACGAGAATAGTACTGTTTGAATCGGACCGGAAAAGGAGCCAGGGGCAGAGTAATTCGATAAACACCGTGATAAATTTGGTTTGGGTAGTTCAAGTGGTTGAGAGTTGAGACAGCCTAGCTTTGGGTACGTACGACTTGTGTAAACTAAGCTCAAGAACTCAATTTCACCGTCAAAATTTATATAAATGTGAATGATTATTGTGATTTTAAAAAAATTTGTCTTAATTAACGGTAAATTAGTTTTTTGTTTTTTAAGTGAAAGATAAAATTAATTAGACTGAAAGATTACAAGAAAAATATCGAGTCATCAGTATGATAGAAAAATTTTTCTAGAATAATCTAAATAATCTAGAAAAAAACCTAGAGTCTCACATTGTGTCTAACTATGCATCTCAAAACTACAGCACCATGAAATACCGCTCATCAACCTGCATGATTTGTTGTGAGACAGGAGAAACATCAGGTTCACTTGAGAACTTTCTCTAGTTTTTTCGCTTACGTGATGAATAAATTTGTAAGAAGGATTGGGGTGACATTTCTCAACAGTAAAGGCTGGGCCTATTAAAGAAACTTTGGTTGGGCCATGTTGGAAGTATCGGAGGCTTTTGGTCTTACAATGATGATTTTGGTTTCGGTTTTGAGCCCAGTAATTAAAGGTTACAAGTCCATTTCATCGTTCCTAACTCAAACAGGAAAGCAAAAAGGCCAAAAGAACCGACTTTTCCCTAAAAAGGAAAATGGGCCCACCATCCCATGCTTGAAACGTGGCGCGAAAAGCTGAGGGCGGGAACGTGCTTACACATGGCCACCATGGGGACAAACATCTGTTGCCCCCATTAAACAATGCGAATTAAAGACTAAAACCCCCAAAGGGGCAAAGGGTTGCATGGCTCTTGGGATCTAATCTTCTATAATAATCATAATCTTTTACTTGGCAACAAAATCTCATTGTTAAACTATTATTTACAAAATTATGTAATGTTGATGCTGGCGTTTGCTTTAATTAAAGAGGTCTCCTGCACGGTTGTCCGGCCAACTCAACAATTCGACGTCTCAATAGGAATGTGACACGTATGCTTCTCACATACGTCGGCTAACAACGTCTAAAATCTCGTCGTCTTCTTCCTCGCACAAAATTTCTTCCATTACTACCTTACTGGTACCTGGTATTGACTATCAATTCATATATGACTGTAAGGTGTAAGATTCTTACGATTATACTATGCATCTTGGGATCCAACTCACACGGCTTTTGTCCTCATCTTTGTCCCTTCTCTTTCTGCAATCAAATGAAATTTGAAAAAAAGTTGCTTTTGATTCTGGGGGCTTTTATTGGTTTAGTTCTGGGTTACTTTCTTCAAAGGAATATTTGATATTCGACTTGTCTGCAAATCTACAATGATGACTTTCTCTCTTGTTGCTTTATATGCGTTATGAAACTGAAATCCAATTATTGTATGTGAACAAAATTATGCATTAGATCAATCTAATGTGTGAGCAGCCATTAATACCCAGATCGAAGAAAACCCAGCAAGTACGAAACGAAGTCCTCAATCCTTCCGGCTCAAAAACCCAGAAATTCAAAGTTCATGCCAAGAAAATCTAAAGGCATATGGCACTAAAACACTGAAAAGAATCCGATTTTGATAAGACATGAATTGAGTTTATATTCAATCTGGTTGAGAGATGCAGATTCGTAACAAAAGAGAAGCAGGTTTACTGTGGAAACTAGTGAAAGAAGAAGAAGAACGATCGCGATCGCGATCGCGTAGACGGCAAAAGAGAGAGAAGAAGACGGTTTTTAGTGACAACATGAAGCGTCACATGTTTTAAATTGATTGCGACGTGAAATTGCTGAGTTGCACCAGAAAATTCTCAATCTGACAGAGACCGCGCTCAAAAAACAGAGGGCGTTAAAATCCATTAGACTCTCTTCAAAATCCAGCAATGCTCTTCTTCTTCCTCCTCTTTTCCTTCACAATCTTCATGCGGCTCGAAACGACGTCGTCGTCTAGCGCTGGATGGGCGGCGACGGTTGCGACACACAGTCGTCCGAGTGTTCTTCTTCCTCTTCTTCTACTTCTACTTCTACTTCTAATTCATCTGCTGCTGCTGTGTTTTCCGATGAGTTTCCGCGGCGACTGGCGGAGACGTCGATTCTGTTGCCGGTGTGTTTCCACAAGGCGATGCGAGCCGAGCTCGCGGATCTGCGACCCGTGTCCACGGCCGCCTTGGACGGCGGATATGAAGGCCGGAGCTTGGTTCTTGAGCTACTGCGGCGGTTTGAGTTCCTCAAGCTCGCGTATAAATATCACTGCTCTGTGTGTGTATATATATACACACACAGTATTTGCTCCCAGTTTTGTATTGTTTCAATTCAATTTTGGAAAATGTATGATAATTTTTTGAATTTATAAGATTTAATTGTGTGATTTAATTTTAATAAAGCACTCTGAATTTTGGTGTTGTTTTGGGCAGGTTGTGTTTTTAGCATTAGATAGGAGAACAAAGAACATAGCTTGTACATATTCTTTAGAGCATAGGAGTATAGATGGTCTTTTCGACTCGGTTTTTAGTAGATTGGATGTATTGTTGGAGCAAAGTAAAGATATTTCAAAGGAATTTCAAGACCTTGTGTTCTGTATCGGGACGCTTCAGGCGTTTATGTGTCAACATATGCTCAAAGAAGGAGAACAGGTGAGTAATTCACTCATTTTCACTCTAGAAGCTTTTGTTGCTTGCTTGGTTGTGGAGTTTATTTGATTAGATTTGTCATTTTTTTATGATATATTTTGATTTATGCTCGCTTGGTTGTGGAGTTTATTCGATGAAAATTGTCATTTTCGAGGATACATTTTGATTTGTGTTTGTTGTTGTACTCCTTTGTTGGCTCATGGATTGCTAAGCATGTGAATTGTGGATGCAGGTGTTTCCTTTGCTACTGCAGCAATTCTCGCAGAAGGAGCAGGCTGCGCTTGTGTGGCAGTTCATGAGTAGTATTCCTCTAGTGCTGCTAGAGGATCTACTACCATGCGCAATCTCGTCTCTTCAAAACAATGAAAAAGAGGAAGCCATACAAAGCCTCAAGGAAATCGTACCTGACGAGCGACATCTCCAAGAGGTAAATTATTCTCAACCAAGATGATTTCCTTATTGTTATATCATTCCCTTGGTAATTACAGCTTACATATTTGTTAGGTGGTAAGCTCGTGGCTCGTCAACAATGGCCAGACTCGACACACTGTAGATATGAAAAAGTTACTCAAGTCTCATTCCCTAAGAGGTTTTTTGAAGAGAATCAAAGTTGCATTAAAAAAGAAAGCATCCAAAGTGATACAGGATATAATCCAGTTGATGGTCTTCATCTTTGGCATGGTGCCATAAGGAAAGATTTGGAAAAAATTATGGAAGAGCTATATCAATCCAGAAACTCGAGCAATTTTCTGAATATCGACTCAATAGTCATCCAGCTGAAGTTTCTTGCCGATGTCCTTACTTATTACAGGTAAATTTGATTTCTAAAGGCATTGTTTACTTTATGTTCTTTGATTTTTATTGATCTTTCACCGAACACGCTTGCTTACCTACAGTAATGCATTGGAAAAGTTATTTCACCCTCTGTTGAATGAACTTGTTGATGGCTGTCTGTACCCCTCCATTGAGAAATTTCCCGATGAAAGCCATATTGAAAGTTTGCAGAAAGTACTATACCATACTCCTGAAAATGGGAGACCTTTGGGCAAATTTATTGAAAAGCTTTGCCAGGAATTCGAGTGCCTTGTGGTGGGAGTCGGCGAACATTTTTCTTTCCACGAAACAGAGGTAAAATGTGACCATCATTTTTGGTTCTCTTAATATAAGAATTTATAAATGACTATGACTTAATATGTTAAGACTTATAACAGCTGCACTCTGATGAAAACATACAGAATTCCCTTATGTTGGGGCAAGACATTACTAGATTTGGTAAAGAAAATTCTTGACTCATTGAATGCAAATTAACTCTGATCCAGCTTTTATCAGGTATGTCCTATTCTGAGGAAGAACTGTAGCCCTGAAATGCAACAGCAACTCATGTATGTGAGCCTTCATATTATGCCACTTGGGTTGCTGAAGTGTGTGACCACTTGGTTTTCAGCTCAATTATCTGAGGATGAGTCCAGGACAATTCTTCGCAGCATGAAGCTGGGTCATTTCTTAGTCAACAAATCGACTGTGTCTCTGTTACATGAATGGTTCCGTATTGGCCATTCAGGTAAAACCTCAGTTGAAAAGTTCCAAGAGGACTTGCAGCGAATATTCAAGAACAGATGCACTTTCTTATGCAACCAATCACATGGTATTACTGGATCATCATCCATAAGCTCCTATATGCAAGATCGAGAGGGATCAGACAATGGGATAATGCAACTAGTTTCTTCAAACATGGGAAATAAATCTATGGCGTTCTCTTCATCTTTTGCCTCCAACTCTTCTAGGTATCCTGAGATGCCAAACTCAAGTGGAATCAATCTCCAAGTGTACTTTGCTGGAATGAAAACATCATATCATATTCCTGAGAGTCATACTGGAGAAAAGTTTCTTGGTTATGGTCTACATGAACCAAAACCAATAGATCTCTTATTTTTCTTCCACAAGGCTCTCAAGAAGGATTTGGAATACCTTGTCCTTGGTTCAGCTGAGTTGGCTGGAAATGCTGTGTACCTCACAGAGTTTTGCCGGCGCTTCAACCTCATACAGTTCTTACATCAAATACATAATGAAGCAGAGGACGAGGTTGCCTTTCCAGCGTTGGAGGCAAAGGGAAACTGTCAAAACATTAGTCAATCTTACACATTGGACCACAAACTAGAGGTTGAACTCTTTCAGAATATATCTGTCATTCTAGATGAGATGTGTAAATTGAATTTTTCAGTTTCTATGGTCGATTCAAACACAGTGGATCAGATTATGCCAAAGCACTATCAGCTGTCCCTGAGGCTTCATGGTATGTGCAAAGCAATGTGCGAGTTACTCACAGACCATATTAATCGTGAGGAAGTTCAACTTTGGCCCTTGTTCAAAAAATGTTTCTCCATTGTGGAGCAAGAAAAGATCGTGGGATGCATACTTGGTAGAACAGAAGCAGAAAAATTACAGGATATGATACCCTGGCTGATGGAATCTCTGACACCAGAAGAACAACGTGCCATGATATCTCTATGGCGCCAGGTCACAAGAAACACAATGTTTGATGAGTGGTCAAGAGAATGGTGGGAGGCCTATGATGCAGGCAATTTGGTTGGGGATTCAAGTCTACCTCCTCCAAAGACTGCAGATCCCTTGGAGATTGTCTCCTCGTCTTGTGTGGAGTTTATGAACAAGAAGGCTGTGTTTTCAACAGTAGCTTCAAGTCTCCCCAAAAAGACTCCCCTGATACCAATACTAAGCCATTACGAATCCTCGAGGTGCTGAGGGATGCTGATAGTGACCAATGTAATTTCAACCTCACAAAATCTACGACTCCTGTAGAATGTAAGAAGATGAGATATGAAGATGTAAAAGATGCCGCAGATCAAATCAAGGAAACAGGACAACTATTTCAAGCAAGTCAGGAATCCAAGTATTGTGAATGCCTGCTAACACTAAGTCAAGAGAAACTGGAGACTGCAATAAGGAAAATCGCCCGTGACTCTTCCTTGGATCCTCGGAAAAAATCATATATAATCCAGAACCTACTTATGAGGTTGGTCATAAAAATTACTGTCCTATTTTGTTTTCTTTTGCTCTGTTATACTGTTATATGTTGCAAATTGTCTACTATTAAATTTATACTGTCTACCATAATGTATCAACATGGTCTATTTCTAGTGAGCTAATAGGATGATAGACCTGTATGTTATTAAGATAGATTCAAAACAAGTTATCTATGGGAGGGAGAATCAAGCTGAAAAAGTTGATTCAATGATCCCTTGATACTTATTCTGATCTGCATCACATTGCGAGTTTGCAGTTTTAAGATTTTTTTTGTTCTTTCTTTTTTCAATATCTCACTTGTCTATTTTTCTGCTACATCTGCATGCTGATAATGTTGGACATAAATTCTTCCTGACAGAGAAATGACAGTTTTCAATATTTACACTCTTCAGCCGTTGGACTTTCAGACAACAATCTCATCTAACTGTTCCGAGGAATGCGAAAGAATTATCTGGACAGCATGCATCTTATCAGGACCCATATGGGAAAACATTTGGTTGCAAACACTATAAGAGGAATTGTAAGCTTGTTGCTCTGTGTTGCAGCCAGATCTATACCTGCATACGCTGCCATGATGAGATGACTGATGATCATAAGATAGATAGGTATTCAACTGTCTGAGCTACAGTTCAGTAGTTTAGCCCATGAATGTTATTGTTTTCTCTTCTCTCTTCGCTATTTTTCTCATTAAATTATACATATGCAGGAAATCTATAACAGAGATGATGTGCATGAAATGCTTGAAGATCCAGCCAGTCGGATCCACATGCTCAACTGCATCCTGCAATGATTTTTCCATGGCAAGATACTTTTGCAAAATTTGCAAAATGTTTGATGATGAAAAGTAAGTTATTCTGATTACCTACTTTGAAAAAACAATGTATGCCCTTTGCAGCTTCAGTAGCTAGTAACTAAGGATTAAGACATTAAGTATTCCTTTCCTTATCTACGTAAACTTCTGTGGTCATTAGAGTGGCGTCCTCTATTTACCCGCCATTCCTTATGATGGCTTGTAAAGATCTAGGATAAATCGATGCTTATCTTTCCAACCCACAGTCAATATGTCAATATTCAAGTCAACCGTTTGAGATTGTATTTGGTTGTTTTCTCCAGGATTATCTACCATTGCCCTTTTTGTAACTTGTGCCGACTTGAAAAAGGATTGGGTGTTGACTTCTTCCACTGCATGACTTGCAACGCTTGCATGTCTGTTTCTCTCTTGAAGCATACATGTAGAGAGAAATGCTTTATGGATAACTGCCCTATTTGTCATGAAGATATCTTCACGTCAAACTCGCCAGTAAAGGGACTGCCATGTGGTCATTTGATGCACTCAACCTGTTTTGAGGTACTTCCCTATCATGGATACTTTCTTTCTTCCTTAGTTAATGCAAATATTCAGAATGAATATACTCATGCTTCTGATACCGCTTCTAGGCCTATATGTGTACTAGTTACACCTGTCCAATCTGCGGCAAGTCACTCGTGGACATGCAGGTCAGTGACTGCTTATGAAGTCTACCGGTTGAAAAATTCATCAATTGTAGATGTTTCTCCTTTGATATGTTTGAAGGCTCTAACACTGTATGCTTGTCTTTCAGGTTTATTTTAAAATGTTGGATGCACTGCTGGCTGAACAGAAACTTCCAGATGAGTATTTAGGGCGAACTCAGGTTTGTCTCCCTTTCTTTCTTACCATATTCATTAGCTTCTAATGCTTCCAGACATGGTGTTGATTGACTGTTAATGGAACTGCAGGTCATACTTTGCAATGACTGCGAGAAAAAGGGTACTGCTCCCTTTCATTTTGATCACCACAAGTGCCCCTCTTGTGGTTCGTACAATACCAGGGTCATATGACTCAATTCCATAGCGAGTCTGAAACGGGTATTTCCACGTCTTTCTATGTAAAAAGCTTGATTGCTATCTGAATTTCACCATTTGAGATTTTGTTCGAAACCATACATATCTAATTGGGAACAATTTAGTTTGAATGATATCAAGTTCCCTCAATTTTTGAGTTGAAAGATGTGTTTTCCTCAGAGTGAATATTCAACTAACATATAGTGAACATCAGCTAACATCTAACATATTCCCGCATCTGATATCATTTATCAAACACTGAGAATTCGAAACCCGAAATTACTACAACAGAGAAAAGAAGCTCACGGTCTTCAGTTTTATTCATAAAACTGTAAACAAAATTGTGGGGTATTCTTGTATGAAACATCAAGAGATAACAAATAACACAACCATACTAGTTTTTTCTAGCTTACTGATAACTTGACACTGGTAAGGCTGAAGCATGGTGCTGCATTCTTCAATGCATTCTCCATAGATGACTGTGTTGTATCCTTGTACGAATCTTCCGAGCTGCATATAAATTCACATTATGAACAAAATCATAAAGCTCGGATTATTTAGACATCAACTCATGAATTTTAGTGACAAATGAATGTACCTGCTGGATTCATAAGCTTCCTTGGAGTGAATGTATGACTGCCTGTCATCTATGCCGTCGAAAAACGGGTGCAGCTCATCATATTCTTGAACATCTTGTGCTTCAATCTCTAGGGTCTGCATCGACCTTCCCAATTGGGATTCAACCATTTCTGCATTAATGTTGTTGTCATTGATGCTGATGTTGTTGGTAAAATGATTTTGATCCCACCAAGCATTCGTGGCAGCAATATTATCCTTGCAGTCAATGTCATAAGAGTAAGGCTGCTGATGCTGCTGTTCTTGTGTTATAGGCAAAACATGCATGGCGTTATTGTTATGATGATTATTAGTAGGTGGTGCCATGGCCAGTTCTAATTGTGAGGTCACATAATCTGGCATAGCTGACATTTGTTGGTAGTGATGTTGTTTGTACATTGCTAGCTGTTTTTGAACATTATGTAGCTCCTGCTCTGCGATCATAATCTGATACTGATATTGCCAGATTACCTCCCAACAACCATAAACAGGAAACTTTTCTCGAACATTGGCTTGGTATATGATGGACTTCATGGTCTCAAACTTGAGACTAGGGTCGACCCATCTAAGTATTTTCAAGATGTTGCAGACTCCGAAAAGCTTGTGAGCATTCTGAAACGTCTTTGGTTGGTCTGGTGGGAAATACGGAGCTAAAGGGCACTCTGGTGTGCACTTTCTTCTTTGGTATTTGCATGCAGCACAAGCTTGGCTGGTGGCACCCTTCAGCGTCATTGTGTCGATGTCTAAGCAAGTTGCAGGCGAGTCTTGTCGTGGCTGATGTTTCTGTGGCTCAATGATCCAGTTGGTCAGATTTAGCCATGGGAAACTGAGGAAGGAATTGGAGAGGTTGACGCAATGGTGGCGGTAAAGTAAAAATGTAAGAGATTATTGACAAATGTAGGTGTAGGAGCCTTGGGAGAGTCCTACAATTTCGTAAAACCAACTTATAACATGGATAACGTTTTTCATTCATAGGAACATAATAACGCACATGAATCATCTTCACAAAATTCACATCAAACACTTGTAAGACATCAATTTCATTTCTTCAGAAACACTTTCTAGCATTCTCCAATAGGCCCTTCATAATTTGGCGATGACTAAATAAATGTTATCATGGACAAGATAAAAAGGAAATAGATATCTTCATTTGAACCCATTAATACTGTCAAAATATTAAGCAATAAACTTACTGTTCAACGACCCAAGAGGCCTAATGTGACCTATACAAAACCTATTCCAAAATTGGGGGGAAGATAGAAAAACGTATTTTCTGTTATTTCAACAACCTATTTTCCCCCTTTTACTGTTACATGCTCCGAGTCTGAGAAGCAACTGTGAACGTTTGGGCCAGTATAGAAACGGCATGATATGCTCCTGAATATACGTGCACATAGACAGACAGTTACTCGTAAACCAAACCACCGTATGAAAATCGCAGGGCAGTCACCTTATCATGCTGAAAGTCATTGGATCATAACACTTTCCGATGCTTCAGTTGTCTGACTATATGAAGACCAGTTGCTTCTCCAAAAAAATTTCATCATTATATCACAAAAATCTGTTAACCCTATATCAGAACTCTGGACTTCCACGGTAAATTGATGTCGCAAACTTCTACCTGGCGGCAGGATACAGAGGAATTCACTGCTTCCTCACCATAACACAAGGACCGAATACATATACAACACCATTGCTCTCTTGTGATGCTATTTTGAGTTTGGCAGTAAGTCTACTTTACAGCTTCAAAGAAAAGAACCTGTGGTTGCAAATGCCCTCTTTCGCACATGGTAAGAACATCAGCCCAGCCACCAATCACCTATAACAAGGCACATATTTTAACAAGAGACAAAAGGAGAAAGAACACAGAGGAAGGCATTATTTACGGTAGAAGAGGAACTTACCTTGACTGTATTATCATCATACATGACCCAGCATTCACGCTCATGACTATATGCAAAGCAATGATAGTGTTGCCCGTAATAGCATACCTATAATAAATAGAAGAAATAATGTCAGACAGATTACAACATGTGTTAGGATAAAAGGTAATCCCCCTAGTCAGCATTCAAGTTTACAAACTAAAGAAAAGTAGGAAACAAAAGCTGCAACTGAAACATGATCAAGGCTTATCAAAGTATACATACCACAGAAACTAAGTTATGTGTACTCTTTGGATCCAGTCCACGGTAGAGGACACTGATATCTATCTCAGTATTTAGAGCTGCTAGTGTTCCTTTTATATCATCAGCACTCTCACATGTATTCTGCCAACCCATAACTGCAGGAGAGAATATTAACATAATTATTGGTATTGATGGAAGCCAATTTTTTTAAAATAAAATAAAATATATAGTCCCTCAAATCACCTGTTGTGAAAACATGTGGTGGAGTTGAGAGAATGTGATGAATATAGTTGAGTTTGCCACATCCACCAGCCTCAGGATCACAGGCCAACTGATGATTCATCTCCACGAGATTTAATAGTTCATCAAATGAGCTTTCTCCACACATAACCTGGCAAGAATAACAAGTCAGAGAAGAAGAAGCATCATTAACATGCAAAATACTAAAAGTAGCTCAAACAGCAATAGCCACCTTCAGGAATTTGTATAATTATGTACTTCTTTACAAAAGATTACCTTCATTGTTCGAAGAGCACTTGCGTTTATATTATGAAAGAATGATGTGTACTTGAGATGTCTGGACTCCAAAGCACAATTATAGCAATTCATTCGTTCAAAAACGTTCATTCCAAACATGGAGTGCACAATACAAGCACCATTTGAGCAATCCCAAGACCCTGGGCAACTGCTTTCCACAGATTCAGGATCAGAAATACTCGAACCAGGAGTAAATGACCGGTGTAGACAGTCAAATATCACTCCTAAAACTTCAGAAGCATCATTCATCTGAGCCTGCATAGTTGCTATTTTCTTAGTCTCAACTTTCAAAATGGAGAAAATGTGATGATCCATGAGCTACTACAGCAACTTGATAGTTTTGTATTAAGTTATACTAATGGCAAGGAATCATGTACCTCCTGGAAAAAGTTACTTTCTGGATACAGATTGCTTAAAGCTATTCTCAAAGAAGTAGGCGCAACAGCTTCTTTTCGTGTAGCTGTAGATGCATTACTCAAGGCAGTAAATATTTCAAACAATGCACAGACCACACAAGGATCCCCCACATGAACATGTTCTGATGTTGATCTTCGCAGGAACTCATTTCGAAACTGTCCGATATGCCACAGGGACTGAGAAGACACAGGAAATGCATTGTTCAAGATAGAGTAGCTAATCAAAATACAGATACATTATTCAACAGGCAAACAAAAAATCCAACAAAAAAAAACTTTGCTTCACAAGTACCTGTATGATAACATTCAGAAAGCAGTTGTATTCACCAACTTCATTTTTTAACCCAGTACCAAGGACATCGATATCGCTTGCATTTTCAACTCTGACTTCATAATTTACAACAGCACCATTGTCAAAATCTGCAGAGATCCTTTTGGGCGTCCTCAAACTTGGAATTAAGGGCAATTTCTGCTGTTCTTGGAACATATCTGCGAAATAGGATGGATAAAAAAAGGTTAGACAGGTGCAGACACTATTATTAATAGGCACACATTTCGATTAGTGTCCTAATGTCTAGGTGAAACTGCATCAAAACTGAGTATATTATGTATAATTGTATATCAGACTAGTAATCAATGAATGTCAGTCAGAAACTCCGAATTAGAAATCTTCGCCATGTTTGTGTCCATATGGCCAGATCAATGTCACGGTATAGTGAGTAGGAGAACATCAAAATTTCACATCAATAAATGAAGTAAGTTACCAAGGCTTTGGCGTACGGCCTTTTTAAGGTCTTCCTGAAACCTTTCTTCATCATCTTCCTCTGCATGTTGCTGTCTCAATTCCCTTGTTCCCTTATCTGCCAAAGCAGAATTAACCAATTTTTAATAACAAAACCCATGCCTGTAGTCCAAAATTTCAAAAACCACTAACAAGCTCCATTTCAAAAAGAAGAACCCATATGCTCAGATGTCAAAATTTGAGATGGACTCATGGTGAGTGAGCAAACTTACTGCTCTCTGCGAGGATTTGACCCTCAACCGTTGACCTCCCAACTTCAATATTTTCCCTTTCAGATGTCAAGGCTTGACTCCTCCCGTCAGCCACTTTGGTGGAACTCCTTTGCCTTCTACTTCTCCTCCCTGACCGTCGATCAGAAGGTATATACCCATCTTCCAGAATTTCTCCATTAGGTAATCCTGTTCAAGACGATGAGCAATGAATACATCTTTCATTTTCAATTAGCCTCAACTTTATCCAAGGAATCGTAACACCAACCTGGGTAAACTTTATCTTGTGTACCATTAAGCATCTTAGGACCAGAAACAGTAGAAGCTTTGATTGACACAGGAGAACCATTTGCCATATTGATAGGCAGGCCTTCCAAATTGTTAGGGAGTTCAGTCTTCTGTGCTGACGGCTCCTGCAAGTAAACTTTCATTAATATTTCTACTTTTCTAAGGGATACATTGCATGGAATTCCTCTAATGCAAATTCTCTTCTATAAGTTACAGGTACCACTTATTGGGTGGTAGATAAAGACAAGCAAACACAAACAGGAGATACAAAACAACGATTACCTGCACACAGGGCTTAAGCGGTTCATGTGTATCTTGATAATTGGCATAAGGCTCCACGTGAGCATCGTACAGTGGCTCTATAACCTTCTCTGGATGAGTTTGAGTAGACTTCTTGCTCTGCTCAGCAAGGTGTTTCTGCTTAGCTTCATTCTCAATTTGTCTCTGATACTCCAAAGTTTCTTCAAGTTTTCTTTCCTCTTCCTCGAGTTCAATTCTACGTCTAGATTCCTCCTCCTGTTGCTTCCAGTCATCCCCATTCACAGAAATAACAATCTCAGAATCTGGAGGGTCACCATCAGATGCCACTGGAAAGAAACTGCAATAGGAGAAAGACAAAACAAACAACACTTCGAACAGAGTATCTCACTACGAGAAATCACAACCAAATGATAACAATAATGAGACTGTTTAAATAGATACGTATGCACATTAGCAACGAGGACACATACCATTCAGCAGTCTCAGCCTGTTGCATGTCCTCATCTGAAACACCATTACCCTGCAGAAGTAGAAAATAAGACAAATTTCAATTTCAGGATATCTTCATGGATAGTACATAATGACCACCTGACAAAGAAAAAGACAACTGGACAGACAATTGAAACCTTAGTATCTTTTGCTTTCCTAAACTCCTTATTCTTCTTCTTATCCTTCACTTTCTCCTGTGAATGCCTTGAATTATCACCTCCTCCTTTGACACCTTTCTTAGAATCGAGTGCAAGTTCCGCCAGAAAAGCCTCTCTTGCAGCATCTGACTTTTCAGTGGCATCTTTCTCAGCCAGATCCTCCAAATGTGCCTATTGGTAGTGACAGTGACATCACAAAGCTCATAGTTAGGTTCAGAGAAGAAAAAAATGCGCATTACACAAAATTCAACTTCTTCAATACACACCCAAAGATAGGACTTCACTAAAGGCAAGACAATAGACCGATAATCATGGGCAGAGACTGGTTCAAGCTTAATTTCCAATTGATGCATCTCCGTAACATTCCGCATAATCCGTGCATCAATTTTGCTAAGCTGCATGAGGAAATTATAAATCAACAAATAACAGCGAAAGAGGTCAAACCAAGAATAATTTTAAATGCTACCCCCATTTCAGAATGTAGAGACTGACCTCAACATATAATTGTTCTTTCTGTCTTTGGATTGCAACTTCTATATAAGTGTCTGCCTGATGGATATAATCATCCTCCCCGGATTCCAAGTCACATAACTGAGAAGTTACACCCCCATAAGTTTCCCCGTACCCAAACTGGTTAATGTTCAGTGCTTCAGATTCTCTTAAAACATTTGAGATGGCATCTAACTCAATCCTACTTGCAATTGCAAGGAACATCATATCGTTCTCTCTCTCAAGATCTTCTTTCCTCTTCCTTAGGACAGTCTCGAAGCTTCTATGGGAAAAATCTGTGACATTTTCCCTGCTTTTCCCTTCTTCCACACAGAGATCCTCGACTGCCTGTAAGGCTTCTTCGTAGTTCAAATGCTCACATTTTCTCTCACAAAGACTCTGCAGGTGATAAAATTCCTTTTCAAGCTGCTGGAGAATTTCCATCCCTTGTTGTGTTTTCTCTTCTTTCGTACTCATCCAGGATGCCAACTGCTCGGCACTCGATGGGCCCGCAAATATATAAGACAGCAGAGCATCGGAATCAGGAAGAAGCCCAGTTCCATCAGTTGGGGATGCTTCATGTCCGGCACTAGATGTACAATCAGATGTATCCAAAATGAGGTAGGATGCATCTCCACTGAGAACAATCCTCTCTTTTATCAACTCTACACTCTGGTTCGTGCTATGTCCATCATCCAAAGCACCACCAGGTTTCTCGGAATATCTACTTAAACCACAAGCATGAGACAGATCCTGCAAGAACTTGAGGACTTTCCGAAGCTGTGTAGCTCCGAGAAAGCAAATGCACATAGGCGTCTGTTCCACACCATGGTTTAGAAGCTCAGATCCAGAAGCCTGGAGCTCATCAACTGAAAACTGTATCACCCTGTTAAGGTGGGTCGTGGCAAGATATTTATGCCTGATAAGCACCTCAAATAACGAACGAATTCTTTCAAGCAGCTTCATACGTTCAGGGTCATCTGACATGGGCCAACCATCTGCTAGAGAAGTATAAGCAATAAGAGATCCACTATTCTCATCATAATCTGTACTCTCAACAGGCACAACCTTCTTGTGGTTATTGCCATCAACAGTAACATCACTAGGCTCATCTTCAAGAATTTCCTTCTCAGGTGATGAGTCCCACGCGTCTTTGAAACAATCGTCACACTCCTTGTTAAGATTCCCAGAGTAGAAATCCTCCACAAACTCAGACTCTTTAAATTTTCTCTGATCTCTAAGCATTCTAATAGCAGCCGAGACATCCAGCGGTTTCCAAGAGCAAGTAAGAAGCATCTCAATCCACTCATTGTCAACATTAAGAGGAATAACTGACTGCATTTTCGGTATAAGGTTCCCCATATGTTCGTTCACAACATGGTGCATATGTGACTCGGAATCCACAAATTTCTCACTACATCTACAACAAACCCAGTAGTTCCAACTCCTACTACTCTCTGCATACGCCACAGCCTCCGACAAAACCTCATTCGCCAAACCATCCTTAGTCAAGCTAAACTTGGCTTTAAGATCACTAACTCTAATCCTAAGTAACTCCTTCTTCGTATCAACACTCATCGATTTCCAATACGACCTAACCCAATCCTTCCTCTCCAAAGATGACCCGTTCTTCCTCAAACCCCCATACTTCCTCCGCTCTCTCTGACCAGACCCCGTCGAGGAATCCACTCCCCTATCACTCTTCTCCCCCTCATTGCTCAACTGCGGCGCCTCGGACTTCTGCTGCAACAGCCTGGCAGCCGCTACTCGCACTTCAATCTCTTTCCTCCTCTCCTCCGGAGTCTTAGTGGCCTTCTTAATCTCATTCGGCCGCCTTGCCTGCACCAGCCTCACCTCCATGGGGTCCTCGGTGACCCTCCGGATTGGAATCAGCCGAAACTTCTCCTCTCCATTCCCCAAATTCTTCATCCACGTCGAAATAGAGGCAATGTTGGACTTCTGTATGAGCTGTCTCAGCTCACTCTGGACGTGGCTGATTCGAGCCTCGGCCGTGGTCAGCTTCTGCTGGCTCTCCTCCTGCAAGCTCTCTTTGGCCGGATCGATGGGGCTTTCGATAGCCAGAGCTCTCTCGCACTCCGCCACCACTTCTTCATACTCCTTCCCGTCGTTGGCGGCCTCGTAGAGCAAGTTGGCGTAGAAATGTGCGAACTCGATCGAGTTCGGCGACAGCTCCGCCGCCTTCCGAGCCGACTCCGCCGCGTTCTTCAGGTGCCGCTGCTTCGCCGTAGGGTCGTCGATGATCGCCGCCACTTTCACGCACACCGTCCCCTGCACTCGGTGAATCAGCGCCGCCGCCGCCGCCGAAGCCGACTGAGCCGAAGAGCTGCTGCTGCTCTCGTGGCGCTGGCACGACTCCTTCATCAGCCGAAGCGCCTTCGTGTGGTTCCCGCGCCGCAGCGCCGTCAGCGCCCGCTCGCATTCCAGCTTCGCCGCCGCGTCCACACCTCCTCCACCTCCCGATTCAATCGACGCCGGCGGAGACGATTCGATCGTGCTCTTCACCACCACCAGACTATTGTTACTATTCGACTCCGCCGCCGCCTCAGCCAAAACGACGTCGTCCTCCACAATCGGCGAAACCGCCGCCGGCGACTGTTTGGCCTTCGGAGCCGCGGCGGCGCTTCGCTTCTTATGCCCCATAATAATAGTCTCTTAATACACAAATTGAACTCTCACATGCGTATATATATGTATATGTATCCCTTATTTTAGAGAGAGAGAGAGAGAGAGTGTGTTCTAGAGAGAGAGAATACTTACTGGAGTGAATTTGGGGAAGGAAGAAGAAGATGGGGATAGAATTGGAATTGCAGACACGATCGGCGGTGTGAACGAGGAGAGAGAAATGTAGAGAGAGAGAGAGAGAGACTACCTACTACTACTGATGCAGAATAGTGCAGCCCATTGGAGACGACGGAGGCTCTCTCTCTATCAAGAACGAAAACTAAATTAAAGCAAAAAAGAAAAAACCTCTCTGGGTTTTTTGGTATTTATATATAAATTTCTGGGCTGGGGATAGTGTGGTTTGATTTATGACTTTATTTTAGTGGAGAGTGACTGAGGAATGTTAGTGCATCGGCACTAGTATCGCAAGTATCGGTGTAAAATTTAAATTTTGTTCCTCCACTTGATTGAGCAAGAGCAAAGTTTTGCTTGACAGTGAATTTTACTATTTACTTGAACAAAATTTTGCCCCGTTATACAGATATTCTTAGTGTAAGACAAGACAAAATCTCTATGATTTTTTCTCTAATTCTTCTTTTCCTTTTATATGATGATGGAGAACTAATTTGGTATTTTTGATTTGGGATTATGTTTAGTTTTATGAGGAAATAAAAGAAGACAAACATGTTTAGCTATGAAATAAATTCTGTGGACATTATATCTTAATCAAGCCGCAACCTCCATTATTAACAACTTTATTGTTGCCCGTCATCTCTATTTTGGTATTGTTTGCTCTCTGTGAATAAAATTCATAGTTATTGAGTTTTGCAAGTTAAAAACTAAATTCTATATTAATTTTTCATTGTTTATTTTTACTTGGCGACTTGAAATGATGTGAAATTTTCATTTGCACATGCGACTCATGCAATAAACCCATTTATATATATCGTTTAAGTGCATACGTCTCTAATCTAATTCGTTCGATAATATAAAACTCTAAATTGTTTCACATTTGATACACAAAATATAGATATAGTATGAGGTGTTTCTTGCTAGCCTTGATCGTTGATTCCATGAATCTTGGTATTTCCTTCTCAATGACCATGATGAGTAATATTGTTATACCATTGTGCTGTAGTTTTTACCTATTTAAGCACCATATCAAGCCTGTAAATCGGAAATGAGATGAATGTGGTCAAACAGGACATAACAGAAAAGAAACATAGAAATCAAGGTTTCAAAAATTTAAATATAACATCATGGTGGTGATCTTAGCTTTGACAAGTGGAAAAAGGAGAAGAGAAAAAAAGACTGAAGTGATCCATTTGTTTCAGTTTTTTCTAGTAATAAAATCCAGGCACCTACTGCAACAACAACGTTAAACGCACTGAAACTCATCAACATTCAGCTACACCAACTTAAATAAAGAGTCAACCTTCTCAACTACCCACACAGAAGTTGGCAAAGAACCCACATCAACATGTCATATCAAACCTGTTCATTTCTAGTTAGCTCAACATATCCTCAAACACAAGAACAGAATCAAGACTGATATGATATTACATCAATGGCGAAAACTGAAATTTATTACTCAACATGAAGCTGCACATAAGAACAACTCAAACTACAGAGTCCCTCTATCATAAATAGAAGACATTAATCAACTATGCCTGCTAATCCTCCTCTCGCTACCGAAAAGGAAGAACAAAAAAATGGCGCTAATGACAGAAAGGCAGCATTAATGCCTAGAGTAAATGCATTCGCTCTACATAAGATTCGAGCAACCATCTGTTAAGAGACTCCCCGCATCCTACAAAGCAACCCGAATTTCCATTCTCTGTGAAGAACGGGAAGCTAAAAATATGCAGCAGTTCCTGCACTGCATGCCTCACCATAGAGGTACCTGTAACCCTACTCCGTCGTCCCCATCCAGTCACAATGTCAATACGGTTTGGACAAACCCCGGATATAAGCATTTGCCGGCGAAACCAAGCAAGTGTCCTTGATAATGCTGTCACAGCAGTACCATCTGACATGACATGTAAGTTTATAAGCCAATAACACGAGCCTTTCTCTTTGACGGCATCTGGATACAAATTCTTCTGTGCAGCCACCTCCCAGACAGAACCAGCCTCCTCCTTGAGCCCTGATTTATGAAGGAAATCCACTACTGCATCTACAAGTCCCCTCTTGCTTTCTCTATCCTCACAGTGCATCAAATCCAAGAAACTGCTCATGTGTTCTCTCACGTTTTGGCCATCGGGACCTGCTGATGGCATAGACAGCAGGAATGTATGTGCAGGATGGCGTGTGACTGCCATAAGCTCACAACAAAATTCCATGTCATAAGTTGATTGTGCTTCTGTGCAACAACTGAGAAGCAACGTATATGTCTGCAAAGAAGGATTCAGACCTAAACCCACCATGCTCTGCAACAAGTTATGGGCATCAGACAGACGGTGCACCCTGAGAAACGCACTCAGCATAGAATTACAAGTAGGCACATTAGGACGTAAGCCAGCATGGAGCATTGCATGATACCAATCCCAGGCCTTTTGCACATTACCAGCCTTGCCCCACAAATCAACTAAAAGGCCATACACAGGTTCATCTGGTACCCAGTTATTCCGTTTCATTTCACCAAACAGTGATTCGGCCTCATCAAGATATCCAGAATGGCCGAGCACCTCCATTACTATGCTATAAGTCACTTTATCTGGCTGAAATCCAGCACCCTGCATGTCACGGTAGAGCTTTAACGCAATCTCATAATTCCTTGCTTTGGCCTGCAAAGCAATCATGATATTATAGGTGACCAGATTGGGGACACAACCATGATCCACCATCTCACAGAACAGCCGGTGCGCTTCAGCTAAATGGCCGGCTTTCCCCAGGCAGTTGATCATAACACTATATGTAAATGTGTCAGGAGTAAGACCGGCCTCTTGCATCCTGTCATACAATCCGAGGGCAACATCAAGAAACCCAGATTTAGCGTGGATGTCAATTAGTGTACAGTAAGTGACGCGGTCAGGTTCACACCCTGCCTCTTGCATTTGACTGAACACTTTCATTGCATCTTTTAAATAGTTTGCACGTCCATAACTATGAATCAGACGGTTATATGTCACAACATTTGGTAGACATCCTTCATGCACCATCTGACTGAGTAATTTGTTGATGGCGCCAAACTGCCTGGCACGACCGAGAATCCCAACCATGGTAGTGTAAGTGTGCCCATCATGCTTGAATCCTGCTTGTCGTTTTAACCAATTAAAGAAACCAAGAGCAACAGAATGATCTTGAAGTTGCTTCAAAATTTGGTTAGCTTGATATGGATCAACCGAACAGTTGAGATTTCCAAGAGCTGCCTCAGCAGAAGGTCCCCACTTTAGTTGTTGAAGGATGTGAAAAACATTTTGAACAATATTCCCACTGTGTGCAAACTGCCTGTTAAATGGAGTAATCCCTGTTGACATTTTCATCACTCTCACAGGTTTATTGAAACCTTTAGGGCCAAACCTCGTAGTTTCTGCATCCGGAGAATGTACATTGGAACTGAAATCTGGAACAAAGTGGTTTGGCTGAGCCCTTGATTTCCGTGGCAGAGCCCTTTTATCACGAGTTTCTGAAGTCTGTACATTGTGAGTTCCTGCTGAGTTGTCTGTTCTAGTATATGGGACATGATTCAGACCTCTACCAGACCTGGCCTTATCGCCATTCTTTGAACCCTGATGATTGCTTGTGCGCTCTGATCTGGCTGCTGTCTCAGTAGATGGTTTTGGATGAACACTGGTGAACTGCTCTCTTTTTATCTGTTTAACATTTGATGATTTGACACTGGAGACACCCACGGAGGAACGAACCACGGTATTTTTCGGCAAATTAAGCATTCCCATCCCATCAGATAAGGGAATCTTATAATTCACTATATCAGACAGAAAATTGACAGCTGCAACACCAGCTTTCGCAAAATGCTCGGCAGCAAGAGGTGATGAGCTCACATCGTCATGAGCAGCATCGTTGCTAGCATAACTTACGGTATCTGATTTCACGATAGGTATCGGGGCACTTGCAACATGTTTTATAGAAGTTGTGTGGTCTACAATCTCTGATTTACGAGAATCTACCACCTTCACTGCATCTCCAGAAATTAAGATTCCTACCCTTGCTGAAGGGCTAGATCCCGTGCTTGCTGGACTTTGGGCAAGAAGACCTCTATTTCTTGCTTGCTGCCTTTTCAGAATACGATTGTCATCTTCAGAACAATTGCATGAGTTCCCCTCTGTATTACATCGTGTCCCGCTAATAAACAATGACCTAGCACTGCTTGAGAGGTTGCCTATATGCTTTGCTCGCAACAAATTCTGTGCCATTGTATCACCTGCCCCAAAAAGCAAATGAAAATGGATTAGCAACCTGAACTATAAATAAACGCATGAACATTTTTAACACCCAACAAGAAGTAAATAGTCACTGGAAACCGGGTACAAGTACTCTTTTCTTCATTACCAAACACGGTGTTGATGTGCATAACGAGTTATCAAACTAATGTTGCGCCACAAATGTACACAAGGATCCTAGCCATGGAACCAAGAATATGCTTCCCACAGTAACACGAATTGTTCCACATCCAAGATATCATTCATTTTTCATAGCTCACAGTAGTACTTCTTGGTGCATTGGCAATGACTCACTAACTTGGTTTCAGCATTAACATCCCGAATCATTAATTCTCAAAGACCTTACTCCGTAACTGATTACTAATCTTCGACTAATAAAGACATTATCCAAATCATTAAACCACGATCTTACACCGGTTATCATACAACTTCTTGCACTGTCTTCCGGATACAAAACCAAGAAACTGTATTCTAAGTACTTCTTTCTATTCTCTTCTCCAAACCAATCAACACAAACAGTTTGATCCTTCTTTCTACTTTTCTTATTCTGTCTCCAAGTAGCACAAACAGTTGGGCATTAACAGTTTCATTTTCATTACAAGCATCCATCATATAAATACGCAAAGCTTTCAATCTATGATTCAACAAAAAGTAAAAAAAAAAAATCAATCTTTTATACACATATTACAGACCTGACCTCCGAATCACCACAGTACAAACCAAAACAGCTCAAACCCGTACAAGAAACCAAGCAATTCCCATAAAGCACAGAACTTTATACACACTAGCTCACCTCAAACGGCGAATGGGCCTCAATGGGCTTCCGGGTCTGTCCAGAACTAATGGTCGGCGGCGACGGCGGCTCGGCTCTCTGTGCCGTCAAAGAGTCGAGCTTTGTTTCTGTTTGAGAGACTTTGAGTTTGAGTTGGAATTGTGGTTGGTTTTTCTCCAAGCAACTAGGGAACACAAAGGGAGGCTGCTGAGTTCTGTTTGCCCTACTGCTACTTACAAAAAAATTGCCTACGTGCATACCTTGTTGTGTCGACACGTGTCGGGAGCTTTACGGTTCACACGTGACGAGGATCGCCGTGAACACGAACCGCGAAACCATCCTCCGGCTACTGTGGTGTGTTCATAATCACTAGATTCTTGTTCACGGTCTAATGATCTAAATAGCATTGGTCATCCTCGACCTTTTCTTGAGGTGTTCTTGTAGCCCTATTGGCACACGTCATTATATAGATCATAAAACACACTTAATTTTGTTCATAACACATTAACACGTATGCGTATACGAGAACAATGTGATAAATAGATAATTCCGATCTAAATTCGAGAGTTTAGATCATAAATACTTTTTTTTTCAAAATTTAAATTTCCCAAAAAATTTATATGGATTTGAATCACTAACTTTTCGGTCTGAATGAGAATAACATCAAGGTGGTCAGCCACTGTAATACCAGCAGCTGGTTATAAACACTTATTATGATTATTATTGATCCTCTTACTTTGTGTTTCGTAAATTATGATCTACCAATGTATAGATTTATTTATTTTATTTTTGATACAAGAGTAAATCAATGTATATATTTGGGCTTTATTGACTTGTCTAATGTGCAAGTGTATAGGAAAGAAAATATACAACGACTGCCAGAATATATTCCCTTTTGTGATGTGAAAATCAAGTTTACTAGTCTCTCATTCTCTCTGCCAGGATAGAACTTTCCTTGACTATTGTAAATAGTCATATGATCCAACGGTTGTGATGGTGCTATGGTAAGTGGAGACATACCATTTGAGACGACGCACGGGGTGGAGTGGTGGACGAGTTTTCTTCTTCCCGTGTTTTTTCTTTTTTCTTGTTTGGTATATGATATGATAGATAGAATGATAGTCAAACATACTTGTTCCTCGAGCCAGGAACATCGTTGTTTAATCATGGATTAAAAATAGGGATTTTCTCGATTTTTCTTCTGTCTATAAGAGGCCTTGTAACAGGCCCGTCCCAGATAAGAAAATCCAAATAGAACTAACCACATGGCCCAACACGAATTTCATTTTAGGACAAATTGTTAAAGAGATCATTCATGTTTGACAATTAAGATAGATTGATCACTAATGTTTGACTAATCTCAGAGATTGGTCACTCGTGTTTGACATTTCCATTCAGACTTGTCACTTTGTTCGTTTTGGATGTTAAAAAAAAACATATTTTTTTATTTGTAAAGTGCATATAAAACAGTTTATTGGCATAACAATGACAAAAATATGCATTTAAGTAAAGCACGTGTGTGATTTTAAACATCCAAAATTGACAAAGTGACAAATCTAAATAAAAATATCAAACATGAGTGACCAATCCGATATTTGTCAAACATGAGTGACCAATCCGTCTTAACTGTCAAACATGAGTGACATTTTCAGCAAATTTCTCTTCATTTTGTGTTATTTTGGTGTTGATGCATCGAATTAGCTCGTTCGATTCTCCTTCGTTCTAAGGCATCTCCAATAGAGTAGCTAAAAGCTATAATTTTTAAATTATAGCTAAAAACCACTCTAAAAGAGTAGTTAAAACTAAGTTATATTTGTCTTTGAGCTATTTTGAGTAAGTATATTTAGCTACAAAGGAGAGAGAAAATAGCTTAAAAGTTATATCTCCCACCATCCAAAAAGTTATCCCACTATCCAACAATTGATTCAATGGGTATAAGTTTTTAAAATAACTTAACTTTAGCTACAACTATTAAAGTTGAAGTCAAAAATATGTGAATTACACTTAACTTTTTAGTTGAAAATAACTATATATACAACTTTACTATTGAAGATGTTATGCCCAACAGTAAAGTCAAATTCACTAGTTATATTTGGAAAAAAAACGTAAGAATTAAGGAGGGAGAATTTAACTTTTTATCTTTTAAAGTTAAATTCTCTCATATATATAATTAGGATTTTAAACAAAAAATTATATTTAGCTTATTTATAGGATATCTCTTATAATATTGAGTTGAAAATTAATAAAAATTAATTTAAAATTTAAATTAACAAGATTATTGGAGAAATACTGTTATGATAATATAGATTAGATGGACGAAAACTGAACTTTATAGACTGGCCGGGCATGCATGAAATTATTGTGGGGCAAGTTCGTTCTTTATCCAAAAGCGATCGAGGAAAAGGAAGAAAAGGCAAGTCCGTGCATGTTGATCATCACAAGGATGTTTGGTCTATCATCATCTATTCCTTCTCTTTCTAGGGTTTCAAAACAAAAAAGTGTGTACGTGTTCCAATTCATTGCGACAATTCACAGCTCATGAACTCCCACGGCACGCCTCCTTGCAGCTAGCATATATTACACTATCAACTTTTTCCGGCCCGGCGGACCCCCTTTAATTTCACAAGACTTTGCTAGCTAACCAGGGTTCCAGCCAGCTCTGTAATCTCTATCAGATCGAATGTCCCAATTATTACTTGAGATCAAGAGTTTTTACGCTCATAAACTTCATGGTTTAAGGTTTTTGGTAAAGAGATCTATGTACTTGATACATATAGGTTTTTTTTATATACAATTTGATACATATAGGTGCTTGCAGTACAATATAAGCATTTGTTGGTTTATCTGGTTTTATACGCTTTGGTACCTATTAAGAGCATATGCAGCCGTAGCTGCTTTTCCCCTCTGCTCGAGCAGAAGAGCGAGCAATTCTTGCTCGTGTAGCAATTTTTCTGCTCAATCAACGAGTGGTCACTGCCACGGTCCCACCAAAGTGCAGCTGCTCGTGCTGTTTCTTCAGCACCGACGCATATGCTCTAACTAGCTTCTTGACGCAGTTATTAAGGAGAAATTTTATAATGTTCTGTTTAATAGTGTGCGAATTTATTTGTATGGGGAGAATAGCATGCACGTGCAAGACACATAAAAAGAATAATCGAGATAAATTCTAATTTGCACATCAGTGTGTATTGGTATGCATGCATACCCAAGGTGCACCCATTATTAAGGGATAAGAGTATATACACAGACAGACCCAGTTATAGGCTAAGTGAGGCAAATGCTCCACCTGAATTTTTGGAGAACAAAAATTCATATTTTCAACTATAAATTAAAATTACATATTTGCTTGATATATATGTTTGTTTAGTCGTTCTAAGAAGTTCTGTTACCCAGTTATACGTTCATTTTACTGTTAAAAAACAATGATCTCTCTTTGTGACTCTACACTCACTTACTATTAGCTCTCACATTTCACATTTCCCAACACTATTATCATTCTCTACAAAACAACGAGTTAGTACATTTCGAAGTAAAAATATTTTTCACTAAACTCTTTTTTTTTTCTCCAATTATCTAATTCTCGCTTTTATCTTGATGGCTTTT
This sequence comes from Geum urbanum, assembly GCA_946800695.1. NCBI lineage: Eukaryota > Viridiplantae > Streptophyta > Magnoliopsida > Rosales > Rosaceae > Geum > Geum urbanum. The sequence continues at coordinate 49,121,557 of OX327012.1, read as the reverse complement.
ATTTTCTTATGATCCTCATTTGTATTATTTTCTCTTTTAAGTAAGTTATCAAAAACGAGTAAAAATTTCGTCTTTCCTAAACAAAATTCTTGGCTCTGCCATTGGGTATATATATACATATGTATTGATGAGAACATATTGCATACACAACAGTGCACTTCCACCGTTTGCGTGACATATTTTTATTAACCTAAAATTAACAAAAAATTAAAAAAAATTGATCAAAAATTAAAAATTAAATTCATTTTTTACTCTTATTTTTATAAACAATGTACTTATACTGCCGTGTATATAGAATAATTTTCAATGTCGACCCAACCATCCATTCCCAACTAATTTGAGCTCAATTAAGTCCAGATAAATACTACACGTACCCAAATTGATAGTAACGTTCTCTCTAGCTTATTGTGCGTTGGGGTTGTATTACTTGTCTGTGTGTATATATATATATATATATTTTTTTTTTATTTTTTTTTTTTAAATAAGGACAGTTTGACAATTTTTAAGTTTTCATTAATAAAATTGTAAAATACATATTCGGGGGGACATAATACCTAAATTCCGTATTATAATAAGTACAAACAGAGTACCTTGGATAATCACAAGACCACTCTTAACTCATATATATTTTAACGCGCACCTTTTAGCAGATAATGCGACATCGGTCACTTTGTCCACTTTATCATTGTGGTGACACAATAATGAGAATATAACACGACTATTGTGACGCATCATTACAAAAAGAATAGTTTCCCAACCATGATGTCGAACGACGATTAAGTCGTCAGCACTGCGTTTCATCCTGCCACTAAGAGGATGCAACCATTTGACCACGAACCACACCTTTACTAGGACAGACAAAGCACTAAGAGTGTACACATAGACAGATCGCCTAGATTGCCCAACTAATCTCACTCCATATAAGCAAGGAATTATTGTAGACAATAAAATATAAAAATTACTTACTAAAAACATAATATAAAGCATTAACATAAAGAAAAACAAATACGACAAGTCCAACTTGCCCTTATTGGGCCATAAGAAGTTCCTTGGTATCCCACATACTATGCACAACCAAGTCCACCGATCTAGAATCCATTGTCGCACGACCGCCGCTCTCGAGCCATTTCCTTCGCTCCTCCAACATCTCACTGCCTAGGTGAAATATGTCTTCTCAAAATCAGTAGCCTACCCATATCGAACTCCACAAAATCGTGAGTACCAATCTGAAGCACACTCACAAAAATCCCGCAATCAAAACAAATATATTGTGACCACGTCACCGTTGGCCATGCTCCGTTCAAATCCACCTTTGTTCCACCACGTTTCCCTCTGCTCACAAACGACCGCTCCTCTTTGCGCAACAAAGTCTTCTGTAAGAGCATCCGCAGCGGGGACAAGGAATTCCTCGAGGAATTCCTCTCCCGATTCCTCAAATAGAAATTACAAGAGGAAAAAGAGGTCCAAAATTCCTATTTACTGGCGGGGACCACCGTTTTTGGGAGGAATTCCTACGAATAGGAATCCCCGCTGCGGATGCTCTAACCGCTGCCTATAGTCAAACCATAGCATGCCAGCTGTCGCAAAACCTCTCGACCCTACCTTCAAATCTCAACTATTGCTAAGATCGAGGCCATCTCGCTCACACCATCGACCAACGGAGGCCATCATGACCCATCCGACGACAGTGCCACAAGGACGCCCGCCGCCGGACGAAAACTAAAAGAAACGAAAAAAAAACCCTAGGCGCTTATAGGCGCGTTCTCAAAAGTCCAATAATTCAAATTTCCCAACTTATATACACACACACTAGCATGCATATACGTATACGTGGGGAGTAAAGAGGTAGCTAGTATCGATGAACTTATATCGTGCTATGATTTTTCAATTTAAATTTATAACAATTACTCGATCGAGTTTACTCAAGACTTACCTTGGCCGCCTTTTATGAATTTATTTACTTCCAAGAGCTTGTGACAAAATAAAATATCTAGTAAATTGATTATTAAGTCGACTATTTTGTTTTGTTTCTCCTGTTGATATACTTAGAGGTAAAATCAAAGCGCGCTAGAGTTTTCTAAAAATAAAAACTTGGACAACAACCATCATGTCATTATAGCAACAAACATCATGTTGTATATATAAGCTTTTGGAAAAGAGGATGTGAACGTCAATCATTTTGTTGACGTTAATCATCCAATCTGAAAAATTCCATTTCCGTCGGCTTTCAAAAGATTTCTAAAATGTTGAGCAGGCCATCCACCACCCATTTTTAGCACTTGAACTTTGATTTTTACTATTTACACCTATGTATTTTCATTAGTGATTAGATAATATGTATCCTTAAATTTCCATGTATTCCATGGATCTACTAAGGTAACACTAGGCAAACTTTACCCAAATAGATGAGAGAAGCAAACCATTGGAAATGCAATATGATCAAGTAAAATTTTGTCGTATTGAATCAAGTTAACCGAATTAAAAAAATTATCGTTCTTTTTTCTTTTCACCCAATCATGCATGAGGATTAAGTAACATACAATGAGAAAATCCTAACGGCACTAATTTTCTCGGTTCCATTATTCTTTATTCTACACAAATAAATGTAACAAAATAATGAGATTTTATTAATTATTGGTAAAAATTATTTTTAATTATTTATAAAATTTCCAATCATATGCCTCACAAAATACTTATACGTACATATGACAGTCTAATTTTGTTTTTTTTTTCCGATGAGACGGTCCAAATCTGTTGTGAAATATAATGGTGCCATGAATATGAAGAACAATACTATATGATGTATGGTACAAAGACCTTAGAAATACGGCTACGTCGTCTTGACGCGCCAAATGTTAGCAACATAAGGACCTAATCGTACTTAATTAGTCCTAATCATATTTGTCTTAACCCGCAAAATTAACACCGTCAAATACAAGAGGGTCGCTGCTGACCAAGTCCAACCCCACCCTTATGAAAGTTCAATCGATCCACTCATTTCCAAATCCCACTATTCCATACAAAGAATAAAACATCGAATATCGAGAATTTATCGATGTTCTAAAATTTAGATATATCGACAGAAATATCGATGAAATATTGATTCAGTGAAAATTCTGACGGAAATGACGGAAACTTATAAAAATACATGGACATTTGTAATGAAACTTTTGGAGGTTGTTACATGATCAATTATCTACCTTATATGAAAAGAAGATATTGATCAAACATCAAGACATGAATTTGCTATATTACTATATGAATTAGTACGTGTTAAGTACTGATAATTATTAAAATATAATTTATTAGTTCTATTTTTATTTTTTTATGACTAAAACTTATGAGAATCTAGGTCATCACGTCTTTTGTACAATATATTATACATCACACATCACAAAATAAAATATATAAATACTTCAAAATCACGTAGGGGACCTATGAGGTTCGAAATTCACACTATTTTTCCATCTCCCTGTGCATAATTATATGTGTATTGTGAAGAATAATCATTAAATGATTGTTCTCCCATGTAATTTTGCATATATTGGACATGTCACGTGAATGGTGGATTGGATATTGAGCATGTGAATATTGGATATTTACCAAACTAAATGTTAAATGTGAAAAATTTACAAAATTAAAATTTCGAAAATTTCGGAAAATTTCAGTAGGACATATCGAAAATATCGATAAAAATCGAAAAATTTTGAAAAATTTAGGGATATATTTAAGAATTTTTCAGATAATTCTAAAAAATTGAAATATAGGCGGTATTCGATTTTACATACATTGACTCCATCAAAAGGCTAATATTATTTGACGGCTATCTTTGCAATTACATTTGTGATTATATAATCATAATTATTTCATAATTGCTAATAATTCATCAGGGAATTAATCGTGTGACTGCGTGAGAGGGGTTGGTAACTTGGTACCTAAGAAAACCAACATTATGTTGACCTCACCAAAGAAGAAGTCATTTTCTTTCTTGCCATTTTTTTCCCCAAGGGTTTGTTTGAGGCTTGTTCACTACGCAACTGTATAATTGCATGATTTACATCACACTATACGCATTTTGAATTAGATTAAGTTATCTATTGTATGCTAACAAATGTCATAGAGATCAAGGGCATACTTTACTTATTCTAGAAAAAAAGGACATAGTCTACAATGTATCGTCTATTAATGAGCAAATTCATTGCTATAACAAAATAGCATCTGTATTGCACACGAGAAGAAATATTAGTGTAAAATAGAACCTGTGCATAGTAGCACACGATGGGTCATGTAAAAAGTTTGTAAAAAATAAGTAAGTTAGATATTAGACTTCTAGAAAAAAAAAAGAGTATCCATATGCCTATTCTAAAATATGTTCCGAAAAATAAAATTATATTGTAGATAATAGTATTGCTATACCTTCTACACCAGTTAAAACTAGTAAATACGTGTTGCACTACCTTCCTCAGTAAATTGAAGATCCATCCAATGACTCTTAGTTGAAAGATTTACGAGTAAATGTTTGTCGAAAATTGATATTTCATAAACTTAAAACCAATTATTCAATATTTAAAGAAAAACCAACTATAACTAACCCAATATAACAAAATTCAAATAATTAAGTAATGTCTTGACTTAGTTTCAAATAATTAGACAAAACTAGTGAAAAAAATTGTCAGAGAAAATATAGAGTAGACCGACGTATATTACAAAAAAGAAACGGAAATTAACTAACAAAAAACTACCCATTTATCATATTCTCTTCAGCAGCCAATACTATCTCCCCACCTCCTCTCTTGACAATCCCCAGCTGCTTAAGCTCTCAAAGATGGACAAAGATTCCTCCTCCAGGCTCGACTGAAAACTCCAGCGTCCAGACCACAGTTTCCTTCACAATCCAAATATAATTTATTAAAACCTCTCTATTATAACACCCACTTTTAATTCTTTTGTTCTTTTCAAAAAAAGGTAAGCTCCATTTTCTTCTCACTCACTCTCTCTCTCTCTCTCTCTCCCCCGCGGTTTTTCCCCCACACGGCTGCGCCACCACAACAACCCCAAAACGCCACCGTTTTGACTCAGTCAATCCTCTCTCGCATTCTTCCTCCTCTCTCTCTTTCATCCCGAGGAGGTTGGAGGCTGTACAGCTGTATAAAGTAAACACACACACACACACACACACAGTCACAGAGACCATGGGGAACTGCAACGTCTGCGTCAGAGCTGACGTCATCGAGAACGAGAGCACCTACCGTGCCAACAACAAGAAGAAGAAGGCAGGCGGCGGAGAGCGTCGTCCGAACCCGTTCTCCGGCGACGGCGGCGGGATCCAGTCGCCTGCTCCGATCCGAGTCCTGAAAGACGTGATTAATCGGACGCGGATCGGCGACAAGTACATACTGGGCCGGGAATTGGGTCGCGGCGAGTTCGGCATCACCTACCTGTGTACCGACCGCGAGGCCAAAGAAGCTCTCGCCTGCAAATCCATCTCCAAACGCAAGCTCCGAACCGCCGTAAGATTCAGAATTTCCAATTTCACTATTGAGCCGACGCCGGTTTGGAGCTTCTGTTTGTATTTCTCACTCTGTGTTTATTTTCAGGTGGATATAGAGGACGTGAGGCGTGAGGTGGCGATTATGTCAAACTTGCCGGAGCATCCCAACATAGTGAAGCTCAAGGCGACGTATGAGGACGACGAGAATGTTCACTTGGTGATGGAGCTCTGTGAAGGAGGTGAGCTTTTCGATAGGATTGTGGCGAGGGGGCATTACAGCGAAAGAGCGGCGGCGAACGTGGCGAGGACAGTGGCGGAGGTGGTGAGGATGTGTCATGCTAATGGAGTCATGCACAGGGATTTGAAGCCGGAGAATTTCTTGTTTTCGAATAAGAAAGAGCACTCGCCGCTTAAGGCTATCGATTTTGGGCTCTCGGTGTTCTTCAAGCCCGGTATGGACATATGTTTCGAGTGTTTGTATTGGATTTTGAGGTTTTATGTGTTTTTGATGGATTTGACTGTGTGTGGATTTTAGGGGAGAAGTTTATGGAGATAGTGGGGAGTCCTTACTACATGGCGCCAGAGGTTTTGAAGCGGAATTATGGACCGGAGGTGGATATATGGAGCGCCGGAGTCATTCTTTACATACTGTTGTGTGGAGTTCCTCCATTTTGGGCAGGTGATTAAGCTCAAACCTGTTCATTTGGCAAATAAAAATGGTAGTTTTTAGCTTACTATGCAGAGTGTAAGTTTGTTTCTAATTTTGAAATTAATGTTACAGAGAGTGAACAGGGTGTGGCTCTTGCGATATTGCGAGGGGTGATTGATTTCAAGAGGGAACCGTGGCCTCAGATTTCAGAGGGTGCTAAAAGTCTTGTGAGGCAGATGCTGGACCCTGATCCTAGAAAACGCTTGACAGCACAGCAGGTACTTGGTAAGTCCTCACTGCTGACGTTTGAGAGAGTTGCATAATAGATCACTTATGTGCACTAGTAACTATGTAGTGTTTGTTTGACAAGATTAATTCTTGGTCATTTGAAACTGAAAAAAGATAGAATTGTAAATTTGTTGGATTAGTGAAGTTGCAGTCCATAGGTTTGCAGTTGCTTTGGAAGGGAAATTAGCATAATATAGTAAATTGGCAAATTTTCTAGATCAGTGGAAACAGTGGAATATGAAACACTTATTAAAACGAAAATTTGTGCTTATGATGAAAGGAACCTGAGGTATGCTAAAGTGAGTCAATTGTGCTACACTACTACTAGTACAATGTGGGTTTACTAATGGACTAGGCAATTGACTAGTCAAAGCCTTATCATCTTCATGAATAAACCACAGGCTTCTTAGTGTATGAGGTACACTTCCACCTGCAGCAATTGTATAGGCATCTATGATGTACTCTTACTACTTTGCCACTGTTGTTCCTATATGAAATAGAGTCCCGCCAGACTTTCTAGAACATCTATAATGGTTCTGCTGTTAGTCTAGGAATCGGAGGATTGCCTTGTTTGTGGTAATCAGTGTGACATGAATTGAGGATAGAAAGAGTTTTAGGAATGTTTATAATGGCAACATGATTTCTGAATTAAGTGAACTGAAGTTTCCCTTCCCTTTTGTGGTTACAGATCATCCATGGTTACAAAATGCAAAGAAAGCTCCAAATGTTCCATTAGGAGATATTGTGAGGCCAAGGCTCAAGCAGTTTTCAGTAATGAATAGATTTAAAAAGAAGGCCCTACGGGTAAGCATCTGTTATTGGTCATTTATGAGCGTCAGTAAAGTATTGACCATTGTTGCAGTGATGTGCGGTTCACGAACTATGCAACTATAATGGATTTTTTTTTTCTCAATGAATGTTGTAGGTCATTGCAGAGCACTTATCTGTTAAGGAAGTAGAAGTAATCAGGGACATGTTCACCTTGATGGACTCTGATAAAGACGGCAGAGTTACGTACGAGGAATTGAAGACTGGGCTTCAAAAGGTTGGTTCACAGTTGGCTGAACCGGAGGTTAAGATGCTGATGGAAGTGGTAAGTTCTGTGGTCATTTCATTCAGATATATCTCATTCGAGGATGTTATTATGTTTTTATCGTTCCTGACATGGGCCTTTGGAGAATAAAAATTCTTAGAGTTTCATTCTCCAAATATAAATAACCCTTTGGAGAATAAAAATTCTTAGAGTTTCATTCTCCAAATATAAACAACCCCTTGTAAGAGTAAATACTACTTGCCCTTAAATTAAATTCACAATAACTTTTTCTCCGATTGATTTCTCATGACGCCATCTGTTCTTGTTTTTGTATAGGCTGATGTTGATGGGAATGGCTTTCTGGACTATGGAGAGTTTGCAGCGGTAACCATTCACTTGCAAAAATTGGAAAATGATGAACATCTTAGGAGAGCATTTATCTACTTTGACAGAGATGGCAGTGGGTATATTGAATTAGGTGAGCTCAGGCAAGCGTTGGCTGATGAAACAGGTGAGATGGATAATGATGTGCTGACTGACATCATGCGTGAGGTGGACACAGACAAGGTTCAACTTTCAGCTCTTTTGAGTTCATGTCTCTTCCAGCATTCTGGTAGAAGTGATTCATATATATATGCTTATTTCTTTGCCTAATATTAGGATGGACGTATCAATTACGACGAGTTTGTTGCTATGATGAAAACCGGAACTGATTGGAGAAAGGCCTCTCGGCAGTATTCAAGGGAGAGATTCAAGAGTTTGAGCCTCAATCTGATGAAAGACGGCTCATTGCAGCTACACGATGGGCTAACGGGTCAAGCCGTTGCAGTATAACTTAGTTATTCTTGTTTAGTTTGTGCATTGTGGGGGATTCATTCTCTTTTGTTACTCGTTGATACACCTGAAAAAAGAGCAGGCTCATTGGTTTTTGCGAAATTGAGGACTTGTTGACCTGATTTAGTAGGCTGTTGCTCTGGACTCGACGAAAGCGTTGCATTCCAAGGTCTCGTGTTCGAGTAACCAGAGCAGTTTGGGGGAGAGATCGTCAAGGCCGTGTATACATAGTTTGTAGTTTTTTTTTCTCTGATGATCATCTGTGTCACAAAATACTTGTATATTTGTGTTGTCGTATCGATATCTTTTTGTGTTTGTTCATTTGCTCACACTGAATCGATGAGAAGCAGTTTGTGAGCTCTGTAGAGTTGTTCTCATTTGGTAGTTTGTACACATCATTTATCCCAATTATATATCGTTTTGTGTCGAAAACTTCCAATGCTCTATAGAATTAAGTATACTTAATCCACCTCTAATGTTACTTTCTACTAAAACACAGAGGTTTTGCTAACAGTGAACTGGAAAGCAAGAACTTTCAACTAAACCATCCAACTCAGTTAGTTTAGTGCACGTTAAGATTCCCGCCAGTCTGCCAATATCATTTTTTTTATCACCAAACCAAAAATTAATACATTTTTTTTATAAAAAAAATCATGATATTGTAGCTTGCAAATTTGGATGGGGAAAATCGAAAGAGCTATAGAATCGCAAAAATGGTGAGATTCTTCCGGTGTAAAAATCCCCCCTCACACTTGAGATTGAGCACGCAGACGATAATTATAGTTAAATCTCAATTTTTCAGTAATCAAGAAAATAAAGCGTTTTCGACAAAATTTTCTTATACAGATTAAACTTAAATCTAAAAAAAATCTGTAATCTCAAATATGTCTGTCATTAAATATCTTCTGAAAGATATTCATTCACCATGTAATAATTTGACTATTTCTGCCATCTGATACAAATTATACAATAAACCCTAAGAAAGAATTTTGATTGAGAAGAAAATATCTTCTGATTTTTATTTTTTTAAGTTAGGTCGACTATTTTATTTCCAATTTTCCATTAGATCTCAGTTTGATAAAAAATAATGAAAAATTATTAATATTTCGGGACCCACACGATTAAGGATCGGCTCATGAGAGCGGCAACGCAACAGAAAACCACAACGGAAATTCCAAAAACACACGAAAAATCTCAGACGACGAAAACAGAGAGAGAGAGAGAGAGAGAGAGCTATGGGTGTAGATTACTACAACATACTGAAAGTGAATCGCAACGCGAGCGAGGAAGATTTAAAGAAAGCGTACAAGCGACTCGCGATGATTTGGCACCCGGACAAAAACCCGGCCGGAAAACGACCCGAAGCCGAGTCCAAGTTCAAGCAAATCTCCGAAGCCTACGACGTCCTCAGCGACCCCACCAAGCGCCAGATCTACGATCTCTACGGCGAAGAAGCCTTGAAATCGGGACAGTTCCCGCCGCCGCATCCCACCGCCGCAGCAAACCACCACTACCACCCCCACCTGCAGCGCCAGCAGAGTCACTACTATAATAACAGCAACAACCACCGAAACGCAAATACGACGTCGTTTCAGTTCAATCCGCGCGACGCCGACGACATTTACGCCGAGATTTTCGGATCGGAGGGAGCTGGGAGCAGTGGCGGCGGCGTAGGCGGAGGAGGAGGAGGGAGGGGGTATAGAGATGGATTCTTTAGGACGTCGAATGGGACGGAGTTTGGAGGGAGCAGTAGTAGTGGGCCTGGGCCGGGTTCGGGTGGTCCGAGGAAGGCGAATGCGGTGGAGAGTTCGTTGACGTGTAGCTTGGAGGAGCTGTATAAGGGATTCAAGAAGAAGATGAAGATTTCCAGAAGCATTTTCGACTCTGCTGGGTAAATTATACTCTCTCTGCTTTAGTTCTTACTTATCAGAATTTCGTGTTAGAAATGTGTTGGCTTTAGTTTAAAATTACGATCATTTGAGTTGTTTGCTGCCATTGTGTTGCACATTTGAATTCTCGGTCAACGGTCACATCGTGTAGTGATGAAATGTGAACGGGTGTGTAAATTGTAGAGTGGTTGCAGATTGGGAGTGAGATTACTTGAGCCGGCTAATTTAGTATGCATAAGATTGTAGCTTGTTGCATAAGTTGTAGTGATAAATTAGAGTTCAGTTGGATTCGTTAGGAGTTGGATGTCAGCTGATCTAGGCTTGTGTTGCAGGTAACACCGTTTAGATATGTATGTGATCGGCTCAAGTCCATGCGATTCGCTTAGATTTACTGTTTCTGTCTTCCAATGTTGTTGGTCTCATATGTTTCGGGTTATAAGGGTATATGCTGGGTTGAGTTATATATTTGCTTGTTGGAGTTGAGTTGGTCTGTCTTGAGACACTCTTGTAGAAATTACCCTTGCAAATGCTGCTGGATAGAGAAGGGTCCCTGAGTGGTTATCGACTATCTTTAGGTGTTTTATAGAACATTTTGAACAGACAAGGTCCTGCTGATCAACCTTAGAATTGGGACCGATTAGAACACTAGGTTTAGATATGCTTTTCAGACATGGTAAGTAAAAGAGGAAACTACTAAATACAGGGTTAAGCTAGGATTGCGTAAGCGCTAATGAGGCAAGTAATGCTGTTTAACCTTGTAAAAGAAAAAATGGTTTATGCTCTATAGTACACTACTAATCAAGGCTTTCTTTCTCCTTGAATTTCTAACTTCCCATGAGCTGAACCCAGGACTTCTTTATTGAAGAGAAGTACAGCCAAGTCCAATGTGCCATGCTTGAATTAAGCCATTTTATGCTGACAGCACTTTTTTTTCTTCTTGTTTCCCGTCTTTTCTTTGTATTCGTTATGTGGTAATTAAGTTTGCAATAGAAGGAGCCACCGGGGTCTGCTCCCCTGCATTACTGCATGTTGGACTTCCTTGCATTTCCTAGTACAAATGTGACTACATTGGTCATAAATCTTGTACATCGGAACCTTCTAGTTCCGTGGATAGTTGTGGTTACCTTTTGTAGACACATTTATGGTACTGGTACTATATCTTACTTTCCAGAATTAAAAGAAGAACTATAACATGTCATTCATATTAGGGTAGAAAACTAGTAGTTATCACAACTCTTGTCAGAGGAATTATTTAGTATATTGCTGTCCTCATTTTTCATTTAAAACTTGAAATTCTTCGCTAATTTACTAGTTATTACTGCCTCTCATTTTCTTTTATATCTGTACTTTTTCTTGATATGATTAATCTTCTTGCAGTATGGTTCGGACTGTGGAAGAGATATTAACTATTGAGATTAAACCTGGTTGGAAGAAAGGCACCAAGATAACCTTCCCTGAGAAGGGTAATCAAGAGCCTGGTGTTATTCCAGCGGATCTGATTTTTGTGGTTGACGAAAAACCACATGCACTTTATAAGAGAGACGGTAATGATCTGTTGGTGAACCAGGAGATCACATTGCTGGAGGCACTCACAGGCAAGACTCTTGACCTAACCACCCTGGATGGAAGGAATCTTATGATCCCGTTGACTGATATCATCAAACCTGGAGCTGAAATGGTTGTTCCAAATGAAGGGATGCCTATCTCAAAAGAACCAGGGAGGAGGGGAAATTTGAGGATCAAGTTTGATGTCAAGTATCCTTCAAGACTTACTACAGAACAGAAATCGGATTTGAAAAGAGTTCTGGGAGGAGTATCATTATGACTGCTAACTAGGTTGACCATTGTGTAAATATGATATGCAATTGCTATTTGAAGGATGTGAATACTAGAAGCTTTCTGGGATGAAGACAAGGGGAAGAGACTCGGTCTATCAAGCACTTGCAGTTTCTCATTTGGTTTTACAAGGGAAGTGAGGGTGGATTGAAGATGCATATATATCTCTTTCCTGGAAGAGATGGCCAGTTTATTCATTCTACCTGAGCCATGTAAGTTTTTTCGGTCGGGTTTTTATCTTCTTTTCATTTGCCTTCTACACCTGGAGAACGTCCTTGGAACATGAATAGATAGAAACTAAGTTGATTACCAGATTAATCTATTGAATTTTTTCCATGTATTGGTGGTTAGGGATTCAACAATCAATTTTCCTATTAGCTGAGATTACTACCTGGAAATCAAACTATATATACTTTGGATTTATATAAGTTTGCAGAGCTATGCTGAGCTTGTAGGTCGGCTTTGTGGAGGAGAACTAAACCCTGAAAGTGGTCTTATTCATTGAAAAGTGCAATTTTGGATTTCAAAATTTTCAAAATCCTAAGTTTAAATAGAAATTTAGGAGGCGTGAATAGAAATTTCCTTCATACAATTGAGAGAGTCATGGTACATTGAGAACAAAAAAGTATTAATGGTTGAATTATAAAATTTCATAGAATAACATAATTGCACGATCTCAATAAATACATCCGCAACACGCTCATGTTGAAAACTAGTAAATTTAGATACTGTAAGAAATAATTTGCAATATATATGTACACACAGCCTACGATCAGTCTTAAACCCAAATGAGTGTTCCGCCACATTTCAACTTTCGCATGCTGGCCTTGGGAGCTAAGTTCGATACCGTAGTGTACCATGGGGTATCGAACGTGAGCAATGATAGTGTGGAAGTCCATGGACTTGAAGAAGTACTCTTACCAGGAGATGTCCTGCTAGCCAAACTGATAATGCCAGTGGGTTTGCTCGAAGTGAAAAATACGGTGTAACTTATATATGCTCTGAATTTTTCTGCATGGCTCTGAAATGTATTCCTGGGGCTGCTCCCGACATCGGCGACACTTATTTTTTGATACAGAATACGCGGGACATTTAAGAATGGCCTGTCCGTTAAAGTGTGGTCGTTTAGAGACAAGAAAAAAGCTCTTTGTTTAGCTATGGTAGATTCTGATCTAATACAAGTATTACGAGTACTGTAACACTCAAATCATAATAAAGGTGCCAATCTTACGTGTTGCTTTTTTTATTTAAAGTGAAACGATAAAATATGAAATTAGTAAGTTACAAGCATAAACGTCGGTTTTCGCCCGATAGAAAGAATTTTCTAAAAATAATTTACACTATTACAGTTTAAATGGATATTCAACAAATATATTTAAATAAAAACCAGCTAAAAATTAGGGTTTAAATCCTTCCTAACTCTTAAAAATTTTAAAAATCGGTTTAAATCCTGATCACATAAAAGATATCAGTCTATAGTCTATGACGTAATGCACATTGAATCATAATAAAATTATTTTTTCCTCCCGAAAGATTGTATGTTGAGCAAAAATTTTTACTAGCTATATATTTGTCGCTTTCTATCTATTTACATTTTACATTTTGTAAGAGCAACTATAATAGATCAAGGAGTTCAACATACAACCGTACGTAGAATTCAGTTTTCTTCATTTTCAAGAAATATGATTAAATCGGTAACAATCGAGTATATCTCGATCATCGCAGATCCGAATATTAGAGTTGCTTTCACTTTCAATATGTGCTCAAAGTCATACCATCCTTACCGTCTCGTTCACAGTCGAAGGACTCAGATGTGTATAAAACGTGACCTAACTACGCAAGAAAGAAAGAGATGCATAAAAGTCATATAATTTGTGTGACATTTTACAATAATTTACAGTACTAATATTCTATGAATATTCGTCTTATTTAGTTTTCCTTTTATATCTGGACTGTAGATTTATTCATTGATTGGATAGAGTATTAGCATTATATATGTACAATTCTTATCAAGTGCAAAGTTTCGTACTGAAATTTCGGTGTGATTTCGGTATGAAGTTTCATTTTACGCAAAATTGCCAAAACAATTTGAAGATTGAAACCACCAATCCTTTAGATACCCATGCAGAGATTGTGCTTACAAAATTTCAGCTCAATCGAAGTTGTTTTAACAATTTGATCACTACGTTCAAGTTTAGAGCTAAATCGGAGAATCTATGTGCATTGTTAAACAATGCAACAATCAAATGGTCAAAAAATCTCTGATAGAACTGAAATATCGAAAACACGATCCTTGCATGGGTATCTAAAAGATAAGTGATTTCAATATTCGAATTATTTTATGAATAAAAGCTGTATATACGTAGATGTTTATCATTAATGAAATCAAATTAGAAAGTCAACGACAATAAATTAAGTCATTTATCCTCTCCAAAATTTCTTTATTTTTCTTTATTTTTTCACATTTTCTTATCTTCAATAATTATCATAGATATTTCTTTTCATCTTCTACATTTACAAAGAGACATGCACAACGATCCAAACCTGCTTCCTTCGATCTTTTACTAACAATCAATCTAACTCTCTTGTGTATAGTCAAATAGCTAGATTGAGTTGATGAACTGCACCATGCAGGCATGCCAAATGCCAAGGCTAACTATTCACTATTCGTAATAGTTTAATTTGCCCACCGTTTAGTTGTATGCGATAATTGAGATCGGTCGATATATAATTCGATCCCAGAAAAAAGAAAGAAGGCGAAGATGCATGCATGCATGCATGCTGTTCCATCTTTTGTCTTCGAGCTTTTCGTGTCTAGCTCTTTCCGATCTGTATCTATTCAATAATATTCCTCCACAGGTGAGCATACTAACAAAAAACAAAACCACGTCACACAACTAATCTACGTACTCCCATGTTGTCTTAATCAACTACTATATATCCTAGATCGATCGAATGCCCTCTAAATTGTTTCTATTGGTTATCGATTTACTACGCGAAGTTCTCGTTCAGAAAAAGAACTACACTCTTATTCAACTCGATCTAGCTTAACTCGAATTATCACATATCGTTTATATGGTACCAATGTTCTCGTGATTTTAAACAAGACAGGAACGGATTCTGATGACGGCACAAAGCTTGAAAGTGATAATAATAGAGCTGGGAATATATATATATATATATATAAAAAATCTTGCAAGTTTAAGACTGAAAATAATAATTAAGAGCCAGTGGAAACTGGAAAGCACGTAGGTAGAACATGAACGTGGCAAAGCACTATAGCTAGCTTTGATTTCAAGTAGAAAAATCCGAGTGATTATAGATTAAGTGAGTAGTTTAGAGGACCATGTAATGTGTCTGCTGTTTTTTTTTTATTTTATATTCGTAGTTGGTGGTGGCTCGGATCTGAAAGCTCGGTCGAGAAGAAAACAAACGTCAACAACACAATTATAATTCTTTGTCCGAGTCGTGCAACTTGATCATCATCATCGAGTACAAAATCATTTCATATATGTTGCTTAACTAAACAACACACTAAACTTACAAATCACAACTTGTAGACTTGTAGTCCAATGAAATCACTTATTCTTCCTAATGATTATTTGGTGGTACGTAATGCAAATATGCATGCGCGCTGATTGTTAATTATTGAGTCGACATACAAAATAACAAAAATTTGAACTACCTAGATTGATATAACATTTTTCTGATTTTAGAGAGTATTTCGTGGTGAAAACATTTGTCGAAATTAAGTTTTAGAGAATTGTTTTACGCTCTTTACATACGTGAGTTATGGAAATATAACAAACGATATATGTAATTTTGATATATGTACGTGGTCCAAATTAATAATTACAAGATGATGTTTCAAGATCTCAAGTTCGTTTGTAAGGTTCGAATACCTTCGAATTTGGATAGAGCATTATACATTGTCATCCACACATATATAAGATATTCATATTACTTACTATTGTGTAACGTACAGAAACCATGAACTTGTTCCACTTTTTTATTTTTTATAAAAGATGACCGAGAAAAAGACATGTATATTAATTTTTCTTTGGTCTCTTGAGTCTTGACAGTTCAGTGTTTAGATTGCCTCTAGAAAATGTGTTCCATTCTTGAATACATATCTGGATTTTCTTTTTCGTAAGAGATCTTTTAACATTCTAATTAAGTTTTGGAATGGCCGGCAGGAGTGTTCTTCAAGTGCACTAATTAGGTAGCTTTCCAAGCTGTTAAATTATATAAAATGGCTAGCTAGGAGATTTGATATGGAAATATTTTATATTAACAAAAGAAGTGTGACAACCCACAAAGCTATAGATATTGGATTATGAGTCGACCACCACCATGCTTCTTATTTCTATAGTCTCGTACATGGGTGTTAAAGTGATACTCAATTTGTGCACGTACATCTGTTAACTCTTTCCCTCTAAACAAAGAAGTGTTTAGTCGTGCGAAACTTATCGCTTGAGTTTGGAAATGAGTCAAATGACGTGCATCATATTTTGTCTTCTTCGATCTTACTCGTTCACTAAACTAGCTAATCAAACACGTAGTTAACATAAGAGAGATAGTAATGTTATGTTCTCAAAACAATAATATATACTACCTTACGTTTTCAACATATATAGCTTATATTATCAAATTAAACGGCGTGGCGTGGATCTCGTGAAAGAACAACTTCGATGATAAACACAAATAAGCATTTTATATAGAAAGAGCTATCACCATTTGCATGCATGAAGAAACATATATATCGAGGCATAGGCCCGACCTATTTAAATTAGGTCTAGTCAATATCAAAGAGGTAGAAATCCACGTCCATGTGTCTAACCCAATAATTGGAGTTCAAAATTTAGTAGCAAAAACTTTCAATATAAGTCCTAGTGTGGAATATTATAAAAACTTGAGAGTCGATGATTTGATAACTGCGTGGGATACTTTTGCTAATATAACAATTTTCGGCTCTTAAGTTCCGAAACTTTTCGCATCTCCTTTAAAACAAAGAGAAGATAATATGGGAGATCAAGCACTAGTATTAAGAGCATCTTTAATGATGGTCTCTATTTTTTTAACAAATTTGTTGAAAAGATAATTAAAGTGAAATTTTTAAGGAGTCAAAAAAATTGTGCTTCAACCATACACAAAAATAGGGAGACATGTGTATTTTTTTTAAATAATTTTACTAAATTTTTTAATTCATTTATGTTTAATAAAAATTACAAAGAAATAACATAAATAACATAAATAATTTTATAATCTTTATTCATTAGGGTTACTACGTACTCGATCATGCGTTATGGTGACCTTTAAAGAAACAAAATATCGGGGGAACATATAACTAAAATCTGATAAATTTTAGAACTTAGAAAAGTCATATTTAATGGTTCATTTTACGCCTATTTCGCTTTGTAATTATTTTCATTTGACATACTTGATTTTATTAACACTCATTATCGTATTACGGATAAGTACAATCATTTAAAACTCCAATTGGATCTTGTCGATCTTTTGTATAAGCTATATGGCGGAGAATAGACCAATAACTACTATGAAGTAATATGTATTTTTTCCATTTATAATAATACGAGGGCCAAAGAAAACCCGATAGACTTGTACATATGGCTACATCCTCAATCAATATGCAACCTACAAAGTTATAATATTTTTATTTGAAAATTATTGATTTATAAGTTTGAATTAAATATATTTGCTTTAAAAATTATTTGATTTACAAATAATGTATTTTTGACCAAATACAAATAAGAAAAAATGTAATAAATTAAATTATATAAATTGTAATAATCATGATTTTACATTCACAAACTACTTCCATCAATGCTTTAAAAATCCTAGGAGTTTTTTTATCTGTCCTCATATTTAAGAGTTCCTAAGGGTCTCTCTATTTTAGGAGCCTAATAGGGAGTGTGGTTGGTGTACTAAAATTTTATTTTTCTCTATTTTTTGTCTAAGGAGCTCCAATAGGAAACTCCATTGGAGATGCTCTAAGATGGTTAATTAGTTCATTTTGTGGTCAATTACGATGAGATTTAAGATGTCATCATTACATTTCTGAATGCTAAAGGGTAATTATAGAGATAAATGTATTATAAGTATATTCTTATTCATAATTGTTTTTTTTTTTTGAAATAAATTCATAATTGTTAAAAGACTTTAAGTGTGTAACAACATCACAACCGTTTTAGACCTAAACAAACCGTACATGTAAATAAATAAATAAAATGCGCCTCTTCTTACCATCCTGTAAAATTTCCCTATTATCCATAAAAGAAATCCCCTAGACTGTAGTACATAATTATGGTATAGATAGATAGAAATCATAGAATCATAGAATAAAGGCCGCAGTCTCATCAAAACCCAGATGGGGGTGCGAAGCACCTGATCAGCTGGCATCAATAATTGGAGCTAGAATGAAAGGTGATACGGTTCGAGTACGGATCGTACAGATTTTTGGAGGGAGACAGGAGGTCCATGTGGGGTTTATTTTTCGCTGTTATGTTGTCACATATTAAGCTTTTGCTCCGCCAATTGAGCACGTGCCACGTGGTTGTGGGATACTTATATGTGCCACCCACCCAAATTAGGGACCAATTGATCCACATGGCCACATGGGTATGTAGTCCTGGGACCCATTCCTCTTTCATAATTGTCTCTTTGTTTCCTCTTTTTTGTTTTTCTTTTCTGAAAAATGAAGAAAATACTAAAAAAATTTAAAAAAATATCATGTCTTAAGAAATTCAATTTGAAATGTATTCACATAATATGTTTTCTAGAAAGTTCTCGTATTATCTGGATTCATTTTAAACCAAGACACAATTCAACTATAATCTAGACAATGAAGTTGAAGTTGGTTCCAAATAAATATACTAAATTTACTCAAATCATACCCACAAAATATAAGAAAATTGTAGGATGTTACTTTATATATTTTCCCCATATTTATGATATTCAGTTTCTCAATTAAAAGACTTCATCACATCCAATTGGTCATAATTGTCTAGATATTGCAGTGTGTACAATCAACTAGAACAATTTCTAAAATTCATGTCAATGATATGTCATTTTAATGCGACAGAAAGAGATAATCTTTATGTGTAAACTTTAATCTTTACTTTTAAAACTTTAATTTTGTCAAATGAAAATGAAATGGAATCAGATTACGGATAAAGATCACAACTTACAAAAGTGTATTGTAGCCTCAATAATATACCTCATTTTTTTTTTACTGTTCTGTCACGTCCATTCCCCAAATAAGTATACAAATTAACAATAATTCAACTAGTGAAAATAAAAATCATGGGCCAAGACTACAAAGTCTATCCAATCACGTGGGCATGCCCTGACTCGCATACATGCTGCACATGTTGCTCTGCCATTGGTCCACATCTCCTCTCCCTATTTGAAATAAGTGACCGAAATATATGCATCTTTTTGGCCTCTCTAATCTCACATGTATTGAGTTAATTATTCGACTAATTTGTTAATTTAAGC
Source organism: Geum urbanum (assembly GCA_946800695.1). Classification (NCBI taxonomy): domain Eukaryota; kingdom Viridiplantae; phylum Streptophyta; class Magnoliopsida; order Rosales; family Rosaceae; genus Geum; species Geum urbanum. Next base: position 49,102,019 of record OX327012.1, on the reverse strand, counting down.
ATTCGAATCCTAATCATGTTCTAAATAAGTTATAAATAGTAACATGATGGTGAATAACAACATAGATGATACGACGAGTCATCCAATATTAGCGAAAAATTATACATTAATGCCGCAAATTAGAGCTTGTGATCAACCTACTTTTCAGCCGAAAAGTATCTAATTGGTCACAACCAACAATGGAAGTAGGAAATACGAGACTTTGGTTGGTGAGAAATATCGTGGAAAAATCAAATGAGGGAAATTAAGAGAAGAATAAGGAGGAAGAGTCAAGTTTCTTGAGTGAAGAAGTGGGAATACTTAAAGCTAATTTCAGATGCATGCCTGACTTTAGGGTAGTTGGTTCACCTAAACTAGATGACAGCTATGTGATATCTTGTAGTAATTGCCGTCATAAACTCTGAAGTCTAAACCAACTCTTGATTTTATATCGTGGATTGACATAGTCGAATCAACATATCAAATCATTGCTCTTTTAGTATTTTTACCGAAGTGAGGAAAATATCATTTTAGTTTATCCACTTTGTTATCCATAACAATATCATGGAAGGCGGTGATGATTTTGAATTCCATATTGTTTTCTTTATTTTCCTTTAGTACGGCATCACATTTTTTCCGTACTAGTATATAATTTATGAATAAATTTAACTCTCATCTGTCTTATCTCATTGAATTATAACAACTCCAACAATATCACGGAAAGTTTGCTTATTTTGTTCAAAAATGAAGCCGAAACCTATTTTAGCTAATCACTTGTATAAATTTACTCCAACAATATCACTTAAAATGTAGTTAGATTTAAACACATGCTTAGTTTTGATTGGTTGATAATAAAATATTTATTTATTAATATAATTATTAATTACATTTACAATCTAGAAGGAGAGTATTAATTACAATATTGAATATTTCGTTACCTATAATTTATGTTTTCGGTGTAAGAATAGGGGATGAAAACATGAAATATAGGGAATTCCTAAATTGGCTAATAAGATAGGGGAGCTGCTGGAGTGAATTTTAAGAGAAAATCTTTATATTTTAGCTAAAAATGATTTATAGAGAATCTGCTGGAGTTGCTCTTATACTGGAAAAATTCTATTCAAAACATCTTATCATGGTGCATAGTCCAGACTCTTGAGCATCTTCAACACTACTCAATGAGTCAATGTTCACAAGAAATATAATTTTCTTAACATTATCATGTGAAGATTTCTACATAAAGGGGATGCACGTTTTAGAATTTTGCAAAGAAAACAAATATATTCTAGGCATTATAATCTTCACGGGATCATGTTGTGTTGGTTACCATAGAGATAAATGTGGTCAATGTTGGCCGGGCTTTATGGTAGGCAGTCATTTTCAGGAGGATTAAATCACAACCATAACCTTGACCGCAAGAGTTGCCATGGCGACGCTTCTTCATCACTAAACCAACCTTTTTCCACTACCTGAAAAAACGTTTTCACGTAATTACCGGATAAACATGCTTGTTTTTTACTCAATAGATATGCACGAGTTCTTATTTGGTCAATAAATTATGTGGTTAGTTGTGGTTAGTTGTGGTTAACTGTTATTAAGTTAAATTTACGTGATTAAAAAATAATTGGAAGACAATTTATTATTATCTGTTGGATGAAGATTTAACGGTAATTGATCATAACTGATTACAAAATTTATTGACTATCAAATCAAAACTGGATATCGTACACACTAAAAAGAGAGAGGCTAAATTGAAAAGTTAAAGAGACAAGGTTAATTAGAAAGAAGCTTATCACCTAATGCATGAGTGCACGTGCAATTCACGATTCAATGGCCTTGGTTGGTCACCTCATCTCCAAAAAAATTATTATCATTACAAAAGAAAAATATATAGAAAAGAAAATAGTCCTTATTAGTTCTGTCTATCATTCTAGCAAATTACATCTTTTTCGATTATCTCATCATATTTTATCGTTCAATTTACATCAGAAAACAGTCGGACATAATAATTTTTACAAATGATTGAACCTAACAATCTACTTTTTTTTAAAGAGATTCCATATATAAAGATTCTATTTTTATGCTTGTGTTGTGTACATTTCAATATCCATCCCATTTTGCTTTAAGTTAAAAGTTTGGAGCTTTAGCCTTTAGGTAAAGTGTGGAAATTATTAGGCCAAAAAGGAAAATATTTAGTGAGGGAGTCCTTTCTTTTTCTCAAAAAGTATTATAAGCAGCTATTTGTTCTTTTTGACAATAAAAACAGAGCGAGTGGAAAAGCTTGTGACTGTTTACTGACTGCTGCTTGGTGCCACTCTCTCCTCCATTAGCGAGTTCTTCATCTTCTTTTTCTCTCTGCGTTCTTGTTGTGGCTAGAGGGCCACTCTCATTTTGGTCCCTCGACCTCTAATTCCGATAAAAATCGAGTCTTTTCAACTGGGTACTGCTCAAAGTTCATCACTTCTTCAAAAAGCTTCAGTCTTTTTGTGTTTTCTGTTTCTCTTTTCGTTTTTGATATAAAATGGCCCCTTCTGATTTTTGTTGAGTGAATGCTTCTGCAGAGCTGTGACGGAAGATATGGGGGAGGAGAAGCCTGAAGTGCTTGACGCGGTGCTGAAGGAAACGGTTGATTTGGTATGTAGATAGATCTGGAGAAATATTGAAGCTTTCTGCATGGTTTTGTTGGCTCTGTGTTTGGTTTGTTTTGTTTTTAATGTGTTTTGTGAATTCTGTGGTTATAGGAGAACATTCCCATTGAGGAGGTGTTTGAGAATCTGAGATGTAGCAAAGAGGGTCTGAGCAGTGAAGCTGCTGAGGAGAGATTAACCATTTTTGGGCATAACAAGCTTGAAGAGAAACAGGTTTGGTTTCTATACCCTATTTTGTTGTTGTTGACGTTGTTGGTGCTTTTAGGAGCTTGTGAAAGAAGAACCGTGTTATTTTTGGTGTTCATGTTTATAGAATTCTGTGTTGTGTTTCAGGAGAGCAAGTTCATAAAGTTTCTGGGGTTCATGTGGAACCCACTCTCCTGGGTGATGGAGGCAGCTGCAATCATGGCCATTGCGCTCGCCAATGGAGGAGTAAGTTGGTTGCTTTTTCGGGAATTTTTTGTATACTTTTTGTGTTGTGGGTGATTGGTTTGTTGATTAAGAAGGTTGTTTGTGTTTATGCAGGGCAAGCCACCTGACTGGCAAGACTTTGTGGGGATTATTATCCTGCTGGTCATCAATTCGACCATAAGTTTTATAGAAGAGAACAATGCCGGCAATGCTGCGGCAGCCCTCATGGCTCGTCTTGCTCCGAAAGCCAAGGTATTGGATTTGACAGCATGCCAGCTTTTTTTCATAGGTTCCATCTTGGTGTATCGATCGATTTCTGATGTTTTTGTGGTGATATATATGTATTACTGAACTCGTTTGTGGCGTCCATGTTTACCAATCTATGTTTGAAAGGTACTTCGAGATGGAAGGTGGAATGAGCAAGATGCTGCTGTTCTAGTACCTGGTGACATAATCAGTATCAAACTTGGTGATATCGTTCCAGCGGATGCACGTCTACTTGAGGGGGACCCTTTGAAGATTGATCAGGTTCTTCTGTGATTACAGTTGTTGTGGTTGGAATGTAATGGCTGATTCTGTAAGAAATTGTGCTCCTTATATTCTATTTTGAATTTGCAGTCTGCACTTACTGGTGAGTCGCTTCCGGTGACGAAAGGCCCTGGAGATGGTGTATACTCTGGCTCAACCTGCAAACAGGGAGAGATTGAAGCTGTGGTCATTGCCACTGGCGTGCATACTTTCTTTGGGAAGGCTGCTCACCTTGTTGATAGCACTAATCAAGTGGGTCACTTCCAAAAGGTGAGGGAACAACAGTATTATATCTTATCACGGAGTAGTGGAATTTCTACACTTTGACTATGTAAATAATTCCTATTGTCTTTTTCATTTTCAGGTCTTAACCGCGATAGGGAATTTCTGCATCTGTTCAATTGCTGTGGGAATGGTAATAGAGATAATTGTCATGTACCCGATACAAGACAGAGACTATCGCCCTGGAATTGACAATCTTCTTGTGCTTCTCATTGGTGGAATTCCAATAGCAATGCCCACGGTTCTGTCAGTGACAATGGCAATTGGTTCACATAGATTAGCACAGCAGGTGCGCTTTTCCATGTGAATGCTACAACTGTATCTGGTTATTGCTTTTTGGACATGATTAACTCTGTTCATGATGACTACAGGGAGCTATTACAAAGAGAATGACAGCCATTGAAGAAATGGCTGGCATGGATGTCCTCTGTAGCGACAAGACTGGAACACTAACATTGAACAAGCTGACTGTTGACAAAAATCTTATTGAGGTCGTTTGGGATATATGCTGCTTATTTGTTATATAGTTCATTCTTTCCTGATGAAATTCTAATTCTGTTTGATTTTTAAATTTGTAGGTTTTCGCAAAAGGAGTGGATGCCGATACTGTTGTTTTGATGTCAGCTCGAGCCTCCAGGACAGAGAATCAAGATGCAATAGATACTGCAATAGTTGGGATGCTGGCTGATCCTAAGGAGGTAAATGCTATTGTCTTCCTTCTTAAACATCGATATGACGCCATTGATAGGTGTAGTTTGTTAATTTTTATTTCAAGTTTGAATTGTTATCCTGAGTATATGTCTAACATGATCTCTGACTTGAAAGTCCATTCTTTCTCAACGACTAGGCACGTGCTGGCATTCAAGAAATACACTTTCTCCCCTTCAATCCTACTGATAAGCGAACTGCATTGACTTACATTGACCGTGATGGTAAAATGCACAGGGTTAGCAAAGGTGCACCAGAGCAGGTAAATTATTCTCCACTCTGATGTTTCTGACTTCTCATTAATACTATTCCTAATTTCACTTTGATCGTTTTTCTTTCTTTCTTCAGATTCTAAATCTTGCGCACAATAAGTCAGACATTGAGCGTAGAGTTCATGCAGTGATTGATAAGTTTGCAGAGCGAGGGTTGCGCTCTCTTGCAGTAGCATACCAGGTTAATTGATATCTCGTTATCTCCTTTTGGTGTTTGTTGTACTTTGAACTTTTATAGATGTTTGAGTTATCTTTTGCGTTGCAGGAAGTTCCGGAAGGAATCAAGGAGAGTCCTGGAGGCCCGTGGCAGTTCATTGGTCTAATGCCTCTCTTTGACCCACCTAGGCATGACAGTGCAGAGACCATAAGGAGGGCACTAAATCTTGGAGTAAATGTGAAAATGATTACAGGTGTGTGCTCTTTATTTGATCTCTGTAGCATCATGAATATTCTTGAGCAATCGAAGTTCATAATATCAATTTAATTCTATTTTGTCTTTGATGTAATTGCCGGTTTTGGGGTCAAATGTTATTAATAGCTTCACCAAGTGCATGGTTTACTTGATGTTATGAACACCGATGATGTTGCTGTATAGATGCTTTAATATATTAGTTCTGTTGAAATCTGTCATTTCATTCATGCTTTCTCAATTTAGAGACAGAATGAAATGTGCTCATCCCATATGGAAAGTGTGCAGGAAAATTTAGATGTGACTTACCACCATTTGCTAAAACTTTTACTTTCTCAGGGGATCAACTGGCCATAGGAAAGGAAACTGGACGTCGTTTGGGAATGGGAACAAATATGTATCCTTCATCAGCTTTACTAGGACAGGATAAGGATGAGTCAATTGCAGCTTTACCCATTGACGATTTAATAGAGAAAGCTGATGGATTTGCCGGTGTTTTCCCAGGTATGCTTGTTCCCTTGCCATTGTTAAGCTTGCTTACATGATTGACGAAATATTCTTCAATGAAATTTTTATCACCCAGAAAATGGTGTTACTTCTTTTGTAATTCTGTTGAGCTGATTGGCTTAATATTGTTTTGATTCAGAGCACAAATACGAGATAGTGAAACGCCTGCAAGCAATGAAACATATCTGTGGAATGACTGGTGATGGAGTTAATGATGCTCCTGCCCTAAAAAAGGCGGATATTGGTATAGCTGTTGCTGATGCAACAGATGCGGCTCGCAGCGCTTCAGATATTGTGCTAACTGAACCTGGCCTTAGTGTAATTATTAGTGCTGTTTTGACTAGTCGAGCAATTTTCCAGAGAATGAAAAATTACACAGTAAGCTTTGATTTTTACTGTGGTAGTTGATTTTCTATCTTGTGATTTTTATTGCCCGCATTAGTGGTGAACTAATGATGATTCAAAACTTTGGTCTTTATGCTGTCAGATATATGCTGTATCCATCACAATCCGTATTGTGGTAAGTTGCTTATGTTTTGAATTGATCTATGCAGATGACATCTTATAATGAAACAGCATTTCTTTGGGAACTATTTAGAATTCAACACTTATCTGACCTTTATGATGTTGGCAGATGGGTTTCATGCTGCTGGCCCTGCTATGGAGATTTGATTTTCCACCTTTCATGGTGCTTATTATTGCAATTCTCAATGATGGTTTGTGCTTCCTTTTGCTGTTATATCTCTCTCTCTCTCTCACGCACACACAGACGCGCAAAAGTTTCAAGTCTAACATTCATCAGATATATTTTAATTCAATCAAAAGTGTTGAGCCTTTGTTAGCTACATGCTTTATTGTTGTTTGGTCAATGATGGTAAAGTGTTCTACCCTTTTCTCATGAGTTGTTTGGCTATACATAGAAGAGATTTGAGTACATGTATCTGCAGTGACTTACCAGTAATTTTCCCTTTTAGGTACTATTATGACGATTTCAAAGGACAGGGTTAAACCATCTCCGCTGCCGGATAGCTGGAAGCTGGCTGAGATTTTCGCAACTGGAATTGTGCTTGGAACTTACTTGGCGATAATGACTGTGATATTCTTTTGGGCGGCATACAAAACAGACTTTTTCCCAGTAAGATTGCCTGCTCTGTTCTGATGTTGAAATGAGATCATGGCTCATACTTTACTTTACATTACGAGAACTAGTTTTATGTTTACTTTGGCTTCTCAGTTTTTCACTTAATTGTAATGGATTATTAATTTATAGCGACTACATGTTTCAGAGAACCTTTGGAGTGTCAACCCTTGAGAAGACAGCTCATGATGACTTTAGGAAGCTTGCATCTGCTATATATCTACAAGTGAGCATCATTAGTCAGGCCCTCATTTTTGTTACTCGGTCTCGAAGTTGGTCCTTTGTTGAGCGACCTGGGAGTTTGCTTGTTGTGGCTTTCTTTATAGCCCAGCTGGTGAGTTGATCTCCCAATTTTCAATTCATTAAGATTGGGTATGAGGAAGCACTGAACTTTGATATTTTTATCTGAGCAGATTGCCACCTTGATAGCAGTCTATGCTAACTGGGAATTTGCTGCTATCGAAGGAATAGGATGGGGTTGGGCTGGGGTTATCTGGCTTTACAACATTGTGACTTATATCCCACTGGATATCCTAAAGTTCATGATACGCTATGCTCTGAGCGGGAAGGCTTGGGATCTTCTCATCGAGCAAAGGGTATGCTTTTGCTCTTCATAAGTGGTTTTCTTAATCAGGCACTTTCATATGAGCTATGTTTTGAGACATTGTTTTGTTTTCTAGATTGCTTTCACAAGGCAAAAGGACTTCGGAAAGGAGCAGCGTGAGCTTCAATGGGCACATGCACAAAGAACTCTTCACGGTTTGCAACCACCAGACACCAAGATGTTCACTGAACGAACTCATTTCACAGAACTCAATCACATGGCTGAAGAGGCCAAGAGAAGAGCTGAAATTGCCAGGTAAAGCTGCACGCTTCCATTTCGTTTTGATACAGAAAGCGGATTATATCTCAAAACTACTGTTTTCTACCAGTCTCTGATCACAAATCTAATTCTGTTGCGCAGGTTGAGAGAGCTGCATACACTGAAAGGTCACGTAGAATCTGTGGTGAGATTGAAGGGTCTTGACATCGACACAATTCAGCAAGCATACACAGTCTAGTTAAGGGACAGAAATTATTCACTATACTGTAACAGATCTTAGTATTGCTGAGAGTAACGACAGGTACTCGGCATGTTGCGAGTAACCTCGTAGAGAAATCCTTTTTCAAGTTTGCTACTCTGCTTTGACTTATTTTTGGCATGTAAAATGAGTTTGCTGCAATCAGCTGTTTTCTACTTTTGTTAAAGCTCACATGACTAGGTAAAGAGAAACAAATTCCCCAATTGATATAAATCACTCATAACATGTCTGCTTTTTTATGAAATGAACATGTAAATGAGAATACCATTTCCATTTTCAACTAGGAAAAGATGTTAGAGATGTATATCCTAAGTTCAGACCCATGTTGGTGGTTTCTCATTAATCTGTACTGAATCTGGATCTTGTGAGTATATAATAAAGGCCAAATTACATCTCCACTAGTATTGAGTGACTAATAATGATAATGGCCCTAATAATAATCTGAGCTCTTCATAGGTACATTCCATCTACAGCAAGGAAAACTCTGGCATACATATTACTACGAGCTTGAAAGTTCCTTGGGTCTCATCACCATCAAGTATTTTTCTCCAACGGTTTCGACACAACTTCAATTTCAAGCGTAGTATCAACTCCAGAACCTTTATACTGGTACCAACTCGCCATGAGCAGAAAGTATCCGAAATTCACGACTGCAAGACCAGTGATCATGTAGTAAAAGTAATCAAGTCTCCCCTTGTTGAGATCTTCCGGCAGCCAATTTCCGGTTGCAGCCCCCTCGGTAGTTTTATGAATTACTAAAATCAAGAAGCCACTCAAGTAACTTGAACTTGCCAGTCCACAGAAGAAGAGAGACCCTGCAATACTTCTCATGTTTTCGGGGAACTGTTTGTAGTAGAACTCAACTTGTCCAATGGCAGTGAAGGCTTCAGCTAGTCCAGCCAAAGTGAGCTGAGGGACTAACCAGAAGCCTGACATGGAAGAAATGTCACCCCTTGATCTAATCCCCGGGATTGGTTTGGTTAGAGCTACAGACCTGCGACGCTCTTCAACGATTGCAGAGACCAACATGGAGACAATAGAGAGAACAATGCCAGTTCCCATTCTTTGCAGGACTGTGATTCCGCCTTCTACTTTTGTGCGCTTTTGGAGAAATGGGACTACAAGTCTGTCATAGATGGGAATCCAAATGGTCATGGCCAACATCACGAAGACATAGTAGGATGCAGCTGGAATCTGGAAGCTTCCGAGGTGTCTATCGGCTTGAAGAGCTTGGAAGGTTACATAGGTGTGCTGTTGCACTATGACAACATAATACATAATGCATGCAGACCATATTGGTAAAACTCTCACCAAGCATTTCAATTCTTCCACTTGCTGCATACTGCATAGTCTCCACTGATTGGATGCTGATCCATCAGGGTTTGTTTGGTCTTCTGGCATCGCAATAGCTGCTTTGTCTAGGCATCTGAGAAGTGAAAACAACAATACTAAGACTTAAGTTTAGTAACTTGTAGATCAAACACACTAGCCTTATATAAGTACCTGAATTGATGTGTGTAAGGGAGCTTGGCATTCATGGATTTACGAGGCATATAAACAAAGAGGGAGAGCCATGGTTGTTCCGGTTGCTTAAGTTTCCTTTTCCTTAAAGCAGCAACTATGACTTGTGCTACACTTGTCATTGGACTACCACTGGGTTTCACTTTCACAAACAATTTCGCACCCATGAAGAAGAGTGCACATGACAAAAACATGAGCATGGCTGGAATGCCAAACCCCAGAGACCAGCTCACATTGGACTGCACATACACAATGACTGTCAAGGACAGCATTTGTGCCACAGTGAATGTAAAGAAGTACCAGTTGAAGAAGCTGTTGACTCCTCTCTTTCCAGATTCTGTCTTTGGGTTAAACTGGTCTGCTCCAAATGCAAAGTTACATGGTCTAATCCCAGCAGCTCCTACTATGAGTAGGAAAAGTCCAGCTACTAAAAATGCAATTTGCCTTGGTGTGCCGCCTTTACACGCGCTGCGGTCCTGTGCTCTGCAAGACGGGGGGTGAAGAGTCTTGAATATGGCAGTGAAGTCTATGAAGATCAGCCCCTTTTAAAAAATAGAAACACAGAATTAGATCCATTGCTTGTACCAACTTAAGTCAATTGGAAGTCAACATGAACTTGCCTATAAGAACACTAAAAGCTAGTCTGGTATAAGCACTATATTAGCTGTCATAAAGTGCATCCTGGGCTAAACACAAAACTCATTCGCTTCCAACAAAAGCACTTCTACTAGAGCAGTTCTAAAATTTGATCCGGATGATCCAGGTTTCAGAAACAACTCTTGGTCAATATGTATTATGGACATTAGATGCTAATCATGCTATTATAATTCAAGTACCAGTAAGGAAGCGATTGAACCGCAGGCCACGGTTTTGAACCGACCCCAGTAAGTGTCAGAAACGAAAGCGCCAATCATAGTAGAGAAATTAGTGGTGCCATTGAAGACATTGATGATAGTTGCAGCTGTAATGCTGCTCATGTTAAACACAGTAGTGAGATAGACCAAGAGATTAGATAAGGTTCCAATAGCTCCCAACTTCTCAAAGGTTTCATTTCCTGCAATTATAATAATGAACGTCACAACATTAAAAGACCACAACTTTACATCATCAATCTGAAAAGAGAGAAAAAAAAATCAAGAAAAGGGTCAGCCTGAAATCTCACCTATGACAAATGGCATGGCTTTCCATCCTCTGTAGTTCACTTCCTCTTCATCTTCAGAAGCAGCATCCTCAACCTTCCCCTCCTCCTCCTCCTCCACCATGGCTACTACTCTCTGCTCACTGTTCTCCATGGTTTTGTCTTCTGTAAAAATCTATCCGTGTTCTCTTCCTCAGTTCTCACTGCTAAAGATTTCAGGCCAAAAGCAACTTGAGAATTAAAATAATGAAAAGGTAACTGAAGTAGTGAATGAGTGATGTGAGAAACAGGAGCCTCACCTGTCCACTACTTGTTTTTTAACTCGATGGGATTGGAGAGTGGAGACCAATGTGGATGCTTCCTGTGGTGTGTAGTTGTTGGACCACCAAGTCATTGTTTGGTTGACTATCAGTCCATTGTTTTCTGAGATTTCCCATTACAGTTGGCCAAGGAAATAGAAATAATTAAATTTCTTGACTTCAAATCTGATACTATTCACTTAACAATAACAAGCAGGATCAAAAGTCATAATTTTCTTGGTTGGGTATCATAAGATAGCTCACTCTTTTGAAAACTTTACTAGGATCGTTTTTCACTTTGCTGGAAATGATCGGTGCATGGAAGATATGAGTGAGCACGTTTCACTCTCCCCATTTTCATTTGGTTATCAAAGATTTTGTCTTCCCTGTAAGATCGATGCTGATGGTGATGATGAGCCAGACAGGAATGTATTGAAAACAAAGAAAATGAAGTTCTGTCACGTGTGTGTGTAATTTGTTTTTATCTATATGCGTGGAGCAATTGGTTTTCGATACAAATGGTGGTGCATTATGGTTTCTCCTGTGGCTTCTATTGGTTTGAATTGCGTCTTGGTTTTGGGTACCGTTCATCATTATTGATGATGAACGAGTATGAATATCTCACTTCAAAATTATCAAAATCTCTTAATTAGTTGTGGTGAGATTTTCTGGGTCAAACACGTGAGAATCGTTGAATCGACAACGAACACTACTAAAAATATGGGTTATAGCCACGTTATTAATAGAAACGGAAATTTGTTGTTATTGCTAAATTTTATATTAGAAAGTAATATATGTGGTGGGATATTTAATGTATCTAGTTAGACAGTGTATTTTATCCAGAAATATAATAAGATTATTTTTCTATTTGTAACTCTTGTACTCTTCTATATAAAAGAGTTGTTTTTTCGTTAATAAAGTGTCACACTATTGCTTCATACTACTTCTATTCTTTCTACAATCATAATTTCTAAAACACGTTATCAGCATGAAGCCTTAAACCGAGAACCACCACTGACTTCACCGCCGCCGTGATCCCGAAGAGAAAAGCGGAAGAAAAAAAATTGTTCTGTAATCAAACAACAAGTAAATTTTTATAAACTCAACTTTGTCTTTTTCAAAATAACCTACTTATTTGGAAAATTTGAATTTGTCTGTAGGAATTTCGGGGTAACATCTCATCCTTCCTTTCTACACCGCACCCTTCTTGAAGGTGGACATTTTGGAACTAAGAGCGTTCCCACATGAACTAAGAGCGTTCACAAAATCGTTTTGAACTAAGAGCTTTCATAAAGAAAAGCATCGATTAAGACGAACAAAGATTGTTCGCGAGACCACATACTTCAAAGTGAAATACTAATCCAAAGACGATTGGAAAACTAATTAGTTGTTGATGAAGTCTTTTACGACTGTGAAACTAATGTATCTTCTGTTTATTTTCAGGATGTCTGAAACAAAACTCGATTTTGGCAAATTGGACCAAAGAAGCATCGAGTATCATCGTTGGTGTGGAGATGTCAAGAATGCATTGACAACAAAATCTATACTCCCAACGATTTAGCCACATAATCCAGATCTCGCATTTCCACCAACATTAGTTGCGAAGGCGCATGCTATCATCATTATGAAACGCCATCTAGAGGCACCACTTCTATGGCAATACTTGAACTTAAATGACCCTAGAGCATTGTGGGTAGCACTCGCTGAGAGATTTGAAAATATCGCAAACACCCTACTCCCGGATCTAAAGGACAAGTGGACCTATATTAGGGTCCAAGACTTCAAAAGCATAGCAGATTTTGATGCTGAAATGCTCAAGCTTTGATCCATGCTTCAATACTGCAATCGGGAAATGACTGAAGCAGATATGCTCGAGAAAACCCTCTCTACATTCTCGGTTGCTGCAAGGATACTTGTAAACTAATACCGTAATGAGATACGGACCAGGATTATCACAACGTACAATCGGCTTATACAGATTTTATCTGTTGCAGAGAAGCAGGATAATGTACTTGTGAACAATAGTTCAAGGCCTTTGGGGGAAAAAGAGAGTCCCTGAAGCGAACTATGGAAGCGTAAAGCGCAAAGATCGAAACCCTAGAAGAAAGAAAAAATGTGAGGGACGTCAAGGTCCTTACAACCGCTCAGAGACGGACCACGTGGAAACCGTGAGAGGGGAGCCATCAAGAGAGGTCGTGGAGGCCATAGTGGCCGAGGTAGCCAAGGAGGAGCCGCCGATGTTGAAAAAGGCAAGGCCAAAGTCCAGCAATCTCGAGACAAGGGAAAAAAACGAGGTGATGGCATTTTCCACAGGTGTGGAGAAAGCAACCACTGGTCCAGGAACTGTAGAGCAAGCAAGGACTTACAGATCACTACAAAGCTTGCATTAGAAGCTCACCACAACGAAACAGAAGATAGAGATGGAGCAGAGACTAATCTCGTTAAGGCACACTTCAAAATTAGTAGAGACTCAATTACTGAGACACCAAATTTTGATTAGAGCTTTATGTTTTCCATAATAAAGGCATGTGCACCTAAGTTTTATTATTGACATTGTGATTCGTCAATTTTCTGAATTAGTAAACTTTGATGTAATTCATTGGCATTATTAATAAAGGCATTGTTTTGGCTTATTAACAACAGGCTTGTCTATATTTTTCTGTATGATATACATGCTTTGTGGTTGCTACAAATCTATCGTCTACTAGGGCTCACCTTAATAACTTGTGATGTCTAGAACAAGAGATTTTCGATAAAGGTATTTGAGTGAACTTTATGTCCCACCTACATTGATATCTCTTCACCTGGTCATAAGTGAAAAGAGCTACCCAAACAACTTTAGATGTCCTAGCAAACTTGTAAATTCGCCCATGTATCAATTGGGATAGCTAAGAGCGCTCTAAATCCCCGAAAACGCAGAAAACAGAATCTGTCGCACTAACAGCCAGCTTCGACAACAAACTGGGAATTGCCCAGAAATAGTCAACATATGAGTAGTATATGTCTGAAAATATATAGATGTCAAGATTTCAAAACTACCTCTGGATTGTCGATAGCTAATTTCTAGAAAAATTTGTGTCCGTTTTACTGAACAAAGGTCAAAAACAGGGCATAACAAAATCTGCTCTGCAGATCAGTCGACTTCGACGACAAACTGGAATTATTTTCAGAATAAACCAACATATGGATGGCATATGGTTGAAAATATACGGACATTTAGTTTTCAGAAATATGTCCGGCTCATCGATATCTGTTTTCTAAAAAGGATTATGCTCATTTCACTAGACAGAGATCAAAAACTGACATAACACAATTGGCTACGCAGATTGCTTAGCTTTGACATGAATCTGAGATTGATTCACAATGATTTAGTATATGAGTAATATATGTTCGGAAATTTACGGATGTCTAGTTTCTAGAACTTTATCCAAAACGTCAAAAAATATTTTCTAGACAAAGTTATGCCTATTTAAGTACACGGAGGTCGGCTTGACCCGAGGAAGACCAAAACCTGAGGAAAACCCGAGGAGAACCTTCGATGGATCAAAGGTGTACCTCGATAGATTGAAAAAACTACCTGAGGAATCCTTTCGATGGATCGAAGGTGTATCTCGATGGATCGAGGGATCAACCCGAGGGGGCGCTTCGATGGACCGAAGGCATATCCCCAGAAAACCAAACTTTTGAGTTAATTTTTCGATCTTTCCTCATACAATAATTGTTTTCTTGTATGTATGTTTCCATGAGAGCTTGAATGTCTCATTGATAGTAGAACTACACATACTATTCTTCGTCACAGATAACTCTTCATCGTCTTTGTGCCTTGTCGAACATCGTTAACCACAATGATGGGTGGATCTTCGGATTTGATCCAAGGGCGAGGAAAAGTCCAATTTTTGATGCCAAATGGAACAAAACTCATCATTGATGATGCTATCTATACTCATAGGGATCCAAGGACCGTATTGAGTAGTCGAGACATCCGAGCCAACGTATTTCATACAAATACTCATTGTGAGAATGAAATTGAATATATGTGCATTACCTCTAGTGATTCTGGTAGAAATCAAATACTAGAGAAGCTCATGTGTCAGTCAAATGGGCTATGTATTACAACTATGAGAGTTGTAAAGTCATACTATGTCATAAGAGATGATCTATGGGAGTCAGACACATATATGCTTTGGCACTACAGACTGGGATACCCAGGTCGTGATATGATGGTCCGAATTTTGAAGAATTCAAACGGACATCCATTCTTTTGAGCGAAAGGAAGCAAGAACCAAAGAGCAGTTCACACAAACATGGAGGTGGGCACTAAAGAGGGTGGTGCCACCATCCATGGTCGGCCTCATACTGACACCTCCTCCCCCAAAAGGAGACAACTTGACACCAAGAGTGGTGCTCTCGTCCCCTATGATGCTTCCACGATTAATGGAGACCTCGAGCCAACGTCAGCATCCTCACTGGTAATGTCTAATGCTCATCGCTCATTCTGCAAAGTATGCTCTTTAGCCAAGATAGGAGTGAAACCCTCATACGCTAAAGACACCAAAGAAAATATTTCATTCTTACAACGTATCCAATGTGATATTTATGGACCCATCCACCCATCATGCGGACCATTTATATATTTTATGATATTAGTGGATGCTTTGACATGCTGGTCACATGTCACATTATTGTCCACAAGGAATGCTGCATATGTTAAACTCCTTACTCAGATTATTTGTTTGAGGGCTCACCACCCAGATCATCCTATAAAATCGACACGTCTCGACAATGCTGGGGTGTTTACATCGCAAACATTTGATGATTATTGCATGTCCATCGGGATTGATGTCGAGCATTCAGTTCCACATTTACACACTCAAAATGGTCTCGCAGAAGCCACCGTTCAAAGACTTCAAATGGTTGGACAAGCATTGGTCATGCGCACCAACCTACCCATTTTTGCTTGGGCTTATGCAATATTACATGCAACAATGCTTATTTGTTTTAGACCCGCTGCTAGATAACCCTTTTCTGTGTACTAGCTGGTTACTAGATATTAGCCGAATATTTCGCATCTACGCATATTTGGTTGTGCAGTTTATGTGCCAATCACGCCACCTTTACATGATAAAATGGGTCCTTAGAAACGAATATGCATCTATGTTGGATTTATTTCTCCAACTATAATCCACTACTTAGAACCCTTGACAAGTGATCTCTTTACCGCAAGATTTGCGGATTGTCACTTCGATGAGACAACCTTCTTGTCGTTAGGGGGAGTAAGGACACATGAACGACATGAATTGTCATGGTCAGTCCCTAACTTGTCTCTTCTTGATCTCCGCTCTACACTAGTAGATAGTGAAGTAAGGAGAATTATAGAGCTTGGAAACGTAGCAGATTCGATGCCTGATATGTTTGCTGACCTTGCTAAAGCGACAAGATCACACATACTTGCTGCAAATGTGCATGCAAGGATTGACATCACACAAGGAGGATGTCACGCCGCCACCCCTGTGATGGGAGAAAGCGGCACTGCCACACATGGTGGACGTGTGGTGGCTGAGGCCATGATTCCCCGAAGGAAGAGGGGGAGACCCGTATGTTCGATGGATACTCACCTTAAGAAGAGGGGGAGATTGGCATAACAAGATCCATTGTTCATCGTCTCTCAAAATCCATCTCATGAAATTATTCCTGACTATAGTTATGTCCTTGAGACCACCAATTTGGAGGGAGTTCCAATGGTTGATACTAGTTCAGTGAATAAAGAAATTTCGATAAATTATGCTAGCATACATGAGACTTTGGAGAGAGAATATGTGATCATTGATGATGCGTTTGCATTCTTAGTTGCACATGAACTCATAGAACACGATGACATCGAACCTTGATCTGTTGAAGAGTGTTAACAGAGATCAGATTGGCCCAAATGGAAAGATGCAATCCAGGCTGAAATTGATTCACTAACAAAGAGGCAAGTGTTTGGCCCGGTAGTGCTAATCCCGCCAAGTGTAAAACCTGTAGGACATAAATGGGTCTTTGTTAGAAAGCGTAATGAGAATAATGAGATAGTAAGATACAAAGCTTACCTTGTGGTGCAAGGTTTCTCACAACACCTTGGTATTGACTACAATGAGACATATTGTCCCGTAATGGACGTCATAACCTTCCGCTACCTTGTCAGTATAGTAGTTTCTAAAAAACTTGACATGCATCTCATGGATGTGGTTATTGCATATATCTATGGGGATCTAGATTCAAAGATATACATGAGAGTCCCTAATGGATTCAAATTACCTAAGTCAAGTAGCTCTAAACCACAGAGCGCATTCTCTATAAGATTGAGAAGGTCACTGTATGGATTGAAGCAATCCAGGTGTATGTGGTACAACCATCTAAGTGAATACTTGATTGAGAATGGATATGTGAG
Source organism: Geum urbanum (assembly GCA_946800695.1). Taxonomy (NCBI): domain Eukaryota; kingdom Viridiplantae; phylum Streptophyta; class Magnoliopsida; order Rosales; family Rosaceae; genus Geum; species Geum urbanum. The sequence goes on along the minus strand of OX327012.1, from coordinate 49,084,670 downwards.
TAACGAGCTATGCCCTTGCGTGTTCATTAAAAGAACAAGTTCCCGATTTGCAATAGTAGCAGTCTATGTCGATGACATGAATCTCATCGGAACTCTTGATGAGTTAAATGATACTGCGAAGTACTTGAAATCCGAGTTTGAGATGAATGACCTTGGGAAGACACGGTTTTGTCTAGACCTTGAGATAGAACACCGTAGTAGTGGAATACTAGTCCACCAGGCAGCTTATGTCCACAAGATGTTGAGAAGGTTCAACATGGACAAAGTACATCCTGTTAGCACCCTCATGGTAGTCCGCAACCTAGATTCAGAGAAGGATCTGTTCCATCCAAGGGGCTAAAGTGCCTTACTTAAGTGCAGTAGGTGCATTTATGTAGTTAGCTCAATGCCTTAGACCAAACATCTCATTTACCGTGAACTTGTTAGCTAGATTTAGCTGCTGGCCCATGCAACGTCATTGGACAGGCATTAAGAATATCTTCAGGTACTTGAAGGGTACAATAGATATGTGCTTGTTTTATCCCTACAGAGAGGCAAGACGGAAAGCCACTGTTTCAAATGAACATGCCATTGAAGATGGTGACACCATTCCTTTTACCCCCTACACCAACAATCTGTGTGATGTGTTAACGGGTTTTGCTAATGCTGGATTTCTCTCTGATCCACATAAAGGTCGTTCCGAGACATGATATGTCTTTACTATGGAAAACATCGCGATATCTTAGAGGTATACAAAGCAGACCCTAGTCGCTACATCCACGGATCATTATGTGATTATTGCTATTCATGAGGAAATTAAGGAGTGTATATGGCTGAGGTCCATCATTACACATATTCGTGAGACTTGTGGATTGAAATCCACTACTGCTGCTTGCATCGAGCATATGAAGCAATGTTACATCAAGGGCAACAACACCAAACATATATCGCATAAGTACTTTTATAATCAGCAACAACAAGAGTTTCTCAAGATCCAGATTATCCAGGTTCGATCTGAGAGCAACGTGACAGATTTATTTACTAAGTCATTGCCCAAATCCACATTCCAGAAGCATGTGAAGAGCATAGGGTTGCTCAGCTAGTCTAAGCTGCCTTGATTGTTAGTATCAGGAGGAGATGCAGACTTCAGGGGGAGTCTGACATGCATATGAGCGTTTGTGGATGTGAAAGACACATTGTACTCTTTTTCCTTGACTAAGGTTATTTTTATCCCACTGAGTTTTAATTACTTAGCAATGTTTTAATGAGGCAACATTGTTATGTGTCATATCATCATCTACAACGATCTGCACTCTTTTTAATTGGCGAGACCGATTTTCTCGTGCAAAGGTTTTTGGCTCGGCAAAATTTTTGATGATGCATCAATGAAGCAAATGAAGAAGCGTCACCACTATAGACCGGCACAAGGGGGAGTGTTGTAGGATATTTGATGTACCTAGTTATGGTGGAGATCACAGGATATGACAGTGTATCTTATCCAAAGATGTAATAGGATTACTTTCCTGTTTGTATCTCTTGTACTCTCCTATATAAAAGAATTATTTTTTTATTAATAAAATTACACAATATTGCTTCAAACTACTTCTATTCTCTTTACAATTATAATTTCTAAAATAATATGAAATGTTTTCCGTCATTTAGGATAGTGGTGCTATTGCTAATTTGGTAGTAAATGGTGTCGGAATTGGTTTCCGTTCCTTTTTTGTACACAAATTGGAAATTGCCCAATTGGTTAGGAAGGTTCATATGCAAACGGAAGCCTTATTTCGCTGTAAATTGGTACACACCATTTTGGTTCTTAGCAACAGATTTCCGTTACAATATTACGGCATTCATAGTAATTAAGAAAGTGAACCATGTCTCGCTGGCAGGATCCATCTCTTTTGTTTAACCATCCTGAGTTTCATTGTCAGCCAATTTTTTTTTAAAAAGAAAATAAAAATTCGTTTAGCTGAGCTTGTGAGGCTCGGCTCGGCTCGGCTCTTCAAAAGAAATCATATTTTTTAATTTTCTTTTTTTACTATAAGCATATTAAAATCACCACAAAGAATGAGATTAAACACCAAAATTCATCAATACATTCTAAGTTATATATGGTGAGGTTTAAAGGGGTTTTAAGCACATGCATCATTGAATAATGTTATTGTCATTTAATTCTATAATGTTGAAATTTTGAGCACACATTGTCTATGCATAATAATTTAATAATGTCAAAATTTTGAGTTTAAACACATAACATGCTTTTTCTTCGCTTATAAGAGCATCTCCAACAGCTCTTGTAAAAACACAAGAATTATTATTTTATTGAAAAAGTACATATTTTTAGCTCCAAAAGCTCTTGTAAACTGTCTTGTATTCTATAGAAAATGGATAAAGAGGAGAGAGAATCCTTATATCTATAGAAAACTCAAAATTTGTATAACCATCTAAAAATCTTTAAAATTTATTACTCACCTACACAATTCAACATTCTCTCCTCAAAATATGAACAAAAGCACATCAATTTTTTTCTCTCTCCTACAATTTATTGACTTGATTTGAGAAATATCCCTATACTCATTAAATTATAGAGATTAGCATTTATTTTTTAAGAATAGAATAGAAGAGCTGTTGGAGTTGACCCCAAACAATTATACAAATTTTGTGTTTTAGTCTTGTATAATAGAGATTTTATACAAGAACTGTTGGAGATGCTCTAAGATAAGAAAATGGCGAACTTTCACATAGCAAGTCTATATATATATATATATTATGGTTCTTTAGGTCAGATCGACCAGATGTGAAAAATGAGCATTGTAAGGGCATCCCCAAGACTACATATAAATTCAAAGGTCATATTTATATAAAAGTTAAATTTATTAGGCTTATTTTTGTAGTTCACTCCAACAGCCTTGCTATTTTGTAGCTATTTTATATTTTGTAGCTATTTTATAGGGAAAACTAAAACTTTTCAATGTGGGAGTTGTTAAATTGGAAGGCGGGAGAAATTAATCCAAAATTGATAAATATAATTAACATTTTTACTTTAAGTCAAATATGACTTTGATTTAGGGTAACTTGGATTGGATTGAATTTTTTGACTAAATTTGATAAAATTTTGAATTTATTTTATAATAGCAATCCCAATAGCTCTAAAGACCTAGAAATTTTCATTATAGAGAAAATGGCTTTTTACATATATGGTATATGCATGTATGACACAGTTGGCTAAGCTATCAAACAAGATGTTTCTCTGATTGCAAACTCTCCAACCCAACTTCAGAGGCAACACTAGCAGCACTTCCCTTGTACTTGAACCACTTAGCAACCAATACAAAATAGACCAAATTTATAAACTCCAATCCAGCAACTAGATAGTAAAAGTAATCCAATCTCCCCTTGTTAAGATCCTCAGCCAACCAGTCCTCCTCATCATTACGACGAGTCGTACGGTGAACAACTGACACCAAGAAACTGTTCAAGTAATTCGACCCTGCATATCCCACAAACAAAAAAGAGCCTCCAATGCTTCTCATGTTCTCGGGGAATTGCTTGTAGTAAAACTCCACCAGGGCTATAATGGTGAAGGCCTCGGAGATTCCTACTATAGTTAACTGTGGTATGAGCCATAAGCCAGACATGGAGGAAATGGCACCTGTTCTTGAGTCAAAACCTATAGGGTTAGACAGAGCCAAGCTCCTTCTCTTCGCTTCAACAATGGCAGAGACCAACATTGCTATCACAGTGAGAAACATCCCAAACCCCATCTTCTGAAGCAGCGTTACACCGCCTTGGATTCCTGTCGCTTTTTGCAGTTTCGGTAGGATGACTCTGTCGTAGAGAGGTATCCAGAGTGTGAGGCTGAGCATGGTGAAGACGGTGTAAGATGCGGCGGGGATTTGGAAGCCGGTGTTGCCGAGGTGTCTGTCGGATTGGAGAGCTTGGAAGACTACGGAGGTTTGTTGTTGGATTGTGACAATGTAGAATATGAGAGACGAGCACCATATGGGGATCACTCTGACCAAGCATTTCACTTGTTCTACTTCTTGCATTGTGCAGAGTCTCCATGGATTTGCTGATGATCCGTCTAAGTTGATTGCGTCTTGTTCGGTTAGGATTGCAGCTCTGTCCAGAAATCTGACAATTTAACAACATAACATGTTCATTTCCGAAAAAAAGAAAACATAACATGTTGGTGTTACAATATGTACGGCTAGATTAATAGTGTTGTTAATTACATAACCAACAACATATCTAAACCATTGATTCTGAAGATTCTTGTATGATACTCGATTGATATTTAGGATATATACATTAACATATAATTTGTTGATAATATACTAAATTATGTTAAATATGCTAGATATTTTATAAAAGAAATTAAGTTCGCCCCGAAATAGTTTTGTGGGGAATTGAATCTCTCAGTCTATCAGTTATATGTTAAATATGCTAGATTGATCCTTAATACAAAGTAATTAAAATCTGGCATATATATTAGTAGGTGAACCCTAACTAACCATGTTGAAGATGAGTTACCTGAACTGATCAGTGTAAGGAATCTTGGAGATAATAGAGCCGGTGGGTATATAATTATATAGCGATATCCACGGTTGCTCCGGTGATGGCAATCGCCTCTTCTTGACCGCCGCAGCTATAACCCTCGCCACGCTGGTCAATGGACTGCCGTCCGGTTTCACTTTCACATATATTTTGGAACCCAAAAAGAACATTGCACATGATAAGAACATGAGAAATGTGGGAATTGCCAACCCCCACGCCCAGCTCACATCAGTTTGCACATACACAATGATCGTCAAGGACACCATCATGGCAAATGTGAAGGTGAAGTAGTACCAATTGAAGAAGCTGCTGATACCCCTCTTCCCCAATTCAGTGTTAGGATTAAACTGGTCTGCACCAAACGCCAAGTTGCATGGTCTAATCCCACCAGCTCCAACAACTAGGAATCCTAGCCCACTTAGGAGAAACGCCATTTGCCATGATGTAGGCCCACTGCATGGCCCACTTGGCCCACAGTATGGAGGATGAAGCTTTAAAATTCCGGCCGTTAGAGTAAGCATCAGCATCCCCTATATTATACACATGACATATTCGCCCAAGAATAACAATGACTTAGAAATTGAGCATGGAAAACAAAAAGTAGAAATACAAAGTTAGGGGAAAGTTAAGGTGAGTCATACATTAACCAGTAAATTTATTTAAAAAGTTATAAATTGAGTAGTTTTTTTATAATTTTAGTTTAAAAGTAATAATTACATAATAAAAAATATTTTTATAACTTTTAAAACAAATATAAGTTAAAATATTCATTTTACAATATTGAGAACTAATTTAAAAATTAATACATGACATATGACAGGTGTAGAATTTAATTTCCCTAGCCACAAAGTTATATGTAGTGATGATACCATACCACAAGAGAAGCAACAGAAGCAAATCCCAAGGTCTTGTAGCGGCCGAAATAAGCGTCGCAGAGGAAGGCGCCGAGCAAAGTTGCGACGTTGGTGGTGCCATTGAAGACATTGACAAGAGTTGTAGCTGTGACGCTTTTCATGTGGAAGACTGTGGTGAGATACACCAATAGGTTTGTTGAGGTTCCTATGGTTCCCAGCTTCTCAAACGTCTCATTTCCTATAACAAACGGCATGGCCTTGATTCCTCTGTACTTAACCTCAGGTAGCTCATCTGTGCTGCTCACTTCAGCAGTTGCAGCCATTTCATTCTTCTCCATGTTTATCGTAGCAAACTCTTTCTCTCCCTCACTCTTTGGGTTGGGTTGCATATTGTTTTTCACACAACACAGATCGAAAGAACTGGGAAATAGTTAGAACCCTAAGTTAGGTAGAGATCGGTATGATTAATCTCGATCTCAACAAGTTCCTAGCTAACTTCCCACTTATATATGGAAGCTCTTCTTCATCATGAACATATATAGATATGCTTGTCATATATATATATATGTCAGATTGCGGGGCTAGCAGTTAATGATAGAGTCGTCAAGTTTGACTCTGCATCTGAGTTTTGGGAGTGATGTTATGACCGTGATATCTATCAAGCAGTCAAACACTGAGTTAGTATGCACTCTTTTCCAGCGCCATTTGATATGAGTTCTTATCAGACATCCATGTCAGGTTAATCTTAACCTTAGCTAAATATATAGGAAGACAACTTAAAATATACGAACATGCATATGCACACGAGCTTATGAAACGTGAAAAGATCGTTGGACATCCTTTTCACCTCTGTTAGTGAACAAATGAAAAGATAAAAGCTGGAAAATATAGCATTTATATGTAAAAATTAGTACTCCGGAGAAAATACTAAAATTCTCTAATTTTAAAATATTAGATAATTTATGCGATTCTATTTTTAAAGAAATAAAATAATTTAATATTTTAAAATTAAAAAATTTTAATACCTCGAAATATTACAGAACACCCGCCTCACATTATATGGTTTGCGGCTCCCAATTGCTAACTGCTACTTTGCACGGTCAGCATGGGTAGCCAAGTAGTATACGTACGGTGTCCAAGCACGTCTATACTAGGATTTGATTACTGAAACCGACATGAGATATTGCTTAACCAACTAGCAATCCCAATCCCTTATCTATGTGTGTGTGTCAAGAATTCAAATATTCCAGCAAAGGCGGCATCATTGAAATGGGTGTGGATATGAGACGGAATGAACATTTGGTACCGAATGTGTTCACATGCGTGGACTAACAGTATTATCTATTCCGATCCACATATAAATTTGAACTAATCGATCGATCACATTATGGACAAGTATAGACAACATCAGTCATGGGACTATGTTTAAACCTAATGCATGCGCTAACTTTATACAATATTTAATGTGCCTGAATAAAGATAGTACTCCCGATTTGACAAGACTAATAATTTTATTTTTCTTTTTACTAATCTTGTCAAATCGAGAATACTATTATTGTTTAGGCATATTAAATATTGTATGGAGTTAGCGCGAATGCATTAGGTTTAAGAAGGAAAATGAAATTACTAGTCTTGTTTCTGCTTAATTAATTGAAGCTGAAACTAAGCCGGATTCAAATGGCATTGTTGAAGATGCGTGCCCTATCATGAGAGCAATAATTCTCCAACAAACATTCAACTACGTAGTGCTCAGTTGATATCCTCCTGCAATGATTCTTAGTTTTATTCTCGAATTTAATTCAGAATAGAGATCTTAACTACTAGGAGAAAGAAGTTTGTTTAATTTAGGGGATTTCCATGCCATTGACTAGAAGATCGACTCGCTTTACATGCAGCAACAAACCAATCAGATAATTAAATATGCAACGACTACTAACAATAATGGGATTCTCATAAACATAAATAGATAAAACTCCCTGCCATCCATTTTAGAAAAAAAAAAAAACTCTTTGGTTGTCAGGTAGATGTAGTCCTAAAAAAAGAAAAAAGTAAAAAATCTCTAATGATATTTTTTTTACCTCGGCAAGAATTCCCCTTGAGCATTTATAGCCTCATGACCTAACCAAATTGCAACATGACGCTCTTACGCTCTTAATCTCGACTGTATATACGTCCACGTTATCAAAGTGATGTTTGATCACCGTATATACTTCCACGTCATTTTAAATGATTAATAAAAATTAAATAGAAATAAAGTTTTGACCCAGATCCTAACGCAATGAGTGGAAGTAACTATCAAGACGTGAATGATACGTCACTGATTTTTTGCTCTATTGCCCCAGCGAACTTGACCCCGTAACCCAACGAGTGAACTTATTATAAGAGATGATTAGATTAAAAGTCATAAAACACCCTAGAATTTCTACATTCTTACGGATGAAAACCATAACTAACTAGTCCAATGCAACATAAATAAAACTCTTTCGGTTGGAATATTGAAAGCAACAGTGATGATCACAAGGTCAACCAATATATAGAACTATGCAACCAAGCAAAATAGATCAATTGCTCAATCAGCTTAGCTAGTACCGCTCAGTTCATAGAACAAGTCACCAAACATTGAAATTTTAACAAGAAAAAGAAGAGAGAAAAGTACTGCCTACCTCTTAATTACGTACAAAATGGAACATAAAAAACAAGCAAGGAAATGCAAACTACTGTTCTTGCGTGCGCTTCCAAGCCTTAAGCTTTATCCTCCACATTTATCCTCTCCAGCTGCACTTCCTTTTTCTCGCTAGGTTTCTCATCAATCAACACATAACGCTTTGCAAGCAGATTGAAGTAGACAAGATTGACAGCGGCAAAACAAGCTATGAGGTAGTAATAGTAGTCGAGCTTGTTCTTCTTAAGGTCGTGACCCCCCTACCCACGGAGACTCACCCTTCGTCGCCTTGTGGACTATGTTCGCTACAAACGAGCTTAGGTAATTCGAAGCCGATAAGCTAAGGAAGCTAGAAGATAGCTCCGGCAACGGTCTTCATGCTCTCCGGCATTTGCATGGTGAAGAACTCCATCGTCCCGACCGCGGCAAAAGCCTCAGTTAAGCCCGTCAAGTAAAACTGCGGCCACAGCCAAAAAAAACTAGCCGGTGAAATAAGCAAGCTGTGCTTCAGTGCTATCTTTCTTCTGTGTTGCTCGACGACCCCGGACATGCCCCGTACACCAACATTGTGATGATTGAATGAGTAATCCCGGTGTTGAGTCTCTGCCGCATTGTGAATCGGAGCTCTCTGGTTGTCGATGCTTTGCGCAAGTGTTTAGCTATAGGGAGGTAAAACCTTTCGTAAATGAGGATCCATAGAGCTAGGGCAACGTTGATGATTATGGACATCCATCCTGCTGGGAAAAGAAACTTATTAGGTCCTATTGATCGGTCCATTTGCAAAGCTTGTAGTACACCGAAAGTCGTCATTTGGTCTTGGACTATGAATGTACCGATGGCTGATACCCAAACCGGTAAGATTGCCACCACAAACTTCAACTGCTCAACTTGTTGAATGCTACATAGTCTCCACACACTTTTCGGCTTACCGTAATTGTCCAGTTCTTGGCTAGGGTTTGCTATAATGGCAGCTTTGTCAGGGCATTTGAATCTACTAGTGTGAGGGTACTTGACTGCAGCGAATTGTCTCTCCGAGCCGTTATCGACAACAGGAGGATCGTAAAAAAAGGGCTCGGAATTAGGGTAAACCCTAACTCTAGACTTCTTGCAGGCAGCAGTGAGCACTTTGGCTACGTCAGAGAAAATGCTTCCCTGTGGCTTGAAGTAAATGTAAGTATGTCGGCCCAGCAAGAAGATTACGATGGAAAGAGCGAGCATGGCGGTGGGGATAGAGAACCCTATGGCCCAACTGAAGTTGGTTTGAGCGTAGACAACACCGGTGAGGGCGATAATAATGACAATGGTGAAGGAGAAGTACCACCAGTTGAAGAAGCTTTCGAGTTGTGCTCTGCCTTTGGATGTTCTGGGGTCGAATTGGTCAGCACCGAAGGCAATGTTGCAGGGACTAATGCCTCCGGCTCCGATTGATAGGAAGGCGAGGCCTGTGAAGAGTATGGCCAGCTACCAAGTTTGGGGATGAGGGCAGTCATGGAGTTGGCCGTTGCAGCTGTGGGAGGGTCTCAATTGGGGAAATATACCTGTTGAGACTACAATAGCCATGTCCTACAAAATAAATTACGTTCAAAACTCAAATGTAGGAAAAGACATGCATGCATGGGAGAACATAGTTCTATATATGTGGTGAATAAATACTGCTAAGGATTATAATTTGCAAAACTTATCCGTCGGTTTTGTTGTTAGGCGGGTTTATTTATTTGATTTAGAATGTTGAATAAATATGACTCCTAGTCAACTAGGAGTTTGTTTTGTGTAACCATATCTTTAGGAAAACCCATGAAGTTCGGATGTTTTAGTCCATCGTTTCAGATTTTTTCTTTGCTTGTTCTTCAATCAATGTATTCAATTCCATCTAAATTATTATGCAAACTACAAAGTGAAGATTGTATGTCAGCGAACCCAACATATAAAGGTTAATTAGTTATATATCTTGAGAAAGAAAATTTACACTAGCTAGGTTTAGCAATCTTAACACATGTTCATGTAAATGTACGTGAGACTATGAACTTGAATGATAACGTGGCATATATGTCGTCTATAATCAACCTTGCTAGGTTAATAAATAATATTGTAAAAGAGAGTGAGTTGAATCTGAATTACCAGAAGAGATGAGAGTGAGCCAAACAGAAGAGTCCGATATCTACCCAGATAAGTATCAGAAATGAAAGCACTGGCTAGTGAAGCAACGTTGTAAGAACCACTCCATATGCTCACCACATTAACCACAAACAAGCCACTCAGATTGTACTTTGTTGACAAATACACTCTGATATTTGATATCAAGCTCATCGAAGCCAGCTTCTCAAACGACTCATTCCCTGATATATTCAAACAAAAAATTTGTAAGTACTTCAAATCAACATATATGAGCAAGAAATTAAACCAATCACTATATACGTTCCTAGAATGTACTTGATCGCTCTCCATCCTCCTCTTGCTTTCTTTCATCCTGGACTAGATAGCTTTGGAGGGTCTTGCGCTTCTAGCGAGGGAGAAGAATCCCTAGCATTTATCCCAATCACAATATCTTTCTCACTGTTGGCTCTCTCACTTAATCTTAGGTCATCTCCAGTCCAGGCTAAAGACTTGATATATCCTCAAAATTAACAAAAACTATCTTCAACTCAGGGCAGGGTTATACAAAAAATGTTAAATGTAGCCTGATGGGGCCAAAGGATGGGCTATATATGACCCTTGGTATAGCCCTGAGATATTTTTTTTGTGGGGATCACAATATTAAACACTAAAAAATTGATGTTCCTAATGGCTAATATTAATTTTAATTAGTGTTCATGTCAATTTAAACGTTATGGTGACATCATTTTTAATTAATTAATTAATCAATTTATTTTAATTTTTTTTAACTCTAATAATAATCACATGCAGTATTTTTGTAAAATAATATAATCAAAATAATAAATTTATCATGTGTAATACTTAAAAAATATTTAAAATATATATTTTAAAATTTCAGTAAATATAATATATGCAACGGTAATATAATAAATAAATACAAATAATGTAATATTTTAAAAAATTAATAATAATTTATTTGTTAAATAAACCATCAATGGATATAATAAATACAATGCAATTAAAACATTAGTATAAATATCAATGATAATATTTTTAACAATTTTTCAAGAACTAAATTAAATGTAATGGTAATTTTTCTTCAATAAATATACCGATCTTATTTTCAAACCGTTCCTCATATTTCCCCATTGTTTTCTCCCATATTCTCTTTCTTTCTCCAAATATGACATCCACTATTGAATATATATATATAAATATAAAAGTTTGAATTAATAAAATAATATAAAAATTAAAATTATAGCCCTTACGGGTTAGAGACGGCACAGAATATAGCTCTCACTATTAATTAAAATAGTATATTTAAACAGCTAAATTATAACTCAGTGCCAAATGTAGCCCCTCAGGACTAGAGATGACCTTACGATATTGAGCTTCTCATTTTGGTGAGACTATATATATATAATTAATCATGGAGATAAGAGCAAAGCCAAACTAGAGCTTATCCGATATTTACAGGTAGATCTAAAATTTGACCTTAGTCGGTAACAATATTTTTGAACCACACCTCGAATCTTTACTTTACCGGTTTCATTGTTGCGTGAGTTGACACGTAACAGGTCAAAATGTAAAAGATTAATATTGACCCCATGGTAAATATTAGGATTATTCATTTTAATATCCCCGTAATTATTTTCTTATAACTTATTCGATCATATTTTGTTCTTTTTTTTATTTTCATATCTCAGTTTGTTTCAAACGTTGGTTGAATTGGACCTTCCATTACTTATGATGATCGTATATATGTAGAGCATGTCACGAGCATTTGATTTTACATCTAACGTCTATAAGTCTACAACCTCTGATTTTCTATGCATATATGAAAATAATTTTTTCAAAGGATGAATGTGATTAATAGCCAACATTTGAAGCATATTGTTATAGGTCTTTTGAGGTATGAGTCAATGGTTCTTGACTTCAATCATAATTTATAGTAGAGGGATATAAATGTCTCTCATTATTCTCGCAAGACATGTTTGTTAGTATGTATATATCTTCTTTCTCAAAATCGCAGTTGTATGTTCATACTCTACCGCATGTTGCATGATGTTGGCCAAACCTTGCTCAATTAGTTAGTTACCAAACCGCACATAGCTAGTTGGCCAAACTAGAGCTTAGTTACCCGATTATCTTGGATAATTATTCGAAGCATATATATTATTCTGTCTAAGGAGATTTATTTTTTATAATTCTCGGTATGTGTACGTCTTGTCAAGATACGGATTAGATTAGATAGATAATAGAGAATCTCTGTTTTATAGAGACAGTTATTGTAACAGATTGTATGAGTCTATATATAAGGCATGTTATGAATGAGAAAATATATAGTTTTCAGTTATCATATTATTCTCTTGCAATACGTTATCAGCAGCTCTCTGGGTTGATAGCCATCACCACTAAAGAAGGGGAAAAAACCCTAATTTTTCAGAAAAATCCTTCACCGCCGCCTACCACCATCTCTACCGTCGGCCACCATGTTGTGTGTTTGATCTACGCATTTTAGGCGTATTAATTAATATACTTTCACTACATTTTTACTTTGGTAATTGCTTAGTTTTATTAGTTTTGACTTATTTTGTTAATTTCAGGTGTTGACAAAAAAAGACGGAGTAAAGGAGTCAACAAGCATTCAAAGGTTAACAAAAATGGAGAGAGGAATTCGGCTATGGAATTCAGAAAAAAGAAAGGAAGAAGAAACATTGAAGAAAAAAAAGATATCCTTAGTTGACTAGGAAAACCTTTCCTATGTTGACTAGGATTTGGAAGCTTCCGGAAGGATCTTGAAGAAGAACAAATGAAAATGGGTCCAATTAATTAGAAGACCATTTGGATAGCCCAAATATGGAGATTCAATCAGCCAATTTCGTGGAGATCAAGATTTGGTAAGAAAAAGATTCCCAAAGTCAAAAGAAGAAGGAAATCATGAAGAATAAGAAAAGCAGAATATGTCTGTGCAGATGGGCCAACTTCGAACGACAACTGAGAACGAATCAGGAGGAGTTAAGATGCGATCAACCTATGATTGGAAATATATTTGAGTCTTCTTTCCAACGACACCAAAATCATAATTTTTGGAGATTTACAACTTCGGGAAAGTGCGAATCTTTACAGACTGCCAGATCTACCCGAGTGGAGAAGGAAATAGAGATTTATGAGGAAATATATTTTGGCATGCCTATAAATACAAGAGGCTCGGCCTCAAAGCAGATCATCACTTATTCTATAGCCTATGCTCTGCCAAATACTCTCCTTCTCCCCATAAATTAAGCCGACATCCTCAAGGAATCAACTACGCCATCGAACCGCCGCACCTTCACCTTCACCGACGCATAGGGGATTCCGAACGTCATCCACCAAAGAAGTCTAGTTCTCTTGAGTATCCATAGGAGATTTCGAAGATATAAAAGTGTAACTATGACCTCTTTACTCTGTAGTCTCTTTTTGTTTATAAAACTTGTTTGTGTGTTTTGGATGATTGTATTTTATTTTTATTACATGAGTAAGTTTCAATAACTTTTCCATGTGTTCCTTATTATAGACTTCAATTTGCATGAAGTTAATTGGTTTATAATGCTTTGGTTTTGATTTAGGGGATTCCTAATCTAAATCAATGGTGTTTAGGGGAGGCCTAGTACAAAATATGAATTATACATGTTTAATCAAATTTAGGGTTATGAGATTTCGATAGTGTTGTTATTTGCATGTGCTAATAAATGAGTTAGATTATGGATTAAGTTGATCACTTGTATATAATTAATAGGTTTTATTTTTGTCATAACATGAACTAGTGTTTTTAAGAGTCTTTCGTGTGTTGCTTGTCTATGAGTCAATGGATGCTAGAGTCCTAAGAATACTTGATTATGTGCATGACGTTTTAAGTAAATAATTTAGATAATTGAAATCAACCTCTATACCCCCCTTTTTACTACACAAGAATTGCATGCACCTTTCAATCCCCTGTTTAGAACGATACCCTACTTATCAATGCTACATCTACACAAAAAGGGTTTAAATTGCATATGGTTGAATTATGTGTTAAGTGTCTATTTGATGCATGTTTTGGCCTTATCAATTTTTGGCGCCATTTCCGGGGATTGAAAAATCTATTGTGTGATTTCGTTTGTGTAAATATGTTCATATTGTGTAAATATTATACTTGTGCATATGTTTTTATTTTCTGTTTTCAGAACTTTGCACTGACCTGTTTTATGCAATTTATTTGACATAGCTATAGGTATTGGAAAAATCTTAAAATTTTCAGAAGTGTTGCGTTTTGTGTGGTGTCTATGTCTGTAAAATTTTATTATATTCGGACAAGCCAAAAATTCTGGAAAAATCTGACAATCCGCTATGTTCAATTTTGTGCGAATCTGGAAATTTTCATGTGTTCTTGAGTTTCAAGCATGTTGTAACTTTGTTTTTGTTTTATCAGGTCAAAGAGTCAATTGTATAAGGTCAAAGAGTCATGTTGTTGAAAAGAGATTCGTCATTGTTATTGTATAATGTGATTATAATTATTTTAGTTTTAGTGTTAATTTCAATTCGGGACTGTGATATGTGCTATTTTGTGTGATTTTTCTGACGTGGTTGCAGGTCTTGAAAAAATATGAAAATTTACTGAGTTATGTATATATGTGTCTTCGTTAAACTTATACGTCACTTCATAAACATGATATAACCAAATTTAGGTATCTGAAGCGGCAAATGAAAACTTGGTCGCCTCAAAGAAATCTGATGCGAGGAAGATTACTCAATATTCGTCGCCTCATTTTAAAAAAAAACTGGATCTGATCTCCTTCTTAAAGTCAAACCCTTTATAAGGTTGAAATTTTGAGAAATAAGGTTATTTTTGCCATCAATTTGATTCTTAAGTAATGTTAGTTTGATTTTTTTTATCTCTTTAGCCCTCTTTATGACCATATTATATGTTAACTGAAAAGTGAAATTGATGTTTATGTGAAATTTTTGAAGTTGAATTGAATTTAGTCTTATGTTGTAGTTTTAGTGTTTGAATCATTGAATTGTGATAAATCATGTTATGGGTTCATCAACAATGTTTGAATTTTGGTTAAATTTAGTGAAATTTGTGATGATTAGTGTAGATTAGGCTTATTGGTCTCAATTAGTGGTGTTATTAGGCTAATCATGAAATCAAGTGTAGGGTTATATATAATTGTGGTGTTTATCAACTTAGAACTCCCGTTTGAGAATCAACAACTCATCTTGTTGATCGAGATGAGTTGTTGATTCTCGAATTGTCTCATTTTTGGACACTTTAGGTGAACACGACTTTGTTGATCCTTTTGCTATTCAAGTGGTTTCAGTTTCAGTTTTGGGATATGGTTTCGACAGTGTCTCCTTACAATGTTCCTCGAGTGCAAATTAGGTTGTTTAGATATATGTGCACTTGGGAAACTGCCGAAATTTCCCTAAACTTGAACTGAAACCCATGAGTGCAAGAGGGTTGACAAATGTAATGTTCTCTTGAAGGGGATATGACCCTACCTGGTGGCATGAGGAGAAGAAGTGTGGGGACAGGTTTTGGTTGTATCATAAATGTGTTCTGGTAACTTTGTTCATATTGATTGTTTCTGTTGACAGGAAACATGGAAGGACACCCAGAAAAAACTTGGATGACATATCCTCATGCTGATCCAAGGTACATCACAGGCATATTCGAGTTTATGAATTTTACCTGGCGACATAGTAACGGAGCCAAATATCACGTCTGCCCGTGCAAATGTTGTAAGAACGGTTCATTCAAGGTTACTATGGATACCATGTATCATCACTTCTCACACAGTGGTTTGAATCCAGATTATACTGTATGGCATCTTCACGAGAAAGTTTCAAGTGAACCGACAATGCTCAGTCTTTGAAGACAGTAGCTTCAAGACAGAGTCGGTCCTGCTAATGGTGTTGGTCCTTTAGTGAACCCGCAGTTGGAGATTCTACATGATGCATATCCGTATTATCCTGGATACCATACAGATGCACCCCAACAATTTGTGGAAGATAATTTTGGCATCAACTTCAATGACATGGTAGATGATGATTATGAAAAGTACGATAGATTATTAAAAGAGTCACATAACCCATTATATGAAGGCAATGAGGAAACTGTTTTGAGTGCCATATTAGATACAATGGAAATGAAAAATGAAAATGGATGGTCGGACACAAGTGTTGACTCTTTATATATTTACATTAATAAACTTCTTCCTAAAGGGCACACATTCCCCTGTTTATACTGGAGAATTAAATTTTTTTTGAGTGATCTTTCACTTGGTTACCATGTATTGCTTCAACGTCTTCTTCCAGTGGTTATCAATGACATGATTACCATGTATAGCTTCAACGTCTTCTTCCAGTGGTTATCAGAGGGTTCTTGTTAGATAACGTTGTGAAGCCATTGATAGCACAGTCAAATTAGTTTCGTAAATTATGCGCTAGGGAGCTGAAGAAGGAAGTTGTGCGTGACATGGAAACTGAGATAGTGATGATTCTCTGCAATTTGGATATGATCTTTCCTCCACATTTTTTTACATCTATGGTTCATCTCATAGTTCATCTGCCCTAACAAGTATTGCTTACAGGCCATGTACACTATACATGGATGTATCCAATTGAAAGGTATAATACTTTACACTGCTAATATTATGTTAGTTATGTAATATGTACTAACCATTTATATGATATTACAGACAATTAGGTCAATATAAAAAGTCAATGAGGAATACACGTTACCCATAGGGTAGTATTGTAGAACGGTACCTTGTACAGGAGTCGTTGACGTATTGTAAGTCTTATCTAAGACGGCAAGACCACGAAGAAATTGACACTTCCCCAGAGTGTAATATTAGCAGTGTTTCACAACAAGTAAGGCCAGAGATTATCGAGACTCGTAGCAAGTTTAGGTTAACTGAAGCAGAGACTGCTGAGGCTCACTAACAAATTTTGGTGGAAAAAAATGAAGTTAAACCATACCTAGAAGAACATCTCACAAGGTTCAAGGCTAAAAATGGTGAAGATTTAGATGATCTTCGTCGTCATATGAGTTTGCTTCGATGGTTCTTAACATGGGTATGAAAACTAACACTTATGTTTCACTTATCTAACACTTATCTTTCAGGTGTCTCTCAAGGATAAAAATAAGGACCAGGGCTTGGTGCCAGGGATAAATTCATTAGCCCAATGACCTCAGCAATTCCGAGTTTTTAAGTCGTGTTATGTGAACAGTGTCAAGTTTATCTCGTTTGATACAGATCAAAGAACCGTGAGTCAAAATAACGGTGTTATGATAGACATGGGTTCATCCAAGTTCTACAGCCATATTATCTATGTAGTTGAAGTATTATATACACGCCGTATGCCAATGGTGTTGTTCAAGTGCACATGGCACAACTCTGAGGATGATGACGAAATTGACACCGTCAAGTTAGATCATGGACTAATATCAGTGGATACAAACAACAGTTACTATGAGGATTCACCCTTCCTTATTGCAACCAAAGCAAAACAAGTATTCTACATGGACGATCGAAAGACGGGTGGTACTTGGAATGTAGTACAAGAAATGTCGCACCGAAATATCTACAGTGCCGAAGTACTTGCCATAGATGAAAGCAGGTCGCCTATAGGTGATCATATCACTGAGCCTTACCAAGATGACACTCCCACAGTGATACAATTTTACCAAGATCTTCACCTAGTTTTGGATGAAGAAGGAGACGAAGATGACGACAAATCTAACAGAGACCTATTAGAGCAATATGAAGATGAAGGCGAAGATGAAGAGAATGATGAAGAGGACAACAAGGAGGAAGACTAAACTAATATTATTATATATTTGAAAACTAATTTCGTATTTGTAAACTATGAATTATGTATTTGAAAACATTAAACCTAATATGTAAAAAGAAAACAAAATGAGGCGACCAAGACTTCAAGCTTCGTCGCTTCACATTGTACAAGGCGTCGAGAAAATTCAATCTTCGCCGCTTCGGTTAGGGTTTTTAAAATATTATTTGTTCATGAGGCGACCAACCCTATATCCCCTAGGTAACCCTGTGAATAAAAGCTTCGTCGCTTCAACTCTTTGAGGCAACCAAGAAAGTTATGTTTGTCGCTTCAGAGCTTCCAGGCGACATAGGGATCAATCTTCGCCGCTTCAGAACTTCCAAGCGACTAAGAAAGAAATCTTCTTCGCCCTAGGCCCATTATATTTCCAGACTTGTACAATTTCTTTCTTCTTCTTCTTCGTTTCTTCTTCTTCTTCTTCGCCCCCAAATCGCCTCCGCCCCCTAATCCACTCCTCGAACCGGAAACCCTAAATCCCCCCCCTTAAATCCCCTCCCCATGAACCTAAATCCTTAAATCTCCTCCTAACCCATCGGCCCCGAAACCCCTAAATCTCGTCCACCGCCAACCAATTTGTTCTTCCAGGTATAACTCTCTCTCTCTCTCTCTCTCTCTCTCTCTCTCTCTCTAACTTAAGGATTGAAACTGAATGTGATTATGTGATGTGATTTTGTGTTATGAGTTTTCTCACTGCAATTTAGCATCAATCTGCAATATTCTCACTTCGATTTTTGATAGTCATATTTGTAATGACTAATATATGCCACTGATTTTATACAAAATGAGTTGTCTGACTTGTCTTAGTTTGGCCTTTTCTCGGAGTTAAACACTAATCTTATACAAAATGAGTTGTTTGAGCTATGATCGAGCTGAGCTGTTTAAATATATAATCATCCAGTTTAGAGGTTGTTTCTTTCTATATTTTTAGGTAGCAGTAGTATATATTAACCAAAAGTTAAAACTAGTGTACCCACTTTTATACTGCAATTCTCAGTCCAACATCTAGAATTTCCAATATTGACAATATGAATATTCTTGCCGATCTTGTAACTGTATATGTTTAACCTGATCTTGGAAGATTTGCACCGGTTCATGGTTACATATAATATTGGAAGAAAGTTTTGTTGATCCTTTTTCGGCTAAGAAGAAGAGTTTAATTATGATCAAGTTTTTACAGTACTACCATCATGCACTATATATGAATTTTAATTGATCATTGAAGATTGAATTACATCTATACTTTTCTGCATACATGTGTACCGGAAAGAATTTCATATTCAAACTTCATGTCTTCTAAGCTAAAGAAAGATGATCCTATTTATATCTCCTAAATTGATGAATAATCTAGTGCAGTGGGAGAAATATAATATTACATATATATGAACTAGAATTCATCACTCTTCAGTTTTTGATTTCATTCACTATATATAAACATATGAGCTTATACATGCTACTGACTTGTGATGATATGATTATGTGATGTGAATTGTGATGATGTGATGTTGTGATGATAGTGATGTGATGATGTTATTTTGTTTGTGATGATGTTAGAATGGCTCCCGGGAGTACGACAAACCAGATGAGGAGAGCAGTGCTCGAGCGTCGACAAGCTATGGCTACCGCAGAGGTGGAGGCTGCGGTATCCACCGGCCAAACGGCGCCATCCAGGCCTCTTCCACAGCCTCGTTCCCAGCAGAAAATGCCGGCCCCACCGCTCGAAAACACTTTTCTGTCAGTGAAAAATAACGTTGCGGTATCCACCAGCACCACTGCCTCCTCTGGTAAGTTAGAGCCACCGCTGGCCCTCAGCATCTGCTGCAAGAAGACTAGGCTTCCAGGTCAACTGCTTGTCTCTCAGTTTGTTGGTTACTGATTTGGTTTGGTAAATGTATAACTGTTAGTAACATTGGTTTGAGCAGACATGGTGGACATGGCAACCGGAAATGCGACGAGGATGCATTGCAGGGTCGTTGTCGGCACAAAGACTGAGTACCTCGTCCGGCTGAACAACAATTTGCGACTACAGGTGCCTTACTCTACAAGGCATCGAGGGCCTGCGATGAGAGAGTGGAGAAATCTGATGTCCATAGACATTGGCAGCATCATCCGCAACAAAGTTCCTGTGCTTGTGCCTAAATTTTTGGGACTTAAAGATGAGCACCGCGACATCGTCAATACAAGTATTGAGGTATACTTTCTTCGCTTAGCTAAATTTGTTAATTTAGGGTTTATGTATTTAGTAAAGAAAATTAACACATTTTTATCTTATGTGATAGACGAACTATAAAATCCCTGCAGCCGAGGTGGACATGTGGAACTTCATAGACTTGACTGCACAAACTATATACAAGGACTGGAAGTATGATTGCCATCAGCATTATCTCCACGTCAGCAAGGAGACTCCTGCCGAGTTCCTAGGGAGGGAAGAAGAATGAGAGTGGTTCAAAGGCCACTTCGAAAACCCTGATTACCTGGTAAGCTTTATGACCTATTTGCAGAGTTCTTAGGCATGATTTTAAATGTAAATATTTATCTATTAATATTGTTAAATTATTTTTGTGTGTGGTAGAAACTGTGCTCACGGAACTGGAAAAATAGAAACAAAAACAAGTAGCAGCAGCTCAACCACCATTCGGGCTCCCTCACACTCTTATACCGGAGCGAAGTGTTGGAGAATAATGCGGCTAAGAAAGTGGTGGGCGGAAATATGTTAAATTACGTTATTACAATTATTTTTGTTTACCATATTTTTAATATTATTTAATTATTATGTTTTAATTAAATAGGCGACAGTCAAGCAAAGGTTTGACGAAGTGTTGTCCCAACAAGATGATGCAGCGACCGAGGATAACGTCGATGTGATTTCACGAGAGTTTCCTCTTCCTCTTGATACGCAAATAAATATCATAGAGGAAGAGATGGGTGCAAGGTCCGGGACCTCTATAAGAGGTAATACATAACATATAGTCGTTTATCTCAATTTTTGTGTATGATCCATTTTCATGTATGATTGATACATATTTATTTGTTCATGTTTGTCGTGGTAAGGGTGGGGCGCGCGATCACATGCGAGTCCAAAACCAGAGGAGGCGTCCGGATGAACAACAATTCTGAGAAAACCGAGATGCTGAAAAGGGAGGTTGCGGAAGCGAAAGAGGTGGCGCGCAAGTCGAGAGATGATTATAATACGCTCACCGAAAGGATGAGAGAAATGGAGGCCTTAATACGATTTATCCAATCTGGGGGTCAACAAGTTGCAGTTCCTACCCCCGCTCCTGGCACCCAATCTAGCTGCAAGTTGAGTGCCGACCAAGACTCGAATTTGTGAACAATGGTAGAATGTATTTGTATAGGCATCAAATGATCTACGCATTTTAGGCGTATTAATTAATATATTTTCTCTACATTTTTACTTTGATAATTGCTTAGTTTTATTAGTTTTAACTTATTTTGTTAATTTCAGGTGTTGACCAAAAGAGACGGAGTAAAGGAGTCTACAAGCATGCAAAATGCAACAAAATAATGGAGAAAAGAAATTGGTTCGAAATTCCAAGGAAGAAAGCAGAAAAATTGAAGAGAAAAAGAAATCATTTGTTGACTAGGAAAACTTTTCCTATGTTGACTAGGATTTGAAAGTTTCCGGAAGGATCTTGAAGAAGAACAAATGAAAATGGGTCCAATTAATTAGAAGAGCATTTAGGGAGCCCAAATTACTCAAGAGTGGACTAAGATTAATGAAGATGGGTCAAAGACCAAGAGCATGTCCAAAGAAGCCCAACGAAAGAAAATGGATTAAAATGAATTATCAGAAATCGGTCTTTGTACATAAGCCCACTTCAAAAGACCACTGTGAACAGATCCGGATGAATCTAGACGTGGTTAGAATATGGTTGGAAAGCTCTAGAAGTCTAGTTTCCAACGCAACTAGAATCACACGATTTGGAGTTCTAGAACGAGAGAAATTCCAGTTTTAGTGGAGAGGGGTCAGGTTACCCGGGTGAAGTAGTTAGAGTCCTAGAAGGAGTCAAACTAGGCTTTGCTTGGCCTATATAAAGGGAGCTTCGGCCAGAACAAAATTATCACCTATCTTACGCTCTCACGCTGCCAAAATACTCAAACACTCTCCACCACAAAGATCTCCAAAGTCAAGGCCAACTACACCATCTCCACCTCCTAAAATCGATGCCATCTCCATCAAAGGGTCATCTTGCTCTCGAAGTTTGCAGTGCTGTTCACGGAACTAAAAGTGTAAACATGAACTCTTTACTCCGTAGTCTCCTCTTTCTTTGTAATTATTTGTGTAGAAACCCGGTGAATGAATGCTTATTTTGGTTTTATACACTTTATGAATTCCATATGTATTCCATGTGTTTATGAGTCTTAGTTCCTCTTATGTGTTATGTGTTGGGCATAAAGCTTCGGTATGGGTAGAGGTTAGGATCACTAGGATGTTTGTATGCTGTTCATCGCATGTTAGTCCCTACCTTTAGTTAAATCGATGATTTAGTTAAGGTGTTTATGCTGTTCATTGCACTTTAATTAAAAGATAAAGAAAAACCATAACATGTAATTGAAATTATGGTTTGTAGATTTCGAAGATGATGGGAGAATTAGAGCCGTATAATATGCATGTGGGTAGGATGGGATGATCACATGTAAATATTAGTTAGTATTTTGTTTTCGGTCTAGCAAGCATGTTTAGGATGATTTGTTCTTGTTTGTTTTCTACTTGTCTATGAGTGAAGCATCATAGAATCTAGGATTTCTAAATATGTTTGCTTACCAATTTCTGTTCTTATTTTCGTAGTTAATTAATCCAAACTTGCAAACCCCCCATACCTTTTATCCTCTGTTTATAAACGTTGTCACTCATTAGTACCCTCAATCCCCGGTTAAGAACGATCCCTACTTATCAATGCTACATCTACAAAGAAGGGTTTTAAATTGCATACGTGTGAGATATGTGTTGAGTGTCTACTTTGTGTTAATATTTGATGCATGTTTTACGCGTTATCATCAAACTAGTACGTTTAGATTTGCGGTTAATTTTTGTGTATGGATGATTGTGTGTGTTGAATGAGTTTGTTTTGTGCATATTGTGTGTTGAGAATGATTGTGTGCATAATTGTGTATTGTCGTAACTTGGTACGTAAAAACTAAAATATTTTTTTTTTACTGTCATCCAATGGAGCGACGAAGATAGCTCAAACTCCGTCGCTTCTTATAACACATGGAGCTGCGAAGATAGCTCAAGCTACGTCGCTCTATGTAAGATCCTATAGTAGACCTTGGTCGCCCCTATCTCATCAATATTGGTCGCTAAATTTAGGAGCGACAAAAAAGCCTCCTCCAATCTTCGCCGCAATATTATTTGGCGACTAACTTAGTTTTGTCGCTTCATTGATCTTTAGCGACGAAAATTTATAAATTTATGTCGCCAAAGCGTGGAGAGACTAATATAAAGCAACGACGCTTAAGTGACAAAGACGCGGTCACTAAACGTGTAGGTGACTATTATGTTGTTTGGGCGGCAAAAAATGTAAATCGTCTCGTTTCCGGCCTGTAGTAGTGGATCATAAGTCAGAACAAGAATGGGGAGCTCATTACAAGTGAAGATGTTTCGAAAATGAAATACACAAACAAGGTGGTAGAAGAAACAATTAGAATAGGCAACATTGCACCGTTTGTGTTCCGGACAGTTTCCAAAGAAGTTGAGTATAAAGGTACGTATATTGAAGTACATTTTCTTTACGTACGTAATGTTCGGGAACTTTAAATGAAAGCTTAACATGTGGGTTACGTGATACCAAAGAATTGGAACATGCTTATTTGGGTTCCATATCTCGAAACGAATCCAGAGAACTTTGATGATCCTATGTGCTTCAACCCAGATAGATGGAATGTAAGTTCGATCCCCACATAAATCGATTTGATTGACTCGCAGTTTGGAGTTAATCTGTTAATGTGATTAACGAGAATTTGTGACTAATGAGTACGTTTACAACTTAATTGGTCGGAATTTTCTCAGAATCCGGCAAAACCTGGAACT
This sequence comes from Geum urbanum, assembly GCA_946800695.1. Lineage (NCBI taxonomy): Eukaryota > Viridiplantae > Streptophyta > Magnoliopsida > Rosales > Rosaceae > Geum > Geum urbanum. The sequence goes on along the minus strand of OX327012.1, from coordinate 49,060,594 downwards.
TACGGAGTTTTTGGAGGTGGATCAAGAATATGTGCAGGAAATATGCTTGAGAGGCTTCAACTTGCAATCTTCTTACATCATTTGTCTGTGGAATACAAGTAATTAAGCAAACCCTAACGATTGTTTTTGTACAAGCATCGATTGCAGCTAGCTGTAAGCATCTTTTTTCCTTATTTTTTGATGAAAATCTAGCCATCACATTTTTCAGGTGGAAACTACTGAATCCAGATGCTGATATGATGTATTTGTCACATCAAAGACCAGTTGATAACGTTGAGGTCACCTTCAGCAAACTATAAGAAAGTGTTTTAGTTATATTAAGGTCGCCTGCCCGGCAACCCTATATGCTAGTCTTCGTAATTGAAGCTAAATCAAATAGAAAGAAAGACTTTAGATCAATTTAACAGACTTTTATTTATATTATGAGTAATGAGACTAATGACAGTGGCAAATAATTAAGTAGCTATGTTGGAAATCATGTGGTGGTATTCCTTCTAAGTTCTAAACTGCACTGGTTTATATTGTATGGATTGTGTTTAGCTTTTCTCTTAACTAGTACTAGAAAAAATCCGCAATCCATGTGTGCGGAGAGATGAGAGTTTAGGAGAGTAAAAACATATTTATACAAGTTATTTTATTTTGTTAAATTTTTTATATGAAAAATAGGGAATAATTACTTTTTTATTATGAACATTTTAAGAAATTAATATTTTGGTGAGGCTGATGACACCAAAGACACACCTCGCTTTATTAATAGAGATTACGAGACCGCTTTATTTGTCTGGTTTCATTTTATTTTTTCTTCTATTTTTCTTCCTAGCAGGCTTGAGCCTGAGAATAGGCCTTATAACCTGGGTCTAGTGCCCTCACCAAAAAGAGGCCTAAAAATTGGGCATAGTTATGCACTAAAATATGTATTTAGGTTCATATATTTTTATCTAGCCTACAACTCCATGATATTTTTATTATCTATCTTTGGCATTTTAGGGCCGACCCTACTTCTTAATTAGGTTTTGGTTGTCTCCCTTTTGAACTTGTCGGCGGCCACCGTTTACATCTAATTGAATTAAATTTTACAACATTAAGAAGTTGTAACTCGATTTTTAAGTAAATTACCACAAATTCAATTCTTATAACACAAAAAAAAACTTAAATTATTACAATAATCACTAACTAAATTTGTTCTCATACTTCTTGCATATCTAAGAATTTTCGGTGGTGGAGACACTCATGAACGAATAATCAAGGTTCATGAATTTTCCGTGGATCTGCTCATTACTAACATTTATATAAACAGATCGAAATGACTGAAATAATGTTCGCTTATTGAGCTTTGTCATGACATAACGAATTAACTCAACTAAGAATACGTTTGGAAAATATAAAGAGGTATCATTCTGATCGGAGGTATATGCTTCCCTTTTTCATTTGTCTACTAGCTCCTCCTCATCGAACGAATATTGAAAATGGTATCTAAAACGAGCTTCAAAAATAGAGATAAAGCCAAGTGTGCTACGTAGTGCAACCAATTAAGCTGGCTATATATACATAGTAGAATGCCAATAGCCGCCTAAACTATCCTTAGTGAGCAAGCTAGCTAGCTACAGAGAGTCGAGTATATATGGAGGTTTCCATGGGAATGTGGGTAGCTTTCGCGGCGGGGGGTCTTCCACTGTTGGGGATGTTGTTGTGGTGGTGGAATGAGCTATGGTACGTGCTTCCTCTCACCCTACAATCTTCGTCGACGACCAAAGCCAAACTGCCGCCAGGTCATATGGGACTTCCAATCCTAGGTGAACTTCTCACATTCCTTTGGTACTTCAAAGTTGTTGGACATCCAGATGACTTCATCAATAGCAAGCGTGCTAAGTAAGTATTGCCAAACACTTCCATGCAAGTTTATATAGTTGTATCATTCATTTTAATTTGTACTACGTTATTGTTTTCTTGATAGTTGATTAAATAAATTTATTTGTATTATCATTATTCTTCACGGCCATTGAACAGTACGTTGAACACAACTCACCACATGAATACTACTCTATGTTGTTAACAATATATCATCGATCAGGTATGGCGATGGAGAAGGAATGTATAGAACGCACCTCTTCGGATCGCCGGCTATCATAACATGCTTTCCGAACATCAATAAATTTGTGTACAAATCTGAGGAGACCTTCTTCATAAACTGGCCGAGCCCTGAACTCATGGGAACAAGCTCTCTGGTAGTAGTTCATGGAAAACCCCATGCGAGGCTCAGACGCTTCGTCAACGTTGTCGTTAATCAACCGGACGCTCTCCGACGCATTGCCCAACTAGTCCAACCAGTCATCGTTGCTGCACTTGAGTCATGGGCTCACAAGGGTAGAATCAAAGCACTTGACGAAGCCAAGAAGGTATCAGTACCTAGCTAGCTACTTCAGAGTACATGTATATATATTAATGGTTATATATATATATGTGAACATGAACTCATTCTGAACCCTAAAAAGAAACGTTACGTTACGTACTGAATCTGAATTAACCGTGTCTGTAATTGATACCTTTTCCGGCCACGAACAGGTGACATTTGAGAACATTGGGAGGTTATTTGCAAGTTTGGAGCCCGGTCGTAAGCTACATGAGATGGATTACTTGTTTGATGGATTGCTCAAGGGAATTAGAGCTCAACCAATCAACTTTTCTGGAACTGCTTTTCACCATGCTCATCAAGTGAGTCAATTACGTTTTTTTTTATACAAAAGGAAAAGAAACAACTAAAATCTAAAACCTTTGGAGCAACCTATATATATATACCCCCTGCTGATCAAATAAAAGAACATGATTAGCACAACTTGGAACACCATGATACTGATATATATGAAGGTTGTCCGTATTGTGACCCTTCTCAGCAAGTTTGTCAGTAACAAAGTTTGTTCTTTGTAGACATGAGTGAAAGTTGTGAGTCAATTATGTTCTTCATATATAAGTTACATATATTCGAGAATATATAACCACCATATATATAAATATATATAGGAAAAAATTTCATTGATATCTCTATGGTGAGGACTTGGACTCACCTTCTTAAAAATCATACTTCTCAATAATATTGTGGAAGATCAACCGTTGTATATGTAGCTATATATACGTAGATTATTTCTATAAATTTTCAACAAATTTAAAATTCGTTAAAGGGGTCGAACAAGATTATATAAATGAACATTCCAAATTTATCAAATTTGAACTGTTCATGTTTATAATTGATAAACCATGATTTTGATTCTCTTAACGATTTTCGATTTGGTTGAAAATTTACAAGAATAATCTACTCATATATAACTAAACATCTAACGGTTTATATATTAAAATATGATCAAAATTGAGACTTATAAACTATTGTATAGAAAGTACTCACCAAGTCTTCATCATAAAAGTTCTCAATGAAAAGCTCTCATATATATATTTACACACACCTAATATACGTATATGTCACTGATGATGAATTTATAATATTTGCATGCAGTGTAGGAAGAGGCTTGAGGCCATTTTCATGAAGGAGCTGGAGAAAAAGAAGAAGCGGAAAGAAGTAATGACAGATGATCTAATGGATGGGCTTATGCAAATCAAAGATGATGACGGAAATAAACTAAGTGACAAAGAGGTGATAGATAACATTGTGAGCCTTGTTGTTGCCGGATATGCATCTACTGCCATTGCAACAATGTGGGCGATATATTACCTCGCCAAATTCCCCGATGTCCTCCAAAAACTCCGGGTACGTATGTATATATACGTATTGCATGTGTATATTTATAATGAGGATACGCAGTGTATGTACGTATTTATATACAATATGTGCTTGCAGGAGGAGAACATGGGTATGCTTCAGAACAAGAAAGGGGAATTTGTCACGAGTGAAGATGTTTCCAAATTAAAATACACGAACAAGGTATACGTACATAGCTAGTCTTACAATGAGAATTTGCCCCATGCACTATCAATTAACAAATGTTCAATTAAGCTAGCTAGTTTGTTATTCGATCTGAAACAATTGCTTATAGCTAGAGATATAAACTGATATACACATGCAGGTGGTGGAAGAAACAATAAGAATGGCCAACATTGCAGCATTTATATTCCGAACTGCTGCCGAGGATGTCGAGTATAAGGGTAAAGACTAATTCTCATTGCACCATTCTAGGTAAGTTTTGTCATTGTAAGACAGTGCATGATATATAGTTAGTTTTCTTCCAGGTTATATGATACCAAAGGGCTGGAAAGTAATAATGTGGCTTCGGTATTTCCATACAAACTCGGAGAATTTTGATGATCCTATGTGCTTCAACCCAGATCGATGGGATGTAAGTTTCATATATACATATATACTTCATGAAGTAGATGATATAGTATATAGGGATCGATGATCATGATGATCAAGTTTGCACTGTCTTCTTTATTAGGAACCAGTTAAAGCTGGGGCTTATCAAGCTTTTGGTGGTGGATCAAGAATATGTGCAGGAAATATGCTTGTTAGACTACAGCTTGCAATACTCTTGCACCATTTATCTACAAAATACCAGTAAGAAATTAAGCTTTGTTATTTGTGTATTTTTTTGTTTCATTCTATTATAGTATTAAATATACATATATGGAAAATTTTAGAGTAGAGTGTATCTACCTAAATTTAATTTTATAATTATGTTGTTATTGTTGTAAAATGAGACTATTTTTGTTTAATTTTGTTCAATTTTTTGTAAGTACACAAGAATACATTTTTACAAACTTGAGAACAAATCGTAATCAATGTTGTAATTTAGTTCGATAGTTTGTAAATAATACAAAAAGTAATTGTAATTTTGTTCTAATGTAATAAATTTTTGTTCAAAAAGTTATAATTTTGTTCAAATAATTGTAAATAATATTTTTATATAGATCTCCTCTACCATAACCTTACCATATATATATATATATGACATATATAGTTAGCTAGGCTCACAAATTTTGTTGCTGATGGAATTTCAGGTGGAAACTGCTCAACCCTAAAGCACAGATGATTTATCTTCCCCATCAGACGCCAAGTGACAGGGTTGAGATTTCATTTGACAGACTCTGAAAAATCATACATTTTTGACTGTGTGAGTAACGTTATTGTAATGTGTAAGATGTGTATTATAAGCCTAAACACCAACACCGGTTGTGTAATAAGTGAGATGTGTAATTTTCTTCTAATAAGTCCTATATGGACAAAATGCTCCGAGAAAAGCTCATTTCTCTTTCTTCTCTCTCTCTTTTCCTCTCTCTTTTTTCTTTTCTCGGTGAGAAGTCCCTCAAAAATATTCTATCCAACGACCTTATTTTTCTCTGATCTACACCTAGTTACTCAACCAAATTCTCATCTAATTATATATTCTTGTTCCTCTCATCAAGCTTTATCTACCCATATAATTGCATGTCTGATCCCGAGCCATTTGTCTGGGCCCTGACCTCACTACCAAAAAATACACTATAGCCAACGACCAAAAATCGTCGGCCTGTTAGCCTTTGTCGTCGGTTATAGTAAACACTGACAAACATTCATCGGCTATAGTGTCAACGGGAGAACGTTGTAGGCCAAACTATAGCCGACGAAAAAACTCTTCGTCAGCTTAAAGTTTGGACTTTAGCCGACAAAAAAGTCGTCGGCTAAGGTTGCTGGTTTATGAAGAAAAAAAACTAATGAATTTCGACCCGTCGGGGAGCTCCATCGTGGGCCACAGGCGGTGGCTGGAGGTTACCCACACTAAACATGGCCGACCTGTATATCAAAACATAGATAACAACACGCCCAACACATCTCTTAACAACACCTAAACTAAATTTGAACTAGAAATATAAGAATTTATCTCGAATTGAGAGAAACCCACGCCGGTTTTCGGCGGCTCTTGAACTCCGTCCACCGGCCGAGATGGACCATAAGGACGGTGGCGTTCGACTCCCCTTAGGGTGGGCTTCAAAATCCCTCTAGCATCGCAGTCGGATTGGTGGCCGGCCAGTGAAAGACGTCTGCGATAGTACCAACGGGGAGAGAGTAGGGGAGGAGGAGAGAGAGAGAAGGGGGACAAAACCAATCTATAAACCTGAGGACTTTAGCCGACGACATAAAAAAATCATCAGTTAAAGCATAGTCGATGACACAAAATTAATACGATGACTTTTTTTGTCGACTAAAGAGTAGATTTTGTAGGCTAAAGTCGAGAAAAGCCGACGATTTTTTTTTCGACAATAGTCGATGACAGTTTTTGTTTTCGTCGGCTAAAGTATTTTAGCCGACACATTATTTTTGTCGTCAGCTAAAGTATAGTATAGCCGATGAAAAAAATCGACGGCATGTTATTGGTCATTTCGTTGGCTATACTATTTTTTCTGGTAGTGCCCGAATTGACAGCTGTTGTCGACTTCCATCGAAATGATGGAGGAGGAAGTTGACTTGACCCTTGGAAAAGAGGATTACGATGCGAAGGATTGGTTCTTTGCAGTAGTTCATGTCTTCTCCCTCAAACCGATTACACCGGAGAAGATGCAATTGTTTCGTATCCATTCGGCGAGGCTATGAGGAGATGCCAACGACTCAGACTGAATGATTTTCATGCAGGTGGCCCTTGACCACTTTATTTGAAAATTCTAGGGGTGGGCACGAATCCTGCAAATCTCGCTCGGGACGAGACGGGACGAAAAATAAATTTTCACTATTTTGTCATGTCCCGACCCGTCCCGTTTTTTAGGGACGGGATCGGGTCTTGATTTTGAAATCCCGATAGACCCGTCCCGTTTCAGATAACATATTTTGTCTATTTTATTATTTATTTTATTAAAGGTTGACATATTAAATTATCAAACCAATAGCATTATTCAACAGAAAAACAAAATTACCTTCTAATAATCAAAGTATTATACGTCTTATAGTATAACTTAAACATATCAATTAGATATAAAATAAAATCGTTTGTAGTTTTACTTCTTCTAGTTAACCATTAAGTAAAAGGGGTATTATTTTATGTAGTTATAGACTCTTAAGTCTTATCAAGCTATATTTATCTTATATTAAACCCGAAATTTGGTTCATCTCATCTCATTCAAATTTTTGTTGTTTAATACTCTATTAAATGTTCATTTTAAATTGGACCCGAAAATAGACTCATCTCATCCCATCCCATCCTGTCCCGTTTGGATTTCAGGACGACCTGAACGGACTTTTAAAATACATAATCTCGTCTCGACCCGTCCTATTCGAGATAGGTATAGGGACATACAATAATGGACCCGACCCGTCCTGTGCCCACCCTTAGCAAATTCCAATCGGCATGTGATAGACGGAGGACGATCCGTGGTGGGCTGTGGTTCTTTCACTCAGCCACCGTGATGGTTGAGGCTTTCAATGGTTTTTCAAATCCTTTTGCAGTGCATGCATGTAAAGGTCAGACATGGGTGTCAGTGGTGCCGGCGGATGGTTCTGTCGTACCTGAACTTCTCCATAAGAAATGGTGCCTCCGTGTTGGAGATGTTCTAGGTAGCTACTTAGAGTTTGATCAACACCTTCTTCGACATCGATCACAAATGAGGCTTCGGGTAGTGGTTGATCTTGCTCATCCTTTGATGGTAAGGCACCAAGTTCATTTATCTGTGGATTATATTGTGGATTTTACTCTGAATTATGAAAAGGTTAGAGAATAATGTCTGGACTGTGGTTGTTTCCTCATAGTGCGAATGGTTGTGAGGTAAAGCCTATGTTAGGCTCGAGTGTGGCTGCTTTAGTAAGCAGAGGACACTGGTTGAAGCCTAAGAATTTGAGTCTAAGATCGGGTTGGAATGTGGGACCTATTGGTGGTGTGCCAGATCGAGGCTGGTTTAGTTGGTGCATCGGGCAATAGAGTGACGTGCAAGATGGTATTTTGTCGACACCGTTAGCATTCGTGACTGTTCTTATTGCTGAGGTGCCAATGGATATGGATACCGTGCAAGGAAAGGTGGACAAGATGGAAGTACTGGGAAACCCTACCTTGGAGGGGGATCCCACTAATTATGATGGTTTTTCTTAGATGGACTATGTTGGAGATAGTTTTGTATTAGGACCAGGTGGTCCGATGGTGCAAAACGTGAAAAAGTATGTGATTGCGCTGGAAGTACCAGAATCTTATGTCCTGACACCAATCGGTGTATTTGGTATACATGCTGGAATTTCAGGCTTACCTGTCAACCATAACGACTTGGGTGTTCAAGTTCCTGGGTTGCCAGCTTAGGCTCCTCAACTAGTCAGGTTTGTTGCAGGTGTGGTGTCTGGAGCTCCAAGGACACTAGCTGGGTGGGACGCTAGAGCTTCTCTTGCTTCCTTTCTTATGCTGAAAATTGTGGTACTGATGGGGTCAACATCAAGCAATATCGATGGAAGCTATTGATGGAGAGATGAAGGTTGCTGAAGAGGAGCCTCCTAATTCATCAGGGGGCAAAGGCAGCAAGCGTTGCCGTTCTGATGAGAAGAAAGCTAAGTCCAAGTTTGGACCAGTCGTCACATCCACCAAGAAGGTCTCACCGCAGAAGAAGTGAATCCTCCTCCTTGCGGAAATAACTATTGATGCACTCCGCAGTGTAAAACTGACTTAGTATTGTAATGCTTAAGAAGTTTTAATTTATCAGACTGGATAATCTGATGAAACTCTGTATTACAATCACATTATCAATATATTTCTCACCATTTCAATTTTAAAAGAAGAAGTCCTAGATGGACATTGAATATGTAATTCATTTGATGTTATTTGGTGTTATAGTGAATGTGATAATATGTACACAAGTATATTATCAAGCCCAAACTCAAGCCCAAGCTGACCTTATTGGCCCAAACTCTCTAGTCTCGACCCATTTTTCATACCTCTACCTTTAGAGTTTAGAGTTGAGACTTGCTGTAAATCTGTAATAATATTGTAGGGTCGGCTTGTACAGTTTAGCATCTGTCGCACTCTGATCGGTGACCACACATGTTCAAAATTGCAGCATCTCAGATTTACCGACTCAATCCCCAACTCTGTTCACAATGAAACCCTTTATTACAGCACCAAGAATTTACCAAAGATTATAAATAAACAACAAGCATATATAGTTCCTCGTTTCATTTTCTGGGTTTTGACTATGCTGCCTCTTTTGGCCAATAATGAAGTTGATCACCAGTAAATAGTAATCCATAAGCTGAAACGAGAGAGATGAGCGAGGCTGTAAAACTAAAAAGAGATGATAGTGAGTGAGTTAATTTCTTAAAAATTGGAAACAAGGGCTATTGCTATTTGCTTGCACAACTTTCTATATTTCAAAAAGTCTGTCCTTCCCTCTGCTCATAATTTATAGGGCAAAAAAAGCAGTCCTTCCCTCTCTCTCTCTCTCTCTCTGGTCGTGCTTCAAAAATATGATTAATTTATTGGTGTCATGGTAATGGTACTAGTACCCCACACTCCTCCTCCATCACAGCGTCTAGTTCACTCTAACTAGTCTCTACTACTCACTGTTCTTGACATTAGTTCAAAAGTTCAAATTCACATTTCTTCAGTGAAGCAAAATGAAGAAGGGTGTTCTGTTTTGGGTTCTCTCAGTGGTTTTAGCAGTGACTCTCTACTCCCATTGTTCTCTTGCTCTCAACCCAGATGGTAATCAAATCCCCATTTCGTTTTTCTCTATACTAGTTATTTGGGTTTGTTTTTTCTCTTCATTAGTTGAGGTGGGTGTCTTTAATTTCATGTTGAACTTGTAAAAATCGTATCTTTAATGGGTTTTGATTTAGATATACTTATCTGGGGTTTCTGCAGCTATAAAGTTGTGATTTGTGTTTTTATTACTGTTTTAGTGATGTAGTATTTTTGCTACAGGTATCATATTGCTGGAAATCAAAAGCACTTTGAATGACAGTAGGAACATTCTCAGTAACTGGCAAGATTCTGATGAGTCACCATGTAATTGGACTGGTATTTCTTGTCATCCTCAGGACCAAAGAGTCAGCACTATGTATGTCAAAGTCAAACCCACCCATCTTCAATTTCCTGACTAATGTTAAACTAATTCACTTTATTCTCAAAGTGTGTTGATTTTTTTTGAATTGGGTTGTTTTCAGTAACCTACCTTATATGCAACTAGGAGGGACTATATCTCCCAGCATTGGTAAACTCAGTAGATTGCAGAGATTGTGAGTCAAATACTCAACACCCATGTTTTTTCTTTTCTTTCGAAGACAGTAGCTATGAAGTTTGCAGTTTTCAACAATTTGCTTATGCTGTTGTTTTCCATTGTGAACCAGGGCACTTCATCAGAACAGTCTGCATGGATTCATTCCCAATGAGATTACCAAATGTGCTGAACTTAGAGCTCTGTAAGTGGAAATCATTTCTTTCTGTTGTGTACTTTTCCTTGGTTTTGTGTATGCATTCTCTCAGATTGTAATTTATTGAAAATCATTTCTATTAGGTACTTGAGGGCTAATTATCTCCAAGGAGGTATACCATCAGATATTGGAAACCTTTCTTCTCTCACCATACTGTAAGACTTGTTTTCTCGTCTTTCTTCGTTTCACTTTCATAATAGGTCTCCATACATTCTCAATTCTTAACCACCTCTGTCAGGTTTCAGTTAGTTTTTGAGTTTTCACTCGAGTGCTATGAGAGTTAAGCTATTTGTAATTATCTTTGATTGATGCTTTTACTTCTGTATGATGAAATTGTCGAATGAAAATACAGGGATATATCAAGCAATTTATTAAAAGGTGCAATACCATCATCCATTGGCCGTCTGTCACGACTACGCTCTCTGTAAGTCCCCCATTATATCCCATTCTAATATCTAATGATGTTCAACTTTTCAGATAGAGGGTGGGTTGATACTATAACTGTTTAAATGCTTCTGTATGTCTCAGGAACCTGTCCACTAACTTTTTCTCCGGTGAAATACCAGACGTTAGAGTTCTGAGCACTTTTGGGACCATGTCGTAAGTATTCATATGAACGGTCCATCACTTATCAGAAATGTTTACACTTTTAATATAAGATCATAGGCATATATATGTACATGATTGGTTTGGCTATGAAAGTTTAGAATGGTGGAGAAGTTGAGAAATGAGAAGAAAAAAGTATGTATGTTGTTTCAGGCATTGGTGCACATTCTCATGTGTTAATCTTGTTGATCTTCTTCTGAACTTCCCTGAAATTGTGTAGGTTCATTGGGAACCTTGATCTTTGCGGCCAACAAGTGAATAAGCCGTGTCGAACCTCACTAGGGTTTCCTGCTGTATTTCCACATGCCGCAAGTGATGATGCAGCAGGTAATTTATTTTAGTATCTGTTCTCATCTGCTGTATACTGAAACGAAAACCATGCCAGCTACAACTAGTGTTTAATTCTTTAATCACTTTGATTTAAGTTCTTATGTACCAAGTAAGATTCATTGTACTGACTACGTTCCACTCATTATGGATATTGTAGTCCCTGCCAAGCGATCTTTGCATTACCTTAAGGGATTGCTTATTGGCGTCATGGCCACCATGGCAATTGCACTTTTCATTCTCTTCAGCTTCAGCTTCCTTTGGGCTCGGTTACTAACGAAAAAGGAAAGAGTGGCTAAGAAATATACTGAAGTTACAAAGCAAGTAAATCAAGAAGCAGGTAAACTGAATGCTTTCTGGACTTTAACCCATCTATATACCTCATACAGTAATGTTGCTGAAATATTGTTGCATTTTATTAACAGGCAAAAAACTAATTACTTTCCATGGAGATCTTCCGTACCCTTCATGTGAGATAATTGACAAGTTAGAGTCACTTGATGAAGAGGATGTTGTAGGATCAGGAGGATTTGGCACTGTGTACCGAATGGTAATGAATGATTGTGGAACATTTGCTGTTAAAAGAATTGATAGAAGCCGAGAAGGATCTGATCAAGGTTTTGAGAGGGAGTTAGAAATCTTGGGCAGCATTAAGCATATAAATCTTGTTAACCTGCGAGGATATTGCAGGCTCCCAACTTCGAAGCTTCTTATATATGATTATGTTGCTATGGGAAGCTTAGACAATTTCTTGCATGGTAGGTTTTGTGTTAGTAGTTTTCAATGTGTTGGTGTTCAAGTTGAGTGCTTTTATATGACTTTCATTCTGTTGATCTCCTTTAGGTGAGGGGCTGGAAGAGAGACCTCTGAACTGGACTGTGCGTTTAAGAATTGCCCTGGGTTCTGCTAGAGGGATAGCATACCTCCACCATGATTGCAGTCCAAAAATAGTCCACTGTGACATAAAATCCAGCAATATACTGCTTGATGAAAACATGGAACCCCATGTCTCTGACTTTGGTCTTGCAAAGCTTTTGGTTGATGCGGATGCTCATGTCACCACAGTGGTTGCTGGCACTTTTGGCTATCTTGCACCAGGTCTGTTCTCCGTGTCATATTATGTTCTTCCATGTGTATATGTATGTGTTAGTGTGTTACAATAAACTGACAATCAAAAACAGAAAACAGTCTTATATCAATAAGGTTGCAACATGGTGTTTATGTATATGTGCAACAATCTAAAACTGAATCACCATCCCTTATCAGTTGGGTAGCAACATGTGTTGATTGTTTTGACCACTGTTGCAGAGTATTTGCAAAGCGGGAGAGCCACACAGAAGTCAGATGTATATAGCTTTGGAGTTCTATTGCTTGAGCTTGTGACCGGAAAGAGACCTACTGATCCGACATTTGTCAAGAGAGGCTTAAATGTAGTTGGTTGGGTAAGCTTCTTCATTTCTCAATTGTTAACTCAAGAAAGGTATCAAGTTCTGAACCAGAGTCTGACTTAATTAATCTTTGTATGCAGATGAACACACTACTGAGAGAGAACCGATTGAAAGATTTAGTCGACAAGCGATGCAGAGGAGATGCAGATCCTGAAAGTCTAGAAGCAATTCTCGAAATAGCTGCAAGGTGCACGGATGCGAATCCAGATGATAGGCCATCAATGAACCAGGTACTGCAGTTGCTAGAGCAAGAAGTCATGTCACCTTGTCCAAGCGATTTTTACGACTCTCACTCAGATCCTTGATGATTTCGGACAACGAAATGCTCCCGTTTAGATAATGTTTTGTTATCTTTGCCCCTCTCTATGGGGCAACGCTTGTAAATTAATTACTTATCATCATATCTTTGCAACTTGAATCGAATTCTTGATGCGTAATTGGTAGTGATTGTACTTGCTTCCTGGCTGTGCATGGTTCTTGTTCCTTGTCAATGAAGAAATTCTTTTTATTTATTATTTGTACTGTTACTCTTAACTAAGCCAAGTGATCGATCACACCAGAGCTTACAGAGTTGCCCCAGAAGCTACGAAATCCCAAGTCCTAGAGGCTAGAGAGAAGAACGTCTGAAAACCAAGTATACCAACCTAGCTAGCTTGCATGGCCTGCAGTCACAGCACATTCAAATTTAAGAGTTCAGTTTTGTTTGGCAGAGGTTGAGTTTTAGACTCTTACCTCTTCCCTCAATTGTATCCAACAACCAAGGCTTTCTCTTTTCTTTCTAAGCAGTTTACGCAAGGCAAACAACCAAGGCTTTCTCTTTTCTATCTAAGCAGTTTACGACTTTACGCAAGGCAAACAACCGAGGCTTTCTCTTTTCTATCTAAGCAGTTTACGGAAGGCAAAAAGATGAAGTAGCTACACTGTGTGTGTATGTATGTGTGTATATATATGTGAAATTATTTTCAGCCAAGGATATCCGTGCAAATTTTTTCGTTTTACCTTACTTAAACATCATATTTTGACAACTACGATCACTCATGCTATAGATACTACTTCAACTATGTCACTTACAAAATTTGAGTCCAATCGGCAATCGTTTGACCATTTGATTAATCATTTATATATCGTCAACATTTATCCAATGTTCATTATTTGTTTGTAATATTTCACCATTTTGGATGACCTAACGATTACAAAATTTGTTGAAAATTTATAAGTCAACTCCTTAAATGAATATCTATAACATCAATAGTTTAAACCGTTAAAATCAAATGTAAAATAATCAAAACAATAAAAAATAATCAAAATCATTATCCTCCACACCCGTGCGGACGATGTTCCTTATAGATATATACGTGGGATTTGCTCGGTAAAAGTCGGGTTCCAGACTATAACCTCCTACTATTTGGCACAAGCTTAACAACTCATCTTCTACGTACACAATATATACGTATGCACAATTTTGGTATTCTACGTATAGCGGCGAGTTTATTATAAAGTCTTTAACAATATATGACTAGGTTGTCGACATATATCCATGGCTGACATAATTGGATGCTTATTAGTTCCCAAAGTCTTGAACCTTGACCATGCAGTCAGGCAGTGTAGCAACGTCATATTGAATGGGAGGATTGTCTAGATTACTAGAGCAGACTAGCCAGTCTTGGTTAATTGTCAACTTTCCGGCCCGCCAAATCTTAAATATTTGGTTTGTTTTTAATTAATTATAATTACAAAAGCTAACGGGCATGCTACATTCCAACATGTTTACGTACCCCCTATTTGACAATAGAGGCCAACGTATTGATTGGATCGTTGAGATCAAAGCCACAGTGTAGCGCAATGCACCATTTGCGTACGTACGTACACTCCTTCATTCCATTACTGCATATAGTCTTTGTTCGAAAAGTCTCCGCTTAGGTTCTTAAAGTAAGAAAACGCCCCAAGTTTACTTATAAGTCCTTGGACATTTTACCATTTAGTCAACACTTAGGCGGTTGTCTTGACGCTTAATACTCTTAGACGGCCGTTTAAATAAAAAGAAGACAAAATTTAAACATTCACAACTTATCTTTTGACTTGTTTTAAATTTGAGATGAATTAAAGATAATAAAAAAAATTAGAAAAACTTAAAACAATATATTTTGATGACATTTTCTTATTATTTTTTATATTATTTATGATATATCTTTATATAATTATGTACTAAATAATTATATAATTAATTAAAAATAATATCCATCTAGATTCTGATTAATCTTCGTCTAGACGACTAGACGCAGTAACTCCACCGCTTAATACCGTCCGACCTCTTTTTTAACATTGCATATAGTTAATTAGTTGGT
The DNA here is from genome assembly GCA_946800695.1 of Geum urbanum. Lineage (NCBI taxonomy): Eukaryota > Viridiplantae > Streptophyta > Magnoliopsida > Rosales > Rosaceae > Geum > Geum urbanum. Next base: position 49,045,490 of record OX327012.1, on the reverse strand, counting down.
AAGTAGGAAACCATAAGCTCTAAGTCAATGATATATATAGATAATGGTCGCGTCTAGGAGTTATATAAAAAGTTTGAAATTAAGTATCTGATCGAGCACACGCTTTGACTTGGATTACTTTGTGGAAATTAACGACGGTGATCGATTAAAAATGGACATGATGGCCAGAAGATGAGCTTCATCAATAGAGCTAGCAGCTTTGCTTGAAGCTTATTGATGGCCAGAAGATGCGCTTAAACTGAATTTACTTTCAAATGGTAACTGTAAACGTTGTACAATCTATTACACTAGCTGGAAGCTATGTACTGTTTCAACGTTGTACAATCTATTACACTAGCTGGAAGTTAATGTGAAACAAACCAGTTGGAAGCTTTTCTATATATACCTATTGCCTTATTGGTAGGTTTCGTAGTTTGACATAATCTCATCTGTATAAAGAATATATAGGTACGTAGTATATGTAAACGATCGACCACATTGACCGAGTATAAGTCTCCGCATATGAACAAACAAACAAATTCAGGCGTAGTTTTAAGTCCATGAATCAAGTCATTCTATAGCAAAATATAAACGTAAACAAATTAGACATGTCCACGGAGGTTACGGGGCAAGATGCCGCTGCTCACATATAAAAGACAACAGCTAGCGAACCATAAGATGCACATTATTATATATTATAGCAAAAGTCTTCGACCTGTAGATATCCTCAAGTAATCAAGTTCTCCGGAGAAATGGCAAAATGTTGTAGGGTATTTGATGTTCTTAGTTGCGGTGGAGATCACAGGATACGACAGTGTATCTTATCCAGAGATGTAATATGATTACTTTCTTGTTTGTACCTCTTGTACTCTTTTATATAAAGGAGTTGCTTCTTCGTTAATAAAGTTACACAGTTCATTGCTTCACACTATTCTCTCTACAATTATAATTCCTAAACCACAGAATACATGGTCAAGAAGAAGCTCCAAGACAAGGTAATCATAGTCACCGGTGGCGCCAGCGGCATCGGGGAGCCACTGCGCACCTCTTCGCTTTTCACAGAACACGTGCAGTGGTGATAGCCGACGTCCAAGACCAGAAGGGCCAGAACGTCGCGACTTCCATCGACTCTCACTTCTGTTACGTCCATTGCGATGTGAGCGACAAGGAACAAGTCAAAACCCTAGTCGAGTCGACCGTACAAACTTACGGTCGTCTCGACATCATGTTTAGCAACACCGGGATACTCAGCAAGTCCATGCAGAACGTTCTTAACCTAGACCTGTTCAACTACGACAGGCTGATGGCGATCAACGTATACGGCTCGACGGCGTGTGTGAAGCACGCGGCCAAAGTCATGGTCGAAGGAGGAGTGAGGAGTACCATGATAATCACCGCCAATACCTCCGCGACTATTAGGACCGAAATCTTCACTGACTACACTTTGTCGAAGCACGCCATTCTAGGGCTGATGAGGTGCACAACTATGCAGCTCGGCAAGCACGGGATACGTGTCAACTATGTATCGTCAGCAGAGACTTTGACATCGATCATGAACACCTCTACTTTTCAGTTTAAGAGTCGAGAAGAGTTTCTAAATAATCAACATTCGCTTGGGATGAAGGAAGGGAGTGAGTCGATGTTGCCAGAGCATGTAGCCAGTGTCGTCTTGTATTTAGCTTCCGAGGACTCTCAATTTGTGAGTGGACATAACTTGGTGCTAGATGGAAGATTCAAATCTTGATCGATATCAATCACTATATATCCGTATTCATCACTCAACATTTGTTTGGGTCCAAAATAAATTTAAACATTTGATTATATGTTTTGGGCCAGGATAAGACAAGCCAACTCCCGCGGCCACCAAGGGCACTACGAATCTGGAAAGATGGATTTACATGCGATATTTCTAAGCAGGCTAGGAAGATTTAAAAGACAATATCCTTTTTTTCCTAGTCCAAAATTTTTCCTTAAGCGATACAGGAAAAAAGATTATCAAACTCTATAAATAGACAAATCCAAACAGATTTGAAAGACATCTACACACATACACGAATCTTCTCACAAGCAATTCATTACTCTCTCACAACAAGTAAACAACCCAGCGACAACGAACTCAGGATTTTGTTCACCCGACAGAGCGTGGAGATTCGAAGGTTCACTATAGCAACCCAACGACAACGGCAATCAGAAGAGTCTAATTCACCCGACAGAGCGTGGAGATTCCAAGGATTAACAAATTCACCCTCGTGTTCTCAACACTCACCCCTTAAAGATTGTTATGCTTTATACTCACTTTGCGTATAAAGTATCAATTCTTTTGTGGATCAGCGAAGAGACACAAAACCTAAGTCTTGAAACAACTTAGGCAAGTATAACTCAACGAGCGAGGTTGGTGTTCTCCTCACTCTAATCGCTTGCAAGGAAGCAGAGATTACGCGGTGCACTACAACAACTACATTCTGCCCTCGGCAGTGACATGCCGCGCATGCACAAGACAACTAAAAGAGACAGTTTCTGATTTCTTCGTCACATCGACCTGGCTGAAGAAAATCAACCCAAACAACATTTATCAACATCCACATGCATGACCCATATGACGTCCATATGCATCAGCGTGGAAATTTTTATAAACCAAGTGTAGTTGTTTTCAATCTTATATTCTCTTGTTGTTATATGTACGAACGTTCGATCAATAGTTGTCATGAACGAAGTTCAATTCGATCGATTTCTTCCTTGTCTTAGTTGCAACTTGAATTTCATTATTCTCGCACCTTGTGTTGTGCTTCACATTTGTAGTATTTTAGATAGCTTTTATATTAATACCTCAACTTCTAGAATTCTAGAAACCAATCGACAAAATTAGACAATCATATAGACCAACTCTTACGGCCAAGTAGGGTCAACCACCCTCGGCCCTAAATTTAAGGCTTAGGGTTATATTAGACTGGCCTTGGTCAAAACTCATAAGTCAAACATAACGAGGCCAAGTCGGGTCGAGCTTAGACCACAATTTAGAAGTATTTACACGCCTATTAAGGCTAGACTAATGAAGCTATAAATGTCAGGCCAGGGCCAAGATGGGCCTCACATTTTAATAAAAAATTATATAAAAGATTAAAGGTTTTGCAATTATTGACTTTGATATTTATTTTGGAAATCTATTTGTGAAGAGAGAATAGTGATGAGAATAAAATAAAATAAGAAAAAACAATACCAAGTATCATATAATATATGTCTTTTTCTAATAAAATGGGCCAAACTGGGATGGGCTAAAAATGCTTAATTGGACTGAATTAGGCTTGGCCTCTAGAGCTTAAAAAAGCCAGACCGAAGGGCCGGGCTTCACTTACTTGGTCCAAGCTACCCTAATTTTAATGATGTTAGGCTGATCCGCTCTAATTAACACGAGGTTGGACCAGGCGGGCTTAAAAGAGGCTTGAGGCCCATTTATGGTGAACCAAGAGAAAATCAGAGAAAGTAACAATAGATAGCAATTTCTAGAGTGAACCTATAGTGTGTAGCACACAAGTGTGCACAACACTTGTCACAATCATAATCATGTTGGGTTTAGATGAATAGTGCATGAGAAAAACTATACCGTATATTACTTTTTTGCACATTTGTGTACCGCATATTGTAGAATATATTACTCGACATTCATGTATTCTTGAATATGCACACATGTATTTATGGAAATGGTTTACGATTGATGTACTGCTAGAAGATCATAATATATTGGGTGTTAAGTTTTTTTTTTCCGATATGCATATTGTTAGATACGTATTGTGACGTTCTCGAGATAAAATGTACTCGATCTTAAAAGGTGGTTTGATCAATTTGAGACAATATCGATATAATGTCGAACTCACATACATGTTACGTTTATCATTGTTTGACGTATACGATAAATAATTGTACCCTTGTTTTGACTTTTGAATAATTGTGGTATCTTATACTCCAGATGTTTCCTATGCTTGATAGTTATCCCCACTACACCACAAAGGGGCTATAAGAACAGATAAATTAGTCCTTATTGCTACTAATCAGGACAGATATCTGTCCTTATAGAGCAATAAGGACAAATGATTAGGAGTCCCTTTAGCAAGTGTTCCCATTGCTCTTTAAGTCATTTGTCCCTTCACTATTGTATGTATACAAACTAATACATACTATATATACATTATACACTAATGATCAATACCTCTATTTATACAAGAAGTGGGTCCCTGAACATATTTTTTAATTCTAAATAAAAATACAATAATTAAAGTAGATCCATTCAAGAAATAAATACACAAATCTGAAAAATACACAGCTGCCATACATTGTTGTCAAATCTGGAAATACATTGCTGCCATACATTTTACACAAATTTGAAAGTAAATTCAGCACACATCCATTCATTTACCAGCCATATACAAAAGAAATGTTTGTTCATCCAAATTTCTACACTTCCAACTATTTTCAACTGGTAAACTATTGTTAGATCTATCATGACAGAAGCCATATTCTAAAATATATATATTTCATCATTCATAACAAAATGGACATCATATAAATCATCCAAAAGTGTAATAAGAGATCAATGAAATAAGATACTAGCAATACCTCCAAAAAGTAACTAGCAAACCTACTGTAAGGAGAGCTTGTGCGCCTTTCCATGAATGGACTGAACTTCATTTTGGGCTGCAATCTTAACAAGTGCAGTCATCAACTTGTTTATACTTTCTTCTCTACCAGAGGATGGAGTGTTAAGACCAACTTTCACAACCTCTATTTTCTCATCCTTCAAGGCTATATCTTCTTTCAATTGTGCAATCAGGGCATATGAGGCTTCAAGGTCGGACCTTAGTAATGTAACTTCCGCCAAAAGTCATTTTTTAACAGTTCGTACACCAGGAACATCATTCCATTGTACTCCAATGTCATACCCTCGAACTGCATTTCTAGTTTCTAGTCTAAATTTCTCATTATATAACTGATTGAACAAGTCTGCGGTGAGCTCCCTACCATTTGAGAGCTCTATCTGCTCTAGTCCCTCCAACTCCAACTATAACAAACAAAAACATATCAGTATTTGAAAGTAATCAAATTTGTGGTGAATCGTAGGCAACCACATATTTCCATATACCTATGATGATAATGTTATTTAACTTATAGGTTGTAATGGATGGTACAACAAAAAAACAGACTTTTATATCCACTATAGCAAAGTTTTTTTTGGTAGTTCAGAAACTCTTTAGAAAAAGGGATCATTTCAACACAATGTTATTAATAAGTCAAAACGCTTACAAAAATTGTTACTGCTTCATCATTACTTGGCTTGGTACCAACACCATCTTCTTTAGGTTTGCTATGAACCAATCGCCAAAAGCTGAAACGATCAATTTCCTTACCCGGGTTTGCAAGTTCCTATCAATAAATAGCCACATTTGAATTAACAAATTTGTATCACACATACGTAAGTTACAGTATAGAGATTATAATAAGGGAAGTTATTTACACATAGCTACTATCAAAATCAGTAACAAAATCACAAGCTGATTGCAAGAAAAGTCATTATACATCTGTAAAAAACATGACCCTTTCAATCTTTCACCAACTAAATCACAAGTTGATTGCAAGATACATCAGTAAGATAACCACATGCTGATTGCAATATCAGTACATTAGTAAGATAACCACACGTTGATTGCAACATCAGTTCATCAGTAATAAGTGGTACATATAAACTTCTCACCCATTCATATCGGACTTGGGCAAATAACTTTGATCCGGTGCTTGCAGATAACTTCAACTGACTTCTATTGGTTTTGCCATCTTCTATTTCCTTCTATTGGAATCAAACAACCACATTGTAATCAATTGATTAAATCTATTATACTACATCACTTTACAATTAGTTAACTAATACTATCAAAAATTGTTTACCTTGCCAAACTTGTCCCAAAGAAGTACCAGGCTACGCCATTGGTCCTGATTTACATCTTTATCTGAACATATAAATCGTTTGGGTCTTCTTTTTCAGCTATATAGTAATCTTCATGAACCTTATGCTTGTGTCTTCTCCAACGTGCCTTCAATCTCATCGTTATTACTTCTTCAATTTTCGGCATTATTTCCAACAAAGACGGGTTAGACAAATCTAGTTTAGACTGCAAAAACACCACCATTGTATATAATTATAGCTTCCCATAACTAAAACAAATAAACATTTCATACCCTAACAATACAATGATGTCAATTATAAAAGGTTACCTTTATTTCCCTCACTGCATTTTCCACTCTAAGACTTCTATTAAAATTTCGGATATCTGATTCATTGATACGAAACATTGACTGCTCCCTTGCAATATAACCAATATATCTTCCAAACCTTGAACAAGTGTCTTTTGGCCAATCGCTTGGCCATACTTATTAAATACCAGTACTTCATCTTCGCGACTACCAAATGAAACAACATTCTTACCTCTGAATATTTTGGTACTTGTAGCCTTTTTTCGCTTAGTGGGAACAGGTTGTGCCATTATTGCCCCAACACCATCTCCAACAATAATACTCATCTCATCAACTAACGGATTAACATGGTTTGGTGTTAGATTTGTTTGTCCAGCTTTTCTAATCATCCTTAATATTATCTCTTCATTATCATCAATTGTTGATTGTCCAAAAGGTGTCTGATTAGTTCTCCTCATCCTTACAACAAAAGTATCCACCAAAAGACAGGTTATAAATTTGGAAATTGTTAATAGACAATGTTCATAAAAAAATTAACTCAAGTAGTCTTCATTGTTTCTATTCATCATGTGACTTGAAGTGTACCACTATGCAATATTCTTATTCCCTTATGACATAACAAATAGACATGAGCTCAGCTTTAGACAGTGCGAGACTATACTTTTTAGCTTTCCAGAATAATAGAAAATTGAGTTACAAAATCAATCATAGAACAAGATACTTAATACAAGAATGTTAAAGCACAACAATAGAGCAAAAAAAAAATGCGACAACACAATGAAAAGTATAGCTAAACTAACCTAACTAAACATAATCCTAACTCCAATAGATATCGCATTAAAAACTAGACTGGATAAATCCTAAGCAATCTCTGAAAGAATACAATGTTTGAGGCTAACCTTGGATATAAGACACTTTTTGAAGACCTTAATCTTCAACAAATTTGTTATCAAAGATAGAAGGATGAAAGAAGAGCAAGTTCTGAGACCAAATGTTTGCCCCAAATGGTTGCGGGTCTCAAAACAATTATACTTAGAGCAAATGCACTAGGTGGCTTTTTGCCCGACCAAATGGATAATTTCTTTACAATTATACCCCCAACAGTTCAGTCCCCACACAAAATGCCCCAGTTGACTAAGAGCTCAGGCAAGTCTTGCCTCCCTTTTAAGTCAATCAAATTGCTAAGAAGCAATGACAACCATGTGATAGGTGACATCATCCACTTTTAATTAATAGAATATTCAGTAAGCAAAAGACAATAAATATTCACTCTAAAACACAAAAGGCAAAATTTGCGTCTTACTCTTGTCTTTTTCCCATTGGGGTGTATTTGCTCTTAGGGTTGAGTAGTTTTGTTATACATCGTCTGACTCTTGTCTTTTGCCCATTGGGGTGTATTTTCTCTTAGGGTTGAATTCTTTTGTTATACATCTCTACCGCTCGTTTAACTCTCCAAGATGTGGCCACATGTCCTAATTTTTTGGCAGAATAAGTACATTTACAAGTCCCGCCATTACAAGATTGGTTTTGGAACTAAAAAAGTAACACAATTTTACCACCAAAATGCCTTGTACACACTTGTTACACCCGTGACTTGTATTATTCTTATTCTTCATCACACTTTTTCCCTCCATCTCTACTACAATAAAGCCAAGCCCTTCTTTGGTGTCATTGCCATGACAAAATATTGAAAACTAAAAATAGCCTTAATAATATAAAAACAGACGGAGGAAAAAGAGAGAGGAAGTGTATCAAAAATAAAGGGTTCTTCTATAAATGCACCAGGACAAATCGAATAAAGGACGCGTGATCACGCATTGTGAAGAGAACAGGAAAAAAAACTTCTCAGAGGAAGAAAAAAATAGAGCAGTTTTGATCATCCAAGCTAACTACCGTGGAGTAGTGGGAGCACGACCAGAAATGGGAGTTGATCTGAGTAAATATATATGTCTACTCTCTCTGATCTGAGCACCATAAACTCTATATCCTCTTCGACGCGTGAATCAATTTGGTATCCTCTTTGTACCCATAACAGACTCCCAATTGATGGGTAAGAATGATTAATTCAGTTCAATTGAATCAATTTGTGGATTAGTTTGTTTTCTGATGTGAATCATAGAAAGTCTTGGTGTTTTTAATTTTTTTGATTTCCTTTTCCCTTAATTTGTTACAAAAGTACTGATTCAATAGATAATAAGAACCTGTAAGTTTTCATGAATTAATCTATTTGGTTGATTCAATAGTTTGCCACCAATGCTAACCTGTATATATATCCTTTTCTTCTTCTTTATTCTTCATTTTAGAATTAGTGTATAAATATATTTGTGTATTATCACTATCTATTTCATTAATGGTAACCTTATTTGCTTAGTTCTTTCTTTGGTTATGCAGATGCAGCAAAGAGTTAACAAAGATTTGAAATTGTTATTCATTTGTGGATTAGTAACTCTATGTGAGTCTCATGACCAAGAAAAATGAAGCAAAGTGAGGGAATGGATGAGCCAATACAAAGTCTATTACCAAGGAGTACTGAGCACTAAGTAAGGAACACAAACTATTTTTTTTCCAAATCGTTGATATATGATCAACTGGTATATTTGGTTCAAAGTAGTGTTTTGAGAAAAGTGAATATTCCCCTTTAGTTTAGTTTACTGCATACTTGAGACTGAATATTCCCCTTTAGTTTTATTCACCGCGTACTTGGGACATATCCGTATGTTAAATATATTGAGACTTGATATTAAGAATGTGAGCAAGACCAGAATCGGCCATGAAAATGACCCTTTCTTTTACTTTCAGGGTTTAATACATTAATAGAGACTTGATATAATGAGTTGCTCTCCTTATAGTAAAGATACAACAGAATGAAGATATTTCTTTAAGCTTTCATTTCGTTCCTTTGATACCTTGAAAGTTTAAGATATGCATGTCTACTGTTGTGCTATTTGAATAATTTCATATTTAAAGTGTAAAGAGTCCTTCAACAAGGTTTACTGTTGCCTATGCATGAAAAAAAAAATCTACTGTTGGCTGTGCATGAAGAAAGGTCTTATTTTTTTTCTTCGTTTTCTATATACGCTTAAAATTGTCTTCCATTATGACATATATATAGTGAAGTTTAATTGTACTTTTACAATTTACTGGTTGTGACATTAATTGTGCTCTATATATGAATTTCCTGATTGATTCTTTTTGTAAGAATAGTACATCACCGCCAACCAAGAAAAGAGGTAAACGCAAGTATAAGGAGACATGTTTCGTTATTTTCACAGGTTTGTAAAAAAATATTCTTTGATAATAAAGACACACCCTTCATCAAAGAAAGTTGATATTCAAACATTCTAAAATCTGAACTTTTTATTTTTTCCTCCTTTTCAGGATTAGAACATCGGTGTCAACTAAAGAAAAAGTTACAAAAGGGATTAAGGAGACGTAGTGACGTACTATACAGTGATATAGGCTATAAACTATATATATGGTAATCAACCAATCATATAGTGATATAGGCAATAGATTTCCGATTTTAATTGAATTAATTATCCTTGGAAGGTGTCATAAAAATATATGCATGTGTTGTTTGGTATCTCTCTTATCATCTTAAGCAACGATTCGCCTAGCTGAATAAGAGGCTTACCGCAACACTACTGATTGTGAAACATAACAATATAATGCAGTATTGATCAAAGCCTACATATTATGGTGGTTATCCCATGCACATCACAATTATGAAAAATAAACTAATATATCTTCGATTTTAGTTCAATTTTTAGAGATAGATTAATATATCCGAGCATCCAAACTGAGAATTTAGAAGCAATACAACTGTGTACTCGATAAATATACAAATAATTCGCACGCGTGAGCTGCGACGCTCTTGAATGCGCACGTATGCGCATTTTAAAGAGGTTAGTGTCTATAAATAGGTCACTACATCATGCATTACACAGTTTACACATTCTCTCTAACTGCTCAACAACCTTCATGAGTTCTTCAAAGTTATAGGACAGATATGACTAAACGTGCCCTTTGATCAAATTAAGGGATAGATGGACATCTGTCCTTGTTTTATGTGTTCTTATAGCGCAATTATGGTGCAGTACCCTCTCCTGTGTATACACTACAATAATTACATTAAATTAACTCCAACATACATATATAATGTTTTACGGGCGTAACATTTTTTTTCTTCGAATAATCGTGGTTTTCAAACTCTTGGATGCATGTTTCCTAACTAAGCTTGATGGCTATTCCCTATGTATACAATTCAATGATTACATGAAATTAACTCCCACATACATATAATTCAATGATTACATTAAATTAACTAAGCTTGATCGCATATAAAAGACAACACCTTACACCTAGCCTTCCATATATAATTTGCACATTGCAGAATTATATCTCAAATCGATCTACGGAAATACACAATTTGAATTCGCGGCAAAAGAAGAATGGCAGCTTCCACGCTCAAGCAGAAGCTTCAAGACAAGGTCGCCATAGTCACCGGTGGCGCAAGCGGCATCGGTGAAGCCACTGCGCGCCTCTTTGCTTTACACGGCGCACGCGCGGTGGTCATCGCCGACGTCCAAGACCAGAGAGGCCATGACGTCGCGGCTTCCATCGGCTCTCAGTGCAGCTACTTCCGCTGCGACGTGAGCGACGAGGAACAAATCAAAACCCTAGTCCAGTCGACCGTCCAGACTCACGGTCGGCTCGACATCATGTTCAGCAACGCGGGAGTACTCAGCAAGTCCATGCAGAACGTGCTTGACCTAGACTTGTCAAACTACGACAGGTTGATGGCCATCAACGTACGCGGCTCGGCGGCTAGTGTGAAGCACGCAGCCAGGGCCATGATGGACGGCGGTGTGAGGGGTAGCATTATATGCACGGGCAGCATTGGAGCGACTCAAGGGTCGGAGATCTTCACCGACTACACCGTGTCGAAGCACGCCATTTTAGGGCTAGTGAGGTGCGCGAGTATGCAAGTCGGCAAGCACGGGATACGTGTCAACTGCGTATCCCCTGGGCCCACTCAGACGAATATCATGAATCCGTCTACTTTTATGTTCAAGAGTATGGAAGAGGTAGAGGAGCTGCAGCCGTCGGTTGCGTTGAGAGGAACCAACCAGATGATGATGCCGGAGCATGTGGCCAACGCCGTCGTCTATTTAGCTTCCGACGACTCTCAATTTGTGAATGGTCATAATCTGGTCCTGGATGGAGGATACAAATGTTGATCGAGATCATGTAAGACCTGCATGAACGTCGACTTTTCTATTGTTGTTATTAGGATTATAATAAAATACATACATGATTTGTATGTGTTCGTACTTAGTACATTATTTTATGTAGTCGATCAAGTAGACGAACACCATTGTTTTTATTAACAAAATATATTTGAGAGTGGACAATAGTCGAATAATACAGCCAAAGCAACTGATCGATCATCTTAGTCGTTATTCATGTAAATTAATGAGATATTGAAGCGAGCCAGCTCCTTCGTCCGCTCACCGTACGCGAAGCCATCAGACAAAAAGCATAATGTTCAAACAATATATATGATTTTGAGGCCAATAATGCGCTCCCTTAAAATCAAAGGTTAATGTTACGGTTGGATAATTTGGAGAACCTACGTAGGTGTTTCGTTTTGTCGAGTAATACTAATGACAAAACATACTCCCGCTGAATAAAAAGCTTCAAGACAAGGTGGGCAGGTGGCAACTGGCAAAGGTCACCGTTGCTGACGCCGGAGCTCGTGGCGAAGGGGGTGATGTTTCTCTCTTGTGTGCTGTGATCAAGTTGTGTGTGTGTGTTGGCTCCTCCAACCACTACTGGAGGAGGGAATCGGGGCGACGTAGTTATATTTCTACGTCGCTCCGATTTTATATGAGGCGACGTACATTGCCTTTGATAAAAAGTACGTTGCTTCAAAAAATCGAGGCGACGTAGATTGAAGTACGTCGCTTCAACAAACTGAGGCGACTAGTTTTTCATTCGAAGCGACTAAACTAATCTACGTCGCGTCAAGAAAAATCTAGGCGACGTATATTGAGCAATCTACGTCGCCTAGATTTTATTCGAAGCGACGTAGATTATTTTGGTCGCTTCGAATCAAATCGAGGCGACGTAGATTTCTCAATCTACGTCGCCTCGTTTTTTTTAAATCTGGATCTACTCTTCTTCTTAAAGTCAACCCGTTCATAAAGTTAGAATTTTAGAAAAACAGTTCCCCGTCGTTCTGCAGCTGTTTTGGGCGATTTTGGGGAGAAATTAGAGGAAATTGAGAAAGAAGGTTGTTCTTGCCATTGATTTGATTCTTGAGTAAGGTTAGTTTGATTTGTATCTCTTTAACCCTCTTTATGACCATAATATGTTAAATTAGAAGTGAAATTGAAGTTTTGGTGAAATGTTTGAAGTTGAATTGAATTTGGTGTTATGTTGTAGTGGCGCAGCGTATCGATGGTAACTCAGCTCAAATCTAGGGATTTATGTAAATCTCTAGAGACCTGACTTCTTGGATTGATGAACTTAATCAAATCAATACAAGGCTCTTGAATTGATGACAGAATCGAATCAATGCAAGGCTTTAGAGGAAAAAACTCTAGTTTATTATCTTTCCAAAAACTGAATATTAAAGCCAACTTACAATGCCTTATATAGGACTTAAGAGGCGGTTATAATAACCTAACTCTCTTTAAAATAGGAAATCTAACAAATAAAGGAAATCTAATAACAACCGACATAGGAGACTAGTAGCTTGGCGGTGAAGGTATTATGATGCTGCATCAGGTCCCCCGGGGTTAGAAGGATTCGACCTCGAATCAGGAATCAGGTCTGGTGGAGCATACCGAGATAGATAGCGTACATTGAAGACATCGGAAGTGTTGATGTGTGCTGGAAGTTGTAAGCGGTACGCATTGTCATTAATTCGCTCTAAGACGGTAAGAGGACCTATCTTTTTAGCTTTAAGCTTGTTGTACGCATGAGCTGGCATTCGATCTTTAGTGAGAAATGCCCAGACATGATCACCAGGTTCAAAGAGCACACGACGGCGGCGAGAATCAGAAGCAGCTTTATACTTTGAAGAAGATGACTCTAGATTGTTGACAACTTGTGTATGAACTCTATGAATGTTGTCGATAAAATCATCAGCGACACCATGAAGACGTGTTCGGTCCGGCAGAGTAGTTAAATCCAGAGGACCACGAGGAAGAAGACCATAAACGACCTGAAACGGACTGAAACCCGAGCTCCTCTGGAGGGAATGATTATGAGCAAATTCTGCTTGAGGAAGCTTAGAATCCCAAGTTTTGATAGAATCGCCCACAAGACAGCGAAGTAAATTGCCCAACGATCTATTAGTCACCTCCGTTTGACCATCCGTTTGAGGATGATAAGCCGAGCTCATGTCTAAACTAGTACCCAACATCTTCCATAAAGACCGCCAAAAATGACTCAAGAACCTAGAATCACGATCTGAAACTATAGAAGTGGGCAACCCGTGGAGTCTGTACACCTCACGAAAGAACAGAGTTGCGACCTGGAGTGCGTCTGTTGTTCGTTTACATGGAACGAAGTGCACCATTTTGGAAAAGCGATCCACTATGACGAAGATGGAATCAAATCCCCGTTGCGTACGAGGAAGACCCATGACGAAATCCATACTGATGTCAGACCATGGCTGTGTCGGAATCGGTAACGGAAGGTAGAGACCGGCGTTCGTGGCATGTCCTTTCGACGACTGGCAAACTGTACAGCGTTCAACAAAACGCGCAACATCACGGCGTAAACTCGGCCAAAAATACGACTGAAAGAGCAAATGTAAAGTCCTGTCGCGACCGATATGTCCTTCATTATGAATCTCAGAAATAAGATGAAGCCGGAGGCTGCAATCTGGGATGCAGAGTCGATCCCCACGAAAGAGAAACCCCTCATGAAGTGTGAAATCTTGAGAACGACCAGCCTGAATATCAAGGAGAATCCGACCAAAGAAATCGTCAGAATCATACATATCGGCAAAAGCTGCAAATCCCGGGACTGAGGCGTGAAGAACACCGAGTAAAGAATGGCGACGGCTCAGCGCATCAGCCACCCGATTTGAAACACCCGACGTGTGTTTAATAACAAACGTAAATTGCTGCAAGTAAGACACCCATGCTGCATGCCGAGCCGAGACCTTATCTTGGCTACTAAGGTGTTTCAACGCATCGTGATCGGTAAAGAGAACAAATTCTTTATGGTAAAGATAATGCCTCCAATGTTTGATTGCTTGAATCACTGCGTAAAACTCCACATCGTAAGTACTATAACGCAGCCGAGCTCCCGACAACTTTTCACTGAAGAACGCGATTGGCCGGTTACGCTGACTCAAGACAGCACCAATGCCTAGTTTAGAAGCATCACAATGGAGTTCAAAAACTTGAGTGAAATCAGGTAGAGCCAGAACAGGGGCCGTAATTAACTTAGTTTTAATGGTCTCAAATGCGTCAGATGCCTCTGGAGTCCAAATAAAGGGACCGTCGCGACGAATGCAATCAGTGAGAGGCGCCATTAAACTACTAAACTGCGGCACAAATCGGCGATAAAACGAAGCGAGGCCATGAAAGCTCCGTGCTGCAGATAACGTTGTCGGAGTAGGCCACGATTTGATCGCCTCAACTTTTCCTGGATCGACGGCGAGCCCTTCCGCTGAGACGATGTAGCCAAGGAAGTGAACTTGAGAAGAACCAAATTCACACTTTTTTAGCGTGGCAAAGAGCTGATCACAACGAAGAACAAGTAGCACCTCCTTTAAGTGTGCAAGATGATCGGCTAGGGATGTGCTGAAGATGAGAATATCGTCAAAGTACACCACCACGAATTTACCAATAAAGGGCCGGAGAGATTGATTCATAACGCGCATAAAGGTGCTTGGTGCATTGGATAATCCGAAAGGCATGACAAGCCATTCAAACAGACCTTCCCGAGTTTTAAACGCAGTTTTCCACTCGTCTCCTGGGCGAATTCGTATCTGATGGTATCCACTTCGAAGGTCCAACTTAGAGAAAATCGTTGCAGCACCAATCTGGTCCAAAAGATCGTCGAGACGAGGTATGGGAAATCTATAGCGCACTGTAATTTTGTTTATTGCGCGGCTATCAACACACATTCTCCATGATCCATCTTTCTTTGGTATAAGTAAGGCGGGGACTGCACAGGGACTCAGACTTTCACGTAAGTATCCTTTGACAACGAGATCCTCAACCTGACGCCGAAGCTCCTCATGCTCGCTAGGACTCATGCGGTAATGAGCTCGATTAGGAAGGACAGCATCGGGAACTAGATCAATGTGGTGTTGAATATCGCGAAGAGGCGGAAGGCCGGATGGGAGCTCGCTGGGGAAGACGTCGTAAAACTCGTCCAAAAGACCTTTAAAGTTATCTGGAATTGAGGGAACAGAGGATTCGGTCGGAGGGTTGATTAAAATCAGAACTCGTCCCTCTTCACGAAGTGTATGCTCAAAAGGTTTGCGCTGGAGAATTAAGACAGGTGCTGACGACGTGCTCTGCTTCTCAGGCGGAGATGGTTGAAGTGTGAAATTACGATCATTGTAACGGAAGCTGTAGGTGTTGAGATAACCATCGTGTTGGACACGATGATCAAAGATCCAAGGACGCCCTAAGAGTAGGTGGCAAGCGTCCATTGGTGCTACATCACAGTGAATTTGATCCTTAAAAGTGCCTCCCACGGAAAAAGATATAAGAGCACGACGAGTAATCATCAACTCTGTTTTCTGGTCCAACCAAGCTAGTTTGTAGGGACAAGGATGAAGTTCCGTTGATAGTTGGAGTTTATTGACGACGTCTTCAGCAACCACGTTTTCGCTACTACCGGAGTCGATAATAAATTTGCAAACCTTGCCTGCAATAGTACATTTGGAGTGGAACAGGTTATGTCGTTGAGGGTTGTCCTCAATATGGCGGGGAGCGAGACACACACGCCGAACCATTAAGCACGGGCCACTGTCTGCGACAAGATCCACGGTCGCCTCAAGATTTTCTGGAACTTCCTCATCGTAAATTACTTCCACATCGTTGCCGGCAGTATCAAGGAGAAGCCCCCTGCGATTTCTTTTCGGACAGTTGGACTGACGGTGACCGACCTCACCGCAAGCGAAACAACGAAGCGACGATGGACGCTGTGCTGGCTTGTCCGTCCAAGGCACGATGGCAGTATCAGGTTGCTGGGGGAGCGGATCATCAGTCGGGGTAGAATTCAGTTGTGGCTGAGCAGTACGTGGCGAACGTGAGTTAGGCCATGAAAAATTGCTCCTAGTTTGCGACTCAATGGTGATTGCTTGCTGGTGAGCTTCTGACAACGTCAATGGATTAAATAAGTTGATGGTGTGCTGGATTTGTTGACGAAGACCGGCAGTGAATCGAGCAACTAATTGACGTTCTGAATCTTGAATGTCGACGCGAGTAAGCAGCAAAAAAAATTCAGTCGAGTAATCAACCACAGAACGTGTACCCTGGCGTATGTTATGAAGACGCTGGAACATGATCTGGTCGTAATTATACGGTAAGAATGTATTCTTGAGCTTCGATTTCAACTTGTCCCATGACAGAATTTTAGGCTTCTCGAGGCGAGCTCGAGTCGATTTCAATTGTGTCCACCATGCTGCTGCTCTGTTGCGAAATCGCATTGTAAGAACAGGAACACAACGGTCCATTGGTGCTCTTTTGAATTCTAGGATTTCTTCAACCGTGACAATCCAATCGAGAAGTTCTTCAGCTGAAGAATTGCCATGGAATTTCGGAATCTCAGTTTTAAATCCCTTTTCCCACTGAAAACCTTCATCAACTCCGAGACCAGCATCATGAGCACGTGCGTGGTTATGACGGGGTAGAGCAAAAGGATTATCAGCCATCAGGTTCTCATCTATATCGTCTTCTCCATCTGTTTCGTCAGCTTGATCATTGGCGAGTGGTGGAATGTGGCGCTGAACGTTGAGGTTTTGAATGGCGGCGGTGAGAGCTTGCATCTGAGCTTGAAGCTCAGCGATTGCATCACGGGTGATTTCGGCTTCGGTTCGAACAGGTGCTCGACGAGGTCTTGGCATGGTGACAGCGTATCGAGGAGCGTAGCAAAGCTCTGATACCAACCTGGCGCAGCGTATCGATGGTATCTCAGCTCAAATCTAGGGATTTATGTAAATCTCTAGAGACCTGACTTCTTGGATTGATGAACTTAATCAAATCAATACAAGGCTCTTGAATTGATGACAGAATCGAATCAATGCAAGGCTTTAGAGGAAAAAACTCTAGTTTATTATCTTTCCAAAAACTGAATATTAAAGCCAACTTACAGTGCCTTATATAGGACTTAAGAGGCGGTTATAATAACCTAACTCTCTTTAAAATAGGAAATCTAACAAATAAAGGAAATCTAATAACAACCGACATAGGAGACTAGTAGCTTGGCGGTGAAGGTATTATGATGCTGCATCATGTAGTTTTAGTGTTTGAATCATTGAATTGTGTTAAATCATGTTATGGGTTCATGAATAATGTTTGAAATTTGGTAAAGTTTAGTGAAATTTATTGATGATTAGAAGTGAAATTGAAGTTTTGGTGAAATGTTTGAAGTTGAATTGAATTTGGTGTTATGTTGTAGTTTTAGTGTTTTAATCATTGAATTGTGATAAATCATGATATGGGTTCATGATTAATGTTTGAAATTTGGTTAAATTTAGTGAAATTAATTGATGATTAGTGTAGATTATGTGTATTCGAGCCTTAATTAGTAGTGTTATTAGTGTTAATCATGAAATCGAACGTATGGCTATATATAATTGTGGTGTTTATCAACTTAGAACTCCCGTTTGAGAATGAACAACTCATCTAGTTGATCGAGTTGAGTTGTTGATTCTCGAATTGTCCCATTTTTGGACACTTTAGGTGAACATGACTTTGTTGATCCTTTTGCTATTCATGTGATTTCAGTTTCAGTTTTGGGATATGGTTTCGACAGTGTCTCCTTTAAATGTTCCCCGAGTGCAAATTAGGTTGTTTAGATATGTGTGCACTCGGGGAACTGTAGGGAGATGCTGCCGAAATTTCCCTAAACTGGAGCTGAAACGCATGGGTGCAAAAGCGTTGACAAATGTCGTGTTCCCCTGAAGGGGATAGGACCCAACCCGGAGGCATAAGGCGAAGAAGTGTGGGGTTTTGGTTGAATCGCAAATGTGGCGTGGTAACTTTGTTCATATTGATTGTTTATGTTGACAGGAAACATGGACGGACTCCCAGACAAAACTTGGATGACATATCATCGTGCTGATCCAAGGTACATCACAGGCATATTCGAGTTCATGAATTTTGCCCGGCTACATAGTAACGGAGCCGATTATTACTACTGCCCGTGCAAACGTTGTAAGAACGGTCCGTTCAAGGTTACTATGGATGTCATGTATCATCACTTATCACACAATGGTTTGAGTCCTACTTATACAGTCTGGCACCTTCACGGGTAAGTTTCTGGTGAACCGGCAATGCTCAGTCAACGAAGACAGTGGCTTCAAGACAGAGTCGGTCCTTCTAGTGGTGCCGGTCCTTCAGTGAACCCGCAGTTGGAGATTCTACATGATGCATATCCCTATTATCCTGGACACCATGCAGATGCACCCCAACAATTTGTGGAAGATAATTCGGGCATGAACTTCAATGACATGGTAGACGATGATTATGAAAAGTACGATAGATTATTGAAGGAGTCACAAACCCCATTATATGAAGGCAGTGAGGAAACTGTTTTGAGTGTCATATTAGATGCAATGGAAATGAAAAATGAAAATGGATGGTCGGACACAAGTGTTGACTCTTTATGTATTTACATTAATAAACTTCTTCCTAAAGGGCACACATTCCCCTGTTCATACTCGAGAATAAAAAAAATCTTGAGTGATCTTTCACTGGGTTACGAAAGAATTGATGCGTGTGAGTTTAACTGTGTGTTGTTCAGGGGGGCGCTTGTAAACGAGAGGATTTGTCCAGTGTGTTATTCTGAAAGATATAAGCCATATACGAATGATATTCCCAAAAAAATAATTCGTAACTTCCCTCTAACACCAAGGTTGAAGCGCTTGTTTATGTCCCCACACACTGCCAAGCATATGCGATGGCTGGGGGAGCGGATATGCGTGGCTGGTAGCCTCAGCCACCCAGCTGACGGAGAAGCGTTTCAACATTTTGACAGAACTTTTCCAGGTTTTGCACGGGACTGCAGGAATGTGCGCCTTGGAGTAGCAACAGACGGTTTCAATCCATTCGGAACAATGGGAATTTTGCATAGTACATGGCCCGTTGTTGTGATGCCGTACAATCTACCACCATCAATGTGCATGAAGAAGGAATATAACATGTTATCAGTGTTGATTCCAGGCCCTAAATCTCCCGGAAAGTGCCTTAGTGTACTCATTGAGCCGATGATCGAGGAGCTAATACATTTATGGGTCGTTGGAGTCCATACGTTTGATCGAGTAGACAATGAGGTATTCTTGATGAAGGCAGCGGTAATGTGGACTATTAGCGACTTTTCAGGTTTAGGGATGCTTGCGGGGTCAACTGTGAAAGGGTACAAGGCATGTCCAATCTGTCTAGATGAGCTAACTTCAGAGCATATATGTGGGAGGATAGTTTATGAAGGTCATCGAAAATGGCTCCACCAAGATCACCCTTGGAGATTGAGCAAGGCCTTTAACGGGAAGGAGGAGTTTGGCGGAAGACCCTATCGTAAGAGTGGAGATGAAATTTTGGAGGACGTTAGGTCAAACGTTTACCCTATTCTTAGCCAACATGAAGACTTGAAGGTGCCGTACAATCCGAATAACAGACAGTGTTGGACTCACGAAAGCATATTTTGGAAGCTGCCGTATTGGTCATCATTGAAGATCAGACATTGCCTAGATGTCATGCACATTGAAAAAAATGTGTGTGACAACATCCATGGAACCATTTTTTCGATTGAATCGAAGTCTAAGGATGGTCCAAAAGCTCGCGCTGCTTTGAAGAAGAGGAATGTGCGAAAAAACCAGTGGCAAAGAGCGGGTGACTTGGGTACGGGGAAAGTTCCTCATGCACCCTTTTTAGTTAAAAAGGATGATCTAGAAGATGTGTTCCAGTGGTTCAGGGATGTTAAGTATCCTCTTGGTTATGCAGGTAGTTTGAGAAGTAAGGTGAAAGTAAGTTCCCCGTCACAGTTTTATGGATTGAAGACGCATGATTGCCATGTCTTGCTTCAACGTCTTCTTCCTGTGGTTATCAGAGGGTTCCTGCCAGAAAACGTTGTGAAGCCATTGATAGCACTGTCAAATTGGTTTCGTTAACTATGCAGTAGGGAGCTTAAGAAGGAGGTTGTGCGTAACATGGAAACTGAGATAGTGATGATTCTCTGCAATTTGGAGCTCATATTTCCTCCACATTTTTTTACATCTATGGTTCATCTCATGGTTCATCTGCCCGAACAAGTATTCCTTACAGGTCCAGTACACTATACATGGATGTATCCAATTGAAAGGTAAAATGTTTTGTTATTGCTAATATTATGTTCGTTGTGTAATATGTCGGCAATTAGGAAAATATTGTACTAATCTTGAGTGGTGTTTTTGCAGGCAATTAGGAAAATATAAAAAGTCAATGAGGAATACACATTACCCGGAATGTAGTATTGCTGAACAGTACCCCGTACATGAGTCGGTGACGTATTGTAAGGCTTATCTCAGACGGATGGACAACGAAGATATCGACACTTCCATAGCTGGGTGGAATGTCAGCTGTGTTTCACTCTTAGTAAGACCAGATATTATCGAGACTCGTCGCCAGTTCAGGTTGACTGAGGCAGAGACTGCTGAGGCTCACTGGCAAGTCTTGGTGGAAACAGACAAGGTCAAACCTTACCTAGAAGAACATCTCAGAAGGTTCAAAGCTAAAAATGGTGAAGATTTCGACGAGCTTCGTCGGAGGAGGAGTTTTCTTCGATGGTTCTTAACATGGGTACATATGCCTATTAATTCTTGTAAGGTTCTTTGAGGGTTTATAACACTTATCTCTAACTTCTCTTAACACTTATCTCTCAGGTGTCCCTTAAAGAACAAAACTCGGACCCGAGCTTGGTTGCAGGAATAAAGTCATTAGCTCAAGGACCTCAGCAATGTCGGGTTTATAAGTCGTGTTATGTGAACGGTGTCAAGTTCACCTCATTTGATAGAGATCAAAGAACCGTGACTCAAAACAACGGTGTCATGATAGATATGGGTTCATCCAAGTTCTACGGCCATGTTAACTACGTGGTCGAAGTATTATATGCAGGCCGTATGCCAGTGGTGTTGTTTAAGTGCACATGGCACAACTCCGAGGACCCTGAAAATCTTGACACCGTTATAATTGATCATGGACTGATATCAGTGAATACAAACAATAGTTACTATGAGGATTCACCCTTCATAATTGCAACCAAAGCAAAACAGGTCTTCTACATAGACGATCCAAAGGCTGGTGGTACTTGGAAGGTAGTACAAGAAATGTCGCACCGCAATGTCTACAGCGTCGAAGTACTCGCCATAGATGAAAACATATCGCGTACAAGAGATCATATATTCGAGCCTTACCAAGAGGAGACTCCCACGGTGATACAATTTTACCCAGATTTTCAACTACTTTTGGACGAAGAAGGAGACGAGGACGAGGACGAGGACGACGAGGACGAGGACGAGGATGACGAGGACGAGGAGGACGAGGACGAAGACGAGGACTAAATTCATAATATTATTATGAATTTGAAACCTAAATTCGCATTTTCTTTAAAGCATAATTTATGTATTCGATAAAATAGTACTAACTTCATAATTCCAAACTTCATAAATAAATTGAAGCGACGAAGAATTCAACCTTTGTTAGTATCTCCAAATTTAAGCGACGTAGATTGATCAATCTACGTCGCTTCATTTATTCAAAAAGAAAAAAATTAAGAAAATTAAAAATAAATACAAACTAAAGGAAGCGACGTATGTTGTAATATACGTCGCTTAGAACTAAAGGAAGCGACGTATATTGCAATATACGTCGCTTCAAACTAAAGGAAGCAACGTAGATTGAGTTATATGTCGCGTGAACGTATTAAGAAAGCCAACGAGGCGACGTAGATTGAATTATTTGTCGCTTCAATTAATCTAAGCGACGTAGATTGAATTCTACGTCGCCTAGTTGGCTCTATAATCCCAGAAGCACTGTTTCTTTCTTCTTCTTCTCATTTCGTTTCCTACCCTATTCTTTTCTGTTCGAGCCCTAATTTCCCTCCACCAAATCGACCTCGCCCCAAATTCATTTCCCTCCACCAAATCGACCTCCCCAAATCTCAACTCGGAACTCGTTTCAATTTCCCTTCCCGATCAATCTCGTTTCCATTTCCCCTCCACCAAATCCCCTCCACCTCTTCGTAAACCCCCTCGATTGAATCCCTAACCCAGATTTCGAATAACCCCCTCGCAGCACAGAGAAGAAGGGAAGAAGGAAGACGAAGGAAGAGAGGTTTTGGTGTGGTTCTGCTAAACCGAGAGCTTGAAGAAGGTGAGTTTGGATTGTGATTTTTTATTGTGAGTTTGGATTGTGATTTTTATTGGATTGTGATTTTTTATTGATTGAATTTGGATTGTGATTTTTTATTGGTTTGTTTAGGTTTGGTTGCTGCAAATTCTGGTGTGGTTCTGCTAAACCGAGAGCTTGAAGAAGGTGAGTTTGAGATTCTTTGGTTGCTGTTGTTTTATGTTCTACTTTACCACTTTGATTGTTAATATGGTTCATTGTTGAAGAATAATCATTGGGTGATGTTTCTGTTTATATGGATGAGTTTTTGATGAATTCGGTATGAAAATACATTTGTGTAACCATTTGTTGAATATGGTTCATTGTTGAAGAATATGGTTCATTGTTTCTGTTTATATGGATGAAGGTTTGAAGAATATGGTTCATTGTTGAAGAATAATCATTTGTTTTGATACATAGCATAGTTGTGAACTGAAAATAGATTGTGAGCAAAATTGTGTAACCATCTGTGGCCATCAATCTGTGTAAAATAAACACTGTAAGCTATATGTGAGGATAAGCTATATGTGTTTTGTGATAAATGAATGTGATTCTTCCTGTGCGAATGCGATAAGCTATATGTATTTTGTGATGATAAGCTATATGTGATGGTACTTCGGTTCATACTCTTTTTGATATCTAACCCAACAAACGAAAATAAAATAAAAGCGACTTGCTATATGTGATGATAAGCATGAATGTTTCTGTATTGTTCGATATGTTCGTTCTTAGTCATCTACATGCTTCTTCTTTTTTTCATATGGAGAAAAACTAGACATAGTGACATGATCAGAATTTGGTTAACTGCACCAATGGAAATATATTATCGAGAATATGCGTAACCTAGGTAACTATAGCATTATAGAAGTACAAACGAGTAAATCATCTAATTAATACATAACAGTTTAGTTTTAATAGAATGGCTCCCGGAGATACTGGATACAAGAGGAAGAAAGCGGCGATCCAGCGTCGTGAAGCGGCAGCGGCGGCAGCTGCGGAGGCGGCGGAGGCGGGGTGGCGAGCATTCAGCAGAGATGGGGCTTCCGGGTCGGGTTGCCCCACGGGACAATCGGCGACCCCGACGATTCCAGAAGCTCCCATGTTAACGCCCGCCCCTCCACTTGAGGATGCGATTCCTCAAGTGGATGACAGCGACGCCCCTACGGCGTCACAGCACCCTCCTGCCCTCAGCATCCGGTGCAAGAAGACCAAACTCCCCGACATGGTCGACATGGCAACCGGAGATCCGACGACGCAACAGCGCGGAGTCGTTGTCGGGACGAAGACGGAGTACCTCGTCCGGATGAACAACAATAGGCGACTACAAGTCGCTTACTCTACGAGGCATCGAGGGCCTGCGACGAGGGAAATGAGGAGTCTCATGTGCAGAGACATCGGTAGCATCATCCGCGGAAAAGTTCCAATGCTTGCACCTAGCTTCTTGGGACTTAGCGCCTCGCATCGCGATATCGTCAGTAACAGTCTTGAGGTATACTTACTGGCCTTAGCTTACTTACCTACTTGTAGTAAATGTAAATATAACTTTTACATAACGGAATTTAAATGTGTTGTGCTAGACGAACTACGACATCCCGGCGACTGATGTGGAGATGTGGAACTTCATTGATGCGACGGCGCAAACAATCTACAAGGATTGGAAGTACGATTGCCATCAACATTATCTCCACGTCAGCCAGGAGACTCCGGCCGAGTTTCTCGGGAGGGAAGACCAATGGGCGTGGTTAAAAGCCCACTTCGAAGACCCTGCTTACTTGGTGAGCTTCATAAACTATCCACACCGTTTTGGTAGCCAACATTCGAAAAATATTCATGTTTATCTATTCTTATTTTAAAATGATTTTTGTGTGTGTGTGGCAGCGATTGTGTGAACGGAACCGAGGAAACCGAAACAAGAACAAGGAGCAGCAGCTCAACCACCATTCGGGATCCCTCGCCCTCTCGTACCGAAGCGAGGTGTTGGAGAAGGAGGGTCATAGAGCGCCCGCCGTCCAGACGTGGATTAACGTATACCAGCCGGAGAGGAATGCGGCTGAGAAAGTGGTAAGCTCAAATAGGTTCACGTTACGTTATTTCAATTATTTTTGTTTACTATATTGTAATATTATTTATTTTATCTATTTTAATTGAGCAGGCGGCAGTGAAGCGTCGACTCGATGAAGTCTTGTCGCAACAAGATAATGTTGCGGGCCCAGTTGACGGCGAAGAGGTTTCCCAACCCCAGCATCTTCCTCTTGATACACAAATAAATATCATAGAGGAAGAGGTGGGTTCAAGGCCCGGGACCTCTATAAGAGGTAATAAATCTCCTAAACCACCGTCGTTCATCTCGATTTACGTTTTCCTTTATTTTGGTTTACGATATAGTTTACTAATATTTGTTCTTGTTCGACGTTACAGGGGTGGGGCGCGCTCTCACACGCGACCCCAAACCGAGAGGAGGGGCCCGGGTACAGGAACGCCAAATCCTAATGCAAAAGGAGATCGCTGAAGCCAAAGAGGCGGCGCGCAGATCGACCGAGGAGGCGCGCAGATCGACCGAGGTGGCGCAGAAGGCCATAGCGTATTACAATGCGCTCACCCAAAGGATGCAAGAAATGGAGGCCATGATGTGATCATTCCAGGCTGGGAGTCAACAACCTCAAGCTCCTCCACCACCTCCTGGCTCGTAAACTGTATCTAGGCTCCCAAAAAACTTGATTTGTGTAAACTTGATTTGTATAAACTTTTAACGTTTTGATTTGTGATTGAATGCGTTTTTGTGGTTGAATGCGTTTTTGTGTTTGTAAATTGCGATAGGTCGTGACTTGGTACAATAATATTTAATTTTTATTTTTTTTATTTTTGCATATATGAGGCGACGTAGATTGAGCAATCTACGTCGCCTCGTTGTCTAAATAAAGAAAAAAAATATAAAATAAATACATTACGGCGACGTAGATTGATCAATCTACGTCGCTTTGTTTATTCCAAAATAAAAAAAATAAAAAGTAAATACATTGAAGCGACGTAGATTTCTCAATCTACGTCGCTTTGTTTATTTAAAAAGAAAAAAAAATAAATATTAAATACAATGAAGCGACGTAGATTGATCAATCTACGTCGCTTGGTTTATTCCAAAATAAAAAAAATAAAAAGTAAATACAATGAAGCGACGTAGATTGCTCAATCTACGTCGCTTTGTTTATTTAAAAAGAAAAAAAAAATATTAAATACAATTAAGCGACGTAGATTGCTCAATCTACGTCGCTTTGTTTATTCCAAAATAAAAAAAATAATAAGTAAATACAATTAAGCGACGTAGATTGCCCAATCTACGTCGCTTTGTTTATTTAAAAAGAAAAAAAATAAATATTAAATACCATGAAGCGACGTAGATTGAGCAATCTACGTCGCCTCGTGTATTAAAAAAAACAAAATTAACAATAAATAAAATGAAGCGACGTAGATTGCTCTCAATCTACGTCGCTTAAGTGGAAGCGACGTAAAAGTATTTACGTCGCGTGAAATGGAATGAAGCGACGTAGATTGGATCTACGTCGCCCTAATGGTGGCGTGATCAATCTGAAGCGACAAGACGAGGCGACGTAGTTTTGGTCACAAGAAATCGAGGCGACGTAAAATCCATCCGAGGCGACCACCTTTCTACGTCGCCCCGATTCCCTCGTCCAATAGTGAACAGTAATGACTGCAACTACATCCATTGCGAGTGACATGTAAAAACTCTCAGTTCATGGTAGTAGATAGAAGCGTGGACTACATATTGCGTGTGATCTTGATAACATATATCGATTAGGTTGCATGTCTAATTGTCCATTATTAAAGTTGGAAACTTACGTTGATTAGTTAAACAGGTTGTTTGACACAAAAATCTCTCCAGAGGGTTCGAGAGATATTGCAAATTGTTTCTTTTCTTCGGTTGTGCTTCGTGCACTGACGTGCCACTGTCTTATGACAGAATGTAAAATTTGTAGGTTAGTCGCTACTGACTTCTTAATAAGCGATTTAGACGAGGAAAGCATCAATCTCGCTTGAATAGATCATTCTTGCCTAGTGACCTAGAACTTTTTGTTTTCGTGTCTCTAGCTGAGCCACAAAAATTGATACTCTACACTCCTCCTGGTGTAAAGCAGAGCAATCTCCTTGACGCGGTGTTGAGAACACAAAGGTGTTGCGTCCTTAAACCTTGAAACTCTCACTCTTCTTGATGACAAGCCTCTTGATCGTTGATTGCAAATTTTTTCGTCCTTGAATTGCAAAAATCTCACGCTTTTCGGGTGACAACTCTCTTGATAGGTGTTTGCAAGGGTTTTCTCGTGATGACTCCTCCTGGTGTAAAGCAGAGCAATCTCCTTGACGCGGTATTGAGAACACAAAGGTGTTGCGTCCTTGAACCTTGAAACTCTCACTCTTCTTGATGACAAGCCTCTTGATCGTTTATTGCAGATTTTTTCGTCCTTGAATTGCAAGAATCTCACGCTCTTCGGGTGATCACTCTCTTAATAGGTGTTTGCAAGAGTTTTCTCGTGATGAGAAGGATAGTTTGTTGGGAGTAAAATATGTATTTGATTGAGGATCTCTTTCTAATCGATTTTCTTCCCTTTATATAGAATTGAAGATCGTAGTCGCATTCTACTTCACTTGGAACTCTTCTAGTATCTGTAGTTAGACTTGCAGTACAACTCTAAGTAATCAATAAAACTCATCTGATTCTTATCTCTAAACCTTCCAACAGAGTCCTACTTATTATAGGAAATGTTAGATAAAAGCAGCCGCATGGATCAACCTTTAACATTATTTCCTTCAAGTCGATTACGACCTGAACTCACACACTCCACTCAGGCCGCTCGCCTAATCCATCCCTCAAAATCCAATAGGAAATATTTTATTTCGGGCCCAAATACATGTATCTATATATGAGTGATTCTACAATGTGCGGAGCACAAATGTGCAGAGAGGTAATCGACGGTCTGCTTTCTCTCATGCACTATTCACATAAGTCTAACGCAACAAAAATTGTGACAAATATCCCGCACACTTGTGCTCCGCACACTATAGTATAGTGTGCACTCATCTATATATTATCCATCTGAAGAAGAAAAAGTGACTAATGATGGTGCTCGATACTCCATTCCAACTTCCTTCAGAAATATCATCTGAACTCTCACGTATATAGCTCTCCCTGGCTAATTAACAAAGGGGTCTACTCGTACACTTGTGACATGAAAAGACTAATAATATAACTAGTGCACGTTTCAAA
Source organism: Geum urbanum (assembly GCA_946800695.1). Taxonomy (NCBI): domain Eukaryota; kingdom Viridiplantae; phylum Streptophyta; class Magnoliopsida; order Rosales; family Rosaceae; genus Geum; species Geum urbanum. The sequence goes on along the minus strand of OX327012.1, from coordinate 49,017,371 downwards.
ATAAAACTAGTAAGCGTTTCCGTTAGAGACTTTCCTAATTGAGTGAATGTTATCAAAATGCCTTGTACATATACAGCTCTTCCTTACTCATGTTGCCTCGAGCTAGCCTCGATCAACTCCTCAACATGAGCAACAAATTAGAAGGCAAAGTAGCCATAATCACCGGCGGCCCAAGCGGCATTGGAAAGGCCACGGTGCCCCTCTTTGCCTCTCACGGCGCGCATCCACGGTGGTCATAGTCGACATCCAAAACGATATCGGCCTTTAGCTAGTTGAATCGATTGGATCCAACACATCCAGCTACGTAAAATGCGACGTAGCCGATGATGAACAAGTGAAGACCATGGTGGAGACGATGGTCCAAAAATACAAACGGCTAGACATCATGTTCAGCAACGCAGGAATGATCAACCTACAGAAAAAGCAGACGGTCGTCGACCTAGACTTTGTAGCATTTGACCGTTTGCTCGACCCGAACGTGAGAGGCATAGCTTCCTGATAGGTGCATATTTATGCAATGTTTCTATGTTTAATATTACTTTATATTTAGTATTTTTGTTATGTTTTCAGCATTTTAATTATGTTTATTTGTTTTATAGGTTTTTGGAGAATAATGATTAAAAGCTGAATTAATGGACTTTCCTGGGTCAACAAGGAGAAGCAATGAGCTAGCAAGGAGTTAATGGATTAAGTCCAATGAATGAATGGATTGTCAAAGCCTTAAGTCATTTGGTTTCATCCCAATTAATGTATATAATCCAAAACAAATCAGTTTTGGGGATTAATAAAAGAGGAACAAGTTCACAAGGACTAGAAGACTATCACAAGGCATTCAAGAAGGAATTTCGGCAGACCAAGGAGAGCTCCACCATATTTCGAAACTCTATCCTATTTTCTGTAATTTTCTTTCATCTATTCTTTTTCTTAGCTTCCATGGTTAGAATGAGGAGCTAAACTTTATTTGTTAGGGGCTGATCGAAGCCCTATACATGTTTTGATCGTGAACCCCAGTGATTTACATAACTTTTTGATGAGAATTTATTCACTATTTTATCACTGTATGATTTCTTGCATATGTGTCTTTGGTTAGAAACTTAGATGTGTATGTTAGGATCTATTGTCTTGAATGTGTAGGTGACGATCAATCAGTGCATATTCTGTAGAGATGAGCAGCTTAATACGTTGTGTGAATTAGTTTCAAGGTGATGCAAGGCACTCATCCATAGTTGCTCTAGAAGTCTTGTTGTTGTCTCAAACATCCTACATATCGTAATGACTTAGTTTAAGTTGATTTTGGACCGATCGAAGAAGTACCATATCTCTTAAGTTAAGATCAAGTTAAGTTAGGGTAAATCAACCGGTTTAACATGTCAAGCACGAGGGTGTAAGGTGTATGCGACTTAATCACAGCGTGTACATGGGAAACATTCATTTGAGGTTATGTGAATTGATTGGGGTAGATTGGAAGTGTCTAGGGTGAAGAGAAGTTTTTAACGATCTCTTTACTTTGATTAAATGTTTGTTTTGCTGTACTGTTTTCAGTTCGTAGTCTAGTTTATATAATTTATTTCGACATTCAAAACAACTCCGATTACATTGAATTTTTGTGTGGTTGTCCGCCACTGTGTCTAGTTCGTCCAATATTTATTTTGTGATTTTTGGTTTAGTTTAGGTGTTTTAATTAATTACGTTTTCGTCCAGTGGTCGAGTCTGTCAGGTTTCTGATATTCGCGTCTTTGTTGTGTTTAGAGTATAGATTTTACTTTTCTCTGTGGATCGATCCCTATCTGCACTATATTGCATTAATCTTAAGTATATACTGAATATGGTATTATTTTTGGTTGGCGTGCGACCACCGATCACCTCCTGCCTCAAACACGCGGCGCGTGCGATGTTGGAAGGGCGCGTGAAGGGGATGATAGTGTGTACGGCCAGCGTGGCATGTCGAAGCACACCGCGCTGGGGCTGATGAGGTCAGCAAGCGTTCAGCTTGCAGTGCACAGTATTAGGGTGAACTGCGTCTCACTGAATGGGCTCGCGACGCCGCTGACGTGTCACGGGAGGGAAGTGGCGGAGGTTCGGAAGGGCATATGAGAAGCTCTCGCGGCTGAGAGGGGTGGTGGTCATGCCAGAGCTTGTGGCCTAGGCGGTGCTGTTTCTGGCTTGTGACGACTCAGTGTTTGTTACTCACCATAACTTGGTTGTTGATGGATCTTTTATTCCCCAATATTAGCCCAATTATTATTTTCATAAGCCCAAGTAATTTCACTTTTCTTTGGACTGTCGGTGGGTTGGTAAAGCCCAATAATAAGCCCACCACGTACTTGTTATCTTTCCCAAGTTAATGTCTAGTTGTCTACTACCTACAGTATTATGTTAATAAGTTGCTCTCGCCTTAATGCAAGCCTACTCAGCTATTCTAAGATGAATGGACTTTGACCTAAACTAGTTCTTCCCTTTATACAACTTGATATAACAACCTTTGTGCTCTAAATTTAGAATCCCACTATGGTTAGTACGTAAAATCTTAAATGTATTTGCACTATAGAGAAAATGTAATTCACGATAATATAAATTTCGCAAAAACAGATTCACGATTATTAAATAATATATGAGCTGTTCAGACATATAAGTTGTTACGAACGATATTTTATAACATAAATTTTACATAAAACAAATCTATGATTATTAAAAGTCTCTTGTAGAACAAATCTTGGATCATTACAGATGTGTATTTATACATTATTCACTCCATCGTCAATAAAGAAATGATGTAGTTTGGTTTTTGTGCTTGCAACTTCTCGTGTGATCATGTTTAGTCTAATAATTCTCCATTATCTTGCATATGATTGGTTCTGTGGAAAATGTCAGCGTTATACGAGGAAGGTTACAAGTAGTCAAGTAGTAGACTACAAGTATATATTAAACCCTATCACTATACATTTTGGAATTTGTCGATATAAAGCTGTGTGGTAAGATGGAAAAATAGCCCTCTCATGGAATTGATGCCCCTTCGACCTCTCCAAAAGGCCAACCTGGTCTGTCTTTTGTCTACCCTAAAAACAGTTGTTGTTGCATAAGAGATCGATCGACCGGATAGCCACCGTGAATAATTTACATAGGAGCTCTCAGACTCGTCAGAGAAAAAAAAAGACGACGCGGCGGAGCGGAGCTTCCCAATTAAGAAAATGGAGAGCATGCAGCTGAGGATTGGCACTAGTTCCTCTGCAACTCCGGCATTGTTTACATCTTTCCACCCCTTTTCTTCTTCCTCCTCTATTACGTTCCGATTTCGCAACAACTTCATCGGCTTCAAGACGAGAAATGGAGGAAGAAGCAGTAGTTCTCAAAGTTATAGGATCGTGGCCTCGAGCAACGTGGGTGCGCCGCTTTGGGACACATGGAAACCCGCCGAGGGTGGTTCAACTCCGTCGCTCAGCGATATTCTTTGGCCTTCTGCAGGTTCGTAATTCAAACATTTTGTGTTCCGCTTGTATAACTCGTTCAGTTGTGACCTTGGAAATTAACAAAGTTCGAGTCTTTTTGTGTACATAGGGGCGTTTGCGGCAATGGCAATATTGGGAAGAATAGACGAGATGTTATCGCCAAGAGGAGTATCCATGACAATTGCACCACTTGGAGCTGTTTGTGCTGTCCTCTTTGCCACTCCTAACACACCCGGTGCTCGGGTAAGTTTGGTTTTCTCGATTTTATGATTTTTGTCTAGCTAGAGTAAGCATTTTTTTAGAGGAACTAGAGTAAGCATTGGTATTACCTTTTACTAAAACGACGATATGTGTAACAATTAAATATCTCAAGTAGTGTTAATAGTAACAAAACTAACAATAAACTAGTAGTTAGTAGCTTCATGACTTTATTGGGAACAAAATTTCATTATTAGACACTAAATCAATACCATCCATTTTTCAAACATAGTTTAGGGAATTATTTTAAAAGAATTATTATTGGGCCTCGATCATTTCTTCACTTTAGTAATGGTAGGCCCAACTTGTAACTAATTAGCAGTCCGTTAAAGTTTAGTTTGAGATTGATGTGAAAATATTGAATTTTTGAAATACATATTTTAGAAAAAATAATTCTCCACTTGCTTATTTTTAACTATGAGTTTTGCACTTAAAAAATAAAAATAAACAGTTTTTGTTATTTTACCAAACACTCATCCTATCAAAATAGTTTACAATAAGCTGATTTAATCCCAAAAACCCAAATTCCAAATAAGACCTAATTTACTATTTAACATTATGGTGTTGCAGAAGTACAACATGTTCATGGCACAAATTGGTTGTGCAGCTATAGGAGTCATGGCATATACTGTATTCGGCCCTGGGTGGCTTGCCCGGAGCTGTGCCCTAGCTGCTTCCATTGCTTTCATGATATACACACGTTCTACGCATCCACCAGGTAACACTTCCTCAAACGTAACACCATGTCGTTTCTAGTTAAAGTTTCTCATATATTGCTCAAGTTCTCGCTATAGATTATGATCAATTGATGCAGCTGCAAGCTTGCCGATTCTGTTCATCGACGGGGCGAAGCTGCATCACCTGAATTATTGGTACACTTTCTTCCCCGGCGCCGCCGGATGCATCGTTCTTTGCTTGATCGTAAGTTACTGATGATATTGACACTACTGAAAGAGACATAACAGTTTAGAACACATGAGTTTCAGTCTCACGTTCACTTTTCTTTGGTTCCAATTCTTGCAGCAAGTGATGGTGCTATACATGAAGGAGAACTTCAAATTTTGATCCGAAAACGATACGCCAGCTGCGTTGATCATCTGTAAAGATTTGTTATCTAAAATACGACTCCATACAGTGGTCCTAATTAGATTGATGACTCCAGGTTCTAAAGTTGATATCCTCATATATACAAATATCTGCTTGCCAATGTTGCCATGGACCATAGAATGTGTAGCAAAACTCAAAGAAAGTTTTGCAATTTTTGACGACTTTCATAGAACTCTCCATATACAAGGCCGAAGAATTCTGTGCTGATACAGCTGTAATATTTTTCTTTGGCCAAAATTGGTTTGCATATTATATTAAAGTAGTGACAACAATGTACATATCAATTCCAGCTTTCAAGACATAATTAGCGCATGAGTTTTTTTGCAAGGTAATTTACTGAAACAAGTTTTTGGTGCTCTTTATAATTGACTTGATTAAATATAATTTAAAAACTTAGACAATGTAATTTTAGTAGTCATAATCACACCATAAAAATCGAAAATGTTCAGATGTTATTAGTTGATCAAAATAGTTCATGCTCGAATAATGAAGGAATGAAATATATGGAGTCAATTATCCTGTACAATAACACATCAGAGAAAATTTATAAGAATCAAAGAATTGTTAATAACCGAACTTCTTTACTATACATAAATCGTATCTTACATCGGTCACTTTCGACGAAAACGAAATACAACACGCAGAAACAATGCAACAATATCAAATCTAAAGCACTGCCAGCTTTGAATACCCTTTCAAGAAAGATCTAACCAAAGCCAATCACACATTCCATTTCCAAAAAGCCGTCCACTAAATATACAAAAAAAATAACAAACCCTTACAAAACCGAAAGGCGATTTAACGGAAATATAAAAGAGGGAAGAAAAGAGCATAGGCCCATGGACACGTGGGGAATGGGTCCCTGGAAAGCAACCCGACCCGTATGACATCATCTCCGATTGGCACAGATGCGTCCACTGACCCATAACCCATAACCCATCCTTCAATGGGCCCCCCACCCTCCTTATCTGTATTAAAATATGAACTTGTGGTAGGTCCCGCTTAGTTTTGATCACGCTCCAATCAGATGATAGAGGGCGTGCCACGTGGTCATGTCGTTCACGTCGTGCGCGAGCCAGCTTAGCTGAAGGTTCCGGTGTGAGGGGGTCTACGATAGTGATATGCTTTTGGCGGGTAACGAGATGTATCGATCAGAGCTGTACACGTGGTCGCTACAAGGCAAAGCCCCAAATGTTCGGGCTTTGGATGGTCGGCAGCAAATCTCTTGAAGTGCCTCGTGATTCGAAGGAGGAGACAGCTGTCATGTATGCCGTGGGCCAGATGTGTGTGCCGTAATGTAGAAATGTAAATATACAAATCTTTTTCTTAAGACTAAAAAAAATAATAAACACGTAACCTGATTCCCTGTGAACTAATTTTTAACGTAAAATTGGTTCTCGATCGATAACTTTCCTGTATGAAATAGGAAATGTGTTGGCTAAGGTAGTAAGAGATGGTTGCCAAAAAAACCAATCACTCATTTGCTAAATTCAAAAGCTTCGTCAGCTTGTATCAAATGATCACTCAAGAGAAAGTCCTATATAACACATTCCTTATCAATTTGGCAAGGACTTGGGTCCTCGAGCGGTTAAGCAACATCACTATCATTTGATTGGCCCATCGGGGGCTGCTTGCACCTGCCTTGTTCATTTTTATTTTTAGGGGCCTCGACAGTTGGCGAATGACCAGCGAACATATATACCTTCAAGTAAAATAAAAAAATAAATATCGATAATATCTTTAATATTTGTGTGATATTTTTATTTTTTTACTTTTTGATATTATTCTTATATATTAATATTTTTTGTCTTATATTTTATGATATATTACCGAAATTTTGGATATTTTCGAATTTATCTGAGATTTTGACTTTACATATATGTTGATCGCACTAAATTAAAAGCACAAAACCCTCCACGCTAATAACTAAAAAACTCAATCAAATAATCTCCATAAATAATCAACAAAACACAACTTAGAAGTTTCAAAACACATATTGATCATATAAGAATCTAATAAAGATCAAATACAAATTTTGATGTATTTATCTCAATTTTTGTCGATTTTTTATTTCATCGATATTTCTGTCGAAACATCTGTATTTTGGACAATCGATTTATTTTCGATATTCGATATTTTACTCCTTGAGTAAAACTATATAATTTTAGTGAGTATAGACAGACAATGTCATGCTCGATCCCTTTGAGGCTCCAGATGATCATCCATGATACCAAAACTATTGCTACTGATTTTGAAGCTATTTCATTCTCCTATTCTCCAAGAGAAACTAATTTTGTTGTAAATCGACTTGCCAACATTGGTCATCTCTCTCATAATCCCTCTTATTGGTGGCGATCTCTCCCCTCATGTGCTGCTAGACCTCAACTTTTCGATCAAATAGGCAACAGTTGTCTAAGAGGACTCTTTGTAAGATAGGTTTTATTTCTTTAGCAAAAAAACCCGACAATGTCTATTAAACAAGTATTAAGAATTTTATTTTGATTAATATTTGTTTCTACTTTGGTTTTTAGAGTCGTTGTAGGAAAGATATTCAAAATTTACAGTTTTAAGTTTTATATACTTCGATTTATAACGTCGGAAATTGTTCTAATAACATCTTCAAACTAGGTCTGAATTCAAAGCGTGCAAGGGAAATAAATTTGTAAGTGACTCATGAAGTTGACCCCCAATGCAAGGAAGCTAGGAGAAAAAAAAAATCCATAACCTGTTAGATGCTTGCTCTCATCATCCTCATACACAAAAATATTAATGCAGCTAGATTTTTTCATCCTTGCAAAGCAATACGGAAGTCAACCAGAATCTGTATGCATTTGCACGACACTGTGCTTCAGTATTACAGATCAGATCGAACCAACAGAACAGAACAGAACAGCTCATTGCACAGTTGATAGTGGAAACTAGATCATAAAAGAAGCTCAAGCAAGGCTACATGTTCCACATCAAGCTTGGCTAAAATAGACAAATTTTATTTATTTACATTGCATACAAAAATAGTACATAAACAAGTATCACACCCCAAATTCCTTAAACGATTACAAATGGGGTAAAAAAACCACCATATTTTTTTTAATATATTGAAATCTAAACCAACTACCATGTCTGAATTCGATCGGGTGCCATTGATGCTAGCTTGGATTCATTACTTATTATCACTCATACCGATATAACAACGCAGGAAAAGGTTTCCTAATAAGACCAGGACCAAAACCCTGGATCATGATCTTCCACAGGAAACCCAAAATTACACGAATTTACTGGAGGGTCCGTGTAATCGACATCTTCTAGCTTTGGAAAGATGTACTGGGGCAACTTGTCTTCTTCGTCTTGTGACAGATCAGACTGGTCATGTTCGAAAACATACGAAGAGTGAACACCATCGGTGTAATGTGGGCTATCCGAATCAAATATGTCACTCTTGACTGAGCTAAAATTTTCCTTAGCTGCTGAGAGTTTGGACACTTCAGCTTCGGACGACACCGATTCAGTAATCGGCAGCCGCTCTGAGTTTGCCTTCTCTCGATCTCTGACTCGCAGCCTATCCGCGAGCTCAAGAACCTGAATTCATCAAATCAAACATTTTAACAAAGTTAAAAACAATAGAGATTGATCACTAAATGTGTTTAATAGTGTGTGTGTATATATATATACACACCTCTGCTTTTAGTTTGTCGTTCTCTTTGGAGAGGCTATCGCAATCGGATTTGAGAGTATTGAAGTTGGTTTGAAGAAGATCGTAGTCCTTCTCCAGCTGCTTTGTCTTCCACCGCGCGCGGCGGTTCTGGAACCAAATCGCGACCTGCCTTGGCTGCAAGCCGAGGTCTTTAGCGAGCGAGATCTTCGTCTCCGGTTCGAGCTTGTTCTCCAAGTCAAAGCTCTTCTCGAGAAACTGGACTTGATCGGAAGTCAATCTCCTCTTCTTCCCAGGTTGGTGGAAGTAGTCGTTGTATTCGTCGTCGATGTTTTCTTCGTGCTCGTATTGGTGATACAGAGATCTCTTGAGTCCATTACTTCCGCCGCGAACATCTTCGAAACTCATCATGGATGTTGTACCTGAATAACTACAATCAGATGAGAAATTCATAGCTGTAAACTTTGAGAAAGATTCGAGGTGATTGATAAAAGTTTTCATACCTAGAAAAGCAGAGGAACTATTAGAAGACCCAGAAAGGAAGAGAGAATTGAGAGGCTCGGAAGAACAAGAGCCTCTCTGGTTTTGAAGTAAACGACTTAGACTCATTTAATTGAATTGGTTTTGGTTCTACGTTGGGTTTGTTAATTAAGGTTTGGTTTTTCAATCTGACATCACAGCCGGGTTTGATGATGATGAGAAGAGCCCGGGTCGAGTTGATCGAACAGAGTTTAGGGCATCTTGTGGCGGAAGAAGCTGGTGATGATGATCTCGGTGATGTGGGAAGTGTGGGAACAACGGCTGCTCACGCCCATAACTCTCAGAATAAGAGGAAAGAGAGGTTCTCTCGCCTTCTTGGGTTTTTAAACAAGTAAAGCTTTCTAGGGAGAATTCTGAAATAGAGACAGAGGAACAGAGAAACAGAGTGTGTGAGAGTTTTCAAGTCTTCTGAAGCTCTGAGGTTGATGATGGTAATATAGTAGAAGATGGACGGGAGCGAGGCTCTAATTACCATTGTGCCCCTTTCCTTGAGGAGAGCATCACATTCACTTCTCACGGAGTCTTCGGAGCATCCACTTCTTTATCTTTTCTATTTCCTCTTCTTTCCCATCTTTGGTTTTTCAATTGAGCCCAACTCAAGTGGAATTTGTGGTATTGAATTTCTCTTGGACTCTAGAGTCTAGGCTCTTTTGTTTTGTTATTGTATTTTGTCCTATATGATCTTTGATCGTTCTTATATTTTCAGCGGTTCACAATGAGAAGAAATTTTGAGATGTGCATCTATACTGGTGATAAACTAGTTTTCATGACCAAAGAGTCCACAAATTCCAACATACACACATGTGTAGCAACTACACTCAAGGTGTGCCCGTTAGTAACAAATATAAAATAATAATTTTTTGAGCCTTTTAACTCTTTTAACATGATACGAAATTTTATTAAATTGTCTCAATAATGAAACTCAAATTAGTTATCATAAATTCAACTAGATCAAACCAACTGGTACCTAGTTTAAGTTAGCACCCCTTGATGACAAGGAGAATATTTTTCAAAAAAGGAAAATAAGACGTGCAGACTACAAACTAAGAAATCTATAATTTCTTTCCTAACTAAAGTATTATCCAAGAATTTTCATTTTTCATAAAATACATTGTTGGCAATTATGACTAAATCATAGCGTGGAACATATGGTAAGGCTACTATAGTAAATTGCTAGGGTATGGTGGGGTTATGGGGACGAAAATGAGGTACATAGAAAAGGCACTGCAGTCAATGCAGTCGCTTTCACGGCGACTCGGATTTTAGCGCTCTCGTGATCTCAAAGGAACCCGAGTCGACGAAGGAACGCATGACTCACTGAAACTCGGGCGAGTCAAGAATCCAGGTGGTGCTTACTCCCTCAAGCGGCTCGAATTTCAAATGCTGTAGGGACCCACTAAAGGGCCACGTCTACGTGACGGGGTCCCCCGTGGTGGGCCCTTGGCTAGCAGATTTCTTATTCTCTTGGTCTCCCTACCGGCCGGCGCGGTGGTCGGTGACTAGCTACTCCGGTGAGTTTCTGAATACTGTATTTGGACATGTACAAAATGTATTGCTAGTCTACGTTACAAAATAATAAAGAGAACAATATTCATTTTTGTACTCATAATCCAGTTCTGCTGGTGCAAGTTGAGAGATTTATATTGTCTGGAATCATTTTTTTTTGTATTTGTAATCCGATAATTTGATGACTAAATTTTTGAAAATATCTAACTTTTAAATTTGTATGTCAATTAGGTCAATTCATCTATTTTATTTTCTTCCTCACTAGTCTCCACCAGTCTTCACAAAACAATGTAGCATAAAGGAGGGGAGGGGAGAAGTGTGAAGATTAGTGAGTAACAACATGAAATTAACATTCGAAATAGACGAAATGATCTAATTGACATACAAATTTAAAGTTCAGTAATTATTTTGATATTTTTTAAAAAATTCAGTGATCAAATTATCGATTGTGACAATTGACAAATTTCAGTGATCATTCTATATATTTTTTAATTTTTTTTTGTCGAGATCACATTGTATTTTCTTGGGTAGGTTCTTGTTAGAACGCTTCTTTCCTTCAACCATTAAGACTAGAAAAATACTCAAAATAGTTGGCTCACTGCACCTTTGTGTCAACTTTGGTAATGGTCTTAGACTTGAGCTATCCAAAGCCCATGTAGAAAAAATATCCAGATCCACTACTTCCCTTGATTGAGTTCTTCATAAAAGCCCAATGCAGCTGGTTATTCTGAAGCATTGCTTCTTCCTGTGCACCATTGCACCAAGCATAGTTGATTCTGCTTGGACTCTTTAACTTTGCTTGAATGCAATTGGTATTCAATCTTTGCCTTGTAATTTTGATCAAATGGAGAGTGAATATAAGAACACATTTTTCAATCGGGTAATGTTTTTATTGATTCATGATTTCTAAATTGATATTACTAGTGACTATACATGAGATTCATGACACATATAAGAAACGTAATTCAAGTCATGTAGCATGTAGCCTATTGTTTATTTGAGACCATAAATTTGCAAGTGGCAATTCCAACTTGTGTGGAGGAGGGGAGGGCTTGCATAATCTTTGAAAGCAAAGAACATTTTCACTTGAGGATCACAGTACCATCAGGTATTCTGCATAGCCTTTTGTTTCAACCATTTTCATGTTGGCCACCACTTTATTCCCTATGAATATTTCTCTCTATTCTTTTCTAATTCAGGGCAAACTGAAAACTATGCTATCTTTCCAAGTTTCTTTATTACCTCACACTATCGCAATTGCTCTTTATACGTCCCATTTTACATTTTGCTGGTTTTTGGATCATAAGTGATCCTGCTAGTCCTACCAATAAGGACATTTGCAATAGGGGGAGACACATTTCTGGTAGAACAAGACTTGTAACTAAAACTCCACTAGAGTGATCTAGAACTCGCCATTTCTTACAATGTAGCCAATGCAAGAGTCATATACTAGGACGAAACGCAACTTCGCCAGTGACTGCGGTTAACAGTCGAATTTTGAGTCAACATACGGAACCCTTCTAAGGGTTCTAGAATGTTGTATAGGTACATAAACCACAAGCTTGTCATATTCGTAAAACACCAAGCTTTCCATTTTAAGTAATCTTACCTGAAATGAGACCTCAAACCAGTAATTACATGCCAGCAGCATCAATGTGTGATTAGGATAGAAGTGCTTATGTTGATAATTGTATTAGCGTGTGATTATATTAATGGAAGACTAGTCTTCCAAATTAGATGTTAACCTTACTTTTAGCTTTTGTTGTGAGAAAGACAACTCATATCACACTCATGTCTGGACATGGAGTAGTCCTGTATATTGATTTGTGACAAAGAGATTGCCACTAGTTCACAAAGACATTCTCTCTTTCTCAATTGCTTTACAACATGGAAAGAGATAAGCACACATCTATCTGGTGATTTGCTAAATGTCTCTTTGTCAGTGCTCTCTTCCTTATTACTTAGCAAAGCAGTGGAAAACAATGCCGAAAATATATGCTTTAGCCGAATATATTTCATCATTACAACTTTCATAGGACTCCTTAGATACTGATACTTATAAAGTTTCCATCCATATGCAGAACTGATAAATTTGGATCAAACAATCAGTTGTGATGATACAACTTAGGAAAAAGGGTGTGAATGGTATCGAAAGGTTCCTCTTTTATCTGTGTTTCTAAATTCGAACATTGCTGGAACCTGTGTAGATTTATTGGCCTCAACTTTTTGAAACTTAGCAAGGGAATATTCTCAAATCTCAAGTATTTAGATTAACATTACCATTCTTATGTTCTCCCTGACAAAAACGCAACCTGAAAAATGTACATTTGACTATGGAGCATCAGATTATATCCCAATTAAGCCTACCACTTTGTGGCCAAAGACGAAGAAACTTACTCAACTTAGATTCCGTTCGTTTATTTTCAAGAGTCCTTCATTTCCAACAAGAGGGATACTTAGTTGTATTGGCAATGCATTGAAGTAAATGCTGGCCTGCAAGGACTACCAAATTGAAACGGCTATCAGCCACCCAATTTGGAGGTCTCTAAGATCACGATGCATACGCATCTGTCACCGAGAAATTACTGTCACACATTTCTGTGATCAAGTATATGAATGGCTCAGAAGGTAACCTTCTCTACAAGGCAACACCATTACTATGATTAGGCCACTGCACAGTAGGTAATAATAGTACAAGTTGAATGTCTCTAGTAGTGAGTAGAAGCATATTTCAGTCCTGTATTGAAAGCTCTATAAGAACATGGAAGCATGCCAAAAGACAAAACCACATGAACAATGTAGATGAAAATTGATCTGGATGGACTTGAATTCACCATAGAAAAGGTCATGATAGGGATTACTCTTTGTATCAAACCTAAAATTCAGAAATGAGTTCCTTTTCAACATACCTTAATTAAGCTAAAAAACACTAGGGATAATACAGACTTGAAGGAACCATTATCTCTTAGGCCTACTTTTGCTGGCAGTGCATCAGAAAATGATGCCCCAAAATGAAGGAAACCGAAAACTGTTCTTCCGATCTCCTGTTCTTTTCTTCTTTTAATCTTCGGAAACTGAATATTTTTCATTGCGCGGTTTAGAGTTCGATTTGAGCCTCAAGAGATAGTGCTACTTGTCCTACTAGTGGAGTGGCCAGTGCAATTCGTTGTGAGTTGGCTGTGGGGTATTGCACGAAAAGCTGAGCATTAGCATTACCTTCATGTAGGTTGTAGAACATCATAAAATTTAGACCACATTTATGTTTCTAGCCCACCAGCTTTAATTTTTACTCCTTTTTAGATCTTTTCCCATTGTTGACAAGAACATAAAGCATGGTGTGTTCAGGCAATCATCTAACACCACATTGGTTTCCGCATTCGCATTTGCTAGCCCTCTGTATAATTATCTTTCTACACCTGTATACTGTGCTTCTCATTAGCAACTTGTTATTCTATCTAAAGTGAGGAACATGATTAGCTTATCTTATCAATTTCTAGTAAGTTCGGATTATGATTGTGAGAGTTTTGGTTCTGAGTTTACTGCCATTATTTCTAGTAATGACATTGAAGATAAATCTCACTCCCTCTCTCTCAACTTGAGGGGTGGAAACTGTCATGTCATGGTTTTAAGGTTAGAAGTTACAAGAGAATGAATGGTCATTTTCATCGAGTCTAGACCTTTCTCCTTAGGTTTTCTCACTTCTTAGTCTATAAATATGGCTCATTCTATCATTCCAAGCTGTAAAGAAAAAAAGTTATTGCTCAACTAGTCTTCTGTCACCAGTCCACAAGTAAGCTTAGAAGTAGCATAAGGAGATGGTGAGCTTTTAGTTGATATTTCTGGCTTTATAAACTAACTTGGTTTCTGCATACTTTGGCTCTTGACCTTGTGTTTGCTATTAATATAGGATGAAGCAAACCATTTGAGCACATGGGAAGGTTATGTAGATTGGAGGAACAGACCGGCCATAAGAGGCCGCCATGGTGGAATGCTTGCGGCTTCCTTTGTCCTAGGTTAGTAAGCATTACATTGATCGTATGCTGCGAACCAACTGTCTTAAAATTCAGAATGATCAAGCTTATTTGAGTATGTCTAACTGTCTTTCCTTGTTATGAATACTTTTAGTGGTGGAGGTACTGGAAAATCTGGCTTACTTGGCCAATGCAAGCAACCTTGTTTTATACTTGTCAAAATTCATGCATTTCTCTCCATCCACATCTGCCAACATTGTCACCAATTTCATGGGCACAGCCTTCCTCCTTGCTCTCCTTGGCGGCTTTTTAGCTGATGCTTTCTTCACCACTTACTGCATCTATTTGATAAGTGCTGCAATCGAATTCATGGTGAGTTTACGTGCACGCATTTAAGACTTAACAAGTACAACATGCCCCAGCATGGTTTACTAATTTAGATTGATGTAACAGGGGTTATTGGTTCTCACAATCCAAGCTCATTTACCATCACTGAAACCACCAAGCTGCACTTCAATGAGCACAGACAATCGATGCCAGGAAGTTAATGGCGGCAACACAGTGATGTTATTTACAGGACTCTATCTGGTGGCACTTGGAGTGGGAGGAATAAAAGGCTCTCTTCCACCACACGGCGCGGAGCAATTTGATGAGACCACTGCACAAGGTAGGAAGCAGAGATCAGCATTCTTCAACTACTATGTGTTCTGCCTCTCTTGTGGTGCACTTGTCGCGGTAACTTTCGTGGTGTGGATTGAAGACAACAAAGGCTGGCAATGGGGTTTCGGAATTGCCACTGCAACAATTCTCATCTCCATCCCACTCTTCCTCCTCGGCTCTCCTACATACCGGACCAAAGTTCCTGCTGGAAGTCCCATCACCACCATGTTTAAGGTAACACTCACATTTTCTGGTAAAGCTTACTTATTACATCCATTATAAATTTATAATGACCAATTAACGCGCGAACATGAACACAGGTTTTGGCTGCAGCAGTGTGCAATAACTTCAAAACTAGAAGTACTAGCAATGCTGTCACCACAGTTCCTTGTCATACAAATGTTACAATTGAATCCACTGAGGGAGAAAATACTAGAGCTAAAGAAAAAGGGAGAGATCAAGCTCTAACAGAAAGCCTCAAGTTTTTGAACAAAGCAGTAACTGTTAAACCTGTCCATCCAATGCTACAATGCACTGTGAAACAAGTGGAAGAGGTCAAAATAGTGTTAAGAGTACTACCAATACTTATGTCAACCATAATGCTGAACTGCTGCCTTGCTCAGCTATCCACATTCTCAGTGCAACAAGCAGCCACCATGGACACCAACCTCGGATCACTAAAAGTCCCACCGGCTTCTCTCCCCATCTTCCCCGTCATCTTCATCGTGATCCTTGCACCGCTCTACAACCACGTCATTGTCCCCTTCGCAAGAAAAGTAACCAAAACCGAAATGGGGATCACTCACTTGCAGAGAATTGGGACTGGACTAATGTTCTCCATCGTCGCCATGACAATAGCTGCATTAGTCGAGACCAAGAGAAAAAACGTCGCGGCTGAATACGACTTGCTCAACTCCGGTGAGCCATTACCTGTCACATTTCTCTGGGTGGCAATGCAGTACTTGTTTCTTGGCTCGGCTGATCTGTTCACATTGGCCGGAATGATGGAGTTTTTCTTCACTGAAGCTCCACTCAGCATGAGGTCTCTGGCCACAGCTCTCTCTTGGGCTTCATTGGCCATGGGGTACTACCTTAGCTCAGTGCTTGTGAACATTGTCAATGGTGTCACTGGTGCATATGGACATAGTAGACCTTGGCTGGTGGGAACCAACTTGAACCATTATCACCTTGAGAGGTTTTATTGGTTGATGTGTGTTTTGAGTGGGATCAACTTCTTGTGCTATCTCTTATGGGCTAGCCGCTACAAGTACAGATCAACAGGGCTAGATGGTGATGATGATGATTTGAAAGAACATCAAGATCCAACGATTTTCAACTATAAATTATGAAGTGTCAACAATATATGAGTCATTTTTCGTCAACTATAGTATAATATAGCTGGCGTTGATGCTTGAATTGTATGCGTAAGTCGAAGTATTGTGAAGATTCAAGGTGTATTAACGCACCGATACATAATAATGTATGTAGATATTCGTATGTTGCACTGATTTAAGTAATTTTTGTAATTCAATTTTTTTTATCTAATCGTAAAATAGCCGTACGTAATACAATGAAAATTATATGTTGCATTTATAAAGAAGTTTTAGTGTTATACTCGTAGCTTTTGCCACTGGTGACTAATGTAAAGATGCACTTAATATATTGCAATATGAAGAACAAAATAAGAAAAACATAAGCATGTGTGCCTACTCAATCAGCTTCTTGTAAGCCATCCAACACAACCGAGCCCACTAACAACCCTACAGCCCCAGCCCCAAGCACACCAGCCACCACATACTGGACGGCCACCAACGCCGCCGAGTCATCCGGTACCAACACTATCGCCGCCAGCGCCGCCACCAACATGGGTAGGGCCGCGGAGGCCAATGCGGCGGGGGAGGAGCCCGCGACAGTCTCGAGCAGGCTGAGCAGGCCCAAGTCCTCGGCCTTGGAAAGCAGGCCCAGTTTCTCAATGGACGTGAGAGTAAGCCCAAATTCCTCCGCCTTGGTTAGAAGCCCGGCCTTTTCGACGTTGCTGAGGACCTTGCGCTTCTCCAGCTTCTTGAACACGTCCACTTCTATGTCCTCCGACCCTTCGTAGAATATTCCGGCACCGAACCACGTCTTCTTCCACCCTCCGTCGATCTTGTTCACCTGTGTACATATCAAAATATAAATACACAAAAATTCTGTAGTTTAATTTCTTTGGTACATATGCCATACGTACTAATTAATTAAACTCTGTAGCTAAATTATGTACGTACCTTCTTCTTTGGTGCCATGTTGACGATGGTGGAGGTTCTTGATCGGGCCGGCGAGGCGTAACCGGAGAAAGGCTTGGAAGAAAGGAAGGTGGTGTTGGTGTGGTTGAGATTTCCATTCATACAGGTTGCAGAGAACACAGCCATGGATGAGTATACTACTTCTAATTAAGCTTTGCTTAGTTTTGCTGTGTGTGTGGTATGAGTGTGTGATTGTGGTTGTTCTAAATGCCACGTGGGACGAGGGAGCTTTTGGTTGCTTGGTTTTGCTTCGTCTGTGTCTGTGTAGTCCAACGTCGACGCCATATCCACCAATCAATTTGCTGAATGGGGTGATAGCTTTATCTACTTAAGAATATATATATATATATTCCCAAATTGGAAATAAAAAATTCGATTACACACCCTATGTAAAGTCCAATTGTGTTTCTTCGGGTATCTTTGTATGTTGACTTTCGGTTTGTTACTTGTTTGTTATTGCGTGAGGGAGGTAGAACCTAAACTTATCTTTGAATGTTTCGTTTTTTTGACGATTGTTATTACCCGAGGGAGGTTAAACTAAACAGTATTTGTCTATGCCTCTTCCTTTTGGAATGTAACAATTGTGAAGGTTTCCTGAGTCATTGTTTTGTGAATCTATATATACGCCGCAAGTCTTGGCTTTGTTTAGGCCATCTCATATCTGTCTTTCTTCTTCTCTTGCTCTCTCTTCTGTTTCCCTCTTCTTTTAACTGTTAGTGTCTCTCTCTGCATGAACATTTAGCTATTGGGGTGTCTGAGTTGGTGATTGATCAGAGGATGTTTTGATCTGTTTAATGTGTTTTGCGATACTAAACCTCTTGCTTGTATGACTCAGGAAACACTATATGTGAATTGAATGTTTATTCTAGAAACTGATTTTGTAATGTATATCTCTTGAAGGTACTATCATGAAGAGAAAATGGGTAATCTATTCTGTTGTGTTCAAGTGGATCAGTCCACAGTGGCTATGAGGGAAAAATTCGGTAAGTTTGTGGAAGTTATGGAGCCAGGGTGCCACTGCATGCCTTGGTTTCTTGGGTATCAGGTTGCTGGCCATATATAATTGAGTAGATGTGGCTTATTCATCTCGTTTGTGGTCACAGCATGTCTTTTGACTACTAACTATTTTCAGTCCCTTATGTTTTCTGACAAGTAAAAGTTTTTTCAGAACATTGACCTTGTATTCATTCCATATTGTGTCGTGTTAATCTTGAGTAATTTTTGATATACTTTTGTAGGACAATGTCTTTGTGAATGTCGTTGCAGCTAATCCAATATCGTGCTCTGGCAGACCACACAAATGATGCTTTCTACAAACTCAGCAACACAAGATCTCAAATCCAGGATTATGTATTTGATGGTATAAGCTAAATCCTTCTTATGACTTATCTATGCTTTCTATGAGGAAGTGTTTGTAGTTTTCTGAGTACATCTTTTCTGTCTTATTAGTGAGTGGAGCCAGTGTTCCAAAGCTTCTTTTGGATGATGCTTTTGAGCAAAAGAATGAAATTGCAAAAGCTGTGGAAGATGAGCTTGAGAAGTTAATGTCTACAGATTACTAATGTATTACACGTGAACTCTAAATTTAGCTTGATAATGACCCTGTTGCTCTTTCCTCCATTTCAGGCCATGTCTGCTTATGGTTACGAGATCGTACAAACTCTCATTGTTGACATTGAACCAGATGAGCATGTCAAACGTGCAATGAATGAAATCAATGCTCGTACGGGTCATATTCATGATTATTGAATTTCCTTTTTAGCTTATATATTAGCATGGTTGGTCTGTTCAGTTTCAGTTGTCTTGCCATACTTCCTGTTTGTTCTCTCCAGCTGCAAGAATGAGGGTGGCTGCTAATGAGAAGGTGATACGAAAGTTAAGACTTTCGTGGTTGCAAGAAACGGAAGAGTTTGATCTGTTTTCTTGCTGTAGTAAGTGAGGGATATTTACTCGATCTAGACCTATAGATCGAATAATGGTGAGAACAATTAAGACCTATTAATTGTTGCTCGAGTTACTGTCCGAAACGCGTCAAACAACAACCACAATCAAGAACGAAACTCGTCGATCAAAATTGAAAACAAACTGAATTCTTATTATTCTTCTTCTTGGATGATTCTGAACATCAAAACATCAAGTCCTATTTATACTACTAAGCAAGCCAAATCTAGTAAGGAAAGGAAACTTATTTGTAAAGAAAACCTGACTGAATAAGGAAAGCTAATAGCCTCCTAAGCCTAGTACAACTAGGACTCCCCTTGCTTGCGGTATTGTTGATCCCATGTAGTTTGTCATGGTCTCTTGAGGTGTACTGTTTGTTTCTTTAACATCAATCATCACTTCATTGTCTAAGCTTCCAATTTTCGTATCATTCCCTCCCCCTTTGAAAGGAATTGTCCTCAATTCGCTTAACCCATCATCGTTGAGATATGGAGATAAATCCCCCACATTGAACGTAGCGTGAACGCCATAGTCGCCGGGTAACTCTACTTGATAAGCGTTCTCGTTAACCCTTCTTATGATCTTGTACGGACCTTCTGCTCTTGGCATCAACTTGTTCTTTCGCTTGCTCGGGAATCTCTCCTTCCTCAAATGCAACCATACAAGGTCACCTGGATTGAACACACACGAGCTTTTATGTTGGTTGGAACGACGTTTGTAATCTGCATTTACTGACTCAATCCGATCTTTCACCTGTGCGTGCAATTTCAGCATAGCTTTCAACTTGGATTCTGCGTCCTGGTGTACCAACTCGTCTTTAGGTAAGGGCAGCAAGTCTAAGGGCATGTAAGGATTAATCCCATAAACAACTTCGAATGGAGAGTGCTTAGTAGCAAACGTCGGCGAGCGGTTGTAAGAAAATTCTGCATGGGATAATTTGACGTCCCAATCCTTTTGTGTCTTGTTCACCAATCCTCGCAGCAGTGTTCCAAGAATACCGTTAGTCACCTCAGTCTGGCCATCCGTCTGTGGGTGATGAGAGGTACTAAACAGTAGCTTGGTTCCCACCTTTCGCCACAAAGTGTTCCAAAAATAGCTAAGGAACTTTGAATCCCGATCAGACACAATCGTACGCGGGATACCGTGGAGTCTCACTATCTCTTTGTAATACAAGTCTGCTATGTGACTGGCATCGTCGGTCTTGTTACATGCCACGAAATGGGCCATTTTCGAGAATCTGTCTACTACCACCATGATAGCATCTCGTCCTCATTGTGTACGCGGTAAGGCGACGATGAAGTCCATCGAGACATCCTCCCATGGTCGATCGGGTACAGGTAATGGCATATACTCCCCGGGCTTGAATGTACTCTTGGCGACATGACACGTTACACATTTGCTCACGATGTTATGAATATCACCTTGCATCTTCGGCCAATGGAAGTGTTCTCGTAATACTTCTAAGGTCTTTTGAACGCCGAAATGGCCTGCCAATCCTCCACCGTGGGCTTCACGAATCAGCAGCTCTCGGACTGAATGCTTGGGTACACACAACTTGTTATCTTTGAAGAGGAACCCATCTTGTCGTACATAACTCTTGTAAGCTCTAGAAGTACATGCTTGAAATATGGTTCCAAAATCAGCGTCTTCTTCGTAATGGTCCTTGAGTGATTCGAAGCCAAGTAATTTGATCCCTAAAGTGGAAATCAGTGCGTAACGTCGTGACAGTGCGTCGGCCACAATGTTGCTCCTCCCGTCCTTGTATTTTGACGAGAAATGAAAAGATTGTAGGAAC
The DNA here is from genome assembly GCA_946800695.1 of Geum urbanum. Lineage (NCBI taxonomy): Eukaryota > Viridiplantae > Streptophyta > Magnoliopsida > Rosales > Rosaceae > Geum > Geum urbanum. Next base: position 48,996,216 of record OX327012.1, on the reverse strand, counting down.
TCCACCCATTTAGCATGACGAGGGTTTAGCTTCTGTTGGCCATTAATATACTTCAAGGACTCATGATCTGAGTGTAGGATAAAGTGACTCGGACGGAGGTAATGACTCCAATGTTCGAGTGCCCTTACTATCGCATAGAACTCCTTATCGTATGTCGAATAATTAAGCCTCGCACCTCCCAGTTTTTAGGAGAAATAAGCATTTGGTCTTCTCCCTTGAATTAGAACAGCACCGATTCCGACTCCACTCGCATCGCATTCTACCTCGAATGGTTGCGAAAAATTGGGTAAGGCTAATATAGGTGCCTCACATAGCTTTGTTTTGATCAGCTCGAACGCCCTTTGGGCAGCCTCAGTCCAAGTGAATACTCCCTTCTTCATACACTCTGTAATCGGACTCGTAAGCGTGCTGAAATCTCGAATAAACCTTCTGTAGAACGAAGCAAGTCCGTGAAAAGAGCGTACGTCGGTCACGGTCTTAGGTACCGGCCATGAGCGAATGGCTTCGATCTTCCCTTGGTCCACTGAAACTCCATCCTTGGAGACAACGTAACCCAAAAATATTACACTGTCCACCATGAAGGCTCACTTCTCTGTTTTCTCGTAGAGTCGCTGTGTTCTAAGTGTCTCAAAAACTTGTCTAAGATGGATGAGATTGTCCTCCTTACTCTTGCTGTAGATGAGAATATCGTCCAAGTAAACCACAACGAACTTACCTAAAAATGGCTTCAATACTTCGTTCATCAGCCTCATGAACGTGCTAGGTGCGTTCGTGAGTCCGAAGGGCATGACGGTCCACTTGTATAGTCCATGCTTCGTTTTAAAAGCTGTCTTCCACTCGTCACCTTCCTTCATGCAAATCTGGTGATATCCGCTCCTCAAATCCAGCTTTGAAAATATTTCAGACCCATGTAACTCATCCAACATGTCATCTAGTCTTGGGATGGGAAATCGATACTTGATAGTAATGTTGTTTACTGCTCTGCTATCAATACACATCCGCCAGGTCCCGTCTTTCTTTGGTACCAACAATGCCGGAACAGCACATGGACTTAGGCTTTCTCGAACATATCCTATTTCCATTAACTCCTCAATCTGTCGCTGTAATTCTTTCGTCTCCTCGGGATTGCTCCTATAGGCTGCCTTGTTAGGAAGAGGTGCTCCTGGGGTCAAGTCGATTTGATGCTCTATTCCACGTATTGGAGGTAATCCGGGTGGTAGATCATCAGGAAATACATCGCTGAATTCTTCAAGTAGTTCCTTTATCGTGTCTTGTTCTTGCATCGTAGTCTCAGTATGCCTCACTTCATTAGTAACCAAGGCATACACGTGCTCCCTACTGTCTAAGGCCTGGGAGATCTCACGCTCGCTTGCGAACATCGAGAGGCTCGGTTTCTTGTTTCGATTTGCTGTCATGGAGCGAATAGCTTCTGGTGTCATCGGTCTCAACACGACCTTCTTCCCTTTATCTCGTAGCTCGTACTCATTGGTCTTCCCTTTATGTATCACGTCGTGATCAAACTGCCATGGACGTCCCAGAAGGATATGGCAGGCATCCATTTGCAATACGTCACACAATATTTCATCATGATAGGAACCCATAGCTAAACCCACTCGGACCTGTTTCGTCACTTTTACTTTATTTCCATCGTCAAGCTAATGTAACGTATAAGGTCTGGGATGCGTCGTGGTATGTAGTGCTAACTTTGAAACCATCTCTGTTGACGCAGCATTAGTACAACTCCCGCCGTCAATTATCACACTACACCATTTGTCGTTAACTTGACACTTGGTGTGAAAAATCTGGTCTCGCTGTTCATTCGCCATTGGTTCCGGCTTCGCCTGGAGAGTACGTCTAAGTACCAAGGCGGTATCGTAAATAGGAGCTTCATAGGCTTCCACGTTCTCCCCTTCTTCTTCGTACTCTTTGTTTGTGAAGATACCCTCTTCTTCGATTGCCTCATCATATAACTCATTGCGCACGGAGATTGCTTCTCGTAGGGTGACAATACGTTTGTTAGGACAAGCGTTTTGGTAGTGTCCAAATCCTTGGCACTTAAAACATCGTACCTTCATCAGATTAGAATCTCTTGGTGGTGTACTAGGTTTAGTTGTGCCCTGAGACGAAGTCGTGGATATGGCAGCAGGTTTGGGTGTTGAGTTGGAGATCGCTACGTTCGGGCTTGACCCGCTTGTTGATCTCGTCCAGATTGCAGGTTTGGATGGTTCGTAGCGGTTTGTCTTGTGTTGTCCCTCCACCTTTAGGCATAACTCACAAAGCATGTCGAAGGATGCGTACGGGTGTAAGTCCACAATGTTAGCTATACTTCGATTCAAACCTCTCAGGAGCCGTGCCATCTTCTGTTCCTCATTCTCTTCGATCTCGCTCATCAGGGTTAACCGTTCAAATTCGCTAATGTATTCGCTTATGGTCAGTCTCCCCTGTACTAACTCGGCTACTCTCCTGTATAGGTCGAGTTTGTGTGTTTTTGGTACAAACCTCTTGCGTAGCTTGCGTTTTAAGGCTTCCCATGAGACAATCTTTCCCTTGCCTTCGCGTGCTCATTGTGTTTTTAGACTTTCGAACCATAATGAAGCGTTTTTGCCTAGTTTAAGGATAGCATATTTACAGCTCTTCTCATCGGAGAGGTCTTTGAATTCAAACATGCGCTCGATCTTTCTCTCCCACTCCAAATAATCCTCTGGATCGGTGCCTCCTGTGAATTCCGGGAGCTCGGTGACTTTGAACTCGTCTAATGTCTTTTGTCTAGGGCCGGATCGACTCCCTGTCGGTCTATTGCGCAGCATATCTCGTACTTGAGTAAGTAGAGTTTCGTCGTCGAATTCCTCCATCGAACTAGGATTAAGAAACCGGTAGCTCTTGATACCACTTATGATACGAAATTTAAGACTTTCGTGGTTGCAAGAAACGGAAGAGTTTGATCTGTTTTCTTGCTGTAGTAAGTGAGGGATATTTACTCGATCTAGACCTATAGATCGAATAATGGTGAGAACAATTAAGACCTATTAATTGTTGCTTGAGTTACTGTCCGAAACGCGTTAAACAACAACCACAATCAAGAACGAAACTCGTCGATCAAAATTGAAAACAAACTGAATTCTTATTATTATTCTTCTTGGATGATTCTGAACATCAAAACATCAAGTCCTATTTATACTACTAAGCAAGCCAAATCTAGTAAGGAAAGGAAACTTATTTGTAAAGAAAACCTGACTGAATAAGGAAAGCTAATAGCCTCCTAAGCCTAGTACGACTAGGACTCCCCTTGCTTGCGGTATTGTTGATCCCATGTAGTTTGTCATGGTCTCTTGAGGTGTACTGTTTGTTTCTTTAACATCAATCATCACTTCATTGTCTAAGCTTCCAATTTTCGTATCAGAAGGCAGAGGCTGAAAAGATTTTGCAGATTAAGCGAGCAGAGGGTGAGGCTGAATCCAAGTATCTTTCTGGTCTGGGTATAGCTCGTCAACGTCAAGCAATTGTTGACGGTTTGAGAGACAGTGTGCTGGGCTTTGCGGTCAATGTTCCAGGGACCACCGCAAAGGATGTCATGGGCATGGTCCTTGTCACCCAGTATTTTGACACCATGAAGGAGTAGCTCCAAGTCCTCTGCCTTGTTCATTCCCCATGGACGTGGTGCTGTCAAAGATGTATCTTCTCAGATCCGTGATGGACTTCTTCAGGGTTCTCACCAGTAAAGTCTGATACAATACATGCTTCTTGATACAAGATGAGATGGTTCACAATGTTCTAGTTTTTGTTTTCTTGCTACCTTAGTTCTTCATAGTGATTTGTGGCGAGCCTGTTCTTCCCTTTTATATTTGGAACTTGTATAGTTTCATCTTTTTTTTAAGTGTTTTAGACGACTGGAAAATGCTTTCTGTGGCCAGTTTATCAAATTCTCAAAGAATCCCACTCTTTTATTGTCCATTAGTATATGCTAAATTTCAGATATGTATACAAACCCAAGGTTTTCTTGCCCATACATGGTATCAAATTTAACAGGAACTGGCTTCTATGTTTCAACGATGTTCATTTAGAGCCTAACAGCCAGTGACAGCCCAATTTTGGGAGTAGTATTTGGCGTTGTGTCTGCAAAATCCAACTCTCCAGATATAGACAGAAATATCTTTTGCCACAGTTCTTGCTGTATTAGAGCACCAACTTTGCCTTGAGTGCTAATTTTACCCTTGGCTAGAGTTGAGGGAGAAATTGCATGCTGGGCACCGATTGCGAGTGCAGTGTCGTTGATCGAAAAGCTGTGTTTCAACTCTGCGGCAATGGCTGTCTTGGCCAGTGGATTCACCAAGTAGTAGCATGAGGCTTTCAAGGTGTCAAACCTATCCCTGCATATAAAACCAGAGCAACATGACGTCTCTGCTAACAATATAGTTCAAGTTTAAAGTCCTCTTACTCCAAATTCTAACAAGATTGCACACAACAAGGATAAAGAAGCAATAGGAAAGGCATCATTCAAGTCCAAACCAGCAAGATTGCTCACATGGATAAAGAAGCAATAGCAAAGGCATTATTCAAGTTCAAACCAGCACTGAAATGGTTGAATGTTCCCGTGGATATGTCAAAGGCAAGGTCAGTTCTGAGTGAGAAAAGAGTGTGGCGCCCTACCACACCCGAAAGTTCTGCTATTGGATCAAATCTTCTGAGAGCATCATTTCGTATCAGCCGAATGCCTCCAGTAATCCCAACACCACCATTTAAGTATTCCACCTCCACCTGTTACCAAAATGTTTATTATCACAAGTTCACAACAGCACTATGGTACAAGAGAACTCAGGTGGAAAAATAATGGATTTTTCTTTACCTTGCCAGAATTCGGCATGAAAAAACTGAAAAGGGTACTGAATCCGGGAACAATATCTTTAACTGCAAGTCACAGTGATAACAAACCATTATAGTAACCAAACTTAAAAGTTTAGACTCTACCATTAGACAGAATCACAGATTAACCTTTGTATGAGACCTCAGTATCCGAGTGGAGGCTTCGATAATCAAAATGAATTGGCACTCGCGGCTGTTGGGCATAGTCTTTATGCAGAAGATCTAATCAGAAAACAAAATGCACATGTATGAGTTAACATCCAAACAAACCTTAACAAAACACTGCAAAAACACAGAATAAAATGGTTTTGAGAGTCTGTAACCTCTGGCCTTCTTGCCAATGTCATAGTAGTCTTCTTCACCTGAATGGTTCCTCATTTGCAATGATACAATTAAGCTGTATGACTAATGTCCATATGTAAAGGGATTCATAACAATTTATTGACAAGGAGAGAAAGCCACCAAGAAGCTAAGAGGAAATTTCCTTAATACCGTGCTGATAAACAAATTACCAAAATGATAAAAAAATGTGCTTGTACTAGTACCTTGTGGAATTTAGCACATATTTATATATAAGCATTTCCAAATTGATAATCCAGAAAGGTAAATTTCGATTGTTCGTACTTTTTCCCTAAACATCATTAGAAAGAAACAAAAGCTATTTCACTGGCATCCAAAATTTCCTCCTCAAATCACCTTTCTCTTATACCAAGTTTGTTTCTCTAGTCCAAGTCCACCAAATTCAACAAAAAATTACAGACCATGATGACAAGTTTCCCCACTTTTCCCACTCCTTACATTGTTATTAGATTTTTAAGGACCCCATTTTTGAACACCAACACATTTTTATTTTTTTTGATAGACTGTCACCCTAGTCTTGTTTATACTCTCATTCCTCCTCCCTACTACATTAACCGGTCCGACAGGCTCGGAAGCCTTCGGAAAAAGTTGAGGCTGGCCGAGGGCATTGGGTCTCGGAACATAGGGTGGCGGAGATAGTAAAACCCCAATGCCACAGCCACCATTTTGGGTGGCACAGCATAGAGCACCACAGTGATCAACAAACACACTCCAATAAACAGTTTAGTAGCACGTGGGTCCCTCCAGCTCACAAGCGCCTGGGCCCTTTCCCCTTGGGCCGCAAAGTCACCCAAAACAATTTGGACCCGGGCCGCCAGCATCCGTAACCGGTCGTACCGGGCCCGAATCACGTCAGGCGGTTTCGAGCTGGGAAATGTGTCGAATTCCTCGTCGAGCTCGTCCGGGTCGACCGTATCCGCCTGCGAGAGCCGGGTATCCATCCCAGCCGGGATTCTGGGCCTGAACCGGTAGTACCAAACCCCGATCAGAAACAAGTACAAAAACCCGGTCGGGACAATCAAATCCGGGTACCAAACCAGAACCAAATAAAGCACGTGCACCAAAACCGTCGTAACAGAATTCCTCCACCTCCTTATATCATCCAACCATTTAGCTAATCCGACGGCCCACGCCAACACCGCCACGATTCGAAACCAGTTGGCTTTGCTCCTCCTCATGCTCCACGTGTGCGAGTCCGCGTCCAGCATGTACCTCACCACCTCGGGCCCCAGCGGCGGCTCAGAGCGTGCGAGCCACGCGGCCACCATGCGCGTCGCGGCCCCTCTTAAAGCCTCTTGCTGCGCCACGCCGAGTGGGCGGATGTAGTGCATCCTGGGCAGCAGTGGCTGCCCGTAAACCGCGCAAGTGTCGGGCAACAAAGACGGGCAGGCGAATCTAGCCGCAAGCTCTATCTCTCCCATTTTCTTCAATCCATTACGAGACAAGACCATTAGAGGATACGAATTCTTGTACACTCTGTTGCTCTCCAGCGTAGAGATACGTATTCGTATCTTCCCTATGCGGAAGTCCTGCTTCTCTTCTGCGTTGGGGTCGGTAAACATGCGCCAGTTGTCGAAGACTCCGATGGTGAGGACCGTACACGGGTCGTACACCTGCCACGTGTACTGCTCGTTCCAGCGCGGGTCGAAGCTTTCGGTTACGGTTCGGGTCCTGACCCATTTCTTACCATACTTGGCCACACAGTAAGCATCCGTGGACCCTTTCCCACCTGATTTCGCTTTCATCGGAAGCAATCCTTTCGCGCCGAGAATCCCAAGCTCCAATATCCCCACGGCGGGTTTCCACAGCTGCTTCGCCGTGGGTCGGAAGTCACTGCACACGTGCGCGGCTTCGTCCAGCACGTGATAGCCTCCCTCCAAGCAAATGCGTAGATGGATTCTACCGCAGTAGGGCCCGCCACCGCCGCCGGTGTTGCCTTCTAGTGGGAGCCACTTGGACGCAACGTAGCGGTCGTCGATTCGCTGCTCGATTGAGCTCACGGGGATTACGATGTGGCCGAGAAGTACTGGATCCTTGTTTGTTCTGTCCTCCACTAAGAGTATGAGCGAGTCTTCGAGAGGCTCGCCGGCGACGAAGATGAGGTCCTCGTTCCAGTGAAACGACGCGCTGTGGTTGTTCATGGAGCCGCGGCGGGTGCGAGCCGACTGGGAGCCGAGCTGAGCCTTGACGCGAATCTCGGGAGCCGTTAACGGAGGTAAATTCGATGCAATGTGGAGGTCCTGGACTTCCATAACCGTCATTCTCAGGTACCAGAGCTTTGGGGATTGGTAAACCTTGGAACGCGTGTGAGATACGCACGGAGCGTCTGATGTACACGCTTCCGCAAACGCGTCGTCGGCTTGGGTTCCGATCCACACAGAGAGCTGGATGTCGCCGGAGACTCTGCCGGAACTCGGATCTCCGGCTCCGCTTTCGAGGCGGTACCACTGCGGCGCTAAAGGACTGTCCGGCGGGTCACGGACTGGAACGTCGGAGAGGTCGAAGCAGACTCCGCCGAGGAACTGCTCCGACGGCGCGTCGTGGACGGAGATTTCCAATGTCGCGCTAGCCGAATCGGGACGGTTGTGAGCGACCGCGAAGGTCTGGTTCCATTCCGGCGAGTCGGTCGGCTCTCCGGGGCGGTGAAGCGCCGGTTTCGATTTCTTGAGGTGGCTAGACGTACGGACCCTCACGTAGGGACTCTCGTTATGCGTGAGGCCACGCGCCTTGACGATTTTGATGTACAGGTAGTGCATAGGCTCGACGAGGTCACTGGGATGAATCCTCTCCGCCGCGAACTTGGCGGGAATCACTTTCGGAGAGTAGTCGCTGTTTGGCCTCCTCGGAATTCTCACTCTCTCACCCATCGGAGCCACTCTATGAGTCTCCATCTTCCTCACCTCCGGCTGAAAAAGAACCTCCTGCTGCTGCGGCGGCGGATGATGACCTGACATTTGGTAACTCTGAGGCGGCGGCTCGGAGTGCATCTGAACCATCGGCGGTGGCGATTGCTCGACGACAACAGTCGGCGGCGGCGAGTACGAGCCTTCGTAAATTCTAGTCTCCAAATGTCCTCCTCCTCCGGGGACCTCAAACACTCTCATCCCTTCCTCCATCACCAAAACTGGCTTCTCCGGCGGTGGCTCCTCCTGCGGCGGTTGCTGCGGCGGCGGAGCTTCGTCAACAAACTCATCGTAATAGTAAATCCTGAGGCCAATTTCACCTCTGATCCAGCTAAACACGCTCTTCTTCTCCAACGCGAAATACACCAAACCTTCGTCGCCGCGTTTCGAGAACTGAGTACCGTACAGCTTCACTCGGCCGAGGAATTGGTTCTTACGCGCCGTGCCGCTGTTGCCGTATCGCTTGTCGTTGAGGACCTCGATCTCGAGCTCCTCGTAGTCCATGTTGTCCGGGTCGGATACGACGAACTCGAGCGGCTCGTTCCAGACCGGGTTGAGGTCCTTGTACTTTGTCGACGTACGCTTCCTCTGCCCGTCGAAGGCCGCCACCACGTAAGCGCTCGAGCTCCCTTGGCCATCTTTCGGTAATAGATCTCGTGCGTCCACCACTTCCACCACGAGCTTCCTCACCGCCCTCTGCGGCTGAGGTTGAGGCTGTTGCTGCTGTTGTGGTTGTTGTTGCGGTGGTTCTGGTTGAGGTTGGGGTTGGGGTTGGGGTTGGGTTTGGGATTGTGGTGGTGGTGGTTGTTGCTGAAACGACACCGTTCCGGTCATAATGTCATAGTGAGGTCTTTTTGGTGATGATCGAGGTTTTGGCGCTGATAGCGGAGGAGGAGTGTGTGATGGGTTTTGGGTTTTTGCTTTTTTCAGGTTTTGCTTTTTGAATTTGTTGCGCCACTGCTACTACTGCCATCTCTGCTACGGAATATATGTTTTTTACCGCAGAAAAAATGATAAAATGTTAAAATCACTCCGGTTAAGTTTTCAATTGAATTGTGTTTGCACACATTTATGTTCTGCACGTTATAAGTTCATTTGATAATTAGGTCGTAACACTAATATGCTTACTTACAACAAAAATAAGGGTAAGGATGAGAGATTAGAGATGAGATTCCATGCTCAACTTTGAAGTTTTTCATTCAGTTTTGATACGAGTGATCTTTTGGGTTGGTTATTCAAGTAATTCAATAACTAATTGTTGATTAAATGTGTAATAATCAGATCCCAAACCAGAGCAGGAAGAAAAATATTGTTTAATTAGAGATATTGGTGTTTAACAATGGAAGCTTTAGTAGTATTATAGTAGTCCCAATATTGTTTAGCAGATTAAATGATTTAAAGAATTGGGTGAATCTGCTGTGAAGGGGACATAAGAACATAGAGGATGTAGTTAGGGAGAGTGGTAGAAGGCACATGATTCCACAATGCCTCTCTCCCTTTTGGTGAAAGGCATCCAACCCACCACATTTTTTGAATAAAGGTTTTACTTAGCATGACAAAGCATCAATGGACCTTTTGTTTCCTATGCTCAATTGGGTCCTCCTCTCTTATATTCTTATACATCACAAGTCCTCTTCCTCTTCCTCTTTCCTCGTCAAACAATCTAAAATTCTATTGAGCTATTCCCTTTCTATGCATCAATGAATGTGACAGCGTTGAGGAAGTGCCTGCATACTTGGCGTTGTACATATTTTAGTAAGATTAAAGGCATTGACGTAATTAATCCTGATGAATCACTTCGTAAGTTTCTAATGTTACAAATACGATAAAAAAAATTGTACAATTTGAAGAGAAATAACTCGCGTTTAAGATGTTTAATGCTATGAAAGAATTAAAAATTACGGTGGAAAATTTAAGATTAGGGTCATTTTTGGCAAGTGGCGCGCATCCCAAAGAAGCTTCTCCATGCATCATGCTGAAGTGGTCTAGCTGCAAACCTTTCTGAAATTTGGTTGCTTGAGGAATCCAATCCTTGGCGCATAAAGTCGTTTTTGAATTGAATTCTTTGATGCCCTATAGGTCTATTCTGTTTTGAGCAGCAGGAGCATATCTTTTGGGTCTCATTTTATCATCTGACATAGAATAGAGGCCAAAGCTAGAATATTTACCAATTTGGATTTGTGCCACATCCTCCTTTACCTTTAAGCTTTTAAGTTTTAACCAATCCCAATTCATAAGTTCAAAACATGTCCCAAACTACTCGTACTCTAATTTGATCATGTTATTCAATCTAGTTAGACTATAGCAATTTTACTCTAATTTGATAATGTCCAAAAGTTCTTTATCTTACTCCAAATCTTTAATATGTAGATCTAACAGTATGTGATTATAAAATTCTTAGTCATCCGATACCGATATCCGTGTGACATCCCTTGTATTATGTGATTAGGGAACATCTACAATGTCACATATTTTATAGACATATTGGTACTTAAACTTTCACTCCCTCTATTTTAAGGGTAAATTACGTATAAGGTCACTTACGTAAGATTACTTACATATAAGGTCATATAATATATTTTTCTCAAATAAGGTCACCTGATTTAACAAAAAACTCTTGTTCAATCTATTTACGTCCAATATCATCATATATAAAGTCTACATCTCTCTGCTTCAGACCAAAATCATACCCTAAATTCCTAAAATCAAAATCGTGCCATAGCAGAGCTCCGTCCCAAAATCAAATCAAATCGCAATCAAATCCCATCGTCTCTGCCGCTATCCTCCATCCATCACTCTCCTCTCTCCGCCAAACTCGCTGCCGAACTAGTCTCTTCCTCGACTCAAACCAAAAGTGATACGACGTCGTTTGAGTGATAACCAGAGCTACTAGATGGGTTGTTTTCCTCGCACTAGCATCATAACTCGCTCAATCTCCCCTCACCACCTCTCTACACCGTCGCCGCCATCTCCCGACGGACTCTCTCTCTCTCTCTCTCTCTCTCTAAGTTTCTCCCCTCCTGCAGCTTCAAATAATGGTGCCTCCAGCAACTACAAACCCTAGGCTCCGCAAAAAGCGCCTCCTGAAGCCACAAACCGCACCACATATAGGTAAAGGATTTAGTGTGGTCTGTAGTAGTATGTAGTGTTGTCTGTATTAGTATGTAAAATTTATGTGAGTAGTATGTAGAATTAATGTGAATAGTATGTATAATTGATGTGAGTAGTATGTAGTGTGCTTTATAGTAGTATGTGGAATTGATGTGAGTAGTATGTAGTATGTTTTGTAGTAGTATAGTGATTGAGAAAGTTATGTACCTCATTTTTGTTGAAGTGTTATGAACAATAAAGAGAGCTCCTGGCTCCTAGCTCTGTTTATATACTAATAGGAAGAGAAGTCATCTTAGGTTATCAATTATGTGTCACGTGTGTTTTGGATCCTACACTGTTACAACCATTCCCTCATTACCCTCATAGATAAGTATTTTATTTTATTTTTTATGAGGTACTTGCTTTGTGGCAAGTCTGAAGTGTCCAAATTATTTACTTGATCCCAAGTGATTAAGATTCTCAAGGATCTTCCATTCTAAAATACTATGTTTGCAGAGTTTCGAGGATAAAGGTGCAGAGCAGACTAAGATTGAAAATACTAATCCTAAAAAAAACCAGGTACACGTAACACACAAAGTGTTCACGCAGGGAAAATCTCAGAGAGATTAAAGAGTTTTAAAGCAAAGCACCAAAACTCAAATCCACTAATACTCGAGAGTTTTACAAACCACTTTACACAATGATTATCACAAATCAGTATACTGGAAGCAATTGTAAAACAGAAAAAAGCAAACAAACTTCTCCTTGTAGCTCTAGGAAAGTTCTCATTTTGCTCCTTCTTGAGACAACTCGAACACTGGTTGATCTTTAACCTTTGAAACCTGCAGCAGCTTAGCAATCTGCACAAACAGCAGGGTAACAGAATCACACAACTTTTCTGTCAAAGTCTCAACACTTTTTTCTAAGCCTCCAAAGCCTTTATATATCACTAGGGTTTTAAGGCTCTAAAACCAGATGTACTCAATTCAGAGTCTTGCACCCAATCAATCAGAGATTGTGTCAAACTCTATTGAGCAGTAATATAGGCAAGAATAAAATGCAGTCCTTAATCAGTTGAAATCGGATCACATATCATTAATTGATATGTATCCATTTCCAAATCAACTCTGCCTAATAAAGGACAATAACCATTGTTACCCAAAAGAAGCACCTCACGTATAACCAATATTTCAGTTGCATACTGTCATAAGTTTTGCCATACTTACAATCTCCCCCTTGGCAAAACAATCACAACCTGCAACTGAAATTCAGAACCTGCATAAGAGGAATCAAAAATGCCCAATATCCAAATATGCATAATCAACACATAGGAGCAGATTAAGGCAGCAGATCACAGCATGTTATAAGTAACTAACTAAAAATAAATTCGAAGCTAAACTAGCAATATTGTTTGCAAAGAGGAAGAGCAAAATCAAAAGAAGGACCGAAAATTGAGGTCTCCCCCTCAACCAAACACTGCATGGACCATCAGAGTTTCCCCCTTAACCCAATATCCTCTACATGCAGGTTCCTTCAGCCTCTCCCCCTTTATGATTGCTTGGCGAAACTATATGAACGGGCAGCGACGCTTCATCCTCTCGCACACTCGATCAATGTGTCGATTCCATTGCTCAGAATCGATGCGATTGTGAGCAGAGGCAATGTCGGCCAGAAGAAGAGAGACTTCACGAAACTCCAGTTTAAGGGTCTGAATGTCCTCGGAGAAAGCAGAGATTTCCTCTCTCATGGCCCCTATATCGTCTTCTATCATTGAGATGCGGTCACGAGTGCGGCGGCGAGGAGGAGCAGCAGATGATGGTCCGGCCAGCGGTTGATTTGAAGCAGAGTCGGAACCTTGTGGTTGAGCCATCTTGAATCGGAGTTGAACCCGTTGCTGATGAAGGACAAGATGGGAGTTGGTGAAGTGCTGAGGAGTCAAGATGAAACGAACCATATTTGATACACCCTTTTATACAGAGAAGGTGGGAGAAGAGGGAGAGATGCCTCGGTGAACGTGCAAGGGATCAGGAAAGATGTTCGGCAAGTGAAGAGTTTCCCTCTTAAACCGCACATCTTTTAAGAGAAGGATGCGATTCGGGTCAGGCACAAGAAAATGGGCTATTGAATCCAATAAGTCCAACCCTCACTGAACAGATGAAACAACGGGGCCAGATTGAGAGAGCTACAAAAATTGTCAGTGATCCGTACCAGTGACAGATTTTTGACATACAGAAACCAAAGAAGTCAGAATAAAAGAGAGTCATGATATCAAAATAGCCTCTTGCACAGTAAATTTCCAATAACACACTCAAAAGAATGGATCACACCCTCTCATGAATTTTGTGGTGGTGGAATTCTATCACTCAAACATAATATTGTACTGTCTAGTCCATAGGCTTGAACGACAACCTGTAATGAATGAGACCACAGATACTTAATGAATCAGAAGGACTTTTAACTAAAGGTGATACTGGGGCTGAGGAACAAACGGAAGGTAGATGTATCTTTCGGAGCTAGGCTGCTACATACTAAAAATGAGACGGATGAACGTTGCCATGTAGTAGACGTATGCACTTCTTGAATTTCTGCAAATTTTTTTTTTTCAAGTGAGGTCAATGCCCTTTAGATTAAGATCAGCAAGTTCTTTTGACTTGTAGTGATGAACAATCAACATTAGATCAACATGTTATATGCAGTACTGTGAGCATATTGGAAAGTATCATACCAGGACTTTGGTGACTTTCATACAGTTGCAACAGTTCATCAAGGTGATAGTAAGAAGTTCAGTTTGGCTTGCTTTTTATGATGGGTTGCAAAGAATGAGAGAAGTGTTTAGAGCTAGAGGGGGCAGTTCCTAGTGAGTGATTAACAGTGGGAAGGATCATATATATGGTCTTGGTGCTGAATATATCTAACCTATGCCTTCATCATATTCACAAGTAGTAAGTAGAGCTCACATTGTATCACAGGTATGATGCAAGTTCTAGCTAGAATCAGCCAAATTATGAACACACAAAAAATTGTAACAAGTCAAATGCAGACTTGACAAAAAGGCACAAATACTCTCACACACACTATAGGGACATCAAGATATTGGAAATATACAGAGAAGAGAGCATACCTTGAGACTGCAGACCACTCTTACCAATCCTGAGATGTAATGAGAGATCTGTAGCCAAAGTATGTCACTAGTGAAGCTCACAAACCCCAATTGCACTTCTCAGATACTCAAATCTGGCAGTGTCTAGTGGTTTTGTGAATATGTCAGCTAGTTGCCTTTCTGTGGGAATGAACTCCAGAACAAGAGTGTTGTTCTCCACCAGTTCTCGAATGAAGTGATATCGTAGATCAATGTGCTTTGTGCGAGAGTGTTGAACTAGATTCTTTGAGATGTTGATGGCACTCGTGTTGTCACAGTAAATGGTGAGCTTGCCTTGAGGAATGCCATAGTCATGCAGCATGTTTTTCATCCACAGCATTTGTGTACAGCAGCTGCCAGCAACTATATACTCTGCTTCAGCAGTTGACAAAGAGATGCAGTTTTGCTTTTTGCTATGCCAGGAGACCAGGTTGTTTCCAATAAAGAATGTTCCTCCTGATGTACTTCTCCTATCCTTCATGTTTCCTCCCCAATCTGCATCACTGTAACCTGCAATCTCGGCATTGCTTTCATTTGTGTAGAAGACACCACAGTGGATGGTACCATGAATATATCGAATGATTCGTTTAACCACCTCCCAAGTGTGACTCTTTAGGGGAAGCTTGGAATCTAGCACAGACACCAACACTGTAGCAGATATCTGGTCTACTAGCCGTGAGATATAACAAGCTGCCAATCATACTCCTGTAAGCAGTAGAGTCAACTGGTTTACCTGACAAATCTTCAATGAGTTTGGTGGTGGTGCTCATGGGATTTGTGACAGGTTTGGATGAAGAGAGACCAAACTTTTTGACCAGATTTTCAGCATATTTAGTTTGAGACAGAAACATACCTGAGTTCAGCTGTTTTACCTGGAGTCCAAGGAAGTAAGTAAGTTCACCACATGCACTCATCTCAAACTTGTTTTGAAGAACTTTGGCAAATTCAGCTGTAAGTCCATCTTGAGTGGAGCCAAAGACTATGTCATCGACATATACTTGAGCAATGACGATGTGTTTTCCTTTTCTCTTGACAAACAGTGTTTTGTCAATGGAGCCTCTTGAGTATCCTTGAGAGACAAGATAGACAGACAGTTTCTCGTACCAAGCTCGAGGAGCTTGCTTGAGACCATATACTGCTTTCTTGAGCCTGTAGACATGGTTAGGATAAACAGAATCTACAAACCCTTTGGGTTGTTCAACATAGACAGTTTCTTTAAGTTCACCATGCAAGAAAGCAGTTTTAACATCCATTTGATATAGTTTGAATTTTAAATGACAAGCAATTGCAATAAGAAGTCGAACAGATTCTAACCTGGCAACTGGAGCAAAGGTTTCATCAAAGTCAATACCTTCAATTTGAGAGTATCCTTGAGCAACAAGTCTTGCTTTGTTCCTAGTGATGTTGCCAAACTCATCCAACTTATTTCTGAATATCCATTTTGTGCCAATGATGTTGCAGGAGGCAGGTCTTTCCACAAGTGTCCATACATCATTCCTTTTGAATTGATTAAGCTCTTCCTGCATAGCATTTATCCAGTCATCATCAGTGAGTGCTGTTGTGATGTTCTTGGGTTCGATGAGAGAGACGAATCCAAAACATCTGATGATGTTTATGTCCTTCTTGTGTTTAACAAGAAAACAGCTAAGAGCCGTGGCATCAATCACTTCTTCATGTTCATCATCTGATGTTGTGACAGCAGCTTGTTGAGTTTGACTTCTTGTCTTCACTCCACTATTGAGGTTTCCAATAATGTCTGTTGGAGAGTGATCCTTTTTAACTTGCTGAAATCCCTGTCTGAAAACAGGACTTGGTCCTAAGTTTGGGTCAGCAGCTGTGTCTGTTGGCTCTGCAAGAGAGAAGTTCTCAAACAAGGCAAGATCAGTGCCAACCTGCGCATTCTCAACAAAAGATAGTCCATGGTCATCGACGGAAATGTTGACAGATTCCACAACATTTCGCGTACGCTTGTTGTAGGCTCTATATGAGCGACTGTTTAATGAGTAACCAAGAAAGATGCCTGGATCGCTCCTAGCATCAAATTTTGCAAGCTTTTCTCTGTCTCGATAAATGTAGCAAGGGCTCCCAAAGACATGGAAGTAGCTGACTTTAGGTTTTCTTCCTTTCCATAGTTCATAGGAAGTGTGATCGGTGCCAGGACGAAGGAGTACTCGATTTGCAGTGTGACATGCTGTGTTAACCGCTTCAGCCCAAAAATTTGTGTTGATGCCAGATGAGTGAATCATTACACGGGCCATGTCAAGTAGGACTCTGTTCTTCCTCTCCACAACTCCATTTTGTTGAGGTGTTATTGGTGAGGAGAACTCATGAAAGATACCTTTGTCTCTGCACAGTTCATCAAAGTACTGATTTTTAAACTCAGTGCCATTGTCTGATCGAATGCGAACGATTTTGAGATGTTGAGCATGTCTTTCAGTCAGAAGTCTTGTGCTTAGATCATGGAAGGCTTCATATGTGTCACCTTTGTTGGATAGAAATTCAACCCATGTGAATCTTGAGTAATCATCAACAACTACCAGGATGTATCTTTTATTCCCAAAGCTAGTAATCTGAGCAGGGCCAATGAGATCCAGATGTAAAAGTTCAAGTGGCCTGGAAGTTAAATCTGGATTGACCACTTTGTGAGGATGTCTGGTTTGTTTACCAAGCTTACAACCTGAGCAAAGACCCTCTGGTGTACCTTTTAGAGTAGGTAGTCCTCTGACACACTCTTTTGAGGACAGTTTAATAAGATCTTGAAAGTTCAAATGTCCGAGCTTCTTGTGCCAAAGTGTCACGGTGTCTTCCATCTTGGTTGAGAGACAATTGTTCGTTCCACTGGGATTAGACAGTACTTGGTAGCAATTATCTGTAGAACGTAGACCTTGCATGATAAAGCAACCTTCTTTGTCCAAGACCATGCATCGCTTACGATTGAACCACACATCTTCATACTCATCTGTCAAGTGACTAACACTCATTAAGTTGGTTGAAAGTCCTTCAACATAATAGACATCAGTGAGCTGTGGGATTCCAGGAGCCTTTACAGTTCCCTTTCCTTTAATTTTGCATGTTTTTCCATCTCTAAAGGTGACTTCACCGCACGAGTAATCAGAATCCAACTGAGTGAACCATTTACGATTTCTTGTCATGTGTCGAGAGCAACCACTATCCACATACCACAAATTTGGATTAGTGTCATGAAGTGCAGACAGAGAGACAAGGCAATTTTCAACACAGTTGTGTTTAGAGATACCTGCACATTCTAAACCAGTCACATCAGCAACATTCAGTTGAACATTAGCAATAAAGCATTTTTCAGAAAATTTTGGTTTCCACGAATTCCTGTTAGCAATTTTTGTATTGTCAATTAATTTTTCAAGTTTTGACAATTTCAGCTTTTGTTCTATCAGCTCAGACTTCAAATTGTTTGAGTGAGAGATCCTGGAATTTTCACCATATGGTACAGAAGCACGTGATTCTGTCGTTTGTAACTTGTTGCACCAAGGTCTGATATGACCTAGTTCACCACAGAAATGACAGGTAGGAACAAAGTTTCTTTTGTCAGATACATACCTGTCAGTGACAACCTTTTGTTTACCTTTCAACTGATCTGAATGTGTCTCAGTTTGATTTTGTTGCTTCTGTTGTGACTCACGAACAAAGTTCACTGATTTCTGAAATCCAAGTCCTGATTTATCACCGTGAAGTTTTACAGGAAACAGAAGTTGATTCACCTTTGCAGAGCTTGCATCAAACTTTTGAAATTTTTCTTCCGTCCTTTTCAACTGAGCCTGCAAGGATTTTACTTCAAGATTTAAAGAAACATTTAGAAGTAGATGAGCTTTTACCTGGACCTCAAGTTGATCTACTTTCTCAGGTAATTTCTCATTCAGCTTATCAGAGGATTCACTGTTTTTTGACGAGCATCCCTTATGATCTTCTTTGAATTTTTTAAGCTCCAATTCAGTTCTGACCTTGTCTTCCTTTAGAGCTTCAAGTTCCTCCTCCAAGAGCCTGTTTTTCTTCATCATAGTTTTGGAGGCTTGATATAGCTGGACAAATTTGTCATTTGCTTCACTTTCAGAGAAGTCAGATTCATCTTCTGACTCATCATTCTGACATGATTCAATGGAAGCAACAAGAGCCACATTCTTTTCTTTCTTTTCTGATTCTGGTTCTTCATCACTGTCACTCCATGAGGATGACTTCAACGCCTTTGGTTTTCTATCTGCAAAACGCTTATTCCCACAGTCAGCAGCCATGTGGCCAATGCCACCACATTCAAAACATTTAGGTTTGTTCTTATCAGACTGAGAATTTTTTCCATTTTTCTTAGACGAAGAAAAACCAGAAGAAGAATTCTTCCTGTTTTTCAGAAGTTTTCGAAATTCTTTGACCATTAGGGCCATATCTCCTGATTCACTAGACTCAGACTTGTTCTTTCCCTTCTTATCTTTTTCTTTTTCAATAGATTGCAGAGCAATACTCTTAGTCTGTGACTCAGATAGACTGGACTTCTCAAACTTCTCTCTCATTTCATATGTCTTGAGATTTCCTACTAGTTCCTCAAGAGAATAAGTTTCCAAGTCTTGACAATCCTCAATGATAGTACCTTTTACCTTAAGTCTAAGAGGAAGTACTCTAAGAAATTTCATCACAACTTTTTGATCTTCTAAAGGTTCTCCTAGACTTCTAGCCTGACCAACAACCTTAGACAATCTTAGATGAAAGTCATCAACTGACTCATCATTTCCCATTCTCATTGTTTCAAATTCAAACAGCAGTGCCTGAATTTTTTTACGCTTAACTTTGCTATTTCCCTCATAAGTGGTTCTAAGAAGATCCCATGCTTCCTTAGATGTGACACAATGAGCTACTCTAACTCTCTCTTTGTCACTAAGAGCAGTAAACAGACAAGTCTTAGCCTTAAAGTTTCTTTGTAATTCAGCTAACTCCTCTTCTGTATACTCATCTATGGTTTTCTCTCCTTGTTGTTTTGAACCCTCCACGCCTTTTCCTTTATGCATAGGAGGAGTCCATCCTTTTCTAACAACTGCCCACACCAGGGGATCAAGACTAAACATGAATGATTCCATGTACATTTTCCAGTTGGAATAATCTTGTCCATCAAAATGAGGAGGAACAGTCATGGAACCAGTGACCTTGTTTATCTTAGGATCCATTCTGTCTTAGGATCGATTCGAAAGAGAAAGATCTTTAGATAGGCTCTGATGCCAATTGAAAATACTAATCCTAAGAAAAACCAGGTACACGTAACACATAAAGTGTTCACGCAGGGAAAATCTCAGAGAGATTAAAAACCCTGCGGGGCTTTTAAAGCAAAGCACCAAAACTCAAATCCACTAATACTCAAGAGTTTTACAAACTACTTTACACAATGATTATCACAAATCAGTATACTGGAAGCAATTGTAAAACAGAAAAGAGCAAACAAACTTCTCCTTGTAGCTCTAGGAAAGTTCTCGTTTTGCTCCTTCTTGAGACAACTCGAACACTGGTTGATCTTTAACCTTTGAAACCTGCAGCAGCTTAGCAATCTGCACAAACAGCAGGGTAACAGAATCACACAACTTTTCTGTCAAAGTCTCAACACTTTTTTCTAAGCCTCCAAAGCCTTTATATATCACTAGGGTTTTAAGGCTCTAAAACCGGATGTACTCAATTCAGAGTCTTGCACCCAATCAATCAGAGATTGTGTCAAACTCTATTGAGCAGTAATATAGGCAAGAATAAAATGCAGTCCTTAATCAGTTGAAATCGGATCACATATCATTAATTGATATGTATCCATTTCCAAATCAACTCTGCCTAATAAAGGACAATAACCATTGTTACCCAAAAGAAGCACCTCACGTATAACCAATATTTCAATTGCATACTGTCATAAGTTTTGCCATACTTACAAAGATATTAGCATAGTTTAATGATATGTACAGTACTAAATTTCACTTAGATGCTGATATCCAGCAAGTTATCGCATGTTGCACCTGATTTAATTATGTGAGTAATATGTAGTGTGTTCTGTAGTAGTACGTAGAATTGATGTGAGTAGTGTGTAGTGTGCTCTGTAGTAGTTTGTAGTATGCTTTGTAGTAGTATGTAGAATTGATGTGAGTAGTATGTAGTGTGCTATGTAGTAGTATGTATAATTGATGTGAGTGTATGTAGTTTTCTTTGTAGTAGTATGTAGTTTGCTTTGTAGTAGTATGCAGTGTGGTCTGTGGTAGTATGTAGTGTTTTGATGGTCTATTTTATTATTTTGCAAAAATGACACAAATGGAGGAAGACAATGATAAAATGTGTCAAGAATAAGAAGAGGAAGACAACGACAAAGGACCCAAATTACCAGTACCATGTTGTAAGAACAATCAAAGCAAAGTTCAAGTAGTGTTTTTTGTTGTGTTAGGTCTGATGTCGTACTCTTTATTATGTTAGGGTTTGATGTTACGTAATAGTAGTACTTACATTGTGTTAAAATAGTACCCTGGATATTTTACAGTAGTACTTACTAGAGACAACGGTAGTGTTAATACACTAAATATTTTGAAGTAGTACTTTCTGTTGTGAAACAGTAGTACTTATCATGTTTTAAATTTGTACCCTAAATGATTTAGAGTAGTGCTTACTAGAGACAACAGTAGTACATTATGTTACAAAACAATAATACTTACCATGTTTTAAAGTAGTACCCTAAATATTTTGGAGTAATACTTTCTCATTGCTAAAATTATTTTTAAAAAAACCATTCCGATGACAAGAGTCGAACCTAGAACAAATATCCTCTGATAATTATTTTGAACTACACCGGATCTATGTAATACCATTCGAGTCACTATTTATTTAAACACTTTTAGTTAGTTAGTTGCATAATGCCCACAATGCACAGCCCATATAGTAAGAAAAGCCTAAACCCATACCCAAATTGCCAATGTTCTAGACTACACATGATCCGAAGAACAAGGCCAGCCCGGTTTCAAAAAATGTTATCTCTTCAATACCTCCCTGCCATCGCATGATTTAGCACTACCCAATTCATCGCGTAATGGTACGTTCGTAAATAAATAGAACACTGAGGTCTTTATCTCAGAAAGCAAGCTCTAGCTAATGAAGAAGGCGCCGACGAAACCCAGAAGCAGTTAACGGAAGCAAAATGAAACTCGAGTACAAGAAGAAAGCATCCGAATTTCCAACCGAAGGTAATTAATTTACTCTGTTAATTTTGAAAGCTGAGATTTGGATAGTGATTTTTTTTTTCTTCCTCACGAATCTCCACCTTAAATAATCCAAGTGTCTATAATTGCTTTGTTTAAGGTTGAGGTCCTGAGGAAGAAGAAGACATCCCAGAATTCAATTCGTAACTATTTTTTTTTATCACATATAAGGTGATGAATCATGTACATGTTTGTTTGTTTGTTTTGATTGATTATATATACAATTATGGTATATACAAATTTTAGAGATTATAAAGATGGAGTTTGAACGATTATGTATCGAACTTGCGAGATACTATGACTCCCAATGAGAATGCTACTACAGCTGATATGATGATCCCTTTGTTTCTGTTCAACATTTCGATTGCGTTTCGTATGATGCCGTTTTCGTCTTCCCATTTCTTTATGTTTTCGGGGGAGAAGTATATGCGAGCATTGTCGAATAGCTTCTTCAACTCGGCTTCACTTGTGTCGTAGATTTTCTTGGCTTGGTTTTTGTCTATGTTTTCAGTTGCTCTTAGGCGTGCGCTTTCGGCTGCTGCTGTCGCTGCTGCGGCTGCACGGCCTAGGATGTTCTTCTGATTGTCTAATGTTTCGTGTTGTTTCGTTGCTTGTTGCATTACTTGTGGTTCCGTTTTTTCTTGTACTATTTGAGGCTCTTTGGTTTCTTGTACTGTTTTTTCAGGTTGTTGTTTCTTATCGGCTTGGACTACTGCGACGATCCTTGGCACAGTTAGATGGAGAATCTCGCTGTCAAATTTTCCGGAGATCTTGTCAACGTCCGAGTCTGCTGGCATTGTGAAATTTTCCTCGAAATAGACATGTTCCCGCTCGTTCAGCTGCCTTTCTCCGGTGACTGTTATATGCCCAGCTGTCATGTCCACCTCGACCTTCACCTTGTCCTTTTGGAAACCTGAGATACAGTAAAAGAGCCAAAGGGAAATGTCGATACAGATTCGTGTCATGGAGTAAAAACAACAGTAATTAATTTATATACCTGGAAGATCAACAAGAAGATAGTGGTTATCGGAGTCCTTTGTCCAACCAGAACCGGGAACAATCTTTTGACGTGTGGGCGCTATTGTGGATAAACGCTCTCCCATGGCCATCCCTGATGCTCTTCCTCTAACAGTTGCCTTTAATCAGATGAACTCAACTGTACAAAGGGTGTTATATATGTTTGTATTGCTTTGCTTGTTAATGAGGACGATGGCTAGAAATGATTTAGCTGATGCTGGTCTTGACAGGTTATATAATCTGAGGGAAGAAAAGGTTTCCTTGTGGGAAAGATTGATCATCGATGCACAATTATTCCAAACTTTCTACATTGGACTAAAGCAAGGGCAAGTTAATTTCATCTGGTGGAGAACTAAGAGACTATTCTTTGCTTTCCTTTGTGTCCAAAACAAGCCCTCCTTGTGTGTCTTTGCGGCAGAGGTTATGTGTATAGTTTTAATTGCGGCCATGACAAATTGACAATATCACACCATTCTTGATTATTGTATTGCATAGTTTTGTAATTTCAGTGTGAATCGAATATCAAATATGTTGGATAAAAGTATTTTTCTAGAAATCAAATTGGGTCAAAAAATTTGAGATATTTGAGAAATGCAAAAATAGCTCCTGAGAGGAGTGCACCTATAGTGTCCGAGACACATGTCACAATCTTTATCGCGTTAAATTTAAGTGTATAGTGTATGAGAGAAAGTAGACTGTCAATTATCGCCCTGTATATTTGTACTCCGTATATTGTAGAACCACTTCTCCTAAGACGTGCAAAAATGCTCACAAAAATGGCCCAAATCTATATTTTTCATTTTGTTCAAAGAAAAAAAATCACTTCCCATTTGTGAAGGTGTGAGTATTTCATCTCACAAGGCTCACATTATGTTGAAATCTCGAACTTACCGCATAAGTAGTAGCTATAGATGAACGAGAAGTGCAATTATCCACATGTTCACAAGAGAATACTCAAAGAGTTGGACAAATTAAGCAAATACTAATTTGGACCATGAATAGTGAAGCGGCTCTCCACTTTTCCCTCCCTACTTCACATTTTCATGTTTCTTTGCTTCATTTAGATTTCTGCTTCTGGTATTTTAGACACATTATTCCACTATTGCTCCGAAACTTTAACAATGGCACCTCCCCTGCAATATTTCATAGTACACTCGGAATATAGAAGACACTGGGTAACGTACACATAGAAAGGTAGAGAGTTATAAGAAAGCACAAGTACACATTAACAAAATAAAAATATTAGTTTTGATATTAGAGAGATGGCAATGGAAGCTCATGATCATCATCACAAGCTGAAGCTGCTGGTGTTATGTCTTCTGATGGCAATAACAATTCCGGCATTGAAGGCCAACATCGCCGATTATGATGAGGTGTGGCAGCAGCGAGAGATAGACGCCGACCAGTTGGCGAAAGAGGTCTACAGGGATGACCCCATTGAGATTACAGATCATTTTAACAAGGCCGTTCACGAGTAAGTTGATCGATTCCTTGTCTAGCTAAGAAACATTTATATATAACACACTTTTCATTGATTTCATCGGATTTTGATTCTCTACAGTTAATGAATATACAGTTCCATAAATTTCTTAAAATCAGGTCTCTTAAATTTCACCATGATCGAGTTTATAATGCATGACATGGATGTTTGACCAGCCATTTGGAGGGGACAAACGACACAAGAAGGAATTTGAGGCATAAGTACGATGGTCCATGCATGGCTACTAATCCAATGGACGCTTGTTGGAGATGTGATCCAAATTGGGAGCAAAATCGTCAGAAGCTAGCCGATTGTGCTCTCGGCTTTGCTCGTGGCACCACCGGAGGCAAAGGCGGACCTATCTACATCGTCAAAGAGGCCGGCGACAAAGATGTGGTGAACCCTAAACCGGGGACGTTGCGCCACGCTGTGATTCAACCTGGACCGCTATGGATCACATTCTCTCGTGACATGAAGATAACACTAAAACAAGAGCTGATGATGACTAGTGACAAGACCATTGATGCAAGGGGACACAATGTGCACGTTGAAGGTGGTTGCCAAATAACGTTGCAGTATGTGAGGAACATTATCATCTCTAACCTTCATGTACGTGACAATGTACCATGCAAAGGTGGCTTGGTTAGGGACTCATGGAATCATATTGGACTCCGTACGGCTAGCGACGGCGATGGAATCTCCTTGTTTGGGGCTTCAAAGGTTTGGATAGACCATGTTTCGGGATCAAAATGTGCCGATGGACTCATCGATGTCATTGCAGGGTCTACCGCCATTACCATATCTAACAGTCACTTTACAAATCATAACGATGTAAGTGATTAAAACGGTAGATCTGGTGGTTAGTGATTTCTGTGATCAGTTTTTGTGGTCAATTATCGTTACATCTATATCAAACGTAGATATTCCATGACAACTGTATCTTTAGGTAGTAATTTTGTTGCGGATTAATGATGGATGCAGGTGATGTTGTTTGGTTCAAGTGACACCTTCACCAAGGATGAAGTTATGCAGATAACACTAGCTTTTAACCATTTCGGACAAGGACTGATACAGAGAATGCCGAGGTGCAGATTTGGTTTCTTCCATGTTGTCAACAATGACTACACTCACTGGATTATGTATGCCATCGGTGGCAGCAGCCATCCTACGATACTAAGTCAAGGAAACCGCTACGTTGCGCCAAACCTATTCGCAGCCAAAGAGGTACATTTTGATCTAGCTACCTAGAATTTTTCGGTTTGAATTAGTACTAGTTATAATGCTAGCTGGTGTTTAGTGTATGTTTTTGTTTGTGTTGGTTCTAGGTGTGCAATAGAGTCAATACAGGTCCGGCAGTGTGGAAAAATTGGAATTGGAGATCACAAGGAGATCTTATGGTGAATGGAGCAAGATTTACTGAATCTGGAACCCCAATTCGTAATGTCCCTATGGTTAATCTGATCCAAGCAAAGCCTGGGACGATGGTGACCGAGCTCACTCGCTTCTCCGGTCCTCTTAAATGTTCTAAAGGGAAGCCATGTTAGGGACATATGAACCCAGTTTGAAACATCAGAGGTTGTAGCAGTAGAGAGTGAGAAATGACAGACACAAACTGATGCCACTCTTATTGCTTTGTAGTTTCAATATAGGAAGGAAGGAGTTTTGCACTATATAAATAAATACAAAAGGATAAATTTCTGATTGTATTGCTTCTTTTAATTTGTTTCTTTTTCTAGTCAAGATATATATACTTTGATACCTCCTGCAACTTGACTTCCATAAATCACTGATCTTCTCCTGGTAGATATTTTCAAGATATCAGCTATTAATCTCTGAAAGAACCTCAAGTTTAAGCATCTTGGTGAACTGCAGCATTGGTTAGAACACAACAAGTTCAATAATCCATTTATTCTAACAATGCATATATGAGCAATGTGTAACTTGGCTCTCAAGTCTAAACACTACACACCTGTGAAACCTTGAGTTCCAGTTCTTCCCATTCTGATGATGCATTGCTTCCTTCCACAACTCCTGTTCCGGCATAGATCAATGCACCGAGACCCTAGCATCCAACTTTGTCAGTGCCATGGGTTTACTTGGTGTATGTAGATCAAACTGTACATAGTTTTTTTTTTTTTTTTTACCTTTTCCACTAAAGCTGACCTAATGCCAACAGCAAATTCGCTCTCCCCTCCTCCAAACCACCCAACTGGACCAGCATACATCCCTCGGTCGAATACTTCTGAAAAACATTTGTGGAACTTTAGTAGTTGTGGTAGATCAATGAGTTTATTACAAGAAACAAAACATAATGATATGTGGCATGCCTGTTTCTGCTATAAGAACTCGTGCCTCTTCTGTCGGAAATCCACACACCGCTGGACTTGGGTGAAGAGAATTTAATATTTCAAACTGATAAATGAACGGAATAGTGAGGAAACAGAATACTAGTGAACTCATTCAAGTATGCAATGATGAAGAAATGCAATACTTTTACCTCATCATCTTCACTTTTTAACCTTCCAGACAATTTGGCATATAAATGTTGGACTCTAGGGAGTTTTCGGATTTCTTTCATTGGTTCAACTTCTACACTATTGCATACATTCTGTGAAAACAAGAATTATAAGTAATACTTTCCGTATAAACAAATGAACAATAAATTTCATCCATAAGCACATAAAAGTAAACTTGCCTCTAATTTTTTTCTTATGCTTTCTCGTACAATAGTAAATTCAAGGTGATCCTTGGGACTGCAAAAATAAATTACAGTGTCAAAGAGCTGCTATTAGCTGGTGAAAACTAATTGAAACTTAGATATTGAGATAAACCTGGAAAGTAGGTCGAGTTCTATCTGAAGATCTTCAGACAGCGATTTACCTCTGGCTCGGGTTCCAGCAAGAGCTTCACTATTAATGTCAAGCCATGTTCTGTGAAACAGTTGCTCTGGCTATTCACAAAGATAATCTAATCATATCACTAGGAAGAGTACTACACTGTGTGGTGAATGCAATCTCTTTCTAAGACAATTACCGTGTTTCCAATAAATGCCGGTGCACCAGGTGGCTGGAGACAAAATTGATATGCATTTTTACCTTCAGCCTGCATTGAGTTATAGATCAGATGCTAACTTGATACCGGACATTACAGAGACAAAGTTCAACCAGTATTCAACTTGAAGAGGTCAATACCTGTAAGCAAGCTAACCATGCTATTGGATCAATATCAGTAGCTGTTATCACTCTGCTGCTACGTGCAAGAACAACCTGAGTTCCAAACACAAGAATGGTGCGTTACTAAATGAAAAACAGTAACAAAAGAGGTGGGTTAAAGGTTGGCACTTGGATAATTTACTACCTTAATAAGTTCGGAATCACTTCTTATTTTCTGCAAAGCTCTATTGACAGCAAGATCCCAATATGTCTTACTCGGGATGTGACTATTGCTTAGCATTAGAGTAGAAGGAACTTGTTTTTGTAGCTTTACAACAGTGGAAGATATCTGCGTAGTCAAGCATTTGTATAAAAATGTTCGAAATGTGAATCAGTTTACTTCAATGTTATATTTGTACCTGGTGAATTGTCGATTTCAGCTCATCAATTGCTTTCCCCAAAGTCCATGAGAGTGAGTTGTCCCATGCAATAGTTGTAGCTAGTATTGAACTGTCCTCAAGCTCATCAAACTCAACCTGTCATTCAGTATCTAGCAGCAGATGGTATAAATACTTAAAGAGAAACATGACCTTTACATGCCTAGAACAGCAGCAAAGCAAATCAACACTTGTCCATCTACCTGAGGAACCATAAAATAAAAGTAACCAAAGGCCTCCCATTCAGATGATATGTCGGCTCTTGCATCAAACCGAATTGCCCCATACGCACGAATTAGAGGACATTTAGTAGACAGGAACCTTCCATCAAAGAAATGAAAGGTTTAGTCTTGACCTTTGGAAATTGTATTAAAACAAAAGTGATTATAAGTCATTCACCTTTTTAAGGACTTCCAATGCCTGTATGAAAATGGATGCAAATCCTGAAAGAAGACTGCAGATCCCACACCAGCAACACTGACCAACTTGTTATGCTTCTTTGGACTGTGGCCATTACCATTCCCATTGATGCAATCAATGGAAAGCTTAGAGTTGCCGGTTTGAGCTCTGTTGGAGAAGAAACAGCGCGGAAGGAGTTTGTTTTGAGCATACAGCCAATCTATGGCTTCAATTTGCTCCTCAATTGGTACCTTCAAACACAAGCTAGTTCCTTTAGCACCATTAGTGTTAAGACCACTTGGCTAGTTGACAAAAAAAATCATGATATGAAATGTAATGGGCCAATAGGCAATGGCCACGTGGCAGAAGCCCATTGCTCTAAAGTTTAAAGCATTCTTGATAAGAAAGATGATGGGTTGTATGATTACTTGGAGACGAATAATGCCTGAAGTGAATGGAGGAGGGTTTGCTTTCAACTGAGAAAGAGCAGAGCTGAGTGTCTCCACGGCCAATGACGGCGACTGAACCGCCGCAAATGAACGTGTTTCGACGGTGCCTAAAGGGTGGTGATGCTGCTCTCCTTGGCCACAACCATTCATCGAAAGTGAGCACAAACGTTGATGATTGCTACTACTCCTCTGTCCCATCACACAACATATATGTTTAGTTGTGTAACTCTGAAGTAAAACAACAAGTGAAGACTGAAGTGTAAGAAACAAGTTAAGACTAGGAGTAGGAACATACATGGTTTGGGAAATGAATGGTCTGTCTGCTGCTGCTGATTGAAATGGTTGAAGTGCTTTTGGCTGCTTCTGAGTCCATGAAACCTGCAAGGCAGCGAGCAGCAGAGCCAGTAGCCATGGGAGAGAGAGAGAGAGAGAGAGAGCGCTCTGGTTTTCAGCTTCCAACGATAGATGGGAGATAATTATGATAGGTTATAGTGTTATATAAAAAGAGTGATTTCATGTGACAACATAGCAGAGATAAAAACATGGACGGTGGGTAAGGTCACACGTGCTAGACTTGGTCTATTGTTGATTGAATAAGAACAGTGGACAAGTACAAATAAACTTAACAGTAAAAGCAAATGATAGGGATGAGATTCCAATTTGCAAAAGGTTCCCTTCACATTACTTTCTAAATTATGTAGGTACATATAATAATGGTGATTGGCTCCACCAAGCTACCACAGGTTACAGACAAATTGACATTCCAACAACACTAGTGCAAGGACAGCTCTTTTATGATTGTTACTCATCCTCCAAACCAAGACCGCCAATCCGATGTCTCCTCCGGTCAAAAACTGCTTTGAAGGATTGGTGTTCTGCACGAAGTTGATCTTGGAATGCATTCTGTTTCTTTGATTTAGCACTGCTAACTGGGATCTCTTCTTCAGGTAAGGGGTTGGACCTCTACAGATGGTGAAAGTAAAACAGAATAAGACCATTTGATTGAAGGGTGGTGTGTAAGAATGTGAGAACATACTTCTTAAGGTTTAAAGGGATATCATGAAAGACAAAATGTAGTTATATCTCGATTATCCAAGTAGATTTATGAGAGGCAGGTAGCTAACCAAGTTGTATCCAGCGCCTGGACCAATCACCAAAGACGATACATTTGCCTTCTTGGCTGCTGTTATTGAAAACCCAGTATTGCCAACCTTGAGAAAAAAAACAACAAAGTTGCAAAAACTAAAAGCCACGAGAAAACAAAATCCAAATTGTAAAACATGTCGCATCACCAAATCATTGGAATTGATAAGACATAAGACATACCTGATCACTCCAACATACAGATTTCTCTTCCTTGTTATAAGCTTGAATCAGTCCAGAAAGAGCATTACCCTTCACTACTTTAGCTTTATCAGTATCATCTTCATCTGCTATTTCTGACCATTTACTCCTTCCTAGTTCTTTTACTTCTCTTGGGTAATCTTCTTCTGCATCCAAGCTCTTCATATCCTTTGAAGAACCTACGGCGTAAAATTAAATAAACCTGATGAATTCAAATTTACCTTGTAGGTTCATACACTATTACTAATAGAACTAGTCAAGCCAACTATAGCATCAGGCTCACCATCTTCAGCAGCAGGAGGTTCAATGGTCTTGTCAGACTCGCTCTCTTGCAACCCAGGTGTACCATCATTATCTGCATCTTCTGTATCCATGTCCACCTGGTAGATATCCGATAAAAAGTGGATCCTCATCAAACCATATGAATTAAAATTTCATATATGACATGATTTACGTATGCAAACCATTGCTTCAGAATTCAACTTCCCTCATATTAAAGAAAAAAAGACTTGACAATGAGCCTTAGATTTCAATCGAATCGAGTATAGATTCATACCACTGAGTAAGAAATCAAAGAAAAAGAAAAGTAGAGTCATAGGTTTAAACTTGCCTCTTGAATACCACTGTCCTTCAAATCATCTCCATGAAACAATGACTGTCCAGAAAGCAATAAACAGTATTAAACCAGAGCCCAGAATCAAATGTAAGTCAAAGTTTAATATAATTTTTAAAGACTCTAATTCGCCTAGGCATAGATTCGTTATGATGTGATAGTTTCATTCCACATACAACTTCTCCATACTAACCTAAGAACAAGAAGTTTATTGATCACAAACCTTGGCATCCATTTGCAAGTATATGGATGGAGATTCCTCCCATTGCCCAGCCATCTTCCGTATGTCATCTTGAGTACATCCATGCACATTCCTAGCTGCACAGCCCTAAAATGAACCATAGAAAATCATAAAGGTTAAAAATGTTCTTTTTCCATTGACAACGCGCAAGGTATTAAGCTTATTGTTTGCAAGCACTGGTTCATTAAAACTTTTACTTTCACCAGGATACTTGAGTAGCTTTTAATGCAAATACATGTACTCACTGCAGGATCTTTATACGGTGCTTCTAGTATATATACTTCATAGCCCGAACTCTGGCAAAGAAAAAACAACAGTGAGTGAAGAAACTAATAAGACAATTAATAAAGCACTATATGATCAACCAGCATTATGGGTAAATTATGCTCATGATCAGTGTCCTTTTTCATGTGATTATGAGAGTAACAATGCAATAAAAGAAAGAAACTTGTCTCCAGATGGAGAAAATAAATTAACTCAGGCGTAGATGTTGGATTGATCAGCTTCCTTAAATGGTCAGCAGGCTCACAGTGAAGCACCAGACCAACGAAATAAAACAAATGTTACTCAAATCAAATCCCACCTTGAAATATAGAAAATAAAGAGAATAAAGAGGGAAAGAGAATCTACATCACTACATCCCCATCCAGTTACTCAAATCAATGTCTTTTTGGTAATGTCTACCTCATGAGTGTATAGAGACAAACAAGGGTAGTTTATTACATAAAATAGATCAAAGGGGTCATCAGAATTGTCTAGGCAGAGCATCAAATAATATACCGAACCTATTGCACAAAGACCAGTGATAGAAAGCTCACTCAAACTTCATATACCCAAAGCAAAGAAACAAACTTTATGGAATTGACATAGAAATAATGCTACCTACAACTAGACAACTAGTCATCAAAGTTAAGGAGTTTGAAATAAATATTCCTTCCACAATCTGCATAACATTGGGTCAATATTTGAAATTTTCATTACAGGGCAGCATCTTCTAATCTAGGATAGCGTATATTACCAAATATTTTACTAATTCTCTAGTGCCCAAGAACAATTCTAATGGACAAGGTATACCAAACATGACACCACCACTCAGTTCCTCAAGAACACAGTGAGTATATTTCAAAAATTGAGTTGACACTTCAAAACACAAGGCAGAGGTGTTCAGAAAGAGAGAAATAAGGGTATACCTTTGCAATTGCCCAAAATTGAGCAAACTCAGCTACCCGCAGATTGCGGTCATCCACTAAGACGAAGAACACATAACACCTCCAAAAAGTCAATTTCCGGATAATACTGCATTCTGTAGTCAGTGAAAATGAACACAGTGCATTGGCACTGCATCACCACCTAATCTATCATCCACTAGATTACTTTGCTTATATAATGTACTTTTGCTTGTTAAATGTACTTGGATTCTAGCACTTAACTTAAATCACTTCTTAATTTTAATATTTGAAATAATAAAGTAGAATGACTTCCAATCTGAGTGAAAATTCAAGCAGGTACTTATGTACAGAGGTTTTTATTGGGGATATGTCTCTCAAAGCTGGGGCTAAATCAGTAACAGAGTGAGCTACTGATATCAAAGGACACACAGCCTATACATCATTGGGCATTCCAAACAAACTGTACACGGAATTTGTAAGTAGCTTTATCCAAAAAAATCTAAGAAACTCCCAACCCAAGATAACAGGCTACAAGAGAAGAAGGTAGAGTTTAGTATTGAAATACCGATTACAAAGGTAAAGTCACCATCCTCGACGGTCTTCTTAAATGCCTTCAGCATACTTGAGCGGTAAGCCTGTGGCAACAACATGATTAGTATCAGTGCTTGATACAATTCCATATTGATTAAGGTATCATCACAGACCTAATAATAACAAGAACTAAAAGCATTATACGCATATTAAACCAAATTTTGAGGTCTGTATTGTATTACCTCCTCCATTTCAGGTTCATAACAATACTCCATCACCTTCTTCATTACAGGCTTCTTGCCTCTAGAACTTGAAGATTTGGAAGCATCACCTTCCTCCACCTTTAAGAAATAAAATGCCAGGTTACGTTCTCTCAAGACAACGAACATTAGAGAATTGAAAAGAATAAAATGGATAAGAACAAACCTTTTCAACTTCTGTCATAAAATAATCATCCATGGAATGAATTCTCGGAGCAGCACCACCAGTTTCAACCTCTAGGTCACGAAGAAGTTTTGCTAAGTAGCTCTTTCCACTACCTGTTATTGAAATGCTTTATAAGTTTTCTGGATTATGGAAAAAGTCAAAGACTTGACATGGATTCGCATCAACATCCCTAGTTGCCTGCAGCTACTTCATTATGCTTACAACACAAACTCATCCATGTGACAGTATACACACAATGCAATAAGCCAATAACCAATCCATCAAATGTGGTGGAAGGCTCTAATCTGAATATAGCTTTTCAGTTTTCACTAACATTTCAGCATTATTCTCATTAACATTTCTTCACCATGAGTCAATCAGATTCAGCTCACCCAGTTGTATACACATGATGACATAACAGATTTCAAGAAAACCCATTTGCACATATGACATTCAACATCTAGTACCTGGAAGCCCGCGTAGGATGATCACAAAATGATCAGGGCGGGTGCCTCGATGAGGCTTCTTAAATATGCGGGTAGCATCAACAACTTTTGGCTTATCCAAAGACGGATGCTTTCGTGTAAATGGCTGTCCCTCCCCCACATACGGCTTTGGTAAAATCTGATGGAAACCATGAGCCTCCTTCGGAAACTACAAACAAACATTCATCAGTACAAACCCAATACAAATAAAATATCACCACCATAACAACAATGCACGATAAAAACACAAAACGCAATCCCAAGTAAAACAACTATACCTCCATAACATATCCAGTAGAAGCATGTGAAAATGGCTTACTATGCAAATAAGGCTGCTGCATCATGGAGTGTCCAGCTGAAGTCACCGTCGGCGAGGAGGAGCCCCCGTGTAGAGGAAACAACAAAGGCGGCGGAGGGTCCACTGGAAGAGGCGGTGGCGGTGAAGCAGGAAGCGGAGGCTGCCCGCTAATCAGCCTCGAATGGAAGTAACATCCATTCGAGGCACCAAACTGCGCCGAATGCGGCGGCATTGGCAGTGGCATTCCATAACCTTGTAGTACCTCATTACTAGTTTTACTCTGAATCACACCATTATTATTATTATGCATATTAACAACACCACCACCAAGTTTACTACTTTCATACCTAACCGGTTCGATTTTCGCAACCCGATCACTCCCCAAACCCGAATTAACACCACCGTGGTCATGAATCAGCTTCAACCTCCGCTCATCCTCCCTCAAATTCGGGTTAGCGAAACCCGACCCGGGTCCGAAATCCTCGATCCTCGGCCTCTTGAAGCTCTTATCTCCTCCGTCGCTGACGTAGCCGTTTCCGTACGGAGGAGGTGGCGGCGGCGGTAGCGAAGGCGGAAAGTTGGCGACGAAATTAGGGTTTCTGGGCAAGGGAGCCGCCGCCGGAGGAGGAAGTAAATACGGATCAAAATTGGATCTTTGAGGAAAG
The DNA here is from genome assembly GCA_946800695.1 of Geum urbanum. Taxonomy (NCBI): domain Eukaryota; kingdom Viridiplantae; phylum Streptophyta; class Magnoliopsida; order Rosales; family Rosaceae; genus Geum; species Geum urbanum. Next base: position 48,961,923 of record OX327012.1, on the reverse strand, counting down.
CTAAGGTTTTGATTGAAGGGCGGAGGCGGCGGAGGGCAAAATGGGAAGTGAGGGACGGAGCAAATAGGGCAGAGGGCGGCGGAGATCGGAGGCCGATGACGCCATTGGTGGTGGTGGTGTGGGTCCATTGAGATTTGTGAAGAGGAAGAGTTAGGAACTGGGGAAGAAGATGAGGTGTGGAGAATTTGACATATTCAGGGTTTTCTGGAATGAGGAAGATTGATTGATTGATTTGATTTTGGGATTTTGATTTGTGACTGTGGAGAGTTTTGACTGAAAAAAGCTCAAAGCTTTAGACTTTGGAGGTAAAAGGAAAAGGCCGGGAAAGGCGTTCTAGTACATGCGCCCTCACTAATGCTACTGTGGGGTGTTTTTCTGTAGGCTTAAAAATTTTAAAATTTTAAAGACAAAAGAAAAGAAAATTTTAAATGCAAGTCTTCGTCCATGTGATTTGTGTCGTGGTCTATTAGTTAGCTAGCTTGTCATAGTCACAACATGATGATCATGAGTTTTCAAACATATTGTTGTTGTTAGCATCGAAGGAACTAAAGGGCAGCTGCCCCCAAATTTTTTCAAGTTCAATAGAAATGTATAGAAATTTTTTATTCTTGTCCTCTTAAGTTAAATATATTTTGATATCTATTTAATTACGAAATATACTTCTTTCGATCTAAAATCAATTTAGAAGATGTCGACGGTGACGGAGTGATGGTCCTAGACTTGAGACCTCTTTGGTCGTAAGAGAGGGGATGATTAACTATAATATCTACCTAGTGTCGGTGAAAGAATAAGAAATCACTTCATAATTTATTAGACACTTCTAACTTTTACGTACTGTATTTTTATGCAGGACAGAGGATAATGTAAGCAAAAAGGCGCCAACAATCCCCCTCCTCCCTCCTAATATTTTCAACCTATCAGATCATATCTCTAATTTATAAGATGAATCCCTTATTTCTTACAAATTTTGCTTGATTGCCACCCCCTTCCCCCCCCCTCCCCCCCCCCAATTATATGCCTCCAAACTTTTTTCAACCAATGAAATAATACCATAATTTTTAATTTGGCCCATCCATTCTCAGCATTTGCTCTTAATTGTAGTTATTAATTATCTGTATGGTTTAGGGTGTGTATTGTTGCTAATATAAAAGAAAATGTTGCTGTAAATTATCGTGAGAATACGTAAGAGTAATAATATTTATTTAAATTGATATCCGCGTAAAGGCGCTTAGCCGTTATACATGAATGCGCGGCAAAAGACTATTCATAACTATTATTCGCGTGAAGTCGCGCCAAACAAACTATTCATTCGTTACGAATTTGAATTAGAACACGTACAATATGATGCGGAAGTGCACACAACAAAACTAATCATAACCATGAGATCGATCAGCTGAAAAGTTTAGAAGCTAGTAACATGCTTTTATTCATTTCCTGGAATTCTATGGAAAAATTACAACATCAAACATAAGAGTAACAATAACAGTCGGAAGGTCCTTTAAAAAAAACAGTCAGAGGGCGGCATACGTTTCATGCCCAACTGACGAAACACTCTACTCAAATTAAGCTGCACTCTTGACTATATATAACATGATCTGTTCATGGACATATAGCTAGATCAATCTCGTTTCCGGAAGAATGTTTCATCATCATCATCGATCTATGTTCTCCAACTTTAGAGTCACATCATATATGTCCACAGTAAAATTAGGCATGCCACGAACCATCTGCTCCGCTAGAACACCATTTATCCCACAATATAAATTTGTCGAATGATGTGTGGCTGCTCATCTTCGAAGACATGCATCCCCGAAAGAACGTCACACATCAACGAGCTACTCTGTTCCAAGAACAGTTTGGCTCGAGGAACCTTCATTGGTTTCTCACATTTCAGGTTAATGACTGTTGGAAAATGGTGGTTTTCACCATTTTAATATGACAATTTAAACAAAATAATTGAGTGTGTTGCACTTAATTTTGATGTGAGGGAAACATGGATTTGTGTTCTCCTACAAGAGTACATAAAGATTATGTATTCATTTGTTTAAATTGGTTAAGGGGTGGATGAGAAATTGTCACCCAAAGATGGCTACTTGAAACAAAAGGAAGGAATGTGATCCCACATGGGAGAAATTAGAAATGTGGAGGTCTTTATATATGATTGCACCTTAGTATACCTTGAGTAAGTGAGTAGAGAGACTATTTCTCACGCGCACAAGGGGGTGCAAATCTTGGGTGAAATGAATATGCGATATGGACTTGTGTGCGCCCGCGTGTGGTAGACACGAATGTCGTTCCGATTTGGGCCGGGCCGCACGAGTTTCTTTTTGCACTCAGGAAAGACTTTTTGCATTCCTCGAAACCTTTCAACTTCGCCGGATTTATGTTGCATGGTTAATGAGTGAACAACCTTTTGGTGGCCGGCCATTATGTCATTCTCCATCTCCTCCATGTATACATAGAGGCTTCATCCTCCCTCATTCTTCATTTCATCAGAAGCAATCTCCTCTTCTGATCACTTCTCTCCCTCTCTCAACTCAGAGCAAATCCGGTGATAGAGAAAGGTATTCTTCAGTTCGAAGATAAATTCTTGTGTTGCGGTACAAAACTTTGAAGTTGTTTTATCCTAGGAGAACAACACCATACAAGTCTGTGGGCGGCGTAAAAGTTCTTGGGAAGCGTGTGATATACGTGACTCAACTTAGTTCATCTTCTTACCCAGAATTTGTTCTTTGTTCATATGTTTGTAATTTACTAATTATTTAATTAATATTTCGTTTATTATATTTAATTTAATATCACTTATTTTTCCTACAATGACTTGGTCATTGATGATACCAACTTCACAGTCCTCTGTAACCCGGACGCTTTAGACGGACTCGAAGAGCTTGAATTTGACACGAAGAAGGTCCAACGAGGATGAGAGTTTTGTCCAGTCCAGGAAGGTTTCAACTGTTTGAGATTGGGACACATTGATGCCATAGTAGTGTCTCTCGTTTGACATGGTTGTTACTATAATTAAGGGTGTGTTGGTTTAATTTAGTTGGTTAGTCTAAGTTTATATAGCTCACATGAAAAAAAAATATGAACGAGTTTCATCTAGATTTGTTGTTATTAATCTCCCAAAAATATAAGAAATTGTAATCAATTTAGATGCATGAGTGGATTTTTTTATATCCAGGTGCATTAACTCCTTGGATTCAACTTGGTCAAGTTCTTCGTCTTCAAGTTTTTTTTTCTTAGAAAAGATTGTGCTAGTTATTCGGTAGCTGCAATACTTTTGGTGATGACGATGCTGGTCGGGATTAGCCATTGCACGATGAGTGTTTGAGTTCAAAATATCTCTAGACGAGATATTCTTTCGTAAATCGTCTTTTTTATTGGCTTCGGATAGTTTGACCGTAATTGTCGGTTTATTTTGTATGTGCTTCGTGTGCTGGCGTGCCACCGTCTCTCAACAGAATATAAAATGTAAAGCTGTCTGACTTCTTGATAAGCGATTAAGACAAGGAGAGCACCAATTTTGTCTGAATTGGTCATTCTCGCCTAGTAACCTAGGACTTGGGATTTTTGTGTCTCTAACAGAGACCCAGAAATCGATACCTCACACTACCCTTTATGAGTGCAAACCAGAGCAACTTCTTTGACGATGTGTTGAGAACACTGCTTCCTTGGATATCCGAACTTTCACTCGATATGTGACAAGCCCTTCAAACTTCCAGTCAGGTTGCTTCCTTTGATCGCAATACTCTCACTCGATCGGTGACAAGCACTTTGATCGTCTGGTTGCAAAGATAGAATCTCTTAACGAGATATCTAGGTGTACTTGCGTATAGCAAATGTTTTGTATTTGATCGGGGACCATTTCTCAAATGCTCTTACTCTCCTTATATAATGCTCAGCAATCGTCTTTCAATTCTCTTGAACCTCCTTTACTCTTTGAACCTCAATATAACTCTAACACCTTCCAGCACACGGGTCTTTTATTTATATAGTTCTAATGCTATCACAACTCCTTTACTGCAGGAACCCTAACTGAAATAGAAAAGGTATGATAGACATTAAGCCGCATGAATCAGCTATCATAATTTCACAATCCTAAACTGATCTGGAAACGGACTCTATTATTCTACTTGACCACTCGCCAAGCTTCATTTCTAATCGGGCAGATCGCCAAGACATCCGCTCACTCTAGGCCGCTGGCCAAGACTTCAGCCTTTCAAGCCCAATGTCAAATATTTATTTCAGACCCAAACAATGGGTAACAAGACTAATGGTGGTGTTGGTTCTACTACTACGTACTGTGATTACAACAACAGCCGATAATAGTAGCAGCGGTGTCGGCGCCGCCTTAACGTGATGTGAAGGATTGGTATGTAGTATGGTTGGTAAAACGTCATTGTAAGCAACAAACTGGTGCTTCTATAGACTATAGGTTGTAAATTATTAACTTGATCACTTTAATTTGGAAGGAATAGGTCATTACCGGATAGTGTACATGTATATAGGTATACGCAGAACTTTGATTCTAAAACATTATCAAGTATAGTACGTATATTTATGGTGCCGAACTTGCTATTGTATCATCTAACTAAAGTAATATGCTATTTATTCTCTTCTCTCTCTCTAGAAGATGAGTTTCGTAACCCTGGGCTTTGAGTTTTTCGCTTGCGAGATTGAGATCCAACCTGCGGGTTTCGATCACTGGCGTGACTTTGTTCACGATGTTTTCCTGCACTCTTTCTCTCTTCCATATTCCCTTGATTTTTCGTTGTCTCGAGGTAGCAAGGCGTCGTGGTTTGCGAACCAACGTCGATGGAGTCTCGGCTGCTGGTGGATCAGTTTTTTCGGTTCGACAAGGTGGCAGCAGGGACGGAGCTATGAAGGGGCCAGGGTAGGCCCAGGCCCCCCCTGAATTTTATATAAACTCCCTTTAATCCCATAGATTTATAGTATAACAACTTGATTTGGTGGTAAGACATATGTAGAGCGTTGAACATATCCAAGTTCGAACCCTCAAACAAGCAAAAAACAAAATTTAATTTGGCCCCCCTCATATTAATTCTTGGCTCTGTCCCTGGGTGGTGGTGAGGGACGACCACACCGCGCGCAAATCAAGCACAAGGGGGCAGATGGCAGGCCCTAGCCTCAACGAGCACGTTTGAAGATGTGGGGCAGAGTCCAGCGTAGGACAGCGTTGGACGACAGTGGCTGCGAGGTGGCGGCGACCGCTGTGTCGATGCGCCCTGCCACTTGGGAAGAGACGTCAGTGATCATCCGATCAGTGTCGGGGAGGTTCTGAGGCATTAAGTTAAGGGTCGGGTGAGGTGAGGAACACACTTAACGGCTAGGGTTTCCTCCTCTTGTCAGAGTCTCCTCTTGTCAGAAGTCTACTGTTGGTGTGTGCCTGTTTCAAGGGGGCCTGTTTTTCTTTTCTACATATGGTGCCTAGTCAGTTAAAGAGCGGGCAATTATGATTTTTTTAAAATTTCAGCGGCTCTGGTTTGTCTTGATTGAGTTATTTGGATTTAGCTAGTACATAGTGTAGGAAAAATTAGAAAAGTTGGTAACTTGATATGGGGGGTAACTTGATCACCATCGATCATCACTGGAAAAAAGGGACCTTGGAATGACTGCTACTAGTCTCATTCTTATACGCATTGTATTTTCTTGCACTTGCACCAAGTGGCCTGATCAGGTGCCTAGCGGTCAACTTAGATGAGAACTTAACAGGCGCTGGCTCAGGTCTATCCACAATAGGCATGCTTGAAATTCCATACTGATGAACATCACCATAAGACATCTGAGGCGTCGCGCTAGGGCTTCCAAATGGATTTGTAGCAGGTACAAGTACTACTAATGGTTGTCGTTGTGGTCATCGTCGTCGTCGTTGTTGTTGTTATTGTTGTTGTTATTATTGTTGTTGTTGTTGTTGTTGTTGCTGCTGCTGCTGCGACTGTGTTGGGTTGAAATTGTTGGTGGTAGGTGTGGTGTTAGTTTGAAGAGTCTGAGGAGGAGTACTTGGTGTTTTGAATGAGGTTGATGGTGTTTGAGGCAATGGAAACAATGGTGTAGATTGTGATGGTGATGTAAAAGGAGATGGAGTAGTAGGGTTTGGAGAAAAGGGAGACGGTTTTGTAGATGGTGTTGATGTGAAGGGAGATTGAGTATTGAGTTTGGACAAAAAACATAGGGCTACGTACCTGGTGTTGTTGTTGTTGTTGTTGAAAAAAGAGACGGTATAGTAGGGATAGGAGAAAATGGTGAGGGTTGTGTAGATGGTGTTGTTGTTGTGATGGGAGATGGTGTAGTAGGATTTGGTGAAAAGGGAAGCAGTGGTGTTGTTGTTGTTGTAAATGGAGATGGAGAAGTAGGGTTTGGAGAAAAAGGAGACCGTTGTGTAGCTGGTGTTGTTGTGAATGGAGATGGAGTACTAGTAAAAGGGTTTGAAGTAAACGGAGATGGTTGTGTAGTTGGTGTAAAGATATTACAAAAAATTGTCCGAATTATGTGGTTATTTTTATTTTGGTATCCAAATATTAAAAATTTATATTTTGATACCTCATGTTATCTCTGCCTTACAAATTAGTACCTATGTCTCTTACTCTGTCAAATATCTCTGTTTTCTGCCAGCGTGGCGAATCCGGCTCTACATGTGTCATTTGACTCAACTTCATTAGATAGCCCGAGGGCGCTTTTGTCATCGCACTCATCTCTCACTCTCGATTTCTCTCTGAAGGTTTTCAATTCTCAATTATCTCTGAAGCTCACCGATCCTAGAAAACCTACCCTTGAGTCCATATTTACTTATCTAAACACTTAGTTTGTCGATTAAATCATTTTCTTGGTCTCTCCCTCCCCCATAATCTTCTTCATCTGTCAACATGCGTTACTCTTCCATAATGATCTCGGCCACGTCGCGCCTATCTCCACCATTTTTCTCACACATGTCGCCGGGTAGAAGAAGATCTCGATCCACGATGAATAGTAGCCGAAAACAACATGATAGAGAGAGAGAGATGAACAAAAGACATTGAAATAGTTATGTAGAAAACGAAGAAGACGAATAGATGTGAGGGAAATGACGAAAGTGCCCTCGGACTATGGTGGGAGCTAACTCAGCCGGAGAAAAAATGCACCATGTCGGCACTAAACTGAGATATTTGACGGGGTGAGAGACGAATGTACTAATTTGCTACACGGAGATAACGTGAGGTATCATAATGCAAATTTTTAATACTTAAGTACCAAAATAAAAATGACCCTATAATTCATGTGATTTTTTGTAATTAATCCTTGTTGTAAATGGATTTGAAGAAGAAGGCTTACAGAACCTAATGAATGATGTTGTAGATGGTGTTGTACTACTTGTGTTTGAAGCAAACAGATTCTTCTTCTTACCACCTTTATCTTCCAATTGGTAATCTTCAAATCGCAACTCCTCAATACTTTTCTGCTCATAAGCCTTCATTGCTATTATGGACCGCAAAAATGTATTATTTTCAAGCTCATCCTCTCTAGTGTTCTTTGTAGCTTTGTTAGGTGTTGGATAATTTTCAAAATATGAAGAGATGTATATGTTGGAAAGTATGAGATGGTTAACAAACAGATGCAATTATTGGTAATTAACCAATATATTTGTTGAAAGGATGTGAGGTGATCGAAAAGGTGCACCCCTTGATCAAAGAATCAGTTTCAACTTGAAAAGTCATGGTTCAATTTGAAAAGATATGATTACTCCAATATATAGGAGTGGCTCACTCCTGATGCATATAATCAAGATTTCCATATCTTCTTATTTCTAGCATCTAGCAATTTAATCCTACCATTAATCCTCTTTAGTTTTTAGTAAAACTAAAATTTGAAAACTATAATACTGCATTTATAATTTTTTATAACCTTGAGCTTCTTGTAAAATCTTTGATAAAGTGTCAGGTTGATCTTCGTTAGTACAAACCAACGATCAAAGCAATTTGTTAGACTTCATTGTATTTTAAAGGTTTATTTGATCATTCCCTCTTGCACACTAAGTAGTGAGACAAATAAAGTTTAAAGGAAAACGTAACATTTAAGTGCCTTTGAAGCATTTCATTCTCTTGTCATACCTACAAACACAATTTCCAGCATAAAGAACCACTCTACTTCCCATGCTTTGACAGAGCCTGAAGTTGCTGTTGTCTTAACCCCAAAAACAGTGCTAATGCCTAAGTGACTAGTACCAAAGATATTGCTTCCTGCTGCTGGTTGTATCGTTGTGGTTGCGAATTCGCTTAATCCAGAATGTGTTTTAAGAGAACTAGTTTTCTGGACGCCAAAAGGCGTTTGGCTTGTGCTACCAAAAGGATTGGTGCTTGTTGTGCTGCTGGTTTGGCCAAAGATAGATTGAGGAGACCCAGAAGAGTTTGTACCTCCGAACATCTTGAATTCTTGATCTTTATGAGGGAGAGAGAAAGGAGATGAATAAAACTGATTTTGCTTATGAGGTTCTTTATATAGATTTATCCCCAGAGTTCCAGGAGGAAGACGTTATATAACATTATAATGTTCTGCTATAGCGTTAGAACAAAGTCCCACTCGTTTATATATATATAGCGTCATAGTTAAGTCCACATAGCGTTATAGTTAAGCTAGTCCCAGATAAGCGTCAAAAACATCTTCATGGCATTTCTGGGTTTACTTATAAAGATTTCGGATGCAAATTTTATAATATAGTTCTAGTATTTTCAGAAGCATGTGTATATATATATATATGCTCAGGAATATGATGAAGTTTGAAGCATGTATATTTCTGGGTTGGAGTTGCTGGCGTCAAAACTAAGTTTGACGCATTCCTAAATCTAATTTCTCTATTTAGATAAAGTATTTTCAATTTTCATTGAAGTTCACAAATGATAACAATTATAATTCTATGATTTTAAATATTATTATTTACGAATTCTTACGTTTAGATTTACTCATAAAGAAATTTAAAATGACTAAAGAATTTAAACTTTTATATGTAATTCGAGGGAATTATAGAATGACACCTAATTTTGAAGGAATTGAACAAGAGAATTGAAAGCTTCAGTTCTCCTTAATTTTAAAAAACAGAATATGCAAAATTCTTAAAAAACTTATCCAAACAAAGAAATTTAAGAGGAAGAATTGTGATTTGCTGGAATTCGTTTAAATTTCCTCAATATTTCCTCTATCCAAACACAGTGATACTAGTCGTTTCCAAGTCGACATGGGTACATAGCAGTTTATGGATTCTCTAGAAAACTAAGGCAAAATCCACTAGGAAAAGGATATAAATCATTTTCCTTGTTCTCATAGGTATAAGATTTTTATGGTCGTTATGGTTCTGTGAAGCCTTTCAAATAAATAGACCACCCTGATATGCTAAATCAGTTGCTTGTTACTTTTCAAGAAGAAATTTTTCAAAGCATAGAACACAACAATGGGCAGTAGCCTAGCTCATTCTGATGGGACTCGTCCTAACCGAAGTTTGACGAAGAAGACCGCAAGTGGTTCATGGACGAAATGAAAGTGCAGACAATTGATGTGGTGAAGCGAATGAAGGAGATCTCTCTAGTAATGCAAACTCCGGAGCATGTTTTGGAAGAACAAGGAGTCACTCCTGCTGACATTGAGGACTTGTTAGACGAGTTGCAAGAGCATGTTAAGTCTATTGACATGGCTAATGATCTTCGCGCAGTCGGCGGATCAGTGCCCTTACTTGGTTACTTGTTATGGAAGCAAAGGCTAATATTAGAGCAAAGGCTGCAAAAGTTGTGACCACTATGCTGCAGAACAATCCAAAGTGCTAGCAACTTGTTATGGAAGCAAACGGCTTTGAGTTTCTGTTCTCTTTGTTCACATCAGACCCTAGTCTAAGTGTCCGAACTAAAGCGCTAGGTGCAGTCTCCTCTTTGATCAAGGACAACCAACCCGGTGTGATAGTCGCATACTTATGCGTCTATATTTTGTTTAATTAATCTCTTATATGTAGTTTATTATTATTATTCGAGTGATTTAATTATTTTTAGGTATTTTGGAATTAAATGGAGAAATGAGGATTTAATATTAAAATTTGGGATATGTGCATTAGGTCAAGTATGTGTTAGAAAGATGGAATGACGATGGTGGATTGCATTTCTCTTAACTTCTCATTCATATAGTTTAACATCTTGCTTTCATAATCATATTTACTTTCTGCACGTAGTTGTAGTTAGTCGATTTAGTTCGATACCCAAATCAACTCCGAATACCGTAAAATTTTGTATGGTAGTCCAACACTGTGTCTAGTGTATTGTGTCCAATTTTCATAGCATTTGAGACTGTTTAGGTTAGATTCGTAATGTACTTAGTGTCCTGTGGTCGAGTCTGTCAGCTTTCTGACATTCGAGTTTAGTTAGTGTTTTAAGATTTAGTCTCACTAATTTCTTGTGTTCGATAACCCTTGTTTATCATTACTACATTGATATATCTTACTTGAGAATATGGTATCTTTGAGAGGTGGTTCTCCACTCATCAAATTTTGGCGCCGTTGCCGGAGAATTACTTAATTCTAAATCTTAATAGTGTCATTTGTTTTCCAGTTTTGTTTATTTTGTTTCTTTTTCTTTTGAGTCTTATAAACTTTACTGTGAACAGGAAGAATCACCATCACCAATGGCGAACAATAGGAAGCTTAGGGAATTTTTTGTCCCAGGCACATGTGCTGATGATTCACCAATTGTGCTACCAGCGAATTTGCATTGGGGTCTTATGTCATTCCTTCATCTCTCATCTCAAATCTGCCACACTTCAGAGACATTCCTTCTGAAGACCCTCAATGTCATCTCAATGAGTTTGCGGCATTGTGCAGAATTTAGAGGTCTACAAATGTGGATGAAAACACTGTGAAACTCATTATTTTCTGTTTTTCGTTAAAGGAGAAAGCAAATGCATGGTTTAATTCTTTAACTCCTCAATCGATGGACACTTGGGAGAATATGTGTGGTGCATTCATGAAAGAATTTTACTCAGCTTCTCGTACCAAGAACTTGAAGAAGTAAATTGGCACCTTCAGGCATAAGGATGAAGATGAATTACATGAGGCATGAGGTCAATTCAAGAGTTTTCTTAGACAATACCTTCATCACAAGTTTGATATGAATACTCAAATGGAGTTCTTCTATGAAGGACTTGATTCTTTCAACAGGTCTAAACTTAATTCAGCTTGTGGTGGAAACTAGTGGAATATGACTGGAGCTGAAGAAAAAGAAATTGTAGAGAACCAAGCAGAAAACTCAAGACGATTTCAGTCAAGAGATAGAATTTTGGGAGCAAGCAGATTGAGTTCCATGGAGAATGACATTGCTCTGATTGCTAGTAGTTTGAAGGTGGCTAAGAAAACAACAGTTACTGTAACTCAGGTAGTGTGCATCCTATGTTTAGCTACAAATTATCTAGCAGAAGATTGCCTCAAGTTCAAAGAACATGAAGAAGTCAACCAAGAGGAGGAGGTGAATTACTTCCAAAGACAATCAACAAGGGATGGGCAAAACTTTGGTCAAAGGCATGTTCCACAGTAGCAGTATCAAGGGTCGTTGCCTCCACCACCTTAGCCATCAACAGAGTTGTCAACATTGACATCATTAATACAACAGTTGGTGGTTAACAACAAGCAGACTAGAGAGGACCATAGTGCATTCCACCAAGAGATGGGTACCTTCCTCCAAGAAAGCAAGACTACACAGCAACAGCAAGGGAAGACAATTGATTTGCTAGAACATCAAGTGAGACAAATACAACAAACACTTGCTCAAGTTAACCAATGAGGTCTTCCCAGCAACACTCCTTCCAATCCCAAGGGATAATATGAAGTTCATGCTATGAAATTGAGGAGTGGGAATGTGTTAGAACCAGTAATAGAACAAATCGCATTTGACACTTCATCCAGAAATTTTCAGTAGCCTAGTTTCAGCAGACCCGAGAGGCCCTTTCAATCCATCAAAGGCGAAATCTTCGATCCATCGAAGCCGACTCCAGGAACCCCAACTCAACACAATGAGAATGCACCGAGAGTCAACGTTCAGACCACCTCAAAAATTGGGCAGGTATCTTCTCAACACTCACCTTTGGTCACCCCTAATGTGCATTTTCCTCGCAGACTTCAAAAACGGGAAAATGACCATCAAGAGCAAGAGATATTAGACTTTGCAAAATTCAAGTGAATTTTTCACTCCTTGATGCTATCAGACAAGTGCCTAAGTATGTAAAGTTCTTGAAGGCACTTTGTACCAACAAGAAAAAGTTCAAGGAACATGAGACTGTGTCGGTGAGTGAGGAGATTTCGATAGTATTGCAAAGAAGATTACCGGTTAAATGCAAAGATCCAGGGAGATTCACCGTTTCATGTAGGATTGGTGAAACTAGATTTAAACGTATTTTACTAGACTTAAGAGCTTCTATTAATCTAATGTCATATTCTGTGTATAAGCTTCTTGGTCTAGGTGCATTGACGAGAACCTCACTGAGGATTGAGCTTACGGATAGATCTTATGTTTATCCTTGAGGGGTTCTTGAGGATGTGCTTGTGCATGTCGAAGGTCTCATTCTCCTAGGGGATTTCTTTGTGCTTGATATGAGTGAGGAGACCTCTACCGATACTTTACCCTTGATTTTGGGTCGTCCTTTCATGGCTACAGCTCATACAAAGATCGATGTATACAATGGAAAATTGTGCATGACGGTGTTTGGTGAAACTGTGGAGTTTTGCACCTTCCACCCACTTAAAGAGCTAGGAAGGTAAGAAAATATTTTGAGAAAGAGAATGTGCACTTGATGGAGGAAGCCAAATTTCTCAAGACTTGGACACCACCAGATAAAGGTCATCCTGATCTTAAGAAGGAAGTAAAATTGTGGCCACTCTTAAGTCGCAAGGTAAGCATTCTTCTTCTTGTGATGTTTCGATTATTTCTAATGAGAAGAATGCTAGTGTTGAGAACAGGTCTAAACAAGAGGAGTCAAGATTTTGTGATGAAAGTCGTCCACTAAGGAAGCCATTCTAGCACTTTAATGTTTTTGCAACTAAACAAGCACACTTGGAAGATCCAACTCCACGTCCTCCAGGTTCCATACTAGGGAGGAAATATGTCAAGAAAGATGAGATTTATGGTCCAACAAACGAACACATCTTCAACGTGCATTAAATGATGTTCGCAATGTTTGGCTGAAGATGTTAAATTTAGCGTTACTTGGGTGACAACCCATGTTGATGGAGAAGCGTGGCGATCAGATTTGCTCTCTTATCCATTCTCCTTTATTTTTATTTTTTTCCACATACACTACAAGAAAATGAGTCATCACCGGCGAGATTCCGGCCAACAAGGCCGGCGACCGGAAAAGTCACCGGTAATGTCCGTCATTACCGGCGACTTACTCAGTCGCCGGTAATGTGGCCGGAATCTCGCCGGTAATGTGTCCTAGACATTGCCAATATACCGAATGATCGATTTCAGAGCGTACGTTTTCCTTCTTTCGATTTCTTTGGATTTTTTTCGCTCAAAATGATTGAATGATCGAGCTGCTCCATCCGGCATCAAATATAAGACACATTGCCGGCGACGGAGTAAGTCGCCGGAAATGAAGACATTACCGGCGACTTTACGCCGGAATCTCGCCGGTAATGTGGCCTAGACATTACCGGCGACTCCAACCGTCGCTCTGAAATCGATCATTCGGTATATTGTCAAAATTAAGGCGCGCGTCGAAAACTCGATCATTCGGGAAGCTATATATATAGGTACGTAGGTGTATATATACGTATATGTGGTATATATATATATGTGTGTGTGTGTTGATCAAATCCAATTCGTGAGATATATATGAAATGTTGTTGATGTACGGTCACCGAAACGAGAAAACAGGTTGTAGTTAATCTTGTGTCTGAATCAATGACTGGTATTATCGTATTGTTATCGGAGCCAGGCTTAACAGAGCCTCCTCCTACCCAGTCAAATACGTTTTGAATTGAAAAAAGGAGAATACTATCATCGAGTACTGAATCGAATTCAGAGATTAGATCGATATATATACATATGCATGCATGTGTTGATTTAATTAGAGTTGAATTGAGAGATCACGTCGATTATTAGTAGTGAATGTGTGTGTATATATATAACTAATACGTAAAATTGTTAGAATTTTCAGGATGGACAAGAGTTGGATGAGCCTCGAAAGATGGGATGTCAGATATCACCAGGGAATTAGGAGTTTTGTGGATTTTGTGAAGGCTAATTGTGGAGACACTACACTTCATTATTGCCCGTGTAAAGAATGTAAGTGTTTCAGCGATCGATTTCGATTTCCCATCGATAAAGTCCAGAGGCACCTGAGTAAATACGGGTTTTGGGATAAGTACACTTGTTGGATTTATCACGGTGAAACATCGGTAGCGGGTCCGCATGATCATGGACAATTTGGTGAGAGGGCTAGTCCACGCTATGATCATGGAGATTTTGCTGAGAGGGGCAGTTCATCCTATGATTCAACATCGATGTTAATCAATGATATGTTTCCTCATGAGAGCGGTGTATTCGCTGATGAAGCACCAAATGTCCCTCCCGTCGTTGAGGGTTTCCCCCATATCGAGCCAGTCGAACCATTACCTGGAGGTCATGTCAACACAAGCGGTATGGACAAGTACAACAACCTGATTGCATTACAACAGACTCCGTTGTACGACGGTTGTAGTAAGACTGTTCTTGAAAGTGTCATGGGAGTGATGCAGCTCAAAATGGAGAACAAAATGTCTATCAAAGCTGTTGATTCTTGGTTGAAGTGGACTGCTTCGCTACTGCTACCCGGTCATCGTCTTCCTACCACACATCATAAGGTGCGACATATCCTGAAAGATCTTGGGCTTTCCTACATCAAAATCCATGCATGCAGATATGATTGTATTCTCTTCTGGGGAAAAGATCTCGAAGACCTTGAAGCCTGCCCGGTATGTTTTACAGAAAGGTATAAGTTGACTCCTGCAGGCAACAAGAAAGCTGTGAAGATACTTCGATATTTCCCGCTTATTGATAGGCTGGAGCGGTTGTTCATGTGTGCTTTCACGGCCGAGGCAATGAGATGGTGGGCTGAGAGGAACTTGCCTGACGATGACACCCTTATACACCCTTCCGACGGAGAGGCTTGGAAGCACATGGTCAGGGAGTTTGATCATTTTGCAGCAGAGGTCCGAAATGTTTGGCTAGGGCTCTCATCTGACGGATTCAACCCTTTTGGCAACATGAGTCTTCAATACAGTATATGGCCAGTTATTTTGGTACCGTACAACCTTCCACCATGGATGTGCATGAAGAAGGAATACAATATGCTCACTCTGTTAATTCCGGGCCCGGGTTATCCAGGAAAGTGTCTCGATGTGTATTTGAGGCCTTTGATTGAGGAGCTTAAGTACCTGAGTGAGTGTGGCCACCCCACTTACGATAGGTTCAAAAACGAGATGTTCCAGATGCATGCCATGCTTGTTGGCACCATCAGTGATTTTCCTGCCCGCGGTATGTTGTCGGGCAACGTTACCAGGGGTTACAGAGCTTGTTCAGAGTGCATGACGGTTGATTGTTGCAGTCCTCATTGCAGTAAAATTGTTCAAGTGTAGATGGTTTGATACTAGCCCGGAGAACACAAGGACCGATCAGTACGGAACATTTTCGGTGAATACTGCTACTACCTGGTATGAAGATGACCCTTTCGTTCTTGCCTCATCAGTAAAACAAGTGTTTTACCTGGACGATCTTCTTAACAAAGTCCCGTGGAAGGTGGTTAACCATGTTGCTCATAGAAACATATACAGTGCTGCCACACTTGGTGATACCGCAAATGATGAGGAAGTTACTGCATACCAAGAGCCGAACGCTTTTGACATTCCGGAATCATCTACGATTCGCCTTAATAATGTGAGATCTGGGAGTGTGGTTCGAATTACTGGAGCAGAACTTCTCGATGTTAATCCATATGAAGTTGACGCTGATTCAGATGACGAGGAGCGGCACATATTGCCAGAGGTTACCTATGAAACCGAGTCAGACTCAAGTGATGAATATGATTACGATTATCATCCTTAGTACGTTGGAAATTGTAGTCGGAAATTGTAGTCGACAAATGTACGTAGTAAAATGTACGTAGTAAAATGTTTAAGGAAATTGTAGTCGGAAAATGTACTCGGAAAATGTACTCGGAAATTGAACGTAGTCGGAAATTGAACGTAGTCGGAAATCGGAAATCGGAAATTGAACGTAGTCGGAAATCGGAAATTGAACGTAGTCGGAAATCGGAACCGTAGTCGGAAATTGAACGTAGTCGGAAATCGGAACCGTAGTCGGAAATTATACGTAGTCGGAAATTGTACGTAGTCGGAAATTGAACGTAGTCGGAAATCGGAAATTGGTCGGAAATTAGTCGAAAATCGGAAAATGGTCGGAAATTAGTCGGAAATCGGAAAATGGTCGGAAATTAGTCGATCGGATAATAGTCGACAAACCTAGACATTACCCACGAGTTGCTAAGTCGTTGGTAATGTCATTACCAACGACTTAGCAACTCGTGGGTAATGTCATTACCAACGACGTTGACCTACCTCGCCGGCAATGGTGGCGGTATAGCTCGAGCTCGAGCTCCTCCTCCCCATTTCTCTTCGGCCTAATTCAATTCTCTCTTCCCTCTCTTAGCTCGAATTTCTTCCCTCTCCCCTCTCCTCAATCCTCTCTTCTCTCTTCCCTCTCCCCTCTCTTCCTCTCCTCCCCTCTCTCCTCCTCCCCTCCTCCTCTTCCTCCTCCCCTCACCTCCGTCGCCGGCAAAGTTGGGTCGAGCTCCACCATGGCAGGTTTGAGCTCACTCTCTCTCCCTCTCTCTCTCCCTCTCTCTCTCTCTCATTCCACAATATTTTTTTCTGTATTTTAATTAATTAATTTTTGATAATTGTGGGATGTATATATGTATGCATGTGGACAATATTTGTAAAATGTAATTAAGGTATGTATGAAAATTGTGGGAAAAAAATGTGGATAATTGTGGGGTGAAGGAGCAATATATGTGATGTATATATGTGAAAAATTAATTAATATATATGGAATGTATATATATACGTATGTTTGAAAAATATGGAAAATTAATTAGCTAGGGTGAATTGGATTAATATGTGATGTATATATATATGCACGAATTAAGGTGAAATTAAGATGCATGATCGATGTATATATGTGTGAAAAGTTTAAAGCCGGAAATGATGTATGTATATATGTTAAGTTATGTGATATAGTACGTTGTTAATTTAACGTATAATAGGTGATATTGGAACCATACCAAATCGGAACCGGAACGGTTTGAAACCGGAACTGTTTATAACCGGAACCGTTTGAAAACAAACGGTTCCGGTTTCAAACGGTTCCGGTTCCAAACCGTTCCGGTTCTGATTTGTTATAGAACCGAAACGGTTTGGAACCGGAACTGTTTGTAACCGGAACCGTTATGTTACAAATTGTTCTAGTTACAAACAGTTCCGGTTTCAAACGGTTCCGGTTCCAAACCGTTTCGGCAACGATTTGTTATAGAACCGAAACGGTTTGGAACCCGAACCGTTTGGAACCCGAACTGTTTGTAACCGGAACCGTTTGTAATATAACGGTTCCAGGTTCCAAACCGTTCCGGTTCCAAACCGTTCTAGAACCCCAGTTCCCATGACTATTACGGCGTCCATGCCAGGAGGTTTTGCAGCTAATTGGCTTCGGAGAGGTTCCCGAAATAGTGGAGGGAACAGTAGTCAAGCTTCCTCCTCGCCCGCAGTTAGCAACATGCCCAGTGGGCCAATGATGAGTGCTCGCACGAGAGCCTTGCTAGAGGCGCGAGCTGATGAGGAAGCTGCACGATCAAGAGCCGTGCAACCGGAAGTTGAGCCTCGAGCCTCAGTCTCCAGACGCTCAATCAGCAGACGTCCCTCCGGTGGCAGAGCCTCAGACGAGCGACAATCAACGGGGGCATCAGAAACTCCCTCAATCTGAATGCCCCATATTCGCCCGGTGCCTACTCCCGTTTCACGGGAAACATATGAGACACATGGTGGTGCTGGCGCCTCATCGTCCAGGCCTCGTCTATCTCCGCCGTCCGGTCTCTTCCTACCCGACGAGATTCCTGTCATCCCTGAATTCGATGATAGGGGGATGCCTGTTTATATTGAAGGACGGCCGGAGTTCCTGAGCGTGGAGGAAGCGTATAACTTCCTCCCGTTCGACCCCGTGTATCTTTGGAGTGTGAGGTGCACCAACCAACAAACGGACGATGCAGGTAAATTTTATTTAACATCAGATTGATTACTTAATTATTACTTAAGACTTGCGATAGGTTCAATTAATGATATCAATTTGTTGACATTGTATTATTAGGCAATTTCGTTAATGGGACTGGAAAACGGAAAGGGGCTAGAGGCACCTGCACCGGGAAGAGACTTGAGCAGGCTACCGGCGGAAGGAAAACGCCCATAAGGGCCAATGAGGATGGCGAGGTGATCGAGGCATTCGACACCACGCGCAAATATGTCAGCATGGCCGGTGCGATCGTGCGGGACAAGGTCCCAATGCTTTGGCCAGATTGGGAATCTGTGCCTATCTACGTGAAGATGCAAGTGCATAATGCACTCAGTGTGAGTAAAATCGTATTTTTATTACATAAATTTTACATTTATTAATTAAGTCCGAATAAATATATAATTTTACCTTTTATATATTCATATTGCAGGTGTGGTTTGACGTGGATGAAGTTCTTATTCACACGTGGGTAGAGCGTCAACTACATATGAGGTGATGTGCTTCGAATTATTTGAATATATATCGAGTTAGATTTTTGTTTATCAAGTGTTTTAATATCTCTAACTTTTTTTCCTTCTTTTAATATAGGTATAAAGAGTGGAAGAAGGAGCTTTCTTCCCATTACACTGTATACAAGGAGCTAGGCCGAGGTTCCACCCCTAGCGAATTCCGGTTTAGGAAGTACGAGTGGCTGTGGCTGATAGCCCACTTCGAGCACCCCAAAGCTCGGGTATGCATCCTTAATATATCTTTCAAGCCTAAAGTATCGTATCAGATTGAAATAGTTAGTTACTAATTTTTTTTCATATGTTTATCAAACAAGGCGATTTCGAAGACGAACCGGGCGAATAGATTGAAAAACACCAGGGCCCATCATGCAGGTTCACTCAACTACATGGGTTGGTCGACTAAGGCGCAGCAACAACAAGAGGTGAACCCGTTGGTGTATATTCATCAGAAGTTCTACCCGCAGTGCCCTGAAGAAGCGGTAAGTCTTTCGCCTCTCAATGTGTTAATAAAACTATTTTTGAAGATGGAAATAGATTTTGTTAGCTAATACGTTGTTCATTTTCCCTTTTCAATTAGTCGAGAGTGGAGGAGGCGACCGCAGAAGTGACCATGAGTATAGCTCGGACAAACCATCCTGACTGCTCCGAGGAAGAAGTCACCCAGTATGCCTCTCAGATCGATCCGCTTGATCCCCCGATAGCGGCTCGGATCATGGCAAAAGCGTGCGGGACTGGAAAGAATACCTACTACTGCAGGGGAATGGGCTCGGCGGGTGAAGGAGTATTGAAGAACACTTCAGAATACTCTACCGGGTCAAGAAGTTCAACTTCTAGTCGTAACCTCGCAGCGGAGCTTCATAGGACGCAGAGGGAGTTGGAGGAGCAAAAGAGGCAGATGGCCGAGTACCAAATGCAGTAGACACAGGTGCAGGCTCAGATGTACACATGGATGCGGACGATGTACGAGGCTCAGACTACCGGACAACCGTTCCCCACACCTCCCCCGGTCCCGGTCCCTCCCTTCCCTAGCTATCCACCACCACCACCGCACCAATCAACGCCAGAGCAAGACCAAGGTAGCCACCGGAATTCAAATGAGTACATGGATTACTTCAACCCTGATGACCCGCAAGTTCCTGAACCTGACCTGTAGTTGTAGTTAATTTTTTTATCGTCGTTGCTATTTGTACTGTACGTTGGACATTTATGTTGAACTTGTATGACTGTCTTTACTACGTGTACTGTTGAACTTGTATGATTGTACGGTTTATCCGGTTCAATGCAGGTTATGGAATTGGGCCCAATCCAGAACCGCGTTTTTTTTTCAAATTTTTTTCCCACATTGCCGGCGACATGGACTCGAGTCGCCGGCAATGTCTCAAATTCCGGCCACGGCGGCGCTGCCATTGCCGGCGACGGCGTCGCCGGTAATGTCCGAGACATCACCGGCGACGGCGTCGCCGGCAATGTCCGAGACATCACCGGCGACGGCAATGTCCGAGACATTACCGGCGACGGGAAACGCCGTCGCCGGCAATGTCAACACCGGCGGGGAATCACCGGCGACGTCATTGCCGGCGACAAGTCGCCGGTAATGTCAATTCCGGCGAAAAAAAAAGACAAGGCCGGCGACGGCAGGTCGCCGGTAATGTCTCCATTTCTGGTAGTGATAGTGTGTTTTGTGTGTGATAGGTGTTGTAATACCCTAAAAATTAGTATAATAGTTTAGATTATTGTATGACTCGTTAAACTTAGAAATCACCATAATTTAGTTTGACCTTAGAGGTTTTAGAAATTAGATAAAAAAAAATTGTCTGAAGACAATGTATAAAAACGAGCTTTAGAGAAATATTAACGGAATAGGGCAAATTGTCCAGTGGATACTCAAGTTTAAGTCAGGTACTCCCTGGTCTTAGGTTCGAGGCCATGAGCTGGAATCGTAAAACATTCCATTTTATATGTTAGTAAAAATAATAAAAATATTTTTACTCCAGTTAGAAACGGTAAGAAACTCTAATTCCAACTAGCCAATTTTCGGAAATGGAATTTTAGCAAAACGACCAAATTTTCCTTGTTCGAATCTTTTCTCCGAATCGAACTTTATATTTTAAGATTGCAATTCATACTTTTAGAGGTCATGCTCATATATCAATTTGGTGCTAATTATTATTGGTTGATATATATATATATATTACACTACATTACACTTTATTAGTAAAACCATACATTTTCACACATCACATTACGTGTTGCATTCACATGCATACATAATCAAATTTCAACATTTCAATCAGATTTCCAACCACATTACTATTATTTTTACAAGTGCATTTTAACCCTAGAATTAGTAGCCCAACTATTCCATTGTCAACTTGTCTACAAAAGTCTACAAAAATGGTTATGAATTTATTTCCCATGTCTCCTCCCATGTCTATATAAATCATCCTTAAGTTCAATCTGATTTTTGCACCACTTCAATCTTCCCCTTACGTACTGATTTGAAGTCCTCCCAAAGTTGCAATGCAACTCTCCTAAAATCTCACACCAAACTACCTTTCTTCAAATTACTTTAGTAGTTAATTCATTTGCTTCAAGAGAGTCACTTGAATTAATCAAATACCTCCATCACCTACTAAAATTCTTAAGTAAGTACATGAGTACATTCCTATACTTATTTATCTTTAAGATTATATCAAAGTGCATGGCTAAGAATAAAAGGGAAATAATGAGCCGAAGTGTAAATTTAATATTTTTGTTTCTGTTAAATTTTATTTAGTCAAATATTTTTACATATTTAGATACTACACAAAAAGTTATTCAACTTTGGCTTTTGAATCACTCAAAAAAGTTAAGTAATGAGAAAGTTATGGCTAAAACAAGTTTTGCTAATCTTTTCCTTAATCATGTTCGAAAACTCTTAAGGTGCTCTTAACTTGAAATATTCATATCTCACTCATTTCTTAACCAAATTTAGTGTTCTTTATATCAAAACGAAGCTTAGGAGTTCAACTATCAATCTGAAAAGTTTGAAAGGCATTGATTAATATTTACTAACTAATTAATTTGTGCAAATGAGCTTAATATCGAGCGTAACCATTTCTGGACAGTTGCTAGACATTTTTGTTTCTGGACTTGAGAACTCCCTACTGAACTTTGTGATTATTACGATTGGATTCCTCTCGAAAAACACTTCGAGATGGTATACTCACTTCTTTGTTTTGGACATAATATGGATTAATTATAAAACGGATCAAATGGAGAATTTCGGACGGACTACCGCCGAATGATACTTTTGGTCCAAGGATTAATAATTTTATTTTTTGCATTTGTACTTTATTTTTATTTACTTACTCGCATTATTTACTTCTTAAGTTTGATTTGAGACTAATGGAGGATTTCGGACGGATTACCGCTGAATGAAACTTTTGAACCAATGATAACTAATTTTTATTTCAAGTTTATCTAATTAATTGCTCTGTCTATTTACTTTCAAGTATAATTTGGAACAAATGAAGGATTTCGAGCGGACTACCGCCGAATGAAACGTTTGGACCAAATTTGTTAATTAATGAAATACGTTTAAGTTTGATCTTTCTTCCTTTACAAATTCTATTACATATATATTTATTACAAAATTATGATGTAAATATATACTCTATGATCTATATACATAGTCTTAATTAAAGACTTGTTTGTGATCGTTATAGTTGAAGTGTGAAGTCGGGTGTATAGTACGAATTAACTCGTGCTTAAGTGAATTGCTGGTAAATTTTTTTGTTATTGTGGGAGTTAGTCAAGGGCCCTATTCCCTTACAGATAGTGCACTATTATACTCTAAGGAATGAATTGTGTCAAACCGGGAGTATACATGCTTTGGCAGGTGGCCTTAGAATGATGTGGCTTTATATGTGTGTTGGTATTGTGAGACTAAGCACATGAATTTTTTTGAGTAATTACCAGTTTATCTAAAAGAACTCACTTCGGAAGTATTGACGTATTTGTGTGTAGATGTGAAGTTGTGCAAGAATATATATATATATATATATTTATGTATCTAAATGTATATGTTACAAAGACGCAAGTGTAAGTATGAAAGAATAACCGGTTTGAATATTTCACCTTTTTGAATTTGTTGTTCGGTTTGATGTTTCTTAGAGATAGTTTAGTATATGCTTGTAAGTTGTACTTACTGGGTCAGTGTGACTCATGATACTACATCTTTCTCTTTTTCAGGCGATAAGTAGAATGCTTGGGGAAAATGGGATACGTCGCCTACTAAATAAATGAATTATTTTCTACTTGCATTTTGAATTGAATAAATGTAATGACTATTATTTTCAAAAACTTCGGTCTTGTAATATTAGCAGTTTCACTTTTCAATAAATGTACTATTTGTAATAAACTTCGGTCTTATTCACATCACAAATCCTTACATCATAATTCAGTATAATACTGGCCCCGGATTTGGGGGTGTGACAGGTGTTCTATGTCATACTTGGTAGGTGTATTGTATAGTTTAATTCTAATTTTTACATTGAGGACAATACAACTTTCAAGTGTGGAGTAGAGTTATACTTCGCGTTTAGATATAAGTTTTTTTTTTGAGTCAGAATTTTTGATTTTTTATGTAGTCTAATTTTTCGGACATAGCTAGATATCTCAGAAAATTCTGAAATTTTTAGTGCGTGTTTTTATATGTGTTTAGTTTATTCTCATAAAATTTCAGCATATTCTGGCACGTGATTAATTCTGCAGAAATTATTCAAGTGAGTTTGTACAGTTTCTTCAATTGTTCAGTCGTCCAGGGAGTGTATTTCAACCCGTCAAAAGATTTCTTCGACCTGTCAATTTTTGAGTCAGTTTTTAGACAGTAGGTCACTTTTGACCCGTCGAAGGAATTTTTGACTCGTCGAATGTTTTTATCGTAAAATCGAGTTTTTTTAGGTTTCTGTTCGACCCGTCGAAGGATTTCTTCAACTCGTCGAACTATGAGTCAGTTTTGGGCAGAAGCATGCATTCGACCCGTCGAGGTATGTCTTGACCTGTTGAATGATGATGAAGCTTTTTCCAATGACTAGTTTGTCGTGGAAGGGTTTCTGCGCCAATTTTTCAATTTTTTGAGTTTTTCTTAGTCTTCTTGTGTGTTTTAAGTGTTTTATTTGAAAAAAAAATACAAAAATAAATATGTCAAGAAAAATAGAAAAAGAAGAGTCTCAGGAGCCCTTAACAAGTCAATGTTGTGCTTATATCTTCTAATTTTGTGACTAAGAGATGATTATGTGACTGAATTTCTTTGGATAATGTTGATATATGATGCATATGCGAATATGTAATGGATGTAGAAACGAGTTAACATGGTACAGATATTTTTGAGCATGCATAAACTTTATTGAGATTCATTTAACCTGTGAGCTTTTGAGCCTTTATGTGGTAAACATGCTTTCATTATTGAGTGTCAATTGCTTGCCACAGAATAAGTTAATGGACTTTAGAGATTACTAGAATTCATTTTTATGCTATTCAAAGCTTTTAGTCAACATATGTTATGATTGAGGAAGTGATAAAGGTATTTAGGGGACACCACCATAGCCATATGAGTCTGTGTCCTGATTTTGTGTTCACAAGATGTGCACCCCTTTGTTAACCACTTCGAGCCTACATGTTTGAATTTTTTTTCATCACCCGCATAATCCTAACCTTGAACTTTAGAATAGTTACATCTCTACCTTTGTTCTAGGACTTAGTAGAGCTATACATGAGACATGTATATGAAGACCAAGGCGAAAGATTGTGAAGGTGATACAAAGGAATAAGTGTGGGGTATCAAGCTAGTGTGGGGTATCGAGCTAGTGTAAAACAAGAGGAGAAGAAAAAAGTTGTGATGTCTAGCTTGATACCCAAGTTATCTGTTGATCAAAAGAATGATGTGAAGTCCCAAGGAGATGAAATCCGGCACAATAATGAAAAAGCTCATGGTTGTAAAGTTTGAAGAAGTCTCTTATTTGGTACTCTACTAGGTTCTAGAATTGTGTTTGCAATCCATACTCATTCGTTCTTTAAATTATGAGACAAACCCATTACAACCCATGAAGTCATTTTGATCCCAAAGATGACAACCTTTGATATGTGGAGATTAGTCACAAGAGTGAGCATATGGTTTGGTCCATTTGGCAAGTAATTGAGTTGAGTGAATACCTTAGACATATTTTGAGAGAAACACTTTTGAGAGCTTATTTTTGTGAGGTTGAATCATGACATGTTTATTGTATGTTGTAGCTCCATCCACCATGATTATGTCTTCGTCCTATATATTACATGTGTGTCATGCATTGAAATTAACTTTTGAAACTTTACGAAATATAAATGTGGAGTCATACTAATCTTGGTGTTGCAATTGTGGAAGATTGTTGAGACAACATGTTGAGGGCGTTAGAGTCATGTAGTTAGTGTTATGTTGAGTCTTTCTAGAGTTTTAGTTTAGTGTTTTGCTCGAGGACTAGCAAAAGCTAAGTGTGAGATATTTTGATAGTCGCATATTTATGCGTCTATATTGTGTTTAATTAATCTCTTATACTTTGGTTTATTATTATTATTTGAGTGATTTAGGTATTTTGGAATTAAATGGAGAAAGGAGGATTTAATATTGTAATTTAGGATATGTGCATTAGGTCAAGTATGTGTTAGAAAGATGGAATGACGGTGGTAGATTGCATTCCTCTTAATTTCTCATTCATATAGTTTAACATCTTGCATTCATAATCATATTTACTTTCTGCACGTAGCTGTAGTTAGCCTATTTAGTTCGGTACTCAAATGAACTCCGAATACCCTCAAATTTTGTGTGGTAGTCTGCCACTGTGTCTAGTGTATTGTATCTAACTAGGTTGCTGCCCGCCCCTTGGGGCGGTGTTACCATAATTGTTTCAGCAGATAATAAATCTTGAATGAAAACTATAGATGAGATGAAATAGGTTTGGAGAGAGTTTTGGATATACGAAAAACAATGATCTATTTATAGTATGAATCCAAGTAATTCAAGATGCATTGAAGTGATATGACTATGAGAACAGAAGACCGGTGTCCTCTTTATAGGCCATTTGAAAAAAAAAATTACCCATTGTAATTATCCAATTCTTATTTTTTTATAAACAGAATAACTTTGTGCAGTGGATTATACTCTTGTTTTTGTTCTCCAAATGGTGTTCTTCGCATTGTGGCTACACAAATAAAAACTAAGTTAAGGTCGGTTTAAATTACACCTCAAAACCATTACAATTTCATTTTCGGATTCAACTTCTGCAATCGATTAAGAATTAATGAGGAAAATGACTGCGTACCGAAGAGAGCGAGAACCCAGGGCTAGTCATAACTGTGGCTTCTATAGTGGTTATTTGAGCTTCTATGTACTTCTTCTTCTGTAGTTATTCTCTTTTGTTGCCCCAAAACAGCTTTTTCTTTTGATCAACAAAGATTCTACTAACTGCAAAAGAAGCAAAACCGCCACTGCAAAATAAGAGAGAACCTTTAAGTATAATTCTTTTAAGTAACACTTGTTTAGTTAAGAAGAAGAAGAAAAAAACCTCTCTCTCATATAATGTATCATATTCATTACAATTTGATTACATCCATGAACTAAAATCAAGCTTAAGACAAACCTGTTTTTCAAGAACCCATTGTTTAAGCCTCTGCCTTCTTTCCCAATGATTACTCAGTCTCACTTCTTCAAGAAACCACCACCACTCAACACAAATTACTCGTTGGATTGAAAATGTTTTATTTATTTACATAGAATTAAGATGAATGTGTGGTATTTTTACAATGGTCATAATAAATTATGAACCTGGGTTTGAAGATAGAGATCGATGAACATCCCAGAGAAACATAATCTGATATACCCCAAAACTAATTCTCCTCTAAATTAACCTATTGCTTGAACCCTATAGTTCCAGAAAAAATTATAATAAGCTAAATATGGGCCATCAAAAACGTATCAGAGTAGAATCAAATCGGCATAGAGAACAGGAAATAACGACTATAAGAACCGAACCCTAAACATCAATCCGGATGTTACCCCTACAATCCAACATTCATCACTCGCAAATCCAAATCAAATCGAAATCCCCTCAGAAGCAAGCACAATAGCAAAGACCATACCGAAAATTTGAGAAGCAGTAAAGAATTGAAAGTTTAACAGTGGTACCTTAGAAGTATCCAAGATTCCTTGTAGCGGCGATCGAGAGACTGGGAGCAAACATACAGCTTGACGCAGCTACAAAAATACAATCGAAGCAGGAGAAATGTGAGAGACCAAAAGATGTGAGAGATCCCAAACGAAAAATAAAAAGAGGAGAAATGGAGAAATTTACTCTGATGAGACACGATCACAGTCTACTTCGTGCCTTTAATTTCTATCGTTTAAGCTCCTCGCAGGGTCGCCGGAGCTCTTGGATGTCGGCGTTTGACTTCGCCATTGAAGCTTTTAAGCTTTTGGAGATTTCAATCGGCGCCTCGTCCCTTTGATCAAATTTGTGCTCAATTGCTAACTTCAGTTGGTCGTCACCGCCAGAGCTCTTGGCCGTTGCTTCTGAGATTTCTAGAGATCTCATCGGACGCCCAGAGCCAAAACAATTGAAGAATAAGGGAAGAAATTTGGAGCCCAGCTTCATCCATACCTATGCTTGCGAGGTTCGGGTCAGCAAATTCAGATCAAATATCCTTCAGAGATATTGAAGCCAAAAGAGATCTACAAACAATTAACTATTAGCTCAAACCCCATAATAAATCAATATGAAACTTAGAAATTTGACACATCTCAATACCAAATATCACACACCTTAATATCAAATTATATGTTTAAGATTCCAAAAAAATCATGGCCACAAACATCATGAGTCATCAAAGCTCAAATAAGCAGTCTCTCTTATAAGCCTTAATCAACTTCTTCTTCGTTATAGTCGCCTGCATAGTTTCATCAAAACCAGCATAAAAAAAAACTATATTAGCGATTTAATATCACAAAATCAATCCAAAAAAATAAAAATAAATTAAATTAAACTTTACATTAATTTTCAATACAACATTTAACATATCCAAAATTAAACTATACCAAA
Organism: Geum urbanum; assembly: GCA_946800695.1. Lineage (NCBI taxonomy): Eukaryota > Viridiplantae > Streptophyta > Magnoliopsida > Rosales > Rosaceae > Geum > Geum urbanum. Next base: position 48,933,966 of record OX327012.1, on the reverse strand, counting down.
ATGCTTACCCTTTCAAATTGTTAAGAGGAAGATAAATCTTGGGAGCAGTTTCCTTGGAAACCAATTCCCATGGATTTATATGATATCTCCCCTAAGATCAAAACACCTATTTGTAAACAATGAAATGTATGTAACAATGTATTTGTATTCTTTACAAAGAATTGTGTATACATGGGGATTTCCCCGTTTCCAATAAGGAAGGAAAAATTGTGTATAATTATTTACATTTCTTCTCTTTAAAATACTTACAAAATTAATTGAAACAATATGATGTACATATATATCATATATTTTGCAAAACATCCTTATAAACTATATTTTTTGTATAAGTATTTGGTATATCATTATTGTTATTTATCATAAATTTTAGACCTTTTCTTGATGTAACTCTTGATAATGCAACATATAATTGTCCGTGACTAAAAACCGGTTCAGTCAAATATATTCCAACTTGGTTTAACGATTGACCTTGACTTTTATTAATTGTCATTGCATAACATGCTCTGACTGGAAACTGTCGTCTTCTGAATGTGAATGGCCATTTAGTTTCATTTGCAGTCAGAACAATTCTTGGAATGTAAACTTTTTCCCCAATATTAGTCCCTGTCAGTATTTTGGCCTCTATTAGTCTTACAAACAACTTTGTTACAATTAATCGTGTTCCGTTGCACAAACCTTGTATTTGATTTAAATTTCTTAATAACATGATTGACATTCCAACCTTCAGGATAAGTTCGTGTGACGGTAAACTGCTAAATTCAAGTTTATTCAAAAATTCTGTAGGATATAAAAGGCTGTTATCACTATACATTCCTGTATTAAACGAAATTGAGTCTGAACTCAAATATATTTTTTTATCACCAGGTAAAAAGTTAATTGCATATCTATTTATTTCATGAGCAGTTGCATTTCTGGGTGTGACGATAGCACGCTCTCTTAAATAACATGTATCATTGTATTTAAAATCAAAGTTTGGATAAGTAGCCGTAAAAATTGACTTGACAGGATCTAAAGTTGAATCAGCGAGTAAATCTTCAGGAATATGAATCCAAGATGTATCAGGGTCATTTGTTGGGAAATTTGATTGTAATCGACCCTCTCCTATCTGTAGCATCCAATCTGCAAAATTTTGAAGTTCATCTTTTTCAGCAGTTGTTAATTCGGTAGAGCATAATCTCATGTTTTCACTTAAATGGAACACTTTAAGCGAATGCCACAGATATGAATTATTGAATGAAGCATCAATAATATCTTCTTTGCTTCCTCCTTCTACAATCGGTAAAGTTTGTCTAAAATCTCCGCCAAACAAAAATGATTTGCCTCCAAATGGTATTTGTGTCTTTCGATCATCAGAGTTTGCTGACAAAATATCCCGAAGAGTTTTATCCAATGATTCAATAAAACATTTATTGCACATGGGAGCTTCATCCCAAATTATCATATCAGCCTTATCAATTAATTCTGCAAGATGTGTTTGTTTATTTATCGAACATTTCAAATCTTTATCTACAACTGGCCTTATTTTAAAACGCGAATGTGCCGTTCTACCTTTTGGAAGTAACAAAGAAGCAATTCCCGACGAAGCAACCGCTAAAACAATTTTTCCTTCAGATCTCAATTTAGAAATTATAGTATTCCACAAAAAAGTTTTTCCTGTTCCGCCACTGCCATATACAAAAAATGATTTTTCAGTTTTCTGTTCCACAGCTTCAATTACTTCATCGTATATAATTTTCTGACACGAATTCAATTTAGTAACCAGTTCACAATGTTCACGTTTAAGTGACTCACAATCAAAATCTAATTCCTCTCTCATCAATTTATTTTTCAATTCATTTATCTTTCCGGCAATTGGAATCGGCAAATGATGGTCTTTTAGTGAAGTGGATGCCATATTGAACAATGTTTCAAGTTCATGTAATACACTGTTTTTCAAATCAGCATCAGGCACAGTTAAATCAGGCATCTTGAATACAGCACGCATTTTGTACAAAATATCATCAGACATGCTCATCCAATGTGTATCAAGTAGAGCTCGCGGATTTGAGACATTACAAAAAAGAATAATGGTAACAAATAATTGTCTAATCTGAGAAGATGTCGCAGTAAATGCAGATTCAACTATTGCATCGTTCCATTCTTTATCATCATCTAACAATCCTAATGTTCGACATGCTTCTTGAAAAGTGCTGTGAGTAACTCCATTAACTGTTTTGATGCAATTAAAATTGTGACATCCTTTTTGAATATTCAATAACATTCGTAGGTAAAATAATTCACCTGCAATCGGTGGTACGTGCGCAATTCTACCAATAACGTCATACCGTTTCTTTCTTGGATACCATATTTTGCTATCATTGTCCCAAACAAACTTAGAAGGAAATTGAGCATAAGTTAATTTAGGCGCGTCCTTATAAACAGTGTTTGCATCAAACCAAGCAGTCAGCATGGTACGTTCCGTATTTGGATTTTCCACAACTTGTTCAAGAGATTGACCTTCATAAAAGAAAACACTTTGTTCGTTTGGCAAATGAATTTTTAAGTATTGTACCGCAGGATATCTAGAATGAATGGAGAATTCAAACAATCGCCACACAGATTCGTGAGGAGTTAAATATCGACAGTTCAAATAATTCTGTATTTCATTATTTACATTGTCACGAACCATTACTCGAGCTCTATCTGGACCTTTATTTATATATTTAAATAAGTATTTTATTAACATAGACTGAGAACATGATTCAACATTTATATGAGCATTATACCTCAACAATAAAATGGGATTGTATGGAACAACAAAATTATTACCTACATGAATTCCATTTTTAATTACAAACTTTGAATCATCATCACGTCTTCTATATTGAGGAGCCTTTATTGAATGAAATACAGTGTTGGAAAGATATGGTTTTGGAAAATATTTTGTACATTTTCCATCCCTCATGCATGGACATTTTGAATTTAACTGACCACATGGACCATGTATCATAAATTGGCTGACTATTTCATAAAGTTCTGGACTAATGTTTCTATCCGGTAATTCGGCTGAAATAATAGAATCAATATCTGTCGATGTATAACATTTGTATGGTTTTTCAAGCCAAATAGTAAATGAGCATGAGGCAACCCTCGTTTTTGGAATTCAATTGTACAAACGTGTGCATCAATCCCTCCAAAAGGTTCTCCGGATTTAATGAATCCAATCATATTATCCAATTTAATTTTAAAAATCCGAGAAACAATGTCTGGTCTATCTTCTGCTTTATATCCTGGTTTCTTTTTAAAATATCTCACAATTTCCGGCCATTTAACATTGCAAGTGAAAGTTATAAACAAATCCGGATTGCCGTAATATCTACAAATTGCCATAGCATCTTGATAATTATTCAACATATCTCTAGGACTACCAGTGTGAGTACCTGGAAGAAAAATTGATTTTCCCACATCAGAACATTGAGTAGCACCATTTGAAGCAAAAGCTGACAACTGATTCCATTTTTCACACTTTAATTTTGGTTGATTATTCCTTATATATTCCAAGCGATTTTCCTCAACAGTCGCATATGCATCAACCAAATATTGCTGAAACAATCTTCCGCCTTTTAATAAAGTGCCTACATCATTAGTCCTATCATGAATTTGGTAACACACAAATTTTATCATCGTTAATTTTGTTCTTTTTCTCGCACGCTTTTGTCCAGCAGGCTCTAATAACATATCTATTCTGAATCCATCCTCACCATACGGGAAAAGCAGTGGATATTGCAATGATATTAACTTTGGATGTATTTTAGATATTCGTTTTAAACGTCCATCAGCTGATCGAATAACGATATCTCTGTTAGAGTTAAATTCTCCAATGTCACCAACAATTAAACCAGCAATTTCAGAGGCACTCGGTAATTCGTATTGCTTGCTATCAGTAAGTTGTCGATCAAGTATAGTCATATTGCAATTAGCCAATGAAACATTTTCAAATTCATCCCTGACTGATCGAAACTTTTTGGCCAATTCATTGACGTTGTCAAGCATATTCGCTAAAATTTCAACAATGGAAGCATCTATATTTTTATTTGCATTATTTGGATCAATGACACTAATACGATTAGAAATCTCATTAACTGTGTCATAAACATATAGCTGCGCAAACTTAGGACATTCATTTGCAACAGGTAACACAGATCCCATTAAATGATGTACTTGTCCACAAATTTTGAATACATAAGGAGATGTGCCACTGTTTATCTTGTAATCAATTTTTGCACCCATAGAAGTAAAAGCAAACATGGAATTATAAACTCGAATATTTTCACGAAAAGTTGTACTTTCACGACCATTGATTGGATTCAATAATTGTTCAAGAATTTCAGGAGTTGGATTTGATAGTGGAAGTTTGATTTGTCCTTTTTCGCAACAATTTGTATATATCAATTGATTTTTGATTCTCCTCTTTAAAGCCTCATCTGCCCAAAAGGAAGCATTACAATGACTACACGTGTAGGAGTCATCACCCGAATCCTCATAATTTATAATCACACCTATAAGCACAATTGAGAGAAATTGTTAGAAAAAATGTTGATTTTTCATTGATAAAAGATAGACAATGCAGTATACAATCTACCTTGGCGACTTCTCTGATACGACGCTTGACCCAAAATTCTTGCACTGGGAACTGCAATCATATGTAACAAAATTATTATTTTGATTACTTTTGATAAACTATTATTCATACCCTAAAAGCCACTTATGTTTATAATTACCTGATATATTTAAATTATGGTTGGAATCATTGTAGTCTCCGTCTGTTACAACATGGGAAGTCGGCTGATTTTGAAACATACAATGTTTCTTAGTCAAATTGCCAAAATTAGATCCGCTGTGTTCTTCATTTCGAAAATAACTCCAGGGTGATGCTGTTTCGTGGCAAGCCAATGCTTGTTCACAAATTGGCTCAAGAAGATCGGATAATTTCCTCTTCATTATAGAATTTAAATCCCTTTTGAGCGGCATGGCTGAAAAACAAAATTATTAATGACAAATGTTTGCAAGGAAAATTTGAAACATGCAACAATTGATAGTTATTTGACTATAAGAAAGTCTAATAACCTAGCAACATCTCGACTATTTCTATTTCCAATGACAAATTAAAGGGGGGGGAAGAGATTTTACTATGCCTTGTATAATCGCGAACATTTTTGGTAGATATTCTTTTAATGACTAATAATAATAATAAAACTCACATTTGATGGTAAACAGACTTACTTCTCTTTGTCCTCCCCCAAAATTCACACTGGCCAATGCACACCAAATAAAACAAATCCAAAACTTTCAATCTCGCTACCAACACCAAGGAAGATCGTAATCTTATGAAAACCAAAACCACAAACCCATTTAAGTAACACCAATGTGACTATAATTTCTAAATTATGAAGGGAAAAAAATATCACAGGAGTTCTTTACCTCATCATACTTAGTCGCAAAGAGGTTAAGTGAGGTTAAGATCCCACCATTAGGTCCAATGTTGAATTGTTTTATTACTTCCTTGTACTTAACAATATCCCAAATGTCTATGTTTGCATCGAATAGTAATGTCATCAATAATCTAGAAATATATAATATGCTTACTGAAGAAAATACCAAAACCAAAACTATCATAAACCATTTCATTAACAGCGAAACCCATTTAATTAACAGGAAAACCACAGAACCCATAAGAAACCACAGCCTAAACAGATAATCATAACCTAAATGAATGCCCAATCAATTTCTTTATTGACAATTAGCAGAACAATAAAGGACATGAAATTACTTTGCCATGATTTTATGAAGAAGGATTAGACCTTCGAGCGTACCTAAATAATGGAAGACAATCTCGAGAACTTTGTACACAGCAGACAAATACAGATCGATAGACAGCTTTGCTGCACCCAGAAGAAAGGAAGAACCTTTTTCGATTATAGCTGATTGAGTCGATGAGAGTAGAGCAGGAGAGACTACGGCGAGGACTGAGCAAAAAACAAAGCATATAAGGTTAGTTAGGTTTTTCAACCCAGTTCTCGATCTATACAAAGTATCGGCAAGCAATTGAATTCTCTTGTTAATTTGGGCAGTTGCACAATATAGTATTTTTGAACAGGAAGGCATTGGAAACACACCTGCTATAAACGAAAAACTCAGAAAAACAATGGGAAGCAGTAGAAAATGGAAAAAGGATTCGGAGATCCACAAAGCAAGATCAAACAAACTTTTTGAGACCAGATCGAGCGAGATTAGACAAACTTTTCCAGTCCAAATCGAATAGAGGTGGCACAAAAACAAACAAAGCAATTTAGACACATTAATACACACACCCCTCAATCATAATAAAGGAAAAAGCTGAATCGTTGTTATATAAAATAAGCTAGCATCGATAACAATGAAAAATATTGTCCTCATTATCTCTACATCTTACACACACACACACACAAATATATATATACACACGCACAACAACAACAACAACAACAACAATATATGAACTTTATATATAGTTGCTAGCTTAGTTTTGTGTAAGCGTAACAATGACCCCAACGAACAAACATATACATGTGCATATATATATCCGAGATTAAAAGAAGTTGTGGAATATAAGGGAAATATGCCATAATTAAACATCGAGCGAACCTGTGTTTTCAAATGAATCATAGAAATCAAAGAAATTTTGCTTTCATTTTACTTTTGCAATAGCAACATGAATGGTCTACCAAAACTTCTAATTGATGTTAAGTGTATTCAATTAAGTCTACTTATCCTAAAGCTCACTGCTTGTTAAGCTGTCAGCTCTCAATCATTCACACACTGACAGTAACAATTAGAACTGAGAACTTACCAAAACAGAATCAGCACTCATCAAAATTCAAAATATTCAATACCCACTAACATATGGAGATTAATAAGATGTGCAATTAAATATACATAATAATCACATTCTGCCAGCTATATGGGCCATATAAGCATCATATATGTGGCACTCATTTCTTCTATCCCATGTTTCACTAACTTTATTGCATTACAAAAGAAGATGAGACATCATATTCTATTACTATTGAATTACAATTACATTAACAGCAAAACATACGTTCCTACTTATGGAGCTATTCCTTTTTATTCCACTTTTTAACTTCATCTAAGTCTAATAGAGAACTATGTTACACATTTTTTTAAGTGACATAAATTCTGTTTTAAGCCATTTAATATCAAATTCGTAAATGATGAAATTTCACATTGTCTATTTCTAACTGCAACTCGATCTATACTGTAATCAACATACAGCAAATTATTTTGTCATGTCTTCCTTGCTCAATTTAGATTCAATATTTTGTTAAAAGGTAGAAGGCACTTACGCTGGTACGCACAACGGTAAACAATTGAAATAAAACTAAACTGCCTGTATTAGGTATAGTGCAAGGGAGGTGGCATCTTCTACTAATATTAGAGCAGATATATGACATAATCACATGTATATCAAAGCTCATAGACCAGTTTCCGATAAATTTTTCTGATATGCAAGGGAGCTTGGGATCTCTTCTGTGTAGTATGCTAAAGCTTTGGGACAACAGGTCCAAGTACATAAGGATAAAGACACACCAGCAATAAATGGGACCGCTTGCAATGAAGTATCAAAGCTAAGAAGATGGATACACGATGCTTAAGACTGAGATATTATATCCCCTTTATCAATGAGTCAATACACCTAAGACGCACTAAGGCTTCATCTAGCTTAAACTTTCACTTCATATTAACATAAATAATCCTATTTCAGCTTATCAAACAGAAAATATCATATAAAAACACATGCATGGCTACCTACATAACCCGAAATTGGGAAACCAATGTGTCAAATTAGGAAAACAAAGTAACCGACATTCGAAAATACGAAAACTTTAACATACTCTATTTCAGGTCCACTCAGGGTTGACAGGTTGTGATTGTTCAACACAAAACAGCTGTGTCCACCACAAACATCCTGACATTCAGATTATTAAACAATCAACACACCCAATTTATAATCAAACAACACCACATGCAACAATACTAAAATTTCCAAGCACATGAATTCAGACCCAGAATTGACTGTGAGCCTAAAAAAGATGCATATCAAACCATTAATCAATCAAAGTTTCCGAATAACAAAACCATCTATTAGCATAATCTCTTAAGGCCATAAAAATTGAAAACATAAACAAAACTAATACATGTCAACACTTATGAGGCATAATCAAAGCTCTAGGAGCCATTACACAAAAGTTGAGAATGAGAAAAAAGGAATCCAAACCGATTTCATTGTAAGCATATAATTAAGACTATATTATAAAGTGAAGAAGACACCTCCACAATTTCTACTGCTCTACTCCTACTAATCCTGCTATATAAAGCCAAAAGTACAACTGTAGTTCTCTACTCATTACTCTCACCATTCAATCACGACACTTGAAAAGAGTTTTCAACACTGAATTCCCCAACAATACCAATATACAATCATAAACAATATAAACTCCCACAAACAATCCATTTCCTATATAACATTTCGTGCTGATCCCAAGAAAATAAATAGGTACTGTTAATTGTCCATTAAATTGGAAAACTATAGTCCATTAAATCCAACTATTAAAAGTCCGCAAAGAAACTACAAAAGTCCGTAAGAGTCAAACCTGGGATCTGAAATGTCGCAAGGATCAACGGAGATCAAAGCCACAAAGATGGATCCGATCAATGAAACGTTGGACCCCAAGCAAAGAGATGTTGCGATAAGTAATCAAAAACCTACAAAAGATACATATCAAAACATATTAAGTACCTGTATTCTACTGCTGGAATTATTAACAAACATCGATCGATAACGAAACAGGCAAAGCACGCGGTGAATCCTATATGGTCAACGGAATTATTCTACTGCCATAGAGTCTTGCCATTATAGATGAATCATATACGGTGCTTGAATGCTAAATAAACAATACATGAATTCGGAAGATAAATGGACGTGGGACAATAAATGGAAATTTGTGGATCAAATATACATGCATGCAGGATAAATATGCTGAGTGCATTGAACTCCCACATTTTGCAATGTCACATAAATAACATGAACTAACAGGTTTCTGAAAGAATCTTCACTCCCGCAGGAGTTCTGAAACCAAAAAGATAATGTCTCGCATTTCTAATCTTCAGATAATGGGTCATGTCCTCTTAAGGCCATACAAATCGAAAACAAAAACAAAACCAATACATGTAAGCACTTATAACGCATAATCAAGCTCTAGGAGCCATTAAACAAAAGTTGAGAATGGGGATCCTAGAGATCCCTGTGATCTTTCAATCTGTTGCAGTTTTAGTTTTAGTTTGAATTATTAGTTGTGGACTCGTGGCGGGGTAAAACCACAGTCTTTTTGTCTAAGATCACACAGCTGTCTTCCTAGCTCTTTGACTCTCTATAAATGCTCCCACAACCAATTAGAAGTGAAGGAGATCTCCCTCATATCATTAGTTAGGCTAGATCGATGTGAATTCGATATGGTTAGGCCAGCTAGCCCACATGATAAAGGCTGAGAGCCGTTTCTACTCTCTTTATTTTTGTTAATGACTGCATGCCCCTACAAAGCTTTTGGTTCTATATATACATATTCATAGCCATGTCAGCCTACATAATTGCTAATAATCATAGAGGAACCTCAAGCATCTGGAAATAGTTGTGGACATGAGCAAAAAATTATCATTCAAAAAGAAGAGGAGTTGCTCTTACCCTGGACAAACAATCCAATGCTTTCTCCTCGGCTGTTCTACTAAGATCAATTTCTTAGATGGCTCCAAGTGTATCAGGTCCTCAACCTAATTGCAGTTGAATCCAGACAACCATATCAATTCACGCGTGGTTTGAAAAATGCAAAAACAAAGCAGCAGTTTTAAGCTCATATAAGAGAGACGATGTCACAATCAAAGTTGAAAACTCAAAAGTACCCAGCTCACTGAGTAATATTTGTTAAAAGACTCAAAGGCTATTCTTCATTGATTAGATCGATGAAGTCGTTAGACGTCTGCGAAGAAATTCATCGATGTAGGTATAGTAAGAAGAAAGGAACGTCGATCTCATAGGTATGTATATAATACAGGATGTCAAACTTCAATATAGATAGAATCTCTTTTCAACTTTATCTGAAAACTAAAGATACCTTATATAGAAATACACAGTCCAGCAATTACAAACCAAAATCACAAAACTCAGCAAATTCAGGTTTTAATGACTCAATCGTTCTGGTCAGTCGCAATGAAATCAAAGTTCTGAATCCGAATTTTCTTTATAAAATAGTTTGTTTCAATCAGAAATTAGTAATAAATTTTTAAGAACCTGAATTGCCATGTCATTTTTTAAAACTGATCCTATGTTCAGAGATTAGAGCATAAAAAATGTAGTTCAGCATGGCCTCATTCAACACTGCATATCAAAAGTTCTGAAACTAAAGAGAAACTAAATTAACTCTTATTTTTTCCACCCTGTTTATGTACACTAAAGTATGCACATGCACCTATAACTGTATGAATGTATGCACTCTTGGGTGTTACAGACTGACCTCAAGCAGACACCTTAGTTAAACTCAAACCACACATCATGTTCAAAATTCAAAATACGAATATGATGATCTCAGTAGAGCTAATTTTCCATGATTTACTTCCTTAAATAGAGAGGCAGGTATAATTACAATTTTTCATATCTTACTAATCTTTCTTCTAACAATCAGAAGCAAAAACAGTGGATTGGCACTACCATGGAATTGTATTTAAGTTTCAGCACATAACCACAAACTAATCCTATAAACAAAGCAAGAAAACACCAGTATATATAACCAATTGAGGCCAAATAATATTCACAAACACAAAAGTCTACACAGCACATCCACACATTTCTAGAGGATAAATGACAGGCATGCTTAAGTTCTATTCAAATTGAAGAAAGATTGTTGGACATGTCTTTCTATACAGTATTGATAGAAATGAAGAAAGAGATTCTATCTTTCTATGAAGAAAGAGATTCTCGATCAAATACCGATCGGGTAATACAAATGCCCAGTGGGATTTGAGAAGATAAGTTTATAGATATTACTGTAAATGCCCAGTTGATCAAATATAGTCTATAGAAATGAAGAAAGAGATTCTCGATCAAATCTCTTGGCCTGTGATAAAAGATTGCAGTTAACTATAGCACAGAAACCTCCTGAAATTTACAGAAACCTTACAGTAGAGAGAAGAATATTTAAACATCAAATCAAAGAAGCCCCAAGCTTGATCATGGTGGAGCTGAACTGGGCGGGACTTTTGCAGTTAATCTTTTATTGATAAAAGATTATCAATCAACACTGGTAATATAAATGCCCAGTTGATCAAATATAGTCTATAGAAATGAAAAAAGAGATTCTCGATCAAATCTTTCTATACACAGCACCAACTAACTCTAAATCTCATTCCATAAGAGATTGCAAAGAGTAGTCATATCAATTCTAGAGAAGCAAAAAGTTAACCTTAACAATCTAACTATGCTCGGTTGTGTGATTTGAAACACATATCTCAAATTGAATACCCCATTAAGCAAATCAAATTGAAAACGCTAATGGGTATAGACCCAACAATGAAACAATGCAACTAAAACCAGACACCCATGGAAGAAAATGGGATGAAACCCAATACGCCCCCAATGGTATTTGAGTGAATAATACATTATATGGCACAAACTCATTCAGTTAAGAAAAAAAGGACAAAACCCACCTGAAAACCAATAGAGAGCTGGTACCACGCTGATGTTGTTGGCGAGGTTGGAGAAGCGACAAAGTGGCGACCGTGTAAGTGAACTTCTAATTGCCGGAGGTCGACGTTCTCGACCCGATCGATCAGGATCCTAACCTCGAAGAGTCTTGAACACAAAAGCCGAAATCAACGAAGAGAGCGAGACGCCTGTGTAAAGTGAGAGTACATGATCGAAGCAGAGGAAGTGGAGCTGCTAGATACGCCCCTGATCGAGAGAGAGCGAGAGAGTCAGGTTATGCAAATCTTCGCACGGGCCGCATGATGACAAACTTGATGACCCAAATGCCCCCTTTGAACAGGAAAAGGAACAGTGCAACCCTGCTTGAAGATTGTTAGATAATAAATTTTTGTAGCATTTGAGTCCGTTTAGGTTAGATTCGTAATGTACTTAATGTCATGTAGTCGAGTCTGTCAGCTTTCTGGCATTCACGTTTAGTTAGTGTTTTAATATTTAGTCTCACCAATTCCTTGTATTCGATAACCTCTATTTATTATTATTACATTAATATATCTTAGTTGAGAATAAGGTATCTTTCATAGGTGGTTCTCCACTCATCAAGTTGTTACTGCTTTTCGCCAAGAGAAAAATGGATACACAGCCTTGACTTAGCTTCCGAAAGCGCAAGGTTTCAAAGGAAAGCCCTTAGTTTGATCAGCTTCTTACTCAGAGAAAATTTTGCTGATTGCAACATTGTAAGTGAGCTAGGATTTCCAAGCCTAATGGTGCAACTTGTCTCTAGTAAAGCCGTAGACGTGCGCGAAGGTGCACTCGAGGGACTTGTTGAGCTTGCTAGATGGAAAACTGAAGTAGTCAAAGATAACGAGAAATTGAAGCAAGTTCTTAAAGCGCGAATTGATGACACTAAATCTGATAGAGAGGAGATGGAGCTAGTAGACTCTCTGTGGAATGCATGCTACAAAGAGCCATCACCACTTCGCGAAAATGGCCTCCTCGCGTTTCCTGGAGAAGATGCGCCGCCGCCTGACGTTGCAAGCAAGCATTTTGAACCTGCTCTTACAGCATTGGTTCCAAAGTCTTCATGAAACTATAAAAGCCTTCTGTTATATTACCTCCGGTAACTAGTTAGCTAGCTCATTGACTCCATATGATTAATAATTTTGGGTCAAACTCTCAAGCATCATTAAAGCAAAATGATCTGTATTTTTGTTTAGTTTGCATCCTTGTTATTGTAGTGGCCTGCTGCTTAATTAGTACTTGGTAGTAGTACTGAAACAAGCTTTAGATATACAGTAGAAAACTGAACTAGTATTTACTAAAAAAACACTGAATTATTGCATCCTTGTTTTTTCTTGTTGAAAAAACAAAATGGCTAAATTGTAACGTTCTTGACCAAATAACCAAGCAAAGGTTGAGTCTTTTTTCTTTCTTTCTTATTATAATAAGAGGTGTCTAAAGTCCAAAACTTTCAGACTCGGACCACATCTTCTTCTTTCTCATTCGTTGTTCATTGGTTAGACTACTATGGGCGGAGTTTTAGGTATAGGTTTTACCCAAGTCCAAGACAATCCCAACCCAAAAAGCTCAAAGAAAGCAAAGGGTTTAACCATCGAAGGGTACCCAGTTGAGTTTATCGATTGGAGGCCATGAAACCTGTGTAATATTTCCTTCTCTGAACTTGGCATTTGATATTGGACGATGCCCACAACGAGCTATATCTCAAGACTTCGTCTTCATCTTACATGCCCACATGGATCACATTGTATGTAGCTCCCTTGTTTCACTCAACTTGTTTATATTGATGGGTTTTTTTTTTGTGTTTTTGTGATTTGTGAATGATAAAGATTACTTATTTTTGGTGTTTTTGGTTGTCTGGTGATTTAGTAGTTTACACTTTGGGTGCTGATTTTGGTGATATTATGCCTGATTACTTTGGTCTTCTTAGTTTCTACATAAAAACATAGGGTAGTTGAAAGTTGAAACTTGTCTTAGATAATGATTCAATGTACGGTTGTGAGCAAAAAGCTCAAGTCTTTTGATGGTTATAGTGCATTCACTGCATTGTGCTGTACAGGGCTGAAGAAGATGAATTTGATTTAGTGTTGAGCATACAGATGAACTTGTTCTCCTTTATTCTTGTTGATCTCAGTATCTGATTATTGGGAATGTTGCTGCTTTCTTTTTAGGGAGGACTGCTCATGTATGTTGCAACTCGCAGGTTGTACAAGATGAAGCCCCCAATGATCATTGTACCGAAATGTATAAAAGAACGGGTGGAAGCACTCTTTGAGGTGCACAGAAAATTGGATGAGTCGGAGCTGAAGCATAATATGATTGGATTGGATGGGATGTTGGTAATTGCTGATTGTATATTAAGTTCATTCGCCAAGGACACTTATGTTTCTTAAGCACCTTGTAGGTTGGTTTTCCAGTTTATCTGAGGCAATTCGTCTTTGCAGGAGAAGAAATTTACATAAGAAAGGATCTCAAAATAAAAGCTTTTAGAACTTATCATAGAATACCTAGTCAAGTATGCTAATACAACTCTCCCTTTCGGAGATCAATAACTGTTGCGGTTTGTTTAAGGATTAATTGGCAATATATTTCATGTGACAGGGTTATATAGTATACTCGATTAAACAGAAACTTAAGGAGGAGTATCTTGGCCTATAGGGAGTGAAATTAAAAAGTTGAGATCCTCAAAAGTGGAGGTGACTCGTGATTATCATACATACTGATGTACCATATTGTTGGCATCTTATCTAAGCTACTTGTGTGCTCATTTCCTCCATGAGTGCTACCTAAATTTCAATTTTTTTCTTGAGAAGTTTTTGTTGTCTTTGAGATGGTTTGGTTTTAGCTTCATGCTCTTCATTTAATTTTTCATTGTCACAAGTTATTCCATCCTCATTTACTTAAATTGGATCATTGTAGTTACCAACTTGGATTGCTTATTTGCAGATTACTAACACTGTGATAGATCCTCAAGTTGCTTTCACAGGAGATACCACATCCGATTTCATAGTTGATAGTAATAATACTGATGTGCTGCGGGCAAAGATTCTTGTCATGGAGGTATATTGCTTATCATAAGTTATTGAGCATCAATGAAGCTATTTTTTGGTTAGAGCACTAGACTTGTTTCCTGTTTTTCCATGAAGAATACCTTCCTCAATGAGTCTATTACAGTGGAGCATGCAAGAGACTTTGGACACCTTCATCTATCTGAGGTTCAGTCTCCAAAGTCTTTAGATTATTTAGCTTAGTCTCCTCTCATCAATTAACATTGTCCTAACTGCACGACTCCTTTTTTTTTCAGATTATTAATCACGCAGAAAAGTTCAAAAGCAAAGCAATTCTTCTTATTCACTTTTCAGCTCGATACACTGTGGAGGTAGATCAATGTCATAGCACTGTCATTGATAGTGTTAACCTCCTTATTGCTTTTTCTTTATCCGAAAAACTGTTAACCTTCATACTTGTGATTTACCAGGAAATTGAACAAGCTGTATCTGCATTGCCACACCCTTTTGATTTCATGAGATCAAGTTTGGCAACTTAGATGTGTGCAGGAACAACACGAAGCTATATCATATGACAAGTTTCCCCATTGAATATCTTGCCAGTACATCAATGCAAGATAAACTTTAGTTTCCCTTGTATAAATCTCATGTATGTCACTACTCTACTCACATTTAAATAGCTGAGTTGATGAACCGATTGTAATTACTTTCTACTCAGCTTCTCATATTTCCTTTACTCCCTTTACACATGTCTTGAGGGTTGTTTACTCTCATTTCCTTTTCTTCTTTCATTTAGTGATACCAAAGGAAACAAATAGGGATAGTAAACAAAGACCAGCATATTCATCATGAACATCAAGAGCTCAAACTAAAGAGTAATTGCAAAAATTCATTCATAACAAAAATCTTCATACAACAGTATTCATGAGGCCCGATTTCCTGGAAGAAACTCGGAAATAATGTCGATGTAACACCATGAGAAGGTTACAGTTCTGGACCCCTAGTATTCAGCTGTCAAGTCATCCAAAGAACCGTAGTATTCAGCTTTCAACTTATTCGCTACGATGGCAACAGAGCAGCAAAGCCTCACTTCCGAGGCCAAGGACCCAACGAGTTCGTTTATAGACCTCAGCTCCTCGTGAAACTCCGGATGCAACACCAATGCAGAGTAATTCTCATCCAGCACCACCCCAATGCATTTCACAACGTCTTCGAGTTTAGGAACCCAGTCGCAAGCCCCCAATCCCAATGCCACCGATACCTTGTGGCACGGACCTGCCTGAGGAAACCTCTCGTACTTCTTCAGCCACTTCCCCAAGTACCGAAGTAAACTCAACATCTCCTTCCCGCTCAACTGTCCAATCGCAGACGACAGTATCACCTCATCGACATTCTTTGACGCCAACAAATAATGCAGACAGAGCTCTGCGCTAGAGAACCCATCATACGCCACCATTAGCATAATCGCAGCATCTTTTGCCATGCTTAGTCTCTTCCCCGAAAGAGTCCTATCACCGTCCCTCTCCATAGCCAACAAGGCTTGACTCTCCCATTCCTTCCTCACCTCCAAATTACTAGCATAAGCATCCTTCGGGACACTAAGAAAGTACTTCAGGATCAAAACCAGCTCCGACAATCCAAGATCCGAAGCAAACATAACACACTGACACAGCAACTTCAACATCCTTTTCGCCACAACGACAGGCATCAAACTCTTGTAACAACCATTCGACACAAACCCACTTGCGATCAAAACCTTCACCAATTCCCAATCCTTCAAAACAACAGAAGCATACAACACCAAATCAGTAACATCTCTACCCAAATAATCCCCAACCGTCTGGACCAAAACCCAAAAATACTCCGCACTCAATATCTCAATCTCAATCTCAACCCCAACCTTCATCCTAATCTTCTCAAAAAATGGCCTCAACATCTCCAACAACTCAGCTTTACGAAACTCAACTGGGTTTTTGAGCTTCTCCTTAAGCTCGGAAGCAAATTCCTTACCCAATTCAATGAGATTCAAACTCTTCTTCGTAATCTCCCAACCTTCAAGTAAAATTGCAGCTTAAGCAGGACTTGGGTCATCGAGTTTGGGTTTCAATGTGTGTAAAATAAAATCTGGGTCAAGAACTATAGGGTACTCCGATGGAGTATAACCCGATTCGGACTCAACCAAAGCCTTGGTGATCACTTCGAGCAACGACATAGCTTATACTAAAAATCTGAACGAGAATGAACCAATATGAATACCAAGCTTATGATTGAAAATATAAAACAAGGGTAGAGTTGGGAAAGACGTACCATTTTAAGAGGGTTGTTTTCCGGTTGATTTTGCGGCGGCGTTGGCGGCGGTGAGAGCAGAGATGATGATGAGTGAAGCTAAAATGGTTGCGGAGGTTTTAGGGTTTTGGGTCGTCTAAGACACCAGAGCGAAGAAGAAGAGGGTTTAAGAGCATAGTATGGGCCTGGCCCATTTAGTAATTAGGAAAATATATATTTGGGCCACGAGGATCATGACAATATGGTTGAGAAAGGCCTATATTCACTACGTAAAAAAAGCGCCAACACCTTCTCTCCCACACGACTTAGTCGTCGGTGTTGATATGTTCATTTGGTTATGAAAGCACATTGTATTGTACTTTAGTGTGTGAAACTCCAGTTTAGGACATGCAATCACTGAATCTAGATGAAACAGGAGCAGTCTGAATGTTTAGGAAGAACAAGCATCAGTACGAACACGAGCATCGAGTCAAATCGACAGGCTGAGTGGCCGGAGTTTGACATCAACAGACCGGCTCAAACTTATTGATAAAACAACTATCCTGGTTCCAACTATCAGCTCATGAACTTCATTTTACACAATGGGATTCTGAATCAACTTCAGTATTTGCCAATGATGCCATTAATAATCTTCATGTATTGATCCAATGTTTTTGGCTCACAAGCTAAAACATTGCAGAAACGAAACAAGGGAATTGACTACAAAAACCTCTTTTATTCTAAACATTCAGGTATTGGCCGAGCTACTAAGAGCCGTAATTTGAACATATATAACAAGAAGCTTGCTCACTCAAGTAGAAGGTGGAAGTTCCCACTGTTTTGGCATTGGACCGATATCGTAGATGATTTCTCTATGGCAAGACCAGACGAGCTTTATTGCTTCCGGGGTCCCTATACCAGCGCCCAGCGGATCTCCAGCTGGTCCAAACCTGTCACAAACCATAATTTTGGTATGGGTAAGTACATTGCAATGTTATCATGGAAGTAATCTAAGTTTAAGATTTTTCGGTACCCACCAGTGATTTTGTGGAGCTCCAGTTGTTCTTGCTCTCAGCCCAGCATACGTGGTCCCATTTACCGTGTTGCCAAGAACTTTCTGCAAATCAAGTTTCGGAACAAGTAAAGAAAACTGTTCCAACTCCTATGGGGATAGAAGTGAAATCTTGTGCATAGCTCAGGTTTAAACTTGGAAAACTGTCAAGCATATATTGCAGACTAACAGACATCTGTGAGTGGGTATAGAATATAGATATAGGACGGAAGTGAATTCTTGCCTGTATAAAGTGGGGATCATTTGATACAACGGCAGCTGTTAAATGTGCATGCATCCTTTCTAGAGCATCTAAAACCAATGGGAGTTCATCTTTCTTGTACTCAGTGACAACCTAGTAAGAAATACAATAAGGTCAGTACAGTTTGGCAATGAACTTAGAAATTCAAGAAGCAACGAAGAGCTTAAGTTGCATGTCTTTTCTCTTTACCTGGAATGGCCCAAAAATTTCTTTTGTTACAAGTCCATAATTTTTCTCCTTCAGAAGTTCTAATAGAGGAACAAAAATTGCCGTAGGCTTTATAGCACCATATATGGCTGGAATGGAATGATCCTCTAAAGGTTCACCTCCAAATAGTACCTTTGAACCTGGTATCTGAAGCAATTTATTTGCATGATCTAGCATTGTTTCAGTTGTAACCTGCACCAACAAAAGCTCATGTAAGAGATGTGTTTCAATGTGAGTACAAAACAAGACAAGTGGCATACTTACTGTTAGGACAGGGCCAATCGTTAAATCTTCCAACTTCCTTCTCTCAGCCAGATCTTTCATTTTGGATAGAAGTGAAGTTTTAGACCAGTTCTGCATAAAAATAGAGAACACTCAACCCCTTATTTGTCAAAAGTCAAAGCTGATAGCCTACTATGAGTACTATCCTAATATTTGGGTAGAGTTTTAACTCTATGTATGGAGAGATCACTGTTGCATTTCAGATTAGTTCATTTTAGACTATCATTCTACACATGTATATATGTAAACTACAAGATAAGCTTAGTAGAGAATACAGATAAGTGCACTTACCTCATGCATGAAGACAATCGATTGTGCAGAGCACTTTTGACCGCTGCATGCATATGCATCCTGATCGCACACCCAGGCAATGTAATCCTCCTAACATTCAGAAGCCCAAATCAGAAATCAATAATGAAAAATGACTCTACAAAGATAAGAGTAAAAAACATGAAACTGTTTCAAGAAACCTCCTGAACGTCGGGCCCTAAGATTTTCCAGTCAAATCCTGCATCTTCTAACTTAACACGTCCCTTCAGATCAACAGCTAACTTCTCTGCCACTTTTGAGCTACCAGTGAAGAGGGTCATTCGTATATTTGCCTGTCGAAGCAATAGATTGAAGTATTTAAATGCAGATAAGTGATGTTGATATATGAGGAAAGCTACAAGCAGTTCTTGTTATTTTTAATAAGACTGATCAAAATACATTTGCAAATAATGTTGCACTGTAAAGTTTAGATGAACCTCCAATAATAACTTGTTCATTGTCTTCCCATCAGAGTTGATGAAGTCAACATCCTCTATTGGTAATCCACAGTAATGAAGAAGCCTCATCATTTGGTCCATAACAAGGCTTACCTACCAAGAAAATACGTTTTCCAAATTGTTAAACTTCACAAAAAAAAATTGCAAAAATATTTTTATTTCTCTGGATTGTAATGTGGTGCGACGGACTTATAATGCTAACGAACATCTACTAGCATACCTTGCTATCCACTTTTAGAATTGGTTTGTTACCCATATACAGTGCACCCATCAACTGAAGCACTGGAATTTCTAGTGGAAAGTTGAAGGGAGTAATGATTGCAACCTGCACAAAGATTCTTTCGCACATCAAAATATGAACTAATGATTGAAGCACCAATTAGGACTGCCAAAACTTGAGCGTTCCAAATACAATGATTCTTAATAAATCAAGTATTTTTAAAGAAATTCTTACAGGACCATATGGCCAACGGTGCCCGTTACTTTGCTGTCCAAGATGATTTCCAGGCACCCCAAAAGACCTTGCAAGGAAGCGGACCTGCCACATGCGTTAAAGATGATAGTGCACAAGTAGAAAGAAGTTGACTTTCTGAAAGGCATTTTGCAAGCACGTTTTTTTCATCCAAGTGATAGCATTTATATGAGTCTTGGTATCTATATGCACTTTCTATCTTTTCATTTCTATTTCACTAAAAATATTAAAGTGAATTAGGGTGATGTTAACGTTCAATGTACCTGATCACCAGAGAAATTCTCCAGAAACTTTTGAGTTACATAAACTTCACCATGGGCCTGCGCATAACTCTTTGGAGCAACTCTTTGAATTAATCTGGTGAAGAAATCAGCAACCTGAAAGTCATACACTATAAACATTAAATACCACAACTTTAAATCAACAGGTTGAAGTTCAGTAATCTGCAATACTGTACGAAAGAGGTGAAAAAGAAAACATTGTCCTTTCACTATGAGCCTATTACCTTTGGGATAGAAAGCATGTGAGCTGCCTTTGCAGATATATCTCCGTACATGAGATACCTACAATAAAGGGTCTATGAGTCATCGTTTTTGTTTGAAGTCTATACCAGGATTTTTAAGTAAATAAAAAAATGGAAAGAGTTGAGGAAATTCTTATCTGTTTGAGAATCAGGTAACAAATCAAGCCCAAAAATCCTTATCAGAATAAAAGCAACAAAAACAATAAACACGTACCTCTCTGGTGATTTGAATGGATTGTGAAGACCATGTTTGGGGCACTTGGACAAGCTCTCTACAAAAGGCTGCAAGAACAGTCAACATAGTCATACAAACAGATCAAATAAGTACCCAAAGTGTTAATATAATTAGGGTGTGATGAGAAAGACAGTAGGCACTCTGACAAGTCCCTAAAGTACTATGTTCAGAGGTTTTCAGTTACCTAATACATTGGCTCAGCCTTAAGGATGAATGGTTTGTAAAGAGCAACAAGGACACTTGCCCACTATAATCAACAGGCATACCTGAATTCCTGTTTCATCAATTTCAGCAACTTTAATGAATGGTTCCCCGTTTAATGGATCCACAATAGTGTTCCATGCGGAAGATTTCGTCCATTTACCCTTCACTAAAAATCAAACATTATATTTCCAAAGACATTAACATCAATGGAGTCCATAAATTAAACAACAAATAAAAACCAAGTAAAATATGCAAAAAGAACAGAACTACTCCATGAAATTAAACTAGATGAATCACTCCAAAACCAATCACTATTGTGAGAGTTGGGGCATTACTCACAGGCATAACAACCTACCTAAGTTATGTACTTCAGCGGGCAATGAGCCCCCTGTGGTAACAACCTACCTAAGTTATGTACTTCAGCGGGCAAAGAGCCCGATATCTCTTCGGCTTCTACAGTTGCAAATGGTAAAGAATGAGCAGATCTGTCATAACACATGAAAAACATATTCCCTGTAAAACTTCACAATATATAAATAAACACTAGCAAATCTTGACCAATACTTTCAGCACATATTATAAACTACTACAGAAGCATCACACCAATGTACTCATACTTAAACCTCATATGTTGCATGTATTGAGTTCCAACTCCCAATATACAGAAACAAAAATCAACCATTGAACCAAAAATTTAATCTTTACTACCAAAATCATTATCAAAATCACAACCGAGTACAAAGATTAAAACTTTATCACATGTAAGAAGACCCAGTATCCAGACTTGTCAATAATCATGATCGCAATAGAAACCAAAACCCAGAAAATTTACAATTTATATTTTCATACCTTGCGAGATTGAAAGAAGAAGTGAACCAGTTCAGGGCTGTTTTGGGGACTCTGGTTCTGAACTCTCTGCTACTTAAAATCCTATTCATGGTGGCTGGTTGGGTTTCAATATATGTATGATCGGATTTGTAGACTCTTAATTTCCAGACCAAGCCTCAGAAAAAATGGTCTGGTAAAATTTAACGGAGGCTGTCACTTTGATCAGTCAGCTGAGTCAGTCAGTCAGATAATTAATTTTCATCAAATCTCAATGTGATAATGAAGCCAAATCCCAAGAATGACTCACTCACTAGTGACTGGTATTTGGTAATATTTTATATAAAGTATTAACAGTAATGACAGTAGTAATGTTGGATTTGTAGTGTCACGTGGCGCACGATGGTGGCTTAGCAAGATCTTTGGGTTTGATTGTGGGCTGGTGTGTGGTTACTGGGCCAGGTCTGTGGTACTTACCAGTTTTTATGGGCTTTTTTGTAATTAGAAAAGGATATGTGAAATGTTCTGTTTGACGTTATTCGACTTCCACAGTTTAAGGTCGTGATTGGACGGAGTAATTTTGAATTTCATAGAATCTTAAATTATGAAAATTATAATTATAATTTTAGTGTTTATATTTTAGGTAAATCAATTTTTCGGTGTTTGGATAATCACATGCTTTTTAAATTGACATTATTGAGATATGATAATGTAGTGATAAATAATAGAATTTGGAAATGATACTTATTTAGGTGGAATTTAAAATTAGGATTTTGAGTCTTTAAATTTTCTTTTATTTTTTCACAAAATGTCTTAATATCTCAATAGTTGTTTGCCAAGCGAAGCACTTTGTTCATAGAATTTGACAAATTCCAATTTTAAATCATAACAGAACTTTTCACCGATATGAGTCATACCGTTCAGCTTGGATCAATCTCACCACGGCATTTTTTTATTATTGGTTTTTCGGTTTTTTTCAACTAAATTACCAACCCTAATTTGTGTGTGTTATAGATTGGGGTGACATATTGACTGTATGTAACTCGATTACAATAAAGACTACATTGCCATGGTTTGATCATGGAATTTGCCGGAAATTGTACAATAGCTAGTCTATACATGATCGTTCTTCAAATTTTGTTAATTGAATGTTTGACCAAAATTAATGAGCATTATTGATTGGTTGAAAATGTTCATTATCCACGAATTAAAAGAGTTTACGATTTCTCGCGGTGGGTTGATCTTTGACTTTGTATTTGACTAGAAATAATGTGTGTGTAGTATGAAGTCCATATATACTTAACCAATTAATGAAAAATGAAGACAAGCATCGACATTTGTGAACTTGCATATATGGATCGATCTCCTACTTCTCTCTGGCTCTTATACCTTATATGTATTCCAGTTCACATAAAACAGCATCACATAAGCTATATAAGTTTAGCATTTTGACCTTTAATTTCAATGATATCTGATTACGTACTGGTCGATACATATATATATATAGATACACATACATACGTCCAAACGTATGTATGTACGTATGTATGTACTTTGACTTTAGCAATTAGCTCTTTCGTATACACAAAATCTTAGTGATCATCAATTATTTAGTACGTATGCAACTGTAAACTACAGAACGAAGGAATTGAATCAAATTTGAGATCACGACTAGCTAGCGTTCACCAAATTGTCATTACTCGATTCTTCGAAGCTTCATAATATGATTTTAAATTTCCCAAAGCTCAAGTTGTTTAATTAATCTTTGGATACAAACGAAACCAAAATCCCAGTTATGCTTTGGATCATACTAGGTGAAGCCCCGCGCTTAAGGCGCGGTTGAACGTTAAGATTTAAGGAGTGGAGAGTTCTGAAAAATACAAAAATGACTTTATATTACAGACATTACATTCGTCCCAAATTATGTTCTTGTATAGAAATTAGCCGATTATATTACAGACATTGATTATCTACTATGCCCAGAAGTTGCAAAACATAGAAAGTTGATCAGAATCATTGCACACATTGACTGGCGGTATTCTTCAGGAAAAATGCAACTTGTTTTGGCATTGACATTGAGTCTTGTATTTAGAAGAAGGCAAATCAGAATCTGTATAGCACCGGTGTGTGTAACAAAATGATCGTGCAGTGATCAAAAATTTCCTTGAATCCAACCAGAAGCTTCCTATGTCACTCAATTGGACAATCTGGTCTAGCATCATTGCAGTATGTTCTGCAATTTTCCCATTCTGTTCCTCGAATAGTTCTTTGACACTTTTCATTGCTTCATCCAGAATGCATGTTGAGCTTGGTCTACCTGGTTTCCTTTGCTTTTTATGTTGGTGATCTTGAGGGTTCCTCCTATCAGTGATTAAAAGGCATTATGATTTAGTCAGACAGTGGATGAGTATAGGAATAACATTCTATAGAACTTCTAGCAAACATAATATAGCCTTAAGTTGTTATCATCTGTATATAGAAGTGTGCTCAGAAAATGAAATGGATGGAAAAAATCTAACATTTCCTGTGTGTCTTGTTCAGGTTCCTTGCCTGTTCTTTTTCGCCAGTTTGGATTTCCTCTTTGTTTAGGTTGTGGAGAAAAATGTTCTTGTGGCAGGTGTATCTTCTTTCCATGTCCTGAAAAAAAGATTATGTGTCATTTTGGGGAATAAAAAAGACGTGAAAATGTGGATGAGAGTTGCATATAGTATCAGGTAGAACACTAAAAAGGACGTGGTAATTTTAAGGGCATTGAATTATGTAAGATCACACCATCCTATTCTGAAATTAAGGAATACTAACAAAGTAAAACGGAGAGAAATTCACAAAGTTATATGAGCAATTCAAGAATATCAGGTAGAGTGAAACAAATCAAATTTCATGAGAAACCTCATAAATTCAATGAATTGAATGACAGGTCAAGCATGGAATGGATATTAAAATTTGTACCATTTATGTGCATTGTTTTCATGGCGCTTCTCTGCCTTTCTTATCCAATTTGGGTTGCCTCTTCTTTTTGGTGGTGCAGGCGTTGTCGCAGATGCATCTTTGCGGTGTGTCCTGAAGAAAAAAGAAGAGCAAGTTTATTAGTAAATTATATGGAAATGTAATCTGAACACACATTAAAAAGAATCAAAATTGATCCATTAACATACTGAACCATAGGGATTGAATGGAAGTTACGGAAAGTGATTTCTTTGCTTATGAATATACAGTTTCAACATTAAAATGCAAATTAAAAACAGAAAGGGTTCATGTTTAGTTGCATATTCAGGTGAGTAGTATGTGGTCTGAAATAGCTGCAAGCAGTGGTTTGGAATAATTGCAAGTGCAGCCAAATAACATAAAAAATAAATCATGGCTGATAACTGAGCCACAATACCTTCATATGTGATTCGCATTTCGTTGAAGGTTGCGAGTACTGGTTCAGGATACTTGGTGACTTCTTCAATAGGAAATGCTCTGGCAATATCTCCCACAATGCAATCTTTACTTCCTCTCTTCTGTAATATCAGTGAAGGCAACATTATTTGCAACACTTAGTTTGAGAACTCCTTGAAGGCGGCTTTTAGAAAGATAATTATCACACAACTACTCACTGATCAGAACAGCAATAATAAATCACATAATGAAAGCACATGTTCAACGCCATATTAATTAGACAGATATTAATGTGCTTATGTACTTCATTATTGTTATGGGGCAACCTTGTTATTAGGTGGAAGACGGTGGAAGAAACTGACAGAGGCCTAGTACCACAGATGAGTTATAGGCCCGGGATATGGAATGCGAGTGAGGGGAGAGTTTTAAAGGCTCTTATTTCTACTCATGATAGAAATTCCCGGAAGAATTACTGGATTAATTAGGTCAATAGTTGGGACTCCTGACTGACTCTATATAGACAACCAGAAACCATGTTTCATATACATTTGATTGACTCATCACTATTTCATCTTCTCCATGGAGTAAGGAGTATATGGAATGGACTAAGAATAGAATTATATACCTGATCAATATATCAAAATGGCATATATAGATATGAGTAGCGAATGGTTTGGCTATCATTCGATCACGAGTGGAGTATAGCAACTGTCTGAAATTGGTGTTTGATGGTCAAATTCCAATAGTTGACTATATGTTATGCAAGGCAAGGGAGTATGATATTAGCTCAGTCATATGTATTTAGTACATTTCAGTAGTATTAGACAGAATTCTGGTACCCTGTACAAAGGAGATATATGAACATCTAAAAACCTTGTTATGAGGTATACCCTATAGGTTTATACTATAGGGTATACTATTATTGATGGGCTAATATGTTATAGCGTTAAATGTTATCAGGCTACCAACATGAGCAATGATACTCTAACTATGTTTTTAGGGTATAGGATAAAATGTGCAGGGTAAAATGTCTAATAACATATTAGAACCTTATCAGTTTCAGTAGTATGAACCTATGGATTAGATGTTTGAATACTACGTTTCAGTAGTATTCACGTCTTTACCATGTGTATGATATACGAAGAATAAGTCAGGTGATAGGTGAGTATAAAGACCTTTTATAATGCAATGTGTTTTGGGTTATCAGCTTTTCATGTAACTAGTCAAGCTTTTTTGCTAAATCAGTTTCATCACTTTTGTAATCAGTATTATGCTATAGTTTGGAACAGGTCCATCTGCTTTACATATTTAATTCTAAGACCCTAGTCACCAAAAATATATTGCATGCCACATTACGTTGAATAGCAGCATTCGACATGCCACACATGCTTTGTTATATAATTACAAAAATTACCTTTTAAGATAGCCTAATTTTGTTTTCTTCGTCAAATTGCTCTTTATATTGGAAACATTGTAGTTGCCTGTGAAAGAAAAAAACCAGAAATAACAAAAGAAACAGAATTATTGGTCTTGGTGGAACTGATGGGGACGGAAAATAAAAATGATTAATTAACATCTAACTATAGGAGAACAGATAAATTACCACCATCCCAACTTCTTTTATTGCTTGATGGTGGAACCTTTTCGCATATACGAACTTGCCGACTTTGTTTCCCTACAGAAAAATGAATAGTCGGTAAGTTTTTTCTTTGTTACTTCAATCGAGAAATGTCAAATCACACATCACCAGCTCACCAGCCTTCTAACCTCTAACGTTGTGAAACATTTAAAGCCTTGACCACAAAGTTAGAGGCGAAGCTGGTTAGTTGGTACGTGGTAAATTGTTGTCACTTGCTTTGCTAGAATGTACTGAGACAAACTTACGCGCATCTACTTTTTTATACGAAATCTTCAACCAGTCAGCTTCTTCATTTTCAGCCTCATCAACTTCCCTCAACTTTACCTGCCAGTGACCACCCAGGTAAGTGCGTATCCAAATTTTTCAATGAAGCTAGAAGCATAAATCACCTCTAAAGATTCTGCTCATAATTATAAATAAATATTGGCAACTCTATATGAAAGTAAAAAAAACAAATCCATTTATCTGGAGGAAGATACCCACCTGATACAATTGTAACCATCTGAAATTGACCTTCTTTTTCCTCATCCTTTCAATCACCAGATTAGTCCTCTCAATACCAAACTCTTTCTCGTAGAATTTCTTCCATAATTTATCAGTCACTGGACTCAGATACCTACCCTACAAAGAAGCAATTCAAAGAACATCTTAGAACAATCGCCAGAGCATAACAAAAACATAGCATGGAATACATTACAGCTCAGCTTACTTTTGTACTCTTCTCGATATGCATCAATTGGTCTTTTGTACAATGCAGTAAGATTTGCTCGAGAAAATCGACATCCCAACATCCCCAAGGTACCTTATATTATCTATCGCCATATGAATACACAGATCAACCAAAGATGAACACACAGATCAACCATAAGATTTTAGGTATGGGTGTTGTCTGATAAGGTAGCTTATCATTTTTCACAAAAAATATGAGCATAGAGGCTCTCTCTAAATTTGACTTCTATGTACTAAAAGAAAATAAACGGATTCCTAAATGTTCACGGTATCCTTACGAAACTGAAATGAATAGAGAGGAGAGTAAAGTTAACAAAGACGTAATCATGGTTACTCACCCCTATTTTAGAAACCAGATCCGAGGCTCAATTTCAGATTCATGAAGGAGACCCATTTCCATTAGACCACTAAGATCCTGAATCCAAATCTCATTGAACCCTAACCCTAACGCGAACATTGATCGGTTCAAAATTTGAACCCATCACATAATCGTAGGAGTAGAAAGAAGAAACACAAAAGAAAGAAGAATCAGCTTATCAAAAAAAAAAAGAATCAGAACTCCAAAACACCCAAAAGAGATGTAGAGAAATCAAAAGGAAGAAACTCACCAGAATTTGAATGAGGCTGACGACTTCCCAAAAATCTCAAGCCCCTCTTCTCTCTGTACTGCCCTCACAGGTACAAAAGAAAACAATGATGATCGATAGCCATGATCCATGATGGATAACAAAGCTAACTATAATTTTACTAACACTATATAAACCAAGCCCAAAATCCCAAATAAAGATACAAAACTCATACCCAAACCCAGAAGATAGCACATTCAAAACTCGATCATACCTTTTTCTTCACACAAAACCACAAATAAAGCTACAAATTCACACTAATTTCAGTATGGTAATTAAGCACATAATCATCATATTATTAGGTAGCAATAAAAGAATGGTATTGAGTACCTTTGTTGCTTCCATATCTGCATTTTTCAGTCCTTCCTCCACCCTGCAAAAGTTCAGTCTATAATAATTCTACAAAAGAAAGTTAATTAAATAATATAACCTTAGGGGAAGAACAATACAAACTTTTCTTCTTGAATAATTGTGGTCACGTCATCTTCCATTTGTTCAATTATCCGAGACCACTTATCAATTGATCGCTGTGCAACTATTCGCATCTTCAGCTTTGAACCAATTATGTTCACCTATCAAAAATAATACCCCGCAAAAATAGCAGGTACATTAATTTCATATTTTTACTACTATCAAGATAAACATTGTACTTGGATAAAAGTACAGTAAATAACTAAATATGAGAGCTAAATCTTAGATCTTAATTGATAAATTAGGTATGCTGAATGATGCTAAAGAAATGAAGAGACAGGCTGTGAGAGGTCTAGGAATATAAGGAAAATAATCAAAATACTAATGCTCACAATGGCTTTTAAAAGAGAGCGATCATATTCTGTCACAAAAGTAACAGCATATCATTTTCTGCCAGCTCTGGTTGTATGACCCATTCGATGAACATAACTGCACCAGAAACAAAGAAGGTATAAGTCCAAAGGATAAACAACATATGCATAACATACACTATAAACGCATAACAATAAAATAGGAAATGTATGTAGGCCGAAGGAGGAATGGTGAGGTATTCAGTCATTACCTTGTATCATGAGAGGGACAATCATAGTTGATAACAGTCTCAATTTCAGGTATGTCAATCCCCTACAGACGATACAATTTACTGTTCACTATTCAGACTGATTCTAAGTAGTTCGGCTCAACCAAAACCAATAATTAAAGAAAACACAAAGTTTGAGTATATACAGTGTATATGCTTTCAACATCATTAAATGTAAACTGACTGAATCTGAGCAACTGTTCAACTTAAATGAAAACGGAGGTAAACATAGGTTATATTAATAGCATACATATACAACTGATATGAAACTACATATATTGATGGTATTAGGAGTGATCCCAATACATATTATATGATAGAAACAGGCAAACAGACAAAGTAGTGAAACTGTCGTATCAATTGTGATAAAAAGAAAAAATGTCCTTTTTATTTGGATGGGAGAAAATTTTACAGAGCAAAATCCCTACAACAACTTTTTCCTAACTTCTCTACACGAAGGAAGGGAAGACCATCAGGCATCAGCCAAGGCAAAGTTTATGTAGTAGAGTGACCAATGCTGGTGATGAAATCAGTTAGAAAATTTGATTCCCTCCACATATACTGGAAATAAACTTCTTCAAACTGAGCTGCAATCTTTCTGAATCTGATTATTTCTAAACCAGTACACACTTCATAGGACAGTCCAGCAATAAAGAATGAACGTTTGCATTGTTAGACCTTAACATAACTTTCATTATGTTGGAGATTTAAGATACTGATACACAAAATCTTCTGTTTCTAATTTAGCTTACCCACAATTCACAGATTACACCGATATATGCAGACCTACCCTATTGCATTTATTTTTTACATCTTTAACTACTTTCAATTTCTATGATACATGTAAGTATTTATGTAGTCTGCAAACCCCCAATGTCAATACTCCTACAGATCTCAGATGCTTCAAATCTCAATTCTTGCAAAATAAATGACATGTTATTTGTTATAAGATTAACCCAAATACTAACAACTGAACTGCAAATTCTGTTTGCTTATAAGGTTGCTTATGTTGTGTCACTCCCGAACAGCATGCCATTGATTTCCAAACAAACAAACAAAAAAACATGCCATGGAATCAAATAAACACCATTCTATATCCCAAAGCCATAAAAAATCATGAAGAGGAATAGAGCGAGAAAAAAAAAACTACAATTTTTAATCTCAGGCCCTGTAAAGGAAAATCATTATTTTTCACATTAGTTGGTTGCGGAGATTTGGCTTTTGTTACTTCAGTACCTACATAAGTATCAGAATATGATGAAAACGCTTAATGCAGGTGTGCGATGCAATATTCTTGACCTTATAATGCGACTTAGTATTGCAATCGAATTGGCTCACGTTGTCACATATCATCATATGTATGCAGGTAAGGAGGTGTCTTAGAAACAAAAAAACGTATAGCTCTTCATCTTAATTTGATAGGTATAGAATTGATCTGGTGAAGGATCTAACTGAACTAAATTTTATGTTCATTTGACAGATGGTCCAATTATCCATGGATACATAAAGTGTTACAACATTCTCCTAACAGACAACTTCAGTGCCAAGACATCTGGCTTTATTTTTTCTAGGCTCATTGATACTGATTTGGGCGCTTATCATGGGTACTCAAGATTATGTTGGCTACTTGGATCCTGAGTCATCTTACAGAAAAGAGTGATGTCTATTCATTTGGTGTGGTGCCATTTGAATTATTTATAGGCAAGAGTCCGATACAACCACAACGTGAACTGAATGAACGGATAACTGTACGATGGGTGCGAATCGTTTGTCTTTTTGATCTCTAACTGTAGTTGCTGTTATTTATTTTCATATTTCATTGCTGTAGTGCTTATTACTGAAATATTTCCATATCCTCTAGAGGAACTAAAGTAGTAAAAGGTCAAGAAAACTCAGAACCAAAGACATAATCAAAGCAAAAAGAAAGCAACTCATCCAGTTCTCTCAACAGCATACATGACCAAAAAGAAAGAAACTATACAAATCCCCTTGGCTATTTCTTGTCCAAAAGAAACCAACCAAATCGACAACTCAATATGCAATTGAATTTTTTGCCCTCAAACTATATAAATCCTCAAAACTAATAGTCACCTCAAATGCCCAATTCAATGGCGAATAAGCACATAAGCATATATGAAACCAAAACAATGACGATTCGAGCTGATTTTCCTCAAATTCAAATTGAAATTCACTGTAAAACAATAAAATCCCAAACTAATCATAAGGAAGAAGCCGAGAGAGAGAGAGAGAGAGATTACCCTTCAACTCAGATCAATGGGCTCTTCGTCGGAATCCAAACGGAGAAAGGCACAGAGAGGTGTTCAGCCAACACTTATTACCCAAGAGGAGTCGATGTGCAGAAACAATAAACAAACCACAATAAAAAACGCAGGCAAGATTACATAATCAATTAAAGAAAGCAAGAGTGATCGGATTAGGTCGATTTAATACCTTGCGGCGTCGGAGATCGGTGAGGATTCTGGTGATTGCAAAAGCTTGGGCGCTCTGGAGAAGAAGTCGACCTGGATAGAAACGATGGGAGGAGAAGGGAAGGAGGATTTAATATGGGCGGACGCTGGAGGTGAGGCTCGATGGAGCTCATCGTTGGCATTCAGAGGAAAATACTCGGTGAGGCTAGGACCAAATCGATCAAATTGTTGGGGTTCAGAGGAGATTGCTTTTCTGGGTTTGATCAGAAGAGGGGGAGTTGGTGAAGCTCTGCTGATTGAAGTAGCAAGCAGGCCTGATTTTGTGGGTGTGATGGGGGGAGTTGGTCGCTGACCTGATCGATGTAGTTTCACTCTCTCACAGCTCACCCTCACACGCCTCACACGTATAGCAATTGTTCTAGCAATAATGTATGAACTTTGTTATATAGTAAATATACGTATAACAGTTGACTAGGTTAACAAAATACTCGTAATGAAATAATACAAAACCAAGAATCTAGCAGAAGTCTTAAGATTGGGGGGGATGACTTTTCGATCGAGGACATATATGTGTGAACTCTCACCGCAATCGCATGCAATAGCCAATAGATCGTATATATGACTCGATCTGTATTGAAACGAATAGATAATATCTATATATCAATTGATTGTTCCAGATTGTATATACATTCGTATTGTAGACTACAAATTTAACTAATTGAGCAAGTTTCTTAATGTAAGACCACCATACATACACGTTTCGTGCAAATAGTGGGTATAAAGAAGTAGTATATATATAAACCATCTCGACATACATGCAAGCAAAGATTAATTAAGTTCGGAGCATTGACCTGGTAGGATGTTTATATACTAATTAATTAAGCCATTTAAGCCAGCAGCTCTCTCGATCTGTTCGTGCAGAATTATTCCACAAGATGCGACTGCAGTACATTTCCATATATATCTCAACGATCAATTTTGTACGTAGCTCCTAATTAACGAAAAAAATCACCACTCTTCACATCATGCATGATGCATGCATGCCTGCACATATCTAGATTAATTCTTCATTCACAATTTCACATCATTCACACTTTCGCAGTAGAAGATTTAGAGGAATACGTATAGATTGTACGTAGTAACAAGCTATTTAGCTATATATATATATATAAAACTATAAACGTAGGGTTTATAGTGTTCATCGATCAACAACGTTCACGACTAGCTAGTGTTTACCAACAACGTTCAAAAAACTAGTTGGTAAACACTAACTAATGTTCAAATTTAAGATTACGACAAGCTAGTGTTCACCAACAACGTTCAAAAACAACCTCAAACTGTTTAGAGAAAAATGATTGCACAATCTACGTTCAAATTAGAAAGGTAAAAAAGCTTAGGGTTTAGGAAAAATGGAAAATTGTCACTGTAAACGAATGCATAAAGGTCAAAATTGCATCCGTGATTAAAACATCAGCAAATTGATGCAATTTGGACTCTAAAGCAATATTCAAACATTTCATGTGTTAAGTGTGTGTTGTTCTTGTCTCCAAGTCCAGGTATGAAGAGACAAATAGCTTGGAATGGATCAAAACATATTATTAGACGTCAACGTTTTTTATCGATCCCAAGATCGTTAGTTAGATTAAGGGGGCTGCTCATAATGTCCGAGTCTTACGCTAACAAGTGGACTGCTCCTATTTTCTAACATTATCGTGGAGAGATCGAGCAGGCAGCTTCATATCTCTCTCAGCTCCTTTCATGACCTACAGAGTTCAAATGATTTGTTAATAGACTAGTATCATATATAAATACATATATATAGTCATATACACATATTCCTTCTTCTCTCATTTCCTGTCAAAAGAGCTTAATTTCTCTCGATATGTCAAAATAATTAAGATAGGTCTGAGATACTAGTTGATCGAATTGTCTTGGTCTTTATTGGAATGGAATTGAATATATATTGTATATTACTATATTTCCTCTCAAATCTCTCACTTGGATTTCGATATTTAGGTATATGTAATTCGTAGTACAATGTCCACCAAAATTATTAATCCTTTGAAAATGTATATATACATTGACGTACTCCATTTATATATAAGAAAGAAAGTCTATCTTTCATCAATATTATTAATGTTTATCAGCATATGTACCTCACGTCCTTTCATCCTACATCATGGTAGAATTTATATACTCAACTAGCTACTTCAATGTATACATGCAATGAAGTATATGACACAAAATAAAGGGCTAGTAGGACAGTTAATTAGGTGTCATTAGCCATGAGTTCAATTAATACGGTATTTCTTATGGATGGTGGCGATTAGCATCTTGTTTATCTTGCATAAATTCTTAACTAATTGGAACAATGACTAAAATTTACGAGTCAATTTTATTGGCATGAAAGTTTGAAGAATAAGTATCAAGTGTTCCACATGTAATTAGTGATCATATATATACAGATCATATTTGCATGTTGGAATTACACTTCTTAACTAGTGATCATATATTTATTTACAGATCACAATTGTAACATACAGTATTGTAAAATCTGTAAATATATGATCACTAATTGAGAAGCGTAATTCCAACATGCATGCATTAACGTAACCGATCATTTGAATTCTATGTACGTACTCTATATTACAAGCTAGCTAGGTCAATTGCATGGCCTGACCAATCAACGACTTCAAAAAGGCTAGACAACGACAAACTTAAAAAAGTCTTTACGTACAGAAACCGACCTCAATATCTTCATCTTTCTATAATTGACGTCCATTGTTGACCTGAATTCTAACTTTTCACAAACTACGTACGTATAGCTATAGAATCCTTAGCACAAACAGTAAGCTCCGGCGACCGGAGGCACCACTAGGACGATATATAAGTCATGCTATTGGCATGACATAATTGGCAATCTCTCAAAAACATGGATGACATGCATAAAGCATCATTAACAAGCTAAAATAATGGACTTGATCTAATTAACCATTGTGAAAGGTAAAATCATGCACCATTAACCTTGCTTGTTTTTTTATCCAAAAATTTTTTGATGGAAGTTGTTAAAGACTTTGACTACAAGCCTTACTTTTCAAAACTATTTCTCTCATCTTACCGGTAGGTAAAGGAGTAGGTATCACTCCTTTTTTTATTGAAGCAAACACTCCAAACTCTCTTGCATGTCCCGGTTGGACAAAACCAAAGAGAAAAACCTCACCTTCTCACTTTAGGGTAGGTCTCTCACATTGATAAAATGGAGTCAGGTTTTTCAGCTTTTCCATTTATCCTTGCTGTACCGGTTGGTATGGCTCAGCATGCCTTCTTGCTGAAATGGTTGTTGGTTTTCAGCATGGCATTCCCCCATTTTATGGAGAACTTTTGGATTCATCTTTTGATGAAGGGCTGAGATCATTTCTTGAAGCTTAGCTTGCATAACCGATTGGCTATAAATACCACAATCTGTGAAGCCATTCGGCACTTGGAAAACTTAGGAAGAGTTAGGGTGTTTGTCTCTTCTTTTCAAGTCAGTTTTTATCTCTTGTATGTGCAAGAGTTATCTTGTTTTCCAAAGAGGTTTTTCAGTTTGTCTAAACTTGTCTAAAAACTCTCTTTTGTTCCTATATGTGTTAGGAAGTTTATAAAACAAGATTTTTCTTTCCTTGGGATTTTAATAATCTTCATAGGAAAACATATCAAACCATCTTTCTATCTTGCATATTGTCATATTGCATATCATAGGTGAGATGATGGTGCAATTTCGTTGGAAGCATTCTAGAGAGAATTAGTCGGTGTGTACTAAGTTCTAAGAGAAGCTTCATAGCCACTGTAATTGTAATCACTTTGTCTGGCGAGAAGATAGTTGGATTTTCAATCTGGTTGCGTGAATACCAGTAATGATAGATAGGTGTCTTTGTATCCTGAGGGCTACTGTCTTGTAAAGAAAAGTGTATTACATAGGGATTGTAAGCACTTGTTCTGGCGAGAAGATAGTTAGGTCTTAGTCTAGTTGCGTGAATACTAGCAAGGATAGGAGAGTGTATTTGTATCCTGTGAAGATGCTGTCTTGTAAAGAAAAGTGTTTTTACATAGTGGAAGGTTTGTCCCTCAGTTAGGGACACGCAGTTTTTTTCTTGTTGTAGGGTTTTCTGCGTTATCAAAAATATCGAGATGTTATCTATCACTTCCCTTTTCATTATTTTTATTAAGTTTGTTACTGGTTATTGGAGGATAGAAACACTCCCTGCTATCCTCAAATTAACTTTACAATGAAATTTTTTATAAAAGACCCATTCACCCTCCCTCTGGGACCTTCACATGCTCGCTCTATGATTAATTCCAGTCTCGCTCAGAGTCTACATGTGTGGCCATGCCAGTTAAGATTGTTTGACTACAAATTAACGAACCCAGAAT
Organism: Geum urbanum; assembly: GCA_946800695.1. Lineage (NCBI taxonomy): Eukaryota > Viridiplantae > Streptophyta > Magnoliopsida > Rosales > Rosaceae > Geum > Geum urbanum. The sequence continues at coordinate 48,897,791 of OX327012.1, read as the reverse complement.
TATGAAAATGTCCCATGTGACTTTTAGCAGCGTATATACGAAACTTCAACGATGGTGTTTGAATTGCGTGGGGACCGATCTTTGCGGCTTCAACCCTTCTCTGCAAGCTAGATATTTCTTATATATAGTTTTTCATGTTATCAATCTCAAACGTTGACGTTGAATTCTTCTTCCTTTTCTTAGTTTTAATTTCCTTCTTTTTAACGAGATTAATAATAATTGAAAAAAGGCTTGCAGTTTGTGTATGATTCTGTCACCGCTAGCTGCAAATGGGTATGGGGGAAGTTGACATTTCGAAGGGTTTGAATAATTTACAACAGGGTTTTGTGGTCAAATACTTCATGCTGTTCTATATAAGAACGAAGGAGTGCATCACGATTGAGAGAAAACGAAGAAACTGAACGAGAAAGATAGCTAAAGAAGACAAAGCTGTAATGGAGGCTGCTCAGGGAAAATCTTATCATCATGGAGATCTGGAACAGGAGGAAAAGAGAGTAGTACTACTCGAATCTAGTACCACTACTGCTCATGGTGATGATCATCAGCAAGGTTATGTCAAAGATGAAGTTTCTCTTGATGTAAGTATTGACCACTAGCTGTAGTTTATTATGATTCGCATCGATCTGTTTCATTCAAGCTTCATTTTTGGATTATCTTTTTAAGAGCATGAAACTTAATTAGTTTTCAAATCTTGTTAATTATAGGTTGGAAATGAAAGAGCATCCTTGGAGGTTGAAAGGAAATCTTTTTCACCAAAACAAAGCAAGCAGGTAATTCAAACTGATAGCTAAAAACCCATCTTCAATTAAGCAATAAAGCACATACATTGCACCTTAATTAGTACTAGGTTATATATAGTTCTTGGACTTTTCAGATCATTAATTTGCATCTGCCAATCGATTTCTTTGTTTTGTATATCGTCTTAGTTCTTGGATAATATTTACATGGCTGTAATATATGAAGGCAAAATGAGAACGATGATGTTTTGGCAATATTCTAGTAGCTAGAGTCTAAATGAACCATTTTGTAAGATTTGGTCTTATATGATTATGGTCAGAAGAACAAATATTTATACACAAAAGAAGAAGAAAAAAAACACAACGTACTCTTTAGGCCAACGAGTTTTGATTAATTTTCAAAATTGGTGATGATGAATTTGAACAGATATCAACCACGAATAACATAAAAAGGTCCTCCTCGGTTGAACCAGCTGATCATTCAATGGCTTCTACTTCATCAAGCCGAAAGGAACAGGTACTAAAACAACCCCTTCAATATAATTCAATGAACTTGTTAAGTTAATTTAATACGCTATACGAAGAAAATATATCCAAGGTTGACACTAAAAGTTAACTTGTATGATTGCCAGCTTGAATCAGCCAGAGCGGAGATGGGTGAGGTTAGACAAGAAAATGAAAGACTGAAGAAGTACTTGCATAGAATGATGGAGGACTACCAAACACTCCAAATGCAATACCATGACATGCAACAAAAAGCAAACAAATCCACCAGTATGGACAATGTTGTAGCGACCAAGTCGACTCATCAAGACGAAGATGAATCCGAGCAGCTGGTCTCCCTCAGCCTCGGATCTTTTTCCGGCAAACGCGAAAAGGTTGAAGAAAAGAACAAGAGCCCTAGTACTCGAGTAGGGAAAGAAAACGAGACGGATGATGAGAAGTGCTTGTCTCTGGGACTAGATTGCAAGTATGATCAAGCACCTAATAAATCGAGTAGTACTACAACTGATCAGGTGCCTATGTCAAATCCAAGCCCTGGAAGCAGCGTAGAAGAAGTGCCCAAGGAACAAGCAGGCGAGACGTGGCCGCCCAAGAAAGTCGGCACTCTCAAGACAATGAGGAGTGCAGTAGAAGATGAAGTTGTCCAGCAGAACCCAGCAATGAAAGCTAGGGTTTCGGTTAGAGCTCGATGTGACACTCCAACGGTTAGTGTTATATGTACATTGAGTAATTCATCATATATTACAACCAATTAGGAGAGTTTATTTACCAAATTTGTGATTGAATTTGGACACAGATGAATGATGGATGCCAGTGGAGGAAATATGGACAAAAGATTGCAAAAGGGAACCCTTGCCCTAGAGCATATTATCGTTGCACCATCGCACCATCATGTCCTGTAAGAAAACAGGTATATATAGTTACTAATTTTTTTTTCCAACCCTAGCTAGCCTTTATATTCTTACTAGTGATGAATATGAATATTAAACATGCATTGTTTCATGATTTGGAATAAACTTCAGGTGCAAAGATGTGCAGATGACATGTCCATCTTGATCACCACGTACGAAGGAGCACACAATCACCCACTTCCAATGTCAGCCACCGCCATGGCTTCCACCACCACCGCTGCTGCTTCCATGCTGCTCTCGGGCTCAACATCGAGCTCCTCCCGGCCTGGTCTGAACCCCTCGGTTGGGGCCACCACTGCCACTAGTGCTCTTCACGGATACAATTACTATGTGTCCGATAACTCGAGATCAAGGTTCTACATACCCAACTCATCCATGTCATCTTCACTCCCAACAATCACCTTGGACCTCACTTCAAACCCATCCTCTTCTTCCTCACTATCCCACTTGAATAAATTTGCCTCATCAACTCTAAACTCTTCTCACCAAGTACTATACCCTCCCAATAGCCTCAACTTTGGTCCTTCTTCCGATCAACCCAACAACAACACAATGTCATGGAGTAACAATGCTTTCCTTTCATATGGAAATGGCACCCAGTCACCCTACAACAACAAGAATTCTATTCTTGGAAGACAGCAGCAACCCATGCAGAACAGTTTATACCAAAACTACGTGCAGAAGAGTAACCATAATCCTCAACAGTTTCCGCTACCGGATCCTATTGCAGCTGCAACAAAGGCAATCACGGCGGATCCGAATTTCCAATCTGCCCTAGCAGCCGCACTGACATCCATCATTGGTAGTAATGGTGGGAATGGAAGTAGCAATAACAATAATCAAAATACAGCTACAGATCACATTAATAACATTATGGCTCAGAAAATGAAATGGGGTGAGCAATTTCCAGGAAGTAGTACTAGTGGTGCTAATGCTGCTTCTTCTTTTCTACAAACAGCAGTTAAAGGGAACAATATCAATGGATGTGCAACAAGCTATTTGAGCAAACCGACTTCTTCATCGGCCAACATTTCGCAGTCTGGCAGTTTGATGTTTCTGCAACCACCTAATTCATTGCCTTTTTCCACCCACAAGAGTGCATCTACTTCTCTTAGTGAAGATCACCAGAGTTGATCGACTCTAGACCTTTTTCATTAATTTGAATTGTTAAATTGTAATATTATTCATGTAGCAGTATTAATTTAGGCACGTACAGTTGATGATGCTTCATCAAATTGCATGTATCCAACTTTTGTGTTCTAGTTTTCACTTCCATTTTCACTAATCAGTAGAGTATGGACTGATTTTGTAAAAACATAGTTCATGTAAATACACTAGAATCTGGAAGGCAAACTCATCAAAAAACAATTAAAGCTCATAAAAAACATAGTTCTTAGGAGTATGGTCGTTCTGTCTCAAATAGGGTATGGAATGAAAGATATATGGCATTACGTCAACTTTTCGGTCCTATTTTATTATCTCTACCGTTCAGATTTTAGGTCCTAATGTGTATATCAAGCCTATAAATTTTTAGCTAAAATGGAGACCGTTAAAGTATTCAAAACTGCAATTGAAGTTCATAAGTATAAACGGTTCAGGTTTGACAGATTCGGTCCGTCCATTGATTTGAACAAGTTCGATACCTTAACGATCACCATTTTTGCTGAAAATTTACATAAATTATCTACTCATATAAACCTAATAGTTGAACGGTGGAGATGGTAAAATATGATCAAAAAGTTGGCGTAAATGTCCTATCATCTAAGGGTCCATATTTGCCTCCCCATTCAGCCCAAATTCGAGCTCCCCTTGGCACCCACACATAACTTCATTTTTCAGATTTCTCAAGTTTTGGCTTTCTAGAAACTCTCTCCATCCATACCCATTACATAGCCATCTCCTCCACCAAAAATATACTCATAATCACCATCTAAGGTCTAGAAATACCTATCACCACCACAATACCTTCTACTACACCACCATCTCTAGCCTTAGGTGGGTGACTCAATATCAAAGAGCTTTGGAGCAAAGTTAGAGCAAGGAGCAAAGAATAGCTAGAAGACCTTGAAACTTTTGGGGACTCTTGATTATTTGTCACATATTTTGTCTTTCAATCATGTATCTAAGCTCTATCCTTGTTATGGGTAGTGAGAAGTAGATTGTATGAGGCTAGGGTTTTAACCCTAGCCATGCGATGTGATGAACAAGTCTTGGATTATGTATATTTCATGGTTTTAGTGTATGTTATGAAGATTTATGTTGTGAATGAGTTTATTGTGTGATTGTGGTATGTTTATATGCTTGAGCTTGTTGTATAAATTCTTATATGCATGTGTTGACTCTAGCTAGGTTGATGCATGTATTAAATGACTTAAAAATGACCCTTGAATGAATTAGCTACCCACTTAAGGATAGATGAGCATGTGAACATGATTAGGATATTACCTATGAGATTCTTCTTAAGATTTGGTTCCCTAGCACTTAGCATGGATTAGAGCATTTTGAGTCTCCTTAGACTTGAGGGACTTTAGTCAAGCACATATTGATTTTAAATGTTATTATGGCACCTCGTAGAATCTCTTAGCCCATAACTTAATATGTACGAGTTGAGGGATTCAGCCGGACGTCCTCTCGGATTTTCCAATCGAGATATTCGAGAGGGGAACATTTCCACATCTATCACACGATTTACTTGTTAGCTTCACAACGTGACATATGGTTGAGGTATAAGTCTGTAACGACTTATGTCTTAATCTCGATTCACCAAACACTTTAATGTAGGGCTTAAGTCTTCTAGTGTCCCAAGTGACCTAGGAATTTGAGTACTAAACCAACCGTGACACACAAGGTCACGACTTGGACAATACTTTGTGTGAACAGACTTAATCTATACATAAACCGGGACATTGTTTGATGCATCATGTGGTTAGCAGAACTCCCTTAGCCGGCTTACTTTCCTTATCTTAAATTTGTGTTATTTAGTTTTCGCATTCTAGTGTAATAACCAACCAATCAACATTCGTTAATCACTCATCTTAATTTTACCATCCTCGCAATGCTAAGTCTCCAAAGGACTTAGTAGGGTGAGATTCACTTTCACATTTTAATTTCTTTTTAGTGTCAAGTATTGTAGTGTCTAATGAGTTGTAATCTTTGTGCTTTCATTTCCAAGCTAAGGAATCTAAGTGCTTAATCCTCGTGGATTCGACACTGAATTTCATTTCTATACTATGACTTGTCCCCGTATACTTGCGGGTAAGACCATTCTTCCACTTATGAGTTAGTCAATAGCTTAGTAAGGGTGGGGGTGTAAAACTTCTAACAATACATGAGTGGAAGCTTGATATATATATATATATATAGCACGTAAAACAAATCCTTTAGTCATCAAATGGGTACATACGTTGATCAGCTCTGATCCAGCTCTCAGTACCAAGTTTGATCATTGGAAGAGATTTGCTAGAATCTTGGGTGGATCCAAACCCTTTTATATTGGTGGCTCTTGGATTCAAGACCTTCAGAAGCAGCAATAGCATTGATCCTCTCACCGTAAACCAGTATACCGTCTCTCTCAATATATGTCCTACAAGTAGATATTGAAACATCCTCTACCAACCCTAGCTTGTTCTTCAAGTTCTCTCTCTGAAAATGATTCTTGCCAAGATGAAACAGTAGTGTGGAAGTGCAGCTTGCTCTCGAGGAGCTATAGACTATGCCATAAACATTCCAGGAAAGGCTCTCGGTCGAAATTTTTAGTAACTTATCTGCAGGGTCGAAAATTTAGAACTCCTTGTCCTCTTTGAGATAAAGAGCGCCCTTGATTGCACGAATCACATGCCCGGCCCCCCTATGTACTCCATTAGAGCATGTGTCTAGTCCATTCGTTGGATCCGCAGCGAAGTAGACTCAGCTCCCAATAAGCGTCGTCGATCCAGCTAATGACGCCGATGATGCAATCTTGGGAAGTGGGAGGATATGAGAATGCGGCAATATGGTCGGAGAGTTGTGGGGAAGGGAATTTAGGGAGGTTTATTTTGGCTCGAGAGAAAGGGAAAAAGAAGAACATTGAGCCTGAAGTTTCTTGCAGTACAAGCAACCATGATATCCTTGGATAGAAGCAAGGCAAGTTGCTCCATCCAGTTCTGGTATATTGATGGTGTACTTCTTTTCGCCTTCATAATTTACCAATTGGCACTCAGAATTGTCTCCACCATACATTAGAAACCAAAGTTTGGCTGTTGCAGGATGATCGGCTGAGGTTGTGGAAGAAGCAGACTTCCAAGATTTACATGCGTAGCGGAAACTAAGAAGCTCGGTTTAGTTTAGAGATTCAGCAATTGGAGAGAGAAGTTCAGGAGGAAGATCCGACCACTGCGCCTTGAACTTATTGCCTCCGTCGGCCATTTTGTCTCACTGACTGTTTCACAACAACATTCAAAACAACATAAAAGTACATCAATCAAACATTCCAGAGTACTTATTTGAAGTGCCATGTTGCTAGATTATGACGTCCTATAGCAATTGATCACTACACTGCATATTTTTGATCGATCAGTAAGTGCGTGCATGCATTAGAAGTATCAAGTGTGTGTGTATATATTCCTAGTGCATTAGGGTTTCAAATTCAAAACCTCTGCCTGCCAAGGCACACTACATCAGTACATCCTACACAAACAATTGCGCATGATGAACAGCTAGAAAAGGCTTATACTGTTAGAAAATTGAATAATAAGAGAAAACGTACGTATAGCAAAGTTGCAAAAGATTCATGATGTTTAAGGTACAAAAAGATTCAACAGAGCTGAAAACTTAAACCTATATATACTGCAGACCACGTACATGATATGATTGATCAACTTAAACCTTACATAATACCAATATTTTATGAAATTAGAATGAGAGAAATAGAATGATTTTAAGTATGCGTACCTCTTTCTGAAACTAGAGAAGAGTCTATTGGAAAAATCTGTAGTCTAAATTGCTTCACAAATATATGAACTAATTCTGATCGGAGTTTTAATTTCAGTAGTAGGGTTCCTCCGTATATAAAAAGAGGGAATCATGGGCCGGGTTAATGCAATAAGTACTGGAGTGAGTTAGACTCTTAGTATATTTACTATATTTAGAAAGTATATATTTAGTAATTAAATAAGATTATGTAATAATTAGGTGTAATTAATTAGTTTCCTTCTATAATGGTAACTTTTAATTGCACAAAGTCGTGATTGATGATATGAGACTCGAGTAGTGTTTGTAGAGAGAGAAAATGGGAGAGTGAGAGAGAAATCAGATTTTTTGTTAATTAACTTTTTATTTTTAAAAATATTTTATTAATTACTAATTTAACCTTGAATTATTGATTTTTTCTTAAATTAAAAGAACATAATAAGAAGAAATGGACAAAGTGAAAAAAACAAAAGGTCTTTGTTTAAAAGATAGAATAGATATAGATGTGCGACGATATAATTTTAATGACAAAAAAAACCGATAAAAAAGATAAAATCCACGTTGAAACTAACATCTTAAATATAAATTAAAGGAGAAACCTACCGGAAGAAGTTGCTTGAAAAAACTTCCATCTTTTTCTCTTCAAAGGAAAACTAACGCAAAAAAGTCTATATTTAAAAAAAAAAAAAAAAAACCCGCATACAGATGCATAGTGTCAGGAGCCGCACTCTACTAACATGTCGTGCGGCCTCCTGACAGGTTGTAAGGCCACAAGTAAGCTTGTCCAGGGTCATGAGTTAAGCCCGTGGCTGATTGCTTGTGTGCCAGAGTTAGAATAATATTTTTCCTTTTATTACGACTCCTCAAACATTTTAATGTTTCCGCCTGCAAAGTGAAGTTATGTAAAATATCATATATAGGGAGGGGTTCCTAGTCGGCATTACTGTTGGACTCAGGAACTAGTATAGGTAAGCACATGTACTTTTGCCTCCCTAAAAATATTACCATCAATAAAAGAGGAGATTCAATCATCTGTGCATTGTGAGATTGTCCCATTTGATTCTTAAATTATTTGTTCATTGTTGTGTTCTTTGTTGACGCTCAGTCAACACGCTTGCTTGCTCGCTTGCTCACTTGCACGCTTGCTTGCTTATTTGCTTGTCCCTTACATTATATTAATATCATGTGGATTATTGCTACTTGCAAGGTACTCATTTGGCTAACTTGCTAATAGGCAAGTGCCGCACGGTCCATTTTGTCGCTTCTCAAAGTCGGCCAGTGACAGTTGGTATCAAAGCCGACTCGGCTCACTAGCTTGAACGAGATGCCTAATATGACGACCGCACAACGATTTAGCTGGATCAAGGACCAACTTGGAGAACTTGGGGGAATCCCATACAGATTGATTGATATCACAACACTTCTTGACCGTGTCAACCTAGATGAAATGGTGGCGCGAGTCGATGAGATTGAAGATTTGAAAGCCCGAGTTGGGACCCTTGAGAAGAGGAAAGCTCATAGGGAAAGAGCCAGAGACCTCGAGGAGGGGTCTCTTCAAAACGAGCAGATTGGAGCCATGAGTGATGCTCTTGGCACCATGCAAGTGACTATGGACTCGATGACGGAGGACTTTAGAGCCACTATTGATGCATTCAAGAATGAGTTGTTGGAAATGAATTCCAAACTCAACTTAGCCATCCGTTTGATGGGAAACCAACCTGTGACGGACTACAGGAAGGTGAAGATACCAATACCTCAAGCATATGGAGGGGAGTGAGTAGCCAAAGAGCTTGAGAATTTCCTATTTGATATTGAGCAGTACTTCTGAGCTGTGAAGCCTGACTCTGAGGAAGTGAAGGTGAACATGGCAACAATGTATCTGTTAAGAGATGCCAAGTTGTGGTGGAGAACCAAGTACAACGATATCCAGAGGGGCGTTTGTACTATTGCCACTTGGGAGGAACTAAATAAGGAGCTTAGGGTCTAGTTCTATCCCGAAAATGTTGAATACGTCGCCAGGCGACAATTAAGAGAGCTGAAACACACCACCAACATCAGGGAATTTGTTAACAAGTTCTCTGTACTAATGTTGGACATACCGGACATGTCTGAGAAGGACCGGCTGTTCTACTTTCTGGAAGGCTTGAAGCCATAGGCGAGAACCGAACTCTAGAGGTAAAGGGTGCAAGATTTGGCAGCTGCCCAAGCTGTTGCGGAAAGGCTGACTGACTATACTTTTGATGAGAACCCCAACAGAAGGCAGCCACAACCTTCACATGTGAACACCAACAAAGGGGAGCGACCTGCGCCAAGTAAAAGTGGGGGAGCGGAGTCCAAATCCTCGAGCTTAAGTGGGGGAAATTGAAGAGTAGGAAATCACAAAGATTCTGCAACTTCCAAATCAGCTGGCTCTACAGGCGCCTTCATGCCTCGACCCTTCAATTCCCAATGCTACACTCCTAAACCGATCTCTTGCTTCTTATGTAGGGGGCCTCATAGAGTTAATGAGTGTCCTCATAAAAGTGTTTTATCTGCTTTACAAGCATTTATCCAGTCTCAAGGGAGTGATGAGGATGAAGAGCACGTAGAGGAGACAAGTCATATGGGAGCGTTGCGATTCTTGGGGGCTATAGAGAAGAGATCAAAGACCCCTATGAAGCCCTAATCGAAAGGGTTGATGTTCATAGATGCAGTCATTGAAGGGAAACCTGCCAAAAGTGTGATGGTTGACACCGGAGCCACCCACAACTTTATGTCAGAGGCGGAAGCAAAGAGGTTGGGGTTGAAGACAGAAAAGGATGTGGGCCACATGAAAGCTGTGAACTCAAAGGCAACACCCACAGTGAGGATTTCAAAATGAGTACGCCTGAAATTGGGACAGTGGAAGGGAAAACTGACTTAGTCGTAGTGCAGATGGATGACTTCGACATCATATTGAGAATGGAGTTTCTGCTGGAGAAGAAAGCCATCCCCATCCCTACTGCCCAACATTTGCTCATCATGGGGGAGAGCCCATGTGTAGTACCTACAAGAATCAAGCAGCCCACCGAGCCCCGACTATTGTCCGCTTTACAATTCAAGAAGGGTGTGAAGTACCAAGAACCATCATATGTCCTTGTTCCCTTGACAAAAGAAGACAACAAAAGTGGAGTAATGCCAAAGGAGGTCGAAAGGGTGTTGATAGAGTATGCAGATGTGATGCCTCCGGAACTTCCGAAGCAGTTGCCCCCGAGGAGAAGTGTGTGGACCATGAGATCGAGCTTCTTCCAGGATCAAAGCCACCGGCACGAGCACCCTATAGAATGAGTCGCCCAGAACTGGTGGAGCTTAGAAAGCAGTTAGAAGCGATGTTAGAGGTAGGCAGATTAGAACGGCAAAGGGGCAGTTTGGCGCACATGTGCTATTTCAGAAGAAACATGATGGGAGTTTGAGGATGTTCATAGACTACCGAGCTCTTAACAAGATCACAGTGCGGAACAAGTATCTCATTCCTCTGGTTGCAGACTTGTTTAACCAACTCGGTGGTGCCCAATATCTCACAAAGCTAGATCTTCGCTAAGTTCGCATTGCCGAAGGAGATGAACACAAGACAACATGTGCAACCTGTTATGGTGCTTTCGAATTCTTGGTGATGCCATTTGGGTTGACAAACGCCCCTGCAACTTTCTGCACACTAATGAACCAGGTGTTCCACGAGTTTCTCGACAAATTTGTAGTGGTATACTTAGATGATATCGTTATTTACAGCTCTACACTCCAGGAGTACACAGAGCATTTGAAAATGGTATTTCAGAAGTTGAGAGAGAACCAGCTCTATGTGAAGAGGGAAAAGTGGAAGTTCGCACAAACCACGATCAAATTCTTGGGTCACATCATCGAACGGGATCGCATCTGAATGGACGTAGAGAAAATAGAGGCCATACAACAATGGCAAACTCCCAGGAACGTGCGAAAGTTGCGTTCTTTTCTTGGGTTAGCCAATTACTATCGAAGATTTATCCTCAATTACTCGAAAAAGATCACTCCTCTGATTGAGCTTTTGAAGAAGGGAGTAGAGTGGGTATGGAGTGGCGAATGTGAGAACGCCTTTATAGAGTTGAAGAAAGAAGTGATGGAAGATCCGGTACTGGCTCTACCGGATGTCACTAAATCCTTTGAGGTACAGACAGATGCCTCAGACTTTGCTTTGGGGAGGGGGGGTGTTGTTGCAAGAGGGGCACCCCGTGGCGTACGAGAGCCACAAGTTATCAGAAGCTGAGAGGAAGTACACGGCCCAAGAAAAAGAACTTCTGGCCATAATCCATTGTTTGAGAATATGGAGGCATTACTTGTTGGGGTCCAAATTTGTTGTGAAAACAGACAACTCAGTTGTGAGTCACTTCCTCACCCAACCAAAGTTGACTTCTAAACAAGCTCTATGACAAGTGTTTCTCGCGGAGTTTGACTTTCACTTTGAGCACAAGGCCGGTCACACTAATCAGGTGGCGGATGCTCTTAGCTGCAAGGTTGACCTCGCTGCCAAAAAGACTTTAGCGAGTTTGTCTATCAGTGTTGTTGCCACGACAATCAAGCAAAAAATTCGAGAGAGTTTGGAGAAGGACCATGTGGCTCAATCTCTAGTGAAACTTGTTAAGAAAGGGAAGAGTCGTCGTTTTTGGTTAGAAGATGGACTCTTAATAGCAAAGGGAGGAAGGATGTTTGTTCCAAGAGAAGATGGCCTACGTAGGATGTTGATGAGGGAATGCCATGACACTCTTTGGGTGGGACACCCTGGATGGCAAAGAACTCATGCTCTTCTGAAGCAGGGGTACTACTGGCTGCAGATGAAAGATGATGTAGCAGAGTATACCAAGACTTGCCTCATATGCCAGCAAGACAAAGTCGAGCGACAGAAGGCGCCGAGGCTGTTGCAACCCTTATCACCACCCACACGACCATGGGAGAGTGTATAGCTCGACTTCATTACAAACCTTCCCAAAATCGGGGACACCTCAGGTATACTGGTGGTGGTGGACAAATTCTCTAAATATGCCACGTTTGTGCCAACACCAAAGCATTGTCCCGCAGAAGATACAACAAACCTCTTCTTTAAATACGTAGAGAAGTATTGGGGAGTACCTCAAAACATAGTTAGTGACCGAGACACTAGATTCATTGGCACCTTTTGGACAGAATTGTTCAAGTTGTTGGGGTCAAAGTTGAACATCTCATCAAGCTATCACCCTCAGACAGATGGGTAGACTGAGAGGTTTAATAGGATGTTAGAGGAGTACTTGAGGCATTTTGTTCACGCCAATCAGAAGAATTTGGTGGCATTAATCGATGTCGCCCAGTTTTGTTTCAATTCGAAGAAGAGCTCTGCAACTAACAAAAGTGCCTTTGAAATTGTCATAAGTCAGCAGTCTCTCCTACCGCACACAGTACACGAAGTCTATCGAGGAAAGAACCCTCGCGCATTCAACTTTACTAAGGAGTGGAATAACAATGCAGAGATTGCTCAAGCCTATCTGGAGAAGGCGGCCAAGAGAATGAAGAAGTGGGCAGACTAAGGCCGAAAACCCCGTGAGTTCCAACCGGGAGACAGAGTCCTTTTCAAACTTCTCCCAGAGCAGCTTAGGTTCTTGCACACCAAAGACACCCGGCTTTTCAGAAATTATGAGGGGCCACTCCCAGTCATTTCTAAAGTGGGGAGATGCTCCTACAAGTTAGACGTCCCTGCCTGGTTACGAGTTCACCCAGTTTTCCATGTCAGCAACCTCAAGCCTCACCACCCCGATATGGAAGACCTCACCTGCAACCAGCCAACATGTGCATAAGTCGACGTTCGACCACCAAAGCCGAAAGAAGTAGAGCAAGTTCTTGCCGAGAGGATGATAAAGGTAGGGAGGTACCCGCGTCAACAATTTCTAGTCAAGTGGAAAGACCTTGGAGATGAAGAGACAAGCTGGGAGCATATGGATGCATTGAAGAAGTTTAAACAGAAGATCGAAGATTTCAAGCGGAAAGAGTCGTCGAGGGCGTTGACAACTTAAGTGGGGGAGGATGTCAGGAGCCGCACTCTACTAACATGTCGTGCGGCCTCCTGACAGATTATAAGGCCACAAATAAGCTTGTCTAGGGTCATGAGTTAAGCCCGTGGCTGATTGCTTGTGTGCCAGAGTTAGAATAATATTTTTCCTTTCATTATGACTCCTCAAACATTTTAATGTTTCCACCTGCAAAGTGAAGTTATGTAAAATATCATATATAAGGAGGGGTTCCTAGTCGGCATTACTGTTGGACTCATGAACTAGTATAGGTAAGCACATGTACTTTTGCCTCCATAAACGTCTTACCATCAATAAAAGAGGTGATTCAATCATCTATGCATTGTGAGATTGTCCTATTTGATTCTTAAATTATTTGTTCATTGTTGTATTCTTCGCTGACGCTCAGCCCACACGCTTGCTTGCTCACTTGCTTGCTTATTTTCTTGTCCCTTACATTATATTAATATCGTGTGGATTATTGCTGCTTGCAAGGTACTCATTTGGCTGATTTACTAACAGGTAAGTGCCGCACAGTCCGTTTTGTCGCTTCTCAAAGTCGGCCCGTGACACATAGCATTAGCATGTGTGCTTACTCTAGTTTTTTTTTTCTAAAAATATCTATTTAAAAATTCCATGCCATCATAACACTAAAAATCAATTACTTTAAGACAAATATAAATATAAATAAAAACAAACGTATATATCCGAAAACTTAATAGGATTGATAATTCTCGATCTCCTATCTTCGATTTGCATTTCAAAGTAGTGCTATATAACTTCGAAAACTTTTGATGTTTTGCACTTCCAAACATCATAGTCCAATTGTAAATAAGTTCTTGATTGGTTAAAGAAAAAAAGTAAAAAGAATTAAAATAAAAGTAGAGAATTATGCTCCCAAATTCACTCACGAGACAGAGAAAAGAGAGAGGGCCAAGTAGACAAAGTAGTAGGGACCTTTGCCGCGAAGACCGACCCAACCACACCTTCCCAATTCTCTCTTTCCATTCACATTCGTTTATATAAGCAAAACACAAAACTCCAACACACCTCTCTCTCTCTCTCTCTCTCACACACACGAACACACACACTCGCTCTAAAGCTGTTTAGCTCCTCTTCTGTGTCTTCCTGTCATCCCCAACCTAACCTTGAACATGGTTTCGATCTGATCAAACATCGCAGCCCGAACCCACGACCCGATTCCGGACCCGATTCGGATCGACACCTCAGGAAGAGCTTCAGGTATACAGGGTTGTTTCATTCAGTTAATCATATACAGTCTCTCCTTGCTTTGTTTCTGTTCTGTTTTCCCATTTTGGTTCTCAAATTAATTGATTCTGAGGTGGGCTGGGAAAAAGTTTGATACTTTGTGCTCGGATGAGTCAAAGTTTGTAGCTTTATTAACTCTTTGGTGAGTTGAAATGCGAATTAGGGTTTATCATAATTGATGGAAGATGATTCTACTGTTTTGAATTGCATATTTGAGCTATAAGCATCTAGGAAGTTACTTAATTCAAGTGAAAGTTTTAATCTTTGAGCTGGTTTTGAAGGTGTGTGCTTTGTTGTTTGTGTATGTGTGAGTGATCGTAAGCTTACATGTGTTAGTTTGAAGTGTTTTGAATTGGAAATTCTGTGTTTTAAATGTATGCGAATTTGGTGGTATCAGAGTAGTGTTCTTTTGGTGGGACTAGGAAAAAGTCGAGTTGTCACTTGTTCGTTTGTGTAGAAAGCAATTGCTTAATTGGGTTGGTTTTAATGTTGGTGATTATGTTGATATGTTTAGGTGGTTAGCGGAGGGGACTAGCAATGTCGACTCCTGCGAGGAAGAGGCTGATGAGGGACTTTAAGAGGCTGCAACAAGACCCGCCTGCTGGGATTAGTGGGGCGCCCCAAGACAACAATATAATGCTATGGAATGCTGTTATATTTGGGTGAGTTGGATGCTTAAACTGCATGAAGAGAAATCTGATATTTTGTTCTTTTATTTTGTGTCAAATAGTTGGTCATTTTCAATTAGGCTCAGGTGCGGTTTGATAATTTCTTGTCTGGTTTGGATTGCAGGCCTGATGATACCCCTTGGGATGGAGGTCAGTAAATCCTTTCTCTAGAGATTCTGGCTTTAAGTTCACATTTTGGATGAAGATGATCATCATGTATTGTTTTGTATCCTTGCTGTAAAGATAGGGTATACTTGCTGTGGGATTTCCAAAACTTTAAGGTGTCAGCTTTGAAAACAATGTTACTAGGATGAAGCCTGTCTATTTATGTATCCTGCAAGAAGTGAAGAGATGATTTCGAACTAGTAGTCTGATAATGAGTATCATTTCGTTGCTTTATCATACTTTTCATGTTGCATAAGCAAAAAGTTGATCAAGGAGAGTGGCAGTTCATGGATATATGTCGCCCTCCATATTTAGATGGTGTATTAGTTGTTTGCGTTGTAAGAATAAATATCTGAATAAAAGTCTGAAGACTGGAAGCTGAAAATAAATCATTATCGGTTTGTTAGGTTCATAGTTTGTTTATGTTTTGGTCGATGGTGAAACAAGTTATACATGTTTCTGTTAAATAACCTCAACTCCTTTGATATCCACATTAACAAATTATGCAGGAACGTTTAAGTTGACTCTTCAGTTCACAGAGGACTATCCGAACAAACCACCAACAGTTCGATTTGTTTCTCGAATGTTTCATCCAAATAGTAAGCTGGATATCCCATCTTCAGTAAAATAGTATCTGTTTCTCATCTGGTTTCTGACTTGCTTGTTCTTTCAAACTTTTCAGTTTATGCAGATGGGAGTATATGTTTGGATATTTTGCAAAATCAGTGGAGTCCTATATATGATGTGGCAGCTATACTCACGTCTATCCAGGTATGGTTGATCACTTGGGAGAGAATAACTTTGTTTTCTTACATTAAAATTATGGATTCATAGGGCAGGGAAGTTGGGTTACTTGAGCATGTAAAGGGTCATCGAACCTAGGAACTGAGAGTTTTTTTTTGTTTTTTTTTCAAAGTTGATGTTGTCATATCTGTATGTACAAATTTTTATTTTGATGTAGCCTTCATGTATATAAATTGGAACACTTAGACGCAAATATCTAATACATGAGTGCTCATTTGCTTTTTGCAGTCACTACTATGTGATCCGAACCCAAATTCTCCTGCAAATTCAGAAGCTGCTCGCATGTTTAGCGAGAACAAGCGCGAGTACAATCGCAGAGTGAGGGAGATCGTGGAACAAAGTTGGACAGCAGACTAATTCCTTCATACTGGGGTTGCAGGGCAGTATGAATGTCCGGATGCAATGCTACTTACAGCATTGCTAGGTTGAGAATATCGAACATCTCAAAATTTATCCCTGTATTTTCAATATCCCTTTTGCAGATTATGACTCTAGGATTGGTTTCTCTTTCAATTAAGTCTTGCCACACTGCTTGGTGGTTGAGCTCGTGTGATATAGAATGTTGTGTATCAATTTGCATTGCTTTGTTAAACGTCATCAGAGTATTCCAAAGAAAAATGTAGTTTATTACAATAGCATTGTCTTCCATGCTTGGCAATAAACTTAACTCAATACTCCCATGGCCTCACAGAAGGTATTGGGTGCAAAATTGTTCAGTAAAACTGTTTTAATTTATTTTTTCTTTTACGAGAAGTTTGGAGGTACTAGAGTTTACATAATGTGTAGTTGACTATTACTAAATCCTTCCAAAGTACTAAAGCCCTGATGCACCAACACCTTTATGCAAGGTTATCCCAATCCCACAATTATAAATGCATGAAAACAACTAAACACTATACATCTTACGAAAAGAGTTGTTTGTTAATGAGTTCTGTCACTCAAGAACGAAACCCAAGTGAAAATTAATTCCTAGTCTACTGAATTCCAAATAACGTGAGCCCTGGAGCAGACTTTGCTTTTGATTTCTTATAGTCTCCACCAGATCTCGTGTCTAATTCAATAAACTCCTCGTGACCGTTTTTCCACAATAGAAAGTACATGATAGCATGTTTAGCAGTTGTTGCCTCACTTTGCCTAGGAAACCTAGTGACTTTAGTCGCAATCAGAATTCCTCTTCCCATTAGAAATAGGAATACATTCCTATATGTATATGCACAGCTCGAGAACTTCAAAATCCATCAACCCTCTATCGTCAACATGGCAAACCAGTGGCTAATGTTACCGGACCTCCACCGCTCTGAAGAAGAAGAAGAAGAAGAAGAAGACGATAGGACTCAGTTGCTGCACCAAGTTAATGGAGCTCATTTGCAAAAGCAAACCCTTCGTAAAATCTTTCTTCAACGTCTTCACCAACGAACTCCTCGTCGTCAAACTACCCGACAATGCTCGTCGGAAAACCATATGCGGATTCTCACAAAGTGGCTAATCCTTTTCGACAACGCAACCTCATCACTGTCTCTCCTCAACCCATTCACGTCTCACCAAATCAACACCTTCCCAAAACTCCCCCATAAAGGAGTCCTCGTCCACAAGGCCGTACTGTCTTCAGACCCATTAGGCAACCCTTATGACTTTAGTGTCTTGGCAATATATGGAGACGAACGAGAGCTAATAGGTTACCAAGTTGGTCACATGACGAGTTGGGGAGGCTTGTGTGCTGCCAGGCACCGGAGTTTTCATGCTTCCAAGTTACACGGCCGTGGTTCTTTACTAGTGGAAAGGTTTACCTAGCCAACCTAGGAATAGAGACATACATGCTGCTAACCTTTTCCGGGACGAAGTATTCGTTTCAACACGAGACCTACGACAGCGGCCTTAAGAGGTTTGAAGTTTACAGGTTTGATGAAGGAAAATGGTACAGGACTATAGATTGGGGTCAGTGGACGGTTTTTTTAGGGGATGATCCTGTTTGGGCCTGAAATAAATACTTATTATTGGACTTGGAATGCTGAAATTTTGGCGAGCCGTCCAGGATGAGCTGAAGTCTTGGCGAGCGGCCCAGATAAAAGATATAGTTTGGCGAGCGGTCAAGTGGAGAAACAGAGTCTGTTTCCAGGTCAACTTAGGACTGTGGATTGGGATTCCGGATAGTTGATTCATGCAGCTTAATGTCTATCATACCTTTTCTGTTTCAGATAGGTTTCTTCTAGTAAAGGAGTTGTGATAGCGTTAGAACTATATAAAGAAAATACCTGTATGCTAGATGGTGTTAGAGTTATATTGAGATTCAAAGAGCAAAAGCAGAAGAAGTTCAAGAGAATTGAAAGACAACTACTGAGCATTATATAAAGAGAGTAAGAGCATTATTGAAAGGGTCCCTAATCAAATACAAAACATTTGCTATATGCAAGTACACTTAGACATCTCGTCAAGAGATTCTATCTTTGCAACCAGTCGATCAAAGTGCTTGTCACCCATCGAGTGGGAGTATTGCGATCAAAGGAAGCATCACGACTGGAAGGTTGAAGGACTTGTCACATATCGAGTGAGAGTTCTGATATCCAAGGAAGCAGTGTTCTCAACACATCGTTATAGGGATTGCTCTGCTTTGCATTGATTAAGGGAGTGTGAGGTATCGATTTCTGAGGCTATACTAGAGACACAAAAACTCAAGTCCTAAGTTACTAGGCGAGAAAGACCCATTCAGACAAGGTCGGTGCTTTCCTTGTCTTAATTGCTTATCAAGAAGTCAGACAGCTTTACATTCTATATTCCGTTGAGAGACGGTGGCACGCCAGCATACGAAGCACATACAGGATAAACCGACAACTGCGGTTAAACTATCCGAAGTCAATAAAAGAGACTGTTTTGCGGAAAGATCTCTCTGCGGGAGATATTTTAGCGTCGAACATTTTTGCACGCCCAGTGGGACAAATCTTTGTGTCTCTAAGCGAAAATAGGAGATCCTTACCGAAGGAATTACCCTCAGTGTCGCAAACACCCACAACCGGCTTACCGTGAACATACATCTACTCGGTGTCGTTCACTAAGTAATCAAGCGGTTGAAATTATCTTTGCTAAGGAATATAATTCAACCATGTCATTCAAATCTTTAAGTGAAGCGGAGATTACGGAACTTACGTTCCTGGAGTACCTAGCTTACGCGGCTAGGCGCGACGAACATCAGACTAACTACTATATGGCTCTCGGTGAAAGGATTGAACAACAAGCAACTCTTCTCACTACCTAAGGCGATAGAATAGACTCGGCATTAGCCGAAATCCAAGCATTACGGGTATAACTTCATAGAGATCAGGAGGAGAGAGAGGCAATTGGAGCCCAGGTAGCGAGTCTCGCAGAAGGTCAGGATAAATTACGGATTGATATCATACAACACTTGGGATCAAGTTTGTATGAATACCGCCGACATGCGGCGACATTGTCTCAAAGGACAGACAGGGACATAACGTCTCTAACGAAATCCGTTTCTGATCTCGCTAGAAAGACTAGACAAGCAGAGTCTTTCCCTCCTGCGTGGGAACAACGGTTAAATAGGTTCATGAACGACTGCGACATACATCTGGCCAAGATGTATGATTCATATGAGACACCGTTTCTTCCCATGTAGAAGGATGATCTAGATGCTTGGCAATGACCAAAGTATTATTGACATCAAACCTTCCAGACTTTCTCTGGCGACTATGATTCCAATGCGGCAACACATTTAGCATATTTCACACTGCAATTAGGACAATTTGCCGATAATGAGGGACTCAAGTTAAGAGTCTTTGGATCATCTTTGTCAGGATCGGCCCTCATATGGTATACGAGATTAGAAAAGGGTTCGGTCAACGAGTGGAAGGATATGGAGGCTTTATTCATAGACCACTTCGGAACGGCAAGACCTGAGACCAGTGTTGGAAAGTTGGCTTCCTTGAGCCAATCGGCGACAGAAAGTCCAGTCACCTTCCTGCACCATTTTCGATCAGAGTATAATCTATGAAAGACTCCACTAGGTAAAGAGGAGGTAGTAAAGATGGCCAAGAATGGTTTGGAGGATACGCACAACCAATTGTTCTTGAATAGCAAGTACTTTTCCTTGAACGAGCTTATCACAGCTGTAACTAGAGCTTACAGTACCATGCAAGAACGAGACAATCAAAGGAATGCATCTAAGGGAACGTACACTGTTAGGTCTTACGACAGACCAAAGCCAAAAACTGTGGCTTATATAGAAGACATAGACGACCAAGATTCGGACTCTGATGGTGAGCAAGTGAGAGCTGTGGATTTAGCAACAAGTTTTAAAGCCCCGCAAACTTCAAAAGAATAAGGGTCCTATCAAGCTTTCGACGGTGGCTTTCACTAAGCAAGAGTTCGAAACGTACACGTACGATGCTAACATGGCTCATGAGATCTTGGATAAGCTCTATTGCATGCAAGCTGTCAAAGCAGATTTTGGGCCTCTCCTTACGGCTGAGCAGTTAAAAGGTAAAAAATATTGCAAGTTCCATGGAGCATGGAACCACATTACGAAGAACTGCATCAAGCTGAAAGATCAGATCAAAAAGTGGATCAATAAAGGAAGATTAGAGTTAGAGGGAGCGATCAGGGCAGCTGCATTAGTAGATTCAAAACCCTTCCCATTGCCTCAAGTTAATATGATTGATGTCGAGTGGCCATCACCTGATAGTTGTATTGGAGGCGTGGAAGATTGGAATCAGCCAGTCTTTTTATCTTATTCCTTCCCGTATGATAAGTTGGAAGAGATCTTTGACAAGCTACTTGAAATGGGTTTGGTATTTTATTACCCAGTATTCAAACTCAGTCATTTACGGTATGAATGTCTAGCTCAACATTTCTGCAGATTCCATAACCTGTTTGGTCATCAAACAGCAAAGTGTTCGACCTTGAGAGATAAGATTTAGGGGTTGATCAACTGGGAGGTGATTAAGATTAACTACAAGGGAGTGGTGGAATGGCATCCGCACAATCAGAAGGCATCACCACTTCCCGACATACCATTTCCTTCCCCCGACACCTTTTCCACTCGCGATGAATCTGAACCAACCTATAGAAGGAAAAGGTCAATGCGGAGGCCTAGACGTAATATTACATTTGCCCGACTAAGCAGGTTGAAATAATTATGATGCGTCCAGGCGAGATGAGATATTTGAAGAGCTAATCCAAGCAGGGATAGCCACAGTTCCTAATAATTGGGGAACGCCAGACCCACATTCTGAGGATGTTAAGGGTCTACTATACTGTCGACATCATCATCGATGGGGTCACCATTCCACGAGTGCTTGTTGTCATTTGAAGTTCAGGATTCAGTAGTGGATTGACGAGGGAGAAATAATGATAGACCGAGAGCCCTCGCCAAGCTGGGCGACCGAAATATCTTTAACGGTTGGAATGTTGGAGTTGACAAGAGACAAATCAAGTAAACGCAAACAGACCGACAATCATCAAACTATTGGCGAGAGTCCACAAAGCAAGCAAGTGACAAAATAAAATAAAGGAAAAGAAACAGTGGATCCGAAAGCAGAGTCGCCAGTAGCCCTTTGTGCTCATTGTAAGCTCAGGAGTGGGTTGAAGATTTCCTATGAAGAATTGGCTGAAGCAGCCAAGGTCTTCCCAGAATTATTTTCACAAACAAATCATCAGCCCCATAACCCTCACCGAGCGAGGCAAAGGGATTTCCTAGCTCCTAAACGTTCGCAAGTGACAGAAAAGGTCAGTGAAGCAAAGAAGTCTGAATCAAAAATTGCTGACACGCTCACTAGGCCGTATGTTCCACCAGATTCAAGAAATATCACAAATGAGAATGTATGGTATGTGAAGGAGAAGGGGAAGACCGTCGAGGTAACTCCAAGTAGAAGAAGGAATCTTCAACAACGATTAAAGGCCTATGAAACAAGCCTGCTCAAAGAAGAAGAACTGGTATGCTCCCCAGCGACGCTGCGAAGGCGAATGAACACTCTTGCGGTGAACCCTTTAGTGGTTTTTAGGAAGCAGTCTCGCGAGCCTAAAGTGAGAACACAACGACTAGGTGTCTTTGGCCGTAACCCAGAGCTATGGTCCAAAGATAAACAACCCGAACCTGCTCATAAGGTTCATCGTGGAGTCACGAAGTGTAAGCCAACAAGACGACGTCTTAGTTTCGATGATGAAGCGATGGAAACATTGGGGCTAAACACACCACCGAAGGAGGGGAAGCATGTTCAAGGACATGTCACTCCAGGCGAGACTAGAGTCTTGCAGTGGAGACCAAAGCCTTTAATCATAGAAGAAAAAAAGAAGGCTAGTCTTAACAAGACTGCTCCCCATCCTAAAACACAAAGTTCTGAACTACTTATGCCAGCAACCATAGATCCTACACCTGAGGATCAGCTGCAACAAGTTACTTCTCTGGAGGTCACTGCAACTTTGGATCTCGAGGGACAAAAGTCTGAAGACAACAACAATGCAGATGATGAAGAGTTGTTGGATTACGGTGATGATGAAGATGAAGAAACAGAAGAGTACGTAGAGGAGGTGGATACCACTGTTAACATGGTGTTCATTTTATCTTCCAAGTATGCTTTACCACCACTAAGATCAATGGATGAGACAACCGCGAGCAGAAGCGTGAACAACTTGGTAGTGCCAGAAGATGAACCAATATTGACAGACCAATTAGCACTCACCAAGCCTTCAGAGATTGACCCATTAATAACAAAGGGACAGATGACATTCGTCAAGCCTACTCTGGATATGGCCATGCACATGCGGCCATTATGTGACAGGAAACGTCTAAGGAATTCAAGTCAATAAACTTTTAGTGGATTCAGGGGCAGCGATAAACATCATCACAGTCAAAGCAATGTCCTTATTAAGTGTTCCTAAGTTTGCTATCCAAGAGACAACCCTTAATGTTAGAAACTTTCAGGGTAGCATTTCCAAGACTTTGGGCATTATCTTTTTGCATGTGCACATCGGTCCAGCCACCGACACATACACATTCTTCGTGGCAGAATGCACAGCTATATACAGTGCCATTCTGGGGCGTGACTGGATCCACCGGAGCTATTGTGTACCTTTGTCCCTCCAACAGCAGATGTTACTTTGGAATATGGAGTCGGGGGAAGCAGAGATTGTTGATGCTGATCATCGTCCATATTCCATTTCTGCTAATTCTTTGGAAGCCAGTTATTACAACAGTGACCTCAGGCCACTGGAGGTATGTGGCGTTGATAACAAAGGCCGCCCAGTTGGTATTACGGCCTCTGAGATAGCTCAGTGGGGTATTATTCAAGTAAATCATGATAATAGCAGACCATATACCATTGAGCTATCATCCAAACACTCTCAATGATTGGGTCTCTATCAAGTATAGAGACTGAGGCTTGCTACTCTTTGTACAAACGCTTCCACAATTTTCTGTTGGAGAGTCAAACCTACGAGAGGGTTCTAATGATTGCAGCATTGGAATATGTGGATGAAGATGTGTTACATGACTTGGATGAGGAGGAAGAAATCAAATTAGCTCCAGCAATCTTGAATGATTTACCTCCTAAATTCAAAGATCTCATTAAAAAAGTCAACCTTGGGAATAATGAAGAACCAATCTCTGTTGCCATTAGTACCTTCCTAGAGCCTGAAGAACGACTGAAGCTCATTGAATTGCTACATGAATACGCTGATTGTTTTGCAGAAGAGTATGACGACATGCCAGGACTGTCACCAGAATTGGTTTGTCACAACTTACCCATCATAGAGGGAAAGAAGCCGGTGAAACAAGAAATGCGTCGAATGAACACAGAAACAACGATTCTAGTCAAGGAAAAAGTAGAGAAAATTTTCAAGTCAGGGATCATACGAGTAGCCAAATATAATGAGTAGCTATCTAATGTAGTCCCGGTCAAGAAGAAGAACGGAAAAATGTGAGTGTGTGTTGATTATAGAGACTCGAACAACGCTACTCCAAAGGATGCATACCCAATGCCAGTAGTGGATTTGTTGGTGGACTCAGTGGCTCGTCATGAGATGTTAACATTCATGGATGGGACAGCTAGTTACCATCAAATCCCAGTGGTAGAAGCAGATAGATATAAGACTGTGTTTCGGTGCCCAGGATTTGCAGGAGTATTTGAGTACGTGGACATGACATTTGGACTCAAGAATGCAGGGGCAACCTACCAACGAGCAATAAACTTAATCTTCCATGATCTTATTGGTAAGACTATGGAAGTCTACATCGATGATGTGGTAGTTAAAACGAAATGCAGAAGTAATCACATTGAAGACTCACGGCAAGTGTTTATCCAGATGAGGCAACATCAACTGAAGATGAATCCGCTAAATGTGTGTTTGGAGTACAAGCAGGAGATTTCTTGGGATTTCTGGTTCATCAGCATGGGATTGAGATACCAGACGACAAGAAACAAGCGGTACTTAGTGCAACCCCACCAAACAGTAAAAAAGAACTACAACGCTTATTAGGACAAATATATTTCTTACGACGGTTCATTGCAAATGCTGCTGGGAAAACACAACCATTTTCGACGTTGCTCAAGCTTCAGAATCAGAAAGACTTTGTGTGGGCGCATATCCATCAAGAAGCATTTGAGACCATCAAAGCATATTTAACAAACCCGCCAGTCTTGGTACCTCCAAGGCCATGGGTTCCTCTTAAGCTGTACATTTCAGCTACTACCTTTCTATTGGGAGTTTATTAGCTCAGGATGACACATCAGGAACTGAACGCGCTATTCTCTATCTCAGTCGTACCTTGAACGAGTGTGAAACGAGATACTAGCCAATGGAAAAATTGTACCTGGCCTTGTATTTTTCAGGATGCAAGTTGAGGCATTACTTGTTATCTTTCACCACATGTGTCATAGCACAAACAGACTTGGTGAAATACATGCTTTCCAGACCCATTCTCTGGGGATAGATTGGGAAGTGGATTCTGACTTTGTTAGAGTTTTCTTTACAATATGTTCCCTAGAAAGCGGTTAAATGCCAAGTAGTGGCAGACTTTTTGGCCCATCATCCAATGAAGGATGTTCGCGAGGGGCCAGAACTGGAACTCACTCGAATTGATCTGGCACCTTGGTTTTATACTTTGATGGGTCTAGTACGAGTATTATGGCTGGGGCAGGAGTAGCATTAGTCTCTCCACGCGGCTAAACTTTTTCTTATTCTTTCAGGTTGGACTACAAATGCATAAATAACCAAGCGGAATATGAAGCTCTGATCATTGGATTAGAACTTTTATTAGATATGGAGATCACATATGTGCATATACTCGGAGATTCCTAACTGGTGATCCGACAACTTGAAACCAAGTATAAGGCTGGACCAGTATTAGAGCCATATGCTAAGCGAGCCTGTGCATTACTCAAGTTGTTTACCGAGGTGGAGTTGAGCCATGTCCCTCGCGAGAGGAATTATGCAGCAAATGAGTTGGCTCAACTAGCAACGGGGGTGAGCTTGCAAGATGAAGTACGTGAACGTATATTAAAGGTTGAACGAATGACCCTGCCATCTTTCTTTGCTCGCCAAAAAGATAAAAATGAGTGGTACGTTGCTACCCTCAATCACATTGATGTGGATTAGAGACAGGATATTATTTCTTATCGAAAATTTTATCGAAAAACCGATCCGAAACTGAAATATACCGATCTGAAACCCGTTGGTACCAAAACTCGATCCGAAATATGCCTAGAAAATTTTATCAAAAAACCGATCCGAAACCAAAATATACCGATCTGAAACCCGTTAGTACCAAAACTCGTGGGACAGACTTGCCAAAAAACCGAACCGAATAGGATCCGAACCAAATATTTTATTACGGTACGGTACGGGTTCCGACCTAATACCGAACCGTTCCGAACCGATCCCACCCCTAGCCAGAAACATGGTCCAATCAGCCATATGCCCAGAATACCGTTACAGCCTATAATCAAGCCTTGGCCAGCTCGAGGATGGGCTTTGGACTTAATTGGAATGATTCATTCTCATTCATCAGACGGGCACAAATTCATCATCGTGGCTACTGATTTCTTCACAAAATGGGTTGAAGCTCGACCTCTCAGGGTATCATCAGCAAAGGCCATCCACCAGTTTTTATTCGAAGATATTATTTATAAGTTTGGCACTCCTGAGAGTTTTGTTTCAGACCGTGAGTCAGCATTCATGTCTGGAGATGTAGACGTGCTTATGAAGAATTTTGGAATACATTTTCTACATTCTTCTCCATACTATGACCAATCTAATGGTCAAGCTGAGGTAAGCAACAAGATCATCATACATATCCTTAAACGAATGCTTGCGAGCAATGCCAGATTATGGCATGAAGAATTGTTTAACACCCCGTGGGCTTATAGAACAAGTAAAAGAACGCCTACATGTACCACTCCTTATGCATTAATGTTTGGCCATGATGCGGTCCTGCCTTTAGAAATCAACGTCCAATCTTTACGGTGATGAAACAACATAGCCTGATCGGTGAAGATTATGTGCAAGCAATGTGGCAGGAGCATGAAAATCTGGATGAGAAGAGAATACAAGCTTACGACAGTCTATGTGCTGAAAAACGAAAGGTGGCTCGTGCCTATGACTGATGTACTCGGGGTATGAGTTTTGCAGAAGGAGAATTGGTCTGGCGAGTCATTCTGCTTGTTGGCGAGAAGATTGAAGGCCGAGAAAAATAGTCAGAAAAGTGGGAAGGACCATACATCGTCGATCGACTTTTAGGTAAAGGAGCAGTTCGTTTACGAGATCGAGATGACACCATTCATGCTAATCATATCAATGGTCGTTACCTTAAGAAGTTCATACAACCGGTCTGATAATATGAAGACCCCCCTACAGTGGCTTAATCTAGTTTATTCATGCTCATCCCATCTCACTCGCATGATTAAACTGAAGGGGCAACACACATGGATTATTTGCATCAGAATAGCCTATACTTGGGGCTAAATTTTTATTTTCGGCCTATATTAGAGGCCAAGATTTTATTTTGTTTTTCTTCCAGGTTAAGAGAGTTCATGTTAGCCAACCTATTGTGGCCAAAGTTATGTACAAACTACATCTGGGTTTATCAAAAGAAATTTATTGTTTACATAAGGAACTCTTTGATTTAAACGAAAATATTACATTATTCAGAAGAATACAAAGGTTTTGCTACCTTAAGCTCTAATACCATATGAGAAACAAACTACAATCAGCAACTGAACAGAAAGATAAATACAGTTTGTTTTTTCAAATCCTCAAACAGTTGATAACTAGTCATTGGGTCTACATATCAAATATGCATACGTTGAAAAGAGAGAGCGACCTCAAGAGACAAAAAAAAAGAGGATTTGAAACGCCAAGGAAGCTAGTTTAGCAGATCAGAAGACCATTTAAACTAGGCTTGGCGTTTGTGGCCTTTCCCAGGTTGAAGTCCCTGTCTTTCCTCTTCAGTGCAGCCATGTCCATAGGGCTTGCAGCCTTTATGCATATGGAAACGGAGCGGGTGCCTGTGAGGAAGACGATGTGAGTTTTCCCTCAGGATTGTGGCTTCGTCACCCTGTGGAAACACAAGGTGAGTCAGCCAAGGCAACACCTGGACATGGATATTGCTATCTAGTTCAGGTTTGGACATGGATATTTCTATTTAGAGTCTACAATATAGACGGTTCTATCTAAAGGTTCTTTCAGATAGAAGAACCAGAGCAAGCATATAAAGGAGGAGTTCATTCTCGCAAAGAAGTTTGGAAGGTTTGATCACAAAACAGTAAAGAGGAAACTTTTTATAGAAATGAGTCATAGCGGTAAGGCTTCGCGAGAGTAAATGCACCCGTTAATAGAGGACACGCGTCTAATGAAAATTGGGCCATGTTGCAGTTTATCTACCCCCGGAGCAGAGCATGATGAATGAAAGATTTTTAAGGTAGGTAAAACGTATTTTGAAGATTTGATGGTTGACGCGATACAGATTCCAAGCTTGGAATTAAAATCCATTTAATCCGAATTATCAGGGCAGGCGAACAGTTAGAGTCTATAAATGAGACTAGTTCCGTTCGAATAAGTTCTTGGAATGCTTGATTCTGAGGCCTAGTTTTGGTATCCAAGGCCAAATTGACACATTGTTTCCAAAATTTGGACTAAACAAATAAATACTCAAGAATTTTGGAATACCATAAAAAAAGGGCTTAAGATCTGTGGCCCAACGATTATAATAGGAGGGTCTTTTCCCTCAGGGATGCTTTTGTAATTTCAAGAGCTAGCCAGGATTGTTTAAATGTTTGTAAAGCGCTTGCGGCTTCTTCTTTTGCATCCTGCAACAGTTGAGCTTGGCTCTCTCCTTCAATCATAAGTTGGCACACGGAGGCTTGATTTTTAAAAGTATCGACACGCAAACCGTCTACTTCAGCTTCAAGAATAGCTAGTTTAGCTTCTTTGGCTGCCAAAGTTTCTTGTTGGGTAGACGTGTCCTTCAGAAGGGCCTGGATTTTTTTATTTTCTTCTTGAGTCTGGCGAATCAAAGTTTCCACCGCCTCTTTCTTACACTCTGCCTCGAGTTTTAGGCGTTCGTGGACTTCACTTTGACTCAGAAGTTGATGAAGTTTTTCTTCAAGGTCAGGTATATGATGAATGAATTCTGCAGGGGTAGCAGCCTTTAAATTCCTGACTTGTTCTCGAGCGCGTTTGATGTTTTGAGGAGAATCCAGGTTGTCAGAAACAATTTCCTGAAGGGTAATATCAATGACAGAAGGTGAGCTCAGTGCACTCAACTTGGTGGAAATTTCTTGCAAGATTAACATTTCTTCTTGTGGGTGGAGTGCCTGAGAGGAAGGTCCTTTTGATGAAGACGGTGCAGTAGTTTCTTCAGTTGCAGTTTCAGGGTCTTCATCACTAACAAATAGCAAACTGGAAGGCTGATCCATAGCGGCCATTATGGAAAGCTCAGAAGAATGAAATTGGCCTTGCGAGCTTGGTTTTCCTTTAGACTTGTTGGTAAATAAGGAATCATTTCATCGATTTCCAAAGAAATGGTTTTGGACTAAAAAGTAATAAGACAAGGTGTTAGGGCCAGTTGAAAGTAAATAAAATACAGAATGAAGTAGCTACAGTTGAGAATCTTACTTGAACGGGGGACGTTTGTTGTGTTTCTTCGGTCATTTGAAGCTTATGCTTTGGCGAGGGGGGAGTTTGGTCTCTTGGCTCTGGAATAACCTCAACCAATGACTGTGGTTCTGCGACTTGGAGCCCTAGCGGGGAAGGAATTTGAATTTCTTGCTGTGAAATGACTTGGTCATTTTGAGAACTTGTGCCATCACCATAAGAGGAAGGAATGAAGCAAGATTAGAACTCAATCTGAAGACGCCGAAACAGCATAGCAACATCAACTGGCTTGTTCTTCTCTTCTTCCTCCAGTTCCCTTAGTATGACTCTAGCCAGAAACCTGGCTATGAAGTCTTTACAACACTCTTTGCCGCTGTTTATGACTTCGAACCCTGTTTCATGATCTTCAGTTCCAAACATGATGCTGGAATCATCAAACTTTAAGATGTAGGCTTTGCAACACCCTTCAAAAAACCTTTCTCCGAGTGAGTCTATAATATAATAGGCTTCATCTTCAGCTTTGAGGATGAAGAAATTAACGTTCCAACTCACTAGGTACACCTGAGGCTTGGTGCTTTTGCGGTTGTGCTCTCATATCGTATCAAACAATGCAAGATCACCCAGGGCTGCAAACCTCTCTGGGTTGAAATACCTAATAAATGAGTCATCAGACGAAATCTTCAAGGGTCTGATGTTGGCCTTCAGAATAACCTCGAGATCATAATGTTGATCTGGGTAGGAGCTGGTGAGGGTCTCGTTCTTGCATAGTTTTTGCCACTACGAAGAACTTTGGACTATGAGGTCATCAAATTCGGAGACCGTGGGCATGCTGTTTGAATTTGCACATAGCCAGTGTGCAATGGTGAAAACCAGTGCCAAGCATGTGCTTGCCCCTGAGGCTTTGTCACTCCGTTGATCAAAGGAGGCATGGAAGACATGAGCTTGAAGCTTGGCTTGTCTGTCCCTGCTGATGATCTCTGTAGCTGTCCAGATGCCACTTGGGGGCCCCTCAGGCCTGGAGTGGGTCTTTCTGCTCTTATGAGACTATCAAAAGATTGGGTCAGCTATTGATTCAGTGACAGAGTTGGAAAAATAATTGTTTTGGGTAAAGGATTTGCAATACTTACTGATTTCCCAGAAGGGTTGGAGCTTTTCTTTTTAAAGGCTTGCACGACAACAGTCACGTCTGGCTCTCGGACGTGCTGTTAATTATAAGAGGGAATGATTAGTCAAACAAGATGTAAGAAATTGCTAATACATGTAGCACTTTTGAATGTAAGAAGTATACATGTGGCCAGGGAATTATACTCGTACCCTTGTACAGTTTCTCAATAACCGCCAAATCTTCTTCATTTGAAAACATTTTGCCAAAATCACATAAGATTGTGGCAAAACGAGCAAGCGGTCCTTTGTGTCGTATGTCTTCCCAAAGTTGGGAGCGCCATACTTGGTACGACTCGGTGATCGACTGAGAAATCGCAAGTGGCTTCGTTAGGAATAACCACCGTTGGAAAGTTAAAGTGTTCATCCTGCATATCCATTGTTGTAGGATGACTTGTTCCTCGCCAAAGGATATATTTGTTTACAGAACAAGCGAGGGGCATGAGGGCATCTTGGGTGAGCCTGAGTTATCTTGAGAAATAGTTTAGAGCATATAGCTCATACCCGGGGGCGAAGAATCAGGGACTGGCAGGTCCTTACAGGTGTGACATTAAAGGAAAAGGTTCTTCGCAAAGCCATCTTGCTCTGGCGAGGGCATAAATCCACTCACGAGGCTGCCAGGGTGATGACGATTCAGAATCGCTTCAACTACTGCGGTAGGAAAGTCTTTATGCGAGCAGAGGTAGTTGAAGCAAAGTAGATAGGACCACGGTCTAGTCCTAGTTGGTGCAGACACCAAGGTTTGGCCTAGAAGCTTATGTTCTTCAAAAGGAGGAATTGTTGCAGGGTGAAAGAAAGGAAAGTACATCCGCAACCAGAACTCTACCATCCAGAGTGGCCCTGGTTGATTAAGGTCGAGCTTTGAAAGAACGACTCGCCTTAGACCATAATAGATGTAGGCGAGAACAGATTCAACCAAGCCCAGTTGTTCACGATTGAAAAGGCGTTCGACGAGGTTGGTCCAGCATCTGTTGACCTTTGCGGAAGAAGGACAGAAGATGTACTTTGATAGCCAATATTCCAAAAAAGGCTATGCCTCCTTAGTCGGTGTCTTTCTCCTCATATGCAAAATGTTTAACCCAGGAAGAGTAGGAGGAATGACGATTGATGGAAATATGAACTGGTGTCCCGGTTTGGTGATTATGTCACCAGGAGTTTTCAAATGTTGGAACCCCAAAGAGGGTATATAAATTAAGGATAGTAATGCTCACATCACCACGGGGAAGGCGGAAGCAGTTGGCGGTGCAATCCCAAAAGCACATGGATATGGCGAACGGTGCTCTGTTGCCACCAGCTGGGAGTGAAAAGCACAAATCAATAAGTTGGGTGATCCTAACCGCTTCCCATCGATAGATATCTTGTCCGCGACGGTGCCAGTACCAAGCGAGATCCTTTGCGTTTAGGTGCGGCCATTCTTTGGGTTCTGCCTTGGGATGTTCTTGGACTATCAAGGCTGAATTGCAAAGGGGATGACAGAGAAGATTAAAAAGTTCTGGATTGATCGGAATTTCCAGAAAGGGACCAAGTAGGCCAGTGCTTTCATTTGGGTCAACATTTAAAGAGTTGATTGCCTCTGGGTTCTGTTGTCTGGCAACGGCCTTAAGGTTTCTAGATAATTTCTCGACGTTACGCTCTGAGTAGAGAATGGAGATGTCTTTGCGTGGGGGCATGTTTTAATCAGAATAGATGAACGACGACGAGAATGAAAGGTCTTAGCTTTTGACTAAGAAGGTTGAAAGTGCAGGATTAAGGCAAGTGAGAAAGTCTCGTTGGGGAATGAAATTTTGTTGATGTGGACTGGTGCTTTTATATTACGTCATTCGAGTGATGCAACTTTTTAGAGGAGTTGAGTAACGTGGCACTTGCGTGTGATGTTACCGTTTGGTTTAACAGCGCGTCATTCCGGTAATATTCAAGTTTTTTCGCTTGCACAGTTAATTTAAACTCAAGACTTGATGGGCAATGTTTGGGCCTGAAATAAATATTTATTATTGGGATTGGAAAGCTGAAGTCTTGGCGAGCAGCCCAGAATGAGCTGAAGTCTTGGCGAGCGGCCCAAAATGAGCTGAAGTCTTGGCGAGCGGTCAAGTGGAGAAACAGAGTCCGTTTCCAGGTCAATTTAGGACTGTGGATTGAGATTCTGAATAGCTGATTCATGCGGCTTAATGTCTATCATACCTTTTCTGTTTCAGATAGGTTTCTTCTAGTAAAGGAGTTGTGATAGCATTAGAACTATATAAAAAAAAGACCTGTATGCTAGATGGTGTTATAGTTATATTGAGATTCAAAGAGCAAAAGCAGAAGAAGTTCAAGAGAATTGAAAGACAACTACTGAGCATTATATAAAGAGTAAGAGCATTGTTGAAATGGTCCCCGATCAAATCCAAAACATTTGCTATACACAAGTACACCTAGACATTTCGTCAAGATATTATATCTTTGCAACCAGCCGATTAAAGTGCTTGCCACCTATCGAGTGAGAGTATTGCGATCAAAGAAAGCATCGCGACTGGAAGGTTGAAAGATTTGTCACATATCGAGTGAGAGTTCTGATATCCAAGGAAGCAGTGTTCTCAACACATCGTCATATGGATTATTCTGCTTTGCACTGATTAAGGGAGTGTGAAGTATCGATTTCTGAGGCTCTGCTAAAGACACAAAAACCCAAGTCTTAGGTTACTAGGCGAGAAGAACCCATTCGAACAAGGTTGGTGGTCTCCTTGTCTTAATTGCTTATCAAGAAGTCAGACAGCTTTACATTCTATATTTCGTTGAGAGACGATGGCACGCCAGCATATGAAGCACATACAGGATAAACCGACAACTGTGATTAAACTACCCGAAATCAATAAAAGTGACTGTTTTACGGAAGGATCTCTCTGCGAGAGATATTTTAGCATCCAACAGATCCCTTGGTAGCATTGTCTGTACCTCCGAAATTTAAACCCAACTGCATCTACTTTACTTCACTGATGATGGAGACCTTGACAACTAGAGAGTTTTCAGTTTGGAAGATGGTGAAGCTGAAAGACTGCAATGGTTCATGCCTGATAGTAGGAGGAGGAGTTGATATCTGATAAGGGTGGATCTATTTAGACTTCACGTTTAGCTATTTGGACCTCCATGGATAATTTATGCATTAGCTATATTAATTACTAGCAGCACCATCATTAAGAGCTTTGCCAGCTTCGTATAGAACCAGACTCCATGATCCACAAGTTGACAAGCTCTGAATGCATCACATATATGATAAACACTATATACTCATATAGATAACTTTGTTTTTCAGTACATTCCAAGTCACCAGCAGTTGAATAAACAAATAGACAAAACAACCCCAGTTTAAACCACGGACACGCAAATTGTACGGTTTCACCAAGCAGACCCTAAAATCTTCTATACATAATCCTCCACAAAAAGAGAATGAAAAAAACACTAAAGACTGACCCAACAGGAGTATGAGAATCCAACCATTTTAGCTTCTTGGTAAGGTTTATGCAACTTCAACCAAACTAGTCTCTTCCATTGAGACAGCCTCCTGCAGAAAAGTGATCACGAGTGTCAATGGAAACCTGAGAATTTGAACAAAAAGTAAACAGAACAGGATGCACAAATGGTTACAGTACTTCAAAACTAAAGCTGAGCATGTAATGAACAAGGCAATGTAAGTCACCTCATTTTCTTTGTTCTCATTGAGTGCTCCCTCTACAGATGTTGGGCTAACCGAGCCTGCAACAACATCAAATTTCATTAGCACCATATCAAACAACATATAAAACTAAATAAAAATGTGATCACTTGATACACTTGCCTTGTTCAGCAGCAGATTTGTTCCCCTGCTTCATATCCTTTTCGTTCTTAGCTTCTTGCTTAATCGGCTTCTGCAATTTCTTCACTGTTGATTTGCGTACTCCAGAGTCCGAAATTGGTCCTGAAGCTGATGTACTCTTTGCCGCAGACGCCCTAGTCCTAGTTGGAGGAATACTCTTCTGAGGAATCTCCTTAACTTTGGTTATGACAGACGAAACTCGGGCCTCAGCAGCATCAGTGTTCAACGACTTGGGTTTCAGCTTCCTACTTCCCATTGACGACGAAGAGCTCTTGGCATCTTCATCAGAAGACCTCGTCCCCTCTTCAGGCACATGAGAACACGTCTCCGAGACCTGCACCTGCTCAATTTCCCCAACCCCGTAGCTCTCAAACATCTCTCTCAGAGGCGCCGCGAGGTCACCAATCTCACTCAGTTTATGACGAAGCGCATAGGCCTTCAGCTCATTTCTCATCCGCAGAAGAGGTGGCTAAATTCGACAGCACATATAACAACACATCAAAAATATTAATGCAGCCAATTATACAATTTAGAGAAATATGTTATAGACATTAGTTGTTGTTGTTACCTCACATCCTGCCTCCAAGGCTAGCTTGAAGAACCTGAG
This sequence comes from Geum urbanum, assembly GCA_946800695.1. NCBI lineage: Eukaryota > Viridiplantae > Streptophyta > Magnoliopsida > Rosales > Rosaceae > Geum > Geum urbanum. The sequence continues at coordinate 48,863,065 of OX327012.1, read as the reverse complement.
CGAAACCGAGTGCTTCCCAGCCGCCTCGGAGAGCTTAATCTGTGAAAGCCAGTACGATTCCGACGAGAGAATACTGAACTTCTTCCTGCTCGTCAGTCTCGAAGCATCAGCAGAAGCCGAACCCGTCGGGGTTTCGCTCTTCACATACCTCCTCAATCTCGCCTCAGAAATCGGCGTGATGTTGCCACGAGCTGGAGTAGTAGCACTACTCGGCGACTTGTTCGGAATCGAGAGCCTTCTCGGCGGCGAAGGCTTCGCCGCCTTCTCCTTGCCGGAGAGATCAAGGACCCCAACGCTTTGGCTCACACTCGACATCACTCTCCCCCTAAAATCACATCACATCATACACACTTCAATTCAATATGTTCCTAAAACTATCAAAACCTTACGAGATCTACGCAAATCAAACTCGAGATCGAAACGGTTAGAAGAGACGAGACTGTTTACCTCTTAGAAGTCGACAGGCTGGACGATTCTCCTCCTCTGGCAACCGGCGGCTTCTCTTTAGTACCGGATCGCAACGCGTACCGAAGAAGCTTCCCTGAAATCAAAAAAAAAAACCTAAATTTTCAGACACAGTTTGCGCTAAGACAAATTTCAAATTCACAATTAAAATCGCTAAAACTACAATAAGAGTCACAAAATTGAGTAGTACCGGATTGAGCAGACTGTGCAGATTGAGCATCTTCCATCGATTCAAAATCTTCTACTTCTTCTGGAGATCTTCTTCAAAATCTTGTTGTGTAAAAACTGTAAAGGAAACTGAAACGGATGGGCTCTAATTTATATATTCATTTCTAATTTTTTTTATTCCAAATTTTTTTATGTTTGGGCGGGAAAATGTAGCCATACCCCACACAAAACACCAGATTCCCAAACACGCTCCTAGTTCTGCTGCGGCACGTTCTATTTGTTATCTAAAACGTGTCGAAGTACTACTGCTTTAGAGAGAGAGATTTTCGATCGAACGGTTGAGATTGAAAGCATGTGGTGGGCAGTTGGGGCAGAGGATAATGTTCGGGAGAAACGACGGCCCATGATGACGAGCTTCAACGGCTGGCGCTGGATGAGCCCGGACCTTTATGGAGTTTATGGTTTCGAATTTCGAATTTCAAGTCGCTTGCCGTTGAAAATTGAAACCGACTTTGCGGTTTTTGACTATATAAGACTAAAGTAGTTTCTCACTTTTCTAGGGTTAATTTGGGTTGGGCTTGAGTATATATTCTTGCTCATTACTTCGGCTACAAGCTCTTGGCTCGTTGGGCCTAAATGAAACTTGGCCTACCCGTATATTTCTTTGTTTTTTTGGACAACAACAAAAAATGCAAAGGCGACAAGGACAAGATTAATAAAAACTAGTAAAAGTCTGCACTCGATGTGTGCGGACCAACAGAAACGGGAGTCTAGAAGAATAGAAATATATTTATAGTAGTTATTTTTTATTTTTCTGGATTTTTTTTATTATTAAGGATAATTTTTAAAGTTTATAATTTTGTATGACTGATGACATCAAACTCCACGCTTGGTTTATTATAGTAGAGATAATCACAACCTAATCTAATGTTGATGTTGGTGAGTTAATGGTCTAATGATGGAGATTCGTATCATAATTATTGAGGTCACGTGTTAAAAACTCGTTAGACACATGTACTGTCAAATATTTAAGTCTAAATATTAATGAGTATGATGATGTGGATAAACAATGCCGAATTATCTTGAGTTTGTAATGACGTCAACAACAAGATTGACTCACATTCTTCAACATATGCTAAAAATTTAGCAAAAGATAACATGTACAATGTAACAGTTTTGATATCTCTAAGGTCTCGTTTAGTTTTCGGAAAGGAAAAGAAACCGTTTACTTTCTGTTTTCTTTTCTCTTCGGAAAGGAAACTAAAATTTTCCTGACTAATGTTTGATAATGCTTGGAAAGTAATTGTAAAATATCTTTGTGTTTCCTTAGCATTGTTTGGTTCATGTTAGGAAGTGAAAGTATACCTAAATTCATTTACCATAATAGCCTCATTTGTTATCAAAAAAATATTTAATAAATAAAGTTTACAAATAAAAAAAAAAGGTTACTTTAGCCAAAATAAATTGCAATGATCACATGGCGAGAGAAATGAAAGAAGAGGAACCGATTTTCCCCCATTTTTCTCTCTTCATAGGAAATGGTTTCCTCCTCTTTTCCTTCACCGACCATCCCCTATAACACTGGAAACTCTAACTTTCCTTCCCATTTTTGCCAACCAAACAAGGCCTAAAAGGAAAACGATTCCCTCTGATAGGGGTCGGCAAAAAGCCCGGCCCAACCCATGTATAGCTGGCACGGGCCGGGCTTTATCTTTTATATAAGGATCCGGGCCCGGCCCATTCAAGCGACATTTGCGGGCCTTTGCGGGCTTTTACAGGCCGGGCCTATCGGGCTTTAATTATTAAAAAATTAAGACATTTCAAAATAAATGTATCCTTCATCCATGCACCGGGGTTTAAACGTACTCCGGCGAGTCTAAATTTTACGTACGGTATTTATCACTATAAGATGAACCCTTCTACATGTCCTCGTTTATCATTAAAACATATTTAATTCTCATATTGCTTGAATTCTCCATATATATATTAATGTTCTGACGTTTGTTCCTTTGTTATATGGAATGAAATACATTTGTGAAACTTAATCGGACATGTTTAATTATTTTATAAAATTGACCATTGGATTGATTGGTTAGAATATTATAACCATGCCTTTAAAATTTTATAAATTTTGGACTTGATTTAGACATCGATCCATGCATTTCGCCAAATGTGACCGTAGTACTCTTACAACTAAAACGGAAATTACCCCTCCCGAAAATAATTTTTTAACATCAAATTTTGGACACATATTCTTATTGAATACATATCTATCTCATAGTGTCAAAAAATTGACATAAAAAATTGATTTATCTACTCCCCCCATAGGAAAATAAGATGAGTGTATTTTAGTGTTTTCACAAATTTTGTTTAACTGTATTGACCGGGATCCAAACGTACTTCGATTAGGCTAATTTTTACGTATGATATCTTTTATTACAAGGTGAACTATTATATATGGTCTTCCTTATTGTTAAAACATTTTTAATTCTTATATTGCTTGAATTCTCTATATGCACTCTAATGTTCTTACCTTTATTCCTTGGTTATATGGGTTGAAAGACATTTGTGAAACGTAATCGATCATGTATCATCATTTTACAAAACTGACTATCAGATTGGTTGTTCATAATATTTTAAGCATGCCGTTAAAATTTTATAAATTTTGCAATTAATTTAGACCTACATCTATGAGTTTCACTAAATGTGACCGTAGTACCCTTACAACTAAAACGTAAATTACCCATCTCTAAAGGAATTTTTTAAGATCAAAATTTTAACACACTCTTGTAAATTACATATCTATCTCATAGTGTCAAAAAAATTGACATAAAAATTTGATTCATCTAGTTTCTTCTTGGAAAAATAAGCAATATATAAGAGAAAGGTATTGATGTCATTTCACACAATCTCAATTAAACTCTCACCATTGAAAAATCACAAGATCTAATATGAACCATCTATTATATTTACTATTTTACTGTGTAAGGTAAATCGATAAAAAAAAATTACAATGAAACCCTATACCCTAAACCCTAAAACCTAAACCCTAACTTAATTACTCTAAACCTCAAAATTCCTAAACCTTAACTTACCCTAAATCTCAATCCCCTAAACTCTAACTTATCCTAAACTCTAAACAATGATTTAATAGTAAAATAGATACACAAATATAACTATATATGGAATTTCAATATTTGATCAATATATGTATATGTAATATATTAATATAAACATACACAAATATAAAATATATATCTATATAGTACTAGTCACTATATCATATATATATATATATATAAGTGTAGGTATAATGATATATGTACTACTATCTTATATATAAAAAAAATTGCGGGCTTTGACGAGCCGGGCCTTTGGCGGGCCGGGTTTTAGACTTCTAAACCAAGCCCGGCCCACCATCCACCTAAGCGGGCTTTTGCAGGTTTTTTTGCGGACCGGGTCGAGCTTTAAGTCCACGAGCTTGCGGGCCTCCGCCGGCCCACGGACCAAATGATGATCCATACCCTCTGATGATGTACATGTGTAGAAGATAGAGTATTTTAAGGTTAGAATATTGGAAGATGGTGAGTCCTAATCATAGGATGGATACTCTTGGCAAGGTTTCATGCATTATTTAAATTTAAATTGCGTATACATCAAAGAAAATCATTATTTTGCCTTTACCATGTTCTTGAGTGGGAATAAACATTTAACGTTGTAGTTGAGTTTGTGAAACAACTTTCATAATGATGCATGTTGAAAGAGATTGTTAGCTACTTAGCCTGATGAAAAGACTTATAATACTCAATCAAGTTTCAAGTTTTGCCATATTATTAGCTACATGACTATATGTTTATCTTCAATTAAGTTTGGTACACAATTAGAATATTCATTAATGATGAAAGTATTTACTCCAACTCAATGAATACTAATGGCGATTGTTCAACGCTTCAATCTTTATTGTCATAATCTCATCATCATCAACTTTAGAGCTTTCTTGAGAGAAAATTATTAAATATGTTAATCCACTTTCTCCTTCGACTCCGTCTCGAAAAATATCATCATGCTTGCACCATGAGGGATAATCTTACCAAAGAAATACCAAAGGATACATAGTCATTATTTTTTCAAATTCAATTTAATTTCATAAATGTAGGTATAATTTTTATTTTTATTTCGATAAAATCACGTGATCTCGAATAAGAGAAAACATAAGAACAGAAAATATCGGTTTTGCTTGTTGGTGGTGGTACATTACGCTAAGGACCTTAATGAAGGTCATTTTGGTAAAAGACTTAATTAATGACCAGAAGTGGGGGGGGGGTTTCCTACATTTCCTCCACTCCGTGACAGCAAAGTCTGCAGTCGTCACTCATCCCACCGCTCACGTCACTCGTTTGCCGCCCATATCTACGGCCACGATCTTCCACGCGCGCCATGGCGCCTAGGATTTTCAGATCCGAGGGTACAATCGTCAATTTCACCAGGGCTCGGGAATAAATAAAGAGCGATGCACGCACCCTTGTTTCCGAAGTTAAAACTGGCTCAACTACACTGGGGACTGCCAACTCATCCTTCTTTATTTCCCAGAAGCAAAAATAATTCCCTACGTAAAGTCCACCGTAGCCTCTCTTTCTTAAACTATCTGATTGCATCCATCCAATGATATGATCAAAGAAATTTTTGGATTATCGACTGTAGTCTGAACGATAAGTTTAAAATTGGTTCAACGTAAACTTGATTCATCATTTATTCGGTAATCCTTTTTAATGTTTTTAAAGTTTAATTAATGGAACAACGAACTTAAAAGATTCTTTATTGCCTAATAAATATTAATATTATATTCTATAGTACTGTTTTTATAGTGCGATTAGGTGACCCATCAAACTATTTTTGATAGTCAAGAACTAAAATGTTATGACACTACTTTATAATTAATTTATAGAAAATGATTTCGAACACAACTTTCTATAACGCTATAGTGTACGAGTTAAAAAAGGGTTCATCATTCACATCGTATATAATATAATTTCTCGATTTTATCTTAGATTCACACGAGAACTTCACACTTCACGTTAAAAAGCTTCTAAACCTAAACACATGGTATGATTTAGATATAATGACAATAATTAAATGAAAGGCAAGAATACAATATATAATCCCCATGAAACTAATGGTGGCCAATCGTGAAAGTGCTTCATTTTATTAAAGGTACAACCTGCCGCACCCAGTATTTATATCTCCGGTCACTCACCAAATTTTTCAAATTCAGTTTTTTTTTTTGGTTATCAGTGATGACCAGAGAGACAGAGTGAGCGTGTAAAGCAAAGGACGAGCTTTATACTTGTTTTTCTTTCTTTTTTACTCAGATCACATTCTCTGCAATTTGGCTCACTCTTCTCACTAAAACTCATGGTACATTTTGCTTCCTCTCACTTCATCACTCTGTTTTTTCTTTCTAAAATTTTGGGCAAAGTTTTGTTTTTAATTTTTTTTTTCTGGGCGGTGGTTGTTGTTATCTACTTAATCAGTGTGGTCTGATTTGTTTTAGATTTGTGAGTTGGTTATGCAGGAATTGTAAGATTTGGGGATTTGGGAAGGTCTACATTTGGTGAGTAGTTTCCAGATCTGGGTTAGCTCAGCTTTGTTTATGTCTTGTGATTCATTAAGCTTATAAGATCTTGTTGGTGTTGGTGTTTCTAGGTTGATTTGTTGTGGGTTCTATCTGTTTTTAACTGGGTGTGTTGTGATTGCCTGGTTGTTTAGTTTTCTGGGTTTGTTTTGTGTGATAGAGATTGTTGCTATTTCTGGAGGGTGACGACATCTGATGTTGTATTTGATTGAATTGCTTAAAACTTGATGAATTGTGATGTTAATGATTAAAGTCTGAAACTTTATGCAATTTGGTAATGGTTTGAAGATCTCTGTCTCTATACTATGATCCATGTAGCTCTTAGAAATGAATACCTAGTTAGTTTGTAATTATGAAAAGGATCCAATCAAGCTAAAATGAAAAAAAATAATACCCTTTCAGAAAGTTTGGATTGCGTTCTTGTATGATTATTAGATATTTTGCTTGTAGTGCATTGCATTTAAATGGCTTTATTTTCAATTTTATAGTTTGTAGTCTGTTTATGTGTAAATTGTGGAACACTGCAGAAAGCAGGCTTCAGGATTGTGTGGTCTTGGCCTTCCTCCAATGGGGAAATCACCGGCAAAATGGATCAAGACCGTTCTGTTCGGGAAGAAATCATCTAAACCTAACATATTGAAAGGAAGAGAGGTAATGCTGTGCAACTTCAGATCATATATTGGAAGTATACTTGAGTAATGTCACTTGTACTTTTTTAATACACAAATACTGATCTTATGCTCATGGTGTATAGAAAGTCTCGAATGAGAAGGAGGTGGTGGTTGTTGCCAGGGAAGCTGGAACTGAGATTGTTTCAGATCCAACTGTGGTTTTTCATGAAAGCACCAACACTACAGGTAACAACAGAGTGTTAGAAGTGGAGAACAAGGAGGCTTCAAGTGTGATAGATGATGTCGAGCCAGGAAGACAAAGTACAGATTCTCAAGGGTCTCCGCCACAAAATGCAGTTGACGATCCTGAAAAAATTAGGCTAGAGCAAGCTGCAACAAAGGCACAGGCTGCCTTTAGGGGTTATCTGGTAACTTTCTTGTTAAGTGATTTGATCGTCTGTCTAGTGCTAGGATATTTTCACTAGTTGAATAATCACTGATATTAGTATGATATGTGAAGGCTCGCCGTGCATTTTGGGCCCTCAAAGGGATAATAAGGCTACAGGCACTTATCCGTGGGCACTTGGTTAGGAGACAAGCTGTTGCTACGCTATGCAGTATGTTGGGCATTGTCAAGCTACAGGCAATCGGTCGTGGACGACAAGTCAGACAATCTAATATTGGGATTGAAGTGCAAAATAGATGCCGCATGACACTTCTGGTACATGTCTAATTTTGCTCACCTAGTTCTTTCTTCCGTGTCTTCATCCTAACTATATCTGTGTTGTTATATGACTCAGTTTATTCATTCTTCATATACTATGGATAATTGTCGTGGCCTCTTAATCATATTTCTCTTGTATATTGTTCATCAGGAGGGCAAGCATGTGGATCCTGTTAGAGTTAATATCTCTACTCAAATGGCAAAGCTGTCGGTTAATGCTTTTACTCGTAAGGTATGTTCAACAAATTATACCTAGAATATTTCCTGGAATTAAATTCAGGAGTTTGGTTCATGCTCTGTATAATTTCAAGTTGGTTTGTTGTAACAGCTTGTTGTTTCTTCTTTTTAGCTTCTCTCTTTCTCACCTACTGTGATGCCTCTGCGTCTACATTATGAACCTAGAGATCCAAATTCAGTCCCAAACTGGTTGGAACGTTGGTCAGCAACACATTTTTGGAAACCACTTCCCCAACCAAGAAAAGCTCCAGAATCAAAATCTCAGAGAACACATAGGGATGCTCAAACCGGCAGGGTAAAGCGAAGTGTTCGGAAGATTCCAGCTGCAAATCTTGAAAGTGTCTCGCTGCAAGCAACCTTTGAATCTGAGAAACCCAAACGTGTCATTAGGAAAGTTTCCAGCCAGCCAGCTGATCCAGTGCAGGAAAATCCACAGATTGAGCTTGAAAAGGTTAAACGTAACTTAAGGAAGGTTCATACTCCCATAGTAGAGACCTCTGTGCAGGCAGAAAACGAAGCTCAGAGTCTTAAACAGAATCTGGAGAAGGCATCAAATGCTTCAGTTCATAATGGCTTTGAAGGGCTCACAAATAGTTCTGGTGAGAAAATAAAGAAAGAGCCAATTGCAATTGTATCCAATCAGCCTGATGCAGAATCCAATCAGCCTGACTCAGAAATAACTCCTGAACTGTCAGTAACAAAAGAGGTCTGTAACTTATTATCTGGTGATGAAGGTGCAACAGATGTGAAGCCTTTGACTGAGGCCACTGGTGAAGACATATATACACCTGGTGATGAAGCTGCAGTTGAATCAAATATTTTAACAGAGAGCAGTAAAAAAGATGAAAACATCCCCGTCACAAATGGGGTTGTGCGCCAAAAGGAAGACTTAACTAGCAATGACAACCAGAAATCAGGCAAAAAAGCTTCAACTCCAGCCAAACAAGAACGTTCAGAGAATGGGTCGCAAAACAGTCCAACATTGCCAAGCTATATGGCAGCAACTCAGTCTGCAAAGGCAAAGCTGAGGGCACAAGGCTCCCCGAGGCTTGGACTAGAGGGTAGTGAGAAATCGGAGAAAACTAACTCATCTCGCCGTCAGTCTCTGTCATCATCAGCTAATGGCAAAATCACGTCACAGTCGCCAAGGACACAGAAACTGGTTCAATCAGGTGGCAAAGGAGGCAATAAAAGTGACAAATCTCTTCCAGCCTCAAGAGACGGAAATGGTATGAATTCAACCTTCTTCACAGGCTAATTCTCATTTTTGCTTCACTCCCCTGCTGTAAATGGAAACATATTTTGCATAGTTGGTTTTAGAGATTTACTATGGGATTAAGTCTTAAAAGTTCTTATAAAATCTGACTGATGGTGAATGTTGTGACTGTTTCGTTACAGAATACCACCACATGCTATTTCCCATTAGTAATATAGCCACTTTGTTATTGTTTGATTTTTCAGGAAAGGCAACAGAGTGGAGAAGATGAGTTCAAATACTCATGGTCGTCAACACATGCTTTTTCAGTTTTTGATTTATGCAGTGTGATTTATATAGTTAAGAGGATTGTGTTGGGCCTGAGAGCCTCACCCTGGTTTGTGTCTGCATTTGGGAGTGTGTGAGTGAATGTAGCTTATAGGTTTCATGTTTCTACTATCTTGTATCAAATCTAAAGACTGGTCGGTTTGAGTCCTTTGACATGAGTTCTGACCATTCCTAGTGTATTTGTACAGGGACAAATTATGTTTTCATTTGCATGTTAATGTTTGCATGTCATACTGTAAGACTATTTATCTTCCACTAGTGTATCCTGAGAATTCTCCAAGTAATCTTTTTCATAGTAGATCAAAGCATTAGTGAATTTGGTTTAGATCAAGTAGCAATAGTTGCTTCTATTGAAGCAAATATGGCATGTATTCATACCAGACCAACCTCGTCTTGGTAAAACATGACAGATGACTGCAGCTAGTAATGTAATCAAGCTAACAAGACACTAAGACCTCCCCACATCGGTATATGGGGTTGAAAACTTTGAACTTAGTCCTCCTACATCAAAGCTAACACTTCCAATCAGAGTGCTCTATCTGATGTACAAAAGTTTTAGACTATGACTACAGCTCCAATGAAAATTAGGAGTTTTCCTAGTTCCTAATGGAAACTATTGGGATCAACACTAGGAGGTACTGGAGTTTCAGGTGAGTGTCCAGCAATGCAGAGGTGTCCGGACTTATCTTGATCCCAGAAAACTTCCACCATAAGCCCTCTTGGATTGGCTGTTGATTCTGTGCCTGGAATCAACGCAAACTTGCTTCCTATAGGTATCTGCGATATGAAGATGAAGTCAGTCATGATGTTATATTCACTGTGAATGTGTCTTGCTACCAGACTAATATTTTTGTTTTTGTTTTTGATTAGTCGACAATACTGGTGTCTGATGATATTTGAACTACATGACCTCAATGATCACAGAATGAGTCCTTACTAAAAATTGTTGTTTTACCTCAAGTGAGGCTCCGGATGTTAAAGTGAGAGTAACCAGCCTCCCCTCCGCCATGGCTGCCTCTAATTCCGCTTGCCTTGCAATGTTCAAGAACACTTCTTCAAGAGTTGTGAGGCCAAGTTGGATGTCAGCCATGCCATATTCACTTTGCCTATCTTGAAGCTCCGCAAAAAAATCTCTGAACAAGATCATAAGGACTTCTTTAGAAGGATAATATCTTGGCAATACTGGCATAACATACTGTTATTTTATCAAAAAACCGTAACTAGCATCTAGAATTAGTAACATATAATGAAGAGAAACTTGAGTTCTAGACCAAACTATATAGAGCAACATATGAACAAAATAGTAAGAAATGATCACCGTCAAATGGCCCTCTTTTTCTTGAGGAATAACAAAAGTCAGAAAGGCTTCGTGTTCTTCTTTAGGCAACACATTCAAATGCTGTCAAAAACATTAGCCTAATTTAGCCTTTGCATGCATAAGAAATTAAAACAAATAGTACGAAACCATTTCAAGACTTTGACATACAGAACGAAAGAACTCCTTCACAGATTCATGGTTTTGTGGATTAGTACTCTCACTGAAGCTCACACTAGCAATGAAACCAGTCCCAAACCGTGATTTCAACCTGATTGAAGTTCCAATGCACCGGAGCCTACCCATTGCCATTATTCCTATCCGGTCACTTAAAATGTCGGCTTCTTCCATTGAATGAGTTGTTAGGACAATCGAACACTCCTTTTTCGCGTTCTGTATGATGTCCCATACATGCCTTCTTGTTATTGGATCTATACCAGTTGTCTGCAGAGATCATAGGCTATAACTACACAACCGGTGCTAGTAGTTAAAATGTGGTAACATTGTAACATTGTGACAAGTTCCAAATTCATACCGGTTCATCTAATACAACCAACTTTGGATCACCACAAAGGCTATTGCAATACTTAAGCGATGCTTCATTCCTCCACTGTAATTCCCAGCTCTCATTCTAAACCCTATAATTTTTCGAATATTTGCCATACCACCATAGCTTCGCGCAGAATGATCATAAATCAATGCTGTCAACAACAAAAAAGTTCACAATTTCATATCATATCCTTAATGACTTCATTCCAGCATTTTTAAAAGATAGACACACTCATTAGTACTATTATCATCTCCTCCAGAAATCGGTGAGATTCCAGTTAAACAACTGATGGTTGTGCTATTCCCAGCTCCGTTTGGTCCAAGTAGACAAAATAACTGATCTTTTGCAAAGTTTAACCACAAACCCTGAAGGTCATCCAATAATTGAAGTGTTATTACTACTAGTAGTTTAAACCAAAAAGGAAACAAAGTGATATCTTTGTAATGAAAACTAAAAGATGGAAATTGTTACTTACCTTGACAGCTTGGTAAGGTGGTGAACCCTGGCAACGGCAGCAACAACAGCAACAACTTTTAGTCCCCGGATATGTCTTTACAAGGCCAAGTATCTAAACTGCGATTTTCGGATCAAGTGAGACTTCTCTAGATTGTTGTTTTACTATGTTCTCTTCTTCAAGAACATCCACATCGGTATCTTCTGGAGTAGTAAGTTCGGCATAGTCGCCACTTAGGAACATAGGAGTAAAATCATCATGTCATAAGTACTATTGGGAAAAATGATACACAAAGACAAACTAATTTTCAATGTTTTCACTAGCTATTTACCTTTCTCTTTGCTACCTCCTCCTGTACCTAATCAGTAGCTAGGAGTTAGAAAATGTTTATCAAAGTAAATGGCAAGTACAAACCACACACAGAATGTAGCCGCAAACCATTTGTAAATGTCACTCTACCAAAGTAAAAGATGAAAAAGATCAGTAACAGATAAAAGTATACAAAACGAATCAAATGTATGGTTATAGGGATGTGTTTGCATAGTGTTATAACACATTTAGGTTCCTTTGCTCCACATTTTGTTATTCCACTCCAGCCCATCCCTTTGGCTTCAGAATTTGATGTTGCATCATCCAGTATCTTTAGAGAGTTGGCAAGAAGATTAGGTGGAAATAATGACCACAAGGCCCGCGCAATTTAGAGAATTTTTTAGTATAAGGAAATCCCATTCCTGTAACTGACTGCAATATAAAAAAGAGCAATTCTGTTATTTACATAGAACTAGTATCATCTGTTTGAAATTTTGACCTGATGATGAAAATCTTGCCTGTGTTATAAAGCCGATAATAAAAATGGCGAAACCAATAGTTGTGGATGAAGATGGCTTGCTTATGAAGGCCGAGAGCATGAAAGCATAACCAATCTGACATTACATAAAACCAAAAATGAAGAAGCTAGCTTGCATCAGAAGTAAGAAAAGACACTAAATCAGTTAAGTAAATGCAGGAAGAGTTCTTAGTTCATACCATATTAAATTGGAAATCTTCTCAAAAACAAAACAAAAAAATGGAAAAGAAAGAACACAAGGTATAGGGCTAGAAAATTGTTCTTTAGAAAAAAATCAAACTGGAACATCATTCCAAAAAGAACTACGAAGAGTGATGAGAAAGTTGTCATAATCCCCTCCCAAAAGAGCCATGATAACCAGTATGCAGAGTCATACAGTCCCATCATCTTCATCGCCTGCCAAAACATCAGACAAGTAATTAAATTAGCTAAATATATACGACTGATTGACCGAGAAATATTGATGCTTTAACTCAAAGTCTCATACTTGCTTAATTACAAAATATTATTTCCTCTCTAAGCCTTAAATCTTTTTCAGTGATCAAAGAAGTCATCTGAAATACAAAACCAAACATGGCAGTAGCAAGGGGAAAAATTGATCCTACTGTCTTAATTGCTGAGAAGGGCTCCCTTCCAGGATGTGCAAATTCCTTGAAAGCAACACTCCAGCTGAAATTCGGATCTGAATTCGGCATTTCAAGAAAACAAGTACTCATGAACATGCATTAATGCAAGTGAAGCGTAAATTGTGAGGAACAAATTAAATCCAAATGTATATCTACCTCCGAGGAGGTGCCTAGTTATCTCACGCTCTGCAGCAACCTGAAGAGGAGTCATGACTTTAAAGGTGGGATCTTCAATTATTCTGTGAATAAGGTTGGTGGAGTTAGTCTGTATGCCAGAGTTGATCACATTGACATCTCTAACAGCAAAATGCAAAGCTCCTTGGCAGGTCATGGGATTTTTCTCTAGCCATTGATCCACTTCAGTTGTTGATTTGAATCCTTGAACCTGTTCCATTAAAATTTCACCGCCTTATTTATACTTAAATTGCATTCTAAATTAATCTTGTGCTTTTGCAAATATCGAACCACACACATGTAACATAATTTTTTTGGTGTACATATATAACACCAAAATCTGGGCCGGACCGGACTTTTTTGACAATATTAGGCTCACGGTTGTCTATGAAGTCGGACCGGGCGGAACTTTTTTATTTACTTGATAAAAAAATTAAAATTAATAGCATTTAACTATCTAATATATTCACAATTATACACTTTATATAGTATATAAGCCCAAATAATTATTTAATTGGTATATTAATGAATGATATTAAGATAAATTAGAGATTTTAGAGGTTTATAATAATAAAATAATCTATATATTTACATTTGACGGGCTTGGCTTCATGGGCCAGTTGGGCCAATGCACTTGACAGCCGTGTTTTTTTGGGCACATGGGTTTTAGGACCTTGGCCTAAACCCGGCCATATGCCCATGAGGCCGAGATTTTTCAGGCCTAAATTCGGGCATAGCCAGACTTGAGCTCGATGAGCCACAGGCTGTCACGGGCTTTTTGGACCCACAGGCCAAAAGGTGACCCTTACTAGAGGTCGCCCTTATGTGACATCTAATGTGTCATGTATAGTAATCTTATGTGACGTACATGATATATAGGCGGGAAAACACCTATACAAAAATGCCCTATTCTCAACTTGGATATATCAATGTAGTATGATAAACATGGGTTATCGAACACAAGGAATTTGTGACACTAAATCCTAACACTAGACTACAATGTTGACAGACTCAACTACAGTACACTAATGACACTACGACCCTACTCTAGACAGAATCAAATACACAAAATTTTAACACAATAAACTAGACACAATGGCGGACTACCACACAGAATATTAGGGTATTCGGAGTTGATTTGATTGCCAAACTGAGTCGGCTAAGCTACAACCAATGTAGAAAATAAATGTTGAAAGTAAATATGATTGTGAATGTAAATGAGTTTAAACTATATGACAATTGAGCTAAGAGGAATGCAATCCACAACTGTCATTCCATCTATTTAACACATACTTAATCTAATGCACATATTTAATGAATGAAAGTTCCCAGGAAGGCTGATAGACACGACACATCATATTATCTGATCTTTATGCCTATGTGAGTTGGTCATAGACCTCCCCTACATCTATCCCTCTATTGAACCCATAGTCATCAACCCCAATGTTTACAAAGAAGAAAGCATTATGTTCTAGAGAAGGTTTGAGAATCTACAAGGGTTCACAGGTATACTATAGGCATGTCCTGCTAGACCTAGGGTTTCAATCACCTGACGACAAAATCGGTGTATCACTATAGAGAATCCGCTGGAAGAAATTATCTTTAGTTGCCCGTATCTCATGACAATAGAATCCTAGCATGCATACTAAGTTGGTCACCAAAGAAAACATACGAGAATTCATAAGGTGAGTCACATAGAAAAAGAAACCTCATTCGAATTGAATATGCAAAATTAGGTTAAAGTGTATACATTAAAAAGACTTTATGTACGCGGCTTCAAGCATCCCCTTAACAAGATATTTAGCTACTAAAAGTCATAATGAATGAATCAAAAACAAGCATAGAGTTTACAGATCGAAAATAGATGAAGAATGGGATCTGCCGTCCAGCTTCGATTAGGTCGAAGTTGATGCTTCGATGGATAGAAGACGGGATCCTGACTCCTTTTCGACTGCTCTCCTTCTCTGCTTGAGTTTCTCTCCAAAATTCCTGATTAACCTTCCCAAAAACCTAAAATATGTTTATATATGTCTCACAATTGATCTCCTAGAGTCCACATTGGAATAAGGTTCTTTAATTGCACAAAACTCCTTCTTGAATCCATATTAAGCTAGGAATCCCTCTTTTATTTCTTTTTTCTTTATTTCTCCACAAAACCTATAAAACAATAAATATTAATTAAACACTAAAATATATAACAATAAACTAAGTATAGGGAATGAATTAAACACCAAATAGACGCATAAATATGCGACTATCAAAATACCTCACACTTAACATTCCTAGTCCTCGAGCAATACACTAAACTAAGACTCTAAAAACTCAAAAACTTTACAAATACCGACTCTAATGCCCTCAAAAATTTGCCTCAACATTCTTCCACAAAATTGTAACACCAAGATCACATGTACCTACAAGTTACCAAAGATAACTCATACATATAACACACATGTAACATGTAGAACACATACATAATCAAGGTGAATAAAGAGCTAGACCATGCATAAAACCAATTAAGATTCAACCTCACATCGATATGCTCTCATTAGTGTTTCTCTCAAAATATATCTAAGGTATCACTCAATTCGATTACTTGTCAAATGGACCAAACCATATGTTCACTCTTGTTACTAATCTCCACATATCAAAGGCTGTCATCTTGAGGATCAAAAGAACTTCATGGGTTGTAATGAGGTTTGGCTCATAGGTTAAAGAATAAATGGGTATAGATTACAAACACAATTCTAGAACCTAGTAGAGCACCAAATAAGAGATTTCTTCAAACTTTACAATCATGAACTTTTTCACTATTGTGGCCGGATTTCATCTTGTTGGGCCTTCACATCATTGTTTCCATCAACAGTTAACCCCGGGTATCAAACTAGACATCACAATTTTTTTTTCTTTTGTTTATTTTTTTTTCTTTCACACTAGCTTGATACCCCACACTTATTTCTTTGTATCACCTTTCGACATTGTCACAATCTTTACATACCTGTCTTATGTATAGCTCTACCAAGTTCTAGAACAAAGGTAAAGATATAACTATTCTAAGGCTCAGGGTCAGAGATATGTGAGTGATGACATAAAGTTCACACGTAGGCTCAAAGTGGTTAACTAAGGGGTGCACATCTTGTGTACACAAAATCAGAACACAGGCTTATATGGCTATGGTGATGTCTCCTAAATGCCTTTATCACTTCCTCAATCAAAATATATACCGGCTAAAAGCTTTGAATAGCATAAGATCAAGTGCTAGTAATCTCTAGAGTCCATTAACTTAATCTGCAGTAAGCAATTGACACTCAATCAAATAAAGCATGTATTTCACATAAAGGCTCAAAAGCTCACAAGTTAAATGAATCTCAATAAGGTTTATGCATGCCAAAAAATCTGTAACATGTTAATTAGTTTCTACATCCACTACATATTCGCATATGCATCATATATCAAAATTAACCAAAGAAACTCAAGTCAGATAATCATCTCTTAGTCACAAAATTGGAAGAAATAAGCACATCATTGACTTGTTAAGAGCTCCTAAGACTCTTATTTTTGTATTTTCTTGACACTGTTTATTTTTGTATTTTGTTTTTTCAAATAAGACACTAAAACACACATAAAAAAACAAAGAATTACTCAAAACTGATATTGATTTTTTGATGGATCGAAAATGACCATTGATGGATCGAGGCAAGCTCTCTGGTCTCATTTTGGAATGACCCTTCGATGAGTCAAAAGAATCCTTCAATGGATCGAAGGGTACACCCTAGACTGCGCACTCTCATTTTCATAATTTCTACAGAATTAACCACACGCCTAAATAGACTGAAACTTTACTAGCATATACTAGACATATAACAAACACTCACTCAAAATTTCAGAATTTTCTAAGACCTCTAGCTATGTCCCAAAAATCACACTACATCAAAAATAAAAAATTTAGACTCAAAAAATTATATCTATATCTAGACGCTAAGTATATAATACAGCCTCACCCCACACTTGAAATTTGCATTGTTCTCAATGTAAAAACTTGAATTAGACTAAACAATACACCAACCAAATATGACACAGAAACCATATCACACACAAAACACATTATGTGGAGAAAATAAAAATAAAAGAAAAAGGATAAGAAATCAAATCTGATTGCCAGCTTCTCCATCCATATGGGTTGCCTCCCAAGTAGTGCAAAATTTAACGTCTTCAGCCAGATGGCAGATCCACTCAATTCTCCATAGGAGGCGCGTCCTGAAGGTCTGCATCTTCAAACATATGCTCCACAAACGACTCATAAAAAGGTTTGAGTCATTGTCTGTTCACCTTGAATGTTTTCCTTGTTGTTGAACTCATAATCTCTATAGCACCATGAGGAAAATATTAGTAATAACATAAGGTCCAATCCATCTACTCTTAAGCTTACCTGAAAATAGGCGTAGAAGACTACTAAATGACAAAACTTTATGACTAACTACAAATTCTTTTCTTTTGATGTTTCGGTCATGAAAATATTTGGTTCTCTTCTTATATATCATGCTGGACTCATATGCATTATGTTGGATCTCATCCAACTCACTGAGTTGTAACTTCCTATAAAGACTCGCTTTATCCATGTCAAAATTGAACTTCTTCACAGTCCAATACACTTAATGCTCAAGTTCCACCGAAAGATGACAGGGTTTCCCATACACCAACATATAAGGAGACATCCCAATAGGTGTTTTATAAGCTGTTCTATAAGCCCACAATGCATCATCAAGGCGTTGACTCCAGTCTTTCCTGGTTGGACCAACTGTCTTCTCAAGAATCTGCTTAATCTCTCTATTTGAGACCTCCACCTGCCCGCTTGTTTGAGAATGATAAGGTGTTGCCACCTTATGTGTCACGTTGTATTTCCTAAGTAAGGCATCAAAGGTCCTGTTGCAGAAGTGAGATCCTCCATCATTGATTATGCATCTAGGTGTTCTAAACCTGCTGAATATTTTCTTAGGAAAACTATGAACAACTTTATAATCATTAGTCCTGGTGGCTTTAGCCTCCATCCATTTGGATACATAATCAAAAACAACAAGAATATACAAATACCCTTGAAAATTTGGGAATGCTCCCATGAAATCAATACCTCACACATCAAATATTTCAACAATAAGAACGGAGTGTTGAGGCATTTGGGCTTTTGGACCGATGTTACCTGTCAGTTGGCATCTGACACAAGATTTAAAGAAAATTTGTGCATCATGAAATAAAGTGGGCAAATAAAATTCACTCTCAAGCACTTTGAGAGTCGTTTTCTTCCCTCCAAAATATCCACCACCTGCATGTGAGTGACAGAAAACTAGAATGGACTGGAATTCAGATTCAGGGACACACCTGCGGATGATGGTATCAATGCAATGTTTCCATATATAGGGTTCATCCCACACATAATACCTAGCCTCCTTGACTAGCTTGTCTTTTGGTGCTCTTGTGAAATCAGAAAAGGAATGTATTTACTGACCTTGTAGTTTACAATATCAGCAAACCATGGCGCTTCATCTTGAATAACAAAGAGCCGTTCATCTAGAACATTATCTCTGAGAGGAAGTTTATCCTCTTATGCGTTAGAACCATGAGTGATTCTACTCAAGTGGTCAGCTATCATATTCTTAGTGCCCTTCTTATCTTTGATTACAATATCAAACTCTTGAAGCAAGAGCATCCATCGAATCAGTTGAGGCTTGGCATCCTGTTTAGTCATCAGATATCTCAAAGTAGCGTGATTAGAATATATAATAACTTTAGTTCCTAACAAGTGAGATATAAACTTTTCAAGAGCAAAAACCATTGCTAAGAGCTCCTTTTTTGTAGTTGAATAATTCACATGTGCATCATTTAAGGTCCTGGAGGCGTAGTAAATGACATGAGATAACCTCTCTGGTCGTTGGCCTAGAACTACTCCAACAACATAATCTAAAACATCACACATGAGCTCAAATGGAAGGCTCAAATCCGATGCTCAAATGATGGGGGTTGTGGTCAACAACTGCTTGAGTTTGTTGAAAGTTTGAAGACACTCAGATGTAAAGTCGAATGAAACATCATTCTGTAGCAATGCACATAAAGGTCGGGCTATCTTGGAAAAATCCTTGATGAACCTGCGATAGAAACCTGCATGGCCAAGAAAAGATCTGACCTCCTTCACAGTAGAAGGAGGGGGTAAGGTCTGCACAATATCAACTTTAGCTTTGTCTACTTCTATGCCCCTAGCTGATATGACATGTCCCAAAACTATACCTTGTTCCACCATAAAGTAGCATTTCTCCCAGTTAAGTACAATGCTAGTTTCTACGCAACGCTCTAAAACCATAGCTAAATTATGCATACATAAGTCAAAAGAATCACCAAAAATAGAGAAGTCATCCATAAATACCTCAATGATCTTTTCAATCATGTCTGAGAAAATACTCACCATACACCTCTAAAAAGGCAAAAGGCATCCTCCAATATGCAAAAGTACTATATGGGCAAGTGAAGGTGGTCTTCTCTTGATCATCTTTGTGAATGGCTATTTGATTGTACCTAGAGTAGCCATCCAAGAAACAAAATGCTCATGCCCAACCAATCTTTCTAACATCTGATCAATGAACGGGAGTGGAAAGTGATCATTCCTTGTTGTGGAATTCAGCTTACGATAATCAATGCACACTCTCCACCCCGTTTGGACTCTTTGAGGCACTAACACGTTCTCGTCGTTCTTTACCACTTTGGTTCTTGAACGTTTGGGCACCACCTACACATGACTAATCCATTTACTGTCAGAAATAACATAAATAATACTTGCATCTCGAAAATTGATGACTTCTTTCTTGATAACTTCCATCATTGGAGGATTGAGTCGACATTGAGCTTCTCTTGTGGGCTTAGCTGTCTCCTCCAGATGTATGTCACACCCCCAAATCTGGGGCCAGTATTATACTGAAATATGGTGTAAGGATTTGTGATGTGAATAAGAAACCCAAATAATTTCAAAAAAATCAAGGTGTCTAAATAGTACATTTATTGAAAAGAGAAAGTGCTAATATTACAATACCGAAGTTTTTGAAAATAATAGTCATTACAGTTATTCAATTCAAAATACAAGTAAAAAAAAATAATTTGTTTATTTAGTAGGCGACGTATCCCATTTTCCCCAAGTATTCTACTCATCACCTGAAAAAGAGAAATATGTAGTATCATGAGTCACACTGACCCAGTAAGTACAGCTTACAAGCATATACTAAATTATCTTTAAGAAACATAAAATCGAACAACCAATTCAAAGAGGTGAAATATTGAAACCGGTTATTCTTCCATACTTATACTTGCGTCTTTGTAATATATACAATTAGGTACATAATAGATATACTTGCACAACTTCACATCTACACACAAACACGCCAATACTTCCGAAGTGAATTTTTTTAGATTAACTGGTAATTACTCAAAAAAAATCATGTGCTTAGTCTCACAATACCAACACACATATAAAGCCACAGCATTCTAAGGCCACCTGCCCAAGCATACAAACTCCCGGTTTGACACAATTCATTCCTTAGAGTATAATAGTGCACTATCTGTAAGGGACTAGGGCCCTTGGCTAACTCCCACAATAACAAAACAATTTATCGGCAATTCACTTAAGCACGAGTTAATTCGTACTATACACTCGACTTCACACTTCAACCATAACGATCACAACAAGTCTTTAATTAAGACTATGTATATAGATCATAGAGTATATATTTACATCATAATTTTGTAATGAATATATACGTAATAGAATTTGTAAAGAAAGAAATATCAAACTTAAACGTATTTCATTAATTAACAATTTTGGTCCAAACGTTTCATTCGGCGGTAGTCCGCTCGAAATCCTCCATTTATTCCAAATTATATTTGAGAGTAAATAGATAGACCGATTAAATAAATAAACTTGAAATAAAAATTAGTTATCATTGGTTCAATCATTCGGCGGTAGTCCGTCCGAAATCCTCCATTAGTCCCAAATCAAACTTAAGAAGTAAATAATGCGAGTAAGTAAATAAAAATAAAGTAAAAATGCAAAAAAAATTATTAATCCTTGGACCATAAGTATCATTTGGCAGTAGTTCGTCCGAAATCCTCCATTTGATCTGTTTTATAATTAATCCATATTATGTCCAAATCAAAGAAGTGAGTATACCATCTCAAATTATTTTTCGAGAGGAATCCAATGGTAATAATCACAAATTTCGGTAGGGAGTTCTCAAGTCCAGAAACAAAAATGTTTAGCAACTGTCCAGAAATGGTTACTCTCGCTATTAAACTCATTTGCACGAATTAATTAGTTAGTAAGTATTAATTAATGCCTTTCAAACTTTCCAGATTGATAGTTGAACTCCTAAGCTTCATTTTGATATAAAGAACACTAAATTTGGTTAAGAAATAAGTGAGATATGAATATTTTAAGTTAAGAGCACATTAAGAGGTTTCGAACATGATTAAGGAAGAGATTAGCAAAACTTGTTTTAGCCATAACTTTCTCATTACTTAACCTTTTTGAGTGATTCAAAAGCCAAAGTTGAATAAATTTTTGTGTAGAATCTAAATATGTTAAAACATTTGACTAATTAAAACTTTAACATAAACGAAAATATTAAATTTACACTAAGGCTCATTATTTCTGTTTTATTCTTAGCCATGCACTTTGATGTAATCTTAAAGATAAAGAAGTATAGGAATATACTCATGTACTTACTCAAGAATTTTAGTAGGTGATGGAGGTATTTGATTAACTCAAGTGACCATCTTGAAGCAAATGAATTAACTACTAAAGTACTTGGAAGAAAGGTAGTTTGGTGTGAGATTTTAGGGGAGTTGCATTGCAACTTTGGGAGGACTTCAAATCAGTACGTAAGGGGAAGATTGAAGTGGTGCAAAAATCAGATTGAACTCAAGGATGATTTATATAGACATGGGAGGAGACATGAGAAATAAATTCATAACCATTTTTGTAGACTTTTGTAGACAACTTGACAATGGAATAGTTGGGCTACTAATTCTAGGGTTAAAATGCACTAGTAAAAACAATAGTAATATGCATGGTTGAAAATCTGATTGAAATGTTGAAATTTGATTATGTATGCTTGTGAATACAATACGTAATGTGACGTGTGAAAATGTATGGTTTTACTAATTAAGTGTAATGTAGTGTAATATATATATATATCAACCAATAATAATTAGCACCAAATTGATATATGAGCATGACCTCTAAAAGTATGAATTGCAATCTTAAAATATAAAATTTGATTCGGAGAAGAGATTCGAACAAGGAAAATTTGGTCGTTTTGCTAAAATTCCATTTCCGAAAATCGGCTAGTTGGAACTAGAGTTTCTTACCGTCTCTAACTGAAGTAAAAATATTTTTATTATTTTTACTAACCTATAAAATGGAATGTTTCACGATTCCAGCTCGTGGCCTCGAACCCAAGACCAGGGAGTACTTGACTTGAACTTGAGTATCCACTGGACCATTTGCCCCACTCCGTTAATATTTCTCTAAAGCTCATTTTTATACATTGTCTTCGCCAGACAATTTTTTTATCGAATTTTCTAAAAGCTCTAAGGTCAAACTGAATTATTGTGATTTCTAAGTTTAACGAGTCATATAATAATATAAACTATTATACTAATTTTCGGGGTATTACATGTATCTTTTGAGTACACAATATTGGGCAGATGCCCTT
Source organism: Geum urbanum (assembly GCA_946800695.1). Classification (NCBI taxonomy): domain Eukaryota; kingdom Viridiplantae; phylum Streptophyta; class Magnoliopsida; order Rosales; family Rosaceae; genus Geum; species Geum urbanum. Next base: position 48,839,970 of record OX327012.1, on the reverse strand, counting down.
GATATCGGCCACTATCTATCCAATGACGGCTTTGTACTCCTTAAGTACACTCAACAACTTCTTCTCTTGTAATATTGAGAGCTTGGGAGAGATGATAACTGGAAGTGTATCTTTCTCCCTCAAGAAAGCATACTTCAAATGCTCGGGAAGAAGTTTAAGCTCTAATATGGGTGTCACCTGTATAGATGGAACAAAAATATCATCTGAAACCAGAAGAAGAATAGGTTTGTGTGACTTACCTTTCATACTTGGCAATGATTTGAGTGCATCTTCCATAGCATAATACTTCTCTTCCATCTCAAGGTCTTCAGCCGAAGCAATCTCAAAAATAGGTTCAAATTTGATGGATTGAGACTCAGCTTCGATGGATCGAAACTGGGTCTTCGATGGATCGTCTAAGGGCTTTTGTTTGATGGGTCGAGGCTAGATTTTAATGCATCGAAACTGGTCTTCGATGGGTCGAATAATTTCTTCTTGATCCATCGAGGCATTCACTTTGGTTACGTCGATAGAATAATTTTCGATGGGTCGAAGGTATTCTCCTCGATCCATCGAAACAACCTCCCTGGACATTCCTACCAATTCCTTTCGATGGGTCGAAGGGATACTTGGATCCATCGAAGGATACCCCCTGGATTGGTCATTTTCTCCTGCTTTTTCAATGACTTTTCTCAAATGATCATCATCTAATGAGTACTGAATAAATTCTTGCACAAAACTCTCAAAAGTGTCAATTGAACAACAAGAATAAGCATCATTACTATTTGGATATTTGAGAGCTTCATAAATGTTGAAGTGGATCTTCTCCTCCGCCACTTCCATGCTCAATGATCCATCAAAACAACCAATATTTGTACGCGTTGTTCTCAAGAATGGTCTCCCAAGAATCAATGATATTTCTGATGGCATTGGCTCATGCTCTATCTCTAGCATAAAGAAATATGCTGGGAATATCAAATCTCACACTTGCACCAAAACATCCTCAATAATACCTCGAGAGTAATAGTTAGACCGATCTGCAAGCTTAATGGTGACACCTGTGGAATAAATTCTTCTATTTTTAACCTGTCATAAACAGTGTATGACATTAAATTAATAGAAGCACTTAAATCAAGTAAAGAACCCGTAGACCTGTGATCACCAATAGTACATGGGATCATAAAATGTTCTGGATCACCCAACTTAGGTGGGAGCTTTCTTTGAAAAACTGCAAATACTCTCTCTCTCTCTCCCAAAGCCACAGTCTCAGTTCCATAGAATTTTCTCTTTGTTGTGCACAAGTCTTTCAGGAACTTTGCATACTATGGTATCTGCTTAATCACATCCAACAATGGGATGTTTACTCTTGCCTTTTTAAACACATCAAGCATCTTCTTTTCTATGTCAACCTTTACCTGCTTCTTCAATCTGTTAGGAAAAGACACATTAGGAGTAATTGAAGGAGAGGGAGTAGAGGGTACCTGGCCTGATTTTGGATTTGTTAGTTTTTCTGTTTCAGGTGCATTTTTGACAACTCGAATTTGGGTTCCTGCATAATCTTCTGACAACTTGTCCAACAGCTTATAAGGGATAATTTGTTCAATCACGGGCTCCTCCCACTTTCTCCTTGGGTTTGCTGACTTGGGCACTTCTTTTAACACCTTCCTACTCTTTAAGGTCATTGCATGAGCTTCATATTTTGTGTTGGGATTGGAAAGAGTATTGCTGGGAAGACTTCTTTCCTTGACTTGAGCAAGTGTTTGCTGAACTTGGCTCATTTGTCGCTCTAGCAAGTCAATTATCTTCCATTGCTGCTGAGATGTAGCCTTAAGTTCTTGAGTTGTGGCCTTGAGTTATTGGCGAAAAGCACTAATTTCCTCTCGTTCCTTCTTGTTGTCAAACATCATTTGTTGCATCATGGCTTTCAAGGTAGAATTTCCTGATGATGTTTGAACAGGAGCTTGTTGTTGCTGAGGCACACACCTTTGACCAAATTGTTCCCCATTTCCTGTATGTTGTCTCTACTGAAAACCAGGTGGAACAATTGGAGGATTGAACACATTGCTGCTCCTATAGCTCAATAGGTTTCTATTCCCACCATATATGTGTTGACTTGGACAATCTTCTGCTAAATGATTTGTAGCTGAATATAGAGTGCACACAACCTGAGCTGCTGCAACTGTTGTCTTCTTAGCCCCTTTCAAACTACTAGCAATCAGAGCAATATCATTCTTCATAGAACTTAATCTTTTTTCCATGGCTCCATCGATTGTAACTGCATTGAGAGATATTTTACTTGCTCCCATAGTTCTATCTCTTGACTGAAACTGTCTTGAGTTTTCTGCTTGGTTCTTGTTTTGACCGAATTCCGTTGAGGCCTTCAATCAAGACATCGGATCCTGTTCCTACAATGAAACAAGGTGTTAGAGGTGAATACGGTATTGGCCCTCCTTCGACCCTCCGATGCCTAAGTTAGAAGCATGGAGTAACAAGTAATAATTACTACACTAGGAAAGAGTTACTTTATATGAGGTGTGAGACATCTTTATATAGGAAAGTGTGGGAGTCATCTTCGCTCATTTAGCAATGTGGGAGTGGATGCACTCCCAACATTGTTGAAGGCATCTTGGTCATTTACCTATAGTGGTGAGTCACTAAAAGCAAGTGGCTTGGGAATATTCCTTGTAGATGTTTTTTGATGTTTTCCTCCCTATTTTCTCTTTAATTCCCTTTTATTTAGCTAATTAAATGACTAAGTATGACATAATTAGAGGGTTAGCCCTAGCGGTACTAACAAGTCCCCCAATTCCCCGAGTCAAGGAGAACGATCTTGATCGAGGAGTTGAAAAACTGAAACTTCCAATATAGCCACACTTAGTGCCGCTAGGCCTATGTAGCATAGCGTACCCTGGAGTCCTCTCGACTTCTAAACCAAGATTGGTCTCCTGGATAGAATAGTCGTGAACGCTATTGGGTAACGCTTGCCAGAGTGTTTTAAGCGTGAAATTTTGCGTGTGAAAGTAGCTAGCATTTAAGCGAGGAACGTCGTGCGCTGGGCAGCGAGCGTTGACCTTGAATGTCGCCTGCGAGATCAACAAGCGTTAAGCTTGAACATCGTCCGTGAGCAGTGAGCGTTGAGATTGAATGTTGTGCTTGGGCAAAGCAAGTGTTCGAGGATCGTCGTGTGCAGGAGCAGCAAGCGGTAAGCGAGGAACGCCATGCGTGGGTAGCAAGCGTTCGAGCTTGAACATCGTGCTTAGGCAGTAAGCATTGAGTTTGAATGTCGTGCTTAGGCAGTAAGCATTGAGTTTGAATGTCGTGCATGAGCAGCGAGCGTTGAGTGAGGAACATCGTCCGTGGGCAGTGAGCGTTGAGCTTGGATGTCGTGCTTGGGCACAGCGAGTGTTCGAGGAACGTCATGTGCGAAAGCAGCAAGCGTTGAGCTTGAACGTTGTGCTTGGGCAGCAAGCGTTGAGCTTGAACGTCGTGCGCGAGCAGCGAACATTGAGAGAGGAACGTCATCCGTGGACAGCGAGCATTGAGCTTGGACGTCGTGCTTGGGCACAGCGAGCGTTCGAGAAACGTCGTGTGCTGGAGTAGTGAGCGTTAAGGGAGGAACATCATGCGCGAGCAGCGAGCATTGAGCTTGAACATCATGCTTGGGCAGTAAGCTTTGAGCTTGAACATCATGCGTGAGCAGCGAGCGTTGAGCTTGAACATCGTGCTTGGACAGCGAGCGTTGAGCTTGAATGTCCTGCTTGGGCACAACGAGCGTTCGAGGAACGTCGTGTGTGGGTAGCGAGCATTAAGCGAGGAACATCGTGCGCGAGCAGCGAGCAACGAGCGTTGAGCTTGAATTTCGTGCTTGGGCAGTAAGCGTTGAGCTTAAACGTCATGCGCAAGAAGCAAGCGTTGAGCGAGGAACTCATGCTTGGGCAACGAGCATTGAGCTTGAACGTCGTGCTTGGCCACAGAAAGCGTTCGAGGAACGTCATTCATGGGTAGCGAGCGTTCAAGCTTAAACGTCGTGCTTGGGCAACAAGTGTTGAGCTTGAACATCGTGCGTGAGCAGCGTGCATTGAGCGAGGAACGTCATCTGTGGGCAGCGAGCATTGAGCATGGACGTCGTGCTTAGGCACAGTGAGCGTTAAGCTTGAACGCCATGCTTGGGCACCAAGCGTTGAGCTTGAATATCATGCGCGAGCAGCGAGCGTTGAGTGAGGAACGTCATTGTGGGAAGCGAGCGTTGAGCTTGAACGTCGAGCTTAGACATAGCGAGTGTTAAGCGAGGAACATTGTGTGCAGGGAGCAGAGCATATAGGAGTTCTCTTAACTTCCCAAATCAATGCAGAGCCCCTCGCGTTGCCTCTGTTCATTGTCTACCCCTGGGTCATCACCCGCTTTAGAAATGAACGGGGTATAAGGGTATCGGGAGTCGTATGAGGGATGCTCCTAAAGCGTTCGATGTGGCATTGTGCCGAACGTTGTAGTGAACATTTTGTGTTGAATAACACTGTTCATGCCTTTTGGAGGCTTCCTAACGAAACTGTGTTGGGCCAAAGCTTTTTCGGGCCTGAAGGGAGTTTTAAGTTCCCATGTAACCAATGCAATCTAGTTCAAGCATTCGTGTTAGGGGACAACCAAGAGGATCAGTCACTGGGGAGTCCGTTATATGGAACGACATGCGTGGTAAAATGGACCCGCACACGTTCCGGCTGTTGGGGGCCTCCCGACATGCAACAGTTAGGATTTTTTCAGGCCCAAGAGGAGTTTAAGTCCCCAAGTAGCCAATACCTCTAACAGTGTGCAAGATCAGGGGGCGTCACGTTCAGGGTGATCGATCGCTGACGGCACCCATCGTGACTTTACTTTTTATCACATTTTTCGAGGAATTTTCCTGGACGGATATTTTTCTGTCTTTTTACAACTTGATATATGGGTTTAGAGAATTGGTTCGTTCGACCATCGAGGTGCGAAGCGTTCCGTGTTTGTGGTATTTGATCGTTGAGTTTGTTGATGCATGCCCAATACGTGTCATCGAACGCGGGGCTCAAGGAGCAGTGGCTGGGTTCATAGCATGTGCATTAGCTGTCATAATGACGTGCTAGTTTAAGACGAGACGTTTCGGTTTTGAATTTTGAAACTTTGCATGCCATGCGTCGCCCATCAATGGTGAGTGGGTTTGGCGAACCATAGTGCTGCCGATTATGGGCTAGCGTATGTGAAGCGTTCGAACGCTAACGTTGCCTATTTGCAGACGAACATGTAGGTGATTTTATAAGATCGAGTCCCCTGTCACATTAGTGAAGCATATATAGTAGTGAAGCATACATAGCTTGAATATTATGTGATTTCAAAATATGGCATGGCATACTTGAAACACATTTGAAGCACATATTTGGAAGGAATGTAATGGGTAAATAGTTGCAGCAACGAGCTAATTAGATCACATTGATACATGCTTAAATATTAGCCTTCCGTAAGTATTTAGAAAATATAAGTTGTAGCGTAAATGAAGAATTATTGCTTGTGATTGAAATTGAGTCATGTGTAATTGAGTCAAGTATATGAGTCAGTGAGCAAATATCAAGAGGTTGTCAGAGACGACGGAACCTTTGACATAAAGTATATCCCGGAGAATATTACGTAACTCATGTCAACTCAATAAGACTCAATTAGCTATGAACCAATTGATCGTTTGAGCTAGAAACAATTTCCATATAGCACATGTATTTTTTAGAGCTATTATGAATATGTTTTATTAATGAAATTAATTCGCGTAAGCTATATGTACAAGTTGTGTAGCATGTAAGGCTTGTATGAAATAATAAACATGATTGAACTATAATAGCGAAGATGATAGAGTAGAAAACTTATCTCTTGGCGGATTTTCTTCATAATACAAATTTAATTGTATAGTTTTGAGCGGTGAAGGCTTGGTGAAGAAGCTCCCATGTTGAGATCCAACGTTGGCTCCAAATCAGTTGTATTCGCAGGCCAATTTGATTGGGCTGGTGCTGCGTGGGCCATCAATTCGTTTGATCGAGGAAAGGAAAATTGGTGGCAGTAAAGGTCCAAGGCCCAGTAACTTGTATTATGGCTCATTTGCTCTATCGCGGGAAACTACACCTCGAGTTGAAAGCAATGCTTGAATCAGAATTTGGTGTAACGTATGGTACACAAAATTTGAGATAATGTATTGCTTTTGTTGATTGACATATAAGCATGTTGGAAGCTATGTAAAACAAGCTGTACGTGTTCAACGTTCATGCATGGCACATAAGTGTAAGTGGAGTATTTGCGATATTTCAAGAGGCAATGCAGCTATATACCATTGAAATATGCATTCTTTCACACATGGCATATGATTATGTGAGATACATGCTGAATATAAATCATGTAGATATAGCTATACCTTGAATTTTGGCGCTAGCTTCTAGTTCACCCACTACGATTTTTAGCATGCTCTGTAATCGAAACATGGGGTATGATATGTCTATATAAGATGAAGTAAGAACGCTTATCTCTTCATGTAGGTGAGGAAGCAGAGAGGCACTAGTCGTATCGTGATCCAATGTAGGCCCAGGAGGTTTTTGGAGCCCATACCGAGTGTGAACCCGTTAACTTTTGTGCGCTGGCTTTGCTGACTGGCCCTCTCGTGCTCTTGTTCTTAGCTCACAAGTTGAGCGTTCAAGGTGCATAGCTCTCAAGGAGCCGTGGAGGCCGTTCGAGAGTGGTGAACGGGACGGATGCCGCATTTCGAGTGAATGAGCTTGTCGCGTTCGACATGGGAACGGGGTGATAACCATAGCAGGCCGAAGCGCTCGGGGTCGTCCGAGGTGCGTAGCACTCAAGAGGCCGTGGCGTTCGATGCCGTTGGCGTTCAAAACTCTTAACGCCGTCGCCGGAGTGTGCGAGCGGTATGATATGGAGGAGCTCGCGCGGGATGCCTTGTGGCCTGAGTTTAAGTCAGTTTAGTCCCCGAGTGACTGCTGGCAGCATAAAGCGAGAAGGCTGCTGCTCGATTGGTCTCATTCAAAACCAATTATATGACATGGGTTAAAATTGTAAAAGCATAGAAGGTCGTACGTAACCATGCATGTATATGCTTTGTGCGTTAACCCTTGACTATTGTCCACGCAGCTAAGTTTTGAATTTAGTGGTGATGACTAAACAATTGACGTTATATGCATGGCATGTAGAGATGATTAATGTAATTACAAACTACACAACACCTGGAATTAGAGTCATGCAAATTACCAGATCAAGAACCAAGTTTGAGATACTGGCCGAGTATGTTCAAGCACAGGTATTTACCACTTAAACATATGTGCGCTCAAGTCCAAGACATTAGCGTTCATGTATACATGAAAATTTTCGAGTAATATAGGCTAGTTGCTAGCTATAGACATATATATCACAATGGCCAGTAGGCTAGGCATGGCATATATAGATATGATATGTGTGAAAAACGAAGAGACACAAAAATTTTGCCAGAATTCTGGGGCAGTCGCCGAAATGTTGGGGCGTTTGCCGAAGGTGCACCAAATGGAGGTGTCCAACAAAAAATTTTAATTATGGTGGAGCAACATATTTTTCTTGTGGTGTTTACATGTAAATGGTTTGGGATGTACAAAATTCACGGAAGGCGTCAAATATTTTGACCGAATTTCGTTGAGGTCTTCGATCAAGACATCGGTTCCTGTTCCTACAACGTGCAACAGGATCGAAGACAGGATCCTGACTCCTTTTCGGCTGCTCTCCTTCTCTGCTCGAGTTTCTCTCCAAAATTCCTGATTAACCTTCCCAAAAACCTAAAATAGGTTTATATATATCTCCCAATTGATTTCCTAAAGTTCACATTGGAATAAGCTTCTTTAATTCCACAAAACTCCTTCTTGAATCCATATTGAGCTAGAAATCCATCTTTTATTTTCTTTTTCTTTATTTCTTCACAAAACCTATAAAACAATAAAATATTAATTAAACACTCAAATATATAACAATAAACTACGTATATGGAATGAATCAAACACCGAATAGACTCATAAATATGCGACTATCAATACGTACCTTACTTGATGGAATTGGCATGCCGGGATTGTTAGCCATGATGGCATCAACAATGCTCCGAATCCTGGGGCTTCCATCGCCGCTTCAAACGAAGTCAAAGCACGGCCTTTTCATGTAGTTCTTGTCTTCACATGGCAGTATGGGCGACAATACATTAGGCTTCAGGTCGGTGATGCTCTTGTACGACGTCGACGTTGCCGAGCGAGCCTCTAAAGCCTTTTGGATACAGAAGATGAGGAATATGAAGAAGAAGGAGGAGAAGACACTACAAGAAAAAATACTTTTGGCGACAAACGAATTTCATTGTTGAAAGTTTAAATTCCTCGCTAAAACAAAATTGCGATGAATTTTGAGTCATTGCTAGGTCTGTCACCCTATGTGTCTGGAGAAATATAAAAAGAGACAAATAACTTGTTTCGTCGCCTTTTCTATTTATGACGTAATTGATTCGTCGTATATCATGTTTGGTGAGGAACATGAGCGTGTTACAAAACGTTAGTTTGACGTTTCATTTTCATCGTAAATATTGAATGCGACATTTGCCGTTTGTCGCATACACTAAATGTGACGCTTTGTGTTTATCGAAAATATAAAGTGCGAGGTTCCTTGTTTGTCATAGATAATAAATGTGAGGAATACTTTTTGTCGCAATATTAAAGTGCAACGCTTTTTTTTTTTTACGGAGATTTCAAAAATGAGATTTTATTTTCATCGCATTTAGTAAATTTGACGATTCATTTTTGTCGCAAGTACTAAATCCGACAATAGACAAGTGTCTCCAAAAACGTAAACTGACGTATGACGTTTATCACAAACAATAAATACGATGTTTGATATTCATCGCAACTATCAAATGAGACGTTTTACGTTTGTCGAAAATAATTGTGAGGTTTTGTATTTGTCGTAATTAATAAATGTGAGGTCATACGTTTGTTGCTAAAAGCAAATGCAATGTTTAATTTTTGTCAAAAAAATTTAAATTGAGATTTTATGTTTGTCGCTAATACCAAATGCAACGTGTGTCATTTGTCGCAAAGAGTAAATGTAACGTTTGACTATTGTTGCAAAAAAAATAAATACAAGGTTTTATTTTTTTCCCAACTAATAAATGTGAGGTTTTACATTCGTTGCAGAAAATAAATGTGTGATTTCATTTTTGTAATAACTATTAAATGTGACGATTGATTTTTGTCACAATTCTCTAATGTGAGGTATGATTTTTCTCACATGCGATTCCGAAGATGGTCTCAATTCTACATTAGAGGTAGTAGACATGGTTTTTATTTTCGACTTCGTCTTCTTTCCTCAACTGTTAGTCTTATGCCCTTCTTGTGATGCCATGTGCACCTGCCAAGTGAGATAAACAAATTATTTGCTTAAATACAAAGATTGTAAACAACACTTGGATTTGTATCAACACTTGCATGGATTCGTACGTAATATCCACACTCATACAAGAACTATAAATAAAATTACAAAGAACACACACTGCATATGTAAAAAAAATATGGAGCAAATCGGAACTAATTCATAACAAAAAAAGAAAGAAATTAAGGAGGCAATTTAAAAATTACATGAAAAGTTAAAGGATTGAGAATAGTTTGAACAATGGAGGCAACGAGAGCTTGGTTCTTTATATATGGCGTAAAAAAATATATTTTGGCGCTTGATTGTGAAAAGAAGAGGGTGTTGCAAGAGAAAGTAGAATAGACAGAAATTAGTTACAATATAGGCTGATACAATCTGTTACAATAACTATCACAACATAACAGAGATTCTCTGTATCTATCTAATTAATATCCGTATCTAACTAGGACAAGATACACACCGGGATTAATGGAGAATAAATATTCTTAAACACTCCCCCTTATATCGATGGCCATAAGAATGATGCATGACTTGTTTGTCTCATTGAAAACTTTGCCAAGCAAACAAAAACTTTATGGGTAAAAACAAACAAAAACTTTATGGGTAAAACAAAAGTTTGGTCTAAGGGAAAAAGAGTACAATGCACCAACTACAAAATCTACTACGTGTGATGTAGACTCCCTCTGATGTCTAAAAGAATGTAACTCCCCCTGACTGTAAACTCAGTCTTGGAATTCATAATAACTTGTGCATGTCAATGCTTCTCACATGTTTCACAAATATAGATTTAGGTAATGACTTGTAAATAAGTCCGCAACATTATCAACCAAACTAAACAAGTTTACATGGATAATCAATAACTGCTGCTATTGCTGATTGTTAGGAATACTGTGGCGAAAAGAGTTAAGTAGGACACCCTTAATGTAAACCAACTACATATGTTTAATGAAAATCGCATTATTCACAAGAATGCAAGTTGGTGTTGTCATAGTAGATAGTAATCCACTAGACCCTTGAATGTGGTGTATTATTGTCTTATACCAGACACACCCATCAACAACTTCATAGAAAACTTCAATCTTTATAATAGTTTGAGGTAATAGCAACAAGGGTTTATTTAGTTGTTCTCCAAGGAACTGCCATGTTTCCCAAGGTTAATAAAATGTATGGGAACATCTATTATGTGGGTCAGAGAGGTACCCATCATCAACAAATTCAACCAACACATCAACTAGTGTTTTGGAATAGGGGATAACATAAAAACTGCTCGAAGCAGGACAATATTTCGACGGGTCAAGGAAAATTCTTGACGGGTCGAAATCCCCAGAATGCATTTCAAATTTCTCTTTTTCGAGAATTTCATGCTTCTCTTTGTATTCTTTGTAAGGGAAGAATATGCCTAAGTCAATGGATCACTTCAAGTACATGAAGATTTGTTTTACTCCATTCCAATGACTTTGCGTTGGCACATACTGAGAAGGCATGTCTGGATATGTATATTGAGCTAAATTCAATCAAGCTCTAATCGTACTAAGATATAGAATCTCAGCTCCAAAATTTCTCATCATCATCTTTTCAAATGAAATCGATCCCTTTAGTTTCCATACTGCAAACAACAATTGGTGTATTAATATGGTCTGTTTTGTTTATAGCCTGATTAGATATAAGCAAACTGGTGAATAAGAATTCAACCAACTCGATGTACCGTCTCTAAACCAAGACTTAATCGAGTCCTATCAAGGTTTATCATCTCAAACAATTTGTTTATATACTGAACACGTACGGGCATAACTTTTCATTCTTATATCCCTTCCCAATCAAGTAGTCACTAAGACGTGTATACCACATCCAACCGAATTATTCTAATCCTTATAGTAAACGTCTCAGCCTAATCACATGAGTACTCTGTGGTTTAGAGTTACTTGATTTTGGTAGAACTATGTCATTCGTCACTATCATGTATATCTCTGAATTAAGATCCCCAACGAGATATACAGTAGCCACATCTATAAGCTGCATACTCAGTATTTTGGACACTACCAAACTGATAAGGTAGTAGAAAACAATGATGTCCATGACTAGAGAATACATCTCCTCATAATCAATACTAGGGCATTGAGAGAATCCTTGCGCCACAAGTTCTTCTCATCTTGCTTCCAAACATAGACTCATTTGTGTCTAACTGGCATACCATTCAATGATTACATTACTACCATACCAAAAACTTGTCATTTATAAGAGAGTCTAGTTCAGCCTAGATTGCAACTTTCCATATCGATCAATTTGCTCTACATTAACCGTTGACACTCTGCAACAGATCAATGGTCCAATTCATCGTCGTCAATTATTGAGCGACGGAATAAGTAAACACATCATCAACGAGCATGGAAGAACTATCCATAAAAATGCTAGAATTTTTTTAACTTGGTGAGATTTCTTTGTTTACTAACATCGTCATTGACTCTGAGGCGTCCCCCAGTGTATGTCAGTGTCGAATTTTAGACACAATTGCAGTCAGAAACAATCTCATGTGTTGATGATGAACGGTTGAGCCTTGATGGTTTGCCTTTTCACCGGCAACTCATCAGTGGATTTTGATCGACACTACACCCCCACTATGGGTAGGAGAAAACACTACATTGCCCGGGTGTTGCGTTTAACTTACCCAATATCAGGGACTTTCAACCTTGCATGATTTGCAACATGTATAAACGATCTCGTCACTCTCATGATATCAGTAAAGAAGTCAGACAGTGAATTTGCTATTTTCTGAAGATCAAGAATACATTGCACTTCAATCTCAAATTGAGATGTATGGGGATCATGATGAGACATAGTGGAGATATACCACATCAATTTTCGACGTTAATCCAGAATGAAACCATTCATATCTCTCCTAACGGCGGGAAGTATGTCTTATCACAATGACTATCTACAAAACTAGCAGTAAAGAGATCTCCTGTCGGATGTTCATAATAGCAGATAATCGTTGGAAAACCAACATGGATGCTGAATCGACATTGATGACCCATAGAATGCCTTAAATATTGGCTGATACAATCTGTTATAATAACTATCCCAACATAACATGAATTCTCTATATCTATCTAATTAATATTCGTATCTAACTTGAACAACACACACACCGGGATTAATGGAGAATAAATCTCCTTAAATAGAGGAAATTTTTTCGCTATTTCTTTCATTTGGTTATACTGAGAGAAGAGAAAGGGATATGGAAGCCTAGCTTCTTTGATGCGTAGAAAAGAGGAATGGATATCACTTTGATGCATCTGATATAATAAGGAGAGAAAGGCATACATATATAGAATGAGATAAATATCATACTATAAAAAAAGATATTGTATTTAAAGATTTTTAGTTAACATTATATGTGTGAATTTTGAGTTTTAGAAAGTCGACCGGGTTATATCTTTTAGATCGATTTGATTAGCATTGACAATGTTATATCTTCTAGATTTGAATTTTAGAAAGTTGACAAATATAATCAATTATGAATTATGACAGGGTTATATCTTCTAGAGTTAAGTTATTGCTACTTGCCTTTTTGGGCTATAACACATATATCGATCTCTCTATATATACATATATAATATATAAGAAGTATTTATTTATTTCTATCTTTTCCATGATTCTAAAGAATCGTGTACATGTAATTTATATATATAAATAATTATCTAATTTTATTTTTAAGTAAAAATCATAAAAGTAATTAAATAGTACATCTAATACCTAATTCAATTCTAAAGATGACACAAGACTTAACCTTAAACTCTAAATTTTAAACTAAACCATAGTCTCAATTTCTAAACCCTAAACATGATATTTGGTCCTAAGTTCATAAAATAGATTATTAATTTTTATTTAAATTTCTATATTTTTAAGGTTAGAAGCCATGCATATGATGATCATTAGATTGCACGTGGCTTCTACGTTTATATATGTAACATATATATATATAAGTACGTCCATTAATTGAGCAATCACTCAATCTTCACTACTAATAAATTCGATTAATTCGATTAGATTATCTATTTGTAATAAAATGATCAATTCATATTAGGGTGTATATGTTTCACACTTGTAATTTGAATTTTGAAATAAGGTATTTATAATAATAACCTCCCTAGGTTTACATCATACTAAGTGAATATAGTTGAACCAATATGGTGGATATTTATGACATCAGACATAAACATTCAGTGACATATCATAGAATTTGGCGCCGAATAGGTATTTTACGAGGAAACTCTTGTCGCGTGACAAACATTCAGTGAATGTTTATCGCGTTAAGTATCACCGAAAAATTCTTGTCAGTCGTTGCCTTATAAGTCTTTTGCAAGGAAACTGTAGTTGTCGTATAAAAATTGGGCAACAAATAGTGAAATTCGTTGTAAAATAGGTTTTATGCGAGGAACTTTTAGTTGTCACATATATATTTACCGACAACTCATGAAAATCGTCACGAAATAGGTCTTTTACAAGGAATGAATGTTTGTCGCGTTAAGTATCACCGACAACTCCTGCCAGTCGTCGCCTTATAAGTCTTTTGCGAGGATACTGTAGTTTTCGTATAAAAATTGGATGACAAATAGTGAAATTCATCGCAAAATAGATTTTTTGCGAGGAACTTTTAATTGTCACATATATATTTACCGACAACACGTGAAAACTGTCACGAAATAGGTCTTTAACGAGGAATGAATGTTTGTCGCGTTAAGTATCATCGATAACTTTTGTCAGTCGTCGCCTTATAAGTCTTTTGCGAGGATACTGTAGTTGTCGTATAAAAATTGGACGACAAATAGTGAAATTCGTCTCAAAATAGGTTTTCTGCGAGGAACTTTTAATTGTCACATATATATTTACCTGTCCCTGTGAAAACCGTCACGAAATAGGTGTTTGGGGACGAATGAATGTTTGTCGCATTAAGTATCACCGACAACTCTTGTTAGTTATCGCCTAATATGTCTTTTGCGAGGAAACTGTAGTTGTCACATAAACTTTAGCGACAAATAGTATAATTCGTCACCAAATAGGTTTTCCGCGAGAAAATTGTAGCTGTCACATATATATTTACTGACAACTCGTGAAAATCATCTTGAAATAGGTATTTTGCGAGGAATGAATGTTTGTCGCATTAAGTATCACCGACAACTCTTGTCAATCGCCTAATAAGTCTTTTGTGAGGAAACTGTAGTTGTCACATAAAAATTTAGAGACAAATCGTAGAAGCGTCGCCAAATAGATTTTTCGCGAGAAAATTGTAGTTGTCACATATATATATTTATCGACTACTCGTGAAAATTGTCGCGAAACAGGTATTTTGCGAGGAATAAATGTTTGTCACATTAAGTATCTCCGAAAACTCCTGTTAGTCGTCGCCTAATAAGTCTTTTGCGAGGAAACTGCAGTTGTCACATAAAAATTTAGCGACAAATTGTAGAAAGCGTCGCCAAATAGGTTTTTCGCGAGGAAATTATAATTGTTACATATATATTTACTGACAACTCGAAAAGATCATCACCAAATAAGTAATTTGCGAGGAAAACTAAATTGTCACATATAACGTCAACGAAGGCTCATTAAAATCGTCGCCAAATAAGTCTTTAGTGGCGAAATTTAGTCGTCGCTGAAGTATTAAACGACAGTTTTTATAAATTGTCGCTTATTTACTATTCAACGACGAAATGTCCGTCGCCGATGAGATCAATTGCAATGATTTAAAATTTCCTCGCTTATACTAACTTTCAGCAACGAAATTATAGTCGTCGCAACTCCGTTCATCTCTGAATACTATTTTTCTTGTAGTGAGAGCTGGACGATGGTGCCGCCTTTGTTCCGCCACGCAAGGAGGACGTTCTTATGGCGTAAATTGCTGCGGGATTCTGGTGACGAGTCCCATGGTTAACGATGATCCGGGAAGTTCGATCGATCTTCATGTGCATGAATTGAACGAAGTGTGGGTTATGGTGGGTGGGTGTGGAATAGTACGTGAAACGAAAATGGACGAGCTAGGTTAATTTCATTCATGCATGCATGTTGCGCCACAATTTCAAAATAGTAGTAACTAAAAAAAGACATCAGTGATCACACACAGCTGTTGTTGGTCTTTGGTTTTGGATGAAAATCCCAAAACTGGTGTCTGACTTCTCAATTATTTACGGATTTTTGCTACATTATTATTATTATTATTATTAATTTTACAATTTTAATAATCAATTTATAAGATGATGTATGTCATGCGTTAAAATATGTTAAAAATTTTCTAATATTGTAATACTACTATCATCATCATCTTAATTATAACGATTGGTTTTTTGCAAAATACGATAATCAACGTTTTAGTCAAATGCTGGTATAAATGTCGATGAAGCTTCCTTTAAATTGTTTATTACGCGGAAATGGTACCAGCTGCGTGACATGTTAATCTACCGAAAGTTTGAGACATATTGTTAATTGGGTGACTTGTATCATAAGAGATGAGGGAAGTTTAATCTATTGCATGATTTCTTTCACACTTCTAGCTAGCTAGCTAGTCAACTTAATTGTATTCGTAAATGATGACTATTGTTGATGAACACTTATCATCGTGACACAATTAATTACATATGTTAATCAATGTATGTCTCGTTGATCGATCAAATATTATGTAATATTCAAAATTAGTAAAACGTATCATCATGGTGACATGATGATGTAACATTGTATAAACTATGCCAAGTCTTGCAAGAAACAACCATACAATATATATATATATATTTCATAAGATTGATACGTTTTGATTATGATTGACCAAAATATTAGCTTTGATCTTTGTTGTTTTTGCAAACTTGCAAGTTGCAACCATAATTTCCCATTTTCTAAGCTAGATATCTAGCTAGTCTGAATAATAAAGTCACAAATATGACGACATGATATCTTTGACCCTCAACTATACAATAAGGACGAGACTTCGCTGCCCAAAGGAGGCGACGAGGCGAGGTGGGGGGAAGGGGAGGAAGTCGAGGGGTAGTGGAGCCGGCGGTTATGGTGGTCGGAGGAGTTCGAAACAAGGAGGGGAGTGGACGAGGAGAAGGGGATCAGTGGCGATTGAGGAGAGAGTTTAGAAACGTGTTGACGCCTCATTGGAAACGGGTAGCATTTCCTGTCCATGTGTAGGCAGCGAAGTCTTGTCCATACAAAAATTAGGAAATTAGTTTCCTAATATTGGCGGGGTATAGAGTCAAAAACGCGGGTAAAGGGCATAGGTGGTCCTTCGTTCCACTCCTTTGGTATCATTTCGTAAATAAACTAAACTCGGAGGACATTTTCTACGTGGGCTTTGATTCGTCACTGTCTTAAATCTAAATTTTGGAGAAGAAAAGAAAGAAAGAAAAAATAGAAAAACCAAACGCACCAAAATCTCAGAAGAAAACGAAGACAACAACAGTATCAGCAGCAGCACTAATGACCAAGCTTTAAAATTTGAGTGGGAAATTCAAATTTGACCCAACAAGTTCAGATTTTTGCTCAGCCCAATTTCTTCAATGGCGGATACGTCTAGTAATGGCCGAGCAAGTTTCTGGACTCGAGCAAATGCTCTGCTCAGAAAGAACTTAACTTTCCAGGTCTCTCTTATCTTTCTTGGGTTGAGTTTAATTATTGGGTATATAATGATTAAATGAAAGAGCTCAAAGAGTTCTGGGTTTGCTTTTAATATTCAATTTGGTTAATAAAGTTGGAAACTTTATGGGTATTTGTTAGTTGGTGTTTTTTTTTGTGGCATTCAGTAAGTTTGATTTTGTATTTGGCTACTTGGGTTTTGTTTGTTATGTTGGATTGTGATATAAAGTTTATGTTTCTTTTTGTTTGTTGAAATTGTGCGACTAAATTTGATGATATGATCCCTTTGAATGCAGAAAAGAAATATGAAGCAGAATGTTAGGCTAGTTTCAGTGCCGATCTTGCTGTGTGTAATGCTTGTTTTGATTCAAATTTTGGTCAACCATGAGCTGGACAAGCCTGAGAATCGGTGTGGCTGTGCTTGTGTTGATACAAATGGAGATGGTGAATGTGAGGAAGTTTGTGGATTGGAGTACTCAACTTTGGATCAAGCAGCTACTTGTCCAATTCCTCATCCTCCTGAGTGGCCTCCGTTGCTACAAATGCCAGATCCCGAGTTTCGTGCTGTGGTGTCTGATGTTGTTCCATTTAAGGACTTGCCTAGTGAGTCATGCAAGAGGACTGGTTCTTGTCCTGTGACTATATTGCTCACGGGGAAGAATCAAACGCTCGGTGAAGGTGTTACCCTCTCTCTCTCTCTCTCTCTCTCTCTCTCTCTCTCTCTCTCACTGGTACATGTGTTTCAGTGTGTTGATTTTAGATTCAGCTAACACAATTGTTTATTGTACTCTGATAGTTTTGGCTGGGAATATGTTGAAAAGCTCATTTACTTTCAATTCCTCTGACATTCTGGATAGTATAGCCAGTAATGTCTTTGTAAGTTGTCTTCTCTCTGCGCGTCTTCTCTACTTTTCATTATCTAGTAAATCACCATCCTTTTCATCTTCTTTGGTATGTTGTCTAGTTTAGTTTGTTGATAAGTTTTTCCTTATGTCACTTCTTTTTGGCATGTCTCAGGGCTCAGAATCAAAGCCTGAATATTCCAACTTCCTTGATCCTGCCTTCTATTCTGGTCTCCCGATGTACAATGTGCAAAGCAAGTGCTCAGGAAACTCTGTGGTTACTGTTCCCATTAATGTATCGTCCATTCAAATAGAACAAGGTAAATGTATTTTTACTCCTTTATTCAAAGTAGATCTTAAAGCTTTAGTTCTCTGCTGTACTAATATAATTTGTATGTAACCTACTAATTCTTTTGTTCACGTAAATTGTGTGAACCTAGAGGTGAGATGTGCTCAAGGTTTACATCTTTGGCGCAACAGCTCTTCTGCGGTAAATGATGAGCTATATAAAGGCTACAGATATGGGAATTCAGAGAGGAAGATCAATGAAATACTTTCAGGTTCCCTACTTTATATATCTGCCTTCACTGTTTGATAGGACAATCATTACTGCAGGCAATACTGATAGTGGATTTTCTTGCAGCTTATGATTTCTCTAACTCAGATACGAACAAATTTAACGTAAGTGTATGGTACAATTCAACCTATAAGAATGACACAGGCAATGCCCCAATTGCTTTGCTGCGGCTTTCACGCTCAGTAAATTTGGTATATACCTACAACACTTTCAATTAAATAGCTTTCATGTCTATACCATGATATCTTTATTATACTATTGTTTTATATGACCTCACATATTAAGTGCTAAGTGCTAACAGTTGTATATATTTGCAGGTATCCAATGCCTACCTTCATTTTATGCAAGGATCTGGTACAAACATGTTGTTTGAGTTTGTCAAAGAAATGCCCAAGCCTGAAACCAGGCTCAGGCTTGATTTTTCTTCTCTTATTGGTCCACTCTTCTTCACATGGGTTATTTTACAGCTATTCCCGGTGAGTAAGTGAAGCATTGGCCATGGACATAATTTTTCTTATGTGAAGCTATACTTAAATCTTATACCTTCCCTTTCTTGCTCACTTCTGATATAGGTGGTGTTGACTTCACTAGTGTATGAGAAAGAACAAAAATTAAGAATCATGATGAAAATGCATGGACTTGGTGATGGGCCTTATTGGATGATTTCGTATATATATTTTCTTACAGTGTCTACACTCTACATGCTATGCTTTGTGATATTTGGCTCACTTATAGGTAAATACTATAATCTTGAGGGTCATATATATACTGTGGATTCACTTCCAGTTTCTTTAACAAAGTTTTTGATGTGTTGGTTAACAAAGCTGACTGCCTTGCAGGACTGAAATTCTTCACACTGAATGACTACGGCATCCAATTTGTGTTTTACTTCATATATATAAACTTGCAAATATCAACAGCTTTCCTAGTATCTACTATGTTTTCAAACGTGAAGACTGCTGCAGGTTTGACGTTTTGTTATTGTATTTTAAGGGAAATGGCCTTGCAATTTTGTAACTATCTTACTAGAAAAGTTGACTAACATGCTTATCATGATTGTTTTGATGGTCACAGTCATAGGTTATATATGTGTCTTTGGAACTGGGCTTTTGGGAGCCTCTCTTTTTGAGTTCTTTCTCCAAACTACATCATTCCCCAGTAAGTGGACATATTCGTGAAAATTAATCGATATTTTGTTAGTTGACTAACATGTACCATGCTTGTTGGTTGTAGTGTTTGTTTAACCTTCTCAGTATACTTTAAGAAAAGAAAAGAAAACTGTAACTTAAATTTTTTTTGTGTTTGTTGTAGGAGGTTGGATCACTGTTCTTGAGCTATATCCTGGCTTCTCTCTATATCGTGGGTTATATGAGTTTGCTCAATACTCCTTCAATGGAAATTATTTGGGGACTGATGGGATGCGATGGGGAGATTTGACCGATAAATATAATGGGATGAAAGAGGTCTGGATTATCATGGTTGTTGAATGGTTTGTGGTGCTGCTTCTTGCATACTATGCAGATCAAGCTGTATCATCTTCGAGACCTATATTTTTCTTTCGGGGTGTGAAGAAGAAACTGTCATCTCATAGGATGTTTAGTTTGCAAAGGAAGGAGTCTAAAGTTCTTATTCAGATGGAGAAAGCTGATGTTAGGCAAGAGGTATCTCTTTCCTGCAATACTCATTCTTCATAACTGTTACTTTTGAGGGGATTAGACGCCATTCAAATCACTGAAAAAGGGATATCAAAAATTACTCTACCGAGTTTCCATCTCATCTAGGTGAAAGGTAGAACAAACTTGTTACTGGTGGAGTGATTTTGGCACTTTCAGCTACTGATTTGTATGAAGGGCCAAAGTCACTCCTTACTCGGAATAGGATTACTATGATATGGCAGTACGTCATAAGCTCAGAACCCTTCTGCATAATTCGTGTTGTTGATGAAAAGTGGGTTTGTCATGGCTTCCAATTTTTATGAGTTTGCATTTTACTGAAGCATAATAAAACTTTTACTTCCTTTCCAGATGGAGAGGGTGGACAAGTTGCTCCTGGAGTCAGATTCAAGTCAGGCAATCATATGTGATAATCTCAGAAAGGTTTATCCCGGAAGAGATGGGAACCCTGAGAAATTTGCCGTGAGAGGGCTGTCTCTTGCTTTGTCTCGAGGGGAATGCTTTGGTATGCTTGGCCCTAACGGTGCTGGCAAGACCTCTTTTATTAATATGGTGAGCACAGAGTTTGATCCTTTTTACATTATGTGAAAGTTGCAGTCGCAATGTTCTTCTCGTTTGCTAATGGAATAAGTGCTTATTGACTTCATACATTGAAAAGAATATACAAGAAGAGCTGAGATTTTAGCGATGGATACGTGGATAACTATCTTTGTAATGGTATATGTGCCTTAATATGTAATGCTTATAGTCCTCTGTCTGCTGAGTTAATATATTTGGGTCTGATTTCTTTGGACGTTATCCTGAAAATCCTACATTCTTGCATGTTTGCACTTATGTATGCTTCTTTAACAAAAAGTTTGAGCATCTATATATCTCTCCACAGATGATTGGTCTGACAAAGTCAACTTCTGGAACTGCTTTTGTTCAAGGTCTGGACATCAACACACAGATGGATGAAATATATACCAGCATGGGAGTCTGTCCACAGCATGAGTAAGTCGTGATTTATGCCTGATCTGTCAAGAAGGCTAACATTTTATTTCATGGTTTTATCCTTCATATATTTTGAACAGAAATAACTTCTTGACTTTTGGATATATTTTCAGCCTACTATGGGAAACCCTGACTGGAAGGGAGCATCTACTTTTCTATGGAAGACTTAAGAACCTGAAAGGTTCTCGATTAAGACAAGTAAGTTATATAAACATATACTGTTTTCTTTTTTAGCTTTCAGATTAAGCTAATCTGTTTCCCTTGTTTTGTGTCTCTAAAATCTCAAGGCAGTAGAAGAATCTTTGAAAAGTGTCAATCTATTTCATGGTGGGGTTGCAGACAAACGAGCTGGAAAGTATAGTGGAGGAATGAAGAGAAGACTTAGCGTTGCAATTTCACTGATAGGGGATCCTAAAGTAAGTCTTGAAACTATTTAGCACTTAACTGCAGGAGAATTTTCCTGGACATGATATCTTATATGTTGCATTCATTTTCAAACTCCATCTAGGTTGTTTACATGGACGAGCCGAGTACTGGACTTGATCCAGCTTCAAGACATAATCTTTGGAATGTTGTGAAGCGGGCAAAACAAGATCGTGCAATCATCCTGACAAGTATTCTCTTTTCCTCCCATATGTTTTAATGTATTATCAACATAGACTGGATAATGACCTCTTCTTCGTCTTTAATTTGCTCACGAATTGCTTTTATATCAGCACATTCCATGGAAGAGGCGGAGGTTCTGTGTGATCGCTTAGGAGTGTTTGTAGATGGCAGCTTGCAGTGCATAGGAAACCCAAAAGAGGTACTATAATTTTTCTGCCTTAGTATCAATAACATTCATAGAGCATCATTGTATAGATACTTGTTTTTCTAGTCTCTTTCTAAATGTCAACACTTGTTACTATAATGGTGAATTACAGCTGAAAGCTAGATATGGAGGATCCTACGTGTTTACAATGACAACATCTTCGAATCATGAGGAAGAGGTGGAGAACATGGTGCGGAGTCTCTCCCCAAATTCTAATAAGACTTACCACCTCTCCGGGACCCAGAAGTTTGAGTTGCCGAAACAGGAAGTCAGAATTGCAGATGTATTTCGAGCTGTTGAGACTGCAAAGAGCAAGTTCACAGTTTTCGCATGGGGTCTAGCCGACACTACTTTGGAGGATGTCTTCATCAAAGTGGCACTCGGGGCTCAATCCTCCAATGTCTTGGCTTAGTTGCCATAAAATAGTGGCCTGCTCCTTCTGTATGTCCAATCTGTTTTGTTTCTGAACTGTTCTTTCTTACTTTTCTTATAGCTGATACAGAAATAGGTTCGTATTTGTAGTATTACTAGTATATAATCTCTCCTATTGATGTATAGAAATAAGTAAAAGAAACATTCATATTACTTTTACAGACGATACGGAGTATACAATGAAATTTATACGTAGAATTTAGAAGTTCATCATTGAAATCTGTACTTGCGTGTTGGCCCTGTATTCAAATTCCAAATTCGTGTGCTTTGTTCCATGCAGCAAATGTTTTTTTTTCTTTTAGTTTAGAGAATACCATATTTAGTAAATGGATCATGCCAAATTTGGGTATAATTCACTATTATTACCAGACACATAGGGTCTGAAGTCTGAGAACAATGTATACCAGTAACAGAACCATTGCAGATAGTGATGTCAAAAGCTGAATATTTGGCCATCAATTAGGTTTATATATCTAGTGAAGGAGGTTAAATAGGATTTATTTGTGATGGTTAATTGGAGAGTCAAAACCAACAGTCAGGCTTTACCTCAGGAAACTTGCTTAATTTAGCAACAAAAGATTGTATAATGAAGAAACAGTATGGAGTCTCATTTTTTTCTTCTCTCTTTCCACATTTCTTTTCCTCCTTTGAAGACTTTAAATTCAAGTTCCGATTAGGCAGAGAGTTTGGTTTTCTTGAGTATCAAGTTAGAATAGGTTTAAAACTAGATTGAGCAATGGCGGAAATTATCGGTAGCCCAGCTAATTTCTAGAGTCAGTCCAATGCTTTACTCAGAAAGAACTTAACATTTCAGGTAATTTCCTATCATTTCTATAGTGAAATTGAATTAATTCGAGTTTAACAAAGCATGGTATACATGTGTTGTGGATTTCATGTACAGAAACAAAGAATGTGCGCCAACATTCCACTCATTTTAATACCAGGTTTCTTCTGCGTGCTCTTCTCTTCCCTTCAAGCTGCGGCAGAATTTTTTACAGCCAGAGAGATCTCAAAGGCCTGCAAATCAGAGTCGGGGGAGCTGCCTCTGACCCTTGAAAAAGCAGCTGCAGCTGCAGAGTGTGCAATCAGTTCGCCTACAGAATGGCCTCCCTTGTTACAAATACCGGAACCTGGTACTCGTGCTGTCCGAGCCAGTTTCTTTCCCTTTACAGACTTGCCAGATGAGTCATGCAGGAAGACAGAATGTCCGGTGACAATCTTAATGACCGGGAATAACCAGACAATAGCACAAAGTAGTAACATTGTTTTCTCGCTTTTCTTGCCTAACATGTTAATGTGTTATATTAGCTAGCACATTATGGTTGAACTACTAATTAACTTTATCCTCTGGTAGGATTGGCTACACGGCATGTTGCCGGCTGGTTCGTTCCCAGCAAAGTCCTCCGGCAATGGAACAGATTGGTCTACAACGGTCATGGTACATAGCTATAATCTTGTCATGCATTCAACTCATTAATTGCTATTCTTCTCTTTAATTTTGTTTTGTTATTTTTCTTCAGGTATTCTGAACAAATTAATGTGCGTATAGGGTTCAGTAGCAGATCTTCTATCAACATATAACTCGGATCCTGCTTTCATTTTGCCGGGTGCCCTTATCTACAATCTGCAGCAGCAATGCCCGGACGGAGAGGACTCTATGCAAAGGGCTAAACTTCAAGTATCTAAAAATACCTCCTATGAGCGATGTAAGAACTCTTAATTAAGCCTTGACTTGCAGGGTATTTTTCTTTAGCTGTAACATCATGAACCCGTTTTCCAGAGGATCAGATGACTTTGTCCATCATTGTCTATAATATTCATACATGCCTTCATTGATCTTGTTTTCTTGTCTGGAATTATGTAGATGTTCAATGTCTCCCATGTTTGCATTTGTGGTGGAATAGTTCTTCTGACATGAACAATGAGCTGTACAAAGGTTACAGGAAGGGGAATTCAGAGAACAAGATTAGTGAAATACTTGCAGGTTAAATTTGCATCTATTTTTATTGATATGTACGTGTTAGTCTCTGATGTGATAGTTTTTACATATACATGGCTTTATGCTCCATCATTCTTCGTAACTTTGGATCATGTAGGGCAGTACTGACAATGAAAGTTTTCTTGCAGCCTACGATTTCTCAAATACGGATGCAAAGACTTTTAACATGAGCATATGGTACAATTCATCAGGAGATAACAGTTTGCTGCGGATTTCATGCTTAGTCAATATGGTATTCGATCATAATACCCAAAATATTGATGTGTGTTTTCCTCTAAATTTGTTTAAAAACAACTATACAGTTCTAATAGTTGTCGGCTTGTTTAATATTTGCAGGCATCAAATGCCTACCTTTGAAATCTAAAAGGACCTTGAACATAAATTAAGTTCGACTTTGTGAAAGAAATGCCTAAGGGTCAAACTGTTATCAAGATGGACATTTCGTCTCTTTTTGGTACAGTGTTCTTTACCTGGGTTGTTTTGCAGCTTTTCCCGGTAAGCCTAATAATAATTCATGATTCATATTGAGAGAAAGTTCTGTGGTGCATTCATACGTAAAAGTAGACACATATGATAGAAATATGGACCAAGATTCGTCTACTTGATGTATCGAACTCATCTTCTTCTCTATCGATTGCTAATAAGTAAAATTTATATGCTGTTATTGTAGGTTGTGCTAACGTCTCTGGTTG
The DNA here is from genome assembly GCA_946800695.1 of Geum urbanum. Taxonomy (NCBI): domain Eukaryota; kingdom Viridiplantae; phylum Streptophyta; class Magnoliopsida; order Rosales; family Rosaceae; genus Geum; species Geum urbanum. Next base: position 48,814,905 of record OX327012.1, on the reverse strand, counting down.
ATGAGAAACAAGAAAAACTGAGAACGATGATGAGAATGCATGGCCTCGGTGATGGGCCTTATTGGCTTATTTCATATTCTTATTTTTATGCAATATCCACACTCTACATTCTGTGCTTTGTTGGATTCGGCACACTTGTAGGTACTTAATCATGTAAATTTACAAATAGCCTTTAGTAAATTACGACAAACGTGCATGCTTTGTGCCTAAGAATGTCTGTTTCGATCACTAAGTTTCTTCTGTACGTATGATATAAATTACTGCAGGGTTAAACTTCTTCCGTGCAAATGACTATTCCCTCCAGTTTACATTTTACTTGCTCTATGTAAACTTGCAAATAGCGCTGGCTTTTATATTCTCTTCAGCGTTTTCAACCACCAGGGCTGCTACAGGTTACACACACACACACACACACACACACACACACACACACACACACACACACACACACTGTCGAGTACTTTTTCTGTATCAGCATCTGTAATTCTGTTTCTTGCTCATGTCTAAAACGACATCATTCTGATGAATGCAGTTGTAGCTTACTTTTTCGTCTTTGGAAGCGGACATCTTGGTGGCTATTTCTTTCAATATCTTCTTTCAAGTGATATGGCAGTGCCTTGTAAGTGGAGATTTGTATTTCTGAAAGTTGATGAATTAGGGTAGCATTTCTACGTACATAGCTCATACGCACTTTATACTTGTGCAGAAGTTTGGGTCATTCTTCTGGAGCTATATCCTGGCTATACCGAGGCTTATACGAGTTTGGGCAGTATGCCATGGAAGCGAAAATCATGGGGTCTCATGGTATGGGATGGGGGAATTTGAATGACAGATTGAATGGTATGAAGGACGTTTTGATCATCATGGTAACCGAGTGGGCTGTGCTGTTGATTCTTGCATTCTACATAGATTAAGTTGTAACATGTGGGAAATCTCCTTTGTTCTTCTTGCGAAAGAAGAGCACAGCAGCAAATCTCCATAGCCCTACATTACCGAGGCAAGGATCTAAAATTTTTGGTGAAATGGAGAAACCTGATGTTGCTAAAGAGGCTAGTAAATCAAGGTTTTATAGCTAGCTAAGGTTTTGTTTAGAGCTTGATCCATTTGCACTTTTACTAATTAATTCATATATATGCTGTATTCATGTCCTCAGAGAGAAAAGGTTGAGAAGCTGATGGCAGGCAAAGTATACAAGTCATGTTGTGATATGCAACAACGTAAAAACGATGTATCCGGGAAGAGATGGAAACCCCGAGAAGTTTGCTGTGAGAGGAGTGTCTCTTGCTTTGCCTCAAGGTGAATGCTTTGGCATGCTTGGTCCTAGTGGTGCAGGGAAAACCTCTTTTATTGAAATGGTATGTACTATCCAGTACTATAGTGCTTAATTAACAAATATAATATGGGAATTTAAGTTTGATATTCGTTTGGACAGATTATTGGTCTCACAAAGCCAACTACTGGAACAGCTTATGTCCAGAGCTTGGACATTGTAACTCAAATGCATGAGATATACAACTGCATTGGTGTTTGTCCACAACACGAGTAAGCAGATCAATCTTTCCTAATGTTTTTGGTTTCAATTCTGTTTTCTCAAGCTGCATATATGGGTTTGATCTAATTATAGTTAGTCTTGGTTATGTGTATCTAGGCTACTATGGGGGACTCTAACAGGAAGGGAGCATCTACTTTTTTATGGGAGACTCAAGAACCTCAAAGGTTCACCTTAACCAGAGTAAGTCCCATATCTATTAGACACCCCCTCTACTACATACACACATGTAGTTAAATTTGCTGAAGAAGAATTGTTGATGGCTGATGAAGGCAGTGGAGGAGTCTGAAGAATTTGAATCTATTTAACGGTGGTGTTGCTGACAAACAAGCACAACAATATAGTGGAGGTATGAAGAGAAGGCTCAGCGTCACCATCTCACTCATAGGGAATCAGTGGAGGTAAGTTCACCATCATCACAACTCCATCTGTTAGGATCAGTTGAGCTAAGTTAATTACGTTGCGCATTAATTCATATGTAGGCAATATACATGGATGAACCTAGTACCGGACTTGATCCAGCTTCAAGAAACACTCTGTGGAATGTCATAAAGATCTCTACGCAAGGCCGTGTCATCTTCCTAACCAGTTCTCTCTCTATCCCCCTTACAGATTTGTGAGCTCAATAAATTTATTATCTCCATATTGACTATATACTTTGCATATGATATTCAAGAAACACTAAACGAAAACTGATTCTTGTCATCTGATGTTTCGAAATTGCATCAATACAGTTGAAGGGCAGATATGGAGGATCATATGTGTTCACTATGACAACAAATGCATGTCACGAACAAGAAGTGGAGAGCATGGTAAGTAAGCTGTCCCCAAATGCCAACAGGGTATACCACCTCGCCGGAACACAGAAGTTCGAGTTGCCAAAAAGTGAGGTCAGAATTGCAGATATGTTCCAGACAGTGGAGCAAGCAACGAGATTATTTACAGTCTATGCTTGGGGCCTGGCTGACACTACATTGGAAGATGTCTTCATTAAGGTTGCCGGTACAAAAAAACTTGAATCCAAAGTTTTGAGTAGAGATAATTTGATCAAGTGCAAGTGATGCGTAGTCTTGTACATGTAAAAAGGTAAGAGAGACTAGTGAGAAAGGGTAGATAGAGGGGTGTGAATGTGTGATGCATTATTTCTTTCAACAAAATCTGAAAATCATCTAACAATTGTATGAAAGAAATCAAAGAATAATGCCCTATTTGGCAATATCAACACCAAAATAGAATTTCTAGCCAAAATTTATTAGAATATTGTAGTAATTAATTTTGTGAGTGTTCTATTCAAGATTAACCACTGTATTTGGTGTAGGAGTCACGTGATATTACTTCCAAAAATATGATCAGAGTTTGAATCACCATAAAACCGTATGCAAATATATTCGGAGAAGTAAATAATTGAGAAAAAAGAAAAGGTCAAGAAAAGAAAATAAAAGAAAAGAGAAAATTCAACAAACAATATCTCAATTTTTATATATTTTAAATATATACTTCAATTTTACAAAATATTAGAACCATACTCCAACTTTTAATCTCGACCCAAAAATCATATATGCCGTTATTTTATTCCGTCTTACTCTGTTTCAATATTTCTTTATTCCATCTTATTCCGTTTCAAGTTGTATAATTTCAATGACATAAGAATTAATAATATGTATAAAATAAATAACGGTATGTGATTTTTGGGTCAGGATTAAAATTTGAGATATAATTATGATATTTTATAAAATTAAGGTATGAATATGTAAAATGAATCAAATTGAAGTATGACTTTTCCAAAAGAAAATGGGGTCTTACAAGTCCGTTCATGGATCAAAAGTCACAAGAGGAGAGTCAAAGATTGACAGACCCAAAATCAAGGACAGAGCAAAACTAGCAAGCACATTAACCACAAAGCAGTTGTCTCGATAGGTATGCACAATCTCACAATCTCCATAAAACCTGAGGGATGGATAAGAAAAACAAAAAACATTAACATGTTGAACACCCGCAGTTTTGAATTCCAATGTTCTTATCTTTCTGACTAGTAACAAAGCACATACATACCTGTAATTGGTTTACATCCTTATCTTATCCACAATCATTGTTTTCCTTATCAAAAAAGTTTCATTCTAAATAAATTTGATCATCCAAATCTCCTCTGTATATTTTTGAATCACACAATTAGCTAGGTATATATTCTGCTGGTGCAGTCTTTGTTGCTAACTTGTTCATCTGCAATGGCCAAGATATCTTTCTTTTGGTGCTTTCTTTTGCTGCCTTTCATTCTCAAAATCTCTGAGGCAAATGATGAAAAGGTTGGAGATATATATGAATTGAAGAGAGGAAATTTCTCTTTGAAGCTCACGAATTATGGTGCAACTGTGCTCTCTGTTCTTCTTCCTGATAAGAACGGTCAGTATCTTCAATACTTTTCGAAATATGCATACTCTAATTCTCTCATTGTATAATTTTTTTTCCTCTTTATAATCACAGGGAAGATAGATGACGTTGTTCTTGGCTTTGATTCACTTAAAGACTACACAGTGAGTTCATACATTTCTAGCTTTCATTAGGCCTCCTAGTATAGTGAAGAGGCTAATCCTCTGTTTGGTACTATTTGCAGAATGACACAACCTACTTTGGAGCCATCGTTGGACGTGTTGCCAACAGAATTGGTGGAGCTAAATTCTCTTTGGATGGTAACAACTACAAGTTGGTTGCTAATGATGGAAACAACACTCTTCATGGTATGTACACACTTATCATCATTTTTCATTGCCAGTACGTTTTGGTATTAATTTGTTAGTAACTTTTTAATTTATGTATCTCAGGCGGCTCTAAAGGATTCAGTGATGTTGTGTGGAAAGTAAAGAGTCACAAAGAAGATAGTCACATAACATTCACCTATGATAGTTTGGATGGTGAACAAGGTCCATATGATTTACTTGCTCGGTTTTACAATTTGTCAGTTCTGATCTGGTGATCAATAAATTTTGGGATTAGTTGTGGTTAATTACTGTTAACTGTTAGATCTCAATCTAGATCTAACGACTTATAATAAATTGTCTTCCAAATATTTTTTAATCACTTACCATTAGATGTAGATTTAATGCAATTGACCACAACTGACCATAGAATTTATTGACCACCACATCACAATACTACAATTTGGTTATGAACTACGTAATTATATGTATGTGTAAGAACAATGCCAATGACATAGTTGCCGGACAATGCAGGCTTTCCTGGTCAAGTTTCGGTCTCGGTGACATACATTCTGATCACAACAGACAGACTAGGTATCAAAATGGTAGCCAAGTCTCTAACCAAGGCCACACCGGTGAACCTAGCCCACCACACCTACTGGAACCTCCGCAGTCACACCAGCGGCGACATTTTGTCACATAAAATCCACATTTTCGGGTCCAACATTACTCCGGTGAACAAACAACTCATCCCCACCGGTGACATTGCCACTGTGAAAGGCACACCTTACGATTTCCTCGAGCCGCGAGAGATCGGTAGCAGGATCAAGGAGCTGCCTCAGGGCTATGACATCAACTATGTTCTTGACCCTTCAAGCCCCTTGCATTTGAGGAAGGCTGCAATGTTGCATGACGCTGTTTCGGGACGAAGATTGGAACTTTGGACTAACCAGCCAGGGGTGCAATTCTATACTAGTAACATGTTGAAGAATGTGAAAGGAAAAGGTGGATTTGTGTACAAGGAGCATGCTGGTGTGTGCTTGGAGACACAGGGCTTCCCGGACTCGGTTAATCACCCTAATTTCCCTTCACAAATTTTGAATCCAGGAGAAACTTATCTGCATGTAATGCTTTATAGATTCACATCTCACTAGTGATGTATGTCACCACTGTAATCAAATAAGCTCGATTTTGTTAGAATAGTTGTACCATACCAGTCATGTTCTGGTGGTCAATGATTTCGTGGTCAATCGTTGTCAGTTACCGTTAGATATCTATCTAATAGATGATATGATATATTAAGTTTTCTTTCAATTATTTTTTAATTATCTAATTATATGATTGCTGTTAAAATCACTGACCACCAGGACTAATAGTTGTACCGATGGATTTTGAATCTAGATTTTCAGTTATAGTGATCTTCAACCAACAACATACGTAGAACGTACCTCAAAATAGGTAAATTTGAAGCCAAGTTTTCAAAGAAGACATCATTATAAGATGAAACGTAAGTTGTATTTGTATTAATAATGTTCATTTATCTACTTACGTATATATACAATTTCATGGTTCTGCAGACAAATTCTAATGACATAACCAGAACAATGAAACAGTAGTTGCGTCATGCGTATACGGCTGCCGGCATTTCGTACCGACACACCGGGCAACGGTTGCTCTCCTCCAACCAACTCACTATACAATTTTCATGATACACATGCATGCAAGGCATGCGAGTCGCTTCACCGCCTCTTTGAAACTTGTCCAAGCACACCGTGCATTGCTCTTCGCAACCTTGGATCTTCACCCTCTTTAGCATCTCTTGAATTGCCGACTCTCTTGTGGGCACGAACCTTATGACATGGTCAAGAAAAGTCTGGTACTTGTTCTTGTTCTTGTTCAACTTGAAGATGCACTACCATTGGAATAGTCTTCTTCAAGTGCATTCTGTCAGGATCATCGGCCATCTTGCGTGCGTGAGTACAAATCTTTTCGATCATCGATGGCTGAACTTGTAGGGGAACTCCTATGTGAGAAAGAATGGAAGATAAGAAAGACCATGAGGATAAATAGTGGTAGTCCGCGGTGAACGTGTAGAACTGCAGAGGTTCACCGGGTGCAATGGAAGCATAAAGATCAATCCAGAACTCAGGTTCAGATGAAGATGTGTACTCTTCGTCATCAGATTGGTCGGTTTCTGGTGTCCATACCTCACAACTTGACATATCTTGAGAAAGAAGAAAAGAAAAGGCACAGAGAGTACTTTGATCAGAGGAGAGGATTATTGGGAATATTGGAGCGGCTATTATCTTTATATATACTGTGCACTAGTAGGTTCGGATTTTTTTTTACGGTAATTGAGAGGCATTATATTAATCCCAATAGGCAAATCATACATTATGTAATAGAACGCCCGTAAGGCTCGAGAGAATTGAACTACTGTCGCACTAATCTAAACGACCTAAACTAGTACAAGAACACATGATTTGAAGCAATAAGCACCAAAAAGTAACCAAGTAGCCAGGATAATGTCTTCTCAAAAGGTGAACACCAACACGGGTAAACCAAGATAATATTCGCTTCTATACAGAAACTTCACGTGTTGGGCTCCCAAATTCGGTTACAAAAATGGCCCGAAACTGTTGAAGCTTTGAAAATGAGGAGGCCCTCCTAAGGCCCAGTTCCCATTTTGGCAATCAAACTTGGCCGCAAGAGTAGCCATGCCCAGTTCCATTCTACACGACATGTCGCCGCGCACCTTCGAAAGAAACCGGTCCCCGGTCGTTCCCCTCTCCGACCAACCCAAACGATGGAGGGAGCGTCTGCTCGAACGCAGACCACGTGGGGAGGACGGGGACACCTCTTAGTGTGCTAGGAGACCACGTGGGACCCGACAGGCTTCTCCGCCAGTGGAGGATGCCGCGAGGCCAAATCGAGAGAGGGAAAGTTCCAAACCCTAGCGGAGCCATGATGTATAATTAGTTAAGTTTCAACTACTGATTTGTTTGAATAGTAGGTTCGGATTTAGATAACAGTTACTAAAGAATATTTTGTTTCTCGATTTGTGATTTGCAAAGCATCTTTGGTTAAGGAAAGGAGTGACTTGAAAGCTAAGGATAAAGGCGTTATTAAGTTGTCTCTGTCATAAGTAATAGAAATAGTTTCCTGTTTGATGTAGGAGAAAAGGTATAACTTGAGATTTGTTCATTGTTTCCAACCATCTGATTCACATCTAACATATTTTCAGCAACTGTATTTACTGTAGAGAATATAGAAGCACTTTTCTATTCATCTTCCCAACACAACAGAAAAAGGAGGTGCCACAAATAGACAAACATTAAAATGTATTAGTGAGTCAAACATTATCACAAGTCGATGAAAGGTAGAACCCTATTGTCAGTCACTAAGAACCAGAAATTTATCCACAAGTACAAAGATAATGGGATCACAACCATCACTAACAGAAAATATTGAAGCGTAAGTCTATCAAACCCCAGTGGATGAAAGTTGAGTTCAATGAGCCGAGTGTGCCGCAGTTGTCTTCTTGAAATCAATCTTGTCAACCTTAACCTCCCCATCAATGAGTTCATAAACATAGACCACCACACGAAGGCCATCAATGTCCATAAGGACAAAGCTCGGGTTGACATCATAGGTAATGCTGCTATAGGCGCCACTGGCCGACCCAGGGTTTATAACAACACCGCCTTCGTGCTTATAGGCTGTGAATTGATGGGTGTGACCAGTGACAAGGATATCTACATCCAACTGTCTCTGAAGCATGGCTAGCGAGTCTAGGTCTCCCCATGGAATAACCTACAGAACCAACTCCTTATATTTAATTCTCACACGGTAATATATGAAGAGATCTAAGAACAAATTGTTGACTCATGACTTCTTCAAATAAATGGCAAAATTTAATGGCAACTATATACTGCATCAAATTGCCTTCAGTCCAAATTGTATCACAAATGGCAACTATCTGACTAATAAAATTCAGATTAGTGATCCCCCCTAAACAAAAAGAAAATATGGTAGCAGACTTATTTCTTCTATCAGTCCTATGAAACAAATACTAATTACCCCATCAGGAACTACGATTCTGTGTCTACTTTTCTTCTAACGTCTTTTCATAAAATTTACAAAGAGAACAATGCAACATGCAACTGCTCTCTTCGAACAGATTACATGACATCGAGAAACAGTAATATCCATCGTATAACAGGCAGTGCGGGATGAGGGGTATTCAAAACTGGGAACATGACTGAAGTGATTATCAAGCTTATAATTTAACAGGACACTTGTCCTGCGAGGAAGAGACAGGTGGATGGAGAGGAAAATATCATTTTGAGGTAGGTAAAACGAAATAATATAACATGACTACCATCTGCTTAGTAATAGGTCAAAACCAATTTCAGAACATTCTAATATCCACATACTGCAACTTTGAAGGATAGAGATAAATATAAGCGAAAAGATAGAAAGAATTTAAACCTGATGACCGTGGCATAGTCCCAACTTAAATTGACCAATAGTCAGTGTTTTAGTCTCTGGATATCGTGTCTCTTCATCATACTCACCTCGAGCAATATGCAAGTCCGGACAGAGAGTTTTCAAGTAGTCATGAACTTCCTGAAATTAGTAGCAAACTTCTGAGCAACGAAACAAAAAACATATTCAGTGATGTTTTACAGTATAGTAAAGTAGAACAACGGTAACTGCCAAGCCCAAACCGGATTGGATCATACAGTATCTATGCTCAGTTAGCCATATCTTATTATGTAAAAACCTCCTCTAGAGTAAACATACAAATTCAAAGGTATGGTCATGTGCAACAATCAAGCAACACTAATAAGAACAAGTGCAATGCACTCAAATACACGAAATCCATGAACAAGTAAGTCTAAATGAGAACCACATCGGAAGGCCTATCCTACTCAAAGCTTTCCTCAGATTAAACCTCAGCAAAACCAACTTAAACATGCATATCAATACAAATAAGCAAAAACCCAAGAACCAAAATTGAAGGGCATGACAAAAAAAAACCATAGATAGATAGAAAGATTCATACTTTGATACAAAGATTCCCGGTGCAAATTATGTGCTGGATCTTGCCAGGAACAAGCATGGACTTAAACTTTGCAGGTAGATCAGGTGCCCTGTGGGGTATGTGCAAATCCCCCAAGGCCAAAACCAACACCATTCTCGCTCACTCGAGCCAATCACTCAATACCCACCTCAGCAAATCTGCGCATATAATGAACCCAGAAATTTTAACTACGAAAAAACATACTCGAATAATCATACATATTCTCCATTGGGCAATGAACTAGTGGTGTTTCAGTGATTACAAAGCGATTATATAAACAGGGTCGAGATCGTTACCGGAACTGTTGATGATGAATTAATGATCTTGCAACACAAGCCTTGTTCGTTCGTTTCTTCTTCTTCTTCTTCTTCTTCTTCTTCTTCTTCTTGTTGCGCAATCGGTTTTGTCTGTCACTTTGTCAACGAAGTACGCAGCGACGTCGTTTTATGGGTCTTTTGTCCTCTAAAATTATTCTGTCACTTTCTCATGATTCAGGCTCAATGGGCCCTTGCTAATTTAGTTCGACAATGAAAAGAGAGTGAACAAGCCCAATAATAGCTCATAAGAGTGTTAAATCGGTCGCACAGTGTTGTTTTGGTCGTCAATTACCTCACGATCGATTGCCGTTATATCTATATTCAACGATAAAAATAAACAATTTAAAATAAATTTATCGGTCTCGGCATTCTTCAATTGAGCAAAAACTAATCACAAAGTTATTTCATATATATATATATCCTATCCAGAGCGGAGCTCTGCTTTTAAAAAATAGAGCGAAGTTTTGATTAATTAATAAAATTGCTTGACGATTGAAACCAAGAGTCCTTTAGATTATCGAAGGAAGAACATGTTTGCAAAAGATCATCTCAATCGGAGATGATTTGACCAAGATTGTTCATCCAATATAGTTTAAAATTTTAATGCGATAATCAAATGGTCAAATCATCTCCGATTACGCTAATTTTTTGTAAGCATGATCGTCTAATAGTAATTTAAAGAATGAGTGGTTTCAATTGTCAAACAATTTTGTCAATCTTGTGAAAATTGAAGTTTCGCTCCATTTTTTTAAAGTGAATCTCTGCTCTGGATAGGGACTATATATATAATATGAGAATTCTCTAGTGTACAATGATAATCGCAGGCTCGATCGATCACCATGTAACCAAACATTTTGACACGTGATTATTGCTATATATGTGGTGCATACATATTCGACTTTCAACATGGATCATATAGCTAGGTACGGTATGGAACGTCAGTGGCGGAGCCAGGAAAATATTTCGGAGGGTGCCGAAAAATGAATATATATATATAATACTATATTTAATATATAAAAAATAACAAAATGTTTCACAAAATAATAAGACAATACAAAAACAAGAAAAAATAAATCTTCAAAAATGACACTCGTCTTTCTCGCATGTCACGAAAGTCATCTATGATCATGTCGATGCTAAAATTTTCGACAATTTCCTTCGCAATATATAAAAGCAAAGAGTTTGTCAAAAAATTCATTTTTCATTTTGTTGCGAAGCCTAGTTTTGACGATGCGCATAGCATAAAAGGATCGCTCTGTTGTTGCAGTTGAAACAGGAAGAGTAAGTACTAGTTTACTACTCGGTAGATAAGCAAATATGTAGATGGTCTTCTAGTCTTCACAAGCCATTGTGACAAATCTGATATTGTTGACAAATCTTTGAACTCCAGAATATGAAGGACATCGATTATTATCAAAATGTTGAAGTTGTCTTCGTAACGGAGATGTTTTGGCGGTCCTATTTTTTTATAATTGATAAGCTTAGACCGGTATAGACTGGCCTTGATATATGCTCGAAGAACTTCATCACGCATATTAACAAGATAATCTAATATTTGTGCCCGAAGTCCTGGATCATGCTCTATAGCCGTAAGATCAAATTCACTATCATTAATTTCTATTCTTCTTTTCTTTTGACGATCTTGAATACTACTAGAGTCTCCTGACACTAGTGTACTTTGAGAAGTAGAAGGTTGTCCTGACGTTGATGCATTAGCTTGCGAATTTTAGATATTCTTTCTTTTGAGAAATCCATTAAGAGTACTTTATTTTTTCATCTTTGTAAAATAACCAGAACATATATAACTCTCTCTCACTTTTTTGATATTAACCAAAACTTTTGTTGTGTATGTATAGGCATTCTTAGTTTTTATCGCATCCTAATCAATGTAGATATATGAGTTGAGTTCAATGAGTTTAGAACTCCAAATTCAAAACTGTCACGTTTTGATCTAAAAAAATTAGAATTAATTAAATATCATTATCTCTAAATAAACATGTTGCTGAATGTGATTGGTGACAATTAAAATAAGAGGGACCACTTAAACTTGACTTCTCAACTCCTTCATAATCAAACCAAATTGCATATAAACTTTCGTTCTCAGCAAAAGGTGAGGGGGTGTCACGACTCCCATTGGCCCCTACATACCTCCGTCACTGGGAACGCCCTTTGGCGCATGATCGTTTATACAGTAAGATTTGCATGTGAAATTGCAAAATTTTGTGGAAGCAGCAAAAGTCAATGTTTGCTTATCCCTTGCAGCTTTTGATGCTTATTTTGAGTAGTGGAAATGGAGCAAGGGCAACCCATACTTCTACTTACATACACAATTGTGTAAGATACATAAGATTAATTGAGAGCTTAATTACATATATGAGCCCATACTCCCACTGAATTAACAATTAGATCTTTAAAGTTTAAAATTTTACACCTTGCACAGTTGCACGTACTTTCGATTAAACCTAAGTTTAAAAAGTTTAGATATTTACTGCGTGCACGTACTTTCCATCAAACCTAAGCCATATGTAACAATCTAGCTATGTATAAAAGTTAGTCCAGAAGAGTATTGTGTCAAAATTCCATATGCAGTTGCATGTTCATGATCAGTCCAGGCAGAAGAAAGATGGGATGGGATTTGTGAAGAGAACTGATATATAATCGAGTCCCTTTATTATATGACCTTGAATTACAAACACACGTACAGCAGTAGTACTAGTACAGCGTTGCTATAAGGAAATCAAGGATCTTCTAGATCGACCACGATCATTAATTATACAGCAGCTATATATAGCCTTAGACTACTGAATAAAAACCCTAGAAATCGAAAATAGCTTGAGAAAAACAGATCAAATTGAGAAGATCATCAAACGATGCATATTACATAATGAAGTAGTGAAACTCATGATCATCATCATCTTCTAAACTGTGCGTCGAGTGAAATAACTGGCGTGGTGGTCTATTGCGAAAGTAAGCTCCTGATCACAGCTGCTTGGGCAGTGTCAGTTGTAGCCAATAGCTCAGAAAGTCTCTCGCTTAAGTCATCCACCTCTCTGTGCAAGTTTCTTATATAGTTGCAAGTTTCCTGTAACACCGTTGATGCTGAAACCTGCACATTATTAGGAATCTCCGATTAATTAAACTTAATTATCGATCTAACAAAGTCGACGGTAATTAGATTCTCTACAACTTCCAAAGCAGAAATTTTCTTTTCTACCCTCTCTTTTATTTATATTTCGATCAGATAAGTAAGAAACTGACTGAAATAACTTAGTGGCTAGCGACAAGATCGCCATATATATATATATATATATATATATTCTATTATAGCTTTCGATATTATGATACATAGTTTGTGATAGTTGCTTCAGGCTAGGGTTTTCTCTAACAGGAAAGAGAAGCTAGCTATATATATACCTGATCAAACGAAAATGAAAACGAAAGCTAATGACTAATTAATCAGAAGAAATGTAAACATTGCGGTGTGTATACCTTGTCGGAACGTCGGCTGTTGCGAATCTCAGGAAGAAGCTGTTGCAACTTTGTGACAAGATCATTAATTTGATCATCGGAGATTCTGGCACCACCTGATTGCCTAGATCTTGATCTTCGGCTAGACATATTTTAAGGTTTAGAAGAGGAATAAGAAAATGAGAGTTGGCTGAGACAAATGGGAAGGAATTGAACTTTTAAGTGTCGGAGCTTTAAGTGATCGAGTAGGTGTGCGACTTATATATATAAGATAAAATGGCCGGCTAGGGAAGGAAAGACAGTATGTGTTGGGGAATGGAGATGGGAGCTAGTACGAGTTATGGAGCTAAGTTTAATTTCTTGAGAGCTTTGACAACGAACATGAGGAGGAGATGGGTCGGTGTATGTTTACAAAGACACTGAGGTGTGGGGATGTTGGGTAATGTTTGAAGACAATTGAATGAGAGGAAAGGGGTGCCTAACTCTCTATTTAAATAGGGTTTGAGAGAGAGAGAGAAGCTAGGTGAAAGAATCAAGTTGCAAGAGATACGCCATACTGTCCTCCCTTGATCGTGTGTTGTATTTCAATATGAGCTTTGGATCTCTCAAGTGATGATCGATCACTCTCTCCTCTAGCTAGCTTCGTCTGTGAGAAAGAGAAGGAAGAGACCCTAAAATAATAAAAATAAGAAATATCTGACGCCTTCTGTGTTGTATCAGTGTTGTGTGTCACTTGTGTTTTAGAGAGAGAGAGAGAGAGAGAGAGAGAGTGCAAAACTAGGGCTACGTAAACGTGAGGAGAGCGGTCCAAATTTTGACCAGTCAAATTAAGGTGATGAACACACCATGTTCTTGCGCCAAGCCGAGACGAGATAGCGGCACGTGGCATCTCTGAGCACCGACTCGATTCCCGGTGATTATGATTCATAACATTGATATGTTTATATGCTTTTTTTTTTCTCTTAATATGAAATCTATGATATGATGGTGAGCTCAGTCGTATTTTATATAATTTGAGCTTGTGGTGAGCTGAAAGCTAGCACCCGATATACTCTAGTTGTTCCTTCTCGCTAGCAATAGGTGATGCAAATCAAGCTTTCGCAAATAGCTAGTTCTAGCTTGCTACAGTTTGGGGTTACAGTCGAGCTTCATCGATCTTGATCGATCATTCAGGTGATCCGGTGCAACATTTTCATCGTCCACGAATTCTGAAGCACAGATATAACAATAGAAAACAGCTAGCTAGCTACTTAAAATGTAAATTATACTATATAGTACCACGAACTTAAGCACCCTATGCACAAGCACTTGCTGTGGAATCTTAAGTTCGTACTAATATCACATCAATGATCATATATATACATATATATAACAAAAACATATAGTGCAATGTAATGATCGAATTTCCAAAGCATGCACGTGCCCACCTCTAAATAATGGTGGCAACGAGACTAATTTATTAAGTACATTTAACGATAAACTTTAGGACGATCCTATTGGTTTGTTTTTTCATTAAGAAAAAAATTGTTCATAACATAAATTTTATCCATTTATTTCCCCCAGCCTACAAGGTCTCAACTGTATAGTTATATTATTCTTTAAACATCTCCATCACCTCTTATAAACTAATAAAAATTTATGTTTTACATAAAAAAAATCACATATTTTTGACTCCAACGATTCTTGTAAACTATATTTTATTCTATAAAAAATGAAAAGGAAAAAAAAAGAAATCTCTATATTTATAAAAAATTTAAAATTTATATATATATCCATAAAAAAATCTCTAAACTTATTACTCACTACACAACTCACTCTTTCTCCTCAAATATGATCGAATAAAAAAACATCATTTTTTCTCTCTCCCACGATTTATTTGAACTTTGATTTGATAAATATTTCATAGTTCATTAAATTATACAGAAAAATATTAATTTTTGAAGAATAAAATAGATGAGTTGTTGGAGTTTAGCCCAAAATATTAGAGATTTTGTGTTTTGCTATTGTATAATAGAGATTTTATACAAAAACTGTTGAAGATGCTCAAAGAAAGGACAAACCCTAGTTTAGCTAGTAAACTAAGATTAAGTCCTAACGACTGATCATAATCTGAGAAGTTCTACGGAAATTGTAATTTGACATAATTTTCCTTGCAACTGAGACAACCCAAAAACCTGCATGAAGATGACACTTCACAAACCAAATCCCACAAACAAACCATGGACCACCAATGTCCATCCAGATTTCTTAACAAATGATATAAAAAAACAGAAACTCAACTCAGGAATTTAAAAACATATTTATAAAGTGTTGGTTCTGAATATATACAAAGGGAAGTAAACTCGACTACTACTCGAGTAACTGAAAATAACATAATACAACTGGTATTCAAAGCTAGCGACTTCTATAAACATATACTACATATAAAATAGTCTGTCAGTGGACTGGAACCTACTGAATGAAGAGCTGGCAGGTGGACTCAAAGCCTTCGACGATACCACGCAAACTCAAGATTTACACTGCATCCTGGGCAACGGAAATCGAAAGGCCAAGGGAAAGACATTAATATATATATATATATAACATCAGAGTGAGTGGACAAAAATAACATAATCTGCGTAAAACGATAAAACTGAAATATCATGCATTTCTGTTGATTTTTGTGAAATAATGCGAGTTCAAATATAATAAACTGAAATTCAATGGAGATGATCGTTCGGGGTGTTTGCCCTAACTCAAAACAACTGTATGTATGAAAAATAAGATGATGAGTTCATCTAGGGTGTTTGTCCTAACCCAAGACAATCTGGGTCGGGCATGGTATTGATCTTAACCCGGTCCGACTTACTATTCGGGGATCAGTCGAATAGCTACGACTCAATGCAACTAAATGAACCATTACAAAGTAAAACTTCAAATAAATGCTCTGAAAATATACCGTAAAATGTAATACATAAAAATATGAACTCGCTATCGAATGTGAAAATAAAGGTCCACTCACAAGTCTGCGACTATTGCTGGGGTCTAGCAAAATTTTCTTCGTTGCTGGGGTCGTGATCACGATGTCATGTCCATAAGGATCACATAATATTAGAACACGTAAAACTATGGAAAAATTGGCGCTCAAAATAACCTTGAAAGTCCCGTAGAAGAATCCTACAATCCACCTCGGCGAAACTCCGCCATGGGCCATGTGCCTCCAGTGAAACTTCTCCGATTGAGGCAATCAACATCTCATTGGAAATCACTCAACGAGGCCAACAACTTTTGTAACTAGTCCAAGGTCCAAATTGACGACGTTTGGCCGAAATTTACGCAAGTAGGCCAGAAAACCTATTTTCGGCGACAACCACCAACGGCGGCGATCGACCCCTCAAAACCTTCATCTCCTTAAGTCTAACCTAACACCTAAACGTACGTGCCCAAACTCACCACTAATTCGCCAGAATTGGCTTTGAAATCCATGTCCCGAAATCGTCCCGAAAATCCCAATTCGTCGAATCTCATTCGTCGAGCCACGATGGAGTTCGTGACCACCCACAAACGAATCAAGGGAGGGAGAGCTCCTAAAACTCCCAACTCCCGATCTCTAAAATTCGCTGGAGCACCACCACCACCGTCGACAACTCCATGGGTAAAACCCAAATTGGGTGACAGTAAAAACCTGCATACACCTAAAAATATTCACAACACAACATCAAGCTAAGGAAGCTTCAAGATTCAATTTCCTACCTTAATCGACGTCGGAGGCGGCCCAAAAAGGGCAATCCGAACGGGTCGGGTTGAACGGCGGCGCGGGTCAGTTTTTTGGCTAACCGGGTCAAGCCCGAGTGATTTTCTGGTTTTGGTTTTTCTGAAATTTTTTATTTATACTCTTAAGCTCCTCAAATAATCAATGGCATAGATTCAATCTTATCGCGATCAAACAGTCGAGATTAAACCGACCAAAAATAATTCACTACCAGGAAACTATACTTAGGCAACGAAACCTTAATAGTTTCGTCGCATAAGTGGGACTTGGCCGACGAAATAGTTTTTGTCTCCCAAAGAACATTTTTTGTTGGCTAAGCAACACTTAGGCGATGACAAATTTCTTCGTTGCCTATGTATTTTCTTAGACGACGGTTCTCACAAGTCGTCGCCTAAGTGTGCACTTATGCGACAAAAAATGTCATTTCGTCGCCTAAGATGCACACTCAGATGACGCCCATTTGTTGTCATCGTCTAAGTATTACACACTTAGAGACGACGATACATATTTTGTCTCCTACGTGGACTCTTAGATGACGACTTGAGTCATTTGTCGCCTAACTTACTACCTAGGCGATGAAACTGTTTCGTCGCCTAACTGATAACCTAGGTGACGAAACATGAAACTTATGCGTCAAAATATTTCTTCGTCTAAGAAAGTCAATTATAAGATCTCTCGATCAGATTTCCTTATCTCCTCATCACTTCTCTATCTCTCTCTCCCTCTTAGCTAACTCTCTCTCCTCACTCAAAAAAACCCACCGCCGACGGCTAGCTCTGAATAATATCCGGAAAAAATTCATCGATCAAAACTCGATTTTTCAACTCCTGGAGTTCTAATTTTACCCACTTATCTCCTTATCGATGAAGGTATTAACTCGTTTCTCTCGATTATTTTTTTTAAAATTTAATATCGTACGTAATTACGTACTGTGATTAATTTTTACAGCGAATATATGGTACTTTCCGGTGATCTTAGCAATACTTCCATTGTTGTATTGCATTGTTAAGCTAATTGTACGCTATATCCTAATTGATTAATTAATTAGTTAATTAATTAATTGGTATATATGTTATAATTTGATTAATTAGTTAATTAAAACATGAGGTAATATATATAGTTAATATATATATGTTAGAATAATTAGTTGAAATATACACATATAATTATTGCATGTGTTTATATAAAGTTAATAATATAATATATAATTCATATATATATTAACTAGATTAATTATAGTACAAGATTAATTAATTCATTACAAGTACGTGTTATGTGCGATGCATTTGATAATATATATATATAAAGTATAATAGATTAATGAATTATTGGTTGAAAAATTATATAATTAATAGATCGATTTATTATCCTTACGCAGAAATATGGATAAGAGTTGGATACAGTTGGCGAACAGAAATGATGTGTGGTATATGGACGGCATCAGAGACTTTGTGAATTTTACGACGGAACATGCTCAGGGAAAGAAGCGTTTCAGGTGTCCGTACAGAAAATGTCTCAACTATCAGTTTGTTCCGTCTAACCTTATGGCTCAACGCCTGTATGAGCACGGTATGATGTAGAGTTACATTACGTGGAGCGAGCATGGTGAACTAGTAGACTTCAGCTTAGGGTACATTTACCATGGTGCATCATCCAGCGGTAGCGGCGGCTCTGCTTGGAACCCAACTATGGATTTGGTCCATGATATTTTTTCATAATTTAGTCATGATGGACACTAACATGAAGAGAGGGTTACGATAGCACTCAGGATGACACATTCCCCGCCGCCAGTTTGGCCAGTGACACTACAGAGATGGATATGTACAACAATATGGTATTCAAAGCTCACACCCCGGTGTACCCTGGATGTCCAGAGAATGTGTTGCAATATATAATGGAGGAAGTTCAGATAAAAGTGAAGAATAAAATATCAGATAATACTTTTGACAAAATACAGGAGCATATATGTAAGTTGCTACCTATCATCACAAACTTGCGAAAAGTCATTATAAGGTCAGAAAGATCTTGAGTAGCATCGACCTAAAGTATAGGAAAATTGATGCCTATATAATTGATTGTGTATTGTGTTAGAAATAGTATGAACATTTGGACTACTGTCACATATGAAACCAGTGGAGATATCAAAACTGGAATAGGAGGAGTTCGAAGAAAAAAATTCTTGTAAAGATACTTCGCTATTTTTCGTTGATTCCCAGATTGCAGCATCTATATATGTCTCTATACACAGCAGAGGCGATGAGATGGTACACAGAACAGCGAGTAGACGACGATGTGCTCCGACACGCAGCAGACGGGGAGGCTTTTAAACATTTCTACAAGGAATTCGAAGACTTTGCAGTAGAGGTTCGAAATATTATACTTGACCTATTTACAAATGGATATAATCCTTGGGGTAGTAACAACATTTCCGTCAGTACTTAGCCAGTTATTCTCATGTCGTACAACCTACCTCCGTGGATGTGCATGAACAAAAAATTTAATATCCTTACTCCGCTAATTCTAGGTCCTAAATCTTTGGGAAAGTATTTAGATATCTACCTTAGACCATTGATCAACGAGCTAAGGTAGACATCTAAATATTAGGTGGGAATATAGAGTTCCAACTTTTGACAAGTTCACTAACACGATTTTCATGATGAGAGAAATCGTCATGTATACAATCAACGATTTTCCTGCATATGGGATGTTGGCATCTTGCACAACCAGAGGATACAATGGTTGCCCTGGCTGTTTGGACAATATCAACTCCAGTTGGCACGTGGAGAAAGTATATTACCTGGTTCACCGTAGATGGCTTCCTTACGATCACCCATGGCAATAAGATGAGGCTCATTTCGAAAAGACAGTAGAGAATAATCATAAACCCCAATAGTGGTTTGGTGAAGAAATTTTAGAGAGGTTGAATAACTTCTATTTCGGTGTGTTGACCAATGACAAAAAAGTGAAGAGACTCAATCCACACCATCCACCCGATCTCAGTTATTGGCATCACCAAAGTATTTTCTTTGAACTGCCCTACTGGTCTAAGTTGAAACTATAGAATAACCTTGATGTCATGCACATAGAAAAGAATGTGTGCAACTGCGTAGTGGAAATAATTTTAGGTATTAAGTTAAAAACCAAAGATACTCCCAAAGCACACAAAGATCTGGAATCTATGAATTTGCGCCATCACTTGTGGTTGAGGAGGGATAAAAGAGGAGTGAACAACAAGATACTAGATGCACCTTACATGGCGAAGCGACACATAGGGGTTATGTATTCAGCTGGTTCAAGACTGTTCGTTATCCGTCTACTTATGCAACGAATATTATAGAAGCAGTTGACAAGGTGCAGCACAAGTTCATTGGTCTAAAGACTCATGACTATCACGTTATGCTATAACGTTTGATCCTAGTGATAATTTGACCATATTTTCCTTGTGACGTTGTCGAATCAGTAGTAGCATTGTGTAGATGGTGGCAGAGGTTATGCGCCAGAGAGTTGCAGAAGTCAGATGTCCTCGAACTTCAATACGAAATAGTGCACATCCATTGCAAATTAGAGAGGATTGTTCCCCCCTGCTTTCTTTGACATCATAATTCACCTTATGATCCACCTACCCCAACAGGTGCTCCTTTCTGGTCTGATCCACTACACTTGGATGTATCCTTAAGAAAGGTACGTACAATTATTTATAACGGTTGTTCATCATTTTTACATTTCTTTTTTTTTTGTGTTTCTTCTTTTCTTCAAATTATTAATTGTATGATTTTTGCCGACTACTCAGACAATATAAAGAATTTGTAAAAATAAATATGCCCCGGATGGCTCCATAGCAGAGACATACCTAATGCATGAGTGTGTTACCTACTGCAATAGGTACCTCAAGGATCCAGTCCAGGCTAATCCAAATGTGGTCCACAATCTTTCAGTCGTCATAAATTTTGTACGACCGTTTAAAGAAGTATTAAGGGAAAGATCAACTAAAGAGGAACTTAAAGAAATGCATTGGATAGTATTGCGAGACTGTTAAGATGTTGACCGTTACATGAAGTACTACAAGGAGTACATTCAGACGATTAAACCGGACAAGAGTCCTGCTTGGGTTGAAAAGATGCTTAAGAATAAGTTTCCCGATTATTTCCAACAATGGGTACGTATTTTTAATTATTTTAAAAATCTTTTCTCATATATAGTACGTATGGCATTTGATATTTGTTTATGCAAAGTGTTTTGCTTTAGTTTATGTATGCAGGTTTTTGGTTTCCTTTATTTTTAGGGGAACTATGTCAAATTTTTGGTAGAAATTAAATTACACATTCATAAATATTTGTCACATTTTTGCAAATGGATGATCTACAAAAATCTAATAACCACGATGGGTGGTGGTCGTGGAAAAGCATATGCTGGCCCATAAGCCAGCTAATCACTATATTTACTCCGACTGTTTTGTGAATGGTGTAAATGTTCATTCATTCACTCGAGATGAAGGAAGAGATACAAAAAACAGTGGGATCGCAGTTGAGGAAGGCAATACTGTCTATTACGGAGTTCTTGAACATGTTGTTAAGCTTCTATACGGGAATGATATCAATGTTTTTCTGTTCAAGTGCAAATGGTTCAAGCGTACCAAGGAAGATATGAGGCTAATATCAGTCGATATAAACTCAAGCTAGTATAAGGATAAGCCATTCATTCTTGCCATCTTAGTTAGGCATGTGTTCTATCTGGATGATCTGAAAGCAGGTGAAGGCTGGAAAATAGTAAATCATATGTCACACCGAGGAATATGGAGTGCAACTACACTTGATAGGACATCGGCGACTGATATTGAAGTGCATAGAGACAATGCATATCAAGAGCCTAATATTTTAGTCATCCCCGACATAATGGAACTGGTTCGGCATAACGAATGCTTACCCCTGATTGATGACACCATAGATCTTACTCCAGAGGAGATTAGAGAGTTAGCGCAGAATACCCCAGAAGTCAAGCAGCCTTAGGACGACGACAACGTCAGATACAATTCAGACGATGTAGAGTATGATGATGAGGAGCAATAAAATGATAGTGAGGACGATGACTTAGATGATGATGATTACAACGATGAGGATTGATATGGGCTGGATTAGTAATTAATTATATCAGATGAATAAAATTAAATAGACCTGGCTATAAAATTATGAATCAGAAGAACGGAAATGGAATTAGAAAGACCAGATAGTGATGCTTGAAATAAATTACAGTTGGAATTGGAAAAAAAATAAAAGTAAATAAAATTCACTCTTGGTCGACAAAAATGTATTATTTCGTCGTATAAGGTTCACTTAGATGATGAAAACATTGATTTCGTCATCTAAGGTTCACTACCTAGACGACGTTAAAAATATATTCGTCGTCTAGGTGAACCCTAACAGTAATCCATTTACCCTAAACACCCTAAAACCTCACGCGACAAAACTAAACGGTTCGTCGTCTAAGTGAGTACTGAGGCGACAACTTAGGCGACGAATCCACTCGTTTTGTCGCCTAAGGACAATTTTTTTTTGCGGTTCATTTTTTCCGCCAATTTTTTTGGGTCCCATTTAAAAACTACTTAGGCGACAAAACCACTAAGTCAATTGACACTACTAGCATATGTACTATACCCGACAAAAATAGAAAAAAATAGCCCGACGACAGTTCCAACCGTCAGGTATAGTGCACTTTAGCCGACGGTACAAACCGTTGTCTGTAAAAAACACTATAGCCGATGGTACAGAAATGAACCATCGGGTATAGTTTTAGGATAGCCGACGACCGATTTTGCAAAACACCGACGATCTGATCAACTATGGCCGAGAAAAACTCAAAACGCTCTCAAATTGTAGGTGTTTTTAGTAGCTGTCCAAAATAAGTTCGTGAAGCCATTTCTCGCCATATAGGTATGTATATATGAATTTTGTAGATTGAGTTGATTTAATTAGATGCAAATATATATATGTATAAATTTTGGCGATTGAGTTGATTTAATTAAATGAAAAAAAAATATATATATATATATATATGCATGTATAAATTTTAGAGATTGCGTTTATTTATGTGTTATATATATATATATAAATTTTGGAGATTGAGTTGATTTAATTAGATTAAAATATATATGTATAAATTTTGGAGATTGGGTCGATTTATGTGTGATATATATATATAAATTTTGGAGATTAAGTTTATTTAATTAGATAAAAATAAATATGTATAAATTTTGGAGATTGAGTTGATTTATGTTTGTTATATATATGAAATTTGGAGATTGAGTTTATTTAATTAGATGAAAATATATTTGTATGTGTGTTTATATGTTAATTATTGATATATAGCTAGTATGCATCTGTGTGTGTGTAACTTTGTAATTACGTACGTAACTAGCTAGCTAGTAGATGATCGAATTAAATATGTATATATATAAATTAAGTTGAAATTTCCAGGATGGACAAGAGTAGAATTTTGCTTCCAAGGTGGAATCGAAATTATAAAATTGGAATGAAGAGTTTTGTGGAATATGTAAAGGCTAATTCTAATGTAAATGATATTCATTATTGCCCGTGTAAACGTTGTCAGTGTCAGAGCGATATGTATCGTTTTACCATTGATATAGTATGGGAACACCTGAAGAAAAATTGATTTTGGGATAAGTACACGTGTTGAATTTATCACGGCGAAACATCATCACCGAATCAGCATGATCATGGGCAATATCCTTAGATGGCCAGTACATCCAATGATCTAACAACGAGGTTGATCAATGATGTGTTTCCTTATGAGAGCAGTATATTAGCTCAAGCAGTAGATAATCATCCCGCCACTGGGGGCTTCTCTTATATTGAGCCAGTCTAGGAATTACCCATAACTGTCAACACTACCAGTATGGACAAGTACAACAACCTGATTGCATTCCAACAGACTCTGTTGTACAACGAGTGTAATAAGATTGCTCTTGAAAGTTTCATGGGAGTAATAAAGCTCAAAGTGGAGACTAAAATGAGTGTCAAGGTTGTTGATGATTAGCTGAAGTGGACTGCTTCGATGCTGCCCCCCGGTCATCGTCTTCCTACCACTCATCATAAAGTGCGACATATCTTGAAACATCTTGGCCTTTCCTACATGAAAATTCATGCATTCAGATATGATTGCGCTCTCTGCTGGGGTGAAGATGCTGACGGGAATGATCTTAAATGTCTTGATGTATGCCCAGTATGTGGTACAGATATGTATAAGTTGACTCCTACATGGAACAAGAAAGCTGTGAAGATACTTCGGTATTTCCGCTGATTGATAGGCTGGAACGGTTGTTCATGTGTGCACACACGACCGAAGCTATGAGATGGAAGGCTGAGAGGAATTTTCCCGATGATGATACATTTATACACCCTGCTGACGGAGAGACTTGGAAACACTTGGTCGAGGAGTTTTCTCATTTTGCATTAGAGGTTCGAAATGTTTGGCAGAGGCTCTCATCTGACGAATTCAACCCTTTTGGCAACATGAGTCTTCAATACAGTATATGACCAGTTATTTTAGTACCGTACAACCTTCCTCCATGGATGTGCATGAAGAAGGAATACAATATGCTCACTCTGTTAATTCCAGGGTTGGGTTATCCAAGAAAGTGTCTCGATGTGTATTTGAGACCTTTGATTGAGGAGGTTAAATACCTGAGTGAATTTGGTCATCCCACTTATGACAAGTACAAAAATCATATGTTCCAGATGCATGTCATGGTTGTTGGCATCATCAGTGATTTTCCTGCCTGCGGGATGCTGTTAGGCAAAGTTACCAGGGGATACAAGGCTTTTTTAGAGTGCATGACTGTTGAGTGTTGCAGACCTCATTGCAGGAAGATTGTCCAGATGCGTCACCGTTGTTGGCTTCCACATGATCCATATGGCGGCAAGATCCTGAGGCTTTCGATGGGACTGTATAAAATGGTGTGCAACCCAGAAGATGGATGGGGGATGAAATTTTGGAAGTGCTGAATGAATACGATTTTGGGCAGCTGAACAATCATCCTTAAATAGTGACGTCAATACCTGACAAACCCGACATGTATAAATTCTGGACACACAAAAGCATATTCTGGGAACTCCCGTATTGGCCCAAGTTGTCGATCAAGCACTACCTAAATGTCATGCACATAGAGAAGAATGTGTGCGAAAGTGTGGTAGGAACAATGCTGAATTGAGAGGGGAAAACTAAAGACGGCCCTAAGGCACGCATTGATCTGAAAAGAATGAATTTGCGGAAATATTTGTGGTTGAGAGAAGGGAAGAAAAAAATCTCTCAAGCTCCTTACACCGTCAAGCCTGACTAGAAGAATGAAATTTTTAGGTGGACGGGTAATGTCAGGTGTTCTTCAGGCTATGCAAGCAATATAGGCCGGTGTGTTAACTTCCGGGACAATAAGATGTACGGATTAAAGAGTCATGGCTTCCATATACTACTTCAACGCCTCTTCCCTGTTTTCATTCGAGGGTACCTACCGAAAGATGTTGTGGAGCCGTTAGTGGCGTTGTCAAGATTTCTTCAAAAGTTATGCACTAGAGAAGTAAAAAAAATCAGACCTGGGAGAAATGCAACAGGACTTCATTTTTATCATGTGCAAATTTGAGATGATATTTCCCCCAAATATTTTTGATATCATGCCTCACCTGATGATCCATCTTTCTGAACAATTGTTGCTTATCGGTCTGGTACACTACACTTGGATGTATCCTATGGAAATGTATGTACAATTTAACATCTGAATTTGGCTCTAATTTTTTTTAAACATTATTTGGAAATAATCAAAATATGCACTTTTAAACTTGATAGACAACTGGGGGACTACAAAAACTATGTGGCTAATAAATTTTTACCTGAAAGATGTGTAGCTGAAGCATATCTTGTGCATGAGTGCATAACATACACCAAGTCGTATTTAAGAGAGTTGGAGGACCCTCCACAACATATGCCAGTAGATGAACCACAATTCAAACTTTCTATCCTCTCATATGATGTTGAAGTTGGTGAAAAATTTTCAAAGTCGTACCAGTTGGAACAATTTGAGCTAGCCATTGCCCACTGGTGGGTATTGCTTAACTGTCCTAAAGTGCAATACTAGAAAAACTTCCATCTATACTGTCCTCAGGTTGGCGGTGATCTTGAGTATCATAATAGGGAGTTTACAAACTATTTTGACGGCGAGGTACGTCTATATATATACTTATTGATATATATAATTTAATATCATGACGTTTGTCATCTACCATGTCGGTTATTATTGCTTCAGATGAACCACATAGAGTATGATGGTAACCCAAACTGGTTACACGAATTGAGGCTTTTGGCGATGAAACCGATAACTTCAAGAGTGTATCTGATGTGTAAGGTCAATGACGTGTAATTTATGTGTGCACATAGAGACGCGAGACAGAAAACACAGAACTCTGGGGTAATAGTGCATGGTCAACAAAATGATATTGACTATTACAGCGCTCTCCATTCAGTGGTTGAACTAATTTATGGGGAATACATGACATTGCACTTATTTAAGTGTAGATGGTTTGGTACTAGCCCTCATAACACAATGACCGATGACTACGGAACATTTTCAGTGAATATTGCTACAACATGGTATGAAGATGACCCTTTTATTTTTGCCATAGTGGTAAAACAAGTGTTTTATCTAGACGATCTTGTGCACAAAGGTGCATAGAAAGTAGTTAACCATGTTGTTCCTAGAAACATATACAGTGCTGCTACATTTGGTGATGCCGCAAAGAATGAAGAATTTACTGCATACCAAGAGCCGAACGAAATTAATATTTCAAATTCCTCAACACTTCGCCTTAACAATGTGAGTCCGGGTAGTGTGGTTTGACTTCCTCGACCAGAACTTATTGATGTCAATCCAAATGAAGACAACGAAGACTCTAGTGAAGAGAAGCGGCACATATTACCAGAAATTAACATGGACACCGAATTAGACTCAAGCGATGATTCTAATTATACGCCTTGATTAGTTAAAAATGAATGTGTTAAATTTACGTGTTTATTTAAGGGTGATGATCATAATTTACGTGTTTGTTAAATTTACGTGTTTGTTGAAGGGTGATGATCCAAAATTACTTAAACAGGTTTTTGTGTGAATTGAGTTTTCAAATGATCGAGGCTAATTTTTCAAAAATATTTCAGGGTATACCTGACTATTTTTACCATTTCTTTTCGGGTATAGTATACCCGACAAGAAGTATTTTAAGTCGTCGAGTATACCCTGAATCCTTTTAACCCAAAAACGGTGAAGATCCCGAGCCATTTCAACCATTTTCCCTCAAAATTCCCATTTATAACCCCTAAACCTGACCTTCCTCTCCTCTCCTCCTCCTAAAAAAAACCCCAAACTCTCTCTCCTCTCTGTCTCTGCCAGCCGGCGCCGCCTCTGCCCGCTGCCTAAGGCACCCCGCCACCTCCCCTCTCTCTACAGATCAAATTTTAGTAACACTCTCTCCCTCTCCTAAACCTGACCTTCCTCTCCTCTCCTCCTCCTAAAAAAAACCCCAAACTCTCTCTCTTCTCTGTCTCTGCCAGCCGGCGCCGCCTCTGCCCGCTGCCTAAGGCACCCCGCCACCTCCCCTCTCTCTACATATCAAATTTCAGTAACACACACACTCTCTCTCTCTCTCTCTCTCTCTCTCTCTCTCTCTCTCAATTAATCTACTGTGATTAGGTAGTGATTGTGGATTATGTGATTGTAATTTAGGTGAGATTGTGAAATTAAAAATTGTGAAATTAGGAATGGTGAAATTATGTTTGTGAAATTAGGAATTGTGAAATTATGGGTCGAAATTATTGTGATTGTGAAATTAGGAATTGTGCAATTAGGTTTGTTAAATTATGGGTCAAAATTATTGTAATTGTAAAATTAGGAATTGTGAAATTATAGGTCGAAATTATTGTGATTGTGAAATTAGAAATTGTGATTTGTGAAATTATGGGTCGAAATAATTGTGATTGTGAAATTAAGAATTGTGATTAGGTTATGGGATTGTGATTATTGCGATTGTAATTATTGTGATTAGGTTGTGGGATTGTGTTTTAGGCTATTGTTTGATGAATTTATTGATGTTGAAGATACTCAAATTATCTGAATTTTAGAAATCATGCATTTGTTTCGGGTAGAGGAAAGAATGCGACATCTAAGAATCGAGAAAACGGGTCAAGAGGCGACAGTTATGGGTCCGGCTCGAACAACCGGCATCACCAGCCTTATGACGGCCCCTTACAACAATCGTCACCGGCAATTGCTTAAAGGCACCCATGAGACGCATGTGTATGATGATATGGCCGACCCCCAACAACCACAGAAAACGAGACAGATTTGTTCTCCAACGGGAGCCAGACGTCTACGCACGACTCTACGGGTCCTGCTCCTTCGGATCCTCGTATGCTAGAAATGAACTGGCCAGAGCCAACTCCAAGTCCTTCTCCCGGTCATGCTGGTGGTTCAGGGACATCGTAGTCTGGACAACAAGATGGTGTCTTCCCTTCTTGCCTCTATTTCCCTTCGCAAGGCGTACCTACCCTGCCAAATGTCAATGACGTGGGAAACCTTATACCAACTTTCGATGATGAGGGAAACCTTATTTACATTCACCAGAATGAAGCATACATCTTTCAGCCGTTTGATACGCCTCTGAAAAGTGTGAGGATAACAAACGCATCGACGTCAGAATCATCGGGTAAATAGTAAATATATGTATTATTTAATTTCAAATTTTCCAATAATTTGTATATTAAATTGGGTGATCCTATTTCAATTTTTTTTACTTTGTCTTATGCGATAGACAAGGGGAGAAAAAAGTGAGGACCAGAGGTTGTGTTGTGGGGAGGCAACTTCAGAAGGACGTCGAGGCCTATGGGCCACTGGTAATAGAGACCGACGAGTAAGGATCGGTGAGAGAGGGAAACATTTGTAGGAGGTACTTCGGCATAGTTGGAAGCATTATCTGGGACAAAGTCCCTGTTCTATGGTCAGAGTTATCTTTAGTCCCTCAGTCCGTGAAGGACCAAGTGAGCAATGCATGTCGGTGAGTTAGATATTCATTATGTATGTCTATGTATATTAATTAATTCCTTTAAAATATATTAACATAAAAAAAAGACACATTGCAGGTGTGGTTCAATGTTTGGTTCAAGGTGCATCCAAGGTCGTTGGCTATAGTATAGTCGACAACATTTTACCGACGACACCATAACCGACAACATGTTGTCGGCCATACTATAGCCGACAACTTTTGCCTAATAGGCAGACGACTTCATGTTGTCACCTATAGTACATATGTTGATAGTGTGATATATCTCAAACATTAGATCAACTTCAATCTAGTTTTCTCATCTCTCTCTTTCTCCCCTCCGCCACTTACCCAGCCAAAGCCCCGCCGGATTGTCTCTCTCTCTCTCCTCCCCGCCGGACTCTCTCTCCTCGGGTCGGACTCCTCTCTCTCCTCTCCTCACCGCCGCTGGATTCCTCTCTCCTCCATCGATCTCCCACCCCCCTTCCCATCGATATATCTCTCTCCTCTCCCTATGTGTGTGTGTGTGTATATATATGAATTACATTAATAGTTATATATAAAAAAATTTATATATATTTGATATAAAAATGGTTTAATTATATATAGTAGATTTGGATTAATATATTATATGTGAATTAATATATTAGATGTGAATTAATTTGGGTATATTGTACTTGAAAAATAATTGGTGAATTAATATATTAGATGTGTATTTGGATTAATTTTAGTATATTTGGATATATTAGATGTGAATTACTTTGGGTATATTGTATTTGGATTTGAGTATATTGTGATTAATATATTAGATTTGAGTATATTTTGAATAATATATTAGTGTGAATTAATTTGGGAATATTCTATTTTTGGATTAATTTAATTAGATATACGTAATGTATTTTGATTAATTTTGGTATAATGATATATATAATATTAATTGATTAATTTGGGTATATTATATTTAATAATATAAGTTTTGATAAATTGGATAAATTTGGCTATATTTGGATAAATTTAAAAAATATTGTGAAATTTGGATGCATTGGATATATTTGTGAACTTTGAATTTTTGGATAAATTTGATGAAATTTGGATATATTTGGATGAATTATGTCAGGTATTTCATTTATTCAACTTAATTATAACTCCATGGAAGAGGCGCACGACTGCGAACAAGGAGGCTACACGCGAAACCATTACGCAAGCAATGGGTTGGAGGTAGGATTCGGAGGAAACCGTTACCAATTCTCCGTAGCAATCTTCGGCTCCGGCGACAGGCCAAATCCCTCATGCTCCACGTGAGGAGGACTCAGCTTATACGAACGAACCAGACGAGGCCCTATCGACTGCGCCGTCAGACTGTTCGGATGAGTCAGTCGACGACTCGATTCTTTACAACGCTCAGTGTAAGGTCAAGAGGCAGCCATCAGACGCGCCCGCAAAAAGGGCTCATGGACTTGGAAAGGGCGCTAAAGGCCAGCGCATAGTGGAGTCGACTGGGAAGAAGACCGACATCCCGTACGACGAGTTCACCCGAGGCCCTCTGACCGCATAGCTCGGGAATCTGACATCGCACTTCATCGGCTCAATCATAGGGAACAACATCTATGTGGTTGCCTCTTCGTGGAACGAGATGCCCCGATCTGAAAAGTTGAGGGTGTACCGCGAACTATCGATAATACTATTTATTATTATTTATTTATTAAGTAATTACAAAACATAAATTTATTATTTCTATAATTAATTTTAATTTTTTATTTATATTTATATTTCTGAGATACATTTTATAATCTCCGGCTCAACGGAGATGATGGAGGATATAGAGGAGACGGCTGTCCGCATTTACAAGGACTGGAAGTACGACCTCTACAAGTACTACCAGCGACACGACACCTCGTCAACCCCTCTAGAGCTCTGAAACGAAAGGGAAGATGGGTGGCAATGGTTGGTCGGATACTTTCAGTTCGACAAGTATAAGGTTTGTCTTTATTTTATTTAATGTAATAAAAATTGCATAATTTATTATTTTTAACTATTATTTTATTATTTTATTATCTTTGTTGTGTAACAAACAAGGTCAGAGACCAACAAGGCAAATCGGGACAAGAAGGACCAACACCATGTATCGGGCTCGGGAAAGTTTATTTACATCGCGAAGAAGCACAAAGATGCTGGTTCGAAGCATTACTTCTTGAATGCCAGCATCCAACCTTATGTGAAGCCTGTGATCGTCAATGAAGCGAGTCAACAAGGAGATGTAACTCATATTTCTAAAATCAATTGAATTTACTCGTACTTTCAAAGTATATCGAGATTTAGTATAACGCTAATTGTATTTTTAAGAAATTGAATTATGATTAGTGCATGATTTAGTTAGGTTATACTATTGGAATATGATTTTGAACTTAAATTTGGTTATGTTTTAGTTTAGTTAGTTAAATTATGATTTTTAACTTGAGAAATCTGGATGAGAATCGGTGCCCACGGTGTAATTGGTTATTCGAAGTGTAATCTTACATGCAGGTTTTTTGGTTTTCAACAAACTTTAGGGAAAATTATGCCAATTTTTTGTTAGAAATTAATATTATATTTATGTAATATTCACTTGATTAATTTCAGTAGATGTTGATACAAATGAATGGGGAGGAATTGGCCGCGACCCGGCTGGCCAACCCACAGATGACGCCTGAACATGTGCCTCCTCTGTCGATGGAGAGTCAG
This sequence comes from Geum urbanum, assembly GCA_946800695.1. NCBI lineage: Eukaryota > Viridiplantae > Streptophyta > Magnoliopsida > Rosales > Rosaceae > Geum > Geum urbanum. The sequence continues at coordinate 48,783,228 of OX327012.1, read as the reverse complement.
ATCACTATTGTCGATGCTGTTTACGGCCGCTGACCTGGCAAAGAGGTTCGTGGGCTTGGACGGACGGTGCAGAGAGATTTGTCTGCTTCATCCACTTTGTCAACTCGGCGCTGTAAGGAGGATATCGAGGCACTCCGAGTTGACCTGCGATTAACATAGGAGTCGGCCAATCATGTCTGGGAGCATTCGAGGTCGGTGGAGGCGCGGTTTGTAGCTCACAAACATAAGATGACCGCCTTCTACGAGGCATACAGGCAAATGAGGTTGATCGTTCTTGATTTTGATGACGAGTGTGGTCCTTCCCCCCCCCCCCCCCCACCCCCACTTCTAGCCCCAACGATGATGATCCGAGCGGCGGTAGGGGAATTGGCAACATGTCTACCCCTAGTTTACTTTTGTAGTTTTTTTTTGTTTTATTTATCGATGTACGTACACTTTTTATATTTAATGAATATTTTATCAATATTTTATTAATTTAATAAGACGACGGACCGTTCGTTGCCTAAGTGGTCACACCTACACAACGACAAATAGGTCGTCGTGTAGGTGCATCACTTAGACAATGACCAATTATCGTCGTCTAAATGCTCTCACTTAGACAACAAAATCAAGTCGTCTTCTAAGTGGCAACACTTAGACGACGACTCTAGCTGTTCGTCGCCTAAGATGATTCTTGGACGACGACCACTGTCGTCATTTAGAGGAAGATTGTTTTGACATCTAAGTGATTAGACAACGAACCATCTGTCTTCGCCTAAGTAGCTTCTTAGGCGACGAAACAAAAAAAAATCTCCTAAGTACTTGGGCTACGATTGTTAGGCGATAAAATCTTCGTCGCCTAAGTACCTGGCCGACGAAAAACACCACTTAGGCGAAGAAAATGCTTCATCACCTAAGTGAGTTTTTCTAGTAGTGATTTCTTTTTTATTAATTAATAATTTCTCATGCCGACTTCCAATAATCATAAGAAATAGCCTGCTTATCCAAAAAAATCTCCGAAAATTCTTACCGTTTCAAAATAAAATATTCTACAACCCTCGTGAAGAAAGTCAAATCAAATTCTAGTCCAGTAAAAAATTGGTTAATAACGTCGGTAGTATGACTAATTCACGATAAAACTTAATACTATCTGATAACTGCGTAAATTTGATTCGGATCGTAACACATATCTTAACATGTTATGTGATCGATCTATTGAAAATATATATATATATATATATATATTATGAGCCAAACATGATCAAATAATGTACAAACTAGAAATAGGTTCCATCAGTTCAACAAACTACGTACATAGCAATTAGCAACTAGAAAGAAGCTAGTAGGAGAAACTAACCCTTTTATCATGACATTTATCATGTCGATCAATATATAGCTCATTTGACATGTAATATTATTCGTCTACAAAATAACTACAACAAGTCTTACAATGTGTAGTATAATACAGAAATATAATAACAGAAATATCGAACCAAAAAGTAATATTATGGATCCATCGATGCAACAATCTGCTTGATCGATCAAAGTATCAATATACATGGTGTGGGATATTATACTAGCTCGATCATCAAACAAATATAAACACTTGGTGCACAGTGGCTGCTGGGAATTTGAAGAAGCAGTGTGGCCAGTGGGCTTAATTAGGGCTCAGCGTGCATCTCGCAGCACATGACTTAAGATTCACTAGACAGCGAGGACTGTGCTCGTAGACATGATGGAAACCTCATATCTTCATTTAACTACACATTTGTTTAAATTCATTAGGTGATTGTCTTCAGAGGTTTTTCCAAATCCAGGGACTCCAGTGGGTTGGTTTTCCTCAGATTGAGCTCAGTTTTTTTAAACTCCAAGAAAGATGTGTTGCGATTCTCATAGCATATGCTCGATCTGTAGTAATCTGTACTATATATTATATATGAAACACAAGACAATTATTTTATCTGCTTCATGATTGACTACTCAAAGTCTAGCTTTCTGGCCAACTTAGTCGGTGAAGATATCTTCTTAATTAGCTAAAATTATATATATATATATATATACATACATACACATACTAGGACTGCAGACTAGCTAATTAATATATACGCTAACTGGCTATATATCTTAACTGAGCTTTAACTGTCTTTAGTAACTAATTAACTGTATCGAGCAGATGCTTCGCATCATAATTCTTAATTAGCAGTTTAATTAGTTACTAATTTAGTGCGTGTGATTTGCAATCCAAATTCCATAAACCGACAATCTCGAGCACGTAATTAAATATGTATGTATGTATATATATAGAAGGTCTTTCACTAAGGTATGCCTTTTTTTTGTCATTTTCAGGTATAGGGTATTACACAAACTTTTTGATCATATTTTAACATATCCACAATTCAATTATTAGGTCTATATGAGTAGATCATTCCTGTAAATTTTCAGCCAAAATGGTGATCGTTAATGTATCAAAATATGGTAAGATCTGAACGGTGGAGATGGTAAAATATGATCGAAAAGTTTGTGTAATACCTTATAGCTAAAAATGACCAAAAAAAGATATACCTTAGTGGAATGGTGTTTTGTGTGTGTGTACGTGTCAGGGTCAGTCTTGAATAAGTAGAGACCCAGTGCAAAAACTAAAATGTGATCCTTAATTTTTTTTTAATGTTTGTATCAAAGTTATTTTTAATGTATTTGATATACTTTTACAACTGAATCTATTGAAAAATATTAAACAAAATCACTAATGCTTAGATCAAGTACAATACATATTATAACATTGAGGCATAAAAGATGATAAGAAAAAAAAATTGCATAAAGAGAAAAACGGAAGGAAAAATGGAATGCAGAAAAATAAAAATAAAAAAAAAAATTCAAAAAAAAAACTGAGCTAAAAACAAAATGCAGGAAAAAAAAGAAGGAAGGAGCTGGCATGAGGAGCGAACTTGGTTAGAAAACAAGAGAATATGAAGGCTTTATCAATTGAGCTAACTGCTCAGTTAATCATACATAAACTTTTTTTTATTACATATTTCTTTGATGTAATCTTTTTTTGAAATTCCCAAAAATTAGAGACCCGATCGGTCGCAACTCTCTTGCTGTCGCAGCCCCTGATATATATAGAGAGCGCAATGTGAATTGCAAGTATCAAAGCTGGACAATCATATTTTAGCCCTAATTCTTCAAGCTTCATCATGATTAGATCCTTATCCGATGACATGCATGCAGTTCATCAAGCACAATTGATTATGGATATAATTGACCATCGTAACATGTATCCCTCTAAACCTGAACTGTATGATCGATCCATACATTCGGCTACAATTGAGATCAAGATCAAAAACAAAAACAAAAAAAAAGAAAGAGAGGTTAATTAACAACCAACTCTGAGACACGTACGAGTTGCGTCTAGGTTCTTAATCTAAATTCTCAAGTTTACACTCTGGTCTCTAATCTCGTTTAATTTACTTACAATTTGGAGCTAATACGACCTGTGGACATATTATTTTATCAAGTTGGAGTATATAGCTCAAGAGTTGGAAGAAGAAAGAAGTGCACGTGCATGTACACTTAATTAGAAGCAGCGCGCATCTTCCTTTCTCCCCATGCATCGAGGATAATATAGCAACCATCGATCAATCAATAGTTCAATACCATCAAACTGTTGGGATAAAAACTTCACTAATTCCCTCGCTAATAAAAATCACTAATTAAATAACTAAAAGTCTAAAACCTTTACGATAAAAGTCGATCGGGGTACATTTTTCTGTTAACCATATTAGGTTTACATCAACTATATCGTAAGGGTATTTACATCATTTTATTTTATTTATTTTTTTGAATAAGAGCTTTCGGTTATTCTTAGAGTTAGATTAATGAAATATTTGAACGCATGGGAGGACATAAAACATAAACCTCATAAGAAGAGAAACACATGAATACTATCATACGACTCAACTAATACAATATATCATGAACTGCACTAATTAGCAAAGAGTACAATATTAACTACTTCATTTGTTCTACATTTAAGGGACACAATATCATAAAGACAACACAACTAAGGTAACGCATCATTTCATTTCATATTATTATCTTATATGAGTTATGTGTAATTGTTATAATCTCATTCTATGCAATCAATGAACAGAATGTAGCCCCAAAATCATCCTTGCGTTTTTACTTTCCTGCTCAATTTTTTTTTGCATTTTCTCATTCAATAAGTCATTCCTAGCTAACAGTTTCTGGGTGATCAAATTGGTCGTTCTAGTACCATATATGAAGTCCATACATCTCTAATGCATTGACTCGTAACAAGAATGTAGCAAAGACACAGATTTAAGTAGAAACTCAAGTTACACATCAATGGCTAGCTAGCTCACAACATAAACAGCAGAATCAAACTAACAGTGTCATTTTTTTTTAAACTACTAGCATAGTGTCATAGCCACATCATATATGTGAAATTTTGTTTTAATTAACAGAACTAGTGTACTATACTATACGCACAATTTTTAAGTGATTAAGCTCAGGTTATGCTAGCAAATCAGCTTAATTATTAGTTGATGGTTAGCTAGTTGCAATTCTAATACCAAGGCAAGTTGATCAACTGTGTCTGACATGCCAACGTGAGAGAGGATTATTGCTCGATTATGTTAATCTATAACTAGCTGCATTATGTCTATATCAGATGATCCCGGATCGGTAATGGTTTCCTTAATTAGTGTCTTAATCAGTGTTTGTAGGAACTGAAAAGCAACTAGAATGATTCGTCCGCGGAAACATAAATGTCGATCGATCTTAGGGCAGTAAATAATATATAAAGTCCCTACAATATGCCTTATATTTCAGGAAGATCAAGTAGGTAGTACAAGCAGAACACTTGTATATGATACGTACAAGTTGTGCTTTAATTTGTGTGTGTGTATATATATATATATATATGAGATAGATCGATCTTCCTTTTCGCATCTGGGAAAGGCTGGATTAAGAAGAAGCAACACCATGCCCGTAGAATAACTGATGATCGACTCTGCAGTTAATTAAGTGTCCAACAACACGATGCCCGTAGAATAACAGATGGTCGACTTGATCTGCAGTTAATTAAGTGTCCAACTTTCAGTTTAGAAGTAATATAAGCGATCGATACTGTAACAACTACAAGCAACATTATTCTTACTGCAATTAGGAAAGAAGCTACTACTATCAGATGGTCTCCCCCTAAATCAGGTTTCAACAAAATCAATTTTAATGGTTCCGTTAAGAACACTCCTCACTCTTCAGCTGTTGGAGGTTATGCATTTATTGGGACGAGGTCTTGTGACTTTGAATTGGCAACTCAACAATATCTATGGCCAAAGCTCAAACCCTCAAACAAAGCCTTCTTCATGTCAGACAAGCAGAAATTGACAACACTAAAGTAGAAGATGACTCTCTACTCATCATCAATTGTGTCCTCAATATATAGAACCCTCCTCGGAGAATCTCCTAAATCATTAAAGACATTCAAAGCTTGGCTAAATCTCTTCAATCATCAGAGACATTCAAAACTTGGCTAATAGCTGCAATAACATCAGGTTCAAACACATCTTTAGAAATGCCAATTTCGTTGTTGATAACCTTGCTAATGTTAGGCATGGTACTGGTAACATCAACACATGGAGCAATTCTTTGCCTGCAATTGCTACTCATCAACAATTGTTTGATAATTGGGGAACGAGATGCAATAGAGAATCTTGTTTGTAATTTTCTTCATTTTCTAAGCAAAAAAAAATAAAAATCAGTGATGCCCAAAGGCAGACCTACACTTGGGCTACAATCCACCCCAAAATTTTGAAAAAATGTCACTACCAGAATAAGTACTATAGCCGAAAAAAATGGTTTATCGGGCATAGTTTACGGCTGTCGGCTATAGTACTATGACAGACGACCGAAAAAACGTCGTCAATGGTTGTGACGGGACCGTTGTCGACTATAGTTTTTGACAAATACCGACGACATTTTTCAACTATAGCCAACGACTAATTAATGTCATCGGCTATAGTTCTTATATCAGATCTGGTTCGCAGCAACTCAATCATTCAAAAAAAATTCGGAGAGAAAAACTCAAAACGCTCTGAAATCGTTGGGTGTTGTCGGAAGCTGTCCAAAATAGGTCTGTGAAGCTATATATAGCTAGGTACGTGTGTGTGTGTTGATTAATGTTGATTTTGAGTTGAGTTGAGTTGAATTCGATGAAAATATGTATATATATATAATTATAAGTAAAATTGTTAATATGTATGTGTTAATTTAATATGTATATATGTAAATTTGTTTATTGTTGATGTGTATATATGTAAATTTGTAATTGTTGATTGTTGATATGTATATATATATATATGTTAATTGTTGATATGTACATGTGCATATATATATATTTGTAATTAGAGAGTAGAAGAATTAAATTATGTAATTTGTAGTTAATTTAAAGATCGATATATATACATATAATGATGAATTGTTAATTAATTAGTGCATATATATATTTATATACTGTTAAAATTTTCAGGATGGACAAGAGTTGGATGTACCTTCAAAGATGAGATGTAAGATATCACCATGGAATTATGAGGTTTGTGAAATATGTGAAGGCTAATAGTAGAGGGATGTCAATTCATTATTGCCCGTGTACACAATGTCAGTGTCCCAGCGAGCGATTTCGTTTTCCCATTAATAAATTATTTGAGCACCTGAAGAAAAATGGATTTTGGGATAAGTACACATGTTGGATTTATCACGGTGAAACATCATCAGCGGGTCAGCATGATCATGGGCAATTTTTTGAGAGGGCCAGTACATCCAATGATCTAACAACGAGGTTGATCAATGATGTATTTCCTAATGAGAGCGGTGTATTTGCTCAAGCACTAGATATCTCTTCTAGTGTTGGGGGCTTCCCTCATATTGAATCAGTCTAACAATTACCTAGAGTTGTCAACATTATCAGTATGGACAAGTAAACAACCTGATTGTCATACAAAAGACCATGTTGTACAACGAGTGTAATAAGATTGTTCTTGAAAGTGTCATTGGAGTGATGAACCTCAAAGTGGAGAAAAAAATGAGTATAAAGGCTGTTGATGATTGACTGAAGTTGACTGCTTCGATGTTGCCCCCCGGTCAACACCTTCTTATCACTCATTGTAAGGTGTGACATATCCTAAAAGATCTTGGGTTTTCCTACATCAAAATTCATCATGTAGATATGATTCTGTTCTCTTCTGGGGTAAAGATGCTTACGGGAATAATCTTGAATGCATTGATGCCTGTCGGTATGCAGTACAGATAGGTATAAGTTGACTCCTGCAGGGAATAAGAAAGTTGTGAAATTACTTCAGTATTTCCCGCTGGTTGATAGGCTGGAACAGTTGTTCATGTGTGCACACACGGCTGAAGCTATGAGATGGTGGGATGAGAGAAATTTACCTGATGATGATACCCTTATACACCCTGCTGACAGAAAGGCTTGGAAGTACATTGTCAGGGAGTTTTCTCATTTTGCATCAGAGGTTCAAAATGTTTGGCTCAGAGTTTCATCTGACAGATTCAACCCTTTTGGCAACATGAGTCTTCAATACAGTATATGACCAGTTATTTTGGTACCATACAACCTTCCTCCATGAATGTGCATGAAGAAGGAATACAATATGTTCACTTTGTTGATTCTAGGGCCGGGTTATCCAGGAAAGTGTCTCGATGTGTATTTGAGACCCTTGATTGAGGAGCTCAAGTACCTGAGTGAATTTGGTCATGTCACTTATGACAAGTACAAAAATGAGATGTTCCAGATGCGTGCCATACTTGTTGGCACCATTAGTAATTTTTCTGCCCGCGGGATATTGTCAGACAATGTTACAAGGGGATACTAGGCTTGTTCAGAGTGCATGACTATTGAGTGCTGCAGACCTCATTGCAGGAAGATTGTCCATATGCGTCACCATTGTTGGCTTCCACATGATTGCCCATTTCGGGAAGATAATGAGGCATTTGATTGGACTGTAGAAACATGTGTGCAACCCAGGAGATGGACGAGGGATGGAATTTTGGAATGGCTGAATGAATACGATTTTGGGCAGCTGAGCAATCATCCTGAAATAGTGACGTCAATACCATACAGACCCGACAGGTATAAATTCTGGACACACAAAAGTATATTCTGGGAACTCACGTACTAGCCCAAGTTGTTGATCATGCACTACCTAGATATCATGCACATAGAGAAGAATGTGTACGAAAGTGTGGTGGGCACAGTTCTGAATTGGGAGGGGGGAATTAAAGACGGCCCTAAGGAACGCATTGATCTAAAAAGAATGGGACTGTGGAAACATTTGTGGTTGAGATAAGGGAAGAAAAAAATGCCTCAAGCTCCTTATACCATCAAGTCTGACCAGAAGAATGAAATTTTTGGTTGGATGGGTAATGTCAGGTATCCTTATGGCTATGCAGGAAATATAGGCCGGTGTGTTAACTTCCGGGACAATAAGATGTACGGATTAAAGAGTCATGACTGCCATGTATTGCTTCAATGCCTTTTTTCTGTTTTCATTTGAGGTACCTGCCCAAAGAGGTCGTGAAGCCGTTAGTGGAGTTGTCAAGATTCTTTTAGAAGTTATGCACCGGAGAAGTGAAAAAATCAGACTTGTGGAAAATGCAACAGGACATCATTTTTATCTTGTGAAAATTTGAGAGGATTTTTTCCCCCAATTTTTTTTGACATCATGCCTCACCTGATGATCCATCTTCCCGAACAATTATTGTTGATCGATCCAGTACACTACACTTGGACGTATCCCATAAAAAGGTACATACGATTCAACTTTTGAATTTGACTCAGTTTTTATATAAAAATTAATACTTATTTTTCAATAATCATAACATGCACTTTGCAACTTGATAGACAACTGTGAGACTACAAAAACTATGTGAAGAATAAATCTGCACCTAGATGGTGTATCGCTGAAGCATATCTTGCGCACGAGTGTGTAACGTACACCAAGTTATACTTGGGAGTGCTCGAGGACCTTCCACAACATATGCCGGTAAATGAACCTGAGTTCAACATTTCTATCATCTCCAATGATGTTGAAGTATATGGAAAGTTCCCAAACTCGTACAAGTTGGAACCATATGAGTTAGTCATTACCTACTGGTGGGTACTAATTAACTGTCCAGAAGTTCAATACTGGAAAGATATCCATCTTCAACACCCTTCTATGGTCGGTAATGTTGAGTACCATAACAGGATGTTTGAAAACTATTTTGGCAAATGGATAAGTGTGTGTATATATATATATATATTTATTTACTTCTATATATATATATAAATTAATATCAATGTTCATATTTAAAGTGAATGGTTTTTTTTCAGATGAACCATGTAGAAAATAATAGTTACCCACAATGGTCACACGCATTGAGGCTCTTGGCAATGAAATCGGTAACTTTAAATGTTTACCCGATGTGTAAGGTCAATGACGTAAAATTTATATGTCAACATAGGGACGACAAATTGAGAACACAGAATTCTGGGGTAATGGTGCATGGTGGGCAGAATGACATTGACTATTACGATGTTCTCAATTCAATGGTTGAACTAATTTATGAGGAAGCCATGAAAGTGTACTTGTTTAAGTGTAAATTATTTGATACTATCCCGGAGAACACAATGATCGATCAGTACGGAATATTTTTGGTGAATACTACTACAAGCTGGTATGAAGATGACCCTTTTATTTTGGCCATAACGGTAAAACAAGTGTTTTATCTTGATGATTTTGTGCACAAATGCGCGTGAAAAGTAGTTAATTATGTTGTTCCTAGAAACATATACAGTGCTGCTACACTTGGTGAGACCACAAATGATGAAGAAGTTACTGCATACCAAGAGCCGAACGCAACTTACATTTTGGAAATCTTCTACAATTTGCCTTAATAATGTGAGACCGGGTAGTGTGGTTCAAATTCCTCGAAAAGAACTTCTTGATGTTAATCCAAATGAAGTTAACGATGAAGACTCAGGTGACGAGGAGCGGCACATCTTATCAGAAATTAACTATGAAATCGAGTCAGACTCAAGCGATGATTCTGATTATCAACCTTAGTTAAAGATGTATTTGAGTATAAACGTGTATGTTTGTTGGTCATATGAGCCTAATTGAGTTTGTTAAGTATTTTCACACTTCTAAATATAGTGTTGATTTGACTATGTTCTTTAATTACTTAAAAAAAGTATTTGTGGGAAACGTGTTTCCACATGAGCCTACTTTGCCAAAAAAAATTCACTCTGTAGCCGATAACATTGACACATGTCGTCTGTTTTGCTATCTATAGCTGAAGACATAAGTGAATGTCGTCAGCTAAGTTTTCAGGAATTTAAACTCGAGAACAGCATAGATCGCGCCTTCTCTTCGGAAAAAACCCTAAAATTCCTTAATCGCCGCCGCCGCCCAGCCCTAGACCGTTGTCATCGCCTAAACCCTAGCCAGCCCAGGTTCTCTCTCTTTATCTATCTATCTCTCTCCATCGCCGCCCGAAGCACCTCCGACGCCGTCGCCCAGAGCCCTCTCCCTCTCCTTCTCTCTCTCTCTTTCTCTCTCTCTCTCCCCTTCAAAGTTCAAATTAGGTTTTTTTTTTAAATAAGAATTTGGTTTCTTAGCAAGTTAGGGCTACATTGGTTGTGAATGTGAATCTCATTAGGGTTAATTTTTTAGATGTGAATGTCATTAGGGTTTGGTTGGTTGTGAATGTGAATTAGATGATGTTATGTTGTTGAATTAGATGATGAAGAAGCTATTTGAATTAGATGATGAAGAAGATGTTTTGCATATGTTGTTGATGCTAATGTTGATGCTAATATTGTTGTTGTGCTAATGTTGGTTGGTTATGAATGTGAATGTGGTTGGTTGATTTCACATTTTTGAATTAGATGATGTTGTGTTGTTGATCATTATGAAACTGTTTTGGATGTTAGGATTATGGTAGGATAGTTTTTGATTATGTACATATTATGCTAGGGATGTGGTGATCATGTTAGATTAGGATTAAATGACTGTACGTGTTGATTAGGATTTGAGATTTTTTTAAATTTGATTATTGTTTTAGTTAATTTGGTTATTGTTTTGGTTATAATATTTAGCTTTTGATTAATTGAATTGAGTTTTTGCTAATTGAATAGTGACGAAAAATTGGATTAAATGGCCGTGTTGATTATGCTATGTGAATTTGATTAGGAACCATGAAAAATTGGTTTGGCACAAAAAATTCGTCTGGATCTGGGTCGAGATCCAAAGGTGGAAATAGGACTAGCGCTAGTCATTCTGGGTCTGCCACTATCGGCAACACTTATAGTGGCTCTGCCACCTCTCATCACATTCAACTACTTGGTCAGGGGGCGACACCGCAGCCAGAATTAGTGGCCCGCTGACCCTCCAGCGCGAGAAGACTCTATGAAGACAACCGCACACCCGAAAATAGGCGACACATCTCAGGAATCTATCTGTATGCCGCACATTCCCTCGTTGGAGCATACTCCCACTATGGTTCAGGCCCCTCGATCATCTGAGGCATGTGCTTCATGTAGTTCCTCTATGGCCGGGGTACGATTATGTCTGTCGTCTACCCACTTCTTGCCCAATGAGATACCTACCATACTTGTCATCAATGACACGGGGATACCTATTCTAGGATAGCAACCTTTCCTTATGGTGGACCAAGCGTACATGCATGTACCGTTCGAGACACCTCTCTAGAGTGTGAGGATTAAGGGACAACGGACAGAAGAATCAGGTAAATATTAGTTAACAACATTGATTATTTAATTTCAAACTTATTAATATGTCAATTAAATTGGGTGCTTATGTTTTCATATTTTTATCCATGTCTTAGGACAAATCATTGCCAGACATAAACAAAGAAAGACCAGAGGCACCATCGTCGACAAGCTTCTTGACGAAGTGACCAGGAATGAGAAATTGATCATTAAGACCAGGAAGGGAGGTGAGGTTATCGAGGGAACGATTACGTGAAAATACGTCGGCATGGTGGGAAGCATCATACGAGACAGAGTCCCAATGCTTTGGCCAGTTTGAAATTCTGTGTAGCACTACGTGAATATGGAAGTGAATAATGTACTGTCAGTTAGTTATATTGTATATTCATTATGTATATTTTCTACTTATTAATCAAGCCTAAAAAATACAATTTTTACCATTTATATATACATTGCAGAGGTGGTTTCACGTGGAAAACGAGATCAAACCCACATGGGCATATGAGGTGCAAGGGGGCAGGTGATGTGATTCGAGTTATATCAAGTTAAATTTTGTTGATCAAGTGTTATCAATTTCTAACATTTGTATTTCATTAATACATGTACAAGAAGTGGAAGGTCGAGCTCCGAAAGCACTGGAACAAGCACGGCGACGACTGAGATGGTACCCCTAGCAAGTTCCGGTTTAGGGAGTACAAGTGACAATGGCTTGTAACCCACTTCAAGGACCCCTGATTACAAGTATGCAACCTGAGTATATTTGTGTTGTATCGTATTATATGAAAATAGTTAGCTAATAATTTTTTGATGTATGTTTATCCAACAAGCCAATTTCAGAAACAAACTCTAGGAACCGGTTAATGAACACGATGAACCATCATGCCGGTTCCAGATCATATTCAAGTTGGATGGAGGAGCCGCCAAACACCCAGAAATCCCCGCGTTGGTGTATACTACGCAACATGCATATCCGTAGTGCCCCGAACATGTTGTAAGTCTTGAGCCCTTATAAATTAATTAACATATTTGCTAATATATATTTTTTCTCTAAAAAAATTTGTATGTTTAATAATACATTATTCATAATTCCGTGTCAATTAGGCGAGAGTGCAGGAGGTGATGTCATGTGTTGACTCAGGTAGCGAGAGAACTATATCTTGACTCCCAGGATGAAGAGTTCTCCCGGTACGTCTCTCAGATTGATCCATCTGATCCAACTGTAGCAGCAAGGATCATGGCAACCGCGATCCTTCCAGGAAAGAACACCTTATACTGCAGGGGTCTCGACAAGAGGGGCCGAGGGGTGTTGAAGACGACTCCCAAATTCTCCCGCAGGTCCGGAAGTTCCAGGAACTCTGAGCTATAAGAGCAGCTTCAATTCAGAGGCAGACGAGGGAGATTGAGGAGTTACGGAGACAGATGGAGGAGATGCAGCAAGCGATTGCATTACAGAATGTGAGATTAGCCGAGCAACAGAGATTAGTCGAGCAGCAGACATCTATGGCGACATATATGCAGCAATGTTTTACACAGTTTCTGGCTGCTGGAATCCAAATCTCGGCCCCACCTCCGAACATTTTTCAGGGCTCCACAGCCGCAGCCGCAGCAAGACCAAGGCAGTGATTACATCAACAACATAAATTTTGATCACTATTAGTGTAAGTGTGTTTTTGTTTGTATGGATGTGTACGTTTTTGGACAATATGTGTACGTTGTATTTTTCAATTGCAGGTTTTGGGTACGAAATCTAGAATCTGTAGTTTTTTTTAAAAAAAAATCACCAACTATAGCCGACGATATGAACCTATGTCGTCGGCTATAGTTTACCAGAAACTGACATTTCGGAAGACTATAGCCAACGACATTCAAACTATAACCGACGATGTTCTTCCACCATAGCCGACGACATTCATCGAACACGTCGTCGGCTATAGTCTGGATCAGTCAACATTTTAATATTATTTATTGACTGAAATTTGAAAAATTCTTATAAACTCATTAGAAAATAGTTTTTTTTTTTTATAAAAATTGCCTTTTTTAAACTAACATCCACGTACCTGACATCTCTCGATCTTCTTTTTTCCAATTTATCAAATTAACATCTTCTATTTAAGATTGAATTATACAATTTGAATAGTACGTTATTCACTATTAGACTTATATTGACAAATTTCCATCAAACGTTACTGTTTAATTCTTGTAGTTTTTGTTTTTTAACTAAGAATTCTTGTAGTTAGTGAATTACTTAGTTGTTTGGTATATATTCAATTTAACATGTGATTTGTAAGATAAAATAAATAAAAATAAAAAATAAAACTCTTTTTAGATAAAAAAAAAAGTTGCCCCACTTCAATTTAAAATCTTAAATCCGTCATTGGCGATGCCACCCAAACGTACAAGACTCAGATCCTAACGACCATAACTAATATAGAATGCAAAAGACATAGACTAACATTCATTGATAAGATTCCGTTTCAACTGTTTTATGTGAATTGCCTGGGTCAACTTCTGCGAAATTCAACAAGTAATTAAAGAAAGAGAAAAAATGATATAGAAAAATTAATGAACTCTCTCTATCTCTTTCACAGAATCACAGTGGGTCAATTAATAATCCACACATGATTGGGCTATCATCTCTCTTTGTAGTCCTCAAGTGCAGGGCCATTAATATAAATGGGTTTAAGTCATAACCTTGTCTGTGCAAATGTCGATCACACATCAGGCCCATTAGAATGGTTAGCTCCCTGCTGAGTGAAGTGTGTATGTCATTCGTAAACTTCTCATGAATTAAAGGGGAATAAGAACCTAGCATCGTTTATGTACAAAGTTCATAGTTATTTAGATTCAATTCGATCATGGACATCATCATGGTAATTACTATATTAGATTCATTTTTGTCTTGTTCGGGACATCTGCGAGTGGTTTTTTGTCATTGAGGTTACTAATATTCCCGACTGATTGAAAATTTCACTTATTAATTATTCCCAGATGTTCTAAATTGTTCCAATTATATACTTTAAATATCTCAACGAAAGCATATATATAAAAGCGTAATGGTATGCATGGCGACTAGCTAGCTATATATATGTGTAAAATCCAACAACTGCAAGATGCTATTCTCAGAACCCAGTAGGCATCTGTGATCTGTTAAATTTACTTCTGTGGTACGTTCAAGGCGGAGGCAGGATATGAATTTAGGGGGACTAAACTGAAGAAAAGAGAAATCGATAAGAAAAAAAAATAGATCAAAGAAAAAAATAAAAGCGTAGGATACTATAAAAAGGTAAATGGAGAGTGGCCATAAGAATTAAATGAAGGTATAAAATAACATAAGGTTAGTAAAAGGGATGTTATGTCATATGAGAAAAAAATGAACATATAAAATGATATAAGGTTAATAAAAGTGATGTCATGCCATATGAAGAAAAAACTAGACAAAAATGTCCATGAAAAATGTCCAATGCCTTGCAATTTAGCTAATTAAGCAAGATTCTATTTTTTGCATGCAAACTTTATGTATATATTTAAAATTTCGGGAGGAGGGGCATGGACCTCCCCTGACCCCTTCATACTCCCGTCCCTAGATACATTGTTCTATGTACACTCTTGTAATTAATTAAGGAAGTTAACGTATATACTGCATAATCTTCCATATACATTGCTTAAGTACGGCATGATTAATGGAAGAAAAAAGTTGGTGCATGCATGCATGCTAGGATTGATAGCTAATTTTATTCTTGCTGCACTAGTTGGGTAAATATCAACAGATCGAGACTGCAAATAGCATCTGATGCAGTTGCTGACATTGGTACGTTAAGAGGTTCTTTACTTGATAGGCCTAACAATATATAGCTAGCTAGAAGTGATCGGTGAGCTGAATTGAGATGGAGCTAGTTCCACGAATAACTAGCTTGATTAATTATTAAGAATCTAACAACATTAACACGTTTGTGGCCAGTAGGCGGCTGGAATTTGCACATATAAGCATGAAAAAAAGATGCTTGAATTCACAAGCTGTAATTGTTGATTAATTAATTAAGTTCTCTGAATAACTGAAATACCCAGGAGCTGTGACCTAACTTCTGAATGACTATGATCGATTCTGCATATAAATTAGTATAATTATCATGCGTCTTGTGTATAGGCACAACTAAAGTAGTTGAAGATTTGAAGATCGTGCATTTTTTTCGTACATGCTGCTTGCAATTGCTACCATTTTCATATATATACAACAATTTCCGGCCAGGGGATATAAAAATTAGAAACAAAAACCTCAAAACAAACAAACAAAAGAAAACAAAAGAGTAGACGCTAATTTAACAGTTAAATATCTATTGGAGAATGGGGGCCTTATGAAAAGATGAAGCAGTAGTTCCACTATTTCAACAGTAAACTACTTAACTATAAGCAACAGACAAAGTTTCCAACAATAATTTCCACAGTTAATATATTGCTACAATTTAGAAGCTTTGAATTGTGATCATAAATCTTTTATCCGTTTTGTGGTAGCTCTTACCCTTTATATATAATGACCTAAATAAAGCAATGTCCTTATCATGATAATGGTTAATGCTCTGTCTTGTGCAGTGATAATGCTTGTTGAAATAGAAAAACCAATCATGCATATTTAGCCCTTTTGCTCAGGAGAAACTAATTCCAAGTCTTCCATCCCTATCGATATATTTTGGGTACTCATGAAGAGGGTGTATATATATAATAGTAAAAGGGAGAAGGTGCCAAGGAAAGTAGAGATGGTCTATTGAAAATTGATTAAGGGGTTAGGGCCGGGGGTGATTGAAGTAATTGATCTTCATAAAAGGTTATGGCAAAGAAATAAACAAAAATATTTCTTGAAACACTTTTGTTTGTGGATTTTGATAAATGTCACAATTTAACAGTTGAACGAAGTTACATATAAAAGAATTTCACGTGTATGTAACAAATTCGATATCTTCGATCATATGTACAAATATGTACAATGTCTCATATATGTATATATACATACTAGAATCTTGCAACGATGAGATTCTAGCTCAACACCAACGGTGTCATTGAATTTTCATTGCCCATATAACGAGTATAATAAATACACATGCATCATAACATTCACGAACCAAATGTCGATTAATAATTTTTCTAAAACGCTTAAGAATTTTTCTAAAACGCTTAAGGTAGATTATTATGCGGATCACGATAGAGTACATATAGTCCTAAAACACTTATGATAAATTTCATGTGGATCACGATGGAGTATATGCAACACACACGAACAAAATACATATATCTTGTTCAAAACCACTGCTCCTATCAAAATTCAACGAGTATGCATTCATACATAAATCGAGTCAATACATCACGAAAAATTTTAGATAACCGATCAAAAAGAAACAAAAAAACTAATTTCCAATATCTATGATCGAAAAATACAAAGTAGAAGAACACATGGTTCTCCACACTCTAGCTTAGCTAGCAAACATAACCATCAAAGCGATGTTAAATACCATTGACCAAATGTCCCTAACCGATCAAAATTTCGATCCCCTTCTTCTTCTTCTTCTTCCTCGTGCGAGAGTTTCAAAAATCCGATCACATTTCTCATCACGCCTCACACACACTTTTTCTCAAAAATCGAAATGCATGCTTTCAAAAACACCATCCCACCCTCCTCGAAGATTCCTCCATTCAATTTCTCCAAATCCAACCAAAGCTAGAGAGCAACAACAAATTTAAGTCGATCCTATCTGTAAAACAAAGAAACCATAACCATTTTTCATCACTAGCATAAATCTCTAGCTCAGATTCTCGGGCATGCATGAGACTTGTCACTCCAAATACCTAGAGTTTCTCTTCCCCTTCTTTCTTTCTATATTTTATTTTTTTCTCTATAAAAGAAAAGTTAAAATTTTTATTGTAAATTTTGCTTTCATTACTGGCACTATATATATATAGCCATTAAAATATTACATTTGCTCTCCCACACAGCGAATATAACCTGCAAGCAAAAGAAAGAGAGAGAGAGAGAGAGAGACAGAGTGAGAGAGAGAGAGAGTCTAACAAGGCTAGAAGAAGAAGAAGAAGTAGAGCTGGGGCACTCAAGTGACTCAACGCCTTCTTCTCATCAAAATCGTAAGCTCTTGTTTCTTCTTCTCTGTTTCATTAAATTTATTAAATTTTTGATGCTTGTTTCTGTGTGTATCTATGTCTTGTGGAAAAAAAAAAGGTCTAGCATTTGTTCATTTCCAGGTGAAGAGAACACGAAAACGCGTTGATGGGTGGTTGTATTGATGTGGGATTGTTTGTGGATCTCTTTGGTTGTTAAAGTTTGGTGCTTTGAATTTGGATTCTCTGCTGCATTAACATTTGCTTGGTTTCTGTATAATTTGGTTGTCAATTATTTTTTATATGTTTGGTTTGGAATTTGGTTTTGTTCTGTGTTGGTTTTGAACCCAGAGATCTGATTTGGGTTTGTTTTGTATGTGGAGTTGGGACTGGATTCATGCAAAAAGGTTGGAGCTTTATGTTCTGTGTTTGAATTTCAGTCGTTTTGATTGTGATGGAAGAATGATGATTGGGATTTTTGAGTTGTGTATGTGGTTTTGATCTAGAGAGCATTGTTGCATGTGGGTTTCTTCTGGAGAAATTTGGATATGTTGATATAGCATCATATATTATGTTTATGGTGGTTGTAATTTGCCGAGTGAAATGGGTATTAATGGTTTCTTGATTTCATTATTCGGTATTTGGTATCGGTTTTCTTAATCTGGATCAAAGATTGTGTCTTTATTTGGGGTCTGATAATTGCAAAGATTGAGTGTATTGCACATATCTTGCTCATATCTGGTTTTGCATTTGAATTAATGGAGGACTTGATTTCATTTTGTTTCTCATTTATTCTGTTTTTGATGGTTAACAACGGAAAGGTTTCTTTTGCGGCAGCCGAATTCAACAACATGTTGGAGGGTCCTTCCTATCTTGTTTCAAGGCAGCTTCCGAGCTCCTGTCAGCAAGAGAGTGAATGGATGTACAGCACTCAGCGTGTTCTCGACTTCTCAAACAGCAAGCGCCCCCTGGAAGATGGAGAAGATCTGGCATTGAGGAAGGCATGCAAGCACGCAGACGCGGACGCAGACACTGTTGATGGAGTTGGAGAAGACATGGATAATCTTGCTCTTTCCCATGCCATAGCCGACCAGCCACATGACCAGAATCACGATGGGGACAACTCCGATTTGAGTTCACTGATCCCCGCTCTTGGTCGGGATGTATCAATACATTGTCTCCTTCGTTGTTCAAGGGCTGATTTTGGTTCAGTTGCTCGGCTGAATAGCAGTTTCTGTTCTCTGATCCGGACTCTGATCCGGACTGGGGAGTTGTACACATTGAGGCGGAGAATGGGGATTGTAGAACATTGGGTTTACTTCTCTTGTGCCCTTCTCGAATGGGTGGCATTTAATCCAGATCGCGAACGTTGGATGAGTTTGCCTAGAATGGCACAAAATGACTGTTTCATGTGCTCAGATAAGGAGTCATTGGCTGTTGGTACCGAACTTCTTGTTTTTGGAAAGGAAATCATGGAACATGTTGTTTATAGATACAGCCTTTTGACGAACACGTGGACATCAGGCCACACGATGAATACACCCAGGTGCTTGTTCGCTTCAGCTAGCAGCGGAGAAATTGCAATCCTAGCTGGTGGTTGCGATCCATGTGGCAATATCTTGAGCTCTGCTGAGCTTTACAATTCAGAAACTGGAACTTGGTTGACTTTGCCGAGCATGAATAAACCTAGAAAGATGTGTTCGGGGGCATTCATGGATGGCAAATTTTTCGTTGTTGGTGGGATTGGATTGGGCAACTCAAATGCACTTAGCTGCGGAGAGGTTTTTGATTTGGAGAGGGGGACTTGGACTGAGATACCGAACATGTACCGTAGACAAAATGGAGTGGCTGGAGCAACTGATTTGCCTGCTACAGCTGAAGCACCTCCTCTGCTGGCAGTTGTAAATAACATACTGTATGCTGCCGATTATGCAGAGCAGGAGGTGAGGAAATATGATAAGGAGAGGAACGTGTGGATTCCTATTGGGAGATTGCCCGAGCGAGCAGCCTCAATGAATGGTTGGGGAGTAGCATTTAGAGCATGTGGTAATCGGCTAATTGTAATTGGTGGGCCTAGAGCTTTAGGTGCAGGGGCAATCGAAGTCAATTCTTGGGTCCCTGATGAAGGTCCGCTGCAGTGGAACCTGCTCGCTTCAAAGGATTCGGGAGGATTTGTGTATAATTGTGCCGTGATGGGATGCTGAGGTGTCTGGTTTTCGTGACAACCATCTGCTGGCTGGAAGGGTGCAATTGACCATCTTTGTGTTTCAAGGAGTTGGATTCCAGTTCCTGGGTAATTTCTGCCCCAATATGGGAAATTCAGGTTAATTTAGAGTCATAGATACATTTACAGAAAAAAGGCCTGGGGATTTTAGTTTCCTTTTCTAAAAGTTTTTCAAGTTTACCCGTAGTGTGTTGTTGCATCTCTCTCTCTCTCTCTCTCTCTCTCTCTTAACCCCTTTGTTACCTTAAGAGCTTCTTTGTTACCTTAAGAGCTTTTCGGAGGTTGGCAACGTGTAGAAGAGGCAAAGGTGAATAAGCTGAAGTACTGGTTCGTATTGTAGGTTGTGATGTTTATTTCCATAAAGTTTTTATGAAACATTGCAGAAATTATGTAATGTTCAAATTTTTATTTTCAAGTAAGTACATCTCCATGTTCTCTTTTCCCCACCCAAATAGGAGGAAAGAAAAACCATCTTCTATTTCTGTATAGATGTACAGTGTACCTATCTTGGTTCTTGGAGCTCAAATATGTTTTTCCTCTCTTCCATTTCTTGTGTACTTGATTTCAGGATTTTATTTCTCCTCTGTAATTAAAATTCTGAAATATAAAGTCTTGGAACATTTGGGCTTCTCAGTGAAATTGCTTATGTTGAATGGCGAAAAGAATTTCTTATTTGTTCTTTCCTCTTTCCTGTCCAGATAGTTTGTTCTTCATATTTATTTGAACTGTTGTGGTTACTTGCACATACTTGTAACTCCTTATTACTAATATTCTCATATCAATCTCGGCACCAGATTATTTCTTACATTGGCTGTTTGCCACTGCTTCACATGTACTTCAGATTGACTGAGCTCGAAATCTTAATGATCTTGATTATAAACCATACTGAGATTCTGAGGTGCAGATTAAAGTTACTAGTATGAAGGAATTCCATGTCTGTCTGATGATTGCATTACTGGCTCTTCTTGTTTTGTTTTGGAAAAGTGACGGCATTACTGTTAACGATGCACCTTTAATCTATTCACGTTCGACTACATTCAATATTTTGTTATGTTCTCAACCTTCTTTAGTTTAGTTTCTTTTCATTGCATAAGTGCAATTTTGACATGCTAATAACTAGTAGTAAGTAACAGATTGCTCATTGTGAAAGAGCTGAGGAGTTCTGAAAATGTTGCTCACTCAAATATGTCCAAGAATGCTGCGGTAGGTAAGCGGTTCTTGTTGTTCGTCCCTACGTCACAAGCATTGACATTTTCGTAAATTTTTTAGACAGTTTTTCTGCTACAAACATATTATGATGATGAATGAAAGAAGAGGAAATGCTGAAGCGGCAGAACAACTCTGTTTCTTTCCTTATGTTCTGTTTCTGCTATGACAGTTGTTTCCAATGTATGAAACTTGGCTTCTGTAGAGTAATGTCTGCATTAGAAACAGAAAAAAGAAGAAGCAAATTCCAAAGGGTATGGCTGGTTGATTATTAATGCAGAGTTAAACTCCCCAACTCCCTCTGTGTCTGCTTCTGCATATTGCATCAGTTACATTCTAGCTCAATTTGCTAGGATTCTCAGAAGAAACAGCACCAGAATAAAAAAAAGTCCTGGCTATTTCTGTCCATGGTGGTTATTTCTGTAAAAAGTACAAGTCTGCTGCAATCAAAGAGCCCTGGAATTATTCTTGTACCCTTTGTTGTTCTTATCTGCGATTTTCTTATATCACACTCACACTCACACTCACACTCACACGGTCATATTCCTTCTTTTACTGTACCAAGTTTACTGCTCACCCTCTGCACCGTAGTGTGTGGCGTACTTTGTTGTGGGGAAATCCAATCCCACAGTCCCATTTGGCTAAAAAGTACAAAATAGGACCTGTTTGTGGAAACCGGTTTCTTTCGGAGTTTCTGACCCTCCCTCTGATTTATCATTATTATTATTATTACTCATTTTCTATCACAGGGACCCCATTGGAGCAATGCTGTGTTCGCAGAGCTCACATGGGTGAGTCTGATTCCCTTTATGAACTCACCCTCCATTTGCTTTGCTTTGCTTCCATCTTCAGTGTGTGTCTGTGCGCTCCTGCAAAAAGAAGCCCTACTGAGCAGTACTGACTCTGCATCCTGTTGTTGCTTTCTTTTTCCTTTTGGAATTTACCGCTAGGCAAATTGGGTTTTATCTCACCTGGTGACGTCATGACACTCATCACAGAAAGCAAACACCTTACAATGGGAATTGACCAGTTTTGGGGGGTGAGACAGTTACTGTTGATCTGCTGCTGATGAGTTTACTGTTGAGATCATCTTTTCCTGGTTTTGGTGTTGCCTTGAAAGAGAGAGGAAAAGGACATTACAAGGGTGAAAAAGTTTTTTGATGGGATAAGGGTGTTATTGATTAATGTAGATGACAAAAGTTTAGGTTCTAATCATTGTCAACCAAAGCAATAGGTTCGGTGAATGTCGTAAGTCTTCTCATGTGTGGATGTTCAAGCATCGCATCATGCATTTGAATATTGAAGTGGTGAGCGGAGTGATACATTCATTTGGTCACTTGATTAATATTCAATGCTCGTTGAGGTTAGCAAGGGCCGGTTCTAGGTTATTAGAGGCCCTGTGCAAAATTTGAAATGATGCCCTATTTTTTTTATTTTATGTCCTTGTATGTCTCATCAAAATATAATTTAGCATTAAACAAGAGCACAAAAAATTAAAATTTAAGCACCTATATTAACATTAAAAAACAAAAACTACCCATAGAATAATTCGCTGAAGATAAAAAAGGAAAAAAAATCATAGATCAATTTGCTGAAAAAAAGAAGGAAAAACACAAGAACAGAATAACCTTGGTGGCTAGGTCATATGGGCTAATATGCAATCCATGAGAAGAGCTACACACTCATCTGATAACATATGATTTTTTTTAACTTACTAACTATCCATATATGAAACAAATGAAAAAAAAGTAAGGCCCTGCAATTGCCACCCCGAAGATTATTCTCACATTCAAATAATTGAAGTATCATAAAAAAAAGTGATAAACGAGAGACTTAAACGCTTTATTAATTTAACATTGGCCTTAAAAACGGTTAGAATACCCCAACACGCAGTGTATGTTCCAATCTCTATCACATGATGAAACAGTTAAATATACATATATATATATCCATACTTCCCTTTTAAGAAGCCTTTGATTTAGGTCACTGGGGGTGAGAAGAGAAGTTGCATTTTGAAATTAGACTGTGCAAATTGGTCTCCACCAATTACCGTGGGGAGGGAGCTTAAAAGCCTAAAGGGAAGGGTCAAAAGGAAGCATTAATTTGCCATAATACTATAGAGAATTAAAACGCATTTGGTGCCCGATTGACATGTTTGCAGGGGTCCAAGGTGTTAAAGCCTAACATTGTGCTGAGAAATTATAGGTGCCTTTCTAATGGTGGGTTGGTTTATCTTGCACTATGTATAAAAGGTATATAATCCAAGATGGGCTAGTGTGATGTTTTCTTTGGAGAGGTAAGTCTCCACGCGTACATGACTTATTTTCGAAACTAATTAAATACAACGAAAAGGACATGTAGATATATATGACAAAAATGTATTGAAAATTTACAACCAATTTCAAAGAGGGCATCTTAGACACTAGGAAAATCTATAGTCTGTATAAGACAAATGTCTAAGAAAGGAATATTTCCAAAGTTTGTTCTTCCGTATTATTTATTTATAAGTTCAATATCGTTAAAATGATGACATGTTTCATGTGCTACTACAACAAATTTTTATGCATTTTGTTAAAGAGTCATGTTTTGGTGGTTAGTTAGTTATGTGGTTAATTGTGGTCAACTGTCGTTAGATTTGTATCTAATAGTAGATAATTAAAAAATAATTAAAATATAATTTAATATCATATGTTGGATGCATATCTAATAATCAATGACCACCAAAACAAGACTGTTTCATTAATATAATAGAAACTAGCCAAGGATGAAGAATACTATAATAGGATAGTGTTGCTTCAAAGAAAATATGTTGGTGTTTGGATGCATGAGAATATGAGATTGTTGGAGGCCCATTTGAAGACCTATTCTTTCTTGTATAAAAGTCGGCACTCTCTATGGAACAGATTGAATTTGGTCCTATGTGAGAATCCCAAGTCCTTAAAAACATGTCAGTTTTTTTTATTTAAAAAAGCCAGCTTATATGACCCGTACAAGGCCAGCTTTTTTTAAAAGCCCATACCAGATACACACATAACGCAACAGAAGCCCATACAAATTAGGGCCCATACGGAGCCCAATAATAGCACAGCTGACCGGAGCAGTCAATTTCCAGTCTCGGGTCGAAAGCAAAAGCGCGCACACATTAAGGCGTGAGAACACCGAACCCGGAATGGCCTGAAATCCATGGACTCAGCCTCACCGCGTCTACCTCCGGCGTTGGACCTCTCCCCTTCGATCCTCTCTTTCCTCAACTCTAAGCTCCGCACCAATGAGCATCTGACACGCGCCCCGAATCTCGTCTCGGAGCTCCGATCCCAGTGCGGCGACCTCGATCGAACCCTAATTGAACTCAATCGGAGCCTCGGATCTTCGCTCCTAGCTTACGCCGCCGTCTCCGATCGCGCGCACGGCGTATTGGGCCACGTCACCGACCAATTGTCCGCTCTCGAATCTTCTACTCGCTCTGGCAGCTCAGGTTTTCGCTCATCTCTCTCTCTCTCTCTCTGCAATTCGGAGCTCCTCAATTTCATTGTAGAACTAGATTCTCAGTCCTTGTTGAATTTTTAATTTAATTTTTTTTTGTGTGACTATATAGATGGAGAAGGAAGAGTGGAGCAGATATTGGGAGAGGAGCTGCCGGCGCTGGCCAAGGAGGTGGCCAGAGTCGAGTCGGTTCGGACTTACGCCGGTGAGTTTTTCTAACTAAGAGGCTTATTTTTTGGTACAATATTGTATAGATTTTTCAATTTTGTCAATTGTACTTGTAAATGTCATAATCAGTAGTTAAGTATGCTTTAAACTCTGTTGAGAATGTATGAGTATGATTCGTATGTTGAATGCCTTCAGTGTTCTAGATGCTCTTTATTCAGATGTTTGCTTAGCTAGTGTAGGTATCTACTTTAGAAACCTTAATTTGGAGAGTTGTAATAGTACATTTTATGTGTCTTGCGAATAATGTGCCGTCTGTGTTTGTTGTTTTGTACTTTCGCTGAGTATGTTAACGTTTCGTGGGTGTTTTTAACGACTATTGATTCAGAGACTGCATTGAAGCTTCAAACCATGATCGGGGATATTGAGGATGCTGTGTCTTCAACCATGAAGAAGAACTCATGGAAGCATTCCTTGAAACAGAATGCAGAAGTGAGCACACTTTTGCTTGTGCAACAAAATTTGTTTGTCAATGTTTCTAATGCAGAGCAATCTGTTTTTGCAGGAACTGCGTCTGGTTGCTATTAGAACCCTTAAACTGACGGAAGACGTTTTAAATTCAGTTACAAAGTCTCACCCTCAATGGGCACATCTTGTGTCAGCAGTTGATCACAGAGTAGATAGGGCTCTGGCCATTCTAAGACCCCAGGCTATAGCAGATCATAGGGCACTTCTTAGCTCCCTTGGATGGCCACCGCCTCTTTCCTCAACTCCAGATTCTGGGAAATCAAATCATGTTCACAGTCTTTTCTCGATGGAAGGAGACCTCAAAGACCAGTACTGCGAAAACTTTATTGCGCTATGCAGTTTACAGGAGTTGCAGAGACGAAGAAAATCACGACAACTTGAAGGCTATAATCGGGAACTTGCTCTGCACCAACCACTTTGGGTTATTGAAGAGCTTGTGAATCCAATATCATTGGCATCCCAACGCCATTTTGAAAAATGGATTGATAAGCCCGAATTAATATTTGAACTTGTCTACAAGGTCACAAGGGATTATGTCGACTCTATGAATGAGCTACTGCAACCACTGGTTGGTAAAGCAACGTTAACTGGGTACGATTGCACAGAAGAATGGATTTCAGGGATGGTATCCTCCTTATCGACATACTTGGCAAAAGAGATATTCCCAAAATTTGCTCAAACGGGTGAAGATGGTGTAATGAGTACTCAGGAACAGGCAAGAATATCATGGCTTCATCTTGTGGACTTGATGATATCTTTTGATAAACGAATCAAGACTCTGATAATAGAACATACTGGAATCGGACGGTCAATGAAGACTCTGTTAGAAGATACTGGAGTTGTACCTTCATTGGAGCACAGCTGTAAGTCATCATCTCTTAATATATTCTGTGATCGACCAGACTGGCTCGACTTATGGGCAGCGATGGAATTAAATGATATACTAGAGAAGTTGAAACTAGAAACTTGGGATGAGAGAAATTGGACAATGAAAGTCCGGGGAGCATCTCTGCTGTTTGATGCTGAAGATTACAAAGCTCCTGCCATATCAAATGTCTATCTCAGGTCTCTATCATCTGTTGTTGATCGTTGCCGAGCATTGCCTAGATTCTCTATGAGATCAAGGTTTCTCAACTTAACCGGAGAACCGATCATACACAAATTTTTAGACTGCCTTCTCTTTAGGTGTCAAGAAGCTGAAGGTCTGACTGCCTTGACTGACAATGATGCCTTGGTCAAAGTTGCAAACTCAATTAATGCTGCTCGCTACTTCGAATCTGTTTTAAAGGACTGGTGTGACAATGTCTTGGACAGGTTAGGGTCAAGTCGGAGTGATCAGCCAATCTCAGTTGATGAGCCAGATGGTAATTTAGATTCAGTTGAATGTATCAAATTCGACAGGGAGATTGTAAAGTTGGAGGAGTTTAGAGTTGAGTGGGCTGGAAAGTTGTGTGTTGTTATATTGAGAGGATTTGATGCTGAATGCCGGGATTATGTGAAGAACAGAAGGCAGTGGCAGGAAAAGGGTGAGGACGGTTGGGCATTATCTAGGTGTTTAGTTGGTGCACTTGATTATTTGCAAGGTAAGACTACAGTGGTAGAAGTTCATTTGAATCAAGTTGACTTTCGTGGGGTGTGGAGAAGTTTGGCTGGTGGGATAGATCGAATGTTTTTCAGTGGTATTCTAATGAATAATGTTAAGTTTCATGATGGAGGAGTTGAGAGATTTGGTAGTGATGTCGAGGTTTTATATGGGACATTCAGGGGTTGGTGTATGAGACCTGAGGTTCTTTTTCCCAAAGTAAGTGAGGGCTTGAAGCTGTTGAGAATGGGAGCAGAGCAACTTCAAAATAGTTTGGCAGAAGAGGAATGGATGAAGGAGAACAAAATTAAACATATGAGTGTGGCGGAAGCAGAAAAGATTGTGAAGAGTAGAGTTTTTACGAGTTGAGGGGCAGCCAAGTGTTTTGTATTGTAGATGACTTAGAACCCTCTTCAGAGCCAAAAAAAAGACTTAGAACCCTCCTGGACAGACCGATTTATTCTACCAAAAACGAACATTAAGAGAAAATTTGTGCGATACTTTGGAAACAACAAACTTCACTTGCTTGTAGTTGCAGATTGATAAATCTGTTTTGTTTTTGTATAGCAGTTATCAATTTTTTTTTAACTGTGTTCCCAATTTTAAGTTCTGATGAAGAGTGAGGTCACCTGATGTCTCACATTCAAATTCTATCACAACCTGATCAAGTATCAATACCATGTTAAGCAATTATCAGGTGTCGTATTTAGAAGGCGTCATGGGATTTGCCTCTCTGTTTTCTCTCTTTGCCGGCGAAGACAAGCCAAAGTCGCCGCCATCTATGGGCATTCACATCACCAGGACTCGGATCCGGATCCAGATATCTCAACTCTGCCACCGACATCTGCTTGAGACGATCAGTAAAATGAAAATCAGCCAAAGGATCGAGTAGTAAAATGTTGATATTGCTTACAGAAAAACTAACCCCCTAATAGTGGACACAGTTGCAATGAGAGTGCACTAGATGTGGATCAATGTCGTATTGTAAGTGTTTGAGTTCAAGATAAAATATCTTGCTGGAAAAATTTGGGTTGGATTATGATAAGTTAGGAGGCCAGTTCCTGCTGTCCATATTAAATTAATTGCTACCATTCCTTGTGAGGAAAGGATTCCCTAGTGAGTATATCATCAATGTCTTAGATTTTGATTATAAAATCTAGGAAGTAAGATTCTGAACAGTTAGAATTGCTTAGTGAGTCTAATTGTGAAGAGTTTTAGATATATATTAACAAGTAATTGCTTCCTATAAATAGAAGACGTTAACGAAAGAGAAAGGATCATTGATCGCATACATATTTTGCTTTCAGCAAACTATCTTCTCATCTTGAGAAATCCGTGCAACCAGCAATCAAGAGATCATCACTCGAAGGAGTGTGAGTATCTTACAATTTACGGACGCAACACCATGTGTTCTCAACACTCTGTCAAGGAGATTGCTCTGCTTCACACCGAATGAGCCATGAGGTATCGATCTTCGTGGCTCTGCGAGAGACACGAAAACCATAAAGTCCTAAGTCACTTAGGCGAGAAGGATTCATCAGGCGGGGTTGTGCTTTCTCTGTCCCAGTCGCTTCTTAAAAGGTCAGGCAGCGGTAAGCTACGTTCAACACTCCGTCCCATAATAGTGGCACGCAAAACAAACATAAGTACGTGATCGAGAAAATAGATAATTTGAAAGCCTCTCAACAGCCCCCCGGAAGATTTTGGTGCCAAAAAATAAGTAAACTTGGAATCGAAGGTAACTCGGTGACGTGACGTGACTCTCATGCATGGGACGAAATTTCGAATCTAGCTTGTACCATGCTGATGGAAGCGAAGCTTGCTAGGTCAAGGAGAACTACTGTTCGTTGGCATCTTTCACTGACACTGATGAAAAAGAATAACAAAACAAAAGAACAAGTTAACGTACACTGTTAAAAGTTGCAACGATTAAAATTTTAACAAGGACCATGTCAGTGATGATACAATCGATCGAACCCTCGACTGGTTTGTTTTTTACTTGTCATAGGTTTTCTTGGGGCATCAAAACTTCACTTCTTGTGCACCAATCTTACCAATCTCTGTCTCGATCCGGTTAAGTTTAATTATCTTAGACATTTCTAATCATCACAAGTTTAAGAAACGTCGATATATGCATGTGCATGTTTTCCATGCAACTCGATCGATCGTCCCGGAAGAAGAGACGTACTCCGGTCATGTATATATAAAGATGTTCATCAATCACGCTGTCTATGGTGATCTCACTGATCTGAATAAGCTAAGAATTATTGAACGTACGTGTCTATTATTAGAGTGGTAACAGGTTTCATCAGTCGAGATCATCGACCCAGAAGCATATCAAAGCCTACTGTTCGATCGTGGAGTGCGCACAGTGCATGCATGGACCACGCTTCTGTTGAGCTAGCACTGGTATATTATTGCTGCTGGAAAATTAAACATCTAGCTACTGATCATTGCATTGGTACAGTTTAATGAACAGTATCAGACAAAGAAACCGAACTCGATCATTGTCGGGTTAATTTGATGAAAATAAGGTAAAAATATTGAACTACGTACAAAACCTCAGACTGTAACAGTAATTAATTATATACGTACCCTAAAAGCCTTAAACTCTAAGAAGCTAAAAACAACCGTCTTGCTGAAGGAATCCTGCTCTGGATATATTGTTAAGCTAGAGGACATAAGATTCTACTGTACGTATGCAGTATAGTTCAGGATACGTACGTACATTGAGATGATTAGACATGCAGGGTTAGCTTGCCCTACTCTATCTAACACAGGATCGATCACTGCGAGCAAACTGCACCGTGGAGAAGAAGAGACGTCGAAGACTGAGAGCCTTGGGGGTCCAGAGAGAAAGAGAATAGAGATAGTCAGTACCCAGTACTGAGACACTGTAGAAAAGTTATCAGTAAGAATTGTTAACATCACATTTTCATGACAGTGTACGTACGTCCTACCTAGCTAGGGTTATATATTGTCCAATTGAAACGCGGCAGCTACATGGAGAGCACACAGTGTACTATATATTGAGTTAGGGCACCGGAAATATAGGGGCCAAAATTGAAAGGTAGGTTGGTAGGTAAATGAGGCCAAAAGAAACCCTAAATTTTATTGACATGTTTTTTCCAAAACAATTCTTCACAGCCTCAGATGGAGCCTTAACCCTTACGGCCTTAACCCCTTGTCTATATAGTTTAGTCATCACTCACCAACTTGTCTCTGCTTTGTCACATCAAAGTACTCTCTCTTCTGATGCTCACTTCCTTGTCCCGGTATGCATCTCAATATTCACATCGATCATATCTCTCAAAAACCAGACACCGTATATATGTACCGCCCCTATCTCATTTCCTGGTACTGAATCGGATCATTTAGATGAGAAACGCGTTTTGGTTAGACTCGACTCGATCACTATATCCTTTCCGATTGATATATACTAGACCTACAGCGGCGAAGGGATCAGCCTCGCCTTAGCGTCACAACTTTCTTCCACATACTATTGATGAGATAATCGACCATTTGCATTTTCCTGAGGAGCTGCATACCCTAGTGCTCAAGTAACATGAGCCTTGATCTGCTGATTGAAATGACAGCTTCGTCTTAATTTATTAAAAAAAAGCTAGAGCGTGATATGTTGTACATCGTGATGTGATCGTTCATAGGTTAAAAGACAGAAGTTCTGTGCATCAGCGATTGAGATTGGAGGCTTGGATTGTATCAATCATTTTCTTGTCGTAATTCAATAGTTTATAATTAGGTTGTTACCGTTTATCGAGATCACACAGAATCTTCAAAAAAAAATTAGGCGAGAGATTAATTTGTGCCGGAAAATCATGTTAGGACCCTAGTTCCATCTATGTGCATGTTCACCAAGCATAGTGCGATTTAGCTTACAATCAACATTGTCAAATTCAAATCCAGATTTGAAGATTTCATACTCGAGTAGAGAATCTCTTACCAACTCAACTACCAATGTCAATACTTCACTTGAGGTTAATCTAACACCGCGTTCTACGTGAGTGTAGTCGAATCACTCTAATTCAATCCCTCTGCTTGTCTTGAGACAAAACAAGACATTATTTGGATATGTGGAAAATCATTGTTTCGATGTCTAACCAATTCGATCGAACGATCAATCTCATGAGATCATTATCAGGGACCATATATTCACACTCAAATAGCGCCGAAACGAACAAGCTAGGTTCTATGGTAGAGTAAGAAGGAGATGCAGGAACAAAACCATAGAGAAAATAAGAAGAAAAAAAAAACAAACAAAAACACAAAGAATCCATCAGGATAGAAGAGGCAAGGGGCAATGCATGCATCAAATTAACAAAGGAAACTTATTGGCGAAATATTAGTGTCAATTAATTAGACAAAAGTATCTTTTTGGTAGCATGTAACATCCTATTGCTATTAGTAAACAATGATTAGCAATTTAGCAACCTAAATCTACCACGTGTCCAAATGGGGGCGGGTCTGATTCCCTAATAAGAACCATTTAAAAAGGTGTTTGGCTACAATGATGAAATTTCATTAGCAAGAAATGGACCTCTACACATTTTATGGTATAAGAAAGAGGGGACTCTTGTTGTCCCTAATTGTTGTACAAATAGGTCCTCAATTACATATCAATATTGTTGCTGTCCCTTTCTAACTAACAGTACTCCTTCTGTTCCGGCCTCAGTTTCCAACTCTCTTTTTAAGCAGTGCTTGCCTCCTACTTCCAACTTCCCCCTCAGCCATTTGTTTGCAACAAGCCTGTAGAAGCTATCAAGCTAAACAAAACAAAGTGATATAAGCAACTATACTGCTTTCAGTTTCAGCTAATTAAGCTAAGCTAGCTAGCCATGTCAACTCGTGGAACAGGAGCTTCACAACCCACAGAGGATGAGATTAGGGAGCTTGCCTCAAGGCTACAAGCTCTACTACCTCAACTCAACCCCAGACGAAACACATCGGTATATAATTAATTAACTCTCATGCATTGTCTATCATATTACTTGATGTCTAATCTCCTATGTGATGGTTATATATATATATGTACACACACACATGCGCAGGTATCAGCAACGGCTATTTTGGAAGAAACATGTTCATACATCAAGAGGCTGCATAAGGAGGTGGGAGACCTAAGCCACAGACTATCTCAACTACTTTGTGATTCTGCAGACATGGCTGGGGTCGTTGATGAAGAACTTCTGACCAGACTCCTCTCCAACATGAATTAATAATGAAGCTCGATCTTTCTCTCTCGTGCTCCATCTCTCTCTCTCTCTGGCCTAATTAGCTATATATGTTATATATTATTAATTTGTAGTATGAGTTAATTTGGTTGTTTGTACTCCAACCAATGATCGAGAGAGATATTATATATATAAACTAGCTAGCTAGCTACATATATGTTAGAATGAGAGAGGATTATGTCATTTTATTTTCTAAATTTCCCTTTGCTTCTACCCTTTAATGATCTGAGATGCATGACTCTCTATATTAATTTCTTATGAAATGCTAGCTACTAGGCAATTATATGTATTAATTGGCCAGTACTGACCAGAAGAATTTTTCATAATACCCTTTTCAAAATATTTGTAGCTATAGCTACTCAGTACTGACCAGAAGAATTTTTCTTATATTTTTTTATTATGGATAGTATCATAATCAATCTGTGGTGATGATCGATACCAACCATAAACCAAATTAAGACAAGAAAATTTATAATGAAAGCAACCAATTTGTCTAGCTAATTAATTGTGTTTCTGTTACATTATTGTTTTTATATAAAAATACTTCAAGACAAAGTCCTAGAGAAGTCTCTCTAAAGAACCAACACCGAATCGATGAAAAGCAGCAGCACGATCACCAAATCGACACTAATTGAGAACGATCCAATTTGAGAAGTATCTGTACAGTTTAAAAGTTGAGTGTGACGATTAAATGGTCAAAATATTTCTGATTTGATTAATTTTTTGTAAACACGATCTTTGAGCTGTACCTACACGTTGAATGATTTCAATCGCCCAACAACTTTGTCAATCTTGTGAAAATTGAAGCTTCGCCCACTCTGGATATGAACTATATATATTGACAAAATTGTGTGACATTTGAAACCACTCATTCTTTAGGTTACAAAAAATCAGCCAATCGGAGATGATTTGACCATTTGATCATTGTATTAAAATTTTAAGTTATATCAGATGAACTATATTGATCAAAAGTTGAACGCGATGATCAAATGGCCAAATCATCTCCGATTATGATGATTTTTTGAAAGCATGATCTTCCTGTTTTGATAATCTAAATGATGATTGGTTTCAATCGACGAAAAACTTTATAAATCTTGTGAAAATTAAAGGTTTGCTCAGTTTTTTCAAAGCGAAGCTCCGCTCTGGATAGAGACTGTATACACACACACACATTGGGAAATTGAAACCAATCATCCTTTAGTTTATCATCGGAAGATCACGCTTACAAAAATCATTTCAATCATCATAATCGGAGATGATTTGGCCATTTGATTATCGTATGCAACTTTGGATGAATACAATTTATCCGATATAGCTTAAAAGTTGAATGTGATGATCAAATAGTCAAATCATCTCCGATTGGGCTGATTTTTTTTGTAAAGATGATCGTTTAATAATAATCTAAATGATGATTGGTTTCAATCGTCGAATAACATTATAAATTTTGTGAAAATTGAAACTTCGCTCTGTTTTTTCAAAGCTAAGTTCCGCTCTGGATATGGACTACGTATATATATATATATATATAGATCCTATCAAGTGCGAAGCTTCGCACTGAAACTTCGGTGTGAAGTTTCATTTTACGAAAAATCGACAAAATGATTCAAAGATTGAAATCACCAATCATTTAGATACCAATGCAAGGATCGTGCTCTCAAAATTTTAGCTCAATTGGAGATTTTTTGACTACTTGATCATCGCATTGTTTAACAATGCACACAAATTGTCCGATTCAGCTCAAAATTTGATGTGGTGATTAAATGGTCAAAAAATCTCTAATTGAGCTAAAATTTTGCAAGCACGATCCTTGCATGTGTATCTAAAGGATGAGTGGTTTTAATCTTCTAATTATTTTGTCAATTTTGTGTAAAATGGAACTTCACATCGAAGTTTCAATGCGAACCTTCACACTTGATAGGATCTGTATATATATGCACACGTATTTCTGCAAGAATTAACATGATCCTTTACCATATTTGTATTTGTTCGGCTCGATTTTCCCCAGCGAGTAGATGTGTGGTGGTTTTAGATAAACCACAAATTGTCTCTTTTATGCGTGTTTGGCATGCCCCTGCCTAAGGCAGAACATTGATATGCGTTGTGCCGCTACTAAACTTCTAAGAAGCGATTGAAGCGATAAGAGCACCAACCTTGGTCGATGAGTTCCTTTTACATAAGTGACTTATGACTTGGGTTTGTGTCTCGTTGCTGAACCACAAAAATCAATACCTTACAGCTTCTTCGGTGCAAGGCAGAGCAATCTTCTTGGCAAGTATTGAGAACACTGGTTTGTGAGTTCTTTGACCGTCAAAACCTTCACGCTCCTTCGGGTGAAACCTCCTTTGATTTCCGTCGTCTGACAATAGAGGATCTTTGAATCCATCACTCTCTGTCGGGTGAGAATTATGGATTTGCCATCGTCGGTTCTCTCGCAAGGAGAGTTGTGTTTTTCGAGGGCAAATTGTGTGACTGTAGAAGTGCCATTTGATCTGGTCATAAAGCCTCTATTTATAGTGATTACTCAAGCATGTCTCTCGTTGAAAAGAGTAAGAAATCATAATCCTTGAAGGACTCTGAATACCAGATTCGCTAGATTTCATCCTTCCTTGCTCAGCAAGATATACAACAAGATAATCTTAAATTTCTTCTCAAACTAGACTTATTAAGTGGGCCGCAGGAATCACTCTAATAAAATATTATTTTATGGTCCAAACAGTGGAGTATGGTGAAAACCCCCGAGTCAAGAGCCAATTCCACCAGGATTTTTTGTTGTTGCTAACTTGAGGTTCTCAAATTGAACCCAAGAATTAATCCTTCCAATAGAAAATATTATTAAAAAAAACTATGGCTAGTCGGTTACCAATAAGGTTGGGCGCGCACTTGGTCCCAAAAATTCTGATCCGACCAGGTTTCAAACTGTCCCGGTTAAAGACGGTACGGGTTTATATTTTTTTAAATAAAAAGTTCATCCCATCCCGGCCCGTTTGAATAAAATGAGTCGGGTTTTGGGTTTATTTTTTTATTGTGAGTAATATCTTGGCCCGACCCAAATATTACACTGAACAATCAAACACAGTAAAACTCTATCAACTATACATTACAGTATTAGTCATTTATGAGTTTCATCGATCTCACTTTCTTCACAGCGTCGTTTCCCTATCAAGTATGAGCTGATCAACTTTCAGTTTTTTTTATTGTACTTTTTTTTATGGAAAGTTTATTAACTTTCAGTTGATTTAGATTGTTTTTATTTTCAGACTTTTTTTTGGGAGTATTTTGAAGTTGATTTTGGATTGTTCGGAGATGGGATAAACTTCATGATCGAACTCATTGAAATTCTCTTATTTAGTCATTTTGGGACTTCTAAATATATTCTTACTTTATTATTTTCTATTGAAATAAGAATATATATAGGGATCCTGAAGAAAAAAAACTCATACCAAATCGATTCTGTTTGGGTTCGGGTCATCTCGAGATTCAATTTTAGAATAGAAAATATCATTCCAATCTGATCCGCTTAAAAACTATGAGATTATCGTGATTGTTGTCTCGAACCGATCCATCCTATCCCGTACCAGGTCTTAGTTAATTACCAAGTTTCCCATGTGCCCATCAATCTAAATTCTAAAATACTCAACCAAGGCCTAACAAAGGCCACCCAACCAAACCCCACCAACCCAATCGACCCAACAGACCCGGCCCAACCACAGCCATAAGTCCACTAAAGCACCAGAGAACTGATTAACTCGTCTGCAACTCTGCATCACCACAGCTGCATATATCGATCTTCTTAACATCAACCTCAAAAGGAGTATGTAATTGGGGTAGTATTCCATCCATGGCACAAAACCTTTGTTACTCAAATGCTTTATAACCACGAAAATATCGTCGCGATCAATCATTTCAATCACACACAGTTTCTACTCACAATGCAAAACATTGCAGAGAGCAATCTATAACTCCAACAAATTTACACAACAAAGCAACCAATTTTTCAGCACATACTATATTCCCAACAAACCAAAAATGAAACACTTGTAAAATCATCAATTAAACTTGTCAAGAATGGCCTTCCAGTTCGCCACAATGGCCAAGCTATTACTAGTGAACTCCATTGACCTCTTCATCTTCAACTTCACTTGTTCCACACCCACCGACCCCATCTCTTCCAAACCATCCAAGCACGTCTCTTGATCCGTCACCGCACTACTCACCCACGTCTGCATGTCCTTGACGACCTTGTCATCCTCACTCAAAGCCTCAACCTTTTGTATGGCCTCCACCGAGTCACGCAGCTGACTCAGCGCCTCCTCCACCTGTTCTCTACAGTCACGCACCGCCGCGTCGGAGTCGAGACTCGTCAGAAACGAAGACACGTTAGTAAGCTCGGAGATGGAGATGTTTAAAGAGAGCTTGAGGATGGTTTGTGGGTTCGGTTTGGGAGATGTGTTGAGAGATGAGATTGAGTTGAAACATGTGTCGGGGTACAGAGTCATGTTGCAGATAGTTCTGATGGTTGACTCGGCCAAGTTTGAGAGAGGTGGAGACGACAACGACGAGGTGGTTGTGGTGGTGGTGGTGATGAGAGAGATGAGCACGAGGCAGAGGACGAAGGTCAAGCCGATCGTGGCAGAGATGATGATGGTGGAGATGATGGGGCTTTTGGGTTGAGTGGACTTTTGGTATTGGATTTGAGCTTGGAGTTCTAGATGGTGTTGATGTTGTTCTGGGTTCACTTTGTCATAGCCTTTGAAGACATTGATGGAGTTCATGTCTGGTTTTTCTTTGGAGGTTTGATGAAGGTAGATGAAGATCGAGTTTGGGGAAATGAATCAAAGAAATGAAAGGAATATAAGAATAGAAAGGAGGACCAAGTCTATATATACCAAAGCAATATATAAGGTAAGAACCATAATCTAATCTTGAATCCTTATGACTTTACGCAATACAAAAATTTCTAGCAAGCAATGAGATGTTTTAATCACTAATTCAAAGACCAAGTTCAAAACCAGAGACAGAGGATTGGTTTGTACAAAACCAAGAGCCCTATCATCGATCTAACCAGCTGTCGTCGTGGGCACTGGACGAGTTGTGTACACTTTTACCCGTCTATATCCCTGTCCTAAACGGTACGGATCAAAATGAGATTGAGTATTTTAAAAGTCTATCCTGGTCGTCTCGAAACCCGAATGAAACGAGATAAGACGGGACGGGACGAGTCCAATTTAAAATGAACATTTAATCTCTATTAATTAAGACAAAATGCCTTATCACGGTTAATGAGGTAGAACATTTGTAATGCCTTAAAATGCTTTTTTGGCTAATATATCTCAAAATAAAATAATTAAATTAATCAAGGATAAACATGTAATTATATACCATTTTTTCTAAATCCCAGCAGTTTACACCGAACAGTTTTCTTCTCACTCAAAACTAAAACGGCTTGTAGTTGCTGCATATCAAGGATGATATTTTTAAGCACAATCTTCTCCATCCCAACCTTGATTTTGTCGTCGACCACTACACCTACATCCTCATCAATCTCCATTTCTTCATCACATGCGAAGAACGAGTTTGAATCCTCTACCGCAAAGCCCATGTGAAGAATGGGTCGTCCCCCAGTTTCCTCCTTATGTTTCCAATATTTCTCACATGTAATGTTAAATGCAATTAATTTCATTTATAGACCGACGATATGCGGAAAAGGTTTGATACGAACAATTAATTTCGTTTGTGCCCGATGTGCCCCCTCCTTTTTCTTCAATACTGTATCGATTTGGTTGTTTTTTCTTATGGGTTGTCCTTGGCATGTTTCAGTTACACTTGCTGTAGTTTAAACACAATTCCACAGTCTGGGTTAATCGATTCCATATATCTATAACTAAGTTTGTGAATTCAGGGAACATGGGATACCATAGCCTCGGGACATGACCTCCCTTCGTCTTCTCTATGATATGCATAATACATAGACGTGTTACGAAAAGTGTATTGCATGAATTTCATTTGCTGAAGTTATGTAATTTGTTTTGGCTGATAATATCAAAAGTCGAATCAATATAACCACCGTTTTGCGAGTACCATTGGTTGTAATGAAAGATAATTACTGAAATGCTGAATAGAAATATTGATACAACTACCACATATTCCTTTACTTTTTAACTCCAATGTTCAACATATTTGTTTTGTATGTTTTTGGTTCCATTTTTCACAATTTATCTAAACAGAGGATTTGTGATCAGTGAATTAGTGGCGGTTGAATTATCTATTACGTAAAACAATATAAATTGCGCACATTCAACGTATACACTGGCAATTCGCATGCGTGAGTGCGACAGGGCTAGTAGAGTATTAAACAACAAAAATTCGAATGAGATAAGACGAACCAAATTTCAGGTTCAATATAAGATAAATATAGTTTGATAAGACCTAAAAGTCTACAACTACACAAAATAATATCGTTTTACTTAATGGTTAATTAGAAGAAGTAAAACTACAAGAAAATTTATTTCATGTTTAATTGATACATTTAATTCATACGACAAGAAGTATAATACTTTAGGGAAATTCTGGGTGGAGTGACTCAACCGTATATTTTATTCACTAATTTTGTTGTTATTATTGTAAAATGAGATAACTTTTTGGTAATTTCATTCATTTTTTTGTAAATATTACAACAACCAAATTTTTACAAATTTGAGAACAAATTGTTGTCAATGTTGTATTTTTGTTTAATTATTTGTAAATGATAAAAAAAATGATCGTAATTTTGTTCAAAATGTAGTAATTTCTAGTTCAAAAAGTTGTAATTTTGTTAAAATAATTTTAGATAAATGTTTAAGGTAGATCTCCCCTATCATAGCCTTATCCAATACTTTGATCGTTAGAATATAATTTTTTTTTGTTGAATAATGCTATTGGTTTGATAGTTTAATATGTCGGCCCTTATTAAAATAAATAATAAAATAGACAAAATATATTATGCATGATGGGACGGGTCTATCAGGATTTCAAAATCAAGACTCGTTCCCGTCCCTAAAAACGGGACGGATCGGGATGAGAGAGAATAGTGAAAATTTTATTTTCCGTCCCATTCTGAATTTTTTTATTTTTCATCCCGTTCTTAACGAAATCGAGACGAAATGGAATCAGGTTAGGTTATGAATTTGGAGAATTCGTAACCACCTCTGTAGGAGAGTGATATTAGAAATTGGCATTGTGAAGGAAATATGGTTGGAGTCTTGAAAATGTTCAAACATCCCTAAACCTTTTTACTGGGCAACCCATTGCTTTGTGGATCGGCCCATCATGTTGCCCAATTGTAATTTTCGGCCTATGTAGCCCAGATTCATTGTTATTAATTTTTTCAAAAAAAATATTTTGGAACCGACAGAGGTATATGAGGGATGATGCAACCACCAGATTTTGCATTGAAGACATTTGAACGGTTTGATTTCATGTCTGCATTTAGTTTCATAAGGAGCCACATGTATGGTTCAATAAAAGATGCATAATTTGAGGGGGTTTACAATTGTAGTCCTTGGCCGGTCTCAAATCTGCTGCAGGCATTCAATTGTTGAAAAGGACGTACATTAAGTATTTATGTTCTAAATCAAACCAAGCACTAAAATTGGTTACAGTCAATGACACATAGTAAAACACATTCAACCACTCCATGTTAAGGATAAAGAGCTACATTATAGGTAGTAAAAACAAAATACAAGAAAAAATGTATATAATAACTAAGTACAAGTTTAACGACTATTTTCAACTTTTACTTACAAGTAAAAGTAAAGACGTTTAATTCGTTTTGACTAAAAAAATAATTTATTTTTGAAACATAATTTACATAACAAGCACAAAAGAACATTCAAGTTTTTTTTTTTGAACTAAGGATTTGCAGCTACCTCTAAGCCTCGATTAATAAAATGATAGAATATAAGGGTGACATAAAGTTTATACTAATACGAAGAGAATAACTTAAAATAATATCAGATGACTCAACTAAGACATTATATCATAAAATACGCACCAATTAATAAATAATGCATCATAATTACTCTATTTACTTTTAACACAGAAAAATTACCTGATAACAAGACTTTTTTTTTTCTTTTCTCCAAAGAACATCTCGAGTTATGTGATACAAACTTATGCTATTAGCCAAGGTATCCTCCCTAAAGAAAAAATTCCGTCCCTCACTCACTAACAGTGATGATGCATGTGATAGAAAAAGGTCGGTACCGATCCTGCTTGGCATTCCATTAAAAAATTTGAATAGAATAAGAGAAGATAATGAAATACAATTTTCACAATAAGAAAAACCAAAACCTTTCTTTCTTTCTTCTTCTTCTTCCTGTTGACAAATGCAGTTAGGAAACGTATAGATTGTGAAAATATCAAACCCCTCATTTTAGGGTGTCAGCCTTTCCCTTCAATTCCATTTTCAGTTTCTTATTCTCTTTAATTTGTTCACCATTCAAATCTCCTTTTACCTTATATTTTTTTGGGGGGGTTCAAAATACAAAAAACAAATTTAGTTTCAGCTCATTTTCATTTTTTCTTTTTTTGAAAACAAAACCCACCCTAATCCTTGTTCTTTGTTAAATATCAAGTACCCATTTTGGCATTGCTTCTCAGAAAGTTTGTGAATTGTGAGAGTTGGGAAAAATGGCTTCCAATATTGGAATTATGGACAGTGCTTACTTTGTTGGAAGGAATGAGATTTTGACTTGGATCAACAATCGTCTTCAGCTCAATCTCTCTCGTATCGAAGAGGTTCTCTCTCTCTCTCTCTATCTCTTTTTCCTTGGCAAAAGAAAAGAAAAGAAAAGATCTTGATTCTGGGTTTCTTTGTTTGAGCATTGTTTAGCTAGTTTCTTTTTGGGTTTCTATGTTTCTACATTTTACTATTATTGATTGGTTTGCTAATGTTAGAAAGCTTGGAAATTTATGCTTGTGATGCATCAAAGTTGTGTGCTTTTCTCAATTTTGAGTTCAAATGTTCATTTTTTTGCTGGAAATATGAATTCTTTGCCATATTTGATATCTCTTGACTAGTTTTGATGTAAATGTTGAATCTTTTAGTGCATTTTCGCCGACCCATTTGAATGATTTGATCACAAGTTTGTGGGTATAGCCTGACTAATTAGGTCACTGGATTGTGGGCTCTTATGTAAACTGTATCAAGAGTTTGATGTGTGAACTAAGGTCAGAGATGTTGGGATGTGAATGGCAGCTTTACATTTGAAAAAACGAAATGCATGATGCTTGAATGGAGATACTAGAAGTTAGACGTTTGTTAGATACTGCACAATAATTCATACTTGGGATTTGGGTCAATCATACCATGATATGTTCATCTTGTAATGTTTATGTCTAACCACGAAGAAGATACTAATTCTGAATTTATGTGATCTGATGTGGATAGGTGGCATCTGGTGCTGTGCAATGTCAAATGATGGATATGACCTATCCAGGAGTTGTTCCAATGCACAAGGTATCAGCGTATCTTTGTATCCATTTATTTCTTCAATGCCCTCATCACATTAGATTTTTGACTGCTAGAGTGGCTGCAGTTTCTGTTTCATTACGCATTGTTTAACGTGTCTTCTATTTTGCTTATTGTAGGTCAACTTTGATGCGAAGACAGAGTATGATATGATCCAGAACTACAAGATTTTACAGGAAGTGTTCAACAAGCTGAAAATTGAGAAGGTAATTCTTCAGATTTAGATTTACTAGATTTTTGGTCTCAAGTAGATCAATGTTCAAGACTAATTGATTTAGAATAGAGGCAATATATACATATGTTCTTTCTATCAAGTGAATGTGATTAGACTTGAGTTATTATTCCTTCACTCTAGTAAATTGTGTGTTTACTTGAGAATGCTGGTCTTCCATGACTTGGATAGTCTGCAATACTGGGTGAATCTTCATCTTTGTACTTAGGAAACTGGATTGGTAAAGTCTTTTGCTCAAGATTCCTATTGATTTCGTTCTCTTTTCTTTGTCATTTCTTGAGCAGCCTCTTGAAGTCAACAGGCTTGTCAAAGGCCGGCCTTTGGACAACTTGGAGTTCTTGCAATGGCTGAAACGCTACTGTGATTCTATC
The DNA here is from genome assembly GCA_946800695.1 of Geum urbanum. Lineage (NCBI taxonomy): Eukaryota > Viridiplantae > Streptophyta > Magnoliopsida > Rosales > Rosaceae > Geum > Geum urbanum. Next base: position 48,740,793 of record OX327012.1, on the reverse strand, counting down.
AATGGTGGCATTATGAATGAGTATGATCATCTTCGGCATTTCCTTTCCTGTTTCAATGAATGCATGTTAGTATCAAACTGCTTTACACTTTTCTTTTTTTCCTGGTAGGAATTATAATCCCGTGGAGCGAAGGTGCAAGGGTGGTAAGGAACGGTATCCCAAGGGCTTTCAAAAGATGTCAAAGTCACTGCAAGCCAACAATTCAGGAGACTCAATTGGTGTTAGCAAGACAACTGGTCAGATCTCACTCTAAAGAGAGAGAACGATTTATGTTTCTACTGCATCTATTTAAGTTTTAACACCTTTGAGTACTTGTTTGATGCATAATTCTTTAGGCCCAAAGCAAGGGAAGACTTTTCCAGGGGCAGGTGGTGCTAATTTTTCAGCAGAGGTTCAAACTTTGACCAAGGAGGTACCATTATGAGGCCAATGTCTAAATAGTTCGCCACACCAGTTAATGAATATATAGTTACTTTTTCTTTGGAATTTGTATACTCATAAACCCTATGGAATTACAGAAGTGTGACAAACTCTAGTAATTTGGCTGATTTCTAAAATATTGTTTATGCATCTCGTCTACAGGTAACAGATCTGAAGCTCTCTGTGGACCTTTTGGAGAAAGAGAGAGACTTTTACTTTGGAAAACTGAGGGATATTGAAATTCTTTGTCAATCAACTGAATTGGAGAGTCTCCCGGTAAGAATCACCGACAGGCTTTTAGTATATATTGGTCTTATGGTTCTCTTTCTGTGTTCACATATACTGCCAATTTAATAAATATATTGGTCTTAATTTATAAAGTATTTCCATTTGAAAATCTTTGTGCTTCTGTGGTTGACGAAAGAAGATTTGTATTTCCTATACGTTGTACGTTTGCGAGCTTGTGACAGACGAGAACTCTAGACCCATATTACTCATAGGTTATAGTATTCTTTTCTTGTGAAGCTACATTATCTCCTAGCTTCTCACTTTTTGTGCTGACCTCTTCGACTAGTACTAACTAGAAGCAGAACGCTCCTTACTCTGATATAGTGGGACTATACACAATTTTGTTACCTGCTTCTATAAATCAACTTATCATGCCTGTGATCATATTTTATGCAGATGTCAGTAGCGATAAAAAATATACTGTATGCTGCTGATGCAAAAGAATCAGCTCTTTCCAAAGCTCAAGAGTATCTCCAATCTGTGGAACCGGAAGTTGAAACTGAAGAAGGGCAAGCTGAAACAGAACCAGAACCAGAAACAGCTCATTGAGTTTACCCAACAACGGACATGCTAGTGCCTAAACATGATGAGTAATGTGGTTGTCAATTGAAGAACTTCTTCGTCTGTCTTTTGTATGATCCGAACATGATGGTTGTGGGTTGAGAACAAATGACTTGTTATTAATCAAGAGTCTTGAGTAGTTTCTGCTGAAAGAAACAGCCTCTGTTGTACTCACCTAACTTGTCTGTGTAGTAGGAAGGAAGAAATCAAAAGTTGCCAATTTTATTTGGGAACAAGTTTCTTGGAACGTGAGTGATTTGTTATTCAAGTAAAGCTAGCTAACCATGTCGGTCTACAATTCTCTAGCAGGAGCTTTACCAAAGCTGTTGAATACTTTGCAACCAGATATACCACAGTGACAGCATGCACAATCATAGAAAGATACTTCGCTTATTATCAAGCCATTATAATTACATAATAGTGAAGAAGAATCCTCCAGTATTCTATACAAACATACGAAAGAAAGCAAAACCTCCCTATCAGCCATAGAAAACATAACAGCAAACATCTCTTCTACTAACCATGCAACTACATGACATTGAAAACATGTTTCGGAAATGAGCCTCAGTAGTACTTATAATCATCATCGAAGATGTATCCTCCACTCATTTGGGACTTATCAGACTACAAAACAAGAAAATTTGCACACAAGTTAGCTCTTGTAAAGCGACAACCCAAGCTCTAAAAATAAATAGAAATCTTAATGGACGTACCCTGTGAATGAGTTTCTCAAATGCATCGGTACCATTCTCTGCAATGTACTTCTCTGCAGCCGTTAGAACATCATCTGGCCTACTGTTGACATCCTTCTTTCTCGGAACATACCAAATGTTGATTGTCTGAGGGTTGAGGAAAAACGGCCTGACATAGTTTTCATATACATACGCGGCACCACTGAAGTATGGGATGACCAACCAACAAGTCATGATCAACTTGGCATATGACCACATAGGGATCCTGCAAGAAATCGTCTTTAATAATCCTACTCGCAAAATTATATCAATACACAGCATAGTACATTGTTGGTGAAACATAACTGCTCGAGATCCATCAGAACCGATCAACCAAATGCAAAAAAAGTTTACATTTCTCACTCACCAAAACAAACCTAGCAACTTCAAACACTAATTTTTATTAACTTTCCATCTAAACAAATATCTGTATTCATTCTAAGCATCATGATTGGAATAACATCTTGATAATCAAAATCTTCCATCACTAGATACATGATCCACTCCTTACACTAAAATCGATGTATGATCATACTCACATTCAATCTCACAATCAAAATAGAAAGGAGGAACTTACCACTCGATCATTTTCACAAAGGTGAGCTCAAAGAGTGTAATCATAGAATAGAGAATCCAATACGTCAGCCATTGACGATCGTCAGTCGGAGACTTGGTTTCTATTGCTCTAATTGACGCATACCTTTAACAACAACCCAAACTCAGCATAAGATCTCAACTTGAACACAAAAACAATGCACAACAAAATTAAAGGAACATAAAAAAAGCTAGAATCTTTGGAACCAAAAACTCACAGTGGATACACCAAACTAACCACAGGCCTGCAAGAAACAAACCCCTAAATCAGACTACATAAAAAAAAAACACAACACAACAGAAGACATTAAGAACTGTTTTAGGGTTTTGGGACCACATACATACCCAGCAAGAACATCGAAGTTTTTGAGAAGAACTTTGAGGAAACTTCCGGCACCAGATCCCATATCTCAGATTTGTCAATGTGTCTAATGGAACTTAGATCAGTACTCTCAGTACTCACAGAGTTGAAGCTCAAACTGAAGCTTCAAGCTAGCTTCTGGAGAAAGGTTTCTTGGTATCTCTCTCTCTCTCTCTCTCTCTCTCTCTCTCTCTCTCTCTCTCTCAATTTGGTTTGTCAGCCAATGTCGTGTGAGATAGCAACTTCTTCTACTAGTGCTGTTCAAGAACAGAGAGAAAGGGTTACAGCGCACTACCAATATTTGCATAAACAAGAGCTTTATATACTCCCCATATATGTGTATAGGGTATTTGTGTCTCTATACGATTTGGTCCTCAACAAAATATATGAGACGTGTTTTGTTGGGTCAATCTGGGACTGTTTTTGTTGACTTTTTTTCAAGATAATTTAAAGTTATAGGTATGCAAAGAATTTATATATGATTTAAGATTAATTAACCACAAGCTTTCTTAAGTCCCAACGCATTTGTACTACCTTCATTACAATATATATATATACACACAAAACTAGCCTAGGGGGCATTGTCAATGAATTCAAAGAAAAGGAAAAGAACATTGCACTTTGACTTCTTTTACAACGATGCAATACATGTTACTAAGGCCATTTTACCCGATTGTACTGTTACCACTGTCGAGATTCTGTGCCGGCTGCTGGTTGATCACCAAGAAGTTGGAACGGCCAAGAGTCCACCGAGGTAGGATACCGAGCATGCGGTTTGCTCACATTCGAGGGTGTGTTGTGGGCGGCGTCTGTTGATGGTGGATAAGTTTGGAGGTCAGGGTGGAGAGGCACGACAAAGACAGTAGGTGCTTGCTGTAAAGCCGATTCTTGAGCAGGAAATGCGATACAATTCCCAGTAAAGTGGGATGCCAATTCTGGATTGATTTCTGATGGTGGTACATTTAGGTCAGGTTTCGACTGGAGCACCTTCGCTTCTATCTCACTTTGCAATGATTTGATTTGAGTTTCTAAGGCAGAAGTATCCTCTCGCAGCTCATTCTTCTCAATGGTCATCTGTTTAGATGAAAATACAGTAATAAGAAACCGGTACGCATTTAACTGAAGTGGGAAACAATCTGTTGAGTGCCTTACATAGTTAGATTCAGATAACAAGGATACATTCTCGTTTCTCAAGGACTCGATTTGACCAAGCAAATCCTTCAGTAGTCGAGTAGCTTCACACAATACAGTGGCCTTTCCGGTGTTCTGCTGGTTCAATTCTGCGCAACAGTTAATTCAATAAGAACCAGCGATCATCATATGTATAATGATTTAAACCAAACTCCTGAAAGATAACAAGAATGCAAGATGAAATGAAACAAACTAAAGTCACGAAGTTCCTATATATATAAGAAGTAAGGGTTACCGAGAGCATCAGCCAAGTCAAGAAAAAGATCATTTAAATGCTCCCGCTTTTGTTTCTCCCTCACAGCTTTGTGAATTCTCTTGGGTACTTTCCCCCGAGACTTCTTACCAGGACAAGCCCTGCACATCCAACAGCTTTATAAACATCTATGATTTATGCAATAAGTTTTGGTGGTTTTTCATCAGCAATAGTCATGCCAAACCATTTACACCTTCTATATGCATATATCTAGTCATCAAACTTTGGACAAATATATATGCTCAGTGCCAATAGGATTCCCCTCTTGAAGCTACAAATTTATCGAGGCTATTGCATCCATAAAGCACAATAAGTTCAAAGGCATGTTTACAGGTTCATTTACATCATAAACTGATCAACATAGGACTAAAATTGTGCTAAGAGATGAAGCTAAGTACACAACTTTACTCATCATGTATGGTTATTTGAAATCAATAGTCAGTTAACACTACTTGTCAAAATTTCAACCTTGGTAACGGTAGTCCAATTACAGTTGAATATTCTTTCAAAATTAATACAAACTTCCAACGCATTTTATGTCAAAAAGCAAACACAAGATAATTAGAAGTCAAAACACACACATCCAACAACACCGAAAACTTAGCAGAACACAAAGATCAGCTCTACTGTTTACATACACTGTCCTTTAAGCCCTTCATTCAGAGACCACATTTCTCAACTTTCAGATTCCATCCACATTGTCTAAAGTCAGACTAGTTTACATCATTTTTCAAAAGTACAATAAACCTTCTCAGTACACAATCAACATATTCACAGCATTTAATCAACACTCAAAGCACAACGCCAAAAACAAACTTTGGATCTATATTCAAACACAAGATCTATACATCACTCACCGGTCTACCGTCGCCTGAGTTGCCCCATTATTAACCTTGCCAACCACCGCAGCAGGATCCTCTGAAACCATGACCCCTATAACACCCTACAACAAGTCAACAAAACCAAATTTCAAACTCTTGCCCCACAAATCAAATTCACCTTAACAACACAAACAATGTCAATTTGACACTAATCCATCAACCCCAGTTTTCTTTCCCAAAACTCAATCCTCTGCATAAAGATCACTAAACCCCTCGACCAATTGAACCCCTAAAAAATTGAATAAAATTGAAAGAGCAATCTGGGTTTTCTTAATTTTAGATACCCAACAACCAGAATTGACCAAACAACCAAGAAACGATTTTTACTTTCGCAAAAGATGTTACATAATCAAATACATGCATAGATCAATGAGATTTCTTCCAGGAAACAATTCACTTACCTATATGAAGATTCAAGAAGAAGAAAATGTTGAGCAGAGGAGAGAGCAATTGGATCTGAATATTTCAGACTGTGAATAAAGAAAAGACTGAAAATTTGGGAGAGAGATGGGAAAAGGGTATTGGTATATGTAACTGAAATAGGTAAAGTTCAGACATTAATGAGGGAGGAGGAAGAAGAAGAAGAAGAAGAAGAAGAAGAAGAAGAGTCATCGTCGTCTTCACGGTGCGAGAGAGACGACAAGTGTGGCGGGAGAAGGAGGGCGTGTGCCAGACCTGAGACCACTATTACTTCCCGACGTCCGAGACACGTGAGCAAACCACGTGTCTGTGGCTTGTGGGGTTTGAGGGTCGGAGTGTCACGTGCTTAAGTGAAGTGTTAGACAAGTTTTAGTTTAGTTTAGAGTATTGTGTTTGAGGGACTGAGGTTTGTGTGTGTGTGTGTGACAAAGTTTATAGTAAATTGAATTGGTAAGATTTCGTAGGTGGCTACAGTTTCACTACCGATGTCGTTGATGATTATGAACTGTGTTCAAGCTGAACAACATGAAATTGCAAAGATTTCAAGGGCTTAGAAAAACAACAGAGGGTGTCAGTGTTTGCAAGGGGTTCACGGTGAACCATGTTAACCAGAGAACCTTCGTACATTTTGAGTACCAACAAGGATCAAGTTTTCAGAATTCAATATGATCTCGAGAAAATGAATACCCAAATCATCCGGCATTAAAACTTCCATTGTTGTGTGAAAGCTAATATACGAAAGACGATTGAAAGCCCTTCAAAACCAAAAGTTTAGGAGAGGCCACCCCAAGGTCACGGATTCAACGCGCACCACATAGCCAAGAAAAAGGAAAGGATATGTTTAGGGGTATGATAATACACTTTTAGTTTGTTTTTCAACTGACACTTAAGAGGAGAGGGGGCATGTGGTACGGATGCACAAGTACGTGGTCGAATGGCTCCAAATAATAATCAATTGGCACAGAGAGGAAGCTGAGCGTGTGCTGGCCATGGATTAATGGAAGCCATCATTAGAACACTACAAATCTACAATCATAACGTCACGACAAAGGTTGAAGAAAAAGATAGATGAATGCAAACCAAACCAATGCATCTTCACGTGGTGATAATACACAGACAACCCTTTTCTTTAATTATCTCTTTCAAGTTTCCAGTACAGATTGATTTTAGATGAATGCTCAATGCTGTATGCAAGTCTGCATAGCCAAAATGAAGTAATACATGCTACATATATTGCTACATCGATCTCTACTGATATTAGTGATATATAGTATAAAGGTAATGCAGACCTTGTATAAGCTTTATGCTATATGCTTTGGACTATAACTGAATTTCATCGTCAATGTCTTGAGCAGCCGAGTAGGAACTTTCGCACCTTCATTCTTCCGTTCAAGGCAAGAGCCAAAACATCGAATTCCTCCACATACCAGAGCTCTGTAACTACTGCCTGAATTAAATTCAGAGGACACTGCCAGTTAAATTCATGTGCATAGACACATTCTTAGAGGTGTAATAACAGAGCTGACCGAGTAAAGATTTGCCTCATCAACATGTAGAGTACCTCAAATCCTTGGAGGTTATGATTCATACGATCAACAAGGTCATGAAAGAAATGGACTTGATCCGTAGTTTTAGATGGAACCTGAGCATGGTCAAAGAGATACGGGTAAGAAACAGAGAATATAGACAACAACATGAATGATATGTCACTCTGAAGATGATAAGATGAAATACCACGGATGATGCCTTAGGTTCACCCAAAAGCGTTGCAAAAGACGTATGGAGAATAGCGGCATCATACTGCAAAGATAATGATATAACATTAGTAAGTGGTACATGCACAGATACTGGAGTTACAGAAGCTATCTTTTTTCAATCTACAACAAAAGCATACAGCAACTAAGATTGATCTTGTATTTCATTGCATTAAGACTTGGCATGTATTTAACAGCTACGGAATTGGTAGCAGTCTTGCAAAAATTTAAACCAGCATGAAATTAATAGCCAGTAAGGACTATACAGACGATACCAGATTCTTGACGCACATCTCAGGTAGGAGGTACATTCAGTCATATCCAGATTCAGTCATATCGATTTAGCCATTTAAGCATTGGCTCCTGAGTATGAGGTATTCGATGATCCCAATTCTCAAGTCATTTAGAGTATTCTTTCGGTTAACTATACAAGTATAAATGTACATAGTTATAAAAACAATGTACTGGTACAAGAAGGGACTATGATGTGGTTCTTACAAGTTGCTTCTCAGGTGCACGAGGCAGTGCAGTCCTTAGTTTAGCACGGATAGCTGCAGGATCTGATCCAGAGACTACCTATATTGGTATACAAACATTATACAACAGACAGTCATTACAGTGATTTGAGATTTCTCGTTGAGAGAATTCATGGCAAAACTATGTAAACAATGCCAAGATAAGTCAAGAAACAAGTCTATGAATGATAACAACACCAAAAGGGAAGGCAAAACTCACAAATGGAAGTCATGAAGATAGTACATGAAAGAAGGGATACTAGTCATGACAAATTGAAATGCAAATAATACTTTTAATTCAAACAAGAATAAATTATTACCAGTTCATCGTACAAAGAGAATATACATGAATAAATAGATCATGGGAAATAACCTGCCAGCATCCAAGAAGCACACCTGTTGAGGTCAAGAGCATCCTGTCTAAGACAATTTTTAAAGGGCACAGGTCTTCTGCCACAGCTCTAACAGCAGCTGCTTCCGCTTCAATCTAACAAAACCCAGAACAAATTCACAAACTAACTCACATCAAATTAAACAGAAACATGCATAGAAACACAATTGGCTCCAAGTATGCTCTTCACCTGATCTTGAGTAGCAGGAACAGGTGAAATATGATGTGATGCGTGGAACATACCAAAATGGTACAAACTTGAGTTCTGAAACCAGATCACTAGAACCAATGCATGCATAAGTAGACAAACATCAGTAAGCGATCATAGTTGAAAATCAAAACATTGTGCTATGTATTTTTGAACTGCCAAATCAAATATGAAGCTGAAAATTCACTACAAAAATAGTAACCATATACGTACATTTATCAAAGTACGGATCAAGTATAGGTCTCAGAGCTTCTCTGCAACAAACCAAACACAAACACACAACTTTAACGAGACAGTACTAAACACAAGTTGCGAAAATCATAAAGGTTTATAACCCTAACTCTTATACTTTCTCATGGAGGCAAAATTTCATACGATCAATCTACACTCCACTACATTAACAATCTACAATCAGCTGAGCCAAAACTAAAGTAAAATGCAATACGAAAACACAATCATAATTCGAAGCAAATGAACTACATACGCAATTCTAAGGGAGTAATCTGAGCTCAGAGACAGCACATTAGCACGAACAGGAGGATTTTGCTGCCTACACACCACAACACATTCAATCCAAAGCCACCCAACAACCAAAAACCTCCAAAGTTCAAATCTGTTTACCCTAAGAATTCACTTTTTACCTTAAGCTTTGGTACCACAGATCCATCTTTCACAGTAAAAATGACGGAAATCGACAGGGACTGAGAAGTGTGACCCTGCTTCAGAAAAATCGGACCTTTCTCGTCCAAATCCGAACTCATATTCTCGTACAATGCCGACCGCCGATCTCTGATCCGAATCACAGAATCTGGTAAAACAGAATATTCCGATCTAGATCACAATTTTGAAGCTAAAGGAATTAACTTTAGTCAAATAGTGATTTATCGGAGTTGTAAGCGGAGTTGCGGAGAGCCAATCGGAAGAGTAAGATGAAGAGAACGGAGGAGATGAGCCAGAGCAGAGCTACAGTCTCGAGTGACGCATGGCTGATGCGCCGCTACGTCACCACCGCCACCACCACTTTAAAGCCAAAAATGACATGAGCTAAGCTCTGTGTACTCTCTTTAGCTGAGAGACTGTAAATTTCTGGCGAAGAGGTTAAAAAGGAATCACCTTTCTGTAATTTTAAAGGCACAAAGATACCATCTTTTTGTGTATTTACTCTAAAGCTTCCATCTTTTAAAAAATAATAATAATAAAAATAAAAAAAGGAAAAGGAAAAAAATTAAGTTATAAGCCAATAACATGTCAATGGTTCTCAAATGAACATGATTCAAGCTGAATTCATAAATTTAACACACAAAAAGAGTGAGCGCCTGTTTTTTTTCTTCGTGTAGATCCCATCTTTTATCTGTTAAATTAACCAAGTTTAAAGTAAACCCGGTTCATGTGAGCCGTACCCATAACATGCACATGAGATAGAAATCATAGAATGAGAAAAATCTTAATGTATATTTTTGAAGAAAATGGTCTACAATATTCAAGATTGTTCATCTAATATTCATTATGTGATTTTTCTTTGGGAACACTGATATGTCACAAGCTTCTTTATTATAAGAGGAAGACTTGACCTCTCTCTGATCAGCTCTCTCTCTCTCTAGCTCTCTGGTGTTCTTGATCAGAAATATTGAAGGCATGTCATAGCATTTATGTCAGTACAGGATAGGACAAGGTACAGACTTACCAAACTATTGAAATTTGGTTAAAATTTGTAACAGAGAAATCAACTACTTTGCTTGACCACTTACCAGCTACCTGCACTTGTCCACAATAATGATGATGTACTCCTAAGTCCCAAGAGCATATGCACGCAAATCGCACTTCCTCACCGTGGGTCTCGTCAAAAATAGCGCATCCTCGTTGAAAAATAGATGCACCAATGCGTTTTGAGGTGAGATCCCCTCGACGACCGCACGTTGACGACGAGAAGGAGCAAGCCGGCGAGCAGCAATCGCTCGCAAGAGAGGAGGTGCTACCCTGGTGGAGCCCACGCACGTGGGTGACGCCAGGGCGCTCAATTTTTTTTTGTAAGGCATGTGTATTACACGCTCCAGTAAATTGGTAATTTTTTTTTCTGACAAATGACAACTCGCCCCCGCGATGCATTTTGAGGTGAGATCCCCTCGACGACCGCACGTTGACGACGAGAAGGAGCAAGCCGCCAAGCAGCAATCACTCGCGAGAGAGGAGGTGCTACCCTGGTGGAGCCCGCACACGTGGGTGATGCCAGGGCGCGTCAATTTTTTTTCTATAAGGCGTGTGTATAAATTGGCATTTTTTTTCAACGAATGACGAACAAGTGACAGCTCGCCACGTGGTGAGGTTGTTTTGTAAAACTCCCCCAACGGTATAATCGATCTAGGCCGTTGGATTTTTTTTAACAAATCAATCTTATGGCCCAGATTAAACCAAACTTTTTTTAAATTGAAATTGACAAATAAACATCTAAAATTCATAATAAATAGTTCAAGTGTCCAAAAAATTATAAGAAAATTCATACAAGCTCGAAATAAAATACTCTACAACTCTCAAGAAGAAAGTGTAGTTTTCTTCGTGTATGAAAAATATCGATTTTATATTAAAAACTCGTATTTACGACAAATTCGTCATCAAACCTAATCGCATAACAACGAAACACTAACAGAAAAAACACTTTAGTCGACAAAAAAAAATCGTCGGCCTGTTAGACTTTTTCGTTGACTAAAGTAAAAGTCGACGAATTTTCGTCGGCTAAAGTGTCGTCAGTCATTAATTTAGTTAACGACAATAGTAACCGTTGTCGGCTAAAATCTGCACTTTAGCCGACACCGAGTTTTGTCGTCGGCTAAAATCTGCACTTTAGCCGGCACTGAGTTTTGTCGTCGGCTGAAGTGAAGACTTTAGCCGACAACATTTTTCAACTTTTTCTGATGTAAGTCTTTATATATAGTCGGCAAAAGTTTGCATTTTTCTAAAGAAAAAAAATTTGCAAATTCTGGATTTCTATTCCCAGAACCTAGGTTATGGGAATAGAAATCTAGAATATGTCAATTCCACAATAGTCAACAACACCTAAAATGAAAACAAAACACATTGTCATTAACAAACACAGTTTCATGTAAACCCTAAATTCCAAAACAAATCTCAAATTTTAAACTTTACTCGAGGAATTTCTTGCCAATGGCAGCGACAGGCGGTTGGGTGGCGGAGAGAAAGAGAGAGATTGCTAGGTTTTGAGAGAGACTGAGAGACTGTAGCTGGGACGAAACATATCGATTTAAAACCGTAGACTTTAGCCGACGACACAAAAAAATCTTCGGCTAAAGTATAGCCGACGAAAATGCATTTAAAAAGTCGTCGCCTAAAGTATAGCTGACGACACGTGTCCCAGTCGTCAGCTAAAGTTACATAATTTTTGTTGGCTAAATACAAAAATTTTGTCAACTAAAGTCACACTTTAGCCTACGATTTTTTTCAACTAAAGCCGACGACATTTTTTCCCCATAGGTTAAAATATTTTAGCGGATGAGTAAAAAATTTAGCCGAAGACAACTTTTCTTTGTCAACTAAAGTATAGTATAGCCGACGAAAAAAAAAATCGTCAGCCTATTTTGATTATTTTCGTCGGCTAAAGTATTTTTTCTGGTAGTGAAACTAACAAACACGTGTCGTCTAGTTATTGATCGAATATCTTACAAACAATTAAAAATTTAAAAATTTAAATCGATAAATAGTAATAAGAGGTGTTACTTTTTGCACCGCTGCAAGAAAAACATGACAACACCTCCTATTGACATGAATAATGACAGCTAATTAAGAGGTGTTATATGAGTGCATATATTCTAACAACACCCATTTTTCGTAATGTGTAATTTGTGTATTGGTGGATATATATATATACACACCAGAAGGAAATATCTTTAACTGTTGTGAACACCTAGCTAGCTATAGAAAGACTCATTTTAGATATGTAGACTATCAATCTTTACTTAGCTAACACATTGTCCGTCCTTAATAATATAAAGAAGGATTGGTTACCATTTGGAAACTTGTAGACCTGTCCTTACTTATTTCTTTGTGAAAAAAGATGAAAACTTGTAGACCATCCTTGCATTTGGAAACGGTTTAATTAATGTGTTTATATTGATCTTATAATCGATCATATATGAGTATTTGATCACGGGATGAGAAATATGGACAGATTGCGAAGTGTCGTGAACAAACCATTGCACAGGTAAGTGTTTGTGAAAGAGAAACATGACAGTTCAGTAGTTGAGGGTAGTGGGATGTGCTAGCTTGGTGGGTCTTCTCCCTCAAAACACTTGCTTGCTTGCCAACAAACAATCCCATATAGGCTAAAAGCCAGTAGGCAGAGAAGCACATGTGACCTGCCCACTGTACCCATCTATATATTTCACATCAAATATGAAGAAAGAAAAGAAAAAAAACGAGTCGGATTGATACCCTAGCCGAATTATTAGGGTTCTTGAGATCTTCAGGGACCCAAAAAACCAAACCCAAAATTAGTGGTGAATAATCTGATTCTTTGTGTAGCTAATGGAGGGAGCCAGTGAGGCTTGCTGGTTCTTTCTGGGTGATTACAAGTGTTTAGGAGACGGTCTAATCATGCTTTTTTTGGCAATTGAGAATTTGGAGAGGTTGGATTTTGGGTTATGGGACCAATTTTGTGGTGGGTGTTTGTCCATTAGGGTTTGTTTTCAGATCCATGTGCACATTACACGTACGGCCCAGACCGATTTTATGTTCTAGCCATGATGCATATGGAGTTGATATGACACATATTTCCCACACTGGGTAACATTAAATTGGGGGAGTAGATGCCAAAAACACTCACATTGTCATAAAATCATGAATCGATGATCATGACAACCTGATCATAATAATGCTGTACAGATAATTGATGATTTTAACCCATGTTGCCATCTAGACTATGGTAATTAAATTTAAGGCCGGCACGGCGGTAAAAAAAAATTGAGCTAGGTTGGTTCTGTACATGTATATAAAGCATATGTCTCAATATATAGTATTAATAGACGTACATATAGAATGAATGAAATTAGACTTTTGTACGTAGTTGTCATATCTTTCATATAAAATACCCGATAACAACAAGTAATCACTTTACAATTGTTTTCTGTGATGCTTTTATGTGTAGCTAGAGCAAAAGGCTCAATTAGAATTGGGATCATAAAGGAAGTAGGAACATTGTTTTAACTAACAGCATATTCCATTGCCTCGCAATACTTAAATTAACGCACTAGCTAGCTACCACGGTTAGCATTCAACTTGATCGATCCCAAGTTCCCAACCATGGTCGAGGAGATCAGGATTCAATACAAATGGTCGACAGACAGGAGAAACTTTCTTAGTATTTACCTTTTCCGTAATTTTTTTTGAATGTGTTATTTGGATACTCAAAGTTTTTAATCTCGTAACGTATCATGCATGGTAACATCTAAGGCGTTTTTTTTATTAGAATTTGTACATCAATGCACAATAGAAACCTTGATAGAGAAGCCTTGATAGAGTCGACATGCAGATCTTTGAAGAAGAAACCATGCCAAATATTCTTCCCTAATTAAGAAAATTCCGTGAATATATGTCTACTAAAGAAAGATATTAATTAATCAACTTTCTTAACGAGTGAATACAAATGCGTTGGCATATTTTTAAACGCTACAAGGACTAACTCATCGTACTAGGTCTATACATAATTTGATCGATAACAAAATGAAAAGTACATCCTTTTAAAAAAAGAAGAAGGAAAAGTACAAAGAATTGAGGATTAGGCCAAAACTATCCCAAAAAAAATTACAAAAGTAAATTATAACAAACACAAACTATCTAAATTGATAATTCAATTCATAATCGAACTACAACCTCGACCAAACAAATAAGTTAAAAAACCAAGAATTGCATCTCACCAATGACAACCAACATTAGAAGTAGCAAAATCAACAAGCTTGTCAGCTACACAATCTTCTTCGCAAAAAATATGAGTAATTCGAAACTGAATGAAATTAACAAAACACACTCCATTAACGCACATATTTCAATGCTTTACAAATAAGCGCTCCATAAAAAATTAGCGTCCAAATAATGTCCTCAATCATATAGTGTCGCATTAGAAATGGAAACAATATGATAGAATCGATGATGGGAATTGAGATAAGCATTTTTACAGATTCGTATAATAATTCTATGGATGACGGGATTACAGATTTGTAGTTGTGAGAAAATACAAGACCCTAGAGATATGTCTCTGCAGTTCAAGTCTGAACATTCTTCCAAGATGAAATCGATGATGGGAATTGAGAAAATTAAACCCATAAATCCCCCACCCACCAGGCCACCCTTGTATGTTCTGTTCGACATGACACTACTACTAGAAGGTCATGTGCCCCCTTTGTCAATGTCATTGACAAATCCTCCCTGTAATTAAAGAATCTAATCCATCACTTTTATACAAATATATACCCAATACATTCCAATTGGGTGCATGCACGTATTACAGTATAGATGTACGTATACTTCTAATTTTTATACTGAATGGGTTAGTTAGCTAGCTAGCTAGGATTTAAGGTTTGCCAACTAATAACGAACTAACTAAACTTAGTGTGCAATCTTCTGTAGAGACAAGTCTTGGGATCAAAGAGGAATCGAAGGAACAAGACCCAAGACCCAATCATTCAAACGGTACCATCAAAACGGACGGCTCTGATCGATGGGACCGTCGTCGTCGGCTTTTTAATTTTTAAGTTTTTAAAAATTAAACTCCCAATATGGTGTCACTCAGCAACTGGCAACCATGGAGAAAAAGAAATTTCAAAAAGAAAAAAAAAAGAAAGTAAGAAAAAATAAAAAAGAGGATGGAAGACGAGCAGGAATGATCCACCTGTTTTTGTCAGCACTGCAGGACCCACCCACCTGAGCCAACACCTGGAACTGATAAGGGTAAACACGGCCCCACTCAGGCCCACCACCACCCTTCTTCAATTCCCTCTCTCTCTAAAATCATTGACGCAGTAAAACCCTTCAAAGCTAGCCTTTCATTCATGGCAGCAGCTCTCAGAGTCACAGGCCAGGTCAGGTCAACAGATAACCCAGAAGGAGATCGAGAATGATCACAACAAAGGGTAGCTGAGAGTGTTAAAAACTACACTACTACTAACAAGAAGAAGAAGACTGAATCATCTTTCTCTAGGCCTTTGTTTAGTGGCCCAAACTGAAATCGCGGGCAGTACGTACCAGTTGTTTGTTAGGTGGGAAGACTTAAGTCACTTAACCTTAGCTAGAGCATTTACATATATTATAGCCTCACCGGTTATTTTCTCCGGCACGGATAAAAGGAACCCCAATAAATAGCTTTACACACAAACAATCATGATGATCGATCTGGAGACTATACTGATATCAGACTTGACTGTGGCAGTAAAAAAAAAAACAACACAGAGAAATGATATCGAGCGGGAGAGATTGCAATAAGAGAAGAGCACGCCAAAATACCCATGTTAAAATAGTGTATTTTTTGTTGTTGTTGTTGTTCTTCTTCCAAACCCTA
Source organism: Geum urbanum (assembly GCA_946800695.1). NCBI lineage: Eukaryota > Viridiplantae > Streptophyta > Magnoliopsida > Rosales > Rosaceae > Geum > Geum urbanum. Next base: position 48,724,664 of record OX327012.1, on the reverse strand, counting down.
AAGAAACTTCCCTCCAAAGGGCCATTGTAAATATTAATCACACAAAAAAAATTGAATAGTAAAAAAAATAAAAATAAACCTCAGCAGAGATATGCAATCAATCAAACCTCACGTGTGTTGTTACACCGGCAAACTACTACACATGTGGTGGTGACCGAGCGACGGCGATCGACCGACGACCGACGACGGCTACGGCTGCGGTGGCAGATGAAAGAACTTCCATTCATTCCCACCACGTACCATTCATGATGATTTGATATTCCAAAAAAAACTCCTCAAAAAAACGTACACCATATCGATCGATCATCATATCCATGCCAGCTTAGAGAGAGAGAGGGAGAGAGTTCCATCTTTCATCTTCTACGTACTACTACGAGTGGTGACTTGTACTATCGTGCCGGTCGTCTCCTCCTCCTCCTCCGCCGTGATGCGAGTGGGACCCACTCGCCTGCTGCGACGACTCCGACGACATGTGCCTGTACGGGTTGAGCCCCGCCAACATGTTCAACTGTCCGTCGCTCATGTTATTATGATGATGGTGCTGGTGCTGATGTTGTTCTCCTCCGCCGCCACTACCGTCATTATCACCTCCGACGCCTCCTCCTCCTCCGCCGCCAGACCCGCCCAGCTGTTGCTGACTCGGCATTAGCGCCACCGGAGTTGGGAAGTTCATGAAATGCAAACCTCCGGGCATGGCTCCTGCTCTGTACAGCCCACTGTTGTTGACCGAAGGAAATGTCCAAATTGGGTCTCCGCTCATGACCTGGTTGTTGGAGTTTGCCAGCATCCAAAAATTCGCCGGCATCTGGCTGTGGTGGCTCGCCGGAATAGCGCCGGAGCTCGACTGCAACAAGTACCCACTCCCCATTTGATTACTCAAATCCTGCTCCGCCGAAGGTCTCCTCTTCCTTCCTCCTCCTCCCATGCTCCCCTCTGCCGCCGCCGAAGCTGCCTCCGACAGGTCAAGCGGCACCGTGTCCCTCATCTCCTGTTTCGCTTGAAGCATAGAGTGCATGGTGTTTGTCTGGAAGTTAAGTAGTGTCGATGAGCTGTCCGACGACGAAAGACCAAGACCTTGAAACAGATTCCGGCGCTGGTTCTGAGCAGTTAAAGAAGACGAGAAGTTTGGGCTGTAGTAAGAAGATCTGAGCTGTGACGGAACCGACATGCTGGACCCGGAGCTCCGTAGGGAGATGTTGAGGGAGGTGAAGTTGGCCGGGATAGTGCCCGTGCCGGTGGCGGCGATCACGGCCGGCTCGGCCTGCTGGAGTAGCCACTCAATGGTCTCGCCGTCGGATTTATGTCCCAGCTCGCGAGTGAGCTGGAACACGCGGGCGGCGCAGAGGGCCGGCATTCTGATACGCCGCCCGCGGCCGTCGACTTTGGTGTGGCGGTCTTTCGTCGAGGTTCGCTTCGGTGGCGGCTTCTTGGAAGGCTCAGCCGTGGATACGGTGGTGACTGCGGCGGCGTTGGCGGATGCGGCGGCGGAGGGGTTAGTGGGCGGATCTAGAGCAGAGGATATGGCGAGAGAAGTGTAAGGACTGGCGGCGGCGGAGTTGTTGTTGGAGCAGGAGGCGGCTTCGTCTTCTTTCTTCTGATCGAGGAGTTGGAAGGGGAAGTTTGGACGGTGGTGTTGCTGTTGGTGCTGCTGGTAGTGGTGGTGGAAGTGATCATCTCCGCCGTCCATGATCGCATGAGAAGAACCACGTCACACCCGGATCGATCAAACAACAACGAAACGATCGATAAAAAAACTAGTAACTGTTTGCGCTAGGGTTTTATTTCAGAGAGAGAGAGAGAGAGAGAGAGTACAGTGGGACTTAGTGTGAGTTTGAGAGGAGCTGAGCTAGGTAGAACAGAGAGACCGACCCTTAATTTAATGTAAATTGGGGTCTGGTGGGTCAAATCTGACTCTCTCTTTCTCTCTTTCAGGACTCTACTACACTCACTCACTTAGAAATAGCGAGAGAAAGAAAGTGTGTGAGAGTAGTGAGTACTAGTAGTACTGCATGGACTATTTTTACAGGGCGGACTGGACTAGACTAGTCTGTCTGTGTTAATTGGAGAGGTCTTGTATTGTACACAGAGACAAGGAAAGGAGGGACTGTGGTAATGTTAATGGTGGAGAATTGGGTAGTTCTGGAGAGAGAGAGAGAGAGAGAGAGAGAGAGAGAGGATAAGGAGAGGGAAGAGGGCAAGCTTTAAGCAACAAAGATAATGAGTGGGAATTATATGGGTGAGCTTTTAAAAGCAAAAAAATTTAGGGAAAAGAATTGCTTTCCTGTTGTTGTGCATGAGCTTTTTCTAGCTTGCTTCCCTTTTTTTCTAAACAAATATATATTTAATTATTAGTGTTTTTGGGAGGGAAATATAACCAAATTGTAATATCAAAACTAATATCTGGATTTTGGGAAGAAAATAAATAGGAAAATAGAAATTTTTGATTGTGGTTGGACAGCCCCTTTGGTTCAGACTCCACGTGAGGTGCTCTTTTTATCATTCAATCCATAAAGACAATGGTGGCCGGAGGTGGGACCCAGATCCCCAGCCAAAAAAAATAAAAAAATAAAAAATTTAAGAGGACTCGGAAAAGGAAAGATTATATCGAGTGGGGCCTGGATTTCATTGAAGTAATCATTCCGTTTTGCACTTTGGCCCCTGTTCTTTTCTTTTCTTTTCTTTCTTTTCTTTTTTATGTTTTCGTTCTGCTCTGCTTATTATAGTCCGCTGCTCTTGCGTACCATCTTCATGAGCCAGCTTGCTTAATTAGCTTTCCTTATAATTTCTAGCAGCTGGAATGGAGTTGGAGCCTCTTCATCATTCTTCTCATAAAGAAAATATTCTAATTTTTATTCATAAAATTTATTACAGCCTTAATTTTTAACATCACAAATCACTTATATATGTATGTATATGTATATATATATTATATATCTGTGTCCAATCTTACTGGAAGGATCTATCTCTTCGTGAATCAAATCATACATTACACCGGAAATTATGTAAGAGATGGAGCTCAAATGCAAGAAGCTACAGATATATATATACAGGGGAGGAGCCAGGATTGAATAAGAGGAGTGCCTAATTTTAATAAAACTCAAAAAGGCATGCCGTTTTATTGGTGAAAATTTGAATGAATTGTGAAATAGAAAATAATGTTATTGGTCAAAAAAACTGAGAAGAAAATAAAACTGAACAAAAAATACTATATTTTGGTGAAAAAAAAGGAAGGGGGGGATTAAATTATATATTTTTTGTACAAACTTGAAAAATAATTAAAAAAAACATGTCATTTTATTCGGGGAAAATTAAATGAACTGTAAAACAGAAAAGAGTGTCATTTTTGGTCAAAAAAATTGAGAAGAAAAAAAAACTATTTTTAGTTAAAAAAAATTAAAGAAAAAAAAAGTACAAAATAATGACATGTTGAGGATTCAAAGCCACAAGCTCTCGCACACATTACAGTAATCTTTCCACTACACCGTTCTGCTACTCATTCATTAAGTAGAAACTCAAAGTATATATTCTACAAGTCAAGGGGAGCCTCGGCCCTGCTGGCCCCTATGTAGCCTCGCTTCTGTGTATATATGAGGAGCTGTAGCATCAGCAAGGGATGGTCTTAAAAGTCTTCAGGGTTTTGGTGTCCCTAAAATCTGAATAGAAGGTGTATAATGTGGGATACCATGCATTTAGGACCGCTTGAATTGGTAGCTGCAGATATATATATATATATATATATATATAGATACAGAGATGGCCGGCCCTGGATATTCAGTATACTAGTTCCAAATATTAAATTTTACAGAATGCTGATCATTTGTAATCATGGTCAATATGGAGCTACTGGTTTATTGTGTAGCAGCAGCAGCAGGCCCGTCTAAATCATTTCTGGTTCTCTAAGGAATCTGTTGAGGTTTTGTTTACATATAATCCTGGTCCATACGTACATCCACTCAATTAATCAATCTACGCACATAATTAACAAATTCTATGTGTTTCTTTAATTTTCATTCATTTTCAGTTGTTTCTAAACCTACAAATACAACCTAAACCCTAAATTCTAAATTAGTATCGTAGTATTCCGTTGCGGCTAAACCCTAACTCAATCTTCTCAACATTGAAGATCAAAGAACAATTCATCATCATGCGTCTACAACATACATCACTAAACATTACCAAGTGAGCGTTTACTACTGAGTGTTAATTCACATATGTAACAACTAAACTTCGTTATATATAGTAAATCATGTAACATGTTCGTGAATGTACATCTAGTTCTAAATAATCGTCATGAATAATTTACAGTGTTTTAATTAAATTAATTAAAGACATGTTCTTGAGCGGGTGACATCTTAAGAAGCTTTAATTTCCCCTTTAACATGTTCCTATATATTAATCGCTTTAACTTTGTTTGGTCAAATTTAAACCTAACAAATTTATAACCCTTGATCAAACCGTAGATATATCCAGCATCTATTCGATCCCTAGGACATAGCGAATTTGGTGAGTTTAATTAAGCATCAATCTCACTTCATGAAGCTCGATCACAAGCTGAAGAAATCTAATGAGGGCTCCAGGCTGGTGATCGAACAAGAGAGTCCACTGAAATATGACCTAATGGGGGCACCAATTAAGGTTCTGTTCATGACGGCAGTGGTGGGGTTAGTGTCGAGAAATATGAACCAGATATTGGCAAAACTATATATGCTGCCTTTTCTGAGACCACATGCTTGCCTTACCACTTATGTAATGCCATTTCAATTTTGCATATGTGAACAAGACAGCTTGCCCTTCCCATCTTATATACTCCGCTCGCTCGCTGTTTGCATGTTCATCTTGGTCGACTAGCTTTGCTTTTTTTTTTCTTGTTGGAAAATAATGGAAGTTCCACTCGTCAATTGCTACAGGAGGAGATAACTACTTACATAATTGAATTGATCGATCCATAATAGCTAATGATAGAGTCGCACGTAGTCTTGATGCATAAAACGTCACTAGCTATATCTAGATCGATATAGTACATGAGAGTGTGTTATCATCTCGTATTGAGCAAATCAAAGTTACAATGCTTGTCTAAGTGAGTTTTGACGGGTAGGTAGCTTAGTGTCACGAGGTAATTTTTCAGCTATGAACTCGTGCGGTCTTGGCACTTCTCTTATGTTAAGTTAGTCTTACTCTCGTGAACGTTTGGCTAGAACAACCAAAAGAATAAAAGGAGAAGAACTTTGAAAGTAAGAACTTGTATTGTTAAAAGAAAGCTTTACAAGAGTACTTGATAGCTTGCTGCTTAGATGCCTCAAATGGAAGGAGTTTATTTATAGCCTCCTCCTCCATGCCTAAGTATTCTAAACTTTTCTAGGTATGTACATGCGTACAAAGTCCTAGAGAAATCTATACAAGTCTAAGTACTACCTTGATGGTTCTAGAGACTTCCGGAGTGCTCTTGAGCCTCGAACCTCACTAGGACTCTAGAGAGTTCTTGAGATGTCTAGCTGCCTCCCAATCCTTTCAGAGACTTCCACGACTTTTCGCAATATTCCGCGGGCTTCTATGACATTCCAGATGCTTCCATGACCCTCCATAAGGTTCCGGGTGGTTCCAGAATCCTCCATGATGTTCTGGATGCTTTCGGAACGCTCCAAAACTTTCCTTGAGCTATACTTGCCTCACAAATGCTCAAGAAAATTGCTGAAAAATTGGCATGCTGTGACATTAGACTACACAAGTGTTAATTTGTAGTGTAAATATTACATAGTTAACTTGGTGTTAATTACGAGTTAAAACCCTTAACACAAAACTCATATGCTAGTTTCTTACTATGGTTAATAACATCCCCGTTTATCATACATAACAAGTATTTGAATAGCTTAACTTCATAAGCCTAAACCCTACAACGAATCCCAATTCAACACTTTCCCCCATAACAAGCTAGGGATAGGATACAAAAAACAATCATTTGCATGTGCTCAATAAACATGCTTCATGATAAGTTGTTATTCACTGTTGGATTGACAATCTAAACACTACTCATGTTGAAACTAACCAATGATATTTGTTACTAGCAGAAGAGTCTATTACTAAGTCCTCAGCTTCCACTTTTATATCCGGTTTTGACCTAATTTCCTTCTAATTTCATTAGGCTCGACCATCAAGGGCATAGCGTAGATGGAATACATGATTGATGAAGCACTTAGGTAATTAAGTTGGGTCACCCACCAGTTGGGTCACCCACCACACTACATCCATCGATTCATAGTAATGTTAATGATCGATCAAATGCTTTATTCAGGATCCACTTACCCAAAAAAGAAACAAAGAAGAATATCCACTTAAGTTTTAGGACTACCTTGTTCTTCTGAGATTCTGAAACTTGTATTGGGCAATGAAGAAAACAGAAGAAGAAGGGCTAGGTAGCTAATTGAAAAGCTCGGAATTAAGCAAAGTGTGCACTGTGGTGACATGGGTTTTAGAGCTTAGAGTAGTAGACAGTTGGAATCTTTGCCTTCATGTAGGGTTGGAATTGGCACTGGAATATTTGGAAAAATGAGAGCCAAGCTCAGAGAGGAAAGATGATCAAGAGAGAGGAGTCGAGTCACATCACTTTCCCAACTTTTTGTCTGCCTCTATTAATCCGGCCGACTCATCAATCTCATTGTGTGTGTGTGTGTGTGACTTCATCGTCTCCATATAAAGAAAAAGAAAAGCAAAGCCATTGGGATCCCTTAATTCTGTGATTCAATTCACATCTCCGATCACCTCGATTCCTTTTACTGGTCTACACTGCAATATTGCATGCACCCACTAACTTAAACCTAGCCTTTTCTTTCCCTCTTTTGATGATCGAGTACTCGACCTAGCTAGCTAGCTGCTCATCACTGTTCAACCTTCACTTTCTCCCCAAGACTTTTCTTTTCCAATATTACTTTGCTGGCTCCGATCAACAGTATATTGACTGGTGAATAACACAGTATGAACATGCAGCTATAGCTGGTTTTTCTGCTTATGAGTCAGCCTAGGTTTCTCTCAGCTTAATTACATAATTACCTGGTTTTTCTTCACAGCAAAATTGTAAAACCCTATTTTGTTTTTGGATGATCTCAGTACATATGAGAAAGAAGGACCTTTTTCTCTTTTGAATCTATATGTATTATGAAAGTATTTGTGTTTACCAGGTTTCCCCACCCTAGTTTTCAGACTTGGCTCTATATATGTATGCAGTTTGCTTAATGCTTCTGCTTTATACATTATATATATATGCACTAAAGATGTATCACTTTCACTATAGTAGCAAACATATTAAGATTATAAAACAAATCCAACCTAATCTAGGTTGTTCCTCGATCACTAGGAAAGAAGACAATAATTATTTATGAAATAGTGTACTTGGGATATTTTTGGAGGTAAAACTTTTGTTGCATCAATGGAAAAATAAAAGCCAGTTTGGATGGCTCTAGCCTGCTGCTAGAATCCATGAGTGGAAATATATTATCTTATCCGAACAAGCTTAGGGCAGTCCAATGAGAAGGCAACACCTAAGCATGAAATGACAGTGAACCAAATCCCCAGTACTGTATCTTCCTTGGACAAAGAACATGAGCTCAGCGATCAGTCTCAACAGAGCTAGCTATAGAGACTCTCACCAACGCATGCTTGTCATTCATTTTAATGGTGGCTAGCTAGCTAGCTTTTTGATCAGCTCTTTTGTTTTTCTTCTTGTTTCTAATCCCAGTCTCACCAGCTGAGATTCTGAATCTGTGAGGGAGGGAGGAAGAGAGAAAGCTCCAAAGAGTGTGAAATGTTAATGGACACTATCACTGATCCAAACTTGCAGACAGTGACTAAGCTAATAATGTAGTGCTTTTATCTTTCCAAAATTTTGTTTTCAGGTTGGTTTTAACTAGCAAGATGATGGTCCTTAATTGGTGTAGTGCTCTGAGGATGGAGGACCACCCACATATCGCATATGCAATTTCCTTAGATAAGCTAAGCTTTGAAGAGACTCCATCTTTCCTTCTTTCACCTATGGGGACCAGAAATGTTAGAACTTCAAAGTCGTTGATTTCACTATATCCCTCAGTCAACTATTGTAACTAGAGATTCACAAGTTTATTAAGACTCAACACTTGGTCGGTAACAAACAATGTGTATGGAATAGGTTAGGCTAGATCCCTCTCAAAACATGTATTCAATTCAAACAACACCCTCTAATCCTTCTATGATCGTTTGAGCTTATTTTGAGTATCCAAAGAAAGAAGTTACATTGAAGGAAGGATAATGAAATCTGTTAACCTTTTACATAAACTTTATTTAGTGCACAATCTAAGATTTGATTTGAAAATAGTCTTACTTTTACACCTCATGGATCAATCTTTTTCTTTTTCAGTAAAAAATAAAAAGTTTCATACGACTTTTTTTGCCCTTTATTCCAAAACCCCTTTTATCAGATAGAGACCAGAGTATAAACCAAACCACAAGAATCATACAGAGACCTTCCAAGAAATGATGATATCCATATCCAGCTTAAAGGGACACAATTGAATGCCATAGACATATCTGTTAGTTTTGCATGTGCTTCTTGCAGCAAAAGGCAATTATCAACTCATTAATTTGCTGTCTATTGGAAACCAATTTTATGGTGAAATATGAATTTTATTCAGTGTTCACTTGTTACTGGTTTTGTGTAAACACTATTGTGATTTTATAACTTCCATTTTCTTAGGGTGCAAGAAAAGCATTGGACTCAACCACTCAACAATACTCTTTGCATGGTAAGGCAAAGCCACCTTGATCTTAAAGCAAGACCATAAACTCTACCTTCTTTGATCCATTCATATTTTAACGCATGCATTTCTTGTTTCCACAAAAAAGATATTGCAAGGCTTCCTATAATCACAACTTTTTCTACAATGGCTCTTCTTTTACTTCCCATCTCACTAATACTCATATTCCTTGCTTACAAAGTCTATAACAAGCTAACTCTCAAGCTTCCTCCGGGGCCGTACCCATGGCCCGTCGTCGGAAACCTTCACGCCATGGATGCGGTTAGAGCTCGGGGCTTTTCCGAGTGGTCGCAAATTTATGGTCCAATCATTTCTGTGTGGTTTGGCTCACATTTGCACATTGTGGTCTCTAACTCTGAGTTGGCCAAGCAAGTGCTCAAGGACAATGATGAGCAATTAGCAGATAGGTACAGAAGTTGGACATTTTCTAGACTAAGCAGAAATGGCAAGGGCCTTATATTGGCTGACTATGGTCCTCACTACTCCAAGCTTAGGAAAGTTTGTATGCTCCAGCTTTTCTGTACGAAGAGCCTCGAGACTTGTAGACACATTAGGGAAGAGGAAGTCAGAGTCATGGTCAAGTCTATTTATAAGGATTGCACTAGTTCTAATTGTGACCATGGTAGAGGCTTAGTGATCAGAAAATATGTGGGAGGTGTGGCGTTTAACAACATTACACGGCTGTTGTTTGGGAAGCGATTCGAGAACGAAGACGGTGTCCTAGATGAGCAAGGAAAGGAGTTTGTGGCGTATTTGGCTAGTAAAACGTTATTCCCTGGGCCACTTTTTGCTATCATTCAAGAAGTTTGGTGGCTTACATGGATTTTGTGGCCTCAAAGAAAAGGACTTGCTAGAGTTATTGAAGACGAAGATGAGCTCAAACGAGCAGTTATGAAGGAGCATAGAGGTGATCAGAGGAAGAATTTTTCTTGATGCATCGAGTAGTCTTCAAGACAAATATGATCTCGACCAGGATACCATTGGAGGATTACTTTGGGGAATGGTCTCTGCTGGCTTGGATACTATTGCTGTAACGGTTGAATGGGCCATGGCAGAGCTGATCAAGAACCCGAGCAGAGGAAGGCGCAAGAGGAGCTTGACCGTGTAATGGGGGTGAACCGGCCAATGACGGAGGCGGATATCTCAGACATTCCATACCTGAAATGTGTAGCCAAGGAGGCTCTGAGGCTTCACCCTCCCACTCCATTGATGCTACCTCACAAAGCCAATGCCAATATCTAGGTCTGCGGTTATGACATTCCAAAGGGGAGTGCTGTCCATGTAAACGTCTGGGCCATCGGACGTGATCCCAAGGTGTGGTCAGACCCGTGCAGCTTCCTACCGGAGAGGTTCATCGAGGCAAAGGAGCATGAATTCGGGTTTCTACCATTCGGTGCAGGAAGGCGTATGTGCCCTGCAGCACAAGCAAGCACCAACTTGGTCACGCTTATGCTGGGTTGCCTTTTGCAGGGCTTCTCTTGGAGCTTGCCTGAAGGGACCAGAAGGTTTGCCATTCACAACCAACACTTTGAAAAATCACATTTCCACTTCACTGTAATACTATATCCTCATTAATGGCACTCAAACAGAGAATAAATAGAGATCTGTAATATTGTCATCTAAACACCTCCATATCCGAAATTAAGCTACAAAAATTAACTGTGTAGAAACAGCATGGTTAAAAAAACAGACCGGCTACAAGAGCAGTCAGCTGCTTACATGACCAATGCTGTGAAGGAGTTATAATGGCCATCATCCCTAAAGCCTCAGACTCAACATGACTTAACCAACTACTGTAAACCACTTTACACTGTCTTCCCAAACCAGCAAATGGCAATAGATTTTGACAACTCACGAGTATTTCACTTTCCAGCATCCTCATCACCATCTTCATCATCCTCATCTTGATCATCATCGTCGTCTTCAGAGTCATCACAATCCTCCTTTCCCTGTAAGACAAAGAAAATTAGAATGAGTCATAATTCAAAAGATTGAGTCTTCCACTCTACATATTGCATTCGTTTTTCTACTGATATTTCAGCTCTGCTGTTGCAGTATCGTTTCATACAACACAATAATAGTCCCAATTTGAGTTACAGATCTCAGGGCACTTTCGGGCATTTAGGAGTATATAGGGGATAATCAAAAGTTTTATACCAAGTCTGGTGAACCCAAAGGACTGGATAAGATGTTTAGACAATGACTTGCAAATAGAAAGGACTGGATAAGATGCATGACAGAGAGTTGAATAATCAATTTTTTCCCCATCCCTGGGTGCATAAACTTTGTGAAAAAATAGGACAGGTGCGGGATAAGGATCTGAATACCTCATCATCAAGTTGATCCTCAAACTCCTCCTCATCATCATCACCCTCCTGTGTCACAGAGGTCAATAACAATCATTAGAGACAAGTAGTAAAATCTTCAATTCAAAACATTTTATTCAGAATTGAGAAACAAGGTAAAAGAAGTTACATGGCTGAAGTAAGTAAGAGGGTTGGGCCACAAGTCCTCCTTGATGATTTCTGCAATCTGCAGTACAAGTGAAATTTCAGCAAAGTTTATGAGGGAGATAATAAGAATGTCTATTTCAAGCACAAATAGAAACTAAAATTAACCTCATCATGAAGCTCATCAATAATATCTTTCTCTTGACTGTCAGCAAACCAGCTAAAGAAGCTACAGTACAATATAAAATAAACAAAGTAAGAACAAGAATAAATATGAAACAAAATTAGAGAATGATACTGTATATTCAGGAGGTACACTCCAACAGGCTTAAAAAACTAACCTTTCTTCAGAAGGAGGTCGCTTGTTTCCTTTCTTCTCTTGTTTAGTTCCATTGGATATGCCCTGCACATGTGAGGCATGCAGTTAGTAAAGACACCATAGCAATTTTGACAAATTTAGAATAGAATAGGCAAATGTTATACCATTCCTTCTTTCCACTTTATAGATGTAGCGGTAACTTTTGTTCCTTCATCCTCGAAGGTATAAGTCTTTGAAAGCTTTGCATCTTCAAAATAAGGATTGGCACTGAAGAACTGTACAAGAATGTCATTAGTTGTTATCTTGCTATATAAAAAATCTTGACTAAATGAAGTGAGGAAGTTGGAGAAACGAAATGGGATACTCACGAAAGAAATGGTATAGCCCGATTTTACATCTTTGCAGTCCTCCACTTCCAGAGAAGTTAGATGCTTGAAAATCTGTCAAAGGAGAAGGATTTAAAGCCCAGGGTGATCACAAAAGATTAAGCAAACAAAACGACAATCAGAAGGATGAAGAATGCTTCTGTCTGACCATTAATCCCATCAAAACACAACAAGGTGTGGCAGACTAATCACTAATGGAATTCAATACGTGGCCAATACTAAAACAAATAATACAAATGAGCTGTGTTTTAACATTTATTGTCGTGTTTACATTCTAATAGTTTGCACCACGTGATTTGACAATCACGCTAAAAGTATGTCATATATTATAAAGAAAGAGGTTAATGATTACACCGATTTGACAACACCAGTTACAGACATTTATTATTGTCAGGACAACTACCAAGTAACGCCTAAAAAGGTAAGATACGCTATCCAGTGTTTGATCATATAAGAAAAAACAATACCTTTTGATCATCATCCGTCAAAAGTTCACCAAGCGCGGGATGACTCATAAACTGCAGAGTAAGAAAAAAGTCTATTCATATAAAGAACAAATTTAATAACATTCTTCCCATAAGCATGTACACGACTACACAAGGACAGATCACTGACTGCAGTTAACCAAAAGTCAGGAATGGCTTTGATGATATCATTTCGCTTATCATAAACAGGCTTGCGTATCTGATTATATTGCTGTTCCACTTCCAAGACCTTATCACTGGCTTCCTCATTAATCTTCACCAAGAAACACAGCAAAATCAAACAACACGGTTAATAATCCATTTGCAGCAGAGTAATCAATCAAGTATTGCACAACTTCAATGACCAAATCTCGAGTAGATACAAACACACAGAAACAAATTAAAATAAACAAAGTCACAGCACTAGATTTCCCTAGGCTTATAAGAAAGTGTCCATAAAATTCCGATTTCAATAAAAAGTGAGCACAATTTTTTTTTAAATACCAGGTCGAGCCTAAACCCCTTGATGGGTTTATATTTTCAAAGAAAATTGAAACCAACAAACCCAGTATCATATTCCCAATCACAAACTCATGCATGGAAACTAAAGCAATCAAATTCACACCCCAAATCCAAAACAGGGTATCCATCTCCAAACCAAAAAACAAGTTCCAAAGCTCATTTATACATAAAAGATAAAAACTTTGAGGCTAAAACTATCAAATTGGGTACTAAAGTTTGAACCTTTTCGAGCTCATCTTGAACCTCCTGCAATTTCTCGATGGAGAGGACGAGTTTCTCGTCGAGTTCTGGGTTTTGGTCCTCGGCTTTGTCTGAGAGCTTGGGCTTCTTACCCTTGTCCGCCACCATCTTCGTCTTCTTCTTGTGTTTTTGAGGGTTTCTCTTTTGTTGGGTTTGAGCTAAAACCCTAGCGCTGGCTCTCTCTCTCAGTATTTGATGGGGTGATTTTGCGAGTGAGTGAGTACTAAAGAGTAGGGTTTTGACGGAAATTGTGATTGCCTGTGTGGGGCTTTATGGTGGACTATAGACGGTACACGAATTAGAACTTGACAGGTGAGAGCAAATACACCCAAGCAATTCGCTAAATTGCTCAAGCAATTCGCTAAATTGCTCAAGCAATTTGAAATCATCAAACTATTTAAACAAGAACAAAACAAAATGCAGCAGTTCATAAACTGCTTGAGCAGTTATTATTCAGTGATCGAATGAGGGCGTGACACGTGTCATCTCCGGTTAACGATATCGACGAAATAATTGAAGCCGATTGTCGGTGAGATTTTTGACCAATGAGGTTGTGACACGTGTCATCTCCAAATAACAATATCGACGAAATAATTGAAGTCGATTGTGTGTTTAATTTTCATTAAGTGTGTTTCAAATTCAGTATGTGTGTTTCAATTTTCTGAAAGTATGTAATAAATACAAGGAGTAAAATATCGGGTATTGAGGATATATCGACAGTCCAAAATTTGGATATATCGACAGTCCAAAATTTGGATATATCGACGGAAATATCGACGAAATATCGATCCACTGAAAATTCTGACGGAAATGACGGAAACTAATAAAAATATATGGAAATTTGTAATAAAATTTTTAGAGGTTGTTATATGATCAATTACCTACTTTATGTGAAAAGAAAATATTGATCAAACATCAAAACATATGAATTTGCTATATTACTATATGAATTAGTATATGTTAAGTGCTGATAACTATTAAAATATAATTTAATAGTTCTATTTTTATTTTTTTGATGGCTAAACTTTAATGGGAGGCTAGACCATCACATTTTTGTACAATATGTTACACATCACACATTATAAAATCAAATATATAAATACTTCAAAACCACATAGAGGACCTATGAGGTTCGAAATTCACACTATTTTTCTCATCTCTCTCTGCAGAATCATGTGTGTATTGTGAAGAGTACTCATTAAATGATTGATCTCCCATGTAATTCTGCACGTATTGACTTACATGCCAACCATATGGGTCAGGGGGCGGTCTTTGAAGATTTTGGAGCTCGTAGTATGAACCAGGCATTGCTCGACTTTCTTCATTGCTATCATCATTTGAGGTATTTGTTTGTGATTGTAACGATGAGTTATCACTTGTTGGAAGACCATAAGGCATGATATATGAAGGATAAGGCATTGCAAAATTTTGACAAGCTTTTAATTTTGTTAAATTAAAAAAGTTACTGAAAATTTCAAAAATTTCGGTAAATATCGGAAAATATCGGAAATATCAGGGATATATCGGAAATATCGGAAAATTTGGAGATATATTCACGGATTTTTCAGGTAAGTTCAAAAAACCGAAATATCGCCGATAATTTCGATTTTGCATTCTTTGAATAAATATGATGTGTTTTAATTTTAAATGTTAGATTATGCCTTTAATCAGGTTTGTATGCAGGTAGCATTCAGGGGTCTCGTAAAATGTCATTCAATGTCATCATCATGCTCTCCATCCGATAGGGCCACCAAGTCGACTTCCTCTAGATCCTCGACAGGCCAATGAGGATCAAGATTTGGATCTTGTTGGACTTTTTGTGTTTGTGGGTATGACAAAAGAAGGAAAAATGCTTCAAAGGCACGTAAAAGTTTAGGCTTTCCTTTAGATTTTATTTGCCCCACTACTTAGTATGCAAGGGGGAATAATCAAATAAGCTTTTAGGGTACAATGAAGCCTAGCAACTTGCTATTGTTGATCGTAGGCTTGCACTAATGAAAATCAACCTAACACTCAATCAAAGGTTTTACAAGAGGGCTTAAGGTTACTAGAAATTATTCCTGCAGAATAATAATTTCTAGATTTTGTACGTCAAAAAACTAGAAAGATAGGAGGAGAATTGCTAGAGACTTGAGGTAAGAAGAGACAGGAAAGAATGATTTTTGGATGATTGAAATATGGCATGAACCTCTCCTATTTATAGAAGTCGTGCTGCCTCTTCAATTGAACCAACATTTTTAATCAAAGGTTACATTTCTTCCTGTTGGAGTCTTCTAGCAAATTAAGTCACCAAAGGGTTGCATCCCTTCATCTATTTCAGTAGGTTATGTTGATTTAATTCCAACAAATATAATGGTTCGGTTAACCATTATATCCCCTCAACTGATACAACTTTTTATATTTTGAAAATTATCCAACAATCTTCCATCATTTTCAAAATATAAAAATTTATTTTGAGTTTAAAAACTATTTGAAAACGTTTGAAAAATCCTTAAGCAAATTCTTGGAAAACGTAGCGCATAAACTAAGGTGTCTTGTTGACTTTAACCTTTACTCAGTGAGAACACATCAACGTTAAATCAAGATGGCGAAGTAGCTTTGCTTTGAACTTGCGATCTTATTGTGATCTAACCGAACACATTTCACACACTAGCTTTCTACTTCTTTCGAGTGTTCTTAAAAGCTAACGTGTGGATTGGTCTTGTGTCTGTATCTTTTTCATGAGTGCTCTAGAGACTAGTCTAAGTCGCATATAGGCGGCACCACCTACTACACTCGTATAAGTAGGCATGTAGTACCAATGTAACTAAAGTATTTTTCGTCATGCTTATTAAGAGTTTTAATTATAACTTAGCCTCTTCCATTCATTACATGTACCAAACACTTCTACCTCAAAATGGATATGATATATATGTGTTTATTCATATATACTCATTTAATTTATTTAGTGCTTGCAATCACTACATATGATGTACTTTTGCTCATTGAACTCAAGATCTTGCTGTTACAAGTGTTGAGTTGAGTTTCCATCATTGATGATCATTAAAGTTGGACTTTAACCCCATTCCTTTAGATGTTTCTCACACCAAATCTCTTGCAAGTCCTTTTGTTAATGGATCATCTAAATTATGACATGATCTTACAAAATCAACGATTATAACCCCGTCTATTATCAATTGTCTCACCGAGTTATGCCTCAAACCAATGTGTCTTGATTTGCCATTATATACCTGACAATAAGCTTGTGATAGTGTAGGTTGACTATCATAATGAATAGATATTGGAGACATTGGTTTAGGCCATATCAGAATTTCTAGTAGTAAATTTCTTAGCCATTCCGCTTCTTTACTACATGAAGCCAAAACTATAAATTCTGCTGCCATGGTAGAATCTGAAAGTACAGTTTGTTTCTTTGAGCCCCGTGATATGGCTCCTCCACAAAGTGAAAATATTCAGCATGTAGTTGATTTATGATCCTTATTATCGGATATCCAACGCCTTGGTGGGGGCTCGGGGGCTATGCCCCCGGAGCTAAATTGTAATCCGTATTAAATTAGGATTAGGTTTTCTGCCGTTGGATCAGATTTTGGGTTCAAAATCAACGGCCCAGATCAACTGGCCCGTTGGATTTTTTTTCCTATTCGGTAAAGCCACGTGTCAGCCCATGATTGATTGGTAACTTCTTTTTTCACCTTTTATTGGGGCATGCAAGTAAAAAAAAAAAACTCAACGTCAGCTGACGTCACCCACGTGACGGTGGGATATGTTAGTTGCTCAATCTGCAACTCACCCCATTTATGCTCGAGCTCGAGCTCGAGCCCGTTGACCGAGCGGTCTCCTCCTCCCTCCTGCTTGCCGGTACGTGGAGGAATTGGAACTGCTCAAGCAGTTCCCGGCGGGCCCCTCCATCTACTCAAGCTGCTTCCCGACCGGTGCAGTTGCTCTAAGGAAGAGAAAATTGGGCGGGGTGTTCTAAGTGAAAGCCCAAATGAAAAGTATGATATCTTTTGGGCTGGACTATATTGACAACTTAGGAGTTAGGAATATATGTGTTTGTCCATTCTAAAGATTGTTGGTTTGAAATTCTGAACCATTTATAATATATATATTTTTGAAAGAAATTATTTTAAATATTTTTAAAAAATAAGGAAGGTGCGACACCCTTATGTGTAGATTAATGAAATGATAATTATAAATTAGTTAAATTTTGGTGTCTTTGGTAGTACGTGTTTGAACATCAAAGGATAGAGGTTCCACATAAGTTTTCGTGGCGGGGACTCGATGTATCTGCCGAATCATTTGAAGTGGTTCGATATTCGATAACTTTTATTCAAAATAGCTTAGGGAATAGAATTATTCGATTACAAAGGTCAGAAACCCTAAGTAGTACGTAGGATTGGTGGTGCTACTCGACAGATACAACACTAAACCAAAGTTGTCAATGAAATGCAAAACCGGTCAAGCTGAAGCAGACTTGAGAGCATTTTCTCTGAAGAACTTGAGAAATGCCACCACCTTTTCATGAGGCATACTCGCCTCTCTCACCGCTGGTATCTCAATCAGAGCTGTAATGCAAGCAAAGACCATTGGAGTCTTCTCTCTGTCGATAAGCTTTAGGCCAAGGACTTCTTCCAGAGCTTCGTATGCACCCAAGTGAGAGACAATGATTAGATCCAGTAGTGTCACATTTTTGCTGCACTCTTCCACAGATGAAGGAAAGCCACTTGGGAACAAACCCTCGAGTCCCTCTTCCAGTAATTTTAGTTTCTCAGTCACTTCTTTGATGGCTCTCTCTTGTGTTTCTCCACCGGTCTTAATTACTTGCAACATGGCTTCGGACGCCTGCACAACATTAACACCTTTTTGTCACAATATTTGCATATCTACAGATGCTCATAAGCACAAAATTACACAAAACCGCTAGGCACTAGTCAAGCGGTTAGAATGAGGCCTAGCGTTAAGAAATATAGGCGGAGAGCCTAGGCGAACATTAAGAAATAGTGGGATATACCGACGCATAAGCATAACTTTTTGCCTTTGTCTTTTATCTTTTACCTTTCTTACTACAAGATAAAAACTAAAATAAAAATCAAAACAAAAGATTTAATACAATATAATGAATGGCTAGATATCATTGCAAGTGCCGTAAGCTATCACATGGCTCACAGCCTCACACATACGCACACTAATGATCGACGATCAACGTACAGACATTTCTTGCCTTTCATGTTGGTCGACTTGGGCCTTATTGCAAGCCATAGTAGCAAGGAATGCAAAATCGATATTATCGTCGATATTTCGTCGATATTTCGATATTTTGAACTTACCCGAAAAATCTGTGAATGTATCTCCAAATTTTTCGAAATTTTCCGAAACTTTCCGATATTTCCGATATATCCCCGATATTTCCGATATTTACCGAAATTTTTGAAATTTTTAGTAACTTTTTTAATTTAACAAAATTAAAAGCTTGTCAAAATTTTGCAATATCTTATCCTTCATATATCATGCCTTATGGTCTTCCAACAAGTGATAACTCATCGTTACAATCACAAACAAATGTCTCAAATGATGATAGCAATGAAGAAAGTCGAGCAATGCCTGGTTCATACTACGAGCTCCAAAATCTTCAAAGACCGCCCCCTGACCCATATGGTTGACATGTAAGTCAATACGTGCAGAATTACATGGGAGAGCAATCATTTAATGAGTACTCTTCACAATACACACATGATTCTGCACAGAGAGATGAGGAAAATAGTGTGAATTTCGAACCTCATAGGTCCTCTATGTGGTTTTGAAGTATTTATATATTTGATTTTATAATGTGTGATGTGTAACATATTGTACAAAAATGTGATGGTCTAGCCTCCCATTAAAGTTTAGCCATCAAAAAAATAAAAATAGAACTATTAAATTATATTTTAATAGTTATCAGCACTTAACACATACTAATTCATATAGTAATATAGCAAATTCATATGTTTTGATGTTTGATCAATATTTTCTTTTTACATAAGGTATGTAATTGATCATATAACAACCTCCAAAAGTTTCATTACAAATTTCCATATATTTTTATTAGTTTCCGTCATTTCCGTCAGAATTTTCAGTAGATCGATATTTCGTTGATATTTCCGTCGATATATCCAAATTTTGGACTGTCGATATATCCTCGATACCCAATATTTTACTCCTTGCATAGTAGTGATCAGGGGTTTAGTTGCGAAAAAATGCAGTCTGGGTCTGACAAATTTTGATGCGGTGCATTTGCGGAATCAAATTAAAACAATTCACTTGGACACTGATGGTGGTAAACTGTATAACAAGATTTAAGCTTGAAAAAGTCTCACCTGCTGCACATAGATTGCCCAGAAGCGGATTTGGGATCTTCTATAAGGATCTTCTGGTAGAAGCCGAGGGCCTGTCTTCCATGTTTCATCTATATACTCGATGATGACAAGTGATTCAACAATGGCTTTCTCGTTGTGGACAAGAACAGGTACCTTCTTATGAACTGGGTTGAGCTTCAGGAGCAAAGGACTTTTGCTTCTCAAATCTTCTTCCACATAATCATAGGCTATTCCCTTCAGTTTGAGTGCCAACTCCACCCTCTTAACAAAGGGACTAGTCCATGTTGCTCCATATAGGGTCACTTGCTCTTGCTCTGCCATCTCTGACTGATAGCTTTGCCTCTTCTTTATCTCTTTCTTGGATTCTTAAATGGAACTTTGGAGCGTGAAACAGTCCATATTCTTGTTGGAGAAGCAGACGATCTGGGCTAAAAAATTTGTCTAAGACGATTGGCATGGTGTTTTTAATTTATAAATTATGCAAAAGGGTCATACAAAACTGGTGGTCCAAATAATTCTACTATATATCCTCATGTAGTGGGAGTATGTTGAAATATAGCCCACATTAGACAGTGCGTCTTTGCATATGTATGTAGAGTTTCTACTTATATGTCCAAAAGCATCCTTAGTTATAGTCACCAAAACAAGTCTTACAAGAAGAAAAGTCAGAGTAAATTGCTATCATTATTCTGTTTTCTTATTTCTGATCGAAAATGAGATGGTTTATTATATAGGTAGATCTATATATGCATGTCTGTGGATAAAACATATATGTAGATATTGTAGGCAGCAGCCAGCATGTGACCAAGAATTTTCCCTTATTTCTGATATTGAGACTAAGTTTGTGATCCCTTATTTCCAATAAACTTTATATTGACTGAAAATTGGTCAAGCTGTAGCAGACTTGAGGGCATTTCCTCTGAGGAACTTGAGTAAGGCCACCACCTTTTCATGAGGGATGATCACCTCTTTCACCGCCGGTATGTCCATCAGAGATGTGATGAAGGAAAATCCCAGTGGAGCTTTCTCATGTCCAATAAAGGTTACACCAAGGACTTCCTGCTGAGCTTTATATCCAGCAAAGTGTTGAGAAAATGACCAAATCTAGTAGTGTCACATTTTGCTGTACTCTTCGGCCGAGGAAGAAAAGCCATTTGGGAACAAAGTCTTGAGCCCTCTTCAAGTAAGTGTAGTTTCTCAAGCACTTGCTTGATGGCTTTCTCTTTTGCTTCTCCACTGGTTTTGACCACTTGCACCATGACCTCAATCACCT
Organism: Geum urbanum; assembly: GCA_946800695.1. Lineage (NCBI taxonomy): Eukaryota > Viridiplantae > Streptophyta > Magnoliopsida > Rosales > Rosaceae > Geum > Geum urbanum. The sequence goes on along the minus strand of OX327012.1, from coordinate 48,703,877 downwards.
GCATCCAATTGAATAAGAATTATCTAGTAGTGTCAAAGTTGAGAATAATTTAGTAAATTCACAAACTTCAAACTATGTATAAAGTCTCACCTGATTCATATAATTGGCCCAGAATTAAGCGAATTTGGGATCTTTTAAATGGATCTTCTGGTAGAAGTTGAGGGCCAGATTTCCAGGTTTCATCAATGTATTCCATGATCACAAGCGATTCGGCAATGGCTTTCACAGTGTGGACTAGCACAGGAACCTTCTTATGAACAGGATTGAGTTTGAGGAGCAGGGGACTCTTGTTCTTCAAATCTCCTTCCACAAATTCATAGGGTATACCCTTCACTTTGAGGGCCAACTGAACTCTCTTTACCAAAGGACTAGCAACATTCTATGTAGGATCACTTTGTTCTCCTCTGCCATTTCTCTCTATATATCTTGTTTGGAACTTTGGATATATGCTTAGTTCATGTGCCATTGGCAGCTTATATAGAACTTTGGAGTCCATGTAAATTGTAAACTCCATTAGGATTGCTCTGGAGAGCTGTAGCAAACACATGCTTGGCAAGAAGCCTGCCCGCACTAAAATATTCATCTAAGACAACTCGGTCAGAGTTACTACAACTTCTTTGTACAAATAAATTAACTATCCTATAGCCGATTACGTACCAATTACCAACTACCAATGTCAAGCTCATTGACCACACAAACCAGTGCGTCATTGCACATGTACGCAGAGTTTCATTTGCAATCTTAACTTGCATTATCCAAAAGAATTCAAAGACAATTTTAGACTTTGCTTACATTGCATTACCAAAAGGGCACAAAGTACGTACGTACTACATTGGCAGTGACTCAATATTGGTCAAGCTGTAGTAGACTTCAAGGCATTTTCTCTAAATTAACGATTGTGGAAGCCTAACCCATGTTGTATGAGAAAGTGAGCAACCCTATAAATTAGTCACATTCTTGTATGCTGTACGTACTCATCCGCGTACTGGTGAAGAAGATATGTCATTTGTGCACTAACCCTTGAGTCCCTCTCTTCAAGGATTCAAGCTAGTTAGTAATTACGCTAGTTTCTCATAAACATGAGGCTGGGGTGAGCATGCACAATACCATATTTTCAATAATAATTAAGTGTTCAAAGAGCTTAATTCATTTTTCCTTTTCGTTTAGCCCATGCATGAAAATGGATTCGAAAAGTGTTGGAAAGTCTAACATGGAAGAAATTTGAAGAACTCGTGCCATTCATAAAGGGATTATGCTTATTAATTAAGAAGTAAATGAGTGGCAAGCTAGCACAATGAATTGTGGGTTTGAATTTTAGGTCATCAGAGGAATACTCAGATATATATGAGCCTTGGGACTCTTAAGTTATGTTTATTAAAATCCGTTTCTAATTATTAAAATAAAAAGTTTTAGTTATTATATTCAGATAAATATAAAAAGCTGCATTTTATATTAAAATGAGTAATGATTGGAAACGATATGCCCTAAATCTATCTATGCCGCTTTTTTTTTTAAGTGATAAAATCTCATTCCAATATGTAATAGCAATACAAGATTTCACCGGGATCCCGGCCAGATAAAATGAAACTTTAACGCATCGCTATTATGTAAACATTTCTAAGATCTCAAACTTAGATAGCCAAAACAAAGTAGCGCAAAGACTAAATTTTTTTGGAGGCACCACTCCTTAGGGTATCTAGGCACCTCTCCTACTAGGTCACACTGCATTTCAGTGCCTTCGCATCTGTGCCGACAAGAAGCATAATCGTCTTCTTCTTTGGTGAGATCTTCTTCGGACCTTGCACTGGTTTTAGCAAGGATCTACTACTACGATCATATGTCTTCCTCTTGTTACGTCCTTTCCCTTTTGTCCTGCTAGGTTGATTGACTGCATTGATCACCTCATCTATCATCACTAGATCTCCAGCTTCTAGAGAGTCGCCCGTGTCCCCACTGCCGCCAACTTGGGTCCCACCTGATTTCTCAACTATAGGATTTGGATTGCCAATAGTCGCCTCCACCACAGGATGAGGAGGCAGAGCCCCTTGGGGAGATGAAACTGATACATCAAGCCCTTTCACCATAAATGGATCAGTTATAGGTGCAGTGATCGCCACAGCCGTGGCAATAGGAAAAGATTGTCCCGTGATAGATGTTGGACCTTTAGTACCCGAGACTGGTACGGTACTCCCATCCCCCAGTTGTAAAAGAACAACATTATTAGATGGGTGTTCCCCATAGAGAGGGTTCACCCGAAAAACATTTGGTGGGTTTGCCGGAGCCACCACCATCTTCATCACTTTTTGTTGCTCAAGATAAGGGATAGTTCCCTATTGTTGAACAACTGATAGAAGCCCTATCATTGAAGTTAGTTTAGGGGTTGAGGACACATGTACCGTCCTTTCACCCACCAAACTTTGCTCCCATCGTGAGTAAGAGGCTACCACCGAAGAGCCTCCACTAGCACTCGCCACTACCTTGTGCAGAGAGGTAGAAGTAAGGCTACTAGCCCGTCGCCCCGCCAAAAAACCCTCCGTCCCATGCACGAAGGATCCACAATCCGGACAGTAACCACAAATCTTCTCATACTCCAACAAACAATCCTCAAAATAGCCATCGTCATATCTGAACCTCTTATGCACCACCAGAGGCTTTTGAAAGTTCAAAGAAACACGAATCCGAATAGATGCACGCATATCAAGAGCTTTGGGATCATTTTCTAAGAACTCACCAGTGCCGATCCGTCGACGCCACTTCAGTTGAAGGGCTCCGAAAAGCCACCTGCCACCTGATGGCCGCACCAAAACCCACGCGCTCCCACGTGCCGCTGGGATCTTCATGGGATCAGTCATCCCTTCAAAAATTTGGACAATCATGGTGAGATTATGGTAATACCAAGATCCTTTGGATACAGCTCGCTTCCGATCTAAAGCGGATTCAAACTTTACCATAAAGCGATCATCCATAATATGAGTAAAGCAGATCTTACCCGAGCCTCACATGTCACTCCAAAGGTTGGACATTCGAGCCTTCAATTGTTGAACACGTTCTGGATCTAGGGCTTTTACTGCAAAAACCCTTGTAACCGCAAAGTGTCATTCAATGTCATCATCATGCTCTCCATCCGATAGGGCCGCCAAGTCGACTTCCTCTAGATCCTCGACAGGCCAATGAGGATCAAGATTTGGATCTTGTTGGACTTTTTGTGTTTGTGGGTATGACAAGAGAATGAAAAATGCTTCAAAGGCACGTAAAGGTTTACGCTTTACTTTAAATTTTATTTTCCCTACTACTTAGTATGCAAGGGGGAATAATCAAATAAGCCTTTAGGATATAATGAAGCCCAGTAACTTGCTATTGTTGATCTTCGGTTTGCACTAACGTAGATCAACTTAACACTCAATCGAAGGTTTTACAAAAGGGTTCAAGGTTACTAGAAATTATTCCTGCAGAATAATAATTTCTAGATTTTGTACATATAAAAACTAGAAAGATAGGAGGAGAATTTCTAGAGACTTGAGGGGAGGAGAAACAGGAAAGAATGATTTTTGGATGATTGAAATATGGCATGAACCTCTCCTATTTATAGATGTCATGCTACATCTTCAATTAAACCAACATTTTTAATCAAAGGTTGCATTCCTTCATGTTGGAGTCTTCCAGCAAATTAAGTCACCAAAGGGTTGCATCCCTTCATCTATTTCAGTAGGTTATGTTGATTTAATTCCAACAAATATAATGGTTCGGTTAACCATTATATCCCCTCAACTGATACAACTTTTCATATTTTAAAAATTATCCAGTAAATATACTGATTCACAAACAAAGAAACTCAACTCGACTACTATACGAGTGATAACCTATTCACAAGAGTCTCACTAACACAATACTACCGAACTAGTGTATAGAGTGACTTCAATAACACAAGAGACAAATGGGCAGTTAGCAAGAACCTACTGCTGAAGGAATTGACTGGTGGACTCGACGCCTTCGTGATACACACTACAATCTGGCCAAGTAAAACCGAAAAGCCCAATAAAAAGGCACATAAAATCATAAAAAATGTTAGAGTGAGTGGACGAAAATAATATTTCACTTTTTAACTGAAACTGTAAATAATATGCCTTTCATATAAAATGTGCATAAAAATAATGCAAGTCTGAAAATAAACATGATGCGAGTCTAAAACCGCGGGGTCCCTCTCAGACACATCCGCAACAGTACAGTCTAAATCATGGGATCCTAGATCCACAAGTGATTAAATAGTCAGAAAGACCTCGGGTCAGAATATTTGTCCCCCCCCCGGAGCATCTCGGGGATCAGCCGAGCATGCCAACGCATCGATGCTTCTACCTCTGAGACTGTACTCTGTGTAAAATAAATCATATTTTTTTCCATGCACATGCATAATCATAAATGTATACTCGTACAGTGCATAATCACAAATGCATAATCGTAAAATACATAAATCAAGACTCGTAGGTCAACGGTGAAAATAAAATGTCCACTCACAGGTTGACGGGATAAACATAAAGCTGAAACCCCGTAGATCGGCACAATTATTCATCTGACACGTCCGTTAACTCAATATCCTGAAACCATGATTAAAATTAATATCTGATCATCGGGTTCATACCGAATAGAAAAGATCATAATCTGGTGAGTAATAACATCGAGAATCTCGCATACTCGAATAACGTAATTTCCTGTAATCCCTCACTTTTAAGAGTCGCAAACAACTTTCAAATATCAAACGACTCGCAATTAAACTGATAGTCAAAGCGTCATTAAATAATGTCGTGAATTAAACTGATAATTTTCTGATTAAATACTCACCCAAATTTAACAAACTCAAATCTAATATAAACCTCACCATTACGTTTGGCATGCGAAAATGAGCGAAATGACATAAAACTTGTCAAAAATTCCACATCGCCAGAGCTCCACCGCGCAAGGCGGGGCGTGGGGTTGCCGCCGCTAGAATTCCACTGGCCCAGAATTCTTCAACCTATACATAAATTTGAAGATCTCAATATTTACAACAACTTTGAAGTTCAATGCTAAGCCCAATTCTAACCGGAAAACGTCCAAAACTCACCGTGAAATTGAAAAACTTCGCCAGAATCCATATTCTCCGATCGGCCACCACCAGCCACGGCAAGGGCCGAGATAACTTGGGATAGACTCATCATCCCAAGGGCTAAAAAACCCTATGGTTTCATTGCCCAATGCCGCCGTCTTCGTCACCTCCGACACCGGCGAAAACCGGCCGGAAAACCACCATTTTCTTTGCGTCGATTCCTCCTCCTCCGGCCACCAACGTGGGCGATCCACCTATCAACTTAAAGAGGAGCTCAAGCCCAACAAATTTAATCAAGGAATCACGGCCAAAGGTGGTCGGAATCGAGCTCACCGCTGGCAACAAATTTCGGTGACAAAACGGGTCGGCTTAACCCGTGGTCAACGCGGGTCAACCCAAATTTCTCAAATCGGAAACTTTCCAAAAATAGCTCATATTTCTATCATATATATACCCGTACATATACAGCCCAAATCAACGGCTATGGTTCAATCTAATCAAGATCGGACGGTCAAGATTCAATCAATAATAAAAATAACACTTTTATGTATATTCACCAACCGACTTCAAAACTTGATAAAACATTGCTCGCTTATCCGAAAAATTCCACGAAAATTTTCACTAGCTCGGAATTAAATACTCTACAATTCTTGTGAAGGAAGTCAACACAAATTCTCACCTGATTAAATAGTCGTTAACAAACTCAATTATGCAACTAATCTGCGATAACGCGTAACACAAATCGATAACTGCATGATTACGATTCAGGTTGTCACAATCCACCTCTTTAGAAAAATTTCATCCTCGGAATTTACATACCTGCTAGGAGAACGAAGTTACTACTCACACAAACTGTTCTGGCTGCTACATGGCTACATTTACTATATGACTCCTGTACAACACTGATACTAACAAAATATTCTTGTTCCAGAGAATCTACTCTCGACATTTAAGAACATCTAACGGTTTCACAATATAAATTGATACTGTCTGTAACAAAATTTTTCTGAGGATTAGGAATATATGTCTATAACCACGATGCGTGAACTACGTCATATACATATGCCAACCCTGATAATATTTCTCAAACGCTAAACCATAACGCCCATATCCTTACTAAATTTTATATCAGCATAGCCGAATACTACATGGCTTACCATAAAATGCTTTACAAAGTGGTATCTGGATATTCAAATGAAAAATGTAATCGTAGACAAATTCCACCCAAATGCTGACACTTCATAAGAAACTGATATACACATAATCTTAGCATACCACAACAATCTGAGTAGGTTCTCACGATCTGACACCCCACCTGGGATGAAAACTATGTTAACCTGCAACTGATATACAACACTGCTATTTATTTACTTTAGAATGTTTGATAGGCCGGGTAAACACCTAGTGTTAGTATTGCATCATTAGTTGTACGATTAACATACTCATCCACTTAATCAGATTAGCAACAACCATCGGACCACCCTAAAGACCACCAAGGAGGCTCCAACTTCACTCACCAGACCCACCCCTTTCGAGCGCGCACGCGCCCGTGGAGGGGACGCCCGAACGCACGGATCACACACCAGCAACCACACCAGTTCCACATCGAAGAACACCATCAGGCTCCAAACTCAACCACCTATATAGGTAAGGCATTAAACTACAGGTAAGATCATCCCATCAAGAGCCAGCTGACTCACACGCATTCACGACTGATTCACACCTCAACTCACTTACTCGCACGTTCGCTTGACTGTTATATCCAATACATCATCTGACTTAGGCATCGGAGCGTTGAAGGCGGGCCACCCCGTCTCGACCCCTGACCACCTGTTTCGTTGTTGTATTCTTCTAACAGCTGCATCCGAACGCGTACGTCCGACCACCTGACGGAAGAGAGGAAACGCACGCACGAAGCAAGTCCACCACCCGAAAGGAGGAATCCGCACGCACGAAGAGGAGGAGAGAGCGCCGGCACATCCGAACAGCCCCAGCGTTCGGACGCGCCAAGAGAAGGAAGGAAGGAAGGAGTATCCACGGAAGTGTATTCGTGTTGCTTCTGCCCCGTTATGCCCCCGCGCGTAATTCGGTAGAAACATCTGGTGCCGTCTGTGGGAAACTTACAAATTGCAAACCTCGTACAAACACCACGAAAATCAAAGGTCCACATGCTCAACCCGGTGACTAACGACAGCAACACGCCCGAAGGGGAGACGCCGCCAGACTCGCAGGGGCGGAATGTACTAGCGGCCGATAGGAACGATGGCGAGGGACACATCAACAGCCTGGTCCAGAATTTACGGGAGGCGGCGCTCGAGAGAGCAGAGGAGCGCCAGATCCGCCAGAGGTTGGAGGAACGACTGGACGCGCTCATCAACCAGCAGATGGAGCAACACGAGGAGACCCAGGAGACCACCAGCGAGGAGCAACACCCGCTCGGCGGGACCAACGCCCGGGCGGCCCGAGCGCCCTCGCCCGTGGAAGAATCGGCGCCACCAACGAACAACGCTCTGATCCTTCGGATGGAGGAGCTGGCGGAGGAAGTCTCGCGCCTGCGCAAGGACAAGTTGGCTGGTCAGGGCGGGACGTTCGCCCCCCGGGTCAGCCCATTCTCGGCGCACATACTGGAAAGGGGAAGGGATCCCCACGTGAAGATAACGAAGATCGCTCGATTCGACGGGAGCGGAGATCCACGTGCGCACATGGACGAGTTTTGATCCACCACAGACGGAACCCGGTATTCAGACCCAACCTTGTGTTTCTTGTTCCAGGAAATGCTGGCAGAGGAGGCACGGAGCTGGTTTTACGAGATCCCGCCAGGGTCCATCCACTCATTCCTCGAGCTGGCAGAGAGCTTCCAGAAGCGCTATCGGCTCCAAGGCAAATACAACACCACGGGCATCCTCCTCAAGGTCCGCCAAGGGACGGACGAGAGCCTGTCGAGCTACATCAACCGATGGAGGACGCTCGCAAGTACGTGCAGGGACCTTGATAAGCGGGTGGCCAAGGTCGCCCTGATGGATAATCTACTCGCCACCCCTTTCGTAGAGAAACTTGTGAGGAAGGAGCATCTCGACTACGACGAGATCATGGACCTGATTATACAGAAGGCGTTAGTGGAGACGCGAGTGTACGGGCCCTCCTCCGAACCCAGTTCCAGCAGACCAGAAGCGACAGGCGCCCGACCACGATAGCCGGCGGACGACGAAAGACCAACCGGGGACTTTAAGAGGAACCGGGACACACGCAGACAGAACTACCAGAGACCTTTCTTTCGTGACCATCAGGGCAACAACTACGACCAGACGCGGGGGCAAGCACAGCTGGACGCCCGTTTTCCACCGGCATTGCGCTACCGACCGGCGGGACAGGAGGTCTTTATGATCGACGGGCAGTCACCCGAGCACCTGCTCCGCTTGCATCGACATCGGATTCTGCCACCAAACAACATGACGAAAGCAGGGGCTCCGACCGGCCAATTCCCGAACGTATGGTGCGAATTCCACAACGCTGCCACCCACCATACCAACAGCTGCATTATGCTGAAGAAGGCCCTTGAGGACTTGAAGGACGAACGGACAACCTTTCCCAGGGCAGAAGGACGACAACACCGGGCGAACGTCGGCACCCGTGGGACTATCAACACGATATCCGGGGGTAAGCGCAAGGAAAGAACATCATCGCCTGACCGCACGAGCAAGGAAGTACTGACAATCGGGACAGGAAGAGCGCCCAAGGCAGGAAGGAAACAAGCGCCCACCATCAGCTTCACAGCAAGAGACGAGGAGGAGAACCCGAAGGACAGCACCCTACCGTTCGTGATCGACGCGATCATCAACCAATTCCTTGTGAAGATGGTGCTAGTAGACAGTGGGGCGTCTGTGAACATCATATATTTTGACGCATACACGGCGCTCGGACGGCCCGCCAGCAAGATAACGCAGGACCATGAGTGCATCGCCGGCTTCACGGGCAAAACATCGTATCAAATCGGGAGTGATAGCCTCCGGGTCGAAATTGGCGCGCCCGACTCCCCGCACGGCGAGATCCGAACGGACTTCATCATCATGGACACCCCCTCCCCCTACAACGCCATTCTCGGGAGGCCAGGGATCTGCAAACTAAAATTGATCGTCGCAGGGCATCTGCTCTTGGGAAGATTCCCAACCGAGCGTGGGATCGGGCACGTTCAGGGATACAATCACGAGGAAACCACAGAGCCTCGGGGCAGGCAGGAGATTCTCGCCTTGGGGCCCACGAATCGAAAGGCGCGATCCACTCGCGAACGGCGAGAAACCACACCTCAGTTGATCTGCTGAAAGGGCGAGGAAACGGACCGCCCGATCGTTCAAACCAGCGCATTCGAACCCAACCAACCCAACTGGGGAACTGGGGAGGCAATCCAACGGAGGGACACCCCGCCCGTGGAACGTCCAACATTTGGGGGAAGTACTCTCATTAGAATCTTATTGTATTGTACTTTTGTTGTGCTCTTTCCATTTGGTTTATATTTGCGCGCCCGTTCGTCCTTACCCCGCCCGCCCCTGTACTCGGGGGACTGGGGATGGGTCGCTCGCGCAGGTATAACACGGTTAAAACCCATAGCCACTCAAAGCAACGGAGTGGGCGCACGTTCGCGCGTAAATTGCTCAAAAGATGCCAAAAAAAACAAAAACAAAAAAAGACAAGGCACACAAACGAAAAGAAAAGGAACTTCATTCATTTCGCCCAATTACAAAGCCTACTCTATTACAAAGGAAGGAAAAGGAAGACTACTCTACATCCGCCCCCGTATCAACATCCAGCTCTTCACCCTCCTCCGACGACGCCGCCGCAACAGTTTCCACCTGCTCGCCCGGATCTATCTGCATGACCACCGGCTCCAGCTCCGCCTCAGCAGATCCGCCAGAAGGCCTCACCTCCCTCTCGTACGAAGGAAATCGAGCGCCCGTCAGCCTCTCAATCTCAGACTCTAGAAACGCCTCCCAGGCTGCTGCTTCAGCACGCACGCGCTTTAGCACGCCTCGCAGACACTCCACCTCGGCCACGGCCTTATCCCGGTCAATCCGCGCCAGAGCTTCACAGGCAGCAGCTTCATCCGCCCGGACATTCGCCTCGTCCGCACGAGCGACGTACCGACGCGCCAGATCCTTAGCCTTATATTGACTGGCCACCAACAGCTCCACCACCTTCCGGTGCTCCAGCGCGTCGGCCCTGAGGCGTGCAAGTTCCGCAACCTCCCACGAATGGACGCGGAAGACCTGCTGCATCAGGCGGGTACATGCACCAAAAACCGCATCCAGCCCATCAGGCGCGGCATCTTCCAGCGGTTGCAACAAGGATGCAAGGGAGGCAGCACCATCCACCAGCGCACGGCGCAGCCCATCCACAACATCACCACTCGACCCCGGAGCGGGGCCGGGAAGGGAGCCTTCCGTCCGCGCCCGCTTCCGCGCCCGCTCCTCGCCTTCCCCTTGCTCGGAAGACTTTGGCAGACCCAAAGACCGAGGCGGAGAAGACTGATGAGACAGGTATCGGGGAGGACTCGAAGGTCGACTGTCAGACGAAGGCGCCACGGGCGCACAACTTGACGACCAAAGCGCCAGAACAACCTCCCGTCTGCCCCCGACATCATCTCGCTCGGACTGACGCCGTTCACACCCTACCTGCTGCTGTTCGCGCTCCGCCCGGGCCTGGTCCTTGGATCCGGCCGCATCACCTGGTGGCGGGCGTGGAGCATCCACTTGCATCTCTTGGACGAGCGGGGCAGGAACAACCACATTCGCAACAGGAATCTTGGTTGGGGTACTATCCACCGGGATGAACGGGCCACCACCATCATCCGCCACCTTGTGGACCTTCGCGGCAGCACTCCGCATTCTGAGCAAATGACGCTTGACCGCTTCATCCATATCGGTGGCCATGGACTTTATTCTTCACTGCAAGCACATGCACGGAAGGTTAGCCAAACAAATACAAACACTTCGTCAATCTGTACTATTCCTATTCTCTGCTAGAAAACTACAACACAGCTGGCATGGCCTGACGGCACGCCTGCGCCCATCGGGCACTCGCCCGTACCGAGCGTGCGAGAAAACTGGGGGACTTCCGCCCGCATGGCACACGCCAGGGTACACTGGGCGCACGGACGAAAGAGGCAACACTTGGCAGCAGACAAACCACCAGAAACACCAAAACCCACCAAATACCACCTAACACAGATCAAACCCACCCCACCTCAAGAACACGCCCTGTTCTTGAAAAGCAACAAACCCAAAAAAAGCCCACCAATCCAAGAAACACAAACCAAAAACGGGAAACAAACAACAACAGGGTAAAGGGCCTCACCAATTCGGCCTCTTTACGGTGGAGAGGAGGATCGCCAACAAAGAAACTCCGGGAAGAAAACGAAGAGCAGCAGAAATCCAAGGAGGAACAGTGGGCAGAGCTTCGGCAAAATATAAAAGTGATAGAGAAGACGAGGATCACACCCCTATTTATACTAATCGCCCGACGTCAGCCAGCGAACACCAGCCGTCCACTCCCGCGTGTCCACCGTTGGATCGTGACGCGTGGCCCAGACCGGTTCACTCACCCTTCTCAGTAACCGTACCAACCCATCATTTTCCCGCCTTGAATTCAAACCCTAGCACGATCCCCACCAGTTCGACACATGGCACCCATGCACCACTCCCACGTGCCCACGCGCGTGACGCCTTCCCTTCAAGCAATCATGACAACAGCAGCATTTAAACGCCCGGCCCACGCTGGCATTAAATGCGACGACTGGCATTTACTACACCGGTCCCCAGGGGGAAGTTCAAAAGGCATGTCACCCCAACCGCCTCATCGGCGCACCACCAAATCCAAGGCAAGACACACTACCCGCACGACCAGTGAACACAGATCACTCGCGCACGTCCAAACAAGGTAAACACCACCGCGCACGGTGGGAAATCCCTTCCGTGCGCACAACGGTAATAACTGATGCTACGGTTTAGGCGGCAACAGGCATGGCGCGCTAAACTGTACGAGCGACACGGGTGTGGGGTTCTCCCCGTATGCGCAAAACATTAGCGATCGACGCACCGATTCAGCCCTGGCAGGTTGCAGGCACTGAGACTAACGGGCGACGAGTGTAGGGTACGTCCTCCCCGTACGCACAAGTATACAGGTTGCCTATCGTGAAAAGGCAGGGGGCCCGTCCTCCCCTTGCAGACCCTGAAACTAACAGGCGAACCAACAGGCGACGGGTGTGGGGTACGTCATCTCCGTCCGCACAAATGCAGGCCGGATTAGATGCCAGAGGCATGGGGCCCGTCCCCTCTCTGGGCGTTCCAAAATCAGTAGGCGGCAACAGGCATGGGGTCCGTCCCCTCTCTTGCGCGCGCTAAGGGTGCCACGGGCGTGGGGTTCTTCCCCTCCGTGCGCCGACTCATTCCAAACCAAAGGCATGGGGCCCGTCCCCTCTCTGGGTACCCCAAAATCGATGGGTGCCACAGGCGTGGGGTTCTTCCCCTCCGTGCGGCATCTCATTCTTAGCAGAGGCATGGGATACGTCCCCTCTCCTGACGAACTAAAATCGGTTTACACGACAACAGGCATGGGGTCCGTCCCCTCTTTGTGGGCGCTAAACGTGATAGGCGACCACGGGCGTGGGGTTCTTCCCCTCCGTATGCCAACTAAGTCCTAATAGGGATGTGAGGTCTGTCCCCCCCTATAGGCCACAGACACGATGCGGGTGTGGGGTGCGCCCCTCCTCGACGATCGCAAAAGTACAAGCCGAATTAGCGGGGCTAAGCTCGATGGGCGACACGGGTGTGAGGTTCTTCCCCTCCGTGGGCGTAACGTTAACGATCGATTCGCCGACTCGGATTCCGGTAAGGGTATGGGGTCCGTCCCCTCCTTTAAGGGCCCGAGACCAATGAGCGTAGACCGGGTATGGGGTCCGTCCTCTCCGGGCGTGAAATCTTCCCGGGTTAGGCGGCAGAGGCCTCTGCGCGCGCTAAGGCCGAAGGGCGGCACGGGTACGTGATCGTGGGCGCCGCAACACTTGTAGGTCGCGGTCCTGATCGACCCGTTGACGCTACAGCGTACGCGACGGCATCCCCGTTGACGTGCGGCGTGCGCAGTATACCCCATCGCTGGCGTACGGACAGCATTTGCATACACTTGCACATCATACCACATATTCATGCATCATACCATACACACCATACATATATACCTATATACCTATATATCTATATACCTCTATATCTATATACCTCTATGTCTATATGTCTGTATATCTATATGTCTGTGTCTATATCTGTTGAACTTATATATGTTTGCAAGACCGACCCCACGGGCGCGCGGGCCCAAACTAGTAACATCAGTTTGGACGCCGGGCCCAGAATACAGGAACAGGTACACACTCGGACGCCCAGGTCCCACTCCGTCATGCAAGCCCTTTCTTGACCGGAGAGTTGGGGGACTTGGGGGTTACAGGATCATACACCACTGCTCAATCAGATAAGTATTCTTGTTAATCGCACACCCTTTTTCAACTCCCCAGTCAAGAAAGTTCTCTTTGACTTGGGGACTTGGGGGACTTGTTAGTATTGCATCATTAGTTGTATGATTAACATACTCATCCACTTAAGCAGATTAGCAACACCCACCGGACCACCCTAAAGACCACCAAGGAGGCTCCAACTTCACTCACCAGACCCACCCCTTCCGAGCGCGCACGCGCCCGTGGAGGGGACGCCCGAACGCACGGATCACACACCAGCAACCACACCAGTCCCACATCGAAGAACACCATCAGGCTCCAAACTCAACCACCTATATAGGTAAGGTATTAAACTACAGGTAAGATCATCTCATCGAAAGCCAGCTGACTCACACGCATTCACGACTGATTCACACCTCAACTTACTTACTCGCACGTTCACTTGACTGTTATATCCAATACATCATCTGACTTAGGCATCGGAGCGTTGAAGGCGGGCCACCCCGTCTCGACCCCTGACCGCCTGTTTCGTTGTTGTATTCTTCTAACAGCTGCATCCGAATGCGCACGTCCGACCACCTGACGGAAGAGAGGAAACGCACGCACAAAGGAAGTCCACCACCCGAAAGGAGGAATCCGCACGCACGAAGAGGAGGAGAGAGCGCCGGCACATCCGAACAGCCCCAGCGTTCGGACGCGCCAAGAGAAGGAAGGAAGGAAGGAGTATCCGTGGAAGTGTATTCGTGTTGCTTCTGCCCCGTTACGCCCCCGCGCGTAATTCGGTAGAAACAACTAGTCAAAAATACCTTATTTTCAACCAAGATATATCATTGTAATAGTTAATTATAAGGGTTATCGAACACAAGGAGTTGGTGACATTAAATCCTAACACAAAACTGAAATGCTGACAGACTCGACTATAGTACACTAATAACACTACAACCCTAATCTATACAGACTCAAATGCTACGAAATTTAGACACAGTGGCGGACTACCGCACAAAATTTGAGGGTATTCGGAGTAGTTTTGGGTATCGAACTGAATCAGCTAAGCTACAGCTAATGTAGAAAATAAATGCTGAAAGTAAAAATACTAATGAACTATATGATTAATGAGTTAAGAGGAATGCAATCCACCGCCGTCATTCCATCTTCCAGTTAACTTTGCAACTGGCGCGATAGTTTCTCTATAACTAATCCCTTCGACTTAATTGTAACATTTTGCAACAAGCCTTGCCTTGTATCGTTCACCACTCCCATTAGGGTTATACTTGATCTTGTAAACCCATTTACATCCAATGTATCATTTGATGGATGGAAGAGGGATTAAGTTCCATGTTTTATTCTCTTGAAGCACATGAACCTCTTTCTGCATAGCTTTTCTCCATTTCACATCATGAGCTGCTTGAGAGAAAGTGGCAAGTTCTCTCTGAATAGTCATTTTAGTGGTGAAAGCTTTATGTGAAGGAGAAAGTCTATCATATGATAAGACAATAGAGAGAGAATGGGATGACCTTACTCGAAGAAGATGTCTTAATGGTACGAGAGGGCAGAGTTGCTTCAACATGAAAGTCCAACAATATGGTGAGAGTTTTTGTTGGTCAAGAGGATCTACGTGATTATGGTGAAGGTTTTGATTGTGGTGTTGATGTGTTTGGGCTTGTGGTAGTGTCAGGAGGTGGAGTAATAACGGAAGAAGGGATCTTAATAAAAAAAACGTGGGGTTTTCATCATCAGTGGGATTGGTGGAGTTAGAGGAAGGAATGAGATCAACATCTATGAATGGTGGTTGAGTCAGAGAAGGAAACATGTTTGAATGTGATGGTGAGTGATGATCGGGCTCATTGTGGAAAGGGAAGACAATCTAAAAAAATACCACGTCGCGTGACACAAACATACTTAACCTAATACACATATCCATTGAATGAAAGTTTCCAGGAAGAGTTGATCGTTACAACCGCATCCTATTACCTAATCCTTATGCCTATGCAGGTTTGTCATGGACCTCTCCTACATCTATCCCTCTATTGAACCCATAGTCATGGACCCCAAGGTTTACAAAGAAGAAAACATTAAACTATAGAAAATATTTGAGAAGCTACAAGGGTTCACAGGTACTCTATAGGCGTGTCCTGCTAGACCTATAGATTTCAATCTCCTGACGGTAAAATCAGTATATCACTATAGAGAATCTGGTAGAAGAAATTATCTTCAGTCGCCCGTTTCTCATGAAACTAGAATCCTAGCATGCATACTAAGTTGTGCACCAAAGAAAACATACAAGTATTCATACGGTGAATCATTCAGAGAAAGAAACCTCATTAAAAGAATATGCAAAACTAGGTTAAAGTGTATGCATTAAAAAGACTTCATGTACGGGGCTTCAAGCACCCCTCAACAATGAGTTTAGCTACTAAAAGTCATAATTAATGAATCAAAACAATTCATAAAGTTGAAAAAAACAAACAAGATGAAGAAGACTCCTGGCCAGCCAGAATTCGACCGGTCGAGGATATATTCGACCGGTCGAAATCGAGACAGGTTGAATTCCTCTGCGACTGCTCTCTTCTATGCACGAAATCCTTCTCTCAAATGTTGATTCCCCTTATCCAAAACCTAAAATAGGTTTATATACTTCCTCCCATTGCTCTCCTAGAGTCCACATTGGAATAGGCTTCTATAACTGCACATTACTCCTTCTTTTCTCCGTATTGAGCTAGGAGCCTAGGAATCATTCTTTTGTTTTCTTTTCCTTTATTTCTCCACAAAACCTATTAAAAAAATAAAAATAATTAAATCACTCAATTAATAACAATAAACTAAATATAGGGAACAAATTAAATACCGAATAGACGCATAAATATGCGACTATCAATGTTCAACCGAATCGAGTAACAAGCCTCATCAGAATTCTTCTGTTTTCGACTAATCTTTAACTGATACACAAAATCTGCCTTTATATAACAACAACTTACCTCTCATATCTGCAAGAAATCAAGCAATCCACTTACATATAATTTACTGAAGAAAAATCACAACTCTGGAGTTCATGAATTCGATAAGAAGAAAACTGATCGAATCAGGAATTAGCAACAAAACCTCTGGCTCAATAACTATGATATAAAAGAAAACACTTCTAACACACATCTCTGACTGAAGTAGTATTCGCGATTCTTGAATACGCAATAATGTAACACCAGATTTCTAGCTAAATATATCAGCAATAAAATCGAATTATTTTCTTTACAATGAGATCAGTAGCTCCGTAATATGTGGAAAGTCTAACATGAATCGACGATAATAACAAACTAACCATTGAAAGCTCTGAATAACTGCCACGTTAATAAGTTTACTTTAGATCGACACATCTTCGACCTTATCCGGGCCATACTGACATACCCTGCTGGTAACACATGGTTCATGAGTTTAACATTCTTAACATAAAACCTTGTGCTCATTGAACCTGATATACAACTAAAATTTTCCAAACTTGTGATCAATTAAACTTAACTCTCTTCCATGGAAACTTACGTGAAAATCCTGTATCAAACGGCAGTTGCAATCAGCTCAAACCCAGAAAGCTTCTAATATTTACTACACTCACTTATCTGTTTTGGTTCAACACCACTTCAATCTTATCTGGGTCAATACCAACATGCTTTACTAATAATACATGGTCGAGAAATCTGCTGTTGTACATCCCTGGAAATAAACAAAAATGTCGGCAATGCAGTCGATAACAGATTCATCTAAATATACTCAGTACACACAATTCATTAAACTCATATAGCAACAAATGCGTTCAATAAAACAAACTACATCACCTGAAATTAACATCGACTGAAACACGATTGAAAATCAATTTTTAAGCAATACTGAAGCTCATTTCAAATTATCTAACCAACCATCACAACGAACAGTGGATAATTTCTCTTCACAATAATTCATTTCAGCTACCGACAGACATTCATCTAGTACAGCGCCTACGCAATGAGACATATACTTGGAAAAGCTCATACATGACAACAATTGCCCACAATGGAGGAAGACCTAATAATTCTTTAGGACATACATCAGGATATTCTCTGACTACTTTAACATTTTCAAGATTAGGAGGGGAAATACAAGTATTTGCATCGTTCGCTAAATATGAAGACACCATTACACAGTATTCCGCTACTTCAAAGCGACGATCACTGATAAGGATATTCCACCTTTCCAAAAGCTATATATAATGCTATCGGCTCGACTAGTCTGTCCAATCCTCATAATCTCTGA
Organism: Geum urbanum; assembly: GCA_946800695.1. Taxonomy (NCBI): domain Eukaryota; kingdom Viridiplantae; phylum Streptophyta; class Magnoliopsida; order Rosales; family Rosaceae; genus Geum; species Geum urbanum. The sequence continues at coordinate 48,686,022 of OX327012.1, read as the reverse complement.
TCCTGCTAAACTGACTGCCTGGGTGGCGATGTGGCTCTAACCTCTGAAGTGGCTCCCTGAATCACCACAAACACTCTGCACCAAAACCTTACCTGAGGGGTCTCAATATGGATACACCGTCCCCAAAGTAACTCAACTGGCACAACAAAAATAACTTAAATATTAAAAGGATGCTGTCCTCGAAAATACTTGTGGCATTTGCCACAAAAGAGAAATCTCTGCGTACAGAAGGGGTAATTTAATAACTGCTAATTTCACTGATATTGGCTCCTGACCATCACAATAAGAGTCAACTCTTCCCCATTCTGAAAATAAGTCGAACAACATACACTGGAAGTAGGAATGTGAGCTTCCATGCCTGAAGAAATAATGGAATCTGAAATGCTCAAATTTCCCACACCGAGGAATCTGATGAAGTACACTACCATCAAATCATTTAGTTCCTCCTCACACAGATTGGCGTCAAACCTTGCATAAAATTGCAATACTGAATACTATTTAAAACAACGCGTATTACATCTGATAAATACAGAGCGACATCAGACTGCAAACTCTGCTCAAAACTTCAACATTTCCTTTTAATTGTCCTGCTGGAATTTAGTGCCAACTCAGGCCAAACAGGTGAAACGATCGCAATACTCTAACCACTGAGGAAAGCTTCATTCTTCGCAATACCCTGCCACTAATAAACTGCATGGTTCCACAATAGACCAACAACTACTACAATTTTCTGCTCAGAAATCAACTGAGATCGCAAACGATCAAACTCGACCAATTTCACTAGCCAAAATTCGCTAGCCACAAGGTTATAGGAGTATGTAAAAGGAGTTGTTCCTACTATAGTAACTTTACTAATTAATTCTCAAAATCCACTCACAATTCTAGCATCATGTGTGCAATCAAATTACGCATAATCAAACTAAAGTTTGTGTATCATGCAGATAAGCTGGGTGTCGAGGCGTATCAACTAGCTGACTACCGAGTCCAAAATTGACAGCTCACAAAAAGAAGTCACATACAGAATCAACTAGGAGACTCTAGACATCTGACAAAGCACAACACTTGGAATAATGAGCATCCGCCAACTGGTCGGGTTATCCTTCCAGAAGTGTCATACGTTCTCAAACGCCTGTACTGACCTGACCAGAAAAGTCTACAGAATATGTAATCTAATGCTCTGATACCAAGCTGAGAGGACCCGACCCTAGATTAACTTGTAATCTAGAATCAAATCCTAACGACTGACCATAATAGACGAGTTTCTGTGAAAATTTTGACATAACTTCCCTTATAAAAGAGGCACCCAAAAACCTATAAGGAAAACTGACACTTTGCATGTAAACCCACAAACAATACCGTGGACCACCGATGTCCATCTGGATTTCTCAACATAAAATGGAAATCAAACCTGATACATTATTCAAAATTAGAAAACATACTTCTAGTAAATATACTGATTCACAAACAAAAAAACTCAACTCAACTACTATACGAGTGACAACTTATTCACAAGAGTCTCACTAACACAATACTACCGAACCAGTGTATAGAGTGACTTCAATAACATAAGAGACAAACGGACAGTGAGCAAAGACCTACTGCTGAAGGAATTGACTGGTGGACACGACACCCTCGACGAAATTTAGCAACCTTATGATACACACTACAATTTGGGCAAGTAAAATAGAAAAGCCCAGGAAAAATGCACATAAAATCATAAAAAATATTAGAGTGAGTGGACGAAAATAATATTTCACTTTTTAACTGAAACTGTAAATAATATGCCTTTCATATAAAATGTGCATAAAAATAATGCAAGTCAGAAAATAAACATGATGCGAGTCTAAAACTGCGGGGTCCCTCTCAGACATATCTGCAACAGTACAGTCTAAATCACGGGATCCCAGATCCACATGTGATTAAATAGTCAGAAAGACCTCGGGTCAAGATATCTGTCCCCCTTGGAGCGTCTCGGGGATCAGCTGAGCATGCCAACACATCGATGCTTTTACCTCTGAGACTGTACTCTGTGTAAAACAAATAATATTTATTTTCATGCACAAGCATAATCGTAAATGTATAATCGTACAGTGCAAAATCACAAATGGATAATCGTAAAATACATAAATCAAGACTCGTAGGTCAACGATAAAAATAAAATGTCCACTCATAGGTTGTCGGGATAAACATAAAGCTGAAACCCTATCGATCAGCACAATTATTCATCTGACACGCTCACTGACTCAATATCCTGAAACCATGATTAAAATTAATATCTAATCATCGGGTTCATACTGAATAGCAAAGATCGTAATCTGGTGAGTAATAACATCGAGAATCTAGTATACTCGAATAACGTAATTTCCTGTTTAATTACTGACTCAACCAAATTCTGAATTCAATTCTCTGTAATCCCTCACTTTTAAGAGTCGTAAACAACTTTCAAATATCAAATGACTCGTAATTAAACTGATAGCCAAAACGTCTTTAAATAATGTCGTGAATTAAACTGATAATTGTCTGATTAAATACTCACCCAAATTTAACAAACTCAAATCCGAATATAAACCTCACCATTATGTTTGGCAAGCGAAAACAAGCGAAACGACATAAAACTTTTCGAAAATTCCACCTCGCCGGAGCTCCACCGCGCAAGGCAGCGCTTGGGGCCGCCGAAATTCTATCGGCCCAGAATTCTTCGACTTATACATAAATTTGAAGATCTCAACATTTCCAACAACTTTGTAGTTCAATGTTAAACACAATTCTGACCGAAAAACGTCCAAAACTCACCGTGAAATTGAAAAACCTCGCCGAAATCCATATTTTCCGATCGGCCACCACTGGCCATGGCAAGAGCCGAGACCACTTGGAATAGACTCACCATCCCAAGGGCTACAAAACTCATATGGTTTCGTCCCCCAACGCCGCCGTCTCCGACACTGGCGAAAACGTGGGCATTCCACCTATCAACTTGAAGAGAACCTGAAGCCCAACAACTTTCATCAAGGAGTCACAGCCAAAGGTGGCCAGAATCGAGGTCACCGCCGGCAACAAATTTCGGTGACAAAACGGGTCGGCTTGACCAGTGGTTAACGCAGGTCAACCCAAATTTCTCAAATTAGAAACTTTCCAAAAATAGTTCGTATTTCTATCGTATATATATCCGTACACATACAGCCCAAATCAACGGCTACGATTCAATTTGATCAAGATCGGACGGTCACGATTAAATCAACAATAAAAATAACACTTTTATATATATTCACCAACCGATTTCAAAATTCGATAAAATATTGCTCGCTTATCCGAAAAATTCTCCAAAAATTATCACGGGCACAGAATTAAATACTCTGCAATTATCGTGAAGGAAGTCAACACAAATTCTCGCCTGATGAAATAGTCATTAACAAACTCAATTATGCGACTAATCTGCGATAACGCGTAACACAAATCGATAACTGCATGATTACGGTTCGGGTTTTCACAAAATCTCTTAGGTTGATGCATATAAATTTTCTCATTGAATTCACCATTTAAAAATACGGTCTTCACATCCATTTGGTGAATATGAAATTTATGTATAGAAGCTAAAGCAATAAATACTCTTATGGTAGTTATTCTAGAAACGGGTGCATAGGTATCGAAATAATCTATACCTTCTTTTTGAGTATATCATTTGGCTACTGGCCTTACTTTAGACTTGTCTATAGTTTCATCAACTTTTTTTTTTAAATATCCACTTACACCCTATTGGTTTGGAACCATGAGGTAAGTCGACCAATTTCCAGGTTTTGTTTCCCATGATGGAATCCATCTCACCATTGATAGCTTCTTTCCAAAAAGAAGCATCTTGTGATTTTATTGCTTCCTCATAGGTAAGAGAATCAGACTCTACACTAGGTGTAACAATTGTTTGTTTTTGGTGTGATTCTCTTGTACCTTCCACAAGGTACATAACAAAATCAGATCCAAGGTATTTTTCTATCCTTTTTTTTTGCTTCTTCTAATTTCAGTTGCTTCATCATTTTCATCTTGCTCATTACAGAGTCTAGGTGTATGTAGTGAGTTTGAATCACTATCTTTGTTTCTTGACGAAGCCTCCACCTTTTCATTATCATCTTTAGTTAAAGACGTGAACCTATTTTCGTAGAATTTTGCATCTCTAGATTCTATGATGGTATTAATTGATATAGACTCATTAAGTTCTATAACCCGAAATTTATATCCCTTGCTATATTCCGCATATCCTAAAAATATGCATTCTATAGCCCCTTTTTCTATTTTATTTATTTTAGGTTCAAGTAACTTAACTATGGCTCTACAACCCCAAACTTTAAAGTAGTTTAAGTTCAGTTTTCTTTTGAACCATAACTCATAAGGTGTTAATTTTAACAACCTTGTAGGTACCCTATTTAAGATGTAACATGCAGTGAGCAATGCTTCTCCCCAATAACCCTTACTCATATCAGAGTTTAGGAGCATTGAGTTAACCATCTCTACGAGGGTCCTATTTTGCCTTTCGGCAACTCCATTTTGTTGTGGAGTATATGCTATAGAAGTTTCATGTCCTATACCTATGAATTCTCAATAAGATGGAAAATGGTATTCTCCACCTCTATCAGATCGTAGGTATTTTATCTTTATTTCACAAAGATTCTCTACTTCATCTTGAAAGATTTTAAATTTGTCAAGAACTTCATCTTTAGTACGCATAAGATAAACATAACAAAATCTACTAAAATCATTTATGAAAGTCACAAAATATTTCTTTCCTCCTCTAGTAGGTGTACTATGTAGATCACATACATCACTATAAATAAGTTCTAGCAAAGTAGAGGTTCTTTCTACCTTATGAAAAGGTTTCTTTGTTATCTTTGTTTGTGAACAAGTAATACATTTATCATGCATATCATTTTCATGCTTTGGAATTAATTCTAGATTAGACATATCTATTATTTTCTTAGTATTAACATGACCTAGTCTATAATGCCACAAAGATAAAGAATCCAACAAGTAAACAGAAATAGTAGACATTTTATTAATATTTAGTTTGAACATTCCAACATACATATATCTTTTTGTAATATAGGTACCTGCCTTGGTCAATATAAACTTATCCGACTCAAAGAAAAGTTTGAAGTCATGCTTATTCAAAAGACTTGCAGAGACCAAATTCTTTCTAACATCCGGAATATGATAGACATTGGTTAGATTAAGTACTTTCCCTGATGTGAACTCGATTTCAATTGTGCCTTTGCCTTTGACAATTGAAGTCGATGAATTTCCCATGTAGATGAAGTTGTCACCATCACATTTTTCATATGTATTGAACATGCTTTTATGTTTGCAAATATGCTTGGTAGCATCGGTGTCGACCCACCAAGCTTCAATATCTTCCATCATCTTGACTTCGGATATCATTGCCACATTAGTTTTTGACTTGTTGTTGAGCAAACGACAATCTTTCTTGAAGTGACCCGGTTTGCCACAGTGGAAACAACCTCATTTTTCTTTCTTGTTTGAGTTCTGACCTTGGTGTCCCTTTTTTGAAAAATTTCCTTTCCTCTTCTTTCCTCCTTGGTTGCCTTTTTGAGTTTTAGACCCATCATCAACCATATGAACCTTGGAGGAATAAGTTTCTTCAGTTTTCTGCCGGGATTTAAGTTCTTCTTCTATACGAAGATGTTGTCCCAATTGCTCCATGGACATGTCCTTTTTCTTATGTTTGAGACTCTTCTTGCATTCATTCCAAGAAGGTGAAAGTTTATCCACAATTGCAGAAACAATTATGGAATCATCCATGTGCATCTTGTATTGAGTAAACTGATTGTGTATATGCATGATTTCATGGAATTGTTCTACAATGGATCTATCTTTGGTCATCTTATAGTTAAAAAAATTTAGAAACAAGGAACTTCTTACTTGTAGCATCTGCGGACATATATTTTGCTTCAAGCGCGTCCCATATTTCCTTTGCGGTACTCATCTCATGGTAGATGTCAAATAGTGAATCGGACATTGCGTTGCATATATGGCCCTTGCATACATAGTCATCTTGTTCCCACTTTATTCTTTTTCGTTGGGCAGCGATCGTCTCGTCTTCACTTTCTTCAGGTTTTGGAGTAGTAAGGACATATACCACCTTTAGGCTTAAAAGCAAGAAGTGTAACTTCTTTTGCCATCTTTGAAAGTTTGCTCCATTGAAGCGATCAAGTTTCACGAAATTTGATGTGAGCTCCTTCAACGATGCCATTGCAAAAAAATAAAGTCTAAAGATTGTTAGACTTTTTGTGTTTGTGGGTATGACAAGAGAAGGAAAAATGCTTCAAAGACACGTAAATGTTTACATTTTCCTTTAGACTTTATTTGCCCCGCTACTTAGTATGTAAGAGGGAATAATCAAATAAGCTTTTAGGATACAATGAAGTCTAACAACTTGCTATTGTTGATCGTCGGTTTGCACTAACAAAGATCAACCTAACACTCAATCGAAGGTTTTACAAGAGAGCTCAAGGTTACTAGAAATTATTCCTGCAGAATAATAATTTCTAGATTTTGTAAGTATAAAAACGAAAAAGATAGGAGGAGAATTGCTAGAGACTTGAGGGGAGGAGAGACAAGAAAGAATGATTTTTGGATGATTGAAATATGGCATGAACCTCTCCTATTTATAGAAGTCATGCTGCCTCTTCAATTGAACCAACATTTTTAATCAAAGGTTGCATTCCTTCCCGTTGGTGTCTTCCAGCAAATTAAGTCACCAAAGGGTTGCATCCCTTCATCTATTTCAGTAGGTTATGTTGATTTAATTTCAACAAATATAATAGTTCGGTTAACGATTATATCCCCTCAACTGATACAACTTTTCATATTTTGAAAATTATCCAACAGATCTTGGGATTTGTCATCCTCACGGCTTTGATATATAGATGGAAGCCATATGTAGGAATTAAGTAAAATTCGAACAAGATTGAGGGAATGGAAGTAGGAAATCTGAATTGGGAATTGGAAAAGGGAAAAATTGAGATCGAAATCGGTGAACAAAGTGCTCTTGCTTACACAGGGTACGGCGCACGTGAGGGGTTTCTCTTGATGCGTAGGGTTTTGTTTACTACTCTATCGACGCCACCTTAATTTGACTTTTATATAAAGACGACCCATGGCCGTCATTCGAAAATTCAATTGTCGACTTCATTTTTCTTTTAGCCTAGGCATGAAAATGGATTCGAAAGGTAACAATTTTTTTGAGACTTGCCTATATTGCATTACCAGTAGCACGCAAAATGATCACATAATACATAGAATGTATGTGATTGTTTTGAGATTGATTATTCTGCTGCCATTGAAAACGGAATACACACGCACAAATAAAATATAGGAAGATCACAAGAAGTCAACAAGTATGTATTACATTGTGTCATTGTCGACATTGACTCAATACTGGTGACCAGACTTCAAGGCATATTCTCTAAAGAACTTAAGGAAGGCAAACATCTTTTCACGAGGGGCTTGCGCCTCTTTCACCGCAGGTATCTGAATCAGAGCTTTGATGCAGGAGAATACCATTGGAGTCTTCTCAGGGTCTATAAAACTTATGCCAATAGCTTCATTCAGAGCTTTGTATGCGCCATAGTGCGAAACAATGAGCAGCTCTATCAGTGTCACATGTTTACTGTACTCTTCAACTGATGATGAAAATTTGCCACACTTGAGTCCCTCTTCAAGGATCTCTAGTTTCTCATACCTTGCTTTGATGTCTTTCTCTTGTGCTTCTCCAGCGGTTACAAACACTAATGTCAAGCTCTCAAACACCGGCAGCACATGATTAAGAATAGTAAGTTATGTTAACAAAAGGCTGGGTTATACAATGGTACACAGAATTAAGGTTTGAAGTGTCACCTGATTCATATAGCAGGCCCAGAAGCGAACTTGGGATCTTTTAAATGGATCTTCTGGTAGAAACTGAGGTCCTGTTTTCCAAACTTCGTCAATATATTCAATGATCACAAGAGACTCGGCAATGGCTTTGCCATTATGGACAAGCACAGTTCACAGGAACCTTCTTATGAATAGGATTGAGCTTGAGAAGCGATTCGCTTTTGTTCATCAAATCTTCTTCCTTGTATTCAAAGGGTATGCCTTTCACTTTTAGTACCAATTCCACAGCCTTAGCATAAGGACTAGCATACATTCCATACAGGATCACTTTGTTCTGCTCTGCCATTTTTTTCTTCTCTTTTCTTCCTCTCTATCTTGTATATATGGATGCTTAGTTCATGTGCCATTGGCGAAGCTATATAGAAGAGTTTAGGAGTGTAAGCCAACCTATTTGCCATGTACCAGCTTCCTTAACTTGCTTGATCACTCTTCTATATGAAATTTTCTCAGTCAATATATGTGTTGCAATTTGTAATGGAAAAATAAGCAAGACCACACAAAAAAATTCTAAGAAAAGTTGCATATGTTGCTAATCAACAAAACAACATTCATTAGGGTTTATCACTTGCAGTCTTGTAGAGTAGTGAATAAACTGATATGCATGGTGGAACTTGGTGCATTTCATGTAATTATGTAACACATCTCTGATGTGCAGGTTGATTGAGGAAGAATAGTACTGTTATAATGGCAACCTGTACAGATGTTCTTGTGTAGCACCTTTCTTTCTTGTACAAGACAAAACCAAAGCTTAATGCTTAGAATTAAGATTAGGACAGGGGTCCAGGGTGACTATAGCTATGTATGCCCATGATTTTGATATGATATGACCAAGATTCAAGATCAAGTACCATAATCCAATCCATACACAGTTTCATAAATCTTTGTTCACTTGTTGCTTTGTTTGGTTGCTTCACCAATTTCTGTCAATACCATTAAAAAGGCTTATGTATTTTGGCCTCCATCTCTCATCTGCATTTCCTTATTTGTTCCCTATTTATCACATATTGAATCTGCCTTCCTAGTTTTGAAAGGTCTACCAGTTCCTCCATGATGAAATTTAAGGTGATGTTCCCAAATTAGCTTTCACTGGAACTTTACACCTATCTAGAGAAGATATCTATGCAACTTTGGCAATATAATCTTCAAGATACGAGTTTAGAACTTTCTATATGATGTAGAATAACTACACATTTCATTAAACTATACATTGCAAATACAAGTCATATATGTCAATCTTGCTGTTATATAATCTGATTAAAAAACTGATTCTTGTGCTTAGGATACATGATATAGGATGTGCCAAATCTAGTTTATGCAATTATAATTTCCAAACTAACTTCACTGATTTTCTGTTGTATGAAAGTGAGAGAAGAAAAGGAAGTATGGGATCCACATATATAGTTGTGAGATGGTTACAGAATTGAATATTTCCCACCCAACTTGTCATATCATATCCAAAGGGTCATTATGATCACATTCCTTAGTTTTCCACTTCCCCAATAGTATCTTCTTCTTTCAGACTTCCTACCTCTCTATGCCAAAAAAAGGTGAAACCTTTAAATTGAAGTTATGAAAATTTATGGCCTTTAATAGTGTAGAACCTGGAAGGAACCTGGACTTGGTGCTTTTGTAAATGCAAGGTTACAATTTTCGTTAGCGCTCATTATATACAGAGTGTACGTATGTTTGTTTGAACTGCCAGTCTGCCCAACCACAGTTACTTTCATGCATTGCTATCTATCAGCTTCATGAAACGACACAAGCTTTTTCATTGGAATTCCTCTGTGTTTTCAAGCTCAGATGTAACATGCCCATATTGAGATGAAAATAATATATGGATTGGATTCAATAGTTTGTTAGTACTTTCTGAAGCATAAGCTCTTTATGTAGGGCCTTTTAGTTAGAAGATTTGTAGACTCACAGTCTCACAGGAGTCATAAGTGAGGCAAGGGTGGCTTGTTAAAAGCAGTTTCTGGTAAAGTCATTACAATGCTCCAAAACATGTAAGGCCACCCATCTGTAAATCTAGAGGACAAAGATGTTGGGCAAGTGTTTATTATTAATTTTATGGTGTACATGGCCCTAAAAGTCTGGAATCTCTTTCTAATCTTTTTTGGGGTTGTTTTGTCTTTAAATAACATCTTAGATATTTATCATATTTTGTAAAGCTCCTGGTAAGCATTGTTTTATAAAGTCGGAAACTAATTTGACATAACTATGTTATGTTGTTATATTGTTATTCGGCAAAACGATGCTCTAGATTAAATCCAGTTTGCATTGTTTAACAATGCAAGTTTAATGAAAATGAAAAACAAGAACATGATCAATTGAAATTAAAGCTGGTCTAGTACAATTTTGGAACATGCGACTTGAGCATTTAGCTGCAGAATAACCGACAGTTGAAAATTTTCAGTAATTTTTCCATGCTTGCTTGTACAAAGACAGCAATCTATGCATCTGCACCAAGCACATTTCCCACCTGAATATAACAATGGAACTTACCCTACTTCTTCTGAAGAATCCAAGCTTTGATGTTACAAGAGGAAGTACTATCCGTTATATTTTGCAGTGTGTTCCACCATTTGCGGCTACTAATTTCTTCTCATTGTTGTCTGATGCTGCAGCCGAGACAGCCTGGGATATTCCATCAGAGGTTTGTTTTGTGAACATCAATGGCTGACCAGTTGTAGTGCCAGGCAGGTTCTCAATCTCAAAGAGATCAGAACTAGCATCACTGTCCACATCTTCATCGACCATTTGAGAAATTGAGAGGCTTTGAACTTTTGGAATTGCATCCCAAGATAACATGGAAAGTCTCCTCTCTAGATTTATTGCCATTCTGTCTCCTCCTCCATTGATCATTTTGGATCCAAACACTTCCAGCGACTTTCGTGACTCTTCTTCTTCTTTTCGTTCCGATTTCTTTGCTTCTTTAGCTCCAAAATTTGTCAATGCAGAACGTTGTTGTTTGTTTGATCCTCCAAAGCTAGCGTAGTGGTGAAAAGGCTCATGAATTTTGGACTCAAATCTCAGTTGAGTCTGCTTGACAGGGTTTCTGTGATCAGTTCCGAAACTTTGTTTCTTGAAATCTCTAGCAGGACGCTCCATATTAACCTCATGAATATGAATGGATTTCTGACCTGAACAAGAACCATTGCAGCTAAAACTAGAAAAGAGCTTCTTTCTGTTCACCTTCTTGCTCTTGTTCTGAGACTGGCTTCTTTGCCGAGAAGGCAATGAGGTGGTTTGGCTTTTCCAACTTGCTTCAGAACAAGTACTTGGAGTTCTTGGTCTGCTTGTGTTTGTTTGCTTCTGGATTTGATGCTGCTGAACTCTACTTCTGTAGTTATAGTCCACAAGTATTCTTGGACTATGAAGAGTGTCATCTTCCAGCTTCATGCTGAAGTACTTTTCGGCGCCAAAGACGCAGATTTCGTCCTCCTGACCAGTCTTTTGGCTCAAGTTCAAGACAGGAGGAGGCTTAAGCACAATGGTCCCTTCTGCTCTGGTAAGATAAGAAAACGAGGCATCGCGAGTGTGACTAGTGCTGTTGTTAGCCTCTTTTGCCATGGTTTTTAGAGGAGAAAAGAACAGAAAGTGAGCACAAAAATTTGACAAAGCCAAGGCGAGATTGTGAATGACTAGAAGCTTCAAGCCTTTTTAGGCTTGTTGCGTACTAGCTAGTTTAGTTTCTATAAGTAGAGAGGCTCGTGGGATGACTGGGATGTGTAGTTGTAACAGTCTTACAGAGAAGCCCGAGAAGAACATGGGTCCCTAGTCCCTACACTGCTTAATTAACTAAATTGCAATTAGGTCCTTTCCTGAAATCAAATCATTCTATGCAGTTGGGAAAGCAACACAGTAGGTTTTTTAGCTTTCAATAGTTTTAAGCCTTGGCATTATCTGCATAATCATTGGTGCAGTTCTTGAGTATATGCTGCTAAACAGTTACATTTTGGCAAGTTTTTCTGTTTTTATAGTACTATGTAAAGTTTATCAGGAACTATTATTGAAGACCTCAAATATTTGATAAATAATAAGATTGAATTTAATCATTAACTTAATCCACGAGCATTGCCGGGTCAATGTACAAGTACATGTCAAAAATGAAAGCTAAGAATTTACTTGGAAAATAATGCAATAGAACCAGGCAATAAACAAAAAATGCTGTAGAGGACCTGTCTGCTAATGGCTTGCTTGTTTGTTCAGGACAAGGAATCTTCTGCTTTCGTTTCTTTATATTTTCTGTTTCTTCTTTCTGTTTTGGCCTGTGTCTGTTGTGCTTCTTACTTGATCACTCTGTAGATGTAGAATTGTTTTCACCAGCAACCCAGTACTGTTTAACAGCAAACAGTATCTTTTCTGAAACAAGAGGGCCATCTTCATGATCCACAATTTTTGTTTTCCACCTCATTCCTTTCATGGTTCTGCTCACCTTGGCCAGCACATCCATTTGGTCACGAATTATAACTGCTCCTTCAGGGCGTAGAATACGATCCATCTCTAAAAGAATGCATTCAGAATCACACCTGCATTGGTGTTTTATTAGAGTAATTGACCAGATTTATCCCAAAGTAGGAAAATAGTGAGGAGTGTTATGAGGCTTACTTATCCTTGTATAGGCTGAAAATACCATTTGCATGTATAAGGTCGTATGTCCTTGGATACGTGGAGAAGGCTTCACACCTGGTGGAAAACAAAAAAGATTTTAAATAAAAAAATATCATGTTAGATATACTCGGTTGAAAGCCAGAGGCATCCATGAGAGTTAGAGCAAGCAAAAAAGTCTGAGAATTACCAATCATGATAAATGCCTATCAATCCACGCTCAAAAATGATTCCTAAAGTGTCTTTCTTGGCTATTATGGGCATAACATTCATAACCCATAGTTTGGGAGAATCAAGAGCAGCAGCAAAACTTCCTAGACCGGCATTCATATCCATAATATTGCGATACCTTCCTGAATCCATTAATTTGTTGGTCCTCTTGTACGCATTCACATGTTTCCTCCATGCCTTGTTGTCCTCCTGGAATGTCTCTGCAGAGACTCCATGGACGAGTCCACCGGATATTCTGGGTGGTATAACATTGAGCCTTTCTGGATATGGCTTCCATGCCGCACCACTATCCTCTGCATGAGTCTCAGGAGAAGGAGTTACACACAACTCCATCTTCTTGTACCTGGGAAACATCAAAAGTTTAGTGCTTTTCTCGAACAGTAAAAAGATGCATCAAACAGTCAAACTAAACTCATAATTAACCTAAAATTAAAAAAATAAAAATAAAAATCCTGCACCAACATAAGCAGTCTGATACTATTGTTATCAACTTTAACATTTTCTTTCTCAACTCAAAGAAGACTGAACGTTAATCTCGAAATAATTTGGATTGACCGCATCAAGCTTGCTTCTCCAATCAACAGACATTAAGCAATTGCATTCCATAAAGCTCATCTTGGCCACTTAACAGCAATGAGTAGGGTGGTACAGACATGAACGAAATGATTTAGTATAGTATATTATAAAGAGCAAGGAAATTAAATAAGTGGCATACCAAACATCATCAGCGTTTGTGGTTTCACACATAGTAGGTTGCGGATTTTGATCATGGGGATGGTCTGTACGTTTTCTCCATATGGCAATTTCACCTTTCTCATGCTTCTTTTCCCAGCCAAGAAGTTTTGCAGTATCTTCAATCTTCCTCTGCTCTTCCTCAAGTTCTTCTTTAGGACGCTGCCACGATACAAAATTATTCCTCCAGTTAATAGGAGGACCAGAAAGCACCCAGTAACCACCAGGTCTAAGAACTCGATCCACTTCCATCATGTACATTCCATCTACAAAAGAAATCCAATGATTATGTCATGTTGAAATGATGCCATCATCAAACTATTATAATAAATTGGTAATCATTCGACAAAAGAAATCCAACGATTATGTCATGTTCTAAATGATGCCATCATCAAACTATTATAATAAATTGGTAATCATGAAGGTCCTGAACTTCGTAAAAATAAGCATGGCAGAGTCACATGCCATCAACATGACAGTGTGAGTGAGGTGGATGCTGGAGTGTAGGATTCTAATGAACGTAACTAACATATGTGATATAAACTTATAAGTCATGTGTACGGATGACTAGACATAAGTTTGGATGTGAAATTTATTCACATTACCATTTGCACCCCATGGAATCAGGCAACGAGAACAGTGAGCCATGTCAAAGGCCCCAGAAGGATATGGTAGCTTTATAGTTCCAAGAACGCCAATAATTGCCGGAACACCTCTTTCCAAAGCAAATTGAACTTGTGCTTCATGAGAGTCTCTTGGTGCAAATGACATGGCTATAACATTCTTCTTAAACAGGTAAGCACCCCAGCTGGCAACCTATGAAGTATGAACCAATATGAGCAAGTAATCGAACAGAAAATAGTAAAAATACAGAACACAAATATGAAGACTAATCAAACTACAAGTAATAGTATGAACAGCAGAATAAAGAGAAAAATATGAAGGTGAACATTTAACTTACCCCACATCCAGTATCCAATGCAGTTCTAACTATCCCACTGTCCATGGGGATCACAGCTGAAAGTTCATTGATATATGCATCTGCTCCATGAGGAAACTGTGTGCCACCACCCGGGAACCTAAAGACATTGCCCTCGTATTGTATCCAATTCTGAACAGCCTTCTCAACAGTCAGACTTTTATAAGGAGCATTGGCATAGGGTACATAGTCACGGCTTTGGGGCCACTGAAATGGGGTCACATAACCTGGGGGTGCTGGGATAAGGCAATGCAGCTTCTCTTCTTCAGGAGGACAATGCCTTTCCCTGTAATTCATTTTTTCTCGGGGAAATGTCATAGCCCGCATTTGATCTTGACAGGGAGTGTAATCTATATAGCGATCTGGGCATGGTTTGAACTCCTTGACCACTCCTTCATCAATTTCATGATGGGTCTCGTAATTCAGAGTGGAAAGGATACTGCAGTCAGTCTGTTTGGTAAGGTCCATAGCTATGCTATCTCCCTTTCCAAAGCCACTTCGCTGCCACGCACCCAATACATAGAAAAAACAACAGAGACCAGCTACAATAAAAACTGACATTGAACTTCGACTTCTGTTGTCTCCTGAGTTCCCTTTCATTGCCATGATGGGCCTAACCTCAATATTACCAAAAAAAAAAACAGTTAGGAAATGAAAGGAAATTTAAATGACCAAATCAAAGAACAGAAAAATGTACGAAGAACGTAGCAACTATACGACATTTCATATTTACAACTCTACTCGACTATATATCGGTATAATGTCAGAGACGCTAAGTAACAATTACACAACGCAAAATCTTAAATATCCACAAGCCTAAGACCAAATGAACAGGTTGTGATAACAAGTTGCTGAGCTCAAATAAGAAAATTAATTCATGTATCAAACAATCAATGATTGTAAGTTTAACACTAATCAAGATGGTTCCTTTAGTGCTTCTCTACTATGATTCTATGAAACATACACACAAATCAAATCAAATCAATCCAAATCTTCATTGATTCAGCTAAGCTCAATCCAAATTAATCCAAAAGCAAATCACCAATTGCCATTCCTATACAAACAAACCAACATACCATACCATCCCACAGACTCAAATCAACTAATGAAACCTTTCTATCAAATCCCAGTGAAAAAAAAAAACCAAAAGGACAGAACTTTCAATCCAAAATCTATAGGGATTCAAGAGACCTTACAGATATTAGTGCCTTCCAAGTTCCAATTTTTGTGGGTCCAATCAAATCAAAGCGGTCTTCTTCTTCCTTCACAATCCATTAGAGAGAGAGAGAGAGAGAGAGAGAGAGAGAGAGAGAGAGAGAGAGAGTTTGGAAATGTGGGTCAGAACTAGACTTGACGTGTTGGTTGCTGTTGTTGTTGGTGCGACTGAAGAATACCGAACAAAGTACGGAGAGTCCGAAGAGATACGGAACAATGAACTGAACCGAACACACTGTTTTGGTATGATTCGAGTTTGTTCGTTAAGACCTCCAGAGTTGTTTTAAGGCCACTTCAGTTGTCCAATCTCTCCAATTAGTTAGTTACTTTGAGGCCCCGCGGACCAAGGAAAGTCCTAGGCAACAGACTTTAATCGGGGACAAAACCAAGTTCACGTACCGTCCTTGAGATCTAAGTAAAGAATATCAACACTATTTATAGACTTCTCACATGTTATGGATCTAGGACTCAGAGTGAATGTTGAAGAGTCTTAATTATAGGCCCTTACCATTCCTACAAAATTTTGGTCATCTATAATATAAATGGAGAAGTTTTATTTGCACATTCATGTTCTCTAGATACACACTCATAGATTGATAGAACAATTGGTGAAAAGAATGAATTCGAGAGGAATCGTTGGTGACAACGGTGTAAGTTTTAATTTGGGTATTCGTGGAAAGAATGAGATACATAAACCACTGACTTCAATTTGATTTTGATTTTGGTTCAGTATTTTACACGTGAATGATTAATAGCTGAGTTTGTATTCTCTTTTCAAGCTTAATGAGAGTAAAATAAATATTGAAAAAATTACAAAAACGAGTATATGTATTAAGTAAAAAGGGATGTGTATTAAGCTCTGTCAGTAAAAATACGGTACGCGAATTTAACGTCAAAAATATGTATGTGTATAATTCGATAGTTTTATATGAATAAAATTCGTAAAAATTCAACAAATTTTTTTAATCATTTTTTTAGAGGAAGAAAACTAGGAAAATTTAATGAATAAATAAATAATATATATATATATTTTTTGAAAAAACGTAAGATTCGCGAATTGTTCTCGAATAATTCGGCTGAGTAAAAAAAACGCGTTTTTTTTTCCGAATCTTTAGAAAAATTCAAGAAACAAACGTTTTTTTTCTTCAAAAATTCACGAATTAACTGACTAGGGTATTAAGTAAAAAGGGATGTGTGAATACTCACATAAATTTTGCTATTACATATAAATTTATCTATTAGAGTTGATGACTAGTTGTATTCGAATGATATTTTTGAATCTGAATTTGATAAGATACAGGTTTATTGATAAAAGAAAAAACACAATGTATCATGAATCAATTGATTACTTGAACATGATTGTTGTCTACCAACATCAATTAACTAGAGAAATACTCAATTTCCACTATCACATTTATATTTTGGTGATCAATTATACTTATGGCCAATTAAGCATATAAATGTTCTCCTTTGAAAACACCATAAGTTATGTAATGTAGAGATCATCTCCTCCTTTACATGTAGCATAAGAACACAAAAAAAGAGGACTAAAGTTTGTGTCTTTACAAAACTTCAGAGACTTCAATTGTTTTGAGCAAGTATAAAAGGTGAGAGCTTGCAACAATCTGAATTCTGAAACCAACTGAGAAGACTAGTACTCTGTTTTGATGATTTGATGAGACAAAGATTGAGTCATCATCTTCTCAACCAAAACCCAATTAACCTATTCACCCGCCAAAACCTCCTTCAAATCCAAACCCAGCTCACCATTTCAGGCCTCCTCCACTCAGACCCTTCACAACCCACCAACACCTCCACATGGCCCATCATGGTCCGCCGCCTCAACTTGGCCGCCGACCCACTTCGCGTCTTCTCTGTTTTCAAAGCAATGCAGAATCTGAAACACCCAGTTCGTGATCCGTTTCTATTTGCGTCTTTGATTAAAGCTTGTAACAAAGTCTCGGCTATCCGAGAAGGCAAGTCTATACATTGTCATGTTGTGAGGCTCGGTTTGGATTACAATGTGAACTTGTGGAACAGTGTGTTGAGTTTGTATTCGTGCTCGAAGAGTTTGGTCAGGTATGCGCGTAAGGTGTTCGATGAAATGTCTCAGAGAACTGTTGTGTCTGTTAATGCTATGGTTACTGGGTTTGTGAAGAACAGTATGTTGGATGAGGGGGTTGGTCTGTTTAAGAAAGTGTTGGGTTGCTGTGATTTTGGTTTGGAGTTGAAGCCGAATTATGTTACTTTGGTTGTTTTGGTTTCGGGGTGTGTTGAGCTGGATGGGTTTAGTGTTGGGAAGGCGCTGCATTCATATGGTTGTAAGACGGGTTTGAATTTGGTTACTGAGGTTTGTAATGTGCTGATTGATTTGTATTCAAAGTTTGGGTGTGTAGACGAAGCAGCGAGGATGTTTGATGTGATGTCTGAGCGGGATTTGGTGTCGTGGAATTCGATGATTGCAGGATATGCTGGGGTTGGTGATTGTAGAAAGGCCTTGTGTTTGTTTAGAGAAATGAGAGAAGGTAATGTTGGAGTTGATGGAGTGTCGTTGATTAGTCTGATTGTGGCTGCTGCTAATAGTAGAGATCTTAGTGTGGGGAAGGTGGTTCATGGGTCTATGATAGCTATGGGAGCAGAGATCAGTGTGGCTATTGGAACAGCTCTGATTGACATGTATTCCAAATGTGGATCAATTGAGTGGGCTAAAAAGGTTTTGGAAGAACTTCAAGACGAAAGCATTGTGCCGTGGAACTCTATGATTCATGGATATGTCGAATGTGGGCATAATAAAGAGGCATTGGGGATCTTCAATCAGATTCAGTCAAGAAAGCTAAGGCCGGATGAAGGAACAATGGTAGGATTAATCTCAGCTTGCCGCAACTTGGGGGATTTGTCTCAGGGTGTAGGCATTCATTCTTACTTGGA
Source organism: Geum urbanum (assembly GCA_946800695.1). NCBI lineage: Eukaryota > Viridiplantae > Streptophyta > Magnoliopsida > Rosales > Rosaceae > Geum > Geum urbanum. The sequence continues at coordinate 48,667,388 of OX327012.1, read as the reverse complement.
GAAGAACATTCATCTTCGAGAGAGTATGATACTGCACAATGCTCTCATTGATATGTATTCAAAATGTGGGAGCATGAGTCGAGCTAAAGCTGTGTTTGATAAGATGCCTCAGAAAGATGTCGTCTCGTGGACTTCAATAATAGTAGGTCATGCCATCAATGGTGAAGGAAAGGAAGCGATTCTTGCTTTCAGGAAGATGTGTGCTGAGAAAGTTGAACCGAACTCTGTTACATTCATAGGTGTTCTATCAGCATGTGACCATGCTGGTTTGGTTGAGGAAGGTCTGAACTTCTACGATGATATGAGCAAGTTGTACCATATCGAGCCTCAGATCGAGCACTGTGGATGTATCATTGATATGCTGGCCCGGGCGGGAAAGCTAGAGGAGGCACACAGGTTTGTGAAGAGTATGCCTATAGAACTAAACGCAGTTGTGTGGAGGATGTTAGCTAATGCTTGTAGAGTTCATGGTGATTTTGGTAGAGGGCTGAGTTTGGTCAGTGAGTTAACAGATCTAAATACGTTTCATGTTGCTGAAGATCATGTTGTTTCATCAAATATATTAGCTGATGCAGGAAGGTGGGATGATGTTCTTGATGAAAGAATGTTAATGGCCGCCAGAATAGATCCAAAATTGGCCGGTAAAAGCTCCATTTCAGATTTCCGATAGAAAATGTGCATCCAATCAACCCCTATACAATAGAGAACATTTTTTCCTTTTCTAAGAGAAGGTACCCTTCATCTTGTATGTTTTGAAGAATGTAAAAGCAAAGAAACCATGTAGTACAGGAAATGTTATTAGGAAACTTGTATATCTCATTCAACTCATGTAATGTGTATTCTCATATTCATCCAAAACAACAATAGAATCTGCTCTAATTGTAATCCAGTGAACATTCTCTGCCATTGTCATCAAACACACCGCCACTTACAGAAGAGCCTTCTGAAAAATTCCCATTTGAAGCTGTTTCCATTTGATTGTCGACCATTAACTCTTTCAAATCATTGCTGACATGCTGCACCCTCCCAGTTATCTCTAATGCTAAGCCTTTGGTTGGGCGCTTGTTTTCTTTTCTACCTTTCACAACAGGCTTGATCCGAGGACCTGGATCGATGAACTGTGGTGTTACTTTAAGAGTAGGATTTGGTTTAATCCGGTTCACTTCCCTTTCGTCTAGTGGCCTCAATGTCAAGCTTTTGGATTCCAGTTCGGCAAGTTCATCTTCATTCAAAAGGACCTACGGAACTCAACAGATTAGAAGAGAAACATTGCACCTTCAGATATTTCAATATACAACCAGCATATAGCAAAATGGAAGAAAAAGATATTATACTGACAAAAGTACTAGAGCTACTGATAGGAAAATAGGTCCTTAGACAAGAATTTGATGCAAAATTAGATCCAACACATTAGCTAAGGTTAATTACCTTGCGTCCAAACAAATCAAAAGTCACGACTACTCTACTTCGTTTGGCCCGCTCAGCTTCTTCAATTTGCTCTTGCTTCTTAGTTAGTAGTTCTTTTTCCTGTAAATAATAACCATGGGAGAAAATGATAAGCAAGTAAACTTATTAAGTACACACAGGTAACCTATAAGCCCGCTACAACAAAGCAATGCCTACCTGCTTTGATAACCAGCTGTTACCCTCAATTTCAAAGTAGTCACTTTGGTCATCAATAACTGTTGTACGGGCTGCAGAGTCTCGATCATACTCAACGAGTCTTTTTGCATATGCTTCAGCTGCTGCTTCAGCCACCGACGCCACAGGAGTGAAACTGTCACCCAGACCAGCATACGTGCTCCCTTCCCTCAGCACAAGAGCCCCACAAAAGTTGCAAGGTCCCTCACCTTCTTGTTCACAAACTATCTTCCCACATGATAAACAATTACTCACGAGTCTGTGACGACGCGCTTGGCACAAGCATGGCTTCCCCTGCTGGTACACAATCGATCCTTTAGCAGCCTCTGCAAGCGAAATAACTTTCCCAGCCTTCTTCTTCTTAGAGCCACCTTGGTTCACATTATTAGTCCCTCTCGACTCACTTGTTTGAGCTGCCAAAACAGGCTTTCCCTGAGAGCTGGAAGCTTCCGGATGACTAAGGACTTTAGCCACTTTCGGAGTTTTCAACTGTTTCTTGGTTCCACTCACAGAATACTCCTTTGAGATTGGCTTAACATATGCTTGTAAACCTGAAGTCGAAACATTCGGGCTGTTGCTGCAAAGATCAAACCCCCCTCTTTTCTTTAGGTATTCCTCAATGACAGACTTCCCCACTTCCTGCCCTATTATATTCTGCATACCAAAACTACAGTCATCTCAAATTCCATCATATATGCACACACCAAACTTCAGGAAACCTAATGTGTTTCTACAACTATCTAACCCTTCAATTTTAGTACCTTTTATCTATTGAAGAACACATCCCAATTGGTCTTCACCAAGTTGGGTACTACTATTTCTGCTTACACAAACTAACGCAAGCTCTCAATATCGAAATTACCCAATTACATATACTAAAAACTCATAAAAACATAAACCCAAGATCAAAAAGCACAAATCTTCAGCACAGAAACAAAGAATGAAAGACAATCAAAGCTTCAAGGGATTGATTAGTTACATCAAGATACTCTTTGGCGTCTCTGGGATCAGCGAGCTCACAGTAAGAAACCAAACCCGAAATCATATCCTTATCCAAGCCCAGGCCCGTTTCCATCTTCTGACATAGATCCACCAAAGCCTTCTCTAGCCATTCTCCTGACTCCGCCATTCTCACAAACTCAAAAGACTCGAACTTTCTCTCTGTCAAACAAAAAATAAAAACCCAATCTTTTTCTTTGGGTTTTATACACTTTTAGATATCTGATCCTATGCTGCGCTGTACCATGAGCCCTCATGTAGCTTTACATCTCTGATCTCGCCACGTCATAAAAAAGTAAATTGCGGGTCCCATAGGATGACGTGGCTGAGGATAACAGTCTCTCTGGCTCTCTGCTACCCTCTTCTTCTTCTTCTTCTTCTTCTTCAGTCTAAAACCCTAAACAAATTTGAGGGCTTTAATCTTTGTTCTTCAGATACCCTAAAAGCTTCAATCTTTGGATACAGTGAGCTATACGACGAGTTGGGCAGCATTTACTTTTCAGGTAAATGTTCTTAATCCTGGTGAATTCTAACTTTAATTATCTGGTAAAAGACTCACAGTAAGTAAGTAGAAGTGCATTTCAGGGCTATTTGGTTCTGGGTGAAATCAAAGAATGTAGCTCTTATCATAGTTTATGTTAAAAGATAGGACTTTTAAGAGTTTCGTTTAGTTAGCTTAGTGATAAGTACTTGTGTGGTTTCAGGGTAGCTAAAGTTGGTTCTCAGAAGCTTCAGCTTGTGTTGGAATATGGATAAGTGTTAGTAGTTTATAATCAGGTATAGGAATTTTGATATGAGTCGTGCTTTACTTCCGAAGCATGTTTCTGCTGTTGTCAAATGTCAAAAGGATCCGCTCAAAGCGCTTGAGATGTTCAATTCTGTGAAAAATGAAGATGGGTTTAGGCACACATTGTGGACTTACAAGTGCATTATTGAGAAGCTTGGGTTTCATGGGGAGTTTGAAGCCATGGAGCGTGTGCTTGCTGAGATGAGGATGAATATCGATAACAGTTTACTCGAAGGAGTGTACATTGGAGCCATGAGGCATTACGGAAGGAAAGGGAAGATTGAAGAAGCGGTGAATGTGTTTCACAGGATGGATTTTTATAATTGTGAGCCCTCGGTTCAGTCTTATAATGCGATCATGAATATACTGGTTGAGTACGGGTATTTCAATCAGTCGCATAAAGTGTATATGAGGATGAGAGATAATGGGATTACTCCGGATGTGTATACCTATACAATACGAATAAAGAGCTTCTGTAGGACTGGTAGGCCTCATGTTGCATTGAGGCTGCTGAACAATATGCCTTTGCAGGGGTGTGAGTTCAACGCTGTTACATATTGTACAGTCATCAGTGGATTTTATGAAGAGAATTATCGCATAGAGGCATATGAATTGTTTGAAGAAATGCTTGGGAAATGTATTTGCCCTGATGTTACCACATTTAATAAGCTTATACACACTCTTTCTAAGAAGGGTGCTGTTCAAGAAAGCGAAAAACTTCTCGACAAGGTTATGAAGAGGGGTGTGTCTCCAAATTTGTTTACAGCCAATATTTTTATTCGAGGGCTGTGCAACAAAGGTTCTCTAAAAGGGGCTGTGAGATTGTTAGGCAGTTTTATGTTGGAAGGTCTAACTCCAGATGTTGTTACCTATAATACATTGATCTTTGGCTTGTGTAAAAATTCCAAGGTTGAGGAAGCAGAGTGCTATCTGCGTCAAATGGTGAACACTGGATTTCAGCCTGATGCATTTACCTACAACAGTATCATTGATGGATATTGCAAATTAGGCATGATGCAAAAAGTAGACAAGATACTCAGTGATGCCATTTTCAAGGGGTTTGTACCCGATGAGTTTACATATTGCTCTTTAATAAAGGGTTTTTGCCAGGATGGAGATGTTGATCGTTCCATAGGTGTGTTTAATGAGGCATTGGGAAAAGGATTAAATCCCAGTATTGTTCTCTATAACACATTGGTAAAAGGGTTGTCTCAGAATGGGCTTATCTTGGAAGCCTTACAACTGATGAATGAGATGTCAGAAAATGGTTGCAGTCCAGACATGTGGACTTACAATTTAGTTATAAATGGGTTGTGCAAGATGGGTTATGTATCTGATGCCAGTAAACTTGTGGATGATGCTATTGCTAAAGGTTACCTTCCTGATATATTTACGTTTAATACATTAATAGATGGCTATTGTAAACAGTTGAATCTGAACAAAGCTATTGAGACAATAGAATGCATGTGGAGTCATGGTGTTCCTCCTGATGTGATCACATATAATACTGTGTTAGATGGTCTTTGCAAGTCTGCAAAAAATGAGGATGTGATGGCCATTTTTCAAGGGATGATAGAGAAAGGTTGTGCTCCTAACGTTATTACATATAACATACTTGTAGATAGTCTTTGCAAAGGTCGGAAGGTAAATGAGGCCTTGGATATGCTACAGGAAATAATAAAGAAAGGATTGAGTCCAGATATTATTTACTTTGGTACATTGATATGTGGTTTGTGCGGCTATGGGGATTTGGCTGGAGCATACCAGTTACTTAGAGAAATGAAAAAAGAATATGATATATCACCTACAACAGCAATATACAATATCATGATCAATGCTTTATGTGGAAAGCTAGATGTTAGTACAGCAGAAAAGTTATTTCATGAGATGGGTGACAGTGAATCTGTGCCAGACTGTTTCACCTACCGTGTCATGATTGATGGCTTCTGCAAATCTGGAAACACTGATTCAGGGTACAGGTTCCTTCTGGAAAATATTGAGAAGGGGTTTACTCCAGCATTGGTGACATTTGGTAGAGTGCTAAATTGTCTGTGCATTAAGCATAGAGTTCATGAGGCTGTTGGTATCATCCGCCTTATGGTGCGCAAAGGCATTGTTCCTGATGTTGTGAATTCAATATTTGAGGTTGATAAGAAAGAAATAGCAGCACCTAAGATTCTTGTAGAAGAGTTATTGAAGAAGGGCCATATAACGTATTCTGCTTATGAAGTTCTGTATGATGGAATTAGAGATAAAAAGTTGGTCAAGAGAACCAAAATAAGTTCCAGAGCAACTTCACAACAAGCCTAGTGACTGGTGAAAAGATCTGTATATATACTTCTTGTCTTGGTCTATATCCCAGCGACACCAAAAGCTACAAGTAACATATATCAGTGTTCTGGTAGCTTCTGAAAGTAAGTAACAAGCTCTTATATCAGTGTAATTAGATCACTGTCCAGAACTAAATGGCTGATTGAAGTATTGCTATCTTTTATATGCAGCTCTCGTTGATGGACTTTGCAGAGACATTGATGCTGTTGCTTCGACAAAACACTATGGTAATCAGAGAAAGCATGAGGTTGGTTCTTCTGTTGTTCCGTTTCTTAGTTTTCTGAATTTTATATGTGCATCCAATTAATTGTATCATGATCATGTAATTTCAGGTCTTAAGTCGGAATGTGTTGGCTGTCATGCATATAACAGAAGAAAATGTGAAACTCGGGCGTTTTCTTTAAGCTCCAAGACTATATAGGCTGCTTTTTGATGAACAAGCATCGACGTTTGAGAATGTCGGAGAAGTGATCATTGGTTATTACCGGGTTCACGACTAGCTTACAATATGCTTAATATGAGCGCTATAATAGAAGGAAAGTCTGAGAATATGGTGTCTGTGAGTGTGAATCGCGTTTCTTGACAGAACAGACGTACAGGAAGAACCAAAGAAAAGCTTGTAAAATTTATTGTTATAAAGAACGATGAATCAGAAAAGTTACAAAGGAATCTTCTCCTTACATTTTATACTGGATTCATTTTGTCAAAAGTGTGCACATTCTGAAAGGATTTATATTGTTGGTCTACCTTTACTATAATTCTCATGTAAACTTTTAAGGAAGTTCACAATATCATTGTAACTCACACTAAACTCCAACAAGGTTGCTTCCGTATATGATTTCCCTTCATCTGATTTCTAATTTTCTCAGCTTCTTGCCACAGACCCAAATCTGCACACATGTTTGAAAGCGAGACATATGTGCTAGCATCACATGGCTCTAACTCCACAATCCTTTCAGCTGCTAGCTTTCCAAGCTCTACATGTTTATGTATAACACAAGCAGCAAGCAGTGTTTCCCACATCAAACCATTAGGTTTGATAGGCATGTTGACGATGAACCTTTCTGCTTCTTTTAGTCTCCCTGACAGGCCAAAAACATCAACCATACAGGCATAGTGGCGATAACCAGGCGTAATTCCATAGTCACTAGACATTGATTTGAAGTAGACATATGCTTCTTCAACCAATCCATTATGGCTACAAGCAGTTAAAACTCCAACAAAAGTCCCTGAATCAGGTCGGATTCCATGCTCCTTTAAAAGCTTGTAGACTCTTAAAGCCTCTGCAGCTTTTCCGTGTTGAGCATAGCTCACAATCATTGCCATCCAGCAAATTAGATCAGGTTTCTCGATCTGATCAAATGCTTTGTTGCAATCTTCAATGCTTCCACATTTTGAGTACATTCTCAGAAGTGAGCTGCCAACTGAAGCATCTGAAGTCAACCCGAGTTTTGTGATGTGAGCATGCATTTGAGTTCCAACACTTGGATTATTCAAAAGTGCAATGACCCCAAGAATGGATGAAACTGTGAAGGAATCGATGGTCAATTCAGCCCTTCGCATATAATGGAACAGCGAAAGTGCCTCTTCAATGCAGCCATTCTGGGCATAACCTGAAACCAATGAAGAGCATGCAACTTCATCCTTTTGGGGAAGCATATCAAACACCTTCCTTGCCAATCCTACGGCACCCCATTTTGAGTACATGTTCACAATTGCAACCCCAACAATTAACTCTCTTCCAACTCCAGCACGAAGAGCATGGGCATGGATTTCTTTACCAATCAGTAAGGAACAAGAAACAGAACATGCATTTAGAATTGCAGCTAAAGTCATCTGATCAGGAAGTCATCTGATCAGGTCTCATTTCTTTGTATGGCAGCTCTCTATACAACCGAAGGGCTTGATGTGAAAAGCCATGTTCTGAAAAACCAACAATCATTGAGGCCCATGAAACGGTGTCTTTGTCACAAATTTGCTGAAAAGCCTTGTAAGATTCCTCTAGACTCACGTTTCGAGTACATTGTGGAAAGAGAACTACCAACAGAAGCATCAAAGGCCAACCCAACTTTAAGAGTGTAGCTATGAATCTGTCTCCCTACATTTAAACAGTCTGTAATACTCAAGACACCAGAAGTCGAAAACTTATCTGGTCTCGCACTTTCCTGTAACATTCTCTGGAACACTCCTACCGCCTTTTCAGAATTTTGATTCTGCGCAAAAGAAGATATCATTGCAGCCCATGTACCCAGATCCTTTACATTTCCCATCTCCAAGAACACCGTCTCAGATGAATCAACTGCTCCTATTTTTGAATATGCATTGATCAAAGCTGACCCAACAGCTGCAGCTGAATGGAGTCCATGTTTTAATATCAGTGAATGGATTTGGACTGCCTCTTCAGCCATGGATGGTTTAGCACACGCAGTGAGTACGCTAGTGAATGTGAACTTATTTATTTCTTCTCCCATTCTTCTCATTTCCCTGAAAAATTCGAGAGCAGATTTAGAATCATCCTTACCCACAAAACCAGAAATAATAGCAGTCCAAGACACCACGTTACGCGTTGGCATACGACAGAATTCCTTGATAGCTTCATCCATTTCTCCACATTTGGCATACAAGTCTACAATCGTAGTCCCAACAAACACATCTCCTGCGCCGCCCTTAATCACCCACCCTTGAACTTGCTTCCCAATTCCAATCTCTTCAAGTGCAGCACACGCAGTCAAAACACTCGAAAACGTGAAGCTATTCGGCAACAAATAACCACAACACATTTGCCGAAAAAGATCCAAAGCAACTTGGTTCTCTCCATTTCTCACAGCCCCCGATATCACAGCATTCCAAATCACAACATTCCCACAAGACACATCACGAAACACCCTCAACGCATCTTCACCCGCTAGTCTTCGCAAACAAGTCTATCATCACTGACCTCACATAGTCATTCGACAAAAACCCATTCCTCGTCGAGCGCGTAAACCTGCCTCCCCAAACAAGCAGCCTCCAAGGCAATGCAAGCCGAAAGAACACTCCCATAAGTAAACTCATCGCCCTCAAAACCCAAACAATGCATCCTACAAAAAAAGTCCCCACGATTTCTCAAACAACGCATTCCGATTATACCCGGTAACCATGAAGTTCCAAGAGATGACATTTCTCAGGCATTTCATCGAACATGTGGAGTGCATCACCCGTAGATGAAACTCAACAGTACCAATCGAGTAAAGAATCGAAAATGGAGACATTGGTGTGTAGCGAAAAGGTTTTGAGCAAATGGGCGTTTAAGATTCTAGTGTCTGATAGTGCATCGAATTGAATTTGTGTAATCATTGAAGAACTTAAATGGGTCGAAATGATTGGGAACTGGGTCGATTTTGGTGGCGGAAAAAGATGGGTTTTGAACAGCGGTGAGGGATGATGTGAATTTGAGATGGTTGAGTGAGATCATGGAGTTAAGATTTGGATTTCGAAGAGAGTTGGGTATTAAAAGGGAGAGCATTTCTTGAGTTGTGTCACCAGATCATTTTGAAAAACGTGGGAACGTCTCATCTTATAAATAGCATTAACAAGCTGAGGTTAAACTTAGTTTAAATACATTTTTGTTGATAAGATATCAACGAGTCAAGATGGCCGAGTTGGTCTAAGGCGCCAGTTTCAGGTACTGGTCCGAAAGGGCATGGGTTCGAATCCCATTCTTGACAAATCTATCGTTCTTTTTTCATCTTCTATAATGTAGGGTTTATGGTTTCTTGTACGATAGCTCGTGTTTAGTTTTCTTTTCTTCTATAGTTTTGGGTTTTAGGTTTCTTTTAAGATAGCTCATATATCTAGAAGTTAGGCGGTGATTAGTAGTTGTAAAGAGAAGTTTCGAGAATAAGTAGCATATTGTCCCTTTTTTTTTATATAAGAAAGTCCAAACCATCACGTTTCGAGGTTCGGTTGTGATTAGTGGAAGACTTGAAGTAAACCAAAGTCTGCATATAAAGATTACAAAAGCAAACGTGCTACATCATAAAGATAAAATAGGTCCTCCTTCTAGATATGAGCAGATAAAATAGGTCCTCCTTCTAGATTGCTCATATTTAGTGCATTTATACAAGGGTAAATTATACATAAGGTCATATAGATAAGATGTATACTACATAAGGTCACTCCATATTTTTATCCCAAATAAGGTCACCTGATAAAAAATCAAAAATAAAAAAACCCTAAAAGTTTGACTTATTTACAAATATGTCATTATATATAAACCTCATAATCTCTCTCTCTCTCCTAAATTCAGTCACAAAAACTCTCTCTCTCCCAAAACTCTAGCAGAGCCTCCTCCTCTTCTTCTCCTCTTCTACTTCGACGAATCTCTATGGCAGCGACTTTAAAACCTTTATTGAGAAAGGGAAAATGAGAATTAGAGTCACTTAAATAACAAGAGTAGAACCTTAGACTGCGATCAATTACACGACCGAGCTCGACGGCGGAGTGACTAGGTCGTCCGGGCTCAAAGGAAGGGTCAGCCATGGCTCAAAGCTAGTCTCTGCTCTCTCTCTCTCTCTCTCTCTCTCTCTCTCTCTCTCTCTCTCTCTCTCTCTCTCTCTCTCTGTTGGAGCATAGTCTGTGGTAGTGTTTGCTTTGGTTTGGTTGGGTTGTTACGCAAAAGTTGTTGTGTTTTGGTTGTTACGTACGTAGTAGTGTCTATAATAATCTGTGGTAGTACATATGTTACTCTGTAGTAGTATGTACAGACTGTAGTGTGCTTTGGTTGTTAGGCAGATTGTTGTGTTTTGGTTGTTATGTACGTAGTAGTGTCTATAATAATATGTGGTAGTACATATGTTACTCTGTAGTAGTATGTACAGACTATAGTGTGCTTTGGTTGTTGGCTGTGCATAGTATGTAGTGTGTAGTACTGTCCTGAGTAGTTTGTTGTTTGCTCTGAACTAGTTTGTACTTCTGTCTGTGAGTAGTGTGTAGACTTGTTGTGTGTAGTGTGTAGTGCTGTCCTGAGTAGTTTGTTGTTTGCTCTGAACTAGTTTGTACTGTTGTCCTGAGTAGTGTGCACTGCTGTTTGTGAGTAGTGTGTAGACCTGTTGTGTGTAGTGTGTAGTGTTGTCCTGAGTAGTTTGTTGTTTGCTCTGAACTAGTTTGTAATGTTGTCCTGAGTAGTGTGCACTGCTGTCTGTCAGTAGTGTATATACCTGTTGTGTGTAGTGTGTAGTGCTGTCATGAGTAGTTTGTTGTTTGCTCTGAACTAGTTTGTACTGCTGTCCTGAGTAGTGTGCACTGCTGTCTGTGAGTAGTGTGTAGACCTGTTGTGTGTAGTGTGTAGTGCTGTCTGTGAGTAGTGTGTACTGCTATCTGTGAGTAGTATATAGAATTTATGTAAGTGGTATGTAGTGTTTTGATGGTCTGTCTTATTGTTTTGCAGAAATTGCACAAATGGAGGACCCTAAAAAACCCAAGGTCCAAATAAGATAGTCATTGAGAGGCTTCTGCAATATCATGGGTGAACTTCATAAAAAATTGCCTCCAAAAACAGTGAAGACGTTGCAAAAAACACCATTTGGCAGTTTCATGAAAAGCACTACAACAATTTGTTGAAAGTACTACTGTAGTTTTTAGAAAATACTACTCTAGTTGTTGGATAGTACTACTCTACTGGGACTTATGCATTTTAACTAAAACTTTGTTGAAAATACTACTGTAGTTTTCAGAAAGTACTACTCTAGTTGTTGGATAATACTACTCTACTGGGACTTTATGCATTCTAAACTAAAACTTTGTTGAAAATACTACTGTAGTTTTCAGAAAGTACTACTCTAGTTGTTGGATAGTACTACTTTACTGGAACTTTATGCATAAAAAATATGGATAAAAAAAGTGACCTTAATTAGGATAAAAAATATAAAATGACCTGAAAAGTTAATATAAAGAGGCAAAATTTGAAAGACAGAAAATATGGATAAAAAATGACCTTAATTAAGATAAAAATATAAATGATCTTCAAAGTAAATATAAAAGGGCAAAATTGGAAAGATAGAAAATATGAATTAAAGAAAGTGACCTTAATTAGGATAAAAAGTTTAAATAACCTTATGTGTAAAGTAGGGTATCTAAATGACCTTATATGTAATTATCTATTTATACAATCAGTGTGACGACGACTGTGATACCTAACATGAGCACTTGGCCACTTGCAACCTCTAGTCGAAGAAAGACATTATCAGGAATAGTCGGTAGGAAAGATACTTTAGGCTAAATTCCCAACAAAAAAAGTTGTGACGTCCCGGACGGGTCCGCTTCTTGGCCCGATGAGGGTCGTCTTGTGGAGTTCCAATAGGGTCAGAGTCATATTCAGTTCTTCGTTGGATTTTGGAGGCGGCTGTGGAGGTTGTGAAGAAGATGGGCGGTCGGCTTCGATTGGATGGAAAGGATTGGGCTTCTCCCAATGGTTACAGATCTCCTATTCTGGCCAGGGGCAGTTTACAGCGAGATGCATTTTCATTAGGCTTGGAGTTTGTTGGATCTTGGGTTTGATAACTCGGTTGGGATTTGTTTGGGATTTCAATGGGTTTATCGGCCGTATGCTAGAGATGAAGTACACTGAGGGGGTTCTGTCGAGGGTGGGAGGCAAAGCTGGTAAAGGGTTGTGGATCGGCAACAGGTGGTGGTTGTCGACAGAGTCTATGTTGGGCTGAATTGATTTTCTACCCTATGATGGGCTTCAGAGGTGTGTCTGGGTCAAAATCATAGGCCTGTTATGTTTTTGCTGCTATTTTTTCTAACAAGTTTAATTTTAGTTATTTCCTTTGTGTTTTGTGTGATAGTTTTGTCAAAAATAAACCAATTCCTTATGAGATTGGCAGGAGTGGGCCTCGTCCTAGATTGTGCACCTTAGGTGCCTTGTCTATTCTAAGTGAGGTTTTGCGTTGGTTTGTCGCGTGGGCGCTATTTCTACCAAATTCCGTAAGGGTCTTTAGCGGAAGAGCGAGTAGAGCTATTTCGGGTTGACCTGGTCTATCGCGCGAATGTCGTCCTTTACCTACTGTTAAGAATAATACACCAAACGGGCGTTAAGGGTTTTGACGGGGTGTTCCTGCCTTCGACTCTCTGACGCCCTAGTTAGAATGTATGGAGTGTAACAATAGTATTGGTAGAGTAACAGACGTATCTTGTATCTATCACAAATGTGTTGCTTATATTGATGGTTGATTATGGAGTTTGCTGTTATTCTTCGATATGGGATCTTTGCCTTTTGTACATGGCCTGCCCTATTACTTTGAGTTTGCCATACCGAACGCGTGGACGTTCGAATGGTGTTGGTTCCTTGGTTAAGGTTGAAGCCCGCATTGCTGCGTTGCGTTTGGTCTAAGCTGTGTCGATTCATTTTTAGTGACTAAGTGTGCGGTAATTGTGTGTTACAGGATCACACACTAACAAGTCCCCCAAGTCCCCAAGTCAAAAGAATCAGCTCTTGATTGGGGAGTTGAAAAAGCTTTTTCTCAGTTGCGCACACGTGGTCACTCGGGGAGGGGTCCGCGCCCCGATAACCCCAAGTCCCCCAACTCTCCAATGAAGAGCTGGTCAGAGGTCGAATGTCGAATGTTCTTGTCGTGCGGCTATCTGATTGGACTCTGAAACTTGATGTTGCTGTTTGGAGCCGCATTCGTGGCGACAAGTGATGTTGTTACTCATCCTACAATAGTGCGAACGTTGTTGCTGTTCGACTATCAGGGTAGACTCCGAAACTTGATGTTGCTGTTTGGAGCCGCTTTCGTGGCGAAAAGTGATGTTGCTACTCGTCCCACAATAGTGCGAACGTTGTTGCTGTTCGACTATCGGGGTGGACTCCGAAACTTGATGTTGCTGTTTGGAGCCGCTTTTGTGGCAACAAGTGATGTTGCTACTCGTCTCACGATAGTGCGAACGTTTTTGCTGTTCGACTATCGGGGTGGACTCCGAAACTTGATGTTACTGTTTGGAGCCGTTTTTCTGGCGACAAGTGATGTTGCTACTCGTCCCACGATAGTACAAACATTGTTGCTGTTTAACTATCGGGGTGGACTCTGAAACTTGATGTTGTTGTTTGGAGCCCCTTTCATGGTGAAAAGTAATGTTGCCACTTGTCCCATGATAGTACGAACGTTGTTGTTGTTCGACTATCGGGGTGGACTCCAAAAATTGATGTTGTTGTTTTCGGAGTGGCCCCCTCTGTCTTTTCGCATTCTGACCTTTCAACTTTGTAACGGTTACCTGTCGTTTGATATGCTCGTGTGTCAGAGACGTTTTAACAGTTGTTTGCTGCATGTGTGACGCGTGGCGCGCATAATTCGGAGCGATATGGTAATTAATTTTGGTCGGAGTGCGTGGGACACATGTCGTAATTCTGCGGTAGGAAGCGCTGGAAATAAACGGTAGGCGTTCGCCTAGGGTTAGTTTCGCTGCCTATAAATAGTTTAGCTTTCACTTTCACTTTTTACACTTTCGTTTCACAACTGAAACTTTGCCGAAACGCCTTCCCGAAGCTTTTGTGATTGATTTGGAGTTTTAGCTGTCTCGTAAATCTTCCTCTCGTCTTTAAAGGTAATTTCTTGTTCTTGTTGCTTCAAAAACGTGTTGCCCTGGTGCGTTTGCACTCGTTACTGTTTGTGGTACTATTGCTGATTTCTGGATTTTTGTGGTATGTTTCTTGCGGTTTTGCTAGTGTAGAGTACGTTTGGCTAGGTAAGGTACTATGTTTCTCTGTTTTTATGTTTAAAAAGAAATTTCTGGGTTTGTTGCTTTTTGGACTTTTTTGGGTACGTTACGAAGAACAGTCTTGTTCTTGAGGTTTTTGTTTCTTTTGGGGATTTAGATATGTTTTTGGGTATTACGAAATGGTGGGTACCTGTTTGAAGAACTATGGTCGTGACATACTCCACGTGTTCACCGTTTGGCTTATTCTCCCATTTGCTTTTCTTTTAGGATCATGGAATTTGTCGCCGTTTCAAGCGATGGGTCCCTTCTGCAAACTCCTAGGTTCCGTATAGGGTCAAACGATCCTGCCAATAGTGTTTCAGACTCCTCGTCAGATAGCGTACTGAACGTCTCTCCTCTGTCCATTAACGATGGTGGTGCATTGCGTAGGTCATCCATCTTGAACATAGAGCAAAGCAGTTCTGTGGTGGTGCGGTCCGAACATCAAGGTGTCTCTGTGGTGTCGAGCGGTGAGGCGTCTATCTCCTCTTCCGGGGGCTCTCATGGTTACGTGATACTGCCCCGTGGTGATCGGGCGTCAAGGGCTGCTCTCCTCGTTTTCCCCATAGGCGGGCCCGTGCTTTGGCGTCTTACGGATGGGCAGGCGGTTCAAGAGCCAGAGGGGTCTCCGTCCATATACGATATTGAATGGTGGTACCGGGACTACCAAATTCCCCGAATGGTGAAGCTGAGGGCCCTCCGTGAAGGCGAATCGTTTACGTGTCCTCCTCGCGGTTACGTTTGTGTGAGTGAGTTTTAGCTCAAGGCTGGGTTGAAGCTTCCACTCCACTCGTTCTTCCAATACGCCCTCGCCCTCTTCAACATCACGTTGGGCCAGTGTGTTCCTCCTATGCTGACGCGCGTGCTGATCGCGTTTCATAATATTTGGAAGCTTAGTGGGTTACAGTTCCCTACTCGTGCGGAGATCAGTCATTTCTTTCGTTTGAAGTACTCCCCACGCATGAAGGACAATGGTACGATAACGGTGGAGCCCCAAACGAAGTGGTGGTTAACGGATTCCCCTTTCTCTTCGACTACTTGACGCCGTTATCATTGTCTTGTCGGGGGTGAGTGGGACTTTGACAAGCCCAATGGTGCGCTTTTGCGTGGGCACAATCAGATACATTGAGTCCCCGAGTTCTTTCAGCCTTTAGGTGTAGTGTTGAAGTGTTGTCGGCTATCGGCGTTTGTCTGCTCATCTCTTTTTGTATTCGTGCTTATTAATGCCCTATTTTTTTTGTAGATCGACGATCGTATCCCATTACCTATTTGGAGGAAAGATGTTTGGCTCGAATCAAGATCGCTTTTGATCCCCATCCGGATGCAAAAAACTTCTAGGCGGCCAACCACTAGGAGCTAGTTGAACGTTGTGGTCTCTCACGCCCTCTCGGTATGTTCATGACCTCTCTATTTCATGTGTTTACTTTTTCCGTTTGTGTGGCTTTTCGGACTGAAGTTCTCTTTTTTGCAGCAAAAATGAAGAAGTCTCATTCCTCCGCCAAACAGGATGCGGCCCAGCAGCGTATGCTGGTGCTGATGGAGAGGGCTAGGCAGTCTCGGATGGTGGTGGAAGATGGGAATGGCAACCCTATCCAAGGCGACACTCCTCATCCCGTGTTCCACCCTCTTGACTGCAACCAGTATCTTGACCCGGTTCCCAAGGTTGATGAAGAAATGGAGGCCGTGGGTGCCGCTGCCAGGGCACCTGTTATACGGGACACTACTCCCGAAGATCGGGTGGATGAGGCTACTCTCGACACCCGTCGAGGGGAAGAGGGTGAAAAATCCCGAAAGGACCGCCTTCACCGAGAGAAGGATGTGCAGAGTAAGGAGCATCGTAAGCGCCAGATCGACCGTAGGGACAAACACCATAGTGAAGGTCGACCGCGCTCCGCTCTTGGAGCAAGTCCCACTTGCCGGCCAAGACTGTCTCCTCCAAGAGTTAATTCGAGCTTTCTCCCCTTCGTCAGCCTAGAGATGCGGGGGTGCCCAAGTTGGGGTCTTCGTCGTGGAGGCCGGATGATCGAGGGGCATCTAGTTGTCCTCTCAAACTCCCAAGGGGTTCGCCCACCGATGCCTTGCCGAGCGTCACTGTTGCTGTGGCGGACGAAACTGCCCTGTCCTCAGAGTTCCTCACTCGCATCCAGAGCTCTATAGGTGTGGGTATCGAATCACTGTAGAAGTGACGTCAGCTCGGCGCGACTCTGAGCAAGTCCTTGAATGCAGCGTTTGATACCTGTACCCAGCTCTAACACCAGCTCTTCCTCATCAAGGGCTTAGAGGGGTCGATGCTACAGACTACCATATTATCGAAGGTGAAAGTCGAGAGCAGGCGTCTACAGGCCGAGGTCAGCAAGTTGAAGCAGGCTCTGACAAAGCCCACTGATGTAGCCAATAGCAAGATCTCTCGGGTGAATGAACTGGTTCGTGAGCTCGATGAGCTGAAGAAGGAGCTGGGGGAGTCTCAGTCTGGGATTGCAATCTTGGAGACAGATCTTGCCTCTCTCTGATCGTCCAGTGGTGCTTGGATAGCGGAGCTGGAGTAGGAACTGGCTGAGGCTTGCACTCATGCGATGACGGAGGATATTCCCAAGAAGATTGCGAAGGAGGCGGTGGCCGATTTTAAGGCGTCGTCTGAGTTTGAGAAGGTCAAGGCTGATGCGGTCGAGGCTTTCAAGAATTCGGTTGCAGCTTAGGCCAATGTCCAATGTGAAGACTTCTCTGCTCTCGTGCTCCCGTTCGTCAAGGTGGACGAGTTCGAGGCATGGCAGGCTGCTGAGGCCGAAAAGCTGAAGCGTTCGCTGGAGGAGCCGGAGGGCTGGTTGCATACTGGGGGTGATGTGCCGGAGACGAATGAGGGTATGGCTGATGCTGCTACTGGGGCTAACTTATTATCTTGTATTTTTGCTTTTTTTTTATTGCTTTGTAGTATTTTGCTCTAGTGAATATGTGCGTTTGTTGAATGAGCTAGGTACAACTTTTGGAAATATATCTAAGTACCTTTGTTTTGTTAACATTACTTGTCTGAATGTGTTTGATTTACATTAATACTTTCATTACTATTGGCTAAAAACGAAACGCGTGAATGTACTCATACAAAAAGTTACACAAACATTAGATGTATGTGCGTTGGTGCCAATCAAACGCAGATAGGAAAAACACTTAGTGGAAATATTTCCTTAAGTGTTGCGTGTTCCAGAGGTTGCTTAGCCTTCGTCCGAACATGTCCTTGATGTAGAATATGCATGGGCTTGCGACTGCGTCGATGATGTACGGACCATGGGTGTAAACTCCTTGGCTTCGTTTAGATTTCCTTCATGATGCAGTCCCCCAGTTGGAGTGGGCGCTCCCGAACACGTTGATTGAATAGCCGATCGACTCGCTATTTGTTTGCAGTCTTGTGAAGATTTTTCTTGTCCCTCTTTTCTTCGAGGAGGTCGTTGTCGAGTCGTAGTCCTTCTCCATTTATGGTGGGGTTATAGCTTTCAATTCTTGGGCTTCTGTATGTGAGTTCGAGTGGTAGTACGGCCTCCTCCGAATGCGAGGCTGAACGGGGTTTCTCATGTCGTTGTTGTTGCAGTTGTTCGGATTGACCATAGTATTTCGGGGAGGAGTGTGGGCCATCATTCGTACCAGATGTCTCATTTCTTGATGAGTTTGATCTTCTTCTTGATTCCCTCCTTGATGATTTTGTTGGATGCTTCTACCTGTCCATTCATCTGGGGGTGTGCCGGTGATGCGAATACTAGGTTGGTGTCATGTTTCCTGCAGAATGCCTTGAGCTCGTCGTTGTGGAATTACGGCCCGTTATCGGTGATGATGTTGAGTGGGGTGTCGTAGTGACAGTTGAGAAAACGCTTGAGGAATCTCTTGACCTTTTCAGTGATGATTTTGACCATCGGTTCAGCCTCGATAAACTTGGTGTGGTAGTCAATGATCACAATGATGTAGCGATACTGGCCCTTGGATTTCGAAAGTTCTCCGATGAGATCGAGTCCCCACTGTACAAACGGAACTGGAGAAGTGAGGATCGATAGGGGAGCTGCAGGTATATAGTTCTTGTGTGCATATAGCTGGCATTGGTTGCAGATCGTTGTAATTGTGGTTGCGTCAACATGGATGGTAGGCCACCAGAATCCACTTCGGAGTGCCTTCTGTGTGATCGATCGTGCTCCTGCGTGATGGCCACATACGCACAAATGGATTTCCCTCTGTATTATTTCGCTTCTCTCTGGTGTGACGCATTTGAGGTTGGCCAATGTCTTCCCTTGTTAGTACAAGATGTTGTGTCAGATGCTGAAGTTGACTGCTCCGGCTATGATGTTTCGTGCTTGTGCCTGGTCTACTGGGAGTTTGCCCCTTGTTTTGTATTTGACGATTGGGTCCATCCAGCTGGCCACATGTGGCTCGATGATGAAGATCTCCTCTAGTGTTTTCATGATGCTTGGTCCTTTTAGGATTTCCACTACCCATTGCCCTGGCTCTGTATGGACGGGCGATGTGGCTAATTTGGTGAGTGCATATGCCTTGGTGTTTCTATCCCTGGGGATGTGATTGATGTTAAAAAACTTGAACTTGCTTAGCATTGCGTGAACGTGGCTGAGATATGCTATCATCGTTTCGCCCTTTGTTTTGAAATCGCCCTGTATGTGATTAACGACCAGTTGCGAGTCGCTGAAGATGTTTATGCTTGGAGCTTCTGAGTTTCGGGCTAGTTGCTGTCCGGCAATGAGAGCTTCGTATTCGGCCTCGTTGTTTGTGGCTTTGAATTCGAATCTGAGTACGTACTCTATTCGTACGCCCCTGGCCCGGTAAGGATGATTTCGGCACCACTAGTCTTCTTGGTGCATGACCCATCCACGTAGAGGTTCCATGGTGATTCGGGTTGTAGGGGCTCCTGGTTGGGGATGTCTGTGATGACGGGTGTTGTGCCATCGGAAGCAGGATTTGTTGTATCTTCGGCCTCGGTGTACTCGGCTAAGTCTGCGACCGCCTGGCCCTTTATTGCTGTTCGGGGTGTATAGTGAACGTCATATTCACTCAGCTCGACGGCTCATTTTGCCAAACGACCACTGTGATCGGGTGATTGCAGCACTTGTTCCCGTTTGTAAGAACATGGATGTTGTGGACCTGGAAGTATGGCCTGAGTCGTATAGCTGCTGTTACGAGTGCGAGTGCCACCTTTTTGATTGTTGGGTAACGGGTCTCGGGTCGTGTCATGCCCTTTCCGACGAAGAAAACTGACAGTTCCGAATTTGTTTCCCTCCGAACAAGGGCAGAACTAACGGCCGTTAGAGAAGCAAATAGGTATATATACAAGATTTCTCCCTTCACGGACCTGGATATGAAGGGGATTGAGGCCAGATATTGCTTGATGAATGTGAATGCGGCTTCACAATTGTGTGTCCAAATGACGTTCCATTTGTTTGTTGTCCGGAGAGCCTTGAAGAATGGTGCACATTTGTCGGAGTAACAAGAGATGAAGTGATTCAGGGACGCTAGTTTTCCCGTTAGGGTTTAGAGTTCGGCCTTGGTCATGGGAGGTTGCATGTCTAGTATTGCCTTGACCTTCATGGTGGAAGCTTCGATACCCCTTTGGTTGATGATGTATCTGAGGAACTGACTTGTCGTTACGCCGAATATGCATTTAGCCGGGTTCAATCGTATGCTATTCTTGATCAAGAGCTCGAGTATAGTTCGTAGGTGTTTGGGGTAGTTCATTGCCTTGGTGCTTTTGACCAGTATGTCATCAATGTATACTTCCACGATTTCGCTCGTTAGCCCATCGAATATGATATTCATCAGTCTTTGGTAGGTGGAGCCTGCGTTCTCGAGGCTGAACGGCATGACTATGTAACAATAGAGTCCCTTGTCTGTAATGAAGCAAGTGGCTTCCTGGTCTTCGTGGTTCATGAGGATTTAGTTGTACCCTGAATACGCATCCATCATGGATAGCAGTTTGTGTCCTGTCATGGCCTCCACCAGCTGATCAATCCTGGGCAATGGGAAGCTGTCTTTCGGGCAAGCCTTGTTCAGATTGTTGTAATCTACGCACATGCGCCATGACCCGTTGTTCTTTTTGACCATAATGGCGTTAGATATCCATTTCAGGTAGTCAACCTTTCAGATGAAACCGATCTTCTGTAATCTGTCCACCTCCGCGTGCAACCGTTATATTTCCCTTGCCAAGATTTCACAATCGTTGGTGTTTTGGGTGTTCGAATCATGGTACATGCACCACGTTCCCTTGTTATTCCGCATAGGGGCGATATTGGGTGCCCTTGGTATTGGTGGGAGGATCTAGCTTTTGTTTTGCTTGAGCACCTCCTCGTTTGAGGCCTGGGCGATCGAGAAGATTTCACGATGTAGGTGGAGATCTCTGGGTGGTGGTGGTGGTGGATTCTTTCGGGCTGTGGGTTTACGTCCACGATGCGCTTGCTGATATTGTTTGTTGCTTTTGTGTTCACGGTAGTGGCCCTCGCGTTTGAGGGAGGTTAATTCGAGTTGTGTTTTCGGTGGTGGGCTTTTAGCTATGTGGGGGGATGGTGGGCGCTTATGTATGCAGTTGGGTGCTTTAGAGGGTAGAGCTGTGTTCGGACCTTGTGCCCCGTATACACGGGTTTTCACCAGTGTCTTCTGTATGATCAGGTCGATGACCTCGTCGTACCCAAGGTGGTCCTTCTTGACCAACTTCTCTACAAACGGGGTTCCTGTCAGATTTTCTAGTAACGCCGTTTTGCCACGATTTTGTCGAGGTTCCTGCATGTGTTCGCAAGGGCTCTCCATCGATTGATGAAGCCAGACAGGTTTTCGGTGTCTCCCTGATGGATCTTGAGGAGTGTGTTGGCGATGTTGTACTTACCCTGCAGCCGGTATCGTTTGAGGAAACACTCTGGTAGCTCCTCAAACGAGTGTATGGATCCTGTGGGCACCTCGTAGAACCAGTTTCGCACTTCTTCCGTTAACGTTTCTTGGAACATGAAGTAGATGGTTGCGTCCAAGTACCTGCGGTGGCAGATTGATACTTATCGATGTGTGTTTGTGGATCTCCCTTCCCATTGAATCTATTGATCTTGACGGTTTTGGAATATGGGTCTCTGCCTTGTGCTATGATGACGTCCGATAATGGGCTTACGCGGGGCGTGTACATCCCTTTTGGCCATGTGTCCGTGCTTTTCTTTAGGGATGTGATTGTGGCCTCCATCTCTTCCATCCGTTGGAGTATAGCATTCTCGATTGTCGCAATTGGTTCCTCGTCGTCATATTCCTGTATTCTTTCAGGCAGTGGGGGTGGGCCTAGAAGTTGGTTGTTTCGTAGTCTCCATGGTGGGTTGATTCTGATAATCTGCTTGCCCCCTCTTGGTTCCTCTATCAGTTCTGGCTCCTCGCGTTGGGTCTTCTGGCTCCGGATGAACGCATCAAGTTGTTCCTCCAATCGCTTTCGGGCTTGGCGTTCCCGATCTCTTTCGGTTCTGGCCGATTGGAGTTCCTTCACGAGGTGGGCTACCACTTCATCCTCTATTAGGTCGTTGATGCTGCTGATTGTGTCTATGTGTGTGTCTCTTGTCTTCCTGCTTTCGGGTGTGATGTGGTCTGTGGCCATCTCTTCCGCTAGTTTTGGCTTTCAGACTATATATTTTTTTTGCGGAATTTATACATGGTTTACGATTGCTCGCTTCCCACAGACGGCGCCAATTGTTTCTACCAAATTCCGTAAGGGTCTTTAGTGGAAGCGGGTAGAGCTATTTCGGGCTGACCTGGTCTATCGCGGGTATGTCGTCCTTTACTTGCTGTTAAGAACAATACACCAAACGGGCGTTAGGGGTCTTGACAGGTTGTTCCTGCCTTTAACTCTCCAACGCTCTAGTTAGAATGTATGGAGTGTAACAATAGTATTGGTAGAATAACGGGCGTACCTTGTATCTGTCATAAATGTGTTGCTTATATTGGTGGTTGAGTATGGAGTTTGTTGTTGTTCTTCGATGTGGGATCTTTGCCTTTTGTACATGGCCTGCCCTGGTACTTTGTGTTTGCCGTACCGAACGCGTGGACGTTCGGATGGTTTTGGTTCCTTGGTTAAAGTTGAAGCCTGCATTGCTGACTTGCGTTTGGTCTAAGCTGTGTCGATTCGTTTTTAGTGACTAAGTGTGCGGTAATTGTGTGTTACGGGATCACACACTAACAGATGCATCCTCCTAATGACATGATGAGATGTAGTGTCGACGGAAGTTTCGTTCGACAACATAGTTGGAAAGCTGTTAAAAAAGAATTAATGCGTCGTCGTTATCGTGTTAAATTTCAGTTACTGTGTTACAATTCTTGTGAAGCAAATGGAGTAGCCAATGATGCACTCTTTGCTATTTTGTGCAGTTTAGGATACAATGTTTTAGTTGAGTCTCCTAATAGTATTTTTGGTTGTTCTCTTCTTACGAGGTTTAAGCTTTATTCCCCCCTGTATTCTACCACTTCATTAATCAAGACTTAAGGGTAGTCGTAAGTCCTACTTCAAAAAGGAGAAGAAAAAATTGTGATGTCCAGCCCTTTCACCAAGGCGATTATATTCACACATCTTTAAGCTCAATTTAGTTATAAACTTCACATTCTTTCACTCTTGCTCCCCCTTACATAATTTTAATCGCCTTTACACATTTAATAAATCTATATAAAGAGGTATGCTCACTAAGTTGAATAAAGAACTATGAAGGAGAGAGAGAGCGATCAACTGAGAAATGACATGGAAGGATGTTGTACTAGTGCATGGGAAGTGGCTAAGCCCTTACTCAAAGAGAATGGAGTTGGCTCGCAAAGTGAAAGGCATACCCAATGAAATATGTGGAAGAAGATCTCAAGAACAAGACTCCAGAGCTGCTCAAGTACAACCCTGTTCACAAGAAAATTTAGTTCTTGTTCACAAAGGAAACCCCATTGTTGAGTCTCTTGTCATCCTTCAATATATTGAAGATGCTTGGAAAGATTGTCCTAAACTTTTCCCAGATTGTTTCTACCGGATTACGCGGGACGTAATCTAGCAGAAGCAAGTACGAGTACTCTTCCTTCTTATACGTCCGAACGTTGGGGCTGTTCAGATGGTCGGGCGCTTCTTCTCCTCTCGGGTCTTCGGGTGTACGGGTATGCGTGCTCGGGTACGGCTGTTAGAAGAATACAATGACAAATAGACAGTCAGGGGTCAAGACGGGGTGGCCCGCCTTCAACACTCCGATGCCTAAGTTAGATGATGTATTGGATATAACAGTCGTGCGAGCGTGTGTAGAAATAGGTTAGAATGAACTGAATTGAATACGTTGGATTGAATTCGATACCGTTACCTGTAATAAATACCTTACATATATAGGTGGTTGAGTTTGGTGCTCGATGGTGTTCTTCGATGTGGGACTGGTCTGGTTCTGTTAGTGTGTGATCCGCACATTCGGGCATGCGTCATACGGGCGCGTGCGCGCTCGGGTGGGGTCGGTCTTGTGAGCGAAGTTGTAGCCTTGCTGGTGGTCTTTCGGGTGGTCGGGTAGGTGTTGATTGCCTGCTTAAGTGGATAAGTATATTTAATCGGACAACTAATGCTATACAAACAAGTTCCCCAAGTCCCCAAGTCAAAGAGAACTTTCTTGATTGGGGAGTTGAAAAAGGGCTCGTGCGATTAAACAAAATATACTTATCCAGTTGAGTAGTGGTGCGTGGTCCTGTAACCCCCAAGTCCCCCAACTTTTCGGTCAAGGAAGGGCTCGCATGACGGAGTGGGTACCTGCGCGTTCGATCGTGTACCTGTTCGTGTGGGCATGTACCTGTCCAAACGAGTCTTGCTATTATGGAGCCGTGCGCCCGTGGGGTGTGGCCTGGTAAACATAAATGGGGCAACATATATATATAGTTTATGTAAATGTGTGAATGTATGGTATGATGCGTGAATGTATGCGAATGTTTTTCGTAACGCCAGCGTTGGAATGCCGTTGTGTACCGCGTACATCAACGGGGATGCCGTTGCGTACGGTGTAGCGTCAACGGTGGGATCAAGACCGCGACGTACAATTAACGCGCACGGAGGGGACGGACCGCATGCCCGTGCCGTTCTTCGGCTTAGCATGCCCAGAGAGGGGACGGACTGCATGCCTCTGTCTATGACAGCCGGCTTGCTGTCGCGTCCGGGGAGGGCTTACTTTTGCCCGCGACGCTCATCGGTCTCGGAACGCGCAAGGAGGGGATGGACCGCACGCCCCTGCCGGTCCGAGTCGGCGAATCGATTGTTAACATTACGCACATGGAGGGGCCGAGCCCCACGCCCATGCCGCCCATCGGCTTAGCATGCCCAGAGAGGAGTCGACCCCATGCCTCTGCCATGACAGCCGGCTTGCGCTTCGATCGTTAACGGTGCGCTCACGGAGAGGAAGGACCCTACACCCGTGCCGCCCATCGGTCTCAGCGCGCACAAAGAGGGGGTGGACCCCATGCCTCTGCCGCCTGGTCCGGCTTGCTTTCTAACGTTTACGTGTACCGAGAGGAAGAACCCCAGGCTCGTACGGCGCAAGTTCTTCATGCGGCACGCGTCCGAAAGGGAACTCAGGCGTTCACCCTCTTTCGGGGTGCCCGGATGGTGTTGCACTAACCTGATGGTGTTTCACGAGTGCCTGGTCGTGCGGATGGTGTGCACGCTAGTACGAATGGCGGATATCGTGGCGTGTGTTGCCCTGCCTTGGGTGGGGTGATTTCGTCTGACGAGGTGTTTGAGGTGATTCCTTTTGACTTCTCCTTGGGAACCGTTGTGTAATAAATGCTAGCCGTCGTAATTAATGCTGGCGTGCCCTGGGTATTAAATGCTGATGACGTAGTAACTGCTCGAAACTTAGACGTCAGGCGCGTGGGCGCGTGTGGTGTTGCATGGGTGACACGTGTCGAGTTGTGGGAGACCGTGCTAGGGTTTGAAATCAAGGCGGGAAGCTAAAGAGTTGGCGCGGTTACTAAGAAGGGTTAGTAAACCGCCCTGGGGCCACGTGTCGCAATCCGATGGTGGACACGCGAAAATGGACGGCTGGCGTTCGTTCGCGTGTCCCGCCTGATTAGTATAAATAGGTGCCACAATCAGGCTGTTCTCCTTTATCACTTTCATATTTTACTGAAACGCTGCCAAATTCACACTGCAATCTGCTTCTCTGATCTTCTGTGTTTGTGTTCTTCTCTTGCTGGAATCTTCGCTCATCGTGCAGCTTCTCAGTCTACAATCTTTGATTTGGTGAGGCTCTCGTCTTTTCTGTTTTGGTTTTTTTCGTCGTTTTTGTGTTTGTTGCGTTCCTTGGTTTCTGGGTTTGGTTTTGGCGTTTTCTGGGTTTTCGCTTTGAGAACGAGGTGTGTTCTTGGGGTGAGCCTGGTTTGATTTTGGTTTGGGGTGGGTTTTAGGTGTTTTGGTGTTTCTGGTAGGTGTGTTTTTTTCTAAGTGTGGGTTCGCGTGTGTGCGTCTAGGGATAGAGCCGATAGAGATATCAAGCGGGCAATCGCGTGAGCGCATATACATACCGGGGGTGGGGTGGTTAAGTTGTGGGTCGAGTGGGTCGAGTACGTCGTCATATGAGTCCGTACTGAGTGTGGCGCCTCTGCGATACATCCCTAACACTTCTCTTGTGGTGCAGCCAATGGGTCCCAAGCAAGCGCTCGCATCCACAGGGTTGGGGAGCTCGTCGAGGGCGTCAGATGCGTCTTCGTCTGGTTCTGGACCGTGGGGTGAGGGGGGCGTGCGACAGGAGGAGTCTGTTCCCCAGTTCGCGGAAGGCGGCCACATCCACTGGGTGCTGCCAGATGGGGCGCCAATCCAGGAGCTGGAGCATGCGCCGTCCGTGAAGGAGATGGCCAGATGGACGCGCGACTACCACATACCGAGCTTCGTGCGTCTGAGGATCCCAGGAAAGGGAGACACGTTCACCCGCCCACCGCTCGGCCACGTCTGCCTGAGCGAGTTCCATCTCAAGGCTGGGATCAAGCTGCATCTGCATCCCTTCTTTCAATACATGCTGGCGCTGCTGAGGATCTCTCTCGGCCAATGCGGGCCCATGCTCACCCGGACGCTCGTGGCCATGTTCAACATCTTCCGGGTGAGCGGGATGGATCAACCAACACGGGCGGAGTTCCTCCATTTCTTCCGTCTGCGATACTCTACGCGCCAGAGGGACTCGGGGACCTTCACAGTGGAGCCTCGTGTGAAGTGGTGGCTGGTGGACCCGCCAAGCTCTTCAACTTCCTGGCGCAAGATCAATTGCTTGGTGGGTGGGGACTGGGAGTTTGGAGCCTTCCCGCCCGAATACGCTGCTAGTGCTGACCAGATCGATCGAGTCCCCCAATTCTTCCATACGCTCGACACGAACGAGTATCCGCTCACCCCTGTCGAAGAGGCCAGGATAGCTCGTCTCAAGTTCGTGTTCGACCTCGCGCCCGAGTCAAGATATTTCTGGGCCGCGTGTCACTGGGAGCTTATTGAATGCACGCGTTTCGCCAGACCGCCTGGTCTGTGGGTTGTAGTTTGCTGTTAGGAGTAGGAGTAGAATTTTGACTAACTGTTTGCTTCTGTTGCTGACCTTCTGTTTATGTGTTCTGCAGTTAAGATGACGAAGTCCAAGGCCACGGACAAGGATGACACGCTCAAGCGCCGGATGGCTGCATTGCTGGTCACCGCCGAGAAGGTTCGTCGGGTGGCGGATGACGGTCGTGGCGGACTCGTCCTGAGAGACAGTACCCAGCCCAAGATTCCGATTCCCAAGGTGGCTGACCTCGCCCCGCCCATTCGAGGGCCACAAACGGATGCTCCCCGCCCACCCCCAGGCAATGCCATTGGTTCCAAGGCTCAGATCCGAGCGGATCGTGATCAGCACCAGCGCGAGAAGGAACATCGGCAGGTGGAGCGCGATCAGCGCCGGACCGATCGGGATGACCACCGGGACAGGCAGGAGGCCGTACGTACGCCTCAGTCTTCGAGTCGTGCCCCCGTCATGCCTTGGTCTTCTGATCCACCTTCAAGTCCTCCACAATACTTTAAGCGGGGTGGGGATGAGCCTTTGTCGAAGCGGCCACGGACGGATGCTGCTAGGGGTCCGCTTGCCTTCTGCGGGCCAATGATGGACGCCATCGAGGTCGCCGTACGATCCGTCAATAGGCTGATACCACCGTCTTCGGTGGCCTGGATGAAATGGATCGGGCGTACAACGCCTATGCGCTGATGCAGTACAAGCTCTTCCAGGCGCCCCAGCGGCAGGCGAACGACAGGCAGGCGGAGGTCCTGAGGGGGGAGCTGCGCGGGCTTACTGAGGCCCACAGGAAGTTGCAGCATGAGCTCTCCAAGACCGATGTGGTGGCGGACCGTCTGCGTCGCGAACTCCGCGAGGCCGCTGAGCGGGAGGCGCTGCTAAAGGCCGAGCGCAATAGTGCCCTAGCCGCTGTGGAGGAGGCGAAGGCTGAAGCGGCCAGTCGGCTGGCGGAGATGGAGTCCCGCCTGATGGAGGCCGAGCGCCAGGCTTGGACGAGGGAGCGCGTACACCAGGCCCAAGCGGAGGCGGTTGCTGCCTTCAAGAATTCTTCGGAGTTTTTGGAGTTGGTGGCCGCTGAGGCGGATGGTCAGGTGGCTGAGTTCCAGGAGGCGGTGTCGCCTTTCCTGGACTTGGTGCGCTACCGCGCCCACCTGGAGGCACAGGCGGGTAGGGCGTCCGTCGAGCCGGAGCAAGGGCAGCCGGAGGCGGGGACCGAGGAGGCGACGAGCGGGTCAGTAGAGTAGCTCTTTCTTTTTTTTTTGTAATAGAGTATGAGTTTTTGTAATCGGGCATTGTGCCTTGTGAATCAATGAAGTTTCTTTTGTTCTGTACGTGTGCCTTGTCTTTTTTTTTTTGGCATCTTTTGAATGACTCGCGCGAACATGCGCCTTCCCTTTGTTTAGAATTCCATTCCAAAATGCAAGTGTTACATTGATGTAAATAACCTTGACCCCCAGTCCCCCGAGTATCGGGCGGACGGGTGAAGGACAAACGAATCGTGATAATAAAATGGACTAAAAATGGAGTAAATATATGAACATCACAACAGAATTTAATGAAAGTATTTCCTCAAATGTTGAATGTTCCATGGGTGCCGTAGTCGTTGACCCTGCATATCTCGAAGGTAGAAAGTGCTGGCGCTTATCACCTCATCAACGACGTACGGGCCTTCCCATAGCGGACGGAGTGTCTTCACCTTTTGTTGGATCGCCTTCATCACCCAGTCCCCCAGTTGGATTGGCCGAGCCCGAATGCGTTGGTTGAACAATCGGGCGATCCTTTGTTTGTTCGCGGCGTTGTGGAGATGCGCCGTGTCTCTCCGTTCTTCCAGTAGATCGTTGTTGAGGCGTAGTCCCTCGCCGTTCGTTCGTGGATCGTACCCCTCGATCCGTGGGCTCTGGTGAGTGATCTCCAAGGGGAGCACAGCTTCCGTTCCAAACGTCAGGCTGAACGGGGTTTCGCCCGTGGCTACATTGGCAGTCGTGCGGATGGACCATAAAATCTCCGAGATAACCTCGGGCCAGCGCCCGTATCCCGCATCCCCAGGTTCGATGTCTTCAATTTTCTTCTTGATGCCAGCCTTGATGATCTTGTTGGCTGCCTCTACCTGCCCGTTCTTCTGAGGGTGTGCCGGCGATGTGAACACGAGGTTCGTTCCTTGCCTCTTGCAGAAGGCTATGAGTCGGGGATTGTTGAATTGTGGCCCATTGTCTGTTATGATGCTGATCGGTGTCCCATAGCGACAGAAGAGGAAACGCCAGAGGAAGCGCTCCACCTTCTCCGTGGTGATCTTCGCCATTGGTTGGGCCTCGATGAATTTGGTGTGGTAGTCAATGATGACGATCAGATATCTGTATTGCCCCTTCGACTTTGGGAGCTCCCCGATTAGGTCCAGTCCCCACTGTGCGAACGCGACGGGTGACAGGAGGATGGACAGTGGGACGGCGGGCATGTGGTGGTGATGTGCGTGCTGCTGGCACTGGTGGCATTTGCTTGTCAGTGCCGTAGCGTCCGCATGGATGGTGGGCCACCAGAATCCACATCGCAGGGCCTTGTGTGCGATCGATCTGGCGCCCACATGATGGCTGCACGTGCCCGGGTGGATTTCCTTCAGGATCGAGTTGCCCCTTGTTGGAGTGACGCACTTGAGGCTCGCCCAAGTCCTCCCCTATCAATACAATGCCCCATCCTGCACGCTGAAGTTGGCCGCCCGTGCGACAATGGTCCTGGCCTCCTGCTTGTCTTCTGGTAGCTCCCCCCTTGCCTTGTAAGCGATGAGCACGTCCATGTAGCTGTGCTCGTGCGGTTCGATTGCCAGGACCTGCTCTGTACCCGAGATGCTCCGCCGTCGCAACACTTCGACGATCCGCTGCCCTGGCCCCGTGTGTACGGGTGCTGTGGCCAATCGGGCGAGCTTATCCGCCTTCGGGTTGAATCCCCTGTGTATGTGGTTGATGTTGACGTACTTGAATCCCTTAATCAGTGCCTTCACGTGCTTCAGATATGCAATCATGGACTCCTCCTTTGCTTGGAATTCTCCTCCGACCTGGCTCACCACAAGCTGTGAGTCACTGAACACGTTGAGGTCGGGCGCCTCTGAGTTCTTGGCCAGCTGTAGGCCTGCAATGAGCGCCTCGTACTCAGCCTCGTTGTTGGTTGTCTTGAACTCGAATTTAAGGGCGTACTCTGCATTTACCCCTCCTGGCCCGGTCAAGATGATCCCGGCGCCGCTCACCTTCTTCGTGCATGAACCGTCGACGTAGAGGTTCCACTCCGACAACGGTCGCTCCTTGACCTCCGGTTTGTCGGACGCCTCCACCGTCAGGCCGTCGGTCGCGCCGACCGGTGTTCCCTCCGCTTCCGTGTACTCGACGATGAAGTCCGCCACGGCCTGTCCCTTGATTGCCGTGCGGGGCTTGTAGTGAAGGTTGAATTCGCTGAGTTCGATAGCCCATTTCGCCAGGCGGCCGCTGTGATCGGGCGATTGAAGTATCTGGCGCAAGGGCACGTTTGTGAGGATGTGGATGCTGTGCGCCTGGAAGTATGGCCTCAACCTTCGGCCGGCGGTAACGAGGGAGAGCGCCATCTTCTCGATTGTCGAATATCGGGTCTCGGCGCCCGTCATGCCCTTTCTTGAGAAGAAAACGGGCAACTCCGTACAGTCCTCCCTGCGGACAAGGGCGGAACTGATGGCCGTGATGGAAGCGGCCATATAGATATATAATATCTCCCCCGGGATGGGTCTTGAGAGGAGCGGGATGGACGCCAAGTATTCCTTGATCTGAAGGAAAGATGCCTCGCATTTCGGCGTCCATGCAACCTCACATTTGTTCGTCGTTTGTAGGGCTTTGAAGAATGGGGCGCACCTGTCCGAGTAGCGGGATATGAACCGATTCAATGATGCGAGCTTGCCCGTGAGGCTCTGCAGGTCCACCCTCCTGACTGGCGGTTTCATGTCGATGATGGCCTTTACCTTGGCGGGCGCGGCTTCGATCCCCCGCTGACTGACAATATACCCAAGGAATTTGCTGTTGGTGACCCCGAACGTGCACTTGGCGGGGTTCAACCTCATGCCGTTCCTGATGAGGACGTCGAGCACAGTCCCCAAGTTCTGGACGTGGTCGACCGCCTGGACGCTCTTCACCAAGATGTCGTCCACGTACACGTCCACAATATCGCCAATCAGGCCATGAAACATCGCGTTCATGAGCCTTTGGTACGTGGAGCCAGCGTTCTTCAACCTGAATGGCATCACGACGTAGCAATATAATCCCTTGTCCGTGACAAACGTCGTCGCCTCCTGGTCCTTGGGGTCCATGAAGATCTGGTTGTAGCCCGAATATGCGTCCATCATGGACAGGAGCTCGTGCCCAGCCGTCGCGTCCACCAACTGATCGATCCTCGGTAGAGGGAAGCTGTCCTTGGGGCACGCCTTGTTGAGATCACTGTAATCGATGCACATCATCCACTTCTTGTTGCTCTTCAGCACCATCACAGCGTTGGAGATCCATTTCGGATACTCCACCTTACGGATGAACCCGATGCCCAATAGTCGGTCCACCTCCTCGTGCATCGCCGCGTAGTGCTCTGCTTTGTACGCTCGCCTCTTCTGTTTTACCGCCCGGGCGCTGGTGCTGATGCTCAGCCTGTGGGACATGATGCTTGTGTTGATCCCGGTCATGTCTTTGTACAACCATGCGAACACCTCCTGCTTTTCCTCTAGCAGCGCGATCAGTCGCTCGGCTATCGCGGGAGCCAATGATGCTCCAATCTGGACCATCCTTTCCGGGTGTTCGGAGGACAGCTGAATCGTCCTCAGCTCCTCGTGCTCGGGGACGGGCGATACTGCCATCAGCTCGTCGCACGGATCATCAGGTATCTCCATTCCTGACGTTGGTTCCAAGGCAAGGACCTCCTGCCTGTCCCGGGGTTTTGCCGCTTCCTCGTAGTTGTATCCCCTGACGTACCCGACCCCATGCTCGGTTGGGAATCGTCCCAAGAGCAAGTGTCCCGCAATGGTCATCTTCAGCTTATTGATCCCCGTCCTCCCAAGTATAGCGTTGTAGGGGGAGGGGGTGTCCATAACAATGAAGTCCGTCCGGACCTCGCTGTGCGGGGAGTCGGATGCGCCGATTCCGACCCGGATGTTGTCGCTCCCAATCGGATACGACGTCTCGCCCATGAAGCTGGCCACGCACTCATGATCATGCGTCATCTTGCTGGCGGGCCGGCCGAGTGCGGTGTACGCGTCCAGGTAGATCACGTTTACGGACGCCCCACTGTCTACCAGCACCCTCTTCACGAGGAAATGATCAATGATCGCATCGATCACGAACGGTAGGGTGTTGTCCTTCGGGCTTCCTTCCTCGTCCTCCGCTGTGAAACTAATGGCGGGCGCCTCTCGTCTTCCTGCCTTCTGCGCTCGTCCTGCCCCGATCGTCAGCACCTCCCTGCTCGAGCGATCGGGCGACGACGTTCCCTCCTTGCGTTTTCCCCCGGATATCGTACTGATAGTCCCACGGGTCTCAGTGTTTGCCTCGCGCTGTCGCTCTTCCGCCCTGGGAGGGGTGACTTGATCGTCCATCCTCATGTCTTCAAGGGCCTTCTTCAGCATGATGCAGCTGTTGGTATGGTGGGTGGCGGCGTTGTGGTACTCGCACCAGATGCTCGGGATTCGGCCGATCGGGGCCATTGCTTTCGTCATGTTGTTTGGTGGCGGAATCCGGTGTCGGTGCAGGTGGAGTAGCTGCTTGTTTGACTGGTGATCGACCGCGTAGACCTCTTGTCTTGTTGGTCGGTACTGCGGTGCTGGCGGTAGACGGGCTCCCTGTGGCGCCGGTCCCCTTGCCTGGTTGTAGTGGTTGCCCTGGTAATTGCGGAAGAATGGCCTCTGGTGATTCTGTCTCTGCGCGTCCCGGTTCCTCTTGTACCCCCCAGCCGGCTCCCCTCCATCGTCCGAAGGTCGTCGTGGTTGGGCGTTCCCCTCCGATCTATTGGTGCTAGACTCGGAGGTGGACCCGTACACTTGCGTTTCCACGAGTGCCTTCTGTACAATCAGGTCCATAATCTCGTCGTAGTCGAGATACTCCTTCCTCACCAATTTTTCTATGAACGGGGTTGGCGAGCATGTTATCCATCAGGGCCACCTTGGCCACTTGCTTATCAAGGTTCCTGCACGTGCTCGCAAGCGTCCTCCACTGGTTTATATAGCTCGACAAGCTCTCGTCCATCCTCTGGCGGACCTTGAGGAGGATACCCGTAGTGTTGTACTTGCCCTGGAGCCGGTAGCGCTTCTGGAAGCTCTCCGCCAGCTCGAGGAACGAATGTATGGAGCCTGGCGGGATCTCGTAGAACCAGCTCCGTGCCTCCTCCGTCAGTGTTTCCTGACACAGGAAACACAAGGTTGGGTCCGAATACTGGGTCCCGTCCGTGGTGGATCAAAACTCGTCGATATGCGCGCGGGGGTCTCCGCTCCCGTCAAACCGGGTTATCTTCATTGTTTTTGCGTGGGGGTCTCTTCCCCTTTTCAGTATGTGCACCGAGAACGGGCTGATCCGGGGGGCGAACGTCCCGCCTTGCCCGGCCATCTTGTCCTTGCGTAAGCGCGAAACCTCCTCCGCCAGTTCCTCCATCCTCCGAAGGATCAGGGTGTTATTCGTCAGGGGCACCGATTCCTCCACTGGTGAGGGCGCTCGGGTTGTCCGGGTGTTGGTCCTGCCGAACGGGTGTTGCTCCTCGCTGGTGGTTTCCTGGGTCCCTTCGTGCTGCACCAGCTGCTGGCTGACGAGCGCGTCCAGCCTGTCCTCCAACCTCTACCAGATCTGGCGCTCCTCTGCTCTCTCGAGCACCGCTTCTCTCAGTTCCTGAACTAGGCTGTTGACGCGCTCGTCGCTATCGCTGCCCCTGCCAAGTTCCAGTGCCTGCCGCTCCTGCGCGCCCGGCGATGCTTCTCCAACGGGTGTGGCACTGACGTTAGTCTCTGGATTGAGCATGTGGGCTTTTGCTAGTGGTATTTATACGAGGTTTGCAATTTGTAAGTTTCCCACAGACGGCGCCAACTGTTTCTACCGGATTACGTGGGACGTAATCTAGCAGAAGCAAGTACGAGTACTCCTCCTTCTTGTACGTCCGAACGTTGGGGCTGTTCGGATGGTCGGGCGCTTCTTCTCCTCTCGGGTCTTCGGGTGTACGGGTATGCGTGCTCGGGTACGGCTGTTAGAAGAATACAACGACAAATAGACAGTCAGGAGTCAAGACGGGGTGGCCCGCATTCAACGCTCTGATGCCTAAGTTAGATGATGTATTAGATATAACAGTCGTGCGAGCGTGTGTAGAAATAGGTTGGAATGAACTGAATTGAATACGTTGGATTGAATTCGATACCGTTACCTGTAATAAATACCTTACATATATAGGTGGTTGAGTTTGGTGTTCGATGGTGTTCTTCGATGTGGGACTGGTCTGGTTCTGTTGGTGTGTGATCCGCACATTCGGGCATGCGTCATACGGGCGCGTGCGCGCTCGGGTGGGGTCAGTCTTGTGAGCGAAGTTGTAGCCTTGCTGGTGGTCTTTCGGGTGGTCGGGTAGGTGTTGATTGCCTGCTTAAGTGGATAAGTATATTTAATCGGACAACTAATGCTATACAAACACAGATGATCTCTATGGAAAAGCTCAAGTTCTATTTTGGATCAAATTCATCAACCAAAAGGTGAGCCTCTCTTCATTCTAAGCTAATCACCCTAGTTTTTTGCTTCTCTACTATTAGATTTTGTTTTTCCAAAACGAAACCGGGACTAATTCATCTCCCCGGCCCGATAGTTCATTGAAATAATAAAAATGGTACTTAAGTTGGGGGACATAAAGCTAATACCAACTCGATAAACGAACAAGTACAAACTCTACTAGTGAAGAATCAAACGTAAAGTGTACAAAAAAAATTAACACACAAACCCAACACTAAGAAGGATGAGAAAGACATGTCACAACTCTTATGGGAACATACATCGCGGCATTGGTATGAAGAGGAGACAATCCAAGAAAACCAAAGAGCGGGACATTAGTGAAATTAGGACTCGCCGGAGCAAAGGCCAATGAAGCTGACTCACGCAAAGATTTAATGAAAAACCTATGCAAATTCAAAGGGAGACAAGTTCCACCATCATATTTGAGCCTATTTCTTTGATCCCAGATGCACCAAAAAAGAGTATATACGGCTAAATGCCAAAGCATCATTGCTGACTTGGTAAGAGAATTGACAATATTTGCATCAAAATAAGTTGAGAAAGAAGAACATGGAACCATTGGACAAGGAAGATGAAATGACAAGTACAACCATTCCCAATGCGAATGGGTTATATCACACTCCCAAAATAAATGGTCAATTGTCTCAACTTGTTTCCAACAAAAGAATCACCTTGAAAACATAATTGCACCGCGACGCTGAAGCTGATCATCAGTCCATATTTTTTTATTCAACACCTTCCATGCCATTAAGCTTTTCCTCGACTGCAAAGAAGCATGCCAAATCCGAGGACCCCAATCACAAGAAGGTATAGGAGTTTCAAGGATTTGATAAGTAGCTTTTGATGAAAGTACACTAAAAGTAGCTTCTGCCCATACAATCTTGTCTTGTCTGTCTCCACTTGGTAAGACCATGCTTCTTATAGCCATTGCAACATCCGGCGATAGATGATCAATCACTTCAGGAACTAAGACTATCTCCAACAATGAAAGTTCTATACCTCATAATAGAACCTTGTAAAATCACTATTCACTATAGGACTTTCCCATCTCCAACAATGAAGGTTCTATACCTCATAATAAGACTCATTTTCTCATCTCCAACCATGGGTCATATACCTTATACTTTAAAACTCATAATCTTTATTATAGATTTCTTTTAATATTAAAATATACATATTGTATTCTATAATAATTTCTCAAATTATTTTAATTTAAAATAATTTATTATTGAATTTTTTTAATTAAAAATTATTAATTAGTATCATGTGACCTTATCCCTATTTCGGATATGATTTTATTGGTCACGTGTCGAATTTGGTGTGTTGTTGTGTGTTTTTAATTTGGTGTGTTGTATTGACCTTTAATTTTGTGTGCTATTAATAAAAGTTAGTGTATAATAAATGAAAGTTTAATCCATTATAAGAAAACAACAAAATACTCTTCATTAAAACAGCTGGGCCCACAGAAATATACAAGGTCATATACCTTATATTGGGTTCTATTTTAGAACCTTGGATAGGGTATGAGACCTAAGTTTAGGGTATGAGACCTAAATTTTTATGGGTTGGAGATGAGTTTTTCTTTGAAGGTTCTACTATAAGGTATAGGACCTCCATTGTTGGAGATGCCCTAACCATTGTCCATCGATAATGAAATCACTAAGCTTATCCTCAAGAAATTGATGATGACGGTCATCCACATTAAACATATCCACCAATCTCTCACCTGACCAGTTATCACACCGGAACCGAATACGATTACCATTCCCAATTAACCAACGGATATTTGACATAAGAATAGGCCAAAGCTTTTTAAGACCACCCCAAATGGAGGAGCATTTAAACGTAGTAACCGGCTTTAAACCTTCCATAAGGAACCTATTATGTAAGAAGGAAACAACATGGCTTACCATTGAAGCAATGTCCCAACACTTTTTCGACAAGAAATTGAACTTGAATAAATCTTTTACACTCAATCCCCCATAATCACGAGGAGTACAGCAAACATTCCAGGCAATGAGAGCATATCCTTGTTTTAATGGATCCCCATTCCAGAAAAAATTGTTCACCCATGCTTGAACTTTTCTCAACTAAGACACCGGCCACTCATGTACTTGGAAGCTATAAATTAAAATACCTTGAATTACAGAAGTAATGAGTTGAAGACACCCAGCTTGAGATAATTGCTGACATTTCCAAGCAGATAACTTACATCTAACTTTATCCGCAACAGAAGCTAGATGATCTAATTTTAGTTGACTAACAAAAATTGGAACACCCAAATACTCAAACGGCAAAGAGCCAACCTTACATCTAACTTTATCTACTATTAGATTGATTCTCATCATAAGCATAAGTGCCTAGCATTATGAACTTGATATTGATGCTTCAATTTTGTGTAAAGACAAAACTCTATGTTTGTTACACCTTTTTATATTAGAATTCTTAGTTTATGATAAAAAAAAATAGTCTAATCTCATGTTTGGTACCACAAGAGACTATTTTAAATGAGTTTATGTAAACTATTAGTCATGTTTGTTACATCTTCTTATTCTTATCTTATTTTAACAATAGTCCAATCTCATGTTTGATGTCACAAGTGACTATTTTAAATGAACTAATGCAAGCCCTTGAAGTGATGAAAATACTATTTTTACCTTCATATACAAGAGCCCAAAGACTTGCTCCTTATATAATACCCCTTAATATAAGAAATATTATATCTCTTATATAATGGTCCAAGTATATAAAAGTTCAAATATTTGCTCTTTGTTTAACACACCTTAAAGAAATAATATATTTCTTACATAAACAATATAAAATGGTGTACCAAACATGTATTTATGTGTAGTTTACCAACATTGTGGTTGCGGTGATCAAAACCGAGGGAGAAGCACAGGCTAAAGCCTTGAGTCAGGGGCGCATGAATTGTTGAAGGTGCTTGATGAAGGAAAATCAGGTTCTTCTTTCCAGATGGGAATCCAAATTTTGAGACCAAGAATTTAGGGAAGCTAGACATTGTAGCAAGCACAGCTTTCTACTCAGTCAAGGCAACAGAAGAAGTCCTTGGTATAAGCATTATAGACCAAGAGAAGACTCCGCTGATTTTCTCTTGGACACGTGCTTTGAGAGAGTTGCCTCTAGTGTCAGAGACACTTCCTAAACATGAGGAGCTGGTGTCAATTATTGGACCTTGGAGACAAAGTTTCATCAATCCTCCAGTAGCTTCATAATCTTAGTTAATATTACATTACTTTGGCCTTAGCATGCTCTTGTTGTTTCGTTCTTTTCCAAGTCTACTTTCATATCTCAGCAATATATTTCTACTACTATATATATTGCCACATTTGCCCGTATGAGGACAACTAAAGAAATGAAATTGATGAATCTTTCAGCTTCTTGCACAAGAGTAGGTATAAGATTGCACAAATAGCTTCTTGCACAAATAAGGATCAATATGCAGATACACCACCAATTTGAGACTAGGAACTGAAAGTGCTTGGACATATGAGAAAATTATGCACTCATGAATTAGAACATACGTGAAAGCTATTTGACTCGGCTGCGTTACGTAGAGGTAGTTTCGGAGGGTTGCCTCGCCATAATAATAGTTTAATGATATTGACTCATATCGTGATTTTCACGGACATCATTTAACATTATTTGTCTTGAGTCTGAATTACTATAAGTAAATTGACAGTCGTCTTCTAAAAAGGAAACTTGGCTTATGGGGCATAATCTATTTTTTTCTCTCTCTCTCTCTTTAAAATAGGTAACTAAGTGTAGTTGGCCTAATGATTGACATTCCTGTTTTCTCCGGATAAACAAAAAAGTGGCATATCCTACCTTCTCTAAGCTTTCTGGGACAAGCTAGTATGTTATATTTTCTTTTCTTTTCTCAATAAATTTAGGTAATTACGTTCGATATATAAATAGCGAGTGTCGCTTGCAACCAAAAAAAACCATAATAACTGTTAGTTCGAGTATGTCGGATTATGCATAGTTTCTGGCGAACTATGACACTACCCGCCAATGCTTCAAATTCTTTAATATCCAAGCTCAGTGTGAAACAAGCACGACGCCATCAACCTGGCTCGACAATAAGCAACAGCTTCGGATTCAATTCAATTTCTACCGTTCAACCAACACATATCTAATGACAGAGGATGCTCGTGTTGTTGACATGTTTACTCGTCCAGAAACCCTCGTAACTCAACGAGCCATTATGGTCCTTCTATTGTGTGTGGGTTTCACACTTGCTCTTGTTAGCTTGCTCGCGTAACTCTCACTCGCTTACGGTTGCTCGCGAAGACATATGTGATGTGCACGTGAGGTGCATGAGTCGTATGCTAGAAGTTTTAGATTGGTGTTGTAGCGTACGTAAGAAGCTTTGTGGTCTTTGGCGAGGAACAGTGTTCTTGGCGAGTAAGTTAGGTGTTAGTGAGAGAGTTGTATAAATACAGAGCATTGTATGTTTGTAGTTAGTAGTGTGTGTGTGTGTGTGTGTGTGTGTGTGTGTGTGTGTGTGTGTGTGTGTGTGTGTGTGTGTGTGTGTGTGTGTGTGTGTGTGTGTGTGTGTGTGTGTGTGTGTGTGTGTGTGTGTGTGTGGCTTTAGGGATTTGTTTGTAACCCTACTCTCTCTTTGTATCCTCCATTGTTAGTGAAGATTCTCCCTGCTGTTCTGTGGATGTAGGCTATTGCCGAACCATGTACATACTGTGTTCTTGTTCTTGTCTTCTAAACCTCTCTGTGTTTCTTGGGTTGTTTCCTATTGGATTCAGTTCCCTTGGTATTGTGTTCATCTTTCTATTTGGTGCTCTCAGAGAGGCACAACAAGTGGTATCAGAGCATAGGCTTAGATCCAGTTGGGATAGATGGCAGATAATAGAGGTGAGGATGTCAACCCATTTGGTGGAGCTAAAAGCTCGAAGGTTACGAAGACGACGGTTCAGAATGCAAGGTTCGAGGTGGAGAAATTTGATGGTACAAACAATTTTGGAATGTGGCAGTGTGAGGTGAGAGATATGTTGACACAGCAAGAGTTGGATGTTGCTTTGGAAGACAAACCTCAGTCGATGTCGGAAGCTGATTGGAACAAGATAAACAAGATGGCATGTTCGTCTATTCGTTTGTGTCTTGCAAAGCCCTAAAAGTTTGTTGTGATGAGGGAGACGAATGCAAAGGATTTATGGCAGAAACTCGAAGACAACTACATATCGAAGAGTGCCGAAAATCGTCTGCATATAAAGAGGAGGTTATTCTACTTCAAGTACAAAGAAGGTACGAAGAGGATACACCACCTTGATGTTTTTAATAAGCTAGTCGCAAATCTGTTTAATTTGGATGAAGACATCAAAGATGAAGATAAGGCTTTGATTTTGTTGAATTTCTTACCTTAGTCGTATGAGCATTTGATTACCACTTTGCTCCATGGGAAAGAGACCATTAAGTTTGAAGAGGTGTCTAGTGCCTTGATGAATCATGAAATTAGGCATGCAGACAAGAGGAGTAGTGCCTCTACATCGGATGCTATAGTAGCTAGAGGTAGAGCAGTTGAAAAGAAATGTTTCAACAACCGGAGGAAGTCTCAGTCCCACACCAGAGGATATTCCAAAGGCAGAAGGAGTTTGGGGAGAGATAAATGTGCCTTTTGTCGTGAAAAATGTCATTGGAAGCATGAATGCTCGAAGCCGCAAAATAAGAACAATGGGACTCATGCAAATGTGGCTTCTACTGGTGAAGAAACAGATTATCTTCTCACTGTAGCTTCTAATTGTGTTGCATCAGTAGATGAACCTAATTCATGGCTATTGGATAGCGATTGCTCCCAGCACATGTGTGTTAATCAAGATTGGTTTGCCACTTTGGATACAAGTGTCACTGGTAGTGTGTTTATGGGTGACAACTTTGCTCATGATAGGAAAGGTGTAGGAACAGTCAAGTTGAAGCTCCATGATGGTGTAGTCAGGGAACTGACTAATGTGTGGTACGTTCCTATGCTTGGCAACAATCTGATCTCTTTGGGTGCCTTGGAAGCTAGTGGTTACAAGATCACTATGGAGAATGGTGTCACTAAGGTGACAAGATGAGCGTTGGTGGTAATGAAAGGGAATAGAAACCACAATCTGTACGTACTGCAAGGTGAAACAGTGATTGGCAATGTTGCTGCAGTTAGAGATTGTACAGATGATGCTACTAGATTGTGGCATATGAGGCTTGGACATGCTGGTGAAAAGGCTCCGCAAGGTTTGGTGAAACAAGGGCTCTTGAAGGGAGCCAAAACTTGCAAGATTGATTTCTGCGAGTTTTGTGTCTTAGGTAAACAACACAGAGTGAAGTTTGGTACCGTTGTGCATCAGACCAAGGGAATCCTTGACTATGTGCACTCTGATGTTTGGGGTCCTACAAGGAATGCTTCCATGAGTGGTAAGCATTGGTTTGTGACCTTTGTTGATGACTTCTCTAGGAGGTCTTGGGTTTACACAATGACACATAAGGATGAGGTGTTGAGCATCTTCCTTGATTGGAAGAAGATGGTTGAAAACCAAACTGGCAAGAAGTTAAAGGCCTTGAGGTCTGACAATGGTGGTGAGTACACTTCTGATCCTTTTCATAGAGTCTGCAGAGAGCTGGGATAGTGAGGCATTTTACTATTCCAGGGACTCCTCAGCAAAATGGAGTAGCTAAGAGGCTCAATAGAACCCTGTTGGAGAAGGTGAGGTGTATGTTGCAGCAATCTGGCTTGAGTAAAGCATTTTGGGCTGAAGCATTCACCTATGCATGTCACCTAGTCAATCGTTTGCCATCCTCTGCAATCAATGGGAAAACACCTATTGAGGTGTGGTCTGGAAAACCTGCAGATGATTATGATTATTTGCATATCTTTGGTAGTCCTGTTTACTTTCATGTGACTGAAACTAAGTTGGATGCGAGGGCCAAGAAGGCTATATTTGTTGGTTTCAGAAGTTGTGTGAAAGGGTACAGGCTATGGTGTCCTGAATTGAAGAA
Source organism: Geum urbanum (assembly GCA_946800695.1). Lineage (NCBI taxonomy): Eukaryota > Viridiplantae > Streptophyta > Magnoliopsida > Rosales > Rosaceae > Geum > Geum urbanum. The sequence goes on along the minus strand of OX327012.1, from coordinate 48,625,626 downwards.
GCTTGTGATTAGCAGGGATGTTACCTTTGATGAAGCTAGTATGCTTCACCCGAATGCCAAGGGTACTGTTGAAGGAGGAAAGAATGATAGAGCTGTTCAACATGTGGAGCTGGACTATGTTGTCACCAAGAATGTGTCTCCTCGCCAAAATGAAGATGATGACTTTGGAAGTGAAGAAGAGACAGATGTCCAGAACAATGAAGATGTGCACAACCAAGATGATATTCAGGCACATGTTACAAGGCAGAGGCAAGATCATGTACCTGATCCTGAATCCATTGCAGCAAGAAGACAGAGGAGAGAAGTCAAGAAACCTACAAGGTTTAGCAACTGTGTTGCATATGCTTTTCCCATTATTTGTGCTGAGACCCCATCAAACTTTAAGGAAGCTCTGGCAAGTCCTGAAAGTTGTGATTGGGATGAGACAATGAAGGAAGCAATGAGATCCCTTGAGAAGAACAAGACCTGGGATCTAGTTCAGTTGCTTGCTGGGAAAAGGGCTATTGGCTGCAAGTGGGTTTATGCTAAGAAGGATGCTGGCGACGATAGCAAGAGCGTAAGGTATAAGGCTAGATTGGTCACCAAAGAGTACTCGCAAGAAGAAGGGATAAACGATAATGAGATTTTCTCTCCAGTTGTGAAGTATAGTACTATCCGTGTGCTGCTACCACTTGTAGCACAATATGATCTTGAGTTGGTACAGCTTGATATGAAGACAGCCTTCTTGCATGGAGACTTAGAGGAGGAGATTTATATGTCTCAGCCTGATGGTTTCAAGGATGATGGAAAGAAGAATTTGGTGTGTAAGTTGAACAAATCTCTTTATGGCTTGAAGCAATCACCGCGACAATGGTACCTTAGATTTGATGAATTTATAAGGAGGCAGAAGTACACACGTAGTAGGTATGACCATTGTGTATATTTCAAGAGGTTGCGTGATGGTTCATTCATCTACTTGTCAATCTATGTAGATGATATGCTCATTGCTTCAAAGAATGTGATGGAGATTGAGAAGCTGAAAGAGCAAATGAAGATGGAGTTTGAAATGAAGGATCTTGGCGAGGCCAAGAAGATCCTTGGGATGGAGATTACTCGCAAGAGAAATGATGGTTTGGTTTGGCTGACTCAGAAGCAATACATTGAGAAGCTTCTGCAAAAGTTTGGCATTCATAGTTCTACCAAACCTGTGAATACTCCTTTGGCGAGCCATTTCAAACTGAGTGGTCTTTTGTGTTCCAAATCTGATAAGGAGAAGAAGGAGATGAAGAATGTTCCGTATGCTAATTTGATTGGTGGATTGATGTATGCGATGGTCTGTTCCAGACCTGATATTGCTCATGCGGTTGGTGTTGTTAGTCGCTACATGCACTATCCAGGAAGAGAGCATTGGAATGCAGCTAAGTGGATACTTAGATATCTCCATGGGACTAGAGATGTTTGCTTGTGTTTTGAGAGGGGTTCTGCAGATTGTAATCTTCGTGTTGGTTACACTGATTCTGATTATGCTGGTGATTTGGATAGAATGAGGTCTACTACTGGGTATTTGTTTACCATGGCAAATGGACCAATCAATTGGAGGTCTATTTTGCAAGATACAGTAGCCTTGTCTACCACAGAAGCAGAGTACATGGCGCTTGCTGAAGGTATTAAGGAGGCGTTGTGGTTATCTGGTCTCATTAGTGAGTTGGGCATATATCAGAAGAAGGTGGAGCTCGAGGTCCATTGTGATAGCCAAAGTGCTATTCACTTGGCTAAGTACCAGATGTATCACTCGAGGACCAAGCACATAGATGTGAGATTCCATTATGTGCGTGATATTGTTGAGCAGAAGAAGATTATGTTGAAGAAAGTTGGTACTGCAGACAACCCAGCTGATATGTTGAATAAGGTTGTTGGTGTTGCTATGTTTAAGCATTGCTTGAACTTGGTACACATTCTTCATGCTTGAAGAGTTGGTTGAGCAGTGGGAAGTTGAGTTGTTAGAGATGGATAGAGAGGTGTCGTGTGAAACCCAAGGTGGAGATTATTGTGTGTGGGTTTCACACTTGCTCTCGTTAGCTTGCTCGCATAACTCTCGCTCGCTTACGGTTGCTCGCGAAGACACATGTGATGTGCACGTGAGGTGCATGAGTCGTATGCTAGAAGTTTTAGATTGGTGTTGTAGCGTACGTAAGAAGCTTGGTGGTTTTTGGCGAGGAACAGTGTTCTTTGCGAGTAAGTTAGGTGTTAGTGAGAGAGTTGTATAAATACAGAGCATTGTATGTTTGTAGTTAGTAGAGTGTGTGTGTGTGTGTGTGTGTGTGTGTGTGTGTGTGTGTGTGTGTGTGTGTGTGTGTGTGTGTGTGGGTAGCTTTAGGGCTTTGTTTGTAACCCTACTCTCTCTTTGTAACCTCCATTGTTAGTGAAGATTCTCCCTGTTACTCTGTGGACGTAGGCTATTGCCGAACCACGTACATACTGTGTTCTTGTTCTTGTCTTCTAAACCTCTCTGTGTTTCTTAGGTTGTTTCCTATTGGATTCGGTTCCCTTGGTATTGTGTTCATCTATCTATTTGGTGCTCTCAGAGAGTAATTGCGTTCGATATATAAATAGCGAGTGTCGCTTGCAACAAAAAAAAACCATAATAACCGTTAGTTCGAGTATGTCGGATTATGCATAATTTCTGGCGAACTACGACACTACCCGCCAATGCTTCAAATTCTTCAATATCCAAGCTCAGTGTGAAACAAGCACGACGCCATCAGCCTGGCTCGACAATAAGCAACAGCTTCGGATTCAATTCAATTTCTACCGTTCAACCAACACATATCTAATGACAGAGGATGCTCGTGTTGTTGACATGTTTACTCGTCCAGAAACCCTCGTAACTCAACGAGCCATTATGGTCCTTCTATTAGAGCTGCATTCTAATATTGATGATGAGCTTGCAGATCAAAGAGGTCCTTGCAAGCATGGATGTTCCAGAATTACTTGAACAGAAGCAAATTATCGTTACAAAAGTAATTGAGGTAGTTGAGTCGACCGTAGATATATTTCAGGTTCCTGGTCAGTTTTTTGTTAACGTAGACATACGTCAGACCACTATCGATGCTAGGACAGTTTCGAAAAGGTTTCGGTATTTTCGAGGATCTAAAGCCGCCATCATCATCGACAACTTGGTGAAAGTGAGACTTGATGGTTTGGTATTGAGGAATGATAGTTATGATACTTGTTTTGTATGTAAGGACGACTTTGATTTTGAGGATCCTGGTGATACGGAAGTTATTCGCTCGCGTTGTTTACACCATTATCATGAATAATGCAGCGTCTCATGGTTGAAGATTAAGCTATGTTGTCCTTTGTGCTGATATCCGTTTTCATTTGAGGAAGAGCCAGAAAAGATTCAACACGAACGAGGCAGCTACCAAACGCAAAGTCAGCAAGGCACCAATCATATTCAGACTCGTCGTGAACCTGAACAACGGCAATCATACTCATCTTGGGGTTGAGCAATTGCAGCGCACCAAACCCGCAGATTTCAAGGCAATGAGATCATCGAGAGGCCACTGAGGTGTACTTTAAGGAAGAAGCCTCTCTTCTCCCAACGGTCGAACAACCGCCTTGAGACATTTTCAAAATTGAAAAAAGATTAAGTTCACTGTAATCTCTTGTGGTGATCTAGAAAGTAGTTGGCTTTCATCTTGTTACTAGGATAATAATTGGCATATCTGGCCTTTTGTTACAAGGAATGGTCTTTTGTTACTAAGAAAATCTTTATCATTCCTATTCTCACTAGGAAAGTAGTTGGCATCCTAAATTGAGGGTATAATTTGTTCAATGACAAGCATGCTTTGGGAACTGAAGAAATTGAGAGCTGAAGCATGATACAAAAGGTGTTCGTAACTTTGTTCTGTAGTAAACTCTAACTCAAAAAATTATAATTTATTCAACTAATTGTAAATTATAAATAATATTTGTAGGTATCTAGCGTAGATCTCATCTACCATAGCCTTAGCCGTGGATACTTATTATGCACAGCACCAAGTTTGCAGATATGCGTTTAGCAAACCATATTAATAGAGGCATATACACCACTTCTTCTTTTTTGGAATGAAGACCATATACACTACTTCACCAGATAAGGCAGAACTCAATTACTAGAACTGCAAGAGCCATCCAAGTGTTTGAAAAACAACTGTTCATAGCCTGCACAAGTACAATTTGTTAGACCTACATTTGTGGATTATTACAAATATACACAAGCATAGATTACTATTTAGGAGTGTGTTTGATATTCATAATACATGAAAGAGCATTAACAATATTACTCACCTCGAAAAACCGAAGCTTTCGAGCATTTTCCATCAAGATTTCAGAACCTTGAGGAGCTCCAAGCTCATGGTGTGACTGTGGCATGCGACCCTGTAGCACTTCAGACGGCGCATCCTTTCAGCCCGAAGTCGAGACGCCTCCATTTGGCCTCTTGAAGCGACCTTCATGGAATACAATTGAGACATCATACTCAAAACCAGGACAACATATATACATGATAGTATAATAACTTCTAGCGATTGAAGTTGTCAAATTTCAGAATCACATACAGCATTTGTTACATTAGTTTGTGACGATGAAGCTGCCATAGATGCTTGGCCAGTTGAATTAGTCTGAATTAGAATAACAATGGAACATGCTCATCAGAATCAATATGACACATGACAATAACTTATAGATACACTGACTTTTATCACAATTTTAGAAACACATACAGCATTGCTTGCATTGGGAACATGACTTTGAGAAGATGAAGATGCCAGAAATGTTTGGCCAGCTGATGAAAGCATAAACTGAAGTTCAATCAGTACATGTAAACACGATCAATATATAACTGCAGTGTACAGAAGCGTACCTGCAGCATTAATTGATATGGCCATTGTAGGAAGCTTTGATCTTCTATTCTCTAGTCCTCTAAGTACCTTGATGGAAATCGATTCTGAATACTTACGCGTATAGAGAACAGAGACCAATGCTCATATATATAGAGAGCTGCAATAAGACCTTGCCCATAAAGGTTTCCTATTGCACTCAACATAACAAAGATATGAGATCATACCTATACCATAGCTGGAATCCTAATATTGTTTCTACCGGATTACGCAGGACGTAATCTAGCAGAAGCAAGTACGAGCTCTCTTCTCACGTCCGAACGTTCGGGCTGTTCGGGTGATCGGGCGTCTTTCCTTCTTCGGGTGTTCGGGTATTCGGATGTTCGGCTCCCACTGTTAGAAGAATACAACGACAAACAGGCGGTCAGATGGTCGAGACAGGGGTGGCCTGCCTTCAACGCTCCGATGCCTAAGTTAGAAGATGTATTGTATATAACAGCCAAGCGAACGTGTGGGAAAGTGGGTTGGAGTGTTTAATGCTAGAATTGAATGTCCCCTTACCTGTAGTAAATGCCTTACCTATATAGGTGGTTGAGATTGTTGCTTACTTGTGTTCTTCGATGTGGGATAGAGCTGTTTTGTTGTCATGTAGAGCGAACATTCGGATGTGCGCCTGTCGGGCGCGTGCGCGCTCGGATGGGGTCGGTCTTGCGGGCGAAATTGTAGCCTGCCTGGTGGTCTTTCGAGTGGTTGGGTAGGTGTTGATCATCTGCTTAATTGGGTAAGTATGTTTAATTAACGAACTAATGCTGCTATACTAACAAGTCCCCCAAGTCCCCAAGTCAAAGAGATCTTTCTTGACTGGGGAGTTGAAAAAGGGTTCGTGCGATTAAACAAAAATACTTATCCGATTGAGCAGCGATGCATGGTCCTGTAACCCCCAAGTCCCCCAACTCTCCGATCAAGAAAGGGCTTACCTGACGAAGTGGGTACCTATGCGTCCGATCGTGTACCTGTTCGTGCGGTCGTGTACCTAGGGCCCGACCTCCCAAACGAATCTCGCTGTTTGGAGCCGCGTGCCCTGTGGAGCTGTTCGGGCGAATATGGATGCGGATGTATGTCAATTATGGGGTGAATTGAGTGTGAATGTGTATGCGGATGCGTGTTAGTATGTAGAAGAAATCCTGCGGATGTTTTATGGTGCAGATATATGTATGGGTGAATGAGTATGTGGGTGTATGTATTGAGTGAATGAGTATGCGGATGTATGTATTGAGTGAATGAGTATGCGGATGTTTGTGTGTGATGATGTGGGTGTTTGATGTATGCGTGATTGTGGATGTATGCATGTATGCGGATGCGTGGATGGTTCCGAGCCGCTTACCCGGCCCTGCGACGAATCGTGCTGTCCAGAGTCCACCAAGGATGGGTCTCGGAACGGCCTTTCTTGGATGCATGGATGGTTCCGAGCCGCTTACCCTGCCCCGCGACGAATGTTGCTGTCCGGAGTCCGCCAAGGATGGGCCTCGGAACGGTCGTTCTTGATGCATGATGGTTCCGAGCCGCTTGCGCGCCACTCCCGAATGAATCTTGCTGTCCGGAGCTCGCCAAGAATAGGCCTCGGAACGGCCGAGCTTAAGTGCCCGAGAGGAGATCCTCGACTCATCGGCGCCAACCTAATGTAGGGTCAACGGTGGGGCCCCTACCGTTACGTACATGTATTGCAGCGCACACGGAGGGGACGGACCGCATGCCCGTGCCGCTCATCGATTTTAGCGCGCGCCCCGATAGGCTCTTGCCACTATCGTGCCGCCTAACCCGGTGAATGTTAACGTTACGCCCTCGGAAGAAATGGGGCTACTCCCGAGTCGCCCATCACTCGGCACGTACTCCGAAAGGTGCAGGCCGCTTTCGATCCGCCCGAATGGTCCTATAATTGTGCGCGCCCCGGAAGGTGATGAGTGACGTTAGCCGCTTCCGTGCCGCGTAGCCCGAACGATGAGTCACCTCTTACTGGGTGTCTAGGCGCGGAGTCGCAAGCGGCCGCTTGTGCTCCGGCTTCGTCAACAGAGTCAGGGAGACGATATCACGCGCCGTCTACCGTACCTTATAGCGCGGTACGCCGAAAAGGGAACGCGGACCGTTAGCCTCTTTCGGGTCGCCTAAAAGGGCCTTGCTTTGAGCGCGCACACGCCGAAAGGAAACGCGTGACGTTGACCTCTTTCGAGGCGCCTCAATGGTCTTGCACTAACCTGGTGGGGTGGCGTTTACTTGCCTGTGAGATTTCTCGGGCGCTTGGTCGTGCGGGTGGTGCGTGCGCCAGTCCGAATGGCGGGAGTCGTGACGTGTGTTTTCTTGCCTTGGGTGGGGTGATACTCTGTCTGACGAGACGTTTGAGGTGACATTCCTTTTGACTTCTCCTTGGGAACCGTTGTGTAATAAATGCTAGCTGGCGCAATAAATGCTGGCGTGTCGAGTGTAATAAATGCTGATGACGTAATAACTGCTCGAAGGTCAGGCGTCAGGCGCATGGGAGCGTGGGGTGCTGCATGGCTGACACGTGGCGAGTCGTGGGAGATCGTGCTAGGGTTTTAAAAATGAGGCGGGAAGTCGAAGGGTGAGCGCGGTTACTTAGGCGGGTAAGTAAACCGCCTCGGGGCCACGTGTCACCATCTGATGGTGGACACGCGAAAATGGACGGCTGGCGTTCGTTCGCATGTCCAGTGTGATCAGTATAAATAGGGCTCTTCTGGTGTCGTCTTCTCCATCGTTTTCATATTTACTGAAACTCTGCCAAATTTTACTCTGTGTACTGTTGTTTTTCTGATCTTGTGTTCTTTGCCGGAGTTTGTTCGTCGACGTTAATCTTCAAGTCTTCAACTTTCAATTTCTGGTGAGGTTCTGAATTGTTTTGTTACTTTTCTGTTCTGTTTCTGGCTTTTTCGGTTTCTGAATTTTCTTCTTTCTGGGTTTTCGTCTCAAGAACAAGGTGTGTTCTTGAGGTGTGCCTAGTTTTTATCTGTTTTGGGGTGGGTTTCTGGGTTTTTTGTTGTTTCTGGTAGTTTGTTTTTTTTTTTTGCTAAGTGTTTGTAGGTTTCGCGTGCGTGCGTCTAGGAGATGGAACCAATAAAAGTATCGAGCGGCATGTCACGTGAGCGGATATACGTACCGGGGGCGGGGTGGGTTAGTTGTAGTCCAACCACGAGCGGGTCGGGCTCATCGTCCGATTCCGTGTTGAGTGTAACGCCTCTTCGATACATTCCTAATGATTCTCCTGTCGTGCAGCCGATGGATCAGGAACAAGCGCTTGCTGCCGCAGGGTTAGGGGGATCATCGGGGTCATCGAGTGGGTCTTCATCGTCTGGGCCGTGGGGTGAGGAGCAGGTAGAACAGGGGTTGCCCGTACTCCAGTTCGCAGAAGGCGGCCGCGTACACTGGGTGCTGCCGGATGGGGTCCCCGTGCAAGAGCCTGAGCGGGCGCCAAGCGTGAAGGAGATGGCGCGCTGGGTGCGCAATTATCACATCCCTTCTTCCGTGAAGCTCAAGATACCTGGGAAGGGGGAGACGTTCACCCGACCGCCGTCCGGCCACGTGTGCCTAAGCGAGTTCCACCTGAAGGCCGGGATCAAGCTGCCCCTTCACCCTTTCTTCCAGTACATCCTGGCGCTCCTGAAGATCTCCCTCGGTCAGTGTTGGCCGACACTGACCCGTACGTTGGTCGCGTTTTTCAACGTCTTCCGCTTGGGCGGGTTGGATCATCCGACACGGGCGGAGTTCCTCCACTTCTTCCGCCTGAAGTATTCCTCCCTCCGGCGAGACTTGGGTACCTTCACCGTGAAGCCACGCGTGAAGTGGTGGTTGATCGACCCGCCCAGCTCCTCGACCACCTGGCGCACGATCAACTGCCTGGTCGGAGGTGACTGGGAGTTTGGCTCTCACTCCCCCGAGGTTGCAGCCAACGCAAAGCGTGTCCACCGAGTCCCCCAACGTTTCCACTGGCTTGACACGCACGAGTATCCCTTGACGCCCGAGGAGGAGATCAGGATTGCGCATCTGAAGTTTGTTTTCGACCCGATGCCCGAGGCGAGGCACTTCTGGGTGGCGTGTCATTGGGACCTGATCTAAAAAATGCGCCTGGCTCGAGCACCTGGTCTGTCGGGCGATGATACCTGATATGCATGTGTTACGTATAGTTGTTAGCGACTGTTTTACTGACCTTGTTCTTTCTGTTTGCAGCAAAAATGGCCAAGTCAAAGGCGATCGATCGGGACGAGGAGCACGTTCACCGCCTCAATATGCTGTTGGAAGGTGCGGACAGCGTGCGTCGCGTCATTGTCGATGAGGCGGGTGAGATGGCTGTTGGAGGTGAAGTCCAGCCGACGATCCGGGCGCCGGATGTCGCCTCGTACGCCTCCCCTATCCGCCAGGGGTCGGGCGCTGGGGCTTCTGTTGCTGTGGTTGTCGGGCGGGGTGCGCCTCTTCCCCCTCCCCCTCCTCCTCCTCCTCCGTCCGGTCGGGGTCAGAGTCGAGCCGAGCGGGACCACCTCTCCCTGGAAAAGGAGCAAAGGCAGGTGGAGTGCGATCAACGGCGCGTGGAGCAGATGGATCGTCGCGACGCCTCCCAAGGTTCTGGATCGCGTCGGTCCTCTCATAGTGGTGCAGATCTCTCCACCGGCGCTCCGACCGGTGACGTTGAGCGTCCACAGAAGCGCTTTTGGACGGATACCTCTTCTCCGGTGGTGTCGGATGCTGGTGGGCCGGTGCGTCCCATCGTTGACAGTCTCCGCCGGGCCCTGGTTGATGGTGCCGCGTCGCTGGGCCCCTGCTCCAACCGCTTGAGAATGCTGCCCCCGATGGTCTGGATCGGGCCTTCATCGCGAGCGCCAAGCTACAGCACCAGCTCTTCCGCCTTCGCTCCTGGGAGAACCTGGACGAGCTGACACGTCTGAGGGCCGAAGTCTCAAAAGGGGCCCAGACAACTGAGAGGCTCGTGGCCAGCCTAAACAAGGCGAACGACCTGGTCCACCACTACACCGCCCGTGCGGAGAAGGCCCGCACGGGCCGCCGAGGCCGATGAGCGAGAGGCCACACTGAAGGCTGAGCGTGACAGCGCGCTGGCCGAGGTGGAACGTATGCGTACCAAAATGGAGCGTGTGCGTGCTGAGGCGGCTACTCGCGTGGCGGAGATGGAGTCCCGCCTGATAGAGGTAGATCGTGCTGCCCGTGTGGAGGCTGTAGCTACGTTCAAGGACTCGGAAGAGCTCTACGAACTGGTGAAGGCTGACGTGGAGGAGCAGGTGACCGTCTTCCGTGTAGCGGTGACTCCCTTCATCAGGGTGGACGAGTACCGGGCGTTTGTGCAAGCGGAGACAGCGAAGCTTGCGAGCACCCGGGCAGAGGTTGCCAATGGAGGGGCTGGGCCTTCTGGGGTGGCGGGTGAGGCGGAGGTTGTGCGGCCTGTGCTAGATCAGGTGGATCCGGCGGAGCGAGTGGAGCGGGCGGAGTCTGAGGAGGTGGAGGAGCTGGATGTGGAGACAGGAGCATAGCTTTTTTTTTTCCTTTCTTTTCTGTACTTCTTTCTTTTTTGTAAGTGTAGGTTCTTTTTGTAACGGGCCTTGTGCTCTTTTGATTAATGAAATTTCTTTTTGTTCCGCATGTGTGCCCTTTACTTTTTGTTGTTTCTCTTTTCTTTGGCATCTTTTGAATGGTTCACGCGTGCGTACGCTCTCTTATTTTTTATTTATGGTATTTGACCAAGTGTTACATCAACGCGAACAGTCTCTCCCCAGTCCCCCGAGTATCGGGCGGGCGGGTCGAGAACATACAAACGTAACAACAAAATGAACCTTAATGAAAATAAGTACACAATACAACAGAATTTAATGAAAGTATTTCCTCAAGTGCTGGATGTTCCATGAGTGTCGCAGTCGTTGACCTTGCATGTCTCTAAGGTAGAAGGTGCTGGCGCTTACCACCTCGTCCACGACATACGGACCTTCCCATGACGGACGGAGTGCCTTGGCCTTCTGTTGGATTGCCTTCATTACCCAGTCCCCCTGTTGGATTGGTCGAGCCCGAATACGCTGGTTATATAATCGGGCGATCCTCTGTTTGTTTGCTGCATTGTGGAGATGCGCCGTGTCTCTTCGTTCTTCCAGCAGATCGCTGTTGAGTCGTAGTCCTTCGTCGTTCGTGCTCAGATCGTACCCCTCGATCCGTGGGCTCTGGTGGGTGATTTCCAAGGGTAGTACTGCTTCCGTTCCGAATGTCAGACTGAACGGGGTTTCGCCCGTGGCTGAGTTGGCAGTCGTTCGGATGGACCATAGGATCTCTGGGATGATCTCGGGCCAGCGCCCGTATCCTGCTTCCCCGGGCTCGATGTCTTCGATCTTCTTTTTGATGCCCGCCTTGATTATTTTGTTCACTGCCTCCACCTGTCTGTTTGTCTGAGAGTGCGCTAGTGATGCGAATATGAGGTCCGTTCCCTGTCGTTTGCAGAAGGCCGTGAGCCGAGGGTTGTTGAACTGTGGCCCGTTGTCCGTGATGATGCTGATCGGCGTCCCGTAGCGACAGAAAAGGAAACGCCAAAGGAAGCGCTCGACCTTTTCTGTCATGATCTTTGCCATCGGCTGGGCTTCAATGAACTTGGTGTGGTAGTCGATGATGACGATCAGGTACCTGTACTGCCCCTTCAATTTTGGGAGCTCCCCGATTAGATCCAGTCCCCACTGTGCGAATGGTACGGGCGACAGGAGGATGGACAATGGGACGGCGGGCGTGTGGTGGTGATGCGCGTGCAGCTGGCACTGGTGGCACTTGCTCGTTAGTGCTGTGGCGTCCGCGTGGATGGTGGGCCACCAGAAGCCACACCGAAGTGCTTTGTGTGCGATTGATCTGGCGCCCGCATGGTGGCTGCACGTGCCCGAGTGGATTTCTTGCAGGATTGAGTTGCCCTTTGATGGAGTGACGCACTTGAGGCTTGCCCAAGTCCTCCCTTGTCGATATAGCGCTCCATCCCGGATGCTGAAATTTGCCCTCGTGCGACGATGGTTCTGGCCTCTCGCCTGTCTTCTGGTAACTCTCATCTTGCTTTGTACGCGATGAGTACGTCCATGTAGCTGTGCTCATGCGGTTCGATTTTCAAGATCTGTTCTGCTCCTGAGATGCTCGGTCGCCGTAGCACTTCGACAATCCGCTGCCCTGGTCCCGTGTGCACGGGGGCCGTGGCCAATCGGGCGAGCCTGTCTGCCTTCGCGTTGAGCCCCCGGTGGATGTGGTTGATGTTGACGTAGTTGAACCTGCTGATCAGCGCCTTCGCGTGCTTCAGATAGGCGATCATGGACTCCCCTTTCGCTTGGAATTCCCCTCCGATCTGGCTGACTATCAACTGCGAGTCATTGAATACGTTGAGGTCGGGCGCCTCAGAGTTTTTGGCCAGCTGTAGGCCTGCGATGAGCGCTTCGTATTCGGCTTTGTTGTTGGTTGTCTTGAATTCGAACTTGAGGGCGTACTCCGCGTTTACCCCTCCTGGCCCGGTTAGGATGATCCCGGCGTCGCTTGCCTTCTTCGTGCATGATCTGTCGATGTAGAGGTTCCACTCCGACAATGGTCCTTCTTTGACCTCTGGTTTACCGGATGTCTCTACCGTCGGGCCGTCGGATGCGTCAACCGACGTCGTCTCTGCTTCCGTATACTCGACGATGAAGTTCGCCACTGCCTGCCCTTTGATTGCCGTTCGGGGTTTGTACTGGAGGTCGAATTCGCTGAGCTCGATTGCCCACTTCGCCAGGCGTCCACTGTGATCGGGCGATTGCAAGATCTGGCGCAGGGGCACGTTCGTGAGGATGTGGATGCTGTGTGCCTGGAAGTATGGCCTTAACCGTCGGGCGGCGGTGATGAGTGCGAGCGCCATCTTCTCGATCGTCGGATATCGGGTCTCAGCGCCCGTCATGCCCTTCCCTGAGAAGAAAACGGGCAGTTCCGTGCAGTCCTCCCGGCGGACGATGGCTGAACTGACAGCTGTGAGGGAGGCGGCCAGGTAGATGTATAATATCTCTCCTCGAACGGGTCTAGAGAGGAGTGGGATGGATTCCAGGTACTCCTTGATCTAAAGGAAAGATGCCTCGCATTCGGGCGTCCATGTGACCTCCCGCTTGTTCGTCGTTCTGAGAGCTTTGAAGAATTGGGCGCATTTGTCCGAATAGCGAGATATGAACCTGTTTAGTGATGCGAGCTTGCCCGTGAGGCTCTGTAGGTCTGCTTTCTTGACAGGCGGTTTCATGTCGATGATGGTCCTCACCTTGGCAGGCGAAGCCTCGATTCCCTGCTGGCTGACGATGTACCCCAGGAATTTGCTATTCGTAACTCCGAACGTGCATTTGGCCGGGTTCAACCTCATGCCATTCCCGATGAGGACGTCGAGCACAGTCCCCAAGTTCTGGACGTGGTCGACTACCTGAACACTCTTTACCAGTACATCGTCCACGTACACATCCACGATGTTGCCTATCAGGCCATGAAACATCGCGTTCATGAGCCTCTGGTACGTGGAGCCAGCGTTCTTCAACCTGAATGGCATAACGACATAGCAGTATAAGCCCTTGTCCGTGACAAACGTCGTTGCCTCCTGGTCCTCGGGTCCATGAAGATCTGGTTGTAGCCCGAGTATGCGTCCATCATAGATAGGAGCTCGTGCCCGGCTGTCGCGTCCACCAACTGGTCGATCCTTGGCAGAGGGAAGCTGTCTTTGGGGCACGCCTTGTTGAGGTCGCTGTAATCGATGCACATCCTCCACTTTTTGTTGTTCTTCTGCACCATTACAGCGTTGGAGATCCATTTCGGGTAATCAACCTTGCGGATAAACCCGATGCCCAGTAGTCGGTCCACCTCCTCGTGCATCACCGCGTAGTGTTCCGCTTTGTACGCTCGTCGCTTCTGTTTTACTGCCCACGCACCGATGTTAACGCTCAGCTTGTGGGATATGATGTTTGTGCTGATCCCGGGCATGTCCTTGTACGACCACGCGAACACTTCCTGCTTTTCTTTTAGTAGTGCGATCAGCCGCTCGGCTATCGCGGGAGCTAACGACGCGCCGATTTGGATCGTCCTCTCCGGATGCTCGGAGGATAGCTGGATCATCCTCAGCTCTTCGCGCTCAGGAACGGAGGATACTGCCATCAGCCCGTCGCGCGGGTCGTCCGGTACTTCCGCCTCTGGTGCCGATTCTTCCATGGTTAGGACCTCTTGCCTATTTCGGGGCTTCGTTGCTTCTTCGTAGTTGTACTCTCGGATGTGTCCGACCCCGTGCTCCGTTGGGAACCGTCCCAAAAGCATGTGCCCCGCGATGATCAGTTTTAGCCTATTGACCCTTGGCCTCCCAAGTATGGCGTTGTATGGGGAGGGGGTGTCCATGACGACGAAGTCTGTCCGAACCTCGCTGTGCGGAGAGTCGGGGGCACCGATCCCGACCGAAATGTTATCGCATCCGATCGGATACGATGTTTCACCCGTGAAGCTGGCGACGCACTCGTGGTCTTGCGTCATTTTGTGTGCGAGCCTGCCAAGCGTTGTGTACTCGTCTAGATAGATCACGTTCACGGACGTCCCGTTGTCCACCAGCACCCTTTTTACGAGGAATCGGTCTATGATTGCGTCGATCACGAAAGGCAGGGTGCTGTCCTTTGGGCCTCCTTCTTCGTCCTTCGCCGTGAAACTGATGGTTGGCGACTCTCTCCTTCCTGCCTTGTGCGTCCTTCCATGCCCCGATCATCAGCACCTCCCTGCTCGAGTGATCGAACGACGATGTCCCCTCCTTGTGCTTCCCCCTGATATCGTGCTGATAGTCCCCCGGGTCTCGATATTCGTCTCGCGCGGTCGCTCCTCTGCCCTAGGAGGGGTGATCCGACCATCCTTCTGCATGTCCCTGAGGACCTTCTTCAGCATGACTCAGTCGTTGGTGTGGTGAGTGGCGGTGTAGTGGTACTCGCACCAGATATCTGGGGTCTGACCAAGCGGGGTCCTCTCCTTTAACACGTTGTTCGGTGGTTGAATCTGGCGTCGGTGCTGGCGGAGTAGTTGTTCGTTTGATTGCCGATTGATTGCATAGACCTCCTGTTCGATCGGCCGGTGCCGTGGCGCTGGTGGTAGGCAGGCCCCTTGCGGCGCTGGTCCCCTCGCCTGGTTATGTCGGTTGTTTTGATAGTTGCGGGGGGACGGCCTCCAGAAATTTTGTCCTTGCGTGTCTCGATTTCTCTTATAGCCTCCGGTTGGCTCTCCTCCGTCGTCCGTGGACTGTCGCGGTTGAGCGCTTACATCCTACGGTCTGTTGGTGCTAGACTCGGAGGTGGACCCGCACACCCGCATCTCCACTAACGCCTTCTGTACGATTAGGTCCATGATCTCGTCGTAGTCGAGATGCTCTTTCCTCACTAGTTTTTCTACGAACAGTGTTGCAAGCATGTTGTCCATCAGAGCTACCTTGGCCACTCGCTTGTCGAGATCCCTGCATGTGCTCGCCAGCGTCCTCCACCGGTTTATATAACTTGACAGGCTCTCGTCCATCCCCTGGCGGACCTTGAGGAGGATGCCCGTGGTGTTGTACTTCCCCTGGAGCCTATAGCGCCGCTGGAAGCTCTTCGCCAATTCAAGGAACGGATGGATGGAGCCTGGTGGAATCTCGTAGAACCAACTCCTGGCTTCTTAGGTCAGCGTCTCTTGGAACAGGAAACACAGGGTCGAGTCCGAGTACCTGGTTCCGTCCGTGGCGGATCGAAATTCATCGATGTGCGTGCGGGGATCCCCACTTCCGTCAAACCGGGTGATTTTGGCTGTCTTTGCGTTGAGGTCCCTTCCCCTTTCTAGTATGTGCGCTGAGAACGGGCTGACCCGGGGGGTGAACATCCCACCTTGCCCGGCGAGCTTGTCTTTCCGTAGGCGCGAGACTTCCTCCGCTAGCTCCTCCATCCTCCGGAGGATCCGGGCGTTGTCTGTCGGGGGTGCCGATTCCCCTGCAGGTGTGGGCGTGAGGACCGCCATGGGGTCGGTCCTGCCAGGCGGACATTGCTCTTCATCGGCGGTTTCTTGGATCCGTTCGTGTTGCATCTGCTGTTGGCTGACGAGCGCGTCCAGTCGTTCCTCCAGCCTCTGCCGAATCTGGCGCTCCTGATCCCTTTCGAACGCTGCCTCTCGCAGCTCCTGGAGCAGGCAGTCGACGCGTTCCTCGCCACTGCTGCTCGCCCCTAGCTCCATTACTTTCCGCGCCCGTGCGCCTGAGGGTGTTTCCTCGACGGGTGTATCACTGACGTTTGTCTCTTGGGTATGCATGTGGGCTTTTGGTTTGTGGTGTTTATGCGAGGTTTGCAATTTGTAAGCTTCCCACAGACGGCGCCAACTATTTCTACCGGATTACGCAGGACGTAATCTAGCAGAAGTAAGTACGAGCTCTCTTCTCACGTCCGAACGTTCGGGCTGTTCGGGTGATCAGGTGTCTTTCCTTCTTCGGGTGTTCGGGTATTCGGATGTTCGGCTCCCACTGTTAGAAGAATACAACAACAAACGGGCAGTCAGATGGTCGAGACAGGGGTGGCCTGCCTTCAATGCTCCGACGCCTAAGTTAGAAGATGTATTGGATATAATAGCCAAGCGAACGTGTGGGAAAGTGGGTTGGAGTGTTTAATGCTAGAATTGAATGTCCCCTTACCTGTAGTAAATGCCTTACCTGTAGTAAATGCCTTACCTATATAGGTGGCTGAGATTGTTGCTTACTTGTGTTCTTCGATGTGGGATAGAGCTGTTTTGTTGTCATGTAGAGCGAACATTCGGATGTGCGCCTGTCGGGCGCGTGCGCGCTCGGATGGGGTCGGTCTTGCGGGCGAAGTTGTAGCCTACCTGGTGGTCTTTCGAGTGGTTAGGTAGGTGTTGATCACCTGCTTAATTGGATAAGTATGTTTAATTAACAAACTAATGTTGCTATACTAACAAATATAAGTAAATGTTTATGACGTTTACTGATTACAGGTACTTGCATTATAACAGTGATTCTTATTACATAGTTAAAGTTCAATATATATTTCCTAAAATCTGAATATCATAACTGATAGTCTATACTTTCAGCTGACACAAACTAAAATAGCAAAGAATTGAATATTCTCAATCAGAATCGATAAGCATATTTAGGTATAGCAAAAACATGTAAAGCAGTGGAAACATGTGTATAGCAAAGAATTGGAACATAATTATCGATCAGAACCAGTAAGCATTTACAAAATCGTACAGCAATTCAACACTGACTGACTTCATCAGATTTCAAAAACACATACCTCTCCAGGAAACATCCTCCTCTTAAATGTGAAATACCTTTCTGCTTCACTCGAAGTAGTCAATCTTTGGATAACAACTCTTCGTTTAAACTGGTCCGATCAAATCTAAACTCAAATTAACATAAGATTTTGATAAATGCATACATAGGAACAATCAATTCAAATTGACCTTAATTTTTTTTGATGAGTCAAATTGACCTTAATTGATTCATTGACACAAATAGTCAATTAGGATATCCCAAACAAACGTAAGATCGATCCAGTTAATTACAAGCTCAAACGAGACACACCTCCGTGTTGATCGTCAGCCAATTGTGAACCTCGATATCGTACTCTTTGAGCTTCTCAATCTCAACATCCCCCATGGCTCGAACTCTCTCCTTCTGATTCTGGTTCAAATCACTCTGAGAAACCTATAATTCGGACAAATTAAATCATATATATATGAGATCCCAACATGTAAATAATTTCATTTCAAACATCATTATAGAACAATCGATCGATTGAGCGAGCGAGCGAGCGGAGTCACTAATTAACCTCGTTGATGAGGCGTTGTAGCTTCCGCATACGGGGTCGCATCAGCACCAGAGTATCGTCGATCCTAGGATTCAGGTCGATTGATGGGTCAAATTTCCCTCCTTATTTGGAGGAGAGCAAATTGTCTTATGCCTATCAATCTACTGTGAGGCAAGTTGATGCAGCAAATATTGAAATACAAGAGAGCCTATACATATAGGCTTGTGGGTGGCTGCAAACTTTGACAAAATGGAAGAGAAGGCATTAATGTGGCATGGAAACATTGAGCTTGAAATGAGGAAGACAAGTTGAATATCAAGCAAATGATGGACGTGCATGCATGAAATGCATGAATACATTTGCCTATATAAAAGCATGTTGCTATGGAGCAAAATGAGAGAGAAGAATCGGAGGGAGTTCACCACCTTGTGAGTTATCAAGAGTGAGATAGAAGCAAGCCAGAGAGTTATATATCAAGAGTGTGAGATAGAGAGAAATACTCCAAGAAGAAAGTAGAAAGAAAACTCCAAGTAGAGAGTTTGTGTGTGTAGCAAAATAAAGTGAGTGTGAGAGTGTATCACTTCAAGTGTGTCTTGAAGTAGTGTTTCCCTCAGTGTAACCTTTAATCATATAGTAGATGTTCTTTGTTGTTGCTGCCCCGTGGATGTAGGCATTTTGCCGAACCACGTTAATTCCCGGTGTTCTCTATCATTTCATTTCCGCTTGTGGTTGTGAGTTTATTTCCGATTCCATTCTACAGCTTATTCTTCCGCATTCTCTAACAAGTCGGAGAAGCTCACCTCATCCATAGCTCAAATTCTAGGGTTTCAAAGGGAGAGAAAAAGCTAGTAGAGTTTCTGTTAAGCGAGCAATGCTCAAACTGAGAGGTTGATACAAATATATTTACTTGCCCCGCGGGAGATGTACGGGAAATTTGTATTTAAAAATTTGTTTAAATTTTGGTCCTCGCTCAAATCATAAATTTCAAATGCATCCTTGGGCTATAATCAAAGAGTAAGTCGGTATCACATAGTCCAAAGCCCACAAATATTTCCCCCAGCAGCCCAAAACATAGTCCACTGACTCCACTGGCATCTTTTTTTTTTCTCTCTTTTTTTATTCTTTAATTTGACTTGAAGTGTTTTGCTTTAATTCTTTCCTTTTTTCCATAGATTGACCGCGAACGAATTATAAATAAGCATCTCTTTCGATTACAAAATATCATTACTCATGGGTGATTTGTAGTCTAGTGATAATAATCCATATTGTTTATCGGTGAGTTGTAGTCCAGTGATAGTAACCATACTGTGATCCGAATCTCATCAGACAGTATGTCCAATCCTTTTGAAGAACTTCGGGCGATCTACACAACACGTTACAATACATTCAGTACCCTAATTCAATGGAATACAAGCACCAATTTATCATCCATGCTCGACAAGCAACACCTTCGAATCACATTTAATCTCTACAGGTCAACCGATACCTATTATCTTGAAGGACGGCGTGTTTATCGTACTGGCCAGTTTTATACTCCAGAAAAGCTCTAAACTCAACGGACCATAGTACGTCGACGACGTCGACGTTCGGATCTAGGGCGTGACATAGAAAAGATCACCAGGAAGATTGGTAAGGTCCTTGGAATCATGGAGGTTCCAGGGTTACTTGAAGAGCAGTCAAACATTGTCACCAAAATAACTGGGTTGTTAACAACTATGTTCCAACAGAGTCCTGGACATTATTATTGTGTTAACGTAGACATACACCACACCGCTATCGATGTGTTTGATTGGAGCAATTTGATGCCATTCTTGAGAAGGCTCAATAGTGCTTCAGGACCCAAACCATCCATCATCGACAACTTGGAGAAAGTGAGAGTCAAGTATTTGGAACTAAGGAACGATCGTAGTTGTGCTATTTGTAAGGACGAATTTGAATTTGAGGAGGAGGATGGTGGTACTGAAGTTATTCGCTTGCATTGCTTACACCATTATCATGAACATTGCATTGTTCTGTGGTTGAAGGTCAATCGGGAATGCCCTTTGTGCCGATTTGCGATGCCGTGTGAGGAAGAAGAGCCACCACAAATCCAACACCAAGCCAACAGTCACAAGAGGCTAACCCAGCTAGTCCACAACCGTATTTATGTTCGTCATGAATCTGAACTCTACAGTCTATCCCGTAGTGAGCAAGACATGTACAATGACATTAGGGCTGGATTCGGTTGGTATACCAACTTAAATTAACAATACCATGTACCAACCAACTTATGATTGGTAGGAAAAATGTTCTACCAATACCAACCATCGAAGTTGGTATACCAACTTCGTTGGTACGGTTGGTATTCGGTTGGTACGGTTGGTAATGGGCCTCTACCAGCTTATGATTGTGGCCCAAAAATAAAGGCCCAACAGAAAAAGCCCATCATCATTTATCACTTTGTTGTGATTTTCATGTTTCATCTGGACAACAAAATTA
Source organism: Geum urbanum (assembly GCA_946800695.1). Lineage (NCBI taxonomy): Eukaryota > Viridiplantae > Streptophyta > Magnoliopsida > Rosales > Rosaceae > Geum > Geum urbanum. The sequence goes on along the minus strand of OX327012.1, from coordinate 48,605,453 downwards.
ATTCAAAAAACTTATCAAATGAGCGAATCAATAATGCAATACAAGTTTACAATATTACATCACATCACACCATCCCACAACTAAAGTGAAGCAAAAATCAAGTTCAAATTCAAGCAAACCCAACATAAACAAAGAAACATTTAGGTATTTTAGGAATTTTACTATTTTACCCTAAAACATGGTACGGTACGGTAGTACCAAGTTTGTAAAAGTTTGTACCGAGTACCTACCAACATTGCAATAGTGGTACGGTAGTACTGTACCAACAGTTCGGTTACCAACTTTTCGGTATACCAACATAATTGGTACGGTTGGTACATGGTTGGTACGGTTGGAAAATAGTTAAATTGCCAGCCCTAAATGACATAGTACTTGGTCTCGTTGTCTCTTTTTTCATGTTTCTCTTTGTGTTTTTCCGTTTTTTGGCCTAGAGATCGATATGGAAAGTAGTTGGCATTCAGACTGTTCCAAGGGTCTAGGGTTTCATCAAACAGTACCTGAACTTTTATGATGGAATAAGTCGCAACATATATCGTTTTTGAGTCGAGGTCAAAAGTTGGAGTATGATTATAATTTTTATAAAATTGAGATATGAATATTTAGAATGAGCAACAATCCAGTTTCTACGATCACACGTATATCGAATGTTCTTTCAACGTTACAGGTTGAAGCATTTACTTTCCGAACTTGTCAAACAAGTAGAGGAAATTTCAATAAAATCTGGAACATATTTTAACCCTTATCTTCACTTGACGAGCCGACTGTTTTATATTGATGATGTTAAAATATTGCTTGCCAAACAAGGTAGCCTATCATGTCCGACAAACTCATGAAATCAAACATTGAGAGAAGGTAGTAAAATCTATGTAAAGGCTCACCCTTGATCTACCTGGTACCAAAGTAACTAAGCCATTACTTGTAGAGGAAGAGATGGAGGGAGAAATGGAAGTTAAACTACACGGTACGCGGGCTAGTACTTTCTCGAAGAGAGTAGAATTGGCCCTCAGACTCAAAGGAATGCCTTACGAGTACATAGAAGAAGATCTGAGCAACAAGAGCCGGTTGCTCTTGGAGTACAATCCAGTTCATAAGAAGGTCCCTGTACTTGTCCACAATGGAAAACCTCTAGCCGAGTCTTACGTCATCCTTGAATACATCGACGAAACTTGGAATATGACTGCTCTGAAACTGTTTACCGAAGATCCTTATGGAAGAGCCAAGGTTCGATTCTGGGCTAGCTTCATCCAACAGTTGAGACAACGACACTTGTTGAAGCACTGCAACCATCCGAGCTTTCGAAACGCTTTCTTATAATGTGTTTGTCTTGTGGATACAGATGTTTGAGAGCCTGAGCCGAGTGTTGACGAGCCAGGGTGAAGCACAAGAGTAAGCCTTGGAGGAACTGTTTGAGAGACTTGGAGTTTTCGGAGGAATGAAGGACTATCTTTCGGGAGATGGTGGTTCTTTCACTAATGGTGAGAATTTGGGAGTGCTAGACATATTGATAGTTGCAAAGTTCGGCCCTCTCGAAGTTCATGAAGAAGTTTTTGGCATCTAAACCATTGACCCAAAAAGGAATCCATTACTGTTCTCATGGATTGCAGCACCGAATGGACATCCATTGGTGAGAGCTATAAAGCCTCCTCATGACAAGCTTGTCCAGCGCTTTCAATTTATTAAACGAACAAGTCATGCTAGAGAACATTAGTCTATCACATTATGCAGTTGCTGACAGACTTACCTGGTCAAGTGAGTCTGGCATCTTGCTTTCTGGGTTTTCACTATCAAATGTCTCACAATCATCGAATGGTGCTTGTAATAATGCCTCCTGGCACGTAGTATTGTTGTATCTGTTTTTTCATAAGAAACCAATATATAGCAGCACATAAGGTATACAGCAAACACTTGGAAACATGATCACGGTGATATAATTCTCAAAAAGCTGAATGAATTATAGAATGTATATGTTGGAAGTACACTGTCAACGAAGAATCTCGTTCAAATTTTACCAAAAGTTGACAACATATACTGTTCCAAATGAAACACAAAATTCTCGGATGCAGATCGGCAGATACAGAAACATTAACTATGACATCTAGCTCTTTGATGCGGCCCTTTCTTTTGTCTTCTGGATCTTCAACACCTTCTTCACTATCTTCTGCTCTTCCACCAAAAAGGCTCGGATTATCCTGCAAAATCAGAAGCCATCAGTTGTAATCTCATAGATTCATGAAGGTTGCCTATACACAAATTGCTAGATGTGCATACCTTTCTCTAACAGCTCCACCAGACAAAACACCACCATAGGCACGATTCACACTTTCACAGTCCTCCTGTTCCTTGATAGTCTAGACCTCTTATATTCAGCAGGTCTCAAGTGAAGAATCTGCAGATAGCATTTGGTAAGACTGAGAACTAACAAAGGGCTGAGGGTGCCATGAAACAAGGCAGACAACTATCCACAGAATTTCTAGATGACAAAATTTTGCTGACAAAATCTGTAATCACAACACGGTGAAGCATAAAATTGAGAATAAATCATAGTTCTAAAGTCTAAACTATAAACATACTCCTTGGATTCTCTTTCCAGTTACAGGACACTTGGGTCCACTTGCTCTCTTCTTGGTGGTCTGATACACAAGCTTCCCACCTAGATATAGATTATATCCCAAAAATCGGTAAAAACCCATCAGCATGAAGCTCAATAGTAACAACAGAATGAATAGATCATGATTCCATATGTAACTAGTATCTACAACTTGCACGAAACAACAAATTAAGTTCAATATGAATTGCGAAACCATCATTTCTTTCACAGATCCAACTCAGAAACATCTAATGTAACAATCGGATATGAAAAAAAGAAAAAAAACACATCACAAGTCAAAAATCAACATCAATCTCATGTAGAAAAGCAATTCACTTTCACAATTAAGAAGCTTCAAACTCAAACTAAGCAACCTCTCCTTTACAATCACATGTAGTTTTTATCGTGAGTTTGCTAGATTGCATATCCAGAACTTCATTAGTTCACTCAAATCAGTATACCACTAAGCTCTACTTATCACATTAAATTCATCCAAAACCCAACTCTATACTACTAAGTTCTACTCTGTAATACAAGATTAACCTAACAAAATTTGAAGTACGAAAATCACACTAAGCTAGACAAAGTTTGGATTTTTACTACCAAAGATTGAAACTTTAATTCAAATGTGATTAGTAAAAGAAGTACCGGGAGTTTTGACGATTCGGTGTTGGTTTGACTTGGTCGCATGGCTATGGCGCGAACAGTATGTTAGCCTCTGCACCATTTTCGACCTGCTCTGTCTTTCTCTCTTACTCTGTTTTGGGGCTTGTGAGAGAGAGAGCTAAAGAGACTCGCTTGGCCCTAGGATCAACGGCCATCATGTACTCTGATCCAACGGTTAAAGATTAAACCACGTGGTTTAAACTTTTAAACAAAAATGTGTCCCATATATATATATATATATATATATATATTAATTAAGGAAACAGTATTTACGGAAGTTACAAAGTAGAACTTTCAAAATATCAAAATTTGTCCTTCCTCAAGTTTACGATTTCTGATCTAATAAAAAGGGCTAGAAAAGGAAGAAGAAAAAATAAGACACGTGTAAGAGAAATGGAGGGAAACGTCAACATCAGAGAAAGCAGTTATCCGAGATAGAAAAGGGAGGATAATAAACAGACGAAGGTTAAAGGAGAAAAATTGAAAAGAAGGGAACGATCGGCTTAGCACGACTCGGTATCGAAACCGCCATGGAGCACACGAACAGTCGGAACTAACGTGAGAGTTTGATTCGAGTCCATATATATATGCGCTGATAACTAATCATGGTTTTTCTAATTCGTTGTGTTGGAACTGACCAGTGACCACCTAATTTGTTTGATTATTGAATGTTGATTGATGCAGGAGTTGATCGGAGTGATTATATGGACTCAGAGTTCAGATCTCGTTCTCTTAAACGAATTTATTAACTGGTTGGTTTTGATTTTCGTTTTGATAGAGATGAGAAATCGAATTCCAGATTTCCAGTTAACCTCCATATCCGTGTATCTTGGAAAACTGATCGTTTGTAGTTAACCTCCCATCTTCAAAAACCATTCCAGTTGTAGTTACCCATTGTCCTCCGATTGGGTACTGTTTTTTTTTTATTATTATTTTGAGTCTTTCAATTAGATACACTGAAACAAAGGGCTCTACTTTTTGTTCTGTGAATCAATGGTTCAATATGGTTTTGATTATAACTGTAATTTGTTTTGCAAGTAAGGTGACTTATTATTAGAATTATGTTTCAAGAAGAATTCAATAATTTCATTCATCTTAATTTTGGGTTTAATAAAGATGTACAAGTGGTATTCTAATAAGAAAAAATATTTACATTCTTATTACATCTATACAACTTTAATTCTAATTGCAAAAGAATATTCACAATAATATATTTTCCAACACTCCCCCTCAAGTTGGTGCATAGATGTCAATCATGCCCAACTTGTCAATCCAAATTGCAAATGCATGGTGTGACAATCCCTTAGTGAGTACATCCGCCAATTGTTCTTCAGTAGCTACAAAGGGAAAACGTATATTTTTCTTATCAAGATGATCCTTGTTAAAATGTCTATCGACCTCCACATGCTTGGTTCGGTCATGCTGTACATGATTATGAACAATTTCAATTGTAGCAGTGTTGTCACAATGCAAATTCATGGCCTTATGGAGCTTGAAAACTAGCTCCTTCAATATATTCTGAATCCATAACAGTTCACACACTCTTTTTTCATTCCTCGGTATTCAGCTTCAGCACTAGAACGAACAATCACATTTTACTTCTTACTACGCCAAGTTACTAAACTCCCACCAATAAAGGTGAAATAACCAGAAGTGGATGCCTTATTAGTCTTATCTTCTGCCCAATTGATATCAGAATAACCTATAATTCCAAACTCATCAACCTTTGAAAATAGGAGGCCTTTATCTGTTGCAGACTTCAAACATACGAGAATACGCATCACAACATCTATATGTTCTTCACTTGGATCATGCATGAACTGACTCACAACACTTACAACATATGTAATATCAAGCCTAGTATGTGATAAATAGATCAATCTTCCTACTAACCTCTGGTAGCTGCCTTTATTTTTTAGAACTTGACTAGGACACAACTCCAACTTGTGATTCATCTCAATAGGAGTATTATCGGGTTTACAATCCAACATTCTTGTTTCAACAAGAAGATCAAGCACATACTTTCATTGTGACAAGGTGATTACCAACTTAGATCTCACAACTTCAATTCTCAAAAAATATTTCAGTGGACCTAAATCCTTCATCTCAAATTCTTGGGATAACTGCTTCTTCAAATCTTCCATCTCAGCTAGATCATCACCTATATCAACCATGTCATCCACATATACAATCAAAGTTGTAATCTTACCCCTCTTGCATTTAATGAACAAGGTATGATCAGAGTTCTTCTGCCGATATCCAAACTTCTTCATGGCTCCAGAAAATCTCTCAAACCAAGCTCTAGGAGATTACTTCAATCCATACAATGGCTTCTTCAATCTGCATAATTTTTCAACGTCACATGGCTTATAGTTAACACCTGGAGGAATATCCATATACACTTCTTCTTATAAATCTCCATTCAGGAAGGCATTCTTCACATCAAATTGGCTCAATGGCTAGTCATGTCAAGTTGCTAAGGCTATGAAGATGCGTACAGTGTGGATCTTTGCTACTGGAGCGAATGTCTCTTGATAATCCACTCTATATTGCTGAGTGTAGCCTTTTGCAACTAGATGAGTTTTATATCGATCAATGTTTCCATATGCCTTCAGCTTCACCGCATATACTCATCTACATCCAACTATCTTCTTTTCAGGTGGGGCAGGAACAAGCTCCCATGTTCCATTCTTTTGTAGGGATTCTAATTCTTCATTCATAGTTTGCTTCTACTTTGAATCCGCCAAGGCATTCTGCACATCGTTGTGAATATATACTGTAGATAATTAATTGACAACAAATACATGTGATCCAGACAACCTATAGTGAGATACAAAGCTAGCAATATAATATTTGGTTTTGGCTTCTATGGTTGGTTCATATTATTTATTTGGAACCCCTTTTGTTTCCCGTTGTGACCTCCTAGGCACACTAACTTCTATACTACCCAAATCATTGGTATCAATACGTACCTCAAGAGACACATTCCGGGAAGACTCTTCAGTTGATGGAATAGAATGGGGGTCTTCATGAGATCTCAATTTAGAAGAAGGTTGTGACGTTTCAGCTTCAGGTTCAGTCTTCGATGGGTCGAGGGTATCCTTCGATCCATCGAAGGTTTCTCCTGACTTTGTTTCAAATGCAAGCTTCGATCCATCGATACATTGAAGAATGTTCCCGGGTTCGTCTCCGCTCTAGTCCTTGATGGATTGAGAATATCCTTCGATTCATCGAATGAGGCTCTCGGGTTCGTCTCCTGTGCAGGTTTCGATGGATCGAGAGTTTCCTTCGATCCATCGAAGGAGGCTCTCGGGTCTTTGACTGAAATTCCAGCACTTCAAACCTCTTTTCCAAGTTTTCCATTTCTTCAAGTTCTGGTATGTTCAAAGGATTTCCTTCACATCTACTGCTCTCCCCTTGAAGGGAAGATTCTGAAACTCCCCCTAAGTAATAAGGGTCAAATTCACGGAATGAAACATCCAGAGACACATGCATCTTGTTCAAAACTGGATCATAACATTGGTAACATCTTTGGAATTCAGCATATCCAACAAACACACACTTCATAGCACAAGCATCAAGCTTCCTTTGCAACTGTTTGTTAATATGAATATACACAGTACACCCAAAGACTCTTGGTTCCATATTTGGCAAAGATGGTGCCTTCAACAGTTCATGCAACTTCTGATATTGCAACTGTTTGTTAATGTGAACATACACAGTACACTCAAAGACTCTTGGTTCCATATTTAGCAAAGATAGTGCCTTCAACAGTTCATGCAACTTGTGATATGGATTTTGGAACTCAATCACACGAAAGGGGGTGCGATTGATTACATATGCAGTAGAATACAAGGCTTCTCCTCATAGATTTGTAGGGACAATAATCATACTACGTCGGGATATTCATAAAGCCGGAACCTGTTAATCGGCACAATAATCATCTGACACGGCCCGCTAACTCAAAATCTTGAAAACACGATTAAAATTACTATGTACTCGTCAATATTGAATAGCTAAGCTCATAATCCTACGAGCAATAATGTCGAGAATCTCGCATTCTCGAATTACATATTTTCTGACTAAAAACGTACTTAATCAAATTTCGAATTCAGTTTCTTGCATTCCTTCATTATAACTAAATTTTAGAGTCACAACATAAATTTCAAATATCGAGCGACTCGAATTTAAATTGATAATTGGATCGTCCGTTAATAATATCATGAAATCAATTAATTATTATATGATTAAATACACGTCTAAATTATTCAAGTCCAGATCCAAACAAGAATCTTACCATTGCATTCGTCACGAAATTCTGAGCGGAACGACATAAGATTTGGTCAAAAGTTCCACCTCACCGGAACTCTGCCGCGAATAGCAGCGCATGGGGCCACACACCACCACCGGCGGTGGCCGAAATCCAATCGTCACCGATGCCTGCAAACCATACATCAAAACAAACATCTAATCAAGCCCAACGAATTTCACAACACAACTCACATCAAATTCTGGCCGAAAATCGTCAAAATTATACCTTGAAATTTCGAAATCCTCCCGGATTACAAATTGACCGATCTCCGGCGCCCGACAATGGCAGGACCCGAGACCGGTCAGGTTTGATTCATGGGGGAGCAAGCTTCAAAACATTTATAGTCATGATACCCATCACCGGCCAATTTGTCGTCGTCGTCGCAGTGAAGTTTAGCACGAAACCGACCGATTTTCTTCACCTCGATTCGTCGTCCTCCAGCCACCAACGCCAGAGATGTTTCAACCAAACGATAGAGGAGGTCGAGCCCAAAAATTCCCAACCAGTTTCACGACCAAAGGTGGTAGGAAACCGCCATGCCGTCGTCGTCGCCCACGGTGGCGAAACTGGGTCGGTAAGCCCGGTCAACGCGGGTCAACCCGGGTTTCCAAAAATGGAAACTTTTGACTTTTCCAAAATGAAAACCCATATTTATACTCGCGATTTTGCGATAAAACGTTTTCAATAATTTCTGTAAAATTGCTGCTGACCATAACTTCTTCATCGTAACTCCGATTTCAACACTTGAAGTGGCTACGAAATCGTATCGACAAACTCTACAACCTTATCCAAAAAAATTTCTCAAAAGACATAATTGATAATTTCTCAATAAATTGTTAGCAAAAGTTACCAACGGTAAAAATTAATTATCATCGACGATTAACATAATTAATTAGTAACTAACCGCGTAAGTTTCGATTATCGCGTAATATTGTTCCAAGTCATAACAGAGACATATCAAGCTTTGGCCCTAAAACGAGGGGTATGAAGAAGGTGTCGCCCAAGAAGTCTACAATTCATTTACTGGTTGATATGGATGTTGAGGCGTTGTGTCGTAGCGCGGAGCAATAGAGGAGGCTCTTAGCTAATTAAGGAGTGGTGCACTCTTAAGTTTGACAGTTACTTGTGCTACTCTAGTTTATTAGTCTAGGGTCTGAGTGATATATAGTTAAACCAGGTGTAGTGGTACCATAGAATTTTTATCTTTAACATGCCGAGTAATCCGATGGAATTTTGTATTACTACCAACTTTGTTCCTATAGTGGATAAAATTTTGCGCCTCTCAAAAAAATAAAAAATAAAATAGCAGGGAGACATACAACCTAAACCCAATATTACAATAAACTCATATAGATTATCTCGAATACTAATAAGATACCCTACAATAACTATGTAAACAACTATGCACCAATTAACAGCAAATAACTCCTTAATGGTCATTCTATCTATTTTGAGGTAATGGCGACAAATCGAAAAAGAAAATCGGCTTTCCCAGTGAAAGCAATGCATCAGTACTTGTTTTTTAACAACTTTCCCAATCTGCTACTAACAAGTGTCAACACTTCTTCTCATCCCACTACTAGGTGGGAGCAACCACTTGATTAGAGCTCGCCACTAACATAGAGCCAATAGGACACTGAGAGTGCACACACAGGCAGATTGCCCTAGATCGCCCGACATACCCTACTACATAGGGATTTATTTGCAACATAAAAACAAACAGCAAAAAACTAACAAAAAGAAAACACTTTGGGCCTAGAGTTAGTTCACATGCCCAACTAGGACTTGGCCCAACCTCACTATAAACGATGCAGCCCCAAGTTGATTGCCCTCAACCTAGCATCATCTCGTGAGCTGCCGTTTCATCTCCCTGACCACCGTCGAGTTCATCTTTGGCTAACCAGAACCAATTGCCCTGAACTCGTGAGAGGTAGTGCCCAAAACGACGTCGAACTGAGTTGCTAAGCCCATATTGGACAAAAATAGGACCATTCCTCCCCGTCGGTTCACAATTGACCCATTCACGCTGGACTCGGAGTGAAAGCCAACAACTCTGTGCAACGACCAAATCCCTCGTCTCCGCCGTTTCACACCGCCATTTGCTGGAATAGAATGAATGTGTCACTGAAACTCGAGCCTCCAAACCTGGATCCACATTGCCCTACCTTCTACCAAGACTCAATCCTAGACCCCCAAACAGATCCACATGTCGGGACAAGAACGCCCGTCCAGCAGCACTCGCGACGTGGCCCGAGGCCATCGCCCACGAGACGAGCCGCCGGACGAATGAGCGCTGCAAACCCTAACGACAAACTTTTTTTTCCTCACGCGTGAGGCACGTTCTAAAACTTTTACTTTTTTCCAATGTGTCCCTATATTGTGTGCCTAAAAATCATAACACAACATATGCGAAAGTTTAAGTAGTAAAGTTAAATCTATTGTTATTTTTTACTAAAAAGTTAAATGTAGTTCATTATTTTTTTAACTTTAACTTTAGCAGTGATAGTTATTCTAAAGTTAAAAATTAAATATATAGTGTTAAATTAACTAGAGATTTGGCCAAAATTTATATATGACTTTATTTGTAGTTACTGTGTTGGGGCTAATTTTAGCTATAAATTTTAAAAATTTAGGTTTTAGATACTTTGTTGAAGATGCCACAACATATGTGAAAGCTTAAGTCACTATATGTCACTCATATTAGTAAGCTTTATATGGCATGCTTCAAACTTTAAATTCCTTTGAATACTAGATGATTGAGATGGTAAAGAAAATTTGAAGAAGTACACATTCTTAACTAAATCGAATTTCACAAATGTTGCTAATAGGAATTCAAACATGAAGAGTTCTGTTTTATCAAGATCATACGATTCATCTCTAAATTTTGTTAAGCTTAAAGATTCGTTCGTGTCAAAATTTCATGTTATACAGATTTTACAGATCAACTACAAAAATTGCGGCCGGAGAATAAGCTTAAAAAAGTTCAGGTGTTTTACAGATTTTTCATTTGTGTCAAAACACAAATGAAGTTCAGGTATTTTGGAAATGAAGTTTCGTTTTATAAAGTTCATACGATCATCTCTAAAATTTGTTAAGCTTAGAGATTTACTCGTGTCAAAATTTCATGTCAGACAGACTTTACCGATCAACTACAAAAAAATTAATAGATTGAAATTTAACTCTAATAGTTATTTAAGAGAGAGTTGTACATTTAACATTTTTACTAACTTCACAATTAACTATTGTCTAGCTATAACTTCTTGTTTTTCTAAGCTTCTTATGACTCTTTTTTTAGCCCTAGGACTTTGGCGGCGCTAGCAAACTTTTGCCTTCGTCAAGCAGTTTCTCCGCTTCTTTGTCGTCACCTCCGAGTGATGTAGTACCATGGGTTTCACTCACCCTTCTTTGTCGCTCTCAGGCGTTGCACCAGCTCTGGCTCTTTTCTTGCCATGTTGCAGAGTTTCAAAAGTAGCGGTTATGGGTTGCTGTCATCGGAACCATGGCCTCTGGTTCTCGATTCGGATCGGCCGGACAGGGCAAGACTAAAGGCGTCGACAGAGAGATGGTCTCGTCACTTGGGATTTGGGTCCGTTCCAATACGTTCGTGCTGGTTGGGATCTGAAGACAACACGTTGATGATGACGGGTGCTCCGTCATGGTTTCAAGTTGGCCCGCGGAAGTGCAGTGGCGTAGTGCCTTCGTTTAAAGTCAGGAAAGATGGTTTCAATTGGTGGATGTGTCGTTCTAGGGTTACGACTTGGTGCTTAGAGTCGTCGGCGAGGGTGGTTGTGATTGTCGGCGATGAGTTCGAGGAGATATTGTGCTTTTGTCGTGCGCTGTTTCCGTTGTTGCACGATGCGGTGTCAACGAGTTGGTGTCGGCGTCCTTCGAGAGGACTCCTTGGGCTGGGGGTTGATTTGTTAACTCTAGGTTAAAGTAGATTAGGCTTAGGCATCATAAACTTGCTTGGACCTCGGTGAAATGGGTCTAAGGCTTCGGTGTCACTATTTTGCAGACGTATTTGGGATCCCGGAATTTTCCTTGGACTTTTAGCTTCTCCTATGACAGCTTGGCGAGGAGATTTATTTTCAATTTCAGCACTTAGTTTCAGCTATGGTTTGCCTTTGTTATTGATTTTTTAGTCTTGTATTGGCATAAGCTTTTCTTTGCTTTGAACTTACAGTTGATCCCGGAATAGGTAATGCACCGTCCCGGGATCCGTTACGTCATTGGTTACGAACTTTGAACTTATTGTTAGGTTTCAGATATTTGGTTAGGGGTAACAACGTTGTTGTTACGTTTAACTAGACTACGGCTTATTTCTCTCGGTGCCCTTCAATATGTAGTCGTGGTTGTATTCGATTATACTTTTCCCTTAATGAGAAGTGACGTCTCACACGATTCTTCAGGAAAATAAATTTATTGTCTAGCTAATTGTGATTTTTTTTATAATTCATAATTGTGGTTTTTTACTTTATTAGGAACAAAAAGTTTCAGTTCGATTATTTAGTTATTACAGTCATTTATTACGGTCAGAACATAATTATTTTTGAGTCATTTTGAATTTTTTATATCTTTTTTTAAGTTGATAAGGGTGAAAATTAAAAAAATAATTTAATTTTTAATTAAATCTATAGTGAAATATAACTTAAAATTTAACAATAAGTTAAATTTAATTTTTATTTAATGTAATCGTTGGGGCATTGTTTTGTCAAATTTTACCCCAATTTTTTTTTTTAAATTGGATGTATGCTCTTACAGTCCTGTAAAAACGAAACCGCGAAAAAGCTTAAACCTGTGAACAAAATGGAGTTACAGAAACAACGATGAACACCGCCGAACACATCTGCCTCTCTCTATTAACCAAATGCAACTCCCTCAAAACCTTAAAGCAAATCCACGCTTTCACCCACAAGATCGGTCTCGCCGCCGACCCCATTATCTCCGGCAAGCTGCTCCTCCACTCCGCCGTCACACTCTCCTCCGACGCTCTCGACTACGCTCGCCGTCTCTTCCTCCATTTCCCCAACAATCAAGATTCCTTCATGTACAACACTCTCATCCGCGGCCTCGCCGACTCCGAATCCCCACAAGATGCACTGCACGTGTTCGACGAAATGCGGAGCAAGAGTGTGCCCATTGATAGTTTCTCTTTCGCTTTCGCGATTAAGGCGGCGGCGAGTTGCCGGAGTTTGAGAGGCGGGAGGCGGCTGCATTGTAGCGCTTTGAAATGTGGTCTGGAACAACATATGTTTGTGGGGACCACTTTGATTAGTATGTATGGTGAATGCGGGCGAGTTGAGTTTGCGCGGAAGGTGTTCGTTGAAATGCGTGAAAGGAATGTGGTGGCGTGGAATGCGGTGCTGAATGCGTGTTTTCAGTGCGGGGATGTGGGAGATGCGGAGGAGGTGTTTGGTGAAATGCCGGTGAAGGATTCGACGTCGTGGAATATTGTGGTTGGCGGGTACGTGAAGGCGGAGGAGTTTGAGCTGGCGAGGGAGGCGTTTTGGAGGATGCCGGTGAAGGATGTTGTGTCGTGGAGTACTATGATTGTCGGATTTGCGCAGAAGGGTTGTTTTGGTGAGGCGTTTGGGTTTTTCAGGGAGTTAAAGCGGGAGGGAGTGAGGCCAAATGAGGCAAGCTTGACGGGAGTGCTGTCTGCGTGTGCGCAAGCTGGAGCGTTCGAGTTTGGTAAAGTTGTGCATGGTTTGGTGGAGAAGGGTGGATTTCTTTCGATGGTTTCAGTCAACAATGCGCTACTGGATACGTACTCTAAGTGTGGAAATGTGGGGATGACACGGTTGGTCTTTGAAAGAATGCCGGAGAGAAAGAGTGTTGTTTCTTGGACTTCGATGATAGCGGCACTTGCAATGCATGGTTTTGGTAGAGAAGCAATACAAGTTTTCCGTGAGATGGAAGTGTCTGGAGTTAGGCCTGATGGGATCACATTCATTTCAGTATTGTATGCTTGTAGTCACGCTGGATTGATTAATGAAGGATGCGGATATTTCTCTAAGATGAAAGAAATATATGGTATAGAACCAGCTGTTGAACATTATGGTTGTATGGTAGACCTATATGGTCGAGCAGGGAAACTTCAGAAAGCCTACGAGTTTGTGTGTCAATTGCCAATATCTCCAAATGCTATTATTTGGCGAACTCTACTCGGGGCTTGTAGCATTCATGGCAACGTTGAGTTGGCAGAGCAAGTGAAGGAGAATCTTTCCAAACTTGACCCTGACAATTCGTCCGACCATGTTCTTTTGTCCAATGTATATGCTGTGGCAGGGAAGTGGAAAGATGTTGCTGCTCTAAGAAGATCAATGGCTGACCAGAAAATCAAGAAAACTCCAGGTTGGAGCGTGATTGAAGTTGACAAGGTCATGTATAGTTTTATGGCGGGTGATAAATCGAGTAAGATTGCGCAAGAGGCTTATGAGAAGTTAAGCGAGATAATGTTGAAAGTTTGTGGAAGTTATTTTCCGGAGATTGGAAGTGTTTTGCATGACATAGAAGAAGAGGATAAAGAAGGTTCAATGTTCAGCCATAGCGAGAAACTTGCCGTAGCTTTTGGGTTGGCGAGATTGGCAGAAGGAAGGATGATAAGAATTGTGAAGAATTTACGGATTTGTAGAGACTGTCATACAGTGATGAAACAGATCTCTAAGGTCTATAGATCAGAGATAGTAGTGAGAGACAGAAGCCGTTTTCACTCCTTCAAAGATGGCTCTTGTTCATGCAACGACTACTGGTGACTGACAAAGTAGTGAAGTACTCAATTAATTATCTGCTTTTACTTTTTACTTATTACCATTGCCAAGTTACCACTTACCAAATCACAGAGGTCAATGACATGATATGAAAAAGGCAATGATTTACTGCTGGAACTATTGACACATAATTTCATCTGGTTCTCAGAATCCCAGCAGAAAAATCTCAGTAAAAACCAGTGGTCAACATCTTCCTCCTCTCAACTTGAAGCTCCCAAAGACCCTGATACTATTTTCTCTCTTCATTTCTGCACCAAATCCATGGCCTTCTCTGCTGCCTTCTACACATCTTCACAGCCGTCATTGACTCTTTATTGCAGAACACGTAAACCGAAGTTCTCTCAGACTGCATGCTTCCACAGAACCTTACGGTGAGGGCTTCAACCACTTTGGACTACTCCAAGCTCTCTGTGGACGACAACTCTTCAGCTCCATTAAAGGTCAGGAACCCAGTTGCACCTTTTCTTGTACAGAATTTCAAAGTGCTTCCTTTTTTCACTTCGTTATGCACGTGGATCTTAAAGGTTAAGTCTTGATTGTGGCCTCTATACTCCCACAAGAGTTTGAAATTTGAATAAGGATGTATTAAGAAACTGTGAAACTTGAATGAAACTGTTGGGAATTCTGAACATTAAGAATGAGATACGAAACTACCAGGGAGAACTATGAACATTTAAGAATTAAGATCTTTTTGGAGACCCATCTTATTATGGGCGTGGAACACAAGTTGTATACTAATTCTGTAAATTTAGATCGGATAAGGATCGATTCTAACTTCTAAGTGATTCCAATTTTGTATTAGTCATTGAACCAAATTTCACCAGAACTGGATGTCTTGGAAACTAAAAAGGACAGAGGGTCTGGTGTGTGAAGAAATGTTTTAATGGAGATTTGGGAGTTCAGTTCAGTACTGCATGCTTGTCACCTTGCCTAACAAATGAACTTGTGGTGGTTTGTTTCAGACCAATAGCTGGCAATGGAAATTCAAGGACAATTCTATTAAGATATACTATGAGGAGCATGAGAAGGAGAGAGAAGGCCATTCTATGAATATCCTTATGATACCAACCATTTCTGATGTTAGCACTGTCAAAGAATGGAGATCGGTGGCGAGTACACTTGTTCAGCAAGTTGGTTCTATTAATTGGCAAGCAACTATAGTTGATTGGCCTGGTCTGGGATACTCCAATAGGCCAAAGTTGGACTCACAGCTGATCTTATGGAGAAATTTCTGGTCGACTTCATCAATGCACCTGATGGTCCTATAAGAGGCTCAGGTTCAAAGTATCTTTCTTTTGGTCATTTCCAATTGGAATTCCAGATCTGTCAAAGATTCTATCCATATCCATATTGCTGTGTCTATAATTGTGTATAGCAAGATGTGCGCTGGCCCTGTCTATCAGCATGCATATGCTGTTGAACTGTCCTAGTTATGAAGCTATGACATTGACCCCATCAGGAACTGTTTTAAGTTTTAATTTAGAAGGCTAGTCATTTCTTTTCTTTTGAATTAACTTGCTGACATACTCTTGCTACCAACCAGAAAATGATCTTGTGATATTTGGAGGAGGCCCGCAGCCACTTTAACTGTTCGGGCAGCAAAACGGGGTGCTGTGAAACCTAAAGCAATTGCTGCTACTGCACCTACCTGGGCTGGTCCGCTTCCTATAGTGTTTGGTCGAGATTCCAGCATGGAACAAAGGTATCTTAACTGAAACCCTTATAACCTGAGAGGGAAAACAAGTAGCTATTGAATTCTACCAAAATTGGTATAATAGTATGTATGATCCATTCTATACAAATCTAGTTGGTCTCTAAGATGTAAAAATATGTGTTAGATATATATGCGCAATTTTCATCATACCATATGCAAAGATACTTTTGATCAATGAATTTAAAGGTCGATTCTTTCCTTTTTTGTACTATTATCAGGTATGGACTACTTAGGGGAACCTTACAAGCGCCTGCTGTAGGCTGGACGATGTATAACTTGCTTGTTAGCAATCAGAAATCAATTGAATCTCAGTACAAATCCCACGTCTATTCAGTTCCGAACAATGTCACCCCTGGAATCGTTGAAAATAGATATGCACTGACCAAAAGGAAAGGAGTTCGCTATGTGCCTGCTGCTTTCTTGACTGGTCTTCTTGATGCTGTACAATCTCGAGAGGAATTTCTTGAACTATTTGCAGATATGGAAGACAAAAAGATACCTGTTACTGTTATCTCCACGAAAGGATCTCCCAAGCGATCAAAAGCAGAGATGGAAGCTCTCGAGGGAGCAAAGGGAGTAAGTAAGTTCATTGAGGTGCCAGGTGCTCTTCTGCCACAAAAGGAGTAGCCTGCTGTAATTGCCGAAGAGCTTTCCCTGTTCTTGCAAGAACACTTCGAATCCAAAGAATAAAGTTTGTTTCGCTTTGCTAAACATAAGAGTTTCCTGATACAACAGCTTTGTTGAATAGCTGTAATACTTGTAATGTGATCGATCAAATAGTTTTCGCTCCTAGCTAGGAACAATTGTCAGAAGAGTGTGAATCTGTAGCTCTATACAAGCATATTTCTTCTTCATCTGCTAATAATTTCAATTTCTCGGCACTGTTCTCTGCTCCTACATATGCAGATTCTTCATTTGTGTTCATTAGCACGCATGAGTTGGTGAGACTCAGAAATGAACCAACAGAAGGACAAGACGATGTGACCAATTTTTTTCGCCATTACTGGTGTGCCCGAGTTTCGTTGCAGAAGTCATTTTACGGGATCTTAAATCACAGGTCCCGTTTGTTTCAAGATTCCCATCAACTTATTACGAGTCCTTGACTGAAGTACTCTTGGTATTACGTGGAGCTAGATTATCCAAAACCTAAGCTTCCTCAGGACATGGTGATAGCTCTGTACAGTTACTTTCATTGCTCTAAATATGTACACCATCCCATCAATCACTACACAGTACACCATTACAGCTCACATACTTTTCTTGAATCATAAGGGAGAAAGACCCCCTTAACCAAACTAGACAAGTCCGTACTAAACTGATTTATGGCACTCCATTATCACAGCAAACATGTTTATAAGCTGTACATTGTAGGTCAATAACCAACTAGCTGGTAAAAAGTTATAACAAAATGGTTGTGAGCTCGAGACTTTTATTCAAATTATGATATCTGATTGCATAAACTGGGATGACCACAGTAGAACTAGAGCAACTAGGCTCAATGCATGTTACCAGTATCATATCACTCGGTATAAGAAGGGAAATTGAAATCGTACACCATTCAAACTTGCCTCTCCTCGATCCTGAGCTACGTACAAATTTTGCTATACCTTGTCCAGTTGTCCACTACGCACGTCCCAATGAACAAACGTATTATACTTAAAGAGAAATTGTAGTATATTTTAACCCATGTATGACATACATCCATCAACTTTTATAAATTAATTCTCAAAGTTGTAAAATAAATCTCTCAACTTTAATTTTATCCTAAAATTATAAAAATATTTTTGATTGACAAATTACTGCTAATGAATTAAAATTATAAGAAAAATACTCATTTTACAACTTTTTGAATAAATTTACAAGTTGCTTGATGCATAACATGCGTTAACTCATCGTAGTTTCCCCAATACTCTAATAGGTATTGTCGATGAATTGTAGTCCAGAAATACCTAAAGACTTACAATGATCATTTAAGTCACGTGTTTGAAAAAAAACGAAGGTGCGCCACCTCTCGATTGATCGCGTACTCACTGGTAAAAAGTACAATCACTCTCAAATCAGAGAGCCATCACCTCGGCTGCTAGAGGATGGATCAATCCGAGAAAGAATTCATTCCCTACCCCTATATATGCAACTTCCCTTTCTCATTCCCGAGCAGACTAGGGAAGCACAGACGCCCAAACATATATACAACTAGGGAAGCATCAATCCGAGAATGAATTTATATATATACGTGGAGGCGATGACTCAAATTTGGGGGATCTCATAACTCATAAGTTTATAAGTTATAACTAATTAACCATCATATCTTAATTAGCAACATTATTATTGATGAAATTGTATGAGCTTAGCTAATTAAGCTAAGAATATATGGTTTTATCTGGAATTTGGCCATGCTTCGCGTGGGTAAGCTTCTTCACCGACATGTCATATTCCTATATTTGGTAAGCACTTAGTTTCTTCTTTCTTTGACGAGTAGCAATATAGCATGATATTATAATCCGGGTACTCATTTCGCCCGGAACTCTATGTTTTTGGACACGTACGAACACTTGATGGTGACTTTTGTCAGTTTGTGTGTGTACAGCCCAACAGCTTAATTTACACAAATTTTAAATAAATAAAAATGAGAAAAAGTTTTGATCTAGATTTTTTTTTTTCTCAAAAATTCATTATAAATTTTCAATTGAATTATTTATAAAAACTACCACCGCATTTTTTAGGCCGCCTAATCACCTAAAGCTCTCTCTCTCTCTCTCTACGACGCATGATTCGATCTAATTCCACACCTGACAAATCCGACAAATTGCGATGCAGATAAAAATTAGAGCTCGTTAGGTTAGAGATGGAGCTGTTATTGTGAATTTTGATGTGGAAGAGAAAGCAATGGTGAAGGTGGCGCCGTGAATTTGTCGGCCGACGAAGTGGAGGTGGCGCCGTTCTCTCAAGCCTGCTCTCTCGTCTTGCCCTTATTCGGTTGTTTAGGGATCGCTACGGTAGATTAACATGCTTTATTTTTTTGATGATTTTCAAGTTGATCATCTGTCTATGCTTGGATATATGTGATTGATTGCTCTTCGGAATCAGAGGATTTCGATCAAATTTAGGTAATTATTCTCTGGAAACTGGGTTTGCAATATTGTAATGATTTGAACTGGATTGGATTCGATAGTATTAGGCTCTGTGGATTCAGCAATCTTTAGTCTTTGACTGTGAGTTGTGTCCTCAAATCTATGTAGACAGTTAAGTAATATGAGAAAAAGAGTGATAAAGGATAAAGAGAAGAAGATAAGTCAGTAACTTAGGAAGAGAATGTAGATTCATGGGTTTATGTTTTCTAATCATGTATCAATGTGTGTAGTGATCAAATATTGTCGCTTATCTTGGAATGTAATTGCTGCAAGTTTATGTCACTGATAGATATTTTAGCATCACTGATGTCGCTTGATATTATATATATTTACAAATGGTGTTGGAATCAATCCTTAGCAAAGAAGTGGGTAAATCTGTTTTTTTTTAATTATATTCTGATTAGATGTCATCTTGTACAGAATTCTGTAGCTATTATATTTAGTGTTCTGTTCACCTTGGTTGAATTAGTGGTAGTGGGTAAATGACACTTTCTGCTATATAATGTGTAGTTATTTGATTGTATGTATATATTTTTTTTCTTTTACAATTGTTTTAGAGGGTGCATGTATATGATTAAGCCATCTGCAATGTAGTTCCAAGTTTCCGTTTGGTGGATCCAAATTCAATTGTAGCATCAAAAGGGTTGGATAGACTAAGAAATACAAGAATCGATGTTACAACTGGTGTAGAAGAAGAATTATGCAAAAGACTAAATGAACAGCTCAACAATGTCTAGGTATTTATCTGGATAGTTGTCTGGGTATCTGTTTAAGTATCTGTCTAGGTATTTGTCTGGGTAACTGTCTAAGTATTTGTCTGGGTAGCTGTCTAAGTATCTCTCTGGGTAACTGTCTAAGTAGGTGTCTAGGAGTTGTCTTTGTCTCAAAAATCAATTCAATTTGAATTAATTGCGTCATATACTACCCTACACTTCACTTAATTAACTTCATAATTTAATCAATTAATCAGATTTTTTTCATTTTAATATTTTCTTCTTCATGGTTCATATGCATATATATATATATACAAATTAAAGATAGCATTTTTTCTTGAGAAATTATATATGATGGGAAAGTAACGTTGAATCTAATTATGGGGTCTTTTATTTAATATGTTCCTCCATCACATCATTTTTTTTCTTCATGATTTATGGTTGTAGCTGTTCGGGTAACTGTCTAAGTATCTGTCAAGGTAGCTGTTTAAGTAACTGTCTAAGTAGCTGTTCGAAGTGCTGTCTTTGTCTCAAAAATTAATTTTCATTTGAATTAATGGCATCCTATACTACCCTACACTTCACTTAATTGACTCTATAATTTAATCAATTAATCAGATTATTTCCCTCTTAATCTCTTCTTCTTCATGGTTCACATGAATATATATACAAACTAAAGGGATCATTTTTTCTTGAGAAATTATATATAATGAGAAAGTAATTTTGAATCTAATTGTGGAGTCTTTTATTCAATATTCCTCCATCACATCATTTATTTCCACGATTTTATGGTTGTAGCTGTTTGGGTAATTGTCTAAGTATCTGTCTGGGTAGCTGTCTAAGTAGCTATCTAGGTATCTATATACGTAGTTGTCTAGGTAGCTGTCTGGATAACTGTCGATTTGGGCACCCATTTTATCATTCTATTTTCCGGCGACTCAAGACTTATTCTGCTCAAAATCAAACAACAAACAACAACTTTCTCTTCTACAACATCGTCTAGTTTAAACTACAAAACGTCGAATTTACCTTTAAACATCAAAATCTCAAAATCTTCAATTCTTCAATTCGGAAAACACCGATTGAATTAGGAAGCAACCAAGCTATAGTTAGCTTCGTGGAGGTAAGGGCTACAAAGTCCAATGAGTCTTGCCGTCTGATTCAGCTAGAGAGAGAGAGAGAGAGAGAGAGAGAGAGAGAGAGAGAGAGAGAGAGAGAGAGAGAGAGAGAGAGAGAGAGTTGTGAACTTTTAAAGATAACAGTTAGAATTCAGATGAGGAAAGAATGACAAAATCGGTAGAAAAAATGGATTTTATAACTTATTAGACTTTTTGTGAAAAGAAATGATGTCAGCTGAGTTTTTTTTGAAAAAAAAAGAAGTATCGGGTCATTTTTACCTTGGTATCATAAGTTTGTTTTTTTTGAAAATTTTATCTGTTTTTGAGTTTTTTTTTTTCATTTCCCTTTTTAAATATCCTTTTTCCCGATGGCGGGCTACATTTTTGTACCTAACAAGGCCCAATGTGCACTCGACTGGTGTCACACTAAATATAAATATGCAAATAATATAATGGTTTTAAACGTATTTATAGTGTATATGGGACACTTAGTTGTTATAATTTTAACCGTGTTGAATTTAGATAAATAGTAGATTAAAAAATTTCGTAAATTATTCTCAATCTTGCACGTTTGTATTCCGCACATTATACAATTATTCGTCTTTAAGTCAGTAATTAGCTAATCATTCAAGCTAGAGTGATTGAGTATTTGAATTTGATCGCGATCGAGTATAATTGGTATAAAAAAAATGTGTGTAACCATTTCACTCAAATCTCATTGACGTAAATTGGAGAGAAAATACTCAAAATATATAGGTCCACAATTCTTGACGGTGGAAGGAAAATTCTTATGTGTGTAGGCCAACCTTGATTTCCCTAAACCTAGGTAATTAATTACGCATCCGAGGATTCCAAGGTTTACGTAAGTAGAAATTATTTGGATAATTTGATTGTGTAATTTTTTGAAAGATACATGTACAGGATTGAAACCTCGATTAGAGATTTAGAGCCTTCGGACAAAAAACGAAACCTCGAACCACCTAAATCTGCTGACAGTCATGTTTTTGGTTGTTAATGTAATGTAATCTTTGTTAATTAAGTACGTTCGACAGATTAACTAACAATGTGTATGATCGACTTACAGAAACCAATGAATCAAAGTTGTTGGCTAATGCAACGTACTCGTGTTGCACCGCTACTAGAAAAGAGGTCACAGACAACGCTTCTGGATCAATGTCTAAAAATTTTCAAATCGATGTCTAAGTGGGCGATGTTTATTGTTAAAAAAAAAATATCGGTCGTCAAACCGATGTCTGTCTATTTATAAGACATCGCTTATTTTAACAAAATCGATGTACAAGCCATTGTATTGTCATTATCTTGTTTATCTATCTATCGTCAATTCTTCATGTGTTTGAGTTTTATGGTAAGGGAATCATAATCCTACAAAAAAATTATCTAATTTAACATCGATTTATAAGAAAAACCGATGTGTAAGTAGCTCTACTACATCATTCTTCTCCCAAAAATTGATGTCAGTGGCATTCATAGACATCGATTTTGTTTCATATACTAATGTAAAATTTTGTTTAGACATCGTTTCTTATGCTCCGAACTGATGTGCATTATTTCAATTAACATTAGTTTTGTTGAGTATGTATGATGTATATATCAATTTTAGACATTGGTTATTTTCATCAAACAGTTGTTCAATGCCTTCAAATACATCTAGTTGAAGCTAATTAATAAATTTCTATTTCATTGCATATTCAAGCTGAAGTACAAACAACTATCATTGAGTCGGTAGCCATTATATACATATACATATGTATGTCTTACATATTAAAGTCAGTAGCTAGATATAATTACATTCCTCCCCTAATTACACATTACATTCCTCCCCTAGCTAGCTTAAACAAAAGACTTTCCTAATAGTTAACATGTACAACAACCTAATACATGCATTTAACGTCAGTAGCTAGCTAGCCATTACATTTTTCCCCTACCTTAAACAAAAGAGTATTTTCCTCATCTCTAAACATGCATATCACATTCCCATGTTCACATTCTCTTGCTCTTTTGTGCAAGAGCAAATATGATGTCTCCAAGTGCACACAATGATTTGTTTACGTGCTGTGCTTCTTTAAGCCTATCTCCAGTTACCTCAGAGCGATCTACCCTTTCACTTCTTGCTAAATCTACAAGATGTATATTACCAACCAAAGCAGAACTAGTCTTCGAATTTGTCCCCCGTACATAGATTGTGATAACATTGTAAATACACCTTTAAGTGTCACATCCTCTATAACAGAAATAAGATGTAAACAGATTTATTTACAGATGAGATGCACAAAACCTGTGAGAGCGACTACTTCTTTCATTGAGGGCAGTGGCACTAACAGCTCGGTTCTTAAATCCCGTTCCCATTAATTTCATCACATCTTCGGTTGATTCGACAGGGTGCATACTAGCACATGGGACAGCTAACCCATTTGGTTGAGAGTGTGTCATAATCCCTAGTATATGCAAGTTAAGGGGGAAAGAAACACTTGTAGCAAAATCAATGACACTATGATCTTAATCAAAAGATACACTTATTTATGGCAATGTGAAAGAAAATATCGTGTTCAGAACAAGAAAAGAAGAAGTATAAGTTTCCTAATTTATCATCTGAAGCGTGTGTCCTTTTCCTAGTTTGAAAATGATATTTTTTCCGAGTACCATCAGTCGATAGCATATCACACACTTGTTCATTGTTAAATTTCAACCATCTGAACCCCAAGTTCATACATAATATAGCTTTTTCTTTGTTGAGACAGATCAAACAGATCATTTAAGGCTCAATAATTGACTCCCCAGTTCTCCTTAGTTGTATTATTCGAACCAGTCTGAGAAGAAATTTTTATCAGCATTAGCATTCTACGAGTTATATTGCATGTACTTGATTTATGATGAAATCTAGAAACTCCGTACCATTGTGTAAGTTTTCCCATATCCAGTTTGACCATAAACAAAGATGCATACATTGTATCCATCAAAGTACAGATCATATCAAAGGTTGAGTATCAGTGTATACTTTAGTTGTAAATAATAAATAAGTTCCACGAGTACACATCATTTTCAAGTAGAAGCGGTGCAATTATATATCATGAATCAGATCATTCGAATAATAACTGAAGACGCAAAATATGAAGACTATATAACAGAGAACCTTGAGTTGCATCTGAACCATAGACCATATTAAACTTGAACAAGCACTGCCCATCTTTCCCTGGTTTGGAGCGATATGCAACTACATGTACAAATATTTGGAGCAAGGACAACGAACTCTCTTGCGGTTACTAGCATTTTCTATAACAAACATCAAGAAACTTTCAACACCCAATGAATATTTTTTAGTATCTCTATCTTCATTAATCCAAGATTTATCCATAACCGAAATTAATTCATAACACACAAACTAACAATCATATCTATGTAAATTATAAACCAGCAAGAGATTATAACTTTGCTGACTTATGCAAGTGCAAGTAAGAACAACACCATAGATGTTGTAGAGTCAAAAAAAATAAAAAAATAAGAACAACACCATAGTAATGCGATGACAGAGAACAATTTAATCGCAATTCTTGTCAAAATCAAATTTCAAATACAAGTGTAAGCTATAAGCCTATAAATTAATGCTCATAATACATTTCTAGCAGTAAAATTACACCTAATGCAACATAACTAATCTGTTTCTTCAAGCAGAAACACTCTAATTAGTGTTTAGCAACAATATAGCTACACGAGCACACCGATACTGTGTCCCGAAATACCTCAAATTCACATGCAATAAGACAAGCAACAGATTAAGCACTAAGCTTGAAAGCACAGTGATCATATAACAATGGCTGATACTAAAGGAAATACAAAAAGAAGAAAGCAATAATGTAATAAAAAAATAGCATTATTGTCAAAGTTTGTCTGTTTCTCAAACATCTTAGTTATCCATCCCAAAATTCACACTACCAAAATAGTACCTTCTAAACTAAAATAGTAAGTTACCTCAATTTCAAGTCTTATTGTCGACTTTTAACAAAACTTACGCATACAAAAAATTTAAAGAGAAATTTTAAAGTACATGGCCAAAATCAAAAGTTCAAAGCATTCAAACAATTATGGGATGATTAGTCTTAGACTTTGCAGAATAACTTGCTTCTCCAACTTGATCTTGGCTCTCCAAAGTGAATCTAAAATCAAATTCAACTCGAGAATCAGAATGTATGTATGTATGAAGAACTAATTAGAATATATCCAACTTGAATTACACCATGAATCCTAGGACCACAAGTCACATAGAGTAATCAATTCTCAGTCACCACCAGAATAATGAATTCGAACCAAACACAGATGAATCCACTTGCAAATATGTATGATTATGGTACCTTTTAATGTAAAATTTGAATAATTCTTACAATTATTGTCATGAATATTGGTCATATCGTCTCCCTCACTACCACAATAAACACTATAACCGACGAGATCTGTAAAACTATAACCGACGAGATAAAAATCTCGTCGGTTATAGTGGAAAAAATATTTTTTTTTAATTTTTTTTTAAAAAAATAAAAAATCTCGTCGGTTATAGTATTATAACCGACGATAATGGCTAAAAATCTCGTCGGTTATACTATTACCGACCCCCTTTAACCAACGGACTATATCCGACGACCCTTAAACATCGTCGGTTATAATCCGTTGGTTAAAGGGGGTCGGTAATAGTATAACCGACGAGATTTTTAGCCATTATTGTCGGTTATAGTACTATAACCGACGAGATTTTTTATTTTTTTAAAAAAAAAATTAAAAAAATATATTTTTTCCACTATAACTGACGAGATTTTTATCTCGTTAGTTATAGTTTTACAGATCTCGTCGGTTATAGTGTTTATTGTGGTAGTGCCTATCTTCTCAGTCAACAAACACTGGATTATAACAAAGTCTAAACTCACATGTTACTGTATGAACCAGATCTTCTTCAATGTTGACTACACAACCAGTACTATTCTTCAAACATAATCCAAATTCAAACCAATAATATCCAAATCCCAATGCTCAAGGCCTCAGATCTATCCAAACTCATATAAACATAAACAGCTCATACAACCTAAATTGAAAAACCCAAATTCATGAAACCAAAACCAACCCACACAAACTTCAAAAATAAATATGATCTACAGTATCAATAAAGACCCAGCTTAAGAACAACACAAAAATTAAAAACCGGCGAGTTGTGTTTCCTTACCGTTTGATAGCAGTGAGCGGCGAGGTGAGAGCCGCGAGCAGCGACGTGAAAGACGTGAGCAGCGAGGAGAGAGACGAGGTGAGACCGACTTTGTCAGACCAACGAGCGGCACCGTCGATCAGATTGACGAGCAGCGAGGTCTCGTAGTGAGAGAGATGAAGTGAGGCGAGTTGTGAGATATCAAGGAGTGAGAGATATGAAGTTAGGGCAATTCTGACAAGTGTTGGACTAATTAAGTTTGAGCGTGCGTATGACAAATTAGGTTCCCGCATTTCCCAATTTTTAACTTAGTCATTTCCGTTTTTTTTTTTAATTTTAAGAACAAATTATAGACATCAGTCAAACATGTAAAACGATATTTATAAATTACAAAGACATCACTTTTTCACATTATGATGTCCAAATAACAATTTTACATTGCAATTTTTTCTGACGGATGTCTCTAGACCCATGTTTATGATTCTTTTCTTGTAGTGCACGTTTCCTTAATCTCAGTACGTCCTCCAAGTGAGTGCGTACGTGTGTGTGTATATACACACACTTGCACAGCTAGCTCCACCGCCCCTGCTCAATGCCATACTTAGTTAATTACCCATACATCTTCCATCCCGGTCGGCCAGTCCATACATTTGATAGAGAAGGATCGATATGATATATATAAATCATGGCATAATGGATTATGGATCCTACACGTACGTATGTACTTACTCTGAGTGTTCATGTCATACGTATGAAAACGCATTATTTAGACGTGGAACTAAGTGCTACTTGCATAATTGTGAGTTGTGACAATGCATGCATGCAGTACAATGTAAGCCCTGGCCGATAGAGTTTATGTTCAAGGCTTTAAAGGATTACAACTTTACAACTACAAGCAACGTTGAGTTGTAGCTGTAGAACGTGTGTACACGTAGTACGGTGTTTGTTGAATCGATTTGGACGATAGGTAGAACGTGAGCTACAAATTGGCATTTCGACTATTCAATTCTTTAATTTTGCCTTTACTTGCATTTGAGTTTACGATATTGATCAACTTTTAACTATATACTATAGTTGGCCAAAGGCATCTGGTGACTATCAACTATCTATATATGTGGCAATTCAATTCAACAAACGTCAATTCAATTCAACAAACTATCAACTATATATATATATGTATGTATATGATCGAAAATTGAGTACTCGATCAGCCATAGTAGTTTACGAATACACTTTATAAGAAGTCGAGAATACTAATCTAGTTTTTAGGTAAAACCATATAGAAGTGACTCCACGATGCATGCATGCAGTTTCGAATGATTTGATCGATATATAACTAGCTAGGGTGGCCATTAATTTGTAGGGACATTCACAATAATTTGATTACCTCTGATTTGAATGAGAATTGAGCCATTGTGGTAATAATAAACCGAAGTTTAACATAACTTGGTTGATTAGAATAGTCGTTAAATTAATGCATGCTTCATATTGGTGCATTATAATTAAGCATATGCTCTCTATGTTTTCAACTAGTAGAGAGTAACAAGTATGTACTCCAACCATGTTCAAGAAGTAAGGTGCAAAAACTTCATGGTTATGGTAATTTTGTCGTAGAACAAAACAAAAAGCTAGTTAAAGTAATGTCGAAGGAGTCTCTATATGAGCTCATTTTTCTCTCTCCTCAAAGTTAGGATCGGAGCTCTAATTAGAATTTTCCTTAGTCAAAAGATCAAGTTCCTAGAATCCATAGAATTTGTCTATAGAGTTCAAATAAAGAGCTCATTGGAGCCTAGCTAACACAATTAACAGTTTTACATACAGGCACTTTGAGTGGGGACTCTGCCTTATAATTCATCTGGTTTCTTTCAGCAATCGTCACAAAATTGTATATATGTCGGTTGATATATGAGTTTTTCGGACAAGCTAGCAAGTAGCTAGATGGTTTCGTTATATTTTTTCATCGTAGTTGATAATTTCTTCATTTCTTTCGATTGCTTAGTTTACGTGGTCTAGCTGAAGCAGTCAACAATTAGAGGAACGCAGGTACAAAACAAGTGAGAGGTCTCCTCTTGGACTCCTTCTCACAAATACTACGTCTATTCAATGGAAACATAAGAAGCTCGAGTTACAGTGCAACCCTAGTTAGCTGCACAAAGACATGGTGACGAATACACGTTCTGAATTGCGGGCCCCAAGTCCTATTACTGTTCTAATCTCATATTAAACGTGGTCAGTGGGAGCCGTCCACTGACTCCCCCTGCTTGAGCACAGTGAGATTTGAGTAGAAAGAAATTAGGATATATATTTGACCTTTAGAAAAAAAAGGTTACGTATATATTTCTAAATTAAAGTTTTGATACTGAATTAAATATCGTATTTCCACTAAAATAACAAAGATGTGATATAATATACGTAATATCCTATTTCAAAAATTATGTGTGATAATTTTTTTTCTCTTCTATTCATGTACGTATTTTACTTCTTTGTGACATTACCTTCACACTATGACCACCTATTTGTGCTTCTTCATCAAAATTACACGAGCTTTTTATGAACTTAAAGATTTAATAATTATACAATGCATCTTTGATTTTGATCCTGTTTTTTGTGTTTGCTCTACTCCCTCTAGCATTTCAAGTTTAAAGCTTAAAATTTTGGTGAATTATGTTTGTGAAGTTTTTTTTTTTTTTTTCAATTTACTATTTTAAAATTCAATTATCATAATGAAGTAACGATAACCATCGGGAAAAAAAATTTGTGCACTGCACAGTATTACCGAATTACAATTAGTCTGAGTAATAATTTATTTATGACTCCGCCACTAAACGTGGCCAACACTATGTACTAACAATGCCAATTCTCTGAGGCAAACTCATCAAACTGGGTACGTACTTGGATATATATAGTACTGTTTGCTCCATCGATCAGCATAATCCTTCTTAATAGAAGCTAATAGAAGCTGTCTTAACTTCTATCGTTTGGTAATTGTGTGTGTCTTGCGGTATTAATGAAGACTGGACTTGCATGATATGTATTGCGTGATGCGTCCATGTGCCTCTGCATGTTTCTTGTCCACCATCATCAAACAAACAAACAGACTCGATCCATATTCTGATATCATCGATTTCGCCATGGAATTAATCTGTCTTTTTTATGGTAAAGATCGAGGAAAGACATGGTCAAGCCGTCAAGGTGAACTTTATACACGTATATTACGTACGTGGGTCGTTTTATTCAAATATTTTCAAGTCCAAGATCAATTCAAACCCTAGATTGGCTAGCTTGAATGAGGTACTAGCAAGCAACCTTCCTAGTCAATTCAAATTCTGAGTCTTGATTTAGTCCTCCTACGTATATATACACTTCAAGTCTTCAAGAATACATGTACGTACGGTCCATGTACGTAAGTTCGTATAAATGTAACTTCTGCGAGTCATCCTAGTCGTATCTTGATCAGGAATGATGCCAAAACTATGTACGTAGGTTTATTTATAGCAGATGGTTGCATAGTGCATACTAACTTTGTATGAGCATGCATCGACAGCATCGTACATCGCTGGCACAACTTTGTTCATATTTTCAAGGTTGATTTTTCCGATATTTCTATTGTTTTATTTTGTTTTCGATTATTAGTTGAGTCGTTACATGTCGAGAAGGGTGTCATGAACTGTGATTATCTATTTTAAGCAGTATGTGTATGAATTGATAGGATGGAAAGCATATTTTACAGTAGTCACCTCGATCAAGTACAGACTACATTATATTGAACATATTACGTGAGATAGCTATGGTATATTCTGTGTCTGTCCATTATTTTCAGCAACTTTTAGTGACATTTGTAGATATTTATATTTGATATCTCTGATTCGATCTCCATTTACATATTAATTAGATAGTTAAAAGTACGTAGTGAAACGTTCATGTCACGTAAACTTTATCCGACCCGACTATTATCAAACAGAATTTGTCCTTATAATATGCAAACCAACACACATATATATGTACCATCAACTCATCAAGTGGTGATTTCATTAAAATTATTTCTTGATGAGATTCATGTCACTTCCACATAATTTTCATAAGACTTGTACTGTATTTTATGAAAACTAGTCAATCACTTGTACATCCTAATAAATAGCTGTTGATGATCAGAGCTTTCAGGTATGATATCACACATTTTCTCGCTTTCGAATTCTTCAATATACCTAGTAGCAAAGGCGCAATTAAGCAGTGATAATATCAACGTCCTTCAGCATCTGTATATATGTAATCCATATAATTGCTTCTAGCTTCTTCGTGCAGCAACAAGTATTCTACATATTCGGCCACCATTTCTCTTTCTTGCTGGCATTTTTCTTCACCGCTCTTTGTCTAGCTAACTTGTATTGCTATATTTGATCTATTAGGTTCTGGCTATTGCAATGACATTGTTGGCCTCAAACGAATCATATCATGCCTTAAAGTGAATGAGCACTACTGGAGGAGAAATTCGAGGCGACGAATAAAGGTGGTCGCCTCGTCTGGATTTCTCGTCGTCTCGATTTGTTGTAACCAAATCTTCGTCGCCTCGATTTGTCGCTTGAGATTGAACCCTTCACCATTGGGGCGACAAAGAACCAAATCTTCGTCGCCTCGATGATTTCACGCGACGTAAACAAATTTACGTCGCTTCAATTTTTCGCTCACTTAAGCGACGTAGATTAGTCAATCTACGTCGCTTTATTTTATTTATTTTTTATTTATTTTTTATTTTTCGCTCAATAACGCGACGTAGATTGATCAATCTACGTCGCTTCATTGTATTTAATATTTTTTTTTCTTTTTGAATAAATGAAGCGACGTAGATTGATCAATCTATGTCGCTTCATTGTATTTAATTTTTATATTTCTTTCTTTTTGAATAAATAAAGCGACGTAGATTGATCAATCTACGTCGCTTCATTGTATTTAATATATTTTTTTTCTTTTTGAATAAATGAGGCGACGTATATTGCTCAATCTAGGTCGCCTAAATGTATTTAATTTTTATATTTCTTTCTTTTTGAATAAATGAGGCGACGTAGATTGAGCAATCTACGTCACTTCATTGTATTTAATATTTATTTTTTTATTTTTGAATAAATGAAGCGACTTAGATCGCTAATTCTACGTCGCCTAAATGTATTTAATTTTGATTTTTTTTCTTTTTGAATACATGAGGCGACGTAGATTACTCAATCTACGTCGCTTAATATTATTTAATATATAGTTTTTATTTTTGAATAAATGAGGCGACGTAGATTGAGCAATATACGTCGCCTTAATGTATTTAATTTGCATTTTTTTCTTTATTTACACACTGAGGCGACGTAGATTGATCAATATACGTCGCCTCATTTATTCAAAAAGAAAAAAATAAAAATTAAATATTATTGTACCAAGTCACGACCTATCGAAATTTACAAACACAAAAATCCATTCAACGACAAAAACGCATTCAACCACAAATCAAGTTATATAGAAAAAATTGGCACAAATCAAAACGTTAACAGTTTATACAAAGCCTAGATACTATTGTTCGATTCGCATATTAGACTCATGCTGGGGGACGGCAATGCAACTCGATTACGAGCCAGGAGGTGGTGGAGAAGCTTGAGGTTGTTGACTCGCAGCCTGGAATGATCGCATTAGGGCCTCCATTTCTTGCATCCTTTGGGCGAGCGCACTGTAATCCTCTATGGCCTTCTGCGCCACCTCGCTCGATCTGCGCGCCTCATCTCTGGCTTCAGCGATCTCCCTTTTCAGGGTTTGGGTTTCCTGTACTCGGGCCCCTCCTCTCGGTTTGGGGTAGCGTGTGAGAGCGCGCCCCACCCCTGTAACGTCGAACAAGAACAAATATTAGTAATGGAATAGTAAACCAAAATAAAGCAAAACGTAAATCGAGATGAACGACGGTGGTTTAGGAGATTTATTACCTCTTATAGAGGTCCCGGGCCTTGAACCCACCTCTTCCTCTATGATATTTATTTGTGTATCAAGAGGAAGAGGCTGGGCTTGGGAAACCGAATCGCCGTCAACTGGGCCCGCAACACTATCTTGTTGCGACAAGACTTCATCGAGTCGACGCTTCACTGCCGCCTGCTCAATTAAAATATATCAAATAAATAATATTACAATATAGTAAACAAAAATAATTGAAATAACGTAACGTGAACATATTTTCGCTTACCACTTTCTCAGCCGCATTCTTGTCCGGCTGGTATACATTAATCCACGTCTGGACGGCGGGCGCTCTATGACCCTCCTTCTCCAACACCTCGCTTCGGTACGAGAGGGCGAGAGATCCCGAATGGTGGTTGAGCTGCTGCTCCTTGTTCTTGTTTCGGTTTCCTCGATTCCGTTCGCACAATCGCTGCCACACACACACAAAAATCATTTTAAAATAAGAATAGATAAACATGCATATTTTCAGAATGTTGGCTACCAAAACTGTGCGGATAGTTTATGAAGCTCACCAAGTAAGCAGGGTCTTCGAAGTGGGTTTTAACCACGCCAATTGGTCTTCCCTCCCGAGAAACTCGGTCGGAGTCTCCTAGCTGACGTGGAGATAATGTTGATGGCAATCGTACTTCCAATCCTTGTAGATTGTTTGCGCCGTCGCATCAATGAAGTTCCACATCTCCACGTCAGTCGCCGGGATGTCATAGTTCGTCTAGCACAAGACATTTAAATTCCGTTATGTAAAAGTTATATTTACATAAACCGTAAAGTAACAAAGTAAGCTAAGGGCAGTAAGTATACCTCAATATTGCTATTGACGATATCGCGATGCAAATCGCTAAGTCTCAAAAAGCTCGGTGCAAGCATTGGAACTTTTCCGCGGATGATGCTACCGATGTCTCTGGACATCAGACTCCTGAATTCCCTTGTCGCAGGCCCCCGATGCCTCGTAGAGTAAGCGACTTGTAGTCGCCTATTGTTGTTCATCCGGACGAGGTACTCCGTCTTCGTCCCGACAACGACTCCGCGTTGTTGCGTCGTTGGATCTCCGGTTGCCATGTCCACCATGTCGGGGAGTTTGGTCTTCT
Organism: Geum urbanum; assembly: GCA_946800695.1. Lineage (NCBI taxonomy): Eukaryota > Viridiplantae > Streptophyta > Magnoliopsida > Rosales > Rosaceae > Geum > Geum urbanum. Next base: position 48,572,169 of record OX327012.1, on the reverse strand, counting down.
TGCATCGGATGCTGAGGGCGAGAGGGTGCTGTGACGCCGTAGTGGCGTCGCTGTCATCCACTTGAGGAATCGTATCCTCAAGGTTTGGGGCGGGCGTTAAAACCCCGCCTGCTGGGGTCGCAGATTGTCCCGTGGGGCAACCGGACCCGGAAGCCCCCTCTCTGCTGAATGCTCGCCACGCCGCCTCCGTAGCCTCCGCAACTGCCACCTCCGCAGCTGCCGCCGCCGCCGCCGCTTCACGACGCTGGATCGCCGCTTTCTTCCGTTGGTGACTTGTATTTCCGGGAGCCATTCTGTTAAAACTAAACTGTTATGTATTAATTAGATGATTTAAACTAACTAGTTTATACAGTCCACCTAAAGCATCATTAATTGATATAGGATGATTTATTACGTGATTGAAACTAACTATATGCAAGATTAACACAAAAACGTACCAACATAGTTTAGTTGAATTCATGCTATGCTATGTCCTAGCTATGTACTATAGCTTCTACGTATGCCTACGTTTAATTTGGTTTTGATAGGGCTGTTTCTTTATGTTATTAAGTCTTCATTCTTTATCTAAATATAGGGAGATAAAATATTGTGATTCTTTTGGGAGATAGTGCACCAGAGTTCGATAAGAAACATATTAAACACCTTCAAACATCGGCTCTGTTGTTTTCACAAGCCTTAGAGTGAGAACACACAAATGTACATCAATATACATTACACATGTGAAACTATAATCTACAAATGACTATTTATTTAACTAACATTCTTTTATACATGCAGGCAATATTGAACTGTCAAGTACTAGTAACACATGCTCTTTCATCAATCCTAATATCCCAGAAATAGCAGCCAACAAACAAAAGTAAGCTCTAGGACAGTATATGTTTCCCTTACAAAAAAGATTATAAAACAGTAATCTATGTAGCTACATACATCTGCATTAAGTCATCATTACTAATAGTATTTTTATTTCCTTTGTTTTCTGTCCAAATCTATGTATATTTCAAATTGTTTCATTTAACTTTCTACACAATGAATGATTTTTTAACATAAACTACAGACAGGAGACCTTCAAAATGAGCTTTGCTTATACTGAAAGCCACAACGGAAACTATGATAAAAGATCCATAAAACCTCAAAGAGCTACAGTTTTACCAAAGTCATACCAAATCAAAATATTCTAGTCTCTTTTATTAACTATAGACACATCTGTTTATAGTAATATTGACTAACTCATATAAAATGCATTTTGGATCAAATTACTCAAATGAAAAATCAAAACTTAATGTTCTTCTATTGGTTCATAACTCATTACTACATGTGTTTTCTGCATAGTCTCAAAATTACACCCGCAATAGCAGCAGAGCAATGCACATTTAAACCTGGTATCACTTCACCGTCATTTCATCGAACAGTTGGTGGGCAACATATTATGCACAAATTGACAGTGAAACACATAACTAAACAACTTGACAACACATCTTCCATACACATCTTCCATGCACAAATTGACAACACATCTTCGATTACTAAACAAATCACAGGGTACGTGCAACAAATGTTCCATACACCGAAGAAAGGAATGAAAAAATTGAAAGAAAACAATTGAAACATAAAGAAGATGATCGATGCTTACCGAGTTTGCTTTGAAGATGATTAGAGAGCTTTGAAGACGATGAAGAGAGTTGTTGGACCGTTTAGGGTTCGGCTTCGTCCTTGACGGCGATGTGCAAGGAAAGGAAGAACGAAAGGAAATGAAAAACGTAAGGAATCCGGGTTAAGGGAGCTTTGAATCTGGGTTTAGGGATTTGGGGATTAGGGATGAGGGGCTTTAGGGATTCAGGGCTGGAAGATGATGTTTGATTAGAGATGAAGAACGAAAGAAAGGAAATGAAATGATATCAGTAAGACGAACCAAACTGTGAATCTGGAATTATAAAGCCAACGAAGCGACGTATGTTGACATCTTCGTCGCTTCATTTACATACGAGGCGACGTATATTTCCATATTCGTCGCTTCCTCTACATACGAGGCGACGTATATTTCTATCTTCGTCGCTTCCTTTACATACGAAGCGACGTATATTCCTATTTTCGTCGCTTCAATTTATTGATGGAAAGTTAATTAATGAACTGAAGATAAAAGCAACGATGAAGTTTGGAATAATAAATTGACGCGACTAAGAACGCAATATTCGTCGCTTCAATTAATTGAAGCGACAAATAATGGACATTCTTCGTCGCTTCACTTAATTGAAGTGACAAATAATGGACATTCTTCGTCGCCTCGTATCTAGTCATTTTGTGTTATTTTTTACAAAATCAAAAGTTATTTAATTTTTGAAGGGATACATAAATTATGCTTTAAAGAAAATACGAATTTAGGTTTCTATGTCATTAATAATATTATGTTTAGTCGTCCTCGTCCTCGTCCTCGTCCTCGTCCTCGTCCTCGTCCTCGTCCTCGTCCTCGTCCTCGTCCTCGTCCTCGTCCTCGTCCTCGTCCTCGTCCTCGTCTCCTTCTTCGTCCAAAAGTAGTTGAAAATCCGGGTAAAATTGTATCACGGTGGGAGTGTCCTCTTGGTAAGGCTCGAATATATGATCTCCTGTACGCGATATGTTTTCATCTATGGCAAGTACGTCAGCGCTGTAGACATTGCAGTGCGACATTTCTTGTACTACCTTCCAAGCACCACCAGCCTTTGGATCGTCTATGTAGAATACCTATTTTGCTTTGGTTGTAATTATGAAGGGTGAATCCTCATAGTAACTATTGTTTGTATTCACTGATATCAGTCCATGATCTTTTATAACGGTGTCAAGATCTTCAGGGTCGTCGGAGTCGTGCCATGTGCACTTAAACAACACCACTGGCATATGGCCTGCATATAATACTTCGACCACGTAGTTAACATGGCCGTAGAACTTGGATGAACCCATGTCTATCATGACACCGCTGTTTTGAGTCACGGTTTTTTGATCTCTATCAAACGAGGTGAACTTGACACCGTTCACATAACACGACTTATAAACCCGACATTGCTGAGGTCCTTGAGCTAATGACTTTATTCCTGCAACCAAGCTCGGGTCCGAGTTTCTTTCTTTAAAGGACACCTGAGAGATAAGTGTTAAGAGAAGTTAAAGATAAGTGTTATAAACCCTCAAAGAACCTTACAAGAATTAGGGTAGCATATGTACCCATGTTAAGAACCATCGAAGAAAACTCCTCCGACGACGAAGCTCGTCGAAATCTTCACCATTTTTATAGCCTCGAACCTTCTGAGATGTTCTTCTAGGTAAGGTTTGACCTCGTCTGTTTCCACCACGACTTGCCAGTGAGCCTCAGCAGTCTCTGCCTCAGTCAACCTGAACTGGCAACGAGTCTCGATAATATCTGGTCTTACTAAGAGTGAAACACAGCTGATATTCCACTCAGGGAAAGTGTCGACATCTTCGTTGTCCATCCGTTTGAGATAAGACTTACAATACGTCACCAACTCATGTACGAGGTACTGTTCAGCAATACTACCTTCCGGGTAACGTGTATTCCTCATTGACTTTTTATATTTTCCTAATTGTCTGCAAAAACACCCTCAAGATTAGTACAATATTGTCCTAATTGCCGACATATTACAGAACGAACATAATATTAGCAATGGAAAATATTTTACATTTCAATTGGATACATCCATGTATAGTGTACTGGACCTGTAAGGAATACTTGTTCGGGCAGATGAACCATGAGATGAACCATAGATGTAAAAAAATGTGGAGGAAATATGAGCTCCAAATTGCAGAGAATCATCACTATCTCAGTTTCCATGTCACGCACAACCTCCTTCTTAAGCTCCCTACTGCATAGTTGACGAAACCAATTTGACAGTGCTATCAATGGCTTCACAACATTTTCTGGCAGGAACCCTCTGATAACCACAGGAAGAAGACGTTGAAGCAAGACATGGCAATCATGCGTCTTCAATCCATAAAACTGTGACGGGGAACTTACTTTCACCTTACTTCTCAAACTACCTGCATAACCAAGAGGATACTTAACATCCCTGAACCACTGGAACACATCTTCTAGATCATCCTTTTTAACTAAAAAGGGTGCATGAGGAACTTTCACCGTTCCCAAGTCACCCGCTCTCTGCCACTGGTTTTTTCGCACATTCCTGTTTTTCAAAGCAGCGCGAGCTTTTGGACCATCCTTAGACTTCTTATCAATCGCAAAAATGGTTCCAAGGATGTTGTCACACACATTTTTTTCAATGTGCATGACATCTAAGCAATGTCTGATCTTCAATGATGACCAATACGGCAGCTTCCAAAATATGATTTCGTGAGTCCAACACTGTCTGTTATTCGGATTGTACGGCACCTTCAAGTCTTCATGTTGGCTAAGAATAGGGTAAACGTGTGACCTAACGTCCTCCAAAATTTCATCTCCACTCTTATGATAGGGTCTTCCGCCAAACTCCTCCTTCCCGTTAAATGCCTTGCTCAATCTCCAAGGGTGATCTTGGTGGAGCCATTTTCGATGACCTTCATAAACTATCCTCCCACATATATGCTCTGAAGTTAGCTCATCTAGACAGATTGGACATGCCTTGTACCCTTTCACAGTTGACCCCGCAAGCATCCCTAAACCTGGAAAGTCGCTAATAGTCCACATTACCGCTGCCTTCATCAAGAATACCTCATTGTCTACTCGATCAAAAGTATGGACTCCAACGACCCATAAATGTATTAGCTCCTCGATCATCGGCTCAATAAGTACACTAAGGCACTTTCCGGGAGATTTAGGGCCTGGAATCAACACTGATAACATGTTATATTCCTTCTTCATGCACATTGATGGTGGTAGATTGTACGGCATCACAACAACGGGCCATGTACTATGCAAAGTTCCTATTGTTTCGAATGGATTGAAACCGTCCGTTGCTACTCCAAGGCGCACATTCCTGCAGTCCCGTGCAAAACCTGGAAAAGTTCTGTCAAAATGTTGAAACGTTTCTCCATCAGCTTGGTGGCTGAGGCTACCAGCCACGCATATCCGCTCCCCCAGCCATCGCATATGCTTGGCAGTGTGTGGGGACATAAACAAACGCTTCAACCTTGGTGTTAGAGGGAAGTTACGAATTATTTTTGTGGGAATATCATTCGTATATGGCTTATATCTTTCAGAATAACACACTGGACAAATCTTCTCGTTTACAAGCACCCCCCCTGAACAACACACAGTTAAACTCACACGCATCAATTCTTTCGTAACCCAGTGAAAGATCACTCAAGATTTTTTTTATTCTCGAGTATGAACAGGAGAATGTGTGCCCTTTAGGAAGAAGTTTATTAATGTAAATACATAAAGAGTCAACACTTGTGTCCGACCATCCATTTTCATTTTTCATTTCCATTGCATCTAATATGGCACTCAAAACAGTTTCCTCATTGCCTTCATATAATGGGGTCTGTGACTCCTTCAATAATCTATCGTACTTTTCATAATCATCGTCTACCATGTCATTGAAGTTCATGCCCGAATTATCTTCCACTAATTGTTGGGGTGCATCTGCATGGTATCCAGGATAATAGGGATATGCATCATGTAGAATCTCCAACTGCGGGTTCACTGAAGGACCGGCACCACTAGAAGGACCGACTCTGTCTTGAAGCCACTGTCTTCGTTGACTGAGCATTCTCGGTTCAGCAGAAACTTCCCCGTGAAGGTGTCAGACAGTATAATCCGGACTCAAACCACTGTGTGATAAGTGATGATACATGACATCCATAGTAACCTTGAACGGACCGTTCTTACAACGTTTGCACGGGCAGAAGTGATAATCGGCTCCGTTACTATGTCGCCGGGAAAATTTCATGAACTCGAATATGCCTGTGATGTACCTTGGATCAGCATGATGATATGTCATCCAAGTTTTGTCTGGGTGTCCGTCCATGTTTCCTGTCAACATAAACAATCAATATGAATTAAGTTACCACGCCACAGTTGCGATTCAACCAAAACCCCACACTTCTTCGCCTTATGCCTCCGGGTTGGGTCTTATCCCCTTCAGGGGAACACAATATTTGTCAACGCTTTTGCACCCATGCGTTTCAGCTCCAGTTTAGGGAAATTTCGGCAGCATCTCCCTACAGTTCCCCGAGTGCACACATATCTAAACAACCTAATTTGCACTCGGGGAACATTGAAAGGAGACACTGTCGAAATCATATCCCAAAACTGAAACTGAAATCACACGAATAGCAAAAGGATCAACAAAGTCATGTTCACCTAAAGTGTCCAAAAATGGGACAATTCGAGAATCAACAACTCAACTCGATCAACTAGATAAGTTGTTGATTCTCAAACGGGAGTTCTAAGTTGATAAACACCACAATTATATATAACCATACGCTCGATTTCATGATTAACACTAATAACACTACTAATTAAGGCTCGAATACACCTAATCTACACTAATCATCAATTAATTTCACTAAATTTAACCAAATTTCAAACATTAATCATGAACCCATAACATGATTTATCACAATTCAATGATTCAAACACTAAAACTACAACATAAGACCAAATTAAATTCAATTGCAAAATTTCACATCACCTTCATTTTCACTTCTAATCATCAATACATTTCACTAAACTTAACCAAATTTCAAACAATATTCATGAACCCATAACATGATTTACCACAATTCAATGATTCAAACACTAAAACTACAACATAACACCAAATTCAATTCAACTTCAAACATTTCACCAAAACTTCAATTTCACTTCTAATTTAACATATTATGGTCATAAAGAGGGTTAAAGAGATACAAATCAAACTAACCTTACTCAAGAATCAAATCAATGGCAAGAACAACCTTCTTTCTCAATTTCCTCAAATTTCTCCCAAAATCGCACAAGAACAGCTCCAGAACGCGAATGAACTGTTTTTCTAAAATTCTAACTTTATGAACGGTTTGACTTTAAGAAGAAGAGTAGATCCAGATTTAAAAAAAACTAGGCGACGTAGATTGAGCAATCTACGTCGCCTCGATTTTCTTCGAAGCGACCAAACTAATTTTCGTCGCTTCGAATAAAATCGAGGCGACGTATATTGATCACTACGTCGCCTAGATTTTATTCGAAGCGACGAAGATTAGTTTGGTCGCTATACTCGAAAAAGTAGTCGCCTTATTTTATTGAAGCGACTAAGATCAATCTACGTCGCCTCAGTTTGTTGAAGCGACGTATTTTTTATCAAAGGCAATATACGTCGCCTCAGTGAAAATCGGAGTGACGTAGAAATGTAACTACGTCACCCCGATTCTCTCCTCCAATAGTGGAGATATATGTCAGCACCCAAAATATATATTGGAGTAGATATATATGTATGAGCTATCTGCCTGAAACGAACAACGTACCAAGTTTGTGTAAACCCGATCAACATAGGCTCTGCAATATGCATGTACATATATAACAGTTTTGGGAAACCAAAAGATACACAAAAGAAGATAGACCAAATTGCTAAATCTAGTTTAAATATCATCATAGCGTCCTAAGTACGCAATATTTGTTGATTGGCATCTATGGGATTGAATTAATTAAATTGCTGATGTGCATGCTAGCTTGATGCATTATTAGTTTACCGGAAAGTATCATCACTATGTAATGCATGTTATATAGCTAGCCGAAATTAGCTAAAATATAACTTAACTTATATCGCACGCTGATTATAATTTATAAAATTATTTATCTGTTCCGGAGAAATAAATCTCGCAGAAGTTAATGTTTGAACAAACCCTAGCTTATAACTAACTTATTAGTCTAGGGTTCTCTTTGACGATAAGATGTCATATGCATGACCTATTCCTATATATATTTGGAAGATTATGTAGTGGATAGTTTCCTCATAGCTTATATAACTTTTGCTTAATTGATTAATTAGTACCTCGAACACATATATAACTTGAGATTAGAAACAACTGCAAAGAATTCAAAATCGGAAGTATTGATCTAAATTTGATGAAAACTCACTTATATTTCTATAATGCATACGCTTTATATTCTACATATTACATATCGATATCATTGGACACTTAACGATGTCAATACGACAAGACGTCGACATCCTTCTCCTCCGTAGTACCAATTAATTGGTATATATACATGGATGGTATATCATATATGTAAAAAGTAGCATTGAATTAGGGCGAGTATTAGAGTACACGTAGCGCTCTACACTCTGAAGTATCAAGATTATATGGTCCCTACGTAATGAAGAACACATCCATTACCTGGCTCTCAAAATATGAAAAAAATGAACCAATCAGTGTGTTTATGGAGTATTGATTGGGCCTGCATCTATGATCCCCACAAACTGACTTTCATCGGATTATACATACCATATTCTATGTATGATTGTCATTTTGTCACACAAGCAGAAGCCTAAGGTTATATATACATCGGATTATTAAGTTACTTCGGTGTTGGTATTAGATCTAACCTCTAGCTAACGCATCTTCGATCATCTTAATTCCTGTTCACACTTTGCCCTAGTTCAGAACGTGCCCAAGCTCTTCCATCCACCAATCATACAGAGTTTTCAAGGGTTAAGTCGTGTCGTGAGCCAAAGATTCAATCCAGAATTGATCGGTAATTGAAGAATCGTGATTGTTATGAGTGATTTTATAGATAATTTCAAGAACAATATATATGACGATACGTACATGCATGTATGATGTACAAGTACATTTATATATAGTATATCTTTATAAGGGTCAGGGTCAGCCTGCCACGACGATTAGGGTTTGATTTTCATTAACAAACTACTCCGATCGATCGATCATGAGCTATTTGGAGGGTTCTAGCTACATGTAGCTTGAAACAATAATACTTACATTATACAAAGCTCTCATTGAAGAGAGAGAGAGAGAGTAAATTAGGGTTGCATTTCGGTGCTGCCACCCCAATAGCCCCATTGAATGCCACACGGTTTTTTGAGGCCGAGATGAAGTTAGCGATGAGTCTAAGCATAGCTGACTTTTTGCAATTGCTTCCCTGCAGTGTGAGTAAATGCTGTTTCGCTGTCCCGTTTTGACTCATGTGTTTCGAAACTAGTGATCAAAAGCTACTACTGCACAAACCCTTTTACCTCTTCCTATAGTCAGCACAGTCTTCTACTCTATAAATACCCACAAGACAAGGCCAAACCACTGCCTTGGACGTTTGCTTGAGGCTTCCGTTATATATATACCTCCTCCCCTGTTAAGATCGATCAACATCCATCACCAGATAGATTCTGGAGTTCACACCTCTTCATATTCATCCTCATCCTCATCCTTTTGCTTAAAAACAGATCGATCACCTCGATCAAGTCTGATTTAATTCAGCTACTTAAAATGGGAAGACCACCTTGCTGTGACAAAGTTGGAGTGAAAAAAGGGCCATGGACACCAGAGGAAGACATCATCTTGGTTTCTTACATTCAAGAACACGGACCTGGAAATTGGAGATCAGTTCCTACCAACACAGGTACTACGTACATCATAATTGAATACTTTGATCTACCTAGCTACCTAATTTCATTTTCATTCAATTTCAGTAGCTACACAAATTGTTTCTTCATCTGGAGAATTGTTTGAGTTATGTCATCCATCTTCTCTATTTTCACTTTGTATTGTTCTGGTCAGGATTTTAATGGGGGGTAGGTTCAAGCATTAAAACTCATCTCTTGTAGTTCTGGCCATGGACACAGTCTTCAGTCCCTGTTAATTTAGTTCTCATTTCCGTTCTCATATATCCCTTTCGTTATCTTGAAATTTGTGCCAGATATGGCTAATCTATCTTGAGTAAATTATGTTATTTAGAACTAATTAAACTACATATAGTTAAATTTAGTTCATATGTATATGAACTAATTGGACTGTATGTTCGTTCTTTGATGATCGATCAGGTTTGATGAGATGCAGTAAGAGCTGCCGGCTTCGATGGACTAATTATCTTCGGCCAGGCATCAAACGCGGTAACTTTTCCGACCATGAGGAGAAGATGATCATCCACCTCCAAGCTCTTTTGGGCAATAGGTAACATATCTATACATGTCACATAAACCTAATTAGTGTTTCTTAATTCTTGGATGTGCAAATTTCATTATTTTATGCATGATTATTAGCTGTAAATTTTATGTTTTTTGACTTGATTAGATTATTGGAATCAATAAAAAATGTTGTTGGATATGGGGGTTAGCTATAGATATATACTCCCACTCCCCAATAGTCAGATTCCCTGTTTAATTTGTTCTTTTGACTATGGTTTGTTTCTAGAGTACGTGCTGGGATTTCTGAAATAAAATTTGTTTGTTGGTGGTTGCAGGTGGGCTGCCATAGCTTCATACCTTCCTCAGAGAACAGACAACGATATAAAGAATTACTGGAACACCCACCTGAAGAAGAAGCTCAAAAAGCTTCAGACAGGTAGTGAAACCGAAGATGGCATTTCGGGTAATAATTCACAGCGGCCGATCTCAAAGGGTCAATGGGAGAGGAGGCTTCAGACAGATATCCACATGGCCAAAGCAGCCCTCTGTGAGGCTCTCTCCCTTGACAAACCAAGTCATGTGCAAGACTTAAAGCCCTCCATCTCCACGTGCACTATTAATGGCGCCACTACTACTACTGGTACTACTACTACTACCACTACTACAACAACACCTCACCAACAAGCATCAACATATGCTTCCAACACTGAAAACATTGCTCGATTGCTCGAGAACTGGATGAAAAGCTCGCCGAAAGCCTCACCGGACGATCATCATCACAACATGGTCCACAATGGTTCGTGTTCTAGTACTACTGAAGGGGCAAATAGCGCGACGACTACCACGGACAACAATGACCAACAGGTCTTCGATTCCTTGTTCAGTAGCTTCAACTCGTCCACATTATCCGACAATGCGTCGCAGTTATCCGCAGAATGTAACCATCAAGCTAGTGCTACCGCTAATAATACTAGTGTCATTTCCATGTTCCAAGACGAAAGCAAGCCGGAATTGGAGGCCGTAGGATCAGCAGCAGCTGTAGATCAAGTTCCTCTCACCTTGCTGGAGAAGTGGCTCTTTGATGATGCTACTGCACATCAAGCTCAAGACCTTATCTTTTGAAAAAGAGATCAACCAAAATTAAAGCTGCTCAAGACCTTAATCAATTAGGGTTTTTTTTTTTACTTTGTTTTAATTTTCTTAAGTTAAGCTTCGGTGTCCTTATAGCAATGCAGCTGAGAAAGATAACACGCCTTCGATGAAGAAAGAAAATGTAAATTAAAAGTATACCCCATATATATATATATATATATATATCTATATATTGCAAAATAATGAAAAACTATGTCAAATTGCTCAACTGTTTCCATGTATCTATCTTTCTTAGAGAAAAAAAAAATCTCTACCAAGAAAAACCAATTAACAAAATAACTCAATACTGTAGTACAAAATTTAGGGTGATTTAGATAAACACCCATGTGACTTATTGTTTCTTAGATTTAATCCCCATTCTTTTCTTTCATAAATTTAGGACAACATTAAATTCTGATTTCATTTATGATGCACTTTGACCAATTTTTTCTATTATTTACGGCTTATGTCACTATTGAAATATTAGTATAAATTATTTTTAAATTAAATATCCAATTACAATAAAGCATACGTTATTCCTATTCAATATTTTCATATTTAACTGAAAATAAAAAGAAAATGACCTGAATATATTTTAGGTAATTTAAGTGAGTATATATATTAGGTAAATAAAGTACCTGACTAAAATTGGTAAATAGAGAACTACCACATTTTTTAGTATTGCCGGCGAAACGGAAAACTAAGGCCGGCGATTTTTTTTTTCGCCGGCAATAATGTGCCGGAAATAGTCCAAAAAAAAAAGTATTGCCGGCGACTTGGGGAAAATCGCCGGCAATACTTTTTTTTTTTTAAAGTATTGCCGGCGACTTGGGGGAAAGTCGCCGGCAATACTTTTTTTTTTGGCTATTTCCGACGCATTATTGCAGGCGATTTGGGGAAAAAATCGCCGACAATAGTATTATTGTCGGCGATTTTTCCTCCAAGTCGCCGGCCTTAGTTTTCCGTTTCACCGGCAATACTAAAAAATGTGGTAGTACGTACCTACTCAGTAACTAGGTAAATTAATTTCTTGAATAAAATAGTATAATACAATAGGTAAATATATAGGTATATATATTGGTAAATAAAATAGGTAAATTATATGAATAGTAAGTACAATATCTATAAATAATATACAGTAGGTAAATATAATATATATTTTTTGGGAGTAAATTCTATAATAACTTGATGGCACTGATCGATTAGAATCAAAATTTAATTAAAAATTGATATTTTCAATAACGAGCTAGACTATATGTAAATTTAGGTCAAGAAGTACTTTTGGTATAGCAAAAGATTAATTATGTCTAAAAAGAAAAAATAATAATGTATATTTAGGTCAAGAGGTTAAATCTGACAAAAAAAATAATTAGACTGTTTTCAAAAATTTAAATGTCCCAATGAGTTTTTTCTAATTTCTCCCAAAATTTACTATATATTTCACGTGTTGCGGCTTGATTGACTTGGAAAACACTAATTGAGTCAACATGCATAATTATACAATTGATACTAGAGGCAAAGCTCGACTAAGCTTTCGAAGATGGTGGTGTAAGATAAGGTATTTATGATACGGATTAATTGAGGTAGGGCGTCACCGTTATATCAAGAATTACTACAAAGTATTGTCGGCACGAGAAATTAAAGTTTGATCCTTCATTGGTGGGTTCTCTATTAATAATCGCATTGATTTAGCTTAAATAGTCTTCCATGGACGTACGTAGTACATAGATTATAAACTACGGATATGATTAAGGAGTTAAGGTATGTTATGTGTCTGAGGGTGCGGATATGGACCTATTTGAGTGGTTAGTATTTTGTGCTTCTCACTTGGACAGAAAATAAATAGGGTTTATTTATTTATCGATCTGTTGTGTGGAGTAAGGAAGGAGAGAAATGAAAGGTTATAGAATCATATATAAGAGAACAGGTGTGGGTGATCTTTTCTTTACTTTACTTTAAACTGGAAGGAGGTACACACACTACCTGTGTGTTTGATGCGATGAAAATGAGTTTTTTTTTTTGGATAGAAAACAAATTAAATGTTGCAGTTATTTTTTTACTATTACTGGAGTCATCATTTACTCCACCATAAAAGTAGTGAAAAGTAAAACAACAAAAGCGACTACTGTGGATGGGGGAGATTGAGAGAAAATAGGATTAGGTAATTTTTTTAATAAATTTATTTTGTTGATTACAAAAACACCCTTAAATAATTAAAATTTTTATAAATAAATAGAGCCTTTCAGGAAGAAAATGTCAAAATTAATATGGAAACAAAGACTGTTCTTTTAATAATAATAATAATAATAATAATAATAATAATAATAGTATAGATTTGAATGCCCGATTAGTGAATTTTCGTTATCATAACAAGGGTACTAGTTCCAAGCCCATTCGTTGTTTGAAATGGAAGAATACTTCTCCATGATGGCTTAAAATGAACAGTGATGGAGTCTTTCACAAGTCTTCTGGTAGAGGCCGGTAGTATTGGAGTACGTGGTGATTAGAGATCGTGAGGGTGCATGGCAGGGAGGTTGCTATATGATAATTGAGAATGCTCTATCTGCAGAGCATGTAGAGGCATTGGCGGCGAGAGCAACGGTTTCTCTTGCTATTCAACAAAACTTGTCCTCGGTTAGTTTTGAGACGAATTCTTTGTTATTAGTTAATGCTATCAATTGCGGAGCGTCATTCTCCATATGACTTTTTGTGTACATGTATATGATGATATTATCGTGCTTTTTTCTTCGTTGCATAATTCTCATTTCACTCATATTTATCGTCAAGTCAATTTTATGGCTTATGATTTAACTAATTTTGCCTTATTAAATTCTAGTGTTTATATATAGTTGAGCAGAGTCTGCTCCGCATTTTATTTCTGATGTTATCTTCAAGGATGCTCTTCCTTGAGTTTGATTAATAAAGTTCGTGTTTACATCAATGAAAAAAATAAAGTGCGCTTAAATATAAAAGGGTTAGACACTTAGATATATGTCCCGTTTGCCAATGCTGCATATGTTGCATATTAAGGCATAAGTGATCCATGTCTGGACTACTCGATCGTAGCACTATATATCAGAATTGTTGGAACATTTCCCATGCGTTCAATAATTTATTATGCGTGTATGAAATTTTTGAGTTACCTTTCACAAAGTCGGGAAAAAAAATTGAAAGTGATGTATAATGTGGTGTTGGTAGTTACACCTCTGTTGGTTGATTTAGGATTGAATATTGAGGACTACTATGATTTCTTTAAGGATATTTTTTTCGAATGGGTTTGTCTATCATTTTCGAACTATTATTCTCTACATTAATCAAATTTAGTGAGACTGTGAGACGACATGAGAAAAATCTTTACTCTAAAAGAGACATCGATCATGGTATTGGGGACTTGATCAGGAGGGAGTTGCCTTGGGAATGTGCAAGATGCAAATGAGTCTCTCAAGTCCACGGCATGTGCAGTACGTGTTTGAGTTTATGAGTAAAGATATTTCATTGACCAATTCCTCCTCAATTAAATCGACAGATGTTTCATTTTTCTAGAATGGAAATGATCTAATTTTTCCAGAGAGAGAGGGAGAGCTAGCTAAAAATAGTGCATATGAACTTGTGAAACAAGATCGAGAAAGTGGAGGTTTTCTTCTTCTCTCTTATGAAATGAGCCGGAGATAAAAATTTCAAATTAAATAATAACAACAATAAAGTTTTACATATTAATTAAGTTCACACAATTTGTATACATGACAATAATACACGGACGCACACTCTTCATTTTGATGTACGACATTATAATTTAAATATGTGGTCTCCACGTTATCAACTACGAAAATTACCCAACAGACCAAATGACGACTTTTATTCACTTTCTATTTTGACATAAGATACATTATATAGGTGGACATGAAACGGCTGTCAAGTAAACTTCTAATTGAATTGGACAATTGGTTGATCCAAGAGGACTTCTTTTCTTTCGAAACAAGATCCAAAAAGATTGATAATCGGTAGAATTGAAAGACTAACATGCAACTTTCGAGTTACTACTGAAGAAGACTTTGCATTGCGATGGTACGTACAGATACACTGCTCATGGTCATGAACAATCCTTACCTAATTCTCATCTCCCATTTTGAAATTTTTGGCGTATGTCATAAGTTCACAACGCAAATGAAGCAGAAATAATTGATTGAAACACATGCACGTACAGTACTTGTCCCTCCTCCGTTATATATATTCACGTACTCTTAACCAAACACAGGCCACAGGCTGCTCGAGGTAGAAAAATTACTAGCCTAGCTTATAGTGACGTTTTTGTACAGAGAAAATCCATGTTCATATTAAATCGAAACCCTACTACGTACCTTTGGAGTTGGAAGGAAGCTTCGACTTCCAGCTGCTACGTAGCCCGTGTGTAGCTAAAGTAACTTTGGAGAAGTTAATCATTTGATCAAGGACTCTCTATCACAAGATTATCGCTAACTAATTGATTTGGTAAACGAAAGAGAAAGATAAACAACTCTGCTAATCAATTAGCAAAGGGGTAGGGACGTCTTAAGAAACAAGTCACTAACAGAACCACAATTAAATTGGACAAAAGCATGTGCGACTTGTGACCGAAAATACTTGAAGATATATAATTAAGCAAATCATGTGGTGCGAGTACGTAGTTAGAGAGGCCTCACAAGCTAGCACAAAGAAGACAGCAGAAAGGTGAATCGAATTGGTCCCGTAGAGACTCTCTCCCGGGGACCACCGTATATAGTGTAGTGCCAGAATGCCTCTCTCTATCTCACAGAATTCTTATGTATTTCTAGGGTCGAAATGTTGAGCTTTCAAATTGTTCCTATACCATTTCAATATCACATTACCACGTAATGAAATATAGCCAACAAATTGACTAATAAATATTATATTCGAAAGAAACAAACTTATGGATCATCTTACACGTGAAATGCAGCATGTTACTTTTATAGGCCTTGTGGGCATACTTGACTTCATCAATGGAGAAGAAGATATGTCAACATTAAATATATGAAGAAGAAAAAATTAAACTTCCCCATGCGATTATGAATCAATTTGCACTTTTGAGATATACCAAATTTTTTGTAGCCAGGCCCAATTTTATGACCTCTTCTAAATTGGGCTGATCGTCCTCAAAAGAAAAATAAGGTTGATCACGACCACTTGCTTCTAGCCCAAGGAAAACCCATACCGACAATATGCTTCGCCCATTGAACAAATAAATCAAATCTGATAAGGAAAATAAGTTGGAAAAGATCGAGTTAGAAGAGGAAGAACAAGATGTATATTTGGTGACCGATGTGTGCCATATCTTAGCCTTTTGGGTTCAAACTAAAGTTGTAATTAAGTATGTTTTATTATCTAAGTGCACGTGACAAAGTGTGTGTCATATATATGTTAGTGTTTTTTGGGTTCAAAGTAAAGTTGTAAGTATGTTTTACAATTTAGTGGGTACGTATCTGTGGAGAAAAATTTACAATTTTAACTTGAACTCAAAAAACGTATATATTGGTTCTCAAATTCAAAATTTTGTCTGATGATAAATTAATTTCCGTTTCATTTTAGACATTAATATTAGAATATATGTGTAGTGGCCGGAAAGAGTGACCAATTAAAAAGAAATTTTAGATATTTGAGAAAAGCTAGCTACTAGAAAATCTAGAGCAAGTTGGTATGGCGCGCTTCTGCTAAAAAAAAGACTCCAACTGGGAGTAAAAAAGATTAACTTAATTTGGTGGCCATGCAACTCGAATTAAATAATCTAATTTAAATTAAGAAGATGCTATTTAATTTGTCCACGATCGACTTGGATACATAATCTTATTCGTGGACCCTAATTTGTTTTGGAAGATTTCCAAGCGATCATTGATTCAGAAAAGAGAATGTACGTATTTTAAATATAAATGAAAGCATATCGAACGCAAATTACTTTTCTGATCGATCGATGATGATCTTCTTACACTTAATTGGAAAAGGCTAGGGTTTTCGTACATGATATACAGATCTTACCTCAAGCTGAATTTCACTTATTCTCATATTACCTTCTTTCATCAGATAGATTTACGTTCTTGACAAGAAAAAGTGGAATCTCAAATCCCTACAATCACATATGTATTTGTCTTGCAGTTTTTTTAATTCTTTCCCATATGTAGCAATAAATCCTTCATGCCAACCATGCTAATTTCACCGCCTTCAATCACAAGGGTCGCATCAAAAGAGAGCATCAACCCCCCTAGCAAACTCGATAAATTTAGCTATTTAGTTGACTAGCATCGATCTCCCTAGCCTTAATGGTTCACTCAAATTTAGCAACTTACTGACTAGCTCGTTTCTGCTGTTTCTTTTTATTTATGAATTTCTATTTATAGAAAATCATATAAATTTCTATATATAGAACTTCATAGAAATTAAATCAAACTTATTAATTTGTGGATGACCTACCCGTCTATATATCACCTATCGATCCCAACGTGCACATAATATGCACTATACCCACTCGATAAACCTTCCACTCAATTTTTTTTTTCGTAATGATATGTTAATTAGTTTTAATATTTGATTGATGGATCAAATGAGGAGCGGTCGAGACTCGAGAGAGCTAGTGAGTAATCGATCGACCATTTATATATGTAGACTCTTTTTTTTCTGATTGACAACCACATGTGTCTTTGTCCCTCCTGGATCGATCACTTTAAATTTCTAGTCGTAACTCCATCCCCCCCTGTGCTTGTTGCTCACTTTGATATATATGATATTGTGATATGATATGGTGGTGGCTCGTCATGCCTGTTAACATCATATCCATTACTTATACTTCAATTCATCAAATCAACTTTTCTCTTCAAACCCCCACATATCTTAATTAATTACTTTAAGTAATTCATGGACTCGTTAGTGTCTTGCGTACATTTTATCCCTCTATACGTACTACTTTGGCCGTGGTTGGATTCTATTCTCAAGCTACCATAGTGTTTGTAAAACTGTGGATCATCAAAACAAATAGTTGAATTAAAACTCACTTTCATGAATAGATTGGTAATAGGAATGATTTGAATGTGTCAAAGATTAGAAACTGTTAGGGAGAATCCAGATTATAATACAATAATTGAAGCCAAAAACGTACATATCTATCATATCACTATAGTAATTGATGTAGGAAATCTTTCTCCACAAGGTATTATTTAGTTGATCGAAATCTAGTAGCTAGATTCGATATGAAGAACATCCAGTTGATGTTGATATTGTATAGAGTTTTACTATTGGGAAAATAGTAAGTTATTTTGGTTATCTTGTTTCAATTGTATAAAGTGGAGTAAAGGAAATAGCTATCAATAATAATTGGATCTTAGGTATATTGCTATGCTTAGACAAGAGCTTTTGTAAACAGTATTAAAGGGTCCTAGCAAACAAGACTTTAAGTATCCATTAGGACCCGCATAAATCACAGATTAGAATCTTGGATTAGAGTTAGGTCATCCTAAGCTCTCATGAACAGAGGCCAACAGTTCTCAGCGCTCCATTCCGGTCGTAATCGATCCGGACCGAGTTCTTCTGTCAACTACGATGGACAGAAAATATTGCAGTTGAGATATCATTTCCAAATCTCTTAATACCTAGCTAGCTGGTCTAAGCTGGTGCTCACCAAAATGAAAAAAGCTTCTAGGGTTTCCGATTTCTAAAGCCATATATTAGTTCCGAACTGGAATCAAACCAGTCAGTGCGCCACGTTTACAGCATGGAGCAAAGTTTTAACAAAGAGTTACTTTCAACTTTGGACAAGTATATTACATCAGTGATGTGCTACCCGCCTACCCAGTTGTTAGTCGACAAGACGACATCGATGACTGTTGTTCTTGGCTCTGGCTCCTGTATCAATTCAAAGCCAAAGGTCCAGAAAATTTGGTAGTGACTGGTAAAAACAAGGGAATTATGCTCTCTTTTCAATTAATTAACCTATCTTCCCGAGCTAGTGGTATTCCACTATGCGTACACTAAGCTCGAGCAATATATATGTAAATGTGTGTGTATATATATAGCTAGCTGCTAGGGTTAGGGTTAGGCACCAACCAAATACAGACAAAACCCTTTTCTATTTCCTTTTTTTTTCTTCTTCTTTTTTTCTGGTCTATAGTGAATTAGTGATTGAGCTAGCTGTTCCGTATGTGTGTGTGTGTGTATATATATATAGAGCATGTAGTTAGCTAGCTTGCAAGAACTACAAAGTTGCCTCCAGCGTTCAATTACTCCAGAATTCTTAGGGTTTGATCTGAAAAAATCAATGAAGAAACAGCAAGTTGTGGTGAGAAGAGATGGATCATCGCGGAGGAGCGGCTCAAACAGTAGCACTTCATCTTCGATGGTTAGAACGGTGAGGTATGGAGAATGCCAGAAGAATCACGCCGCCAATATCGGTGGCTATGCGGTGGATGGATGCAGAGAATTCATGGCAAGTGGGGCAGAAGGGACGGCGGAGGCGCTGACTTGCGCCGCCTGCGGCTGCCACCGGAACTTCCATCTGAGGGAAGTGGAAACGGAGGTTGTTTGTGAGTATACTCCACCTAATAATTCTTATCAGCAATAATAGTGCCTCCCTTTTCATTATTGAAACCGCGTCTATAGGACTGATGAAGGAACTGGTCTTCTTAACAGATTGATGCCAAAGATTGTGAAGTGATTTGTACCAACCTATATATGTATATGATTTGAAGATAATAATCAAACTTTAATTTGATTGCGAAAGGAAAACTATAAGTTTCTCTATATCTATCGAGGTCGTATTTCTTATTTAATTATATAGTGATTTCTCTTCATTATTCTAGCAGATCATGGAATCAGAAGCAAGCAAGTTCAATAGTGATAATTATGGTCTACAAGTACTCCTAGTTCTACATATATATATATATATATATATTCTACTAGTGCAGAAGCATATATAGTGTTTACTTTCAAAGTTTCTTTTGGTACAAATGCTTTCTTTTGGTATGATCATGCTGATGAAGCATATATAACCTCTCCAGCTCTCCTTTAATTAGGTACTAACCAGAAATACTGATGAGAACAGTAACTTGAGATTTCTTCATTAATTCTAGCAACACAGAGAATAAGCCACCTATACATATTTAAGAGAAAGGCCCACATATCCAATCATGCTCTACATCGATCAACACACTTAAAATGTTTGTTCAGGCCGCCTAACCTTGCAGAAACAAATTAAAGCAGAAACTATATAGTACTGTGAACTTGTGAAGTGTCCCTCCTCCCTCTACTTTTCGGTGGTCAGTGAAATTACTTAATTAGTTTGTTTATGGGGACCAAATATGTAGAAGATAATATATATTGTACGTACTCGATCTCTTTTATTTATGGAACTTGCACAACTGCATAACTAGCTGTGCACAAAATGGCATTGCACAATCATATACACAAATAGGCCTACTAATTATGCGAGTAATCGATAAACACATATATATGTACAAGCTTAATTTGCTCCTTTTGTACCTTATTTGATTTCTATCCACGCATTTTGCGCTAGTTTGGTGTAATAATTCATAGTTTTATGAGAAGCTCCACTTGATTTGGACTCAAGTACTAGTACTTTAGCATGCTTCATGCTGTACATGGACACATTTTTAATGATTGCATGCATGCATATGCCGTTTAAAGGTTTGGAGGGAACATGTTAATTAGATGTGTATGACATGCATATCACGTTAGAATCCACAATAATAGTAATACCAGGTTTGATAAGATTCATATGTAGATGAGAATTATGAGGAAACTTAGCTAATCAGGCTTTATACAGTTCGAAATTCCTCATTTTGGTATCATCATGCATGATTCATAGCTCTCTCTCTCTCTCTCTCTCTCTCTCTCTCTCTCTCTCTGCATAGACAGAACAGGATTGAGTACAAATGGTGTATTGTTGGTGCTAGACATTTAGTACCGAATTGGTTATGAATGATTGTAAATATGTCTAAAGTACGTACCAGAAGCTAGAATGATCCTGTTATCACTTCTCATCCAAACCAGCTACGAACAGAAATAGAATCATTACGCTGTAGCAGCGTTCAAAGTGTGTTGAATTATTAGATATTGGTTGGGTCACGTCCTCCATTGAAGACCGATGGTTTGATGAAGCATATGTTATAAATAAATCCGATCTAATATTTTTTGTTATCTTGTTTTCTCCTCTATCCCTTTCCCAATATTCTTTAATTCAGGATGTCGTCCTATGTTGTGCACTTTTCTTATGATTAACAAAAAGCAAAATGGATGGTGCAAGCAAAAGCTATCCCATCTCGATTATATATGAAACTAGACTACACTTAATCTAGTGTATATAATTGGACCGGTGACGACCCACCTGCTCTACCATGATCGGTCTAGCTAGATAGCTTTGACAGATACTGTTATGAAGATCCAACCATGCACAGTTGCTCACCTTTTAGTCTGAGTAAGAAAAAATGTATAACCCGTAAGGCTCGCTCTCTAGTATATACAAGATGTTTTACAGTTTTAGAGCGTTGAGCATTTTATTTCTTTAAAAAGTAGAAATCGCAGAAGATATTTAACGCTTTAAAACTGATTTTTTTTCTTACTCGGAGCATTATAAAATTTTCGAGCATATATATACAGATCGGTTTGATGTTAAAACTATTGATGCATGCTGGTTAGCTTTCTCCAACCAAAAGTTAGATACTGGGGATCCAACACACTGGGAATTGAACTCTCTCTCTCTCACGGTTAGCAGACATGCATGGTCTGGCTTAGTGTAACCAAGTTCGAAGCTGCTAAAAATATACGTCTGTCCTCTATCTCTCTTGTGACCCTCGAGTCCGGAGCAATGACCAGTGAAGATGCATGTGTTGGTACAGCATCGGAATCGATCTCATTCGACCAATCATTAAAACCAAGCTTTTTGTAGGCCTGAAAATTATAGTTTAACAATACGCATGCCCTTGGGGGCTGGCCGTGGTGGCTCTGGATCTATTAAAGGCCTAGTTGTTTTCGATCCAATGACATATTGACAACCAGAGAAGACAGGGAAGCTAGAATTTTTCTACCTTCAATTGGGTGGCCACTGGCCACGCCACCTAAAGCTTGACGTACATGAGCTGGACCAATACTTCCTGTCTCTGCATGAATCTATTATCTGAGGAATTAGATACTGATGGGATACCTGTACGAGACCCTTCATCAGTTTTGTTCATCGAACAGTACGTACCTAGCTACTTGTTTGTGGAAGTGATGATGCCACCTCTAGCTAGCTAGGTTAGGTTTGAGATCGATGACGTGCGAGAAGACGTTTTTCCGTTGCTTTCATTATTTGGTTTATAAGTATAGCAAACTACACTTAAGGATAAGGTGAACAAACCTAATACAAAGCTCTATTATTTGAATAATATATACTTAAAGTATGTTGTGATTGTCTACAGTTAGCTAGTTATCCCATCGACGTAATTAGTAGGTTTTGGACTTTGCACGAGAGTGTGTATACTTATATGCATTGTACTCTTAGTATATATTATTCATAATGACTATTTCCTTATTTCCACGAAAGAAAAGGAAAAAAAGAAGTGTTTTTGAGAAGAGAAATAAGTACAACTTAGGTGAACCTGGTTTATCTTGAATCACCATCAATCTTAATCGCATAGACCGTTGATGATTCTAACTACTTTTCAAAATTTTACTTTGGTTCAAGATAAATCCGACTCATATGAGAACTTCTTGTCGCCTTATGTACTAGCTACAAGAATGCACCTCTTACGTACCCACATGACCTAATGTCACATGACTCACATCTCCTCCGGTTTCTCCCATAGAAATGAAAGAGAGAAAACGTGAGTCTTGTACTTGTAAAGTGACATCTCACCAAAGCGGCAAAGCCAATCCTACTAATTTTGGAACTAAATTCCTAGTTTAACCGCTTTACCGTACAAGAGAGTGTCCACAGTTTTGATGGGCCATGCACATGCTCAACAGCTCAGGCCCAATACAATGTAGTTTTTAAAGGCCCACCATCTGGTTAGTATCTGGAGCCCATACAAAGGCCCACTCCAACCCATTCAAAAAACAACAAAGTTAGACGACAGCAGAGGATGGGGTATACCGCTGTCGTTTTTGGACATGTCTTCCTTAGTTTCAGGTCTTCACATGTGCTCGATCCGGATGGCCGAGTAGCCTCACATGGCGGAAGGCCCACCACCGTTCAATCATGCACCGCCGCACATGGCTGACGCCCATAATCCCCTACACCGTCCCACCATATTGTACCCTGCACACTCCCCCTAAGATCTTGCCACGTCACATATCGAGTCAGAGATGGACTGATGTCTACGAAGTGATGCGTAAGATTGGATGTGACTCATGTGAGTCTCTGGGTGGGTGCATGCAGGGTGATTCCACTCGGTGTTAAAGTAATGTGTAAACGTCGTCATCTCATTTATCGACGATTACTGTTCTTGTTTGCCTTCCCATGTTACTTGGACAACAATTCTGATAGCTACTTTGCACAATTACCTCAAGAGCCTTTGTTGTATTATCTCTCTTATCCTTCAATATTGTAAATCATATATAACCATGGTTGTAAAAACAACGATAGGCAGTCATATACGATGAAGATATCTTCCAGCGTTTGGGCGGGTTCTAACAGGTCTATACTAGTTATAAGCGCTTAAATCTCCAATATTGCTCGCCCCTAAACAACTTTCTCGACTTTTTCTTAGAACAGTGTTAGTATATGGTATCTCTATCACGTTTTAATTCTCTTATTTAATGTGGCGATTATACCAGCTATTTAATTGAGACAATTTGGGTGCAACCACATACATTAAAAATTGGTGGTAAGAAATAAGCATAATTTGATTTTGTGTTTCTGATATATATGGATGGGACATTTTGGGAATGTGACCCCAACATAGATCAAACCAGGTACTTTAATATTCGAAACAATAAGTAACCACAGAATGAAATCATCACCGGATTAGGCAGTAGCGTGATCTTTGTTGGGCAGCAGCACATTTCAAAACTCTATAAATAGCCAATCATACTCGCTCAATCTACAAACTCAAATACTTCAAGCCATACACACCACGTTCAAATAGCTAGCCAATTAACTTGAACCAATCCAACTGAACCCATCTGATAGCAATGGCAATGGCTAAGCTTCTCTGTGTTCTTCTTCTCGCTCTCCTTGGGATTTCCATGGCAGCAGAAACTCAGTATCACTTGGACAGTGTGAGTAGCTAGCTAGTTCTTCCTTCCCTTTTCTTCATTTCAACCTCATTATGTCTAACATGGTTATATATATGTTAACAAACCTTACCCTAAATTCTATGTTTAATTGATTTCAGGCAAGGTATGGACCTGGGAGTCTTCGGAGTTCGCGTAAGTACTTATAATATCCCTTATCCCTTACCTGTTTGTATTAGTCTCAAAGATAAGTAGTCTGATGCAGTATGACTGACGATGATGATGATGTTTTGTGGTGGAATTACCAGAGTGCCCAACACAGTGTAGCAGGAGATGTAGCCAGACACAGTACCACAAGCCATGCATCTTCTTCTGCAACAAGTGCTGTGCTAAGTGTCTGTGTGTGCCTCCGGGATTCTATGGCAACAAAGCTGTGTGTCCTTGCTACAACAACTGGAAGACCAAGGAAGGAGGTCCCAAATGCCCTTAATTCAAGTGATTCAACACACTACTATTTCTTAAAGGCCGGGTTGATTAATTACACCCTAGCTACCAATTAGTAATATGGTCTTAATTTTCACTAGTATTAATTCCAATTAAGTTCACTATGTGCTCAACGCATGGCTCCGTATTACTTCTAAGTTCTCGACTAAATCGGGGTCATAAATTTGATGAGAAAATTAATCCATTGATAATGCCATGCATGTACTCTATTATGCTCTCCTCTAATTTAAGAAAACAGCAAATGAGAGAGTTGACAGAGCTTGTGTTTTGTTAATGAGATTTGTTCTATATGTTATATGTATGTGCTTTGTGGGAAAGTTTCATGATCGACTCTTAAGCAATACTAGTGTCTTACATTCCAGCCTTACCAAAAGAGCCGAGCAAAGGTCAATTATATGCCTTAGCAAGGTGTACATGGCATATAATTCTCTCTGCTGTTGTTTTAATTTGTTAACTAAAGAATAGATCCCCTCCCCAAGTACCAAACGCAATGAACAACTATTCGAATCGAGAAGGTAGGTAAAATATCCGAAGATGTAGGGCCAAATATTATAAGGGAGGCTTTAGAATTTTAAAAGATATGTATCAACCACCGCCACTAATTAACAATTATTGGACAAAACGTGCAAGTTTGTAACCTAAACTTGTCCAATAAACACCCACCTACGTGATCCAACATAGGGAATGAAAAGGATGCTCCTCATCAGAGAGACATGCAACGAGGTTAGGTTATCTTCCTCAAACTTTTCTAGCTTATACACGAATTAAATTCATGCTGGAGAATTTGTCATAATGTTTCTTATTTTTGTTCATAAAACAAGTATATATCATCTCTTATCAATTCGATCAATTGTGATATGTAATTATGTAAATATCAAAATATGAGATCTAAGAACATGCATAAAGATTAGTTCCCACACAAAAAATGTACCAAAATTAGTTAGGCACTCAAATATTATACATTTGTGAATATATGTCATTGGAGAACAATATTGTCATAAAGTAGAATTTCATATTTCACATTTACTTACCCAAGCATAATGATTTTTTTATTAAATTTCATATTTGTGAGGGCTGGTTTAATCTGATGCCCACAGTATTAATCGGATGAGTGCTTCACCCCTTAGACACTTGAGTCTTTGACTAGACCTCAAATAATATAGACATGAGAGAAATTGACATATAGCCAAGCAATTGGACACGATAAAGGTTCACAAAGTCCATGCCGCTCTTTTTCTATTGTTGTCTGTTTCATGAAAAACCCAAAAAGGGATCGACATCAAGCTATTAATTTAGACGATATAAATCACATGTCACAGTCCACAAGAAAAGGTTTTGCAGATTGATTGAGCTTAAAATCCCGAGATAATAATGGACTTTGCTTCAAAGCCTCTCTTTGTGTTGGACGAGTCTTCCTTCCTTGTTGCACCTCAGTCTCTCTCTCTCTCTCTCTCTCTCTCTCTCTCTGTGATGCATGTCGTCATAGTCGATCAGGTATTGCTCTTCTTGATTCTTCTAACATGTAATTCAACCCAGTTCACGAAAGTTTATATGTTTGATGCCCAGATGAGTAGAAAGTTTTGTTCTTTAGTATTGGCTGTCTGGGTGTGGCAAATTTAGTTAAAAAGTTTATAAATTTGATACCCAGTTCATGTAGCTCAGCTACTCGAGAATCCAATTCGTGAAGTACTCTTGATTTATAAGCGTTTTGTTCACTCTTTGCAGATTGATTAGTGATTTCAAGTCAGAGGCTTTGGTTTCGTCAGATATTCAAGGTTCTATCTTTTTTGAATGTACTTGTTGAATTCGATTGTAGAGATAGGCAGTTTAGTTTGGCATTGAGTTCTTGAAGAAACCAGTTTTGAATCCTTGTTAAAACCCTTTTGGGGTTTAAGGAAATTTTGGCCTCCAATTTAAATTTGGTGTCTCAGTTGGATGGTTATGGGAGTTGAGCTGTTGTGTTAAGAAGCTGAGTTGATGGGGAGCAACAATGATATGGTTTTATCTGTAGGAGAGTTTCATTGACTATGTTCTTGTTTTGGTCACTTTACAAAACTTAGCTGAGTTCGGCGCATTGAGATTCATCAATGTCAGAAAAGAGTAGGATTCCCTCTAAGTTAATCTTCTACTTGATAACAGTTTCTGTGTTCCTTCTAGTCCTTTCTTCTGCATTCCTTCTTCAATCTAGCAAATTTTTCCTTCCTAGATCAGTATTTAAGCTCATTCTTGTTAATGGGACATCAATGGATTTTGAGCCCCATGCAATAAAGGAACCTCCTTTGATCTCTGCTGAAGTTCCCCAAATTGATACTGTAAAATCCTCAAAAAGCGAAAAATTGGGATCTGTAGGAAGTAAGAAATTAACGGTCTGTGATGCAAACCAGGCTCTATTGAGGGTATTCATGTATAATTTGCCTCCAGAGTTTCACTTTGGGTTGTTGGGTTGGAAGGGAATGGAGAATGAAACATGGCCAAGGAGCTTTCCACCTTATCCGGGCGGGCTAAATTTACAGCACAGTATAGAATACTGGCTCACTCTTGATCTTCTATCATCGGATATGCCAAATGTGATCAGACCTTGTAGTGTAGTCAGGGTGCATACTTCAAGTGAAGCTGACGTTGTTTTTGTGCCGTTCTTTGCATCTCTGGGTTACAATCGGCATTCCAAGCCTCTTGGAAAGGAGAAAGTCAGTGTCAACAAGAAGTTGCAAGACAAGTTGGTGAAGTTTTTGGTAGGCCAGAAGGAATGGAAAAGAAAAGGTGGGAAGGATCATTTGATAGTTGCCCATCATCCAAATAGTATGTTAGATGCAAGAAAGAAATTGGGTTCTGCCATATTTGTGCTTGCAGATTTTGGAAGATACCCCCCTGAAATCGCAAATATTGAGAAGGATATAATCGCTCCTTACAGACATTTGGTGAAGACTGTTCCCAGCAGCAAATCAGCCACATTCAAGGAGCGCCCTATACTAATATATTTCCGAGGAGAAATATACAGAAAAGATGTAAGCTCGCCCTCTTGTTTTCATTATTTATTCAACTGTTTATGCTGTGGTTTCATATTTCTTTATGATATAAATCTTTCAATATTTAAGTTAATGATGCTTTACATTCTATATGCTCTGGATAACAGTATTATATATATGGTGAATTTGTTCTGATAACTCTGAATTTGATCCTACAATGAATTATCTGGCATTTAGGATGTTCTCAATTTGTTCTTATTGTCTCGTACTTTGTTTAATCTGATTTCTGAAATCTTGTTGCACTGATCTCAATTCTCGCATTATTGAAAAGTAGCTGTTTTTTTATGTTCTTCCCTTTCCCTTTTGCATCATACACTATTCTGATGAGCCATGCTCGTGCTTAAAGACAAAAATAATATCTTACCTTATGTTTACTTTTACATCATTCCAGGGAGGGATAATTCGTCAAGAATTGTACTATCTTCTTAAAGATGAGAATGATGTAGACTTCAATTTTGGTACCATTCAAGGAGGTGGTGTTAATAAGGCAAGCCAAGGAATGGCCTCATCAAAGTTTTGCCTACATACAGCTGGCGATACCCCTTCCTCAAATCGTTTATTCGATGCCCTTGCTTCTCATTGTGTTCCTGTCATAGTGAGTGATGAGATTGAGCTACCATTTGAAGATGTCTTAGACTACTCACAGTTTTGCATATTTGTAAGCGGGACTGATGCTGTAAAGAAGGGTTACCTACTGAAGCTTCTGCGAGGGATAAACGAAGACAAATGGACCAAGATGTGGAATAGGTTGAAGGAAATTGTACATCATTTTGAATATCAGTACCCGTCACAGCCTGGTGATGCTGTTGATATGATTTGGCAGGCAGTGTCTCGCAAGGTGTCCTCTGTACAGCTAAAGTTTCACAGGAAGAAGAGATATGACAGTTCTCGACTATAGAACAAAATGTATCTTCACATTTGAAAGCGATGATGCACCATCTATGAAACATTATACTTCTCGAATGATTATGTTGAAATATATGTAAGCGAATTTTCTTTATTTTCCCATTTTGAAATGTGGATAATATATCAAGCTCAATCTTTTATTCTTGGAAACTATCAGTGGAAAGTGATTCCTTTTTTGTCTGAGAGATTCGTATTAGTAGGTGGAATCTCTTCACCCTCAGAACAAAACTGTTACTTATGCAAAGAGAAATAACATCCTTTCAAGCTCATGACTTGTGTTTCACTACTTGCCTAACACTTCTGTGTGGATGGAGGAAACTCAGAAACTTGTGTTACAATACGTGTGAAACACTCACTGTTGTAGCAGTATAATGTAAATTCATTCACAAAACAGAAATATAATTCCTTTGTTTTATAGAAAGAAACTCAGAAATGCATGTAATCTGTGAGGGCCACGATCATCACTTTCAGAAGTATTCATCTATTGGTTAGGACCTATGTTTATACAATATAGAGATGATGCTAGCTCCATGGATGACTGGTTTCAGCTGCAGTTCTTCAGCTCAACAAAAAGAAACTTGGGACTAAAACAACGAAAATATAGAATTCTAACCGACTGACTGATAATCTATGGAGAAACTCCCTCCATTCGGAAACTGCATCAGCATGTCAACATCTGTTGTGAATTGGGTCTGATCCTTTACGAACTTTTCGTTTGTTTGATTGGCTTGGATCAAATGTCATTGCAGGTGCAGGTGCCAAACTGAGCTCTGCATGCGAGTCTTGGACAGCAACAGCCTTCACAACATGCAAACTGTTAAGAAATGAGAAGTGCCCTTTATCCCATCTCAGAGCCAAGTCCATGCTTCTTAATCCGGAAACCTTCTCTGGCTGTAGAGCTAAGAACCCAATACAAACAAGAAGAATGGCTCCCTTATAAGCCAAAAGACCCATGCTTGATTTTCTCTGAGGTGAACTAGTGTGTAGGAGTCTATGTTTCAAGCAATGCTAGGGAAATGAGAGTAGTGTGGCTGAGACACTTTGTTTCCTTCTTATGGTTCATTCCCTGTGGGAATAAGCCAAGGTTATGTCTTTTTAATTTTTATGGGATTTGGAAGCCTAAAAGCATAAAGCACAAGGGAGGCCCCAAATGGCCATAATATGTAGAGATGTTTTAGATTCACGTCAATCATAAGCCTGCCATAGAAGCAATATAAGGCTGTTTTAGAAGACTCTGACAGGTTTGAACATAAAGTTAGCTTAGAACACTATCATTGGGAAGCCAAGTATATCTTCTTTCATTTGGTTTCCATCTAACATCTGCCTTGCTCTTTTCCTTATCAAACAAAGAGAGACCAGTATCAACCTCTAGTGTACAATCCTGACTCGCCATGTCACCATAACCATGCTGATGTTGTATGATTCTTTTATCCTAAAGCATATGCTTACTGCTGAGTTAAATTACAATCATTGAAAAGAGCCAGGTTCTATTACTTAACATAGCAAAGCACCAAGTAATAAAGAGAAATCAAATGTAGTATTTAGAAACTAAGCAACCACCTCCAACTGTGGATCCTCCATACTTGGATTCAAAATCCGACCATGTTGATAGAATTAAATTTCAATAGGAGAAAGCATCATAACATGAGCACCCTTACATATTAGTTTTGGACCTAAAAACTGTTTGAGAGTACTGTGTAATCTTGATCAGCTTAGTGCTTATCAGAAGATAGCTACTGCAATTGAAAAGCCATGAAAAGTAGATATGTTGGAGTAATGGTGGGGAACAGTAACATCTCCCACGCTAAAAACCCAAACAAACCAACCAAGCAATAGCTTTATGTTTGCAAACACTTTCCTTTTAAGCTAACAATCTAGCTAGCTTTAAAATTCCAAGCTCTTCTATCCATGCAGCAAGTATCACAGTCTCGGTTTCTTGTGCTAAATGGAATTCCTTTATGCTTTTCTTTGGCCTCCCTTTCTAACTCTCCCTCCTTAAGTTACCCTCATTCAAAGAATCAAAGTTTCAAAGAAACCAATTTTGGCATGCATATCTGGCCTCTCATCTTCTTCTTTTTCTTCTTTATATTCATCTCATTTATCCATGAAGACCATCTTTCTCTAGCCTCATTTTCCCTTTATATTCCTATTCTTTTCATTGACAAGAACTTACCAAAACATTTGGAGGACTTGGACTGGTCATGGTCCAAGCTGGAGGACATGAGCTCTAAGATACTCTAACATCCTTGATCTCTGCTTTGAGAGCTGTATTAAAGTTAAAGAACTGGATGTACTGTTTCAATTCAATATCTTCCTTCAACATCACATTTAACTTTAACAACTACATCACAGTGTTACGGAATCCTGTTCCAACTCAATTAAGAGAAAGCAATGGTGTACGGAAATATACCGGGGTTGTTTCCAACTTCAAAAATGAAACGAATATAAGAAACAGAAGGCAGTTTGAATACCCCAACACCACAGGTACTAAGAAAAATATATATAAATGTGACAATGTACACTAAAAAAGATAGTTTGCATTCATAATATGTGATAGCACTTTGAATTATATACATAGCATGGGTGTGAAAGAAAGCGAGTTGTAATAAAAAAGAAAATTTGATTACGGATACATGGCACTCGTTAAAGAATAGCCTGCTGATTTTCATCTGTAAAAGTTAAGCATAAATAAAAAGAGGCAAATACGCTCAAATCTCGGTTCCAATGTACTCTCTTCACCAACAAAGAACACGCCACCATTTAGGAACATCGATATTATTGAACTGGCTCTTGATGAGGAGTCACAGCAGGTCCTGAAGCTATTGTGAATTGCAATCCTCGACGTTGCCCCGCCTGTAGCATAAATGCAACCTCAGCTGTTGCCGCCAGTGCTGCTGCTTCCTGAATAAACAATAATATACAAACAGGTTAAAATGATGGTAGCAACAAAAATGGAAAGAGAAATTGCATTCACTCTACTGAAATTGTGTGCTACAGTGAATCAGATGCACCAACACAGATAAATAATATATAAAAACTCAAGCCCCATCTGACTATCTAGCCATATGACACCACTGAGAGCTAAAAGGTCTACAAGAAGATATTATCATACAGCATCTAATTATCCACCAAAAGAGGAAAACTTCTTAAAGATGACAAATTAAAGTTGTTCGCACAACGATTTCTACATGCCTTACAGTGCAAGAGAAGCATGATCAGGCTTCCTTATGTCATCAATGCTATGTTTTTGGATCAAAAGAGCGACTGAAGTATCACTTGTTCTAAAAGAGCAGAACCTAGAAGTTACCTGTCTTTGCCTTCGACGTTGTAATATGCTGATGGCCCAGGCCATAATGTAGCAGGGGAGAAGAAAACCAGCAGCTCGGAGCAAGAAAAGCTGTAAAGAATTAATCAATGAGCTAGACAGCAAGATTACTGAACGTTTGAAGATAGATGAAACATCCACATCCCACTTACAGAGAAAAAGGTGGAGGCATCATCATCATCCCCATCACCATTGGGGAGAGTCAAAGCATGCCTCAGGAGTAGAAGAGCCATTAACTGCCCAAGAAACAAGAGAAAGGTGAATCGATATGACAGACATTTCAAACAAAAAGACATGAGATAAAAAACATTTCAACATGTTGCATTTCTAGAAGGGTCTTCCGCAGTAAACTAATTACACCAAATTGAACGTTAATGGAGTACGAGAATAAAATGAAGAGGTGAATGAACACTTTTGAAGAGTAGTGCGATACTCTTCAAGACCACCAGATTAAAAGCATGAACTAGATTTTGGTCATTGTCAAATATTGATGAAGATGTTAAGATGAAAATATACTTCATTCCTCCACATCCTACTGTAAAATGTCACCCATATTCTTGATGAATCAGTGGCTTACAATTAGTGCAGCAGAGCGGCAAAAAGCAGCTCCATTAGCACTTGTATCACCATAGTTATCATACTCAGACTCTAGAAAGTGACGTTCTGTGGCTGCCATTGCCAATAGCCGAGGATCACGCAAATCCAAAGGAGTACCAGATATTGTCCAGCCATCACTGTCATGCAAATTCAAGAAGCAAGAGAATAGAAAGGTCAAAACATGAAGGTTGTAATACAAAGAACATTACGGGCCTTGAGCCCTAAACCCGTGAAATTTCTCCATCTTAAATATACTTGCCTGATGTCAATCGTCGTCTCATCAGATTGAGGGGGAGGTGCTGGGGCAGTATACCCAGGTTGATAAGGCTGCACATCAGGAGAATTTTTATCATAATGCACAATCGCACAAAAACAGTGCAACTCATGAGTTGGAGAAGTTCAACCAACCATTTGAAACAATCAGCTTACAAGAGAATGCTTACATTCTCTGATACATTACATGAGGATGTAATGCATGATTGATCAAACACAAATACCTGCTAATGCGTGATTGAGTACATGACAATGATAGCTTCCCAATGAAGAGAAGATAATTATAGCCATAATAGTTCTAACAAACAGATTATAAAAACAATCAATCAAGCGAGAACTGCAAGGGATTCTAGAAATTACCGTATGGCAGATTTCACAGATGATATCTCCCTTCTCATTGCACCACCTCTGGACACATTTTCTATGAGCATACTAGATTGTATAGAACAAAGTCAGCGATAGAATAAACAATTAATATAAAACCACTGTGTTGGATTAAAGACATGACCCTGAAATAATTTCCTGAAGAATATAATCATTGTTTTGGAATACAAGAACCTTAGAATCAGATTATACCTTTAAGCTGCCACTGCAAGCACAGGGTACCTCCAAATTACTAACACCATCCTCTTCCTGACAAATGCGGCACTCAACAGTCTGAATCAGTGGCTCTTCTTCTTCAGATACCGCACTCTCCCCAGTTCCCTCAATATCAATCGAACAGCTGGGTACTTCAACCGATTGGGAGGATGAGGCCTCCACGGACGATCCGACAGTCTCAGACCCTTGCACTGATTGTAAACTTTCAGGTTTCGTGAAGCAGTCCACACACAGCACCAGGTGATCACTCATTCTCACTCAAAATCAAAGCTCCTGCTTCAACAACATAGATAGGAAAATGCACTTATCACAACATAGTTTTGAAAAAAAAAACAGTCCTGCATTCCAATGCAGGGAAACTACACATCAAAGACTCTTAAATAGTGATTCTTTCCGGAAACACAAAGTCTTTAATATAATCTATCTATAGCTCCTAAACTCCTAATTGATGCCAAAAACGGCAGACGAAGCACATTAAAACCTCGAAATCCTGCATTTCAATTCACTTCCAGCTGTGTTCTCAAGCTAATTTAACAAACATACATCAAACCCTAACTGATTCACACATTCAGATCAGTAAAAACTCAAATTTCCCCGAGCAATACCAAAACGCACCCAAAAAAAACAAAAATTCAACTCCTTTCAAATCAAATTTCGCCAGCCAAATCATAAATTGCAACAAAAATTCACGAAATTTCCCACAACGATTCAATCGGCGATCAATTAAAAACCCTAGATAATCCACAAAACGCGATCAAAACACAAAAGCTTTGGTAATTTCTACATCTAACGTACACCGTAAATTTCTCACAGAAATTACATTACACAATAAAACAAAAGGAGCTGAATTTTAGGATAAGATGAACACATGAATTCAAGCGAATCAAAAAAGAAAGTACCTGGGGACAAAAATACCTCCTCGAAATTCTTCGCCTTTGTTAAAAAAGTCTTCTTCTTCTTGTTGTTCTTCGGTTTTGTTGTTCAACTTTTTTAGCTCGAGAGGAAGGAAAATATTTGAGATACAAACATTACATACAAAAAAGTGATACCAAATGAGATGAGATGGCAGATGTCACCTTAGTGCCACCTCATCAGCCACCTCATCGTTATGTGCAGGCTGTTTTCATGTGAAATTTTCTTTAATATTACCATTATTAAATATAATTTAATGAATTAATTAAAAGAACGATCGTGGTTTAATTTTCAAGGCCGATCGGTAAGAGCAGATAAAGCGGAGGTGCCGGAGAACGGTGCAAAGAAAGAACATAATTGAGGACGACGGCGATCTAGCCCCATGGACGAGAGTGCACCGTCATGGACGAGCTCGATTGGCCTTTATGATAGTCCGTCATGAAACTACGGAATAAGTGATCATCTGTCACCACTAGATAAGGCAACGGCGTTGATGGACGAGACTCGGCTTTTTCTTCTTCGGCGATGGGGATGTGGATACGTCTTCGTTTGATATGGTTTTAGATCCGTCATTGACTCGTTGATTACATCAAATCTAAAATTTTGCCACCTACTAAATTTATTTGACTCCCTTCATTTTCACGGTCGAGCACATTCTATCAATGGAATCATCAAATGTTGGTGTTCGTAATAATTCAATGGCTTCCCCGCAGGTTCTTATTTGTACTTATTTCTAATGTCACTTGTGTAAGAGATCTGAAATTCTAAAAGTGAAGGGTTAAATCTCATGAACCATCTAAATGATATATATCTTTGTGAAGTATGAATTGAAGACTTGAAGTTTTTCATGGTGGCTTTTTGAATTATTACAATCATGTGCTAGTTTCTTTGATATGGTTTTCGTGGGATTAACGGCGGCGGTCTCTGCTTCCCTTGGTTTAATTTGGGGATCTGAATTCTTTAGAAACTTTCTTGGGATAGATTTCAGAAGAACATTTAATTCTTCATCCATTTGGTTTTAGTTTTGGTTTTACTTGTGAGTTTTGGACGTAATTGCAGACGGCAGCTATGAGTTGGATGATAATATTGGAGGCGGTTGACGGTTGAGGTTTCAGGAACATTGGGCTGCGAATGTTTTTTTTTTAGTAAAGAAGAAAATTAGATAAGTATAATCAAAAGTTATAATTGAATAAAATAATGAAAATGATGATATGGCATTTGCCATATCATTTGGTATTAATTTTTTTGTATAATTTTTTAGTATGTGTAGTATTATTCCGAGAGGAAATGTAAATTAACTAGGTGGGAATTCCCGCGCGCGAGGCGCAGGTGGCAACAAAGATATCAAAAAAGGAAGAAACATGAGTAATGTTTTGCTATTATAAGTTTTATTAAAGAATTGAACTATTAGTTCATTGTCCATTTGTAAATATAATTATGGTTAATTTGATTATTTTTCAATTGATACTCCATTTTTTTGCGGATTGAAGGACCAAGAATGTCGGATATAAGCAAATGTATATGATATATTCATAATCAAGTGTACGCAGATTGAGCACCACAACATATTACGATCCATACTAAAAAATGAGGATACAGAGATTTTAAACATCACAAAAGTGAGGTTAACCAATATCAGAAACATATTAAAGAAAGGCAACTAATTAAATGAAACATCAATTTTGAGGACATTAAAATACAAAAGGCAGATACTTAAAGTCAAGAGTGTTCACCCGGATTCAAGTACACCACAAAATTCCCCTACAGTCATAATTTCAGCATAAGCATATAGTCATGAATAATCATATTTATAAAGTTTGGGAGCAAAGTTTACATCAAATTTAAGTTGTCCATCCAGAAAACAAAACAAAGGCCTAAGACATAAAAAAACTGAAAGATACACGATTCAAATCATATGTGAAAGGTGTATACTAACATAGCATACATATATACCTGCCATAACATGCACACACATTCTCAGAAGACTTAAAGATAGAAACAGAAGTACTCTTCATATATGATATTTAGACTTTGTACTTCCAAATTGCAAACTACAAAAAAAAAAACATCAGACAGATACAATTGTAGTGGCAATTGAGAATTAGATGATCATCTTGTAAATAAAAATAGCACTATTAAGATGGGATTCATGCAATCAATGCAAGGGAACTGATAAAGTTGTGCATCAGATAATAGAGACAAACCATTTACCTATTGAAGAGGTACACTCCAAGAATCTAGTATCTAAAAAGCAATAAGAACCTAAAGAAACTGTGAGAACAAAGAGAAAAAAAAAATCAAAACCTGGCTCAGCTTGATTTCAACTTTACTTAGCTTTGACTTCATCTCTTGCATATCCTTGAATAACTTCACATCGTCCACATGCTTTAATGCATCCAACTCCACAAACTGCTAGTTTGAATGGCACGTCCTCTTTCACCTCCACATTTTATGCAGATTCAACTCCACATTTGTTGCTGCTCGATAGACCACCACCCATGCTGGTATCAAGACCACATCTTTGTCTGGTTCTAGTATCCAAAGCCTTTGTTGGTTACCACTCCACATCCTTTCCTGTCTTCAATTCCTCATTTTGGAAGTTTCAATTCCACAGCCTTCCCTGGTTTCAACTTCTCATCCTTTGTTGGTTTGAATTCCACACGCATTGTTGGCTTCACCTCAATATCGTTTGAGGGCTTTGACTATTATCAAAAGCACTGAATTTTACATATCCATTGTTACCTGGTCCATTAAAGTTAGAGAAATAATTCAGTATGCTTAATGATTAACATGAATAGTAGATAAGGATTACTTGATCTTATCCTTTACTCTTCAATATACCTGCCATCCTCTTTTGCAAAC
Source organism: Geum urbanum (assembly GCA_946800695.1). NCBI lineage: Eukaryota > Viridiplantae > Streptophyta > Magnoliopsida > Rosales > Rosaceae > Geum > Geum urbanum. The sequence continues at coordinate 48,534,784 of OX327012.1, read as the reverse complement.
TGTGGAAGTAAACCATGAGGAAAAAAAAAGAACCCAAGCCATCAAATGTTATCAAGACTTACCATGCCAGTCGTAAGATCCGCATAAGTTGTCTCAGACGAAACCATGGTTCTTTAGATTAAAAATGCATCTTCAGAAAAACCAAGCACTCGAGAATGCACTCCTTAGAAAAGCGTGGTCTTTCTGACAGTTCATGGGTTCGATGAAGAGCTTCAAACAAAGGCAGCAAGCTTCGAACGATTTAATGGAGTCTTGGCCCAGCCTGCTTAATTGATGCTTGGAACAACGAACTCTTCCTATAGCTGAAACGCAATAAAAAAACCATAAAAAAATGACACCAAACTGGAAATCGAAGGAAAGAGAAGCTCGTAAATTCACATTAAATCAGTGCTGAATATGGAATATTTGATCTATTTGTAATGAAAGAATTGGACTGAATATATATCAGAACCCCTTTCAGTGTTGCAAAAGTTGAGTAAGCAGCCTCCTATACGCGCTTATTATCTAATGTTCTTCTTAAAAGACCCATGAGAACCTTGTCAAACTGCTCATAGCCCTTGTTGATGTCCTAGACCCTTTAAGAGAAGAGAGCAAAATGTCAATCCTAAAATCTTTTTACGCAGCCAAAGAACGATCTAAGCAAAAATTGCAGTAATAAGTAATCCAGAAAATTACAAACTTGAAAAAAAAATGATTCACAATAGCAAACAATACATGATATTTAGTGAGCATACCACTACTATAAGCAGCGAATCAATTGTCAGCCATGGGCAACCCAGTAACCTTGAACAACTTTTCCTGCATAAATCACAAAATGAGCATCCACTTACTTACAATAAAATGGCTTGTCTAATACCAAGATGGGAGCCAAATCTTCTTCATGTAAAACCTACTCTAATTTACACCCATAGTCAAGGTCTGTCAGCTACACCTCAACTAAAATAACCTATTGTTAATTAGATATATTTCAACCATAGATTGTAGTTTAGAGTTAAGAGCATTGAGTTTTTTTTTTTCAGTTAGAAATAGCACTAAAAAAATATTCCATTATTGTCTACAGATCTAACACCCAACATCAATCCCACGTGATATCATTAATGTAAAATCCATGTTTTATTAATTAGTACAAATCACAAACCACCCAAAAATACAGGAGATCAAATGTATTATAACAAAATACTATAAGAGAGATAACAATTAGTAAGAAGCAAATTCTGAGTAAGAAGAAGTACATGGTTGTCCCACATCAACAGAAGTATAATATAGCATCACTAATCTATATCTCTCATTATTTTAACTTACCAACTTTTGAGAATAGTGATTACTCAGAAAAACCTTGAAGAAACAGGGCTCTCTTCTTCTTTTTGCCATCAAGATTTTTCCCCTTCTTCTTCTTCCTAGCTTCTCCTTTACCTGCTGTTGTCTTGATTTGGCTCTGGAGTCTGGAGAACTATGTATCAACAGTTGTGCATTTGAAACAACTAATTATCAATGAATGTTATTACCTAAAATGGAAGCTCCGTACATGGACATGACTTTTTACTCAAAAGGCCACAGAAGTATCTCAATGCAAGTATTCAAATTTTACATTGATGGATACCAAACTACCAGCCACCAACATACATACATACATTCACTTCTATCCTTTTGCTTTCAGATTTAAAATGCAAAAATTATGGCACCATAAAAATGAATACTTACATATAACAAAAAAAACTCAAAATGCAGTGCATTATGATTGAGCTAAATATTTAACAGGCTTTCTGGATCCTAACATCTACAATGATCTCATATTAAGCAAAGCACCAGATTTAGTAATTCCCTTTTATTTGTAGAGACTCTAAACATTTTGCCACCGACTGTTTTGAATTTAAAAGAAGAGAACATATCATAATCGAAATGAACCTGGAGATGGACCTGGATCACCTTGGTGTGAGAGATGGGGATCTGTATCTCTTCGGCAAGGGAGAATAGGAGTACCTTGACCTTCTAGAGTACAACATCTCTGACAACACCAAACACACTAATCAATAAATGCAAATTGTACTCTTATTTTTTACCATCATCTTTCAGTAATACATCAATTCATAAATACTAAATTTTCACGGTTGTCCGGTAGTCTGAGCCTCGTACATCGTCCGCATCCATGTGAACATCTGTGTCTGAGTCTGAACCAGGTTTTGGTACTCGACATCTCTGATTGCCTGCTGCTGGACCATGTTTTGGTACTCGGCATCTCTGATTGCCTGCTGCTCGGCTGCGTGCCTCTTTTGCTCATCCAAATCCCTCCGCGTCCTCTGAAGCTCCGCTGCGAGGTTACGACTAGAAGTTGAACTTCTTGACCCGGTAGAGTATTCTGAAGTGTTCTTCAATACTCATTCGCCCACCGAGCCCATTCCCCTACAGTAGTAGGTATTCTTTCCAGTCCCGCACGCTTTTGCCATGATATGAGCCGCTATAGGGCGATCAAGCGGATCGATCTGAGAGGCATACTGGGTGACTTCTTCCTCGGAGCAGTCAGGATGGTTAGTCCGAGCTATATTCATGGTCACTTCTGCGGTCGCCTCCTTCACTCTCGCCTAATTGAAAAGCAAAAATGAATAATGTATTAGCTAACAAAATAAATTAATATCAAAAAATAGTTTTATTAACACATGGAGAGGCGAAAGACTTACCGCTTCGTCATGGCACTGTGGATAGAACTTCTGATGAATATACACCAACGGGTTCACTTCTTGTTGTTGCTGCGCCTTAGTCGACCAACCCAAATAGTTGAGTGAACCTACATGATGGGCCCTGGTGTTTTTCAATCTATTCGCCCGGTTCGTCTTCGAAATCGCCTTGTTTGATAAACATATGAAAAAAATTAGTAACTAACTATTTCAATGTGATACGATACATTAGGCTTGTAAGATATATTCAGGATGCATACCTGAGCTTTGGGGTGCTCGAAGTGGGCTATCAGCCACAGCCACTCGTACTCCCTAAACCGGAATTCGTTAGGGGTAGAACCTCGGCCTAGCTCCTTGTATACAGTGTAATGGGAAGAAAGCTTGTTCTTCCACTCTTTATACCTATATTAAAACAAAGAAAAAAAGTTAGAGATATTAAAACAGTTGATAAACAAAAATCTAACTCGATATATACTCAAATAACTCGAAGCACATCACCTCATATGTAGTTGACGCTCTACCCACGTGTGAATAAGAACTTCATCCACGTCAAACCACACCTGCAATATGAATATATAAAAGGTAAAATTATATATTTATTCGGACTTAATTAATAAATGTAAAATTTACGTAATGAAAATACGATTTGACTCACACTCAGTGCATTATGCACTTGCATCTTCACTTAGATGGGCACAGATTCCCAATCTGGCAAAAGCATTGGGACCTTGTCCCGCACGATCGCACCGGCCATGCTGACATATTTTCGCGTGGTTTCAAATGCCTCGATCACCTTGCCATCCTCATTGGCCCTTATGGGCATTTTCCTTCCCCCGATGGCCTGCTCAAGTCTCTTCCCGGTGCAAGTGCCTCTAGCCCCTTTCCGTTTTCCAGTCCCATTAACGAAATTGCCTAATAATACAATGTCAACAAATTGATATCATTAATTGAACCTATCGTAAGTCTTAAGTAATAATTAAGTAATCAATCTGATGTTAAATAAATTTACCTGCATCGTCCGTTTGTTGGTTGGTGCACCTCACACTCCAAAGATACACGGGGTCGAACGGGAGGAAGTTATACGCTTCCTCCACGCTCAGGAACTCCGGCCGTCCTTCAACATAAACAGGCATCCCCCTATCATTGAATTCAGGGATGACAGGAATCTCGTCGGGTAGGAAGAGACCGGACGGCGGAGATAGACGAGGCCTGGACGATGAGGCGCCAGCACCACCATGTGTCTCAGATGATTCTCGTGAAACGGGAGTAGGCACCGGGCGAATATGGGGCATTCGGATTGAGGGAGTTTCTGATGCCCCCGTTGACTGTCGCTCGTCTGAGGCTCTGCCACCGGAGGGACATCTGCTGACTGAGCGTCTGCTGACTGAGGCTCGAGGCTCGACTTCCGGTTACACGAAGCCTGATCGTGCAGCTTCCTCTTCAGCTCGTGCATCTAGCAAGGCTCTAGTGCGAGCATTCATCATTGGCCCACTGCGCGTGTTGCTAACTGCGGGTGAGGAGGAAGCTTGACTATTGTTCCCTCCACTATTTCGGGAACCTCTCCGAAGCCAATTTGCCGCAAAACCTCCTGGACACCGTAATAGTCATAAGGATTCGGTTCTAGAACAAATCGGAACCGGAACCAAATGTAACCGGAACCGTTTGAACCCGGAACCGTTTGGAACTGGAACCGTTCGGTTTCAAACGGTTCCGGTTACAAACAGTTCTGGTTCCACGCGGTTCCGGTTTAAAACCGTTCTGGTTCCAAACCGTTCCGATCCCGATTTTCCACCTTAATTTATACGATTAATTAACAACTATATCACCTAAATTAACATATATACATTTTCGATGTATATATATATACATCATGCATCTTATACCAATTTAATTTTCACACATATATTTAAAATCACATATTCATCCAAACCACACACCCTAATTAATTTTCCACATTTTTCACACATATATATACATCATGCATCTTAATTAAATTTAGTTTTCATATATATATACATCACATCTTCATCTAAATCACACACCCTAATTAATTTTCCACATTTTTCAAACATTACCGGTATATATACATTGCATATAAATTTCCAACATATCACCCTAATTAAATTTAATTTCCACATACATATATATATATATACATTCCCACATACGTACATACGTACATACGTATATATACACATACACAAAATTAAATAAAAATTGAGAGAGAGAGAGGGAGAGAGAGAGAGAGGACCTGCCATGCTTGGGTTCGAGCTGCTTTTCCGGCGACGGTGGTGAGGGGAGGAGGTAGAGGAGGAGGGGAGGAGGAGAGGAAATTCAATTTGAAATCGGGATATTTAGTGAGGAGAGAGGAGAAGGGAGAGGAGGTGAGGGGAGGGGAGAGGGGAGGAGAGGAAGAGCGTTTTGAGCTCCAAATCTGGCCGGAACAAGTTGGGAGGAGGAGAGGAGGAGAAGAGGAGGAGAGGATAAGCAGAAATGAAGCTTGGGTTCGAGCTGGGTTCTTGCATATCCATTAAACATTGCCGGCGAGTTAGTTTAATTCGTTGGTAATGTCATTACCAACGACTTAAACTCGTTGGTAATGACATTACCAACGAGTTAACTCGTTGGTAATGTTGACATTTCTCGAAGAATATCCGACAACAATTTCCGTCTACGATTTCCGACTACGTACAATTTCCGACTACGATTTCCAACACGATATGCATCTTAATTTCCGACTACTACAATTTCCGACTACTACATTTTCCGACTACTACAATTTCCGACAACATTTTCCGACTACGTACAATTTCCGACTACATTTTCCGACTACAATTTCCGGTAATCTCGCCGGTAATGATGACAAATGTGGTAGTGTAATATGAATCAATTAATAGAGATAAGGAAAGGTTGGTTGCAAAAGGATACACTCAAAAATGTAGAGTGCATTATGATGAGACATTTACACCAGTGACAAAGATCAGTAATATTCAAGTCCTCATGTCTTTGGCAGCTAATTTGGACTGGCCTTTGCAACAATTTGATGTGAAGAATGCATTTTTATGGACATTTGAATGAAGACATTTACATGAATCTTCCTCTAGGATATGGTACTTCTACAAGTGAGAAGATGGTGTATGCATTAATGAAGTCTTTGTATGGATTGAAACAGTCTCCAAGAGCTTGGTTTGGAAGGTTCAGAGCTTTCATGAAGAAGATTGGATACAAGCAGAGCAAGTCAGATCATACTTTGTTCCTGAAGCACCGACAAGGAAAGCTGACTGCTTTGATTATTTATGTGGATGACATGGTTGTGACAGGTAATGAAACTGATGAGATCAAAAGGTTGCAAGTTCATTTGTCCTCTGAATTTAAGATGAATGATCTTGGGAACTTAAAATATTTTATGTTAGCAGGGATTGACATGCTTGACTGTAAACCGATTGATACACATATAAAACAAAACCATCGAATTGTAGAATATCCTGATCAATTTCTGATAGACAAATCTCAGTATCAGAGGTTAGTTGGGAGATTAATTTACTTGTCACACACTAGACTTGATCTTGCTTATGATGTTAATGTGGTGAGCTAGTATATGCACAATCCTAGTGAGGATCACATTAATGTTGTGAAAAGAATCTTGAGGTATTTGAAGTTTGCTCCTGGGGCCTTGTGTTTTATAAGCATGGAGATTTGGGGACTAGTGGGTACACTGATTCAAACTGGGCAGGTAATATTACTTACTAGCGTTCTACTTCTGGCTACTTTACATTTGTTAGTGGAAATCTAGTTACTTGGAGAAGCAAGAAGAAGAATGTGATACCTTGTTCTAGTGCAAAATTCGAAGCTGAATATAGAGGCATGGATCAAGGTATTTGTGAGCTATTATGGTTGAAGTACTTGCTTAGTGATTTGGATTTCAAGCAAAAACGACCAATGTGTCTTTATTGTGACAAGACTACTGCAGTTGAGATTGCACATGATCCTGTTCAGCATGATCGGACGAAGCATGTAGAGTTTGATAGACACTTCATCAAGGAGAAGCTAGATGCTCGTATTATCTTATTCTCATTTGTTAAGTCAGATGAGCAATTAACTGACATCCTTATCAAAGCTATTTTGTCCAGGACCTTCACTGACAAGTTAGGCATTCCCGATTTGTATGCTTCAACTTTAGAAGAAGTGTTAGAGTGAGTTACACTCCTTGCATATTTAAGAGGTGTATATTCTATAATTAAGTAAAATTTTATAATTGATTAGGTGTAAGTAGTTTTCTTCTAGAATTGTAAGTATGCTTGTATATATAACAAATTCAGGATTAATCAATATATCAGAAAGTTCTCTAAACACTTGTGTTATGTTTGATTGGAACATGAGTACTCTCAACTCGAGAAAGAAAGAGATGATTTATGTCTTGTGGATAGTGCGACAACTCACACGATCCTTTGAGATCGAAAATATTTCTCTAAATTAAACTGTGTGAGAGCCACAGTGACGACCATATCTAGTCAATCATATCTAATTAAAGGCTATGGAAGAGCCCATATTCGGTTGCCAAATGGTACTCAGTTATTGATTCAAGAGGCATTATATTGAAGCAGATTAGGAAGAAATCTACTGAGTTTTAAGGATATACGCTTGAATGGGTACCACATAGAAACCACAAATAAGAATGACGTGGACTATCTTTGCATTACTTCCAATACTCGTAAAAAAAAGCGTATTGGTTTCCCTCTCATCTGGTTTATATTACACAACCATCAAGTCAATTGAGATACGTCATGTCGTGAACCAGAAGTTCACTGATCAACATACATTTATGCTTTGGCATGACCACATAGGTCACCCAAGATCCATGATGATGCGTATAATCATTATGAATTCTAAGAGACATCTATTGTTGACTAAGCATATCACTTTCAATAATCATTGGAAAGCTTGCTGAGAAGAAAAATTGATAATTAAACCGTCATTTGCACGCGCGCACAAAGAGAGAGAGAGAGAGAGAGAGAGAGAGAGAGAGAGAGAATTTTGGCTTACAAAGTGTAAAGCTCGATTATAATGGGCTAGGCTTGCCCAAGTATCTTTGTCATTTTTGTTTTTGGTTTGCTTCTTTTTTGTTGGAGAAAAAGAGAGAGGGGGATTGATTGGATCCAGATCAATGTGGGTAAAGCTTAGATATAAATTCAAGGTTCCATGATATTCTGGGGTTAAAGAAGAAATGAGATTGTTTTCAATATGTGGGTAACGCTCAGATCGATTGGATCAAGATCGATAAGAGGATTGGACTATAACATAGGCGTTATAGTAAAATGTGTGTACATAGTTTTTGAATGATATTTATTTTGGTCTAAAAAGAAATTTCATTGAAAAGAAACCCAGCAGGGCCTACCCATACTCGAAAGAAACAAGCCAAGAAAGAGAACACAAAACATAAACACTAATTGAGTAGCCATCAGTGGATCCTTAGGAAAACCTGAGTAAATTACAAGAAAATTAATGTGGTTATGGAAGTCCATCACAATTTAGAACATCAATTAGAGAGGCTAGAGGTCTGTCGGCCAAAACAAAGTTGCACAACCTTGACTTACTTAGCTTAGCGGCTGCATCCGCAACACGATTTGCTTCTCTATGGATCCATTTCCACGTAACCTTATCAAGCAAAGCCTTGATATGATGGAACTCCAAAACAAAGGGGTAGATTCTCCAATTTTCTCTACGCACCTCTTTTTCCAGGTCCTCAATAAGAAGCTTTGAATCACTTTCTATCTCCACACACTTTCGACCTGTAGAGATGACAAGAGACAAGCCACTAATGATGGTGCTTGCCTCAGCTTCCAGAGGGGAGGATGCCTCAAAAGATTTTGCACAGCCTGTAATAAGCATGTCTTTATGATCTCTAATTATAGCACCAGAGCCTACATTGCCGGTATTGGGGTCCTAAGCACTATCCACATTCAGTTTCACACAGTAGTCCCTAGGGGGTACCACCTCTTGTCTCCTCTGTCAACCTGACTAGAGAGCATTTCCTTGTTTGTTGCTATAAGCAAGGCCAACCTCTGCTCATTCTCCAACCGTTCTGCATAAATGGTGACCTCTAGAGGGTTTAAGGGCTTACCATGATAGACATAGGCAATCTGGCTTTCCAAATTCCCCAACACATGTTCATAATGAAATAGGCAACCTATTTTGGAGAGCTGGAAACAGGATAACTCATAAGCAATTCCATAAGCCACACATCAAATCTTGTAACTCCTTCCTTGTGGATCCTGATACCTAGCTTGCTACCAAACCAAGAGCATTAATATCCAACAACAGAGAAGGAGACAGTATTCTACAATTTCCTCAAAAACTTCATAAATTGGACAAATTGGAGAAGGGATTATTTTCCTCTTGAAAAGGACATAGTTACAGGGAAAGGAGTTGCATAGCCTTCCAGATGAACATTTTGACTTTTGGGACATAGACAGACTGCCAAACTTGGTTCCAAACTTTAGAATCAATGACATGAGATCTTAAGGTCACTGGGCTTAGTACCACTGGCTTGAAGCATTTCTTATATCCTGATTTAACTGAGTACTCTCCAGACTGCTCATCCGGCCAAATGAGCCTATCAGAAGCTTGAGCATCACCAATTTTAATTAATTTAATCTGCTAAGCTTCCTCAGTAGGAATAAAGCCCTCAATATGATCAATACACCACGACTTAGTATCAGGCACCGACACATTACTAACCAATAGATGAGTGAATCTGTTATGAGTTGGAAACGGATGAACTCTTCCATCTCCATCACTAGGCAGACACCTATCTCTCATAACATTCACACGGGACCCATCATTGATCAACCATCTTGCACTTTCTTCAATTGTTTCCCTTCTTAATAGGATGCTGTTCCAAGCCTAGGAGGCTCTAACCCCTTTACATGCTTCCAAGAGGGAGCAATCCTGGAAATACCTTGCCTTTAGAACTCTAACCAAAAGTGCCTTTGGGTTCTTTATAATTCTCTAGCATTGTTTCGCTAAGAGAGTTGTGTTAAAGCTTTCGAGATCCCGAAAAACCTAACCCTTCCTCCTTTTTGATTTACAAAGCTTATTCCATGCTTTCCAATGAATTTTGTCCTTGCCCTCCTTCTTTCCAAACCAAAAGGAGGTTACATCTGAATTGATAGCACGACATAAAGAGGCAGGCATCCTGAAAACAAACATCGGGTAAGCTGGTATTATCATTGTCACTGCTTTCATAAGAATCTTCTTGTCGGTCTGGGACAAGAATTTAGAGCACCAACCATCAAGCTTTGATCGCACTCGATCACGGACGTAGGAAAGGGCTTCCTTCTTCGATTTGCCCTAATGAGTTGGCATGCCCAAATAATTCCCTGGGGAATCAGTAGGAGCTACATCAAGGACTATGGAAATTTGGTCCATCAAAGCCTGAGGAGAGTTAGGAGTGAAGAAAAGGGACGATTTGTCGGTGTTAACCATTTGCCCTGATGTTGAACAATACTCCTTAAGGATCTGCATGAAATTGGTACAATTTTCCACTAAAGCCTTCAAGAAGAAAATCAAATCATCCGTGAACAGTTAATGCGAAATCCCTAGGCACTTCTTGCTCAACTTCAAACCAAAAATACGGTGTTCACGGACATCTAAAGAGACATTTATCGAAAGCATTTCACTGACTATAAGAAAGAGGTAGGGGGATAAGGGGTCCCCAAGCCTCTCGTCAGAGTAAAAGGGACTCCTGCCTTTCCATTAATTTGGATGGAAAAAGACACTGAACCCAGACATTTCATAATAAGAGCTACCCACTTTTCATGGAAACCCATCTTGAGCTTAGTAGCCTCTAAAAAGTCTCACTCAACCCTGTCATATGCCTTGTTCATATCCAATTTCAACCATATCTGATACTTCTTCGTAGACTTCCTCAATCTCATATAGTGGAAAGCTTCATGGGTCAACAGAATACTATCTTGGATCTATCTACCCAGGACAAACACATTCTGATGCTCCGAGATGATACGAGGAATGATGGTTTTAAGGTGATTTGTCAAGATTTTTGACAAGATTTTGTAGGAATTATTGCAAAAACTGATTGGGCGAAATTGTGTAACCAGCTCCAGGTTTGGGACCTTAGGGATAAGGGTGATAATTGTCTTGTTAAGACCATATAGGGACACATCAAAATCATGAAAGAATTTGGCTTCTAAGATAACAGTATCACCTACCGAGTCCCACAACTTATCATAAAATGGGCCAAAAAAGCCATTGATCCCTGGCGCTTTCCAAGCAATGAGTTGGGAGACAACTTGTTTAACTTCCACTTCATTAAAGGGAGAGATCAATAAGTTGTTTTGTTCCACAGAGACCAAAGGCATCACTCCATGAAGAGTATTAAACCAGGTTCCAGGCCCCAGAGTAGTAAATAACTCAGCAAAATATTTCTCAAAACAGCAATGATTCTTTATATCTCCCAAGATGAAATTATCACAATCAATGGAAATCCTTGAGATTCTGTTTACCTGCCTTCTAATAATGATGGAAAGATGGAAGAACCAAGATTTACGATCACCATCTATCAGCCAAGAAATATAAGCTCTTTGCTTCCAGTAAACATTTTCAAGCCCCCAAAGTCTGTCAATTTCAGCAAGCAAGCAACTTTCCTTTTCACAATGTAACATTGGCCTTCTTTGAATCTTTTCAAGTTCTGAGCTGAGATTACCAATAGCAATCCAATTTTTCTGGAACATAGATCTACTCCACTCTTCCAAGGCTCTCATGCAATTCAATAGATGCATATTCCAACATAAGTAAGGATTATCAACTGGCACATTGTTCCACACCCGTTGAATAATAGGCTTAAAATCAAGGTCCTCTAACCAGAAAGCTGCCAACTTAAAGACCATTTTCACTTTGCTTGTCTGAGGAGTTGTCTGAATAACTAGAGGGTAGTGGTCTGAGCCAATACAAGCTTCATGAAGAACCATCAAGTTAGGCCATTTTTCTAGCTAAGCCCAGTTTGCTATAGCTTGGTCCAACTAGATTCTGATAAACTCCTTTCCACTCCTCATGTTGTCCCAAGTAAACTTCTGACCCGTAAAACCCAAGTCAAATAGTTGATTTGCTTGCATGAATTGGCTGAGATATCTTGGTTGGTTCCAAGCATGGTTGGTTCCTCCTTCTTTCTCATCATTCTCCAAAAATTCGTTGAAATCTCCAATGCAAATCCAGGCTATATCGCTGCTTAAAACCATCTTGTAAGTGGACTCCTAGAAAGCTTGTTTCTCAGGCTGGTATGCTGGACCGTAGAACCATGACGCTCGAAACACATTACCATCAGCCACACAAGTGACAATAGTATCAATGATATGCTTGGATTTGAACAAAATCTATACCTTTACGCTTGGTTTCCACTACAACGCAAGACCTCTAGCAGGATCCACAGTAATACCTTTATAGAAGCTTAGATTTCTTCTAAGTCTATTAACTTTATATTGAGATCCAAGCAGGGAAGTAAATATCGAAATTATCGCCGAAATACTTTTTTCTAATGTACTGAAATAAATCCTTCATTCCTCCAAATTCTCGTCATAATATCGCTATATTTCGACGAAATATCCGAAATTTGACCAGCCCAACTTTCTAAAGGCCTAACAACCGATTTTGATAACCAGCCCAAAGGCCCAGACCAACTTCTCCAAAAACCACAACTAACTTTTGCACACAAACAGGATTCGAACCACCAACCTTTCGCTTTTAACAACCATGCCTTAGCCAAATGAGCTGGAACGAATTGTTGCTATTCATAGACATATCTATATATATACATATATTCTAATTGAATGTACATATTTGGTAAATAAAAAAAACTTGTTAAAGGTCTAACCACCAACTACTTGCCCAAGATTTGAACCATGTTCCCTTGTGCACAACTAAATCCCCTAACCAATCATGCTAGAATATCAGTTGGTACATGGATAAATTATATATATATATATCCAATTAGTTGAAGAGTTTGGTAAATGTCATATCCACATCTACTTTTAATTTACCTAAATTTTAATTCTAACCTACCTTTCAAATATTTACCCTATAAATATATGCATTTTCACTCAATTCATTACAAAATTCTTGATCACAACTTCTTTCTCACAAAATCAAATTTCTTATGCACTAGAAATTTGAATTATAATACATGATAAGGTATGTGATTACACATTTCTTCTATTTATCGTAAAATCAATTTTGTCTATTCAAAGCATAATCATATATATATGTATATATATACACGTTATAAATGTTTGTATATAAATGTTTCTTTTTTTTTATTGGACCTAACAATGTTGTAAAACTTATATGTAGGAGTTCATCGATTAATACAAGGACTAGTGGACCAAAGCAGACTTGTTCCACCTTGGAGCATCTCAAGAGGAAATTCTCATGTGATTGAAATCATGAATTATAGTACAAGATAAGGTATGTAATTACAACTTAGATTACTAATTTTTTTTTCTACTTATTATAAACATTATGTTTCTTATAATTGTAATTAAATGTATTTATGTTTAGGTGTTTATTTTCTATAATGTCTTAATAAGCTTCTACACATGCTTTAAACGTAAGCTTACTATACTACTCTTCTTTTAGAAAAAATATTTGTAGAAAACTATCATGTTAATTATTATTTTTTCTTTATAATCTATACATTATTGATTAACATTTAAAAATGTTTCTAATTTTTATGCATGCTAATTGAAAAGTTGATTAAAATGTTATCATGTCAAATGTTTATGTTTTTTTCCTATAAATTCAAAACATAATCAAAATTATTACATATATATTTACTTTATAAATATTTGTATATAAATGTTTGCTTTTAATATCAAGATTTAACAAAATTACAATAGTAATATGTAGGGATTCATCAACTTATACAATGACTAGCAGACCAAGCAGACGTGATTCAGCTTGGGATTATGCCGATCCCGTTCCCGATCCCGAAAACAAGAATGGCTCCATTTGCAAATATTATGGACATTTGATGAAAAGCGGAGGTGTCACACGTTTAAAGTATCATCCTGGTAGCAACGTAAAAAGATGTGAATCAGTTCCGAAAGATATCAAAAACTATATCACCTCATTAATGAAGAACAAGCAGCTAGAAAAAAAAAGCTCATAGAATAGACGAAATTCGAGCTGAGCTCCATGGAGATCCTATTGTGAATCTAGATGACACAAGTGAAGAAGATGAAGATAATGATCTGGATGACATGGGACCGGAAGAGAGAGCTCATTACAAACAAGCTTTGCAAGAATCCAAAAGGTTGCAATGGGAAAGAGAGCATCTCCACAAACTTCCCAATAGAGGGCAGAACAGTGGGAAAAATGTGCAACGAACCCAGAGCTTTAGGGAACCACAACTGACTATACCATTGGCACCAAACTTATTTCAAATTACTTTTATAATCATAATACTTTGTTAGCAAAGATGTGTGAGTTTTGCAAAGGGAAGATTGTTCATGCTGCACCTACTCGATTTGCCACTAACTTCATTTCATTGGAGAGCTTACTCAAGAGAAAATCTGGGCTGAAACAATTGTTCACAAGTGATTGGTGGAGTGATAGCAACTTCAGTCGTACCAACCATGGTCGCACTATTGAAAGTTTAATACTTGATCAAGTCTTTTGGAATCAAGCACAAAATGTGTGTGAACTATCAGAGTCTCTTTACAAAGTATTGTTCGTCTTTGATACATAAGTCTATCTAACTATAGATACAGTTTATGAGTTGATACGTGTACTTAAAGAGCAGTTGGAAAAAAAGCACGGTGCAAAATGGGTGGTGAAAACCATCAATGATAGGTAGTTTAAAACTTTACTACATGATTTACATGCTATAGGTATATAATAATCTCAATTCTGAATTTTTCTTAAAAATAAATTGTTATCATTATAATGTATATTAACCATATATTGTGCTTATAATTATTTCTTATAGGTTATTATTTGAATCCTTGCTATAACTATAAACAAGGCGTTGGCGATGATCATGAGCTAATTCAAGCTGTGCATAATGTATTCACTAAGTTGAATCCTAATTGCCCTACAATAAGGAATTTCGGAAAAGAGGTTTGGCATATCAAGATTTATTTTTGTAATTATCTTTCTCCATTGGAATAACTTAAGAAAATAATTAATTCATTTGTATTACATTCAACTCACTTATTTTAAGGATGCAAAGCTTTCATTTTCAACACCAACGGCAATTGCATCTAGAGGAAACATGTCTCCTGGTATGTATATTTAATATAATATTTTGTAATTACATATCTAATTTAATTAAAAAATTAATATTTTATTTTGTTTATATTATAGCTGATTGGTGGGTGATGTATGGATCAAGTGCACCCACTGTAAGAAGATTGACCATAGAAGTCTTATCACAAACAGCTTCAGCATAAGCTTGTGAGCGAAATTGGAGCACATGCATTTTCTCTGATACACACAAAACAAAGAAATCGCTTGGGATATGAAAAGCTAAAAAAAATTGGTCTTTTGTTACTATAATATGAAGCTTCGACTCCGTGACAAAGAAGCAGACCATGATAACGTTGAGGCTAAAGATCCATTGGATGTGTTTGATATTGGTACATAATTTGATGATGAAGAGAGAGATCAACTTTATCAATGGATTAAACCACTACACTTAGATGACGAAGAACATAATCTAGCTGAGAGAATTGCTGCTGCAGCCCATGCTGAAGGAATAAATGTTGAGTGAGTAATTCAATAAGAGGTTATAGAAGATAATGACGAGGATGCCTCATTTGAAGCTCTCTTGAACCAAGATAATATTCGGCCCAATCCAAATACTAGAAGTTCACATGTTTTCCAACTTTCTTTGTTGAGGCGTGATACATCTGATACGAGATCAAGAAACTCATCAAGCAAGTCCGGAGGAAATACCGGAATATATGATATTAGAGCTGGCCGGTGGTAATGGTAGTGAAATGGTGATTATAGTGGAGGTCAACAACTTTGTTTCACTAAGGAACAAAATTATACACTCGCAACTCGAGATGAAGACCATGGTGATAGAAGAGTAGTTCATGGATACAGTAGAGGTGCCATAAGAAGTAACTATACTCCAAAACAAATGATCAAGGGAGTCTATCAAGAATTGAAGAAGATTTTTTATCCGTCAATTTTGGCTCGATAGGTATGGAAGACATTAATTACCTTCCACACGATCATAGTCAGAACAATTAACCGCTGATAATGAAGAGACAACACAAAATGTCTATCAACTCACAAAATTATTAAATAATGAAAATAAAAAACTAAAAATAAAACTACTATGAAGGAGTATAACCCTCCTCGGCTCCCTCGGCGATCCCGGCTCAACTTCAACGTCCATGTTAAGCGGCATCACATCCATACTCTCTCCACCTCCAAGGGTACCATTTTCCCACTTCCAGGGAACCTCATTGTTTTCCTTTTCCTACTCAATAGTCGGGAACACTGCCAACTCTTTGCCCCTCCCTACAAAACGAAAAACACCAACGGTATCCGCACTTTTACGCTGTGCAAGCTTATGATTTTTCCGTCGTTTAAAAATCTCCACCACCTTATGTTTCAGCTTCTTCTTAGCTCTCTCCTCCATAAAAAGCTAGTTTGGTTTATTTTTGGAACCTTTAGGATGACCTAATTTAGGTTAAGCTGGTGATATCAGCAGTAGGTCATTACGCTCAAGGAGAGCTAGCTCAAGTCCCCTAGGTTCTTGACCCTTCTCTTTGGTCGTGCACTGCTTTTTTTCTCCTTGATCTCTACCAAATCCACTACTTTGTGCTTAAGCTCACTAACTCGAGGTGGGATGAAGGGCGTTGAAGATTGAAGAAGGTCATCGGCCATTGCAAATGCCTTTGGCGTCAAACTTAGCATTGCAAAGAGCAAAGGACCGGGGACTGGGCTCGCCATGCTGACCTGTATGGACTCAGTACAAACCAAGGTTAGGTTTTGAGATCAACCTATGTTGAGGAGCCGTCGTCGTCTTGCGTGGGCCCTTCTCAACTTCCCCAAGGAAGCTAGTTGTTGATTCCAATACCAAGTTCTTGGAGAAGTCCGGAGCTCTGATGCACCTTGTCCAACAGGCCACAAGCACCACAGAACCCATGCAGGCGCTCATATTTGAATCTCAACGAGGTAGTGACTCCTTCCGCATAATTATTCAAACATTGAAAATTCGACATACCAATAATCTAAATAACACGGAATTGTAATTCTCATCATTTAGAAATAACTAAAAGTTTCAAAATTATGAATCCAAACGCAGCCTTACAGGGTCAATAAATCAATATTATTCCTTTGTGATTTGTTCATACAAATTGTGTTAGTATACAACGATCATCTTCAACATTTGTTATTACACATGGTAAATGCATGTGTAATAATTATGGGTGGGATTCGGGTCGAATGATTCGGTTTTTGATATAAACCAAAACTAAACCAAAATATTTTTTTCTGTTTGGATCGGTTCTGTTTTTTATTTTTTAAAAGAAAAACCAGGACTATTCAGTTCAATTCGGATTTTTTCAATTTTTTACATAATACATAAAAACAAACTTTAAAAAATAACTAAAAAATTATCTATAAAAGACTAATTTTTTGAGTCACCTAACATTTTGTTTCGTCTTTACGACATAATTTGATAAGAATCATGCATAAAGAAACTAAGATTTTAAAGTTTTTATTTTGCATATATTATATAATATATTACAAACTAAAAAAATGTTTTTTACATTTTTCAGTTCGGTTCGATTATTGGAAATCAAAAACCAAAACGCGTTGAGTATATCACAAGCTGCAAGTAGATTTATTAATTAAGAACCAGAACTCTAGCTAGACATGGATCACATTATCCATTATTTTCTTAAAAATTCAATAACAAATTTGTTGATTGACAATTGTGCATTATTGAGATCCGTCTAATGGGAAATGAAAATGGAAGGTTTTTCATTAGTTTTAAAAGCAGAAAAGAAAAAGGAAGGCATACTGTAGGTAAGAAATTATGCACATCGCTAGCAGTCTCACATAATTAACCAAAGCACAAATAGGCGATCATATCATGATATGAACAGGAAGAGTTTACCATGAAATCCACCCCTGAATATTGGTTCAATTATCATGCTAATGATAATCCGAATGATCAAGACAAGATTACATATTCTTATACCCCAAAAATATATATAAAACCATTCAATGAGTTCTTTCTAACTCTACTATTCTGAATAAGAGACCCGAAGACAGAAACCTTCATCCATTCGCAATCAAGCAGAGCAGCATTTAAGCATTTAAGCTCCTTCCAATCTCAGAGGAAACAAAAGCATCAAGACAAGCATACTGAACCTGACTCCAATTAAGATGTTCATTGTCCCATCAACTCCTTGTCACATTTTCAGGCTTCTCCAACTCCATTCCAAGCACCACACTAGCCAGACTCTTCAGCCCAACATTTCGTAATTCCCACCTACCAAATTTATTAGCTGCCCAGGCCCTAAGATCAACCGCATTGGCCACTCCCAAACCATAGTCCTCAATGAGCTTCTCCACATCATTTTCAATCCCAGCACCCACAAACATGTACCTGCCATTGTTTAGAAAGTTATGGAGAGCTTGGGGGATTACTTCAGTGTAGAGGAGTTGGTAGATGAGGCAACGATGGCCAACACAAAGCTGTAAGGTAGCAACAGGATTATGATAGAAGCGGTTGTTTGGACGCCACTCCACGTCCAAGCCTACAATTGGGTTTCGAATGAGGATAGAGCCGACTTCAGAGAGCCAGGATACCACCTTTTGTGCGCTGTGAGTGACCAAAGTGTGGATTCGCTCATTGTCAAATAATACATCGTAGAGCTTGTGGGTGTCGTACTGAATCTCATAGTCATATATGCTGATGTACATTTTATGAGCTGCAAAACAACAGTAATACATAAGCAATTTGGGAATTTTGCATTAACAGTAAGTCTGAAGAGAAACAAAATAATACAAGAATGCCTCAAGCCTTTGAATTAACACTAGTTCCCTAAATCCAAAAAAATTTCACACGACAGTCAATGTGCCATGCAATTTATATTTAGTTCACTCATTGATTCACCACCAAATCATACCCAAAGCCCTACGGCTGATTCACTGAATCAAAGCAGGACGGAAAAGGACAGACTAAAGCCTCACAAATTACCCGACAAGCTCGGGTTTTTAATAACATGCCTATCGAATAACAGGGATGCAGTCGAAGAGCGACATGCCCTATCTGACTACATATTCCATAGAAATAAGTAGTCCAAAGAAAAGTCCCTACTCTGGCAGTACTCGTAACTCCTAAGACCTATTTGCCTCCCTCATGCTCTACTCTAATCTTGGTGGAATATTGTTAAACTTTTATATCTTTTGAGCTTCAATTAACTTATTGATCCACTTAAATTATCTCCTATTAAAGTGACTTGACGTTATTCGATCAGTTCTACTACTGTTACTGATAGATTCTACACTAAAGAAGCAAAAAATTAACAATTTAATCCCATCCACAGTCCAGTCTTTACAATCAATTCGAAACTAACTCCAAATCATATTGACGTCAAAAACATACAATTACAACACCAGAAGATGCAAACTTCATTTGCATTATCATAATATTGCAATTCCCACAAGAATTAACAATCCATTAACAACTTAAACTCATCAAAGTCGTATTAAACGATATTTAACCAACTACTTGGGTTAAAAAAAAGGTCTGTTTCTCACTGATCATACTTAAAGTAAGCATTTTTAATGCTAGTTCATCACAATCTTAAAGAGTTTCAAATCAAAGATAAAGTTTACTACTTTACGATCGGAAGACAAACCCAAAACATAAATAGAAGAATTGTCGCAAGAAACATTCTATATCAGACCATAGGCACAGTCTGTGGTTATAAACGCCAAAGATAAACAGTAACAGATCAAGCATCTTCAAATCGCAGATGGTAAATGTACTACTACAGTTCTACTATACCAGAAAATTAAGTAGCACCTGATGGAGCTTCAAAATTGGACTCGAAGAACGAATTTCACTTTTTCATCGAGTCTGCGATTTTGGGTTTTGGTTTTACATGGAAAGAGCCAATAAAGGTCATTCACCGTTATATAGTGAATAACAATAGGGTTTTGACTTGTGTTTGACCGCGACTCCTTCTGATATTTTACTTTTATATTATATTTTATGGGATATCTGGGATTATCCGTTTTTTTTTTCTTAAAAATTGATTTGATAACAAAAGTTTCTATTTAGGATGGGGATAGAGATATGGATGACAATAGGTTGGGTATGGTATGAATATTAAAATATCACTCATATTCGAGTATATATTCTGTCTCCGTATCTGCCTCGATATCCGTGATATTTTATAGGATGTTACCTGTATTCATTGGATACCAAAATATCTGTACCCGTCTATTGCCTGTGATAAAATATGTTAAAAGAGAAAACGAATATAAGCAAAATAATAAACCAAAAATATAAAAATTAGAATAGGTGTAGAAGTGCACTCGTTTTCAACTTTCGAAGAAACTTGATTCTCTTGATCATTAGAACCATTCAATAAAGGTAGCATGGAGGCCATCAATGAACTAAACAATTCACCTACGGTTTGTGGTTTGAGAGATGGACGATGAATGCATCAGGTGACAAGATAGGCTAGATATATAGGATATATAAAGCTAGTGTAGTAACGTACTAGGGTTTTGGTACACACACACACACAGTCCCCTTCTCCTCAGGTATCCCATTTTGTCCATTTTCAGGTGTAGGCATTACACCAACTATTAGATCATATTTTGACATCTCCACTGTTCAGTTTTTAGTTTCTAATGTGTAGATCACTTCTACAAATTTTTCGGACAAATTAATTATCGTTAAGGCATTCAAACCTGTAGGAAAAGGTAGTGATATTAAACTAATAAATATCAAAAATACTAATTAATTAATTAATTAGTAAAATACAAATGAACAAAGAGCAAATTCTGGTTAAGAAGATGAACTAAGTTGAGTCACATGTATTACACGCTTTCCTTAAGAACTTTTACGCCGCCCACAAGCTTGTATGACATTGTTCTCCTAGGATAAAACAACTTCAAAGTTTTGTACTGCAACACATGAACTTCTCGTCGAACTGAAGAATACCTTACCCTATCACCTGATTTGCACACTAGTTGAGATAGGGAGAGAAGTGATCAGAAGAGGAGATTGCTTTCTGATGGGATGAAAAATGAGGGAGGATGGAGCCTCTATTTATACATGGAGGAGATGGAGTATGATATTAAAGCCGGTCACTAAAAGGTCATGAGTTACCACTCATTAACTATGCAACATAGTTTCAGCTAATAATGGTGAGAAAAACCCACCATAACCGGAGAAGTTGAAAGGTCTTGAGGAATGGAAAAAGTCTTTCCTGAGTGCAAAAGGAAACTCGTGCGGCTTGGCCCAAATCGGAACGACATTCATGTCCACGGGACGCGGGCGCACACAAGTCCATATTGCATACTCAATTCAACCAAGATTTGCACCCCCCCTGCGCGCGTGAGAGAGATTCTCTCTACTCACTCACTCAAGGCATACTAGGGTGCAATCATAAATAAAGACTTCCACATTCCTAATTTCTCCCATGTGGGATCACATTCATTCCTTTTGTTTCAAACTGCCAACTGTGGGTGATAATTTCTCATTCACCCCTTAACCAATTTAAACAAATGAATACATAATCTTTATGTACTCTTATAGGAGAACACAAATCCATGTTTCCCTCGCATTAAAATTGAGTGCAACAACACACTCAATTATTTTGTTTAAATAGTCATATTAAAATGGTGAAAAACTACCATTTTTCCAACAAAAATTACAATTGAAATTTATAAGTATGAACGTTCAAGTTTGACAGATTTGGTCCGTCCATTGATTTAATCTAGTTTAATACCTTAACGATCACTATTTTGGCCGAAAATTTACAGGAATAATCTACTCATATAATCCTACTAATTGGAGGGTGGAGATGTCAAAATATGATTTAAAAGTTGGTGTAATGACCTATACCTGAAAATGGACAAAAAATAAAGGATACCTGAGTGGAAGGGCCCTATATATATACTGAGATTCATAGGTGCGGAGGTACGTATATTTCAATATATTCGGATTTCTTAATTTGGCTAATTTTTAGGTCAGATATTCACATTTCTACCATTCAGATTTTAGGTCTTAATGTATAAATCACTTCTGTAAAGTTTCGTCCAATTTGGTGATGGTTAAGTTACATAAATAGATCAAATTAACGAACGGACATAAATCAATAAAGCCAGAACCATTCGTTTATGTAAGTGGTAAATCACGATTTTGAGAACCCAAAATGATCATCAAATTGAATGAAACTTTAGAAAGTTGATCTATACATATATACATATATATATATAAACTGAACCGCAGAGATATGATTATGTGATCAAATTATTAGCCAAATCTTGAAAATCCACATATTTCAATATATGCGGACATCCGTATCAAGAAGCTCTATATATATATAAAAGGACCCAACCCCGATTTATTTTCCGAAACCGGAATCAAACCCCTTCTGAAAACACGAACCAACAAAAACCATTAAAATTTCGGCAGAGTAACGCTACTAACGCGGAACTGCCTTTACCTGCACCCGGAAAATAACACTTCATCCCATGCCACAAAAGCCAAACCGTGGGCACCAATCCCATCCGGATTTCTCAATATCATATTAATATCAATAAACAGTAAACATAACTGTATTATATAGAAAATCCGGGAAAAACCATATAAAAACATGTATCAGTATCGTATCAGAGCGACCTCTAGTGTGTATATATACAAAATATACAATAGTAGGTGAAACAAGGAACCTACTGGAAAAGACAAGTAGCTCGAACAACTAGCCTCCGACCGCGACGTGAAACACCAGAATCCGAACTGCAAACTGAGCACGGAAACCGAACAGCCCAGGGGAAAGGCAATAAAAATGTTAGAATGAGTGGACGAAAATAAACATATGCCTTTCACCAATTTCATATACAATAAACAAGTATAGCGAGTTCGGAAAATGTATATATGGAGGTGCCAGACGAATCCCTCAAACCCGACGGTCAGGCGAATCGCTCAAGCCCGACGGTGATAGGCCAGGGGAATCTCTCAACCCCGGCGGCATAACAGGGGAATCTCTCAACCCTGCCCAGAGGAATCTCTCAACTCTGGTCAGACTACCAGTGATCAGCCGAGTAGCCGAAGCATCGATGCAAGTATGCCATCACCATAAAAATATAAAATAATACCTCCAAAAATAATAAATAAGCTCAACATCGTATATAAACAACTATGGAAAATCACGAACTCGCAACGACTGTGAAAATATAAAAGTGTCCACTCACATGTGAGCAAAGCGCACACTCGCGCTAATCACGTGGTCTGGTGGAAGATCCCTCGCCCGAAGCACGATCTCGATCCCCTGAATAATCATAAAATATATCTGATCAAAATCACAATTCACAACACTGTACCACACCTCGGAAACCAACCGTTCCCGGAAATATATAACACAGTGCAAAATAATCGACAAAATTCCCGAAATCTCCATTCAAAACCCTCGACTGAAAATCTGATACCCAAATCAACTCGAAAACCTCAAGGCGACGATCGGGGCGCGAATACGAGCAAAACGATATATAACTCGACACATTTCCAAAAAATTCAACGGTCGCCGGAGCTCCGCCATTGACCGCCGCCACCACCGGCGGCGCGCCGTCAACCGGAGAGATTTTTCGGCGGCCAAGCTCACCGTAGCATCTCCTCCTCGAGCCTAACACATCTCTCAACTACACTAAAGGCCAAATCGAACGGCAAGTAGCTCAAAATCAACTCGAAAGTTCGAAATCCAATTCCGGCCGGTGAAACTGTTCCACTGTCGATCTCCGTCCACGGCGCACGGCGGCCCTCGAGGCCACTCCCAAAGGCTCCACCGTGGCCCCACGGGTCGAACCCCCTAATCCTCGGCCACCCCCGTGGCTGGAGCGCCACCGTCGAACCACCCCGAATCCCGCCGGAAAATCCCAATTTTTAACTTACAATTTCTCCCTCAATTCTCAACCAAATCAAGAAATTCCAAGTTCTAAACTACTTAGAATTATGAGGAGAACATTTTACCTTCCAAAGTCGTGGCCTGAAACGGCCGGAATCAGCGGGTCCGCCGGAGAATTCAAACGGTCTGAAATTTCCTCCACGGGTCAACTCGGTCAACGCCTCCAAACTGTGTCAACGCCGGTCAAACTTCCCGAACAGTGTTTTTCGACAATTTTCGACTATTTCTGATATTTATACTCGTGTCTCAGGATGATCGACGGTCCAAAACGGATAACCATTACGATTCGGATAAACTCGATACGAACGGATGAACTCGACGATATTCTGAAACTTCAAATATTCATATTATATTCCTCGGTCGTCGAAATAATCATCCGGAACTGCCCACGAACTTGAAATCACGTGTACAACAATTCTCGAGAAGAGACTCAATTCAAATTCTCGGCCGCTAATTAAGTTGTAATCATAACCGGCAAACCACACAATTATCGAAAAACTGCGATTACGCGCTAACTCGTGAATTAAGCCGATTACTCTACTGATTCTGGTTCGGGTCGTCACAATATATTATAGTTATATATAATTAAATTAATGATTATTTACTTAAAAAAATGTATATATAAAAAGTAATTATTATACATAATATTAATTATATAATAAAAATATATAAAATTTTAATTTACTATTCTTATTGGGTGGGTATGGGTATGGATATCAAAATACCATACCCGGCCAGTATCTGTATTGAAAATCAAGGTATTGGGTACATCCATATCCGTTACCTATTTTTATCTGTTACTGTTCTCCGGTAGGGTCGAATATCCGATGAATACCCTACCCAGTGATATTATTGCCATTCTTAGATAGAGACCGTAGGCGGGGCGGATCCTTGAAGGGGAATGCGGAGTTGCGCCACACCCCCACACCCCCCCCCCCAAAAAAAATATACTCTAATAACATTAATTCCTTTCTCTTTTCATATTATTTCAGTTAATTAGTATTAAATGCTATTCAATGAAATTTTTTGCCCCCCTCCCCACAATTGCCTCAAGTTCAGCCACTGGCCATAGAAAAATAAAAAATCCATTCTATGGGAGCCACAATTTACAAAATTGCTTAATTCACAATAACAATCGAAAAGTTAAGAAAACCATGAGCTTCACAATGCTTATATCTGATGCAATTAGGCATCGCAAAACTATTTAAAAAAAATTGAGGCTGTAACTGAAATTCGTGGACCTTGCCGAAGCGAGCAAAAGCGGTCTTAGGCTGATGCTCCAGCACATCCCAGACCAAGGCCACGGCCACATTCGAGTCAGTAAAAGACACCATGAGACCCCAGAACATAATCCAAACAGCAACAAACTAAATCCTACATCCCTACATTGAATTAATGATTGAAGTAGAAACTGGAAAAGCTGAATTAGAAGGCTTTACCTGTAGGCAGCGACTTCAGCCTTCTTAAGTTCCCCTTTGTGTAAGCAAGAGAGATTTTCTCTAGTTCAACAGCATGCATGTACTGCACAACATCAAAACCAAATCAAAATCTAGAGAAACTGAGTCAAGATTCAAGTTTCAGAAAGGAAAAAAAAACCCAAAGCTAATTGACTAAACTGCAGTCTATGGAGTAAAAGGTATCATTATCTGATGTTGTAAATCAGTAAAGCACAAAACTTTAAGAGAATAGATCAGGCCAAACCTTAAATGTGTTCTTCAGTGGCTCATCAATTGCACACAAACACCAGAAACATTACTCGGTACTCAGACAACCCAAGAATTGGAACTGCATGTATGCCTGTTGAGACAGAACACAACTCCGTCTCCAGCTTTGAGAGGACTATATCCTGGAGAATCATAGCACTTTGAAATCAATTTCATAACAACAGGAAGATCCATGAACAAAGGTCCTATTCATATTTAATTAACGACCTTATTTCTTTAAAGTTATGTGCCCTCTAGCCACTAAACAACCCAAAGCTTCAAAAAGAGAATCTCAATTGATTGGTCTTGAACTATTTCTTAAACCATAAAATAGCTATCAAAAGTAAAACGTTTCAGTACAAAGATCTATCATACACAGTTCCAGATTCCTCAACACAACTTTAAGCATCAGAATTTTATTAAAGTAACATACTTTCAACTATTAATTAGGCTTATGAGCCAAAGAAGTATTACAATAAGAAAAGCCAAAACCACACACAGCTTCTAAAGGGAGACACGGAAGGTTTAAATGTTGCGAGCCAATTCTATCTGGAAATGGTAGCAATGGACGGATAATTGGGAATTTGGAATCAAATTGCAAGAGATGGTTCTGTTTCCATTCTGATTTTACTTGCAAGTGTTCACCGTTTAGCCTATTAGACACTAAAAGTTCATGTTTATACAGAACTAAGGCTCAAAAATACAACCATTGCAGACAGATATATCGGATTAGCTGGCTGTGTATTAGGAAAGTAGGGTAAGTTGAGCATTAGTCACTACTGTAGGTTGCAATGTCTAAGTTTGTCTGGCATTTACACTAAATTCTGATGCTATTAAGTGAAGTGTAGCTATATTACAGTAGATTTCTGATTTACACTTGTTTCTTTAAAGAATAAAAACACACCTGCACTCTATCAGTCTGAACTTGACCGCAATAACCAGCATTGGCTGATCTAAGTACTTGATAGAGTTCAGTTGTGGCAATCTACTGTAATATAGCTACTGATCTAAGTACTTGATAGAGTCTGAACTTGATCCTGTTGTTAGATCCAGTTGCGAAATGGGAATCCAAATGCTATGGCAACTTGATAATCATGAAAACAAAATTGAATAACAAAATGGGTTCCTGGAAAACACTGTATAACCACTTATACATATAATCAGTAATAAGTATTGATTACTTAAACAATGTAGTACCATAAATCAACCAAAAATGACAAAGTCACAAACTTCATCCAGCTAGTTCCAGTAATCTTCTTTCTAGTCTCGCAAACTTAATGAATCAAAACCTTTCTCACCAATACAAAGGTTTTCGCCGCATTAACCTATAAAACTAATTCAATGCCATTGCTTGAAGTCCACACATTATTAAACACTAGGTCCAACAAAACTAAACTAAAAAAGCAGCAACCTTTGAGCCAAATTTAGACCAAAACCCATGTTGGGGTTTACAGCAAGGATGAATTTGATGTTAAACATAAACAGTTTCACTGACCCAAAACCCATAAATGAATATACACGATCATGGTTGTGAGGAAACAGAGGAGCTTACAGAGAGGTGACCATGGGGTTCAAATCCACAGCGGTAGGAGACTGCTTCAGAAGTTTCTATCCAGTACAACGGCACCTCAGGCGGCAACGGAGGTGGCAGTGGCTATGCTGCTTTATCATGCTCTTTCTTGTTCAACTGTAACTTTCCCTATTCAATCAAAACGAACCATAAAATTTGCAAGTCAAAAGTAAGTAACAACTCAAACCTCCAAAAGAGACGGTGTCGTAGGGAATCCAAATGCTATGGCAACTTGGTAATCCTGAAAACAAAATTGAATAACGAAATGGCTTCCTGGAAAACACTATATAACCAATTATACATATAATCAGTAATCACATCTTTATGTAGATACATATAATTAGTAATCACATCTATATGTAATCACTTATATGTATGTTCTATTCTGTATGCATACACATATAGATTGCTACAGTCGGAACAAAAATTCAATGATGAACCCAGTGTTTGAGGGTTTAGGGTTTAGGGTTCACCATTCACTACCTAATATCAAATCAGATTTCTAGGGTTTATCAAAATATAGGAGTTGTGGTGGACAGAGAACGTCTACACGACATTTCGGGTGGCTATGTTCCTCTGAAACAATATAAACATGGTCATAATATTCATAGCCATTGCCTGTTACTTTTGAAGCTCAACTTTTATAACCTCATAATACACGTAATATTGGTTCTTGGGTCTTCATTATTCAACACTAAAATAGAGAGGGGGATAAAAAATTACTAAGCTTTCTCTATTTTCTCAATAACCCCAAAACACATTTTCACATAGAAATGGTTCATGACATGAGATTAAGCTTACAGCTTATATATATTGCATGACTAACTAAGCCCTCAATCACATAAACCAATTTACAGTCCCTAAAATTATGAACAAAAGCATCAAACAATTGGGGTTTAATTGGGTTTTACATTGAAGTCGAATACAACCGAAGCTGTGAGGATTAAACATAAAAAAGTTTAGACTTTACATGATTCCAGTATGATTTCTTAACAGCCCAATAAAAATTAAGCATGGCGCTACAGAAAGTTTGTACCTTTTTAGTTCTCGTCGTCTCAAATGTGTTCACTCCTAGACTCGGAGCACCATTGTTTGATTTTGCATAAATCTCAGGTTTGGGAGTTGAGGAGGTGTTAGGACCTTTTGCTATATTTGCCTACCTAAAATCAAATTAGATTTCTAGGGTTAATCAAAAGTGTATCCCTGACCAGCATTTCCAGCTCCCAATCTTGACCGTCCAGCAGGTCCTTCCTCAGCTTCTTTTGTTGCAGGTATGATCTGACCAGCCCGAGCTGCTTGACCCTCCTCCGGTCTACCCATGGTTGAGGATGGTTTTACAGAAACATAACTAATTTCTTCAACCTTCCCAGGTGCCCCAGGCTGAGGCTTTTGCATATTTGCATCAGTATTTCTCTATGCACCCCCAGTAAAATGGGGCAGCTGAGTTCGCCGAAGAAAAAATAGAAAAGCAAAAGCTGGCATAACCGATGAAGAAAATGGCAGTCTCCAATCAGCCTAACAGCAGGTGTTCTAGGAAATGTTCTTGTGTTTATACTGATTGGCATGAAAGAAGAAGGGCCACTGATGGGGTTGGGAGTTGAATTTGGCACTACATCAGAGGTACTACTAATCTTAGCAATGGCACCTTGTACCCAGGCTTGCATCTGGGTGTTTCCCGTGGAAGTTGGTGTCCCATTTTGAGCTCCTGAAAAAGAATGTCATTACATCATGAAGGTGTGTTCAAATGAGAGCAATGTGAAATAGGGTACTGAATAAGAGAGGTTTTATTTGATTAGAAAATTTGCTCCCGTTGGTGACGATATTTGAAAAAAAATTAATTTAAACAAAGTATCTGCAGAAACATCAATGTAAGTAAAAGCATGCTACTCAAACCTTCAGCTGCCTTGAAACTTCTAAAATTCTAAACATCGTGGCATGACATTGACCACACTGTTGTTTAAATTGGATCTTAATCATTTCTTATAATTAGTTTGCACTTGAACCTATTGAAGTTACTGATCGGTGTTTAACCACCTTCAAAATTATCCTATAATGAAATCAATATGCTTGTCAATGCAGTACAATAATATAGGGGTCAATCCACAGGGAAAAATGAGACTCAATATTTTAAACTACAAACAGACGCGAAAGTCAAAACCCTGACAGCCTCGACCACTGGGTACTAACGTAATTAATTAAAATAGCTATACTCAACCTAAAATCACGAAATTAATACAGGACACTATAGACACAGTGATGGACTACAACTCAAATTTTCAATATAATCAGAGTTGGTTTGTTTGTTGAAATAAATTCTACAAACTAGATTACGAAACTGAAATAGTAGCGAAATTCAAAGTAAAATGAGAATTCAATAATAAAATGGGTTAAGAGAAGTGTTATCCACCACCGTCACCACATCTAGACGACAAATGCTTAACTAAAGAATGCAAATGTTATGAATGAAAGACTCCCAGGAAGGTCCCGAGCTGTGAACACAACCTATTACCCAATCCTTATGTTTACAATGTTGAAGGTTTGCTTA
The DNA here is from genome assembly GCA_946800695.1 of Geum urbanum. NCBI lineage: Eukaryota > Viridiplantae > Streptophyta > Magnoliopsida > Rosales > Rosaceae > Geum > Geum urbanum. The sequence continues at coordinate 48,505,112 of OX327012.1, read as the reverse complement.
TCAACATTGTCTATCCCTCAAAGAACCCGAAGTCACGGACTTGAATTTACCAAGAGCAAAGCATTACGATCTAGAAAGGGTTTAAGAATCTACAAGGCTTCATAAGTACACTACGGTCGTGTCTTACTAGACCTAGGGTTTCTTATACCAAGCATGTATGGGTTCTACGATTGAAACTTGAGGAAGGTAATAATCACTAACAGCTATCAATTTTCTTAGAATTAGATTCCTAAATATGCATACTAAGCGTGCACTCAAAGCATACATAATCAAGAATCATCACCGTATAAATAACAAAGAAACCTCATTCGAATAACAAAAATAAAACTTAATTAACGTGCATAAGCAATCTAGATATCATGAACGGGGCTTCAAAACAGCCCCTTAACAATGAAGTTTAGCTCCTCATAGAATCAGAAATTAAACTAAATAATCTATGAAAGAAATTGATACAAACGGATGAAGGAGAAGCTTGCAGCCTCCTTGCTCTTGCTCTCCGTACGTCTGCTTTTTTTTTCTTTTTCTTCCACCCCCAAAAACCTCCTCGTTTCTGCCCCACTAGCTACTATATATATGTGTGTCCATTAGCAAGGTTAATTCCTAGCTAACTAAGCAACACGTGGTAGCACAATCCAACTCAAATTAGAACTCTTCCTAAACTTGCCACTCATCTCCAAGCTGTAGCTCGCCAAACTCTATATATGTATGCCTTACAACTAGGATAATTAACCAAGCCCAAGCATGTATCACGTGCCAAGTTAATTAACCAAAGTCAAAGCCCACTCGTCAAGCTTCTTTCCAACGTTGCTTCGCCAAGCTATGCTTCCTGTTTTTATCTCTCTATTTAATCTCTCTCGCCAGGTTCCATACCCTCGCCAAGGACAAAACCTCCTCGCCAGAATAGATTATTTAATCTCATTTTCTTCATTAATCTCCAAAATACCTAAAAACAAATAAGCATAATTAATTCACTCTAATAATAACAACAAACTAAATATAGGGAACAAATTAAATACCGAATAGACGCATAAATATGCGACTATCAGTTACTATTTTCTAGCTATTCCTAATAAGAGAGTTGCATACTGACCCTGACTTGTTGCAGGAAACCAAAGTTCCAAGTTGTTTACAGAACCACAAACATCATATGATGGAAACTTCACAGCATAAAACGAAACTGATCAAACCCAGCACATTAGAAAAAGAATTTGGAACAAAAACAAACTAACAAGCAATATTAAAGCAACGCAGATGAAATCGATTGAATCGAACAAATCGAAATTGATGCTGAATAAGTTGAAACCCAGAAGATGCAAATAGATGATGACATAGAAGTGATAGAACGCATAGCCGATAAATCAAACCTGACCTTGATAAATTTGTCGAGATGTAGTTTTCAACAGCCTCTTTCTGATCATGCAAGCAAACAAAATCAAATTCATCATCATACCCAGTTAGCAAAACAGATTACAAACTACTAACTAACTAAAGAGTGACCGAGTGAGTTGGGTCGGGTCGAGTTCGTACCCGGCGCCATTTTTTCTCGAGCTTCCGTTTGCGCTTTCCGGAGATGGAGACTGGCTGCTGCTTCAGATGGAGCTTTCTGCTGATTGGGTCGCCATGAATCCTTCGCTTCTTCTCTTATTGTTGTGTATGTGTGATGAGAGTGAGATCAGTAGGGAGAGAGATCACAGGGAGGAGGTCTTCACCAGCCCTCACATGCTTTGCATGCTTGCAATTTGTTGACCGAAATGCCCCTATGAACAGGGAAATCTATAGTTAAATCAACAGTATGCTTCACGATTGTTATATAGGTAATTTTGAAGACACAAACCAAGTACCCAACCAACACCAGCTTCGGATAAAGACTTGGCTAGGCTCCATAAACCCTGCCCTGCTACCGAAGTTGGAGCTTGTATTGTATGTGTTTACGGTAGTGTGTGGGTGGGTTTGGGGATGGATTTTGAACCATCCACATATGGAAGAGAGGGGTGGGTGTGAATGTGGCGGGTTTCTTAAGATTCTTGTTTAGCACGTGTATTGACGAAAGTCGTGAGGGTTGAGGGATTCTGGTCTTGTCCGGATATAGTTAAGTACGTGGGGTCTTAACAAAAATAAAAGTCGCTCTTCTTTTATAGTCTACTAGCCTTCTTGCACGTGCGGAGCATCGTGTTCGCGCGTGCGAGTGGTTGGTGTATTTATTGAGACGGTGTAATTATATAGTTTTATGAAATATATAATTCAACTACTATTAAATTATTTTTTCCCAATCATGACTCTCTTTCGATTATATGAAAATATGAAGATGGAACGAAAGAACACGAAAAAAAGAAGTTATTAAAAGAAACAAAACATTGAAATATCAAATGGCATTGAAATCACCCATAAAATTCGGCCACTTAACCACCACTTAACAATTAAAATGATTGCCCAACTACAAATAAATTTAACAAAAATATAACAAAATTTTTATTATGGTCACATGCATTGTTTAAATCCTTAGAATGCATATTAATACAATGCATTGTTTCAAAAAGTATTAATACATAAATTCTAATTCTGATTATCTCCCCTATATTTCGGTTGGTACTTCAACCCTTCTCACCATGCACAACTTCCCTTCATGTCTTTAGTTTAAGATTTATCCTTCACCGTCGATTCGTTTGTTTGATTGCATGTGTATCATTTAACATAGAAAAAATGACATGTAAATGAGGAGATTTATCCTTTCCCTCTTTCGTTTTGCAAACATAGAGATTTGACATTGGAGTACCACTATATTTAGAGAATTAGAGTAGGTAGATTGAGGGATTGAGAACATTGCAACCAAAAAGGTGTGTGTTTAATATTGCTATTCTAAAAACATTAAAAAGTAGCAAATCGATAGAAGTTCAAAACCATTCAAATACATGAGAAATACAAACCAAATGAACAAAGCAAACACCATCCATTATAGTTTTTTTATGATAAAGCTACACATGATTACACATTAAATTGAGGATCATCAAGTAAACAAGGGTATGAGAGGGACATAGGAGTTTCACCAAAGCTTTGAATCTTAATCCCTTAATTTTGGTTTTTATCCTACATTACAACGTTTGACACAAACTACATAGATCACAATTGCAGGTCATTCAACTCAAAGAAATCCTACAAACATTGCCTTTAGTCTTCCATTCTTCACATTTCACTTGTAATTGTTATTATCTCTGTCCTGCAAAGAAAAAAAAACTACTTAAAGTCAATTGACAATTTTATTTTGTCACTTTGTAATGGCTATAGTAATGTAGGAGAAACAATTATCAGTCATAGTCATAACTATGAAAATAAATCATCATTGGGTACATAAGATTTGATGAGCACAATTAAGATCGATCAAATTCATTAGTCATAGATACTACAACAAAGCAACAAATGGTACACAAATTCGTTACACTATAGCATCATACCTATACTGAAACACCACACTCTTTCAAAATTATACCTTGCAGTTAGATTCCAAAATTCCAATGGAGAAGGTTGGGACTCGTAGACTGAAATGTTTTACAACATGATATCTTTCCTTTCCATACTTTCTTTCCTTAGGAAGCCAGTCAAGCCACCAAGCATAACTGCAATGTTCACTTCAGTTCATGCTTGCACCACGTTAGTTGTAGCAACAACACTTGAAACAATCCAATCACCAAATCACTTATACAACATGAATAGCACCAACATTAACACAAAGGTTTTTTATGTAATTCAAACTATATAGACATGCACACGAAAAAAAATTAGATGGACTTTCTTGACTTGTCTAAACAGGAAGCCATATTCAAGAACAACTTCCCTGGAATATTTTTCCAAATATTCTCCTTGAAACTGAATAGCGTCAATACCAATATTCTCTTCCCAACCCAAAGAGCGTCAATACCAATATTCTAGTCTCAAATTGAAGAACGTCAATACCAATATTCTCGTAAAACAGATGAAATGGGCAAACTTGATTATGAATTGAATATAAACAAAACATGAGTAACAAACGGCATTCGCCTTTGTAAGTCCAACTGACGAAGACTAAACGAAACAAATTGGAGTAAATAACTTACTTATGAGTAAGAAAATCACCACAATCCAGTAGAAGAGGACATCCTTTCACAAAAATTCGTCAAAATTAGGCACCACCCAATCCATAACCGACAATGACAATGACATAGGATAGACCCATAAAGAGTTGGAGTACCTACAACTAAAGCCTCATGATCCTCACACACACAGTACGTAACCAATCAGCAACCAAAATAAATTAGTAACCAAAATAAATCATGGTACTCTCGATTTCAAAAAATTTATATTATCAAGGTGAGAAGCTTCACCCTCGAAATCATACCTCCCGTGATCCACTCTTTCTACCAAGATGTTGACCGGACTGAAGCTTTTCCTACTATGCTTCTTCACCGAACCAAACAACACAATCTACAGAGAGCAGTTCCTAAAAGAGAGGATTTTGCAGAAGGAAAAGAAATTGATTAGTGAGAGAAGAGAATGAAACCTCAAATTACAAAAGAGAATTTAGATTGGAACTGAAAGTAAAGGAACAAACAAACAAACAAAAAAGAGTAGATTGAGCACACACATCGTTTTCTGAAACCCTTCGTTGCCGATAAGGGATTGAAACCTCAAATTACAAATGGGTAAACTTGAATCGAGCTTGTTTCTGAAAGTGGTGATGGAGAGAATAAAACTTTATCAAAGTGGTGATGAACTGACTGAAATTCGGATAAGAAAAGATAACTATTGATAAGATAGAGAGGTATTGCAGTTTCTCTGATTTACTTTTCACGTGTCGCGTCCTAATCTTCTGATCCTCTCCCACTCTGTTTTTTTACGGTTATATCCATGTTTTCTATAATTCGATTGGTGTATGTTTACGTTAAGAAAATGACACTCTGTGGAATTGAGAATGTTCTACCATCCAACTCATCGCAAATCACCGTAAACTCCTCCTCAACTGCCCTAAGACATGTTTGCTTAATTAATAGAGATTTTTCTTGGATTTTTTTTTTCAAATTTTACTATACAATTAGATGAACGGTTCATCATGAACTAGTACCCGGTTCTTGATTTAGTTCTGACTCCTTGATAGTCATGAACGCAACCCAAGATGTGACCTCAATAACTGTGGATTTTCATAATTCTATGGAAGACGCACGCGACCTGCTCGCAGAGACTAAATTCTATTTTTGTTCATCATCCTAGAGAATGTAATAGAGTAATCTAGCTAGATGGAAATTGCTTAATGCAGTCAATACCACGATTTTATTTGATGCACCTGCTTTTTTAAAAGACGTGATTATACTTAATTTTTTCTTAATGTAATTCGCTTTTACCTCAAACAAAAAAGAACTAGTTTTCATTTCACCGTTGAAAAGTAATTCTTGGTGAACCACATTCACCGTTGCAATAGTTGATATCTTTTGTCATTTTTTGAATGTTTGCCTTAGTTGATGGTGAATCTGATTCACCCTAGACCCATCCTAATATTATGACATCTTTAGAAAAAGAAAAAAAACTGTATAATAAATTGCTACCATAACAAAACTATAACCTCAACTTTGTATAGACCAATATAGACAACGTAACATATATCACAATGCTCGTGTATGATCTGCACACAAGACTTTAGATGTAGGACTTAACACGTGACCATTGGCTGAGACATGCGCTCTTGCTCATTGAAGTACAATTATATCTTCTTTGAACTTCATGACTTTTTATTTAAGGTTTGCATTCCTCAATTTAAGAAAACATCACTCTATTTGAATTCATCGTGACCTATTCTCTAAAGTCTACAAGTTTGACACAAGAATATTACTTAGTACACCATGTGGACAAATCACAAATGTACGTGAGGACTTAGTAGAGGTGACAATATGAAATGAATTTATTTATTTTTGATAAAGAAAGGCAATCAATTTTATAAAGGGAAAATTGTTGGTTAATTTGGTCACTCATGTTTGACAGTTGAGACAGATTGGTCACTTATGTTTGATAAATATTAGATTAGTCATTCATGTTTTATTTTATCATTCAGATTGGTCACTCTATCTATTTTAAACATTAAAAAATATATTTATTTATTAATAAAATACATATAAGTATTTTTATTAGCTTGATAATGACAAAAATATCAATTTAAGTAAAGCATGTGTATGTCACATATATGATTTTTAACAGTTAAAATAAAAAAAAAACCATTCTGAATGACAAAGTAAAACATGAATGACTAAAGTCATATTTATCAAACATGAGTGATCTTATTGTCTTATCTGCTAAACATGAGTGATCAAATCAACGATCTTCTCATTTATAAATATAAAAATTATTGGGCGAAGCAGATTCGGCCCTTTTACGAAAAAGTCCGTTACTATTGGGTCTATTTATAAATGAAGACAAAATCCTAGGGTTTTAGCTCTATACTCCACACAAAATCTCTGTTCCCCCAAAACAAAAACTCCCGCACACTCAATCATGGCAGAGACGACACTCCCTGAAATCGCCGAGACGACCGTCGCGGCAGCCGAGGACATGGACCTCGAGACATCTGGCCCCGGCCCGGCCCAAGAACCCGAATCCGAGCCCGCGAACGGCAAGCGGCCCAGGGAGGAGGCGGAGGGCGGCGGCGACGACGCGGCGAAGAAGACGAAGGTGGATGAGAAGTCTGCCGAAGAGGAACGGCTGCAGAAGCATGGGAATGAGTCGGGTCGGGTCGAGTTGGGTCCGAAAAGCTTCGCTTCGGCTGTTGAGATGTTTGACTATTTCTATAAGCTGCTTCATTACTGGCCCGCTGATCTCAATGTTAATAAGGTGACGAAAAGAAGTTTAATTTTAATTGTTTTGAGATTCAAGTTTGGAACTTTGATGATAAAAATTGAAGCTTGATTTTTATTAGTGGAAATTTAAGTGTTGCTGAATTAGGAAGTTGAGAGTGAAGGGTTTTATGTTGTATAGGGTTTGTAGTTTGGAACATTAGGCTTGGTTTTATAGGGAAGACTGTGACGTTTTGTTAATTTTAATTGTTTTGAGATTCAAGTTTGGAACTTTGATGATAAAAATTGAAGCTTGATTTTTATTAGTGGAAATTTAAGTGTTGCTGAATTAGGAAGTTGAGAGTGAAGGGTTTTATGTTGTATAGGGTTTGTAGTTTGGAACATTAGGCTTGGTTTTATAGGGAAGACTGTGACGTTTTGTTAGTAAGAGTTGAACAGTGTGGTAGTTTCGATGCTCTCAAAGTTGAGCTGCAGCTGTTTTCGTGTGTGGTCTGCGATTGGAACTTCTGAGTTGAATCCACTCTGCTCAGCATTGGACTATTTGTTGTGAAGTTTCATAGATCATTGTTGTGATTAGGATTCAGGGAGTAGCCTTTTCAATGATACATAGTTACATACATGAATACATATGTTCCCTCACCTTCATGGTGAACAGATATGTTTATGTTGGCTTCACTATGTAGTTAATTGAAACTTGTTCACATACATACAGAATATGTATCTCTCCGTGTCTCTTAGAAGTCTCGTGAAATGCATGTTGGAAGGTGTCTATAGCTTCTTATGTTATGTGTGCTGCTTGCTTGTATGATTAGAGACATGATTTGATTTCTTATATTGGGTGAAAGTTTTCATTGCTTTTGTCTTCTTGTATTGAATTGTATGCTGATAATAGCTGACGTAAACACACAGAGAAGTCCCACGAAATGCTTGTTGCGAGGTGTCTACAGTTGGTTGAAATATATGATTGCTTTGCTTCTTATATTATTTCATACATTTAACTGAAGCTCTTGTTCTATTGTGCTGCAGTATGAATATTTGGTTTTGCTGAACTTGCTCAAGAAGGGTCACGCTGAGCCTGATAAAAAAATTGGTGGAGGGATCCAGGCTTTCCAAGTCCGCTTTCATCCATTGTACAAGAGTAGGTGCTACTACCTCATCAGGGAAGATGGAGCTACTGATGATTTCAGCTTCCGTAAGTGTGTGGATAATATACTTCCCTTGCCAGAAAACATGAAGGCACATGCTGATGTCAACAAAGCCCTGGGCGGCGGCAAGGGTGGTGGGGGAAGAGGAAGCTGGCGTGGCCGTGGAAGGGGCGGCGGCAGGTCAAGAAACTGAATCATTGTCTCCCATTCGCCTTCTTGGAGTTTGAGTTTAGCAGTGGTCTGAAGAATAGTGGTCTTAAACTGGCTTATTTCCCTTCTAGTTTGTCATAGCTACAACGGTTGTATTATCCAAATTTTGATCATCTTAATGAATTATTGCTTGGTGATCATTTTGATTATCTTTATGCTCTAGAAATTTGCTCAGTCAAGGTACAAGTGTTAAAAGAAAACACACACACACAAACAAACAAACAGTTAGAACTTAGAACAGGAAAGATATAGAGTAGACCTACTTAGAGGAGGAAAGAGACCGAGAAGACCTTCATTTGAACAGCTCTCAGAATTCAGAATATCTGCCAAAGAATAGGTAATCACTCAAAGAATTCAGAATAGACCTTCACTGTATAATCACTCATTACTTCTTTAAACTCTCATCAAAAACAAAAATTATTGGAAAATTTTGTAACCGGTTATTGGCATGGTAATTAATAGGCCACCACTACACTCAGCGTGCAGTATATTTTTAACTGATTACAGAAACTAAATGAACAATGACAGGGACAGTAATAGCATTATATACCAGTAACTAGCTCTTCCTCTCCACTAAGTTCCCTTCAATCTTAGTAACCCAGAAAATGATTACTCAGCACTTAATATTGAATCATTATCAGTACGTTACATGTATCTATATATTTTTGGGAAATTTTATCACTTTTTTCCCTTCTTCTTTTGAAATATCAATGCATGCATCTGAAAATACATATTGAACACGCCCATATCCTTATCAAACTTTGGGAAGGAAGAAGATAGAAAGTTCCCTCACTTTAATCTTATTTTCTTTCAAATCAAAAGCTCATCATAATTAGAATTGTAATCGAAAAAAATAAGATCGAATTAGCAAAGCAAACTATGTAGGCAACAAAATGATAGCTAGCTAGGAAGTCCAAGTTTCTCTGTGCAAAAATGGGAAGGAAAACCACACAGGGCAGTGAGGTCACCTCATGTACTCGATTACTAAACCCTAATCCATCCAATTAAACTCAACTCCAATAACCAAAATCGAGAAAGAGAAATTGAAAGAAGGATCAATGATAATGTAGCTAGATAGAGAAAAGCTACCACTCCAATTCTCCAAGAAGGAGGAGCTGTGGCGGCGCACGTTCATGTAATAGCTAATGATGAAGATCATGAATCCCCTCTACAAAATCTAATTATTAATATAATTTAAGTACATGTTTAGCAAGTATTCCCAAATCCCAAGTAATTAATACCATGCATATCACCTTCTTGTAACTCTCACTGTGCATTTATACGCGCACAGTAACACAATGATTCATTGCAACACGTACTAGGCAGTAGTGTATGTACTCGATTTCATCCATGCATTTGTATATATAGCTGCCTATACATATTCTCACTATATATGCATGCCTCTTCTCCTTCATCTTCCTCATCAACTCGATCATCAACTCCACTGTGATTTCACTGCGGTCAGCCATTAATCTCTCTCAATTTGGGTGCAATGACGATGAAGAGTCACCACCAGAACCATTCCCTGACGTGCAATACTAATTTCGACAGCCCTTTTTCGTTCCAGCATCAGTTTTCTCCTGTTGATTTCAGGTATAGTGATTTAATATTGTTATATCTAGCTAACCTACATTTGTTATAATGGTATACTTCGATATTAAACCTACGATTCTTGATTGGTGGAGAAGTGGGTATATTCCTTCACCGGATTGGCAATATGAAGTCCAGGATTACAGCTTTGTGGATTCTCTTCCTCTCATGGATAGCTACCTACTTCATCAGGACCCTATTTATGCTTCGCTTGATGTTCATCCCATCCGAAGTGTTTGTCAAGGTGATGATCCATCCATAATATATCTACATATAAGCCTTTCATTTCTACGTTTGTTTATGTATGTATGTGTAACTAAGTTTCTGTAAATATAGGAGAAGATATTTTATTTGGTGATGCAAATGAGATTGGGGCTCACAATGACTTGTTTCCTTCTGAGTTTGAGTGCCCTAATCTTCATCAACAACAACAACAAGAAACACAGCAACCGTTGTTACTTCTGTGCGGCAATGAAGATCAAAATTGTGCTAATGGAGAAGATTTGGTTGAAGAGAGGAAGGCTAAGAGAATGTGCATTAGAATCAAAGAAGAGAAACGTGACAACAATAGTATTATTAGTACTACTCGAGTGTGTTCACCTTCGAAATTGTTGTCCAGGGAAACAATATCTCAGTACTTTTACATGCCGATAACTCAGGCTGCAAAAGAACTCAACATTGGCCTGACTTTGTTGAAGAAAAGGTGCCGCGAGTTGGGTATTCGACGTTGGCCTCATAGAAAGCTAACCAGTCTCCAAACCCTAATCCGCAACATTCAGGTACGTCGGCATCCAAATGCCTTCATAAGTACGTAGCTAAAGGTTTATGTCTACGTTACACTCTCTCACAGTTTTATTATGTTGTGCTTTGTATTGAAGGAGTTAAGAAAGGAGGAGGATGGAGACGATGAAAAGCTTTGCAATGCGATTGAATTATTGGAGAGGGAGAGGAAACTGATGGAAGTAGCTCCTGATATGCAACTAGAGGACAATACCAAGAGGTTGAGACAAGCTTGTTTCAAAGCCAACTACAAGAAGAGAAAGATGGAGTTGAATCTGATCGATTACCCTGCAGCACATTCCTCTAGTTATTGTGGAGGCAAGTCATCCAAGGCCGATGATAATGACGACGGAGGAGATGATGATGAGGAAGTCGAAGAGATTAGGTCTCTCCTGTCGGATTCATTTTCATCTTCTTCTAGCAAGATGATATAAAAGAGACTGTCGTGTCCCATAGCCAGAGCTAGCTAGCTAGCTCGATCGATCTTATTTAGTCCTCGTAGTTTTCTTTTGATGACATTGTTTTTTAGGTTTGGTTTTGTGACCTTGCTCACGGTCACGCACATGCATGGTTTTAGACTTTAGTAGTTCATTTGAGCAGTGGGATCTCAATTCTTAAGAGATAACAAACTCTACAGTTGTAAACATAGTTTCTTTATTGGGTAATGTTAGAGGGTTTTAATGAAGTCATGACGTGTAGACCTTAATTTGATGTGGTATGATATGTCATGTAAATAAAAAAAAAATTGTGAATTTATGAAAAAAATTCACATAAAAAATCAATCTTGTCCTTGTATTATTGAGTATTTAATTAAATTTATTTAAAGATCAAAGCTAATCGAAAACAAAAACCTAACAAAAGAAATGATAAACCCTAAAAAGCTTGTACACATAAATTGCTTAAACCTAGCAGGAGCCATATCAGTTTAAGTAGTACCCAGAAAAAAACTATTCAACCCTTGCTGAGCATCGAAACACCCAGAAAATAAGAAGCTAAGGCTTATATTCTATCAACAGAATTCATTAAGTATGCTTCTACTTTCTATGTTTTTAATAGGTTTCCCGACAGTATATATACTGATTCACCACAAATCTTATAAGAATATTCAAATGGTGAGATGAGATTTCCGGCCATGTCTGGTGATGAAGATAATGAAACAAAACCTTATGTAAGTTATTGCAGAACAATAATTGATTCGATCTCTATGATATTCATTTTGTTTGATGCATGTTGAAATAACGAGAGATCGATCTCTACTTGTATTGAGATGATTGATTTTGAAGAAGATGAATTCCAGAAAAATTATAATTTTCCCTGCTCAATCGATCTTTATCGCATATAAGAAAGAAATTCAATTCAATTATATAAATATTGTAATTTAAAAATAGAATAAGTTTGATCAACATGGGTATGATACTCCCTATATTTTTTTCCTAAAAGGATCACATGAGACGTCACTTCTCATTAAAGGAAAATATAGTATCGAATACAACCACGATTACCCACTGAAGGGCGCCGAGAGAAAGAAGTCGTAGTCTAGCTAGACGTAACAACCGCGTTGTTACCCCTAACCAAATATCCGAAACTTAATAATAAGCCCAAAGTTCGTAACCAATGACATAGTTGATCTCAGAACGGTGCAATACCTATTCCGGGACCAACTGTAAGTTCAAAGCAAATAAAGGCTTATGCCGATACAACTAAAAAAACCGAAACCAAAAGAAATAAGATAAAAATGCGAAAGTAAAAGTATACGCATAAATCTTGCTCAGATTGCTGCCACCATAATCCGAAAGTTCATGTTTCTCAATGCCTGGATCCCAAATACGGATTGTGACACAAGGGCTTAATCCCATAGACTCTTTCAGGACTAAGGACCCAACAAAGACCCGGGCCCAGACAGCCCCAGGCCCAACTTGTGACCCACATCCAAGGGCATGGGCCAAGAGCCCAACAACACCTAACGTGCAATTCGTGCACACCGGAAGTCCACACCGGGGATCATCTCGCATGTCGTGCCGCTGACCACCACAAACGAGCACCGAACGTCGCCAAAGTCGTATGCCACATTCAACCGACGCACCTCGCTTGACATTCACCAACGACGACACTCTGAATCCCCACCCCACATGGCTCATCTTGAGTCGAGCACGACGCGGTCGATGACATCCCACCAAGTCGATCGAACTGCCGTCGGAGAGAGTCGAGACACCAGGCGTCACAGCCCAGATCGCCCTCCTCTTCGCCGATCCAGGATTCTTCTTTCCTTGCCAAAACGCAACCCACTCTTGATGAAAAAGGGTGGGTGATGCTCCATTTAAGAGCTAACCAAAGATGTCCGACGTCGGGGAAGACGCCGTTGTGATTGGTGATCGAAACAAGCAACTTGATGTTGAGATGGAGCCACAGAGGCGGCTACTCTCAAACCCTAGGAGAGAAAACATCTATCCAATATTTAGGCGAACTTCAGAACTTGAATCAGTTCTGGATGATAGTCCTATATAGTTAGATCAATAAGTTATAAGTTGTTTTAGCAAGTCCATATGTTAAATAGTAGAATGCTTGATCAATTTTCTTGCTTTAGCTTCTTTGTCTTTTGGTAGGATGAATATATAATGTACTTCTCTGAATAGATCTCAATTCAAATGTCACTTGGAAACAACAAATTTACGGTTTACTATGTATTACAACTTCTTTGTATGGCCATGAATGTAATGAGACTATAAATAATTCTGTAAACGGAAAAGATAAGTGATGAATCATAACCTCTAAATTAGATAAACAATGTCAATGTATATAAAGCTAATCTTTTAGGTTCAATTTAGTTTACGCTCTCTAATAGCTTCTCCCCTGATGTTTTGATAGTGAATTTATACTACAATTATACTTAATTATGTACTTCACTGTGTAATCTCATCATTTTTTTATTTAGATGAACGATAGAATTAATTGGATTGAAAAATTATAAGGAGAATACTGAATCATCGACACAATAGAAAGAACTCCTTAGAGTAATCTAAACTATTATATGTTTAGCATAAACCTATCATGACATAACTAGATAGACTAAACGTAGAGAAATGATTAAAAAAATTCAGGGCCCTACATCCTATCCAATTATGCACCCCAAACTATAGCATCTTCTAATGCTCCTTAGCAGTCTTCTCATCGATTGGAGTAGTAGCTAAATTTTTCTGTGGAGACTCGCACTTGGACAACCCCGGCACACGGCTAGTACCGTCAAATACTGGTGGTAGTGTTTCCTCCCACGTCCCTTTTTTTTTCGCCAAGCGGAAGAGAGAAAGGCACCTGTGATCCTTCCCCCGCCAGCGGCGATGCCCATCTGAGCGTCGTCCGCTACCTTCAGCACGCGACGCTGCCCCATCTACCTTCAGCACGCGTCGTCCGCTACCTTCAGCACGTGTTCCACGGAGAGGATCCTTTGGTCTACAACAACTTTTTACTTGCATGTCGCTCAGACCTGACATAAGTTCGCTTAGCCTTGGAAGCTTTTCCCACCACCTTCTGGGGCGTAGGGTGAGCTCCCAGTAGACTTGATTGTCGATTACCAGTTGAGACTGGAACTTGCAAAAAAGTACCCGATGTTAATGGGTCCCCCTCAAAAAGAGGGTTGCCCTGCATGTAGGACAAATGTCCCATATCCTCCGACTAAGGCTCCTACGTGTCCGCCACGTGTTCAGTAAGCATGTCCTCAGTTTGCGGTGGCACCACCGCAAAGATTCCTCCACCGAGGTAGACTGCTTCTGCTGCTCTGCTTTCGCCTGGTGCGGTGGAGGGGATGGCGTCGGGCCTAGTGCCCTCTCAAAACCCGCTGGTGAGGAAGGCGTCGGGCTTGGTGCCCTCTGAAATCTCGGTGGCGTGGACCGCGCCATTGCCTATGCAACTCACTGAACCACACAGCTGGATTCTCCATGGAGAAACACCCCACATAAATCACAGAAGCCTTTCATCTTGGGGTATTTGAACTCAACCGGTACTGTGCAGTTCGCCGCAAAACGGATCCTCCGCTTCATCGCAACTCCCCGTCGTAAGTCAAGGCAAACCTTGATCTTCATCACACCATTTGGGTGCAAGGCCTTATCGTGGGTGATATAGTCACCCACAAAGTTTCCAAGGCGCTCCGCCTACTCCTAAGTCAACGCTGCCTTCGAGACACTGTGTTTCTACCGAATTACGCGCGGGGGCGTAAAGGGGCAGAAGCAACACGAATAAGCTTCCTCCTCCTCCTGGTCGAGCGATGGGTTTCCCCCTCCTGGTGCGTCCGAACGCTGGGGCTGTTCGGATGGGTGGGCGCTCGCTCCTTTTCCTTCGCGCGTGCGGACTCTTCCTGTCGGGCGCTTCCTCCTGCTTTCGGGCGTTCGGGTGCGGCTGTCAGAAGAATACAACAACGAAACAGGCGGTCAGGGGTCAAGACGAGGTGACCCACCTTCAACGCTCCGATGCCTAAGTTAGAAGATGTATTGGATATAACAGTCAAGCGAACGTGCGAGGGGTGTTCTGGTTGAGTGAATTGGTGTGTTGGAATGTGAATGAGTGAGTGATCTTACCTGTAATAAATACCTTATATATATAGGTGGTTGAGTTTGGAGCCTGGTGGTGTTCTTCGATGTGGGACAACCTGCACTCTGCTGGTGTGTGATCCGCCTGTTCGGGCGTGCACCCACCGGGCGCGTGCGCGCTCGGATGGGGCCGGTCTGATGAGTGAAGTTGGAGCCTCATTGGTGGTCTTGCATGTGGTGTGGTAGGTGTCGCTAATCTGTTTAAGTGGATAAGTATGTTAATCGTACAACTAATGATGCAATACTAACACTGTGAGCCACCACCCAAGTTTAGGTTTTCGCAACCTGGACCAATGATGGTTCAGAGAAACCATCAAACTCCTCCACAATGACCGTTTACCCTTGAAAAAACCACGGCCTTTGTGTAGCCCGTTTTATCGCCACCAGATCTTCAAATCTGCAACAACAAAAAATACAAATCGTCATGTTGGTGCATCACCACCTTGTCGGGGCCTAGGGGGCCGTGCCACAACTGGACATGGCCGCTTTACACGACTGGGTTCGGGCTTCTGACAAAGCCACCGGTATGAACAATTGTGCGACCCCGAATCGAGTTGCAGCAGCCCCAACTGCACCATCACCCTTCTTGGCCGGAAGGGCCAAATAGACTACGTCGAGGCCGTCATCTTCCCATCGGAGAGGTTCATTGCCGCCGCAAAATGAGCCGCGGTCTCCTCTGGATCGTCGACCTTCATGCCACCTCAAACAAAGCAGATCGGGTTTTGGATTTGCGGGGCAAGAGATTGAGAATGAGGAAAACAGAGATAAGGTAAATGAGATTGCTAGAGATACAGAGTTGATCGGTGAGGGAGAGAGCGGATCGAGGAGACTACCAAGGCGGCGACGCCTCTAGCGTTTGGAGAAAGTGGTAGAAAACGGGTGAAGTAAAGGGACAACACAACAACTCAACAAAATTTTTATGTCATCTTACATTTTCTATACGTTTTTGTTTTTTGTTTTTGTGAGAAATGTAAAATAGCGGCAAGTATAAAATGCCAATCTTTGGAATGAAGCAGATGAAAATGACCGCAGCAATCTCACGGACCCTGCGCTCAACCCGTTCCGCCCATCTCAAAGATCACAACTTTCCTTCACTACTCTTCACCACTTCACTCGAAAACCCCAAAACCTTAAACCCTCTTAAACCCTACCTCCAACAAAATCAAACCCAAAACAAAGACTCCCTTCTCCTTCTCTCCCTCATCAAATCATGCACCCACAAAACCCATCTCCTCCAAATCCACGCCCACATTACGATCCAACCCTCCCTCCTTCTAGACTCCACAATCTGCTTCCACTTCTTGAAGTCCCTCATTTCACTCTCCCCACATTTCAAAAACTTGAAATACTCCCGCCAATTTCTAACCCAAATCCCCAACCCCAATCCCATTCACTACAACACCATCATCAGAGCCTACTCGTTGAGCGATTCACCGGAACAGGGGATCGAAATGTACCGAGATTCGAGACGGGTTGGCTTCGTTGGCAACGCTTTTACTTTGTCTTTCGTGATCAAGTGTTGTGTTAGAGTAAAGTGTTTGTTGGGTGGGATTCAAGTGCAGGCTAGAGTTGTGAGAGATGGGCACCAATCGGATAGTCATTTGCTGACCAATTTGATAGAGTTGTATTCTGTTTGTGGGCGTGACGATGATGCATGTAAGGTGTTCGACGAAATTTCTCAGAGAGATATCGTCGCGTGGAATGTGCTGATTTCTTGTTGTGTGCGTAACAGCCGCAGTAGGGATGCGTTGGGTTTGTTTGAAATTATGCAGAGTGAGAAGTACTGCTGTGACCCGGATGATGTTACGTGTTTACTTATGCTGCAAGCAAGCGCCGACTTGAATGCGTTGGAGTTTGGCGAGCGGGTTCATGAGTATATGGAGAGATGCGGTTACGGTGGCGCTACTAATCTGTGTAATGCTCTTATAACCATGTATTCGCGGTGTGGGTGTTTGGATAAGGCTTATGAGGTTTTCAAGGGAATGTCGGGTAAGAATGTGGTTTCGTGGAGTGCAATGATTTCGGGGCTTGCGTTGAATGGATACGGTAGAGAAGCTGTTGATGCATTTCGAGAGATGCAGAGAGTGGGCGTTTTGCCTGATGAGCAAACTTTTACCGGTGTCCTTTGTGCTTGCAGTCATTGTGGGTTGGTTGATGAAGCAATGAGTATATTCAATAGCATGAGCATAGAGTTTGGAGTAGTGCCTAATGTCCATCACTATGGGTGCTTGGTTGATCTTTTGGGTCGTGCTGGTCAGCTTGATCGAGCATATCAGCTTATAATGTCGATGGATGTCAAACCAGATGCGAAAATATGGAGGACCTTACTTGCGGCTTGCAAGATTCATAGCTATGAAACACTTGGGGAACGTGTGGTGAGTCATTTGATTGAACTCAAGGCTCAAGAGGCAGGGGACTATGTTCTGTTGATGAATATTTACTCTTCAGCTGAAAACTGGGAAAAGTTAGCAGAAGTGAGGAAGTTTGTGAAGGAAAACGGAATTCAAACTACACCAGGCTGCAGCACAATCATACTTCAAGGAACAGTCCATGAGTTTCTGGTGGATGATGCTTGGCATCCGAGGAAGGACGAAATCTACAAAATGCTGGATGAGATCAATAGTCAGCTGAAGATTGCTGGTTATGTTGCTGATGTATCGTCTGAATTGCACAACTTGGGAGCACAAGAGAAGGGATATGCACTCTCTTATCACAGTGAGAAATTAGCTATAGCTTTTGGAGTGTTGGCAACCCCACCCGGCACACCCATTAGAGTGGCCAAGAATCTTCGCACTTGTGTTGATTGCCACAACTTCGCGATGATTCTTTCAGGGGTTTATAATAGGACGATAACCGTCGGGGACCGCAACCGGTTTCATCATTTTCGGAATGGAAGCTGCTCATGCAATGGCTATTGGTAGGGTATAGATGGGTAGTTTAAAGCTACCTTGAAGCGACTGTGAAACAAAATTTGTAAACTCATCATGCTCAATTCAAAATATGTAGCATTGTTTATTTCTTCCAGTTAGTGAACAATACAATTCAAAATCAGACATCTTTTTTCATGCTCACAAAATAAAGCCAACATTGTCATCAAAGTAGGAATTCAGATGTTTTTAGATTTATTTGTTGCATCACAGACTAGCAGAACTGCACAAGTCTTGCATACAATGCCAAAGGGAGGAGATACATGGTATTATTAGCCAAGTTATTTCAAAACTGTCTACCTTCATCTACAACAACAGAAGCAACTCTATATTTTTCCTCCCAAGTGCTTCGACATAGACAAATGGAAAGATATAAACTTCATTCTACAAAAATGAAAGTACTTATGCAAAGCTATTTCCGAAGAGAAAAATGACTTATATTCCTCACATCCCTCTGCAAATGGGGAGGAATTTCAGATGTCAGCAATTTAAGCAGCCACAGCTTGCTTGTTGGCAAATGCAATACCCTTTTCAATGCTGGCTTTCAGTTCAGGCTTGAGTGCTTCTAGAGCCTTTTGCTCATACTCGGTCAGACCCTGGAGGTCTGATGGTATCAATGCTTCAACTCCTTCTTTTCCGATCTTAACCCTTGATGCAAAGAATGGAAGCTCAGTCAGGTTTGAATCCACATAAGAGCACTCATAGACATCGCTATCTCCATCCAGTGCACGGAGAGACGACTCAACAAATCTAGCTGCTGCATATGCCATTGACAATGTTGCAGACCCTGCACCAGCCTTTGCCTCTACAACTTCAGTCCCAGCATTCTGGATCCTAACAGTCAGCTCTGCGACTTCTTCATCACTGAGGCCGACAGAGGGTTTTGTCTTCGACAACAAGGGCAATATGGTTATGCCAGCATGTCCTCCAACAACTGGGACATCAACATCAATTAATTTCAGATTCTTCTTCTGAGCAACAAATGTGTTAGCCCTCACCACATCCAAAGTAGACACACCAAAGAGCTTCTTTGGGTTATAAACACCCTTCTTCTTCAGAACTTCAGCTGCAATAGGCACGGTAGAGTTAACTGGGTTACTGATGATGTGAATGAAAGCATCGGGACAGTTATCTGCAACAGCCTCAATCAAGGTCTTCACAATGCCGGCATTGATGTTAAACAAGTCATCACGGGTCATGCCAGGCTTCCTTGGAACTCCGGCAGGTATAACAACCACATCAACCCCTTTCAAAGAGTCTGCCAACTCATCAGCCCCCGTGAAATCCAGAACCTGAGAGGGAGTGTTGCAGTGACTGAGATCTGCCGCAACACCCTTGACATTCGCAATATCATACAAATGCAGGGAAGACACCAACGGCGACATCTTGATGAGAAGAGCCAATGGCTGGCCAATCCCACCAGCAGCTCCCAATACAGCCACTTTGTAAGACGCCTGCGGCTGCTGGACCGCCACTCGGGCTTCCTTAAACGCTTTCAAAGCATACGAAGCTCGAATAACCGCAGTGGTCTCAGCGCCAAAGAACGAAGACTCAGATTGACACGCCAAAGAGCCACTCGTTGCCTTAAGCCCAGTGAAACTCTTGAGCGCGTTTTGGGAGCTGAACCTCAAAGCACAAGGCTTTGACTGTGAGGATAACACTCCTTTCCGGCCGAAGGAACACGTGGCAGTTCCGACGGAAAAAGTCGCTGCTGCTGTTGCTGTTGCTGCCATCTCTCACACTGGGAAAAATCAAAACTTTTTCAACACCCAGAATCCAATACCACAAAAAGCACAAATCTTAACACTTATTACACCTTAAGTAAACTTTAGAGATATACCCAATTCAAATATCATAAGAAAGCATCGATTTTTACGATGAACAAACATTACCGGATCTGAAACACAAGCTCACAGATCGGCGAACATGACAGATATATTGTTAATGACATAAAGGGTCGGAAATGAAATGACATATAGAGTCAGAGAAGCAGAGGAGACTAACCTTTGAAGTTGTTGAACGGCCACAACAACCAGATAGATATAGGAGTCAGAGAGAGCTCAGAGACGAGGAGGTTGAGAAGCGAATTCGGGAAGGGGAAGGAGTGTTTGTTTGGGGTTATATTTGCCTTTTGGAGTTTTGTTGGGTTTTTGGTTGTGTAAAGATTTTGTGAGAAACTCCGTCAATGGGCCTCGGTCGAATCCACACCTTTTTTCCAAGACCTACCGCCAACACTTTTATTAATGTTTTATACCAATTTGCAATGGAATCTACCATATTTGGTCCCTTTCATTTCGTCATCAAGATTAGCGGTCACCATTTAGTTTGTGCAAGAAAACAATTTAAAAGTAAAAACTACAGGCGGTCACCATTAGTTCGTGCAATAAAACCATTTCTTCTTCGTTGACACATACATGAGTATATTATAATGTGTTCGGAGGAGCAAACAAATATTTATGGAATTTAAAATTTGAGCAAATTGGAGCACTCAATTTATTTGTTTATTTTTTTAAAAAAAATTAAGTATTATACTGTGATTTTTTAAATTATATATAAAAATTTGAACTTTTTTGTCATTTTAAACGTCTTTATGAGTAAATTCAAATGCTAAAATTCGTAAATAATGACATTTAAAATTATAAAATTATAATTTTCATTATTTGTGAACTTAAATGAGAATTGAAGATACTTCATTCAAAACTCTTGAGTCTCTATGTAATCGAATTTTGGGTGTTGCAAGGGTTGATACCGGGATAGACCGTATCCTTGGTAACCCTCTTCAAATGCCTCCTAGTAATATGGCCTCTATGATGGCTCTTATGGAGTCAGTTCAGTGTGAGCCTCAATCCCTCCCTCCTAGCTTTGATCATGGTGGACCGTCCTTCGGTTTGGCCACAGACAAAGGGGAAGTGCAGGTTAATGGCCCGGCTATGGTCCTGCCGACGGAGAAGCCAACATATATTATGATGGACAATCCCCTTTAGGGGGAGTCCAACTAACAAAGTATGTTTTTGCAGATGGAGTCCTCAGGACAATTTTCAATTTTTGCCCCCTTAGGTCTAGCTGCTAAGTGGGGGGATTTCCTCGAGGGTGGTAAGGAGGTATCAAGTTCTCATGTGACATCAAAGGACGACAAACGAGTTGTGGCTTCTGGTTCTCAGGTCTGGTCTGTACCCAATCTGGAGGCGGCTTTGCCTGATCCGGACTTGGTTATAGATTAGGACATGCTTCCTGTAGCACGTCAGTAACAATCAACCATTATGGTTGATACCGATGGAGAGCTGCCGAAAGTGGATGAGGAGCCCCCAAGTTTGTCAAGAGATATGGTAGGCAAACGTTGTCGACCAGAGGAGAAGAAGAAAGAGAAAGTGAAGTCCAATCTTGGACTAGTGTCTACCTCTAACAAGAAGGCTTCGCCACAAAAGAAGGCGGTGCTTCTCCTTGCGGAAATGACTGTCAAGGATCTTCGACAGTTAGCTTCCCTATAGATATGGTGCTCAAATAACTAAAAAGTGGTATCTCAATTTTTTAGTCTCTTACTACTCTGGTTTGTTATTTCGGGATATTATGGACTCCAACATTGTAGTATTGTAGTGTTTAATGAGTTTCAATTTGTCGAGCCAAAAATTCGGTGAAACTCTGTACTACAGTCAATGATTATAAATTTTCGTCATATAAAAAAAAAATTGTAATCGAATATGAAATTACACTCCGAACTCTAGGTTCAAATCAGATTGTACTTTGATATAAGAGAGTCTCTATGTAATCGAATATGAAATTACACTGAACTCTAGGTTCAAATGAGATTGTACTTTGATATTACATACGGATCGAGGAAAATGATTTAGACAAATTACAATGCTTGCACTCTAAGCACTAATTTTCTCCATCTCCTGCTTAAGTGCATTTGCTCTAACCAAGCTTCCGATGGTATTCACAGCCAACTTGATATCCTGCCATGGGTTCCCAGGCACCACTCTCTTATACAAGTAGCTATCAAAGGTCATCTTCTGCACATACTCATCAGCACACATCTCCACAAACGCCTCCCTCGCCGGATTAGACCTGTAAAACACCTTCTGCAATATGTCTAGCACCTTGTAAGTCGGCCAGTAAGTCTTGTCCCACTTCTCCAAATAACTCCTCAAGTCCGCTTCGTTTATCATCCTCTTCCCATTCTCGGAACCCTCAACTATCGCCTCGGCGCACATCCTCCCACTCTTGGCCGCAAAGTAGATGCCTTCGCCGGAGCATTTCGTGACATACCCTGCTGCATCGCCCACCAGGGCTACTCTATCCGCTAGCCTTCGCGGGCGAGGGTGTTCAGGGATCGGATGTGCCTCCACTCGTAGAATCTTGCCGCCTAGAATCTTGTCCTTGGCTCGGTTTCTTGTCGCGAGCTGGAACTTCTTGATGTCCCCCTTGTGTGTCACGGTGCCCGTTCCCACCGCTACATGGTCACATTTGGGGAAAACCCACCCGTAGAAATCCGGCGACACATCATCACCTACATACATCTCCGCCAGATTCTCATAGTACACCATCTTGTCATCAGGGATCTTAATCCTCTCCTGAAAAACACAACAATCAACTACAACTCAACAACAATGAAATCAAACAATCCAACTAAATATATCTTAAATTTCCAGTCTTTCAGCCTCAACATGCTCATTGCATCTAGAGAAACCATCTTTGCCATAACAACTTTCACTTAAAACATCCCATCACAAGTAACAAGTCACAAGAGCTCAGGTTTCTCCATACACCACTGAGAAAGTGCTCATCTTAGAAGGACTTCCAATCAATTATACCAATTTCAAGATCAGAAAACTTGAGTAATTAAACAGTAAACACAGCAATTTCACTACATTAAAAAAAACCCAGTTCATCTAATAATTGAAGTACCTGAAATGCAATAGCATACTCATAGTCACCAGCATCAATAGACTTGGCGACTCTCGAGTTGGCCCCATCAGCTCCGATAACGGCGTCAACCTCCAAGCTCTTCTTCACTCCAACCCCGCCGGCTTTCCCGTCGTACTCGGTGTAATGCAACACGTACGGCGAAGTCGGGTCGCCCTTACTGGGCTTATCCATCTTCAGAAAAAGCCCATTAATCACATTCGCCCCGTTCTCACTCGCCCGGTTCCGGAGATAGTTATCCAGCACTTCGCGCCTCACCATACCAATATACTCGTGCGGCTTCAGCGTCTGTCCGATATCCACCGCCACATTGGACGGCGAGATCATCTTCATCTTCGTCACGCGCCGGTCGATTATATCCAAGGGGAGGTCAAACTCGCCGACCATGCATAGCGGGATCGCGCCGCCGCAGGGCTTGCAGTTGTCCATCTTACGCTCGATCAGGAACGTCTCGACTCCTCCCTTCGCCAGAGTCTCGGCGGCGGCGCCTCCGGCCGGTCCGCCGCCGATGACGGCGACGCGGAGGGCGCGTCCGGCGACTTTGGGGCTGGTCTTTGCGGCGAGGACGTGGAATTTCCTCGGCGCTGCGGCGGCGGGCTTGACCTGGGAGGCGAAGTTGGGCTTCTCTACGGCGGTCTGGCGGAGTCCGACGAAGGATTTCAGAGCTATGGAGGCGGCCATTTTTGCTTTGGAGTGAGAGAGTGAGAAGCTCTGAGAGTGTTTTTATTTTTGGTGGTTTTTGGTGGATATGGTTTGGGATATGAGGAGGGGAGGTGACCGTTGGATTGGGGAGATCGGAGGGCTGAGGTTTTATTGGGATATTTTGGATAGATTTTTATGGGTTGGGTGTGTTATTTTTGAAGTTTTGTGGAGAGTGATAGTGGTGTGACTTGATGCCACGTCGTGTACTTTTGCAGATACGTTTTGTTCTGGGTGGGGTCGACAGTATCAAACATGAAACCATTAAAAATAAGACACGTAATGAAGTTTGTTAATGTAACTGTGGTTAACATTTTCTCCGGAACAGTTACGGCTCTGTAATATTTGACACGATGAATCATGTATCATTTTGGTACAAAAGTGACAAAATATGTGACATCGTCACATTCATACATCATACGTAGAATTATTTTGAATGGAATGACTTTTCGTGTTTAGTATTACTGATTTTGTAAATTGACTTAATTCCTTTCAATGTGACTTATTTTTTTTTGAGATAAACGATAGAAATTTTATTCAAAATTACAAACGATTACAAAGAAGTCAGTCACCCATCATAGTGCTAAATAGAGACATAACGACCTCTTACTTTACACAAGATCTTTTGAGCAAGCTTACCTAATCAAAAATGCATAATGGACGTAAAAGTACCATTACAAGAAATCAAAAACATGTACTTTGATAACATAAAGACAATATTTGTTAAAGTATCTCCTAGACTATACTTTAACAAAGCTTCGGTCGTTGTAGTCGGCCGTGTACTCGGTGGTTGTTTTACTAGTTGAACTTTAGGATATTTGGTGTCCCGTGTTATAGCATTTGTCGGGACAAACATTCCGTAGTCGGTATCCGAGCATGGTACGTACTTCCATCGTCACTGTAGTCTCAACTTGTGCCGTAAGAAAACACACTAGTTAAATCCACCACAAGCCTAAATTTTGCCTATTCCACAGGCCCAGAGATCCAAGCCCAACCCTAGCCCATAGTTGACTAGGTTGACCCCCAACTCTCCCTATTTCGCGTTGATCTTCTCTGACCCACCAGTGTCACGCCACGCCTCTCCTCCCGATTCCACCAACTGAGGACCGCCGCTGGAGTGAGAAGATCGATGTCGTCACCGACCTTTAAGTTGAGCACGTTTTGGTCGTTCTCTCCGTCTAGCCGTCTCGCACCATCCCATGAGCCTTGGATCGATGCCAACCCCCGACAGCCACCATCTCTTGACAGCATAGCCCATGGTCGTCGGCTTCCCTTCACCAGCACAAACCCTAAACCGCTGCCATTTCCTTCGCCCAGTCAGCTTCGACCCAGGGCCATCAGGTTGACCCCCACCTTCATCCGATTGGGATCGTCACCACCCAAACCTGAATGTCACCCGCATCTTTCTGACATTCACCCGTTTTTTCAGACTCATCACCGCCCGACCACAAACTCAACCATCCCAACACAAATAACCACTGCAACACATCCTCCGGAATCCAGGACTCCCGGCCGCTCCTATATCAGAGCCGTCGCAGGGGAGCTAGGGTTTCCATGCCATGAGTCCCAACATTACACTTATTTTGTTTTAAACGTTAAAGAGTTAAACAAAATTATTATAGTATTAAAACGAGTTTAAGTGTATCGGTCGGACGATGAGAAAAGAGGAAAATGTTGTGAACGCTCAGCCTTACTTGAAGACACCAAACACTTGACTTCTAAAGTACCACTACCGGAAGAATTACTATGACCGACGACTTGGTGTCGTCGGTCTGTTTCCGTTTATCGTCGGTCATACCTATATCCGACGACACATCGTCGGATATAATATCGTCTGAAATACACCGTCGGTAATACTATATCCGACGATGATTTAGGGTTATCGTTGAAAAATAGAGACACTAAATCCGACGATGGTTTATCGTCGGTCATAGTTTAAACTATAACCGACGATGTCATCGTCGGATATAGTTTTCTCCATGGTCAAAATGGTTGACTGTGGAGAAAACTATAACCGACGATGTTGACACATATCGTCGGTTATAGTTAAAAATATTTTTTTTTTTTTGCAGGTTTTGGGTTTCAACCCAAAACCTGCATTCACAAAAAATCACGCTATCTATATATTGTTCAAATTGAAAATCAACAACCATTGAAACTATAGTACGTAGTAAATAAATTAATTAATAAAAATTGAAATCGTTCAAATCTGTATACATATGCGTAGTAAATAATGAAAATAAAAATTAAACCGACAATTGTTCAAATGTAGGGGGGTCCTGGTCCTAAGTCTATGTGGTCAAACGGATTAGAGAAAGTTGGTTGGTCCTGGTCTGGCTGAGGCTGCGGCTGAGGCTGAGGTTGAGGCTGTGGCTGTGGCTGTGGCGCACCGAAAATGGGCGGGGGAGCTATCTGGATTCCAGATGCTTGCAACTGTGCATAACAATGCTGCATCCATGTCCCCATTTGCTGCTGCTGTTCGGCCAACCGATTCTATTCTGTAGCTTGTGCTTGCTCCATCTCCTCCATCCGACGCCGTTAAGCTTCCATCTCAATTGATTGCCTATGAAGCTAGTCGTGTAGCTCATTAGTCCTCGAAGATGATGATGATCCCGATCCGCGAGAGAATTCAGGGGTATGCTTCAGCAGCCCTTGACCCCATTTTCCGGAACCCCTGCAGTAGAATGTGTTCTTCCTTGGAGGGATCGCGGTTGACATAATCTTGGCCCTGACGATCGGATCAGATCGATCAATCTGATCAATCGGGAGTTCCGCATCGGGGGTGTTGGGATAGAGCTCTCTCGCCACTTGAGTCAACACCTCCGGAAACGCCTCCTGAATTCTCGCCTAATTGACAAAGAACAATAAAATATTAATTAAAAAAAACAATCTAAATAAATAAGAAATAAATTTATTTTGTTATAAGGACACTTACAGCATATTCGCGGGACTGCGGATACACGTGCTGCATCGTATAGACAAGGGGATCCTCTTCTGGGTGGTTGGCCGCCTCCTCGATCCAACCCGAGTATGATCTGGTACCGGCATGATGATTTTTGGTGTTTTTGGCCCGGTTCCTTGTGTTGACTTCAGAAAGAGCCTGCGCGATTAATTCAACATAAAAAAAACACTCATTAGCCAAATAATTTAAGGGAAGTACGATAAAACAAAAATTAAATCGATTGAAGGTTGCATACCTTCAATTTCGGGTTGTTGAAGTGAACCACAAGCCATCACCACTCGTACTCCCTATAACGAAACTCGCTAGGGGTACCCTCACGATCGTCCCCGTACTTTTTCCAATGCTTCTTCAGCTCGGCCTTCCACTCCTTATACCTATATATACCCATAAAATCAAGCGTTAGTAACTAACAACATTGTATGAACATAAAAGAAATGAAAAAATTGAAAAAAATGGCCGTCTGCAAACCTGCTCCCATGCACTTCATCCGCCCACGTGGGTCTAATGTCTTCATCCACGCGGAACCACCTCTGCAATGCATATATATATATATCAATAATATTAAAAATTTATTATTGAAAATTTTCATAATGAATATACAATTCAACTCACCGACAACGCATTATTCAGCTGATGTTTGACGGCTTGCGGCACTGAATTCCAATCTTGCCACAACATTGGGACTCTATCCCGTATGAGGCTGCCCGCCATCCCCGCATACTTTCGAGTGACCTTTCCCTCGATCACCTGCCCTCTATCCCCGGTCGGAATCATAAGTTGGCCACCACCGCTAGCCTGAATGGCTTCGTCCAGTAACTTGCCGACGACAGGGCCTCTGGTTCTCTTCTGTTTGGCACCGGGCACGATCTCGCCTATCACATATATATGTAGACGATTTTTTAAACATCAACACCTAATTGAATTTAAATATTAGGGAGTAAAAAGATATCACCAATTAATATTTACCTGATTCGTCGGTGCGTTGTCCCGGAATCCTCGCACTCCAGAGAGGTGCCGGGAAAGGTATATACGCATATGCCTGCTCCGGGGTAATGAACCCTAGCTGTCCCGGAATAGGCATCCCGTCGGAATCGACGTGATGTATCGTCGGAATTTCCAACGGTAAGAATAATGTAGGCGGCGGGCATAGTCGCATCCTCGCCGAGGACTGAGTGGATCCACCAGCCTCCTCGGAAGAATGAGGAGCTGTCTGGTGGATGACGGGGGAAGGGTTCTCGCGATGAATATCCGGCATTCGGACCGAGGATTGAGTCGCACTATCCGTTGAAGGCGTGCGACTGACCTGATAAACCCTCCTCGCGCCTGAGGATCGAGCAGGCTCGAGCTGATGCTGCTGAGGTTGTCCCGCGCCCATCAGTGTACGATGTCGAGAGGTCTGCGGAAGACTGTAAGTGTTGGGGACGTTGTGGATCCTGATGCTGACCGACTTCCGGTGCCCTCATCCCTAGGTCCCGAGCCCTCATCCACACGTCCCGATCTCCCTCTCCCTCTGGACCTCCCCCTCGAACTCGACCCGGCCCCTCGGGAAGGTCCGCAATTAAACCAATTCATCGTTGCTATAAAATTATAAAAATTCAAAATAATTCCTAATTCATCCAAAAATAATCCAATATATATTCCAATATATAAATATTCCACAAAAATCAACAATAATTCCATAAAATCCACAATAATTACAATATATATATATATAATCCACAATAATTACAATATATATATAATCCAATATAATTCATCCAATACATATATAATCGAATAATTTAACTGTATATATTCCAATATATATATCAATAATTCCAATAATCCAAATTCAACAATAATTCCAAATTTAAATCCAATTAACCAAAAATTTAATCAAATTTAATCAAAAATTCTAAATCCAAATTTAACCAATTTAACAAAAAATCCAATATATTCCATCAAAAATCCAATATAATCCAATATAATTCATCAAAAAATTCCAAATCCAAATTCCAATATATATATATATATAAATAATCCAAATCCAAATCCAAATTTAACCTAAATTTAACCGAAATTCAACCTAAAATTCAAAATTATTCTAATATATATCAATACATGCATAAAATTAACAAATTCCACAACTATATCAATACATGCATCCACATTATCGATCAACACATTCCACAACTTCAAATCTAACCTAAATTAAAAAAATTCGAAAATTTGAAATTAGGGATTTCAAACCTGATTTTTAACTAATCGACGAGGGATTTGGCTTGAAGATCGATGGAATACCACAGGAGCTTCGATTGCTTGCTTCCAAGACGAAGGAAACGGAGAAAATCGATAGGACCTCTGATGTCTCGTTTTGGGCAGTTTCGTTTCTGCCCAAAACGTACCCAGAAATGGATATAAACAAGAACTATAACCGATGAGATAAGTAATCTCGTCGGTTATAGTTGAACCAAAACTATATCCGACGAGATTTCATATGAATGTCGTCGGATATAGTTCTTCTATTTATTTTTCATTTATGCCGGTAAACTAATTAATTATGTAGTGTATTAATATATATATTTATTAATAGTTAATACGAAGTTATTAATAGTTCATACGAAATGATTAAATTATTATTTAATAATACGATATTATTTCGCATTTATTTATATCGATCGTCGATCGGTTGTATTTTTTTTCGATCGATCTCTCGAGCTCTCTCTCTTATGATGGGGATATAGCAATTTCATCGATCGATCGACACAATTTAAAGTCGATAATCTGAATAAAATTCATTTTACAATGCACGTTCTAAGTCAAAATAACATACATATATACACTAATTAAGGCGCATAATCAGAATCATCGCTTGAGTCTGACTCTGTTTCCGAGTTAATATCAAGTAAGATGTGTATGACCTCGTCACTTGAGTCTTCATTGTCTTCATTTTGATTAACATCAATAAGATTCGGTTGAGGAATTCGTACCACACTGCCCTGTCTCACATTATTAAGGCGAATTGTTGATGTTTCAGGAATACCAGTTGCGTTCGGCTCTTGGTATGCACTGACTTCTTCATTATCCGAGGTCACACCAAGGGTTGAGGCACTGTATATGTTTCGTGGAAGAACATGGTTAACCACTTTCCACGCGCCTTTATGCACAAGATCATCAAGATAGAACAATTGTTTCACCGCCGTGGCCAACACAAACGGATCATCTTCATACTAGCTTGTGGCAGTATTCACCGAAAAAATCCCGTATTGATCGGTCCTTGTGTTCTGAGGGTCGGTATCAAACTTTCTACACTTAAACAAGTGCACGGTCATGCCTTCCCCATATATTAATTCGACAACTGAATGGAGAACACCGTAATAGTCAACTCCATTCTTCCCACCATGCACCATTACCCCAGAATTCTGTGTTTTTCGTCTGACATCTCTATGTTCACAAATAAATAGCACACCATTTACCTTACACATAGGATAAACTCTGGAAGTTACCGGTTTCTGCGCCAAGAGCCTCAATTCGTGTGACCACTGAGGGATACCATCATCTTGTACATGATTCATCTGAAAATAATCATTCATTAACTTAACTATAAATAGGATGAGAGACATGCACTTAACATCGATCATATACAGGTCAATTTAAGTATC
The DNA here is from genome assembly GCA_946800695.1 of Geum urbanum. NCBI lineage: Eukaryota > Viridiplantae > Streptophyta > Magnoliopsida > Rosales > Rosaceae > Geum > Geum urbanum. The sequence goes on along the minus strand of OX327012.1, from coordinate 48,474,846 downwards.
AACTTACCCAGTTGCCAAAATAGTTTGCGAACGTCTTGTTGTGGTACTCAACATCACCGGAAATAGCAGGGCAGTAAATGTGCAAATTTTTCCAATATTGAACTTCTGGACAGTTAATCAATACCGACCAATGGGCAATGACTAGCTCATAAGGTTCCAACTTGTACGAGTTGGGCAACTTTCCAGAAACTTCAACATCATCGGAGATGATCGAAATGTTGAACTGGCCTCCATCTACTGGCATATGTTGTGGAGGGTCCTCCAACGCTCCCAAATACAACTTGGTGTACGTTACGCACTCATGCACAATATATGCTTCAGCGATACACCCTTCGGGTGCAGATTTGTTCATCACATAGTCTGTGTAGTCCCCTAATTGTCTGTAAATTGGTAATTACAGATCAAGCATGTTATGCTTATTGCAACAATATATAAGTGAATAAATAATATTAAAGATCGACATATATATAGCCAGATTTAAAGATGCATTACGTACCTTTCCATAGGATACATCCATGTGTAGTGTACTGGACCAGTAAGCAACAATTGTTCCGGAAGATGGAGCATCAGGTGAGGCATGATGTCGAAAAAGTTTGGAGGAAATATCCTTTCGAATTTGCACATGATAAAAATGATGTCCTGTTGCATTTTCAACAAGTCTGATTTCTTCACTTCTCTCGTGCATAACTTCTGAAAGAATCTTGACAAAGCCACTAACGGCTCCACCACCTCTTTGGGCAGGTACACTCGAATGAAAACAGGAAAGAGGCTTTGGAGCAGTATATGACAGTCATGACTCTTTAGTCCGTACATCTTGTTGTCTTTGAAGTTAACACATCGACTTATATTTCCGGCATAGCCTGAAGGATACCTGACATTACCCATCCAGCCAAAAATTTCACTCTTCTGGGCAGGCTTCACGGTATAAGGAGCTTGTGGCATTTTTTTCTTCCCATCTCTCAACCACAAATGTTTTCGCAGTCCCATCATTTTAAGATCAATGCGTGCCTTCAGGCCGTCTTTAGTTTTTCCCTCCCAATTCAACACTGTGCCGACCACACTCTCGCACACATTTTTCTCTATGTGCATGACATCTAAGTAGTGTCTGATCAACAACTTGGACCAATAAGGAAGTTCCCAAAAAATACTTTTGTATGTCCAGAATTTATACCTGTCGGGTTTGTCAGGTATTGACGCCACTATCTCAGGATGATTGCTTAGCTGCCCAAAATCGTATTCATTTAACACTTCTAAGATTTCATCCCCCGTCCATCTCCTCGGCTGCTCACCTGTTTCCACAGTCCCATCAAATGCCTCCTTATCCTCTCGAAATGGGTGATCATGTGGAAGCCAACAACGATGTCGCATCTGTACAATCTTCCTGCAATGAGGTCTGCAACACTCAACCGTCATACACTCTGGACAAGCCCTGTATCCCCTAGTAACGTTGCCCGACAACATCCCGCGTGCAGGAAAATCGCTAATGGTGCCAACAAGCATGGCATGCATCAGGAACATCTCATTTTTGAACTTGTCATAAGTGGGATGACCATGCTCACTCAAGTACTTAAGCTCCTCAATCAAGGGTCTCAGATACACATCGAGACACTTTCCTGGATAACCCGGCCCTGGAATGATCATAGTGAGCATATTGTATTCTTTCTTCATGCACATCCATGGAGGAAGGTTGTACGGTACCAAAATAACTTGCCATATACTGTATTGAAGACTCATGTTGCCAAAAGGGTTGAATCCGTCAGATGAAAGCCCCAGCCAAACATTTCGAACCTCTGATGCAAAATAAGAAAACTCCTTCACCATGTGCATCCAAGCCTCTCCGTCAGCAGGGTGTATAAGCGTATCACCGTCGGGCAAATTTCTCTCGGCCCACCATCTTATAGCTTCAGCCGTGTGTCCAGACATGAACAACCGTTCTAGCCTATCTATCAGGGGAAAATACCGAAGTATCTTCACAGCTTTCTTGTTTCCGGCAGGAGTCAACTTATACCTATCTGTACCACATACCGGGCATTCATCAAGGGATTCAAGATCATTCCCATAAGCATCTTCACCCCATAAGAGAACACAATCATATCTACAAGCATGGATTTTGATGTAGGAAAGGCCAAGATGTTTAAGGATCTATCGCACCTTACGATGAGTGGTAGGAAGACGATGACCGGGGGGCAACAACGAACCAGACCACTTCAGCCAATCATCAACAGCCTTCACACTCATTTTGTTCTCCACTTTGAGCTTTATTACTCCCATAACACTTTCGAGAACAGTCTTATTACACCCGTTGTACAACGGGGTCTGTTGGAAGGCAATGAGGTTGTTGTACTTGTCTATACCAGTAATGTTGACAGCTGTAGGTAATTGTTGGACTGGCTCAATATGAGGGAAGTCTCCAACGGCGGGAGGGATATCGATATCCGGTGCTTGAGCAAATATACCGCTCTCATGAGGAAACATATCGTTGATCAACCTTGTTGTTGGATCATTGGATGTACTGCCACTCTCAAAAAATTGTCCGTGATCATGTTGACCAACTGTTGAGCTCTCACCGTGATAAATTCAACATGTGTACTTATCCCAAAACCCGTTTTTCTTCAAGTGCTCCAATACTTTATCGATGTGAAAACGATATCGCTCACTGCGACACTGACATTTCGTACACGGACAATAATGAATTGTCATCCCTCCACAATTAACCTTCACATATTCTACAAAACTTCTAATTCCACGGTGATATCTTACATCCCATCTTGGAAGACATATCCAACTCTTGTCCATCCTGATATATATACCCATGATCTTATTAATTCAAATTTCATAGCTAGATATAAATATTTATTATTTTAATTCCCATAATTTTAATATATATATATACACACACGTACACCCTAACTATATATATATATATAATCGATCACAAAAATCTAAATATATATATATAACGTTAACCATGCACGTACATACACGTACTAGCTAGCTAGCTAGTGTACATTTAATCCTATATATATAATAATAATCACAATATATATAATGCAATATATTAATTAAATAAATTAATCACCCTAGCTAGCTAGCTAGTTATTGCTATATATATATATTCACAATTAATAATCAAATTAAAATTTACAATTAATATATATTTACGATCAATCACGCGTACGTACTCAAAATCAACCATCGATCGATCAATTACTCAAACTCAAGAATCAATTAATTAACTCGATCGATCGATCAATATATATATATATATATTCAAAATCAATTAATATCGATCGATCTATATATTCAACAAATTAAGCATGCATTAATAAATGCATGCATGCACAACACATATATATATTAATTAAGCACGACGTACTTAGCTATATATATATAATGCGCATGAATCATCACGAACTCATTCTCGACATCACCCAAACATCGATTTCAGCGCATTTTCAGAAAAAATGTAAAGTTTTTTGAATGACAGATCGAGCTGCTGCCCAGATCTGAAATAAGAAACTATAACCGACGATATGAAAAAATCGTTGGTAATAGTCAAAAAAATCGTCGGACATAGTCCAAAACTATGACCGACGAGTTTCCGGCGACTATAACCGACGACAAGAAAATATCGACGGTCAAAAAACTATAACCGACGAGATTATCCTGTCGTCGGTTATAGTTTACTATAACCGTCGGTCAAAAAACTATAACCGTTGGTCAAAAAACTATAACCGACGACAGAATAATCTCGTCGGTTATAGTTACTATAACCGACGAGATCCTTTCTCGTCGGTCGTTCTTTGACGACCTCGTCGGATATACCTATTCTGCTGGTAGTGTACAAAATTCTATTGCGTAGGCATATATATGGTTTGCCCAACATGTTGAAAGAGAAGAACAAAAGAGTGTATGATAATGATCTCAGTTCAAGAAATCTAGATGGGTAGGTGAACCCACAGGAATCCCTTTAAATTTTCACAAGACTATATATGATTCATTAACATGCACATGGCACTTTCGTACTGATTCCGTTGTAAATTTGTACATAACTTGCAACCAAAATAGAAGGTAGTTGAGTTGGTTTATTCAACAAGCTAAACCACCCTCTCCCAAAATCAGAAACATTCCCTACTCATATTTATAATCCCCTCCACATGTATTCAAATCCAACACAAAAAAACTGATCGTCCCTCTACTAGTTTGATCAGTTTTCAACCATATGAAGCTCAAGGTGGGAATTGCAGCGATGTTTGTGACCATCTTTGGCATCCTAATCGATGGTTACAGCTGCAGAATGGTGCAGTTTATATTCGGCGACTACCTCTCGGATGTTGGAACAACAAGTACTTGAGCAAGAGTCTCGCTCAAGCAAGCTTGCCCTGGTATGGTTTCGATTTCGGTAATGGATTGCCTAATGGGAGGTTCTCTAATGGCTGTACCATTGCTGATATTATAGGTACGTAACACCAATTGTTCCAAGTTCTAAGTTCTAACCCTAAACAAGTTGTGCTCGATCAAGGCAGTTAGCTAGCTAGATATATATAAGTAACTTGTTATAAATGTTTATAAACTTAGGTGATAACATGGGTCTGACCGAAGACGTGATACTCAATAATGGAGTGAACTATGCTTCTGGAGGTGGTGGAATCTTGAATGAAACTGGTGGCTTGTTTGTAAGTTGATATTCTAACCAAGCAGCTAGACATCCATTTTTCATATGTGTCTTCCTAGCTTTCTTGCTTATATATGTAAGCTCTTGCAGATCCAAAGATTTTCGCTTTACAAGCAAATCGAGCTTTTTATGGGGACACAAACATTGATAAGGAACAAGATTGGGAAAGAGGCAGCGGACAAGTTCTTCCAAGGAGCTCGTTACGTGGTCGCTTTGGGCAGCAATGATTTCATTAATTAACAACTACTTGATTCCTGTCTACAGCGATTCGTGGAAATACAACGATGAAAGCTTCGTCGACTACTTGATGGAAACACTCAAGGCTCAGCTCCAGGTTAACTAGCTACATTGAATAATCGCCAAATTAAGCTAGCTACTTGTTTCTCCGAAGTGATGAATGTTACTAACTTGTGTTTATGTGTTTTTGAGAATATAGCTATTGCATACTTTAGGCGCAAGGCAGCTGATGGTGTTTGGGTTAGGACCAATGGGTTGTATTCCACTGCAGAGGGTTCTAAGTACAAGTGGGGATTGTAGAAAAAGGGAACAAGTTACCTCTCAGCTTCAACAAAGCTGGAAGCAAACTCATGGACGATTTGAACACCAAATTTCCCAACTCTAGCTATAGATTTGGTGATGTTGTCAACAACGTCATCTCCAATCCAGGACAATATGGTATTCTTAATTATGTGCTTGCATGACGTGCATCACTTTTTGCTTACTATTCTGATAATGAGTAACGAATTTCTGACGTTCTAATTAACTCAAATTTTTGTAGGTTTCAGTAACGCAGACTCACCGTGCTGCTCATTTGGAAGAATAAGGCCAGCTCTCACATGTGTGCCTGCATCAGTGTTGTGCAAAGAGGGAAGCAAATATGTGTTCTGGGATGAGTGCCACCCTTCGGATAGCGCTAACCAGATGTTTGCCAATGAACTCATCAAGAAATTCGGCTTCACGCGTGTCGATCAAGGCAATGCTCCTTCCTCAGCTCCTGCCACTGCTCCTTCACCAGATCAGGATTAACAGAGATCAAATGTGTATACTTCATTTGAAGACAGTGTGCCAGCTAGTTGTGTCATCCCACTTCGTTACATGTACTGTTTAAATTGCTTGGAGATGATTCCATACTTTTTCCTACAGTTTCTACGGTATGCAATTTAAACAAGTGTTCAAATGTTTCAAGGTTTTCTCGATACATAGAGGAGCCGAGGAGGGATTGATGCATATATTGCAAGCAACTTATACAAAGTTGAGCAAAGTCACCAACTTAATTTATTTATGTTTGAGATAGGAAACTTGAATAAATTAAAATGATGAAACAGTACAAGAAGCCAAGAGGGACACAATGTCTTTACTCGTCTACAAAATGTAAATCTTCAAACAGAGCATCATATCAGGAATCTGAGATAATCACGAGAACCTCCTAGAACCAAATTAAGATCATCAACTCTACTACTACCAAAATCTATTAATCTATGCATAAGCAACATCATTCGCTTCACGAAATAGCTTTATAGGTCAAGTTTATACGGAGTAGATAAATTCAAGTTGCAAATTGAAGAACTACATAATTAGTTAAAAATATGATAACAAAAATTACACGGAAACTGGAACAAATTAAGATCATAACATCATCGCAAAGATAGGTAAGTATGTATATTCATGAAGATCATAACACATCATAGATCATGCCACCAAACGACTGATTATCGATTTGTTTACGAAGTAGCGGATGGAGGCTTCTTGTCCATTTCTTTTTCCTTTTCCTTTTGACTGTGTGCATATAGAATATACGTACATATTAGAGCGAGATCTTAATATTATGTTGAAGTAAAACCAGAAGAAAAATAAATAAAACCACACAAGAGAAGAAAAAAGGCAAGGTTCACATACCCATCTTTAATCAATTATCCACGTTTTTGTTAAGCCTTCTTAGTTGTTTTAGCTCATCAGTTTCGTACATGGTTAGTCCCACGAGAACTGTAAACTCTATGTACCCAAGTTTTCCCATGTCGGCGGCTTTGATAGAAGTTTAGTATTTGAGCTGTGGAGCAAAAATACACCAATATATATATATATATGAACACTCCAAACATCTTGAGTTTGCAAATCAAGAAACCTTTCTTTTATTTATTTATTTATTTATTTAGTTCTTGCGCATAAAGTTATCTGCTAAATAAGGAAGGACCATCGAACTAATCAAGACGCCTTAATGAATTGGGATATTATGCTCTTAATCCATAATATATTCCATATATTCGTGGAGCATCAAACACAATTGGTTTTCATATTTTGTAATAAATTACAAATGTTGAATATATAGATTTCTAGCAAATCAAAGGTTAAAGCAAATAAGAAAGTATAGTAGTGACTGGAATAAAGTAGGGAGTTTTTTTGGCCTGTCAATGGGACGAAGTCAGACCGGATCAACCTAGATTAGGTTATGGCGGACAAACGGAGCGGATTCTTTCTTATGTCAAGATCAATTAGCTAATTAATTGGGAAATTAGGAATATATGGCTCTCTTAGGGTTTGGAAAAGCTACCCTGGCGGCAACACCTCTCTAGCTTCATCGCGGGATCTATGCGACATGCGGCCTCTCCCATGTTGTCTCAGGGGCGCTCTCCAGTGGCGTCACATCCGAGCTCTCTCCCCAATGGACTATTTGATCTCCAATCCGGCACGATCGGACTACTCTTGCATCGCGGGGAAGAATTCTGAATATGCTACAATGGGAGGAGACTCCTCATTGTGTATTTGTGGCTTCCTCTAAGTGGAGGACACGTCCTGTCCGTGCACGTCTCAAGTCGGCGGAGCCGGTGAGCTTTAGGGATCTTGTGGCTGACAGGAAATCAAAACCATGTCAAACATGGTTGAAGGAGCGACTGCGAGAATTTAAGAGCTTTTTGGTTTCTTGTGGTAGGGTTCGGCAATGCCTGGGCGAGATGGACAATGGGCAAGGGTGTGGCAATGACAGCGGTAGCGGCATCCAGATGGCCAGAGTCAGCGCTGAGGAGACAAAGGAGTCTGTCGGTCTTGTTAATCCCAATGGCAAGTTTGGGTGGAAGATTTGCCAACCATCATGGATGTTTGGGCCTAGGGCTTTTAGTGAGGCCCACTTTTGGGTTGGTAGAATGGTTCTTTGGGCTTGTGCTTAGAAGAAAGACTCTAGTAGACTCTCAATATGTTGTTGCAATCCAAGAGAACTGATACAATTTCCATTGATATTCTATTGGATCTTTGCTTGGTACCCGAGTGACATAGAGCTTACTTCCTACTTTTTGGTGATACATATTCTCTTTTGTTTCAATTATGTTCATTTGGATTATTGTTTTGATCGTACCACAATTGCGTGCCTTGACAAGAAACTCAATTTGTTTAGTTGGTGTGAAGATTTTTATCATCCAACGGTGGAGAGTCTTCGCTATTGTTGTAGGGTGGATATTCAACTTTAGATTGTAGTTGTTATGTTTTTAATTTTTCTAGACATGTGCTTCATTGATGTAAAAGAATAATCAGCTATCTTGCTACTGTATTGTTATGCTTTAGATCTAGTTATTAGCCGTATGAGGCTAGAAACTACTCCTTTTAAAGATGCTACACAAACGATTGTAATCGTTCCAAGTTATTTTTAATAAACTTCTTCTTTCCCGGGATCCTCTTAGGAGTGCACGTAGACTTTAAAAAAAAAAGGGAAATTAGGAGAAACTTTGGATGAATGATAATTAGGGAGCATTTTTGCTCGATCACCTAGGTAAGAATTGATCCACAAATAATTGACGGATCGAAGAATCTTCCAAAAAGTGGGAGGGGGTAAAAAAATAAGATGAAAAGAGGCTAAAAAAAATAAGATGAAAAGAGGCTAAAAAAATAAGATGAAAAGAGGCTAAGAGTAACCATATATGTCAAATTCAAAGCCTAGCTCCAAGGTTCCTTGAAGATGGGTTTTGTTAGTACGCGCGGTCACGCGCTACTTCTTTTCGAGCTAGGGTTTGATGCGGCATCCATTTATTTTCTTCTGGTTGCCCTGCCGCCTCTCAAGGCCGGAGCTGTTTCATTGTACAACGATGCCGATGTTTTTATGGGTGTTATGGTGGCAGCCGGTGCGGGGAGGGTTTCGGAAATCCTGCAAGGCGGTGGTAAGTGCGATCTCGGCAGCAATGTTGAAATCTGGGTTCGTCCTCGTGAGTTGTGGTGTGATGGTCTAGTACTCGGGTCGTCAGGTTTCGACCCAGGTGGCCCGATGCGGTGGCGGAGAGGAGCCGTGGAGGAGTGGAGGTGGCACAGGGGTTCGTCGGTGAACTGGATGGAGCTTGCGGCAAGGTTCGTTGGCTTTTGAATTGGCTGTGAGGAGCTTGCTGGCTGTCTTGGCTTTCGAACTGATCTCGGGGTACGAGAGTGACGTCGGCGCTGGTGGAGGCTGGGTCTTGGCGGCGCACGCCGACGGGCTATGGGTCGACAGTCGTAAGGAGCCGAGTTCAGCCGGGCGGCAGCAGAATTGTTTGGTTGCTTGTTCACGGGATGAAGAAGAATGCTGGGTTGTGGTGGGCCTAGGCTGGACTTAGTCTGTGGGCCTGGGCCTGGGCCTGGTTTCGGCCTTTCTGGTTAAACTTGCTCTAGCCTGGTTTGGGTTTGTTCCTGGGCTTGGTCTAGGCTTGTTTTTTATCTTATGGTTTTTGCTATTTCCGTTCCGTTTGTCCCTTGGCATTGGATCCGAGGAATGGACTACTGTAATCGGGGGGGGGGGGGGGGAGCTAATTAAGGAGTGGTGCGCCAAAAATTTTTGTAGTCCCTTCGCGCTACTTTCGTTTGTTAGTTTAGGACTTGTGTTTCAGCTGATTATCAAGTGTAATAGTGCTATAGAATTTTTCACATTCTATATAATCGTTTCCGGTATTTTGGTGGAGTTTTATATGTCAAAAGTTCATAGAAATTTTCTTGAATTCTATTACAAGTTCTTGTTCTTCATAAGATATGAACTAAACCTGACACTCTGAAAAACTCATGTGTTATTATGTGTTTTCTGATTTGCCTAAAATATTCATGGATTTGTGAGATTCGTTTATGTAACATAATTGTCTTAACAAAGAAAGAGCCTTGTTAAACTTTGTATTCCACATAACTAAATAACCATCTAAATGACTGGACTCATAGCCAATTTGAACAAAATACCTCCCAACATCTGATCTCAAACGTTCTTCTCAAATCAACGTGTTAGTTGACATTCCACACAAACTAAGCTAAAATTCACCATCAAAATTACATAACGATAGCTCAGAATGTATACCAATTTCTGAAAATATAGATTATCCTGGAAAGACAACAAAGTGACATAAACAACAACAGTGAAGTGAAAAGTCAAATTCAACAACCCATTCAATTCAATTGAGGCAATTGGAGAACATGCACTTTTGAACCCAATCTCAATCGGGATGCATAAATTGAAGCTACAAATCCTACAATCTCAATACCAAACGCTACATTCCCCATTGATTTCAAAAATCTTGTTGTTTGTTTTCTGAAAAAAAAAATTCTCATCAATTGGATTGTTGGACTTTTTCAAAGAGATTAGAGTTTGTTGTTGATTCAAGATACCTCAACACACTCGATTTCGGATGTGTAGAACAAAGAGACTAAGAAAGAAAAGATGGGAGAGGAGAGAGAGATGAGAGAAAGAAAAGTTAGGAATAATAAAAATTGACAAACGAGGTGGAGATTGTCAGATTTGACAGTTCAATTTGATTTAGTCATCCACGTGAATTTGGCCATTTCGTTGGAGATGACAAAATGTCAAAATTTTAGAGTAAAAAATTATCATTTATTGATTTTTGACTACTTGGTTAGACTTGGCCTTTGGCCTAAGTTGTAAAAAGATTTACATCTTGGGTGGGTGAGTGGAATTGTGGGAATTAATGGTGAAGACAAGAGCTCCTAGCTAGGCCTGAAACCTAGCCAGATTTGCCCTCTGCTGATTCTTCTCTGCTATGAAATTGTTCAACTCAACTCATGGAAGTGTTGCAGTTCCACTTTGTCCCCTCTTAAATATTGTATATAAGTCCAAGCCTCAAGAGAGTAGTTAGGCCATCTCCAACCCAGGGCAAATGGCTTAATATAGCCCTAAAAACAACGAAGACCTGTCTCCAACCCATGACTAGGCTATACCAAAAAAGTTAAATGTAATCCAATTGGGCTATATATGGCCCTTGGTATAGTCCTGTGCTATATTTTGTGGCGACCACAATTGTACTTAAATACTAAAATATTGATGTACTAATGACTAATATTAATTTTAATTGATGTTCATGTCAATTTAAATGTTATGGTTATATTATTTAATTAATCAATTTATTTTAATTTTTGAACTCCAATAATAATCACAATATTTTTTTTAAAACTAATATAATCAATATAATAAATTTATCGATCATGTGTAATACTTTAAAAACATTAGAAATTATATTATGTAAAATTTCAGTAAATATAATATATGCAATGGTAATTTATTAAATAAATACAAAAAATGTAACATTTAAAAATATTAGTAATAATTTATTTGTTAAATAAATCATCAATAAATATAATAAATACAATACAATTAAGACATAGTATAATTGTCAACGATAATATTTTCAACTACTTTTTAACAACTAAATTAAATGCAATAAAATGCAACAGTAATTTTTTTTTGAATAAATACACCATTATTTCTATACCTCATATTTCATCTCTTATTCCTTTCTCCTATGTTGAGTAAATATAGTTTGAATACATATAAGTTTAAAAGTTTAAATTAATAAAATAATATAAAAAATAAAATTATAGTTCTTACGGGTTAGAGACGGCACAAAATATAGTATTACTATTAATTGAAATAGTATATTTGAAGGGTTATATTATACCTCAGGGTCAAATATAGCCCCTCAGAATTGGAGATGGCCTTACAGCCTAAAAGAGATCACCAATTCTATACATGGTCGGATACCTTCTTTTGCTCCCTTTATTTTTATTATTTTAAAAACTTGTTTTGCTCCCTTTATTTTCTACTCATTTTCTTTACTTTTCTTTTTACCATATACTTCAAAAATGTTCATTGAATAATTCGGGATCACCAAACTATTCTTCACAAATTCCTGCGAGTCCAAAAGAAAAACTTTTTACAACTTTAGTGAAGAAGAAAGTTTGGGATAATATTTGACCGAAAAATCACGATTAAAATCACTCATTTATGACTTCATGAATTCAGTCATTACATTTATTATCGATAGGTTGCGAATCGCGATTTTCACGTCGTCTACTATCACATGTCCGTTTTTACTTTTAGTTTTCGGATTTTAAGTTGTGTTTAAGCAAGGGATTGAAGCGATGGACATATAAATTGAATGATGAGGGACATAACATTACGAGATTTTTCTTGGTATAATTGGCCAATAAGGGGTGGACGAAAAAATCAACATTTGCATATTTTATGGTAGGATTTCCTTATCTAAAAATAGGGGTCGGCAAAAAGCCCGGCCCGGCCCTGCCCGGCCCATGTATAGCCGGCACGGGCCGGGCCGGGCCGGGCCTCAACAACATTTTAATATATGCGGGCCTGGCCGGGCCGGGCTTTATCTTTTATATAAGGATCCGAGCCCGGCCCATTCAAGCGGGCTTTGCGGGCTTTTGCGGGCCGGGCCTTTGCGGGCTTTTGCGGGCCGGGCCTATCGGGCTTTAATTATTAAAAAATTAAGACATTTCAAAATAAACGTAACCTTCATCCATGCACCGGGGTTTAAACGTACTCCGACGAGTTTAAATTTTACGTACGATGTTTATCACTATAAGATGGAGTTTTCTACATGTCCTCGTTTATTATTAAAATATATTTAATTCTTATATTGCTTGAATTCTCCATATGTATATTAATGTTCTTACGTTTGTTCATTTGTTATATGGAATGAAATACTTTTGTGAAACTTAATCGGACATGTTTAATTATTTTATAAAATTGACCGTTAGATTGATTGGTTAGAATATTATAACCATGCCTTTAAAATTTTATAAATTTTGGACTTGATTTAGACATCGATCCATGTATTTCGCCAAATGTGACCATAGTACTCTTACAACTAAAACGAAAATTACCCCTCCCGAAAATAATTTTTTAACATCAAATTTTAGACACATACTCTTATGGAATACATATCTATCTCATAGTATCAAAAAAATTGACATAAAAAATTGATTTATCTACTCCCCTCATAGGAAAATAAGGAAAATAAGATGAGTGTATTTTAGTGTTTTCACAAATTTTGTTTAATTGTATTGACTGGGATCCAAACGTACTTCGATTAGGCTAATTTTTACGTACGGTGTCTTTTATTACAAGGTGAACTATTATATATGGCCTTCTTTATTGTTAAAACATTTTTAATTCCTATATTGCTTGAATTCTCTACATGCACACTAATGTTCTTACCTTTATTCCTTGGTTATATGGGTTGAAAGTCCTTTGTGAAACGTAATCGATCATGTATCATCATTTTACAAAACTGACTGTCAGATTGGTTGTTCATAATATTCTAAGCATGCCGTTAAAAATTTATAAATTTTGGACTTGATTTAGACCTACATCTATGAGTTTCGCTAAATGTGACCGTAGTACCCTTACAACTAAAACATAAATTACCCATCCCTAAAGGAATTTTTTAAGATCAAAATTTTAACACACATTCTTGTAAATTACATATCTATCTCATAGTGTCAAAAAAATTGATATAAAAATTTAATTTATCAAGTTTCTCCATGGAAAAATAAGCAATATATAAGAGAAGGGTATTGATGTCATTTCACACACTCTCAATTAAACTCTCACCATTGAAAAATTACAAAATCTAATCTGAACCATCTATTATATTTACTGTTTTACAGTGTAAATCGATAAAATAAATTACAATGAAACCCTAACCCTAAACCCTAACCCCTAAACCCTAACCCCTAAACCCTAACTTACTCTAAACCTCAAAATTCCTAAAACCTAAAATCTAACTTACTCTAAACCTCAAAATTCTTAAACCTTAACTTACCCTGAATCTCAATCCCCTAAACCCTAACTTACCTTAAACCTAAACCCTAACTTAATTATCCTAAACTTTAAACAATGATTTAATAGTAAAATAGATACACAAATATAACTATATATGGAATTCCAATATTTGATCAATATATGTATATGTAATATATTAATATAAACATACACAAATATAAAAAATATATATATAGTACTAGTCACTATATTATATATATAAGTGTAGGTATAATGATATACGTACTACTATCTTATATATATAAAAAATTGACTGTCGGATTGGTTGTTCATAATATTCTAAGTAGGCCGTCCCTAATTTTTATAAATTTTGGACCTAAACCCTAAACCCTAAAACCTAAACCCCAAACCATAAACCCTAAAAAAATTACAATAAAATCCTAGAACCGGAACCCTAACTTACCCTAAACCTCGAATTCCTAAACCTTAACTTACCATAAATCTTAATCTCATAAACCCTAATTTACCCTAAACCTAAACCCTAACTTATGCTAAACTTTAAATAATGACTTAATAGTAAAATAGATACACAAATTTAATTATATATGGAATTCAAATATTCAATCTATCCATGTATATGTAATATATTAATATATATACACAAATGTAAAATATATATCTATATAGTATTAGTCTATTAGACTACTAGTCACTATATTATATATATATATATGTCAATATGTGTGTAGGTAAACATTAACTAGGTATAAATTGTATAATGATTAAAATTCATTAAATAATTTAATGATATATGTCAATATGTGTGCGGGCTTTGACGGGCCGGGCCTAACGGGCTTTGACGGGCCGGGCCTAACGGGCCTTGACGGGCTTTTGGCGGGCCGGGCTTTAGATCTCTAAACCATGGTCGGCCCACCAACCACCTTGACGGACTTTTGCGGGCCGGGCCGGGCTTTTAGCCCACGGGCTTGCGGGCCTCCACCGGCCCACGAGGCCCACGGGCCAAATGATGACCCCTATCTAAAAATATATGGATTTCCAACTAACAAAAAAATATGTGCAAATTTCATGTATGGTAGATTAGTAAGTAACGTTAATTTGTATAAATCAAATAACTTTATGTGCAAGACAAGATTAAAAAAAAATCCGCAAGAACATTTGTGCCTATATATATATATATCCCGTTATTGTCATTGTCAAAACTCCATCTCATCCGAGACTAAGAGGAATGTATAAACCAATGCTTCCATAGATTCGATTGTGGTTTACAATTATAGCTTCCATACCTGTTTATTTTGGATCGTCTCCCGGATAACTAAAGAGAAATAGTCAAAGAAAAGGCAGCACTCTCTAGAAGCCTTAGGAGCAATGGAGTCTGGTGAGTCTTGTCTCTTGGTCAACTGTTTCCGCTCGAGTTAAAATGGGGCGCGATTTGCATAGGGTGAAAAAGTCAAGTAGGACAGCGGTGACCGCGAATGGCTATAGTTCGTCACTCGCGGTATAAAAATTAGTATAAGTAAGCCCTCTCTCAGCTCTCTCTCTCTCTCTCTCTCTCTCTCTCTCTCTCTCTCTCTCTCTCTCTCTCTCTCTCTCTCTCTCTCTCTCTCTCTCTCTCTCTCTCTCTCTCTCTCTCTCTCTCTCTCTCTCTCTGAACACACAACCCGAAGAGCCCCAAAATTAATTACCGTGTTCCCCCTCCGCCGATATATACATATGGAGACTCCTCCTTTAGAATCCCATGTATGCTTCCCACACTCTCACTCTCAGAACGAAACAGAAAGAGAAAGAGAAGCTATGAGCGCGTATTTCCAGTTTTCGGACCTTGTGGAGAGAGTCAATACCCAAGTTCTTCCACATGTTGAGTGGAAAGGCAAATTTGTGATTGGAAATAAGCTAATACAAGAACATATAAGATAAATGAGCCAATATCGAAGTACGTACGTACGTACGTAGACGACTTTCACATGTGGTGAAGACAAAGGTTAAAAAAATGTCTTTGGTTATGTCCAACGTACATGCTAGCTTTTACCCCTCTGAGGAAAGCTAAGCTAAGCTCGTTGCAGATCGAGTTAGCAGTTTCTCTTTCTCAGTTTGTCCCTTGCCATTTTTTCTTATATATTTTTGGTCCTGTCGTAGGAGTAGATCGAGCCGAGGGATCGGAGTCCGGAGACATTGTACAATATTGTGAAACTCTTGCTCATATGGTTAGCTACTAATTTAGGCTATTTGCAGGGGTGCGTACGTTTGTGTTGTATATATTTTAAGGCTATCAAAAGCTTGATTTCATGTATGAGCACACGTATATAACTTATTATGCATGCGATGCGATCTAGGCTTTTGCAAAATAGAGTATATATATGACAGCAAACATAAAGCAATTATGTTTTTACTTTGTTACCATGCATGATATCCATGGGTCACATCCCCAAAATAGTTGAACTTGGCAAATCCTTTACTTGGCATCCACACTTCCCCAGAGTCCAGACCCAGCTAGCTAGGCTAGGGAAGTAACAGTAGTACTCTGATGACTCCGGCCCGCAGCTGTAGCTAGCTACCCTTTGTACTCCCTCCGCCGATTCTATTTAAAAAAACTCGGTATATAATCGCCGACTAGCTAACCCTTATCTGGTTTTTGCACTTTCACGTTAACTCGATCATCTGGTTGGTGTGAGACCGTGAGTGTGTGATCGAGTTAAAGGAGCCATGGCCGATGCCCTCAAAATTTTATGCCCCTGTCATGCTTTAATTTGCTTTTCTACAAATTTTTCAGTTCCAAATATATAATAAGGCATTAACGTTTACTAATTTGTGTTTGAATTAACGGAACACAACATTTACATTGATCACTAACATTTATCTATTGGATTAGATTACATATATGTTACTACATTAAGTCGACAGAAAAAAGAGCTTCTAGTATAGTTGTTTCTCATCTAATATGGACCAACTTGTGTGTGTATACGTGCCCCCTCTGCTCATCTATGTATCTTGAAATGGCAGATTGTTTTTGTGCAACTAGTAGAGAACTCTGGTGTATATCAGTTGGATTACGCCGGGTGTGTTGGAAATGAGTCTTTCCCCATGACGCGGGTAGTACAGGATGTGGATCCGGGGGCTCCAACGGCCATGTAGAAAGGGCTCCTAACTAATTAAGGAGTGGTATACCCCAAATTTTTTTGAAACCCTCTCATGCTAGTCTGGTTTATTAGTCTAGGTTCTGTTATGCATCATATTATTTATCTAATATAAATATACTATATGACTTCTCTTTTGTCAAACTGAATAATCCAGTAAAGTTCTGTATCGCTATCACAATTTTCAAATGAATATAAAATTTGTGCCCTTTCAAAAAAAAATACTAGACGCAGCAAATGATGCATTGTTTGTGGTGATCAGAGAGAAGATTTATTTTTTTATTTTTTCTATAAGAGAAGAAGAAGATGCGTTGACCAGGGAGATTGTAAAAACTAAAAAAGAGGGCCAGGAGTTGCGAGTGGCCATGGGCAGCCTTGTCACAAACTCCATACACAAGTAATGTAAAGCTAAACACATTACATAGGACTGAGTTGGTATCATGGTTCAACATAAACAGGATATATATGGTATATACACAGATATTACTGGCCGGAGTAATACACAATATATAGCAAAACTTCTCCAGACCATTGCAGCGCAAGTGCTAGCTTGTTGCAACATTACATAACTGTCTTGTAAGTTGTCACATATAACTACGTACTACTAGAAATACAGTAACAAATAATCTAAACCAATGACAGTACGAGCTCAAATTTATAAGCAACAACGACTTCACTAACAATAACTTGATGCCAGCCACAAGTTTAAGGAGATAGATTCGAGAAATTACGAGGATGCAATAAGAAAGATCTCGATCAGTTTAGGATTAAGTTACACATGTATAAAATTACAAAGCTCATGGCCGGCCAATAAACTCGGTCATCAAACCCATTCCTCTGTGTTTCGATCGAAGATGTACATTGTCGTTGTAAACACGTACATAGTATCCTCCATCTCTAGCTTTCAGCTGTATAATTCATTAATTCACGGTATTCACCATTATTGTAGTAACAGCTAGGTTCATGCGTGGTTTTGACATTTAGAGTTCAAGTGACTAGAATAAGTGGAACAACTAGTGATAAGAAGAAACTGTGAACCAATTCAATCTACGAATAATTAGCCACGGCAAAATCACAATGAAATACCTATCAATGCAGCCGCCTACAGTAAAAGCTGATATCATTCAACTATATCTTCATCTCCACGATGATTTGAGATGATGTCTTCCAATTCATCGACAATGGCAGAATAACAGAACCGATATTGCTTTAGCGTTTCGACCATCCCATCCCGCTGAGACCTCATTGTGGCTATCGTACCAACAACATCCAATGCAGACATGTCCCCCGAAAGGATTCTCTTCACTGTATCATGGATTGTGCAATACGTCCCGGTTCTCCCAATACCTGCACTACAATGCACCACAATCGGCCCAACCTCAACCTCCTGCGGCGCAACTCGGTATATCAACCCTCTCAAAATCTGGCGAACATCAGTGGTGTCTGAAGGAACTCCATGGTCAGGCCATTGGGGATAATGAACGTGCAACACCGACACAGCAGGCTCCTTCTCTTTGTGCCTCACCTCCAAGAGCCGCAACACTAGCGAAGAATTAGTGTCATTCGACATCCATTTGGTCACAATACACACGTTGCCGATCTCTCTCTCGCCTTCTTCTACTTGAAAATAGTCTCCGCATTTGCCCGTGTCCAAGCTAGTGAGCATGATCACAACAGGGCAGCGGTACTGGATCACCATCTCCCAGAAATCCTCGTATGTATTTGGCAGCGGACCCTGCGTCGCAATGAACCTTGTCATACTCGTGGTGATGAAGCTGGCATTGATGTAGTCACCACCACTCCGGCTGCCCTTCAGAACCACCCTGTTCTCGTCGAAAGGCACTATCTCATCGTACCGATTCTTTCTCCAATTAGCGCTGCTGAGACCCACATTGCAGCTCTTTTCAACCACAGCTTGCTCGTAGAGCTCGTCGAATTCCTGGGCAATCCGGCGAGGGTTTTCGAGCTTGTCTTTGAAGAACTTGAGGGCCTGGGAGCAGTGCTTGTACTGATCCTGGGTCAGGACCACCGTACGCGGAGAGAAGAAGTCCCGTGACTCCAGGTAGGCTTGGTCAACGGCGGCGGAGGACGGCGATGGATCCTCATTATTGCCGAGTTTCGGGACTTTGGTGACGTCATTATCACCGTCCACGTTGAAATCGATCTGGGATCTCTTGGTATTGGTCATTTCCGGCTAAATTTGCGATCTTGCGTCGAAAAATTCAGATAAACAGCAGAAATCAGAAATCCCAAATCAGTGAAGCTAGGGTTACTCAGAACTAGTTTGAAAACCAACCACCCAGAATTATTTAACAAACGAAGAGCAATTATTTACCTCAATAAAACAACTTCTGGGATGGCCTTGTTGTGTCGATTCGTGGATTTTGATCCCGACTCTGACTCTCTATCTTGAGTGATTTTGATTTGGGTCAAATTCGAATTTTAGGGATTGTTGGGACCTCAGACGTCGTCGTTGCGTAATTGCTAAGGCTTTTGTTTTGTTTCTTGTACTTTAAAGTAATCCAATGAGAAGCTTCCACATATGCACAACCAAACCCCCGTCTAATTTTTAACTTGGATTCTTGGAGGAGCATTTTTGCTTTTGGAAGGCTTTCTTTGTTTTTTTAAAGGGTGAAACGTCATTTTTTATTAAAAAATAAGGATAAAAATATATTACAATATACGACTGCTCTTAATAAGGATAAACGACAAATAAAAAGTCGTAGTCTAGACTAAACAAAAATAATTTGGTTAGTCCAAATAACTTATTCAATAGTAAGCTCAAAAAAATAAAATGGAACCAAGTATCCAGTAACTATAACGTAGCGCGAAACGAGACGATAAACAATACTTATCCCGCTCGAACTTATGAAATCGCTGAAAATAAAGTCCTTTGCAGAAATCCACACCCCAAGGAATACGGCCCAATGCCTGAATCCCAAATCTTAATGCTGAAAATATTAGTCAACATAGGTAGACCCAGAAATATGAACCCAAATCCAAAAGAATCACAGATGACCCAAGCCCAAATATGGTTCAAACCTAGGCGTGTTCTCCAAAGAAACACCTTCACACGTCGTCGGTCTTCACCCTTTGTCAGATCCCGCCGATCAACAAAAGTCAAAGCACAACAATCAGCATAAAAAGGTAACGTATCCTTCAAAACAGAAAATTCAACAAGACAACAATATCCCACCACCGCGACCTGATCCGAACTAGATGCCAAGACATGTCGGCGAAAATGTATTGTTGAAGCCCATCCTACCACAGAAGTCAGATCGCTGGAATCCCAAGTCATATGATAGGGTCGTTGTCTCGCACGTCGGCCACCACCACCAAACGATTGATGGAAAAAATCAACCTTCCACATCCGCAACCATTCCAAAACTGCATCTCAAGGCCCACTCGCAGAGGAATCGAAGATTCCTGATCTCCAGTGAGGGACGAAAGCCCAAGAAGGAGACCGCCGAAATGGTTTGACGCTGCAAACCAAAGTACTGGGCTGAGCAAACCCACAGGGTAGCAGCTGCCAGAGAGAGGAAGAGAGAAACCTCATTTTTTTTAGTTAAACCCAAGATTGATCTGAGATGAGAGGGATAATGGAAGGCTTTGTTTGTTGTTTAGTGATTACAGGAAAAATAATCGCCTAATATCTTATCAAAATTTATAATATTCAACATGATATATAGTATAAATGAGTCACAAGGAAAGTATGTACGCATAGCTAGGGAGAAATGTACTAGCAATTTGCATGATGAAAGCTAGCTAGCTAGTGAAGCAAGGCTAGGATCAAGAGAGAAATATTTGGACTTCAAGAAAGAAGAGTATCAGAGCATCTGCACTGACAAGTAGCCGACGAGTTCTTGCTTGACCAGGTGGTGGGATTGGTGGGCTTTGCTTGAGCAAACCCAGAAGAATGCTCACATCAGGAGAAAAAGACAGCCCGGCTGTTCGTTGACTTTTGGCTTGATCAATCGATTGAGCAAAAAATATTCCGGCAATTGCTCGACCAGCCTGGTGGAGCCCACACGTCGTGGGTGACGTCAGGTTTTTTTTTTATGTCAGGCGCGTGGAATGCATGCGCCAATAATTCAGTAAAAAATAATTGACGGCTGAATAGGAGTCTACCATGTGTCAAGGGCTGACTGCTTTTAAGTTCTAACAAACAACTTGATTTGAGCCTTTGGTTTTGATTTCGAATTTTGATCCAACGGTCCAGATTTAAAGAAAATTGTTATTTTTAATAAACGAAAATTAAAATTAAAGCATATAAAAATCATAATAAATCGTTCAAGAGTCTGAAAAATTATACCAAAATTCGTACGAGCTCGCAATAAAATATTCTATAACTCTCATAAAGAAAGTGTACTCGTATTCATTTATTAAAAATAGTCGATTTTAAAAACTCATATGTTTTGACAAATCGTGTATATATTATTTAGTCGATAACGACACATGTCACATTATGATTAGTTGTAAATACTTAATAATATTTTACAACATAATAAATTGAATGTACTAAAATATTTTGTGAATTCGTACATCTAAAATTTGATTTATTTAAGCAAATGAGAGATTTAGTTTGCTTCAACAAAAATCTTTATTTTCTCGGATTGTAACGAGTGCCGAGTGCCGATGCTCTTACGGACTGTAGACTGAGATATGGGTGTTACGAGATCGACCATGTTAGAAAGATCATGTGCGTAAATAGTGTGTTTATATTGCTAGCTCCAAGATCCAGATTCCACCATCATTGCCTTATTATAAGTAGGATTTGGATAGATACGTTTCACTAGTTAAATGATTCATATTATCATATATATACCCATTAATTACATCTTAGTGCTCGCAGCAGCTTTGCAGCATATATAGTCCAAGTTAGTGCAATCAGAGTGGAAATCTTACACCAAAACAATTAGCACTTGCTTTGAGATCGATATATATTGCGGATGGTCTTTTCAACCCCTTTAATATTCCGGAACACTATTGAATTTTCGAGATATTTAGACCAACTCGATCCGATGCGTGTTGTTTACCAAAGAGGGTATATAGCAATAATCAACTTCTATTCGTCCTTTGAGGGTCTTTCCGATCATATTGTGAGTTTTACTGTGTGTAGCTGTAATCTTTTCTACTGTTGATTTCAGTTTTACTGTACCCCAATCTATTAAATGAAAATTACAATACCAATATCATGCATGTATGATAGTTTGAAACTAGTATATGCATGCATATAAACACTGGCCACTACGTTTATCAACTACGTACATAAAAAAAGTAGTTCCTCCCTTTCATTTTGGTACTGATACATATTCGATCATACGTCCATATCTATATAAACTACGTACCCTAATTTCAAAACATATATATTGCAGACACCTCTCGATCGATACATACATAAATATAATATTTGGATAATTGGATTCATCCATATCTCACCTAATAATGCATTTGTGCATCTAGTTCTACAGTTACAGTCATGCATGCATATCAGCATATGCTCCTCCTAATGAAACTAACTGTAATATTTAAGCGCTTGATAGATCGATAATCTAATCCACATGCATATATATATAGAACAAAAATCTATACTTAATTAGATCAAGCTGGAAATATTGCTGATCGAATTAGCAATCAACACATCTTCCGTATTGCGGCTTCGGAGTGTGGCGGTTGTTGGCCCCTGATCCAGGGTAGTCATTGAGCTCCACAACCATTCTCCCGCTCATACTGTCTTCATTAAACTTCATTTGTGTCGGCATCTGCAGATCATATAGACCAAACCAAATGCATCAGTACGTGACTGAAAACACCATGGCATGCTATCAAGGATGTATAGAACCATAGAATAACTATATGTCACCAATGGGTTTGATAAGTACCAGTTTGTTATCTTCTGCAGTGCTTTGATGAACTTCAGGCTCAACATGCATTAGGCCTCCAATTCCTACAACCAAAAGTAACATGTCAGAACTCAGAAGAAAGATCCAAGTAGCTTGAGAGCAAGAAAATTAATGAGTTGGAAACTGAGAGGTCGTGATTAAGATCCTTACTTGTAGCTGGGACAGCATTGAGACAGAGAAGGTGAGAAAACCCTAAAAAGATCACAAGTAGATGAAGGAGAGTTGTGCTTGCCATGGCTGCTGATCGAAGTTGCAGGGTGAAAAGGCTAGCTAGGTTTGTGTTGATGAATGTGAAGGTTCAGAAAAGCAGTAGCACTCAATTTATACATAGAATTACAACGAGGGTTTCCTATATGGACCTTGTTTGTGTTGCGGGGAAAGCAATTATAGTGTTTAAAGTCAAAAAGGTGGAATGAACATGGAGTTTGATATTTTAAGTAGAGGAGAAGGCTAGCTAGGGAGCACAGCTGCACAAACACAATATAATGTGGCTGCAAAATAAGTGGAGCGTGACACGAAAATGATGTGGTGGCGAGACTTGGGTGAGCTCATGCACTAAGTTGGATATTGTAAATCAGCTAGTGGGAATCATACTTGGAGCTCATGAAATTGAAGAGGAAGTTTCAGTGAAGAAAAAAAACGAAGGGTATGAACCTTCTTCTTGTTTCTGTCATTCCATTTTAATTAGTGGCATGTCAACAAACAACGGCCACCAAATGTGGTGGCAGATTGGGGAATGAAGTATCACTTGGTTGACTAATATCTTGGTAAGCAAGAAAAGCCTGCAACATGATCTGGTTGGATGATATTACATGTAGAGCACGGGTGTCTTAGGTCGATCACTAGCTAAAAGAAGATCTCTTTTAGATGGTTTGCAACTGTTTGGTAATTCCCAATTGCGCAAATGCTTGCTTTGGAAAATTGAGAGTGAATCACACACTCACAAAGCACTACTGCCACAACATGCACTTCTATGAAGTTGCTTGGATGTTGCTTCTCTAATATATTGCAAGTAAAAGTTGTTTAAAAACCTATTAGATGGTCCAGGGCTCCAGGCTAAATAAGTCAACGTAATCAGACGTCTAACTTGGTTGTGATGATCATCTCTGTAGCGAATTAGACACTCTTCTTGACTATTTCAGCAGACGAATTAGGATGGATCTGTTTTGCTTTTTGGAGATCATGCATGATTGACACTTTGACTTCATATGCATGTATCAGGGACATAGTTCCAAATTATGGGTGGCACATTTCACACTAGCTAACATTAATTATGTTTAACAAATTATGAGATGTTGGTAAAAGTAGTATCGACAATGAAGTAAACTGAGTTAGCTGATTTAAGAGCTACCCAATTTCAGCTAAAACGTTACAATATATATTGATTAAGTAAACAAAATTACACCTTAAAGCCTTAACATCCGAATGGTTGAGAAAAGCAAGTAACAAAAGCTAAAGGCAGCAGGGCCAACTGCATTTCCAGAAGAACTAGCTAGATCATATAATCTCTGTTACTTTAATTACATGGATGCTTCATCATCACACCAACTTTAGTCAACCCTTTCTGATACGTTCATAACATCGAACATCTTCGTAAGTCTTTTGAATGTAAACACATGAGAGGCGCAAAGAAAACATCATTTCTTATCCGTAGTCTTAATCGTCTTGTCATTTTTCTCTTTCGTGCCGATGATCATTTAGGTTATAATTAGTTGTGTTCGACTGCTATTAGATTCAAATTTATGAATAAAAATGCAGAGGTTTTACTTCTCACCTGTTCCCTTTCCTTTTTATTTCGTTTGGGCCTAACTGACCAAAGTCCGTTTATAGTTATATTGGGCCAGAGATGGGACACAAAATGTGAATATGGTCTCACACTATAATCCACTACAAACGGGCTTGGGCTTGGGCTTGGGTTGTGTCTTTAACTATGATGAGGCCCATCTCTCACACTATAATGCACTATTATCATGGCTTAACAACAATGATTAGCAAATGTTTTATTCTCATTTCCAACGTAATCACTTTCTTAATCTATAGTTATTGCCATGTCAAAATCAAAACGAGGTGTGGTGGATTGCAAGTCTGAACGAGCCTAATACTTGAGCTTGTTTACAAGATCCTTAAACCGCCCACGGATTCGTTCCTTACATTTAACAAATCAAGCTTAATATATAAACTTTGTCCCAAGTAGGTCTCCCTTGTTTAATCAACGTTTTAAATCCACATATATGTACTTTCATGGTGATTAAATTAATGCAATTACCATCTGACCTTTTTAACCGAAAGATGGAAGGCTTTTTATATCCTACGTGTATTTACTGGACGCGTGTCGCCCTCCCAAAGCTGATTACCACAGGTTAGATTGAGCTGAATAACTTAAAGGGATGCTATACACGTGTCGGGCACTACGAAGTTGGAGATCTAAAAGGGAGATAAGGCAAAAGCTAGTCTTTCTTCAAGATCAAATTGAAATTTTGAGATTGAACATAGAACCGATAGAATGAAGGAAAAAAATTAGGGAACGAATTATTAAAAAAACATTGGATACAAAGTCAGCAAAAGTGATTAGAAAGTTAATTAAATAGATAACTACTAAGATCACTCGAGAAAATTAAAAATATTATAATCATATACATTTTTATTTATTAATTTGTTGTATCCGAAAGAAATCGACAATTATAAATGAATGCCATCTCTCTTGTATATGTTAAACTAAAAAAAAAAGTTTATTCGTTTTTTTGACAAATGTTCTCATTATCGTGCTCATGTAGACACATATTAGATTTAGCCGAAAGTTAAACAATTCAATATCAAATGAAAAGACCATTATTTCCTAAAATTGACCTATTTTTTCAGGTGGCCAAACCCTAAAGTTCCAATACATAATTTCCCATGAAACTATGAAAAAAAAACTCGAGAAGGAAAAATGTGAACTTTAATAGGTAGCACCGAATTTCCATGCAGCAACAGGAAGATAGAGAAAAGAGAGAGAATCCCAAATAACAAAAAAAATTAGAGAGAGAAGAAAACCTGGAGGCCACATGAACTTGTGGCTCAGAATCAAACTCTTTCGATGACGTGGCGTCCACCTCTCGTCAGTTTTAAGGACCGCCATCAAAGCAAAGACCACACCATCGAAAAAAAAGACGCGCGTTTTTTTTACGGGAGAACAAAATAATAATGATGCTGCAGCAAACCAAGGACCCGGCGATCAAGCTTTTCGGGATGAAGATTCCCCTTCCGGCCGGCGATGTTGACGGCGAAGAGGAGGATATGGGGCCCACCAGGCCTGTGGAGGAAGAAGACCAAGAACAAGAAGAGTCCGAGGAGAGAAAGACAGAGAAGGTACGCTTAAGCTCTAGCCACTCTGTTTACGTACACTTGAGTTGTCTCTGTGATTTTGAGAGTGAAGGTTTTTTTTGAGTTCGTGTTTGAAATTTGAGGAGGACCCTTTACTTAAAATGCTGAGAGCTTTTGTGGGTCAATCTTAGTTTCTTTCATTTTGGTCACAAGCGATTGAGTTTGGTGCTTATGATCAGTTTTGAGGTTTTCTTGTTCTGTTTCAGTTCTAAGCAATATGTTACCTCAGTACTTCTGCTTTGATCTTATTTTGGTGTTTAGATTGAAAAATACTGAAACTTTGTTTTTGGAAAGTGGGTTACGTAAGTTTTTGCCTAGAAAGTTACACTTTCTGATTGAAGTTAAATCCTCAATACTTGTTCCTAAAGCATATGGGAATTTCAGGATTCCTATAGCACAGAACAAGATGGCTGTTCACCTCCGAGAAGCGAAGATCCGACAAGCCGAGAAATGTTACTGGATTGTTGTGTGAATCCAAAGACACCCTCCATAGATGAAGAGAGCACCAAATCAAAAGCTGCAAAGACAGAGAACGATGCAGCCAATAAAACCTTGAAGAAGCCGGACAAGATACTACCGTGTCCTCGCTGCAATAGCATGGACACTAAATTTTGTTACTACAACAATTACAACGTGAATCAGCCTCGCCATTTCTGCAAGGCCTGCCAAAGATACTGGACTGCAGGCGGTACGATGAGGAATGTGCCAGTCGGAGCTGGACGTCGAAAAAACAAGAACTCTGCCTCGCATTACCGCCAGATCACAATATCCGAGGCACTCCAAGTAGCTGGAATTGAAGCACCTAATGGAGCTCACCACTCTGGATTGAAAAGCAATGGCAGAGTTCTCAGCTTTGGCGTGGATTTGCCAATTAGTGATTCCATGGCCTCCGGTTTGAACCTTGCAGATAAAAAGGTTCTGAATGGTACTAGTACTCGAAATGGTCTTCACAAGACTGAAGATGAACCAAGTCCTGTAACAGCTTCGAAACCACAAGTTCAGAACGCCAACGGCTTCTCTTCACAAGTTCCATGTCTTCCCGGTGTTCCATGGCCTTATCAATGGAATTCAGCAGTTCCTCCACCGGCTTTTGGCCCTCCGGGGATGCCTGTACCGGTGTTTCCTGCACCTTATTGGAACTGTGGTGTCCCTTTCCAAGTGCCTGTTCCTTGGTTCAGTCCACAGCCCGCCTCTCTGAACCAAAAGTCTCCAAACTCTGCGACATGTTCTCCAACGCTTGGGAAGCATTCGAGGGATTTGGGGACAGATGAGGCATCCAAACAGAAAAATGGCTGTGTTTTAGTTCCTAAAACAATAAGGATTGATGATCCTAACGAGGCAGCAAAGAGTTCGATATGGACAACACTAGGGATAAAGAACGATGCCATCAGCAGCGGGAAAGGGCTATTTAAGGCCTTCCAATCACAAGCAAAGGGTGATCAAAAGAAACATATCCCGGAGACCTCTCCGGCAATGCTAGCAAACCCAGCAGCCTTGTCAAGATCATTTAACTTCCACGAGAGCACCTGAAGTGGTTCACTTAGGCTATGATGTAACTTTTTCGCATAAAAGCTGGAATAGTGAGGTTGGATGAAGCTCACCCCATCCGGCAAGTCTCAACTCTAGGTGGTTCCTAAGCAGTATAGGGGAACTAATGTAGGATGAAGCTCTAGTTTGGAAACTAATTTTGCCTTCCTGTAACAAAGAGCATGCACAGATTCCTTCTGATGTACTCTAGTTTTCCAAGTTTCTTGTTGTTCATGTACAGATCTCTATATGTATATGTGAAATACATAGCTGTGAAATTCATTTCTCTAGTTCTCTTCCCTTTGATCTATAGTCCCAAGACAAGAAGGATCTTTGAGCTGAAGTACTAAGTCTACCTGACTACCTCTAAATCTAACATCTAGATCCAAAGATGAAAGGTTCATATCTAAGTGGAGCTGTAATGGAGTTGGAGACAATCCAACAAAAATGATCTTTTCAGCTCCTCCCAGGATTAGATTAACTTGAATATAAATTCCATATTGTCCAATATTGCTATCCTTTTCACCTGCAAAGGACCTTAGGCAACTTGCAGATAAGCAGTTGCATACTGCCTGATATTTTCTTGCTCTCGTTTTCTTCTCCAACTGTAAGAATGAGCACCAGAGGGAGTAAATTCTTAGGCAATGAGAAGATAATTTTAGAAAAAATCTTTAAATGACCAAACTCTTACATATGCCAATAAGAATCCAACACATGATGATGTTGGATTTACAATTTATCAACAGACCTCAGCTCACCGTCAAAGATAAAATGACATATAATAATTTGACCAATTGAAAGCTATATGATAGTGTACTGAGTCCTAACTCAGCTACTCTAATAAGAACATATGGAGGATTACCTTGGTGGAATGAACTCATCTGATACCTAATTTCATTGTAAAGCACCAAGGTAGACACATCAACATCACACATGAGTGTCTCAAGCCAAATAAAGAAATTAAAAACACAGATATTTTGGTGCAACCAAGCAATTCAGGCCACAATTTACGTGAAGATGAGTTGTTAGGGGACCCAAGTTGCATATAATGCCATCAATTCTTTTGGCACTCTCCTGCTTTTATATTTCTTTTCTTTTGGCTCTTTTCCTTTTCTTTACGAAAGCAACTGCCCATCTCATTTAATCCATATGCCTAATTTTCAAGTTTCTGGGAAACAGAGGACAGTAATGGCAGGGTTTGTTTAATGGTAGATGTATTTTTATGCAATTAAATTGTGCTTGATCTCTTTTATTACGTTTTTGGTTAAAATATTTATATTTATTTATTTTGGTAAATTTATAGAGATAATAAAGAAAAAAAATTAATTAGAGCTTTCATATTACGAGCAGAATTTAAATGATGGACAATTTGATGAACCCATATAATGAGAGGAAATCAGGCCATTAACTGGTGGGCTACCAAAAGAAGTTTATATGCAATTTGGACTAGCACGTGATTAATAGTTAGGAGGTAATTAACCTAGATGAGATCGGTAGAGATATAAGAAGAAGAAAAAAAGAAAAAGTGCAACCTAGACAGGGAGAAGAGACGAAATACGTACGGGAGGAAAATAAGATGCACGCCAGAAGCCAGAGCTTCATCTTCCATGTTGTTTGTGTTATCTTCTATGGATTGTTTTATTTCAATTTTTTATTTCATGAGTAGCTAAATACATAAAGTCTACATAATATATACACTTTGATATAATTTTGCTTTGTTATTGGATGATGTTTCTTTGTTGGTTTTCTATTGATGATGTCTATTTTGTATGATTTGAGTGTACGCTTAGTATGTATGTTTAAGGATCTATTTCTATGAGAGTTTGATGCATGTTAATTGTTTTTGATCTTCCTCAATCTATCCTTAGTAGAAACCAAGATTTTTGGTTATAAGAAATCCTAAGTCTAGCAAGGCACGCCATAAGTATACTTGTGAAGCTTTATAGATTATCACATATTTTCTAAATCATAATGCTTCTCTCTTAATAAATTCAAGTCCGTGACTTTTGGGTTCTTTGAAGAATAATAATCGGTGATAAGCGTACATTCACCAATATAATCATAAGGATTATGTAATAGGTTGTGTTCATAACGATTGAATCTTCTTGAAAACTTTCATCCATAGGCATGACATTTAGATTGAGCATCTATTGTCTAAATGGAGTGACGGTGGTGGATGGCAAAACCCCTTAGCTCATTTGTCTATTGAATTTCATCATATTTATAAAGCTGATTTTCCGCATTCATCTGTTTTGTCTTTTTTCCCCATAGAAAAACAACTCTGAATTAAGTGAAATTTCGTGTGGTAGTCCGTTACTGTGTCTAGTGTGTCAAGTATTAATTTAATAATTTTTGGTTGAGTCTAGGTTAGGTAAATAATTAGGTTTGTATCTGTAAGTCGAGTCTGCCAGGAAACTAGTTTTAGTGTTTATTTATGTCTTAATACTTAGTTTCATCAATTTACAGCGGGTAATGACCCATATTTGTCATACCACTACATTGGTAAACATTGCAAGAAAATAGAGATATCTTTGAGGGGTGTAAAATCCTATCATTCAATATCTGTATCACCATTTCATATCCATTAGATTTCTATACCAGACTATCCATAATAAGATGGAAAAACTAGACCTAGAAACAGAACCTTACATGCTCAACTTTTTGTGGAGCACAGGCACCTGATGCCTAATGCAGCAATGCTAATGATATAACCCTGCCCCAGAAGGAATTGACACTTCTCTATAACAAATGAGCCATAGAAAGTCACCTTGTAAAGCTCTCAAAGAAAGGAAAATGTTTGTTAAGTTATGTCATTTCAGCTCTAACATGAACCTTTACATTATTGGAAAATTTCACTAGAGAAACAAGCCAAAGGAAAGAAAAGACTTCCTCTTTTCCTTTGAATGTGAGCCATGTCTGGAAAAGTACCACTAGATCAATAGCAAATGAATATGTTTTCCCTAATTTTCTTTCTTCTAGAAACCACAATGAACACCGCACCACAAAAAGGCTGACTGAAGTACTCAAGGCCAAGCTTACGCTAGCACAAATTACTCGATCAGCAATGAATTAGTTTCGAGTATATGGTCTCTGTTTATAAGACAAATAACCTACCACAGATTAGGCATGAGACTAACTATGATTGGTGCATGATGTTGAGCAAAAACTCAATTAGCAATTAGTCGTAGTATGTGGTCTCTGTTCATAAGACAAACACCTCACACAGATTAGGTATGGGTCTACGGGTCAAATTAAAACTGGTGATCCTTATAAAGCCATCCCAACATGTGAATGCTGGAAGATTAGAGAACCAAGTGTACGCATACATTGCTCATCATCCATAGATGAAAGTTTGGAGTGGACACTATCGGTTTGGTCCCGATTTCGACTGCTGCGTAACTTTCTCAATAATTTTTAATTTCAAGTGCCTTATAAATTAAAATTTGACTCTAAAATGTTTGTGGAAATGCAGCTCTTGTCATTATGAGACAAGGTCAACCTCCCACTATTATATTATTCCCTTAGTCTAGTGCTCTTAATCAAAGTTCAAACACATCTGCATCAAAAACCAAATGCTCAAAAAGAGAATAAAAAGATGTGATTATTTTTTATTAGTGTGAACAATTATTGGTCCTGAATAATGTGACCATCAATAATTGTGTTAAGCAAGGCTACAAGTACCATATGATGATGAGTTGGTCATTCTCATCGAATAATATTAGTCAGTGAGGCTCTAACTAATCGAAATAGACTAACTTCATACTAAGGTACTAGAAATCAAGAAACGCAGATAAGACCAACTCTCCTGCGTTAGTTTGAAATTTAGATAGAAATAGATGTGCAGTGTTGCAGAATTTCATCCAAGTAAATGAATCATGATCAATACACATTTGGGTCATTTTCATATCCATTGCAGGAGCTCAATTGCAGTGGAAGACGTGTATCAGACACTA
Source organism: Geum urbanum (assembly GCA_946800695.1). Taxonomy (NCBI): domain Eukaryota; kingdom Viridiplantae; phylum Streptophyta; class Magnoliopsida; order Rosales; family Rosaceae; genus Geum; species Geum urbanum. The sequence goes on along the minus strand of OX327012.1, from coordinate 48,443,245 downwards.
CAGTGTAGCATTCAATCAGAATATCAGAAAATTATTCGGGTGTCTCCTAACATTTGATGTGCATCTTCAGAAAAAGAAAAAAAAACACAAAAAAACACTAAATAGAAAGTGGGATGTGAGGTTACACTTTCCCACAGAAGCCAATAAAAGAAAACCAACTTCCAACTTTTTCTTTAATCTTTTGTTTTTCCTCTACAGGAGGAGCACCACATTTGGAGTTTATAAATGTAAGGTTTTCTGATATATATGAATATATCTGGTCAACTTTCTATCTTTCCGTAAATGACCTAAATGATGAATGTTTAGATGGGTAATATCATCAACCTATGTTCACAGCACACATTTGACATCTATCATAAGTTCAACAAGTAATAAGTTCAACAAGCTGATGCAGCTATTTGCAATATGTTATGTCTGAAGACACATAGTGAAGCTAGCCTTAAGCATAAGAATAAATTTGCAGTGAGAAGTCAATGTTTGCCAAGAAAGAATTTCCTTATATCTTGATCAAGCATACAGACATCACAAGTGTAGTCAACAAGCTACGGTTTTCATTTTACAGATAGCTTACCTTGTGAGCGAGGATTGGCAAATGGATTGTCCATTTGTCACATACCGCTCCTCTTACAATCACTGATGACATACTATGCAGCTTCGTACAATTTCGACTGAGCTAGTTTTTCCAGTCTCCACGTTAGAAGTTCCAGCTTACACAACAGCTTATTGGATTGTACATCCCCAAGATTCTTGTGCATGGCGGAAATTGCCTTTGGCGAGGCCAATCAGATCAATATCACGACCTGCAATTCAAAGCTTATCTGTCACATGTTACATTCTCACGAGACTTCTGCAAGTCTTTGGGTTTTCTTGGGATTACCTGGAACCCGACAATATGAATCTTCTTGTGCAGGAAGGACATTGCCATAGGCTGAAAGTTCTAGTAGATCCATATCACGACCTGCATTTCAAAGACATTCTGTCATCTGTTATTAAATGACTTGAAAGTCTGTCATCTGCTATAAATTGTTCCACAAGTAGTAGAGTTCTAGAGTTTCATGGGATACCTGAAACCCGACAGTAAGAACTTTTCTGAATGAGCTCAGCTCTAGAAAACTCTGTACGATTTCCTTTTGATCTATTCACTTTTGCCTACAGTATGTGACAGAAGAAACATATGGATAAAAAAATTCTGATTCTTTAAGACAGCATATGAAAAGTATAAAACCAAGGTGAACTTCAGTTTCAATAAGGATTTGTAGACTCATGAGCAGCACAGTTTCACATAAATGAAACGAGATGGAGATATACTATGCAACATTGGTTGAGATTTAGGGAATGAGGATAATCTGACTGGTTTATTATACAGAATAAGGATAGCCATTACTTTTAGAGCATATAACATCACGTAATAAACCAACCTCCCAAGAAGAGAAGTAGTCCAAACCTGTAAAACCTGACAATTCTCCAGTGTACTTTCTCCGCCCTGAAATGAGAAAAGTCAAAAGATCAGCCTCCATATCAGGGGTCAGCGTAAGGTTATTGAATATGAATCTGATTTACAAAAATGAACTGAAATAGGATGGATCTGACTCAATGAGTTGAGTTTTAACTACAAATGCAAAAAATGGGGAGCATGATGAGTTTTCACTAACCACCCCTAAAGTCTCCCCACACCGCTATATCTCAAATCTCAAATCTCCAACCACAAACGTGCAAGCCATACAAAACCTTCATCCACAGTTATTTTTTCAGACCTGGTCACGGAACTGCCCCACCAAGCCAAGTACAATCATCACTTCTCCCTATTAGAGATTGAATCCGGAGCTCCTTCCTAAAACACACAGTGTAACTCCTCTTCGGCTACTAATCTCTCAGCCAGTACATACTCATTACTCGCTTATGTTGTACACTAATTCAACAAACAGTTCACAGACTCATTGAACCTTTATCGCATTCATAACAAATTAACATACTAATAAACCAGCTCCATGATAACACAATCGTTCATACACTTTTCACTGAACAACTAAACAAATTTAGGGTTTCACATACAACTGAACATAAACTTTAAGCAACTAAATAATATTCTAAGCAATGCCATTATGAATAACACAAGCATTTCCAAAATGCAGAACAAAGATTAAAACTCATTAAAGCAAGGACCTTTGAGCCCTCAATTTCCAAAACCAATACAAACCCGCCTCACAGAAACACAAAAACACATTAAAAGACACTGACTTTAATCTAACCTTAGAGTACGGCACAATGTGATCGTAATCGTGACATAAGCAACCGGAGCATCCGACGAGCTTCCGGAACACGGTGTTTCCGAGATAGTCCCGCCGCCACCGATCTGGGTCCCGCCCTTTTATCTTCTCCGCCTTCTCCCAGCATTGCTTCTTCACGCTGTGCGGAAAGCTTCGCGGGTTGTTGTTGTTGTAGTAGGATTCGGCGGCAACGTCGTCGGTGACGTCATCGAGGACGGAGACTGATACTGCTGCTGCTCTCGGCGGAGATGAAGGGCGGCTCCGCCTCTTTGGTGGTTTGGTGGTGGTGGTTGAAGTCGAAGTTGAAAGCCTCATCTTTCTCAGTTGGCCTTGTCTTTCTTCTCCAAGCTCAGCTAAAGAGCTCAGTTAGATTCGGGTCGACCCGATTCAGTGTTTGTCAAAACCTTAACGGGCCCTAATGTGAAAGCCCATCGTTCCCGGTCATTGAAGCCCAAATAAACAATTTCGGTTGTGTGTAGGACCCAGAAGTCTTAACCGTTCACCGTTGAAATGATAATTACTTTCGAGTTTATTATTTTTCTTTTAAAGTCAGCGAGGTTTAGAACCTAGCCGAGTGTTATGCTGGGCGGTTCATTCCCCTGTCACGAGTTTATTATTAATTTATCGAAAAATTTGTATCTATTAGTTGGAACTTAGACCACCCGCACCGGTAATTTAGAATAGGAGGAGCAATTTGAGGAGGAGCATGCACTGTTTGAGGTGGAGCAGTCACTGTTCATCAAATAGGAGGTGCAGAAGCTGTTTTTCGCGCAGCGGTGTCAAAAAATAGCACGTGCTATTACTGTTCATAAATTAATTTTGAAATTTTTTTTTAAATATTTTTCAACCAATCCATAAACTACACGTGTCGTTGTCGTGTATGAATAATTGAATAAGATTTCGGGTAAGATTTTCGACGAATGACGAGTTGACACGTGTCACGCCGACAGAAGGTTATCGGGTAAATAATTGTACAAAATTTCCGATAAGATTTTCAACCAATCACGAGGCAACACGTGTCATGTCCACTGTTCATGATCGGCTTTAATAATTGTATAAGATTCTCGGAGAGATTTCCGACCAATTGAAAGCCGACATGTGTCATCAGCTTATCTAATCACTTCATCTACACTCGGATATATATTTGTTGATCGGTGCTCATCGTTCATTCACACCAAAACCAACAATATATTCCACATTCCGATAAGATGAATCATTTTAGTTTTGAGAATTTTTTCCGGAGGAGGCGACAGCAACGTCGGCGAAATGCCGAAATTGCTAATGCTTTCATCACTGAAGCGGTCGTGGTCGATGCAATGTTCGATGACGAACCACCTGGCCGCCGACCAAATGAAGAAAGAATGAGGGAGTCAAGGGGACATAATCTGATGGAGGATTATTTCATCGAACGCCCCGTCTTCAACGAACAAGCCTTTCGTCGAAGGTATCGAATGAGTACCAATTTATTCAACCGTATAATGACGGATCTCTGAAACCACAACCAATTTTGGCACCAAAGAGCTGACGCCGTCGGATTGGTTGGACTTCTTCCACAACAAAAGATGACAGGTGCTTTTCGTATGTTGGCGTACGGCGCAGCCGCAGATCAGTGTGCTGAAATAACAAGGATGGGTGAATCCACAACACTACAATGCATGAAGAAGTGGTGTATGCATATCTACGAGCTTTACGGTGACCTCTATTTCCGCGCTCCAAATGCCACAGACTTATCCCGACTTCTAAAGAGAGCAAGGCATCGCGGATTTCCTGGTATGATCGGAAGCATTGACTGCATGCACTGGGAGTGGAAGAACTGCCCCACAGCTTGGCAATGAGCATTCTCGGGCCGAAAGAAGCGTCCAACTATTATTTTAGAGGCGGTGGCCTCATATGACACGTGGATATGGCACAGCTTCTTTGGGGTACCCGGATCACAAAATGACATCAACGTGCTCCACCAATCGGACATATTTGATTCGCTCCTTGCCGGAAACAGTCCGAGTGCAACCTATAAAGTCAACGGTATGACTTATCACAATACTTACTATCTAGCTGACGGTATATATCCCAGGTACTCCTCGTTTGTGAAAACAATCTCCAATCCCCAAGAGCTTCCACAAAAACTGTTTGCCAAGAAACAAGAGGCATACCGCAAAGATGTAGAGAGGTGCTTTGGAATTTTGCAATCTCGTTGGGGAATTATTCAGCATGCAGCTAGGTGTCATCACCAATCGACATTGAAGAGCATCATGTTGGCTTGCATTATAATGCATAACATGATTGTCGAAGAAGAATTTGTGGAGGAGGAGTTTGAGGAGTTGGAAGAAGAAGATCTTCAAAACCCATCAACTGCTTTCAATGTTTATGATGGGCCAGTAGATGAACAAGGTAATCGTATTCCTTTTGCGCCTGTTGGAAGGGATGCACAAAATGAACAACGATTTGCCGACCCTGTTGTAGATCTCCAATCTGCGTACATCCATGGAGAGTTGCAAAAAGACTTAGTTAAGCACGACTGGTATCTAGAAACCGGCGAACGACTTTAAATGATGTGGGTGTGTAATTTTAATTAACCTGGTTTGCAACATGTTTGCTTTATTTGTTTTTCCTTTTAGTTGTTTGAGTGATGTGTGTTTGATTTTAAGTCATTATGTGTTGTTGTACTATGCGTGAGCTTTGATGGAATAAAAAAAGTGCGTTTTTATTACTTGGAAATTTAAAGTACATAATTTCAATCAAACCCTAGAATTATTGGAAATTTAAAGTACATAATTTCATAATGGAAAAACAAATACCAAACTACTGAAACAGTGGACGATAACAATTTGAAAATGTTTCATCGCTACCATCTCCTTCCTCTTCCTCCATTTTCTTTAGGATACTCTCTTTTTTCTTCGAAAAATACCTCTTCGATTTTGGGGTCATAGCATCCGTATCCATTGCCATTATCCTTGAATCCTCCGCTTCGGCCCTCAATTTGTAGTCCTTCTCCTTAAGGGCGAGTTGTTTTTGGTACAAAGCTAGTTCAGTGGCATCACTTTCTTTTTGCCCGGCGAGATGCATTCTTTGATTTTCTATCATGCTTTTCAAAACCTCATCTCTTACCTCATTTGAAGATGAGCATGCTCTTTTCCCCTTTCTTTTGGCTTCTTTGGCCGCCTTCACTCCGATTGGTCTAACCGGACTAGAGTACACTTCTTCTTCATTGCTTTGTGGTGTTGCAATGACTTCATCATCCTCCACGTTGACGGGAGGAGGCATTGAGGTAAAAGGAGGAGGAGTTGCGGAGTTGGAATATGAAGGAGGTGGTATAGTAGGTTCGACGGCCCGAAAATTTGGATGGTTTTTCATCACTTCCCAACAATCAAACTTGGTAAACTGTTTCTTTTTTTGTGCCATGTACCATGATTGAGCTTTTCTTATCTAAGGTGCCAAAAATTTGTATGTCAAAATAATATCTAGGAAATGGAGATGTCAACATTGATTAAAATAAATGTAATAGATGAGCTTTACGACAAAATTATTAACACTTACCTCATCTTGCAAATTTGAGCCGGATTGTACATTCCTTCGTGCATATGCAAGAGTGGCACCCCAAGTTCTAAAACTCGGCTTCAACTTTGTAAAACGAGAAGAAACCGCGGTTTGGGTCCTAGGCTTCGGCCTTGATTCACCATGCGCAAGCTCCCAATTTTCCTTATAATCGGCATAGACTTTTTCCCACAATTTGTCGGACTTTTGCATGTTGCCGGTAATTGGGCAAACGCTAATGCGACAATAAGAAATACAAAGTTGCAAATCTTCGGAATCAAGCCAATTGGACATTTTGTGAGGAGGATGAAGGAGAAGAGGAAGGAGAGGATAAATTTGTGTGAGCTGTCAATGAAATTGATGTAGTATTTATAGAGAAATACTAGGGTGTTATTTGCAATTTTTTAGAATTTTTAGGGATTTTTTTGCAATTTTTTAGGGGTTATTTTGCAAAATGGCAGAAAAAAATCAGAAAAATCAGAAAAAAATCAGGTTACCGTTTCGGTTGAATCTGGACCGTCCGATCAGATTTTTTGATTTGAAATGGACGGTTCAGATCAATCTGACCGTTACTTTTTTTTAACCCGGGCTGCCACGTGTCAGCTTCCTATTGGTCCGGTCAATTTTTTTTTTTACTTTTACTGGTGCGTGGATTACACGCGCCAAGGTGAAAAAAAAATTACCCCTGCTGACGTCACCCACGCTCGTGGATGACGTCAGCACTGCTCGAGCAACAGAACGAGCAGCAGCTGCTCGTGCAGCTGCTCGTCCTCGTCGTTAACGAGCGGTCGCCGCCTCCTTCTCTCCCCGGTGCACGTCTCCTTCTCTCTTGCTCGTGCTGCCGGTGCCGGGGCCCGCCGAAATCGAGCTGCTCGAGCTGCTCGAGCTGCCTGCGGTGCAGCTGCTCTTAGAAGTAGTGTTTTCGACTTTCTGGCCTACATGATTTGTCCATTAAGTAAAAAAGGGTAGACAAATTGTTTAGGTTAGAATACAATACTTCATTCATTTTCGAATTGGGTATATATACAGTTTTACAAGGCATATTCCTAATGGCTCTACAATAAAGAATAAATCAATTTTAATTACAATAAGAATCTAGAATATCTACAAGATCAATATTTGTCAACATTCATTACTCACTTATGTTATGTGACGACAGTGAGCTAAGGTCTTCACATGTAATGATAACCTAATGTGAATTATTTGAGGTTATTGTTTTTTTTCCTTTTAAAGCGAGATTGAAACTAAATCCATGTCTTAGTTCGAAATTCTATTGATACAGCGGCCAAAAATTACCAAATTGAGGGACCAAAAAATAAATTAATTTAAAAAAAGAATTACAAGTTATAAACTAAACTAATAAAATCAAAACAATATAGACAAAACACTACCAAGATCCTCAACAAAATTGGTAAGAAGATCGATGTTAACTTTGTTCTTGTCTTTAATTATATCATGCAAATAGAAAATCCTTATTGCATTTTAATATATAAGAATTCTGACGATACAGAAGACTTGGACATTTACATATGAAACTTCTCTGCAGCTCTACACTCATTTCTTAATATTTGTTCCCAATTGTCAAGCTGTCCCTCTATCTCAGACTCAGTCTCTCTCTAGCTCTCTGAGAATTCAGTAGTGACTGCTTGGAAGTTTCCCTATTTGATTAATTAACACTAAAAGTGACGAATCTCTCAAGTTACTTCCATGGAAACTTCAAAGACAAAGTCTTGGTCACTCGGGACTAAAATTTCCACATCTTTTAGCACAGAAAATGACTTGACTTATAATTCGAGGTCTCTGCATGAAGTCTGAACGTACTCGTAGTTCTATATCTATAAATCTATAAATAACACCAAAGAGTGGCCGGCTTTCCTCAGCTCACTCATCTGGTAATTAAGCAGGTCTCAATTCTGCTGCTTAAGATGGAGATGACGTTAATGGATGAACTAGTTGCCTCCAGCTCCATTGCACTTGTTGGAGTTCTGTTTTCTCTAATGATTCTTAAGTGCCTCGTTGCCCAGTTCATGCTACACATGTCAAGTCTAAGGTATGCATTTCAATTCTCTATAAGCTTCATCCTTAATTCTGGTCACCAACAAATTATTAACCAGACCAAGATCACAAGAACCCACAATTCTCACAAAGCTTGCAATTACAAGAGACTAGTAGCCAAGGAAGCAAACACGAACGACGACTTGGGTGACAAGAAACTGAGACTAGGAGAATTAGGATCAGTGATGGAGGAACTGGGAAGTCTAAGTGATCATGGGTCAAATGAGACTTTCGCTGACTTGTTTGAGGAGGAACTCAGCTTGGAAGAAGTGAAACAAGCCTTCAACATGTTCGATGAAAATGCCGATGGGTTCATTGATGCAGGGGAGGTCAAGAAGGTTCTCAATGGACTTGGTTTTACCAAAGCTTCAGAATCAGAATGCGAAAAAATGATCAAGGCCTTTGATAACAATGGAGATGGACGTATAGACTTCACGGAATTTGTTAAGCTCATGGAGGATAGCTGTTGCTAAATCATCAAATAATCTAAAGTCGTCAGACACATTTTTGGAAGAGTGGCATAGCACTAGTTTCATAACTACTTCCTGGATGTTCTAGCAATCTAGCTTGTTTCCTTATTTGTTTTTTTTGTCATGTTCTTTGTAAAACTTGTAAATATAAGGATAAGACTTTGAATTACAACAACGGTTTGAGATTGCTTTTTATAACTCTAGAATCTTTTCTGAGAATTTTCAAAGTGCTTCTAAAATTAGGAAGTATTTGTCATATATTTCTCAAAATACTTCAAAGTGCGTCTGAAACTCAACAAAGTTTTTTTATTTTTTTGAATTTTTCGCTATTTATAATGAATTTTTCTTTTAATTTCAAAAGCGTTTTTAGATATTCTAAAAACAATACCAAACAGGTCGGTCCATTTCACTTGAAACATACATATAGGGTCTGTTTGATTTAGCTTTTGAAAGTACTTCTATAAATTTTAGAGTGATTGGTTATACTTAAAAGTGTTTAAATTTTTTTTACGAAATCACTTATAAGTCTTAGAAATAGTTTTGTAGGAAGCACATAAAATGTGCTTTCTCTTGAAAATGCTTCATCCTGAAAACATTAATAGTGAAAATCACTTTAAAAATCCATCCCAAACATAGCATATATATACACGGTCCGTTTCACTTGAAACGTACAGTATAATCTTAATTCTACTTTACCAAAAAAAACACTAATTCTAAGTAGCTATATAGTCCTCATGGATCAACATGTCCAAATCCCACGAGGGACGAACAATGAGAAAAAGACTTGATGAACCCATCTATGGCTCCTCCCTGCAGCCATAGTCGGATACTCACCATTGCCTTTGCTGACCAGTGACCACACTCGCAACCACCAATCAAACCCAACCAAATCTTTGCCCCATTGTCGAGTTTTCAACCACCTTGGGCCGGGGGCAGCAGAACCTCTCTCGCGAAAACGACGCAAACTTGTCTGGGATTTCAAAGTGTGTGTGTCTTTTACGGTATTTCCTTCTAATTTGGTATCATTAGTATATATCCCAATGGAAAGTTACAATCTTTATTGATGATAGAATCTGCTTTCAATGTTGTCGATGATGAATTTGCTTTCAATATGTTGATCATGCTTATTTCAACGGATTGCTATTGATAGGGCGGATAAACATTTATGCAAAAATATCATATTCTCAATCTGGATATATCAATATAGTATGATAAATAGAGGTTATTGAACACGAAGAATTGGTGAAACTAAATCCTAACACGAAATTAAAAAGTTGACAAACTCGACTACAGTACACTAATGACATTACGAACCTAAGCTAAACAGAACTAAATAGTACAAAAATTTGACACAATAATCTAGACACAGTGGCGGACTACCACACAAAATTTGAGGGTGTTATGAGTTGATTTGGTTATCAAAATAAATCGGCTAAGCTACAACTAATGCAGAAATCAGTAAATCACAGAAAGTAAATTGTGGAGAAAATCAATAAGATATAAATGTTAAGGACTTCTCTTCACCCTAGACATACTTACGACCTACCCAATATAATTGAACTAAACATGAATGAATACTCACCACACAAGAGCTTTGGTTAAGTCATCTTGTGTATTACACTCTCTTACTTGGCATGAAAGATGGAGGGACAATCTGCTCAATCTTGATCCTCAATTAACCGACTTATACATATAGTAAGCCTAGAGAACTGACGTCATACACAAAACTGAATTTTGTGTGGTAGTCCGCCACTGTGTCTAGATTATTGTGTCAAATTTTTGTGCTATTTGGTTCTGTCTAACTTAGGTTCGTAATATCATTAGTGTATTGTAGTCGAGTTTGTCAGCTTTTTAATTTCGTGTTAGGATTTAGTTTCACCAATTCTTCGTGTTCGATAACCCCTATTTATCATACTATATTGATATATCCAGGTTGAGAATATGATATTTTTGCATAAGTGTTTATCCGCCTATCAGTAGCAATCCGTTGAAATAAGCATGATCAACATATTGAAAGCAAATTCATCATCGACAACATTGAAAGCAGATTCTATCATCAATAAAGATTGTAAGCCTAGAGAACTGACGTCATTATGTTATAAGAATGTTTGAAGAATAACAAAGCTTCAAGAGTTGATAAGGTGGTCACTCTTTCATCATTAAAGATTGTTTCACACAAATACATGTTTGTCTCTCAGAATATGCAATGATAAGGTGGTCATGTACACAATCAAGACAATAGATCCTAAGTCATTCATCTAAGCGTGCACTCAAAGAAACATGAACATAAAAATCATCCGGTAAGAAAATAGTGAACAAAACTCATCCAAATAGTTAATAGAATCAAAATGGGTTCAAAATCGTAAGCATATTTAGGGCTTCAATCAGCCCCTAACTAAGAGAATTTAGCTACTCATAGTCCTAGATAATAACATCAAAGAATTCATAAGAGATAAACTAAAGAAGGAGAAAAAATAAACTCTTGATCGCCGTCGGTATCGTAGGCTTGCAATGTGGATCCTCTTCTCCCGTTCAACTTCTTCTTTCCTTCTTCTTGTTTCTTTCTTTCCTTTCTTATGTTTCGTCCCCGTCTCTTAATCTCCCGGCCTTCTTCTCCCCTTTAAGTATATATACCTCTCCTGCTTTAGCTAGTTAATTAGCCTAGTTAGATGAGAAGCACGTGCTGCACCTTGACCAAATTCTCCTTCAATTAGGATTCCTTCAACACGTAAGTCCTTGTCTTCCACAATAACATGCCAAACTATATTATTTAAGCCAATTTTCTCTATTAATCTCCAAGATACCTAAAAACAAATAAACATAATTAATTCATTCAATTAATAACAATAAACAAAATATAAGAGATTAATTACACACAATATAAACGCATAAATATGCGACTGCTACTAATGAGTCTGTTGTAAATAATGAGTCGATACGTGTTGATGATACAAGTATAGTACTTTGGAGTAATGCAATCAGTTAGCTGCATTAGTAGTGTTTTCTGGAAAATTGAGAACAATGAATTGATAGAATAAGCTCATAGGTCTGGTTACTGTCTGATGACTTTAGTTTCTTTTGGATGTATATGTTGATTTCAGGATGGTTTTAATGACAATTCCACGAACAAGAAATGGTGGGCTTCCATTGATGAACCTGATCAGGTTAAAAGGAATTTCCATCCTGCAGCAGCTTCATTTAGAGGAGCAACTTCTCCGAAGCTCGTCTGATAATTGGTGCATTATTAATGATGGAACTAATAATCCTAATATTGTCATGGGAATTTCAGGGTAAGATGAGTTTCATGTTCAATCTGACTATTGATTTGTTGTGTATCTTGTTTGAGTATTCGTAGATTAAATCGTTTTGTTGGTTGTTAATTTATTTATCTATTTGATGTTTTGTATTTGGAATTTATAAAGGGTTCCATATTCTCCATAGAAAACCTGCGGAGCTGCTTGAAGTTGATCTGGTGTTACGAGATCAGGTTCCTGTCAATAAGAGGTTTACTGGAGGTGGACCGTTACTGTTGATCATGGAGCAATTTTTGTCACTTTCATATCCAATAGGCTTGCAACTTTATCCGCGACCCATAATGTCCTAGACTAGTGAAATATACAGCAGAGTATTTCAAGGATTTGGTGATTTCCACCATCGTGAAAATGGTACTCTAACCTTCTCTAACATTATTAGTGATAAGGTACTTAAGTATATAGGACTATGTTTGGCAATTCGTTGTGTTCTTCAGCTGGTTTATGTATGTTTGTTCATCTCTCATTGTCTCTTGCTTGTTTGGCTTGCATTTGTGGATATACTTGAAATTGGCTTTATTACACTTATGCACCAAATTTTGTTGCTGACCTATAGATACTCTTTCTTCATATATGCTAAAGCTATGTTGTTTAGTTGGCATTTCTTAGTGTTAACAAAACACACATATCAGTGGTAATCAACAAAGATGATTGAAGACTCTATTCTACCAATCTCAATAACAATCAGGTAGTCTCATACATGTGCATATTATGTTTTTCACTAAGGATGACATCTTTGCCACCTATCCCAAAACAGTATGTTTTTCCCTAAGATAATTATCTCCGTTAGTGGCATGCTTTCAAAACTTCCTACCAGTTGAGAAAGGCTCTTTGTAGGATGGCTATGTGCATTGAATTACTATTCAAAATGTTTAGATAGCTTGTCTCTCAAAACATGTTTGTTTCTCAACCCGTGACCTTTCTCCTTGGGTTTGCGGAAAAGCTTTTCAAATTGGGATTCTGTGAGAATCTCTGCGTGTGTGGGATTGATATCTTGTTTTCTGGAAAAGAGCTTTTTGACCTATTGAGGTTTAGTCTCTACTTAGAGTATATGAGAGAAAGCACTTTTACCTCGGTTTGGATGTTAGTCTTGTTTAAGGAAAGCGTAAGCCTGCTGTTTTCTTTCGGCCTACATTTGCACCTGTCACTTCCTGACTCCTGCTTTTAACCACCACCCAAAAGTTGTTGCTGTGTTTTACGTTGGTTCTCTTAGTACTTGTTTTTATTAGCTTATATAAGAACGTAGGACACCCTTGGCTGGGTGGTTGAGCGAGTGAGTTTGTCGTGCATCTTTCTAAATCTTCTCTAATTTCACTCTTTCTCTTTAAGCTTTCCCTCCTACTACATGTAAGACTTAGAGTATTTCACAAACCCTGTTTTTATCAAAACTTGTATACATTGTGCATTCCACTGAGATTAATATGGATGTGCTCAACTCAAGAAGCTGCTCATGAAGAATTAACTTACAAAATAGTTAAGTTCTTACATGAGATTTCTGAAATCCTTTCATTTGTAAACACTTAGATACAAGAGAGAGTGCAGCTATGTAGAACTAGTAGAGAGACTTATTAGGATAACATACAGGTTATGTATCCCCAGAGTGCAAAGAGTCTTGTAAAGAAGTGTTGTTCATAGTGAAAAGATTTGTCCCTCTAGTGTTAGGGGCACACAAGTTTTCTCTCTGGTTGCAGAGTTTCTGTATTAAAGAAAAACATCCTGGTATTATTCTTTACTTATCGTTTTTACATTTCAAGTACTCGTATTCATATGAATCGGGATAATTCACTACTCTTCTATCCTCGAGAACAGTTTTAATCGAAAAAAGTTGTAAAGGCATTCACCCCCCCCCCCCCCCCCCTCTAGAACCTTTAAGTGGTATCAGAGCGGCCCCTGACTTTTGCTAGTAAGATCCTCTGAGGACCAAAGATGGAGCGTGAAAAAGGCTTTTCCATCAATGTCCCTCCCTTCTTTGATGGACATGATTTTTCAAAATGGAAAATCATGATGAGTGTCTTCCTCTCCTACCAAGATGATGGTTTGTTATGGCAGATTGTAGAGGAAGGTTGGTCACATCCCACAAAGTCGAAAGCAGAAGGCTTTCTTGTTCAAAACCCGAAGCCAAAATCTGAATGGGATAAGCTTGACAAGGATCTGGCTAGAGCAAACATTAAAGCTCTAAGCTGCCTCTTCAACGCCTTGTCTGAAGGAGAACGTCAAAGGATCATCCATAGCCCTACTACCAAGGATGCGTGGGACGTGCTTATCAATACTCATGAAGGTAACTCTCGTGTTAAACAACAAAGCTTCAACGTCTTATTTTTGAGTTTGAAGGTTTGTCCATGAGTGAAAATGAGTCAATTGATGAATTCTATGATCATGTAATTAGTATAACTAATCAGTGTCATAGTTTAGGAGATGCTATAAAGTTTAAGAAGATTGTTAAAAAATTTCTGAGTGCCTTACCTCCTTTCTCTGATTCTAAAATGATTGTTATAGATGAAGCTCATGATTTAGATACTTATCCTCTAGAAAAACTAGTTGGCAACTTGAAGACCTATGCGACACTTAAGAAGAGAACCAAAAATGAAAGGAGTGTTACTTTAAGTACTGTTAAAACCAAAGAAGAAAAGGTTCATGAACTTGTTGAGTATGGTATTGATGAAATTGCTTTCATGACTAAAAAATTTGAAAATTTTCTCATGAACTCAAAAAGAAAGCCATTTAACTCAAATCAGAACTTTTCTAAAGGATCTAACTCTAGGTTTTCTAAAAACAGAGATTCAACTAAAGATCGGAATACCAAGTCCACTTCTATCTTGAGGCAGGACAACAAGTGTTTTGAGTGTAATGGTATGAGACATAGGGTTGTTGACTGTGCAAACAAAAAGAATAAGTCTCACAGAGTACTCAAAGTAACTTGGAGCGATAGTGATTCCGATCCTACCACTGAATCTGAAAAAAAGAAGATCAAAATGTTGCTTTTGTTACTAAGGTCACATTAGATGAGTCACTTGAGGACAAGTATTCTGATGATGAGGGTCATGATATATACACTGAGTTATGTATTGCATCTAAGTCTATGCTCACTAAGATTGAAGTTCTAACCAATGAACTTTCAAAAAGTGAGGAGCCACAGTCTAGGATACAAGAGAAATATGTATCCCAAAATTCAAAATGGAAATATGATAAGTCTCGGCTTGAGGATCAAGTGAACTTTCTCAAGAAGAAACTTGATCATCAAACTGGCTTGGTGGAAGCTCTAACTACAGAAAAGTTGGCACTGAAAGAATCTCTAAGAGATATTAAGGCTCAATTTACCAAGTTCTCCATTGGTTCAGAGAAGCTATCCCAACTGTGTGGGATGGGAAATGTGGATGGTAACAAGATGGGTTTGGGCTTTGGCAATGGTGAAGAATCCAAGAACCTAGAAAAGACTGTGTTTGTCAAGAGTAAGAGCTTTATTTTGGGAAAGCCTCATCTACAACCAGTGATAAAAAAAGGCTGAAGATCCCAAAATGCCCAAGTTTGCAAAGTTTCCTCCACGTAGGTGTTACCACTGCGGTAACAGTAGGCACATTCGCAGGTTCTGTTACAAACTAAGAAGAAGCCCTCCTTCTGCAAAGACCCCACAGAGCAAAAATTTGCTTGTCTCCATTCAAAAGTCATTAGAAGAGTTAACTAGGATAGCCAGTCACTTGCCATCCCCAATCAGAAGATGATGCCAAGCATCCCAACCTGGGTTAGAAAATCAAGTTCAAAGACTCAGGGTACTAGCGCCACCACCTCTCTTAAAGAAACTGAAGTCAAGGAAAATCAAGAAGAAGATGTGGTTTGCTTCTCTTCAAGACTCAGGGCAGCCCCAACATATGGAAGAAAGATTGTGGCCATGTGTAATGCCGCCTCGGCTGCCCTATCGACCTGGAAGTCTGATTCTTGGTACATGGATAGCAGTTGCTCGAAGCATATGACTGGTGATAGTAAGTGGTTTACCTCCATGAACGATACACACCCCATTGGAGATGTTATTTTTGGTGATGGTGCCAAGGCAAAAATTGTTGGAAGCAGGACGGTTGACACACCTGGTCTCCCAAGCTTGAAAAATGTTCTCCTAGTCAAAGGGTTGGAAGTCTGTTTGTTAAGTGTAAGTTAGATCTTTGATGAACATGAGACAATAACATTTGACCATACAAAGTGCATTGTCATTGATGGAAGGGGCAAGAGTGTTATGAAAGGGGAAAGAACAAATGACCATTGCTATTGTGTACGTGCCAATAAAAAGTTTCAACCGGAGCTGTGTTTTCGGTCTCTATTACAGGAGAGCCCTCTTGATCTCTGGCACAGAAGGATGTGCCACCTGAATCACCAAGATATGGTGAAGCTATCCTCAAAAGAAGGAGCTCGATGTTTGCCTAAACTTACCAGAAAGGCAGCAGGTATGTGCGGGGATTGCAAGATGGGTAAGCTATCTCGAACCTCTCATCCTATCTTGAATGAAAAACCTACTTCAAATGTGCTTGAGTTACTTCATCTAGACTTAGTAGGTCCTGTAGAAACTGAAAGCATAATTGGAAAGAAATATATGCTTGTTGTGGTTGATGATTACTCTAGGTTTACATGGGTAATGTTTCTAAGTGATAAAACCTAAAGTCAAACCTTTGGAAAGTTTGTTGAGCTTGCAAAAACAATTTCAAATGAAAAGCTTTCTGAAAATAAGCATATCATTAGAATTAGGTCTGATAATGGAACTGAATTTGAAAACTCTTATTTTGCTGATTATTGTGAGGAGTACGGTGTGCATCATGAATTTTCAACCCTCGTTACTCCACAACAAAATGGGATTGTTGAAAGAAAAAATAGAGTTTTTGTTGAAATGGGTAGAGTAATGCTTAGCTTAGCTGATGTACCTCACATGTTTTGGGCTGAATCGGTTTACAATGCTTGCTATACAATTAACCGTGTAATACTTAAACCAGGCACACATAAGACACCCTATGAACTATGGAAGGAGAAGAAACCCAATGTTTCGCACTTAAAAGCTTGTGGTAGTCCTTGTTTCATTTATAGAGATATGGACTACTTGACAAAATTTGATGTCAAGTGTGATCGAGATATATTTCTGGGTTATGCATTAAATAGTCGTGCTTATCGTGTCTACAACAAAAGAACTTGCAAAATTGTAGAAACAGTAAATGTGGTTATCAATGACTCACTTGTGTGTTCTCACAATCATTCTCCTAGAACTGTGTAGGAAGAGAATACAAGAACTACACTTGAAACAGCTCCCACAACTGTGGATACTCCCATTGATGAGTAAAATCTCATTCCGGATGATGTATCCTCAGATAAGGAATCTGACCCTGAAGGTTTCGGGATAGATCAGTCTCTTACTATCCAGAAGTCACGACACACTGGTAAGAGGCAAGTTTAGAAGGACCTATCTCCCTCTGATGTAATATGTACTGTTGATGAACCAAGAAAGACAAGAAGTAAGTCAAACAAGTTTGTAAGTAACTTTGTTACTCTCAAAAGTTTTCTTACTATACATACGTTGGTCATCAATTGAATCTCTTGTTATGGTTTTGTTTCAAATGTCAAACCTAAAAACATTAGAGATGCCCTTAAAGATTCAGATTGGATAATGGTCATGAAAGATGAATTGAATCAATTTGAGAAAAGTAAAGTGTGGCATCTTGTTCCTAGTCCTAAAGATAAAAATATTATTGGTACTAAATGGGTCTTTAAGAACAAAACTGATGAAAATGGGATCATAACTAGAAACAAGGCTAGGCTTGTAGTCCAAGGTTACTCTCAAATAGAAGGTCTAGATTTTGATGAAACATTTGTTCCCGTAGCTAGGCTTGAATATGTTAGACTTCTCTTAGCAATTGCTTATTTTCTAAAGTTTGATCTCTTCCAAATGGATGTCAAAAGTGCATTCCTAAATGAAATCCGAAAAGAAGAAGTGTATGTGGAATAATCTCCGGGATTCAAGAGCCATTCCTATCCTGACCATGTTTTCAGGCTTGATAAAGCTCTATATGGGCTGAAACAATTTCCTAGGGCTTGTATGAAAATTTTTTCACACATCTAATTGATCATGAGTATGTAAGAGGATCTATTGACAAGACCATGTTTGTCAAAGTATCTCCCAACATATGATTATAGCTCAAGTGTATGTTGATGATGTGGTTTTTGGATCTACTTCCCAAGAACTTGTGGAAGAGTTTGTTACTCTAATGAAACAGGAATTTGAGATAAGCTTATATGGGAAACTGAACTCTTCTTAGGACTTCAAGTCTAACAAAGGAATGATGGGTTGTTCATTTCACAAGAAAAATATGCAAAAGACTTGGTAAGAAAGTTTGGGATGGAATACTCCTCTCCCATCCGAAATCTCATGGGCACTTCATACAAGAGCAGTGCTGATCTGAAAGGTATTGATGCAGATCAGACCCTTTACAGAAGCATGATCGGTAGCCTTCTCTACCTTACAGCTAGCAGGCCAGATATCTCCTACAGTGTAGGTGTCTGTGCTTAGTACCAAGCCAATTTCAAGAAATCTCACGCGAAGGTGGTCAAACGTATCATTCAATATGTTTCAAGTACAAGTAACTTTGGCATTCTGTATACAACTGACACTAATACGAATATTGCTGGTTACTTGGATTCGGATTGGGCTGGGGATGCCACAGATAGGAAAAGCACATCGGGTGGATGCTTCTTCGTTAGAAACAACTTGGTCTCGTGGCATATCAAGCACCAGAACTGTGTGTCCTTTTGTACAGCTCAAGCGGAGTACATTGTTGCTGGTAGTCGCTGCATCGAACTTCTTTGGATGAAACACATGCTAAGTGACTACGAATTCCAACAAGGTATGCTATCCATGTTCTGTGACAACACTTCTACCATAAATATTTTAAAGAATCCTGTGCTACATTCTAGAACTAAGCATATAGAGATTAGATATTATTTCATTCAAAATTTGGTAGAACAGAATCAGCTTGAATTAAAATTCATTCCTACTGAAAAATAATTAGCTGATTTGTTTACAAAGCCTTTGGACAACCTACGTTTTGAAAGTCTTAGAAAGGCTATTGGTGTATACACCATTACATGATCTCTCCCTCCCTCACTAAGTTGGTTTTATTTTCTACATTTCTGTTTATTTCCATAACACAAAAAAAGGGAAAAGGAAAATGAAAAGCAATAAAAGGTGAAACTGTGTAGTCTGGGATATGAGCTTACTTATGTATCCTCAGGATTGTCTTTGAACTTGAAATAAGTTATGCATCCATATTTCATTCCTCTTGGTCTGATTTGTTGCATTTCTTGCTTGATTGTATGTATATGTGCCTCAAGGTCTTTGTTGTCTGTGGTCTAGATCACTCTTGGGACTATATAGACTTACTTGTCACAAAAGTAAACTTTGTGGGGTGTTCCATGTTAAGCTAGAAAACTGAGATGAGATGTGCTATTTTAGAAATATTGTGTTCTAAAAGAAGATCTGATTGATGAATCAATATTAAATATGTGGTATAATTTATGAGATAGTCTATCACTGGGTGCACCTTTATGGAACCAGCGGGGATACATGAGATGTATTCTATCCTCCGATGGATCCGACCTAGTTATCCGTCGAGTGTCCTTGATACACATATTGCCCCTTTGAGCATCTGCTTAAGCAGTCAATGATAACTACATTGCTACATGGATTTATGAGGACGATTTTTCAGATGAGCTCTTGGCTAAGTTAAAGTAGTAAAAAGAAAAATGTCTTTGAACTATAATGTTTAATGCCCAAAGGGCCAACTGTGACAAAGTCACTCAAAAAGGTTATTCTCTGGCGATACAAGGATGGTTGTGACAAAGTCAAAATGTTACTATTTCTCATCTCATTTGATGTTCTCTATTTGCCCTATTGGTCAAGCTTTCTCTCACACACACATTTTGATGTTCCAAGGACTAATTTCTAGGACCATGATGATAATGTTCTCTTTACGATCATACTCTCATGTGTAAAATTTGAGGCACCAAGATGTCTGAAAAATTGGTGTCATGCTTTGTGAGTCTATGCTTAGACTTTTCTATTCACAAGGATATGACAACTCCTCCCTATCTCAAGGATTTATGTTATTAATTTTACTGTCTTTTCAAGTGCTTATATCCTTGTCTTTATTCTATGCACTTTGTGAGGGGGAGATTTCAATGTTTTGGTATATGCATTGGTACCAAGTTCATTTTCGCTTTTTGGTTGTCAAAAGTTTTGTAATCTTTTTCATGGTTCTTTTGACAAAAAGTGTTTCTTAACTCGGTACTTATCCAAAGTATCTCTGGCCGGACGTGTGCCCTCATATTGAATAGGTTACTATTGTATCTCACATGTGAACTTTAGGGATATTTCTTTAATCTAGGGCTTCCTTCTCTTGACATGTGCCATGTTTCTCTTTGCATTTTGGGTTCCATGGTACGTCACTTCGTGCAACTATTCTTTTTTAGTTTTGAATTGTTTATGTTTTAGTAGAAACATTTCTCTAGGCCCATCTTCTGATTCCTATATACTTTGCATGCGATGATCATTTCCTCCCACGTCTCTTCTCAATTCTTAGCCATTCATTTCAAGTGAACACTGCTTCCTCCTCTTCCAGAACTGTGAACAACATTGAAACCTCCATTGTTCCCTTCATGAATTTTCTTGCTCGCTCTCTGGCTACTGCTCCGGCACCGCCTTCTCTATCTTCCCCTGACGCCTTGAACGCCTCCCCATCTCCTTCACCTATTTTCCCTTATCCAAAATCTAAGCCATCTCCTTCACCGGCTGCGACTTATCCTTCGCCGCCTCAGGCTCCAGTGGCTACCTACAAGCGTAAGGGCGCCTCTGTTCCCAAGACCCAACCTGCCACGAAACTGAAGGTCACCTCCGGTTCCTCTGCAGTTCTTACCTCGTCTCTACCGGATCTGGGTCCGCTTCCAGCCACCTGTCCTCCTTCTTCTCGGAAGGGTCTCTCAGCCAAAGGAAAGGCCCCATCCTCTGTCACCAAATCTAAGCTTCCTCCTAAGAAAAGGCACGGTGAGGATCCTCATCTCCCTCTCCGTGAGCATTTCATCTCTGCTGATGCTTTCAATCTTTTTGGGTATGTGATTATCAATCGACCTATTGTGGGGGAATGGCTGATTGCATTCGCCTCTCTTCATCTTCAATTTCTTGCTCTTGTCTTGGATTTGGGATGGGTCTCTGCTCTCACCTCCCTACCTCGTTATAATCATACCTTGGTTAAGAAGTTCTATGCAAATTTTCCCTTGGATACCCCTGACAAGGTCAAGCTGCAGTCCAAGGATCCCATCCTTATGACGGTCTGTAACGTCTCTATCAACATCTCTCCATCCAGGATACGCTCTCTCTTACATCTCCCTATCACTTAGAATTCCGAGTTAGAGTAGGTTTGAGATTTTCTCTCGACTCAATCTATCGATGATCTTACTGCGAGGCTTTATACCTCTGCCCCTACTGCACTTGTTTGTACCTCTCACCTCACCAGCAAATGCATGACGGAGTAGTTCAAGGCTCTCGGGTTTTTGGTGCATTCTCTTCTTGTTCTTGCTACCCAGACTAACAAGATTCCTAAGAAGCAAGATGCTCTGATTGCTTATCTCAGCAAGTAACCTCTTTTGCCTCCATTCCCTGCTGAATACTTTATGTATCAAGCCATCTGGACTGCGGGTGTTAAACACTGTGAGTTTGTAACAAAATCTCTGGTTTTTTCCTCATTTATTACCCTTATGTGTGATGCTGTTGGTGTCCCTCTTTGGAAGCACGATGTCATGGGTTCAGAACTTGCTGTGGTGGATGCTCTTACCATCAGCAAGTCTGCTCATCAGTCTCAAGAGTATGTTGAGCCTATGAAACACACCTTTCTCAAGCTTGATTTCCAAGATATGATTTCTGCTACTGTTTCTGAGCTAAAGAGCTATATGGATGATCATGTTGAGACTGCCAAGATTGACCTTCTCTCTCTGCTCGCCAGTCAGCATGGCTCCACTCTCGCCACTCGGGATGCCACTGTGTCTTCCGTTCTTGGTTCGCAATCCTCTTCGGGCAGCACTGGTGCCTCTTCTAAGAGGGAGTCTGGCAAGGAGATAGATGTCAATGAAGACGATGAGGATGACGATCGATCTGATGCTTTTGGTTATGCTTTGTAGGGATGTTGTGTAGGTTGTTGTTTGTCTTGTCGGATCTCTTTTTTGTTGTTATGTTTTTGCTTATGGTTTTTGTTTCCTTAAACATTGGTTTTTGTTTTCTCTGTTCCCTTTGTCATTCCTGACAAAAAGGGGGGAGAAAGAATGTGGTGTACCAAATTATGAATATTTGGTAGTTATGAATGTTTCAGGATTTTGCTTCTATCCCAAATCTTCCTTGTTGCTTTCACTTGATCGTGTGAGATTATGTGCAGGTTAGTGGTAACTATTGGGTTTTGTTAGGAATGCCAAATGTGGAGATTGAAGACATATTGTTTAGTTGACATTTCCTAGTGTTAACAAAACACACATATCAGTAGTAATCAACAAAGATGATTGAAGACTCTATTATACCAATCTCAATAACAATCAGGTAGTCTCATACATGTGCATATTATGTTTTTCACTGAAGATGACATCTTTGCCACCTATCTCAAAACAGTATGTTCTTCCCTAAGATAATTATATCCGTTAGTGGCGTGTTTTCAAAACTTCCTACCAGCTGAAAAAAGCTCTTTGTAGAACGGTTATATGCATTGACTTACTACTCAAAAGGTTTAGATAGCTTGTCTCTCAAAATGTATTTGTTTCTCAACTCGTGACCTTTCTCCTCGGGTTTGCGGAAAAGCTTTTCAAACTGGGCTTCTGTGAGAACCTCTGTGTGTGTGGGCTGGATATCTTGTTTTCTGGAAAAGAGCTTTTTGACATATTAAGGTTTAGTCTCTACATAGAGTATATGGCAGATTGCACTTTTACCTCGGTTTGGATGTTAGTCTTGTTTAAGGAAAGCGTGAGCCTGCTGTTTCCTTTCGGCTTGCACTTGCACCTGTCACACCCTGACTCCTGCTTTTGACCACCACCCAAACGTTGTTGCTGTGTTTTACGTTGGTGCTCTTAGTACTTGTTTTTATTAGCTTATATAAGAACGTAGGGCACCCTTGGCTGGGTGGTTGAGCAAGTGAGTATGTCGTGCATCTTTCTAAATCTTCTCTGATTTCACTCTTTCTCTCTAAGTTTTCCCTCCAACTGCATGTAAGACTTAAAGTATTTCACAAACCCTGTTTTTATCAATACTCATATGCATTGTACATTCCATTGAGATTGGTATAGATGTGCTCAACCCGAGAAGCTGCTCATGAAGAATTAGTTTACAAAATAGTTAAGTTCTTAGATGTGACTTCTAAAATCCTTTCATTTGTAAACACTTAGATACAAGAGAGAGTGCAGCTCTGTTAATCGGGATAGTTCACTACTCTGCTATCCTCGAGAACAATTTTAGGCGAAAAAATGTCATAAAATGCCTATTCACAGCCCCCCCTCCCCCGGACCTTTATATGCTCTCATGTTGTTCTTGAGCAGTTGAAGCATTAGCTAACAACATCTTGGTTCCTTATTATTTTTTAGATTATGTATTTAGTAACCGCAAGTTTGGTGGGAACGCTCAATCTATTACAAAAAACTGGTGGATTCACCACACATCCTTTCTATGGGACTGTGAGGTTAAGAACATGGCATACCTGAAGCTTCCAAAACGAATTCCAGAATATCGATTGGTAAGCTATTAAGTAGACTCAGCTCATGAGTTTTTAGTACCCCAAGCTTTTTCCTTGTTGGTTTCTTTGCTGTTTTGAGTTTTGAGAATCAAGGTTTGGGACGATTCTTCGATAGAAATGAGTATTAACTTTAGTCATTGAACATGTATAGAGTGTTATGAAGAATTGCTGATTTGCAACTTATCTTGATCAACAAACAATGGGGTTTTTTTTTTGCTAAGATAAAACCATTCTTTTTGCTAGCCTTTGGATTTCTATGACATAATCTTCTTTGCAGGCAAGAGATCATTTGGAATTTATATGCCGCATGAAGGACTACATGCCAAGATCAGTTTTCATCGACAGAACTATCGATGCAATCAGTACCCAATTCACTATGGAATCCGAAGACTCAGACCCTTTCGAAACCAACTCAAACTTCATGCCTTCGACTAAACTATTGACAACGCAGGAGTTGGAAGAAGCATCATCTCTAGTCTCACAAGCTGATAGCTAGCCCTCCCTCCCAATCATTGTCCTTGTAATGAAATGTGAAACTCATGATTCTCATAAAGATGTAATTCATTCTTCCAATCTAAACAACTCTTGTATTTTTTGGATATCTAATAAAATTTCATCTAATGTGACAATATTGGGACCTGGTTCAATAAAATAAAAAAGAGACTAGTAGGAATGGTCTGACTGGACTTGGTAATATTACCACAAAGAAGGCCATGTAGGCTTTCTTGGTGGAGAAGCTCTTAAAAAAATGGGAGCCCAAGATTTTGTGTTGGGTGCTAAAAGCCATTCATGTCCAACACTTTGCACAAGCTCACAAATCGCACCGTTCAAACATTACACTCTGTTATCTCTCTCTCTCTCTCTCTCTCTCTCTCTCTCTCTCTCTCTCTGGCGCAGTAAATTTCTGCTGGTTGGTTTTGCTCATTTTCACGACCGAAATCACAGCTTGACCCGTCGTGCTCAATTTTGTAAGCTCAAAGCTCATAACCAATTTTCTCTGATCGTTCTTCTTTGGTTTCTGTTAATTTTAATCTTTAAAGTTTCAATCTTTCCTTTCTGGGTGTTTGTAAAGTTTCTTTCTTTTGTGCTTTTTTTTCCTATCTGGGCCTTGTTCAATTGTGCTTGTTATTATGTGGTTATTGTCTTTCTGGGATTTTAGGCATAATTGACGATCTGGGGTTAGAAGTTTTATGTTGTTGAAAGAATTTAATGGTTGTCAAGCTCTGGTGCAATTGGGATGAAAGCTTCATTTGGGAGAGTGTTTTTTTGTTACGTAGCTAAAGTGAGTTAATCTGCATTTACACGGCATTGAGGGATTTCAATAGTTGTGTGTTTTGTAAAATCATATGCCCTTTTTGTTAATGACTTGTAGGATGGGAAGGGTGAAGTTAAAGATAAAGAAATTGGAGAGCAGTGGTAATCGGCAGGTTACGTATTCGAAACGACGAAACGGTATCTTGAAGAAGGCTAAGGAATTATCAATCTTATGTGATGTGGACATTACACTTCTCATGTTTTCTCCTACGGGAAGGCCTACATTGTTCCAAGGAGAGCGCAGGTATCGGCTTATGCTGACTGGGATTCTATACATTCATACATTGTTCTGATTTTGATTGTGATAAGTTGGTACTCAAGTGTTCAGTGCTGAGGTCATGCATTGACCTTTTATGAGTTTTATCTATGTTTTCATGTGAGCTCAAGATAGCAAAACTAAATGAGGTGGGAAAGATTTGGTTGATACATCATATGCTTATAGAGGTTTTGTTATTTCTCTATTTTCTCAGCAATTTTGAAGAAATTATTGCAAAGTTTGCTCACTTAACTCCACAAGAGAGGGCAAAAAGGTATTGAAATGCCTGCATTGATTTTCGACTTTCTTCTTGCTGGATTGTGTTTAGATGCATTATAGCTTACTGTCTCTTCTTTTCACTGTTACAGGAAATTGGAGAGCCTTGAAGTAAGAATGTTGTGAATTATTTACAGTGGACATATGTTTCTCTTGCTTTTGTTGCATTAAAGCTTCTTTTCACTTACCCAAACATGCTTACATTTTGGTGTTCTTGGGATATAGGTATTGAAGAAAACTTTTAAGAAGTTGGACCACGACGTAAATGTTCAAGACTTTGTGGGTTCCAGGTATGTGACTACCTTATCAAAAGCTTTTTCCCTTCTATTATACTCTGATTGATTTTTGATCTTAACTATTTCCCCCCTGTTGTTTCTTGCAGCAGTCAAACAGTTGAGGTATAAATTGATTTGCCAGCATTATTAAATTTGCATTTTTCAGTGTTATTCATGATGATAATGTATTGTGGTAACTCTCATATATGCAGGATCTGACAAATCATGCAAGGGCATTGCAAGCCCAACTTACAGAACTTCATAAGAGACTGAGGTGAACATTTGGAGCTTTTGGTTGTTAATGTGTTGCCTGTTCTTTTTGGTCTTGATGGTCATATTGCTAGATTGAAATAAGACTATTGTAAATATTGAATTGAATAATGTATTGGTTACACCATTGTTTATTTCAGAAAATCTCTACTATATATCAAGTTATTTGCAAACAAATTCATTTACCTCTTCCTTCCCTTGGGTAGAGAGAAATTTATTTCTTGTTCATCATTATTGCGTCTTATCTTTTTGGAAATGTTGTTCAATGAACATCTGTAACTTTCCTCTGTGCTATAGCTGACTTTAGTACTGAATGGATAAAATGTAGACAAATTGGCTCGTCTTGAGGGATGATCTGATTTTGTGAACACTAAACAGAATCTGGGAAAATGATAGAAAATTGACTATACAATTTGTATGAAACTATGTGTTTGTCACTGAGAGATATGCAAATTTGGGATCATATGACATGAAAGCTGGTTTTGCCCCTTCAGTTTTTGGAGTAATCCAGAGAAGGTTGAGAATCTAGAACAGCTGAGGCAGATGGAAGACATGCTTAAGGAATCAATTAGTCGAACACGTATGCACAAGGTATCACTTTGTTTTTCATGTTACAGGAGTTGACCAATAAATGTTAACATTTGTACAGTGAAAGAACAATTATGGGTTCTGCTTATTTTCAAACCATAAAAGAGTGATGGTTATAAAAGATATTGTTTTATTGGATAACTTATATTGCTTCTTGTTACCTTGGGGACTTGACCAATGTCTCAAACCACCTAGGATTGTTGAGCCAGAGGGTGACAGCTTATTTGCAATCGCAGCTCCTTATGGGTAGCTTGAATTGATACTAATATGCTGGATACTTCTATTGTCAGGAAAACCTTGGAAAACATCAACTAGCTTCGCTGAATTGCACAGCGCAGGTAATGCACACAATATCTTTTGCTCAATGCCTCTCTAACATATAGCAAAAACTTACAACGACTTCTGTTGCATCACAGTTTCAAAATGGGATGCCTTCACCATTAATTGTGGGTGGTGTGCAAGAAACTCGACCTTTACCTTGGATTTTGAATAGTGGCAATCAACATTTGATGTTGCCCAACGAGGCAAACTTTCTTCCACATAGGTAGTCTACTGCTTCTATGAACAACCAGTGCCTGAGATGTGATTTTATGTATCCTATTATTCTTAGTGACAACAGACATGTTTTTTTCTCAGTGGATCTAATTTTGGTTTTACTCTTGCTTTTACAGAGATGTGGAATGCTCTACGAATGCCTCTGTAGCACGATTTACTAGTTACTTTGGTAATGGTCCTAGCACTAGTAATAGCACTGCTAAACAATCTGAGGTTGGTGATCCAGGACAACAACTTGATAATATGAGGCAAATGCCTGCAATGGAAGGAGGTTGTGGCTTGAATGAGTATGACATAAATGCTTGTTTAAGTACAGAACTTGGTGATCAGTATACGTATCCATCATACTGTAGTTCTAATCTGCCAGATGATAAAAAATTGATGTCTGGTTTGGAAATGAACCTACCAACAAATCCAGTGGATTATCAAGCAAGTAGCAGCTTTGAACTGCCTCAATCTTTGTATGGAGATGAACATCCTTCATGGCTTTCATCATCTGGGCCTAGCAGCATTGCTGTATACAACGAGAATACTTACCAGCAGGTAAGCTGTTTGCTCTGTTTTCATAATTGAGAAATATCTCATATTTGTGGTCATCATTTATGGTCTTAATGAGGCATTTTGGATTTGTTGAATGCTTGCTTTTGTTCTCTTGCAGCAACCAAATATGCAATTGTAGCTGGGAAATTCATGGAAGAGAGTTACAGGTCTCAGACACCATCCAGATGAAGATAAACATCAAGAGGTATCTAAGAGATATTTCTATGTTCATTGAGGCTTAGTTTTTGAACATGTATATAAATATTGTAACAAGATATATAGGATTATAGTTCATCTGTATATGAACTCCTTTAGTTCTTTGGTTCCCTCAGAGCATCCACATTGTAAATTATTTCTTATAGAAAATGGAAGCAACATGATGTCTTGAGCTTCTTAGGAAAAATGAATTTTGACAGTTGCGCAGTGAATTGTAATGAGAATGATAATAATAATATAAAGCCATATTGCCATGGTTGTTCCTGTACACCGGTGAAACCTTGTCTACATTGATGCTCACTCACTTGTTCATCACTCAAAAGCCATATCCCATCATTGTTACAAAGCAAATGAAAACAGGTTTTTCCATTTCTTCTTGCTTTTGATAGATCTGTCACTTAAATGTTTGGACAATGGTGTTGTGCCATGGGTCTGAAAGATGCTGCAGTAGGTTGTCAAAAGGTCCTTTGCCAGTCACATTGTGTTGAACCACAAATCCCAGGAATGCCAACATTGCCAGTCTCCCTGCATACATATATACAGATCATATAAGTCAGTCACAACCCCAGAAAAACACTCTGATCAGAACTCAAGCTTTAAGTACTTTCTCGTAAACTTACCGTTGGCGATTTCCTTCTCCTTGGCCTCCTCGGTTGGCGCAAAGTTAAGAGGGTTGAAGATACCTCCAGGGTATCCTACCTCATTTGGAGGCAAGCTGTATTGCTTAAAGATGGGGTCTTGGTTCACACTTCCTGGGTTCTTGATGTCTTGCCATCTTCTGATCTCGACATAGTGGAACAGAATGAACTCGATCACGAAGAGGGTAGACGAAGATGCAAAGTACTCTTGTTTCCCAGCATCGTACCACTTGGGAACGTTAAGGATTCCAATGCTTGTCAAGACTTCAGGCAATAGCATACCAGCTACACCCAACATTGCCCAGCGACCGTTCACAAGCTCAGCTTGAACAAACCACTTCAGGTTCTCTGGGTCCTCAGCAAGTGCCAAAGGATCAAATCCATTGTCACCAGGAAGACTGACCGCACAAAAACACACCAAGACATAACATTAATGAATATGTGTCACAAATTATGAATGACATATAGTTAACTTTGGAGCCTATCTAGTTTGAGCATGTTTAAGTAAGTACCTGCCAGTTAAGTAAGCTGGTGATGGCAAGCCCGGTAGCCACTGACCCTTCTTGGCCTCAACTTTAAAAGAAGCAGATGTCACAGGCCTAAAAGCCACTTCCCTAGTTAACTTGCCGGAGGAGGCGGAGCCGGTAAGGAACCTCGATTTTGTGATTTGTGGCCGGTAGACGGCGGAGGCCTGAGTTGTGACTGTTGCCATATTTTCTCTACCTGAATTTGAGTATGGGAAATGGTTCTTTCAGGTAGAGTAGGGATAGGAGGTAGTGTAGCTAGATGAACTTGTACAATATGTAATGTGGGGATGCATGGCTTTTTATTATCAATGAGTCAATGACAGTGTTGTGGTGGTGGTTCTTTGCTGAAACTCGACCGTTGGATTGCCTGATTTTTTAGATTCGACGGTGAGAATGTGGTTGTGGGGTTTGGATTGGCCAATGGAAATCTATGTGCCTTATCATTTTATCTTAGGGTTGTATCCACAAATCTATTAACTTGTTTCTGTAGGTAGAAATAGATGTTGCGGGGTCCTCTTTTTCCACGTGGGTTAAGAACTGAACTGGAATTGGATATGAAGATTAGAATCTCATTCCACGTGGAATCTCATGAGTCCTATCATTGCATGACAAGTGTGTGGCTCCTTCCCGTCGGCAACCACGTCGACGCCACCGTAGACTGGATAATGACCAGTGTCTTCGGCTTTAGTTTGTTAACGAAGGTTGCTTTTATATCAGCACATTCAATTCCATGGAAGAGGCAGAACAGAGGTTGTATGTAATATCGTTTAGGAAACCCATAAGAGGTACTATAGTTCTGGCGCCATAGTATTCCTAACATTCATATATAGAGCATCATTGTATATATAGATACTTGTTTATTCTAGTCACTCGATCTCTAAATGTCAAAACCATATGCATGAACCTACGATAATGGCGAATTACACAGCTCAAAGCTAGAGATGGAGGGTCGATCCTACGTGTTTACAATGACAATGGAAATCTTCGAAACATAGAGGAAGATCGAGGTGGAGAACGTACATGATGCATTAATTTGAAACCTGTTGTGTTATCACTAGTACAAAATAAAACTGTGTTTCAGATGATTAGCGAATTTCTTATCAAGTATATATACAAGCAAAAATCTGTTTATGAAATAAGCACCACATATAAACGAAATGGGTGATGACCGATGAGTTTATTGCCCGGCTATAAGCTTTGTGATTTATTTATTTATTTACAATCTTGTATGAGGTACATCGTATAGTGTAAAACAGAAGCAGGAAAAGACCCTTGCGACGGCTCCAATAATCTCGGAGCGGTCGGATCGCCTAGCATTTGCTAGAGTTTTGGACGACGGCCTTGGGCGTCATCATCGTGTTGAGTTTGTTGCAAAGTGACGGTAGGGTGGCTACTCGAGATGGCGGTGCTGTTTTAGGAGATGGACGAAATAGAGAGAAAATGATGGTGGAGGAGAGTCTTGATGGGGCTTCTACTTTGCTTTGGATGCCGGTGGGAGTTGACGGAGGGGCAAGAGCGGTTGGATGTCAGCCAGATGATGGTACCACGAGCATTGCTACGACGGATGACAGATGCAAGGGAGGCGGACGGGGATGGGACCATTCAGAGACCACCGAGAGTAAGGCTACGGAACATAGCGATGGGAGGAGCATACGATCAGGCCGGCGAAAAGATGGGAATGACGGCGAAGGTGACGATTTGGTGACGCGAGGCAGCATGGACGATGCCGAACCGAAATAGAAAATGATCAAGGATGACATTGGTTGACCCTCCCTCAAGGTCAAAGTTGTTAAGCTGGGCCTAGGGCTAATTGTGGACCCTTGGGCATGTGGATCTGGCTTAGTATAACTACTGGCCCTTTGTTGAATAGTGTTGATTCCTGGATCTGTTGGGCCACTTTGACTTGGTGCGTTGGAGGGTCAATCACAATACACTTTTGGTTCCGTATTTGGGAACCGGACATCGTCCATGAGAGTTTTCAGTGTAACCCCACGCGTCAAAATTTGGTCTCACGAAAAATTGTGCAGGCCGATGAGCGGTCTTTCATAAAGTCATAATTTTAGGGTGTATAGCTAGATAGAATGTAGGGGCCTGGATTTTTTGTAGCAATTTTCTTACGTCTACTCTGTCTAGTTATGTGATGGTAAGTCTGTGTTGAGCATGTAATAATTTATATTACTTTAAGGAGTTCTTTCTATTGTGTCGATGACTCGGCGTTCTTCTTGTAATCTTTCAGCTCAATCAATTCTATCGCTTGTCTTTAAAAAAAATTGAGCTCATATGAGAAAATTGTTCAACTAAGTCGACAATTGATTGTTTTGATGAAGTATAGTTGAGTATTAAGGGGGTATATATATGTATGTGTGTATATATCAACTTCAAAATATCTGTATTCATCATTTCATCTACATTGTTAAGTACATATATAAGACGACGAAGACAATCACATGATAATTAAGTAAGGTATAACATGATTGATTTAAGACGACCAAGACAATCACATGCATATGCATATGGTAAGGAAATAGAGTCCTCCATCCAATAACAATTCTAGTTCTACTGCTCAAAATTCTACGACCATTCTTTACGGTACGCCTGGGGCAACCTCAACACACTCTGTTTTCTTCATAAGAGGAGCACGTGTTAGGCCAACAGAGGTAGAGATAATTTTGTGTTGGGTTCTTGAGTGAACATCAGAATAAATGCACCCATTATTCAAGTAATTGCTTACTATTGCTCAAGTAATTGCACGACTATTAGAGTAAATGCACCAATTATTTGAGTAATTGTTCAAATAATTTACCAAATTGTTTAAGCAGTTTGAAATCACCAAATTGCTTGAACAAGAGCAAAACAGAATTTAGCAGTTCATAAACTGCTTGAGCAGTTACTATTCAGTGACCGAATGAGGGCGTAACACGTGTCATCTCCGGTTAATGATATCGACAAAATAATTGAAACCAATTGTCGGTGAGATTTCCGACCAATAAGGATGTGACACGTGTCATCTCCGGATAACGATATCGACGAAATAATTGAAGCCGATTGTCGGTGAAATTTTTGACCAATGAAGATGTGACACGTGTCATCTCTGGATAACGATGTCGACGAAATAACTAAAGCGATTGTAGGTGAGAATTTGCTATAAAACTATCATCCCTCTCGTTGCCAATCTCGAATCTGTTTATATTCATAAGGAAGCTTCAAAAGGATCTGGTGAAGCACAACTGGATGATTGAGACTAGAGAAAGACTATAATTATGTGTGTTTAAATTTTTACTATGTGTGGTTCAATTTCATTAAGTGTGTTTCAAATTCAGTATGTGTGTTTCAATTTCTAAAAGTGTGTAATAAATATGATGTGTTTCAATTTTAATTGTTAGATTATGCCTTGAATCAGATTTGTATGCCGGGGGGGTCTCGCTGATTAGTTTTTCTGTCGTTGGATCAGATTTTGGGTTCAAAATCAACGGTCCAGATCAACTGGCCCATTAGTTTTTTTTTCCAACTGGTGCGCCACGTGTCGTCCTCTAATTATCACGTAATTTTTTTATATTTTACTTATTACCGGCGCTTGTATTACACGCGCCTGAGTTAAAAAAAATTAAAACATCTGACATCACCCACGTGAGTGTGGGATCCACCAGCTGATCGAGCTTCAGCCCAACCCAGAACAGCTCAAGCTCGTTGACCGGTGATCTGCTCGTTGACCGAAAAACATCTTGCTTGAGCAGCTCCAGCAGGTCCCTCCACTTGCTCAAGTAGCCGATCAATTTTCAGCACCTCCGCTTGCTCAAACAGCAGACCGATTTTCAACACGGATGCTCTTATTGAAATGTAAAGCATCGATTATTTTCATCACTTGACAAAGTCAACTTTTAATCATAACCTGCACAACTGAATTATAATTAAATCTGACAAAATAGCTCTTCACCCATCGATAGCTCGGTAAACTTGATCATGCATGTTGAATGGCGCAACTATCCAAGCCTACATAAATACACAATATTGATGTTTCATGTGTAAGTGGTATCTAAAATTATATATATATATAATATTAATAATGTTGAACTAGCAATGCCTACATCATAATAGAATTCATTTGCATATCATATAAACTATAGTCCAAAAACCTATTCAAATTATAGTCAGTAGTAGTAGAGCATGTGAGATGAAAACCCAAAAGATATAAATAGCTCAAATCCACGTTTTGTTTCACCAATGCCCTCTTCTCTCTTCTAATACTCTTTTCTTTTTCCTTTTTATGGGAAATTTTAAACAAACAGACTTGTTCACAACGTGGAGTGTCCCATGCGGCGAGGGAGGGGAGTGGTGCCGACATAGTTAAAACTGTAGAGAGTTCTCTCAGCAGTATTGCTCAGTCTATTTCACTGTGGTCTATTCCTACTGATCTTCGATGTTTTGTTTGTTTTTTTTCTGAACAATGAAAGTGAAGAGAGAAGAGAAGAATATAAGACTTGCTGTGTAATGGGTTCTTAACCAATACATAACAATCTGCCTCGTAAAGCATCAATAATATATGCAAAAATGGTACAAAAGATAATGACTTGTCATGTCTTTGATGGAAGAAGTTATGACTTGTGCATTGTTTTCTTTTCTTTTTTATCAGTATAGTTATGAATATCGATTTTCTTTTTATGTATAATGTTAGAATATTATCAGTTTATTTTTTTTATGTACTATGTCGAGTTTGATTTATAACTACTTTTTCAATAAATAAAAGGCAAAATTACAGGAAACTGCCGCTAACTAACCCTCCATCTCCACAGGTAGTGTTGCTTCCCCACTCACTTTCTTACATTGATAGTTGTTTTCCAAACATGAGAATTCATCTGTCCAGAGAGTGCATAATAGTGATAACATGCATCAAGTATGAAACTGCTACATACTTGATCTTAAAAGATCTCTTGGAAGGTTGTTGGTTCACTAAAGGATCAATTAATCTCTTGCCTTTAACTGCAATGCAAGGTGAAACAGGTGGTATAGTGGTTTATTATTTTCTAAATATCCTTTGGTTAGAGAGCTCTTGTAGGAAAAACTAAATAAATTATAACAAATATTAATTATTTAATTAGTAAAATGTAAATACATGAACGAAGAACAAATTATGGGAAAAAAAGATAAAGTAAGTTGAGTCACATGTATTACAAGCTCTCCTTAAGAACTTTTACGCCTCTCACAAGCTTGTATGACGTTGTTCTCCTAGAATAAAACAATTTCAAAGTTCTGTACCGCAGCACAAGAACTTCTCGTCGAATTGAAGAGTACCTTACTCTATCACCAAAACTGAACTCGCTTAAAAGGGATATAAGAGATCAGAAGAAATGATTGTTTTCTGATGGGATGAGAAATGAGGATGATGAAGCATTTATTTATACACGTAGGAAAATAGTTGGTCATTATAGCTGACCACTATATGGTCGCGAGATACACCTCCCATTAATCTATACATAAATTTGGCAAATAAACACCATAAAACCGGTCAATAATAGGTGAAAAACCCACCATTAACTGGCCAATAACAGGTGTGTAACCGGAGAAGCTGAAATGTCAAAAGTCTTTGAAGAAAGTGAAAGGTCAAGCCAGGTTTTTCTGAGTGCAAAATGAAACTTGTACGACCCGGCTCAAATCGGAGCGACATTCGTGTCCGCATGACGTTAGCACACGCAAGTTCATATCGCAAGCCCAGTGCAACCAAGATTTGAAAATCCATAAGTCCTTCGAGTCTCGAAAGATGTGAAATATATATCAACCATTTTTGTGATCGATATCCTATTATATATATATATATATATATCAAGCAATGATTCAACAAAATTGCCTTAGATACCTTACACGGCTAACCAGATCGATCTGAATAACAATACCATCTAATACTTGTGAACAACCATATAATCAAAATAACAACTCTCACACAATATATACATATATCATCATCACTTGCAATTTGAAAAAAAAACAACAAACATAGCATAAATCTCCACATAGCATAAATCTAAAAATCAACAAACATAGCATAAAAATCACAAAAATAACATGGATAAAAATAGGACAGAAATTGAAGTTTGTTGTTATACAGTAGAAGTTAATCTGCAAAAACAGAGCATAAATCTAAGAGAACAAAAGGTAGCACAATATAGCAAGACTTGATTTCATTGATTCTGGGTATGAAAAGCGAGTACAAAAAAGAGGTTTTACATGATAAACCTAAATTCTCAAGATCACAGACAATAGTTTGTTTCCTTAAACCACTACTCACTCTACAGAAGAAGATACTTAAACCCAAAGAGATTTTCATCATCAGTTGCTAGACTCTACCAAACCAAATCAAACCCAATGAGACAGTCCCAAAAAACCTAATTTAGATTTACATGTTAACTACACACTTATTTGACTTAAAATAACTACGTACCAAGTTCCCCTAGACTCCTAAGCTTCACCGGCCACCACCATCATGTCCCCTAGTGTGGCCACCAACCTGACCAGTCCCACCACCACCACCCCTGTGACCATGCCAATAATAGTATGCCCTAACAACCTCACCCCCAACGGCTATTACCCCTCCCGCAACATCAATATCTTACCCATGTCAAACTCCTCCTCGAGCTCCTTGAGAATCTCCTTAATCTGCTTGAGTACCTTCTTGACCTTGACCACACTGATGGCGTAATGTACGGAATCATTGGGAGGATTTTCTAAGAAAGAAATGGTGAGAGGTTCGTCATACATGGGGAGAGATCTTTGGGAGAAGATTAGACCCCATTCTCCCAGTGATCTCTCACCATGTCGGATGTCGAACTTCATCTCATCTCATCTCGAGTGTGAATTACCACATATTTTTCTCTTTTGTAATTGTATTAGGTAATGAAATACTTCTAGTTGAATCAAAGATAAATTTGATTTTTTTATTTATCGAAAATGTATGTTAAGAGTTTTTTTGCACCAATGATACTTGAACTTGTGTGCCCAACGAAATTTGGTGTCTAAACTCTTAATGTTATCAATGTAATACCTGAACTTATAAATGTTATAAATATGGTGCTTGAATTTGATATTTGGTAATAAAAAAAAAACTAACCCTCCATCTGCCAAATCAAAATAGAAAGCAGAGCGCGTAGATGTAGGCAGCGCAGAAGACTACATCATACAAGAGCTAGTTTTGTTTATAAGTACTTGATTTATAAGTTTGTATTTAGCTTGTGATTAACAACTCAAACATAAATATTGGTGTACCTATAGTTTAGATTTGTTCTTGTAGATACGAAAAAAAAAACATGAGAATAGATTGGTTTAGATCAAAGAGTAAAATATCGAATATCGAAGATATATCAACTGTCCAAAATACGGATATTTCGACGAAAATATCGATGAAATATCAATTCAATAAAAAATCGACGGAAATTGAGATAAATACATGAAATTTTTTATTTGAACTTTATGAGATTCTTATATGATTAATATGTATTTTGAAACTTGTAAATTGTGTTTTGTTGATTACTTACAGAGTTTATTTGATTGAGTTTTTGAGTTATTAGCGTGGAGGATTTTGTGCTTTTGATTTAGTGCGATCAATATATATAAAATCAAAATATCGGATAAATTTGAAAATGTCGAGGATTTCGGCGATATATCGGAAAATATCGAATATTTCGAGAAATATCAGACAAAAGATATTGATATGGAGAATTAATATCGGGAAGTCCAAAACACGGAAATATCACGAAAATATCGAAGATATTATGGATATTTCATTCCTTGGTTTAGATACATTTATGACATTATATATTTTTTATATTCGTCATTTTTTTATTTTTAGTAAAATACCATTTTCGATTATCGCTCTGGTCATTTTTTTTATTTTCAGTAAAACACCATTTTCAATTATCGCTCTTGTCATTTTTTTTATTTTCAGTAGAACACCATTTTCAATTATCGCTCAGGTCTCGATTCTCAATTTTGGCAATGAACTAAAGTAGTAAAGAATATATGAGCTAGCTAATGCTTCTGAAAATGCAATTGGCATGGTCCTGCCTTCTTTTGTACTTACTTTTTAAAAGGATTTGTTACTTGCTTTTCTCAATCATTTGGGATGTTAACGCTTTAAGGCTCACAATATGTTTACTTAATCAGTATATGTATGGTAAAATTTTAGCTGGAATTGGCTAGCTCCTACATCAGCTAACTTAATTTACTTCATTGTCAATACCAACCTCTCATAACAGTGTATAGATATAGGTAGCTAATTAATCTATCTCGTTTGTGTGACACACAAATTCAAACTCAAGTTTTGTTGTGTATATAAATAGAAAATTGTGATAATTAATTTAACGGTTTTCATTAAATAACTTATGAAACAATAATTTCTTCTCTTGAATAATTTGAAACATCCAAAGAACTTTACCGATCAAAGAAAAACAAAATATCAATTACTTTTACGAGGGTGAAATTCGTGTTTTGACACCCCATTTTATCTGATTCGGTCAATCTGATAAATGTTGCTAGAAAGAATCACACCCATTTTGTATGTACGCGTAGTGATTGTTTGGTAACCGGAGGTAATTATCTCCCTTAATTTGCATCCTTCCTACTGGAACAATGTAGTGAGATTGATCTCAACGTCATGCAAGATGTAAATCTTTGTCGAAACGTTCTCTCTTTTTTCAAAATAAAAATGCAACATATCAACAAACAGAAATGCATATGATCATATAATTCCTAAGTTTCTCAAGACTTGAGTGACTTTGTATCCAAATTTTTTTTGGTAATTCGCTCCCTAAGTTTTCCTTTTTGTCAATTTTATGTTCAATCTTCATTCTTTAATTTGATTTTGGAAGAAAGACTATAGCTTGATGCCATGATCTATGTATATAAGTAAAGCCAAGTTTTGTTGTGACTATAACTTCTGCAGCTCTGCCATCGTCCTTTGCTGTTTTAGATTTCACTGAGTTAGCCGTAAGGTTTTAGTATTC
Source organism: Geum urbanum (assembly GCA_946800695.1). Taxonomy (NCBI): domain Eukaryota; kingdom Viridiplantae; phylum Streptophyta; class Magnoliopsida; order Rosales; family Rosaceae; genus Geum; species Geum urbanum. Next base: position 48,405,380 of record OX327012.1, on the reverse strand, counting down.
TGCTGCTCCTAAGTCCTAACTTCTATGCACTTTCCTCCTCTCTGCCACCCTCTTAGACTCAGACCCTCTCCTCTTCATTTTGACTTGCATTTCTTCTTCACTAAAGAAGAGATGAAGCTAAAGTTGGAGTACGTTGCTGCTAAAAGAAAGGAGTAGAAGCTGAAGTCAAGTAGTAGTAGTATTTAGGTTTATGATTAACTTTTAGAGTATCTAGTTAGGAAACTCCTTAGAGTATCTAGATTATGTCTTTTAATCGGTCAAAAATCAGTTAGTTGACGAAAGTGTCTTTCTTTTGTGATTAACAACTCATGTTGCAAGCCATATGATGGTGGAGGTTCAGCTGCAACTCAACGTCAATTTCAGAACATTATAGAGATCCTATATTTATATGCAATCTTGCTTATCTTGATGGGATAATTCTACAATATTTTATCACATGAACATACATTAAAATTTTAAAATATTTGGAGTGATTGATATATTTAATAAACATAACGGTCACTACCGGAAAAAACACTATATTCGACGAGATATGGAAAACTATAACCGACGAGATAAAAATCTCGTCGGATATAGTGAAAAAATATTTTTTTTTTTAAATTTTTTTTAGAAATCTCGTCGGTTATAGTACTATATCCGACGAGAATGGCTAAAAACCTCGTCGGATATAGTATTACCGACCGACTTTAGCCAGCTGACTTTAGCCAACTAAAGTCAGACGACCTCGTCGGTTATAGTCAGTTGGCTAAAGTCGGTCGGTAATACTATATCCGACGAGGTTTTTACCCATTCTCGTCGGATATAGTACTATAACCGACGAGATTTCTAAAAAAAATTAAAAAAAAAATTATTTTTTCACTATATCTGACGAGATTTTTATCTCGTCGGTTATAGTTTTCCATATCTCGTCGGATATAGTGTTTTTTCCGGTAGTGGGTTATGAATAAACATAACCTAATAAATTGCTTACCCCTTATTTCTTTATATATATAAAAAATACATTCCCAACAATTAGAATAAGGGTAATGCTAGAGGGCCTCAATGAGGCCATGAGGTGTAGGGCTCAATCTGATGTTGCATGTCATGTCACGTATGTAATTGATTTATTTGTTAATTAATGAGAAAATATTTAACCTACAAATTCAATCATACCCTTTTAAATATTTAATTAAATTTGTAGACTATAATTAATCAAAACAAAAATCTAATATCATCACATTAATAATTAAACCCTAAACCCTTTAAATAAAATCCTAAATTGACCTTAAACCCTAAACCCCAATCCCTAAACCCTAGCCTAAACTCTAAACACCGATCTCCACAATCTAAACCCTAAACTCCAAACATAAAAACTTCAAGGTTTGATTTGTATTAAGTTAAACTAATATGTGTTAAGACCATAATTATGTGCCTATTACGCTCCTAACTTTATGTTTATAGCTTGTTTTCTATGAATAAAACATTTATTCTTATGACGTTTCCTGTTCTTGCTAAAAAATGTGGAGTTGGCTTGGAAATGCATTAAATATTAATAATTAGATACTTATTGGAAAAGACTTATACATTTCTGAGGTCACGAGAGAATTTGGAGCAATTTTGGAAAAAAGACGAAATAGCTTCACCGGAAGTCATTGGAAGTTGCCCGAAACCTGCCAGAATTTTCCACAGCCGGCCCAAACACATGGAGTCTAGCCCAATGGAGGCCTATTCAGCCTATTTATGCTTACAAATCTTATTTGGAGAGAAAGAGAATAAGTTGGACCACATGATGTCACTAATTTGGAGCTTAGCCTTCCATAGCCTAAAATAGTAGATCATGATCTCCCTAATTCAAAGCTAACCCTAAGATATTCCACCTCCTCTTTTATTATCTTCCTAGGGTCAAAATAGAACCTTCAAACTCAGCCAAATTCGAGTTCCCCTTTCACCCACATACAACACACTTCATTTCACTCATTTTCCAAGTTTTGAGCCATTTTTCTCTCTAGCTTCTCTCTAGGGTTCTTAGTTGAGTTCTCTAGAGAGAAGCTAGATTTATCTTTCAATATTCCTCCATTTTCTCATCTACAAGCTTAAAGACACTTTAGAGCAAAGAATGTGAAATTAGAAGCAAGGGTAGACTTGAAGAAGCTTGGCTTGCTTTAGGGAGATTCCTTATTTATTTCTTCATCCTACTTACTCTAGTGATGTATTTAAACTTGCTTTTAATTATGTGTAGTGAGTAGTTCCATTTGGGAGGCTAGTGTTATAACCCTAGCCATGTGATGAACAAATGATGTCTTTGATTATGTATGACTTTTGGTTTTAGTGTATGCTATGTGATTGTGTGTTATGAATGAGCTATGTATGTGTTTGTGAATGTTTATTGTGCTTGAGTTTCATGGCTAGTTTTTTATATGCATGTGTTGACCCCCCTAGCTAAGTTGATGTATGTGTAAAGAGAAAATGGCATTTAAATGCATTAGCTACTCACTTAAGATTAGATGAGCATGTAAACATGATTAGGGTATTTTCTAAGAGGTTTACCTTGAGACTTAGTTCCCTTAGAACCTATCATGGACTAGGTCTCCTTTGAGTCTCAATAGACTTTAGGAACTCTAGTCAAGCACACATTAAATCAAAAAGGTTATTGTGTCAAATCGTAGAATCTCTTGGCTCGTAACTCGCTAGGTGCGAGTTAAGGGATTCACCTAGACTTCCTCTCGGATTCTCCAATAGAGATTCGAGAAGGAGAATCTTCCACATTTAGCACATAGTATGTTTGTTTGCTTCATTCACGTGACATATGGTTAAGACGTAAGCCCGACATAGCTTAAGCCTTGATCCCGATTCCCCAAATTTCTCAATGTTGAGCCTAAGTCGCTTATAGTCCAAAATGACTTAAGAGCTTGGGTTCAAAGTCAAACGTAACATGAAAGGTTACGATTTAGACATTAAGTTATGTGAACGGACTTTAATCCAATACATAAATCAGGACATTGTTTGATGTATCATATGGTTAGCGGGACTTTCCTAGCTGACCATCTTTTCTTGTATTGAATTTGTTTACTATTTTCGTGCGCTTTGTAGTGTAATCATCAATCAATCAAACTTCATTAATCACTCACCGTAATTCTATCATCTCTTACAATGTCAGGTCTCCAAAGGATTTAGCTGTGTGAGATTCATTTCCACCTTTTATTTTAGTCTTGTGTCAAGTTGTGTCTAGTTAGTCGTAGTCTTTATGCTAAACATTATGAGCTAGGGAATCTAAATGCTTAATCATCTTAGGTACGACACTTGAATTCCTACATTTATACTAAAACTTGACTTCGTGCACTTGCGAGTGAAGAACTCTTTGTACTTATGAGTTAGTCCATAGTTCATAAGTTTAAGGGGTACAAAATCTTCAACAACGTGGTGTAGTCGTCAACCCTAAACAACAAAATAATAATCTAAACCTCAACATAAACGATAAACCTTAAACCTTAAATATTAATCTATCATCTCGAAAATCGTCCAAATCTAATCTAGATGAAGATGAAGTATGTGCATTACTATCAGTTGATATATTTTCAACAAGCTGTTATCTACTAACTCTACTTAATTATATACTTATTATTGTGCTATATGAACATTTGATCGAGCACTCCTCTATATAAAAATAATTTTTTCACTAACTCTACGTACTAATTAACATGATTATCGTGCCATGCACGTAAACATATATAATCGAGCACTCTTTTTCAATCAAATTAAGAACGTACTAGATAGTTAGTCAATCACAAAAGTAACTTTCTCACTTGTGTTTAAGCTTTGATTTGAAACAAATAAATTGATTGTTTCAAATCAATCATACTACGTTTTATGTTAATATCAAGTAAAAAATCATGAAAGTTTCTATTTTAGAATAATTTAATATATTTACAATTAAATAATATGATTTTGATTATAATTCGACTATGGTCAAAATATTGAACACAACAATTCGAGTTCAAAGATCATCCTCTGTATTTCGAAGATATATGTTGTCATTATAAACACATACGTAGGATTGATCCTCCATCTCTAAACGATTTTACAATTCTATATCTAACCGTTGATTTTTCTTAAAATTTTCATCAAACTATACTGAAATAATCATAAACGTTCACCCAAAAAATCAATTGTATCGCAATAGATTCTCTATCCCAATTACTAATAAAAAAACAGAGGCAAAGTATAGACTAGGAAATACTCTAACAAAACCAACGATCTAACAATTTATTATAATTCAATATACTTTAATCAAAATATTGAGTAAATCATGTAAAAAATCAAGAAAGGAAAGTGGATTAAGTTTCCTTGTATAATCATGATATACCTTTTTTTTTAGTACATTTAATTTTGTATGGCATAAATTAAAGTTTGTATTTGAATCAACATTAATTAGATTTTTTTTCTATAAACATTAATTAATTTCCTTGTAGAGTCATTGTTATACAAGGAATTGTTCTGAATAACTTTTAAACTTTTAAATATAAAAAATTAACAACCGGTAGATATAAAGGGTATCTGATTTCAGTTTTATGTTTAGTATATGATTTTATTTTTGTATTTGGCATAAAAAATCAAATCCAATTAGAGTGAAATTTGGTGTATGCGTTCATTATTGTTTCAATAATATTAGAAAATTGTTATACTTTCCAATTTTATGTTACAATTCATTATCGTATACATATCTAGGATAGAAAATCTATTATGATTTCTTCCAATTTTTGTGCATCTATTTATGAGCATATCAGTAAGTTTTCTTCAAAATTTCATGGAATTCTAATGGTTAGTTCATCATAAAATAAATTTTTAGATCGTTGGTTTTGTTAGAGTATTTCCCTAGTCTGTACTTTGCCTCTGTTTTTTATTAGTAATTGGGATAGAGAATCTATTGTGATACAATTGATTTTTTGGGTGAATGTTTATGATTATTTCAGTATAGTTTGATGAAAATTTTAAGAAAATTCAACGGTTCGATATAGAATTGTAAAATCGTTTAGAGATGGAGGATCAATCCTACGTACGTGTTTATAATGACAACATATATCTTCGAAATACAGAGGATGATCTTTGAACTCGAATTGTTGTGTTCAATTACCATTAGTACGGAATAAAATTGTGTTTCATATTATTAGCAAATTTCTTATCAAATATATATACAAGCAAGATTATGTTTATGAAATAAAGCATTGCATGTAAATGAAATGAGCTTGATGAGTTCATTGGCCAGCCATGAGTTTTGTGAGTTTATGTATGTAACTTAACCAAATTGATCGAGTTTATTGCATCGTTAGAATTTCTTGAATATTTGTAAACGCATCAAATTGTGTGACTTCTTTCGTAGATTAATTTCATGCATTAATTAGTTGATTTTTCTGGGCCAGAGCTCACAAGAAAAGACTAATAGCAATATAATTTTCCATTAAGCTGTTTTTGCTAAACGTACTTCCTTATTTAGCTGATAACTTTATGTGCAAGAAAATAAAAATAATTTTCTTGATTTGCAAAAGTACACAATTTTGATGTGGCTATATATATTGGTGTATATATTCCTTCATCTTAAATATAAATATTGGAGTATAATTTTATCGTTGTAGATTGACGATATGGATAAATTTGGGTTTATAGAGATTTACAGTCATGTTCTGGTGGGTAGTGATTTATATGGTCAGTTGTGGTCAATTATCGTTGAATCTCCAATAGATAATATTAAATTATCTTTTAACTATTTTTCAATTTCCTACCACTAGATACAGATCTAACGGTAGTTGATCACAAATGACCGCTGAACTTACTGACCGTCAAAACATGACTCATAGAGCTGTCTATCATTGAAGTATCTTCGCTTACGGTTTTCGTCAAACTAACCTCGTGCGAAACTAATAAGCTAGGGCAACTAAGAAGGCTTAATAAAAATGTGGAAAAACTGATCAATGATGAGTATGTGCATGAAGTATCTTGTGGTTAGCTAGTTATAATCTTATACTTCAACAGACTATTACAGGATGGTTATAAAAATAGGTGTTTAACACTATTTTAATTAATCATTTTGAGACAGTTAAACTAACATATTTATTTGTTCAAATTAGGGGATCTTCTTAGGTACCAAGGGGTATACTATACCCTTATTTACCACTTGAGAACTAAAATTTTGAACATGAATTTATAACATTTAGGAAAAATATTATCATAATGACCACATATTTTTATAATTATTTATGATATTTACAACTAACTGAATCAAATTTACAACTTTGAGAACAATTCGTTCAAAAATTGTAACTGGGTTTCTAAATTGAGTAATTACCTCAAATACAACTAAATAACACAAATAATTTATTACTTAGATTACTATACAAGATATCCAGCTGTCCTAGAATGGTACATCTGTCACACCCTGACCCAGATTTTTTTCAAAAATTGATTTGGTTTGAATTTTTTTCTTTTCCAAATCAAGGTGTGATCAGCCTTTAAATATCAAAGATAGAACCACCCTTGATAGTGTAAGACTGAGAGGCAGGATCAAGAGTAAAACTAATGTCTTTATTGAAAGGAAGAACAGATTACAAAAGAAAGACATCAGTTTTACTCTTGATCCTACTTCTCAGTCTTACACTATCAAGGGTGGTTATATCTTTGATATTTAAAGACTGGTCACACCTTGACTTGGAAAAAAAAAATTCAAACAATATCAGTTTTTGAAAAAAATCTGGGTCAGGGTGTGACAAAGTGGTACCGGAGCCATGTTATATAAAATTTCAGTAGAAGCTGACCTAGCAAATAAGGGAAAAGGATTAGAAGATAGAACATGTCTTTCCTTCTTAGTATGGGTCTTTTCTTTTAGATATGTGTGCCTGATTGATTGTTGCTGTGAAACTTTTCAGTATGCTTATTGTTTAAATTAAGTGTTGATCTTCTTAGTTTTGTAGATAGATGAATTCCAATGAAGCTTGAGATAGCTGGGGTGGTTTCAGGTTAGAACCAATTAGAGTGGTGCCCTTAAATACCAAGGCATATGCATTGTATGTCAATATTGATGCTAGAAGCATGCTGACTCTCATAGTCCAGAATGTGGTGGAAGAAAAATCAGAATTCACACCGGAGTCTCAAAGGGAGGTGGTAAAATATCGACTGCGAGCTCAGATGGACATCACTGCAGCTGCTATGGAATTGGAGGCTGATGACAATGATTTTCAGTACATTAGAAATATGGTAGTCAACCAACCTTCTGTCCTAGAACTCACTCTGCCTACAACACTGTTTGTATGGCATGAGTTGTCCGATTAATATACTTATCCACTTAAGCAGGTAATCGACACCTACCCGACCACCCCAAAGACCACCAAGGAGGCTTCAACTTCACTCACCAGACCGACCTCATCCGAGCGCACACGCGCCCGTGGGGCGCACGCTCGAATGAGCGGATCACACACCAGCAAGTGCACCAGTCCCACATCCAAGAACACAAGTGAGCCCCAAACTCAACCACATATATATGTAAGGTATTTATTACAGGTAAGATCATCACATTCGTTCCATCTTGACGAATTCACTCCACCTAAACACACGTTCGCACGTTCGCTTGACTGTTATATCCAATACATCATCTGACTTAGGCATCAGAGCGTTGAAGGCGGGCCACCCCGTCTCGACCCCTGACCGCCCGTTTGTTGTTGTATTCTTCTAACAGCCGCACGCGAAAACGCATACCCGATCACCCGAGAGAAGAGGAAGCGCCCGAAGGAAGAGTCGACCGTCGGAAGAGAGAGCCCGTACGCCCGAATGGAGAGAAGAGCGTCCGACCATCCGAACAGCCCGAGCGTTCGGACGAAGGAGAAGAGGAAGGAGTACTCGTACTTGCTTCTGCCAAATTACGTCCCCGCGCGTAATTCGGTAGAAACAAACACCACTCTTTTCTCCTCTACCTATACCCATCTCAGAGATCAATGCTGGACCAAATAGCATAGACCTTACTTTTCTAGATGAATCTGTGAATTCGGTGGATCCTCTACCAAGGGTGCATGCTCCTCCACTGAAGCATCGATACCACTGAACTCCATGGGGGAAGTCAGTAGTTGGGATTTAAGGAAGTAGTACTAGTGTAACTAATAATAACAGAGAGCTTACTTTGATGGCTTTTGTAATAGCTACAGTAGTAGCAAGTAGGTCTTAGTATTCCCTGCTTGACTGGCAGTTTTTCATTTTGTAAGACGTGAAATTTTTAATGTATGGTATGTTTATCGGTTTAATGTACGGTGTTTGACTTTGTAAAATTTACTTGCAGCAAGATTTTCTCCTAGACTGGGTTAACATTCTTAGTTTCCCTTGTTAAGCTATTGGACGCTGCTAAAGAGGGGAAAATTTGAAATAACAAACCAAAGTAATTCGGACAACTAGTCTTAGGAAATTAGCCAGCTAAAGTTTAAGAAAATCAATACGCAGTCTAAATATTTGTTTCCATTGAAGTTTTCACATATGCAACCTCTGCATACTTAAAGTTAAACAGTAGGAACCCTCTAAATGCATGTTTATATTGACAAATACCAAATAGTCTTTTAATTAAGACCATACTAGTTCTGCAGCATTTTCTTTATATACATCTATCACTCTTATTCTAGTTTTGCTTCCACAAAATAAGAAGTAATTTGCAGCATATATACCACACAAGTTCATATTTTCAGGCAAGGAGTAGATACTTACTTGTTAATAGCTACACCATTTTATACATCAAGTTGTCCCAGTAACTCGACACCAACGTTTGTTGACATACAATGCAGACCTCATATAAAAAACATAGGAACAAAAGAGAGTTAGTTGCATGTTTTCATTGTATTAAGTTGTACATGCCTCCCAAAACCCTTAAAGAAATTGATTTGCTAATAGATTGATTACCTTGGTTTTGTAGCAATTCTACCTTAGATGGCTCAAAGCTTGCCACACTGCCAAGCTCCCACGATACCCATAATGAATGATTTCTTGCATGCATCTATAGGAATCAAATCCTTTCCCAATCTAAGGTTTGACTACGGTTTTTTTTTTTTTATATAGAAATTTCAGGGAGCTAAAGAATAACTAGGAATGTTGGGTTATGAGAGATGATCAATTAATTTCAAAGGAACTGGAAGTATCGAACAAAATAGATCAAGTCAGGGACGGGTAAAAATCGAGTTTGGTAAGAACGATGAAGCATGGGTGATCAGAGAAGGAGAAAGAGAGATCATTCAGCAAAAGGATAAGAAACTAGCTACCCTTGTCAAAAAAAGAAGAAGCTAGAAACCAAAATGGGCCGCCTATATCATCTACCTATGTGTTTTTTTTAAATTATTATTGGTTTTATTGGTTGGTAATAATAGATTAATCCCTTTATATGTAGTGCATTATGTGCAAGTGTATAACCTTTTTACCGAGACCTTTTATTTTAGTACAGGTGTGATCTTAATAGCCTTTGTGACATCCTTTATGTAGTTATGCACTGAGTCTGCGATTCTCACGTATGGATTACATGTTCTTCTTTTTCTAGATTAACATAACTGCGATGGAAGGGCAACATGATGATAATGGAAACTCTGGGGTAATAGCTGCCATACAAGATATGGCCAGTGCCATAAGAGGAAACAACAACCATCAGGAAGATGCTAGAAATCGAGTTATGAGGATCCACGAAAGATTTCAGAAAGCTCAACCACCAATATTCAGAGGCACAACAGATCCAATGATAGCAGAAGAATGGCTACGACAAATGACAAGAACCATGAACAACCAATGTGTTCCTGATGATTTGAAGGTAACTGTTGCTTGTACTTACCTACAAGAACAAGCATACTACTGATGGGAATCAATTTTGAGTATTCCAGATACTGAGATTACTAATTGGTATGCATTTGAAAGGATTTTCTTGGAGAAGTATTTTCCTGGCACTATAAGAGGAATGAAAGTTCGAGAGTTTATCAATCTGCTTCAACGTGACCCGACTATAGCTGAATATCAAGCTAAATTTGAAGAGCTCATACGTTTTCATCCTACCTGATTCTAAATGAGCTTAGAAAAGTAAGACGATTTCGAGATGGTCTTCAATCTACTATCAAAGAGAGAGTATCAATCCTTAAATTAGAGAAATATGTAGATGTGGTGGATCAGACACTTATAGAAGAGCAAAATATCAATGAGACTAAGAGAATTTGGGACACTCGACAAACAAGTGGAGGACCACGAGGCAACAAACGTCCAAATTTTGGTTATTCACAACCCAAACAACAAAGGCCATTCAAAACAAGTCTTACAAGTCCCACACCCTCAATTTCGACTTCCACAGCCACAATATCGTGCTCCTTTCCGACCACCACCGCAAAATTTACAGAGGCCGCCGGTTGGTCAACAAATGCAGCGCCAAGCTGGGCCACTTGCACAGAATCCACCAAGGGCACCAGCTGGAGGAAAGAGGTTTGGGCAACTCGCTCAGGGTCTAGTCTACGCACTTGGTCAGAAGGCAAACTAAATTAATCATGATAATGCTGTAGTATAAGGTACATTCTTAGTATTTAACATCTATGCTAGAATTTTATTTGATCCTGGCGCTACACACTCGTTTATATCCATATCTTTTGCATCTATACTTAAACTAGATTATGACTTCATGAGTACCTCAGTAGTAATTGGGTCTCCCTGGGGTGGGTGTGTAGAAGTGAGTAAAGATTACCATTCCTGCATAACAGATATTTGTGATCATATACTTATTTTTGATTTGATGATAATGGACATGGTAGAGTATGATATTATATTAGGAATGGATGGAATTTCTAAATACCAAGTCATTGTAGATTGTCATAGGAAGAAGGTGACCTTGACTACTTTAGAAAAGGAGACATTTGTTTTTCATGGAGATAGGAATATCTTGAAACCTCAACAGTTGTTTGATTCTAGTAAACAGTTATTCTAGGAGGGTGGCACAGATAATGAGCCTGGTGCCAAATTCTACTGATATAAGCTTATCTTGGTGGTAAAAGATTTTGTTGATGTGTTTTCGGAGGATTTAACCAAGCTGCCACCGAACAGAGAAGTAGAATTTTCCATTGAGCTTCATGTTGGAACTACACCTATCTCCATACCTCCATACCATATGACACCAAAAGAATTGAAGGAATTGAAGATACAGATAGATGATATTCTAAACAAGGGGTTCATTCGGCCAAGTACATCACCATGAGAAGCACCAACTTTGTTTTTAAAAAAGAAAGATGGAACTCTAAGAATGTGTATTGACTATATATCAACAACTGAAAAGAGTGACAGTGAAGAATAAGTATCCACTTCCAAGGATTGATGATCTCTTTGACCAATTGAAAGGTTCTCATTTCTTTTCTAAGATTGAGCTTCTATTTGGATACCATCAACTTCGAATCAAAGCTACAGACATACCAAAGATAGCTTTTAGATCTCGATATAGCCATTACGAGTATTTGGTTATGCTTTTTGGGTTAACCAATGACCCTGCAGCATTCATGGACCTGATGAACCAGATATTTCGACCTTACTTGGATATGTTTGTGATTGTTTTCATTGATGATATTCTCATATATTCAATATCTCAGGCTAAACATGAGAACCACCTAGCAATCATTTTACAGACATTAAGGGAGCACCAATTATTTGCTAAGTTTAGCAAATGTGAATTTTGGTTAACTGAAGTTAAGTTCTTAGGTCATGTGATTTCAAGTGAAGGCATTACAATAGATTCTTCTAAAGTGGAAGCAGTTCTTAATTAGAGTCAGCCAAAGAACATTTCAGAGATGCACAACTTTTTAGGCTTGGCAGGTTATTACAAAAGATTTATACGAGACTCTTCTCGTATTGCTGCTCCAATGACAGAATTAACACAAAAAGAAATTCCATTTATTTGGACCAGTGAGTGTGAATCATTTCAAGAAATGAAGATTCGACTTACTACTACTCCAGTGCTAATTATTCATGAGCAAGGTGTGGAGTATGTAGTGTACACTGATGCATCACTTTGTGGATTAGGATGTATAGCAATGCAATCTGACAAAGTAGTGGCATATACATCTTGCCAACTGAAGACACATGAGAAGAATTATCCAACACATGATTTGGAATTAGCAAAAATTGTTCATGCCTTGAAAACTTGGCGACATTATCTATATGATGAGCATTTTGAGCTTTATTCTGATCATAAAAGCTTAAAATCTTTTTTTACTCAAAAAGAGCTTAACTTGAGGCAAAGGTGTTTGATGGAGTACTTTGAGGATTATGATTTTGGATTACAGTATCACCCTAGAAAGGCGAATATTGTGGCAGATGCTCTTAGTAGAAAAAGATTTGCAGCAAGCTTACAAATGCAGAAGTGGAAAATGACTGAGCCAATTGGAGAATATGACCTGGTTTTAAAAGTAAGACAAGACATTCCTTTTCTTTGCAATTTTCTCACCATACTTGTATTGATAACCACAATCATTGATGGCCAACAAGAAGATGATACATCCAAGATGATACGTGAGCAGATTTTAAGAGAAGAAGGACCTGAAGGTTGGACTTTAAATCAAGACCAAGGTCTGAGATATTGGGGAAGATTATATATGCCAGAAATTCCAGAGTTAAGAAATGAAGTGTTATGTGAAGCTCATCATGCATCATATACAATTCATCCAAGAGGTACAAAGATGCATCATGATTTACGTAGTCAATTTTGGTGGAATAGTATAAAGAAAGACATAGCAATATTTGTACAAAAATACCTCATATGCCAACAAGTCAAAGCAAAACATCAAAAGCCAGTGGGACCCTTGCAACCCTTACCAGTAACTGAATGGAAATGAGATTATGTCACTATGGATTTTGTGGCAGGACTGCCACGTTCATCCAAAGTTCGGGATGCCATATGGGTTATCATAGATTGATTGACCAAGTCTGCACATTTTATATCTATCAAGACAACAGACACTACAGAGGCACTTGGTAAATTATACATGAAGATCCTTGTAAGGCTACATGGAATTCCTATTTCAATTGTCTCTGATAGAGATTCTAAGTTCACATCACAGTTTTGAGGAAGTTTACATAAGGCAATGGGAACTCAGCTGCAATTTAGTTGCGCATTTCATCCTCAAACTGATGGCTAATCAGAGAGAACCATTCAGATCCTGGAAGATATGCTTCGGTCTTGTGTCATAGATTTTCATGGAAGTTGGGAAGATCATCTACCACTAGCAAAGTTTGCTTACAATAACAGCTTCTAATCAAGTATAGGTATGGCACCTTATGAGGCATTATAGATCGACCTTGTAGATCACCACTGTGTTGGGCAGAAGTAGGCAAAAATATTTTTGACAGGACCAAATTTGGTACAAGAGACTACAGAAAAGATGAAGTTATTAAGTAGTGCCTATTAATAGCTCAAAGTAGACAAAAGAGCTATGCAGATCGTAAAACAAGACCTTTAGAGTTTGATGTAGGCGATCAAGTATTTCTTAAAGTATCACCTTGCAAGGGAATCAAAAGGTGAAGTAGCATATAATATGGCATTGCTCCCTCAACTTGCAAGCATACAAGATGTTTTTCATGTCTCTATGCTTAGAAAATATCATCCTGATCCATCTCATGTTCTACATTGAAAAGACCTAGAATTAGATGAGGAGTTATCTTATGAGAATAAAGTACTTCGAATACTGGACCATAAGGAACAAGTCTTACGCACCAACATCATTCCCCTAGTTAGAGTTCTATGGCAACATGGAAATATAACTGAAGAAACATGGGAGTTAGAAAGTGAACTTCGCAAGAAGTATCCTGATTTGTTCAACAATACTAGTAAGTTTTAAATTTCGAGGACGAAATTTTCTTTTAGGAGGGTAGATTGTAAAATCCTATATTTAAAAAAAAAAACACCAACGTAACCAGCAACCTTTACCATAGATTAGTAAAGTTATGCAATGGTTTATTGTGTTATCTAATTATGCTACTATACTGTTTAGAAATTAGTGTCATAGTACGTTAGGATGTAGATATTGTACAGTAGATCAGTTTAAATGTTGTGGTCTTACTTGATAAAAGTATAGTTTGAATAGTTCCTCCACTTAGTTACATAATCGCTATTACTTAGTTACATAATCGTTATTACATAGTTACATAATGGCTATTATATAGTTACATAATTACTATTTAAGTTATTATAGTCCTTGAACTTAAGCTTTGACAAATATGACACTTCATAGACATGTTTGTCTTGTATTGGAGGAATAAACACTGGTGGTTCTATAAACCTTCCCACATAAAACAAGTAGTGGGTTAATATGTCATATATATCAGTTATTATTGGTTTACAAAATACTAAGTTAACTTTCACTTGTAAAAATAAAAGAGAGAGTTGATTTGTCTTTGATAGCGGCTGAGTCATGAGTAAATAGGCTGCTTATTCAGCCTCTTTCACATGTTAACCATGTGAAGACACAGTCCAACATAGGCTAAGATTTTAGTGAACTTATGCTTGCTGGAATTACCCTTGTGCAAGTCTTAAGCACCTCATAAGCAGCTTTCTTTCTTATCAAGAGTTCTACTATAGTTGAGGTGTCAGTATTTGGAGATCCTTGCTGGAAAGTTACTGACTAAGCTAGCTAAGATGGTTACTTGGTGATCACTATACTTGAGTAGTATAAATATGAGCAACCTATAACTTAAAAAAAAAACAGAAACAAGGAATACTACTACTACAACTTTCAGTCCAGCACTTTTAGTTATAGAATTAGAGAGGGTGAGCTTAGTTTTTAATCTTTAGAGAAGTGAGAAATCTCTAAAAACCAAGAAGGTGATGATAGGGAAAGTCTGAGGAACTTCAAAATTCTTTTCTTATTTTGCTTATGTACATATTTTAAGGTTGAACTATCGTGTTTTTGGGTTGTTTTGAACTATGTTTCTTATGTGTTTTGCTCGTTTTGCTTGCTCATGTCATAACATTCATATGAGTAGAGAAGTTAAAATAGGATGGTGGTTGATACTATCTCCGTAAGAGACCAGCTACCAGCCTATTGTATACATGTAGGGAGATAAGCCCTTCCAACCAAATGGTTGGAAAAATGATCTTATTTAAAGTCATATGGTTCTGGTGACCGATTTTAGATCAAGAGAGCCAATAAAATGGGAGATTAGGCCATACTGCATATGTTTGTTCTTATCGTTTGATTTTGTTTTGGAAGTTTGCTATACTGAGTTTCATACTCACCCTTTTGATGAATTTGTGCAGATGTACCTGAAGCTTAAAGTGTCTAGCTAGGATGAGAAAAATGATCTAGGGGAAGAAATAAGGAACTAGGAGATGCAAGTTTTATTAATATTTTTTTTTCACTTTGTTTTTATATTTTGGAAATAAAGCTTAGAAGCTTGTTTTTGTAATATGTTCTTCCTTTCAATAAAGACATTAGTTTTACTCTTGATTCTACTTCTCAGTCTTACACTATCAAAGGTGGTTCTATCTTTAATATTTAAAGGTTGATCACATCTTGACTTGAAAGAAAAAAAAAAGTTCAAACCATATCAGTTTTTGAAAAAAATCTGGGTCAGGGTGTGACAACATCGACGCAAACTGAATATCTGACATGAAAGACTCAAAGTCTGCTAGTGGATACATATTCACACTAGGGGTGCAATAGTGTCTTATAAATCCTCTAAACAAACTGTTATAACCAGATCCACGATAGAATATGAGTTTGTTGCTTTAGACAAATGTGGGGAAGAGGTAGAATGGCTACACTAATTCATAAAGGATATTCCAAAATGGAAAAAAATTGTGCCTGCAATTGGTATACACTGTAGTCAATCTACAACTGGCAGGGCACAAATCAATATGTACAATGGTAAGTCAAGACATATTCGTCGATGACATAAAACTATCAAACAACTACTCTCTACTAATGTTATCTCTATTGA
The DNA here is from genome assembly GCA_946800695.1 of Geum urbanum. Classification (NCBI taxonomy): domain Eukaryota; kingdom Viridiplantae; phylum Streptophyta; class Magnoliopsida; order Rosales; family Rosaceae; genus Geum; species Geum urbanum. Next base: position 48,389,435 of record OX327012.1, on the reverse strand, counting down.
CTATGTGAAGTCAAAGGATAATAAAACATATATGTTAACCAACGGATTAAACAGAGAGTTAATTTATGAATCATCGAGGGGAATATAACTACCCTTGAGTTAAAAGTTTTTACAGTGGATACCCAACCTAGCTGACTGGAGATCCCAATATCTAGGTTCAAAAGGGACAGCTAAACTATAGAGATTGTGCTAGATCACTGTGGAGATTTTCCTCATGTTTATTCCTATGATGAAAATAGTGATGCTCATAGGGAATGAGGTTAAGCTAAAAGCTTTTAATGATTCTTATGCGTCGGTAATCCGAGCAAAATAATGCAAATTACTCTTAATTAAAAAATCACATATGTAAGATAGAAGTGGAGCATCTTCTAAGGGAATTATTCAGGGTTCAATTCTTGTTAAGCTCTTACATAATCATATGCGTTTCCAGAGCCAAAACAGACATAATAGTGAGAACTAGAAGTATCAGGGAGATATCTGTATCGGGTATGCCATCGTTTACATAAATGACGAACAATTCAAAGACATCACGTCTACTGCATAGTTAGTAAGGAAAGCATACATTCACAAGGGAAGGTTCAAAAGATTAACCTCCACCTATCATATGCAAGTTTTCAACCGCATATCTATCACTAAGTCTATCGAGTGTTTGGTCACCAATTTCATTCATGTGGAAAATTGTTAGAAAAATAAATGTTTAACACTATTTAAATTAACCATTTTGAGATAATTAAATTAATATATTTAATTATTTTTTCAAATTGTTTATAGGGGTAAATGAGAAATTGTCACCTAATATGACTAGATGACTACTTGAAACGTAAGAAAAAAGAATTTTTTGTATTTCGAGAATAGTTAGTTAATTAAGTAGAAAGACTTTTGGCATATCATATTCTTGGAATAAGTTATTGAAGTAAATGGAAAAACCTTTGCCCTTTCATGTACTTTGGGTTATGATTGAATTAAGGATAGATCCATTGATTTTTCTAACGGGTTAATCTTTCGGTAGTCAGCCATCAAATTCATCTATCTATAACTAGTGACATTTTTCTTCTCATTCTACACACCATCAAAAAGAAAAGCATCTTCCTCTTCTGATCTCTTCTCTTCATTTCAAGTTCAGTGATAGAGTAAGGTACTTTCTAGTTCGTCGAGGAGTTCTTGTGTTACAGTACAAAACTTAGAAGTTTTTTTATCCTGGGTGGATAACGTCATACAAACATGTGAGCGGTGTGAAAATTCTTAAGGAAAGCGTGTAGTAGACGCGACTTAACTTAGTTCATCAACTTCAACCTTCAACTATTTGATAACAAATTTCCAGATTTTAATATTCATAATTTGTTTTATATCTACTAATTATGTAATTAGTATTTTTAGAATTTATCAAATATCACTATTATTTCCTACCAGGATTAAGATCGCTCTGTATATTTTCTATACGCGCAAGGTGATTTATTGAAAGAACAAGAAATGGAAAAAGAATGGACTAAGAAGTCTCCATTATTCGAAAATTGTTTGGTGTCGATCATGATATAAAATTCATTTGATCTGAGAGTTGTTATAACTTAAGTTGTATTCTGATTCAGTTCTATTGTTACAAATAAGCATATAAAATCCAGATATTAACATTATGATTTTAATTAATCTCACCCCTTCCAAATTTTTCGAAAATAATTATTTAAATTTCTTATAAAAATTTGTGATTCTATCATTTTAAATTTGTACATGAAGAAGAAGGTCTTGAAATACAACTACAATATTGCAGCAACAAAATCCGATTACACTCATAGGCATAGTATTATTATAATCCCAATAATGGATGTGAATCGAAGCTAGCATTACGTACCACTACAATGAGATTGTGACCCAAACTTAAAACCAACCAAAGCAGATCGACAACAACACTAACTTAACGAACCTAACAAAAGAAAAGTGGCGGGTGATAACTCTCACGCCCACCGCTGCCAAATTCGATTTAATTTCTGTCTGCCCTTTTCCAAAAGAGAGCAGATCAGAATCAACCCTCATAATTTCGATCTAGTTGATTAATATGATAAAGGACCATTTAATATAAGCCCTTCTCATATAATGCATGTCGACGACTCTAAAACGACTCTAAAACCTAAACAAAACTCGTAGCTTCATCTTCTTCCTTTGCTTCTGCGTCGATCGGTCATGTTCGTTTTGTTTGGTTTATTTAAAACTGGAGACCGGAAAAAGTCTGACCGAAAGACCAGCCGGCCGGAACGACATTGTTAGAGACGACGGTGCGGCCGTCACTAGTTGTGACACTGAAGGAGAGGCTTTGTCCGTCGAGGTTGGAGTTGCTCTGCCAATTCTGACCCCAGTTCCTAGACATGGGTTGCCAGTTAGTCCTCGAACCTTTGATCGAAACAGATCGAACGTCGCCGGCACCTCCGACGTTTGTTATTAGCACTAGGTTGAAGTATATGTGACCGTTGATCGTGAATCTGATGCCACCCTTCTTTTGGCAAGGTACCCTATATACATAACACCACCAAATAAGAATCATAATCATGAAGTTTCCTAGCACAAAAGTACAAAATGGTTTATAAACGTGTATATGTTACATGTTAACATGTGAAATGCATACATGCATCGACTTAAAAACAAAAATAATGGGTCCTCACACCAGCATGTAACGATTTTTTTTTTCATACAAATTTTAGTTCATCAATAGTAATTATTCGAGTTTGTTACAATTTTCGAGTATGTTACCTTCGGTAGGAGACGGGGACGATCCCAGCTCGGTACTGAGCGATCTGCTGGAAGACGGGTTGGGCGAGATCGAAATGTTGCTGAGGAGGATTGCACCAGCCGCCGTCGTTGTTAGGGAGTGCATTGTTTGGTGGGCAGAAGTTGGTGGCCGTGACAAAAATAGACCCGGAACGGCACCACTTTGGGTCATCCCTACACCTGATCTCAAAGCAAGCACCGCAGCTCAAGCCATTGTTGAACAAGGCTGTGCTCAGAGCTGCAGTGTTTGTTCCGTAGCCTTGGCTGTATAAGTTACCATACCCACATGCCCCGCCTGCACATATCAAGAGTTTCAACATAAGTTTGTGTGTACTCGTCCCCTTAAAAATTAAGAATTTGGGCACTAAGATAGGGACTACTAATTGGCTCTGCTTTATTTAGTGGTGATTCTAGCAAGTGAAACAGAGTAAAAGAAAAATGTTTTATGTGAGTGGTGGATTATACTTACCCATAGTACCAGAAGCATCACCGCCACCATAGAAAGTGGCATGGGCATCTACCCAACCTTCATCACCATAAGCATAAGCAAATAATGGTGTCAGAGTGAGAAGCCCCAGCAAGAGAAGCTGCCCAACAACAGCTGCTGTTGCCATTTTCGTACCTGCAAAATCACATAGTTTACACTGCAGAGTATGATGAAAACCATCGCTACAACTTCCACTACTAGTAAAGATTGGTGAGTGAACTAAGAAAGAAGCAAAGGACTAAATACCTCTCGGGTGAGCAGAAGAGAGACAGATACGAGAGTGATGGAGTTAGCCAGAGCAAAAGAGGGAAGCTAGGCTTGGGGATGTGTGAGGAAAATGGAGGGTGTGAGATGGGGAATATATAGAAGTTTTGAAGAAGAAAACAGTGTGTGGAAACTGGGAGCTAAGTTAGCCTTGCTTGATTAGGCAACGTCACCCCGGAACTAACTGACATTTTTCTTTCGTTTTGAGGTGTGGGGACCTGAAACCTCCAAGTGCAAACGGGTTTACAATTGCAAATATTTACATATAAAGAGTTGGCAGTAGTCACTCTGGAACCAAAAACCAAACAAGCTGCCTCTGTTGCAAAACCACGTACGTGGCTTCTAACACGGCAAGAGTCTTTGTGTACCGTGTAGATTCAAAGAACTCAAATAGGGTTTTAACTTTCAACACCTCAGAGTGGTATATTGCAACTTGATTCTGCAGTTTCCTGAAGATTGCATGTGGCCGTTTTAGCTACTAAATCATCTACTGCAGGCAATGCCGAGTTGCATATGTGCATGCCCATCAGTACCGGCCAGTGTGCATGCAACTGATCGGAGTCTTCGTTTCTACCAGCTAAATGAGAAAATTCTTTAGTTGCTCCGGAGTATAAATTTTTTCTAGTTTTAGAGCATCGAATAATTTCTGCGATCTTTATTTTAAGATAAATGAAATGACTCAATACTTCAAAACTCGAGAGTGGATTGATATATATATATATATATATATATATTTGGATAATTGGATTCATCCGTATCTCACCTAATAATGCATTTGTACGTGCATCTAGTTTCAATGCATGAATAGCAACTGGTTTTTAATTTCTCTGCTGCACTCAACAGCCTTCAACTAGGAAAAACTGCTAGGTAGTTTCACGTACATGGTCCCTGCCCCTAATTCAGTTAATTGGGTATGTACATAGTCAAGAAAGGTAAAGATCGAAGACGATCTAGTACAATATTCCGGCTAAAAGTACATACTACTTCATAGTTGGTATTTAATTAATTAACTAATTATGTAAGGATTATTCTACCTAGCTAGGGTTTGAAGAGGCGTACATTTCGGCCTGTGCTCAACGCATGGATTCATTAACTACTATAGTTCATTTCCAACAAACTCCAAACTTCCATGCCCTGCTTATGAGAAACGTACCGGTAGTAAGCATGCATGTGGAAATTAACTACCAAAGTAGCTTTACTCATCTCATCCACCATGCCAGTTTATTCCACAAGAACAATATGGTCAATTTAAACGTGGAAGACTAACTCGCACACAATATTATATTTGTACTTCTACAGTTCTACCCTTAACTAATTTCATTTCCAGAACGTATGCCCATGCCTGATGTCAAACCCTAAACAGTATAGCACGTACTGGTCGATCAAAATCAAAGTCGTTCTTTTCTTTGGTAATTGATTTCCTTCCTTGTAGTGTTTGCTAGTCAAATATATGTGCTTGTAAATTTTGATTGGTGTGTGTATATATATATATCCATTATATAGAAGTCAAATGATTGCATTAATTAACACCATCATAAATACGTGTGTGTATATCTGCATGTGGTAAATATATCGACATATATTTCGGGAAAAAACTCGCTGCAACTCTTTTTTTATAAGAGATGTTCCAATGTAACACAAAATTTAATATAATACCATTAAATACAAGAATTAAGATTAAAAAAATAACACAATCTAAGAATATATTTACTTAATCTGTCATTATATACAATATTCCTTCTTCCCCTCCTACTTGAGATTCATTCAAAACATTTGGTATATAAATTTTTAGGAATCGTGCATTAGTTTGTAACCCATTATTTCGGTTTCACTACTTTCTATATTTGTTGTTTATTTCAAATATATGCTAAGCTGGTATGTTGTAGGTAATTTTAGTTCAACAATTGAATTGGGTATATGAACTACATTTATCAAAATATAATTCTTTCAAATCTATATGCGATTTAGTTTTTCTTCGTAGGTAAATTGATATGGAGATATGTTTATGTATATAAGTTCATTGTTTGTAGGTACGTACTTAAATCCTGTTTGGCAGTAGGTCAATTACTGTTTAGTTAGGTTTATTGTTTGGTGTAGGTTGCCAACAGTAGGTAATTTGTAGATTAGGTAAATTATTTGTTGTAGATAAATTGTTAACATTAGGTGATTTGCAAATTAGGCAAATTAGAGAGTAAAGGTTGCACCGAGCATGTTCTGCAGGTAAAACCTTTGTAATCATAATAAATGGTATTATTGGTATAGCAAAAATTTGTAGGTTGAGGATTTAGCTTAAAAATGAAAATTTTATTTACTGATTAATGATAGAGGGATTAAATCTATTAATAATAATGTACCTTAAATATTTTTCTAAAATATAAAATGTGTCGGGAGTTTTCCCCGATTTCTAAAACCATGTTGTATGCTGCTGAATTTCTTGACCAAAATATATGTAGTTGTGTTCATGTTGTGAATAATCAACTTAGGTAGCAACGTTTTCTTTGACCCAGTTTATATATATATATGTGCACGGTTTCATAAAAACCAGGAAATTAAATCTCAATTCAAATCTGTATGCATACAAGAGAACGCAGCTGCTAGCTAGCTGCTTGCAATTGCCATTCAATGTTATCGGTTTGGCAGTTAGCCGAACATGAGAAACCTGACAGAGGCAGCAGAGAGCGAGCTAGCTAGCTAGAGAAGGAGTTAGAAAGCTCATGATCATGCACATGGGAGTGATGCATGCAATGCAATACACTCTATCTCTCCATGTCCATTAGCTCTTAAGTCTTAACGTGGGTGTAGGTGATCGATCACATGAAACTTTGGTAACAACCTGCGATACTAAGCTGCTAGCGGTCAGCAGCTCCAGTGTTACATATGTAACAACTCTAAGCGGTTAGCTAGGTTAGCTCGGGAAGGGTGGGGAGGGAATCGAAGAGAGTGAGCTAGGTTACGTGGTGGTGGACCAGAAAACTGACCGAACTGCGACAAGAACGGCAACAACTCAATCAGCTCATTTACTCGATTGTGTTTCTTCTAAAATTGATGGATCACCCTACTACCCAACTGATATGATTCTCCAAAAGCTGCCATCTCATAAATCATTTCGACTTGCATGTACGTCTATTTGATCGATCAATAAATTAAGTTTCCAAACAACTGAGGAATCCCAAGCCCCCTTCCTCATGATCTATCAACTTGGCTAGTTGATATGCATAGAGACCAAGGAGAATGAAAACCTCTATATCTAGAGGTGTACAGTACATGATCGAAAATATCCGGATTGAGTATTGAGTCACTAAGGAGAGAAATGCATTACTATTGTATAGTGGTAAGCAATTTGGCTATATAGATATATACACACACACACTTGCATATATATGCGCGCATGTAGCAAATTAAGGATCTTATCCTAGGAGTCTTATCTTCAGTTTTGATCGATATTATATATGTATATGCATCCATGTGCAGTATGATATCAAAATTATGGTATTATATATACTAGCTAAAATTAGAGCTGATGGAAGTAGATGTGTCTGTATGTCGATGTACGTAGTTAGGTAGTGACTAGTAGCTCTTAAAGTTTCCAGAGGAAATGCGATGATACATGAATTGAAGCAATTGATTCACAAAATATATGCTTACAAGATCGAACATATGAATACATATACGTACAGATTTTAGCTTACGGTTCAACACTAACTCTTAACTCTTGTAACTACATAATTATTCGGGAGGAAATGTTGCGAAAGAGTGTAAACAAAAAGATCGATGTAGTGGAAATCGATTGATAATGCCACATATTGGCTAAAACCAAATCGATGACATGCACACAACATAGGTCTCTTTGAGAGATAGAAACGTGTGGTTTCTCAAATATATGTTTTGAAAGATCAACTTCAACATACAAACATACACAAAACTTTTGTCCTGATTTTCTTCTCGATCTCTCGGTCTGTCGAAAACTCATATTTCCTTTTTTCTCTCATGTCATTTCATTTTTCCATCACGGATTCTGACAATTATATTTCCACGTACGAAAAATATCTATTAATATCTATCACAACAAAACAGAACCTGGAGAAAGTTGGCACTTGCACGGTTCATATATGTATGAAGACAATTCTTTGTGCATGTAATGCAGCTTTTCAGGCTCCTTCGTTCCTCCATTTGTGTAATTTGCAACTCTACAAGTGGGTTCAGAACCACCTTCAAAATGTATATTCACTGGCATGGCTCTCATACGTAAAAAAACAAGAAGCAATATGGAGGCTTGTAGATTATTGCCGCTTACAGCTTGCTGGATCTCACAGTTGTTGTTCACGGTTACCATATTATTTTGTGGGTGTCAGAGTAGTAGTCAGTGCACAAATTTGAGTTAACCGAATATATATGCATCCACAACGAAGCTACCTAGCTTGGAAGAAGTACTAATCAACCAAAACTACTATTGAGTGAGTGAAACCGTATATATATGCATCCACAACGAAGCTACGTAGCTACTTAGCAAAAAAATTAAAAAACGAAACTACATAGCTTGGAAGAGGTACTGATCAACCAAAATTACTATTGACAGTATTGACTATTGAGTGATTGAACTGTATATATATGCATCCACAACGAAGCTACCTAGCTTGGAAGAAGTACTGATCAACCAAAATTACTATATGAGTGAGTTCGAGTCTGGTTAATTTCTCTTGCTTAAATTTGAAGGTACGTAATCTACATAACAAGTTAACAACGTACTCATTAAAACAGTATCATAGTTATTAGTTAATCCTGGGATTTGAAGGTGACCCGATGAATGAAGCATCATTATCATATCAAATCAACTCGCAACGAAACGATAATTATGATAATACATGTGTCGATCTCTCGATCAATCACATTAAAATTTTGATTGTATTAGCAGTAAGTCACTGTTGGAGGAGGAGACCGAGGGGACGAAGATTTTTCGCCGCCCAAGCCGCATACTTGTCCTCTGGACGGTTAGTGACCAAGTGTTCGTCGTTTAAGCCTCGTCGCCTCATGTTCGTCTCTCCACACTGTTGCGACGTAAGTTTAAAAAACTTCGTCGTTACAGATCAATGAAGCGACGAAGGCTAAGTTGGTCGCTTGAGAATATTGCGGCGAAAATTGGAGTGGTCGCTCCTACATTTAGCGACCAAGGAGGGTTATATGGAGCGACGAAGATACCTCAATCTTCGTCGCTCCGTTGGATGACAATAAAAAAAATTATTCAAATTTTTACGTACCAAGTTACGACAATACACAATTATGCACACAATGTGCACAAAATCATTCTCAACACAAAATATGCGCAAAACAAACTCAATGAACCCACAATCATCCATACACAAAAATAAACCGCAAATCTAAACGTACACAGTTTTGATGCCTATACAAACCCTAACTACTATTGTTCATAAATTAGAGTCTTGGTCGGCACCCAAATTGCAGCTAGATTGGGTGCCAGGAGCAGGAGTAGGAACTGCAGCTTGTTGACTCCCAGCTTGCTGTTCACCCGGGCGCCTCCTCTGGCTTTGGGTTCGCGTGTGATTGCGCGCCCACCCCTGTCACGACGAACATGAGCAACTAAATATGTATCAATCATACACGAAAAGTGAGCATATATGTAAATCGAGATAAACGACTCTAGGTTATGTAGTATTACCTCTTATAGAGGTCCCGAGCCTTGAACCTATATCTTCCTCTATGATATTTATTTGTGCATCAAGAGGAAACTCTCGTGAAACTACATCGCCGTCATCCTTGGCCGCTGCACTATCTTGTTGCGACAAGACTTCGTCGAGCTTTCGCTTGACTATCGCCTGCTCAATTAAAATATATTAATTAAATAATATTAAAATATTGTAAACAAAAATAATAGTAATAACGTAACTTAACATATTTTCGCTCACCACTTTCTCAGCTGCATTCTTGTTCGGCTCATATACATCGATCCAAGTCTGGATGGCTGGGATTTTATGACCTTTCTTCTCCAACAGTTCGCTCCGGTATGAGAGTGCGAGGGAGCTCGAATGGTGGTTGAGCTGCTGCTCCTTGTTCTTGTTTCTATTTCCCCTGTTCCTGGAGCACAGTTTTCGCCACACAAAATAATAATTTAACAATATTAATAGATAAACATGTAAATTTAAAATCATGCCCAAGAACTCTGAAAATAGGTTATGAAGCTTACCAGGTAATCAGGGTCTTCGAAGTGGCTTTTTAACCACTCTTATTATTTTTCCCTCCCTAGGAACTCGGCAGGAGTCTCCTGGATGACCTGGACATAATGCTGCTGGCAATCATACTTCCAGTTCTTATATATTATTTGCGTCGTTACGTCTATGAAATTTCACATGTCCAGCTCGGTTGCAGGGATGCCATAGTTTGTCAAGCACAAAAATTAAAAATGTGTTAATTTTCTTTACTAAATACATAAATTCTAAATTAAAAAATTTAGCTAAGCGCAGAAAGTATACCTCAATACCGCTATTTAAGATGTCGCGATGCTCATCTTTAAGTCCCAAAAAGGTAGGCGCAAGCATGAGAACTTTGTTACGGATGCTGCTGCCAATGTCTCTGGACATCAGACTTCTCAACTCTCTCGTCGCAAACCCTCGATGTCTCATAGAGTAAGGCACCTGTAGTCGTTGATTGTTGTTCAGTCGGACGAGGTACTCAGTCTTTATCCCGACAACGACCTCGCGCTGCATCATCATCGCATTTCTTATTGCCATGTCCACCATGTCTGCTCAAACTGACATTACTTACAGTTATACATTTACCAAACCAAAACAATATTGAACAAACTAAAATCAAGCAGTGGACCTAACCTGAAAGTTTGGTCTTCTTACAGCGGATGCTGAGGGCGGGCGGGCGCTCTGAGTTACCGGAGGCGGTAGTGGCACCGGTGGATACTGCACTGCTGTTTTCCACTAATGGAAAAGTGTCTTCAAGCGGTGGGGCCGACGTTTCATGCTCCGAACGAGGCTACGGATGAAACTCAGATTGTCCCATGGGGCCAGCGGATACAGAAGGATCCGATGCCGCTGCTTCTCGACGCTCGAGCGCCACTCTCCTCATTTGGTGATTAGTATTCCCAAGAACCATTCTGTAGGCATCGAAAAACACATATGTACACTATCACATAAGCATCGCAAAAACAAATCCACATGTCCACAATTAAAAAAAAACCAAAGTTAACACTCAATTTTGAAGATATTAGGTTGTAGGCTACATTCTTGGCTTCGTTTTTGTGTAATCAATCCAAGCTTCTATTGACAGATCTTGTTGGATGCACGAAGTATATATCCAAATTTCTCAAACAAGGCTCTTGCTCTAGAAAATGTACGGAAGTCCCCTAAAACTATCAAATGGTTTGATATATCTACTGTAAAACTATCAAATAGTTTGATATATGTACGACAGTCCCGTAAAACTATCAATCCAAGCTACTGATATATCAATCAAGTCAAGCTACTGTAAAGCCCCAAATTTGATTAAGAGCGCCGGAGTTGAAGTTGGACTCCCAGACTTGAAGTGATTAGCAGAATCGTTTACCTCGACACAATACAACGAAGATGAAGAAAGATGGAGGATTCCCGGACTTGAAGTGATGAGTGTCAGAGTTGAAGTGACAAGCACCGGACCTAGAGGAATCCCGGATTCAGTCTCGGGTTTAGGTATATATGGGGGAGATGAGGGGCTTTAGGGTTTCGGGGAGGGGTGGGTTAGGGTTTACAAGGATGGGATTTAGGTTTGGGGGAGGGGATTTATGGTTTAGGGATTCAAGGATTTGGGGGCGGAGGAGATACGAAGAAGAAGAATAAACGAAGAAGAAAGAAATCGTTCCTGGCTCTGGAAATATAATCTAATTTAGGCGACAAATATTGATTTCTTCATCGCCTCGGAGAACTGAAGTGACGAAGCATGACTATTGGTCGCCTGGAACATTTGAAGCGACGAAGATTGAGATTCCTCGACGCCTCGTACAATTTGAGGCGATGAGTATTGATGTCTTGTTCGCCTCATTTTGTGTTCTTTTTACAAATTCAAAAATTAGAATTAATGTTTTCAAATACATAATTCATAGTTTACAAATACGAATTTAGTTTTTAAATTCATAATAATATTAGTTTATTCTTCCTCCTCGTCGTCTCTTCATCATTCTCTTATGTCTTCATCTTCGTATTGCTCTAATAGGTCTTCGTTAGATTTGTCTTCATCTTCGTCTCCTTTTTCATCCAAAACTAGGTGAAGATCTTGGTAAAATTGTACCACCGTGGGAGTGTGCTCTTAGTAAGGCTCGAATATATGATCTCTTGTAGGCGACCTGCTTTCATCTATGGCAAATACTTCGGCACTGTAGACATTTCGGTGCAACATTTCTTGTACTACCTTCCAAGTACCACCCGTCTTTGGATCGTCCATGTAGAGTACTTGTTTTGCTTTAGTTGCAATAATGAAGGATGAATCCTCATAGTAACTGTTGTTTGTATCCACTGAGATTAGTCCATGATCTAACTTGATGGTGTCAAGATCGTCCTCATCCTTGGAGTTGTGCCATGTGTACTTAAACAACACCACTAGCATACGGCCTGCATATAATACTTCGACTACGTAGTTAACATGGCCGTAGAACTTGGATGAACCCATGTCTATCATGACACCGCTGTTTTGAGTCACGGTTCTTTGATCCTTATCCCACAAGGTGAACTTGACACCGTTCACATAACAAGACTTAAAAACCCGGAATTGCTGAGGTCGTTGGGCTACTGACTTTACTCCTGGCACCAAGCCCTGGACCAAGTTTTTATCCTTAAGAGACACCTGAAAAATAAGTGTTAGATAAGTGTTGAAAACCATTGAAGAACCTTACAACAACTATTAGTTTTCAGTACCCATGTTAAGAACCATCGAAGAAAACTCCTCCAACGACGAAGATCGTAGAAATCTTCACCATTTTTAGCCTTGAACCTTGTGAGATGTTCTTCTAGGTAAGGTTTAACTTCGTTTGTTTCTACCAAAATTTTTCAGTGAGCCTCAGCAGTCTCTGCTTCAATCAATCTAAACTGGCTACGAGTCTCGATAATATCTGGCCTTACTAGTTGTGAAATATTGCTGATATTCCACTCTGGGGAAGTGTCGACTTTTTCGTGGTCTTCCCGTCTGAGATAAGACTTACAATACGTTATCGACTCATGTGCGAGGTACCGTTCAACAATACTACCATTCGGGTAACGTGTATTCCTCATTGACTTTTTATATTTTCCTAATTGCCTGCAATTACATATAGGGGGTTAGTACATATTACATAACTAACATAATATTAGCAACGGTAAAATATTATACCTTTCAATTGGATACATCCATGTATAGTGTACTGGGCTGATAAGTAATACTTATTCTGGTAGATGAACCATAGATGTAAAAAAATATGTAAGAAAAATCAGCTCCAAATTGCAGAGAATCATCACTATCTCAGTTTCCATGTCACGCACAACCTCCGTTTTCAACTCCATACTGCATAATTTACGAAACCAATTTGGCAGTGCTATCAATGGCTTCACAACATTATCTGACAAGAACCCTCTGATAACCACTGGAAGAAGACGTTGAAGCAATACATGGCAATCATGCGTCTTTAATCCATAAAACTATGACAGGGGAAGAACTTTGACCTTACTTCTCAAATTTCCTGCATAACCAAGAGAATACTTAACATCCCTGAACCACTCGAACACGTCTTCTAGAGCATCATTTTTAACTAAAAATAGTGCATGAGGAACCTTCACCATCCCCTCGTCGCCCTCTCTTTGCCACTGGTTTTTGTGCACATTCCTCTTCTTCAAAGCAGCGCGAGCTTTTGAACCATCATTGATCTTCTTATTAATTGCAAAAATGGTTTCAAGGATGTTGTCACACACATTTTTTTCAATGTGCATGACATCTGAGCAATGTCTAATCTTCAATGATGACCAATAAGGCAGCTTCCGATGCATACTCCCGTGAGTCCAACATTGTCTATTATTCGGATTGTACGGCGTCTTCAAGTCGTCATGTTGGCTAAGAATGGGGTAAGCGTGTGACCTAACGTCCTCCAAAATTTCATTCCCATTCTTCTGAATGGGTCTTCCGCCAAACTCTACATTCCTGTTAAATGCCTTACTCAATTGCCAAGGGTGGTCTTGGTGGAGTCATTTTCGATAACCTTCATAAACTATCCTCCCACAGATACGTTCTGAAGTCATCTCATCTAGACAAATTGGACATGCCTTGTACCCTTTCACTGTTGATCCCGCAAGCATCCCTAAACCAGGAAAGTCACTGATAGTCCACATCACCGCTGCCTTTATCAAGAATACCTCATTGTCTACTCGATCAAAAGTATGGACTCCAACGACCCATAAATGTATTATCTCCTCGATCATTGGCTCCATGAGTACACTAAGACACTTTCCGGGAGATTTAGGGCTCGGAATCAACACCGATAGCATGTTATATTCCTTCTTCATGCACATTGACGGTGGTATTTGTACGGCATCACAACGACGGGCCATGTACTATGAAAAGTCCCCATTGTTCCGAATGGATTGAAACCGTCTGTTGCAACTCGAAGGCGCACATTTCTACAGTCCCGTGCGAAACTTGGAAAAGTTCTATCAAAATGTTGAAACGCTTCTCCATCAGCTAGGTGGCTGAGGCTACCAACCACACATATCCTCTTCTCGAGACATCGCCTATGCTTGGCAGTGTATGGTGACATAAACAGACGCTTCAACCTTGGTGTTAGAAGGAAGTTACGAATCATTTTTTTTGGGAATGTCATCCATATATGGCTTATATCTTTCAGAATTACACACTGGACAAATTCTCTCGTTTACAAGCGCCCCCCTAAACAACACACAGTTGAACTCACACACATCAATTCTTTCATAACCAAGTGAAATATCACTAAAGATTTTTTTAATTCTCGAGTATGAACAGGGGAATGTGTGCCCTTTAGGAATAAGTTTATTAATGTAACTACATAAAGAGTCAACACTTGTGTCCGACCATTCATTTTTATTTTTCATTTTCATTGCATCTAATATGGCACTCAAAACAGTTTCCTCACTGCCTTCATATAATGGGGTATGTGACTCCTTTAATAATTTATCGTACTTTTCATAATCATCGTCTACCATGTCATTGAAGTTGATGCCAGAATCATCTTCCATAAATTGTTGGGGTGCATCTGCATGGTGTCCAGGATAATACGGATATGCATCATGTAGAATCTCCAACTGCGGGTTCACTTAAGGACTCGCACCACTAGAAGGACCGACTCTGTCTTGAAGTCACTGTCTTCGTTAACTGAGCATTGCCGGTTCACTTGAAATTTCCCCATGAAGGTTCCAGACAGTATACTCCTGATACAAACCACTGTGTGACAAGTGATGATACATGGTATCCATAATAACCTTGAACGTTTCTTACAACGTTTGCACAAGCAGAAGTGATAATCGGCTCCGTTACTATGTCACTGGGCAAAATTCATAAACTTGAATATGCATGTGATGTTCCTTAGATCAGCATGAGGATATGTCATCCAGGTTTTGTCTGGATGTCCTTCCATGTTTCCTGTCAACAGAAACCATCAATATGAACAAAGTTACCACGTCACATTTACGATACAACCAAAACCTGTCCCTACACTTCTTCTCCTTATGCCTCCGGGTTAGGTCCTATCCCCTTCAGGGGAACACGACATTTGTCAACCATCTTGCACCTATGGGTTTCAGCTGCAATTTTAGGAAATTTCAGTAGCATGTCTCTACAGTTCTCTGAGTGCACACATATCTAAACAACCTATTTTGCACTCGGGGAACATTGTAAGGAGATACTATCGAAACCATATCCCGAAACTGAAACCACATGAATAGGAAAAGGATCAACAAAGTCGTGTTCACTTAAAGTGTCCAAAAATGGGACAATTCAAGAATCAACAACTCATCTCGATCAACTAGATGAGTTGTTGATTCTCAAACAGGAGTTCTAAGTTGATAAACACCCCAATTATATATAACCCTACACTCGATTTCATGATTAACACTAATAACACCACTAATTGAGACCAATACATCTAATCTACACTAATCATCACAAATTTTCCTAAATTTAACCAAAGTTCAAACATTATTGATGAACCCATAACATGATTTATCACAATTCAATGATTCAAACACTAAAACTACAACATAGGACCAAATTCAATTCAACTTCAAAAAGTTCATATAAACATCAATTTCACTTCCCAATTAACATGTATTATGGTCATAAAGAGGGTTAAAGAGATAAAAATCAAACTAACCTTACTTAAGAATCAAATGGATGGCAAGAACAACCTTCTTTCTCAATTTCTTCAAATTTCTCTCCAAATTGGCCAAGAACAGCTCCAGAACGCGAATGACCTATTTTCCCAAAATTTCAACTTTATAAAGGGTTTGACTTTAAGAAGGAAAGCAGATCCAGTTTAAAAAAAAATGAGGCGACGAACATTGCTCAATCTTCGTCGCATCAGATTTCTCGAGGCGACCAAACTTGTCCTCGTCGCTTCAGATACCTAAATTTGGTTATTTCCTTATTTCTGAAGTGACGTAGAATAATGTTGGTCACCTTAGGGACATTGAAGCGACGTAAGTTATTTCTGAGACTACGAATTCATTCTTCGTCACCTCAGAGGGATTGGAGTGACGAAGGAACTTACCTTCGTCGCTTGGAAGCTGTTCTCCAGTAGTGAGTAAAGGTTACCATCACTCAATTAGCACAGTATATTGTACTAGGTGAGGAAAAATTGTCATGACAAAGACGGTGCCATGATGCATATGTCGTAATCTATATCTCAGGCTAAATGAAACGATATCCGTTACACCCTCTTATATTAAGATTTTTAATTAACTTATTTTAAAAGTAGTCAGATCTTATGTTTTATTTTAAATGAGCTTATGTAAGTCTTTAAGAGCATGTCTGGACAGCTCCTTATATTAGAATTCTTAGCATATTATTATAAAAATAATCTAATTTCATGTTTGGTGTCACAATAGACTATTTTAAATGAGTTATAATTTTGACATTCTTATACAAGGACCCCAAAAACTTTCTCCTTATATAAAACCCTTTAATATAAAAAATATATTATCTCTTATATAATGAGTTCAAGTATACAAATACCTCAAACTCCCTTGTTTAACACACGGTACCCTAATATAAGAAATATTTTATCTCTTATATAAGGAATCCAAGAAGGTGTATCAAACATGCCTTATGTGTTAATTTGTGAAGGAAATTAAGACGGCCAAAAGGTGGCATTGGGGGTTAAAGGTAGGGATGGCAACGGGTCGGGTCGGAGCCGGGCTTTGGGTATCCGAACCCGAACCCGAAAGTTTTTATTTCGGATTTCTACCTGACCCGAACCCGTCGGATATGTAATACCCGAACCCGACCCGTTTATCCGAAACAAAATAGTTAAAATAAAATATATAAAAAATAATTTATAAATGTTACTATTTTATAAAATATATATAAATATATTAAAAGTTAGATAAAATATAATAAATAAACTATTAAAAAAATAGGCGGGTCAGGTTCGGGTCCAAATTCGAGTTCGGTAAATACATATCCGTTCCCGACTCGAATCCATCAACATTCGGGTCAGATTCGGATCAAACGAATACTCGCAGGTTCGGATTATTTTGCCATGCCTAGTTAAAAGTCAAGCCCTACCTTGTGGAAAATGGAGAGAGAAGATTTGCAGAAGTCTTTGGAACAACAGCTGACTTTCTATGTCCAAACCTTCTTGGGCCTAATTCAATGTGGTTAGACAAGTTAACAAAAGGAGTTGAAGCCTGTATGCTTGTGTGGCTGTCTAGTATCAGCCTTATGGCCCGCTCTACCAAGCAACCTAATACACTTTCTTCAACCACTATTGATGACACTTTTGTTGCGCCAAGTATTCTCTAAAAGAGCATCATTGTCTTACTCGCCTCATGCGTAAACTTATAACAGAGACGAGAATTCTGATAATAACTGAACACAACTGATTACAAACTGTCAAATCATGCTATTTGTACGTTAATATATTCGTTTCGATTGAGATAGTCAAATTTCCTAAGTTCTTTCTCCTCCTCCTTTTCTTTACACATACTTGTTCGTACACAAATACAAAATTTCACCCAAGAATCCTTCTTCTCATTTACATCGTAGGATTCATGGCCCAGTACGGAGCGTAAAGTAGACCAGGCAAATGGGCGGGTTCGGGCGGGTTATTAGTGGGCGGGTCATTAACGGGTTCAACCCGATATAGCCCGTTAAGCTTAACGGGTTATATCGGGTTAGCCCGATAAGATAACGGGTTACCCATTGGGGCCCGATAAAACCCGTTAAGCCTTTTTTTACAAAATAAAATAAAAAATTATTTTATTACCTCATTTTTTTTATTATTATTTTTAAAAAAAAACCTTAGAGTTAGGTTTTATGAATTCTTATCGGGTTGTTATTGGGCTAACGGGTTCACCCGAAACCGCCCGTTTTGATAACGGGTTGTTATCGGGTCACCCATTAATAACCCGATTAATTAATGGGCGGGTTTTAATGGGTCGTTATCGGGCGGTAACGGGCGGGTCATTTATTAACCCGCCCAATTGCCAGGCCTAGCGTAAAGGCCGAAACCCAAAATCCACATATGGCCCAATACGAAATGGAGAATACACACCTCTCGCCGATAAACGGTCCCGATTGATTCCCCACTCTACTATATAAAAGCCCACGCCAACCCACAACCAAAACCCTAATTCCATAAAGTGTGTGCGTCTTCGTCGCTCTTAGCTGCTCTCTCTCGTGTGAACCTTGAGCAGCTAGCTATGGAATCTGCCGTGAAGCACGCTCTGGTGGTGAAAGTGATGGGCCGGACCGGATCTCGAGGACAGGTGACACAAGTCCGGGTCAAGTTTCTCGACGACCAGAACCGGTTCATCATGAGGAACGTCAAGGGACCAGTCAGGGAGGGAGACATTCTCACACTTCTCGAGTCTGAGAGAGAAGCCAGGAGGTTGCGTTGAAAGGGCTCTGTCTCTGGTCTTGTCCTTCGACCAGTTTGGAGAAACAACTAGAAGATGAAGCAGCTATGTTCTGAGTTATGTTTTTATGTCTGTCGGTGTTTGATTAGGTAAACGAAGACTGGTTTCTTGTTGTAGTTGCGGAAATTGGGTTTTTCGGTGGTTGTTGACAATTTATGTTATGTTATGAATCTGAGACTGGATTTGAGTTATGTGATTGTTTTTTAGATTTCAATTGCGTGCTTTGTTCACTGTTTGTTAATATAATTATGCATAGCTGTTGGGGTTGAAATTGGTAATGTTATGTGATGCAATTAACCAATATTAGCATTGGATTATATGCAACTGTGTGTGAGTGTGGTTGTTTTGATCTTAGGGTTCTTCATATCTATTAGCTAAGTACTACATTGCGTGGCAAACTTAGACAGATCGATCTTGTGAGGTGTGTTGAGGTATTTTTGATTTGGAGTGATCCTTTTGCGTTTAGTCTGTGTCTATTGGAGCAGACAAGACCCACATATATAGCATAGCGCGCCTGTGTAGTTATGAGACATTGATAAACAGAGGCACGACCATTGATTGTTGGACATGATATGTAGTTGTGAACCTTGTTGCTCGTTGTTGCAATGTAATAAAACCCTCCAAACCAGTTTCTTTGTTTGATTTAGAACTGCCCTAGCTTGTTGTTTATTGTTGTGATGAACTACACTCCAGAGTCCAGAGTCCAGACCAGTTACTTTGAGTTTGATTTAGAACTATTCTAGCGTGCTTGATTGGTGAATGCCTGATATGCTGGCCGTGGAAAGCTAATGATTGTGATGTCAAAGAGTATTAAGAGCAAGAGGTGTGAGCACATTTGTGAACGATCTAATATTCTCTTATGTCATGTTCATGCTTAGGAAAAGTAAAGTAAGTTTCTGTGAGGTAAAACTATGAAAACTTTGTTCTCGAGCAGAGCAGAGGTAGTAGCCTGGTAGAGTTATAGGAGCTGAATGCTTTTCATTGACGTAATGAAGCTCAAATACAGCGTCCAAGAAACAATCTAATTGCTAGACCATCGCCAAGTATCCCATCCAATGTGTCCCATTGGCGCATTGCACATCTGGATGGCTTGATACATGTTTAGCTAGATATTGTGCGAGTGCACTTATAGTGTAGATGAATAGTGCATGAGAGAAGTTAGACTGTTGATTACTGTTTTACATATTTAGAACATATTTGTGTTTGACACATTATAAAATGACTCGTTATTGTGCTACATTATTGCATTACGGTCCGAGTTCTTTTTACTAATTCTTACTTTGCAGATGCTTTGTAACAAGCCTTCAATAGTTGACTCATGGTTGGCCCAATCCATCGAGTGGTAAGGAACTTACCCACATGGGCACATCTGGTTCGGATTATACTAAATTGATGAAGTGACCAGGTCGACCATAAACTAAGACATTTTTTTGAAAAGCACTATGAGTTGCGTTAGTTCTTGGTGAACTATGTGAATCGGATTCACCGTGAATTAAAATAAAATATTGAAAAATAGCCGGAGTTATCAATCGTCTATCTAATTTGAACGATGAAAGTGAGGCTGGTTCAAGATGAACCAAGTTCATCCATGCCGCACTAAAGAGTTGGTTTACTGCAAACCAGGTTTGTCGACAAGTGTTAACAAATGATGCAGCTAAGACCCTATCTCATAGGCTCATAAAAGCCTCACAATATAAGTCTGAAGCTTTGGGCCTGTTTCATTATTTGCAATTATATATGTCTAACTCAACGGTCCATACTTCTTATTGTCATTGACAGGTCCAATTGGGTCTAATAAGATGCAGCATATTCTAAGTGGGCCTTGTGTTAATCTACCCTAATTCCCATTTCTTTCACTATATATACAACCACTATCACTCTAAACCCTGAACCGCAGCGCTCTCTATCTTCTTGTACGCCCTTCCTGCCCTGCTCTGTGAAGTCTTCTTTTTCAAAGCTTCTGATCTCCGCTGCCCTAAACCCAGTTCTTAATTTTCATAATGAAACTTGTTCTTGGTCGATTACTTTGCTATTGTTGTACTTGATTTCTCTAGTTCTCTTACATGCTCTGTTTTGAATTGTTAGTGATTTGCCGATGCCAATGATGGTGTTAAATATACTTTGCAGATTAATTTCTATGAAAAAAACTTCAATTCTGAGGCATCTGTATTTTTAGCTATGTAATTTCTGTTTTACGCTATGCTTGTGGTTTTTGGATTGCATGTGATGAGAAAACAGACAGGGACATCTGACCTCCATTGGAGATTTGAAGACTTGTGCTAATGGGAATCTCTCTGATGCTTTTTAGTTACTGATAAATTTTGTATCTTTTTCAAAACATAATTCCGATTTGAATGTGACGGTGCAGAGGTTGAGTATGCCGATGATGCTTATATGCACGTATTACCAGAAATTAATTATGATGATATGTCATTGTTGTCACTACCTCTGAGGCAATATAAACCTCTGTTTCACTTGTTTGTTTTTTCATGATCTTTTTGTTTTGGAACATGAATTTGGGTTGGAAAAATGCCTGATTATTGAATCAAACAACGGAGATTTGAAAGGTGCTTTTGTCGAAGCTAGACTGGGTTCTGGCTCCAGAAGCACCATGAAATTATATTCACACCGCTGGATAGTATATGAAGGCTGTTTTCTATATACTAGTTATGTCGCTATTTATAAACGAAAAGTGTATCTTTGAATGTTACAAACATGATCATGTGTATCGCTGCAAATAGTAGTTCTTGGAAAGCTCTGAAGAAGTTTCCAGGATTTTATTTGTGCATATATCAAAATGAAATTTCTCTGCTTGAGTCTTCTTATTGTAACTATTGAGTTGTGCTCCAATGATATTGGATTACAGATTTGTTCGTCATTAATCTTTAAAAACAACGAGGAAGGAATGAATTGAAACCTCTCCCGGAGAGCCCCATGCACTCCAATTTTCGTCGTTTAGGGCAACTGGGTGCACTCCTCTTCTCTCCCGCGCGTCTCTTTCTCTCTCTCTTCTGCGCAGCTGTGGCTCAGTCACATTATTTAGATCAGTCTTTGTTTAAGACCGGGAGCTAAAAGTATAGGATTTAGTATCTTTGCAAACAACCATAGGTTTGGATTCTCCCATTAGAGTTGCCCTAAATGAACTCTCAGTTATGTGTACTGTACATACGAAACTTTTTTTACCACAATCATATAAGCCAGAATGAGCATATAAGCCAGAATGATTGCTTCATTTGGGTATGTTCTGTCTTGATAGTGATGCTGTTATGATTTATGACTATCAAAGAGTATGCTGAGTTCCCTGGTAAAACAACAATAGCTAATAACTGGCCATTGGATGTATTAGGTTCACGGTAATCAGGGTACACCAAAACAGTTCACCTACACAATGTATGATGTATCTTTCTTAACCCGTTTCTCTTTGTAAATGATTCATTTTGTAAGAAACTTTATCATTTCCATATAAAGCTCAAAACCTTGATAAATAGATTTTAAACTATAAATTGTATTCATCAAAACCTGGACCATATCATTTATAGACATGTAATTATCATGCATCTAAAGTCCCTTGTCATGTCCAGTTCTAGGTCAATGACATGATATAGGTCTAAAATCAACAAAAGTTATCTCTGATATCCAGGGCAGGGTATACCAAAATTGTTAAATGTAGTTCAATCGGGCTAAAGATTGAATATATGGCCATTGACATAGCCCTGGGTTATATTTTTGTGAAGACTACAATTGTACTTAAATACTAAAAATTGATGTTTCTAATGATTAATTTTAATTTTAATTAGTGTTCATATTAATTTAATGTTATGGTGTCATAATTTCATTAATTAATTTATTTTAATTTTTAACTCTAATAATAATCGCAATATTTTTGTAAATAATATAATCAAAATAATAAATTTATCATGTATAATACTTTAAAAATATTAAGAAATATATTTTTTTTAAATTTCAATAAATATAATATATACAACGGTAATATAGTAAATAAATACAAATAATGTAATATTTTAAAATACTAATAATAATTTATTATTTAAATAAATCATCAATGAATAAAATAAATACAAAGCAATTAAAACATTAGTATGCAGATCAATTAAAACATTGATTTTGAGTAAATATAGGTTTGAATGAATATATATATATATAAATTTAAAAGTTTGAATTAATAAAATATATAAAAATTAAAATTATAACCTTTACAGATTGAAGATAGTACAAAATATAGTTCTCATTACTCATTAAAATGATATATTTGAGGGGATAAATTAGCCCAGGGCTATATATAATCCCCAACCAGTAGATGGCCATATTTCCCAATTAGCCACCTTGACCATTTGATTTATGAGAAGGTAATTAACTAATTACATGCATCCAAATTAAAGTCTCTCCTCTCGTATTTTCCCAATTAACCAATAAATCTCATTTATTTTAGTGTTCTTATTCTAACGGGTCATTCTCATTAATCGGGTATAAACAATTTCTTGTTTGGTTCTGATAAGTAAAGTCAGATTCCTGTTATAAATAGGAAGATATAGTATCCTATCTAGTTACGCTAGGATTTATCTACTTTCCTAATTTTTTTCCTTCCTTATATCCCAAAAATAACTACACAACGAAATGACCGAGCACCATAAGTAACCAAAATCTTTCATTTCTCCAAATTAAAACCATGGCTTCCCGACTCTTTCTCCTCACACTCACACTTATTCTCTGCCTCTCTCTTTCCTCCGCCACCCGTCCTAATCCCGCCACCGCCACCTCCTCCGCGTCTCCAATCCAACAGGCATGCAAAGCCACCCGCTTTCCCGACACGTGTCAAACCACCCTTAACAAAAAGCTCCCTCTCCTCCCTCCAAACCCTACACCTCTCCAAACACTCCAACTCGCCATCAACGTCTCCTCCGACGACCTCTCCGTCGCTCAGAAGATGGTGAAGAACATTCTCGACGCCTCCGCCGGCAACCAAAACCGCACACTTGCAGCCAAAAACTGCTTGGAGTATTTACACAACTCCGAGTACCGCATTTCGCTCACCAATGAGGCCTTGTCACGCGGCCGGACCAAGACCGCACGCGCCACCATGAGCGCCGCCTTGCTTTATCAATAGGACTGTTGGTCGGGACTCAAGTACGCCAACGACTCTCAGATGGTCAACGCCACCATGTCGTTCCTCAACAACACCTTGTCCGTCGACTTCAGTAACGCCCTGAGCATGATGCTCTCATATGAAAATTTCGGCAACGATACCAACTCATGGGCCCCGCCAAAGATCGAGCGTGAAGGGTTCTGGGGACCCGCCACGTTCGAGTCCGGTTCAGAACTTTCGGACACATACGTTCCAAAAGATCTGAAGGCGGACGCTATTGTTTGTAAAGACAAGGGGACCAAATGTAGCCGGACAGTACAGGAGGCGGTGGAAGCGGCGCCGGAAAATTCCGAGAAGAAATTTGTGATTCTGATCAAGGACGGTGTGTACGAAGAGATTGTTAGGGTACCTCTAGAGAAGAGAAATATTGTGTTCTTAGAGCATTCCCACCCATGGAGGATGTGAGGAAGCCCCATTTTGAGGAATTCCTCAGAATTTTGAGGAATTCCTCAGAATAGGAAGTCCTCAAACAGTTTTTCGTGCAGCGGTGCCTGTTTGAGGACTTCCTATTACTATTCACGAATAATTAAAATTTTGAACTTTTAAATATCGAATATTATTTTCACCCAATAACTAACCGACACGTGTTATCCCAGAACATATAAGTGGTTACGGATTTACGATAACATTTTCGACAAGTTATTTTGAGACACGTGTCATGTATACGTGTCGGTGTCGGCAAAATCATTGATTAAGATAAGACGGTAATATTTCCTGTAAGATTGCGGTCCAACGAGAATGAGACACGTGTCAGTGTCGGGAAAATTATTGATGAAGATAGGACGGTAATATTTCTTGTAAGATTGCGGTCCAACGAGAATGTGACACGTGTATTGTGTACGTGTTGGTGTCGGCAAAATAATTGCGAAAGATATTCGGTAAGATTTTCAACCAATCGACGGTCGACACGTGTCGTTATCTAATCTAATCTGGTTCTTCAAAATGACTATAAAAGAATGAGCTATGGGAGTGGAAGAACTCACACCAACACTTCTTCACATTTCTTATCATCCTCTCTAAACACTTCATCACATTTCCCTTTCCTCAAGATGAATCCTATGGGTTTCACTAATTTTTTCAATAGGAGGCAACAACAACGCCGACAAAATGCTGAAATTGCCAATCAATTCGTTATCGACGCGGTGGCGGTTGATGCAGCATTCGATGATGATCCAGCACCACGCCGCCGTGCAAATCAACCAAGGCTGAGGGTTGAGAGGGGCCATAATCTTATGGAAGATTACTTCATCGAACGCTCGGTCTTCACCAACCACGACTTTCGTCGGCGGTTCCGAATGAGCCGACATATATTCAACCGTTTAATGACGGACCTCTGCAACAACGACCCATTTTGGCATCAAAGAGCCGACGCCACTGGAATGGTCGGACTTCTTCCCCAACAAAAGATGACCGGTGCTCTTCGGATGTTGGCATACGGCTCAGCTGCAGATCAGTGTGCCAAAATCACAAGGATGGGGGACTCAACAACTATGGAGTGCATGAAGAAGTGGTGCACCCAAGTGGTTGAGCTTTATGGTACTCGTTACCTCCGTGCTCCAGATCAGACAGACATCACTCGGCTTCTAAGAAGGGCTAAACAACACGGATTTCCTGGTATGATCGGCAGCATTGATTGCATGCATTGGGAGTGGAAGAACTGCCCAACTGCTTGGTCCGGGGCGTACTCAGGGTGGAAAGGTCGTCCAACAATCATCTTAGAGGCAGTGGCCTCATATGACACGTGGATCTGGCATAGTTTCTTCGGGGTACAAGGAGCTCAAAATGATATCAACGTGCTCTACCAATCTGATGTCTTCGATGCAGTGCTTGCTGGAAGAAGTCTATCTGTGACTTATAAAGTGAACGGTATGACATACCGTAACACCTATTACCTTGCTGACGGGATATATCCGAGGTACTCTTCGTTTGTCAAAACAATTTCTAATCCTCAAGAGCTTCCACAAAAGCTTTTTGCGAGAAAGCAAGAGTCGTACCGTAAGGATGTGGAGAGGTGCTTTGGCATCTTACAAGCTCGTTGGGGGATAATTCGTCATGCAGCTCGATGTCACCGCCTTTCGACGTTAAAAGACATCATGTTGGCTTGCATCATAATGCACAACATGATCGTTGATGACGAGTTCGTGGAGGATGAGTTTGAGGAGAACCAAGAAGAAGATCTCCAAAACCCATCTACCGCATTCATTGCTTATGATGGGCCAGTGGATGAAGGGGGGAACCGTATTCCATTCGAGCCGGTTGGAAGATATGGAAATGAACAACGGTTTAATGAGCGTATTGTAGATCTCCAATCAGCTTACATCCATGGAGAGCTTCAAAAGGACTTAGTTAAGCACAACTGGTTTCTTGAGACCGGTGAACAACTATAAAAATGTTGTCTTAATTGTTGTATTTTTATTATGTGTGTTTGCATTGTTGTGTGTTTGAATTATGTGTGTTAAATAATTTTTGTAATGTGTGGAAACTTGATGGAAATAAAGAAATTGCATTTTTATTTATTTTAATGGGAAACTACATAATTTAAATGCTTGAAGGGAAAATACTTGAAAAAAATACAAGTGGGTAATTTAATTTAAGAGCTTGGAAAAAGGGGGCGATAACAATTGGAATAGCCTTCTCCGCTTGCTTCATCTTCAACCTCATCCATTTGAGAAAGGATTTCGGCTTTCCTCTTGGTAAAATACTTCTTCGATTTAGGAGTCATAATCTCGGTATCCATTGACATGATCCGAGTCTCTTCCGCCAAAGCTCTCAAATCGATATCTCTTTTTTGAAGCGCGATTTGCTCTCGAAGAAGGGAAACCTCAATTGCATCATTATCTTTTTGATTGCGACCATAAGCTTCTTGATTTGTCGCAATCCTATTCAAAGCCTCGGCTCTTTCATTTGTTGAATTCATGCCTTTTTTTTCCTTTCTTTTTCCCTTCCTTGGCCGCTTTCACTCCCATAGGACGCTCCGGAGAAGAGGGAGCTTGATTGCTCATTGGTGTGGGAAATGCATCATCCTCATCCAAGTTGACGGCGGAGGGCATTGAGCTTGCGGGATGTGTTGATGAGTAAGGCGGAGTAGAGGATAAGTAAGGTGGAGGTGTACTAGCTTCGACATGGATGAAGTATGGATGATTCTTCACCACATCCCAACAAGCAAAGTCCTTAAACTCTTTCTTCTTTTTGGCAACATAAAATGATTGAGCACTTCTCATCTAAAAAATTAAATAATTAAAGAACATGCCATAAAGAAAATTAAATAAAATGGACATAACTTATATTAAATATTTTTTCAAAAATAACTTGCAAAAAAATGGAGATAAAAAACAATACCTCATCGTGTAAGTTGGAGCCGGAAGATGCATTTCTTCGTGCGAAAGAAATAGCACTACCCCAAAGTTTCAAATTCGCCTTCAACTTTGCGAATCGAGAGGATAATGCGTTTTGGGTCCTAGTTTCCGGCATTGATTCACCATAACCTAGCTCCCAATTCGCCTTGAAATCGCCATGAATCTTTTCCCATAATTTGTCGACCTTTTGACGATTTCCGGTAATCGAATCAACACTAAAACGACAATAAGATATGCTTAATTGCACATCTTCCGAAAGAAGCCAATTTGTTGACATTTTTTTCCCAAAAAATAAACAAAGGATTTAGAGGATAGATGGAGAGATTGAGAGGGGGAGAGAGTGAATTTTTTGTGCACAAATTGATGTAAAAAATGAATGAAATGAAGGTAGTATTTATAGAAAAAATATAGGGGGTGATTTGCAATTTTTTGGGAATTTTTTGCAATTTTTTGGGGTTTTTTTTGCAATTAATTGATTTCTGGCCGAAATGGCCGTTGCATATGAATTTGGGCCGTCGGATCAGTTTAGATCCGTTTGAAATGGATGGCTGAGATCAACATATCCGTTGGTCTGTCAGCCTCCCAGAAGCTGACACGTGTCAGCTTCTGGTTGGCTGACAGTTTTAACTTTTACTGTTTTACTCTTTTTTTTACCTTAAAAAAAAAACTGAGTCATGCTGACGTCACCCACGTGGCGTGGGTCCCGCCAGTGGGACGTTCTGCTTCGCGTGCTCCACCGAGGACGCCGCTCGGGACGATCCGTGGGTCAACGGTGGGTCGCCGCTGCTCCTTCCCCCCGCTGCACGCATGCCGATCGCCGGACGTCCTCGAATTGGTGGGCCACCCTCCCGGACGTCCTCGCCGTTCGGTACCGGTGGGAATGCTCTTAAGGGAGGGTAAGGGTAAAACGGTAATTACGGGTTCATTGAACGTAGGTCAGCCCGGTGTGTCAACCTACAATTCCGCCACGGTGGGAGTACTCGGCGACGGCTTCATGGCCAGCAGTCTCACGATACAAAACACCGCCGGCCCCGACGCCCACCAGGCCGTGGCGTTCCGGTCAGACAACGACCTCTCCGTCATCGAAAACTGCGAGTTTCTCGGACACCAAGACACCCTCTACGCCCACAGCAACCGCCAGCTCTACAAGTCGTGCACAATCCAAGGCAACGTAGATTTCATCTTCGGAATGTCGGCCTCCGTCTTCGAGGACTGCACCCTTCTCGTGGCTCCGCGGCAGCTGAGCCCCGAGAAGAGCGAGAACAACGCCGTGACGGCCCACGGAAGAACGGACCCGGCCCAGGCAACGGGGTTCGTCTTCCGAAACTGCACCGTCAACGGGACAGAAGAGTACGTGAAGTTGTACAAGAGTAAGCCTTTAGTGCATAAGAACTATCTAGGTAGGCCGTGGAAGGAGTTTTCCAGGGTAGTGTTTATAAATTGTAGCATGGAAGAACTTGTGACAAAAGAAGGGTGGATGCCATGGGATGGTGAGTTTGCTCTCAAGACGCTTTACTATGGTGAGTTTGGGAACTCCGGACCGGGGTCGGATGTGTCGAAGAGGGTGACGTGGAGTAGCCGGATTCCGGCGGAGCATGTTGGTGCTTATTCGGTCAAGAATTTTATTCAGGGTGATGAGTGGTTAGGTTGTAAGTAAGTTCTAGCTAGAGAATTGAAGCAGGAGTTTTAAAAAGTTCTATATGTTATGTAATCGATCAACATTTATAAATGTTTCTCTCTAATGAGAAACCTAGCTAGGATCCCATTTGAGGACATGTTCATGTTTGCAACTCGAATCAAAGAGGTGAATTATGTCGAAAAAAATGAATTATATGCAGTAGTAAATCACATGCATGTCTCACCGATTTACCATAGTGAATGTGGCCAAGCTAATTATCCATGTGAAGAAGAAAGAGACAGACGTATACAGCTCCCCTTATCCATTGTAATGGAAGAGGAAAATGAAAACCGAAAGCTGTATGCTGGATGATTGTATTGAATTCGATCTGTACTGCACTTCCCAATGCTGCAAATGATGAAGATGCTGCCTCAACCCACCTACCCATGGTTTCACATTTTCAGTAATATTTTATCGTTGTTTGGACCCATGCTGAGTAGGATTTTGGATTATCCACATAGGTGCCGGAGTGATTGACCCATAAAACCAAAAAGTCTTTTTGGACCTATTTGTTTTTGAGAGTCAGAGATTGTTTCCTAGCGTGTTGGACTTGTTTGTTTCGAGATGTGTATCACATTTTCTAAAGTAACTCAAATTCAATGTTTGATTACTCATTTATGTGTGTAATATTGTTCTCTACCTTACTATGTTTCTCAGAAAGACAAACACGACCTCACATCAGTCACATGTAACTTTCTGTGTTGCTTATGAAGTTTTTACGTGAAATGCTCATCAAACTATAGTAATGAGATTATAAAGAGGAAAATTACATGGAAAAAGGAGTTTGTTGGCCTCTATCCACCATACGATAGACAAATCCCTTGTCTGTGTAGATCCTACCCTCCGAAGA
Source organism: Geum urbanum (assembly GCA_946800695.1). Lineage (NCBI taxonomy): Eukaryota > Viridiplantae > Streptophyta > Magnoliopsida > Rosales > Rosaceae > Geum > Geum urbanum. The sequence continues at coordinate 48,359,757 of OX327012.1, read as the reverse complement.
TAGGCCAAATTTACTCGTATCCACCTCTGGTTCCTTTCTCAAAACCAAAATGCAACACCAATATAATGTTTTAGCTAACCATTTCATATACAATGAAGCATATATTGATGTGTGTATTCAATGATTCAAGACTGGCCACAAATGACAGACTAAAACATGTTGAATGAGTTGTCGAATGAGGCTTAGTCTCATAGCTGGAATTATTGACAAAGAAGTTTGTGACTTGGAAACAGATAATTGCAAGGACCAAAGATTCACTTAGAAAACATCATATAGAGTTATAGGTAATAATCTAGATCTGTATTAAGCTCTCCTTCAGATCTACAATCTCAGATAACAACAGATTAACCAAACTTGCAAGGGTTCTATGTAAAAAAGATCAGAACCCTGCTTATGGAGAACCTAATAATACTGATATATATACAACACCAAGCACTCCAAGCAGAAGTAAAAATTGATCTGACAAAACTGGAGCTGCTCTACTCCAACATGCCCACATTCTATAAATCTTCAAGCCTTCACCAAGGCACTGTCTTCTGCTTCAAGTCCTGTGTCATGGTTATGAATTACATTACTCCAAACACCAGACAAATCTATGCTATTCATGACCAGATCCTCCTCCACTCTCTCTTCTTTGGTTGGTGATGATGAAGAAGAAGACCTTGCTGATATTTCACCTATCTCTGCCAAGTTTATTATCTCAGACTCATCTAAGCCTTTTGCTGGACCAAGACTACAACCCTCAGCTCCATATTTAGCCAATGCATCCTTAAATTTCTTTATCTGTTAAACAAAGAATCCAACTTTAGCAATTGGAACCACAATTAAACTCTGATCCTTTTCCACCAAAAATTACAAACCAAAACATTGACATGAATTGCAATATTTACCGTGGCATTGGTGCAGCTGAAGCTACATACTCGCCCTTGTGCGCCTCTATAAAATCTAAAGAATGGTAGCACATGAATGTGGAGGCCATGGCACATAGTCTTGAGCTCTTCATAGTTAACTTTAAGAAATATTGCATCCGGGTTTTGTTCAGCTAGTTGACAGATCTGATCATATACACAAACCAATGTTAAACAAATTTCCCAAACTTCAAATTTGATGGCTTAAATTAGACAAGGAGCATTTCTTAGTGAGACTACAAAAAAAAAAAATAATCAAATGTCTACCTTGGGATGGAGAGCTCTACAACCTCCACAACCAGGTGAGTAAAAATTCACCACAACCAATCTATCACCAGCATTATGCAAAGAATCAATGAGTTCTTGAGCAGAATGGATCTCCGCCATGTTGGGTTTCAGGGTTTTCTCCCACCATTTCATAGCTTTGCTCACACACATTGCTTGTGCCTAAAAAAAATCAGATACATGAAACAAAACACCATCAGTAATGCAAAACCAAAATGTAAGCTAGAAGCACAGAACATGACCAAATTCAAAAGCCTAGAAAAGAGAAAGCAAGAAACTTTAGACATACATGAACAGAGAGATTCCTTGGAGCCTTGACACTCAAATTGTTCAAACCCTTGTGATCTGAGATGGGTTTTCCCTTAAAACCAACACCCAAAACAGGAAACCCCCTTGAAATCGATGCTTTGGATTTGGATCGCAGACTCATCTCATGAACCCCAGTAACATAAAGACCACACTTTGCGGAAATCGCCATGGCTATGTATAATGTTCAAATCTGAATCCCCTATTCTCTTACACAAGAACCCACTTCACCTTTTGCAAACAAAACCCCAAATTTCTCGAATCAAAAACCCCCCTTTGATCAAAAAACAACCTCGATCAAGACTTGTGCTTTTTCTCAGCAATCAACCAAAAAAAAGGAGCAAGTTTTGATCAGAAAGGTGAGACCTTTCTGGGTTTTTGAGTAGTATTCAAGGCTGGGATAGATGGGATAAAGAGAGACAGAGGAGAAGAGAGCTGTGTTTGTTTGGAAATTTTGGAATATGGAGGAAGAAAGAAGAAGGAAATAGAATGAAGCTGTTTATAGAGAAAAAGGGCAAAAAGGGTAGGTGTCTTTCTGATTTGGATTTTACCTTATCCACAATTTTATTCAATTTGGATAAATGGGATAAATTAATTAAATTTCACACTGAGCTATATTGCCGGAAAAATGTTTGTGGCTTGTGATAATATGATATTCCGGCATGAAAAAATGGGAAACATGTGGCTGACTGTGTCAAATTTTGGATAAGATGGCTATTCTCTTAATGAAAAATCAGTAAAAATGGAGATATACAGCTTTCTTTGACCTTTATCAATTGACTTTATTTTAGTTATTTAGAGATGTTATTTTTGTAAAACATATCTATTTTGTTGTCAAAATGGTATGTTTTTTGTGTCAAACCAATAAGGATGAGTACGAGATATTATTTCTCTTCATTTATTGGTAGAAATCACATAGCGATTTTAGAAGGAGAGTATCGTTGCTATTTTCATAATTTGTTAGTTTCATAAATTTGGAAGGCCGTTAACTATTTCAGCGCTGGAGGAAATAGTATATGTTTAATCTTAATATCAATTTAGCACATATGCAAGTTTTCCGAAAATAGTTTTGTTTCTTTTCAAATTTCAACATGTAATAGTTAATATATAAATCAGTATACCAAATATTATTATTAAAATAAGTTTCAAAGCAAGGATTGCAAGTCCAGGACGGAATTATATAATGATGAAGTGTAAAGAAATTTTCATCTCCACTCGCCAGTGGCCCCTGTTCATTGTGAATGAACAAAAGTATTACGTGAAAGTTTAAGCCCATACAGAACCACAAAACATGACTTGGTTTGTTTAATGTCTACAGCTTCTATTCCTATTTTTTCTTGCTCTGTAAAGGTCCTAGAGGGGGGGTGAATAGGCCTTTACCACTTTTTCGTTTAATTCTGTCTCCGGGATAGCAAGATATTGTCCTATCCCAGAAGGCAGGGTACGAGTAATAAAGAGAAAGCAGTAAGGAAAGAATGACACCAGATGTTTTTGGTGACGCAGAAATCCTACAACCAGGATCAAAACTGCGTGCCCCTTACTCTTGAGGGACAAACCTTTCCACTAATTGGTAACACACACTATTACAAGTTTCTGGCACTCTGGGATACATACCCCTTATGCTATCCTGACTAGTCTACCCACTAGTACAAACAGAGCTACACTACCTTAATCAATGTGCTTACACTTGGAAAGAAAAACAGAAGTATCAAACACAGATTCTTAACTACACTTCAAGTTAAAACCTTCTTGATCACTTCATGGGTTGGGCATCTCCACACTTTATCTCTATGGAATGCAAAATGCAATGACGCATATGAGTTTTGGAAAACAGTTTTTATGCTTGAGAATCCATGTCTATTATGCACTGTAAAGAGCAACCAAAAGACATGGAAGGGGAAGAGAAGAGATAAGAGAAACTACACTCGAAAGTGCTCTCAAAGAGTACCAAAACAGAATAACCAAAACTCCCAAGTGTTTTTTTCAACCAACAGCTCCAAAACAGCTTGGGACTCCTTATATAGACAAGGTTATTCGGTGGTCAACCACAGCTAAGAGACCACGTGAAAACACAGCATACACATGCCTTAATGTAGTCCTACAACTGTCCTAAAGCAAGCATAAGCATGGAGTGCTACAGACCGACAAGAATAGCAGCAAAGAGGACACAGCAAGCTTAAACAAGTATGGCAAGACAGCTTTTCAGATTTTACCTTAAAGAGCTAAGGTAGTCTAAGCAAGGCAAAAGAGGTCCTATGTGCTTATACCAGAATAGCAATATCAGTTCTCAATGAGGGAGCACGTTACAAGACAACAAAGAGAGGAACCAGAAAAATCAGGACCGAAAGCGACTTGTCAGAAGGAAAGAGACAAACCGATTTTCCAGAAAACACATGTGAGCTTAAACACCTCAAATCAAACAAAGTCAACTATCATGAACAAAAGCACATGTATTCTGAATTAAAGATGACCAAGGTAGCTGTAAATCACGTGCATACAGAATCAAGAATAACCTAGGCAACAGAAATCACGTATGGACAGAAATCCAGAATACCAGCAGATCAACGGGGATATGTGCAACAGTTGCTATCCTAAATGAAAACCATGTTATGGGATGCATGAACTACCTGATATCCCAAAGAGATAAGTAAGGATGCCAACATCTTCAATCTCTTTTCTTGATAATCTTCCGGACAATTGTGTTTTGTCGATTGTCAAGGGATAGCCAATATAACATATGCCTTCAATCTCCCCCTTTGGCATTCCTTGACAAAACACAATCTTCAAAGAGTACCTGCATGAGAATAGTATAACACAAACAACACATGCAGCAAAAAGTATCCAAAGTACTTAAACCAAATAGTTCAGTACTCCCCCTGACTGGTTACCCAGGATAGGACCACAACTACCTATCCCAGTCAAGTAGTTCTCCCCATCCAAAAGTACCTGCATGGATTAGCTAGTTCTCCCCCTTTTTGTCTAGGAAAGACAAAGGGTAAAACCATAGATGATTTAAAACCGCAGATAAAAGTAACATTGTTTAGGGACAGATCACAAAACCAAAAACCCAAGCATCATCACCAAGAGCGTCCTCATCCTTAGCACCAATCTTCCCAAATAGGATGGTTGCACCAGAGTCGGAAGGAGAGGAAACCGTAGTTCTATCCTCAGGAGAGGAAGAGGCAGTGGGCTCCTGAGCTGGAACTGAGCCGGCCTGACTTGAGACGAGGATAGAGATTTCAGACTTGAACGTATCGAACTGCTCCACAAGGTGTTCCTTGAGAGAAAAGGGCAGCGGAAACGAGACCAACTCTACTCAAGAGTCCTCGAACTAAGAGTTTTCTCTTCTTAAACACACAATCTCCACTTTTAAATTCCTGTGTAGTCAAGTCAGCAATAAAGAGTACCAGTGTCCTATCCCTAGGAAATACACACATGCATCCAAGAAAGATTCCTCAAAGGCAAACACAAAGATCACCATGCATGTATACTTCTAATATCCACTGGGATATTTGGGACATACCCTGAAAAATAGAAGGTACCGATGTACCTACCAACACATTGATAACTCCCCCTCACATGGTGCATAAGAGAACACAAAGAGTTTGATTTCAGAAAGATTTGCAACCTGTCAGCATGAACTCTGGGATGGAAACAGTCTGTGAAATCCCAGACAACAAGAAAATTTAAGCATGACTCACAAAAAATGTGACAACTAATTTTCATATGTCTTGATGGCTCAAATTTTTCACATGAGTATATGACTATAAAGTAACATCAAAGCTATGTTCTTACAAATCAATCCTTGGAACCACAAGAGTGTGTGTGTGAAAAGATCAATCTAAGGGAGTACAAGTTTGGAGCATCAAATGACATGAGGACATCAAGAGTAACCAAGTGACTTTGTCACAACCATTTGAGAGTTCTGGAAATTCAGCATATCAAGGACTTTGTCCCAACTTGGCCTTTGGCCGTTCTCATTTAAGTTCAAGGGAATTTCTCCATTTTCTTTAACTTTTGTCCAAGAGCTCATCTGAGAAATACGTCCTCATAGGTCCATATAACAGAGTAGTTATCATTATGTCCTGAGCGCAATGCTCAAAAGAATAATGTGTGTTTCAAGGACACTCAGTGGATAACTAGTCCGAACCCATCGAAGGATAGATAACATCTCAGGGATCCCCACTGGTTCCGGTTAAGGTGCACCCAGCAAAAGACTAGCCCATTCCTTTACTTAATTCATTTAACAATAAGCACCAGAATTTCACATTTGTTCTTCAGTAACTAGTTCAACTCACTCAATTTTCTAGCTCAAACTCTATACACCCCACAAGAGTAACCTTTGTGCTCAAGAATTCTTTCTAGTTCCAAGAATGATTTAGACCACATGCACTAACATTCCCAAGGGCATAGATGCATATACATAAGTGAAAGATGCAACAAATGTTCATCAAGAAACATGAAATAAGAACACAACATTTTAGATCAAGTTCAGAAATATTTCCCGGGATTTGACCACTGACTCGTATCCCAGCATGAGCCAACATTTATTTTCAGAAAATAAAAAGACTTGAAAGATAAATTTAGACCAGTGAGGGAGATATCTCAAGCAATGGTGCATACACCAATAGCCTTTCTAAGACTTTCAAATCTCAGATTGTCCAAGGGCTTAGTGAACAAATCAGCCAATTGTTGTTCAGTTGGAATAAATGTCATTTCAAGTTGTTTGTCTTCAACCAAGTTTCGAATGAAATGATATCTAATCTCTATATGCTTGGTCCTAGAATGCAACACAGGATTTTTTGAAATATTGATTGCCGAGGTGTTATCACAAAACAGGGATAGGATACCTTGCTCAAATCCGTAGTCGCTTAGCATATGCTTCATCCAAAGGAGTTGTGTACAGCAGCTTCCAGCAGCTATATACTCCGCTTGAGCAGTGGACAACGATACGCAGTTCTGCTTCTTGCTATGCCACGATACTAGGTTGTTCCCAACAAAGAAACAACCACCCGAGGTGCTCTTCCTATCCGTGGCATCTCCCGCCCAATTCGAGTCTGAATACCCTGCAATCTCAGTGTTAGTATCCGTAGTATACAGAATTCCAAAGGCACATGTACCTGAAACGTATCGAATGATACGTTTGACAGCCTTCACGTGGGATTCCTTGGGGTTGGCTTGATACCGAGCACAAACACCCACACTAAAGGAGATATCGGGTCTGCTAGCTGTGAGGTAGAGCAGGCTTCCAATCATGCTTCTGTAGAGGGTTTGATCAGCACTGATGCCCTCCAAATCAGCACTGATTCTGCAAGAAGTTCCCATTGGGTTCCGGATGGGAGAGGCTCCTTCCATCCCAAACTTCTTCACAAGTTCCTTTGCATATTTTTCCTGCGAAATGAACAACCCATCTTTCCTTTGCCGAACTTGTAGTCCAAGGAAGAAGTTTAGCTTACCACAAAGACTCATTTCAAATTCTTGTTTCATTAGAGTGACAAACTCCTCAACAAGTTTTTGAGAGGTGGAACCAAACACCACATCATCCACATATATTTGAGCAATAATCATATGATGTGATACATTCTTAACAAACATGGTCTTATCAATAGAGCCACGCACATACCCATGGTCAATCAAATGTGTAGACAATTTTTCATACCAAGCTCTAGGAGCTTGTTTCAAACCATAAAGGGCTTTGTCTAATCTGTAAACATAGTCGGGATGGGAAGAGCTCTGAAATCCCGGGGGCTGTTCAACATACACTTCTTCTTTCAAAACTCCATTTAAAAAGGCACTTTTCACATCCATTTGAAAGAGATCAAATTTCAGAAAACAAGCAATGGCCAAGAGTAACCTAACGGACTCAAGTCTAGCTACGGGGGCAAAGGTTTCATCAAAATCTAGGCCTTCTATTTGTGAATAACCTTGCACAACCAACCTAGCTTTGTTTCTTGTAATAATTCCCTTCTCATCCGTTTTATTTTTGAACACCCACTTTGTTCCAATAACATTCTTATCCCTAGGTCTAGGAACTAAGTGCCAAACATTGCTTTTCTCAAACTGATTTAATTCCTCTTGCATAGCCATAATCCATTCTGAATCCTTTAAAGCATCTTTAACATTCTTAGGCTCAATACTAGAAACAAAACCATAGCAAGCAATTCGATTGATGGCTAACCTATGCATTGTAAGGAAGCTCTTGAGATTTACCAGATTACTCACATACACTTTGGACTTGCTTCGAGTCTGTCTCGGCTCATCCACCATGCCAATCACATCCGAGGGAGAATGGTCTTTTTGCACTTGACGTTTCCCAACACGATGTGGCTTCTGGATAGTTAGGGTCTGATCTATCCCGGCACCTTCCTGATCAGATTTTGCATCCTGGGATACGTCATCAGGGATATGATTCTGTTCGTCAATGGGAGTCTCAGGATCCTTGGGAGATGTCTCAGTGCTCACATCCTCAACCTGCACATTTCTAGAAGAATGGTTGTGAGAGCATACAAGAGAATCATTGATAGCCACGTTCACCGTTTCTACAACCTTGCATGTTCTCTTGTTGTAGACCCGGTAAGCACGGCTATTCAATGCATAGCCTAGAAAAACACCCCTATCACATTTAGCATCAAACTTTGTTAAATACTCACGGTCTCTATAAATAAAACAAGGGCTTCCAAAAGCTTTTAGGTGTGAGATATTTGGTTTCTTGCCTTTCCAAAGTTCGTAGGGAGTTTTATAAGTACCCGGTCTGAAAATTACACGATTAAGAGTGTAACATGCATTAAAGATTGCTTCGGCCCAAAACATATGAGGCAAATCTGCAGAACTCAACATAACCCTCCCCATTTCTACCAACACCCTATTCTTCCTCTCAACAATCCCATTTTGTTGGGGTGTAATGGGGGCTGAAAACTCATGGTGCACACCATTTTCCTCACAATACTCAGCAAACAAAGAGTTTTCAAACTCGGTTCCATGATCCGATCTAATCCTCAAAATGCATTTGTTTTCGGAGAGCTTTTCATTTGAAATTCGTTTTGCTAGTTCAAAAAACTTCCCAAAAGTTTGAGTTTTGTCACCTAGAAAAATGACCCAAGTAAATCTAGAAAAGTCATCTACCACAACAAGTACATATTTCTTTTTCGCAAGACTTTCAGTTTCTACAGGGCCTACAAGATCTAAGTGAAGTAACTCAAGAATATTAGAGGTTGGCCTAGCATTTAGAACATGATGAGAGGTTCGGGATAGCTTACCCATTTTGCAGTCTCCACACATACCTGCAGCTCTCCCGGACAGTTTGGGCAAGCCACGAACTCCATCCTTCGAGGACAACTTCACCACATCTTGATGGTTGAGATGGCACATCCTTCTATGCCACAGATCTAGCAAGCTTTCTTGAGTTGAGGATAGAAAGCATATATCAGATTCCAACTTCTTGTTGGCTCGAACACAATAGCAATGATCCCTTGATCTTTCCCCTTTCATCACACATCTTCCTTTGCCATCAAGGACAGTGCATTGAGACCTGTCAAATGTCACAGTCTCATACTCATCGACGATCTGACTCACACTCAGCAGGCAAACTTCTAATCCTGCCACCAACAGAACGTTCTTCAAGCCCGGGAGACCAGGAGTGTCAACCATCCCGCTTCCAATGATCTCAGCTCTGGCTCCATCACCGAACATGACATCACCAACAGGGTGAGTATCATCCATGGAGGTGAACCATTTCCGTTCTCCGGTCATATGCTTCGAGCAACCGCTGTCCATGTACCAAGAATCGGATTTCCTGGTGGAAAGAGCAGTCAAGGCAACGTTGCAAACAGCTACAACATCTCTTGCAGCAATGGGTGAGGTCTTTACTCTTGAAAGAAAGCAAATAACCTCTTCTGGTTTCTTCTTTTTGACATCAGGGGCTTTGGGAGACATGACCCTTCTGGTATCCCGGGTTTTGTGAACAGATTTCCTGACCCAATTTGCAGAAGCAGGCTTCTTCTTCTGCTCCGGGATGCCAATAGACAGTGCTATCCTCCTCAGTTCAATGAGAGATTTCTGAAAGTGGGCGATCAGATTGATGTTTGGTGAGGTCTTGGCAGGTACAGAGTTTCCTCTCAGCTTGTAACAGTACCGACGAATGTGTCCACTGTTCCCACAGTGAAAGCATCTGATTTGCGAGCCTTTCTTGAGCTTTGACACCTTGGGGATTTCAGGAGCATTGGTCTTCAGCTGTGGAGGAGGCTTTCCCAACACAGAGCTGGTTCCTTTTACGAACGTAGTCTTCTCTGAGCCCTTGGATTTGTCAACACCTTCAAATCCCAACCCCTTCTTGCTGCCATCTAGTCTTCCCATCCCACAGATTTGGGATAGCTTCTCCGAGCCAATGGAGAATTTGGCGAACTGGTTTCGGGCGTCCAGCAGGGCTTCTTCGAGCTTCAGCTTCTCAGTAGTCAGCAAGCTTATAGTAGAGGACCGACGATCCAGCTCCTCTTTGAGAAAAGTCACTTGCTCTTCAAGTTGGGTTTTGGTTGAAATCCATTCTGTCTTCTGGGATAGGAACTCTCCTTGTATCCTGGAATGTGTCTCCTTACTCAATGAAAGCTCATTAGATAGAACTTCATTTTTAGCAAGCATAGACTTTGAGGCTTTACACAAACGCACATACATATCATGCCCTTCATCATCGGAATCCTTGTCCTCAAGAGACTCATCCAATGTAACATGAGAGACAAAAGCAACCTTTTCATTTTCATCAAGATCGGTTTCAAAACTTTCATTAGACTCACTATCACTCCAAGTAGCTTTTAACACTTTATGAGACTTATTTCTCCTGTTAGCACAGTCCACAGCTTTATGTCCTATTCCATTGCATTCAAAACATTTCATGTCCGTTTTCGGGATAGGAGAGGGCCTGATATCCCGACTTTTCTGTGAAACCTGATTTCTAAAAGGCTTAGAGCTAGATCCTTTTGAGAAGTTCCGGTTAGAGTTGAAAGATTTCCTTTTCCTTAAGAATTTCTCAAATTGTTTAGTTAGAAAAGCAAATTCATCATTTTCATCATCTTCATTTTCATGCAACTTTTCAACCTCAACTTTAACCGAACTTAAAGCAATGGATTTCTCAAGCATGGGCCTTTTCTTTAGAGTTTCATAGGTTTTCAAATTACCAACAAGTTCTTCTAAAGGATAGGTATCAAGATCATGAGCCTCTTCAATAGCATTCATTTTAGAGTCAAAGAAGGGAGGTAAAGCAGTTAAGAACTTCCTAACAATTTTCTTTGATTCAATAGCCTCTCCTAAGCTACGACATTGATTTGTGATATTAAGTACACGACCATAAAAATCATCAATAGACTCTTTGTCACTCATGCTTAGACCTTCAAACTCAAAAATAAGACGTTGAAGTTTTTGTTGTTTAACACGGGAGTTACCTTCATGAGTGTTGATGAGCACCTCCCATGCCTCCTTAGCAGTGGAGCAATGAATGATTCTTTGGCGCTCTGCCTCGGAGACAGCATTGAATAGACAGCTAAGGGCCTTGATATTTGCTCTAGCCGAATCCTTGTCGTCTTTTACCCATTCGGACCTAGGCTTTGAAATTATTTCGGTTGATTCATCGCCTTTTGGTTTTGTGGGATGTGTCCAGCCTTCCTCTACACTTTGCCACAGCATACCATCATCTTGGTAGGAGAGGAAAGCACTCATCATGATTTTCCATTGAGAGAAATCATGTCCATCGAAAAAAGGTGGAACATTTATGGAAGAACCTTTTTCCCGATCCATAACGAACCCCTCAGAGGATCTCACTAGCAAAGGCTAGTGGCCGCTCTGATACCACTTAAAGGTCCTAGAGGGGGGGTGAATAGGCCTTTACCACTTTTTCGTTTAATTCTGTCTCCGGGATAGCAAGATATTGTCCTATCCCAGAAGGCAGGGTACGAGTAATAAAGAGAAAGCAGTAAGGAAAGAATGACACCAGATGTTTTTGGTGACGCAGAAATCCTACAACCAGGATCAAAACTGCGTGCCCCTTACTCTTGAGGGACAAACCTTTCCACTAATTGGTAACACACACTATTACAAGTTTCTGGCACTCTGGGATACATACCCCTTATGCTATCCTGACTAGTCTACCCACTAGTACAAACAGAGCTACACTACCTTAATCAATGTGCTTACACTTGGAAAGAAAAACAGAAGTATCAAACACAGATTCTTAACTACACTTCAAGTTAAAACCTTCTTGATCACTTCATGGGTTGGGCATCTCCACACTTTATCTCTATGGAATGCAAAATGCAATGACGCATATGAGTTTTGGAAAACAGTTTTTATGCTTGAGAATCCATGTCTATTATGCACTGTAAAGAGCAACCAAAAGACATGGAAGGGGAAGAGAAGAGATAAGAGAAACTACACTCGAAAGTGCTCTCAAAGAGTACCAAAACAGAATAACCAAAACTCCCAAGTGTTTTTTTCAACCAACAGCTCCAAAACAGCTTGGGACTCCTTATATAGACAAGGTTATTCGGTGGTCAACCACAGCTAAGAAACCACGTGAAAACACAGCATACACATGCCTTAATGTAGTCCTACAACTGTCCTAAAGCAAGCCTAAGCATGGAGTGCTACAGACCGACAAGAATAGCAGCAAAGAGGACACAGCAAGCTTAAACAAGTATGGCAAGACAGCTTTTCAGATTTTACCTTAAAGAGCTAAGGTAGTCTAAGCAAGGCAAAAGAGGTCCTATGTGCTTATACCAGAATAGCAATATCAGTTCTCAATGAGGGAGCACGTTACAAGACAACAAAGAGAGGAACCAGAAAAATCAGGACCGAAAGCGACTTGTCAGAAGGAAAGAGACAAACCGATTTTCCAGAAAACACATGTGAGCTTAAACACCTCAAATCAAACAAAGTCAACTATCATGAACAAAAGCACATGTATTCTGAATTAAAGATGACCAAGGTAGCTGTAAATCACGTGCATACAGAATCAAGAATAACCTAGGCAACAGAAATCACGTATGGACAGAAATCCAGAATACCAGCAGATCAACGGGGATATGTGCAACAGTTGCTATCCTAAATGAAAACCATGTTATGGGATGCATGAACTACCTGATATCCCAAAGAGATAAGTAAGGATGCCAACATCTTCAATCTCTTTTCTTGATAATCTTCCGGACAATTGTGTTTTGTCGATTGTCAAGGGATAGCCAATATAACATATGCCTTCACTCTGGAAACAGAAACTATATAGGAAATGCTTTGTGCTCGGTGTAGCTTAATAATGACAGGTCTTGAAAATTCACAGCATATAATCACCACATGGTCATGGATTAGGACTTTTAAAGTTTGAAACCAGATCAGATGGGGCATATTGCCTAATTGTCTTTTACTCTTAACAATCATGTGCTGCTGATTCATCATGATACAAGAGGGTGTCCAACCCTAATCCAATTGAAGCAAAGGAAAGATACCAAGTTGCCTCTAAATTATATTTCTTGATATTACCAAGGAATTCAACCCTATCCTTTACTCAATTGAGATTGCATCTCTTACAATGCAAGTCAGCTCCTGCTGGAGTAAGGGACTTCTAATTCTAAATAGGTTTCGAAGAGAAATTATATAAATGTGATAGTTGAATTTCGTAGATCAGTATATTGCTCACAGAAACTGACCAAACTCTCCTTTAAGAGTTTAAGGCTACCTTTAAAATATGGTTGGATTTCATGTTTAAATATGGAGGGTCATGCAAGAAAGTGGCTTTAGCTTAGCTGAGTTAGCTCTAGATATTTTTAGTTGGTTATATAGTATTATGGAGTGTATGTATGACAGTGAGAGCACAAAGGGTGGTTGCTAGAAGATGAAGCTACCTCCACTACACGTGTGATCTGTTTATTTCAGTTCAATCCCTTTGGGATTCTCTGATTGATATTTGATAGAGTTTGGATTTGATTTCATATAAGTTTGCCCACAGGTTATGGAGAATTTTTTGTCATCAGAAATTAGCCCATTGTGTGGAATTTTGGAGGGTTGCTGGTTTGGCCAAAACCAAGTGTCAATGCCAAATGCATATCTAGAAACAAGTCCATTACTTTCTGGGAACACATTTACAGTGTTCTCCATAACTTTCTCCAAGTGATGCACAATAATCCCTTTGTTTTAATATTTATGGTGCTATTGGCTTTTTGCTGCAAAAGCCAACAAGGAGTTCATTACTCACAGGACAAATGGATATTGAAAATACATATATAGTTATAAAATCTTATATCTTTCTTTTTCTGTTGGCAATCATTTCAGTATGAGACTGGCCAGATTACTCATATTCCACCGTCCAAGCTTGGCTTATAAGATGGAGCAAAATTTGAGTTTAATTAATCCAACTAAGGTAGCTAGTAATATCTGGCACTAGTCATCTGTGATTCTATGATGTGAAATGTCTAGATCAAAGTAGAAAACCGGTACCTATTCATGGTACTTCAACTTTTTTGTTTAATACTTAGTGTCATAGTACTCGTGGTTGTTTTCTTTCAACTCATCGAAGAGAGCAACATTAAAAATAGTATAGTACAATAATGTCCATCAGCAAATGCATAAGAATCTGATCAGTAGCTACTTAACAAGCTGCTCCTCCTTCTTAACAGACTCTTCCAACTCTCTGAGACTTCCAACTTTCTGCTCTATTTCCTCAATCAGCTCCTCCCTCCACAACTCTGATCTCGCAGATTCTTCAATGTCTTCTTGCTGCATATACATATCACCATTCATTCCACATCAATCACAGAAACCTCTTCATAACTTAGGTAAACCATGTTACAAGGAGCTGAAAATAGCTTCATGCATATACTAAAAAACTTATGTTGTACACAGAGTAGTGCATGGAAACTTATGGAGCAAGTGAGATAAGTAATTACCTTCTCATAAACCCAGTGTCCAGTACCATCTCCACCCTCTCCTCTGTAGTCCTCTGAGTCATAATATGGATCCTAGAACAACATTGTCTCAATAATCAGTTTGATATTGTAACTATAATGTTAGCCAAGTTCTCAAACAAAACAATGCAGTGAGAGACCACTATATCCTTACCTTCATGGAACCAAAGAATAAACATCCCCAAACAGTGAACATGATGTAAGCAGTATCTACAAATAGGAATGCAAGTGATTAATTAAAAAAAACAATGGAGCAATATCACTAGTGATGAAATAGAACATTTCAAGCACTTACAGACACTTTTTATGCTGTCATCACTGAGGTGGACAATGGACTTGTGTGTTATAAAGTCTCTGCCTTCAAGATGTTCCACTAGAACTGCCATCAGTGGCCAATCCGGGAAAGCATTGGTTCTGCTTAAAGGGGCTCTTTTGCTCTTTTGCCCAATTTCAAGCTACAAAAATAAATTTTAAGTACATAAGGAAATGGGTTTTTTATACTCAAAATTTTCTTTCTTTTTTGGCTAATAAGCTCATATATACCTGCTTGCAGCCACTGAAAAGTTCAGAACTTGAACACTGCCTGATCTGCAAAAGAAAGGTAATCTTTCTTCAATTTGTAAATGCAATTCAGTAATCCAAAGCACGAAAAGCAAATATATAGCAAATTAGTAAGGGAAAGTTGGAAATGTACCATTCTTGTAGATGAGGTCATGTTGGTGATGTCCACTTTTGTTGGTTGGAGAGTGGAGGTGTGAATATGGGGACTACTAATGGTGAATCCCATAATAGCTTCTGCCATTGATGATTCAATCAAACAAAGCAAATGAAGTAGTACTATGAATGTGTGATTATGAAGCAATTTTTAGTTCTCTACTTCTGTTTGTGTCGGAGGGAAAGTGGATAAGAGAACCATTTGCATCCACCATTCTTTCACATATTCAAGTCCTTGCGTATAATTTAATTTCTTTAGAGATTGATTACGAAATTGGCCTATTAGCTCAGCTGGTTAGAGCGTCGTGCTAATAACGCGAAGGTCGCAGGTTCGAGACCTGCATGGGCCACGTTCCCTCTGTTTTCAACTTTTTACATTTAAATATTTTTTTTCGATAACATCCATGACACTTCAGGAGTTGAATTTGCAGAATGTTCCATTAGACTTGGTCTCTTTATTGCTCAATCTGCTTCTTTTCATCTTTTTTCAAACCCACTTTGTTAAATTTTCTTTACCAAATTGTATCAAACCCAATTCATTATCCACAAGACAAAACTAGTTCTAGTTCTGATGGGGAAGAGTAGTGGACTGTTTGATCTCGAAGAACACTTTGCCTTCTACGGCGCATATCACAGCAACCCAGTCAACATTTTGATACACACTCTGTTCGTGTGGCCGATTCTGTTCACCACTCTTGTTCTTCTCTACTTCACTCCTTCCTTGTACACTTTCCCAGCTGGTGGGTTTCTCTTCAATCTTGGGTTTGTGACCACCGTGATCTATGCTTTGTATTATGTGGGATTGGATAAGAAAGCTGGGTCCTTGGCTGCTTTGCTCTGCTTTTCGTGCTGGGTTGGAGCCAGTTTTGTTGCTAGTCGACTTGGGTTTGCTTTGGCGTGGAAGGTAAGGAAGAAAGAACTTGTGTTTCAGCTTGTGATTTTGTTGGTTTTGATATCAGATTAGTCTTTTCACTTCTTTTTTTGTGATGAAAGTTTGTATCTTTGTTGAGGATGTGTGTTTAATATATAGAAAGGGTCATTGGTTTTGATCAGTTTAACTTATAAAGCTATTGAATTTGTATTGGTTTTGCAATTATAGAACGTGGTTATGTACAGAAGTATTGTGATCACTGACCACTGTGTTATTTCCGATGCTGAAATTATATGAGTTGTTAATTTGAGGTATTGTATTGAAATATTGTTGAAGACTGGTATCTGTGGAAACAATTGTTGGAGTGATCGGTGACTTTGTTTCATCTTGATCACACTTTGTTGTGCTCAGCCTGATCTGTTGTGCTCAGTCTTTGGAGAAGAATAGTTATTGAATCTTTAGAAGTATCTCAGTAGAGGAGTTCATCACTGTCCACTGTACTTAATTGTTTTGAAGGAAATGGTGCAAGTCTTAAATTCTAGTCAGCTAGTATACTTGGTTCAACTGTGAGGTCCATCTCAGTAGTTGGGTTAGTTTCTTGCATGCAATGGTGATACATATGCACAGACCGTATTTGTTGGCCATGAAGTTTGGACTATATGAGTAGCGTTAAAGCAACCGGATATGTTTTTGATTCCTTGCTGATGCTGGAATCATTGATAATCATTACATGGAAAACTGATGAACAACACATTTCTTATCTCAAAAAATTTGGGCAACATCAGTATTGGTCTTTGTGTGAAGAACTTTGCAATGCTAAGGTAGATATTAATAGTTAAAGTCCCAACTGTATGGCGAATTACTTATGCAGGTTGTGTTGGCAGCTCAACTGTTCTGCTGGATTGGACAGTTCATAGGCCATGGGGTGTTTGAGGTGACTAATGTTTGAGATTATTAACTATTTGTTGCTTTATTGTTCTTGAGTCCTAACATAGTGTTCATCTAACCATACTATTCTCAGAAACGCGCGCCAGCTCTTCTGGACAACCTTGTCCAAGCATTCCTGATGGCTCCCTTCTTTGTGTTGCTTGAGGTAATTCCTCAAATCATATCCAAAATGTTTTCTGTGTTAAGTGAATAAGTGATGATGTCTTAAACATGTTGTTACTGCATCGTGTAGGTCCTTCAAATGGCATTTCATTATGAACCTTATCCAGGGTTTCATACAAGTGTGAAGCAAAAGATAGAAGCCAACATCAAAGAGTGGCAAGAAGAGAAACAAAAGAAACATACTTAAGGTTAGATGGCTCAGACGCCAGTTCTGGGAAACTGTGTGTAATGAATGATATGAATTCTATGAATGTGGTGGATTGTGACCATATTTGCTAGTAATGTACAATATTGGTCTGTCTTCAGACTTTGAATTCTTGAATATGAGAATCATGTCATACAATTTGCAAGTCAAGCATTCTGGAAAAGATCGTCACACAGCCAGCGATTTTTGGATATGGTTCTAGAAGTAAGAATTAGAGCATTGCTGCTTTTATCTTCTTAAACTAGAGCTTCAGCTGAGGCCATTTTCTGCACCGATTAAGCTATTGCCAGGCTCTGGTTTCTGAACTCCCCTCTCCTGCATTGATGTTCTCACTCTCGTAGCTTCATTCCACTGGCCTGAACTTGCATACATGTTAGCCAAAAGAACGTAATCGCTGCTATGTTCTGGTTCCAACTCCATGAGATGACTCCTGACCTTCTCTCCGAGCTCAACCTCACCATGCACTCGACACACCGCCAACAATGTCCTCCACACAACGGCATTACACTTCACTGGCATGCACCTTATCAGCCTATAAGCCTCCTTTACAAACCCGGCTCTCGCCAACATATTTACCATGCAGCCGTAGTGCTTTGTCGTCGGTCGAATCCCATAGTCTTTGCTCATCATTCCGAAGTATCTTCTTCCTTCATCAACCATCCCTCCATGGCTACAAGCACACAGAACTCCCAAGAAGGTAACACCGTCAGGCCTCTCGAATTTCTCCTCCATCATTTTCGACAACAGCTCCATAGACTCCTCAGCGTGACCATGTGTTGCAAGCCCGAGAATCATCGTGTTCCATGACACTATGTTCTTCTTCCCCTTCATCCCATCAAAAATCTCCAACGCTTCCAACGCATACATGTCTATCAACGCATTACACAGTGTCACAATATCCCCAATATCCGCACCATCAACGCAACAACGATGAACCCATCTCCCGAAATCCAAACAACACGCCAAGAGGATCACAACCAATGTAGCCTCATCAAGCTCCACACCACACCTCAACATCCTCAAGAACAACTTCCCACAAACCAATCAATTTCCAGACCTTTACAGGGAATGATGACGCCAATGCAGCAACACATTTGGCATACTTCACCCTGCAGCTAGGGCAATATGCCAAAGACGAGGAGCTCAAATTGAGAACCTTTGGTTCATCTCTATCAGGGTCATCCCTTGTCTGGTATACGGGTTTGGAGAAGAGGTTCATCACGGAATGGGCGACAATGGAAACATTGTTCGTATACCATTTCGGAACAATGAGACCAGAGACCAGCATCGGAAAGCTAGCAGCTATGAGTCTATCATCGTCAGAAACACCAGTGGCTTTCCTTCACCATTTTCGATCTGAGTACAACCTATGTAGAACCATGTTAGGGAAAGATGCAGTTGTTGAGATGGCCATCAATGGCTTAGAAGACCAGTACTACAATTTATTTTTCAACAACAGGTACTTTACCCTAAACGAGCTTATTACGACTACTACGAAAACTCACAGTGTCATGCAAGAGCGTGATAACAAACATAACTCATCAAAGAGAATGTATGCATCAATGTCTTATGATAAACACAAGCCAAAAACTGTGGCTTATATAGAAGATCAAGTTGAACGAGAATCAGATTCTGAAGAAGAACAAGTGGGTGATGTCAAGTTAGCAATGAACAAAGTGCTGAAACCCCGCAAGCTTCAGAAGAACAAATGTCTTATAAAGATCTCGACAGTCGCATGCAAAGCCAGAATTCGAGATGTACACCTTTGATGCCAACATGGCTCATGAGATATTATACGAGCTTTTTAGCATGCGCGCCGCCAAGACAAAATTCGACCCTCTATCTAGCATTGAACAATTAAAAGGGAAGAAGTATTGTAAGTTTCATGGTACATGGAACCATATGACTCAGGACTGCGTCAAGCTGAAGATCAAATCCAGAAGTGGATTAATGAAGGCCAGTTAGCATTAGAAGAAGCTTCCAAGACGGACTCGCCAGTCAATTCTCAACCATTCCCGACACCTGAAGTTAACGTGGTGGACGTTGATTGATCCTCAACGGTTAGCTTTGTAGTAGGAGCAGAAGAAGATAATGCACCAATCCACCTGGAGTATACTTTTTCACAAGATAAGGTGGAAGAAATCGTAGATGGATTGCAAGAGATGAAACTTATCATCTATTGGTCAGTATTCAAGCTAAAATATCTAGAATATAAAAGGCTAGGTGAGCATTTTTGCAGGTTTCACAACACGTTTGGACACAAAACAACAGTGTGTTCTGCTTTGAAGGATATAATTCAGGGTTTAATTGACCGGGAAGTGATCACAGTTAACCAAGAAGGAGTGGTAGAATGACATCCTAACACACCACCACCTTTCATTATGGTTCCAGTAATTTTCCCGTCGCACAGAACACTTGGGCCAGCATGATGACAAAGAAGATCAAGGCGAAGGTCTAAGCCCAAGCGCAACATCTCATTTGTCCAACCCAGGCGAGCCGAGGTTACATATGATGCATCTAAAATATGAATTATATATAGCACGTAGAATCACATGTATGTTCTAGAGTTTTGTAGGTTGATTTACTCAAATATGAAAATCAAAATTTTGCTCCGTTATTTTAAAAAGGAGCTCCACTATATATGGATTATATATAGCCCGTAGAATCACATGTATGTATAGAGTTTTTTAGGCTGATTTACTCAAATATGAAACCTACTTTGGATGCTCTATCTTCAATCTTTAATTTTTTCCGCCACGATCACGAACATAGATTCTCTCTCTCTCTCTCTCTCTCTCTCTCTCTCTCTCATGGTCTTGCTGTACACTAAATTTTCAAGCGCTGTAAGTTACTCTCTCTATTTATCTCTCTTTGATTCTCTCTCTCTCTCTCATGGTCTCGCCGCCACAAAAACTCTGTTTGAGTTCACTATCGTTGTACACTAAATTTTTAAGCGTTGTAAATTACTCTCTCTATTTATCTCTCTTTGATTCTCTCTCTCTCTCTCTCTCTCTCTCTCTCTCAATAACGATCGCTATAAGATTATGATTTTTATTTCACGATGCATAAATCTCTTTGCGTTCGTAATTTTATTACTCGATTAGATGAAACTATTATTTAGCTTAATTAATTTGCACCTCAAATTATAAACAAGGCAGAGAGATCGGACTCTATTTAGGTCTGAATCTCAATTTGGTTTTGAAGATCTGTTTGTATATCTCTATGTCTATCTGTTTTCGTACTTGTTCTGTTAACCTATATGTTGAAAGTATCAGACATAACTGTTAGTTAATTAAAGAAGAGAGATGCATTTCTCCTTTAACACTTTAGTGTTCTTTTTGCAGTATATTCAATGACAATAACGCCATCTACAATCATTGTGAAATATATTCAAGATCGAGAAGGTGTGATGGATATTTTAAGTGTTGATATCACACTTACTGACAATATGGATATTGTCTGTCTTCGAGTTGCTTCTTCAACATTGTATTTTCTACAGCAGCCGCATGCTTCGTCTCACTTAATTTGGCCTCAAGAAAAGTCTTTTCTTGGACAGTTGTAGCAAGTTCTCTCTTTGCTTCCAACAATTTCTTCTCAGCATTAGCGTCCTCTGCCCTCAGTGTTGCTTCTCATATGTAGTATTTGTAGAAATTGTTAATTGGTTCTAAAGAACAAAATTCTGCAGCTCCAGACCCTTAAATTTTCTCTGCATATATTGTTTCTGCTTCTCAAGACCATCAATATTCATTTACAGTTCAAAAAATTTAGTATCGGCAATAGATGACTTTGTTTTCAAGGAAGCATTTTCTTACGGCAAAGACTTGATATCTTTTATCAAAACCCCAATGATTTGCCCAAGGACTAAATTGGAATTACGAGGTTCTTCAATATATAATTGCAAATGAGAGATATCACCATCCTTACCTGAAATAATCCGTTCCAACTCCCGCACATAATCTTCACTGTCGTTCAACTCATTTACGTTCTCAGCCAATTCAACTTGCCACTTTGAATAATCATCTCTTGCCATTTTGTTGATACTTCCCAAGATAGGACTTAAATCAATATAAACAGAAGACATCAGCTTTCTCCAGTTGAGTTTTCTTGGTTCTGGAAGGCAAACAAATACTTCCTCTATGAAAAAGAGAACAATCGTATTAACAAACAAATGTACAAATATATATATACAGACAAATATTTAGACAGATATACAAACAACAGACATATATCAAAATAAATATGTAGACAGATATCCAGACAACTATTTAAACATATATCTACATAAAAGTTAGATGTTTACTCTCAGCAAATCCAAACTCTTGATATTTTTGTAGTCCAAAATGTCACCTAGGCTGTACTTGACCATTGCTCAAGATTTGAGTTCTCCGTACCCGTTCTCGTTTTCATGACATTTGTGATAGAAACAAGGTAGAACTAATGCACATAAACAAAGTATTGAACCTGTAAGTGATACAGACAGGAAAAATATAAAAATCAAATCAAGGGACAACACCAAGGGGATTTACCGGTATGATAATACTGCAACCACCGATATTCTTCTCAACAGCCCTATCAAACATTTTTTTTTTCCTCCTCTTCATTCTTCTCCTTCTTCTTTGATTCCACCTCCTTCTTCTTAGCAAATTTAGGATCAAAGTTCTTTGTATAAATTTCCAATGCATTGAACAGATTATCATACATAATAATTCCCCAATCATAATCACCCATCCCTTCAATGCTAGTGACGCAATTTGCGAATAGTCGCCAAAATCCCATTGGAATTGGGTAGTAGAACAAAGGCAAGAAGAAGCAACACCAACAGACGAACACAGTCATCAACCTTGTCCTTATCAATTATAATTTTCTCCAAGGAAGTAGAAATATTGGTCTTGCTAATAACATCACCACCAAAGAACCTCTTTAACCAATCTGATATCCTCACAGACTTATCACTTAATGGGATTTGTCTTCCAGAACAACTAAGTCTATCCGACAAAATTCAGAGTGATGTGGTGCACACGAGTCAGATGGAACTGAAAGTCTCTTTTACCTTTCCTATATGCGTCAACCATCACAACAGTGGTTTCATTAGA
The DNA here is from genome assembly GCA_946800695.1 of Geum urbanum. NCBI lineage: Eukaryota > Viridiplantae > Streptophyta > Magnoliopsida > Rosales > Rosaceae > Geum > Geum urbanum. The sequence continues at coordinate 48,337,327 of OX327012.1, read as the reverse complement.
CTTCAAGCAATTTCGTTGATCGATGTCACACCTTCAATGAATGCAAAATCAGCTCATGGAACAGTGTATCCTTCAGCCTATTCTTCACATCATCGCTGATTTTCTTCCGGACTTTTACAAAAAACTTCTAGAAGTAGTGCAATGACCAACGGAACTGACATTTCCATATACATTCCAATGGAACAATTGGTTGGTGAGACAACTACTCTTGATATCCTTGTTGTTCTTGTACAGATTCTTGTACAATTGGTTGGTGAGACAACTACTCTTGATATCCTTGTTCTTCTTCTTCTTCTTCTTCTTCTTCTTCTTCTTCTTCTTCTTCAAAGTTTCCTTAATGATTTGAAGAATGTGATATTCTGAAACAGAAGAAACTGGTTGTCTTCTTCCCTTATTTTGTCTCTTGAGAACTAACTGATCATCTTCAGTAGAAGAAGAACAAGAAGTCGAATCATCAGATGGTAAGTCAGAGATTTCGGCATACTTAACCCTCTTTATAGAAGATCTTTGAAGCCTTCTCTCATCTTCAGAGTCTGAATCATTCCTCCTCCTCTTGGTTTTAGCCATAACTATCTTATACAAGGAACTACAAAAAATGGCCAACCCATAGTAAAGATAGACAGTTAGACACATTTCAAAGCAGATAGCAGATAGTTAGAGGGAGAACACATTAAAAATTACGCAAGCAGATTTTCAAACAGATTGATAAATAGATATCCAGACAGATTTTTAGACAGATATTCAGACAGATAGTTAACAGAAATCCAGAAAAAGTCTACTATCACAAACACAACAACTACAACAACAACCAAAAAGCCTATCGAACAAAATACATCTCCTAACATCAGGAAAAAGTTACAAAAATACCTAAACTGAACAACGACAAAAATTTCAAAAATTCATAGATGCGAAACACGACGACGAACATGAAAAAGGAATGGCGATGAAAATGAAGAAAGGTTATCAAACGGTATTACTTACGCAGAGTGAAAACTACAACAATGAGATTTTTGATAGCAACCGCGAAAGCGAGGACGAAAAGGATGGTGAGGATGAAGACGACGACAAGGACGAAGACGGCGGCGATGGCGAACTTGGAGAAAACTAGCGAGAGAAAGAAAACGAGAGAATGAGAACTGAAATCGAAAAATGTTTATGGGCGACTCTTCAGAGAATTGAATAGTGTCAACTGACAGTGGCAAAAAACGTAAAAAACATGAAAATAATGGTCTATTAGAAACTTGAAAAATAGATTGAGTTTTTTTTTTAATTGAAAACTAGATTTTTCTGCCTAAGTAGGGGTGAAGCCCAATGAAGACAACACGAACTCCACAAGTGGCTTTCTATAAAGACAAAGGAGGACCAACGCCCCACAAAAACTAGTCCTAATTGGTCCATGATTACAAACACTTCCCAGTTGGCACAAGGCTTCGCTTCACCTCGCTCTATCTTGTTCCTAAAGCCTAACTCTCACATGTATGCGCAGGACTTCAAGAGCATCCTACTCTCCTTTGGACCTTTCTCCATGATCACTTCTTTGGGCTTGACCCAATACCTCTGCATAGCTTTTGAAGGTCCAACTTTGAAGCAAAGTATCTCTGGGGCAGAGAGATAGAGAGCCCATCCCATTTGTAGCCACACTCTAACATACAAATCTCTAGCAAAGGAAAATTGATTCCGAAGCAAAACCAGTCTCCCTTCATTCTTTGTTAGACGCAATTTCATCATCATAAACCATGATGTTAGAAAACCACTTCCATTACCGATAAAAACCACTTTCACTAGAACACAGTCTTATAAGGTCTCATGCTCTCCTCATATCCCATACCAAACTTACCAAGTGAAAAAAACAAAGTAAAACAGTAAAAGTAAAAATGCTAAGATCCCCAAGGCTTTACTCTCCTAACCCTAAATTGGCAAAAGAAGTAAAGACAAATGCACGCCACAAATTTTTACACCATCACAAAAATTTGAACAACATTGACAAATATAACCCCCGGATAAACCTACATTCACCACCAGACCTCATTTTTGTCAGATTAAAAATCCATGCTGCAGTGGACAAAACCCTAATTTACGGTGACGCTTAACCGCCTATAACCGGGACATTTACCACGCTCAGTTTTGTAAAAACTGTCTCCCTCTGGCTCTATCTGTGCAGAGAGAAGAGGAAGATAAAACGTAAGGTGAAAAGTTTTATAATTTAGGCTCCTCCAATATATATCATATTCCCTCCACCTTAGGTTTGTGCAGAGTGAAAGAAGAAGAAAAACAATCACATAATCTCAGAGAGAGAAAGAGTAAGCTTCTTATTCCTCTTCCATTTCTACGACTTGAAGCCTATCTCGACGACTTAAACGATCTCTTGTGGTAATTATTTTCTTTCTCTCAGAGTGTTTGTTGATATTTTCTCGTCGGAAAATTTATCATCTTAGCATTGCTTTTGGTGTGAGTGGAATTCGAATTTGAATTAGTGTGTGGTTATTTGCGGCGAGGTGATCTCTGCTACCGAGCTTGGAGGTGAAAATTCTCTGATATGGAGAGCTGGAAATTTTGGTGTCACTGGTTGGTTTTTAGATCTGCTTTGTCCTTAGAATGAGCGAGTTTGTTTTTCACAGGAATCGGTTTTGGTTTCGAATCGGAGTTGGAAGCATGATTTGAGACGACGGCGGCGACGGCGATGAAGAGGTCTAGAGACGACGGTGGTTATACGACGAGCTCGCAAGTTAAAAGACCTATGGTTACCTCGAGAGGAGAGCCGTGAGTACTCATCTCCTTGCTTTCTTCTCTTAATTTTATTTACTGAATTATCATTTTTGTTGTTGGTGTTAGATTTTTCTTGTGTTGCTACTTGAGAGTGACCTTTCTTTTTTCGTATTGAATTTGATGAGATGAATCTGTGCTTGGTGATCGACTGGTTGTGCTTTATTCGTCAAAAACCACAATGTTCATCACTCACTCAACTTTTGAATTTAAGTTTTTTATGTGTTGGGAGATATCGGTATGGTGCTAGGTTAAGTTGATAGTTGAAATCTGATAATACCTTATTGTTTGACTTTGAAGACCGTCTGAAAGTTCAGTCTTTTGTAGTAGTGAGAGGAGAAATCTAGTCATGCTTGTAGAGTTTGTTTTCTGAGTTAGAGAGTTTTGAACAGTAACTGATTTGATTTCTTTTTGGGTGATGAAGCTCCGGGCAGCCCCAGATGATGACAGCCACAGCTTCACAGAAGTTGACAACAAATGATGCCTTGACATATCTAAAGGCAGTGAAGGAGATATTTGAAAACAACAAGGAGAAATACGATGACTTTCTTGAAGTTATGAAAGACTTCAAAGCCCAAAGGTTCGGTAATTGATATGCTGATCTTAATTTATTTTTATTTTGTATATTATTATCTTGGTGCTTCGATGAGTTCTCATTTGATGTGTGCTGTGTTGATTGCAGAGTCGACACCGCGGGTGTGATACAGCGGGTCAAGGATTTATTTAAAGGGCATCGAAACCTAATATTAGGGTTCAATACCTTCTTGCCCAAGGGATATGAAATCACCCTCCCACTTGATGAAGAACAACCTCCACAGAGTTTGAAGAAGCCTGTTGAGTTTGAAGAAGCTATCAGTTTTGTCAACAAGATAAAGGTAGGTTAACATTTTATAGTTTAATATGAGGTTACAGGTTCACTTTGAATTTTCTTGACCTGATGAATTCCTTACCTGCAGACACGGTTTCAAGATGACGATCATGTTTATAAATCCTTTTTAGACATTTTGAATATGTACAGAAAGGAAAGCAAGTCCATCTCAGAAGTTTACCAGGAGGTATGTTCTACTGCATCTTCTGTTTAACAATCAACTTTATATGTTCATTTCAAGCAATCATGTCTCTGAAGTTCATCTTAACTTATTTCAGGTCTCAGCACTTTTCCAAGACCACCCGGACTTACTCGTAGAGTTTACTCACTTTCTACCTGATACGTCAGGAACCGCCTCCACCCAGTTTGCTCCATCTCAAAGAAACTCGATGCTCCGTGATAGGAGCTCAGCCATGCCCCCCATGCAGCAAATACATGCGGACAAGGTTTATATTCATTTTGAGTTTGTCTTTATCATACCAACATAATCTATTCTACTTCTCTTTTTCATATGAGCTTGTGCTGTTACCAGAATGAAAGGCCTGTGGGTTCTTATCCTGAGCACGATCTCAGTGTTAATCGTCCTGATCCTGAGCATGATAGAACTATAATGAAAGCTGACAAAGAGCAAAGGAGGCTTGGTGAAAAGGAAAGGGAGAGGAGAGAAGACAGAGAAAGAAGAGACGATAGGGATTTTGACCATGATGGTAGTAGGGAGTTCAACATGCAGCGTTTTCCACCCAAACGAAAAGCTGCTCGTAGGGATGACTTGGCTACTGACCAATTGCATCAAGGTCGGAAAGACGATGAAAACCTTCGAGCACGTGTCATTTTATCTTCTTATGATGATAAAAAGTCTGCAAAAAGTGAGGATTATTATGTTTTTGAACTAAATTTACATTGCCTTGTTGAATATGTTACATTGCCACACTTATCAATTGAAGACATTAGTCATTGATTTATCATGAACGCTTGCATGTTCCTTTTTATTTAGTTATTTTTTCTGTATTTAACATGATGTAAATACCTGTTTCCTTTTGCTGAGCATCACTACATGCATACTAGTTTATATTTAGTGTTAGTATCAAGGGAGTATCTGTTGTCTCTACCTTCCGTTTTATAATCGACTTCTCAATTGTGAAGCTTGTACTGAATTGTTGAGTTATATGTCTGCTGGTCTGTTATTGCTTTTCCAATAGCTCTCCATTTACTTATTGCATGGCATGGCAGGTATCTATGGCTCTGAAAATTCTTTCTGTGAGAAGGTGAAGGAGAAGTTAAAAAATCCTGATGATTACCAGGAGTTTTTGAAGTGCCTCCATATTTATTGCAAGGATATTATTACTCGAGCCGAGTTACAATCACTGGTAAGACATAATTTTAATTGAAATACTTCCGTCAGATTACAGTTACTAACTTGTATAGATCTTCACTGATGAAGGTGGGTGATTTAATTGGACGTTATCCGGATCTTATGGAGGGATTCAGTGAATTTTTGTCATGTTGCGAGAAGAAAGGTGAAAGTCTAATATTTTCTTTTTCCTGTTCATTATACTGTGTGGTTAACAATGTATCTAATTGAGTCCTGTCCTGCAGATGGATTCCTTGCTGGTGTCATGAGTAAAAGTACGTAAAAAAACTTGCTCTCCTCTTGTGCTATATACGGCTATCATTTTTAGGTTATAACATTGGCTCATACTTCAGCATAGTTGTTTTGGTGTTCAATTATTCTGAGGGTTCAATTTTCTATGCATTTTGATTTTGGACCTGATTTATAATCCTTCAAATCATTACTTTATTGTAATTTAATCACAGAATCTTTGTGGAATGAAGGCAATGTTCCCAGACCAGTGAAGGTCGAAGATAAGGATAAAGATCGAGATCTTGAAAGGGATGATGTTATTAAAGATAGAGAGCGTGCAGTACATGAAAGGGACATACCGGATAGACTTGGTGCCTTTGGAAATAAAGATGTTGGAGGCCACAGGATGTCTATATTTTCCAGCAAGGATAAATATATGGCAAAACCTATTAATGAGCTTGATCTCTCTAATTGTGAGCGTTGCACTCCAAGCTATCGTCTTCTGCCAAAGAATGTATGTGTTGCTGTTCTTATACGTACATTTATATCAACATCAAGGATTGTCTGATGTATGTAATTGCATTATTATGTCGTGCAGTATCCAATACCTTCTGCCAGCCAAAGAACAGAGCTTGGTTCAGAAGTACTAAATGATCACTGGGTATCTGTTACTTCTGGAAGTGAGGACTATTCTTTTAAACACATGCGCAAAAACCAGTATGAAGAAAGCCTGTTTCGGTGTGAAGATGATAGGTTCGCATGTGATTTCATTAGTTATTAATTTTTTTTGTTTATTTGGCTCATTGTCATTGCCTTTTATGTCATCACTTTTGCCTCAGATGCTGAAATCATATTTGAGATCACAAAAGTGTATATGGTTTATTTCTACCATTTCTTTCCATTTATGGGTGTGACAGTAATTTATCATATTGTTTCTTTTTCAGGTTTGAACTGGATATGCTGTTAGAGTCTGTGAATGTAACTACTAAGCGTGTGGAAGAACTATTAGAAAAGATCCATACCAATACCATAAAGAGTGAGAGTCCAATCCATGTAGAAGAATACTTCACAGGTTTGTTTGGTGAACAAATTGCAGAATACCTTTTCTCATGTGTAGTCTGGTTTCAGTTGCTGATTTTCTTTCTTTTGTTGATATCTTTGTGACTGGTCTTTTTCTTCTCTGTTTGTCTAGCTCTGAATTTGAGGTGTGTTGAGCGATTATATGGTGACCACGGGCTTGATGTGATGGATGTCTTGAGGAAAAATGCTCCTCTCGCTTTGCCTGTTATATTAACACGCTTGAAGCAAAAGCAAGAAGAGTGGGCAAGGTGCCGCTCTGATTTCAATAAAGTTTGGGCAGACATATATGCTAAGAACTATCACAAGTCTCTTGACCATCGTAGCTTCTACTTCAAGCAACAGGACTCGAAGAGCCTAAGCACGAAAGGTAACAACTTCAAATGTGTTACTCTGATCTTAATTTATTTTATTTTTTCTGAGAATCTTGGAACTTCTATTTTGATATCTTACAACTACTAACATCATATTTAAGACTAGATAGTCTCGTAATTGGGGCCTTGCTATATACTATAGCAGGCTTGGTCATCCATTTTTTGTTTAGAATACTGGAAAGTTATTGTCTTCCATTTTTTGCAATTGCTCTTTCCACTTGTGAAAATTAATTCTTGCTTCCAATTCTTCCCGTGGATCGGGACAATGTTTTGCAGCCTTGTTGGCGGAAATTAAAGAGATGAGTGAGAAGAAGCGGAAGGAAGATGATGTTCTTCTTGCTATTGCTGCTGGAAATAGACGACCTGTTATTCCGAATTTGGAATTTGAATACCCTGATCCAGACATCCATGAAGATTTGTATCAACTCATCAAATATTCATGTGGAGAAGTTTGCACTGCAGAACAGTTGGATAAAATTATGAAAATATGGACGACCTTCCTTGAACCAGTGCTTGGTGTTCCACCTCGGCCTCTGGTTGTAGAGGATACTGAGGATGTAGTGAAGGCAAAAGCTCATGTTGACAAAAATGATGCTGTGAGCGGGGGTGAAAGTGATGATAGCCCTGATGGTGGTGCTACTGTGACAAATTCCAAACTGTTAAACTCATCAAGAAATGGAGATGAAAGCATTCAACCTGAACAATCAAGCTCTGCAAGAGCTTGGACGGCAAATGGGGCTAATGGGTTTAAGGAAGAAAGTTCTGTTAATATTGATCGTGCGACATGTAAGAGTGTTGCTTTTTGCAATACCTCTCTACAAGGTAAAGAACAAAGTAATGCATCTACAACAGATGAGATGTCTGGTAAACAAGACAATAATAATGAACGATTAGTCAATTCTAATGTATCACTTGCCACTAACTTGGAGCAAAGTAATGGAAGAACTAATGTGGAAAACTCTTCAGGTTTGCCATACTTTCTGCTTGTGACTTTGTTCATATCATTACTCTTTTCTTGAATTAATTTCTGAGGTTCCTTCTTTATTATTGCAAGGCCTTAGTCCTACTCCTTCCAGACCTGGTAATGGTACTATTGAGGCTGGGGTCGAGTTACCGTCTTCAGAGGTATTACTTGACAATATTTTAATGCTTGGCATATTTGGGCAGGCCTGGTTTATATTAGTTTTATGGCATGTAACCTTTAGAACATATTAGTTACCCACTGCTTGTCAGGGGTTTGTTTACTGTACTGATTGTACTGTCATCTGTCAGTCCTGCCTTTGGATTGGCAACATGGGCACTTCCATGGTTAATATGTGCTTAAGTTTTTTTATGTTGATCTCACAGATTGGTGATTCTACTAGACCAGTTATATCTTCAAATGGAGCAATCACAGAAGGCAACAAAGGTCAGAGATATGTGGAGGAATCTGCTAGACACTTTAAGGTTGAAAGAGAAGAAGGTGAAATATCTCCAAATGGAGATTTTGAAGAGGATAATTTTGCGAACTATAAAGAAGCTGGTACAGAGGCTTTTCGAAAACCAAAGGATGGTGCTTCCAGTAGGCAACTCGAAGGCAGACATGGAAAAGAAGAAATATGTGGTGGCGAGGCAGGTGGAGAAAATGATGCTGATGATGAAGGTGAGGAAAGTGCTCATAGATCATCAGAGGAGAGCGAGAATGTGTCTGAGAATGGTGATGTGTCTGGAAGTGAATCTGGGGAGGGAGAGGAATGTTCTCGAGAAGACCGTGAAGAAGATGGGGACAACGATGAGCATGATACTAAGGTCGAGAGTGAAGGTGAAGCTGAAGGTACGGCCGATGCCCATGAGGCTGAAGGAGACGGAACATCTTTACCGCTTTCAGAATGTTATCTACTTACTGTGAAGCCTCTCGCAAAACATGTTGTTCCAGCTCTGCATGAAAAGGAGAAAGACTTCAGGATTTTCTATGGAAATGATTCTTTTTATGTGCTTTTTAGGCTTCACCAAGTAAGGGGTCATCTCAATGCATGTGCACGATTTTATTTTACTGCATATACTTCGTCAATGGGTAACTAACTATCCCATTCTCTCTAATTTGACAGACACTGTATGAGAGAATACAATCAGCAAAAATTAACTCATCATCAGCAGAGAGGAAATGGCGGGCTTCAAATGATAATGATACAAGCACTACTGATTCTTATGCCAGGTAGAGTTTTGGTCTCCATTTGCAGCTGAATTGAGTAATATATATATATATACACAGATCCTCTGAATCATTATGATGTGGTACAGATTCATGAATGCACTTTACAATTTACTGGACGGTTCTTCTGATAATACAAAATTTGAGGATGATTGTCGAGCTATCATTGGGACTCAGTCATATCTTCTTTTTACATTAGATAAGCTGATCTACAAGCTTGTTAAACAGGCAAGTATTATTTCTTAACATTTTTATTCTTCACATAACTTTTTATTTCTCTTACCTGTCCCTAAATCTTTTGATTCATGTACCATTTTCAGCTCCAAACAGTTGCCAGTGATGAGATGGATAATAAACTCGTCCAACTTTATGCGTTTGAAAATTCAAGAAAAGCAGGAAGATTTGTGGATGTAGTTTATCACGAAAATGCCCGTGTCCTTCTTCATGATGAGAACATCTATCGCATAGAATGTGTACGTCTTTCATCACTTTGTTAGGTTATAGAATTCTAGCCATTTCCTCGATATATTCACTATCCATGTCTTTGCAGTTTTCGTCACCAACCCGGGTGTCAATTCAGCTTATGGATTATGGGAATGATAAGCCTGAAATGACTGCTGTGTCTATGGACCCTAACTTTTCCGCTTATTTGCACAATGAGTTTCTCTCAGTCCATCCTGAGAAAAAAGAGAAGTCCGGGATCTTCTTGAAGAGGTATTCATCTATATTAAGCTTGTAATTTTGGAAGTTAAGTGACCATGATTAATAATGCTAGCTCATGTTTACAGGAACAAACGCAAATATTCGAGTAGTGATGATTTGTCTGCTATTTGTCAGGCCATGGAAGGACTTAAAGTCGCCAATGGTCTGGAATGTAAAATAGCTTGTCATTCCTCCAAGGTACTTCGTTTGCTATGCTTAAGACAGCATATGTTATAGCCTCCAGATGTTCATTCGAATTCACTTTTTTGCATTGTTGATTTTCTTCTGTTAATCCATTTCAATTTTATGTCATAGGTCTCATATGTGTTAGATACAGAAGACTATCTGTTTTGGACAAAAAAGAGAAGAAAAAATTCGAATCAGAATAGTTCATGTCAGAATCGGACTAGGTCTTCTAGTGGTTTAAGTAGAGAAGAGCAGTTTCATCGGCTACTCTCTGGCTCATGATATGCCTTCTTTTGACCGCAAGTATATATGGTACGCCTTCCATTAGAATGTGATGACATGCGGAGTTCCTTTTCAGAGGAATGCTTCTAACTGTGCTACAAATCTCTTTATGTTTATACAGTAGCATTTGAATGCATTGTATGCAGCCAGCAGTGCTGGAGATTTGGACGAGGCGCTGCGGCCAGAAAGCTTTTGTGAAGTTACTTTGTATTCTCATATTTCTGTCTCTCCGACTATATAATGAAATGAGGAGAGATGGAGATATGGTTTGAAAGTAGTATATACTTGGTCGGCACTCTGAGCCGCAATCTTGTAAATAGAGGTAATTTGTGTTGTAAACTTGAAATACATGCTCATTTAATTCATCAATTATTTTTGTTAATCTAATTGAAGCCCTATCGCACTTTACTTTCCTTTTATGGGTTTATATATATATAGGTCATCTAATGGCATATGATAGCCTCGTTTAAATCGTGTTACGGTTTAAATAAGGTGGCCCTTTATAGTTTACTCAATAAATAACTCCCTTCACAAAAAATATAGTTCTGTTATCCTTCAACATTGCGAGTAATAGCAGAAGACATCCATCCCAGCTTTGTGGATATGAAATTTGAAGGGATATATGGAATTTAGGATGGCCAATTAGCCATAACGAAGACTATGAATTTCGTTTACAAATTGACATCCGGTTAGCATATAATGTGTTTCATCCAGCTAACTCACTAATTGGAGGGCGGTCCATAATATTTGACGCCGTCTTTGCATTGCTTTGCAAGACTGGGTCAATATCAGGCAACTTGGGAATCTGCACAAGAAGATCGATAGTTCTTCGTAGAAGGCGGGCTAAATCTCCCTCATCCATTGCGCAGTCCATCATGATTTCCTTCCAAGTCAACCCAGAAACCCAGGCTTCAACCATACCAGCAAACTGGGTGTCCAAATAGCAAGGCTTATTTACCCCATGCTTCTCTTGAAGCTGTAACAAAACTCTCTCTTTGCTCTTCCAGGATGCTGACCACTTCGACTACTGTACTAGAAGGTTCATATATATGCTGTTATTTTTCCAAGGACGAATCTTGATCCCTTCGGATACTAAACTAGCACACACGGCGGCGAGTTCTGTAGGCTTCAGACTTAATAAGATTTTATTTCGAAGAACCATGGCAAGTCAAAGTTCATTTTCTCCTCGGATGGCAGCAGCAGTTTCACCAAGTGGAAATATGGTATGTGTGTTAATATCCAATGCCCGAGTTTCGTGTATTACATTGCTGATCTGCCAGAACTCTTTCCAACCAGATGGTTCAATCTGCTCTATTCGGTTGGTCAGACGCCATGATCTACTTTTCAAGCGCTTAATCTTTTCTTCGGTAAAGTTGGCCATGTCAACGATCTTCTTGTATTCTCTGAAGCCTTGTGTACGAGATATCTTCTTCTAAGACGTGAAACTTTACTTCTTTGTTCTTTGTAACGCTCTACAGCATGATGGTAAGCTTCTGACTTATGTAAAAGCTCGTCATGTTCAGAAAGGCTATTCAACACTGGAACATTCAAACTCCATGACCATGTCTCAAGAGATCCTTCCATACCCCAAAAACCACCGAGATCAGAGTCCGCAAGCTTCTCCCACTTCATTTCCGTTTTATCAAGAAGTGTGCTCATGATCTCCCAAGGCAAAGCATCGCCGAGACCTAAAGCAACATTTGGAAAGCCTGTCTTATAGATTGTATTGAATCCATTTTTCTGTAAATAAATACCAGGAATTATCTGAGCCAAGAGCTGCATAATATGATGGTTCAAAAACTGAGGTTTCTTCAGACTCTGCTGCTACTGCATTTAGTGCAAACGAATCGTCCAAAGAAATCATGTTCTTAAGCTTTGAGCCACTGAGTGACTCAACCTTCCCCAAATAAACAGCAGGAATGGAGTGTTGAACTCCTTCTGAATCTTTATACTGCAAGCACAAAAAGGGTAACTGTCCATTTTCGCACTCCTTTAATAAGGGTCGTAGGGAAGAAAGTTTCTGAGATTCCGTTCTTTTTCGAAGTTCAGTCCTTAGGCGTTTTTCTGCCCTTAATTCTTCCTGTAGATTGGCAATTTCCTTGTATGGTGGTCCAGAAAGGAGCTTCCTGCTTTTCCTGTCTATGGCATCATCACTAATTTCCAAAGTCAGCAACTCTATTTCTTTCTCAATCTTAGCAAGCTCCTCTTTTGCAGCAAGCATGACATTGCTACCAACATAATTTCCAAACCTTTGCTCAACTAGCTTTCTAGCTTCGTCCAAAGTTCGTCCAGACTGGGAGGCTTTTGTTTCATCTGATTCATTTGATCTACAAGTAACTTTAGAACCAGCAAGAAGATTTAGCACCATTCCATATGAAGCAGTAAATTGTGATACCGGGGGTTCAAGTCCAGAAAAGAGAACCTTACAACCGGCTTCAGCACCCTAATAAGGATTTTGAAGAAGCACTACATGACCCCTTTCATCAGTGCCTCTACGTCCAGCATGCCCAGCCATTTGAAGTAGTTCATTTGAGGTCAACAGAGCACGTCCAGTGTCACTCCTTTTACTAAGGGATGCAATAACGGCCGTCCTAGCAGGCATATTGATTCCAGCAACAAGTGTTTCTGTAGCAAAGACAACCTTTATAAGACCACGCTGAAACAACTCTTCTATGAATGACTAAAATAAAGGTAGACAGCCAGCATGATGGGCAGCAACCCCTCGCAGTAATCCCTTCACAGCACTCTCCCTGATAGCATCCGGATACTTGATGCGGAACCTCTTCAATGCTAGTTCAACCTCACTTGCTTCAACCTCATCCAAAAGCTTACGATCTTGAATGTACTGAACCACGGCATCACAACCTTTCCTACTAAATATAAACCACACTGCTGGTAGCATATCCCTAGCCTTAAGGTGCCATAATGTATCAGTAACTTGAGGTACCTAAAAAGACAGGCAAACAATATAAAATGATCAGATTCATTGGTCAATCATTATATTATATGATCAGATTCATTGGTCAATCATTATAGGAACATTGATATCAAAGGTTAGGTACACAACAAACCCTAATCAATCAGTGTTCCCCAGGAAAAAAACATCTCAATGTGTCTGTATGTGTATCGAAAGATTGATGCTGAAATCATACTTGTGACTGGTATAATAAGTTGATGTCATTCTTTGAAAGTGGTCGTCTAGACATGTTACCAGTACTGTCATCATAGCTCGTCTCATTAGCACGTCTCCTTGAACTCCTTCTAGATCCATCATCTCTATTAGACCTTGTTGCAGGAGCACTAAGCTGGAGATAATTGACTGACAACCTCCTGTTCCCTTCAAGAAAAGAATAATGTTAATATCATTAGATGTGCACCAAACTTCAACAAAGGAAAGTGAGGGAAACAATTATAATAAGAAAACAATCAAGAAGATAATGTTGGTACGGGATCTAATCACTCTCCATGATAGCTGAAGGTTTAACCTTCAATGTTCCCTCACAAACATCTGGCAGTAAACCTAGGTGAAGCTTATAAATAGGACCAAACTAATGGCTTCAACCACTCTAATTCTTTTAAGATAGCAGCATAGAGAATAGTTATGCACATAGAAATACTACAATGGTCAGATACCTGTTCATGTGTTTTCCAGTCTTATCAAGAAGGGGTGACAAAGAAGTCTTCGTTGAGAAGTGCCAAGTCAACGGCACTGGATGCTTTGTTGAAGTTACCAATTCAGTTTTACCGTGAATCTAGAAACAAGATGACAGAAGAATACAATTAATCTCTATAAGTAAGCGCAATCAGTTGTAAAGAAAAACGTAAAAACCATGACCCTGTTCTTTTCAGTCAGTATAAACTAAATCATGTAAGACATAGGTACCTGACCAATCCAACCAGCCAACTCAGATTAATTAAACCTGGAGAGATGCCCAGATTAATTAAACCTTTACGACAGTGTCATTGGGGGCAAAAAGGTAAATGGACCCATTCCCGGCCTATTACTCAATTCAGAGTTCCAGAGTCGAACAAGGAAAGCAACCAAGACTCGAAGAGGCTGTTCCTCCGCTGGCAAACAATACACACTTCCTTGCCCTCGCAATTTTCGCAACAAATGCTCTCATTTTCTGTATTCCAACTGTATCACCCTTTTACTTTCATTCTATTTGGTTACTAAGAAACTCTTGAGCATTGAAACTTGCACTGTGTCGGTGCAAAGTGGCAGGTTACTGCCATCCTTTGATACATGTTGGCGTGTACGTCTCTTCCGTTGGCTATTGGAATAGTTGGACAGGTATATCCTTTGGCTGGGTTCCTTAATTCCATTGCCAACTTTTACATGCGGAATTGGATTCCCTACTACATGTCATTCTTTGATTACACAGCCTTGTTCATTCTGATATTCGTACGTATGTCGTTTTCAATGAGTAAGCTGTATTTACATCTATTTTGGTTTCACTTTCTCTTCTTTTTTTAATGATGGTTGTGTTGCCATCGCTATTATTCAGGATTTTGGTATTAGAGTGCTCTGAAAATAATTTTGGTCTGTAGCAAGAGGAAGTTGAATTGGTTACTTGGCGTTCTTCTCCACTCATAGTTACAGCTGTGATAGAACCGATCCACGGCTAACTTGTAAAATTAGAGTTTAGACCCTCATGAATTAATATATACGGAAGACATGTATGGAGGTGACGGACTCTGAGGCTTCACATCTCAGCGAAGATCAAATACGAGAATGTGCAAGTCTTTTAACTCTTATTGCAGTCACATGTCCATCACATTGAGGGATGATGATCTTTCGAGGATCTCTATTTGTAAATACACAAATTACCGTCTACAATTGTCTCGTGATTAGTCTATTTAGTGTGGAGAGTAGGAGAATAATAAAAGTTTTATGGCTATTGGTTTGGTTCCAAAACATAGTACATGGTTATCTTCCGAGGACTTTGAACATGTACTAACTAATCTAAGCCTTTTAGTTAGTTGGTATTCTCTGTTAACATTTTCTATTCGCTTATCCCTATTTTAACCATTGGGATGACAATCATGTCTAACTGTGAAGGATAATTTTTTCTTCTATGTAATTTCTCTTTATTTTGAAGTTGTTCCTTCTGATGTCAACGTTACTAGGTAATAGTTATTCTTGTCATCCTCTCTGTTAATAATTATACCTCCTTAACCGTTGTAGAATGGTAAGACGTGCTAAGCTGAGAACGAGTCGAGCCAAACTCAAAGTGAGGTTTGATACTCGCACAGGAGGCTGATGAGATTTTAAGTTTAACTGACTAGTACTCCCGAAAATAGTGACCCTCTAATTCTCCTACTTGAGGAGGAACTGATCGTCACAAAAATATGTGGTTTTTGTGCGTTTAATATTCTCTATTATTTAATTATTTTGTGATTTTTTTTTTGTTATTAATTAATTTTATTTGTTATTAGATATATTGGAAATAAATAATAAAAAAGGATAAATCGGTGTTATTGGCTCCTAATCCATAAAGAATACAAGAATGTGTAGCACGTGAAGAATTGGAGCCAGGGCAATTAACTAGGTGGAGGAAGAAAGATCGGAAGACCAAATCGTGCTGCACGTGAGGGATATATTAACCTAGTTAGAAGATATATTGTATATGCCGAATTTAGAAAATTTTGAAATTTACCCCAAGGTTATTCACCCGAAGGCTAATTTTCGGACATGCCACGTGTCAAACTTTGAATGGTTCAAAAAGTCAACAATTTTAAAACTAATTGAGTTTAAAATAAGTTCAGTGTATCTGATTTCGCCTTAAAATTCACTCCTTAAAATTCACTCAGCCGCCGGCATATTCGACTCTCTCTCTCTCTCTCTCTCTCTCTCATTGAGTAGCAATCATGTGAAAGAAAGCTCGGTTAACTGTCTATAGTCGCTCAACTCTCGTATGTAGCTCCATGCCTCCATCAATGCACGTCGCCATGTCTGGCCTCGAGTTTAGTTCCCACTACTAGATCTGGTTGACCTCGACAACGTTGCACCTTAGGTCACGCTTATACTCATATATTGGCATCAAAGAGGGTTGCGGAAGCCGTCGAAGAGGACAATAGATCGACATCTATGTTTGTCGCGTTTTGCGGCGGCGTGGGTTATCGAAAAGCAGAATTGCGGCGGAGAAAAGGTGTGGGTGGTGGCCTATCACATGGATTGAGCTTATCATAAACTCAGTCAAACTTTAAAAAAAAAAAGTTGACATTAATGACCACCTTAGGTCGCGCTCACATTGCGACACGTGGAACTTGGAAAATTTAAACTTTTGGGTGCTTAACTTTATGGTGCATTCTAGCATGATCCACGAAGAAAACAAAGAGAGCACAGAATTTAAACCAAGATTAGAGGAATAACAAGAGAAAAAAAAAAAAAAAAAAAAAGAGAAGCCGGCGCATTGGAGCCCAGCAATTCTCATTCATCTCTTGCAATCCCAACGAATGGAGGAGAAATGTTTTCGACTGACCGCTAGTACATCTCATCAATTTGATGCCCCTATAATATGTTGACACCTAGAACTGCACTTCTCAGTCATTTAACGCCCCCAGTCTGCCTAAACACCATTTTCTTTCTTTTCCAGAATCACTCATTACCATTGCTATACTTTCGGCATCGGTTCCAACAAGAAAGACATACCTTTCAATCTTTCATCGATCAAAGATCTTCAAACGATATAGATTTTGGGATCCAATATCGCTTCTGAAGTCAAAAACAACCAGACTTGTTAACCATTTGCTTTTAATTTGTGGGGTTTTCATTGTTCTGGGTTCTTCATGTTATACAAGAAGATTTGGGTTCTCATAATATTGGTTCTAATTGTGCTCGGTGCTCTTGTACTAGCTTTCTATCATTTTTTTTTCTCATCGCTCATGAAAATCCTTTGAAATTGAAATTGCAATCAAGATCTTTGGATCACGTCGTATCCTTTTGGAACAAATGGAGTAAGACGATATTGGAATTGCAAATTTCCAATCAAGGACTCAAGGCTCTAACTATAATGAGTCTGATTGCAACTTTGCTATGTCTTTAGCAACTGGATAGAGCATGCTGGAATTCAATACCATGATATCAAAATTGGAGATTTTTGTAGAATGTGATTTAAAATGAAATTGTTATATTTCTTTATTCTATAAATGGAGTTGCTAACAAAATTAAGCAGATTCCCCGGGTAGACTTCAATTGATCTTGGATTGGGGACTTGAGGAAGACGAAATATATAAACGGCGGAAAAAAATAGACGGCAAGAACTAGTTAGATGACTAGGTTGTGCAGTTCCAGGTGTCAACATATTATGGGGCATCCGATTGATGAGATGGACTAACGATCAGAGGAAAAAATTTCTCTGAATGGAGACAATTCATTCTTCTCATTTAATTAATTTTCATGTATTATTTGATGTTATTATTTAAGATTATGTATGGCTAAATACTTTTCAAGGGGCTTCTTTAAAGCCTTATACATGAAGTTTATATGATTCATGCACTTTGACATAATCTTACGTATTGATTGAATGATGTTTCTTTTATTGGTTTTAATCATTGATGAGTTCTTTTGTTGTATGCTTTGGTCGCGAACTTAGTATGCATGTTAGGGTTCTAAATCTATGAGTGTTCATTGGCTGTGATTAATTACCTTCCTTGAATTCTCTAAGTCGAAACCAATGTTATGTTGCATAGTTGAAATCTTAGGACTAGCAAGACATGTCCGTAGTGTACTTGTGAACCCTTGTAGATTCTCAAACCCTTTATAGATCATCATGCTCCCTTTATCTTGAATTTGGGTTCGTGACATCGGGTTATTGGAAGGGTAGTTGTTAGTAGGATATGATTCCGACTAACATAAACATAAAGATAAGGTAATATGATGTGTTCATAACATTTGAACCTTCCCGGGAACTTTCATTCATGATATTTGTGAAGTTAGTTTGAGAATGTGTCATTTAGATGGATTGATGGTGGTGGGTGACAATTTCCCTTAATCCTTCACCAGTGGGTTACGCCTTAGTTTTTATATCCTGTTTTCAGCATTACATTCTATTTGTTTATTTTCGTTACCAGATCAAATAAACTCGAAACAACATGAAATTTGGAGAGGTTGTCCACCTCTGTATCTAGTTTTTTTGTGTATTTATTTAGTAGGAGTTGTTTAGGGTAGGTTAGTCAGTGTGTTTTAGTCTAAAGATCAGTCTGTCAAAAAATTAGTATTTAGTGTTTAGTATGTTTAAAGAGTATAATTTCATCAATCCTCAACGGATAATAACTCATACTTCTATATTACTACATTGATACAACCTTGCATCAAAATAAGTTATTTTTTTTATAGGTGATAAAACGCTTATTAGGGACCAATATATAACTACCCAAAATGGGTTAATTAGCACTCCCCTTAGAGCACCTGCAGCGCAGCTGCTTTTCAGCACGAGCAAGCGTGGGGGCCGCCAAAGTCGTCGGCGACCGGCACGGCACGAGCAGCTACTCGAGCAACAATTGCTCGAGCGAGAGCACGAGCACGGGTGGGGCCACGGAGTGGGTGAGAGGGGGGAGGTGGGCCCGACCGGCGAGCAGCACGAGCAACTCCGTGCAGCGGTAGCTGCTGTCGTCGGCGACCGCTCGTTGACGAGCTCGGGAGCTACTGCTCGAGCTCGCTGCCCTGCAGGTGCTCTTAACATAATTTTTTTGCAAATGTGTGGTATACTCTCCTTTAATTGTAATCCAACGAGTACAAATTAGAGGCGGATCTACGTACATGCGAGATTGGGCAGTTGCTACTTTCCATAGTTTCACTCTCGCTGCTCTTGTTCTTGCCAGAAAAAACTATAAATCCAGAATAAAAAGTCCACCAACTCAGCCCGCCACAATCAGAGTTACAATGAGACAGCAGCAAGCCAAACCAGACCAGACCGTGCAATAATATTATAGTTGTTTTGACATTTGGGGTCCTCATCGGGTCACAAAACCCTCTCCGATCCATCTCCCTCTCTCACATCATGGCTCTCTCTCGCTTCGCCTCTTCCGGATCCAACCTCCTCAAACCTCTCTCCTCCGCCTTCTCCCTGCGCCGCTCCTTCTCCGCCATCACCATCGAGACCTCCCTCCCCTTCACCTCGCACGTGTGCGACGTCCCCTCACGCACCGTCGAGACCTCCCCGGCCGAGCTCATGAAGTTCTTCCGCGACATGGCTCTGATGCGCCGGATGGAGATCGCCGCCGACTCGCTCTACAAGGCCAAGCTCATCCGCGGATTCTGTCACCTCTACGACGGACAGGAGGCCTTGGCGATCGGCATGGAGGCCGCAATTACCAAGAAGGACTGCATCATCACCGGCTACAGAGACCACTGCACTTTCCTCGGCCGCGGCGGGACCCTCAAGCAGGTCTTCTCCGAGCTCATGGGGCGCCAGGACGGATGCTCCAAAGGCAAAGGAGGATCGATGCATTTTTACAACAAGGAGGCAGGGTTTTACGGCGGCCACGGCATCGTCGGAGCTCAGGTGCCGTTGGGGTGTGGATTGGCATTTGCGCAGAAATATTCGAAAGACGAAACGGTGACGTTTGCTCTATACGGAGACGGTGCTGCCAACCAGGGACAGCTGTTCGAGGCGCTCAATATCTCTGCGCTTTGGGATTTGCCTGCTATTTTGGTCTGTGAGAACAATCACTGTAAGTATTCGCCAGCTCGGATAGGAAATGAATCAAATGATGATGGATGATTTACTTGCTTGAATCGTTGCTTATGATACAGATGGAATGGGAACGGCGGAGTGGAGAGCTGCCAAGAGTCCCGCGTATTACAAACGTGGAGACTATGTTCCTGGTTTGAAGGTCAGTTTTCACACTGCTTCAACTTTTTAACTAGTTTTCAAGATGGCATCAAGTAAAAGCAATATGGTTTCTTTCGGTCATTTGACTGTATTTGAGTCTGTGTGAAGTTCAATTTTATTGTGCGAAACCCCATGCTGAGCTGTGAAGTGATTGTGCTCCTTTCATTAATGTTTTTTGATCAATCTTCAACAGGTAGATGGTATGGATGTGTTTGCTGTGAAACAGGCGTGCAAGTTTGCTAAGGAGCATGCTTTGAAGAATGGACCCATCGTGAGTTTCTTTGTTGCTCTGTTGCATTTTTTCAGAAGTTCATTGTGCTGTATGTGATTCAAAAAATAATTGTGACTCACTTCTGTGATACACATCGTTCTTTAGAATTGCAGTGAGTATTTGAAACGTTGTGGTGTACCACTGAAAATGGAGGGTGTGGAATGTCTGATCCAAGTATTATGTGATAAGCAATCATTAAATATTATAGAATTTGGTTTTGGGACAGCTGTGATCTTGGACTGTAAAGCTTAATCATTCTTCTTAGAAAATTAGAAGTACTTAGGTTCTGTTTGGTATCTGGTCACAGAAAAGCTTTCCAACTTTGTTGGCTTTGACTAGCAAACTCGTTATTTCTTGATTTATTGGCTGATGCATTGACGATACTTTCAATCTTTCGAAGATACTATGTTAAGATTAATAAGGTGTTGTCAATCTAGTTGTTACTCTGTCGACTAACTTTCTTTGTTTTTGGCTATTTCAGATCCTTGAAATGGACACTTATAGGTACCATGGCCACTCCATGTCTGATCCTGGGAGCACCTACCGTACACGTGATGAAATTTCTGGCGTGAGACAGGTCTGATATTACGAATGCAACTTTTTCTTAAATTAGTGAGTGGGATTTTATTCACAAGATCAGTGGCGTATGTTCTCTAATTGTGCCTTTTGATATGATTTCTAGGAGCGGGATCCAATTGAAAGAATAAGAAAGCTGATATTCGCTCATGATCTTGCAACTGAGAAGGAGTTGAAGGTATTTTCTTCAAATGGGTGCTTTAGATACTACACATAATTCCAAAAATTCTGTAGAATATTCTATACTGTCCTCGATTCTTGTCTTGTTGGAAGATTGCTTATCTTTTCCTACTCTTTCAGGATATTGAGAAGGAAGTGAGAAAAGAAGTTGACGAAGCCATTGCCCAAGCCAAAGTATGACCTTGAGTTGTTTCTAATCTGACAATAGTAGATCCTTTTTTGCTAATCTCAGTTAGGGAATATGGTGATCATTATTTAATCTGCACATTATTAACCCACACTGAATCTGATGTTCCGTTTTGTTACGTTTCCAGGAAAGCCCAATGCCAGAACCCTCTGAATTGTTCACTAATATTTTTGTGAAAGATTTTGGAGTTGAGGTAATACTTGAATCTCTTGTACACAGACTTGCACCGTATTATTAAATGTTATGACAGCTGACAATAAATGCGTACTGTAGATCTTGTAGATCCTGCTGATCTTTTGGATGACTATCTAATACTTATCGGTGGATTTTTATAACTATTGTTTGTTGCAACCAGATCATGATAAAGCTGTTAAAAATTGTCATTGAAATTTGAAAGGGTGTTTATCACCTTATTGCCTAAAACTGGTGCTTATAGTCAGGGTTACCCAGCTTCCCCATCATTTGTATAGGGACATGAATATCATGATCATACAAGCAGGCAGTGTATGGCTTACAGTCCAGCAAAAGAATGATTGATAAGGAGCCATCATTATAAAGATTCAACATATTGAATTTCGTTTTATATGTTTATAGTAAATACTTTTGACTTGACAGTCTAAGAATCTTTGCTGAGAGTTTGAGATCTGTGTTGAAGTAGTGTAAATATAGATGCTATGTGCATGGTTTCATTATCAGATTTGCTTCACATGATACACTGAAGACTTGTTTTGTGCCCGCCCCACTACATTTCCTTCTGACAATAGCTATACCAGATCATATTTGGTCCATTTGGTTTCGGTACATCATGATTCAGCTCCAATCTTCCTGGGAGACTGAGCAAATATAATCTTATGTCTGTTTAGATAATGGGTGTGAGAAATAGTTTTACTGTATAGAAAAATATATAAATTTGAAGACTCTTAGTTGATTGATTTAATTATTGGATTTTGGTTCCCTATTTTAAATGCAATGGTTCTTCTCTGCACGATGCAGATGTAGATTCATGTCTAATATGTAGATATTGAAACATAGAAATATTGTCCTATTTACTGATGATGATGATCTTATTCTGATTGCAGTCATTTGGAGCTGATAGGAAAGAACTCAGAGCTGTGCTTCCATGAACTCAGAGCAGAATGTTGTTGCAGATAACCAGTTAACTGTTTCTCCTGTCAACCCCGAAACCTTTCTTGGAAACCAAAAACAATAAATGGATGAAGTCAAGATTTGCAATCTCTTCCTAGTTTGATATTTTTGATAGCTGCCATCCTTTTTTTTGTATAGGATATTGTTTATTTGCTTGGGTGGAATTTTTGCATTCTAGCCATGTACTGATGTACTTGTTCTCGGGAGATGAGAGCTTACTACTACACTATTGGGAATTTGGGATAGACCCCTCGATATTTTTACCCATTCGCCTCTTGAAAATGAAATCGACGTCAATGATTTGTCTTGCGAGTTGCAACTATTTGGTTCAGAGTTATTTATATCATCCTATGATCATGTCATGTAGTTGGGTGTATCACACATGCAAATAGGAAGAAAATTAAAGGGAAGGGGTCGCGTTAGAGCCAAGTTGGATAATGCAACTAAAGCTTGAAATTGGGCTCTTTATGAAGAGCGTTTGAGCGAAGCTAAAAGTGGAGCATCTACACTTTTTGGGCTTTGGATATCTTTCGACTCATTTTGGGCTTTTTTTTCCCTCTCTTCCTATTCATATTACGAGTACAATCGATCATTGTATTTACTATTTAGACATGTCAATGGAGCAGGTTTTGGCCCGGATTTACTTTGAATCCATAACTTTTAAACGGATATGGATCTGAGTTTTTGATCCGTTGATCTATTTATGACCTGGATCCGTTGATCCGTTTAATTAACGGAGCGAATCCAGATCCGGTCCGTTAATGACCCGCCCGGAGAATATTTTTTAATTTATTAAATATAATTTATTTATTTATATATTAATTTTTTTGCCCCTTTTCAAAGAAGAATTTCAAAAGCCCATGTTTTTGCTAACCCAATAAGTCTATTCACTTCCCCAATGATATTAGGAAGTGGAGACTTCATTGAATCATGTCTCAAATCTTAATAACATCAATTGCTATTCTCAACCAAATTACTAATCTCAGTATATCCTTCTATCAATATATATCTCATAATCTCAATTCTCAAACATCAATTGCTAATTTGCTAGACTTCTTTTGCTTCTCAGTCGAGTTGTCTCAAAGTTGCTAGATTCCTTTTGCTTCTTTTTGCTTTTGTGCGTACAGTAAGGGATTGGTTTACATCTTTGAGGTAGAAACTCTTTTATTTTGCGTTAATAATATATTTGTGTGCTCATAAAAAATTTCAAGCAAGTGATATAATTGAGTGCATATATATAGCTAATAGCTAACTGGTACTGATTCATCTAAGTTTATTTTACCTTCAAGAAGAAGATAGGTAATTGACAGATCTAATGCCTATATTCAAGAGAAACTTATAATGCATTTGATTCCTGTCCAAAAACAAAAACACCTAGTGGTGTGTTTCTATTGTGTATGACAGGTATATATTGAATAACCAAATTGAAACTTGAAGCAATACAATGGACTCGCAAACTTAATCATGTTTTGTATACTAATACTTTGAGACTTGTTCTTATGTAGGTTTGATGAAGTTGCATATTTGCTTTATATACTTGAGTTCACGGATCTCGTCGCTTGATGAATGATGGACAACAATTTTGTGTTTTCTTATAAAACGAAAAACAAAAAAAGGAACTATGTGGCGTTTTAAATTTTATTTTGGTCTATGTAATTTGTGTTGAGTTATATATTTTGGTTATGTACGTACAATGAAGACACAATGTATTAGTATACAATGAAGACACAATGTTGTTTTGATTTTAAATTAAATGAGTACTCACCAACAAACTTGGTAATTAATATTTAACATATTGATAAACGGATCCGGATCCGCCCCGTGGATCCGTTGGCTTCGCCAGATGCCCAGATCCGGACCCAAATTTCGTTATTGGAAATCCGTCAGGTTAACGGACTAGATCAGGTCTAGTTTTTTCTCATTTTAAACGGATCCGGATCTATGTCGATCTGCTTCGGATCCTCCTCATTGACATGCCTAATTATTTTATCTCTATACGGGCACATGAACCGATTTTAATTTGAAAACCCAACCCCTAACCCTAATTGTTGGGTTGGTAATTGGTAATCAAACCAATTTTTATGTAGATGTCAAAAGTTTCGTTAGTTTGTATAGTAATTTATCGGTTGTTAACCGACCTAGTGGAGTTAATAGCAAACCTCATATTTTGGCTGAAGCTCGTGAAATTCTAGGGTTCATGGTACGTCGCAACGAAGTTTACTGAAATTTTTGCTTCTTGTAAATTAAAACACAAGTGAAAATCGTTTCCAAAGGATACAACAGAGCATGTACAAAAACAAGTACAAAGATAATAAAAAAACAACACCAAATACATAAATTACATATATATATATATATACAGTTTTCGTCAAATGCGAATTTTCGCACTAAAATTTCAGTATGAAGTTGCATTATACACAAAATTGACAACATAATTCAATCATTAAAGTAATCATATTTTATATACATATACAAGGATCGGGCGTGCAAAATTTCTCAATCAGAAATGTTTTAACCATTTGATCGTGACACTTTTTAACAATGTACACAGATTGTCCGATTTAGTTCAAAACTTGAATGTGGTGAACAAATGGTTTAACGATCTCCAATTTGGCTGAAATTTTGCATGCCTAATCCTTGCATATGTATCTAAAAATTAATTTATTTCAATGATTAAATTATATTGTCAGTTTTGTGTAAAATTCAACTCCACACTAAAATTTCAGTGCGAAATTTCACACTTGATAATATATATATATATATATATATATATATCAATTCCTATCCAGAATGGAGCTCTGCTTTGAAAAAATGGCTCGAAATTTTGATTTTCACAAAATTTATGATGTTGCTCGATAATTGAAACAATACATTCTTTAAATCACTATTAGATGATCATGCTTACAAAAAATCAGCCCAATCGAATATGATTTGACCATTTGATTGTTACATCAAACTTTTAAGTTATATTGGATGAACTGTATTCATAAAAAATGAATGCGATGATCACATGGTCAAATCATCTTTGATTAGGTTAATTTTTTGCAAGCGTAATTCTCTAGTTATAATCTAAAAGATGATTAGTTTCAATGATCGAATAATTTTTTCAATCTTGTGAAAATCAGAACTTCGTTCTGTTTTTTCAAGGCGGAGCTCAGCTCTGGATAGGGACTGATATATAGAGCGGAGCTCTACTTTGAAAAAACGGAGACAAACTTTGATTTTCACAAGATTGACAAAGTTGTTTGACAATTGAAATCACTCATTCTTTAGATTACTATTAGACGATTATACTTACACAGAATCAGCTCAATCGGAGATGATTTGACCATTTGATCATCGCATTAAAACTTTAAGTTATATCAGATTAACTATATTCATTAAAAGTTGAATGCGATGATCAAATAGCCAAATCATCTCTGATTGGACTGATATTTTGTAAGCATGGTTGTCTAATATTAATTTAAATAATGAGTGATTTCAATTATCAACCAATTTTGTAAATTTTGTGAAAATCGAAGTTTCACTCCATTTTTTCAAAGCGGAGATCCGCTTTGGATAGAGACTGTATATATATATATATATATATATTTAAATTAAAGTAATAAAAGGGAGTCCTAAAATTACTTTATCTGTCACATCTTTAACTAGGATGAATGGAGTTTTGTAACATACATTGTTTTGACAAATGTGTGTTTTGGGGATTTCATATTTTATATCCATTTTGGAACCATTGGCCGATCTTAATGATTCTTTTATTTTTTTTAAAAGAGGTTATTAAACCTTCTTGTATACAGTTTAGGTCTGCACTTGAATCCATGAGGGCAATTGTGGTTAATTGAAAATCTTTTATTCTGATTTACATAGTGGTATACCATTTTTTAATTGAATTTGTTTAACGGTACTAATGGTAGCTTGTTCAGATGATTCTTCGTGATTATAGAGCTCATTTTGAATAATATTTTATCTGAATGTTGGATTTTTAAGAATCGGTTCTCTATTTTTATAATATTTAAGTTTTGTTTGATCTATTCATTGTCATGAATCAGTGTTTGATGGGTTTTTTTGTAGTGATCGAATCTGTGTTTTGATAATTTTTATCTCTTGTTGTAGGTTTTGGATATATAGTTAATTCTTTTTTACTAGTCTGAAATTTTTGGAACGTTGAAGTAAGGTAAATTTTTGGTTGTGTTGTGTTTACTACATTTTCTTGTGTAATTAGTTTCTTTAATATTTTGAGGTATTCTTTTTTTAGTTCTGGGTCATCAATTTGGCAAATTAAATCAATTAACAATTCTTCTTGTTCTTCCTGTTTAGAAAGAACACTTATTGTTTTGCAAAAAATATCATTGCAACCGAAAGTTATATCTGGGGATGAATTTTCATCAGAATTGTCTGATGAAGATTGAATTATCCTCGGTTGGTGTTGAAGTTTCTTCTTTTTCTAAATCGGTATTCTTTAATTCTAAAAGAGTGATTAAATTTTCACGTTCCTCTTGACTAATATTTAATTGATTGATAGTATTTTTAACAGGACATTTGTTTGCAAAATGACCAGGCCTATTACATTTAAAATATTTACTTTTGTTGTTGTACATCAAAGAATTTTCTTTGTTGGGAGTAATTTTATTTTTTGGAGCAGGAATTTAGGAATTTAATTTTAGAGTAAAATTTGTTTGGTTCAAATTTTTTTTTGTTTTTTGAATAAAAATTTTTTTAGTTAAAATTTATTTTATGGTAAAAATTAGGCTCAATATTTTTTCACTTTCTTCTTGAAGGAGGCAAGGATGGAAGACCATACTGCTCACAAACATTTCGTAATTCATACTTTGCTGTTTTCTTATTTGATTTTGTTTGGGAACTTATTTTTGAATCTATACATATATGCATGTTTTTAGACCTTTTTTTTATAAGTGTAACAATGTTTCCATAAGTGAGGGAATCATAATCAATTTGACCTGATTCATTACTTAGGACTTGTCTAATTTTATGGGCAAATAGATTAGGATGATCATTTATAAATTTTTCTTTCCAAAATGGTTGGTTACTATCATCTCTAGACATTACTTTAGAAATGAAAATATCTTTATACCATTTAAAGTCGCTAAGTGTTGGACATCTAAGGTTACTAAGTTGATAATGCATGAATTCTGGATGTAATGTGACTAGGCGTACCTATAAAATATTGGATGATGGTGTAAAATAGACTGTTGACTGCATCATAAATTTTCATTCCTACATTTTCATCAAAGATTGGAAGACATTCTATGTCATTTTTGACTGCGTGTTTGATTGCTTCTCTAGATTCATGGATGAGATGTTTTCCCACCAGGAATGAAGCATTCTTGTGAATCCTGTGGAGATGATATCAATAATTTCTGGCGGAGAAAAATTATGGGAAGTGACATAACTATTAGTTGTTATGGACATATGGTGTAATTTATTTAGTATTTCTTGTTCTAGTAAATTATCAATATTTCATTCCTATGTTTTATCGGCTGAGACTGAAAATTGATTAGTGGAGTAATTACTTAGTTAAATGTCTATAGGTAAGGGAAGTTCTTTCCAATTCTTGGAGGGTTTCTTGTTTGTATGACATATTCTGTTTAATTGTAATTCTTGGAATGTTTAGTTTATTTTGGATATCGTGCTAGAATTAGTGTTGGAAGAATCTGAAGATGATTCATGGGTATGAATGACCGTAATTTTGCTAGGTTCGACTTTTAGTTCCTTTAACATTTGTTCTATCTTTTGGGTAGTAGATATAGGCTTAGGAGTAGGTTGACTTAAATCACTAAAATGAATGTTATATATGGTTGTTATATATGTTATATATGGTTGTTTCTATTTTGTCTAATTGGTTACCTATAATTATTAGACTTTGATTTATATAATTATTTTGTTCAATAGTTTTCTTAATTTATGGGTTGTCTCCAGGTAATTTAAATGGTGAAGCTGTTATGGATATTTGAAGGTGATCAATGACTTGTTTCTACTGGGGAATGATTGGAAGAAATGAGGATGTTACTGGATATTTTTCATTTTACTTTTGTTAGCGTTTGAACATTTTTTTGGTGAAGTTGATCAATGAAATCGAGAAATAATATTTCAGAGTGGGATTCAAGCATAAAGGCTTGCCAATCATGAAATAATTGTTTTCTTTGCTCAATTAAAGGGTATTGATTTCTGTATGCATTTCGCATGGGTATATTTTCTTCAGCTTGAAAGTTTTGATCTAATCTGGGACAATCAATTGTGAATAACTTACTAAGTGTGCTTAATTGGAGATTTAGATGGGGAATAACTTCAAAGTCGGTTGTTGTGGGAAATGTTTGTTCTTCATCAGTTTCCTGATGAGGATCAATTTTCACATAACTATGGTAGTTAACTTGAGAAGTAGATTTGATATTTTTAATTTTTAATTTTTGTAATTCTTCCTCTAATTATTTTATTCTAATATATTTTTATTTCTTTATCTAGGTCACAATCTCTTCTTGACATGGTTTCAGTAGAAGTCGAACTAGCAAAAGAATGTCTGGAAGATTGACCTGATTCATGAATTCTAGGATTATTGCAGCAGTTGATTTTTACCGTTCCATCATTAAATTTACGGATGCAATTTAAATAAGCTTGATTATGTTGTATATTACTTGGTTGGTTGTCATTAGTGAGAGACCATTCAGAGGATAGATGAACGTCTAACCATCTAATTATATGAGAGATTCTAATATTGACATTTCATAGCTGCTTTGAATTAATAGGGTTTGATATTTTGGACTTTTATTTATGGCGGGGAAACTCATGTTTGTACCTGAAAACTTGAATAGTGCTTTTAAAATGGAAAAGTCAAGAACCAAGCTGACTTAACCGAATCTGTTACTTTATAATGTCTCTATAAATTAAAGCTAAAGGTTGTGTTCCTTCTAGAACATTGTAACCAGAAGTTTTAATGTTTAGCATTAATGCCTTTAATATATGGAGATCACTTAGACTAATTGTAAAGTCTGGGTAACAATCGAAATGGATTAACCCATTGAAAAAACTTGACTCAACTATTCCCAAAGTGTTGTCATTGAAGGTGGTAAACCGAGCATCACGAATACACAAAAGAATAGAGGCATTGAGGCCTTTACGGGTTAAAGGTTTGACGCCTATTTGGACTAATCCTATGTGAAGGAAGTTGTGACCATCTTTTTTATGTTTTTTTATTAACTCAGGACTAAAAAGTTGACACATGCATTTTATGTTGTTTATTGAGAGTATAAATTTGGTCGACTGTTTTAATATGGTGTTCACTTCTAAAAGAAGTAATGGGCCATTTTTTCTTGTAAATTTCATTACTAAGAATTATGGGATTGTTCCACTCATTCTTATCTATATCATCGTTTAACTGGATTTCAATTTGTTCTTCATTTACTATGTCTGAGATTCTATTTAGGGAGAACCTAGAATAACTGGAGGTGATTGGGTTAGATCTGAATAATCTACTTATTTTGGTAAGAAAAAGGGAAAGCTGAACTCAATTTTAAGATCGAAAGTAATAAATACCTTAATTTATTTTAACTAGAGTTCTCTATGCCTCACTCACGTCGCATCAGCTTACGCCTCACCTGGGCCTTACTGTTTGGATATGGCCTTACTGTTTGGTTAGAGAAGAAACTAAAAAAAAAAGAGGATAAGGAAAACTAATATTATTGGTGAACTTAATAACTGAATCAAGGTACCCAATCACTTACTAAAGTAAGTAGAAACATAAAGATCGACTCAATTACCTCACCTCAGCGGTAGTCTGCTACCTTGGGATTGAGAAGTTTTGTTAATTATTAATTTGAAGGTCTCACCCTTGTTAATGGTTGACTCGATTTTCAAACCCTTACTTGGATCATTAACCCTTAAGGCTCTGATACCAGAGACTGAGCGAAAGTGTTGACAATCGAGTCAACCATATATATATAACAGAATAACAGTCATATACACAAATACAATTTGAGCAACCATGTTTGGCGGAATGGTCATAATCATATCACCGTCGTCGAAATGAATCACTGACAACGGTGGATCCAAGATAAAAAAACTCACCGAGGTTAATTTTTAGTGAACAAAATCTTGACAGTACGAGGTAATTTTATAAAATGGAAAGAAATATACACTTAATTAGGGCCATTATGAGCCTTACCTAAGGGCGGTCCTGAGTCGACGAAGGTCCTTTGCGAATACAAAAGTGTGACCCTAATTTTTTTTTTGTATTGCTACGGTTTTAAAAAAATCTAATCTACGCATGTGATCATCAAAAATTGATATAGTTAATAATGGAGGCACTTAAAAAAGAAGTCGTACAAAAAGAACGGAAAGAAATTTGCAGAGAAAAAAAAAGGAAAGTAATTTGCAGGAATCAAATTTTAAACTACACTTCAATCATCGAATTTGCTAGAAATTTAATTATGGGAAGAATAGAAAGAAAAAGGAGAAAGTTATTCGCAAAACCAAAAAAAGAAGTTCAGACCATAAGCAAATTTAATCGAGGGAGAAATTTGTAAGGAAATGAAGGAAATTAAAGTAATTGCAGGGATGGGAGAAAAGGAAAAAAAAAAGAAGGAAGTTGAGCCATAAGCAAATTTAATTTCGTGAGAAATTTGTAAGGAAATGAAGCAAAAGTAATTGCAAGGAGAAAAGGGGGGAAAGGGGGACAAGTTCAGCCCAAAATTAAAATTTGGGTGTATACCTCAATTATTGAATTATATAAAATGGTTTAACCAACCGTAGCTTCAAATTATTTTACATGTGATTTTTTTTGCTTCACCCCTTAAATCTCACGGGGATGAAGCTCTTGGAGCCGCTGCGTAAGTCCGCCGCTGGTCACAGAGGGGAGGCCTCGATCGACTGTGTTGTTCGTTCTCTCTTCTCGCCAGCTAGCTAAGCCATTTCTTTTGATCGATCATCTTTTTGTGTAGCTTCGATGTACTTCTTTAGTGTCGGTTTAGCTTCCAAGTACTTCTTAGTGTCAGTTTAGTCAAATATCCTTAATTAGGACTTGTTCCAACATCCTAGTGATGCACTTCTTAACATAAACTTTCATAACTTTCTTAATAGTATTTTATTATTATTTTTTATTACAAGTACGTATTACTCGGTCGATTACGACTAAACAGTTTTCAGTTCAAAAAAGTCTTATATTGTGCTACGTAGTACGTACTCATTCATTCTGGTTACGAAGTCGTTGTACAGTGTTCACTGTCGGTAGTACGAGTTGCATACTTGCAAACGTACATGAGGCAATTTGTTGCAATTGCTTGTGTGACTATATACCACTCTATTAATTATGTACATGTATGATTGAATGGAGCCCCCGAGAAAGGACACCATATTATATGATCGTGTAATTTCGTGTTGGATTGCTATGGCTAGGCGAAACATCTACGTACGCACACAACAACCACCGGTGACCGCCACTTGTACGTGTTCTTCCAAAACCAGCAAAACTTCACTCTATTACGTAACCCAACCATTGATGGACAATTGGACATGTACATATATATAGCAAGCTCATACATATCACTATCGTCTCGTATCTTCCCTTTGGCGAATCGATCAGATGGAAGTAGCTATAGATGAAATCTGATCGAGAGCCAGCGTATGAAAACTGTGATCGAGCTGCTGCTGCTGCATGATAGCAAGGCAGACATGAAACCCGCTTGTTTCACGGGTGATATATAATGCATGTTACCTAGCTAGCCAGTAATCACAAGGAAGAAGGAAGAAGAAGGAAGAAGAAAGAAGAGATCGTCGTCGACGTAGCTTAAGCCATGCAATACAACAAGGCTAAAGCCAAAGCTACACGTAAAACTGAAGCAGAATCGCTATTGGAATCAGCCATAATTGGCTAGTCATCATCCCTGGTCTGTTTGCCTCGGTCCACGTGTCCCCCCCCCCCCATGTTGAAAAAGCCATCAGCATTATATCTCTGACCGATCTGGTTTGAATAAGTCATCATCAATCGATCCATCTTTATGCTTCAAAAAAAATCTGAATGCTTAAAAACACGTGAAAGAAAACAAGCACCACCGACGAAGTCGTATATATATTGTACGTCTGGCTCAGTGGTTCTCACTCTTTTCTTTTGGTAGCTCATGGACCTGTGTGGTTGCGTCACTCAATTTAAGCACGCAGCTTGTGTCTCTGTATCTCTCAGAGAATCCAATGCACCCTGCCCGCCATGGATGGCAGACCCTTCGACCCAACACTGCCAATAACCAGCTTCCCATGTCTTTAATCCTGTTTTGTTTACGAGATTTTATTTGATTAATTAACTTCCTGCTCGGTAACCCACACGTGCGTGCATGCATGCAGTTGTTGAGTTTCATATATTTTCTCACTGCTATATACTCCGTGAGAGTGTAAGTACTGCTGGGCACATTTGGTATATATTACTAGCTAGCTGCCTTTTTATCGATCATCAGCTCCCGAGTTTGCACAAGGATTCTGACAAGCCAATCCTGGCCGTTTGATTTTCCAATGGAGGACCCCCGAATTAGCAGACACATTCTGTTAGTTAGGGTTATAATATTGCGCTTTTTAGCAGCTAAGTTTGACACTAATCTTTGTTTCTATGTATCTCGACCATAGGCAGAGGGAAGAGGTGGATGGAAAGTAATCGTGCACGTTCCAAAACCAAAGCTACAGCAAAAGGCTAGCCTGTATATCTTGTACGTTCCAACCTTAAGGCACTAATTCCCTACTGGCATGGCCTTATATATATTGTACCAAATAATGAAATATGTACACAAACAGTATCGATCTTGTTGGATTCTTTGTCCAATGACTGTTTTCTCTTCTTCTTTTGTTTGAATCAAAACTTGCAATTACAAAACAAAGCTTCTATTAGAATGAAATCGATCGAGTGTGCCATACTAATATAGTCAAAACTATAACAAATTTCGGCTACAAAATTTAGTAGAATTATAGAAGTTGTAAGTCGATCAATTATATATTTGATGTTTGATTACACAATACGTTTCATGATAATCAACAACAATTTCAAGGACAACAGGTTTTAACTTTCAACTTTCAAAAACTGAATGTACGTTTCGATGTAGTTTTAGTTTTATTTGTTCAAAATTTACTGAAATGAACTTTTATTTTTTACTACATTGATCTTTTTGGAAACAGCAGTAAGTTTTGATAGCATATTGTACAAGTTCTGGATTCGATCTACAGATTATTCAAACACATTGGTTGCTTCCTGGAATCTCAATACGTACCCAAATTGCAATAATTTACATTCTTAATTTTCTCACCTGCAGGTTGGTTGCTGAATCCATATTATAACTATTATGTTCTCCATACAATACCTGTTCATCGCTATTGAAATGTTGATGGACCAATCTGTATGTGGTTTGAAAGGTTCACGGATGACCGACCAATCTGTATATAACATTTTTTTGATTCTTTCATGCAACTCGATAAGCCAAATATCCATTTCCGTGGTCTTTAACTTTCATGAGTTTCATCTCATTGGTCTAGCACTCTAGCTTTAAACTTTCAAGAGCTTTAATACCAACAAAAATTAACAAAATTCAAAGAGCTTAGCTGACTTGCTATAAACGATCTAACTCTTCTACGTGCACTATAACCCTTTATTAGTCAGAGAAATAACCGATTTGAGACTTCAAGCTCCTAGACAAAATCGTAAAGAGAGAACAAATTATTACATACGAAAACGCTGTATTTATTGATCGAACAATTAAAATGAATACAATTTTTATTCTCGAACATCTCAATCTTCCATAAAAATTTTATTAATTGAAATGGACCAAATCAACATCACACTTGCAGTAATTTATTCGGGGTCTATGCCGTGGATGAGTTGCATGTAGTGAGTTGAATCCAATGCTTGTGATTGCTTAGTTGTTAATCAAGCATTTTTAACAGAAAGGTAGACTTTAGAACTTTAATTCTTTAATTTATCCACATTGTTATATTTGATCTAGTTAATTTTGGTGTTTGCTTCTTTTGCAGCACAAGCAATACTACTTTTAATTTTGACATGTACATATAAAGCATGGATGCATCAATTTTAGACTTGAGAATGAATCAAGAATAATAACAAAAATTGAGTAACATGCAAAGAATTTGATACAATAATTTTTCATGACGGAAAGTTCACTGCAATAAGATCCCACTTTCAATTGATCAGTTCGGATCGGACCAAACACAGACAGCACAAGCAAGGAATTGTCCAACTCTTTGTGTACACTCAACTAATACTAAGAGTTTCATACCATGTGAGATCAATTATATTTGCTTTTCTGTTTCGTAACAATTATATACGCTTGCTTGATGTAACCAATTATATATGCATGTTGATATATAAATCAGACACGTAGGAGACTGGAGTGGCTATAGTCATAGAAATCGTATGTATTTATTTTCGGTATGTATGGCACATAAATAGACTTAATCGATCGATATTTAAATGTGGTATATATAGATATATAGAACCCTGCAGTGCCTCCCGTCGAATGTTCCAGAGGCTGTTCAAATTACAGAGGTATGGTAACAAAATGCAAGCACGTGAGAGTCACGTGACCACGTGGGGACGACGCCAGGCTTGCTCTGCTGATAATGGCATCGGCCAACATCAATAAACAGCTGGAATTTTATTTTCTCTTTAATTTTTGGGGGAGTTTTTGGGGTTTGGGGAGTGAGCTGTCATTTCGTTAGTGGAGGCAACGAATATTTTTGGGAAAGGAAAAGGGCAAGTGGCCCATGTTGCTTAGCTGTCCCTCTTTCTTGCTCTGCTCTGGGCCTTCTGACATGGCACTAAATTTACTAATAATTGCCCAGTTAAAAATAAAATATATTCTCACTTTATTATTTTTGAAATTAAGGCATAGTCGTGCACGATCAGATCCTAGTAAACGAAGATAAAACAGTCACTCAAGTGGGTAGAAAAAATTAAGATTAACAATTCACGTGTGTGAGGTAAAAAATTTGGGACTAGACAAATCAAACGATGAGGTAGTCCTGGTCCGCGCTCTAAAGGAAAATAAATTTGTTTTTCGTTTCATTGACAAGGTTTATCTCTCATGATCATGCAAATAGGAATTAAATTTAAGAGGTTCATAATACTGCAGCCCTCTCTCTTGCTGGCGCAGAAATGAATACTAACTTTTGACATTGGAGTTGTCAATTAGGACATTAATGAATCCATCTTTATCCAACTCACTTAGATCCTCTCTAGTTTGTATCCAAATTCAAAACCTCTTTCCATGTTGGGTTGGTAGGCTTAAATGTGCATTGATTTTGTTTCACAAATCTTCTTGTTTTCCTCGTCCCCTTAATTTTGTTTCACAAAGCTCATGTTTTCGTGGTCTATCACTAATCACTGTATGTCAATGACTAGTAAATTCGTTAACGCGTAAACTTAAAATAGAAACTTATTCGTGATAAATAATCAGATTTGATTTTATTAAATTTGTCAGCAGCCTCGAGATGATTATGGATATGACGTTAACAAATCATTCGACAATCAAATACGATTATTGTGTGTATCCACATTGTTTAAATTTTGGTACTTGTGTAAGTTAGTCATTTTTTTTAATGAGATATTTGCCCGTCTAAATAGCTATAATAATCATTCGAGTATGTCATAATCGATAATTTGATTATTAAAGTTTAGAAAATATCAAAAAAGTTATTAAACTTTAACTTTATCTATCAATTTGATCACTTTGTATATTTTAAACATTATAACCTGTCAAATATTTTGCTTATATATAATTATGAGATAAATATATATATATATATATAACATAAGTGAGTGAAGTATAAAAACCACAATGAAATAAGAAAAATTGACATTCAAAATGAAGAAAGCGATTAATTTGATAGACAAAATTAAAGTTTGACTTTTTTGATATTTTTCAAACTTTAATGACGATTTTAATAAGGTTTAATAATCATTTGAACTATTTTTCTTTTATAGAATGAAAAATGATCAGAAAGTAGCCACCCCGAATTAACGGCAGGTGAATGGCAAGCATATGTATCATCGATCACGCACAAGAAACAACAAACAAGAATACACCTATTACTTTGATTTACTTCACACACAAGAAAACATATAAAAAACTTTCCTATTGACTGTAGAACACAAACCCATTTAAACATTTTTGGAATTTAGGGGAAGGAATTAGTACTTAAAATCCTCCTCCACCCCAAATGCCGAGCAGTAATTAAAAAATTCACCATGGCTTGCAACAGATTATACATTTGCCCAGAAACTCCAAATCTGCAGAAGCGAATAGTCTCTCTTTTTTTGGTCGAATAGTCCATAATACCCCTCCTTCCCTTTTCCAGTCTCCGATCCACCCCCGCGATTTGCCTTTTTTACCTTGCCCTTTTTCTCACAGATCGCTTCGTAAATCTGGATTTGACCATACTTGGTATTATTTACTTCGCTTAACACAAAACACTAGTAGCAGAGAGAGAGAGAGCATAGAATCTCCACAACCGTCTCTTTCTCTCTCTCACACTCTGAGATGAAGGGACTCTCTCTTCTCTCTATAATAACTATCTCTAACCCTCAAACCCACCCATCCGGACAGACACCACCACCCACCATTGTCTTTCTCTCTTAAAAAACCCAGACCCGGGTCAAATTAAAACCCGATAACCCGAATTCTCTCTCTCTCTCTCTCTCTCTTTCGTCGCCGGAGAGAGAGGGCGGGGGTTACTACTAGAAAAGGAGCAATGCTGTCGTTCCGGCTCTACGCCGCCGTGCCCTTCCTCCTCTTCACTCTCTCCGTCCTTCTCCCTCCATTCTGCATCGGGATTCGCTCCTTCCCCACCGCCGCCGATTGGTCCAGATTCTCCGAGGCTCCCGATTACCGCAACGGCGCCGAATGCGCCACGTCCTTAAACCGCGAGATGGTCTCGTCTTGCGACCCTTCTTTGGTCCACATCGCCATGACTCTCGACTCCGAGTACCTCCGCGGCTCCGTCGCCGCCGTCCACTCCGTCCTCAAACATGCATCGTGCCCTGAGAACGTGTTCTTCCACTTCATCGCCGCCGAGTTCGACCCGGCCAGCCCTCGGGTCCTGACCCGACTCGTCCGATCCACTTTCCCTTCACTCAGTTTCAAAGTCTACATCTTCCGTGAAGACACCGTCATCAACTTAATCTCCACTTCGATCCGGGTTGCTCTCGAAAACCCGCTCAACTACGCCCGGAACTACCTCGGCGACATATTGGGCCGCTGCGTCGACCGCGTCATCTACCTCGACTCCGACGTACTCGTCGTCGACGACATTCACAAGCTCTGGAACATCTCCCTAACCGGGTCACGGGTCATCGGAGCCCCGGAGTATTGCCACGCCAACTTTACTAAATACTTCACAGACGGGTTCTGGTCCGACCCGGTTCTCACCCGGGTCTTCGTGACCCGAAAGCCTTGCTACTTCAACACCGGCGTCATGGTCATGGACCTGGTCCGTTGGAGGGAAGGGAACTTCAGGAAGAAGTTAGAGAACTGGATGGAGCTACAGAGGAAGCGAAGGATTTACGATCTGGGTTCTCTGCCGCCGTTTCTTTTGGTCTTCGCCGGAAATGTGGAGGCTATAGATCACCGGTGGAACCAGCACGGCCTCGGCGGCGACAATGTGAGAGGGAGCTGTAGGTCATTGCATCCGGGTCCGGTTTCATTGCTTCATTGGAGTGGGAAAGGGAAGCCATGGGTGAGATTGGAAGCGAAGAAAGCTTGCCCTTTGGATCATGTTTGGGAGCCTTATGATCTTTACAAGCACAGAAATGTGGCCAAGTTTCAGTCTTCTTTTTCTGCTTCTACATTGATTGGGTTTTCGAGCTATTTGTGATCATCATCATCAGAATAGTCATCATCATGTGTACTTTGTTGTTGTTTTTTATTCTTTTATTTTCCACACCATTGTTCAGTGATTCTTTTGATAGAGAGAGATCCGTGTACAGACTCTAGAATTGGCTTCTTTTTTTTAGACGAGGGAAGAGGAGGAACAAGAGAGACAGTAAGAAAATACATGCGGACGGTGGTGAAATTCTTTTTTTACATTTGTTTACTGAATATTCTATGTGCTGCAAACAAAGTGATTCAATTCTGGGTTTCATTACTTGGAAACATTTTGGCTGAATTGAATTTGGATCAGAAAGAAATGTAAACAATCTGGGTCTTTCTCAGGTGGATGAGATAATCATACTGTTCTTTGCTTCCTTCTCCTTCACTGAAATTTGTCTACTTTTTTATTTAATTTTTCTCTCTTGTTCATTACTAACTTGAAAGTGACATAAAGATCGTGAGAGATGAACTGTACCAATGATGTGCTGTATCAATGTCACAGCTCGAAGGGTTGAGAGAGAGCTTAGTTGTGAGCATTGCAGCTAGACACGATCGCTCCTTTGTTATTTTCATCACAACGAGTAGCACTGTGTCACTATTTTCGTAAAATTTCGTCGGTTTTGTATTCTAATGTGCGGAAGTGTGATATGCTTAACCTCTCATTCGGTTTCTGCTGGAAGCTGGTGTGCGTCAACGAAGCCATGGATTATATAATCGGTGGGATATGAAATGAGAGACTCGGCAAAAGTTTTCTATTTTTCCATGGCACATTGCTTGTGTCATGATGCCAAGTATCCAAGTCTGCTAGCTCATCGTTAGTTGAAGGTTCTATTCTCATAATTGGACTCATTCGCATTAGGTGATTGCTTTGCTTTCTTTTACCAACAATTTCCTCAGCTTCACATGATTGGACTTTTTTTGACGAGGATTGCTTTAAGCAATGGCTTTGCTGCACAAAAACTAATCCCGCACTACCACAAAGTTCGTTCCCCTAATCATTTATAAGTACTGAAAAGTTTCAGTTTTTTTTTTATAACAAATTAAACTACCTAATCCGGACAATTTGGGTACAGAGGAACTAAACCCCCCTTGTTTTTTCTGTCTGCTTAGACCTGTATAAAACCGGAGGATCAGACTGCTATGCATCTCGGGGATAAATATTCTAGGGTCAGTTTTTTCACGATCACACGTGTCACAATCTGATATGTTAATATTGTCAATTTTCTTTAAGGTCGACTGAGCTGATGATAAGCTCGATATAAGAGATAACCGCTCGACTTCGTTGACGTAACAAGATGTCCTCTGCTTGGCCTTGGTTCGGCCTCTTGCCTCATCCCTGACCATTAAACCCTCGACTCGTGTTGCCGCCATCGTCGGCGTCAGCCGCGACCTCGCCCTCGGGACTGTTGTTGGCCTCCGTCTCGGCTGTGATGGAGCTACAGTCGTCGGCGTCTCAAGCTTTGAGATTCGCGGCTCGCTTTATATCATACTAAATCTGGATAAAACTACGGCCAAGGAGAATGAGCCGGCGGAGGCCGAGCTCGTGACGGTGTTCAGAGATCTAAGGGCACGAGGCCAACGAGTAGCGAAGGAGGCGATCTTGAGGTGACAGACGGGAATAACGACGGTGGTGAGGCCGACCAAGGAGCTCGATGTGCACTGCCTACTGTGTGCATGTTCTATTCCTTAATAACTGTATATTACGCGCGCACAATTAAATATAGAAAATTTGCTATTAACTAACTACCGATATGTCAACATATTCAAGACACTGGAATTGGTATTGAAGAAGATCCTAAATGATTGATGCAGCTGAGTTTTTAGTGGAATTTGAGGGAATTCAAGAATATATTCACCTATTTGCATCAAACCAGAGGTGCAAAAGGGTCCAATCACAATAATGCCAAGTTGGTTTTCCAGAAGCTTAATGAGTCCACAAATGCCTTACAGTTTTATTCACTTTTCTTTGCTGGGAAACGGATAGAGTACGGTCGGGATCTAGCAAGCTACAACATAGAGAAAGACTCCACCACCCTCATCTTGGTACCCGTCTGCGAGATTAAGAAAACCTGACCAAGGGATACTATATTCTGAAGACCAACTCAAAGGGGAAAT
Organism: Geum urbanum; assembly: GCA_946800695.1. Taxonomy (NCBI): domain Eukaryota; kingdom Viridiplantae; phylum Streptophyta; class Magnoliopsida; order Rosales; family Rosaceae; genus Geum; species Geum urbanum. The sequence continues at coordinate 48,297,119 of OX327012.1, read as the reverse complement.
ACTTTTCAAAAAACTGGAGCTTATGTTTTGCAGATTAGCAGCATCAACGACAACCGTATCAGGCATCTACAAAGTCAGGTGATGGTATAAAATGTCGACTCACAAGTAGGATTTCGTTAGATGAATCAACCTCACTGTAGCAATATGCATGTGGACTACGGCAGTGAAGAAAAAGTAGATGCTCCGTTGTAGTTTTATCTTCCTATGTTTAGTTCAAAACTCAGCACAGCATGTTAATTTTTCAGCTGGTATATCACTTGAATAATACTGAATGTTGGTAGCGTTTAGTCTATCTTGCAAAAAATATTCTCTAATAGTGTTATTTTTTTAAAATATGGATTACATATATCATTTAAATTTATTTTAAATGATTACTAAAAATTAAATAAAAAAATTAAGTGACTCAATAGATGGAAACAACAATCAAGAAGTAAATGACATGTCACTGACCTACTGTCGTATTATTCCAACAACTCTGATCCCGTGACCTAACGAGTGAACTTGCTCTTAGTGTCAAAAGTGTTACTTTTGTTGCGCTTAGTACACAGTGATGGGTCGGGCAGCTTAACATATGCTAAGTACCATTTCAAGAACCTAATATAATGGAAACACACTTCTAATTGTTGTATACTAACACTAAAAATAGGGTTTGACAATATACATAAACTACAGAGAGTGCAATATAACCGTTGTGCAGCACATACATACTTGGGTATAAAATAACCATGCAATGCTTCTTCTAGACGTCATTGACTGAATCGCATGAAAACGAGAGACCGTTTTAAGAGACTGAGAGATAAATGAATCTTCACCATATAAACTAGACTACTAACATTTGAAAATCGAGAACATAATCAACCTCCAAGGTTTCTTTGGGAGTTTGGGAACACAAATGACTCACCGGGTTTTAACTGCTGGGTAAATACATGGTTCGAAGCGTCCACAGAGCCCACGAGAAGCAGGCCCGTGAGGCAAATGGTTACCTCTGAGTCCCGAGGGTACAAGTGTGGAGGAACAATCCCATTAGCTGCTATGTCGACACGGGCCATGGTCAGACCCAAGGTGTTTAGGCCCGGTAAGTTGACCGTGTTCGTTAGGGTTACATTGAAGCCGAAAGGGTTGGCTTTAGGGTTTCCTGGCTTGGATAGGACGGATGTGGTGAAATGGGAGTAGAGTGCTAGCTTTGGATCAATGCAGGGTACACCATTGAAGTAAAATGCGTTTGGGATTGTTTTTAGATTGTCTAAAAGTGTATTTGAATTTTTAAGAAAAATTAATTATAAATAAAAAAAAAATTCAAAAATATAAAAACTTTATTAGTTGAGTTTCAGAACTACTAAGAAGTAATTTGAGAAGTATATAATAGGTGCTTCCTGATTTTAAAAGCGCTTTTGAAAATTCTCAAAAGCGCTTCTAAAACTATAGAAAGCAATCTCAAACAAGTCCAAAATGACCTAGGAATTTTGGAATCTGCTATGCAATTGTCGTGGAGTGAATCTGGGTCGGGTTTTGCTTGGCTCAATACAATAGCCGAAGTAACAAACAAACGGAGAAAGGAAGAATTCATTTTCATCATGCCTTGTGTAATCAAAACAAAACGAAGACAGTTTTGGTCGTAAGATTTGCAATAAGCTTAACTTGGGTAATATATAGCAAGTGTGCGACTGTGATGTTTAGTCACTTAGTGGGCCGAGGAGATTGAGTAGCTTAGAGGGTATTACATGAGGAAAATACAAGGCAAGTAAATTTGGAAGGTATCAAGTCAGCTATGAGCCTAAGCCTAGTGATGTAGATCAAATTGTTATTCTAGTAGCGTAGAACTGTAAAAGTGATGTAGCAACTGTTGACAATGTGCTTGTCTTCAAGACTTCAACAAGTTATTTCTGCATTTGTGAAAATAAAGGAACCTATTTGATCTGGTTCTTGGGCTCGGTACATCCGTACGTGCGTGTGTGCGTGTGTGCGTGTTAAACGGCACCGTTGCTCTTGCTTTTATAATGCAGTGTCTTGTGGATTGTTTGGTTTCAACGAATTGAATCCAAGGGACCACAGGCAGCCCAAGTAGATAGATACAATTATCGGCATTGGGGGGACTTATTAGAACCCGCCACATGTAACTTTCCCTATCATGTCTTTCCTCACAACTGGACCATTCCTTGGCTTCTTGCCTGAATCTGATCACTAGCTTCAACTTATCATGGTCTTCCTCTCTGAAGCACACTGAGAAATCAGGTATAAAAAAGCTTGTTTCTTTAAAAAATAAAATGTTAAGCTTGTGTTAAAGATTAGGTATATGATACCTTTGTTTATTTAAATGTTCTTAACTTTCCTTTATTAAACCTCCTGCATCTTTTCCATTTGCACAATCATGAATTCAATCATGTACTTGTAGAAGTAAAGTATTGTTCTTGAAAGCTAAATCATGTTTGTGAAGATTATGTGGGTCATCTGCAGCTTTTAAGCTTTGCTTTTTAAGTTCATCTCTCGTCTTTTGTTTTGATGACTGGTTGGGTAGTTTCCAGACGAACCAGAAAACAGTGAAAAGGTAAAGTGATAATGCTTAGAGTATAGAAAATGAGAAAAAGAGTACACATGCACATGTAGAACCCTATTCTATTATTCTGGGCAAAATTTTAAAGCCTTTTCCTTTTTGTCCTCATTGTTATTTTTTCTTTCAGTGCTTGATCCAATATATTGGTGGGAGTGATATGCCCACACGGGATAGATAAAGAAGGCACTACTTCTATGCAAAGTTCAAGTCTTGGAGCAATAATGGGTGAATCTGTGGTGGGATTTCCAAAAGATGCTGATAAGGTATTACACACTTTTCTCCTTAGATTTTGTTATGAAAAGAGTGGCCCATATGTTTGATTTGATTGCAATAATTGTGTTTTGAAGTTTATGGGTTTCTGGGTTGTTGATTGAATTCAGTAGATAGTTGCTATATTTGGGTACTGTGATTTGTTGAGCCACTATGTTCTTAATTGAGAATGCGCTTTGGATTTTGGGCTTTTGTTTGAAATTAACAGATGGGAGAGATAGCTGGTTCTGAATCTTCGAATCCAGCTTTGGAAGTTTCGGTTTCATTTGGTAGGTTTGAGAGAGATTCATTGTCCTGGGAAAAATGGTCGGCTTTTTCGCCGAATAAGTACTTGGAAGAAGTTGAGAAGTGTGCTACGCCAGGTTCAGTAGCTCAGAAAAGGGCTTACTTCGAAGCTCATTACAAGAGGATAGCTGCTCGAAAAGCCGAGGAGCTTCTAGAACAAGAGAAGCAAATGCAAGACCAGACCTTGAAGTCAGATGATCAAAACAATGGAGATCAGATCTGTCGCGATACTGATTTCATTGATATGAGTACAAATCACAGAGATGCTCAAGAAAATGGTCAATGGCCCAATTCAGAGAATGAGACGAGCAGTGCCCCTGTGGAAGATCCCAAGGAGGATGAAGATGATGATGATGATGATGATGATGCATTCACTATTGAGTGTCATAAGACCTTGATCGAGGAAACTGATAGCGGAGTGGTTAGTCCGAAGACTCCGAACTTGAACAGACCCGAGGAGCTTGTTTTGGTAAAAGAAGTGGAAACAGTCACTGCTGACACTCCAGATATAATGCAGGAAATTCCAAAGACTTTGGACACTGATACTGCCAATGCTCCAGAATGTATAGAAGAGAAAGCGAGATTGGATCCTCAGAAGAGATCTCCTAAGGTGAAATACATATTTACTAGTTTATTTAGTTAAATCTTGTCTGCAAATAAGCGCTATGTTAGTCTGATGTTCTATATATACATTGCAATTTTTTATTGTATAGGTCACTCCAGTGAGCAAGGAGAGGAATGTGGCAAGGGCCAAGAAGAAATCAGTTTCACCAATGAATAAAACACCTCAGAATTCAACCTGTAGAGCGTCGAAGTTGCCACAGAATTCGGCCCCTAGAGTATCGAAGTTAACACAGAATTTGACCCCTAGAGCCCCAAAGTTGCCCCAGAATGCAACATCCAGAGTGTCAAAGTTACCGCAAAATACTGCCCCTAGAGTGTCCAAGCCTGTATCACCTTCTACCGAAGCAAAATCCGCACCACGGACCTCAGTAAAGAAGGCCAGTGGTTCATCTTTACCTAGGAGCACAAATCCTTCTAGTGAGAAAGCCAAGAAAGTTCCTACTAAATCGTTGCACATGTCACTCGATTTTGAACGTACAAAATCTGATTCGGCTTCAGAAACAGTGGTAACAGCTAGGAAGTCTTTGATTATGGAGCAAATGGGAGATAAGGACATTGTCAAACGAGCATTTAAGACATTTCAAAACAGTGTAAATCAATTGAAATCCTCCAATGAAGAGAAATCTCGAACTCCAAAGCAGGTATTTAATATTGTTTCCATGTTTTCTGCTACCTGTGTTATTTAAAAACAGTTTACCTTTGGCTTGTCTAACATCAGTTTTCATTTGATGATATTAAAAAGCAGCTCTCTACAAAGACGAAAGAATCAAAGCTTTCCACTTCCATGCCTCTTCCTCAAGTACATGGAGGGTAATGTCTTAAATCTCACATTCTAGTTCAAGATTATTGCGTGTATGCATCTTACCATATTGTCACCTTATAGATTTGCCCAATATTGAGGTCTTAATTACCTTATATTGCATTATTTTCTCCTCTGTTAATAGATATTAATATAACTATTAGCTGTTTTTTTATAGGTCACTGAAAACGAGTTACCAAGATAAAAGAAATGCCAAAGCTGCCCCGTCATCTTTTGATTTGAAAAATGAAGAAAGAGCAGAGAAAAGGAAGGAGGTATCCATCTGTTCCTTTGACACCTTCAACTAGTTTCACTCTATACTTCTATAGCCATATATGTATAATCTTATTTACCAATATGTTTCAGTTAACTAGTAAATTGGTAAAACCCAATGCCAAAGATGCAGAGAGAACACATTCCCAACCAAAGTCAAAGGTATGATCCACCGATAAGTACCAAGAAAAACAAAAACAAAGAATCAAGAAGGATAACTTAATCCACAGAAGTTGAAAATGTCATTTCTCAGCTTTGTCTTCTTGACACAGGAGCAAAAGGAGGCAGAGATAAAACAGCTAAGACAAAATCTCAAGGTAAAGTCTACAGCAACACGAGATTTGTATGGGGGCCAGAAGTTGTCAAAAAGTACTTGCGAAAAGGTATATTACAGTATCCTACAATCAGTATGATGAGTGCTTGAAACCAGCATTTCAATCTGTATGATGAGTTGCTGCACTATTCATTACATTTTCGATATTGCTGTGGTAATTTACTTGGATTTTGATGCATGTAGGAGGGTCCTAAGCATACCACATGCCGGTGACTGATCTCTTGGGCTAAAATGGTCATACATAATCTACCCAGACATACGTCAACTTCAGAAGATGCTGGACAAAATGAAGACACATAAGAAGGAATATCTTCTCAAGAATGGTCCATGCTCAGCTGTTGCCAGTAGTCAGTGAGTCACAACATGTATATCTGGTGGAGTAGCGCAGACTACTTATGTTATCAGTCTTATCTAGATGGGGTATGTTAATAATCTGCACAAGATAGAAACAGCTACCTCATATTGTCCCAAATAGTATTCCCAGTTAGAGTATGTTATCTACACATTTTTGTATATTTGTGCCTGTGAGAAGGTAAACTTGTAGATCTGGTAAAGTTACATGAATAGCTGTTTGCAGAAGTTAGGGTACTCTGTGATCTATACAAATACACAAGAAGTTGAAAAATCTCATACCAAAGAATTAATAGAAGAGAAAATCAATGTACAAAAAAATCACTCAGCTATATTTTTGATTGTAATCCTACTTCTCTAATCTATACACAGAATAAAAATCAATTCAGTCATTATCTGATCCACTAGAATTACTTCTAGAGGTTCCTGACATGAAATTTTTAGGCAAGACTGGGAACCTTACAGGGTTCCTTGATGGCGGTGAATCTGGTGACGACGATGATCCTGCACTCGCCGTCAAAGCCTTCCGCCTCTGCACATCTCGAGAAATTTCCACACAGGCTCGATCTACCATGCCTAGGAAATCCTTAACTACAACAAAGAGTTGAAATGGGTGTGCTCCTTTGTCCTTTGAAGCCCCTCCTTGATAATATTCTGTAGTTGTCTTCACAAATTCCATCACCCTATTCTGCTCTTTGGCCATCAGCTTCAGCTCTTCTTCGGCTTCCTCAAGAAAATCGTTCATCTCGAAAACAAATCTTCCACCTCCATCTTTCTCACATTGGATCAAAAGTTCTTTAGTTTCCGTGGCACGTTTAGTGAGAGCTGAGCAAGTGACTGAGAAGCTGTCATAGTCTATAGCTGCTGCCTTCTTCACATTACTGAACTCAGAACTGATGCCTCCAACAACAGGCAATCCCAACATCATATACTCCTTCTCCCTGTCCTCATTCGACTTCACTTTCTGCTCAGAACTCATGAAACCATTAGTACTCTGGCTGCCGCTGTGGCTCAAGCTACGGTTCCTGTTCAAAACACCACGTTTTCCCTCAGACCGCACCACTTCTTCCACAACAAAATGAAGAAGAGTAGTCTTGCCATCACTGCTTCGGACATCAGACAGTTTTCGGAGAGAGCTGAGGTTGAAAGCTTGCGCATTCCCTCTAGATGTTCCTGCATTCATTCTATTTCCGGCCTTGAGAATCGCCTCTAGCAGCTTCATAAACAGTCCTCTAGTTCGAAGTTCCTTGCACCCCAATTCAACTGTTTGCAAAGACTCTTTGAGTTGGACAATCTCTTGCTCGTAGCTGTGTCTGAAATGCATAGCGTCAAGTCGAGTAAAAGCGGATGGAACAGCTTTCAAAATGTGGTATAGGAAGCATTCAGCATCAGCAAGGTATCTAGGGTCTTCATTATACTCAAGGATTTTGGCTATTTCCTCTTCATTTGGAGCAATTCTCTCAAGCTTTTCAAGATTCTCAGCGCTTAGACCTCTACCCTCATTAAGCACATCAAGAATGTCTTCTATAGAAATAGTCAATGATTTTATAGAAATTGCAAAGTTCTGGGACTTTCTCTCATCTAAGATACATACTTGTGATGTTGAACCAGCTTTCCTCTCAGTAGATTTCCGGTTTGTGACGACAGTTCCGAATAGAGCTTCCATTAGATCTCCATCAAATCTGTCATCACCAAAAAAATTGTTAAGTCTTCAAATTTCACAAACAAACCAAATATAAAAGAGGGTTTCTTTAGAACTAGTTTGACATTTTACTTTTGAAGCTAGCTACAAGTTATAACTTTCCAAATGACTTCAAGCAAAGGCAGTTTCAAAAGTAATGAGTGTAACATTCATTACCTGAAGGAACCATCTATTTTGTCCCACACCATGGAATGATCATGATTAGTGTTCACCTTGTCCCAATGCAGAGGCTTCAGTTTCACCCCTTTCGGCTGTTGTGGCTTTGACAACGCGTTTAAGCTTCTCGACTTTGGCTTCGGCGGCGGAGGAGGAGGCGGCATTGGCACCGCAGGCGGAGTCGGCGGTGGAGAATGCGGAGGAGGAGAAGAAGCGGGTGATGATTGAAATGACATCTCCACTACTGGCTCAACAGCCTTACCCCGATTCATGTGACTAGTTTCTTCCCGGACTGAATCCATGTGCGAGGTAGAAGACCTCCCCCGAAACAGAGGAAGCTCATTTTCTCTGCCACACCCTTCTCCAATATCCTCATACAAACCTTCAATCGTTTCTTGGTTCCTGAAATCTTCTTTCTTGAAACTCTTCTTCTTGGACGAGTTTTTTGCCTCGAGTTTTCTCCAATACAAAACGTCGAGCCCATTTTCGTCGACAATAAACCCTTTGACATTTCCATCGTATCTCTCGAACTCGTTGTGATTGACCACCGCGGCCGGCTGAGCACCAAAAGCGCCAAAGCCGGCCGCGTTGTTGGGTTGCCACGTAGGTCTACAAATAGCACCGCCGGCCTTCCTCCGCTTCGCTACAATGCACCTCTGCACGAAGAAGAAGACCACCCCGCACACGACCAGAGTCCCGGCGGCAGTCCCCGCCACCGCCTTTGCTATATCGCTGTGGTTATTAGACTTCTTATTCGGCAGCGGCAGAGGCGGCTGAGGTTGCGGCGGAGGAGACGACTGAGGAGAGATCGGAGGAGATAGTGGAAAAGGGTACACGGTCTCTATGTTCTGTTGTTGTTGACCAAAACAGAGAGGAAAATTGTCACCGCCAAAAATGACGATAGAAAAGAGAAGTAGAAGATGCCATGGCCGAGTAACCGTGGCGGCCATGGAGCTGTATTTAGTTGTTGTTTATGTATTGTCAGAGATAATGAGGAGATACTGGAACTGAATCAGTTGTTGGAGTTTTGCGAATGGTTGGCATCGATTGTAAGGAGAGACAGAGGAGACGACTATGTCTATGAATAAATTGTCGCAAGGCTTTATGGGGTTTGGTTGCTGAAAGCTTCAATGATAGTGGTTAGTTGTTGTTGTTTTCCATAGCTATTTCCCAAAGCTAAAACTCGTTCTTCTACTTCTACTTCTACTTCTACTTCTTCTTCTTCTTCTTCTTCCCGGGATTTCTTGCACTCGACCACTTTTTAGACCATTCCATATAGGACTAAGTTAATATCCCACTAATTAATTCTCATGCTTTCATAAAATATTGGGCGGAGGAGCAGCTTACTATTTCAAACCAGAAACAATCGACTCGGTTTTATAATTGTCTAATCTTCTTCATCTTCTTTTGTTCGATCGTAACGTTCTGTAAATATATATATATATTATCATTGCAAGCTCTCGACATAAATGGATGGATTCTCAATCTTGTACGTAAGTAACGTAATGGGTTAATTAGCAAAACAAAGTCAGAAATAAGGACCTCATCTACATTACAGAGGTAGCTGTAATCATTTTTGGCAGTCGGAATTGAAAGAAATGGCCCTTCACGCGTTGGACAAAAAAAGGGAGGAGGAAATCTAATGTGTCAACGAATGTGTTACTATGTATATAAACAACCTCAAAGAAATTGGTCACAGGTATGACCGTATGAGGTAGACCTCTTGCTGTTTGTTTGGTTTTGAAGGTGATGGGGACCTTTCTCAACATCAGCGTCGGGGAATAGCTATAAGATATTCTGGTTTTGTTGAAAAAATAGAGGAGAGTGGATCACCAAATTGTTTGTTATTGTCGCAGAGTGACCTAAAGTTCTTCAGGCTGTTTGGTTCAGTGGAAGTTTCTCCAAGAAACCACCACCGACTCACTAGTCATTGCTTTATCACCAACCAAAATTAATGATGTGAGTGAACGAATTCAATATGTTACGATTTGGATTTGAATCAGAGAATTTCAATTAAATGTCATGGTCAAATTCTATATTTCATCGATGATTCAAAAGCTTGATAATGGAGTATTCTCATGTGTAAAGAAACTTTTTCAACCCCAGCTCCTCTAGCGCTGCCTAGAGAGGGACGACGGATCTAGTCTAGTTACTAGATCAATTAGCGTGGTTTTCCACGACCACGTACCTATTTGTCATTTCGCTCATTGTTCGATATCCCTCTCCTTCCTCTCCTTTCCTTCTCCTTCTCCTCAACATGTTTGAAGACTCCGCGCTTTTCAGATCTCGATTGTGCCGAGCCCTAGCGCCATATGGCCTCGGTTTTCAATCGAGTTTTTGTTGGCTTGTTCATGGCGTGCGTCAAGGTACGTGGGCTGCATTCGTGGGCGTTGTCCCGTGTCGGTGTGTGGTGGAAGCTTCTGGGCTCGATACTGGTCAACGACAGAAGAAAGAGGTGCTTCTCCTCGCGGGATGACTGTCGAGAATCTTCAACAGTCAGCTTCCCTATAAATAAAGTGCCCAGATAACTAAGGAGTGGTATCTCAATTTTTTTTAGTTTCTCACTACTCTTGTTTGTTATTTCGGGATATTATGGATTCCAACATTGTAGTATTGTAGTGCTTAAGGGGTTTCAATTTGTCGAGCCGAGAATTCAGTGAAACTCTGTACTACAATCATTGATTATAAATTTTTGCCATATTAAAAAAAAAAATTCTGATATATAACGATTTACGATTGTCTATTTCGATTAAAATGTTGTTTCGTTAACATATGATCATATCAAGTAAATCATTTGGAAGTGTTACAATTATGAGTTGTTAGATAAGCAATTCGATCAATAGAATTCCAATAAAGGAAGCAACAGTGTAACAATTGAGTGCCGACACAAGTACTTTCGAAGAAGAATGTTAATACCTTATGATTTTGTTTCAATTAATAGCAAAAAATATTCTACAATTCCTAATTGGAAACCTCACCTTCCACATTGACATTACGGATGAATGATACCAATAAAAGCTTATCTCAGCCAAAGACTACTTTTGAGTAAAGTCTTCGCCTTTGACTTTTTGTACATTAAGAACCGAGTGAGAAACAATATAGTTCATCTTTTCTCTTTTTTGTTTTTCGGCTCTAGAGGAGATTGAAGGAAGTCCTCTCCATCCCTTTTCCCACTGCTATTTTGCACCTCTACTTCTCTCTTTTTGTCCTTTTTGACAGAAGAAACATTCCCCGCGTTCATCTGGACCCAAAAACTCTACAAGATTCTCTCGCTCGATCGACTTCAATCTATTCATGGGTGTCAAACATTTGAACCTTGGCGAGCCAAAAGAAGCACAGCCTAAATCGGGACACGTCACTATTCACCAACCAAATCCAAGTCACACTCATTACTCATAGCCGGTTCGGCCCATCCAGTAAACCCAAAATGGTATAGCACCATTGTGGCAGCAGACCCATGTGTTTCTACTGTCTGGGCCTAAGCTGAGCCCAGCTACCCCCCTGGGAGCTAAAAAAACCTGTTCTACCAAATGAGCTACCAGAGTACAGAAGTACGGACAGCAGGCAGAGTTAATGAATACTTGCAGGGTTACAAGAAAATAACAGATCGAGTACCAGCAAATGAGCTTCCCTCTTAATTCTGCCTTATATTATGGGTTGAAATTGAGACCCCAATATTTATAAAACACCCCCTTCTTTATTTTTTGTGTGCATTTTCATTACACTTTTGTATGAAGAGATGAAGAAAAGGATGTGAATTGTAAAAAAATTGAGTGTTAATTTCACCTCCCTATTAGACCAACTCTAATGGAAATGCCAATTTTTTTGCCAAATTTGAATTTTAGTCCTGTATTCAGTTCGGATCTGATAAAAAAATTCAAGATCTAGATCCATAACCATTTGCTTCGATTCGGTTTAGTTATGTCGAAATCATGGATGGAACTGTTTGCAATCCAATTGCAGTTCCGATTATAGTGATTCTCGGTTCTCCTAAGAGATCCGTTTGAAAAAAAAGAACCGCAAAAACCAAAACTTTATATTTTGTAAATTTGACTTTAACAGATCAAAGCATCATTCATGAAGGTCATATTGCATCATATCGGCCACCAAAATGAGTTTAATAGGCCTAAACAAATTGTTTGAAACTTCGAATCAACTCCATCTATCAGTTGATCTATGTTACCAACAAGGTGAGCATATTACAAAAGAATCAAATGTTCACAGGCCCCTTGACAAATACATAGTTCATTAGATCACAAACATAAGTTGAAATACGGTTCTCTCTTGACCTTAACCTCTGGTATTCTCTTGACCTTCAAAACTTTCATTATAACCTGACATCGCACACGTAAGCATCTCAATAATCATAACAAAGATTCATGATAGCAAAAATAATCCTCTAACTTTCAAAAATCATAACTTAATATAGAAAAATCATATTTACATGAATCAAAAACTGAAATGATCCTCTCAATATCTACTCCCATTTCAAACAAAAATGAAGAAAGATACGAACAAATTCAATCAATACATGAACATGAACTTAGATTAACATACAGCCAAACATAATCAATCAATGTGCAACATACCACCGCCATCTAATGAATCTATTTATAACTAAATTAATACACAACTAATAAACTTATCTAATGAAATAGACATATCAATTATTCCAAAAATACCTCAATCAATATCAATTTGTTGTAAACAAAGAATTGGAAGTTGCGTCTGGAGGTCATGGAGGGCCTGAGATCACCGACTCATGGAGAACGAAGGTCGTGCCGCGACTAGCATCAGGAGGGATGGTCTGGTCACCCCGTCGCCGTGAAACTCTGATTTTTTCTAGGGTTTGTCTAGAGTTGGGCTAAGAACATGAAAATGGTGAAATGAGAATTTTTTTTAAAAAAAAATGGTTGATTGCGGCTGAACAGAATAATTGAGTTAGGTCACTTATAGGTGTTTAGATTTTATTTTTTTAAAATGTGTTGCGGGTTCGGCTAATTTATTTGGGACTTTGGGGGTTATGATCCCAATTTAGTTGTCTAAACCGGAATTTGGCCCTAATGACAACATAATCTACAAAAAAAATTCAATAGTTTCTCTTAAATTCTAGAAACCCAAAACCTGCAAAGAAACCACACTTCTAAAATAGTCAACAAAAATAAATTGTAGGACACCAATTCCCATCCGGATTTCTCAAATCAACCAACTACTGTACAAACAAAAAATATACTGATTTCAAAAAGTTACAAGGAATTCGGTGATTATTTAGAAATACAACACAAAAGGAAGCAAACTAAACATAGTATTCATAACGACTTCTAATTTACATAATATACAGAACTAGAAGGCTAAGCTAGCAACCTACTAGAAGAGAACTGTGACTCGAACTCTAGGCCTTCAACAATGACATGCAACCACAGGATAGAAATTGTAAACTAGGCAATAGGAAACCGAAAAGCCCAAGGAAAGGCATATAAAATAATAAAATTGTTAGTGTGAGTGGACGAAAATAATGTTTCATTTTAAACTAGAAAATATAATTATTATGCATTTCACTATAAAATATATAAGAAATGATGCGAGTCTAAAAATGTAAATGTCCAGGTCAAATTCCTGGGACTACTGGGTACTATGTGATGTGTGGAGGCTGTGACTTAGGTCAAACGACCTCAAGCCCTAAGACTATCCAGGTCAAGTTCCTGGTCCTCCTAGGTACTATGTAAATCCTCGGGTCAGGTCTATGGCCCCCCCGGAGTGTCTCAGGGATTAGCCGAAAATCCAGTGCATCGATGCAATAACTATGACTATGCTATGTATAAAACAAAATCATATGTGCATCCATGCAAATACATCACTGTAATAATGCATAACTGAAAAATGCATAATTGTAAATGCATAACTATAGATTCGCAAAACAACAATGAAAATAAAGTGTACACTCACAGTACATAGCTAGCTCTGTGGTCCGACGGAAGTTTCATCGCCAAAATCTCGATCATGATCTCCTGAATAAATCATTTAGTCAATTAATACCGAATTTTGATAAGTAGTGCAAAAATAAACTTAGAAACTACCCCAGAAATCCCCCAATCAATTTTGAATTTTTGCCTCGTCGGAGCCCCACTGTGGACGGCGGCGCGTGGCCTTCACGCGTCTTCGGCAGAAACAGGTCGGTTGGGAGCATTTGACCCATTGTTAGAAAGATCTCAACAATCCCTACAACTTTCTCAACTGAACGTACCCCTAACTTGCCGCCGTTTAGCCGAAAAATGGCCCAAAAATCGTCAAAAATCGTTTCTGGCCAAATTCGACAGTGTCATCGCTCCTCTGTCCTCCAAACCATATGGGTTCGACCTTTGGGGTGAAACTTAACCGATTTCACTCTACCCCTTCACCGCAAAACGGCCGGAGCACCGCCGTCGATTAAACGTGAAACCTAACGAGTAAATTGAGTTGATTTGTGTCCTAAAACAAACTAAAATCCAACAATACATACATGAATCGAAGGAGGGAGAGGAGAGATTCAAAACCGTATCAAAATCGCCGGCAACGACAACGTTTTTCGGTGGGTCTGATATCGGGTTGGGTCAGCTCGTCGCGGGTCGTCGCATGTGCCCAAATAGTTTTATGTTTTGATTTTTCCCCATTTTTTGAGAAATAAAACCCTATTTATACCCTTAAGCAGTTGATCAGATCAACGGTTAAAATTTGATTTGATCAAGATCCAACGGTCGAGATTAAACCGACCTAAATTTTATTTTTTTAAATATTTTCTCACACCAACTTCCAAAAATTATAAAAAAAATAGCTCGCTTATCCGAAAAATTCTCCAAAAATTTTTACGAGCTCGAAATAAAATACTCTACGACTTTTATGAATAAAATAAAGTTTAATTCTTGATCGGTAAAAAGTCGTTAACAAATCACATGATGCGACTAATTCACAATAAACCTAATTCGTGCTGATTTGTGCGTAATTTGGTTTAGTTCGTTACATTATGTGACTTATAAGGTTAAATACGGTCCTTCGGATCCAGTTATTTATTAATATCATGATACAAAACCGTGACGGATCCGGAACCAAAATTTAAACAGCACGAATTTTTTTAAAGATCCAGAATTGAACTGTACGTATGAATCCAGTTCTTTCGAATCAAATCTTTGGATCTCGTGGCCAAACCTATTGAATTTAACGTATGAGGTGGAAAAAAAAATACTTCGGCAATTTTAACACACCAATGGATATGTCAAATAATAATAATAATAATAATAATAATATGTTAATATTTATCTTTATTTTTCTCTCCTCTTTCATCTTCAATCGTTTCATCATTTTTCTCTTTCGTTCATCATCAGCTTCCACAAGGCTGCAATCAACACAAGTATGAGGCTATTATTTAACATTTTATTGAACCAACCTCCAATCCCAATCTGACTTCCAATTTCGATAAATGCAACTTCGTTTTCAAATTCAGTTCCAAGATTGGATTTAAAATCCCCTCTGGTCTGGTCTTCAATCTATCCATTTTTATTTGGCCTTTCATTCTTCTTCTAACCTTATATTGCCCAACAATCAAGCTGAGAGTGAATTTGAGTACATCTCTGTTTACAAGAGAGACCAAGAGAGAAACATAAGGAATCGAAGGAGGAGAGACAATAAAAGGGATAGAAAAAACATTTGGCATACTTGGTTTCTCCTATCAAATTTGACAGAAAACTTGAGAATTGTCATCCATGTCGGTGCCATCTAGATTTGGTAGTTCCATTGGAGGAGCTTGTTTTATATCAAATGTTACCATTGAGACCTCCAGGTCAGTTTTGATAGAACCGTAGGAGTTGTTCTTATAGATTGAAATTGTTACACTTGTATAGAAAATTCTTTAAGCTCAAACAATACAAACTTGAATGATCATTATCATGAGGTTCTTTCTTTGAATCGTGGTGTTTATAAGAACATGTAAATATTATATTTTATTTATAGATGGAAATCCTTATATGTTAACTAAAGTGTAATCATTCCATAATTCACTCAAAATCTCTTTAGTACTCTATTAAAAATTACTCAAAAACCTAATTTGGTGGAGGTGACTATCATTGTTTGGTGTTATGATACCAATTGAAGGTGATCCAAGATTTGGGAATATTAAGTTAAGGGTAATTCTTGCAATGATCACTTTTGAGTGTTCCTTACTTTGGTAGCACTGTGATTAAATCCATTCAATTAAAATTGTAATCGGTTGATACCTTTCTTGACACCAAAAGCCAAAGAGTACTACTACTCACAACCACCATATCTGCATTCTCTTTTTCTTGATTCACAACTCAAAAGATTTGCAGCAAGAGTGCAAGACTACAACACTGCACGTTTTCCTCACATGGGGTCGAAGTATATTATTACATGAACTAGACATTTTATGTTTAAATCGATATGATGGATAATCTATCCACGTGTAGTCTTTTTATTGTTAGACATTTTAGAGTCTTAAAAGTGGAATATGTGCGGAAACTTCTATTTTGTTTTTTTCATTCTTTCATTCATAATATTAACTTTTGTTTTAGAGAATAAATAAGGTGAGACGAGGTTAGAGTTACGATTTGGTCCATAAGTCTAAAAAACTCGCAGGCGACCCAAAGTCTCAAAAGTCTAAACTCGGTTCGGCTCGAATTTAGGTTCGAAAAAATTCGGCCCTATGAGTTCAGGTCAAGGTCTCGATGTCTATGGGCTCAAAAATGCCCGATCCGGCTCATAGGGTCAAGTCCGTCTAGTCCATCAATTGTATGTATTATAGATTATTTTATCAATATAAACATCTAAACTCTCTAATTTACCTTAATAATAATAATTTATATACTAATTATCAATTTGCTTAAGCTTATATATTAATTAGTATTTATAATTGTTGATATATTTGATAGTTAAACATTATTAATTTTTAATTTTTTTTATTAAATACAAAAAAAACTCAGCCCAAAAGTCTGATAAGACACAAAGTCTAAAAAGCACGTGAATTTCAAATTTTTGAGAAAGTTCGACCCAAGTTTTAGAAAAATTACGCTAAAATACGGCTTGGCCCGGCCCATCAGCAAGTCCTAAGCGAGGAAAACTACGTAGTAATAGAATGTATGTGTCTGAGAGGTAAGATCTCAAGTTAAAAAAGTGATAAATAAAGTACAAATTATAAGTGAGTGGACCATAGTCGATACTAATCCAGGTTTTTCGCCCATCTTTCCTCATCTCATTGGATCCAGGTTGAGCTCCTTCGATTTCCCTTCGGACTGACAGCGATGTCGCTCATCTCATTAGAACCAAACTCGGTTCCTTAAAGTTCCTCGATCTACGACGGTCATTCCAAGATCAATTATATTTTACACTAAAAAAATAAGATAATAAAGGAGCTCGGATTACCATAGAATTGAATCAATTGATTTATGTTATTCTGAGCTACGGTGATTCTGATTTTTATTTCTTATTTTGATAAAAACACCATTATCTTATAAAGATGGCACAATAATAAAGGGGAGCTAGAGTGGAGGTCCTGGAGAGTAGGGCAGGCCCTATGATAGGCATACCACTCCTAAAGGAGCAACGGGACAAAAGGACTGGAGTTGAGAGGCATAGGACCCATCGCACAGCAAGTGTCCCAGTCCCTCCTCTCCCAAAGGAAGCACCACCACTTCAAACACGTCCAATTCACAATCCCCATTCCAATATTCTCTCTACCAGACAAGATCTTGCAAACATATCTCTCCAACTCAACCAAATCCCCCATCCAAATCTCGATTTAACAACAACCTGTAGGTTCATTCATCCACCTCCATTTTCGCCACCTTCTTATTTTTCTAAATACCCATTTTCAGAATCTAATGATGTATATTAGTTGGCCTAAAAATAACTTGTGTTCAAACCTAATCCTACCCATGTATTCTACATCTTAAAATACCCACTTGAATTGGGTACCAAACTTTTTGACCCACACACAAAGAAATAAGAGAGGCATCCACGGAACTTTTGTCCTCTCACATATAATGCTCGAGCAGACTTATGAAATTCTCAAAAGCCTATTTGTAAAGGCGTT
Source organism: Geum urbanum (assembly GCA_946800695.1). Classification (NCBI taxonomy): domain Eukaryota; kingdom Viridiplantae; phylum Streptophyta; class Magnoliopsida; order Rosales; family Rosaceae; genus Geum; species Geum urbanum. The sequence continues at coordinate 48,279,696 of OX327012.1, read as the reverse complement.
AATTCAAAAGTCAATGATCTGATCAAACAATTCCTAAACTTTTGTTTTGCTAGCTAGTCCTTTTAATTGAAGATCATGAATGTAATTAGTCATCAGTAGTATTAACGCGAGTGTAACAGTCACATATCAACAAACAAACAAAATTAAAGGCAAACCCAAAAGAAAAGAAAAAACACAGAAAAAAAATTAGTAATTCAACAAAAACCGTTATAAAACGGGTAGTTGCGGTGTTCGACCCGAAAAAAGAGTGAGTTGCCGCGCTATGGGTCGGGTCGGGCCTGGTGGATCTAATCAGAATTGCTGTTGGTCATTTTGAGCCGTGTGATTGGAGAATCAAGTGGCGACGTACTAGGCGAGGACGGAGCGGAGAATGAGGATGACGTCGAAAGCGGCGGCGACGTTGACGGTGACGGAGATGGTGATGACAGAGATGACGTCGGAGATGACGGTAAAATTGACGGTGGAGACGTCGGCTGATGATCGGACGGCTCTCGTAACTTTCTCTTGTTGATCCCTCTCTCTTCTACTCCGATAACCTCTTTCGTCATATAATCCTTAATCCTTTTAACGTCTGATAACTTCACTGGTTTCACTATAAAATCTTCAGCTCCTTCTTCCAAACATCTTAATTTAGAAATGAAAAACATCAAAAATTCAGGATCAAAAAATAAATTCAACACCATCATAAAAATAAATAAATTGTTTTCTGAAATGATGGAAGAAATGTAAAATACCTGTCTATGCGCGCCAAAACATTCTCGGACGACATAATCACAACCGGAACTGTTTTGAAAGTCGACGATTCTTTAATCTTCTTCAACAATTCATATCCGGTCATACCAGGCATACAGTAATCGGTAATAATCAGATCCACCTTCAACGCCTAAAATCATATATAAAAACAAAGTTATAATTATTATCTCGCAAAAAGAAAAAAGAAAAAGAGAATTGAGTTACCTCACTTAACTGAACTTACATCTAAATCGACCGAGGAGTTCTTGTCTTCCTCGTCCAAACCTAGGAACTGCAGAGCTCTCAGACCACTGTCCACAGCCGTCACTGCATATTTCAGACAAAAAATCCAATTCAGAAACACAAAAGAAGAACGCAAACAACGTTTCCACAGTCAGAACTAGTTAATCTGAAGTAATCTCGGTTCCACCGTACCTTTGCAAGATGAAATTCTGAGCAAGCGCTCAATGACCTTGCGGTCGACGAGGCTGTCATCGACGGCGAGCACGTGAGCCTCTTCGGAGCTGGAAAGATCTAAGCCGTCGAGGTTCTCGGACCTCCTCCGCCACGACACGACGCCTTTTCTAGCCATGTCTCGACAACTAAGCTAGCTAGGCTGCTCGGTCGGTTTAGTTTAGTTTGGTCGAATGAAGAAGAGGAAGAAGCCCAGCAGCAAAGCAGCAGAAACAACCACAAAGGCTTTGTTGTAACAGAAGCCAATCTTTTTTATACGGTTAGTGACCGAAATGTGGAGATAGGAAATTATGTACGTGATGATAATAATAAGGAAATGTCTATCTGTCTCCCTCGCATTGTGTTCAATTTTTTTTTGGTTTCCCTAGTATATTAAGTCTCTGACGCAAAATCAAATCTTTCTCTCTCTAACAAATCTCCCATATCTACTTTATTTAATTTCAAACCTTTAAACGCTGAGATTCCGAAATCCACTTTGGAGTGATCTTCCCATATCAAACCAGAAGAAAGAGGCCCCCCTCACGATATCTCGCGGGAAAATGAGACGAGAATTTGGTCAATGTGGAAGTGTGTGCTAGTGTGTGACTAACAGATTGACCGGAAGTCAACGGAGAACAGCGCCGTCAAAACGTAAATTAGGCGGGAATGGGAGGAAGACGAGGATGAGTCCTGACCCGGCGGCAAAAGCCGGTGGCATTTTCTGGGGTATTGTTGGCTTGTAATGGAAAGAGTTGGCATCTTGGGTTGGGTATCTCTCTCTCTTTACGAATCCTATGAGAAAGAGGAGCGAAGACATTGCTGGCTAGCTTTCCTCACCGCCTCTCTTCGTGCACGTGGAGCCTCGTGCTCTGTAATTTCTTCTACTTAAATCCATGTTTCTCAAACTTTCAGGCATTCAAAATGGTTTTTAACCAAGTTTTTGCAGATTAATGAAAATTGTCCAAATAAGGGGTTTAAAAGTCTTAGCCACTCCTATTATAATTCAATTATAGTTCATATTGCCAAAAACTCTTTCAAAATGACTTGTTGTCGTCTTCCTTACCCAGAGTTTTGTACACAGCACACAGACGGAGTTGTCAATCACATTAGCACGGTGCTAAAGATTCATACATGCATGAGTATCAAAAACACTTGCAATAATTTTCTGTCACTCCTAGATTCTCTGTAAGATCAAACTGTGAAATCAATAAACAGTTTTTGAGCAACAACGATGGGTCAGATCCAGTACTCTGAGAAATACTTTGATGAAACTTACAAATACAGGCTTGTGATTCCTCTTCCAGAAGTGTCAAAGCTACTCCCTAAGAATTGCCTTCTTTTCGATAATGAGTGGTGTGTTATTTGGGTTCAGCAGAGCCGTGGTTGGATCCACCATGCAGTTCATCGCCCTGAGCCACACATCATGCTATTCAGGAGGTCGTTTAACTTACGGCAACAACATGAGAACCAAGGTGTGCTTGCAAAATGAGGGCAGTGATGGAGTAGACCTTGTATTATCTATAACTAAAATACTAGAAAGAGAAGGTTTATTATATGTTTACAAGTAATGTGGATGTCTGGCTTTGTGGCACTTGTGTAGTTGTAATTCTCTTTTTGGGAGAATTGCAAGGCTCTTGTTACCTGAACTATCTTGAACTCTGGTGTGTTAGATGTTATAAATAAAAAATTACAATAAACTAATTACATAACTAAAGAACAGTAAGTGACCGGCTGGCCGCCGTGGACAATACGAGACTAAGCTAATTACATATGTCATATTTTCAAAGAGTAAGAGCACTTTATTGAAGTCATTGGACCCAATTCCACGCGGTGAAGTTGGAGCAGCAACATCTGGTTATGGAGCCATGGCAGGATTGGCAGCTAGTTGATGACAACTGTGAGAAAACCCCTTCTTCTACAGACTGGTTCAAAATTCGTCTTTGATAAAATAAAATAGGTAATATAGTTTGGCGGGAATATAAAAGTGTTGTGGTGGTAGAATGTGATAAACTTGAAGAAGATGATGGTGGGTTGCCGCCGCTAGAGAGGAGGAGGACGACAACCACCGCGTTCTGTATTTCACGTTCAATTGTAAGTAAGTAATTATGCTACTACAGTTGCAGAGCTCCTCTGAGGTGTTATGCCGTTGTGGACTTGTGGTGTGAGTAGTAGGCTATGGTTCTGAAGTGAAGTCAATTCGGTGTATTGTGGCTTTTGTGGGTAAACTGAGGTGACTTGATCGAGTAAAGAGTAGATGGAATAACAAAGTTTTGACAATTTAGATAAAAAAAGTGATCCTGAAGTAGAAGCTACCATCATTTGGATTATAATATAGGTATTTTAGACTTTTGATCACCTTCTTTGGGCATTTTTCATTGATCTTCAAAAACTTGGTTAAAAACCATTTTGAAGGCCTCAAAGAGAACATTTATCAAAAATTCTCAGAATATAATTCTGTTCTCGTCTTGTAAATTTTGTTTGGGCAAGTTTTTCAATTTTGAAGTAACACTGCAAAAAATACTTATACGAACTGGTTTACCATGAACAAAATAAAATCTTAAAAAGTAGTAAGAATTACTAATTTTATTCATGTAAGTTAGACAGGGAGATTGAGTTGGTTCAAGATAAATCACGTTTATCTAGTCATATCCTAAGACTGTGAGCACATATGATATATCTAAATTTTAATTATAAGTTCTTAAAAATATTCTTTGATCATTCAAGATATAAATCTTTCAAACTCTTTCATCAAGTTGGTAAATTACTCATAATATTTATATATATTTTACAGAGTTTATTCGATAAATAACACCAATCTGTTTAGTCGACCGTAACACAAATTTTGTTTTAGACAAATCATCCACTCAGATCAACACCTTAACCAACTTCTATCGCGGTAAGCATCAAAGGCTCTACCAACATCGACCCCTAGTAGTGAAATTGGTTATCTCCTGATAATTTATTTTCTTGATCAGAATCTAAAATACGGAATGTAAAAGACATGGTTATCTTGTTACTATTAACTGTACATAGTTAAACTATATTTCTATATTTCTAGGAGAAAATAGTAGACGGTCATATCCGTGGAGTATATGGGAGTAAATGGGACCATGGGGTCACTCTGTGAAGAAACTAAAATATCGACAAGTGGCAACAAGAGTGTAAAGACTAAAGACAACGAGACAATAAAGAAGAATCGAGAAGATTTGAAGTCCCCCCAAAATAATCTGGCGGAATGGTCCCGTCTTTTTTCATTTATTTTTCATTTTCTATGCTTGGACTTTTGCTACCAAAATTCAAAAAATGAGACACTAAGGAGTGAGGATCAAATATCGGATATCGTCGCTTGTATTTTGTCTTTCCGAGATTGATTTCCCCATTCCTCCGAGTCATGCCAGTCAGTCAAGTCTCATGGATCACATTAACCACGTATCCCGGTATGGAATTGGAAAGGGCGATGGATTTACTGAGAACATACATCTCCAACGAGTTCCTTAATTTTTTTTTTATTACGAAGAAGCAGAAAACACAATTTAAGATGTGTTTTATGTTTCAACTCTAATAATTTTTATAGAAAATATAGTTTTCTCTCTCGAAAAATTCTCTAAAATGAGGAATGTGTTTAGGGAAGGTATTGGAGCAAAACAACAACAAAAATTCTTAAAATAAAGAAAAACTCAAATATGAGAAAACTGTTAGAGTTGTTCTCATAGGAAACTAGGAGTGGCTGGATGAGATTAATTTATTTTTCGGTAACGTGGTATTTGACCCTTAATATATCAAAATATATATATAACCCTAGACCTCATATTCTCATAATCCTTAATGCTCTCGGGCTCTCATTTACGCCTTTCTCTTTGCTCTCGACTTGGTCGATTGACTCGACTCCAACAAACCCTATGCGCCTTTCTCGCCTCTCACTCACTCAATCTCGTCGATTCTATCCCTCTCTGGTATCTCTCACTCTTTAGTCTCTCTTGATTCATTAAATATCTCCGCCTCCGAGTTCGACCAGCCAACGTTGCTGACGTGCTTCTTGGTCGTAAGTGATTGTTGACATGCCTCTTTCTCTCTCTTCGACGTTGTCCCTCTGAGTTTCAGACAAACAAAATTGAAAAACTTTACCTGAATTCCCATATTTTGAAACCGTAAACCCGATGAACCGACCTAAAATGGTCGGTTCGGTTCCAATTATTTTGAGTCAAAACCCAACCCGAATCAAACTCATTCAGTTTGCTCTTGATTTTCCTTTTTTTGGGGTTGACCCAACCCAAGCCCGGACCTAGGCACTGCCTTGAGTTTATCGATGTCGCAAAGGTGTTTCTGGGTCACGAGACTCACATTTTTCTGCTTGTTCATGAGTTACACATTCATCAATTAAACACGAGAGATTTCACAATTAAACATGAGAGGTTTCACCGCTCTAGGTCGTAAACCCCACCAAAGAAAAGAGCAACCCTTCATGTTCGCAAGATCGAAACTCTTAACAGTCTCAATGTCTAAAATGCAAATGAGATGAGCAGAAGCAGTCCAGAAATTGAGAATTATGATTTTCAAGTCGATAATATCTGCATTTTTGTTCACACTCCTTAGTTAAAGTTATCCGTATGAGGCTAGAATGTGCTCCTTTAAGGATGTCACTCAACGATTGTAATCATTTTAAGTTATTTCTAATAAACTTTTTATAGGCTTTTTTGGGGGAGTAGACTTTAAAAATAAAAAAAACTGCTGACTTTGGCTCAAGAGATACATGCACGCACTTACACCTAGATTATGACTTAGTTATGGTGTATTTAAATGAGGTTTGAAGTCTCTTAAAAGACTTAAACTAAGAAACCAAGTCACACTCTTGTATAGATAGAAAGGCTATAAGAGCAACTCCAACAGTGAAGCTATAAGTTATAACTATTTTAAGCTAAAAAGTTAAATGTAGCTCACCCAAATTTGACCTCAGTTTTAACAGTGAAAGTTATAGCTAAATAAAACTATTAGAAAAATATAACTTTTGAGTCATTTTCTTTTTCTTCTCAGGCTAAATATACATATTTAAAATAGTTTTAACTTTAACTATTATGTTGAAAGACATAAAATCTATAATTTTTTTAAATAATAATTTTTAACTACTCTGTTGAAGATGTCCTAAATATTAATTTTAAAAAGAATAAAGGACTATAAGTATTCTTGTCGAATTTGAGAGAGCGTATTAAGAATTGGTTGACTTTGCAATCATGAAAAGCACCTAAAAACCAACTCTTTTAATTTTGCAATAAGATCCAATTAAGAAATCAATGGATGAGATTTCTCCTCGGTCAAACAGAATCTCAATTTCGGGCATCCACTAATTTATAATTCTCCGACAACCTTTACATGATTTGATGATTATCAAAGGACCATTTATATAATGTGGGGTTTGCTCCGATACTAGCTCTTACCAAATATACCATTCCACTAATTAAAGACTTATTAAGAGTCATTGTCGTATAATTGTGAATCTGTAAACAACATACAATACACTAGAATTGATCGCTTGAATGCTTGTATTATAATAATTCAGACGACGAGTATCAAAGGAACCTTCTGTAAATAACAATACAACCTATTTTTTCACTATGCACAAATCATTTTGAGTCACGTGAATTCAATTTAATTGTTAAATACAACTTTTATACACACAAAAGTAACATTATTTGTTTTTCTCTCTACTCTCTTGCTCTCTAGGAGAAATCCGAAACGATCTCACTGCTAGCCTTAAGCCCTGGCTCTCTCTCGCTAATTCCCTCATAAATTCAACCGCTAGTATCATGCATACACCATCATATATGGCCCTGTATGAATATCTAGCGCCAATTGGTGAGGTTCTTGTGAATCCGGTGCGGCGCCGATATGAGGAAGTGTAGGACATGAGGCTTACAAGCTTATATTAAAACTCTCTTGATGTAACATCTTTTCAACGTTTTTCTAGTTTTATGATCATTTATCAAATTGTGTGTTTGCAAATTTAAATTCGAGGACTTTAATTTTGTTCTGTTGCTTTGTTTGCTTTTTTGGTACCACGTACAATGGCTTCTACTTACCATGCATCGCATTTTGAAAATTGTGTTCAACCTTAGCTTCATATTCACTTGTTAATTAGTTTCTAATAAAAGTGTCCTACATAAACAAGACTTTTATCTTCGGGCTATTCGTGGGTGAAAAAAAATATCATAATGAAAGGGTATTGTTCGAGCGCAAAATATCTCTCGCGGAGAGATCCTTCTGCGAAGCAGTGTCTTTTATGGGTCCGGATTGTTTTAACCGCGGGTACCGGTTTATCCTGTATCGTGTGCTTCGTATGCTGGCGTGCCACCGTTCTTCAACGGAATATGAATTGTTAACAACCGCCTGACTTCTTAATAAAGCGATTTAGACAAGGAGAGCACCAACCTTGTCCGAATAGGTCCTTCTCGCCTAGTAACCTAGGACTTTTGATATGTGTCTCTAGCAGAGCCTTCGAAATCAATGCTTCACACTCCCTTATCAGTGCAAAACAGAGCAACCTCTCTGACGGTGTGTTGAGAACACTTGCTTCCTTAGAGTATCAAAACTCTCACTCGATGGGTGACAAGCCCTTCAACTTTTCAGTAGCAATTTGCTTCCTTGGAGTCGCAATACTCTCACTTGATATGTGACAAGCACTTTGACCTTCTGGTTGCAAAGAAGATAGAATCTCGAAGATGAGATGTCTGTCTAGGTGTACTTGCGTATAACAAATGTATGTATTTGATCGGGGACCTCTTCCACAAAGCTCTTACCTTCCTTATATACCCGCTCATCAGCAGTCATTCAATTCCATTAAACTTCTTCTGTTCTTGCTCTTAGAATCCCAATGTAACTCCAATATCAGCATACGGGTTATTAATTCTTATAAATATTCAATACTATCACAACTATTCTATCAAAGAGATCTATCCTGTATCGTGTGCTTCTTAACCGCATGGAATCAGCTAATTAAAGAATCACAGTTCCATCTGAACTCTATTTCCCTCACTTGGCTGCTCGCCAAGCTCTTTACAATATACGGGCCGCTCGCCAAGACTTCAGCCATTCAAGCCCAATATGAAATATTTATTTCATGCCCAAACATTGCCCCTCAAGTCTTGAACTTGAGTTACCTGAACAAGTGAAAAGACTTGAATATTACCCGACTGACACACTGTTAAACCAAACGGTAACATAACACCCTAGCGCCACGTTACACAACTTCTCTAAAAAGTTGCATCACTCGGCTGACGTAATATAAAAGCACTAGTCTACATCAACAAAATCTCATTCCCCAACGAGACCTTTTCACTTGCCTTGATCCTGCACTCCTAACTTTCTCAGTCAAAAGCCAAAACCTTTCATTCTCACCGCTGTCCATCCTTTCTGATCCAGGAAAATGCCTCCACGTAAAGACGTCTCCATCCCTTATGAAACTCATGACACCAAGAAATTCTTGAAACACCTCAAGGTTGTCGCCAAACGACATAACCCATAGGCAGTCTGCACCCTTTCTGTAGACCCAATTGAAGGTACTGGCCTTCTTGGTCCCTTCCTAGATGTTCCAATCAATCCAGAGCTATTCAATATCCTTCGCCAACCCATATGTAAATCATCCTTAATAGTCCAAGAGAATCCCAGGGCAGACCCAAAGGAATGGACTAACAAAAACACCATTTGTCTTATTGGGAGATGGCTGCACCCAAACGTAGAAGATCTCGCCTGGTACCGGCACCGTCGCGAACAAGATATCAACCTGTGGGAAGCAGTTGGAAATGCCTAGCTCATTGATTTGTTCTTTACTCTCCCAGCTGGTGGTAACAGAGCACCGTTCGCCACAGCCATGTGCTTTTGGGATTGCACCGCCAACTTTTTTCGTCTCCCCTGTGGTGATGTGAGCATAACAATGCTTGATTTGTATACCATTCTCGGAGTCCCTGCATTTGCAAACTCCTGGTCGCTCAACCAACACTATGGAATACCAGTCCAAGCCTCCCTCAACCGTCCTTCTTCCTACTCTTCCTGGGTAAAACATTTTGCACAGGAGAAAAAAGAAACATACCAAGGAGGAATAGCCTTTCCGGAGTACTGGCTATCGAAGTACATCTTCTGTCCTTCTTCTACAAAGGTCAACAGATGTTGGACCAACCTTGCCGAACGCCTTTTCAACGGTGAACAACTGGGCTTGGTTGAATCCGTTCTCGCCTACATCTATTATGGCCTGAGGCGAATCACACTTTCAAAGCTCGACCTTAATCAACCAGGACCGCTCTGGATGGTGGAGCTCTGGTTGCGGATGTACTTCCCATTTTTCTGCCCCTCAGCACATCCTGCCTTCGAAGATCAGAAGCTGCTGGGCCAATCATTGGTTTCTACACCAACTAGGACCAGACCATGGTCCTATATCAACTGCTTCAACCACCTCTGATTGCATAAAGACTTTCCAATCGCAGCAGTTGAAGTAGTCCTGAGTCGTCCCCATCCTGGCCTCCTCGCGAGTGGATTTATGCCTTCGCCAGAGCAAGATGCTCTTACGAGGAACTTCTTCATTCAGTGCAACACTTGCAAGGACCTGCCAGTCCCAGACTCAGCGAGCCCCGGGTATGAGCTCTATGCCCCAAACCACTTCTTCAGACAGTTTGGGCTTACTCAGGATGCCCCCATGCCCCTTGCCAATTCTATGAACAGATATACTCTCTGGCGAGGAACAGGACATCCTCTTGCAGCAGAAGTGCAAGATGAACACTTTGGCTTTCCAACAGTAATTCTTCCTATTATATCAAAGCCACTAGTGATTTCTCATTCGGTCACCGAGTCGTACCAAGTATGGCGCTCCCAACTTTGGGAAGAGATACGACACAAGGGACCGCTCGCATGCTTTGCCTCCATCTTCTATGATTTTGGAAAAAGATTTTCAAATGAAGAAGACTTGGCTGTTATCAACAAGACTTACAGGAACATAAAAAACACCTTGGCCACAGGTATGCTTCTTCATCCAAAAATGCCACATATATTAGCAATTCCTGATATTGTAACTGATCAACCTTCCTTCTTAACATAGCACACCCCTGAACCAGACGTGACTGTGGCCTTACAATCTTTTAAGAAGAAAAGGTCCATTCCTTCCGGGCACCCCGTAAGTATATGCATTCATTTACCCAGAACAAAATCTGATTTTGTCACCAAACTGTAACTAACCCAAACTCTTTGACAGTCTCAGAAACGCAGGAAGATCCACCTGAAGCCGAAAGAGCCTCCAAGTGGAGCTTGGTTAGCCACAAAGATCACAAGCAGGGACAAGCAAGCAAAGCTTCAAGCTCAAGTTTTCCATGCTTCGTTTGATCAAATGAGTGACAAAGATTCCGGGGCAAGTGCATATTCAACACTGGTTTTCACCATTGCACACTGGTTATGTGCAAATCCAAACAACATGCCCACGCTCTCCCAATTTGATGACCTCCTGATTCAAGGTTCCAGGGAGTGGCAAGAACTATGCAAGGATGAGGCCCTTGCAAGCAATTACCCAGACCAACACTTTGATCTGGAAGTTATTTCGAAGGCTAGCATCAGACCACTGAAATTCTCATCTGATGATTCCTTCATCGGGTATTTTGACCCAGAAAGGTTTACAACCCTGAACGACCTTCCATCTTTTGATACGTCATGTGAGCAAATTAGGAAGAGCCACAAGCCTCAAGTATATATAGTGAGTTGGAATGACCACTTCTTCGTTCTCAAAGTTGAAGACGAAGCCCTTTACATAATAGACTCACTAGGAGAAAGGCTCTCCGAAGGATGCTGTAAAGCCTATATTCTGAAGTTCGATGATTCCAGCATTATATATGGAAGTGAAGATTATGATACAGGTCATGAAGTCATCAACAGCGGTAAAGAGTGTTGTAAGGACTTCATACCCCAGTTTCTAGCTGGAATCCATCGAGCATAACTCGAGGAAGAAGAGAAGAAAAAGCCTGTTGATATTGTCGTTATTTTCCAGCGCTTGTAGATTGAATTCCAATCTTGCTTCATTCCTTCCTCCTCTAGCGAGGGAAAAAGTACTCAGGATGACCAAGTCATCACAGAGCCAAAACAACAAATTTTCTCCTCGCCAGAGCCTTTAGTTGCCAAACCACTACCATTGGTTGAGGTTAATCCAGAACACGAGGAGCCAACTCCTTCCTCGCCAGAGCTTCAAGTTCAAGCAACTGAGGAAACACAATTATTGTCTCCCATACAAGTAAGAATTTCTTTACTTACTTCATTCTGGATTTATTAATTCTGATTGATCCTGACAACTTGCATTCATACTTCAGTTCAAGAGCGTTCCTGTGGACATAGACACTTATGAGAAAATCCCCACAAGTCCAAAGGAACATCTGAACTCGTCAGGCCAAACTTCTGAAATGGTCGCTAATGGTCAGCCTATCAATTCTCCAGGTGTCAATGATGAAGATCTTGAATCCATAATTGAAGAATTTATTGCACCATTTTCATCACAAGGAGCGCCATCTCAGTTACTCAGACCCAAAGAAACAACAATGAAGTTGCAAGATCTTGTAAGCAAGCTGGGTACACTGAGCTCTCCTTCTGACACTGATGTCACTCTTTAGGACATCCTTTCTGGGGAACTGGATTCTCCTCAAGACATCCAAGCTGTCTGCGTCCAAGTTAAGAATATGAAGGTCACTGCCCCAGCAGACTCTATTCCTTGCCTAAACGACCTTGAGGAGAACCTTTCTCAACTCTTGAGCCAAAGCGAAGCTTACCAATGTCTAAAACTCGAGGCCGAGCGTAAGAAAGAAGCAACATAGACAGTGGAGCGTCAAACTCGAAGAGAGAAAGAGCGAATCCAGGCGATTTTGAAGGACATATCCACCCAGCAAGAAACCTTAGCAATCAAAAAGGCTAAAATAGCTAATATCAAGGCTGAACTTGCCACCCTCGAGGCTGAAGTAGATGTCCTACAAGCTGATGCCCTTAAACATCAAGACAACGTAAGCCAGATCATGATGGAAGGCGAGAGCCAAGCTCAACTTATGCATGAGGCATGAGAAAAAGCCAAAAATGCTCACCAAACGGTCCATCAAGCCTGGGTGGCCCTGGAAGTCGCCAAAGCATAAGCGAGGAAATTTTTTCTCTTGATGTAAATCTTCTGGGCCTCAGAATTCAAGCCCTATTTATTTGTTCCAAGATTCTTCAACTATTTATTCATTCAATCCAAATTTTAGAAACAAAGTGTGAATTGGGACCAACAACAAGAACGGACCTCAGATTTAAGCCTGGTCCATACTTGTTCTAGCCTCACTCATAGGCTGTAACCGTTCGCTTGTTCTGATTGTTCAACTATAAATGGAATTTAATCTCGTGCTTGGAATCCGTATCGCGTCAAACAATCAAATCTTTGAGATACGTTTTACCTGCTCCAGAAATCTTTTATTTATCACACTCCCTTCGTGGGCAGATAAACCATATTGTGATCCAATTCCAGCTAGACACGTGTCCTTTATTTTCGGGTGTAATTACTCTCGCGAAGCCTTACCGATGTGAGTCCTTTATATAAAAGGTTTCCCTTTCCTAGTCTTGTGAACCAACTTCCTCGCGAGAATGAACTCCCCTTTCATTCATTTGCTCTGGTCTTCCTACCTAGAGAAACCTCCAGATAATATTTTTCATGTCGTTTTCCTTAGATAGCAATATCCATGTCCAAACCTGGTCTAGATAGCAATATCTACGTCTAGGCGTTGCCTTGGCTATCCCAACTTGTGTCATATCCTTTGGTGCACCCGATCCGTTTCTATAGCATAGAAGCTGCAAGCCCTATGAACATGGCTGCATCGAAGAGGAAAGATAGGAGCCTCAGACCGGGAAAAAATGCAACAAACGCCAAGTCTAGTGTAAAGGGACTTCTGATCTGATGTACTAGCTTCCTTGGCGTTTCAAATCCTCTCCATCTCATCGCTGAGGTCGATCTCTAGATGTGCATATTTGATACATCGACCCCAGGGGATGGCTATCAACTATGAGGATTTGTGAAAAATAAACTGTATTTATCTTTTTGTTCTGTTGCTGATTTGTAGTTTGTTTCTCATGTGGTATCAGAGCTTGAGGCCCCAAAGCCTTTGTATTCTTCTAAATGAATGTAATATTTTGTTTAAAGCAAAGAGTTCCTTATGTAAATTTATTTGATAAACTCAGATGTAGTTTGTACATAACTTTGGCCACAGTAATTGGCTACCATGAACTTTTTTGATTTAGAAATAAATCATTTGGCCTCAAATACAGGCTCTAACTAAAGATTTAGAGCCACAAATATAGGCTATTATGATGTACATAATCCCTATGTGTTGCCCTTGCAGTTTACTCATGCGAGTAGAATTTTAGCATGAATAAATTGGATTAAGCCACAGATGGGGGATCTTCATACTCCCAGACTGGTTGTATGAACTTCTTAAGGAATCGACCATTTATAGGATTAGCGTGTATTGTACCATCTCGATCTCGTAAACGAACCGATCCTTTACCCAGAAGTTGATCGACAATGTACGGTCCTTCCCATTTCTTTGACCATTTTCCACGTCCTTCAGTCTTCTCGCCAACAGGAAAAATGACTCGCCAGACGAGGTCTCCTTCTGCAAAACTCATGCCTCTGGTACATCGGTCATAGACACGAGCCACCTTTCGTTTGTAAGCACATAGACTATCATAAGCTTGTATTCTCTTCTCATCCAAGTCTTTATGCTCTTGCCACATTGCTTGTACATAATCTTCACTGATCAGGTTATGTTGTTCCATCACCCGCAAAGATTGAAAGTTGATTTCTAAAGGCAAGACTGCATCATGGCCGAACATTAATGCATAAGGAGTCGTACCTGTGGGTGTCCTCTTACTTGTTCTATAAGCCCACAGGGTGTTAAATAAATCTTCATGCCACAGTCTGGCATTGCTCGCAAGCATCTGTTTAAGGATATGGATAATGATTTTATTGCTTGCTTCAACTTGACCATTGGATTGGGCATAGTATGGAGAAGAGTGTAAAAAAAGGATTCCAAGATCCTTCATAAGCTCATATACTTCTCCAGACATGAATGCTTCCCCACGGTCGGAAACAAAACTCTCAGGAATGCCAAACCGACAAAGGATATCTTCAAATAAGAATTGGCGGATGGCCTTTGCTGATGATACCCTGAGAGGTCGAGCTTCAACCCATTTTGTGAAGAAATCAGTAGCCATTATGATGAATTTGTGCCCTTCAGATGAATGAGGATGAATCATTCTAATTAAATCCAAAGCCCATCCTCGAGCTGGCCAAGGCTTGATTATAGGCTGTAATGGTATTCTGGGCATATGGCTGATTGGACTATGTTTTTGGCATTCTTCACAACCTTTAGCGAACGTGATGCAATCTCTGAGCATTCCTGGCCAATAAAAGCCATGTCATCTTGTTAACCATCTCATCTTAGGACCAACCTGATGTGCCCCTGCTATCCCAAGATGGACCTCCCTCATTAATCGCTTAGCTTCATGTCCAAAGACACACCGTAAAAGTATGCATTCCTCTCCTCGTCTATATAACTCATCTTCCTTGAGTACATAATTAGGAGCTAAAAACCAAATCCGCTTTTCCACCGGATTATAAGGATTCTGGAGGTAAGAGATAATGTCCTGTCTCCAATCCACGTCAATGTGATCAAGTGTAGCAACATACCACTCATTTTTATCTTCTTGGCGAGCAAAGAAAGATGGAAGGGTTCTTCGTTCAACCCTTAATATCCGTTTGTGTACTCCATCTTGCAAGCTCACCCCCGTTGCTAGTTGAGCCAACTCGTTTGCCACATAATTCCTCTCGCGAGGAACATGACTCAACTCCACCTCTGT
The DNA here is from genome assembly GCA_946800695.1 of Geum urbanum. Taxonomy (NCBI): domain Eukaryota; kingdom Viridiplantae; phylum Streptophyta; class Magnoliopsida; order Rosales; family Rosaceae; genus Geum; species Geum urbanum. Next base: position 48,264,618 of record OX327012.1, on the reverse strand, counting down.
AAACAACTTGAGCAAATCACAGGCCCATTTAGCATATGGTTCTAGGACTGGTCCAGCCTTATACTTGGTTTCAAGTTGTCTAATCACTAGTTGGGAATCTTCAAATACATGCACATCATTGATCTCCATATCTAATAGAAGTTCTAATCCGATGATTAAAGCTTCATATTCTGCTTGATTATTTGTGCATCTGAAGTCCAACCTGAAAGAATAAGAAAAAGTTTGGCCGGGTGGAGAAACTAATGCTACTTCTGCCCCAGCCATAGTACTCGTACTTGATCCATCAAAGTATAAACACCAAGGGGCCAAATCAATACGAGCGAGGTCCAGTTCTGGCCCCTCACTAACATCCTCCATTGGATGATGAGCCAGAAAATCAGTCACTGCTTGGCCTTTAACCGCCTTATGGGGAACGTACTGCAAAGAAAACTCTGACAAAGCCAGAATCCACTTCTCAATGCATCCCCGGAGAATGGGTCTGGACAACATATACTTCACCAAGTCTGTTTGTGCTATGATACACGTGGTGAAGGACAACATGTAGTGCCTCAATTTACACCCTGAGAAAGACAAGGCTAGGCACATTCTTTCCATCGGAGAGTATCTCATTTCACACTCATTTAGGGTACGACTCAGATAGAAAATAGCACGTTCAGTTCCTGATGTGTCGTCCTGAGCTAATAAACTTCCAATAGAAAGGTCAGTAGCTGAGATATACAGCTTAAGATGAACCTCTGGCCTTGGAGGAACCAAGACTGGCGGGTTCGTTAGATATGCTTTGATGGTATCAAATGCCTCTTAGTGGATAGGCTCCCATACAAAGTATTTCTAATTTTGAAGCTTGAGCAAGGTTGAGAATGGTTGTGTTTTCCCAGCAGCATTGGCAATAAACCGTCGTAAGAAATAGATTTTTCCCAATAAACGTTGTAGCTCCTTCTTACTCTTTGGTGGAACTGCAATAAGAACCGCTTGTTTCTTGTCGTCCGGTATCTCAATCCCACGCTGATGAACTAAAAAACCCAAGAAGTCTCCTGCCTGAACTCCAAATACACATTTGGCTGGATTCATCTTCAGTTGATGTTGTCTCATTCTGAGAAACACCTGCCGTAAGTCTTCAAAATGGTCACTCATGCATTTCGTTTTAACTACCATATCATCGATATATACTTCCATAGTCTTGCCAATAAGATCATGGAAGATCAAGTTCATTGCCCGTTGGTAGGTTGCCCTTGCATTCTTGAGTCAAAATGGCATGTCCACGTACTCAAAAACTCCTACAAATCCTGGACACTGAAACACATTTTTATGTCTGTCCGCTTCTGCCACTGGGATCTGATGATAGCCAGTAGTTCCATCCATGAATGTTAACATTTCATGGCGAGCCACTGAGTCCACCAACAAATCCACTACTGGCATTGGGTATGCATCATTTGGAGTTGCATTGTTCAAATCTCTGTAGTCAACACACACTCGCATTTTTCCATTCTTTTTCTTGACTGGGACTACGTTGGATAACCACTCATTATACTTGGCTACTCGTATGATCCCCGACTTGAGCATCTTTTCGACCTCTTCCTTGACTAGAATTGCAGTTTCTGTATTCATCCGGCGCATCTCTTGTTTCACGGGCTTCTTTCCTTCTATTATGGGCAAGTTGTGACAAACCAATTCTGGTGACAGTCCTGGCATGTCGTCGTACTTTTCCGCAAAATAATCAGCGTATTCTTGTAGCAATTCAATGAGCTTACGTCATTCTTTAGGCTCTAGGAAGGTACTAATGGCCACAGAGATTGGCTCTTCATTTGTCCCAAGATTGATGTGTTCAATGAGATCCTTGACTTTAGGAGGTAAATCATCCAAGGCTGCTGGAGCTAATTTAATCTCTTTCTCCACTTCAAACGGTCATGCAAAACATCTTCATCCACATATTCCAATGCTGAAACCATTGGAACCTTCTCAAAGGCTTGACTCTCAAATAGAAAATTGTGAAAGCGCTCGTGTAAAGAGTAACAAGCCTCAGTCTCTATGCTTGATAGAGACCCGATCATTGAGAATGTTTGGATGGCAGCTCAATGGTACAGGGTCTTCCACTATCTTGATTGATTTGAATTATACCCCATTGAGCTAGTTCAGAGGCCGTAACACCAACTGGGCGGCCTCTGCTATCGACGCCACATACCTCCAATGGCCTAAGGTCACTGTGGTAATAACTGGCTTCTAATGAGTTAGCAGAAACTGAATATGGATGAGGATCAGCATCAACAATTTTTGCTTCACCAGACTTCATATTCCAAAGTAACATCTGCTGATGGAGGGACGAAGGTACACAATAGATCCTGTGAATCCAATCACGCTCCAGAATTACATTGTATAGAGCTGTTGCTACAAAGAATGTATAAGTACCGGTGGCTGGACCGATGTGTACCTGCAAAAAGACAATACCCAAGGTCTTGGAAATGCTACCCTGAAAGTTTCTAACATTCAGTGAGGTCTCTTGGATAGCAGTCTTCGGAACGCCTAATAAGGCCATTCCTTTGACGGTGATGATGTTTACCGCTGCTCCTGAGTCCACGAAGAGTTTGTTTAATTGAATTCCTTGGACTTTTCCTGTAGCATATAACGGCCGCATGTGCATGGCCATGTCTACAGTAGGCTTGGCGAACATCATCTGTCCCTTTGTTGATGATGAATCAGTCTCTGGTGTCTTGGTGGGCGTTAGATCATCTTTCAGTTTTGGTTCATCTTCTGGTACCACCAAGTTGTTGACGCTTCCGCTTATGATTGATTCACCCATTAGTGTTGGTAGAGGCAAAGCATACTTGGAGGACAAGATATACACCATGTTAACAGTGGTGTCCTCTTCTTCGATGTATTCTTCAGTTTCTTCGTCTTCACCTTCACCGTAATCCAACAGTTGCTCATCATCGTCACAGTTATCACCCTCAGCCTGTTACACCTCAGAGTTCAAAGTTGTAGTGATCTCAAGAGAGGCAACATGTTGCAATTTATCCTCAGGTATAAGATCAACAGCTGTTGGCACGAGTAGTGCTGGATCATGCTCCTCTAGACAGGAAACGGGCTGTCGAGCCTTCTTCTGTTCTTCTACAGCTAAAGGTCTCGGTCTCCATTGCAAGACCTTGGGCTCGCTTGGAGTGTTTTGCTTTTGAATGCTTTTCCCTTCCTTGGGAGGTATATGTAGCCCTATTGTTTTCATCATGTCCTCCTCAAAAGTGAGACATCTTCTCACTGGTATTCGTTGTGTAGCTTCACGATGATCCTCATGAGTAGTTTCGGGCTATTTTCCTATAGACCCTAACTCTAGGTTACGGTCAAAGATACCTGGTCGTTGTGCTCTCATTTTGGGCTAGCGAGACTTCTTCCCGAAAACCATTAATGGGTTTGCCACAAGGGCATTCATTCGCCTTTGTAGCGTTTCTGGAGAACACACCAGTTCCTCTTCTTTGAGCAGACCTGCTTCATAAGCCTCTAATGCTCTTTTGGCTTCTCCAAAGCATCGTTGAAGATTTCTTCTTCTACTTGGAATTACCTCAATATTTTTTCCTTTCTCCCTCACGTACCAAACATCCTCCTTTGTGATATTTCGTGATGCTGGAGGCACATATGGTCTTGCGAGCGTGTCAGCAACTTCTGATTCAGATTTCTTGACTGCACTGACTTTTTCCGTTGCTCGCGAGCGTTTAGGAGTTAGAGTGTCCCTTTGTCTTGCTCGTTGAGGTTGATGGTCTGCTGATGCAAATAATTCTGGGAATGACTTAACTGCTTCAGCCAATTCCTCATAGGAAATCTTCAACCCACTTCTGAGTTTACAGTGAGCACAAAGGGCTACTGGCGACTCGGCTTTTAGATCCACTTTTTCTTTTCCTTTGTTTGGTTTAGTCATTTTCTTGCTCTGTGGACTCTCGCCAGTAGTTGAATGACTGTTGAGTTGCTTCCTTTTGTTGGATTTATCTTGTGTTAGTTTCAACATCCCAACTGTCATCGATAAGTCAGTCGCCAAGCTTGGCGAGGGTTCTTGATCTATCATTATTTCTCCCTCGTGAATCCACTGCTGTATCCTGAACTTCAAATCACGACAAGAACTTGTGGAATGGTGACCCCACCTGTTATGGTATCGACAATGGAAAAGACCCCTGACATCCTCAGGATGTGGGTCCGGAGTTCCCCAGTTATCAGGAACTACTGCTATTCCTGCTTGGACTAGTTCTTCAAATATTTCCTCTCGCCTAGACGCGTCATAAGTAATCTCAGTCCGCTTAGGCCGGACAAATGAAATATTGCGTCTAGACCTCCGTCTTGACCTCTTCCTTTTATATGTTAATTCAGTTTGATTGCACTGGGAAAAAGTTTCGATGGCAGGAAAAGTTGTGTCAGGAGGAGGTGATGCCTTATGAGGATATCGTGGATGCCATTCTGCCTCACCCCTGTAGTTGATTTCAATCACCTCCCAGTTGATCAACCCTTGGATCTTGTCTCTCAAGGTCGAACACCTTGTTGTTCGATGACCAGAGTGATTGTGAAATCTGCAAAAGTGCTGGGCTGGACCTTCGTACCGTAATTGTCTGAGTTCATGCACCGGGTAGTAAAAGATCAAACCCATGTCTCTTAGCCTATCAAGGATTTCTTCCAACTTGTCACAGTTGAAAGAATAGGCTAAAAAGACAGATTGATTCCAGTCCTCCAAACCTCCAATGCAACGATCGGGTGATGACCACTCGATGTTAATCATATTTACTTGAGGCTTTGGGAAGGGTTTAGAATCCACTAATGCTGCTGTCTTGGATGTTCCTTCCAGCTCTAGTCTTCCTTCGTTAATCCACTTCTGGATCTGGTCTTTGAGCTTGATGTAGTCTTTTGTAATGTGATTCCAAGCTCCATGGAACTTGCAGTACTTTTTACCCTTCAAATGCTCGGCCGTAGGAAGCGGTCCAAAATTCGTTTTGACAGCATGCATACCGTATAGCTCGTCCAAGATCTCATGAGCCATATTGGCATCATAAGTGTATGTCTCAAACTCTGGCTTAGTAAAAGCCACTGTTGAAAGTTTGATTGGACCTTTATTCTTCTGAAGCTTGCGGGGCTTTAAAACTTTACTGGTTGTTAAATCTACAGCACCTACTTGCTCGCCATCAGAGTCCGACTCTTGGTCGTCTATATCTTCAATATAAGCCACTATTTTTGGCTCCAGTCTATCATAAGACTTAGCATTGTACATTCCCTTAGATGAATTCCTTCTGTTATCTCTTTCTTGCATAGTACTGTAAGCTTTAGTTACAGCAGTGATAAGCTCATTCAAGGAGAAGTACTTGCTGTTTAGGAATAGTTGACCGTATGTGTCCTCCAAACCATTCTTGGCCATCTCGACCACCTCTTCTTTACCAAGTGGGGTCTTACATAGATTATATTCCGTTCGAAAACGATGCAAGAAGGTGACTGGACTTTCTGTCGCCGATTGGCTCAAGGAAGCTAGCTTTCCAACACTGGTTTCAGGTCTTGCCGTTCCAAAGTGATCTACAAATAAGGCCACCATGTTCTTCCATCCACTGATCGAGCCTTTTTCTATTCCCGTATACCATACGAGGGCTGATCCTGACAAAGACGATCCAAAGACTCTTAGCTTGAGTCCCTCATTATCGGCATACTGCCCCAATTGCAGCGTAAAATAAGTTAAGTGTGTTGTCGCGTTCGAATCGTCGTCGCCAGAGAAAGTTTGGAAGGTCTGATGCCGGTAAAACTTTGGCCATTGCCATGCATCAGGATCGTCCTTCTGCATGGGGGGAAATGGTGTCTCGTATGTGTCATACATCTTAGCTAAATGTATATCGCAATCGTTTAGGAACCTATTTAACCGTTGCTCCCAAGCAGGAGGGAAAAACTCTGCTTGTCTAGTCTTTCTTGCCAAGTCGGATACAGATTTGGTTAGAGACGCTATGTCCCTGTCTGTCCTTTAAGACAGTGTCGCCGTATGTCGGCTGTATTCATCCAAACTTGATCCCAAGTGTTGGAGGATATCCATCCGTAGTTTATCTTGACCTTCCACAAAGCTCATTACCTGGGCTCCCATGACCTCTCTCTCATCTCGATCTCTGTTCGAGTCTACCCATATTGATTGGATGCCGGCTACCGCCGTATCTATTAAGTCTCTCTGGGTAGTGAGAAGAGTTGCATGCTGCTCGATCATTTTGTCGAGAGCCGCATAGTAATTAGCTTGGTGGCTATCACGCTTAGCTGCGTAAGCTAGGTATTCTGGGAACGTAAGTTCCGCTATCTTCTCTTCACTCAAGGTTTTGAATGTCATGATGTTGAAGTCCTTAGCGAAGATAATTTCAACCGCTTGGTTACTTAATGAACGACACCGAGTAGATGTATGTTCACGGTAGGCCGGTCCTGAATGCTTGCGACACTGAGGGTAAATCCTTCGATAAGGATCCTAAATTGTCACTTAGAGACGCAAATTATATCCCACTGTGCGTGCCAAAATGTTCGAGCGCAAAATATCTCTCGTGGAGAGATCATTCCGCAAAGCAGTCTCTTTTATGGGTCCGGATTATTTTAACCGCGGGTACCAGTTTATCCTGTATCGTGTGCTTCGTATGCTGACGTGCCACCGTTCTTCAACGGAATATGGATTGTTAACAGCCGCATGACTTCTTAATAAAGCGATTTAGACACGGAGATCACCAACCTTGTCCGAATAGGTCCTTCTCGCCTAGTAACCTAGGGCTTTTGATATGTGTCTCTAGCAGAGCCTTCGAAATCGATGCTTCACACTCCCTTATCAGTGCAAAACAGAGCAACCTCTCTGACGGTGTGTTGAGAACACTTGCTCCCTTAGAGTATCCAAACTCTCACTCGATAGGTGGCAAGCCCTTCAACTTTCCAGTAGCAATTTGCTTCCTTGGAGTCGCAATACTCTCACTCGATAGGTGACAAGCACTTTGACCTTCTGATTGCAAAGAAGATAGAATCTCGAAGACGAGATGTCTGTCTAGGTGTACTTGCGTATAGCAAATGTATGTATTTGATTGAGGACCTCTTCCACAAAGCTCTTACCTTCCTTATAAACCCGCTCATCACCAGTCATTCATTTCCATTAAACTTCTTCTGTTCTTGCTCTTAGAATCTCAATGTAACTCCAATACCAGCATACGGGTTATTAATTCTTATAGATATTCAATACTATCATAACTCTTCTATCAAAGAGACCTATCTGAGATAGACATTCAAGTCACATGGAATCAGCTAATTAAAGAATAACAGTTTCATCTGAACTCTATTTCTCTCACTTGGCTGCTCGCCAAGCTCTTTACAATATATGGGCCGCTCGCCAAGACTTCAGCCATTCAAGTCCAATATGAAATATTTATTTCAGTCCCAAACATTACCAAACATTTATTCGTGGGTGAAAAAAAATATCATAATGAAAGGGTATCATTTTCTTTTCAATAGACTTTGAAGGAGAAAAAGGGGGAAAGGTATCACCGCGTGTATGATCTTTCTTTTTCTTGGAAGATATGACATCTCAATTTCTTTTGTAAGAGCATGTGCAGCGGAGGAAGAATTTGGGGACGATCTCCGGCCGGGCCCGCAACGATAGGACGTCCTCCGACAAAAAATGATGCAGCGGTGAGCTGAGGCGCATGCGACCGGACGTTGACCTGCAGGTCGTCCTCGCCGGCGTCCCCAGAACAGAACGAGCAGGAGAACGTCCCCTGGTGGTCCCCACGGCACGTGGGTGACGCCAGGGTGAGGGTTTTTTTTTAAAACCCAGTAAAAAAGTTAAAAAAAAGTAACGGACCAATAGGAACGCGACACGCGGCACGCCCTGGGCCACTTACAGATCAACGGCTAAGTTGATCTGGGCCGTCCATTTCAAACAGATCTAAGCAATCCGACGGTTGAGAAAAATTGATTATTTGTAATATTTTAAATAAATTATTTACTCTGAAACTTAAAAAAATCATAATAAATAGCTCGGACTTCCGAAAAATTCAAGAAAAATACGGACGAGTTCATATTAATGTCCTCTATAACTTTCGTGAAGAAAATGAGTCAAAAATCATAACTTAAAAAATTGTCAATTTTGAATCGCGACGAAATAAAGAATCATAATAAACACGTTGTTATAATGAATGTATGCTAAACAAAAAACTTAAGTATGCTACCGGCATACAAAATTGATTCAAAACATATTAACGCGCGTCTAAATAGGACTTCCTATTACTTGGAAATTGGTTGAAAATATTACCCGAAAATAAAAAATTAAAATTTTAAATAATAATGAATAGTAATAGGAAGTCCTATTTCTGGCACTGCTGTACGAAAAATAGGAATAGGACTTCCTATTGAAGAGGAATTCCTCAAATGGGTGAGGAATTCCTCAAAATGGGACTTCCTCTCTTCCTCCATGGGTGCACATGCTCTAATAGAGTGTGATTTGGGGCATCTTTTCCTTTGTTGTTTATTGCAGAAGCAATAAAACTCAATTTGGACCATTTGACTCTCATTACCAAACAGGTAATGAGAACCTGCATCGATTCAAACATACAAGGAGAACCTTAGGCTGGGAGATACGAGTGAGATATATAGGTTTAAGTATATGGGATATTATAGGGGAATATTTTCTTTTCTTTTTATATATAAACCAAGATTAGGACAAGGAATCCATTGACTCAAATGGCGTTTTAAGGAAGAAGGTGCTGTACTACATATATTCAGAAGAAAAAAAACAACTAGATGACTTGAGAAAAGTCAACAACATTTTCTGAATTTCATAGTCTTAAAGCTTTGTTGAACAAGAGAGAATCAAAAGAAATATCCGCACACAATCGTAGTAAGACAGGACGTGAGATTTGTAGTACTGTATATTATATTTTGTAAGAATCAGAAGGAAATTCAAATATAACAATGTTGAACCCAATACAGTTCATTTGCCTACACTATTTATTTTATTGTTCATCACACTTGAGGGCACAATCATCATTTGTCATTCTAGTGTGTTTAACCTAATCTGAGCGCAGCCTTCGTTCTCATTCGCTCTCATCTTCTCTCATCTCCTCTCTGTCCGTCTCACCTTGACATAGGAAGAGGGTGGTTGTGAGATGTTTGTTTTGGTCCTCTCTTCAATTTATAATGTTTCTCGAACTCAGTGGGATGCTTGTAGCCTGGATGCTACTCATCCGCATAACTACAACCCACTTTACTCTTACGCATTTCTCACAAGCTTGGAGGACTCCGCTTTTGGTGTCAAGGTTAATAACACTTTACCTCTCCACTCAATTTTTTTTAATTTAACAACATCTTTTATCATCCATCATCATCATATATATTTTTTTTAATTTGTTATCTAGTTTAACTTGTTGTGCAATCATTCTTATGGTGAATTTGTTTTTGATCATTTATGAGCTGCAATACTGACATACTATAGTTCAGGGAGAGATATTATCCAAAGCTACAATGCTATGTGCATTTTACTCCGGTAAATGGTCCCAGGATTTTAGTGAGGAATACTTACTTCAAAGATCAAGTTTTTGAATTATAGTTGCTACTGTCAAGGATTTCTACATTTGTAAGCTCTGTGATGAAGGTCATCGTCTTCGTAGAGGCTCGCAAGGAATTCGTCGCTCTCTGCTATGTTCAGCCAGGTTGTCGATCTCTCTCTCTTTTTCTTTCATGACTGAGGCTTCTGATCTTTGGTTAAAGCTATGTGATATGTAATTTTGTGTGGCTTCATTTATGAGTTTATGGATCTGGGTATTGCAAATCAGAATACATGAAACCTAAATTTCGATTATCCCTTTCCAGTATTATGCATTGATTTGTGGTGGATTGCCCTTCACCCATTTTCATGTATCTTTACTTGAGAGCATTACTATAACACAATGATCATATCTTTGGTTTCAGTTTAGTGTAACATAATGTTTGGAAGGGTTACAAAAACGAACTGAAGGTTTGAATCTTTTATGTGTTTGATAGACTGGAAAAAGAAAAGTGTGTTAATGAATTCACACATATTTCTGAGGTCTGACTGAAATTTGAGGATTTTTTTTCGGATTCATCTTCCACAAAAAAAGAAAATAATAAATAAACTGTCGCATGTAATAGTTGCTTCAGTGTGTAGAAGTGGAACTAAAGTAACTGTTGTTAGGTTGGTTAGACATTGTGTCCTTCATTATTCCATGCATGATTTTATGATGGTTGATGATAAGCACAAAAGTGAACAAAATTCAATTATTTTTGGTTAAGCTAAGTAGCTCTTCATGCTGTCAAATTTGAATCTTTGTGTTAGTTTTTGGTAGATATTTTACCGGGTGGTCAAATTAGTGGTCTTTGTATTGTTTGATTGATGAACTTTTTTGGGGACTAAGTGGGTATCCGCATTCAATTTGAAAAATATTTGAAAATCATTCAATTTGAGATTTTGTTTATGAAGGTCAGGTTGGTGGTGGATTTAGCTTGATTTGTATTGATGTAATTAGTTTTCATGGGTTGTATTTGAACGCACATCGCTAATGAGATGCAGATCCAATCAATGTGTATGATGCTCTACTAACTGTTTGAATCAATGGTTTTGACAGATCAGAAAAATCAATTAATGTTGCCTAAAGACTACACATCAAAAGCAACTTCCACATGAACAATTTCATCAAATAAGATCTGTGACATAGAAATTTTGAAAGTTTCACATTTAATTTCTGGTCTATCCTCGACATATATAATAAATTGTGTCTTAATTTATTTGTAGTTTGATACTTATGGTAATTTTACTCTTCTAAATCTTCTTTGTATTACTTTCATTTAGGGTAAGGCATAATGGTTGATCAGCTTTAACGACTTATTGTCATGCATAAGGTTGTTGGACAACTCCTAGAGCAATCATTCTAGAGTTATGATGGTGACTTCCAGAGACAACGAGACGTCATGCATATGAGAAAGGCATTCCAAGAGACGTCATGCATATGAGAATTAGTCCAATTTTGCATTGCAATATACCAAGATACAACTATTTTTGTGTAAAACCCTGCAGAAAGGCCATTTTGCAGTCGATTTTCTTATGGTGGATGGTGACTATGATGGTGCGTATAAGAAAATTGCTGCTCTTATTAAGCATGTCAGACATTTGATTCAGAACCGGGATGGTTAGATAGTGATCTGAACCCTACAAAGGAATTTGTGAATGCTTCACAAGAACTATCAAGGAAGAAGGATTTGATTCAATGTGAAGAGAAAACAACGAAACATTGGTGTCATAGTTACTTCCCCACGCAGGTTTGTGATGTTCATCCCTCTACTTTTTCTCTGTTTAATTGATGGTTATTTGTTGTATGCGTACTACTAAGATATGTTAATATTGCTATTTGTTATTCATTGCAGGCCCATGAACTTTGCATTAAAGAATTATTTTTAGAGAGAATTATCAACTTTAAAAATGACAGACAAAGATGGTTAATGAAAGAGGTTCTTTGGTCATTTGGCTTCTGGAGGTGTTGTTGGTGCTTCTTCTCCTCTTTTCGTCTACTCTTTGTACTATGCACCGTTTCGTTTGTTTTATGCATTGCTTCGTTTGTTTTAACATCTAAAGTTGTCAAAATTAATTGTCTATTTTCTACCGTGTCATGCAAGTCTGAAATGTCATATTGAAATTGACATGTACAGAAGATGTAGATCAAAAAAAATGTAAATGGATGAGTGAGGGAACTAGATAACTAAATCAAAATTCTAATTAATGTTTGGACAATATATTTGATTTACTAAGTTTGTTTTTTTTGACAAATAATAAAATATATTTGAAGTTAATATTATATATTTGTAAGTTTAAATGATTATATCACCGCACCTTCCGTGCAGGATTTCCACCTAATTAATAGGATTGTGTGCGATGAGATAACTGGTGCGATATATTCTTAATGACAGGAGTGGGCTTCAACGTCAATATCTTGGACCCAGTAAGGAATATGTGTACACTTGGGTCGGCCTAGAAGGAATTGTTTCTTTGAGCCCATAGTGCAACTGTATCAATGTGTCCAAAATCAAACGGAGAAAAAGAGAAACCGAGAAAAATGGAGTGCGCCGGGAAGGGACTCGGGACTGAGTGCAGTGGTCCACTTACAAGACGCTGTGCTCTTTGTGAAGCCGTTGCTTATTGCTCTCGATCTCACCAGGTGTTCCCAATTTGTTTGTTCGTTATTTTGTTTTAGTTTCAATTAATGCAGAACCCATATGCTTGAAAGTTCAATGGTCTATGATTTCAGCTCAAATTTATTGGAAACGGGTTAATCTTATTTTGATTAGATAATAGTGTGGAACTGGGTTTACCACAGTAGTCAACTAGGCATGTCAATTTGTGTTTATGTTTGTTGATGTTGAGTGTTGAAAGATGTCCCTTAATTTAGCTCAAGAGTGTCAGAGTGTTGGTAACTGGATGACATTGTTTGGTCAAGTTGCGTTAACAATGTTGATATGATTGTCATATGTTATTCTTGAATGTAAGTTCTTTTTAACAGTGTATCTATCTTACTCATAGATTTTGCATTGGGGCAATCATAAAGAGGAGTGTGAAAGGTTTGAAGAACAAATGGAGCAGATAGATTTCTTGAATGAGTTTCCGTTTACTTTTACTGAGGAAGTTACAATTCAGGTAAAGGAAAATTGTCTCTTTTTAATTTGTGTAGTAATAGAAAACATTGAGTATTGTTTTTCTGTGAGACCGATATATGAAGTTACTCGTGCAACTGATATTTCTTTTGTCTGGGGATGATCGTGTTAGGTTTCTGAAAAGCAGGAAACGAGGTGTTTGCTCTTGAGTATATTAGGGGTCCATAAAACGGGAATGTGTTCATATGAATGCTCTTGCGGTGAATCTGATATGTTGTATGATAGTCTAAGGTTTCCTTCGATTTGTTTTGTTTGTAAATTACCTACCTGGTAAATATAGATTCCTCATATTGGTTTGTTTCAAGTTCTGATCATATGTGCTGTTTCTTTGACAGATTAGATAATGCTTGGTATCTCTCTGCCCATGTACTGGTATTATCTTGTGTATTTGGATATCTGGGATCAGTTAAAAGTAGATATTGATAGATTCGTGGCATAAACATGCAGAGCCTATGTGTATGATTTCAAAGCCTTTAACGAGTTGGAGGGAGTACTATGACTGGAGATCCATCCCATCGAATTCTCCTGTTGCTTTTCTGCTTCACTGGGTATGATAACTAGGTCAAACTGTTAATTTATCATATAATATCTGAAATTCAAGCTTTACATATGCATGTGGCCTGTACATAACATGTAGCAATATGCATGTTAAGAAAAGAGGCCTAATTGACTTTCAGAATGGGATTCTAATTTAAGTCCATGAGTTTGATTCAAATGTTTGTATAATTGCTGCTCTTATTTTGTTAACATGCTGATATATATCCCTAGTATAATCATCTGCCTATACATTCCAGCCTCTTATAATTTACTATGCCGTTCAAGTAGCTGGCTCAGGAGGCTGGATTTCTGGAATCAATGGCAAATTCCACATACACTCTCTAGGTACTGTGATGATTTCTACAGTTTTTGCAAGATATCTGGTTTGATATCAATTGTTCATTATCATAAACATATTCCTTTTGGAAATTTTTGTGTCAATATGAATTGAATTCTCACAGGCCCTGAGAAAGAGCTTCTTCAGCTTTCTATCTTCTCGGAACTGCGTGCAATTTTCCTTAACATGGACGTGGATATAGAGCTTGTTGGACCTTCAATTCCGCAACATAGGTAGGTTGACACTTCAAGTGGTTTGCATGTGATTGTTGTCTTGATTTATTTCGTATTGAACTTTAGATATATAAAATAAATCAAGGGTTGTTGTGTGTCAGCTGTCTCCTGTGAAACTATATTGTCTAAGAGTCTGTTTGTAACTCTTGGTGTCCTCTTGTTTTTATAGGGATGGTGAGACGATCGGTCTTTATGATTATACTCATTGCCTTGATAGAGATTGCATTTGTAAATCTTCAAGTGAGAGTGTGAACCGGGATGTACAGAGTAATAAAGCTCCAGCGGTTACATTGCAACTTAGGAGGGGGTTTTATCATGAACGTTACACAGATATAGCTAAGGTCTTGTACTTTCTTACTCTTTCAACAACACATTCATGAAAAGGATCATATCATTTCTCATCTAGGCTCAGTTTACCTTTACTGATTTCATTTTTGCTGTGGTTCGTGGTTGATCATTTGTGAACAGGAATCCTCTCCTCATTTAGTAATTGCTCCAAATGCTGTCAATGCTGCTTATTCAAGCTGGTTACCAACAATTGTATGTTTTTGGTATCTAAGCATCTCTCTCTAATTTTCACGTGAGTGTGTTGGTGTGATAAAATGCCAAATCAATGCTAAAGCTTACTGCCATGAATACCAACCTGAATTTGATTAATATGTTGATTTAATTTTCTACAAAATCTCACTCTTTTTCTCCTAGTTTCCTTAATTTCTTGGTGAGGTTTTCAGGAGCTAATAAAGGATATGAATATACCAGCAGTCTTTACAGATTACTGTGAAGAAGCATGTCATCTTGGAGCTCGTTGCATTAGCAGTGTTACCAACTGTCCTCTCAACATTCCGGTGTGTCAACATTGTCTACTTTAACCTTCTCATGGTATTCCATTGAACTACAACCTCCCATTTTGATCACATCCACATTCGTCCTTCTATCTTGCAGATTCAACTCAATCCATTCAGGCAACGGGTGGCGCTAGAGAAACAGCGCTCTCTTCATCCCCTGCTACTCGAATTGCTTCCTCTACGGAATGTCAAAGTGGTTTGCCTAAAACTACACATACTGACATACCTGGACCATCCTCTGTGCTTCTTCAAACGAGTTGATGCGTCTCACCATCAACAGATTTAATAGGCCGTAGAAGTTGCGTTGTATTTGAATTTTTGACTAGAAACTCAGTCCATAATGTATCCAGTTACCGAAAACTGAATTGCTTACCTTGATCAGTTAATGAAGATGTATAACAAAATTTTACTCTGCTTTTTTCTTTCTCAATTAGGCGTTAAGCAAACGGTGTCGTTTGTCTTTGCCTATCTACGTGGAACGGACAAACCACCCAAATATAGGAGGAACAGCCAACGTACGACAAACGAAAAATCCAACATTCAAAACTTCCAACGACCTCAAACCTTGACGATCATCATCATCATCATCACATTCACCGTCAATTTCATCATCGTTTTTTCCCCCAAATCCTAGGGTTAGGGTTTTCCTTTCTGCAGCTCTCAAATTAAACACAGTTGCTAAGACCAAAAAAAAAAAAAACTCTTAATGTCTCCCTTTCCCTCTCTTCGTCCATGGACGATGGTGCTGCTCGTGCTCTTCTGCTGCTCCTCCCTAGGGTTTGGGGACGCTCTTAAGGTACCCCTTAGAATCAAGGACGTGCTTCCGGTGCTGCCACGTCAGATATCGTGGCCGGTGCTCAACAATTTCCACAGTGCTGTGGATTTGTTGCCGTCCTTCATCGGCTCTGTGACTCCGGACAACATGACGATTCAATGGGAAGGAGCTTGCTTTTTCGGCAACGAAGCTCGTCTCGAGTTTATAGAAAGCGATCGGAACAAAACTGACTTGGGCGGCGGCGTTCTGTATCTCAAGGTTCGTTTAATTTTGATTTATTATTTTGACCGGTGTTGTATTCAGTTGAGTTAATTGTATGATCAGCTGAAATGTGACTATTTGGACTAGTATTATTAAGATAGGGAATTTGTTTGACTTTGTAAAACTGTGGAAATGGATAGTTTTGTGGTTATGGTAATTAATTAAGTGTTGGTTTGTTTTGAGATTGTGATAATTGTAATTATTGATGTACAGACTTCTGAGGCTCATAGCTGGGCTTGTATGGATTTATATGTTTTTGCCACACCGTATCGGATAACGTGGGATTACTACTTCTCGGCTCGGGAGCATACATTGAAATTCGACTCGTGGGAAGAGCCTGCGGAGTTGGAATATGTATGTTTATTTAATCAGTAGTATCTTTAGGCTAGAAAGGTTTCTTTGTTTGGAGGTTGACGCTGTGAACACTGTCGAGCAGGTTAAGCAGCATGGAGTGTCTGTGTTTCTCATGCCATCGGGGATGCTGGGGACGATGCTCTCCTTGATTGATGTCTTGCCTTTGTTTTCCAACACTGTATGGGGTCAGAATGCAAACCTAGCTTTCTTGGAGAAGCACATGGGAGCAACCTTTGAAAAACGTTCTCAGCCTTGGCGTACAACTATAAATCCTGCTGATGTTCATTCTGGTGATTTTCTGGCACTTTCAAAGATCCGTGGTCGATGGGGTGGATTTGAGACGTTGGAGAAATGGGTGACGGGAGCATTTGCTGGTCATACAGCAGTGTGCTTGAAGGATGAGATGGGCAAACTATGGGTTGGGGAATCAGGACACGAGAACGAAAAGGTATGTCTAGGCTACTTTAGTTCCATACAAGCTTAAGCTTTGTGAAACAGTCTCACTGTGTTATACGTTTTCAAATGGAAACTCACATTATCGGGGCTTTGTTTGGAATAGAATCTTGAGTTATTAACCTTAATGATAAAAAAATGCAGGGTGAAGAAGTTATCGCAGTGGTTCCATGGGAGAAATGGTGGGAATTAGCACTCAAGGATGGATCTAATCCACAGATATCCTTGCTTCCCTTGCATCCAGACTTGCGTGCAAAATTCAACAATACTGCAGCATGGGAATATGCTCGTAGCATGTCTGGAAAGCCATATGGCTATCACAACATGATATTTAGCTGGATTGACACCATGGCTGAGAACTATCCTCCACCTCTTGATACTCACTTGGTATAGCTTTACTACTTCAACCATCCATCAAGGATATACTAAAATAAGCTGTTAAAGATTGTTTACATGGGATGATTCAATTAACTGAGTGCAATGGTAGTTGATTAGCATTTAGTTGGTTTTAGTTGATCCTAAATGGCTACTCTTGCTGTCAGGTTGTTTCTGTCATGTCTATGTGGACCAGGTTGCAGCCTGCTTATGCTGCAAATATGTGGAATGAGGCTCTAAACAAGCGGTTAGGTACGGAGGTAATTGTTCTTCCCTTGTGTGTCTGCCTCAGAATCCTAGTGTACTCAACATTTTCAAGTTCTGTTCAAGTAGACTGCTTCCCTTTGAACCTGTGAACATTTTCAAGTTCAGCCAACTTTAACATGTGTGCGTATTTTTAGGGATTGGACCTCTATGAGATTCTGACTGAGGTTGAAAACCGTGAGATATCTTTCGATCACTTGCTTACTATTCCAGAAAAAGATGAGTGGGTATACAGTGATGGAAAATCTACAACTTGTGTTGCTTTCATTCTTGCAATGTATAAAGAAGCTGGGTTATTTGGTCCTATTGCTGAGTCTATACAAGTTACTGAGTTCACCGTAAGTCACCTAGCACTCGGCAGTTCTCTTTTAACTTCCATATCAAGTCTAGCTTATCACATTGACTCCATTTGACATGACTGATCTCTCTTACAGATTCGTGATGCGTATATGCTCAAGATTTTTGAGGATAACCAGACTCGTTTGCCAAGCTGGTGTAACATTGGTGATGAAAAGCTCCCGTTCTGCCAGATCCTTGGTGAATACCAAATGGAACTGCCTGAATATAACACCGTAGAGCCATACGCAAACATGAATGAGCACTGCCCCTCGCTACCTCCTACTTATAGCAGACCAAGTCGATGCTAAGTTACCCTCCACTCAGGCATGCATTTCATTGTTCAATGAGTTGTGAAGTGTATATTGAAAGAATCATAATACACAAGTGACAAGTGTGCACTGCTTATACATGTAGATCATTCCCTATCTTATTATCTACTAATTGTTGAGTCCATTTTACTACCAGCCTGGTTTACCCGCTTGATGTTATGCTGCTTATATATAAAAAAAGGCATAATACATTGTAATTACACAGAAAAGGAATGCAAGTTATTTTTTTTTCGTTTCAATAAAACGAGGTCCTATGGCTTTCTGTTCATCTTATTCTGGCACTCGTCTCTGATCCAGTGAAGACCCAAATGAGCTCCTATCTTGACCCTGTTTGCTCCATTAGATGCTCTCTCTTTTAGTATGCCAAAGCTTTCTTCCGCCCTTCTGATATACTTGGCTCTCGCACCACCATCGCCATCAGAGCTGTTCCTGGCCTCAGAAGCAGCAACAGGATCTGTGCTGCACTTTGAATTTGCTTGCATTGACGGAGTATCCACTCTTTAGCACACTGGAATGAAATAAAGAATTTAGGGTTTAGGGGAGAAACAGAGGCTTGGATACGAATTTGCAATGCTTCTTGGTGATGTATATATAACGCCCGAGAGCACGGTTTTCCCTTTATATCTAACAAACTAAACACGTTAGTTCAGTTTTTGGCTATGAGAGAATAGAACCTCTGTTAAAGAAGGAGCCTAGTTGTTGTCAAAATTTATGAGAATTTTCTGATATATTGATCAATCCCAAATTAGGCTATATATACACAAGTACTTACATTCCTAAAAGGAAACTAAATCAACTATTGAATCCTACTTAATTACAAAATATATATCTTCCTAACTATACATGGAGTGAGGCATACTCCAACACTCCTCCTCAAGTTGGAGCATACAAGTCTTGAATGCCCAACTTGTCAAGATAATCATTGAACGTCTTACATGAAACCGCCTTAGTGAGAATATCAGCCAATTGTTCCTCTGATCGAACAAAAGGGAATGAAATGATCCGAGTATCCAGCTTCTCTTTAATAAAATGTCTATCAATCTCCACATGCTTTGTTCGATTATGTTGAA
The DNA here is from genome assembly GCA_946800695.1 of Geum urbanum. Taxonomy (NCBI): domain Eukaryota; kingdom Viridiplantae; phylum Streptophyta; class Magnoliopsida; order Rosales; family Rosaceae; genus Geum; species Geum urbanum. The sequence continues at coordinate 48,245,774 of OX327012.1, read as the reverse complement.
CAGGATTATGTGCAATCTCAACTGCAGCAGTGTTGTCACAATAAAGAGGCATAGGATGTTTCTGCTTAAAACCTAAATCTCCCAACAAGTACTTTATCCATAATAACTCACAGACTCCTTGAGCCATTCCTCTGTATTCAGCTTCTGCACTAGATCTAGCCACAACATTCTGCTTCTTGCTCCTCCAAGTAACCAGATTCCCACCAACAAATGTGAAATAACCAGAAGTAGAATATCTGTCAGTGATGTTACCTGCCCAATCAGCATCGGTGTAGCCACAGGGTCCCAAATCTCTATTCTTTCGAAACACAAGACCTTTACCAGGAGCAGACTTTAAGTACCTTAGAATTCTCACCACCACATTCATATGATTTTCACTAGGATTATGCATATACTGACTTACCACACTAACAGCATAAGCAAGATCGGGCCTAGTATGGGACAAGTAAATCAGCTTTCCAACTAATCTCTGGTACTTTGACTTGTCTGTGGGAACCTGATCTTGATATTCTGCAATCCGATGATTCTGCTCAATGGGTGTATCCACTGGTTTATAATCAAGCATACCAGTTTCAGCTAACAAATCTAAAACGTACTTTCTTTGGCTCAACATAATGCAGTCTCCGTTCCTAGCTACTTCAATACCTAGGAAGTACTTCAAATCTCCAAGGTCTTTCATTTCGAATTCAGATGACAGCTGAACTTTTAATCTCTTGATCTCATCTAGATCGTCACCCGTTACCACCATGTCATCCACATAAATAATCAATGCTGTCAACTTGTTCTGTTGGTGTTTGAAGAATAGGGCGTGATCTGAGTTGCTTTGTCTGTACCTAATTTTCTTCATGAAAGTTGTAAATCGACCAAACCAGGCTCTTGGTGATTGTTTTAGTCCATACAAGGACTTCTTTAACTTGCACACCATCTTTTCTCTTGTAGAAGTTCCATATCCTGGAGGAAGATCCATGTAAATTTCCCCATTCAAGTATCCATGGAGAAAAGCATTCTTCACATCAAACTGTTGTAAGGGCTAGTCTAGATTAGCTGCTAGGGACATGAGAACTCGAATGATATTCATCTTTGCTACTGGTGCGAATGTCTCATCATAATCCATTTCATACTTCTGAGTGTATCTTTTTGCCACCAATCTTGCCTTATTCCTGTCAACTGATCCATCTACATTATGTTTCACAGCATAAACTCATCTGCACCCAACAGTCTTTCTAGGTAGTAGTGGTACCACATCCCATGTATCATTCTTTTTGAGAGCATCCATCTCAACCTCCATCGCTTTAGCCCGCTTCTCCTCCTTGATTGCATCCTGCACTTTACTAGGAAGAGATACAACAGATAATTGATTCACAAAGGCTACATAAGGTTTGGATAGTCTATGGGTTGACACATAATCAGCCACAGGATACTTTGCTTTAGCTGATATAAGAGGTTCATATCTTTTGGAGGGTTAACCGCGAGTTGACCTAGCAGGTAATACTTTATCAGGAATACTAGAACTAGGCAAAGGAATACAAACCTTAGGTGATGACAGGTCAGGAGAGATCGTTGATGGAGAGGGAGAGACTGTGCTTGCATGTATCTTGTCTAGAACTGGCTGCGGATCACTGATTTTTTCTCCTCCTTTCCACGTGTCATCAGTGGCACGCGGAACACGTTCTGGCTGAGGATTTTCGACGGGTTGAAGGGGACCCTCGACCGGTCAATGCTGAGGATCTGTCTAATCAGGGTGACCATTTTTGATCGGTCGAAAAATGACCTCGATCGGTCGATGCTCAAGATCTACCTGATCCGGGTGGTCGTTTTCGACCGGTCGAAAAATTTCCTCGACTGATCGATGAGAGCTAGCCTACTGTCTGGTCCGAGTAATGTTCGATCGGTCGAAAAATGACTTCGACCGGTCGAATATCTTATTCGGCTGGAATACTTTCTTCTGAAATATTTTCTTCTGGTGCCCCAAACTGATCTTCATAAAATCCACTTTTCTCCTCCTCACGAGGAGTGGCTGACAGAGTGAAATAACACACGTCTTCACTAAAAGTGACATCCATAGTGACGTAGAATCTTTGAGACAGGGGGGTGATAACACTTGTACCCTTTTTGGTGAGTACCATAGCCAATAAAGACACACTTAAGAGCACGGGCCTCTAATTTGGTCTGCTGATTCTGATGAAGATGAACATATGCCGCACAACCAAAGACTCGGGCAGGAAGCTTATTCAGAGATGGAATGACAACTGTTTGAGACAACACCCCAAACGAGATCTGATTTTGCAGAGCAGCAGATGGTAGTCGGTTAATGAGGTGAGAGGCACATAATACAGCTTCGCCCCACATATATTTAGGCATGTTGGCAATAAGCAAGAGAGCTTGGCCCATCTCCAATAGATGACGATTCTTTTGTTCAGAGACTCCATTTTGTTCAGGTGTCTGAGGACAAGTAGTATGATAAATTATTCCATATTGTCGAAAATAGTCTTGGAAAGAGTGGTTGACAAACTCTCTGCCATTATCAGATCAAAATATTTTCACACGAGCATCATACTGATTCCGGATAAGATTATGGAAAGCAGTGAAGGCAGGAAACACATCATCCTTCGTCTTGAGTAACACAACCCATGTCAATCTTGTAAAATCGTCAATAAATAAAACAAAGTATCTCATGCCTGAAATGTTGTATTCTTGGAAGGTCCCCCCATACATCAGAGTGAATTAATTCAAATGGTGCTGAACTGGAAGAAGAACTAGGAGTGTAACTAGACTTGTGACTCTTGGCGAACACACAGTGGCAGGTAGGGTGGGCCGGCCATATGTTCAAATCCTGCCACCTTTCTTGTGGATCATCTTATGCGGATGATGGGAATAACAAAGCAGCAATTATGAAATGAGCACGAAATGTCAATATATGAATTGTTTCATTATTCTTTATTTCCGGGGCTTTTCATTGCATTCACTTACAACAGGTTTCACAATGGAGACTAGATTCTTTTATTCCCATGAACAAGGATGGCATAGACTTCTTCATGACACCAAATGACGGATGAACCAACCGGCGATGCCATAACTAAATTTCCTTAACTCGATCAGAATTCAATGTCAAAACAATAGGTCTGGATGGTTCTCGTGTCTCCTCGCTATACATGCAATCCAAGTGAAACAGTCTCCCCTTCCGATCTCCCTTGCCAATTATTGTCTGAGTACACAAATCCTGAAATACTACATACATAGGGTAAAAAGTAACAGAGCATTTGTTTTGGCAATTCAACTCAGATACTGACAACAGATGATGAGATAAAGAAGGAACATAAAGAACGTTATGTAACACAAAAGATGGAGTAACTTGGATTGACCAAATACCTAAGACTGGAAAAGGCACATCATTTGCATTAGATACATCATGTATCGGTGAAGGTGACAGACTCAAAAACAAGGTCTTATCAAAAGTCATATGATCAGACGCACCAGAATCAATTATCCATGTATCACCACTGGTAAAGTCAGAAACTTTCAAAGCAATACCAATTTTACCTTGATGTTTCTCAGTGAGAGAAACATTACCCATCAAGTGGTCTTGACTCTTCATGTGACAGAAGACAGGTTCTTCAAACAGTGAAATATCCATAGTCATGTTAAATTCTTCAGAAGTGAACAAGAGCAGTTTTTCAAACAAATCCAGGTAATTGATCAGATTCAGGTCAAGTCAAATAGCCAAGATCAAGTCAGGTCAGATTAGGTCAGATTCAGGTTAGGTAGCGGAAATCAGGTCAAGTCAGATTTTCAGGAGAGACTTAGGCTCTGATACCAAGTCAAATTTTATGAGAATTTTCTGATATATTGATCAATCCTAAATTGGGGTATATATACACAAGTACTTACATTCTTAAAAGGAAACTAAATCAACTATTGAATCCTACTTAATTACAGAATATACATCTTCTAACTATACATGGAGTGAGGCATACTCCAACAGTTGCGACTCGTCAAAGTTGAGGGTACGATGAACAACAAACATAACAGTCGACGTTTAACAGGAGGTACGATAACGTCCTTCTGTTTAGGCTGAGTGAAGGCAATCGCTCATTTTAAGTTTTTGTTTAAAACATACGTTCAGACATGGTGGAATTTGATGAGGAATTGAGGACCATAAATCAAAGTAAATTCAATTTACACTTGTGATCAAAAGAAACAAAAGTCAATATTCATAGCAAAATGAATTCCAGAGAAGCATGAACAACGCAAAGTATTACTCTTGGAAAATCATAGACGGGTAACAATGATCAATCAAATCCGTATACGATATACAACAGAGAAAACAATCTTGTAGTCATAAAATGAAAGAATGATTGTATATGTTCATCAGCAAGAAATTAAACTCAAACTAGGTGACATGCAGCTTCATGATGCTACTGCTTTCCGGTGGTCTTGTGGTACTTCTCTTTAATCCAGTGAAAGCCAACAGTAGCTCCTGTCTTCACCTTCTTCGCCCCACTCGACGCCACCGATTTGGTCTTCCCAAATCCTTCCTCCACTTTCTTGGTGTACTTGGCCTTTGTACTCGTCTTGGAGGGATCATAGTTAGCCGGGTAAGGGTCCGAGCCGTTGTCCCATTGATCCGCCCACGAAGTCATCTCGTACGAGTTACTTGCTGCCATCGATGAATGAATCGAAAACGAAACGACGATGATGATCTAAGAGATCTCTTGGAGATTGATGAATGTGTGTTTGCAGGTTGCAGGTGAGGAAATGAAACTGTTAAAGTTAGAGATGATGAGCTTTGGGTCAATATATAGCCGACGGGTGTCGACGTTCTAATATTCCCTGTATTGTATTGTATGAAACCTAACACGTTTGTTAAGCGTGGGACGCTATATTCTAACATAATCTTCTTATTGAAGAGAAATTAAGATAGTCAAATTCAGACCAAACTGAACCTTCTTTCCACGCTTTCTTCATTAACTGGAGCTGATTGAAGCTTCTAGGAATGTAATGAAAGATTGCAGCAGGCCGTCATTTGTAGACTTGTGGCTTGTGGAAGGTTCTATTTTCCTTGGCCAACTAGAAGTCTAAAACACTCGTGCTCAACTGGTCACGTAATACATGATGCATACATATGAAACCAATTATGAATTATGTAAAGTGCCCAAGTATTGTTTATCCAAATAATGAACTTTGACCTTAATTAGCTAAGTGATGCTATTTAGATTTGACTTTCACATTAAGATACAATTGTTTAACCTTAGATTATCAGGAAGATGGTCCATGTTCGCATCTCACGTTTAAGAGTATTTTCAACAGTCTCTTTATAATTGTTTTTATTGTGGAGTAACAAAAATTAAATTTCTATAAAAATTTGTCTTCAATTCCAACAGTTTCTTTAAATTTTTCTCTATAGTTTAATGTTTCTCTTCATAATTCAATGAATTGATATAAATTTATGTTTCCAATATATTTTTAAATTTAATTAAATGATAAACTAGGAAAAAGAAAATAAAAGATTGAAAGAAAATGAAGAAAGAGAGAGTGTGTATTAAATTTTAGAGTTTATTATTCTCTCTCTTTCCACTTTCTCTATTATAGGGAATGCTTAAAGAAATTGTTGGATCATAAAAGAGATGTTTTTACTTTAAAATAGAGATAATTTCAGTTTTAAAGTATCTGTTGAAGATGCTCTAAAGCTTATTTCTAATTCCACATATTTGTATGTTTTGTTTCGTTATCATCATGCATCATATATTTTCATCAATACAATCACGAATTACAAATATCATGTATCAATAAGAAACAAAAAATAAACCGACAAACTCTCCAAATTTTCCTCATCCTCATAGTGAGTAATAAAAAAGTGATAGTGGTTAAGCCTCCAACATTGCAGTATTTCACCCGAGAGATTTGAGTAGATACAATAGTTTTTGTCACATCTCTTGGTCCGTAGCTAATAAGAGAAATCAGGCTTAAGCACTGTCCGATATCGGCGATGTGTATGCGATGGTATGACATTGACTCATTGTTTTTTTTATCGAAGACATTGACTCATTGAGGTGGAAGGACAAAGGCCATTTCAGTATATAAGAAGAACAAGGCGCTCAAGCTAAAACAAAGAAAAACTTAGCCAATAGGTCTAACTGACTTTCATAAAAAAGAGAAAAAAGTCCATAGGTCTAACTGTCTAAGGCCTTCTTTTGGACCAAGTATTCCCGGGCCGAAATAAAGCCCATAGTACAAATTCATAGATCTAACCCATCTAGCCTTTATCCCTCGAGCATAACTTAGGGTTGGGCACTTGGTCCCGAAAGATCTGATTCGAACCGTCCCGTATAAGGACGGTACAGGTTTATATTTTTGAAATAAAAAATTCGTCCCATCCCAGCCCGTTTGGATAAAAATCGGACGAGTTTTGAGTTTCTTTTTTGTGTGTGAGTAATATCCTGACCCGACCCGAATATTACACCCAACAATTAAACACAGTAAAACTCTATCATCTTCACATTAGAATATTACTCATTTATGACTTTTATCGATCTCACTTTCTTCCCAGCGTCGTTTCCCTATCAAGTATCAGCTGATTGACTTTTAGTTTTTTTTTGGGGTACTTTTTCTATTGAAAGCTTATTAACTTTCAATTGGTTTAGAGTATTTCTATTTTTAGATTTTCCTTTTGGGAGTATTTTGAAGTTTATTTTGGATTGTTTGGTGATGTGATAAACTTCATGATCGAACTTATTGAAATTCTTATATTTAGTCATTTAGGGGCTTCTAGATATACTCTTGCTTTATTTTTTTCTAGTGAAATAAGAACATAGGGATCCTGAAAAGAACCCGTACTGAACCGAATCCATTTGAGTTCGAGCCATCTCGAGATTAAATTTTAAAATAACAAATCTCATCCCGGTTAGTTCCACTTAAAAATTATGACATTATCGTGATTGTTGTTCCGAATCGATCAATCTCGTCTCATGTCTAATTCTAGCACAACGAATCGATCAATCTCGTCTCATGTCTAATTCTAGCACAACAGCGCGCATGCTACAAAAGTTGGAGTATCAAAACAAGATCTTTAAGGTCACGAATGACTTTGATCGATTCCTCTTACCTAACTATCAAATTCAGCCATTACATGTAATGATCTTCACATCTTGACCGAAAACACTCTCCGTTAATTGAAAGAAATATAGAAGTCCTTCGATATGTACTATCTCATAACTATGTTTGAATTCTCATATTCTCATGGCTTACTTTTCCATGGTTTCAATTTATTTACTATATATCTATTATTTGGTGCCAAATGCCAGCCTAGGAAACCCTTAAACATATAGCACTTCCGCCGCACCTGGTCCGAAAATAATGCCATGCAATAGAAGGTTCATCGTGTTCTATATCAGCTGTCTGACATGACTAATGTTAAAATCTGTCTCGAATTCTAGCTTACTACAAAGTCCACGACTCAAAATTGACTTGGGCCAAAACTAATTGGGTTCCCCATTATAATTGGTTAGTTGGGAACTAGGAGAGAAGTCAGAGAACAAAGTAGTAGGGACCGCCAGAGTAGTTTTGCGATGTTTCGCACACAGATGTGCGGAGGCATGGAAAGATAATTTTGTTTCTAACGAATAGTAAATAATAAATAGTGAATAATGCGTCGTGCACAGTAATTAGTGAATAATAAATTCTTAACAAAAAGAAAAACTACCCAAATCAAAAAAGTTAAACTCAAATTTTAAACTCAAATTTTAAGGGTGATTTTTTTCCATGACCAATTTTCTCTCTTAGTACAAGAAACAAAAAATACGAGGATATTAACTCATTTTTTTTCACCTTCTGGGCGGTAGTCTACCTCCTAGGGGATCAACTGAGTATGAATAAGTATAAACAACCAACTTTCTTCCTCCTTTTGGGCGGTAGTCTACCTCTCAGGGGAGTTTAATGAATTTTTATGAACACACACAAAAATAAATTGAAAGATTTGTAGTGAAAAATCATAGCTTATTTATTCCAATATTACAAACTATAGATCCAGAGCCTCACTCTCTGGTAAACAACTATAAGTTGTTTAGCCACTCATAGTAGTAGACATACTTACTCGGAAATAGGGAAGTTGCATGGGTTGCTTCGACTCTAACTCTAAACTCACAAACTCAACTTCTCAAGCTTTTCTACTCTCAGATAGACTCTTCTATTATGATTTTTTCGATTCTTAAAAATAAGACTCGAGGCTTCTTATATAGGGAGCAGAACTCAAGATGGAATTCAAACTCACATTATTAATAGTGACTCTACTCAGGGTACTGACCCCATGCTGATCAGGCTTCCACTTTCCTCCATTGTCTTCTTTCGGAAAGTAGATTCTTTCATGATAAAAGATATTTCCACTGAAGAAGAAGAAGAAGACAATAAGATTTTACATGTCTTTACAAGTCATCGTATATTTCTGAGTTTTCCCCAAGATAGGGTTCTTCATATTCGATTCTTCTTCTTGTCCCCTTCTCTTCCATGTCGGTATCAACATACATCTTGTAGTGCATTTCTTTCTCGATCTTTTTTGAGTCACTGAGCACATGCAATGGTGGAATCTATTTCCTTTTTTTTAGGACCACAAACAAATCACTGGTTACGGCCTCTGGGTGATCATAAGAAGTGACAATTATTTTCTCTCCTGATACAAGAAAAGTAATCTCTTGATCTTCTTTGATTATTTTCTTGACATATTCTAATGTCATTGCTTTCATCCAAGGGATACTAGAGTTTGGATCTCCATTATATCCGACACATGCTGATTTTAGATATTGACATAGTGGTATGGAGAAATATACTTAGTTTCTCCTTTGGACTTCTGCATTCACTCTGAAGGTGTAGATCTGAACTTGAGTCTAAGAATGCAGTTAGACTTCTTTATATTCTTAATAGTGTAGTAGATGATAGATAGTAGTCCCTTGAGATCTTTATTTGTCCTTGTTCACAGGTTATGGAAAAATTCATTTTCAACCAGCCACAGTTTATGCTCTTGAGGATGTTCACTCGAACATTCACCAAATATCTTCCCATGAATGGTTCTGGAATTATGAAGAGGATATCAGGAAGAATTGAATTTGGTGAATGTCTGCCAATGAGTTTGTGAAACTTGAACCATTTTGTCTCTTTTAGTGCCTGAATAGGTACCTTTGCACTTTCAAGGGTTTTGATGTATAACAAAATTGGTTCATTAAAAACACTTTGTTGTTTCTTCTTCTGACTTAGTTCTTCTGCTAAGGCATTCATAGTTTCTACTATAAGCCTTTTATCTCGTTCTTAGAAGGTAAACATTAAGTTGTCTAACAACATCTTCTGATGAAAAGTTAAACATAGGTAAGTCTGGAAGACTGATTCAAAGAAAGGGTTTAGCTGGTAATTGAAGATATTCACAAACCCTGTAGGAAAAATTCTGCTTTTAAGCAAAGCATCAGTCTTCAACGGTCTTGATGTGCCTTTATCGTCTGCCATTTGAGACGGGATAGCCAATCTTTTCCCCTGAAATTGGTCAGTTGAGGCTGGTCTTTTAGAACACAGCAAAAAATTCTTAATTACTTTCTCAATAGACTCTTCTTGTTGATCTGGTTCTTTTTCTGACATTCTGTTTCTGGGGTTTCGACCTTCATCGTCCTTTTCATTTCTGTGGAACATTATCATCTCTCTTGTCAAAGCGTCTGAAAGATAATTCTTGTTTCCTAGAATTAATTCAACATCATGATCATATTGGTTAAGAAATAATTGTCAATTTGCTAATCTCCCCCTATCAGTAGTTTTATCAAGTTTGAAATTTTTGAAATTTTTCACTTTGGCCCAATCTGTCTCACTGTGAATGGTTTTTCCAAAAAGGAGGGAGAATTTTCAATTGTCTTTTTGATTCTCAGAATTTCTTTCTCCCCTGTGGGATAATTCTGTTATGCAGAATTGAACTTTCCACTACAGCATTTCAAAATCTTTTCAGTGTTAGTGCTTGGTGTTCTTGCTAGCATTACACCTGCCCTAAAATTATCACTAGTATCAGTTTGAAGAATGATCTCATCATTTTTTTCAGGTTGATGTAGTGGTGGAAAATTCTTGCATAATTCTTTGATTTTCCTGACGATCTTTTAGTCATCTTATGTGAATTTTCAAGCTCTCTTCGAGCTTGTTTTGGGCGACAGTATTGTTGTTAATCCAACAATTTTAGGAAGGAAGTCTCTTCCATAGTTTATGACTCCTAAAAATCTCTATAGACTTTTAGCGTCAGGAATTCTATATGAGAATTTTCAGACCTTCTCTAAGATATGAGGCTGAAGTTTGATAGCCCTATTTCTTATGTTGATCCCTAAGAAATCAATTTCATCTAAGACGAGAAAGACTTTCTTTTCTCCTAGAATGATTCCAAGCTGGACGATAATCTTGACTACTTCGAAGAGATGATTCATGTGTTCTTCTTTATTTTTTGAGAACTCCAGTATATCGTCTATATAGATGACACACAAGTCTTCTACTTGCTTGAATATGTTATCCGTTTTTCTCTGAAAAATGGATGGAGCTTGTTTTAGCCCAAAATGTATTACTAGCCACTCGTAATGTCCATGTGGAGCTCCGAATGCAGTAAGGGGAATACTCTCAGGATGCATTTTTACTTGCCAGAATCCTGATTTAGCATCAAATTTTTAGAACACTTTGGCTCCTCTGAGCCTGATGATTAGCACGCTTGCTTATGCTATCTGATAATCTTCTTTTACGGTTTTGTCGTTGACATCTCTGTAGTCTATCACCATTCTTGCCTTCCCGCAAACTTCTTCAGCATGATTTCTGACATAGAAAGCTGTAGTGTGATGAGGAATCTTTGATGGTCTTATCAATCATTTCTTTAAAAGATCAACTATATCTTTTCTGAATTCTTTTTGATCTTCTTCTTTGTACTGAGGGATTGCCTTTACATGACAAATGGAATTCATATCATATAGCTTAAGCTCACAGACCACTGTGCCTTTTTCCCAGAACTTCAGAGGATTGATGTCAATGTTTTGTTTGAGCATTTCTTTGATTTCTCCAAGGGTATGCTTCTTCTATTTCTCAAGTTTAGCTTTGGAGTGCTTGAGATTATTCTCTTTTATGAACGTGGCTTCAATTGTCTCTTCATTTTCATCTTCTGATGATTCTTCACTGGCATGTGTTGATTATCATAAACTTTATAAGACACATATTAATGATACTTATCTTGATCATGAAGCGGCGCAATGCTAGGATCCTCATCTTCAAACCTTGTCTTCAAACAAGGCTTCTTGGAATTTTTTGCTTTCTTCTTGAGGATTTTTTCTTGTTTACACTTGTCACAATCTCTCTTGAGAATGTTGTAGATAGTGTATTATTTGAGTTGGATTCTGGTAGGGGCATGAGATGGAGCCTTAGGATGCTTGAATTCTCTATTGCTGTGGAACCTACAAAGCTCCATATTATCATAATCTTCTTATGATGATGATGATTCCTTAATAAACAACTATTCTTGTTGCTTATATTGTTGTATTGTTTCGATTTTTGGTGAATATCTACCACTATTCTGCTGCGATCTCTAATAGTGTTTTGTGAATCCTGAACCAACCACACTTTTTGCTTCCTTTAGCCTCTCTGTCTAGAAGATTTTATGATTCTTTTCGAAGCGTAATAAATTTACTTCTGAATTTTGGATGAAAGTTTATTGTAGAAGAAAATCATTGACGATTAACACATCAGAGTCTTGACCTTCTGATTGCCATATATTTTCAATGACAAAGGTTCCTCCTTCTATCGAGATTTGAACCTTTTTGGCAACTGTATTCATGGAAATTCTTCTTCCTTCTACAATTTTTCCAATTGCACTTCTTTCTGGATTAGTTATCCACTACTCTTTTGGTATAACAAACTTTTTTGCTACCCTAAAACCATAACCATTATCTACAAAAGCATGTAGATAATACTTCTTATATCCTGAAAACTTTAATCTAATATCCATGTAGTTACTGAATCTATTTGTAGAAACAGTTGCTACATTGCACAAATTTTGTTTTGAAGAACTTTCTCATTCTACATCTTTTGTGAAAGGACTGCATTAGTCTTCTTCACAAACTTGACTTTTTGTAGATACTACTTCTTCTTTTGTGAAAGGACTGTATCGAACTTCATTCTTTTTAGATCTCTTTCTAGAATTTCTTGTCTCTCTTCTATCTCATAAAAATAATATTAATTTTCTTGTTCAATAACCTATTTTATTGGACCATTTTTTGTTTTTCTCCTTGCTTCAGCTATGAAGCATTCTTTATGATACATTTTTTCTGACGCTTCATAAAACATGGGAAGACCATCCTTCTCATAGCAGTGATAGTAGTCATAAACAAATAATCCGGGATTGACTTTGTAAGATGAAATCATTTCTTATTCGGTGCCTTCTTCCCAATTTTTTATTTCAAGAAGATAAACCTCTCTAGGTTCATATTCTTCTTTAGAATCTGTTTGACTCTTCTGACGAGTCATTTTCTATCCATGCTGAATAGACAGATACATCGTCTTCTTCTTCTGAATAGACTACCTAGTAGCCGTTCATGTTTTCCATCTCTATGGCTTCTTCATATTCCCTAAGAAGAGCTTTCAAACTTCTTTTTCCTTTCTTGGGACATTCGTTAGCATAGTGCTCTTCGGCCTTACATAACCAATATCTGCATGTTTTCTTCTTTTCTGTTTCTCGAGGGAATCTTATCTTCTTGAAAAATCTCTTTCTGGAATTATGCTTCTCTCTTTTGTAATTGAAGCTTTTCTTAAACCTCAAATTTTTCCTTTTGTTTCCTTTGAAACTTTTTTGGAAGTGCTTTCTCTTTTGCCTTTTCTCATCACATCCCTAATTGGTTCGAGCATCTATCATTTGGGCACAGAAGTCACTTGTTCCTTTAAGCTGCTTTTGCCCCGGTATTGACTTTACATTGTTCACGCATCAACTGCTTGATTCTTTTTCGCATAGCTGTCCTCCAAGGTTTATGGATCTTTCTATGTAGGAGGTGTACCAAGTCGACATTTTTCAACTCTCCTATCGTGCAATAATATTCTTGGAATTGATTCATATATTCTCCAAAATACTTCATATTGTATATTTTGAAAGTATATATGTTGGTTTTTGCTATCTTTCTAGTTCTTTCTCCAACATATGAGATATCTCCGCAGAATTGTTAATATAGCAAAGTGGTAAAAGTATATGGGTTCTTATCCGTCTTTATGTTTTCCAACCGTTTCTTTCCTCTGAAAGTCTCTTAGAAGGAAAAATAAAACTTCTTTGCCATTCCCAAGTGGGTTGTGTTTCTACCAAACTCCACTAGGGTTTCTAGTAGAAGTGCGGGTGGGGCTATTTTAGGTGACCTGAGCTATCGCGCGTATACCGTCATTTACCTGTTGTTAAGAGTAATATACCAAACGGGCGTTAGGAGTCTTGACGGGGTGTTCCCGTCTTCGACTCTCCGACGCTCTAGTTAGTGTATGAAGTGTAACAGTAGTATTGGTAGAGTAACGGGCGTACATTGTATCTGTCATAAATGTGTTGCTTATATTGTTGGTTGAGTGTGTGGTCTTTTGTTGTTCTTCGATGTGGGATCCTGTTTGTTTGTACATGACCTGTCATCGTACCTTCCGTTTGCCATACCGAACACGTGGGCGTTCGGATGGTGTAGTTTTCTTGTTTAAAGTTGGAGCCTGTATTGTTATCATGCGTTTGGTCTGAGCTGTGTTGACCCATTTGTTTAGTGACAAAGTGTGCGATAATTGTGTGTTACGGGGTCACACATTAACAAGTCCCCTAAGTCCCCAAGTCAAGGGAATCAGCTCTTGATTGGGGAGTTGCAAAGCTTTTTCCAGTTTGCACACGTGGTCACTCGAGGAGGGGTCCGCACCCTAGTAACCCCGAGTCCCCCAACTCTCCGATGAAGAGCTGGTTTGAGATCAGATGTCAAATGTTCATGCCGTGGGGCTACTTGTCTTTTCCACTCGTCCCGCGATAGTGCGAACGTTTGTTGCCTTTCCGCTATCGGGGTGGACTTCGAAACTTGATATTGCTGTTTGGATCTGCTTATGTGGTGACAAGTGATGTTTCTACTCGTCCCGCGATAGCGCAAGCATAATTGCCACTTGCCTATCGGTATTGCTCTATCGGGATGATGCGTAAAAATTAGTCCCAGACCTCAGTCCGTTAGCCCCGATTAATGGCGCAATTCATGATGGTATCAACCGTGCCCATGATAGCGCAAGCATAATTGCCACTTGCCTATCGGTATTGCTCTATTGGGATGATGCGTAACAAGAGGTTCTAGACCTCAGTCCGTTAGCCCCGATCAATGGCGTAGGTCATGATGGTATCAACCGTGCTCATGATAGCGCAAGCATAATTGCCACTTGCCTATCAGTATTGCTCTATCGGGTGGACTCCGAAACGATGTTGCTGTTTTCGAAGTGAGCCCCTCTTGTCTTTTCGTATTCCAACTTTTTCGGCTTTGTAACGGTTATCTGTCGCTTAACATGCTCGTGTGTCAGACAATTTTTTTTCCAGTTGTTAGCTGCATGCGTGACGCGTGGCGCGCCGAATTCGAAGCGGTAGGGTAATTACATGAGACACGTGTCATAAAACACGTGTTGAAGCAAAAGCACATGAGGTGCGTGAGACACGTGTCATAATCCTGCGGTCGGAATTGCTGAAAATAAACGGTAGGCGTTCGCCTAGGGTTAGTTTCGCTACCTATAAATAGTTTGGTATTTTCACTGTCACCTTTTACACTTTTGCTGATCAAACCGAAACTCTGAGAAAACGTTCTCTCGAAGCTTCTTGTTATCAATTTGGAGTGTTTTTGCTTGCTATCTCATGAATCTTCCTCTTATCTCTTCAAAGGTAATTTCCTTATTCTTGTTGCTTTTGAAAACTTGTGGTTCCTGTTGCTCCTTGTTCGTTTGCGTTTGTTACTGTTTGTGGTGATTTCTGGAGTTTTTGGTTTTGTTATTGTGGAGTACTATTGGCTGGGTAAGGTATTGCATTCCTTTATGTTGGTGCTTAAAAGAATTTCTGGGCTTTTCTGGGTGCGTTGCGAAGAACAGCTTCTTGTTCTTGAGGTTTTTGTTTTTTTTTTGGGTTTTGATCAGCTTTTGGGTGTTGTGAAAAGTGGGTGCCTGTTTTTATTGAGGGATTGGGGTTACGGCACTCCACGTGTTCGCCGTTTGGCTTATGCCCCGTTTGCTTTTCTCTTAGGATCATGGAATTGGCAGCTGTATCCAGTGATGAGTCCCTTCCGCAAATCCCTAGGTTCCGTATAGGGTCTCGTGGTTCATCCTATAGTGTTTCAGACTCTTTGTCCGATAGCGTACTGAGCATCTCCCCATTATCCGTTAACGCTAGTGGTGCTTTGCATGGGTCGTCAGTGCTGAATATGGAGCGAAGTGGATCAATGGTTGGGCGGTCCGAGCTTTTAGGTGCCTCGATGGTGCCGAGTGGTGAGGCGTCCTTTTCTTCCGAGGGGTCGGACAATTACGTTGTTCTCCCGCGCGGTGAACGGGCGTCTGGGGTCGCTCTTACCCAGGGCAGGCCCGTGTTGTGGCGACTTGTGGATGGCCAAGTTGTGCAGGAGTCGGATGGGTCCCTGTCAGTGCGTAAGATCGAGTGTTGGTATCGCGACTACTATATCCCTCGGACGGTAAAGCTGAGGGCCCTCCGTCAAGGCGAGTCGTTCACACGCCCTCCACGTGGCTACGTGTGTGTGAGCGAGTTTCAGCTCAAGGCAGGGTTGAAGCTTCCCATCCACCCGTTCTTCCAGTATGCGCTCGCCCTCTTCAATATCACTTTAGGCCAATGCGGGGCTACGTTGAAGCGCGTGCTGATCGCCTTCCACAACATCTGGAAGCTCAGTGGGCTGTAGTTCCCCACACGTGCGGAGATCAGGCATTTCTTCCGTTTGAAGTATTCTTCGCGCATGAAGGACAATGGTACGATAACGGTGGAGCCCCGAACGAAGTGGTGGTTAACGAAGCCCCCTTCTTCTTCCACAGCCTGGCGCATGTATCATTGTCTTGTCAGAGGCGAGTGAGAGTTCGAAAAGCCGAATGGTGCTCTATCGTGTGGGCACAATCAGATACATCGAGTCCCCGTATCTTTTCAACCGCTAGGTGTGGTATTGTAGTGTCGGGTAACGGCGTTTTCTTTCTTTGAAGTTTTGTATTCGTGCTTGCTAATGAGTTTGTGTTTTTGTAGACCAAAGTTTGTACCCTCTCACCCGTTTGGAGGAAAAGCGGTTGGCGCGGATTAAATTTGCCTTTGACCCCCACCCGGACGCGCGAAATTTCTGGGCGGCCAATCACTGGGAGCTTGTCGAGCGTTGCGGTCTCTCATGCCCCCCTGGTATGTTTCTTTCCTGTTTTTTGCATTTGTTCATTCCGTTTGTGTGGGTTGTCGGGCCCCTTGTATTTTTCTTGTTGCAGCCAAGATGAAGAAGTCCAGATCCTCCACCAAGCAAGGTGTCGCCCACCAACGTATGTTGGTGCTTATGGAGAGGGCCCGAAAGGCCCGCATGGTCGTCAAAGATGCAAGCGGCCGTCTTGTGCAGGGCGATACTCTCCAGGGTGTGCTGTACCCTCCGGACTGCAATCAGTACCTCGATCTGGTACAGGAGGTGGACGAGGAGGTTCAAGCCGTGGGCTCGGCTATCGGGGTCTCTACTGCTACTCCCGAGGGGCGATCTGATAAGGTGGCCCTCGACACTAGAAGGGGGGAGGAGGGTGAGCAGGCCCGAAAGGATTGCCTCCATCGGGAGAAGGAGACGCGTAGTAAGGAGCGCTGCGAGCGTCGCGTTGAACGTGTGGACAGGCGTGCGCGAGCCAAGGCCGTCCCCTCTCTGGATCTCAGAGCAAGTCCCCCTCCACCAACGCGGGCTCCTCCCAGAGTTCGTTCGAGCTCTCCCCCATCCGCAAACCTGGAGAAGCGGATGCACACCAGTCTGCGTCCTCGGCGAGGAGGCCGGATGGTCAAGGTGCCTCGAGCCTTCCACTGAAGCGCTCCCGTGGTTGGTCCATTGAGGCCTCCCCGGCCGTCATTGTCGCGGTGGGGGGCGAAACAACGCTCTCCTCGGAGTTCATTGCCCGTATCCAGAGCTCCATGGGTACAGGTATTAAATCCCTCCAGAAGTGGCATCAGCTGGGCGCCGATCTGAGTGAGTCCCTCAACGTAGCGTTTGACACTTGCACGTAGCTCCAGCACCAGCTCTTCATCATCAAATGGCTCGAAGGGTCGATGCTGCAAACCACGATGCTATCCAAGGAGAAGGTCGAGAACAGGTGTCTGCAGGTCGACGTTGGTAAGCTGCAGCAGGCTCTGACGAAGTCCACCGACATAGCCAATCGGAAGATCGTCCGAGTAAACAAGCTTGCTCGCGAGGCAGATGAGCTGAGGAAGGACCTGGGGGAGGTGCAGTCTGGGTTCGCAATCCTAGAAACTGACCTTGCCACCCTCTGGTTGTCCAGTAGTGCACGCATTACAGAGCTGGAGCGCGAACTTGCCGAGGCCCGGGTAGATGAGGTAACAGAGGAGGTTCACATAAGGATTGTGGAGGAGATGGTGGCCGAGTTCAAGGTGTCTTCCGAGTTCGAGAAGGTCAGGGCCGATGCGGTCAAGGATTTCAAGGATTCGGATGAATTCGAGGACTTGGTTGTTGCGGAGGCCAACGTCCAATGTGAGGACTTCTCCTCACTCGTGCTTCCGTTCGTGAAGGTGGACGAGTTCGAGGCGTGGCAGGCCGCTGAGGCTAAAAAGCTGAAGCGTTCGCTCGAAGAGCCCGAGGTCGCTGCGCCTGCTGATGGGGTGACGAAGCAAAATGGTGGGGCTGATGCAGTGGATGGGGCCAACTGACTATGTACTTTTATTTTCTTGCTTTGTAGTTTTTTTGCTCTTACGCCTGCGTGCGTTTTGCTAGACATGTATAATTTTTTGGAATATATCTAAGTATCTTTGTTTCGTTTACATTGCTTGTCTGAATGCGTTTGATGTATATATATTGTTATCGACACAAAACAAAAACGTGTGATCGTGCACACACAAAAGGTTACACAATCACTAGATGTACGCACGTTAGGGCCACTCAAACTCAGGCAGATGAACACTTAGTGGAAATATTTCCTCAAGTGCTGCGTGTTCCAGGGATTGCCTATCCTCCTTCCGAACATGTCCTTGATGTAAAACGTACCCGGGCTTACGACTGCGTCGATGACGTAGGGACATTCCCATGACGGGCGTAAGCCTTTTGGCTTCGTTTGAATTTCCTTCATGACCCAGTTCCCTAGTTGAAGCGGGCGCTCCTTTACGTTGGTTGAATAGTCAAGCGACTCGCTGCTTGTTTGTGGTGTTGTGAAGATGTGCCCTAGGAGATCGTTGTCGAGTCTAAGTCCTTCGCCATTGGTGGTGGGGTTGTAGCATTCAATTCTTGGGCTTCTGTATGTGAGCTCGAGTGGTAGTACGGCCTCCATTCCGAATGTGAGGTTGAACGGGGTTTCTCCTGTTGCTGCCGTTGCGGTCGTTCAGATTGACCATAGTATCTCGGGGAGTAGTGTGGGCCATCGTCCGTACCAAACGTCTCCTTTTTCGATGAGTTCGATCTTCTTCTTGATTCCCTCCTTGATAATTTTGTTTGCCGCTTCTACCTGCTTGTCTGTCTGGGGGTGTGCTGGCAACACAAATATTAGATTGGTGCCTTGCCTTTTGCAGAATGCCTTGAACTCGTCGTTGTGGAATTGCAGCCCGTTATCGGTGATGATGTTGAGTGGGGTGCCATAGCAACAGTAGAGAAAACACCACAGGAATCTCTTCACCTTTTCGGTCGTGATTTTGACCATCGGTTCCGCCTCGATAAACTTGGTGTGGTAGTCAATGATCACGATGATGTCTCGATATTGGCCCTTGGATTTCAGAAGTTCTCCGATGAGATCGAATCCCCATTGTGCAAACAGAATAAGAGAAGTGAGGATCGATAGGGGAACCGCGGGTGCGTTATTTTTGTGTGCGTATAGTTGGCACTGGTGGCAGGTCATAGTGATCGTGGTTGCATCCGCATGGATGGTGGGCCACCAGAATCCACTTTGGAGTGCCTTCTGTGCAATGGATCGTGCTCCCACGTGGTGGCCACATACGCCCGAATGGATTTCCTTGAGAATCTTGTCGCCTTGCTCCGGTATGACACATTTGAGGTTGGTCCACGTTTTCCCTTGTCTATACAGGCTGTCGTGTCGGATGCTGAAGGTGTCGGATTCTGAAGTTGACTGCTCTGGCTATGATGTTTCAGCCTTGTGCCCGGTCTGCTGGTAGTTCGCCCCGTGTTTTGTATTTGATGATGGGGTCCATCCAGCTGGCTACGTGTGGCTCGACCGTGAAGATTTCTTCTGGCGTTTTCATGATGCTTGGTCTTTTTAGGACTTCCACTACTCGTTGCCCTGGCTCTGTTTGTACGGGCGATGTTGCTAAATGGGCGAGTGTGTCTACCTTGGTGTTTCTTCCCCTTTGGATGTGGTTGATGTTGAAGAACTTGAGCTTGCTTAGCATTGTACGTACGTGGTCAAGGTATGTCGTCATCGTATCGCCATTCGTCTTGATGTCACCCCGGATTTGGTTGACGATCAGTTGTGAATCACTGAAGATGTTGATGCTTGGGGCCTCAGAGTTTCGGGCCAGTTGTAGACTGGTGATAAGAGTTTCGTATTCAGCATCGTTGTTTGTTGCTTTGAATTTGAACCTTAGCGCGTATTCTGCTCGTACGCCCCCTGGCCCGGTGCGGATGATCCTAACCCCACTGGTATTCTTGGTCCATGATTCGTCCACGTAAAGGTTCCATGGTGATTCAGGTTTTGGGGGTTATTCCTTGGGAGGCTCCGTGCTAACGGGCGGCGTGTCGAGGACAAGCCGTGTCACCTCTGTGTACTTGGCTATGAAGTCTGCGATAACCTGACACTTTATTACTATTCGGGGTGCATAATGGATGTCATATTCACTTAGCTCGACAGCCCATCTCGCCAAACGGCCACTGTGGTCGGGCGATTGCAATACCTGTCATAATGGGACATTGGTAAGAACGTGGATGCTGTGGGCTTGAAAGTATGGTTTGAGTCACCTTGCTGTTTAACGAATGCGAGTGTCACCTTCTCAATCGTTGGGTAACGGGTCTCAGGAGGTGGCATGCCCTTTCCGGCAAAGAAAACTGGCAGTTCGGTATTTGTTTCTCTCCGAACCAGGGCCGAAATGACAGCCGTTAAAAAAGCGAACATGTATAGATATATGGTTTCTCCCTTTACGGGTCTGGATAAGAGAGGGATTGAGGTGAGATATTGCTTGATGGATGCGAATGCGGCTTCACAGTCGGTTGTCCAAATGACGCTTCGCTTGTTTGTTGTTCGGAGGGCCTTGAAGAACGGTGCACATTTGTCAGAGTAGTGAGAGATGAAGCGATTAAGGAATGCCAATTTTCCCGTTAGGCTTTGGAGTTCGGCCTTAGTCGTGGGGGGTTGCATGTCTAGTATTGCCTTGACCTTTGTTGCTGAGGCCTCGATGCCCCCATTGCTGATGATGTATCCGAAAAACTTACTTGTTGCCTTGGTGCTTTTGACCAGTATGTCATCAATGTAGACTTCTACAATTTCGCCCGTTAGCCCGTCAAATATGATGTTCATTAATCTTTGGTAGGTAAGCTTGCGTTCTTGAGGCCAAACGGCATGACTATATAACAATAGAGCCCATTGTCCGTTGTGAAGCACGTGGCCTTCTGGTCTTCAGGGTTCATGAGGATCTAGTTATACCCCGAGTATGCATCCATCATGGATAGTAGCTCGTGCCCAGCAGTGGCGTCTACGAGGTGATCGATCCGGGGTAACGAGAAATTATCTTTCGGACAGGCCTTGTTCAAATTACTATAATCTATGCACATGCGCCAAGATCCGTTGTGCTTTTTGACCAGGACGACGTTGGAGATCCATTTCGGGTAGTCGACTTTTTGGATGAAACCGATTTTCTGCAGTCTGTCTACCTCCGCGTGCATAGCCGTATACCATTCCTGGTCATACGTCGGCCGTTTCTGCTTTATCAGCTTTAAGTGAGTTGATGCTGAGTTTGTGGGAGATAATGCTTGGGGCAATTCCGGGCATGTCCGCGTAAGACCATGCAAATACCTGCTGGCAGTCCGTTAGGACCTGGATTAGTCGAGCCACTATGTCGGGTTCTAACTGTGTGCCAATGCGAATTGTGCACTTCGGGTGTTCGCGGGATAATTGTATCGTGTGTTGCCCTTCTCGCTCTGTGGCGGGCCGGATAGTGTTCAGTCCGTCACGCGGGTCATCGGGTTGCTGCTATTCGGGAGAGCACTCCGCCACTGCGAGTATCTCCAGTCGCATGTTGTCTTTGTCCGATCGAACAATTTTTTCCACGAAATCGTACCCCTTGACCGTGCCAATTCCGTAGTCTGTTGGGAATTTTGCTAGGAGCATATGGCTTGCGATGATTAACCTTAGCTTTGAGATATCCGGCCGCCCAAGGATCATGTTGTAAGATGTACAGAGGTCTTTGATAACGAAGTCTGTTATGATCTCGCTTTGGGGGGTTCCTGGTGCTCCGATGCTGAATCGCATGTAGTCACTACCGAGGGGGTAAGTGGTTTCACCTGAGAAGCTGGCGATGCTCTCATGGTCCTGCGTCATCTTGCATTTCAAGCGCTTGAGGCCTTCGTATGCCTCCCGAAAGATGATGTTGACGGAGGCTCCGTTATCGATGAGGATGCGCTTGACTAAGTATCGGTCCACCACTCCGTCGATGACGAACGGGAGCATGCTGTTCCGGTTGCCCTCTTCCTCTTATGTGAAGGTGATTGGAGGCCAATCCTTCCTGCATGCCTTCGGCGGATTTCCAGGATGTACCGCAAATACGTCCCTAGGTCGGGGTTCTTCCCATTCTTGTGGGTATTCGGCTTCCGCTTCCCTCCTGAGATGTTGTTGATGGTTCCCCTCGTTCGTATATTCGTGGCCGGGCGTTCAGCGTTCGTTGCTCGGAAGATCAGTGTTCCCTTTGTGTGCAGTCGTTCGATTTCTCTGGCTAGGATTTCGCAGTCATTGGTGTTTTGGGTATTCGAATCATGATATATGCACCACGTTCCCCTGTTGTTCCGCACAGGGACGATGTCGGACGCCCTAGGCATGGGCAGGCGGATTTGTCGTTAATTTTGTTTGAGCACTTCCTCGTTTGTGCCCTGGGTAATGGAAAAGACTGTGCGTCGCGTGGGGATCTCTGGGTGGTGGGTTTTGCGGTGGTGAACGTTCGCTATGCGCTTGTTGATACTGTTTGTTGTTCTTGTGCTCGCGATGGTGATCTTCGCGCTTGCGGGATATAGTGGGTTGTGCTTTTGGCGGTGGGCTTTTGGCTATATGGGGGGATGGCGGGTGATCTTATGTGTAGCCGTGTGTTTTCGAGGTCGGTGTTGCGCTTGGGCCTTGCGCCCCGTATACATGGGTTTCTACTAGTGCCTTTTAGACGATTAGGTCGATGATCTCGTCATACCCGAGGTGGTCCTTTCTAACCAGCTTCTCCACGAACGGGGTTTCCGTCAAGTTTTCTAATAACACCGTTTTTGCCACGTTCTTGTCGAGGTTCCTGCACGTGTTCGCAAGGGCTCTCCACCGATTGATGAAGCCGGATAGGTTTTCATTGTCCCCCTGACAGATCTTTAGAAGCGTGCTGGCAGTGTTATACTTTGCCCTGTAGCCGGTATCGCTTGAGGAAACACTCTGTGAGCTCTCCGAATGAGCGAATGGATCCCGTGGGCACCTCGTAGAACCATTTTTGTGCTTCTTCCATTTGTGTCTCTTGGAACAGGAAACAGAGGGTTGCGTCCGAATACCGGGTACCTGCGATGGAGGATTAATACTCGTCGATGTGTGTTCGCGGGTCTACCTTCCCGTTGAACCTGCTGATCTTAACTGTTTTGGAATACGGATCCCTGCCCTGTGCCAGGATATCGTCCAACAAGGGGCGCACACGGGAAGTGTACATTCCTTTTGGCCCGGTGTGCGTGCTTTTCTTGAGTGATGTGATTTCAGCCTCCATTTCTGCCATTCGCCGAAGCATGGTGTCATTAACTATCGTGGTAGGTTCCTCGTCATTGTACTCCCGTAATCTTTCGGGCGGTGGTGGAGGTCCCGGGAGTCGGTTGTTTCGTAGTCCCCATGGTGGGTCGATTCTGATGACTTGCCTGCCCACCCCTGGTTCCTCCGTTGGTCCTGATTCCTCTCGTTGGGTCTCCTGGCTCCAGATGAATGCGTCAAGTCGATCCTCCAAGCGTTGTCGAGCTTGGCGTTCCTGGTCTCTTTCGGTTCGGGCCGTTTGGAGTTCCTTCGCGAGGTGGGCAACTGCTTCGTCCTCCGTCAGGTCGTTGATGCTGCTGATCATGTTTATGGGCGCGTCTCTTGTCTTCCGGCTTTCAAGTGTATTGTGGTCTGTCGCCATCTTTGCTGATATAGTTTCGGGTGGTTTACAATTTCTCGTTTCCCACAGACGGCGCCAATTCTTTCTACCAAACTCCGCGAGGGTTTCTAGTAGAAGTGCGGGTGGGGCCCTGAGCTATCGCGCATATATCGTCATTTACCTGCTGTTAAGAGTAATACACCAAAGGGGCATTAGGAGTCTTGACAGGGTGTTCCCGTCTTCGACTCTCCGACGCTCTAGTTAGTGTATGAAGTGTAACAGTAGTATTGGCAGAGTAACGGGCGTACCTTGTATCTGTCATAAATGTGTTGCTTATATTTTCAGTTGAGTGTGTGGTCTTTTGTTGTTCTTCGATGTGGGATCCTGTTTGTTTGTACATGACCTGTCTTGGTACCTTCCGTTTGCCGTACCAAATGCGTGGGTGTTCAGATGGTGTAGTTTTCTTGTTTAAAGTTGGAGCCTGTATTATTGTCATGCGTTTGGTCTGAGTTGTGTTGACCCGTTTGTTTAGTGACTAAGTGTGCGATAATTGTGTGTTACGGGGTCACACACTAATAGGTTGATTCATAGACTACTTGCAAGTCTTATGCATTAAACTTTCCGTAGATGGTGCAGGCTAACATGACTAGGCTAGCAGCCCATTCATCTATGGATTTTTTTCTTGTCTAGAGATTTGTCTAGATTAAGCCATACTCCAAATTGTGTAATTGACACATTTGGTGTATTTTCCTGTGGAATGAATCAGTGAGAGCTTCTTTCTCCCTTCTTTCCACTAGGACCTTTCCCTTGTGGAAGTTTGGTATTTTCACCAACTTTGATGATGGTGGTTTCTGAAGGCTCTCCTTCTTCCATCTCCACATCTTGATAACGAAAAACTTTTCTTTCCTTTTTGAATGTGAAACTCTCGATCTCTTTGATCAATTATTCCAGAAGAGATGGATCTTTTCACTCTTCTGCTTCCTCATAAAGCTTAAAGAGTTCTTCCGATTTTGAGCTTTCTGATCTTACCACTCTGATGTCTCTTTCTAATTTAGCATCTAAGTCTTCCTCCATTACTGGATTGGCTTCTTTTCTTATCAAAATTTTGGTACTTTTGGTACCACCTTCTTTTGAGCGATCTAGAGCTTTCACCTCTGAAGCTTTCGAGGGAAACATCACTATTTATGTGTCCTTTAAATTTGAGGTTAACATCTCCAGTTTTCCTGTATTCATAGACTGTTGCCTTCACACTTTCCAGTTTTTCCTTAGGACCCGATAATTTTCACTCTAGTGGGAAAGTTACCTCATCCCATATAACCTTGTGAATTTGCTCTGAATGGTTTTTGGGATTTGTAAGGAAACCAGTAGTAAGATATGAGATATTTGTTATCATGTTCTTTGGTTCTACTGTTGTGCTCATTAGTTTATAGTAGATTCTATAAACTATTGCAAGCTCTTCCATGCCTTCTTTCATGGACGTGCCATTTGTTTTGACTCTTAGTCGTAAACAGTGAGCAATATCATATAGACTGGTTGAAAAGTTTGGAAATCAGTTAAAGTATGCAACTGGATTGCATAGCGATGCTTGAAGGGTTCCCAGTAGATTTTTCTAAAAATTGATCAGCTTATTGTCTTGAAAGACACATAGAACTGAACAGTTTAGTCCTTATCTGGCAAGTAATTTTATACCAACTTGGACTGCTCTAATATGCATAAATTTGAAGTTTTTTCTTCTTCTGGCTTTAGCAATCTCTTCAGGTGTTGCTAGAAGGAAATATGTTTCTCCTGTTATTGTTGGGGTGGTGAATTCAGGATTTTTGAACTGATGGCTATCCATCATGTCAAATTTTCTCTTTTGTATATCTTATTGAATTCAAACTTCGGAATCGAAGCATTTCTGAAATTATTTTTAATTTCGTTGAATTCAAATTCTTCTGAATTTAACAGCTGTACCGATTTTTTCTTGAAGATACTTAATATATTCATGTCACGAGTATCTTCGATTTTATTTTCTCTAAATCTGATACTTGACAAATTTCTTGGAGAATCTTGAAAAAATGGTTTTGGCAGTGGGTTCCCTTTTGGAACTTGTAGTGGTTTGAAATCATTAGTTTTCCTAATGACTGTTCGAGGTGGACTAGTACTTGATTTTTTATTTTCTAGGGCTATCTTTTGAACATAATCAAGGATCTTCATCTGTTGAAGATTTAGTCCCTCGATTTTACTATTAACCTTTGTTAATAGTTCTTTCTTTTCTTCCGGCTGATTCTGAATGTAATTCATTTTAGTTTCCAATTCCTGTAATTGGATACTAACTGCTGAATGAATTTCTACATACTCTCCGCATCTAGAAATTTTTGATAAAGATTCTTGCTGCGTTGCATCTGTTAAGTCTAATAGAGAATTTGGTTTCTGTATTATCCTCTCAAATGGTGATCCCATCTTTGAGCTATAACAAGCTCTGATACTAGTAATATATGGATCTAACCAAAAGCTCAGCTGGAAAGTTTATGCAATTGTTCTTCAAATTTGACTTTATCTCTTTGACAAGCAGCTAAAAAAGATTGTTCTATTGCAATTCTTCTTTCAATTTTTACTCTTTCTTGAGGAGAAATTTTCTTTCTTAATTTTTTTAGAAGTCTGATTTTTTTTTTGCTATTATCAATAAATTCTCGAATTAATTTAAGCTTTCTTATTAGGAGAATATCGATTCAAAAATGAGAAACTTTTATGGTATGAGATCATTTATCTTCAAGTATTGATGACAGATCTTTAGCTACAAATATTAGAACAAACAAATTATGGATTCACTGTGCTTTCAAAAACCAAAAATATATAAAAATACTAAAAAAACAATTTTAGAAAAAATAAATAAATAGTATCCCGCAGACCTGTGGGTGCACTTCGGCCGCTAAAAAGATAAGGTTCCTCATTTTCTCAGCCAATCATTTATTCCTTTGGGCTGATGAGCGTAGGCATTTTTTTGACCGCTACATTGAAGGATCTAGGGTTGGGACCGGTTCGGTTCCATCCATTATTTTTAGGAACCGGAACCAGAACCGTTCAATATACATACGGTTCGGTTCCTTGTATTTTTTAGGAGGAACCTGTATGGAACCGAACCGCAACAAACCGGTTCGGTTCTACGGTTCAAACGATTCCTAAATATATAAAGAAAAATCAATAAATAGCCTAATTTGGAAGAAAAAGTACGAAAAAAACTATAAAATAGAAAATTAAATACATCCACAAACCACTCGATCCGCAAGTATCCAACAATCATCGAGTCCTTTTAGGTCAAATATATTACAAATGCAAGCTAAAATAAGTTACGACAAATAAGTCTTTGAATTTCTTGTTGAATAGAACAACTAAAGGCAGCAACTATAATCCACAAAAACTTCTGAACCAAATACTACATATGTACCTCAAAGTTGCATTCTATTTAACAGACTAATTTTTGGTAACTTTTGTTGCCCTTGCATCATCCACATTTTTTTTAAGCGTGAGGGTTTTTTTGTAAGAGTGTGAGGGTTGTTGACTGGGTAGATTAACAAGATTTAGCGTTTTGAGAGGGTTTTTTTTCATATACTTTATAGTTAGAAATGAATGATATTCTATACCTATGTCTATAGTACATAATATAGACTTTACAAGACTACCAATAATATATTGACATGTGTTATTTTCATATAACCGGTTCTTTTCGGTTCCTTAAAATTTTGTAACTTAGGAACCAGAACCGAAACCGAAACATTTGCATTTGGAACCGAACCATCGATATTACTTTGCAAAATTCAAAGAACCGAACCGAACCTAACTGTTCCGGTTCGATTCGATTCGGTTCTCCGAATCTTCATGAAACCAGTCCCAGCCTTAAAAGGAACAAGCAGTTCAACCCCCTACATTGACCGCATTTTGACACCCACTTAATTATTCTTTCCATTTTCGTCACAAACATCTCCAACTTCTTGCTGTGCTCTCTGCCTCGCGACAACAATTTTCACAAATATGACATCGCATATATAGTAGATGGTTTCAAATAACACGATTGGTTACCCAAATTTGTCCAAGTGTCCGATGTCTTATATTTATGTGTTTAAATTGAAAGTAAATAGTAGTTCAAGACCAAGTAAACTGTAATAGAGATAGCTATCTTGAGTACGCAAAAGTGTAGTTTTATATGATCTGTGACACGTTAATAATTAAATATTAAATTAAACACTTAATATCTAATCTAACGTACAATTAAAAACTCATTTTTTGTGTAGATGCGATATTGGTAAATAGAGATCGTTGTTATCGGGGATTTGAGGGGTGCATGCGAAATTTGTGTGAATAAAAATGGGGGTTATAAAAGTTGATTTTAATTTCCTAAATTACTACATAAAAATGTCACAAGCACAAACCAAAATTCTTAAGACTCTAGCATGCAAAAATTCATAGACAAACCACACATAGAAGACTCCTAAGAATTCTAAATCATGCTTAAGACGAAAATAAACCTAACTAATTATATACATGTGATCGACTTATTCTACACTCAGCTCGATTATTGACACATATAAATAACAATACGACCGAAATCCCATAACCCTAAATTCCGATTAAACATGGATAATTCATATTTTGTGCTAGGTATCCCCTAAACACCATTGACCTAGACTAGGTATGCCCTAAATCTAAATCAACGCATTAAAAACCAATTATCTTCATGCAAATCGAAATCTAGAATAAGGAACACATGAAAAAGTTATTGAAATTCATATATGTAATAAAACCAAAATAAACACATTGTCTTTACAAATAAAATAATACAAATACAAGGAGAACTACGGAGTAAAGGTTCCATTGACACTTTTTGATTCCAGATATCCCCTTCAAAATCTCAAGTGGATGGATCCTTCAGAGGAAGCTACACACCTTCTAAAGGGACTAAGCGTATTTAGAAGTGTGAGATGAAGATTTTGAGAGGTGGTGGTGGTGTAGTTTCCTAACACTTGGAGAACTTCTTTATAGGAGACTTTGTGGAGATTTTGCAATCAAGAGTAGAGAACAAGTGATCGGCAAAGAGGTAGGGAGAGAATGAGGATGGAGCAAAATGGGAAGAGAAAAATTGTGTTGTGAATTGGGGATGGATGGATCAGCAGCCAGCCTCCTATTTATAGGCACAAATTTCATTTTCTTTTCTCTCTTTCTTCTCTCCCACACGTTTCCTTCTTCCATCACTCTTCTTATTTCTTCTTTTTCTTCCTTGATTGACGGCCATCTCTTCCTTTCTTCTTACTCTTCTTCTTTTCTTTTCTCTATTTCTTCACTCTTCTACCTACTCCTTTATGCATGCAAGCAACCATTATTTTTCTTCATTAATTGCTCCCTGCATGTCGATTGTTCTCCATCTCTCTTCATCTTTTCTCTTCTTTGCTTTTCCTTACCAACTAACCAATTACCTACTATTTATGCATGCAAGCAATCTTTACATACTTCACTATTCTTTGCCTTGCCGGTTTGTTCTTTCTTTGCTTCCACCAGCCACCATCTCTTCATTTAACACTCTTTTGCTTAACATGGTACACTAGTTAGTGCAGTTAGTGTCTTTTACTCCGTCTCTTTTGGTCAACACCTGAAAATAACAAAATAAGTAAAAACTAACGATACTAAGTGAATAACACAGTTAAATGTGAAAAGAATTAAATTAATTAATATGCCTAAAATGCATAACTCAATCTGGTAGGTTGATCAACTGAAAAAGAAATCTATCATGCCATGTAATTATAATCTTGAAAGAGCAGAAAAAGAGAAATTAAGAAACTTCCATCCAATGTAAAAATGACACAAGTTCAACGCGACATTTCATTTCAATAATCAATAATGCTCCTATGGTGCCGGCTCCTAATTTTCCATCTCGACATTGTTTCCCATCTTCCTCACCTTGTTAAAATCTCACTTCCTAAATCTCATACCTAAAAAAGACTGATCCAACCCGCCAAAAAATCCATCATGAAGTTCTCATTTCACATCTTCTCTATTGCCTTCTGCCTCACTCTTTCACACACCTCAGCTCCAGTGGCGGAGCCAGGAATAAATTCTTATCCGGACTAATTATAGAACTAATTTTTTTCAAGAATATAGATGATACAAGAAAATTTCGATTAACAAGAAAATGGAAGACATAGTAAGGTTTACCCTCACACACATTTACATAAGCAAAAAATGCAACATAAAAGAAAAACTAACTAAATCTTACTCTACGTGAACATGAAGATTCAAAATCTTTAATCACCACCTCTTTCTTAACCGCTTCACCAAATTCTTTTTCAATGTGAAGCATCATACAGTCATCAAGAAAATCATCCTCTATCTTATTTCTAATCTTGTTTTTGATGATGTTTATGGATGAAAAAGCTCTTTTAGTAGTTGCAGTAGAAACAGAGAGAGTCAACACCTAACAAATCAATCTATAAATCATAGTAACGAACTCTGACCTTCTTGTTTGAACAAGTTGCCGACACAAATCAGAAATAGAATCTAAGTTTTGAAATGTTGAATCCGGCGCCATATCTTTCTGATAATATGCACACTCTAACTCAAGAGAAAGAAGTTCATCTTGCACAAAATCTTAAGGATAAAAACTCTTAGCAAGACAGAGCACCTTTTCGGTATGAAAAAGACTGAACTTATCATTAAGATCTAAAGTGGAACTAAGCATAAGAAGTTCACAAGATTGTTCATTGAACCTCTTATCTAACTCACTCAACTGAAAGTCAAGTACAACATCGAATACCTCTGTATGAAAGTGGTGCTCATTTGTGATATGATTCATTTGTGGAGAATGGCGACGAGTACCATCCATGTAGCAAGCACTTATATCAGGCATCTCAATATCATGTGTATCACAAAAAGAAAGAAGGTCTTCAAACAAATCATTCCAACCATATTATCTCATATCTTGAAAAAGTGATTTTGTCAGTGTAACAAAATTCATGGCTTGTAAGATGTTGATAGTTTTTCGTTGTACTGCTTGACAAAGAACTTATGTGATCTTCATAACTCTATTCATCATAATCAAGTAAAAGACAAACTCAAAGGATATCATAGCTATAAAAACACCACTAAGTTCTCCTTGAATGGATGAGGATGCAGTCTCTCTCATATGTTCTATAATTGTTACATTTGCACCATATAACTCGATCAAACTCTTAATAGAACGGAAATGAGAGCTCCAACAAGTAGAAGCAGGTCGTTGTAAAGTACAAGTTTGATTAGAACCTGTACCTGTTTGAAGATCGCCAACAACTATTAATTCTTGGATTTCTTCCTCCCTTACCACTTTGAGCTCACCCTTACGCTTAGCAGAAGAATGAACAAAATTCACAACCAGTAATAGAGTAGTAAAGAACCGACTAGTATCATGAACATCTTTAGCTGCACCAGTTAGTGCTAGTTATAAACGGTGAGCAAAACAATGAACGTAATATGCATACGGATAATCTTCAAGAAATAATGCCTTTAAACCATTCCAAACACCACTCATATTACTAGCTCTATCATATCCTTGACCACGCATATTTTTCACTTGCAAATTGAACATACCGAGAACTTCAACTATCTCCATTTTGAGAGTTAATGAGCTTGTGTTAGGCACACTAACTATCTTAAAGAACCGTTCTCGGATGAAACCCAAACGATCGACAAACCTCAAAATAATAGACATTTACTCCTTGTCCGCTACATCAACTGCTTTATCAGCAAGAATACAAAATTTTGCATCACCAACTTCTTCACGAGTCATTTGCCTCACTCTATTACCTAAAATGTTCAAGAGTTGTTTCTGCACAGGTGGATAGGCGTACTTGGCATTTCTGAGAGTATTCTCTAAGGCAGCTATATCATCATCGATATCACTAGCCATTCTTTTGCAAGACTTTCGTACTTGCTTAAAATTTCCAACATTAAGAGAGCTTTTAGATTTATCATGACCTCTAAAAGCTCTCCCTAATTTGCTAGAAGTCTCACACCCTCTATTGAAGCCTTCAATCTAAATTGATTGTGTTCCGCCACTTTTGCAGTTTTTTTAACAAAAATTCTCTCAATTTCTGTTGCAACATTCCTCAAGATATTCCATTTCTCCATAGCTTTATGATGTGGACCATTTACAGACCCATCATGTAATCTTAGAACATTCTTATCCTTTAAATTTCTCAGCCATCCTACAGTAAATGCAGGATGATGAGTGTTTTCTTTATCGAAAAGAAAACATGGGAAACAATAAATCTTGTCAAACTTCTCCAAGTACTCAAGCCATGGATGCCCTCCAAACCGCTCATAACTAAACTTACGATTCTGTGTACCATGGAGTGAATGTTGATACCGATCCAGCTTAGGTTGACATGGACCCAATGCAATATAAACTTTTCGAATAGCATCATGCTCATTCATAAGATATTTTCAAATAAGACACCGTTTGTCGGGATCACGTTCAATGACATTAACATTTCCATGTGGATCATATTCATTCCTTTTGGGGCTCAAGCAAAGAAGACTCTGCAGACGGTTTCTCAATTAATTGAACAGCAATTGGAGTGCTAACAGAAGCTTGCGAACTAGCACATGATGATGGTTATCTTGGTTGATCATTATTTTTAACAAACCATGAACTAATATCTTTAGTTTTAGGTCGTTTGACACGATCATTTTGTTCATCAGACATTTTGGAAAATAAAGAC
The DNA here is from genome assembly GCA_946800695.1 of Geum urbanum. NCBI lineage: Eukaryota > Viridiplantae > Streptophyta > Magnoliopsida > Rosales > Rosaceae > Geum > Geum urbanum. The sequence continues at coordinate 48,213,569 of OX327012.1, read as the reverse complement.
ATCTTTAAATATAACAAGCCTAAAATGAACCAAATAGATCATTTTCAACTTCAGCAATAATATCAACATATTCATACAACACTATTATACTAAGCAGAGAACCAAAACCTTACTGAACATTTAAAGAGAGAAATCTGACTAGCTAATCAAACTAAAAGATTAATACTTGTGTTGCTTGACTTGCTCCTAGGCCCCAGCTTTATCAAAAAGTGAAGAACACAGAACACTTCTATGTAATAAATCTGTCAACAAAAGCTTCAAAGTTAAGACTCAATCACACACTCATCACAATTGCACATACATGACTCAATCCAATTTTGAATTAGTACAACAAATATAACAAAAACTTGCGAAATTGACTGGTGAATTGCCATAGAATATAATGAGAGATTGAGATTTGAGAGTGAGGGTATGAGGGAGGCGATGCTAGTTTTAGTGATTTGGGAATGGCCAGCGATCAAAGGTCCGAGTTCGGCTTTTGGTATTCAAATTCGTCGGCGAGTGAGAAATGAAGCTTTAGTGCACTACCACATTCTCATTGTCGGCGATTTTTAAATCGCCGACAATGTTTTTTAACATTACCTGCGATTTTTGCCGGAAAAATCGCCGGTAATGTTTTTTTTTTTTTTTTAACATTGCCGGCGATTTTTCCGGCAAATCGCCGGCAATGTCCCGCCGGTAATTAAAAATAAATAAAAAAAGACATTGTCGGCGACTACATTTAAGTCGCCGGTAATGTCTTTTTTTTTTTTTTTACATTACCGGCGATTTAAATGTAAGTCGCCGGCAATGTCTTTTTTTTTTTTTTTAATTACCGGCGGGACATTACCGGCGACTTAAAACCGGTAATGTTAAAAAAAAAAAAACATTGCCGGCGATTTTTCTGGCAAAAATCGCCGGTAATGTTAAAAATGGGTTAAAATGTGGTAGTGGTGGTTTCAACGATCGAGATTGGCCAGCGATTGAGGCTTCTTTTGGTGTTTTGGATCTTTGCTAATTGCGCTCAAATCTTCAATACATCTTCACTCTTCAATCAAGACATTGAAAAATCAAGAGAAGGCTGCAAATGAACAAATCTGCCTAAACCTATTTCTTCTCTTCGGCTGTAATGGGTTAAGCCCTGTTTTGTAATTTTTTTATATGAAATAATTTTTTTTTGGCCTAAATTTTTTACCCGGGCTTAAGCCCAGCAGAGCCTTGGGCTGGCTCCGCCTAAGCTTGCTTCTTCCCCAATATTACCGACATCCCACCGTGGCTCCTCCCAAAACATTAACGTCTCAGGCGCTCCGGGCGCCTGGGACACCTTCCAGAAGTTCGGGAATTGCTGCCCGGTGAACATGTCGACGGTTTGGCCGAGCTCAAAAAATACTTCAACTACTTCGGCTACATTCCTAACCTCCCTTCCAACTGCACCGACGAGTTCGACGACCAGCTCGAGTCGGCTATCAAGACCTACCAGAAGAACTTCAACCTCAACGTCACCGGCGAACTCGAAGACCAGACGGTCAAACACCTCGTCAAATCTCGCTGCGGCAACCCCGACATAGTCAACGGCACGACCACAATGAACTCCGGCAAGCCTACGTCGTTCAACAACGGTTCCAAGCTTTTCACACGGTGAAACACTACTCTTTCTTCCCCGGAACTCCTGTGTGGCCCCCTGGCCGCCGTGACCTGACGTTTGCTTTCTTGGCGGAGAACGAGCTCTCCGACGAGGCCAAGGCAGTGTTCGTCAGCGCCTTCCAAGTTCCAACGGTGGTCGGAGGTGATCCCCATGACGTTCACCGAGACGTCGTCGTTCGACTCCGCCGACATCAGGATAGGGTTCTACGTCGGCGACCACGGAGACGGCGAGCCCTTAGACGGAGTACTGGGGACACTGGCGCACACGTCCACCTCGACGGAGAAGAGAACTGGGTCATCGGGGGTGACATCAGCACGTCGTCAGTGACGTCGGCGAACGACTTAGAGTCGGTGGCGGTTCACGAGATCGGTCACTTGTTGGGTTTGGGACATTCCTCGGTGGACCCGACGATCACGTACCCGACGATCGCGTCGAACACGAAGAAAGTTGACCTTGGAAACGACACGTTGAAGGGATTCAGATTTTGTATGGAGCTAATCCAAGCTACGACGGGACGTCTACTTCGTCAACTCCCTCCACTCAGGCAAGGGAGACGTCCAGTGCGGCAGAGCCTACGGCATTACGGTGGGGACTTGGCGTAGCTTTGTCTGCAGCAGGGTATCTGTTAACGTCGTCGTTTTGATTAATTCTAACATTGTTTTGATTTTGGGTTCATAAATTGATTTTCGAATGGTTCATTGATTCTCGGTGAACCATTATAGAATTTAGAAAGTGGATACTTTGTTCAGTTGTTGTATATACAGCAATGCTATGGGACCTCCTGATGTTGTTATTTCAATAGTTATCGGCTAATTTACAACATAATAAGATCTTGGATCCATAGTCTTCTCTTCTAAAGTTTCCAGTCAATTATACTAGACCATAAAATATATGAAAAATGATTTAGGGCTTTTTGGATGGCCTAAATTCTGTGGCCTTAATTATATGTGTCAATTTAATATTTTTCACCTCATCGACCGATTGTCATGTTATACAATTTAGTTTCAATCTAATGACTATCTTAACTTTTCACATCTGATAATCTAAAATTTTATTTTATTTTTTGAAAATTATTTCACTTGATCTCAATCAATTATTAATAGATAACCTTCTTCATCTTCTTTGATTATTAACCCGGAGAAAATTCTCCATATATTTCACAAATGAACAACCCAGATTAAGAAAATTCCCATTAAAGAATTGCCAATATATATGAAACTCCAAGAACCGTACAACATGATCATCAATATTTTCATGCAGATTTCAAATTTGTTTTCAAAAAAGCTAGTTTCATCGGATTCATGGATGAACCTCATTTTGGAAGATCATTGAGGTACAGTGAAATCAAAGAACCCTTATATGATCGATCGAGAAATTTGCACCCCTGAATTAAGCAAACCGATACGTACAATTAATCAAACCATTAATCCTTTTCTACTCAAAATCTGAGAATTTGACTTTTCTACAAGAACCTAAGTCTGTAAATTTATTTGGAGAAGATATAGATCGACCTTATAGCTAGCCCACCGAAGAAGCTGTATTATGGATTTTGAGCAATCTTATGAGGGCCTCAAAGAATGTCTTAATTTGTGGCCTTAAAATGATATGACAACCCCACGTGATTAAATAAATTTCTATGTGTAAATTCAAATCACCATAAAATATCACCTCAATTTTGCATTATATTCATGCCAAGAACAAAAAATGTTAGAATTTTTTTAGCTCTGATTGATCGATGAACCCTAATATAATAAGGGAATGGATTCTCATCACATCAAAAAGAAGATCTATCATGACCTGTGAGATATCAATCTATAAACAGATTCAACACTCGATCTTGCCGATAGATCTGTACGTATGCAAAGGAAAAAAAGAAGACCAAGGATCATGCTTTATAGAATGACTGTAACTTGACCCTCCTGATTAATGGAGAAGCTAAAAAGAAGATCAATTGAAGAACCAGATCAAAACAAGATTCAAATAACATTGGAGAATTTCAAATCAATAATTCATTAGTATGTATTTTATTCTTTAAATCGTAAGCTTTTGTTCACCTAATTTAGATAAAACAATATGGATCGAACAAAAGAAATTGAGAATATTTGTTGTTCGTTGGTCTAGAAACAACGAGCCATGGTGTTGGTACTTTGCTAGTTTTTAACCTTTTTAATCTATTAAGAAAATGAAAATCAAATACATGATGTGAAAAACAAGATTCAAATAACATTGGAGAATTTCAAATCAATAATTCATTAGTATGTATTTTATTCTTTAAATCGTAAGCTTTTGTTCACCTAATTTAGATAAAACAGTCTAAAAAGAAATTGAGAATATTTGTTGTTCGTTGGTCTAGAAACAACGAGCCATGGTGTTGGTACTTTGCCAGTTTTTAACCTTTTTAATCTATTAAGAAAATGAAAATCGAATACATGATGTGAAAAATAGATAATGATGTGTATTATGATATAGACTGTCACATCATTTTAAGGCCACAAAATTAGGTCTTACATAAGATCCTAAATCATTTTCTTATTTCTTATCCCACACTTTAATTTTCCCTCTCATGTTTATTCTCATACTCCACTTTTCTCTCTCCCATTTATTATACTATTTATTTACCAATCATTTACTTGACTATCATTAACATTTCTCTTCTCAACTTATTTATTCAAGAGTCATTTTGGTAAACAAAAATTAAAAATTAAAAATAATAATAAAATAAAGCAGAGAGAGAAAAGTGGAGTGTGAGAATAAGGAGGAGAGAGAAAATGAGAGTGTGGAAATCACTCCCCTTTCTTGCATTTACTATATAACAATTGTGAAGCAGCCATTACACTGTTCACATGAACTGTTCAGTAGTGCCCTTTTGGTCATTTTTCGCCGTCGTGCGAAGCGTGCGAGTTTACACCCTAATCTCTCTCTCTCTCTCTCTAATCGTCGTATTACCAACGCTGCACTATTTTGTTGCGCATCTGATCGCTTCGATCAATCGTCAATCGACTTGATCTGGGTGAGACTTCCTATTTATAATCGTTTTTCTATCATTACCGATTTTCTTCTATTACTGTCGATGTTGATATGAATTTCGATTTGGTGCTCTTTCTCCATTCATTTTAGTGACGGGTTTTTAGAGGTTTTGGTCTCCGATTTTGAAAAATCTAATTCCACTTCAGGAGAGAGGAAAATTATGGTTCTGAGGTTTGTGTCATACAACCTTCACAACTTTCACTTCCAACTCTGTCGCTGCTTTCATCTGCACCAATCCCGACTAGGTTGGATATTGCAATCTCCCTCTATTATTTGATTATTGATATCTCTAACTATTCTCTCTCTCCAAAAATTCGTTCCTAGACACTGTATAATGCACAATACCTAATTCTCCATAAGAATCATTAATGTGTAAACTTCTGAGTGTTTCTTATCCATGCTCTTTCTTTCATGTTTTAAAATTGATTCTCTATCTATTTTTATGTCATTGAGTTTCATGCTTTTCATTGTTGTTATTGTTGCAAAATTATTCCCTTTCATGATTTTGCTAGTGTTGTGAATATCAATGAATGTAATTTGTAATGAAGATGATATTGGATTTTGAACATACATCCATATAAGAGATAGTTTTGGAGTTCATTAAGCTCTTGGTGTAGGCTGCTATGCAACATGTATGGTTTTAAGAGTTTCATTTAAATTTTTGTCAGAGTTTAGTTTATGATATATAATCATTTGTTCTAACTTAACTTTTTTCTATGTCTGCGGGTGTCAAATATGCTTAGAAAATGTAGATTAGCAAGCTTTGTTTTGATAATATCATTAATGTCAATTAATATTAAGATTTGATTATAAATCTCACCTAAAGTGGGGTTTGTTGCCTGCCCTTTTTATGTCTAGCCAGAGCTTCAGTAGAGGACATACGATCTTTTAAAGTAGTTGGGCTATTTGAGTTCGGATGATTCATTTGTGTGTGAATTTCTTGATTGATTTAGTGTTAGTTCCATTGGTTTTATAGGGATTTTCATGATCAGGTTTTATAGGTATTTCTACTTCATACATGTTGAGTAATTCCTGGTCATGTTGATTACCCTAACATATGAATGTGAATGTGCGATGCTCATATAAAGTATAAATATTGAGAGCTATCAGTGAGATCTCTATTCACATAAGCTCTTCAATCTATGTTAATGTATACTACATTCACTGACATTTAGTTACCTTCGTCGACAACTGCTCATGTGGACTATGAGAGTCCTGTAATTGTCGTTTGGTTAATGGGAAAAGAAAAGAGTTTAGCTTTTGCATCATATTGGATCTATGCTTTGTATGTATTCTTTGTAGTTTTGGGAATATTAGGTTTTGGTTCATTTTAGTTTATTGAGATCTTCAAACTATGCTTTGTATGTTTTTTGGATATTTTCAAGTCTTTTGGTGAAATTTGCAGGTATTCTATGTGTGTTTTACAATATCAAGTTGAATTATCTTTGAAGCTTTTTGGCATTTTGGTCTGTATCTTATGTTGTTTGAATAAAGCCCAATTGTGGTAGATTTATTTGTTATGATGATTTTTACCAACTGTTTATTTCAATATGATTGTTGATATCAAATTTTCATTGCAGGTGCTTAGCTTGGTCAATTTTTTTATTGATTTTGCTAAGCATCTACAATGGAACCACTCAATAAGTTCAAGCATCTTTATTATTCCATGTATGCATTGCATGTATTATGATAGTTCATGATAAGCACAAAAAAGTAAAACAAATTTGAACTGTTGTGTTGTTATCTTTTTCTATTGAAACATAGTGCACGATAGATAATACTAGCTAGGTTGAAGATAAGCACAAAGTTGAATGGTTCTCTCATACATTCAAATTCTTTTGGTAATGCAAGAGTAATAGATTAATGACTAATAGTTATTTTTGTAGTTAAACACAAATTGTTGGGATAATGAGTAATGCATAGTTGTTGCGCCAAAGAATAGGATAATTTCATTGTAATTTTAGTTGAATGGTTATGTTCTTATAATTATAGTAAACATGAAATTATCAAAGTTCATGACAGTTTTCCATGTACGTGTCCACACTGAAACTTAATTATTGCAAGTGTTCTCCTATTGTGTAAGTTTTTTTCCTGCTATGATCCATTTATTTTTTATTTAAACACATTATACAAATGTTCTTTTCTATTTGCTTGCAGATGTCAAACAATATCTATATTTAATAGAAACTTATTTGTTTGGAATTCTAACTGTGCAGAGTCTGTACCCTTGGTGATGCCTAGCATGTGTACTGCTTAGTTCTTTTCACATTGTAATGTTCTAATATAAAATATAGTTTTTTTTTTCTTCAAATTTCAACAATCATTTTAGTTCCTCCGAGATAAGTAGATTAATATAAATACAAAATCAATTTCATATAGTTTCGTAGAGACAAAGAGTGGTTCCAAGCCTCCAACACTAGAAAGTTGAAGGGTTGCTTTGTATTTCAGTCTGATTTGAAAAGAGTGGACGAAACTTCGATAATCTGTAGAATCTCAAATAATCTGTTGGTATTTGTAGATCATCAATGTTCTTAACAATGAGCAGAATAGGATTACATATGCACATTTTGTATAATTATTTGGTCATTTGAAGATATGATGCAAGTCTTTAAAGATGGAATGAAGCTACGCTACATTGTGATGCGGATGTCATCTGGAAAATCAAAGAGCCTTAAATGTTGGAAAGTTTTAAATTAAGCTGTTGTAGTTTTTGTACGTACGTGCTACTTATGTATTGAGAATAAATTTTGTAGAGATAAAGAACATAAGAGATTGGTCCAAACTATTACTGCAACTTTACTTTGTATTTGCTGCTTTACCATATCAAGGCAGAGTTTTGTAATTAGTAAGTTTCTTTTGCTTTATGAAATCAGATTTTCTTTTTCTTTTTGCATTTGCTTCGTTTGGTAAGGATTTGGTCTTCTTTTCTCATTTTCCCTCTCTTGCAAGAAAGAAATTATGGTTCTCAATATTAATCAACGTCAATTTCATCTAAATGCACTAATTACTTATTTATATATGCTTTAATTCAAATGCTTTCAATTAAGGAGGTTTACAAAGGGAGGTTTGTTTTGTAAAGTTTTTTTTTGTTTTCATGTTTATGATAAGTTTGTTATGTAAAGTTGATTCTCCTCTTTCTTTCAACATTTCATCATTTCAACACTTTAACATCAATTTCATATTTTTTGTTTACCATGATCTCATTATTGATACTCAAAATCACATTTCTATCCAAAACGATCACCAATAAATAAACTATGAAGATGTAGAAACTAAAGTACAAGTTTGTTCAAATGAACGACTCACAATTTCAACAAATAGAAAATATCACAATTGTTTTTGTATCTAAGTTGTTGATATTTATATGTCACAATAGTTGAACTTTCAAAACATTATATTAGTCTCATTCGGATATTACTCCATTGAAAGATACATCTTAGCTTTTAGAGCTTTGACATTCTTTTCACACCTTTGACATCTTCAAATGATCAAATAAATTATTTTCCTAAAACTACATTTATTTCCACATTCTTCGATTATTCATACTACAAATGTATGATTTTTTCATTCTTATTCGATTTCACTTTATCGAGACACCGTACTAAGGCGCAGGCAGCCACCTGGTATATAGCAAACATGGAACACCATTCATAGTTACTGTTCAAAAGGGCATTTTAGTCTTTTCTCTTCTTTTTTTTACAGTTTAAGTTTTATTTTTTTAGTTTTTAACAAATCTTTTTTACAGTTTTATGTTTTATTTTTTTACTTTCACATTTTACTTTTACTTTTTAACAAAAAAGATTACAGTTTTGTGTTTAACTTTTCTAACTTTACAGTTTTAATTTTAATTTTTTACTTACACTTTTTCACAAATCTTTTTACTGTATTAGCTTTAGTTTTTAACAGTTCTAATATTACCTTTTACTTTTTAACATTCACACATCATTTTTATAATTTTATTTTTTACTTAAAGTTTACAATAATAAAAAATTTATACGGATTTTGCCTAAACTGTCCGCATTAATTTTTTTAACAGGTTTCATCTTTAATTTAAATTTTACCGTAACAAAATTTTCTACCTATATCTTAATCTCCTTTATGTATCATTTCTGACTCTTTTCATCGTATATTAGTACTACCGCGCATTCGGCATGGGCTACCTTTCTTGTATCACTATAACGGTGGGGAGAATCATACAATATTTATTACATTATTTGCCAACTATATGTTTATACGATAGAACTTATAGAAGGGCCCTTTTATACTATATTTTGGATTGGAGAAAATACTTTTAGGGATCCCAGAACTTTGAGCACTATCCTGTCATAGTTGTTGGGCGGCAAGGAGGCGGAACATGGCCTATATTTTCTCAAAAATCAAAACTTGCCGAAACTGGTTTCCACTTTTCACTAGGAAATGAGGAATTCATTTGCGGCCCTAATGCTAATGGTCAATTTACAATAAAATCTGCTACTCTTCTGCTGTATAGTAGTCACTGTTTCTCCTCATTCTCGTAGTAAGCTTCTAAATTCAGTTTGGAAACTTAAAGTACCTCCTAAGCTCAAGTTTTTTATGTGGAAGCTCTGTAGAGAAAGATTGAGAACAAAATCGAGACCGGATTTTTAGTCATGCATCTTCTAAAAGTATGTGTATATCCTTTTTTTAATAATCAATTGGAAACCATTGATCATCTTTTTATTACTTGTAGCTTTACAAGGAAAATTTAGTCTTTGGGATTCAAATGATGATGGATTGGTTCCCTCTTGTCAATTTTATACAGCTTATGTTGAGCAAGAACAAAGACATTATTAGTAGTGTTATTCTATTTGTTACAATATTTGGCATGCCAGGAATATTTTGATTTTTAGGAATAAAAACAAAGATGAAAATCAAGTTTTGTATGTTGATGCAAGGATGGAAAAAAGTCATCATCAGGTTGGACCGAAACAAATAGAATTTGAAGAATGGAAGAGCTTTTATTCACTTTAATCCTCATGAGCCATATGTAAACATCAACTTTGATGGATCTAAAGGTGTAGCTATACACGGGTTACGATGAGTACAGCTCCCCTAAATTTTGAAAAAAATTATTTGTGGCTTAATTTTTAGTGTAAAATTTCAAATTTTGAAACTTAGCCCTCTTAAGTTTGTACATCTAGCTCTTAAACTATGAGTAAACTTATTTAGGAAAAAATGTAGTCCCCCTCAGTATAAAATCCTGGACAATACTTGGGTCCAAAGTCATTTGGACCCAAAGATCCAAAGTCATCTCATTTTTACCACTTACGATTCGTGATTTCAAATTTAAGACCACTCATTCTATAGATTATTTGTTGAAGATCAACTCGACAAAAAATGAATCAAAATGGAGATCATTTGGGTATCCGATTTTGTGAAACAAATGAACAGTTATGGTGAATTTCTGCATTACAATAACAACCGTTTATTTGTTTTGCAAGATTGGATACCCAAATGATCTCCATTTTGATTCATTTTTTGTATAGTTGATTTTTAACTAATAATTTATAGAATGAGTGGTCTCAAATTTGAAATCACGAATCGTAAGTGGTAAAAATGAGATGACTTTGGACCTTGGAGTCCAAATGACTTTGGACCCAATCAAAATCTTAAAATCCTAGCTCCACCTTGGATGGATCAGTTCAGATGGAAATAGACAAATAGTGCCGGTAGATTCATAATCAAAGATTGCCAATGTAAACTTGTCATTGTATCCTCCAAGAATTTGGGTACTTCTAATCTCTCGTCTCTGAAGCCTTGGCCCTTAGAGCACATCAATAATGGATTCCAGAACATAGAAGTTGAAGCTGACTCTATATTTGTTATTGATTGTGTCAATGTTGCCTTGAGAATATTAGGTCTAAAACACTACAGCTCTCATTCAAGATATCATCACCTTAGCCGACATGTTTACACACGATAGTTTCAAGCATATTTGGGGGGAGGCAAACTTTGCAGCTGATGGTGTTGCTAATCTAGGTCATATTTCAAGTTGTAATCTCTATATACCTCCTTACCCTTCTGTAACTAAAGCTTTAAACTTTGATGTTGTAAATATTGGTTGTACATAGAGGCTTTTGACTCTAACGTTATATGTTTCTTTTCCAATAGGAAAAGAAGAAGATTATTAGTAGTGTTCGAAAACACAGTCTACACAGTCGATTAATCGGTGTGTAATCGGTAATCGGTAAGAAACTACATAGATTAAGGCCTGAACGGCCCTCTACACAGTGAACTGTGTAGAGACCGATTAATCGGCCGATTCACCGATTAATCGGTGTGTTACATTGCCTACACAGCCAGATATTTTTTTTAATGAGAAATCAAAATTTAAAAATAACAACCCAAAACCCAATTTTATTTTTTCAAGGAAGATTTGGCATGGAGTGATTTTCTTATTTGAAATGCATTCTCTTATATTTATTATTTTAATATTAAACTATGTGTTCAATTTTGATCACTTTCCTAACATTTTTTTTTACTTAATCATTTTACCTTCTCCAATGATGGAGTTTTAAATTTTAAAGTTAAAATTGTCTAAAAGTTATATATAGCTAGACTATATATAACTTGTGAGATAGTAAAAAAATTACTTAAAAATTAAATTAGACTAAATTGAACGTTAAAACAATAAAAACTGAAAGATGGAGAATATATATAACTTCAAGTCATTTTCTCTCCCCACTTTTGATAAATATAATTTCAAAATTTAACTCAAAGTTACATTTAACTTTGCTTTAGGGTACCCGTTGGAGTGATATTTTACGTAAAAAAAGTTAAAATTTGACTTTATTTGTGAAATAGGGTATCGTTGGAGATGCTAATGATATTTTAGATATTTTTTAATATATTACTAATTATAATAGTATTTAATAGATAAAAAAAATACCGATTCCGATTAATTCCGATTAATCACCGAATAATCGGTTACACATTAATCAGTACCATAACGATTCGTGTCCGATTATCGTTTTTTTAACACTGATTATTAGCTATATCTTCCAATGTAAACTATCAATCTTCAATATTCACTATTACAATGAGTGATTCTCACAACGCCATTGTTCTAAATATGCATTGTTTATCAAATAAAATCTTCTTACATAGAGGTGCTATGTATTTAAGATGGTTTAATGATATTTATGAAACCTTGAAGGAAAAACCCAGAAAATATATATCATTAGCCAAAAGCAAACACTTAGAACCGACATAATGAGTCAAAGTTAAGTTACATAAGTCTGGGGTACAACACACACAATCCAAATTCAACATTGTCTTGAACTATTATTTGTAATACTAACTAACTGAAACAAATTCGATCGGTCATCCATCTTCCGAGGGCAACAGGCGAAGATTCACGCCAATCTCCTTTTGAAGGGCAATCCTCAGAAAAGTGTTTACAAAACTTGCCACAATGTATACAAACCTGCACAACAGCAACATACGCACTGCGGCCACAACGTTTATACCCACACCCACAATACTCACAAGCTCTTCTATATCCCTTCCATACAGGTATCTCATCACGCAAATGCTGGCCTTTGCAATCAATTAAACCGCCCTCAATGTGTTCCATAACATGGCTTTGCAAATGATCAAAATCATCAGAATCCTCACGAAGACTATGTGGATCCTCCCTCACGAATAGTGAGCGCTCACAGACGTTGCAATACACTACAAAGCAGTATAGAGGCTTCCCAGTAGGAACAAACACTGGTGATGGTTGCAAAAAAGTTATATAAATATATAAAGAAACAAATAAATTAATTAATAAATAACCAAGATGATCCAAAAACATGGCAATCACATAAGATTGATAAGAAACAAGAATAAAATTAAATCCTTGGACAAAGATATGTAAAGAGCAGACTTGGCAATTCATCATACATACGTGCCCCTAAAAAACCTAACAGAAATCATCCAAATTGAAAATAACAAGAGAATCCAAATTACACCAAAAACAGTTGTAGAATATCAATTTCACAATTTTCTTTTACTCTCGTGAGAAATTTAATATGTAAAATTCAAGAGGGTCTCGATTAATCCAAACCGTAAAACATGGTAACATTTGGGAAATATGCTATTAAGAGTATTGAAATCGAAATGAATTAAAAATCAAATATCGAGAGAGTATACCATTATAGGGGCCTGTGTGACACCCCTCATTTGATTCGATGGTTATTGGCTCAGATTGTACATCTTCTGGAGTTGTCCCTTTGAGAGTGAGACATCTGATGATGATCGTTTTTTCTGATCCGATGATGATCGTTGTTTCTGACGAGGTGGTTCCTCCTTTGAAAGTGAGAGATCTGCTTATCGATTTCTGCCAGATCCACCGATTTCGCTGCTAGAAATTTCAATCTGATTCATCCTATTCAACTTCTTCTCCAGCTGCGCAGGTTGTTGATATTCTTATCCCGTGGTCCTGTGGTTTCGTTCTCAAAGAAGAGAGAATAAAAATATGGGCCTAAAAGACTCGAGCCCAAGCTGAAACTTAAGCCCACATCTGTTTCTTTTTCTTTCTTTTTTCAGAAAGGAGTTTAAATAGAATATTTTTCTTTTTATTTTTAAAATAGCCCCGCCACTTTGCTTGGTTCACAGAATTGAAGAGAAAAGAAACTATGATAAATACCACAAGAAAATTCAAAAATTTCCTATGAAGTTGCACAAGATGAATCAAATTAGAGCTATCAAAGATAAAAACGCTTCGAATAATTATATTAATTGTTTTTAAGTTTTTTTTTTATGGAAGCAATCAATATCATTACTAATACTCAGGGATTATAATCATGTTGGCGTACATCAAGTAGAAAAACAAGGGGACTAATAAACATGGGTTTTAGGTGATGCCATTCTAAGTGCCCATTTTGCAAGATTGTGCGTAACTTTATTTCCTTCTCTTCCCAAGTGCTTAAAAGAGGCATTCAGAACTTGAGCCAGAACTTCCATAAAATCAATCAAGGAGCACCTGTGATGTATCGAGGACGTGTCCAAATCCTCCATGGCATTCACCACGATTTGAGAATCGGGTTGCAACAGTGCTGGTGCAAGAGAAAATTGCCTCACCAAGTTCATTGCTTCCAACTGTTTTTATAAGTTTTAAACAAGAGCCCTGTTTTGTCTCAAAAGTTAGAAAACTAGTTGAAACTGGTTTCCTTTTTTCACTAAGATATTTGCTAGTGGGAGTAATGGCAAAAGAAATGTATATCTATTTCCAAAATAATAATAGAGATCCTTGACAATATGTTTTACATGAGATCTTTTAAACTTCAGTGGAGCTTGAAGGATATGGAGTTCAATTAGGTCGACGATATATTTTTTTGACGACAACATAGAAACGGAGTGTTTTAGATATTTTCCATGTTCATGATGATGATAGGATCAGAAATATAGAAAATAGAACTGAAGAGTACGTAAAGATAACAAAATAAAGTACTCTATCCAATGTTCATTCAGATTGAGACACTCTCTTTGTAGTTTGGAAGCCTCGTAATTGCCCAATACACCCTAGGCCCATAAAATAGCAAATAACTCACAGTAGCCGCCCACCTAAGTGAGACAAACCCATTAATCAAATGACCCAATCACTTCTTGATCCCTAATGCATCTTATCCTACTATCCAGTTAGCTACTTGGCTTCTATAGGCTAGTTAGCTACAAAAAGGATATTTGGCAATTGAGATGAAACATGAGATGTGTTGATCCAATTAGGAATATTCTAATAGAGATCCTTGAGCAATAGGTTACATTTAAATTTACATGGGTTTTTTTTTAAAAACTTTGGTGTAGCTTGATGGAGTTCAATTAGGCCAATGACACATGTTTTTGACGACAACAAAAAGCCGAGTGTTTTTTATCTTTTATCTTTTTTATGTTCATGATTTCTTTTTTTTTTTTTTTTTTAAATCTTTTTCATGTTCATAATGATAGATCAGAAATATAGAAAATATAAATTAACTAGTCTATACAGGTCGATGAAATTAAGTTATATTACAGTTGTCTGATAAACAAAGTTGCTAGACCATCACATCCGTAGCTACATGGACCATTGTTAAGAGAATTACAATGATGAATTATAGACTAGCTCATAAGAGTATGAAGTGTCTTCCACCCGCAAGTGCACAATGCCAAGTTATAGTATTTATAAGAAGTCGAGTGTTGAACCCACGATGATTGACCATTATAACTCCTTACCTTGACTCTATTAGGCACTCAAATTACAGATTAACTAGACACTAAACTCGACACTAAAATTAAAATGAAATGTGGAGATGTATCTCACACTACTAAGTTCTTTGGAGACCTAGCATTTTGAGGAGTGATTTAGACTACGGTGAGTGATTATCCGAAAGTTGATTGATTGATTATACTAAAGCAAGGAAACTAAATATCAACGAATTCACAATAAAGAAGAATGGTTGACTAGGAAAATCTCCGCTAATCATGTGATGCTCAAACAATGTCTCATTTTATGAAGGTGGATTATTAAAATCCATTGCACACAAGTTGAGGTCCAAATCGTGACCTTTTGAGTCACGTTTGGTTTTGAACCCAAGTTCCTAAGTCATTATGGAGTCTAGATGACTTGAGCCCAACCTTAAAGTATTTAGTGAGCCGGGATCAGAACCTAAGCCATTTCGGGCTTACATCTGGACCGTATGTCACGTGAGTCAAATCAACAAGCATACCATATGATAATTGTGGAAGGTTTCCCTTCCCGAACCTCTTTTGGAGGACCCAAGAGAAAGTCTAAGTGAATATACTAATCCGCACATTTTGAGTTACGAATCGAAAGACCCAACTAGTAGCCACAATAACCCCTCGATTCAATGTGTGCTTAACTAAAGACCCTCGAGTCTACTGAGACTCAAGAATGCTCTAGTCCTTGCTTAGTGCTGAGGAAACCAAACCTCAAGGTAAACCCTCTCGGAATAGACTATAATCATGTTTACATGCTCCTCTAGCCTTAAGTGAGTAGCTAATTCAAATAAGGTCCAATTTTTAGTCTCTTCATACATATATTAACTTAGCTAAGGTCAAAACATGCATAGGTGAAACCAATCATGAAACTCAAGCATATAAACATCCACAAACACAGAGTAGCTTATTCACAAACACACTTTCACAAAACATACACTAAAACATAAACCATACATAAAATCAAGACATCATTTGTTCACATCGCATGGCTAGGGTTCAAACCCTAGCCTCCCAAATGGGACTACTCACTACACATGATTAAAATCAGGTTTAAATACATCAATAGAGTAAATAGGATGAAGAAATAATAAAGCAAGTTAAGCTTCTTCAAGTCTACCCTTGTGTTTCTAACTTTACCTTCTTTGTTCCAAAATGTCTTCAAGCTTGTAGAGGAGGAAAGGGAAACCTTAAGGACTTAAATTAGCCAAGGGAAAGAAGGATTGCTTCCCACTTCTTCAAGCTCTAGAGAGTCACCCAAACCTTAAGAGACAAGGATGAGAGGAGGAAGTGATAGATAGTAGTGAGGGAGAGTGGAAGATGTTTGACCAAGGCTTGAAAGACTAGGTCTTTTGGATTTGTAGAGGGTTGGAAGGGAAGATGAGAGGAAGAGTAATCTAGCTTCTCTCTAGAGAATCAACTAAGAACCCTAGAGAGAAGCTACATAGAAAACTAGAGAGAAAAACTCAAAACTAGAAAAATTTTGTACAATGAAGTGTGTTGTGTGTGACAGAGAGTGGAGCTAGGAAAGAGCTCAATCCCTCATTTCTTAGTATAACAAGAAAACATAATAAAAATAATATTTTATTAATAAAAGTCAAGCAATAACCATGTAGTTTGGAACATAATTATGGACCTAACAACCATATTATCCCATCCTTTCAAAAGTCAAAGTAAGAATAATAGTCCAAACACTTTGAGATATTTCCACTTGACTTTAGGGTTAATTGAATTCATAACTTCTTCGTACATTAAAAACAAAAGGGTCGGTTTTACATCAAGATTCATCTATATACGTATGTTTGATTCAACTTCATCCTCTCGCTACCAGCTCCATTTCCAGCTGTAGAATCACTAACAAAGAAGCAGCAGCAAGTAGGAAGCTGTATATTATACAAGGCCATGCCAGTATCTATGTGCCACCGCAAAAGGCCACACAATAAAGGTTAAGGAACTCTCCCTAGTTGTTGCTACTGCACTCCTCCACTAGCCGATATGGTGGAACAATCTGGCTTTTTCTCAGGACAGAAAAGGAAGACATAGAATGTTCCAGTTCGTCGACTCTTTTTAGTAACCACACGGTTTCTCATCATCTTCTCCCATATATATATATATATATATATATATATATATATACAGAGCTCTTCGGTTGCGGACGTCCGCACCGGAGAGTTTCGTGCGGATTCTGGCTTTTCGCCGGTGTCCCGGTCACCGAATCCGATCTCCACCGTTCAGATTATAGGTATGCGTGTGTAGATTAACCCTGTAAAATTTCATCCAAATCGGCGATCGTTTGATACATCAAAATCATGATTTACCAACCGGAATACGAACGGTTCCGGTTTACTAATTTCTGTCCGTTCGTGTAAATCGCGATTTTGAGATATCAAACAATCACCGAATTGGATGAAATTTTACAGGATTAATCTACGCACGCATACCTATAATCTAAACGGTGAAGATCGGATTCGGTGACCGGGACGCCGGCGAAAAGCCGGAATCCGCACGAAACTCTCCGGTGCGGACGTCCGCAACCGAAAAGCCCCGTATATATATATATATATATATATATAATAACCTGTCTCTTTGAGTTTTGCCATTTCCATATTAGCTTAATGGGTCTCATTCCATGCCCTCTGCCGTGCCGCACTTACAGTACAGAATCTGAGACATCCACCAGCTTTAGTCATCACCTAGTCTCGGAATCATCGACCTCCTCACTATGCTCTCAACCAAGTCTCGCCTCTGTTCCTTCACTATCACAACAAGTACTGCTACAACAAGCCCCAACTACCCACCACAGCTGCATCGCCACATTCAAATCCGACTCCTATGTATGTTCCCTAGTCCTTTCAGGAAACCTCCTCTGCTGCGGCTCATCCGACAGCGGCATCACCTGCCGAGACATCTCATCGAAAAGTGTCAAGAATTAGCAAACACCAACAGCACTGTCAAGTCAATGGTGATCGTGGGTGACAAACTCTTCACCGCTCACCAAGACCATAAAATCCGAGTCTGGAAACTCGAAACTACTAAAGTACTCAACTTGATAGCGACGCTGCCGCTACTCAAGGACAGATTCTCGAGCCTATTCTTCCCCAACCGCCAAGTCCAAGTCCGGCGGCACAAGAAGTCGACGTGGGTGCAACACGTGGACGCCATCTCGGCTCTGGCTGTGTCGAACGACAAGTCACTTCTCTACTCTGCTTCGTGGGACAGAACTTTCAAGATATGGCGAACCTCCGACTTTAAATGCTTGGAATCTGTCGGAAATGCCCACGATGACGCCATCAACGCGATCGCGGTGAGCGATGACGGGTTTGTTTACACGGGCTCGGCGGACAGGAAGATCAAAGTGTGGAAGAAGAGCATTGGAGAGAAACATCACGCGGTTGTTGCGGAGCTCGAGAAGCACAAGAGTGCCGTCAACGCTTTGGCTTTTTGTAGCGACGGGAAAGTGTTGTACTCCGGCGCGTGTGATCGGTCGATATTGGTGTGGGAGAGAGATCACGGTGACGGTGATGGAGGAGGAATGGCGGTGGTGGGTGCGTCGCTTAGAGGACATAGTAAGGCGATACTGTGTTTGGCGGTGGTGGGGGATTTGGTGTGCAGTGGATCGGCGGATGGGAGTGTTAGGATTTGGAGGAGAGGAGGGGTTAGTGATGATGATGATCGAAAGAGTAGTTATTCGTGTTTGGCTGTGTTGGAAGCTCATAAGCGGCCGGTGAAGTGTTTGACGGCGGCAGTGGATTTTGATAGTGATGGTAGAAGTGATTGTGTTAAGACTTACCTAGTGTTTAGTGGTAGTTTGGATTGTGACATTAAGGTGTGGCAAATACAGGTTCCTGTTGTTGGTTCAGTTTAATATATAGTAAACTCTTTATCACTGATGATAGACGAGATTGCCCTACATTTTTTCCTTTTGAAAGAGACACACATTGTTAGAGAGAGTCTGCAAAATAGATGTCTTCCCTTTTATGGCAAGATATCTTTAACTTAAAACAAGGAGTTTAAATTTCCCACCCCTACTAAACGACGCAAACGCTTGACCACTAGGTTCTTAAAATTTAGCCGAACTTGATCCCAGTTTGACACAACTAATAAAGCAGCATCTGTAGCTTAACTTAAGTTTTAACCTGCTTAAAGTGTTTGACAAACTAAATCAGTTGTAACTTATTTCGAAAATTTCACATAAAAGCTATAAGTTATGCACAACAGCTTATAAAAGCCCATATACAGTTTTTATAAGTTATAAATTATAGCTGATTATTTTTACAATAGTTTATAAAAGTGATAATATGCGATTTTTATAAGTTATAAATTATACATAATTATTTTTACGGTACAACTCTCCAAAATTGAGCCGTCACCCAAAGTAAAATTCTTATAGGGCCTCGTTCGGCCCAAGAGTTTGAGTTGTTTGGGTCATTCAATCACCTGACCTCTCTGAGTGAGTTTCAATTCAACGAGTGGTTTGACTTTTTTCATCTTGAGTTCTTCACTGTAAGTAATTTAGGGCTTAGCTCATCCTTTGTCACCCACAACAACAAACTACACGACCATATATTACTTTAACCCAACATTAACTCCCACTGTACCGAAAATCCCTATACTTGTCGCAGGATGAGACATTGAGACCCCATAACCATGAAGGAAAATCACATGACAAGCAGGATTGGGATGAATTGTTCCTTAACAAGATTGACTAGTCATGGAAATTACAGTACTGCAGGTGTTGTGCTAAATATACATTAGATGGTGAATACATAAGGGCATGAGTGTGGAACCCAACATGGGTCTCTTTGTACTCTATGGCTCCTCCAAATTCATGAAAAGAAATACATTTGATACCGAAGATTAGGAGTTTTCTTGTTGCCCCAGAAAATGGAATCATAATCAAGACAGAGGGCAAAGTAAATGAATTGACATGATGATCACCTTGTTCTAGCTTATATAACAATTTTCAAATTGTAGCTTGAGCAAAGTTATCGATCGTTCAAAAGGAAAAGTTACCACTGTATTACTGAAGTGGTCTGGTCGATCAGTCGATCTTCGCTTTTTTGCTGATCAGAAGCACTACACTGCTAGCTAGCTCGGCAGTGAAATTACTTATGATAGTGTGGACTCAATTAATCTGCAGGAAGCTAGCTAGATAGTGAAAGAAATTAAGAAAGTGGAAAAGATAAAGTCCATGTAAAAGTTGTGGCTTTATCTTGCATACTAGCTTAGGTCAGGCATAGTTTAATTACATCTAGATTAATCTAGATTGAGTCCAAAGAGGTGAAATTCTCATTCCTTTGATGTTAGTTTTATCTTTCATCGATCTGCACCAGAAGTGATACATGACAGCCAAGACAAAGTGAATTTGTCATTGCATGCATCAATTTCACGAGACATTATGATTTTTGCGTCCTTGGCATTTACTTATCTTCAGCTTCCTAAGTTCATATCCATCATCATTTTGTAGTTTTAATCGAAATGCAACCTCCGTCGACATATCATCATTGTCGTGTCTAATCGAAAGCCATTAATTCTCAAGCCTAAACGTATTTCAAAGATGGTTGAGCTAAAGAATGGAGGAAAAAAAGGGATCTCGAGGAAGTTGTTTTTTCTTTTCTCTATATATAAGGACTTATGACGTCTATAATTTGTAGATACAATATTTCAAAGAATTCATACGTTCCATACTTCTATTTCTATAACCATTATATATTTTTTAATCAAGGAGTTTGTTACATAAAATCAATAATGAAATTACATTATACATGGATTCACTTTAATTGGCCCGATCGAGGGAACACCAACGTTCCTAAAAAATTTATGCGTCCTAACAAAATT
The DNA here is from genome assembly GCA_946800695.1 of Geum urbanum. Classification (NCBI taxonomy): domain Eukaryota; kingdom Viridiplantae; phylum Streptophyta; class Magnoliopsida; order Rosales; family Rosaceae; genus Geum; species Geum urbanum. Next base: position 48,192,865 of record OX327012.1, on the reverse strand, counting down.
AGGCCAAAATGTAACCTCTGGTAGGAAACTCACAGTAACCATGTGACCAGATGAGAATCATGTCGAGCCAGACAAGAACCACTAAGCCTAGACATGCAAGAATAGCCACTTGACGTATTAGTCTCTTGCCGGAGCGGGCACAAGACCAACATGCCCCAACAAAGAGGCTAACACGTACAAACCTAGCTAAGAAACCTCCCAGATCCTAAATCCAGATCCAAAGTGGATCCGAGCCAAGAACCCGGGCCTAAACTCGAACCAAGACCCACAAGTCAACAAGCTCTACCATCACAGAACTCCATAATCACTGTCACCAGCAAACCTCAATTGCCGCCATAGAGAACTGGGCCCAACCACTAGAGGATCGGAGACCCCCAACAACCTCCCTATCAACTTGATCAAAAAGGAGTGGACAACAAGAAAACCAAACCGATCGCGTCCCAAACTGACCAGAGACAAGTAACTGGTGGAGCACCCAACGCACAAAATCATAGACTAGTTTCAGCCGAGCTCGACTCGGCCTCGCCCTAGCCACCACCTTCGCCGACCTCAGACGCACCACCATCTCAAATCCAATGATGAATGGAGAACCACCTCTCAAAGATACCATATTCTAAACTAATATATACCATTGTAATAATCAATTATAGGGGTTATCGAACACAAAGAATTGGTGAAATTAAATCCCAGTACTAAACTACAATGCTAACAGACTCGACTACAGTACAATAATGACACTACGACCCTACTCTAGACAGACTCAAATGACACGAAATTTTGACACAATGACTACCAAACAAAATTTTAGGATATTCATAGTTAATTTGAGTACCGAAATAAATCGGCTAAGCTACAGCTAATGCAGAAAATAAATACTGAAAGTAAATCTGCTAATGAATGCAAGGTGATTTATTATATGATGAATGCGTTAAGAGGAATGCAATCCACCACCATCATTCCATCTATCTAACATATACTTAATCTAATACACATATCCAATAAATAAAAGTTATCAGGAATGGCAGATCGTTACAACCACATCCTATTACCTAATCCTTATGCCTATGTGAGTTTGTCATGGACCTCCCCCACATCTATCCCTCTATTGAACTCATAGTCACGGACCCCAATGTTTATAAAGAAGAAAGTATTAAGATCTAGAAAAAGTTTGAGAAGCTACAAGGGTTCACAGGTACACTATATGTGTGTCCTGCTAGACCTAGGATTTCAATCTCCTAACAAAATAATCTATCCAGGGTGTCACTATAGAGAATCTGGTGGAAGAAATTATTTTCAGTCGCCCGTATCTCATAACAATAAAATCCTAGCATGCATACTAAGTTGGTCACCAAAGCACACATACAAGAAATCATCAACATACCACATAGAGAAAGAAACCTTATTCAAATTGAATATGCGAAACTAGATTAAAGTGTATGAATTAGAAAGACTTCATGTGCAGGGCTTCAAGCAGCCCATTAACACAATGTTTAGCTACTAAAAGTCATAATAAAATAATCAAGACAAATCATAGATTTTACAGATTAAGATTGGATGAAGAACATAAACTGTTGTCCAGTTTTGATGGATCGAAGCTCGGGCTTCGATGGATCAAAAACTGCACTCTGACTCTTTCGCGGCTGCTTCACTTCCTTGCTCGAGTTTCTCTCTAAAGTTCTTGATTAGCCTTCCAAAAAATCCTAAAATAGGTTTATATAGTTTCCCAATGGATCTCCTAAAGTACACAATGGAATAGACTTCTTTAATTGAACAAAACTACTTAAATCTATATTGAGCTAGGAATCCTTCATTTGTTTCTTTTTCCTTTATTCCTCCACAAAACCTATAAAACAATAAATATTAATAAAATACTCAATTATATAACAATAAACTAAATATATGGAGTGAATTAAATACCGAATAAACTCATAAATATGTGACTATAAGCCAACACCTGAAACAGAACACCAACCTAGATCTCCGCAAAACGGGATGTCCGACACCAAAAGAGAAGTCGTTGGTGCAACGCCATCGAGGGACAACGAACATGCAACTTAACCAGAAGAATCAGCTGGAGAAAATGCCCTGCGACGGAGCCAAGGAAGCGCTGCCGACAAAACCCTAATAGGGTGCACGAGAACACTCTGACGCAGCGGAGTATATAGGTTATCAAGCGATTAACCTAAAAGGAACCAAGATAAACTGGAATCCACCAGAGTTTGAGAAAAGTTCTCGTTTTTGATTAATAAAATGAAAGATGCGTCTAGCAGCCACAAAGAGGCGCTTAAATACCGAAACAAAACCCTAGGGCGTTAACAAAGCGCCCACGGGCGAAATAAAAAATAAAAGCAAAAATAAATAAAATCCTAAAATGGTCCAAAAACACAAAAACACGTTTTTCGAGGCCGAAACGACCCCAGATAGAAAAACGGAGCATAGTACCCATGGAGCAAGGGGACCTGTTTTATTTCGTCGTTCCCTTTCCGGAAACGTATTATTCGCCCAAATCGGACACCATTTGCCAAACCTGTAGTTTACCGGTTTTACTTTTCTGACGAGCGAGCTATTCTTCAATCTTCAATGCCATCTGTTCTACATCACACTCACTCTCATCTCTATCTTTTTTTCTTCTTTTTTCTTAAAATGTCTTTTAACCATTATATTTAGTTTCATGGTCACTTCATATTATTCCCAAAAATTCAAATCACTAAAAACCCAGCTTCAGTGTTCAAAAATTACTAGCCAGTAGATTGTTTCCAGGGTAGTCAACTGATCGACTTCGGTTAAATTAAATTAAGTGAAAGAATTGACTTATGCCGCAGAGGAAAGGGTTAGGTTAATTAGAAGTTAGGACTTTCTGGGGAGAGAGAAAAGAGAGAAGGACAATATGATGGTAGCTTTTATCATGATAATTATAGATCTCCATGTGGAACCTAGCTCCAAGTAATTATAGATCAAATTTGAGACCTCTTGGGAATTTAGTTTCACTCCCTTCAACGCAAAAGAACACAAAACGCAGCTGCACCTTAATCATCATGCCCTCTAATTCCTTCCTCTATCTCTCATCATTATCCCCTCACTCTAGTTCTCACCACCACTACCAGTACTTCTCTTCTTTCTGCTTTTATCACCCACCATGTACTGCACCAAAACAACCTCTGCTCTTGAAGATCATCGGAACAAGAAGAAAGCGGAAGAAGAAAGATCGAAATAGGTTTGAGTAAGATATATGTGGATGACCTCGAGAGGAAGAAACCCTAGCTACCTTCCATATATCGATCAGTGATTCATATATAGATTCTGATGGATGAAAGGGTCAGTTTTTGGTGCTTGTTTCTTAGTTCTCTTCGATCTCTTGGGGAATTGAAGCGTTTTGGTCCGATTGTTTATTTGCTAGATCAAGCAAATCTAGCTTGGCAAGTTCGAGAGCTTCGTCCATGGATATGCATGAACGAGCTGGTCTCCTGAATAAGCCTGCATCTTCTACGAATAGCTATTATATATATAGCTGTAAGACTTTGAGCAGCCATACTACTAGATATATATGTTTGTCTTAATTTGTTTGTTGAGTGATCGAGTCTAGCTATATGCATATGTTTATATACATATGTTATTCTCGCTGTGTGCTGGTGATATATATAGTACTGTTGGATCCTCTATTACTCTTTCGCTCTCCAGAAGTCCAGATCTAGCTTAATTACTTTCTCTTTGTTCTGGAGTCGTAGCTAGTGGAATACGCGTACATGTATATCCATCGTTGCTCTCTATTTGTGGTTATCTCAATTCTCTATATATGATCGATCAGTCTTTCGACGGCGAATATATGTGGTTCCCTATTGAAGGTAACAAATTGTAAATATATAGGTGAAATACTTCCCTAGCTATCTTCAGCTAGTCGAGAGTTGATTTCGTGTTTCACCTGCAGCATACTTGTATATCTTCAGTGTTGAAATCCATATATATATAGATATTCCAATTCCGTGCCGTGATGATGTGCGGGAACACCTGCACACAGATCGACCAATCTAGCTATCTAACTCTCCGGCGGTCTGGTCCGGTTATTCAGAGAATTAGGGTTTGGTGCCTTTTGGAGTTTATATAGGTTTCTCCGTGGATTATTCAAGTAAGACTAGCTGACCTAAATTAATCATACTGTCATGATCGAGGATATTTTTACTGATCGATCGAGATCGATCATATCAGTAAATTTTCAAACTGCAGTAGATAAACGTACTTGAATTGGCTAGCTTCTTGGTGAAACGTAAGTTGCCGGCCTGATTACTTTCTTTTGCTGCATTCATGAACAGAGAACATGAATTACAGAAACTAGCCCGATCAAGGTACTTACATTTAGGAAAATGACAGTAATTGATCGACGTCCGGCGTCATAGATCGATTAGAGGATTTAGATCAGCTTTGGTATCGAGCAGTCGAGCACGTACGATAGTAACAACTCGATCCCAAGTCCCCAATATGCATGTACACCATACTGATATGATGCAAGAGTTCAACTCTACTATTATACACATTCCCAACCAACGATCGATCATATATTGTGGACAAAATTTCTTGGATATTTCAGTCTCCTATGCATCTACAATTCAATGAATTCCTTATATATATATATATATATGTATCGATCGTTAATTTGTTTAATTAACCCTTGTCAAAATGCTCCAACGTACACTTAGGCACTTACTGATCTTCATATTACCGTGAGCTACTCCAGCACATCAATCTTGACAAAGAGATCTGCTCAATATGAGCATATCTCCCTCATTGACAAAGTTGTTCATAGCTTGACTTATGTGTCTGTAACTTAATGTATCAGTAAACTCTCAACTATAATATTGGTAGGATAGTTATGGTAGAAGCTCTATATAAGACCAGATTGTAAACATGTAATGAGTGGTTCAATATACAGAAGCTTATTGCTATATTTGACATGGTATCGGAGCCATTTTGCTCTTGAGACCGATACCCACATACCCATATTCCGCTGCCAAAATGATGTAGAACAGATAGCGTTAAAAATTGAAGAGGAGATTGGTCGCAAAAAAGGCAAAACTGGTAAAATACAGGTCTGAAAAACGATGTCCGATCTGGGCGAATAATACATTTCTGGAAAGGGAACGAGAAAATAAATCAGGTCCCCATAGAGCTTGCTCATGGGGTTTATGCTCTGTATAGTGATCTGGGGTCGTTTAGGCCTCGAAAAACGTGTTTAAGGATTTTGGGACCTTTTTAGGATTTTATTTATTTTAGATTTTATTTTATTTTCGACTCATGGGCTTGAATAGGCCTTTTGTTAGCGCCCTAGGGTTTTATTTCAGTATTTAAGCGTCTCTTTATGGCTTCATATGGAGCAAATGAAGATAAAAGTGAAGCACAAAATGTCAGTGAGTGCTTTTGACGAAATTCAGGAGCAAATATGTAAGTTGCTTCCTGATGATCACAATCTTCCTAAATCTCATTATAAGGTTAGAAATATCCTGAGCAGCCTCGGCCTAAAGTACAGGATAATTGACGCATGTCCGAATGATTGTGTGCTATTTTACAAAGAGTATAAAGAGTTGGACTATTGTCCCGTATGTGGCCAGTGCAGATTCCAATTGAATAGGAAGAGTTCGAAAAAGAGAATTCCTGTGAAAGTTGTTCGATATTTTCCCTTGATTCCCAGATTGCAGCGCCTATACATGTCTCTACACACAGCAGAGGCGATGCGATGGTACGCAGAAAAGCGAATAGATGACGATGTCCTGCGACACGCCGCAGATGGGGAGGGTTTCAAACATTTCGACAGAGAATTTGGAGACTTTGCTTCAGAGGTTAGAAATGTTAGATTCGGCCTATCTATAGACGGATTCAATCCTTGGGGAAGTAATAGCTTCGCCGTCAGCACTTGGCCAGTTATTCTGATGCCGTACAACTTGCCTCCGTGGATGTGCATGAACAAGGAATTTAATTTTCTTACCGTACTAATTCCAGGTCCTAAATCTCCATCGAAGTGCTTAGATGTCTACCTCAGACCTTTGATCGACGAGCTGAAACTGTTGTGGGAAAATGGAGTCCCAACTTATGACAAATTCACTGACACGATGTTCACGATGAGGGCTGCCGTAATGTGGACGATCAGCGATTTTCCAGCTTATGGGATGTTGGCAGCCTGTAGGACAAAAGGATATAACGGATGTCCTATATGTTTGGACGACGTGAACTCTAGTTGGCACGCGGGGAAGGTGTGTTACTTGGGTCACCGTAGATGGCTTCCTCACGACCACCCGTGGCGACAGGATGAAGCTCATTTCGACGGTACGGTAGAGAACAATCCTAAACCCCGTAGTTGGTCGGGGGAAGAGATTTTAGAGAGGTTGAGCTATTTCGACTTTGGTGTGTTGAGCAATGACGCAGATGTAAAGAAATGCAATCCAATTCCTCCACATGATCTGAGCTATTGGGATCACAAGAGAATATTCTTTGAACTCCCTTACTGGTCGAAGTTGAAGCTGAGGAACAACTTGGACGTGATGCACATAGAAAAGAATGTGTGCGACAGCGTGGTGGGAACAATTCTCGGTATTAAGTTCAAGACTAAAGATACTCCCAAAGCGCGCAAAGATTTGGAATCAATGAATCTACGTCGTCCCTTGTGGTTGAGGAGGGATAGGAAAGGTGTGTACAACAAGATGCCAGATGCACCTTACACAGTGAAGCCGACGCTTAGACGTTCTGTATTTCACTGGTTTAAGGGCGTTCGTTATCCGGCTACGTATGCAGCTACTATAACTGGAGCAGTGGAAGAGGTGCAACACAAGTTTGTTGGTCTAAAGACACATGACTATCACATTATGCTGCAACGTCTTATTCCAGTGGTAATTCGACCATACTTGCCTCGGGACGTCGTAGAACCAATAGTGGCATTGTGCAGGTGGTGGCAGAGGTTATGCGCCAGAGAATTAAAGAAGTCAGATGTGGTGGAATTGCAACAACAAATTGTGCACATCATTTGCAAACTAGAGAGGATTTTCCCCCCTGCTTTCTTTGACATCATGATTCACCTAATGATCCACCTGCCCGAGCAGGTGCTGATTTCTGGTCCGGTCCAGTACACTTGGATATATCCTCAAGAAAGGTACGTACAACTAATTAATTAATTTGTTCCACTGGAGATTATATATATACTAGCCAGCTAGCTATATGTACTTATGTAATGTGTACGTTTGATTTTGTAGACAGCTTGGACAGTATAAGTCATTCGTCAAAAACAGGTCGGCCCCGGATGGCTCCATAGCAGAGACATACCTAATGCATGAGTGTGTTACTTACTGCAACAGGTACCTCAAAGATCCACCCCCTCCCACTACCTCCGATCGCAGTGCCCGCATCAATCTTTCTGTCGTCACCAATGTCGTCCGACCGTTTAGAGGAGTATTAAAGGAATCGTTAACACGGGAAGAACTTATTGAGGCACATTGGGTAGTGTTGCGAGACTGTGACGAAGTTGAGCCGTACATGTTGTCATACAGGTAGAGGCTTCAGGCGTTAAATCAAAACAAAAGTTCGGCGTGGATTGAGAAAATGGTTAAGAAGAAGTTTCCTGATTATTTCTTCCAATGGGTACGTACGTACGACTCGGTAATAATTATTTAAATACATATCGCTCATGTATGTAGAAAGTAAACCATTATATTAATTTGGCCTTTTTCGCAGATGATTGATCTGCAAAAATCTGATAACCACGGAGGGTGGTGGTCATGGCCAAAGCACTTGCTAGCAGGGAAGCCGGTTAAACACTATATTTATCCCGGATGTTTTGTGAACGGTGTAAAGTTCCATTCATTGGCCCGAGACGAAGGAAGAAGAACACAAAACAGTGGGGTAGCGGTTGGGAAAGACAATGATCTATATTACGGGGCTATTGTATACGTGGTTCAGCTATGTTATGGGAATGATGTCAACGTTTTCCTATTCAAGTGCAGATGGTTCAAACGTACAAAGGAAGACCTGGGACTATTATCAGTCGATACAAACTCGCACTGGTATGAGGATGAGCCTTTCGCTCTCGCCACCTTAGTTCGGCAGGTGTTCTATCTCGACGATCCGAAAGCCGGTGAAGGGTGGAAAATAGTGAACCATATCTCTCACCGAGGAATATGGAATACAGAGACAATTGAAGGGACACCGGCGACGACTGAAGATGCTGCTGAACCAGATTCTGGTGGTATTCCTGCCTATCAAGAGCCTAATATTTCTATGGTCCGCTCCGATATAATGGATCTGGTTCAAGATGGTGAACGGTTACCCATGCCTGATGGTTGTACAGATCTAACTGAAGATGAGATTATCGATGAGGTAGATGAAGAAGACGAGCAGGAAGAGGACGCGGACGAGGACTCAGGTTATTCGTCGGACGATGTTGAGTACGATGACGAGGATGAGCCGTCGACTAACGGGGATGAGGACGATGATGATTATGACGAAGAGTACGGTCATACGACGAGGGAGATTAATTGGTAATTAATTACTGTAATTATTGTAATATATATATGATCGATGCCGGTTTACGGTAAGAAATTAATCTGAATTATATATCCTGGCCAACGGAGAAATTAATAAATATTGGCGCCAAATCTCAATCTCATATAAAACGTACCCTAGCTAAATCCTTGACCCTAAATCTAGCTAGCAGTTCGATCGGATCGATCGATAAATTTTTTAATTATATTTTTGAATTAGAATATAATTAAACGGACACGTACGTACACAAATGACCGGGGACGACCTAAACCGTAATCCCTAAGGCCCTAACCCCTGAAATCGGGGTCTATGCACCTGGACGACGGAGAATGGTCATTATCCGTCGTCCAGGTACACACTAGGACCACGGTCATTCTCCGTCGTCCAAGTTCACAAACCCTAAACCCTAAACAGTAAGGCCCTAACCCCTGAATTCAGGGTCTATGCACCTGGACGACGGAGAACACTTATATCCGTCGTCCGGGTTCTCACCTGGACGACGGAGAACGCTCATTTCCGTCGTCCAGGTGAAGATATCAAAATTTTTTCTAAGACAACGACCCTATAGACCTTCTTCCAATGCATTTTCTTTTCCTCAAGACTTTAGAGTAAACAATTCTTGGTGTGTGAGCTTCGACGGTTCGAAAATCGGAGTTGCGAAATGCCTTGTATCCACGTTTCCGGTTTGTGAAATTATCGGTTTTGCGGTTGACTGTGCCGATCAAACCATTCCCGAACTTATTATTTTATGGTCATTTGAAGACAATTATATATTATGTTACGACGAACATATCCAACGGTTGTTTTGTCCAAATTCAATTTCGTTAATACTCTGCTGCAAATGAGCGTCTACTCATGAACACTTAAGTCGTAAAGATTAGTCGATACTTAACATGTTTCAATACGTAAAATTAATCGGCGGTTCAAATTTAACTGTTCATATATACGATGCGTTCATCGATATTGTACGACTATTTCACTCGAATGACAGATCGCTAAATTCCTAGCGAATTATTTTTAAAAATTTTTTTTTACGTAATTTGAACCTGGACGACGGAGACGGTCATTTTCCGTCATCTAGGTGTTCACCTGAACGACGGATAATGATCATCTCCGTCGTCCAGGTTCAAAAATCATGGCGGTTCAAATTTATTTTTGTTTATTTTTTTTCATGTAATTTTCACCTGGACGACGGAAACTTACCATCTCCGTCGTCCAAGTCCAAAATTATGGCGGTTCATTTTACCGCTTCCGTTTTTGGGACCGCTTGAATTTTCACTTAGACGACGGAGAATTCATTCTCCGTCGTCTAAGTCCAAAATCATGGCGGTTCAAAATGTCCCGCCGATTAATTACGCGCCGCTTGAAAATTTTTAAACCGCCACCTAGACGACGGAAAACACTGTTTCCGTCGTCCAGGTGCACTTAGACGACGGAGAATAGTGCTCCGTCGTCTAAGTGAAACTCTATAAATAGAGTACGGCTCATTTTCTTTTCCTCATCCCTTACAATTCTCTCCATCTCTCCTCTCCTCTCTCTCTCAATCTCATTCCGGCGATATTCTCCTCCGGCGACGACGCTCCGACGATACAACTCCGGCGTGGTTCGATTCCTCCTCTCCGACGACACAACTCAGGCGAAATTCCCGAAAACTCCGATTCGGTAAATTTCTATTTTTCCCTTATTTAAATAATTTTCATTTTATTAATTAATTAAATTCTAAATATAATAAGTTAGTAGAAATTAATTTAGTAATTAATTTTAAATATTTAATAAATGATTAATTGTTGTTATTTATTAATTAAATCATAATTATTGTTATTGTTTCCTAATTAAATGAATAATTGTAAATTTGTTGTTATTAAATAAATAAATAATTAATTATTGTTATTAATTAATTAAATAAATAATTATTGTTATTAATTAATTAAATGGTTAATTATTGCATGCTAAATGGAAAATAAATTATTGCATGTAATTACGTGTATTTTTTAGTAAATTAATTAGTAGTACGTGTTCGATTTAAATTTAGTACATAGGCTTGGTGTAATTAAGTCGCACTCTTTGGAATAGATGGCGCCTATTTTCCTTGCTTATCTCCTTAACCCCTCGTGATGTGTGGATTTCATCACCGCACACCATAACCTAAGTGAAGTTATGGACACGAGGTTGAGGGCGGAGTTTGCAAAGGACTTGAGGGAGTGTAAATTTTCGAAAAATTGGCCGAATGTCGGACATGGTGTCTAGAAACGGGTTATGACTGGTGACAGGATTTGGACTAAGAAAGACTTTTGTCAAAATTAGTCCTGCCTCTCGCGTTATCTCTATCCCTAACTGGCCATGTTTTTCGATTTAACCAAGGCTGATTAATTGAAAATTTACACTTTATCGCGCGGGTCGCACGTCCATTGAACGACCGAAAATGCCAAGTTAGTGTACTCTATTTAAATCTTAAAAGTACTTAATTAATTAGTGTAAATTTTTAAGTTGTAATTATTATGGTAAGTAGGTATTTTAACCCCGTACTCTTAGGTTTAAATGGCTCCGCCAAAGACGACATCCGGCAAGAAGAAAGCCCAACAAGAGGCAGAAGATGCCATGCTCCGCCGCTTGGCGGACCAAGTCGGTTGGGAATTACCACCGGAGGGCAACGACACTCTCAATCCGGACGGATCATCTGATCCGTCCGTAGCGCCCTCTGGGGAAATTCCCGCTCCCCCATTCATCTCGAGCGGTGATGACGTCGACCCCTTCCAATCTCCGACGCCTGGTACCCATTCAACGGGAAGTACTCAGGCGTCCTCGACCGCCGAATCAATCATGTACAGCACCCGCCGTAGGCAAAGGAGGGCCCCCACTGACCCGGAACCGAAAAGGACTCGGGGTCTCGTTAAAGGGGGAAAAGCGGTGCGTATTTGCAAGGCGACCGGTAAAAAGATCGACTTGCCGTATGACGAATTCACCGGTGGCCCTCCCACAGCTCAGCTAGCAAGTCTCTCGGCGCATGGGATAGGGTCAATCATCCGTAACCGGGTTCGTATCACTGCCCCTACTTGGAAGGAGGCGCCGGATCATGAGAAGGCGAAAGTCTTCAAAGATCTTTCGGTACGTAATACGTTCAATTTAGTTATTATATAATATTGTTAATCTCGGCCTAAAATTTCATAATATATACGATTATAATTTTCTATTTATTTTTCATAGGAAAAATTTGACGTGGATCCGACACCGGCTATGTTGAGGCATATCAATCAAACCCCCAACTCCATCTACAAAGATTGGAAGTACAGGCTCCATAAGTACTTCAAAGATGTCGGTCCCGTGCCTCCCCCGGTAGAGCTGCAAGGGGAGAGAGAAGATGAGTGGGAGTGGTTGTGTAACCACTTTGCCGATGAACAATTTAAGGTATTAATTTAATTTTTTTATTTCAATTAAGATAATTGAATTATTTAAATTGTAGTTATTCATTTTTTAATGATTTAATTATATTGTGTAACAGAAATTCTCCGGTGTCAACAAAGCCAACCGGGGGAAGAAGGAGAAACACCATACTACCGGCGCCAAGCAGTTCATTCAAATTGCCAAGGAACACAAGGATAAGGGTTCCAAACACCCTTTTATTGATGCAAGCGTAAGCGCGTACGTCACGCCAGGGCTCGATAATGAAGCGAGTCAATACGGGGTAAGTGATATATATATATATGTGTGCTTTTAATTATAGTAATTATTATTTAAATATGATTTCATTATAATAAATTAATTATAATTTTGTAGGCAAGGGCGATAGAGCGTGCGCATGAAGAGTTGGCCAACACTCAGCTTGCGTTCCCAGATGTGCCGCCGGAAGACCTGCCTCCTCTATCCTTAGAGAGCCAAATTGCAATCGCGGATGAGGTCTACGGTCGTAGAGCTGGCAAGGAGGTTAGGCACTTTGGGCCTAGGGTGGTACGAGATTTGTCGACGACCTCCGGCTCATCATCTACGGGAGGTTCGAGGCAGCGGAGAATGAGTCAGGCTGCGGCCGTCGAAGCAGCCATTCAAGAGGCTCGACTGGCACGAGAGGAGAATGAGTCAATGCGGCAAAGACTTGACCAACAACAAGCACAAATAGCCCAACTCATCGCCCTCATGGAACAAAATCGAGAAGTATGTCAACCTCCTCCGAACCCACACCCCGACGACAACGACCCGGCTGGAGGCGGAGGACTCGGCCCCGCATCTGCTCCTCCAGTGTATTAGCTAGCACGTAGTATATTATCTCGTTTCTTTCCGCATTCCGAACAATATTTTAATTTTTAATTTATAGGTTTTTTCGTATGTACAAATTAATTTACTTTGATTATTTAATAATTAAGTTATTAATTATAATATTCAAAATTTAGTTTATTTATTTAATTTTAGCATTTTTCATTATTTAAATTAAAATAATAATAAATTAAATTAATAATTTTTAATTTCAATTTATTTTTAAAAAAAAATTAAATATTCACTTGGACGACGGAGATTAAGTGTTCCGTCGTCCAGGTGCAGAACCCTAAACCTAACCCTAACCCCTAACCCCTAAACCCTGTCGTTCTCCGTGGCCTAGGTTTTCACCTGGACGACGGAAAATTAGTGTTTCCGTCGTCCAGGTGAACACCTGGGCCACAGATAAGCTACCATTATCCGTGGCCCATGTATGCACCTGGACGACGGAAACGCTAATTCTCCGTCGTCCAGGTGAAAACCTGGGCCACGGAGAAACGAGCAATGTCCGTGGCCCATGTGTTCACCTGGACGACGGAGATTAAGTGTTTCCGTCGTCCAGGTGCATACATGGGCCACGGATAATGTCCGTGGTCCAAGTTCACTTGGACGACGGATCACTAATACTCCGTCGTCCAGGTGCTTGGACGACAGCACTTGGAGCACGGACCTTGGACGACGGAGTTTCCGTCGTCCAAGTACTTAGACGACGGAAAACTGCACCTAGACGACGGAAATGGTCCGTGGTCTAGGTGCAATTTACTTGTAGTGCATTACACTATCTCAGAGGAAGTATGTGATTGACTTACTCATCGAGACCGGTTTGCTAACATGCAAATCTGCATATACACCGATGGAGCAAAATCACAAATGAGCAAAATATCCATACCAAGTGCCTACTAACAAAGAGAGATATCAAAGCATGGTAGGCAAGCTCATTTATGTCTCACATACTCAACTTGATATTGCATATGTTACAAGTGTTGTAAGTCTATTCATGCATGCACCAAGTGAAGATCACATGGACGCAGCACACAAAATTCTGAGGTATTTGAAGACTAATCCAAGTAGAGGGATCATGTTTTCCAAGAGATACCACACAGAGATAGCAGATACACGGATGCAGATTGGGCTGGTTCTATCACTAATACAAGGTCTACTTCAGGTTATTTTACTTTTGTGGGAGGTAACTTGGTTACATGGAGGAGTAAGAAGCAAAAAGTGGTTGCTAGATCCAGTGTCGAAGCTGAGTACAGATGAATGACTTATGGAGTATGCGAAATGATATGGCTACGCCATTTGATGAAGGACTTGGGATTCAAAACCAAGTATGCTATGAATTTTTATTGTGACAATAAAGCACCATTGATATAGCACACAATCCAGTTTAACATGATAGAACCAAACATGTTGAAGTTTATCAACATTTCATCAAGGAGAAGTTGGAGTCGGAAATCATCAACATGCCGCATATACATTCTGAAGATCAACTTGCATATATTCTGACCAAAGCCGTTTTTGGAGAAATGTTTCACAGCTCACTAAACAAGTTGGGTATGCGAGACATCTATTCCCCAACTTGAGGGGGAATGTTACCGTGAGCTACTCCAGCACATTAATCTTGACAAAGAGATTTGCTCAATATGAGCATACCTCTGTCATTGACAAAGTTGTTCATACCTTGACTTATGTGTCTGTAACTTAATGTATCAGTAAACTTCCAATTGTAATATTGGTAGGATAGTTATGGTAGAAGCTCTATAAAAAAACAGATTGTAAACATGTAACGAGTGGTTCAATATACAGAAGCTTATTGCTATATTTGACACTTCACATAGATTTTTATGACATATATCCTCAAATCCTTCCTTTGAGATTATTGGTGAGATACTTCTTTGGTTCAACCACATTTATAATTTGACAATTTCATTACGTTGTTATAGCGTTTGAAAATGCAAGACATATATACAAATTCCAAAGTTTTAACGTTCATGTGACATGACTCTATGAAGTCTATGCAACCAATGAACCACTTGGCCTGGTCATTGATATATAGATACTTGAAGCAGGCAATCTCATCATTTTTAGCAGTCTAGCAGCTGCAAGTAATATAGATATATATAAAAGATGTCTGATTTAGTTCAAAACTTGAATGTGCTGATCAAATGGCTAAACAATCTCCGATTGAGTTGAAATTTTACATGTCCGATCCTTGCATGAGTATCTAAAAGATGATTGACTTCAATGATCAAATTACGTTAATAATTTTGTGTAAAATACAGTTTCACACCAAAGTTTACGCTTTATGAAAAGTGTACTATATATATATTTTTGGAGCTTAGTTTATGTCTAGATAGACACAATTTCAATGTCAATAATTGAATTATAGTTTATATCAATTTGAGTAATTTAATAAAGGTTTTAATAAAACAATTCATACTCGATCAAATCATTTAGTAATTTAATCACGGTTTTAAACTTTTAACTTCTCATCGAGGGATTTTGTGCGTCAAAATACGTTCATGAGTATTGAAGCTTTGCTGTCTTTTTGGGCCTGCTCTCAAAAGGCTTTTGTTTTAATTTTTCGTTTTAAAAAACGGGTCAAAACAATTTGATTTGTTGCTCGCAATTCAGAGTGTCCAGCAATCGGACGTATGAAATTCGCCGATCAAACAACAATTAGGGACACTCTTCGTCGTCATTACGACACACAAACACCCAAAGCTTCAATTGCGGCGGTGAGGCGCCTCGTTTTCCGGTGAGCCCTAATTAGCTGATTGCGATTGCATAGGGTTTCCTATTCCGAACATGTCAGGGTCTTCTTCGAGGGGACAAGTCACCATAACTCTTGGGCGTGGCCAGGTATCTATTCAGCTATGTTAAGTTTCATCTTTTCTGCTTCTAAAAATTGTTACTCTTGATATTGTTGACAAATTTCACTGATGATGAAAGTAACAGCATTTACTGTTGAGAATTGTGTCGTTGAAAATTCGAGGTTTAGGCTTTCTTGGGTATGGTGGTGTTGTTGAAATTGCATTGAAAAATTTGTGGTAATTGTTTGATAGGTGGTGAAGAGGGCTGTTTCGGGTTCTATAGCTGAGCCTATGCCCACAGCTGGGACGAAACGGTCCGTTAGAGATAGGTTAGGGAGTAATGCAGATAGCTCGTATTCGAATGGAAGTGGAAGTTTACGCAACAGCAACAAACGGTGAGCTCTTGTTTTACTTGTAATGTGTGGAATTCTACTTTTGCTCTGAATGTTGTCGTCTTAAGCATTGGGAGATTGTACTGTTGATTGGTTTGAGTAGTGTGTTTATGCTCTGTATGACTGTTAGTAATGGAACTAAACAGTGAACACTGTATTGTTGAATTTATGATCTTTATGTTACCTTTCCTGCAGCCAGCGAGGAGATATTGGTATGTCAACTTTGAGCTCCAATGGTTATGATGGTAACAAGCATACTTTGGAGCAGTTCTATTGTTTCTGCATAACTATTTTTCTGTATTAGATTTCTGAAAATCCTTTATGACTTTAAAACATCAAGATGCGTGCATTGGTAAAGACGACCTCCGGTATAAGCTCATGAAAAAGAATGGAGGTAGACGAGCTCAAAGTGGTGACGATCAGGGACATGGAGACCTCCGTGAGAAACTGACAAAGACAGTTCAGCGGCCTCTTCCTAGCCTTAATTCACGGTCACGACAGGCCCCGCCTGAACCACAAGATAGTGGTTTCTTTGGTCGAGTTCCTTCTACAAGAAGTGCAGATGTTTTTCCTGGAGGTCCTGCTACAAGAAGTGTAGATGATATGTCTCATGTGGACTCATTGAGAAATTCTTACTCCCCATGGACGCTGGACCATATAAGAGGAAGATCCCCAGAGAGAGTTCAAGTTACCTATAGGCCTCTCTCGGCACCTGCGAATGTAGAAAAGTTGCAGATGAGGCCATCAAACAGGACATATGATGGCGTCAGACCTGTTCCATATATGTACACAGATACTAGAGATGCTACAAGGCCTGTGAGTACTGCACCTTTCATGTCAAATACCGCTTTGCCTCCTGGACCTGCAAAGCATATGGCACATGCCCCACCCCTTATGAACCAAGTTCCTCCATCAGTTAGCGCTGTACAGAAGCCTTCATATGTGGTACATGTCATTTACCTCTGATTTTTGCTCTTGTTTGATTGCTTAACTGCTTAGCTTATTGTGTATTGATGTTGTATTACTGAGCTGAAGGGTCTACAAATCAATTCTTTTAATCTAACATAAGTTTATGAGCTTCATTTACAATTCAGGAATATTGTAATAACTAGCTGATGAAGCATTATATTGATTTGAACTTTGAAGTCTGTGTGCATTATATTTTTTATTTTGACCAATTTGAGGTGGTGTTTGTAGGGTGATGAACAGCTGACTGTAGATGGCTTGCTGCAACACCTCGGATTGGGAAAATATGCCATTATATTCAAGGCGGAGGAAGTATGTTGCTTGCTATCTCTGTTTGTAGTATGTTAATATGTTTTTCCTAAGGCAGTGTTTAGAGTTTGGTTCCTAGTTTGTAACATCTTTTGCTACAAAATCTTATTGGTTTGTTGGGAATCGAAACTCATTGTTCACCACACTTCCAGTTGTGGCATGAGCTTCGTATCTCATGTATATAAGGCACACTACCCAATATGACATGATCTTATGACTGTATAAGAGCTCATTTGGTAATTGTATGATGCAACAAATTAATACATCCATTGTTTTCAGACTCACCTAGATGGTTAAATCAGAGTTTTGGTAGGTTAAATAAATAGTTATCAGTCGAGTAGAATATTTTTTATTCTGCTTATTAATAACATCTCTGATCTTGCACAGATTGATATGGCTGCATTAAAGCAAATGGGGGAGAATGACCTCAAAGAGTTGGGAATACCTATGGTATTCACAATTTCTTTTTGTTGACAGTTTTTTTTCTTCCTTTGCTCACTGATGAATCAAATGATGTGTTTTCTGAGATTTTGTTGAATCAATACTGAAGTGTGCTTATTTGAATTCCTGAGAAAATGTCTTATAAGATTGATATTATTATTGCAGGGACCTAGGAAAAAGCTTCTTCTTGCTCTGTTGCCTCGTCCCAAGCGGCCACTGGCCACAAATATACGTTAAGAGCCAGTATGTTTGCTAGCATCAGTTACTTTGCTATGATTGAAAGCTCTTTTTGCTTCCCCCCAAGCTGCGAGCGGCTTATGGCCCCCAGATAGACGTTGGAGGCCGATATGTTTTAGTTAGTTTATGATGCTTGAAAGCTCTATGTTAGAAGGTCTGTTACATGAAATGGTTCATGTTATGTACTAATCTGCTGCGATAATTTAGAAAGTGGAAAAAACTTCTTTTGTTATGCTAATTGATGGTAACAAGAAATTTTGCGACGTAAAATGTTTCATTTTCCTTCTCTTTTTGTTCTATTAAAACTGGAAATTGTCTTGACCGCTATTCATACATATGAATTGACGAAGAACTTGAACAGGAATTTGAATGCTGTTCTTGAAGTTTACTATTTTTCTCTTTTTGCTCTCTTTCAGTTTTGGGGCATTCATGAAACCTATGCCTATCAACGTGTAAGTGCTGGTTCTGAGAAATGAGTAGCCTAGAAATGAAGAAAAATAACTATAGTCAAAACATAAAAGTCAAGTGTGCACTACTCCCTGTTTGCCACCTAAAGCAATTGAGCTGATTTAAAATAGATATTTAACAAAGTGCATCCACTTATTGTTTTGATCATTCAAACTGCAAGACCTTAGTACGAAGTTTCTTAAATCCTATCATATACAGGAAATGGTGTGATACCTATCAACTTCAGCCTATATTTTACCAAGAGGATAAGCATTTTAAAACTTGTTTGAGGCATGTGTTATATTGTTTCATTCCACCATCTTTCACCTTGAAAGTGACTGGGCATCATGTTGGACCAAGTTTTTGTTGGTTGGTTTAAGTCCCATTGTTTTCACTCAACAGTGTTCAGTAACTCATCTTTGATCTTTCTTTTTTACCCAGTTTATTAGTTGCTCATTTCTATAATTGCGTGTAAACATTTAACTCATGATATTAACAATGTCGGATGGACGAATGATCAATTTTTCATTGTTTGAAAACACTATAGATTAAATTGGGTTGGCAAAACTTTAATTTGCAAGAACGCACAGATGGTTCTGTATTCCAAAGCTGCATACCAGAAACTTTGTGACAAGAATTTACGTCTCAGATACATAAAGGAACAGAAGTAAACATGGAAATCCAATCTCACAAGTGTGTATAGGATCCCCATATATGGGGACTCATATATGTACAAACACTACACCTCATTCAGCTTTTCTCAGTTCTGATCTGAACTAAACAGATCAACTAATTATACTCATGATGAAAGTGATGCCTCAGTCAACATTGGCTTTCTTCTTTGTGGCTCGTCTAATAATTGAGATTTGCTTGAAGATTAGTCCAGAAGGGAAGCAATCTCCAATACAAGGTAGAGTGGATGGGAAAAATTTATAGGGTTTAATTTGGATGGTAGGGACAACCATTTTATATATATGATATGGATACATAAAACAAACCCATTTTAGGATAAATGAAATGGAATTAGCTGAAATCAATCAATTAGCCAAACCAACCCACCACCACCTATACAGCATTAGCAGTAGCAGTAGCTAGCCACCATAATCCCAATATCTAAGTACCTTCCTCCTCATAATATTCCACATATTTAAGATAATGGAAATGCTCGATGACAGCATGCTTACTTGGAATTCTAGCACCAAATGAAAAGCAATTAAAAAAAACTGGGAATTTTGGGAGACTGGAAGTTACAAAAGCAATGGGAATTTGAGGATCATATCAGCACGAGAGAATTCTAATCTATTGGTGGGAAGAAAGTCCACCCACATTAGGAAGATCTACGCTAAAGACAATGGAGTAACAACACAATCTAACTAGTTTCTAAAGTGCGTAACCCAAAGTTAGAGAAAGATGGGTCCAACCAGAACAACTGTCCTTCCTCCTATATGCCTCACTTACTCATAGATTAATATTTACATGATGACTTGATTCACCTGAAAACATATGCTTTAGGGTATTTTAATATTGGCTTGTGCCTGCTCTATGAAGATATGCCCAGATCTCATCCAAGACTCTTGTTAGTATAAATGCTGACCCCATTTGCCCACTTCCTTTTCTTAATATATATATATATATATATCTTCCTTTGTTTAGCAACTAACCCTAATTAGTAATTACTATAATCAGTACGTATAACCAGTGCATCAAAATATTCACAATATTATGGAAATTTCGAGAAATATATCGATAATAAAGAACCTATAGTAGGCTAGCTAGATGATATATTGAAGGACATCATCAGATGCAGATATTCAGGTTCATGAAACATGAAGGGATAATCTCCAAGAAGTTTCATCAGGTGCTGAATAATCACATTTGCTACAGACTCAGAATTTGTAAAATAATTTAATTACATGATTGGGGTGTTTTGTAGTGGATGGGACTGGGCATCAACAGCTGTTAGATATTGAGTTAAATAAATTAATCTTTTGGGTAGATGGCAATGCATGAATCCACTGACTTATTGAGCGTTGGTAAAATTATCTAATTAAGATATGCATTTGAGTACAGTTATTTCATTGACTCTGTGTTATTTGCAGTTAATTAATCTACTACATGGTAACTTTAAGCATATATGGAGTACCAGTTTTTTAAACCCTCAACCTGCTCAAGTGGTGTATATATTCTAAAGTGCTTAATGTAAAGAGCTCTTTTGGCAATCCTCGTTAAGCATTATGCATGAAGACAGAACCAGTCTGAATGATGGAGAAGTTCTTGTTTGAAGTGTGTATCTAAATCTAACTATATCTACCACATTTAAAATTCACATTATAAAAGCAATATTGCATGAGACGGCTTCTCTGATCTGACTTTTTTTCTGCGTTTTTTTTTTTTCTTTATGCCCCATTCATGAACCTAAAAAATGAAACTAATAGAGATCCAATGCATTGCAGGAAACCAGAGAGGTTACTATAAAAGGAACACAAGCCAGCAAAGTACTAAACCATAGTTTCTTATACTACAATATACAGAGACACCAAAAATGGAAACTACATGGGAATGTGAAGATAGACATGGCCACTCTGCCGGCTCTTCCGTCGAACACGACCACAAGAAGCTCAGATTATTTGGAGTTGAGCTCGATCCATACAAAAACGCCGACGAGAATATCGTCGTCAAAGCCTCTACCGCAGAAGGAGATGAGAGCGTGAACTCTTCTTTCTACAGTACTTGGAGGGCATCAACAAGCAGCGGTGTCGAAAACGATCAGCAGCAACTCGATCGCAATAACAAGAAATTCGAGTGCCAGTATTGTTTCAAAGACTTTGCGAATTCACAAGCGCTAGGAGGGCATCAAAATGCGCATAAGAAAGAGAGGATGAAGAAGAAGAGGCTTCAGCTCCAAGCGAGAAGGGCCAGCATCAATTATTACCTCCAGCCTTTCCAGACTTCTTTTAGTAATCCACATGAACACCATCCTCATGGCTCCTCTGCTTCAGCTTCGTGGTTTTACGACCCGTCGTACGTGAATCCAGAACAGTTTACGCTCCATGAAGAATCCCAGATCAGCTTCAACCCGTGATCAAAATGGGATGAACAGCCAGGTGTCTAGTAATTGGTATAGTTTCCACGGAGAAGCTCATCAGAAGTTTCCTTTTTCCCAACAAGAAGTGGGAAATGATCAATCATCTAAGTTCACTTTGACACAAATAGATAGATCAGGAGAAAGTAGGCCTGTGATCTGCAAGCCTTCGGCTCTAGCTGCCACGACTACTCAAAGTTCATGTAAACCTCTGGATCTTCAGTTAGGGCTTGGCTTGTTGCCATCCAAGATACGAAGATCGTCTAGAAGTGAAGCTTAACTCATCATGCAGTCAATCTGACCCGACTGACTGATGGTCCAGTACGTGCTCGATCATCGCACAATTAGATAATGTTTTTCATCGTCCAACTATTGTTATAACTTATAAAAGTGAAGAAGAAGAAGAAAGTGAATCACATTTGTAGTTTCTAACATTCAAACACATATGCTCCAATTAACGTATACTTAATTAGCAGAGGCAGATGAATTACAAAGCTGATGGAACGTTTCAGAGATTAAGTAGTACATATATATGGTGATTACGTTGGTAACTAATAAGATTTCATGGGTTGGAATAAACTCTTAATTTGCTTAATTTTGAGTCAATTAATCATGCATGCATCCTCCTTTTTCCATCATCGATCTTCATATGGGGATCCTGTATGCAAAAATGAGTTTATTAGTTTATAGGAATTCCACGTATAATATAAGGGTAAATTACACATAAGATCATATAGATAAGATATATTCTACATAAGGTCACTCCATATTTTTATTCCAAATAATGTCACTTGTGTTTAACAAAAAAACCATCTCGTTCAATTTATTTACATTTAGTGCCATCATATTAAACTGCTCTCTCTCTTTGCCAGAACAAAATTTCTCCCAAAAATTCCCAAACCCAAAATCAGAGTTCCGTCCCAAAATCACAACTCCGCCGTCTCCGTCAATCGTAGCTTAGGTTTCTCTCCCTCTCTACTCTACTGTTTGTACCGCGATCGGGTTCGTCGTGATGGGATTCGTTGGATTCTTTGTCAAGCTCATCTTCATTCCCATCAACAACATCATCGTCAAATATGTTTAGGTATTTTCAATTATGATTCGCGTTTTCATTTGATTTGGATTTGCATGCATCATCTTCTGTCTTGTGATATGTTAGAATTTTTGAGATCCTAGATGATTAGATTAAGGCTTAGTAGTTTGTGACGGCCTGAAAATTGAATATATTTATAAGCTTTTGCATGTAGAATTAATTTAGGAGCAGTGGGCTTATAGTTGGATCATGTGTTGTTTATGACAGTGTATCGGAAATGGTTCTTTAAATTGAGTTGTCCAACATTATTGTTTCCTTGTGTTTCGTACGTTACGTACGTAGTAGTGTCTATAATAGTCTGTGGTAATACTTATGTTAGTCTGTAGTAGTATGTACAAATTGATATTCTTTAGTTTTTATGGAGCAGTATCTACAATAGTTTGGGGTAGTGTTTATGTTAGTCTGCAGTGTGCTCTGTAGTAGTATGTATTATCTGTAGTAATTTGTAGTGTTGTTTGTAGTAGTTTGTAGTGTTGTCTGTGAGTAATATGTAGTGTGTTCTGTAGTAGTATGTAGTGTGCTCTGTAGTAGTTTGTAGTGTATTTTGTAGTAGTTTGTAGTGTTGTCTGTGAGTAGTATGTAGTGTGTTATGTAGTAGTATGTAGTGTCCTTTGTAGTAGTTTGTAGTGTGTTCTGTAGTAGTTTGTAGTGTCCTATGTAGTAGTTTGTAGTGTGTGAGTATTTTGTAATGTGTTCTGTGAATAGTTTGTAGTGTATTCTATGAGTAGTTTGTAATTTGTCTGTGAGTAGTTTATAGTGTGTATATGAGTAGTTTGCAGTGTATTCTGTAGTAGTTTGTAGTGTGTCTGTGAGTAGTTTGTAATGTGTTCTGTGAGTAGTATGTAGTGTGTTATGTGGTAGTTTGTAGTGTGCTCTGTAGTAGTATGTAGTGTTATATGTGAGTAGTTTGTAGTGTGTTTTGTGAGTAGTTTGTAGTTTATCTGTGAGTAGTTTATAATGTATCTGTGAGTAGTTTGTAGTTTGTTCTGTAGTAGATTGTAGTGTGTCTGTGAGTAGTTTGAAGTGTGTTCTGTGAGTAGTATGTAGTGTATTTTCTAGTAGTATGTAGAATTGTTGTAAGTAGTATACAAAATTTATTTGATGGTCTATTACATTATTTTGCAGAAATGGCACAAATGGAAGACCCTAAGAAACCAAAAGTCCAAATAAGATCGACATTAAGAGGCTTTTGCAAAGTCATGAGTGACCTTCACAAAAAATTGTCTCCAAAGACAGTGAGGATTATGTAGAAAATACTATTTGGCAGTTTCATATGGTTGTTTGCACAAGGCTTAATGACATTTGATAATTCACACAAGAACAAAAAGAAGAACACTACAACAAAGGAGCCACTTTTTGATTACCAAGTTACAAGAAGAAGCAAAGCAAAGTCCAAGTAGTGATTATATGTTGTGTTAGCGTGTGATGTTACTGAACAATAGTACTTGCATTGTACCCTGGATATTGGTACTACTTAATGGATACAACAGTAGTGGTAGTAATACACTAGCACATTTGTGAAGTAGTACTTTTTGTTGTAGTGTGTTCTGTGAGTAGTTTGTAGTGTGACTGTGAGTAGTTTGCAGTGTGTTCTGTGAATAATATGTAGTGTTAGTAATACACTAAATTTTTGTGAAGTAGTATTTTTTGTTGTAGTGTTGTTTTTTAGTAGTTTGTAGTGTGACTATGAGTAGTTTGTAGTTTGTCTGTGAGTAGTTTGTAGTGTGTTCTGTAGTAATTTGTAATGTGACTGTGAGTAATTTTTTGTATAGTGAGTGTACTACTACGGTTGTTGGATAGTACTAATGTAGTTGGTTTTACACACAAAGCGTTGTCACATACAAAAACACACAATTGACCAACCCAAAATGGCAAAATCGAAGAACAACAAACTCGAATTAGTATGTTAAACCAATTGCATAAGGAAAAATTACGTTAAAGTAGTATGTATTATACAATGAAGAATCATATTGTATGTTTTCCACGTTATCACATAGAAAACACTGCAACAGTTTGTTGAAAGTACTACTGTAGTTTTCAGAATGTACTACTCTAATTTTTGGATAGTACTACTCTACTGGGACTTGATGCATTCTAATTACAACAGTTTGTTGAAAGTACTACTGTAGTTTTCAGAACGTACTACTTTAGTTTTTGTATAGTACTACTCTACTAGGACTTGATGCATTCTAATTACAACTGTTTGTTGAAAGTATTACTGTAGTTTTCAGAAAGTACTACTCTGCTGGGACTTGATAGAACATGATTGTATGGTCGTTGTAGGTGCACTTCACATACAAATCCAAATCCATGGCGACCAATCTGCAAATCAAACAAAAAATGCTTACAAAACAGAAGGTAAAAACAACATAAAAGAATCAAGAGTGAAGGCTCAGAAGGATCCACTGGTAGTTTTGTAATCACGAGGGAGTACCTCCCCTCATAAAATAGGTAGTTAATCAACATCACAGCCTCGAACCTTTTTTTTTCTAAGCGAAAACCAACACACAGTTTGTAGTAATTCAGAGAACAACAGCACCAACGAGATGAGAAGAAAGAAACGCAGATGCAGAGGCAGATATGCATGGCTTGAAGGCTTGGAGCTCGTTTATATATAGGTGAACAGAATCGAAGCCTTACCCAATCTTATCTCGCCGGAATCCTCCGACGATTCGCCAGAACTTCTTCTCACATGAGTTTTTTTTCCATTGGACTGTCCTCTCTCTCTCTCTCTCTCTCTCTCTCTCTCTCTCTCTCTCTCTCTCTCTCTCTCTCTCTCTCTCTCTCTCTCTCTCTCTCTCTACCACAACTCCCTCCTTCTTTCTCTAAAAGCTGCCGGTGGATCTACTCACAATCACATACACACTACAAACAACAACTCTCTCTTATAAGGGTAATTTTGGAAACTTAAAAAAGTAGAATGACCTTATGTGTGTAAAACTTATTAATTGACCTTAAGTTACACATAAGGCCTCTAACTGACCTTAGGTATAATTTCCTATATAATATTATCATACTTCAAATTTATTGACCTTTCGCATTTAACTTTTCTAAATTCTAACTTCAATTGTTAATTACTATGTTGATTGCTTGAATCGTTCAAAGCTAAATACTCTTAACAAACAAACAAACTCCACCGGTCTTCGAATTCTTATTAGTTAATTTGATAGGGTAGATTGTTGAAACGCAAAAGGTGTTTCTATATCATGGATATGACAAAAAGAAGGTGATTCTTGATTTGGTTTTGACCCTTTCCAACAGAGTCTCTAATACTCTAGAAGAGGATCCGAAGTTTAGGGGCATGCATGCAGTGAAAGGAAATGTGGCAGTTCTTACACATTAAAACTAGGTAGTTGATAGTTATCCAGTTATTAATTAATAAATGGATGTACATGTTAGTTAATCTTAAATGTAAGTGATTGTTTGAATAATCGATCTCTGTGATTAATTTACTAATCGAACAACTTGTTTGAACTATTCTTTGGCACCCAATATTAAGGGAGGTGGCTTTGTATCGTGACGAAGAAAAGGTTTTGATTCGATGGCATCTGTACGTAGCTAACATATTACCATTTTTTAAAAACAAGGATCGATATGGAGCTGGATTCAAGCTTACGGTATATAAATATATATGAAGCCTTACTCACCTATGGTTTCGGAACTTCAAAAAAGGGTTATCATGTACACTAATCTTGAACTTCTATTCAGATCATGAACATAAGCTACTTAACACATATGTTAGAGGGGCATGACCTTACCCCTGGACATATTACTCCTTAATTTACTTTTTGGCCTGTAAATCTTAATTAAAGTACTAGATAATTTCAGTTACGTACAATGAGAAAATCCAGCTAATTAATTTAGGTGGCTTGTGTATATGTGTTCATGCACATTGTATACGGAAACTTCCACACGTGCCGTATGACTCATATCCATTGTGATTCATCCACACGCAGTGTATAATCTATAGTATGAAGATGTATTTGTAATTAACTAGCTAGCTTGTAAGATAGATAATGCCTAATAGTTTATGAGTAATATATATAGCGTATGAAAAATAGTCATAACCTCGTGGGAGAAACCACGACGGTTGAAACTTATTATTTATGTTTTCTCTCTCATTTCCTTCAGATTTTTAAATAGAAATGGTGACCACATTTAACACAAATAATTGACCGAATTGTAGGAAAAAGAAGTTATGCGATTGTTAATTATTCGCATGGTTTAGGCACATCGTAGGAAAAAAGAATTTATGCAATTCCAAGGGAGCTGCTACAATTTCCTATGATTTTTGGTTGACTATTTGGTTAGAACCGGGTGACGTGGAGATTATTTCTTATATTTTGGTGATACATCTTTTCTATTGTTTCAATGATGTTCATTTGGACTATTGTTTTGATTATATCACAATTGCATGTTTTGGCGAGACACTCAATTGTTTCAGTTGGCGTGAAGACCTCTCTCATCAAATGGTGGATTTTCATCTTCAAATTGTAGCATTTATGGTTTCAAATTTTCTAGAAATATGTTTCATTGATGTAAAAGAACAATCAATTAACTTGCTACTGTATTCTTATGCTTTAGGCGTAACTACTACCCGTGTGAGGCTGAAATACGCTCCTTCTAAGGATGCCACACTAACGATCGTAATTGTTTCAAGTTATTTTTAATAAATTTCTTCTCTCTCAACTCTTCTCGGGGAGTAGACTTCAAAAAAAAAAAAACTTATGCAATTGTGAATCGTTAGTTATTCGCTTGGAATAATCGGGGTCTAACTTCTTTTCCTTATAGGGCTAGTCGGCCCGGTACTGGCTCATGACTTGTGGTCCATTGGGTTTACGGAAGGGTAATAGTGCCCAACAGTCCAGTTCAATATGTGAACGAGCTATTTATGTGATCGATGTGACTTTCTAGCTCAAAGCCTCAAACTCTAATCCAAGTCGAAACTCTAATTACGAGTCCATTGAGTACGCCTACACTCCTCCAATTAATTAGCTTAGGTTTGCCTGGTCGCTTGTTCTGACCTAAAAACCACATTTATAATTCTATCGCCATGACTAACTTAAAGACACATTTGACCCAAGACAGGGTTGAGAACATTTCAACATTTCATTTTCAATGTTTTAGTCGATCACTTTACGAGAATGGAAGGTGAAAGACGTGTTGTAGAGGTTACTATTTGACCTATGGGTCCAAAAAACATATAGACAGTCTGAGTACTATTGAGTCCAAGTCCGATCAGACCCCATGAACATAAGGCAAGACTTGGGCTAAGGCCCGAAACCTGTCCCACCTGATGGGGATGCAGTTTTACCTATATGCTGAGCTTAGTAATTTGCACCACCAGCTAGCCTCGTTCAACTATATATCTGGTTATTTCCCTTCCTTCTTTAATGGTGGGTTCATAATAATTTGTAGCATGCTTTAATGCTAAAATTATTAATTCATAATTATTACGTACATGATCGTACTCATACATATCTTGCTTAAGCTTTCAATGAAAAAGAAGGGTTGCTTGGCTCCAAATTATATGAGGTTGTTAACCTACTCAACACCTATAAATTTAATACAAATAAGCTATGTGGTATTAGGTTAAGGATGAAGAGTTACATCACATCTCTGTCCTCATCGATCTGTTCTGTTTGCCTCACACCCAGACAGAAACTTGAATTGTTTCCTTTGATGACCAACATGATGCTGGAGACAAATCGAAACTCAACTACTTTGTATATATGATATGATTGCGGAGAATGATAATGACTCCTACAAAATTTTAAGGAACGAGGAAAAGTAATTATGGAGAAACCCAATATATATTGCTCGATCTTATGATGATCAACATGATTAGTTTAATGATCTCCATAATTTTAGATAATTTGTTTACCAATTGAATCGTGCTTATTGCTTAGTTAAATCAAACTCAGAAGGGTGAGCATGTAGCGGATGCACACCCCCATAGGTACTAAACCAACCTGTTCTTGGTGTCTTCGTAACTTTTGTCCATGGCAGATCAACTCAAAATTTGGAGAAACATACATATTATATATGAAACGTGACACACTATATACATACACACTTGTTTTGCTCTTGTGCATTATTGAGATTTTGGTATTAATCACTGTCTGATAGGCTGATGAACAATAGTTTTACTCTGTTATTTTACGCGTTTTCTTATTAAACAAGATTGGGTATGGTTCAATTCCTTATGTAGTATAATTGAAGTTACATTAAGAGGTTGCGACTATATTAGTATGTTTTATCGTATCGTTCTATTGATCCGAGATCAGATGAGATCATGCTACTGTACTCTATTAATTGAGTTTAATTAACATCTATTTTGATCGAATTTGGTTTTGAAGGAGCAAACGAAAATGTAAATGACTCCTCACCATGTGAACAATTAGTTTATTAAGACGTAATAAGTACACTTTATATCCTCAACAGAGAAACATAATTACATACTTTCCCAAATTTATATAGAAAATTATGTTGCATAGACACAGATATTGACAGGGGACACGAGAAGATCTAAAAAAATAGAGCACGATAATTAATTTAATATAAATATAAATATTTAATATATAATAAATTAAAATTTAGTTGGATATATTTTTTAAACTCCATATATTATTAAAGAAAAAAATTTACGCATTGAACCGAAGAATAAATTAGAGACAACAATAATGTACATGTTAGAATGATATATTTTTTTTTATATAAACACGTTAATGATTTTGTTCATATATGAAGACTCTTAACCTTAATACAATTTTAAAATATATTTACATTTCAAACTGAATCTCCTAATTCTATAGTCAATGTGATCTTACTAAAAATATATAAAAATATATATATTGTTTGATGTGCTAAAGTGTCGAAAGAGTGTCTCCAAGTGTTTAAAAAGTGTCCAAATAACAAAATTTTGAGACACGTCATGTGACACTTTCAACACGGTGTCGAAGTGTCCTCAAATATCGAACACGTGACACGACACTAAAATAGAGTGTCGGTAAGGCTGTTAATCGGTACAAACGGTTCGGTTATTAGGCCGAATCGAAAACCAAATCGTATTTTTTAATTGGTTCGGTTCGATTCGGTTATCTTGATTTTTTTTTTATAAAAAAAACGATTAGAAATGGTTCGGTTCAGTTCTATTTTCTTTTTGGATTTTTTTTGTTTTTTGTTTTAAATAAAAAAAAACAACATTTCTTTCTTTCTAAAAAAAATATTGTTTCTTTCGATTAGTGTCGAAAATTTGAAGCAAATCTTTATTAGCTACTTTTTAATAATTTTGTACCGAAAGTTTATGTCAAATTGAATCAAACTACAACAAATATAATTAGTCACAAATCAAACATTTAAAATTTCAAACCATAGCAAATGCTTACTGAAAGTTTACATTAGAAATTCAAAGTTTCAAACATCAACAAACATAAACCAAAGTCCACACTCTACAATCCAAGTTTAGAACAGTCTATATTTCATCCAAATAAAAATACAATCTAAATATCACATAAAAACACTCAATTGAATCCATTCTCAAACTATACTCAACTTGTTCACCATTCTCACTTTCTTAGCTAGGGGGTTTTCCTTTGGTAACTTAGCATTCATTTTCTTAAACCTACAAGAACCCCAATAATCATTGTTAAGTATCAAACTATGGCGCATACTAAATACTACTTTCATATGGGACAAAGAGAGATACTCGACAACATCAAGCTTGATTGACACTTGTAAAACGACGTCGTTTTATTCATTTCGGTTCAAACGATTATGTTCGGTTTTTTTGGAACCGAAAATCGAAACTGAACCGAATTTTCCGGTTTGATTTTTTTATTTTGTCGGTTCAGTTTTTGTTCGGTTTCGATTTTCTCAGGTACGATCGATTTCGGCTCTATTTTTTTTTTTGATTTTCAGTTTAAGATTAACGACCCTAAGTGTCGGTGCTACATAAAATAAAAAATAATAGTTTCCTAATTACGTAGACAAAGTCATAAGTATTAATTTACACTTTTATCAAAAATGAAAAGCATTTATAAGGTCTAGTTGTACCTCAATCCCACCCCACTGATTGCGACTTCAATTCTTAGCTTTTCCGCATTGATTAATAACCACTAATCCCCAGAAATATTACTGTTTAGCCCCATTCCATTTTGATCCAAAGGTGCGCAATGCGCCTCTCCCACGCGCTATCACGCGTGCAATTCGCAGGGGCGGACTAGATTTTCAAATTGCCTACGAGAAATTTATTTTATTTATTTTTGATTTATAACAATATTAACCAATATGACACCTAATTTCCCCCTCCAATTTTTCTGTCTCTTTCTCCCTCTCTGCTCTCTCTCAGTCTCAATTTCTCTCTCTTCCAAGGCTTCAGCAGCTTATGGAGTCCACCTCGCTCCTGGTTGTCTAGGGTTTTCAGAGCTCTACTGCTGAAGCTCCGAGCTCTTTGGCATGAAGGAGATTTCCGCTTCGGAATCGTGAAATTATTTTTGGTGCTTTGTGTTCGCACGGTAGTAGGGTTTCGGTGAACTGCAGCGGAATTCGATTCGGAAAATGCCGCCGCACCGATCGAAATCGGACAAGTCCGAAGCTGCAAAACAGCTCCGGCGAGAGCCCTATGAGGTCCTCGGCGTCTCCAGAAACTCCACCGACCAAGAAATCAAAACTGCTTACCGGAAAATGGCTCTCAAGTACGTTTCACTTTTCCGTTTCCGTTTCGTTCTGGTTAATTTTAGCTGTCAAGTACGTTTCACTTTAATCACTCGCTTCAGCGCCAGCTTAGGTTTAAGTGTTTGCTTTAATCATAGTATCAATCTCTGATTTTGGCAATTTTAGGGATTTTGTAGCTTATATTCGAATATATGTTGATGATTTGATTAGTATCAAGTTTGTTTCAAATGCTTTCTGGAATTCTAGCTAGAGATGGATGTTTGGGGTGTGCTGATGAGTAGCTGTAGGGAATCTGTTTAAAGAGAGCAGATTTGTGGTAAAAGATTATGTCTTAGGTTAACTTTGACATTTGCATAGTTGTATTAGAAGTTGAGGCTTAATTCTTGTTTGGTGTTGGAGTATAAGACTGAGCTAGAGAGACTCCTGCTCAAAGAATAGGCAAGTGATCAGTGAGGGATACTGGTGGTACTGGGTAGGATTGGTAACTACATGTTTTGGGTCTTTCTTATAATGATCAGTATGCAAAAGAATATTCTGGTTACGACATAAAAAGCTAGAAACGAAAACTAAGAATAACTTTTGGTTGAATAATAACTGTGAGAGCATCTACTTTCTCTAAGAGCATCTACTTTATCACAATGGGAGCAACATTTTGCAAGCATAGTTCTTTTACTTGCACTGATATTATCTGTGATGCCTCTCTTTTATAACCAGTTAATCTACTCTTCATAATTATTCTAATAGTCAAGTTGAGCAAAAGTACATGGTTCCCATATACCTCCTTCTATATGCTAGGCGGTACTGACAATGAATTTTAGACATTTTGGACTTGACATAGTATTAGACAGAGAATTTTTTAGGATGCCTTGTGTTTTTGGTTCACTGCACTTGATGGTCAAAAATTCAACATGTGATTTCATTATTTGTTTCATCAGCGTAGAGTATAGAAATTCTGTTGGCCTTAGTCGAGGTCGTAAGGGTCGTTTAAAATTATCTGGCAGGTTCAAATAGAGAAAGATGAATAAGAGGTTACATATACTGATAATGCTCACAATTCATCATTGCAGGTACCATCCTGACAAGAATGCAAATGACCCTGAAGCAGCAGATATTTTTAAGGAGGTCACATTTTCTTACAACATCTTGTCTGATCCCGACAAACGGCGGCAGTATGATGCATCTGGCTTTGAGGTGAGATACTTTGGTTTGCTTAAAATGTTGGAGTATTGGAGGCTTAAATGTCTGTATTTTGATCAGATTTGCATTTGATCATTCCACAAATTAAGGCTGTCCAGAACTTGAGATTGCATTTTTTTGTTATGTTAATGCCTGCATTTAATCCGGATTCTGCACACACTGTATTCTCCTTGGTTTAGCATGAGTATTTGTTTCTGAACGTGATTCCTTTGTTGCTACTCAGGCTGTTGAATCAGAAAGCCACGATTTAGAGCTGGATCTTTCAAGTTTGGGTGCTGTAAATACCATGTTTGCTGCCCTTTTTAGGTTTGGTTGGTCTATTTAGTCTCCTGAATTATATTTTTGCTGAAAGTGGAAAAACTTTCTTCTGATGGAGTCTTTTGCATTCAGCAAACTTGGGGTGCCAATTAAGACTACTGTGTCAGCTACGGTCTTGGAGGAAGCACTTAATGGCATGGTTACTGTTCGCCCTCTTCCATTGGGCCTGCCAATTACGAAAAAGGTATAAAACCATTTTGTGGCTGATTTGATTCTTATGTTCATTTACTCATCGTAATTAGTTCTTCTTTGCAACAGGTTGAAAAGCAAGGTTGTCACTTCTATTCTGTTGAAATAACTGAAAGCCAGGCACGAGCGGGATTGGTTTGTCAAGTACAGTCATCCGACAAAAGCAAATTCAAGGTTTAATCTTGAATCCCTTTGAAATCTGGGTTCTATATGAAGTCTGTGCTGCATTTGGTATATTAGATCATTAGTAAATTGCTGTTTTCTGACTCCTCTCGTAGCCAAGAGTTTAACAGCTTAATTATCTATTTGTAGTTATTATATTTTGATCGGGAAGACAATGGTGGATTGGGACTTTGCCTACAGGTACCAAGATTTGTCTTCTTCAGTTTTTTCCTTTTAGTTTCAATATTCTTTTGGATATACCATTGTGAATCATTGGTTATCCAGGAGCCATTTCTTGAGTTCTTTAGTGCTTCCCAAGGGCTTCCCAAGGGTTCAGCACTTCAGCTATAATGTAAAGCTGCATAGGAAATGAGAATAAACGAATAGGAAATTATCTTAATCATAATTATCCCTTACGTCTTTACAATGCTCTGTGTGTATATTTTGTTTACATGTAAATAAACGAGTGTATTGTTCACAAATGCTAGGGTATACCCATGCTTCTGGGTGAGGTAAGTTAGTTGACAAGAATGACATGTTAGTCTTGCTTCCTTTTTCATAATCTATTTTACCTTGGAGAGGTAAGATGGAAGGCATAATACAAAGGTCTTACCTTGCTAAGGCTTCCTTTCAGTAATGGGCTGCTATATAGCATAAAATTATGGTTCTACAAACAGTTTTTTGTCAGTTTAGATGAAATAGTCCTATTTACCCTGCTTTCTCATTTCTGTATAGTTGACATGGGCATGTCCTGTTTATTGTGTTTCGATAAGTTGCTCATTCACGATTGCTATTAATATAGGAGGATAGTGCAAAAATTGGAAAGGTTACATCTGCTGGGATGTATTTTCTTGGTTTCCCAGTATATCGGTTGGATCATACATTGAACTCGGTGAGCCGTTAGAATTGTTTCAAATATTCTGTTAGCAAGTTGCATTTTTCAAGTTACTGTTGATATGGTTTCCACTTTGTATATTCAAATTGTTCTTAATTTTGTTTCTGGTATCTTTTGGCTTCAGATGGCTGCTGCAAAGGATCCAGATGCAGCCTTCTTCAAAAAGCTCGATGGGTTTCAGCCATGTGAATTGACTGAGTTGAAAGCCGGCACTCATGTGTTTGCTGTCTATGGTTTGTCATGCCTGATCTGACTCTTATCAATAGCTTCATTGTGATTGTTGTTCTCAACCAACCTCTGATCTATTGCAAATTGATTCCAGGTGACAACTTTTTTAAAAGTGCAAGCTACACAATAGAAGCTCTTTCTTGTGAACCCTTTCCTGAAGAGAAGGAAAGTTTAAGGGCTGTGGAGGCTCAAATACTTACAAAACGAGTGGAGTTGTCAAAATTTGAAACAGAGTATAGAGAGGTATCTTTACCATATTCTATTACTGTGGAAATGCGTAATATTGCGTATGCATGTATAAAGTGCAAGTATCTTTTTCTTAGTCTTTCACATGCTATGTCTACAGGTTTTAGCACAATTCACCGAGATGACCAGTAGATATACACAAGAAATGCAAGAGGTGAATCTCTTCAAAAGTTTTTTCCTCGGTTCCATTTGAGATTAGTGTTAGATAGTTTTGAACTGCATTCAGTTAATTAAAATTTGCTCCTTTTTTTTTCTCACCGTTGGTTTTTTCTCAGATTGATGAACTTCTCAAGCATCGGAATGAAATACATGCCTCATATACAGTTGCTCCTCCAATAAAGAGGAGTTCTAGTAGGAGTAGAAGTAGGGGTCAATCAAAGGAGGACAAAGAAGATGGTCGTGTGAGAGAGAAGAAATCTACATCCCGAGAGCGATCTAAGAGGAGGAAATGGTTCAACATTCACTTAAAGGTTGACAAAAAAAAAGCTTGCTGATATGGGTGAGTCATGACCCTTACAATGAATATAGCAATATTTCCATGATGACTACTTTTAGGTTGGTTTTGGCTTTAAGATTTATAGCTCCATGTGCTACAGAGCAGTTGTATCATACAGTCTATTCAAGTTTTGGTTGTGGTGGTTTGGCGTCCATTGAAGCAAAGTACAAGTATGAACTTGCGGCCCAGAGTGGGGCTAAACAATGGAGATAAAATGATTTGGCTTCATTACTCTGGCATGGCAAGTGACAACAGCTCCTTGTTTTTGTAAAGTTCTTTATTTTTTTTGTATCCCCCTTGTTATTCCTTTTAGTATGCCTCATTTTTACCACTTTATCGCCCCTCATCTGTATATGTAAAACAATTTATTGCATGTTAACTATAGTCAAATACTTCAACACCATCTTTGTTCAATTTTGTTCATGGTCAGTTGTGCTCTGCTCTCTTGTTCCTCTCTGAGAATCACAGTTTTTACTTAAGTTTTGAGATCGTTGAAGGCATCACATCGGTGTCGGACCTCTCCCTGATCGCCGGTCTTAACATTAGTTGTACCAACCTTCTCTATGGCCTGAGCAAAATCCTGAAACCACTGTGTCTGGTTGGCCGCGTAGAGATCGATATACGGCTTGGTCCTCTTGTCCGTCGCCATTGCCTGGTCGGAAGCCAACAACCCTAACCCTCTCTGCAAGTTTCTATAATACATGTTGTCGAACTTGCCAGGTGTCATGACGTCGTTGAACGCCGACATGGCGGTGTCGACGGTGTAGTTGGCGCACATCTTCCTCAATCCCTCGGCGAAGTTGGAGTTGTACGACGGGTCGTAGTCGGAGGTCTTGCTGAAGTGAAAGAGCCGGTTGGCGAACTCCTTGCAGTGGGAGAATCCGATGGTGTGGGCCCCGGTGAGGGCGACCATTTCCTGTAAAGTGAGGTTGCGAGCGGCGAAGAGGTTGATGATGTCGGAGACTGACATGTTGGGCCTAGCGAGGCTACCTTCGACGGAGTCGGCACGGGAGACGAGGCCGTCTCTGCGGCCGAAGCGGACGGGGACGTAGGGCCCGCCGACCATGCTGACGAGGTTGCGTGTGGCGGCGGAGAGGATGTCGGCGCACGAGACGGTGGCGGGGCAGTGGAGCTCGAGGGCGGTCTTGATGCGGGTGACGACGTCGAAGCCGTCCCCTGGGAGGGAGAGGTTGATGTCGGCGTCGCGCTCGGCCTTGTTGAAGAAGTTTGAGGCGATGAGGACGGAGGCGTCGCAGCCCTCCACCATGCAGTCGTGGAAGAAGAGGCGGAGGGTGGCGGCGGCCGTTGTAGGGGAGGCGAGCTGCTTGTCGGTGACAATTTGCTGGACGGTCTTTTCGAAATCGGGACATGTTTTCTCGTAGTAGTTTTGGGTGAGAGGCTGAGATGATGTTTTGGCGGGAAAGAGAAGCAGGAGGAGGAGGAGGAGGAGGGACAAGGAGAGTAGGAGAAGGGAATGATGTGCCAATAATGCCATGGTTTGTGAGAGAAAGAGACAGAGATTGGGGGAACTAGAGAGAGATGGAGAGGTCTTGGTGGGATCTTTGTTATTGTCTTTGGATTTTGTGAGGGAATGGAGGAGAGCGAAAATGGAGGATTGTTTAGCGGAGAGAATTTACAGGAGGAAAGGGAACGGCTGGAGGGGAAAGAACTGTTTTGTTTGACCAACAGCCCCTCTCTAGTTTTGGAATGGTGGGCTGTTATTTTTCGGGCCAAGAATTATAGGAGATTCGTTTAGCCCAATGGAAAGAGAGATCCCAAGATGCCAACTCACCGGTGACTGTTTCCGTTCATGTGTAAATTGTACATTTCTTAGACTTAATTTTCATGAATTCTAGTTTTCATTTCGTTTGTGTGTTTATAGGTACATTTTCATATAAATACACACATATTCTGTACAAATTTGATGGTACTATGATGTTTGAGGGTATAAGCTTATGCTGTTTTTGTTTATGAAATATTGAAGAAAACTAAAAGATAGAAAATTTAAATCACATTAGTACATTAGAACAACTTCAACAAATTCTCTATATGTCAATTTTACCAATAATTTAATGATTTTTCATAAATTTTACATCCAGCAGATCCCTTATATCATTCCATATTTAAGGGAATCCATATATTTCTCATTTTTAACCCTTATTCCTATACCGAAAATAAAGATTATAGGTAACATAAATAGCTAATATTGTATTTAATTAATTCTTTTCTTCTACATTGCAAATGCAATTAATGAGTAGATGTACTTCATTATATTTATTCTATTTGTTGGGCCCCGAAATAAAATATATATTATTGGGCTTTGAGGGCTGGATTAAGCGAGCGACCTGAGTGGAATGTTCAAGTCCAGGTTGTATTGGGCTTACAAGAAATAATGTTAAAGACTGATCCATGCGGCTTGTTTTTATCTAATCTTCCCTGCAGTGGTTAGGACTCTGTTGTGAGAGTTATTAATAAGTATCAGATGAGTTTTATGGACTATTTAGAGTTGTATTGCAAGTCTAATTACCGATACTAGAAGAGTTTCAAGTGAAGTGGAATGCGGATATGATATTCTATATAAAGAGAAGAAAAGCGATTAGAAAAGGATCCTCGATCAAATACATATTTTGCTCGCAGTAAATTATCCTTCTCATCACGAGAAAACCCTTGCAACCAGTGATCAATAGAGTTGTCACCCGAAGAGCATGAGATTCTTGCGATTCAAGGATGCAAAAACCTGCAACCGGCGATCAAGAGGCTTGTCACCAGGAAGAATGAGAGTT
This sequence comes from Geum urbanum, assembly GCA_946800695.1. Classification (NCBI taxonomy): domain Eukaryota; kingdom Viridiplantae; phylum Streptophyta; class Magnoliopsida; order Rosales; family Rosaceae; genus Geum; species Geum urbanum. The sequence continues at coordinate 48,155,133 of OX327012.1, read as the reverse complement.
TCGAGATTCAAAGACGCAACACCCTTGTGTTCTCAACACCGCGTCAAGAAGACTGCTCTGCTTTACACCAGGAGGAGTGTAGAGTATCGATTTCCGTGGCTCAGCTAGAGACACGAAAACAGTAAGTCCTAGGTCATTATGCAAGAAGGATCCATTCAGGTGAGGTTGGAGCTCTCCTTGTCTAAATCGCTTATTAAGAAGTCAGTAGCTGCTAGCTTACAAATCAACATTCCGTCGCGAGACGGTGGCATGCCAGCGCACGAAGCACAATCGAGGAAAGAGACAGTTTGCAATATCTTTCGAATCCGCTAGGGAGATTTTGGTGTTAAACATTTTGGCACACCCAGTGAGACCTAACTTATATGTGTCTCTAAGCGACGATTGGGGACCCCTATTAAAAGGAGTACCCTCAGTGTCGCAAACACCCATAACCGAAGTACTGGGAACACACTTCTTCTAGGTGTAGTTCACTATTTAAGAAGGCGGTTGACATCATCTTTGGAACAAAACATCATTCAAGTATGAACATCAACTTTTTGAGTGTAGGTGATATAAATCACTTAAGTTACGAAGAGTATCGAGCGTATACCGTTAAGAGGGATGTACAGCTCAGAGGTTACTTCGAATCCATCGAGCGAAGGTTTGAAGAGCAAGTAGACCTGCTCGCTTCCAGCAGCGAGAATACAGACACGGAAATAGCCAAAATTAAAGCTCTAAGGCTAGAACATAACAAGGGCCTGGAAGACCAAGAGCTGCTGAAGGATCAGATAGCAACCCTCGCGGAGGGTCAAGAGACGATGCATGCGGATATCATGCATATCCTAGATACAAACCTCACGAAATAGGCCAAAGCGGTGGCCACACAATTTTAGAGAATGGAGAGAGACATCTCAGCTCTTATTAATTTGTCTCTGATCTCACCAGGAGAACACGACAAGCAGAGGCTTTCTCGACTGCGGGGGAAGAACGCTTAGAAAGGTTTATGGATGAATGTGATATTTACATCGCCAAAGAACATGAGCCATACGAAACTCCTTGCCCCCCTGTCCAGAAAGGTGACACCAAGGCTTGGCAGTAGCCAAGACATTACAAACAAATTAACTTCCAGACCTTTACAGGGGATGATGATGCCAATGCAGCAACACATTTGGCATATTTCACCCTATAGTTAGGGCAATTTGCTGAAGACGAGGAGCTCAAATTGAGAACCTTCAGTTCATCTTTGTCTGGATCGGCCCTCGTTTGGTATACAGGTTTGGAGAAGAAGTCCATCACTGAATGGGTGAAGATGGAAGCATTGTCATAGAGCATTTCGAAACAATGAGATGGGAAATCAGCATCGGAAAGCTAGCAGCCATGAGTCGATCATCATCAGAAACACCGGTAGCTTTCATTCACCGTTTTCGATTTGAGTACAACCTGTTCAGAACCTCGTTAGGAAAAGATGCAGTTGTTGAAATTGTCATCAATGTCTTGGAAGACCAGTACTACAATTTATTTTTCAACAACAAATATTTTACCTTAAATGAGCTTATTACGGCTGTGACAAAAGATCATAGTACTATGCAAGAATGTGATAACAAGCGTAACTCATCAAAGGAGACATATGAATCAAGATCTTATGATAAATACAAGCCAAGAATTGTGGCTTATATAGAGGATCAGGTCGAACAAGAATCAGACTCTGAAGAAGAACAAGTGGGTGTCGTCGAGTTATCGACAATTAAGGTGCTAAAACCCCGTAAGCTTCAGAAGAACAAAGGTCATATAAAGATTTCGAAAGTAGCTTTTGCAAAGCCAGAATTCGAGACATATACCTATGACGCCAACATGGCTCACGAAATACTTGATGAGCTTTTCAGTATGCGAGCTGCCAAGACAGACTTTGGCCCATTACCTAGCGTGGAACAATTAAAAGGGAAGAAGTACTGTAAGTTCCATGGCACATGGAATCATATGACTAAAGACTGCATCAAGTTGAAAGATCAAATCCAGAAGTGGATTAATGAAGGCCAATTAGCTTTAGAAGGAGCTTCCAAGACAGCCTCGCTAGTTGATTCTCAACCATTCCCGACGCCTCATGTTAACATGGTGAATGTCGATCGGTCGTCAACCGTTAGCTTTGTAATAAGAGCAATGGAAGAGGATGAATCAATCCATCTGCACTATAATTTTCCACAAGATAAGGTGGAAGAAGTCGTAAACGGACTGCATGAGATGAAACTTATCTTCTATTGGTTAGTATTCAAGCTAAAACATCTAGAGTATAAAAGGCCAAACAAGCTTTTTTGCAGGTTCCATAACACTTTTGGACATCAAACTACAACGTGTTTTGCTCTGAAGGATAGAATTCAGGGTTTAATTGATCGAGAAGTGGTCATAATTAGCCAAGAAGGGGTGGTCGAATGGCATCCTAACACACCACCACCTTTCATTACAGTTCCAATAACTTCCCCGTCTCGTGATGCACCTGGGCCAAATCCTGCGATCGAAGAGGCGTTGATGGTTGGAATGATAGAGATGCCAAGGGGAAACCCAAACAAAAGGAAACCAACTCTCGACCTTCGAACCAGTAGTGAGGGTTCCTCAAGGAGACAACAAGAAAATACATCAAAAGGGAAAGAGAAGGTCGACCCAAAGGATGAATCACCAGTGGTTTTGTGTTCACGTTGCAAGTTCCATTGTGGGTTGAAGATCACGTATGAGGAATTAAAGGAAGCAATCCAAATCTGTCCAAAATTGATCTCAACACCCGAACACTATCAGCCAAGTAGCCCAACGGAGCTAAGTCAAAGGACTTCCTAAGACTTCAAACAAAGAAGAGTTGTAGAGAAGTCTGGCATATCAGAGAAATTTGAAGCAACTGCAATCGATAGACTCGCTAAGCCATATATTCCACCCGCTTCAAGAAATATCACTAAAAAAAACGTATGGTATGTGAAGGAGAAAGATAGAACGGTGGAAGTGAGTCCGAGCAGGAGGCGCAACTTGCAACGACACTTTGGAGAAGCTAAAAGAGCTCTGGAGGCGTCGGAGATGGATTTGGTGCAAGAAGATCAGTTGATGTACACCTCAGAACAGTTGCAGAGGTGTCTGAATGCTTTGGCAGCTAATCCCCTGGTTGTTCTTGGGAAGAAATCTTGCGAGCCCAAAGTTCGAATAGCCAGGCCAAATGTCTTCAATCGTAACCAAGAGTTATGGGCCAGACAGAAGACACCGGAACCTGTACCTGAGGTTTCTCGTGACCCAAGGAAACACAAAACGGCCAGACAACGTCTCCACTTTGCTGAAGAAGCTACACAATCAGTAAAGAGCTCTCCGTGAACTAAGGAGGTTGCACGAGGACAGGTTATAATAAGCGAATCAAAGGGCTTTCATTGGAGGCCAAAGCCTTTGATTGACAAAGAAAAGAAGAAAAATGCTATCTTGGACAAGTCTATTCCTACCTTTGGAAAGAAAAGTTCTGGTTTGTTTCAACCAACTTTGTTAGTACCTATACCTGAGGATCAAGCGCAGCACATTGCCACCTTAGATATCACTGAAGATGCAGATGTGAATGCTGAGAAGACTGAAGAAGATGTCGAGGACAATGATGAGGAACTAGTAGATTATAGTGAAGACGAGGAGGAAGAGATGCAAGAATATGAAGATGAGATAGATACTAATATTAATATGGTGTTTGTCTTACCCTCCAAGTTTCCAGAACCTTCAACAAAAGCAATGGAGCCCAGTGCTAACTCAGTAAAAAGTATGAACAACTTGGCAACCACATAAGAGGACACCATAACATCCGATTAACAGTCACTCACCAAGCAACTAGAGATTGACCTGTTTTTGAAGAAGGCATATATGATGTTTGCGAAGCCTACCCTGTATATGGCCATGCACATGCGACAATTGTACATCACAGGGAGGGTCCAAGGCATCCAAATCAACAAACTGTTGGTAGATTCAAGGGCAGCGATCAACATTGTAATGGTCAAAGCAATGACACTATTAGGTATTCCCAAGTCCGCTATTCAAGAAATAACATTGAATGTCTGAAACTTCCAAGGCAGCATCTCCAAGAATTTGGGAATCATTTTTTCTTCATGTGCAAGTGGGACCAACTGTAGGCACATACACATTCTTTGTAACAGAATGTACAACACCATACAACACAATCTTGGGACGAGATTGGATCCACAGAAGCTATTGTGTACCCTCTTCTCTTCATCAACAGATGGTGCTTTAGAATATGGAGGCAAGCGAGGTAGAAGTTATTGATGCTGATCCTCGTCCTTACTCCATATCTACCAATGCTTTGGATGCTAGCTACTACAACAGTGACCTTCGACCACTGGGGGTATGTGGCGTAGATAACAACAGCTGCCTAGTTGGTGTAACGGTCTCTGATTTAGCTCAATGGGTATCATCCAGGTAGGTGAGGACAATCGGCAACCCTATACCATTGAGCTACCACTCAAATCATTCCAATGTTAGGGTCTCTATTAAGTATAGAGGCTGATGCTTGGTACTCCCTGTATGAACGATTCCACAATTTTCTAATGGAGAGTCAAGCCTATGAGAGTGTTCTAATGATTGCAGCATTGGAATATGTTGATGACGACGTACTGCATGAATCAGATAAGGAGGAGGAAATCAAATTAGCTCCAGCAGCTTTAGACGACACGCCTCTTAAAGTTAAAGATCCCATCGAAAAAATTAATCTTGGGACTTCGGAAGAGCCAATAACTGTGGCTATAAGTACCTTCTTGGAACCTGAAGAACGACATAAGCTTATTGAATTGTTGAAGGAATACACATATTGTTTTGCAGAGAAGTACGAAGACATGCCAGGCCTGTCGCTAGACTTAATATGCCACAATCTACCTATCTTAGAAGGCAAGAAATCCGTGAAGTAAGAGATGCGTCGTATGAACACAGAGACAACAATTCTAGTCAAGGAAGAGATTGAAAAAAATGCTTAAATAAGGTATTATTCGAGTAGCCAAATACAACGAGTGGCATTCAAACGTAGTCCCGGTAAAGAAGAAGAATGGTAAGATGAGAGTCTGTGTTAATTATCGAGACCTTAACAATGCAACTCCAAAGGATGCATACCCAATGCTAGTAGCAGATTTGTTGGTAGACTCAGTCGCACACCATGAGATGTTATCATTCATGGACGGGATAACTGAATATCATCAAATTTCAGTGGCAGAAATAGATAGGCATAAAACAACGTTCATGTGCGCAGGTTTTGCAGGGGTATTCGAGTATGTGGATATGCCATTAGACTCAAGAACGCAGTGACCACCTATTAGCGAGCTATACATCTAATATTTCATGACCTTATAGGGAAATCCATGGAAGTTTATATCGATGACGTGGTAGTCAAGATGAAGTGCAAGACAGACCATACCGAAGACGTGAGGCAGGTGCTCGTTCAAATGAGACAGGATTGATTAAAGATGAACCCAGCCAAGTGCATTTTGGAGTACAAGCGGGAGATTTTTTGGGTTTCGTCGTCCATCAACGGGAAATCGAGGTCCTAGATGATAAGATGGAAGCAGACTTAAATATAGTCCTGCCAAAAAATAAGAAAGAGTTACAATGACTATTAGGAAAAATAATTTTTCTTAAGCGATTTATTGCAAATGAAGCTGGGAAGACACAACCATTTTCACCCTTACTCAAGTTGCAGAATCAGAAAGACTTTGTATGGGAGCCTGCTCACCAAGAGGCTTTTGACACCATCAAAGCATATCTGGCGAACCCACCAGTCTTGGTCCCGCCAAGACCAGAAGTTTCTCTTAAGCTATATATATTAGCTACAGACTATTCAATTTGGAGTCTATTAACTCAAGACGATATGGCTGGAGTCGAGCGTGCTATTTTCTATCTTAGTTGTACTTTGGCAAATTGTGAAACGTGATACTCACCAATGGAAAGATTGTGCTTGGCCTTGTATTTTTTAGGATGCAAGTTGAGGCACTATATGCTATCCTTTACCACCTGTGTGATTGCACAAACTGATCTGGTGAAGTATATGTTATCAAGGCCCATACTAAGGGGCTTAATCGAGAAGTGGATCTTGGCACTTTCAGAATTTTTGCTATAATATGTACCATAAAAGGCAGTAAAGGGCCAGACAGTGACTAATTTTCTTGCCCATCATCCGATGATTGATGTTTGAGAAAGACAAGAAATGGACTTGGCTCATATTGATCTTTCCCCATGGTGTTTATATTTTGATGGCTCAAGCACTAGCACCATGGCGGGAGCAGGAGTCACCTTCGTTACCCCACGTGGCCAAACGTTTTTTGTATTCTTTCAGGTTGGAATTCTAGTGTACAAATAACCAAGCAGAGTATGAGGCACTTATCATAGGATTGGAACTCTTGTTGGATATGGACATTCCATATGTACACGTATATGGGGATTCCCTGTTGGTGATAAAGCAACTCGAGAAAAAGTATAAGGTCGGTCCAGTTCTTGAGCCTTACGCCAAGCGAGCTTGTGATTTACTCAAGTTGTTTACTAAGATAGAATTGAGTCATATTCCTCGCGAGGAGAATTATGCAGCAAACGAGTTAGCATAGTTAGCAACGGGAGTAAGCCTTCAGGATGGAGTACGCGAGCGGGTTCTAAAGGTTGAACGACAAACACTCCCTTCTGTCTTTGCTTGGCAAGAAGAAAATAATAAATGGTATGTCGCAACACTTGATCACATAGACACAGATTGGAGACAATCCATCATCTCATATCTCTATAATCCTAACGAATCAGCAGATAAGCGGATCCAGTTTTTGGCTTTGAATTATGTACTCAAAGAGGATGCGTTGTACAAGCAAGGAGAAGAAGGTTTGTTATTACGATGCATATATGGATGTGACACTAAACAGATAATGAGAGAAGTACACTTAGGGATAACATGAGCACACCAGGCTGGCCCAAAGATGAGATGGTTATTACGGCGTCATGGTTACTACTAGCCAGGAATGCTCAAAAAGTATAATACGTTCTCCAAAAGCTGTGAAGAGTGTCAAACACATGGTCCAATAAGCCATATGCCCAATATCCATTTACAACCAATAATCAAGCCTTGGCCAGCACGAGGATGAGCTTTGGATTTAATCAGGATGATTCATCCTCATTCATCGGAATGACAAAAGTTCATCATCGTTGCGACTGACTTTTTCACTAAATGGGTGAAATCTAGGCCTTTAAAAGTGGCCAACGCAAAAGCCATTCGCCAATTTCTGTTCGAAGATATTATCTGTAGATTTGGCATTCCAGAATGTTGTGTCAGACAGAGATGCAGCTTTCATGTTTGGCGAGGTAGATGAGCTGATGAAAGACTTGAGAATACATTTTCTTCATTTTAGACCGTATTATGCATAATCCAACTGTCAAGCTGAAGCAAGCAATAAGATAATCACATATATCCTGAAGAGAATGCTTGCCAGCAATGCCCGCTTATGGCATGAGGATTTGTTCAACACATTATGGGCATATCGAACAAGTAAACGAAGCCCAACTGAAATGACTCCTTATGCATTAATGTTCGGCCACGATGCAGTTCTACCATTACAAATCAATGTCTAGTCCTTGCATGTTATGGAGCAACATGATTTGATCGACGAGGATTATGTATAGGCGATGTGGCAGAAGCTTGAAGATTTAGATGAGAAACGTTTGGAGGCTTATGGCAACCTATGTGCCAAAAAATAAACAGTATCTCGTGCTTATGACAGGTGCACAAGGGGCAAAAGTTTTGCATAACGTGACTTAGTCTGGAGAGTGATACTTCCAATTGGCGAGAAGATAAATGGACGAGGTAAATGGTTTGAAATTGGGAAGGTCCATGCATCATAGATCGTATTCATGGTAATGGAGTTGTTCGTCAGCTTAATCAAGACGGTATAATCCATGCTAACCCCATCAATAGTCGTTTCCTCAAGCCTTATTTGCAACCAGTATGGGAGTACGACGACCCGCCAATAACAGAGTAATTTAGACTATACAGGCTCCAAGGCAATTCCTTGCCTGAATAAACTGAAGGTGCATAACATAGGGACTTCTCTAGCACAAGGCCAATCTTTGTGGCTAAACTTTCATAGTGAAATTACAAGTCTAAATTTTCTAAAAGCCAATTCCTGTGAGTAATTTCTTTGTCAATATTTAGTTCTTAATCTGTACTCCCCAACTTCCGTGGCAAAATTCATAGGTGTATTTTTTATACACGAACAATGTTTGAGTTTATCAATGAGAAATTATTCTTTAAACACTAGCAGATTACATTAAAGCACAAGATTACAAAGGTTTTGCGGCCTTAAGCTCTGATACCATATAAAGATAGGTTACTGCTAACAAAAGAAACAAAGGAAATAAAAAGGACGTATATCCCCCAATTCCTCAAACAACTGATTACCAGTCTCTGTGGCACACTTATCAAATATGCATACATGGAAATAAAGATTCCGTGAGGACCAGAAGCTCCACTAGAAGACAGAGGAGGACTTCAAGAGAAAAGAATAGGGAGTTGAAACGCTAAGGAAGCTAGTTCAGCAGCCCAAGCGCTGGAAACAAGTTGGCATGTGCTTTCCCTCCCTAAATTAAACTCCCTGTCTTTGCTCGCCAGAATGTTTGCAGGCATGGACATGCAGTCTCTATGCACACAAAGGCAGATCAGTTGCTAGAGAGGAAGCCAACGCAAAGTCATCCTCGACGTTTGGACTGCGCCACTCTATATATGCTCAGGGTGACTTCGCCAAGGAGTCATCTGGATATAGATATCACTATTTAGCCCAGATTTGGACATGAATATCAATATCTAAGGTTTATAGTATGGGAGGATTATATCTTGAGGTTTCTTTGCAAGTAAGAACCAGAATGAATATAGCGAAGTGGAGTTCATCAAACGAGAAGATTAAAGGGATGCATAGGTGCAAAGAATTAGAATGGTATTTTATAAGAAAAGTAAATATCGAACTGTTACATCCAAATAGAGCGGTAAAGATTCTTAGGATAAAACACAGCCATTGATGAATGACGCGTGTCTCTAGGAGATTAAGCAACAAGCCGGCCTATCTACCCTGAGTTAAAGGTGTCATAATTAGAGATTTTTTAGGATGTTAAACGGGTAGGAATTTGATATATGGGACAAGCACGTTTTAGATTTCAAATTTGAGTTAAGTACCATTCAAGAAGGAGTTTGACTGGAAAAGTTGAAATAACAACAGTAAAAGGGTAAGTAAATTCCTTAGCAGGCTGGGTACTATTGGATCATTCTTAACATGCCTATATCTGAGACCCATCAATGAATTCAAAATTTAAATGGATCATAATAGCGCTAAGATAATTGAATTATTTTTTGGGTTCACAAAATACAAGATGTTGGGCTTAACACTAGAGACCCAGAAACTACAACAAGAGAGTCTTTCTTTTAAATTCTACTTTGAAAAGCTCAAAGTTGTCCAAGCTAAACTATACGAGTCCAGGAGCTCTGAAGTATCATCCTCAACTTCAGCAAGTTGGTTTCCACGACCAAAGATTTCATCCAGAAGTTGTTGAGCACTAGCATAAGTAGAACTAGCATCAGCCCGTAAGAGTTCCACTTTAGCCTGAAGAATTGCTAGTTCAGCTTCTTTAGCGGCTAGAGCTTCTCTTTTGGTTGAAGTGCTCTTCAGGCATTCCTGAACTCGATCTCGATCTTGCTACAAATGATTGGCTATCTCAGCTACCATCTCCCATTTTCGGTCCACTTTATGCTTTAAATCATCTTGGTGGGTATATAATTTATGGAGCTCGTGAAGGTTTTGCTTAAATTCAAAGATGGTATCGAGGAGTTCGCCAGGGGCAGTTTCTCTCAAGTCTCCGACTTTATCCAGGAAGCTGTTGATGCTCTCGAAAGAATCCAGCTTGGCTTGAGAGAGTTCTTTGAGAGCGGCTCGATAAAGGGCAATGTCAGTCGGAATGAGACTCAAAACGTTGAGTCTGGCGGAGAGTTCCTCCAAGCTCACAACTTAATCTTGAAGAGCGGTTACTTGGCTGGCGGCCCCCGAAGATGATGAGGCCCACGAGGATGATTTTTGGGTGCCGGAGGGTGGTTTGATAATAGCTATAGGAGTTGAACATTCTAGCAAAGTAGGCTGAGTATTGGGAGTATCAGAAGAAGTTTGAGGCCAGGATTTCTGTTAAGAAAACATTTGTTTCAGAATAAATGGTGAAGTAGTATGTAAAAGGAAAAAGAGGTTGTTGTAGTAAGCATACCTTAGGCTCGCCAAGCATATGCGATTCAGGCGAGCGCAAAATATTAAAGTACTCTTTGCTTCAGAGCTGTGTTAGGCTCACTTGAGGATTCTGGATGGGGAATAGGTATTATGCACCCATCCGCCAGGTCTTGTTGTTCCTCTGGAGTGTAATGCAGGGAATGATAAGAGAAGGAAGCGGCACCGCCTTTATTTTTGGCATCTTACTCCTCAGGTTCATCAGCAAAACCCAGAAAATACTGGTATTGGGTTAGTCTAGCATGTGGAGCAGGTTCAGAGATGGGCAGATCAGAAATGTTCACCGGAAGATCAGGAATGTTCTCGATAATAATAGCTTCAGTGTTGAGAGCGGCACTCTCTTCAGTAATAGTGAGCAAATCCTAAGGGCAATGAAAATTTAGAAATGTAATGGTGTAATTAATGTTGCTTAAGGTGTTAAAAGATTTGAGCAGAGTTATTTTACCTTGAGAGAAGATGAAAGGTTGGGTTCAACCAGCTCATGTGGTTGCTCGGCGGAGACATCATCAGCCTGTGAGGACGGGACAACTGTTGTAGGTTGAGTCTCTGGCGATGGTGAGAGATTTGTTGTTGCAAAGGAGGGTGTAGGCTCAGTTGTTGTTTGGCGAGAAGGATCATCTTGTACTACTTGTTCCTCCGAGTCGTCCTCAATGGTGACCTTACGACAATGTTGTTTACGTTTACTTGAATCCTCGGCTGGCGAGTTGGTTCGAGTCCGCTTGCGAGATTGCTGAAATGAAGCGAAAAAATTATATTCTCTGAAGGATTAAAATGGTGAAACATTTGGAGAACGGAATGCTTACAGCTCGTGGGGGTTCTTCTTATTCTTTTCCTACCCTTCGGCAAGGCTCCTCATCGACAACTGCATCTTGGGCTCTAAGTTCTTCAGAATACTATTTAGGTCCAACAAAGGAAAAGTGAATTAAAATAAAGTTGAAATATCGCCAATATCTGTGGCAAAAGTTTAGCAATAAAAAGTAAGTAAATCTACGTACCACTGGCCAAGGGGTGTCATCGATGTCTTCATGGACCATGCGTAGCAGTTGCCGGTTAGAGTCATTCGTAAATTATTTCTTAAAGTTATGGAAGATGACGAAAAAAAAGGCTAATGGTGGCTTGCGTCGGATACCATCCCAGAATTGGGCTTTCCAAGCTAGATAGTTAGCAGTCATGTAAATGAATGGCGCAATAGGGTGCTCAAAATCTTGTTCAGGAAGCATTACCTGTAGGAAGCCATAGTGAGCATCGATCAAGTCGGCGAGGTCTGGATGAGAAGTGGCTAGCCAGATGCTGTAGCGGTTCACCGAGCAAACAAGAGGCATGTGGGCACGTTGGGATAGCCCAAGTTGCCTAGAGAAGTGGATTAGAGCATATAATTCATGCCCAGGTGTGGAAGGATCAGGAACTAACAGGTCACCACAGGTATTGTTTTGAAGGAAAATGACTTTCGCCTGATTATCTTGTTCTGGTGAGGGAAGGAAGCCAGTGTCAAGGTCTTGAGGGAAATTGCGGCTCAGAATGGTATCAATCGCAGCCTCAGAAAACTTCGAATGTGAGCAAAAGGCAGCGAAGCATGTTTGATAAGTCCATCCGTCAAAGGAGTTGGTGGTCGCCAGAGTCTTACCCAGAATTACGTCTCTCTCGAATGATGGGATTTCGAGATGACGGAAAATAGGAAAGTACATTCGAAGCTAGAGCTTTACGATCCAGAGTGGTCCTGGTTGGTTGAGGTCGAGTCGCGAGAGCACAATCCATCTTAGGTTGCGGTAGATGCTGGCGAGGATAGACTGTGCAAGACCCAATTTTGTACCCTCGAAGAGACTCTCGGCGATGTTGGTCCAACATTTATTGACCTACTGCGAAGAAGGGCAGAAGATATATTTGGATAACCAGAATTCAAGGAAAGCTATCCCTTCTTGATCGGTTTGGTTATTGATGAAGTGGTTTGTCCAGGCGGAGTATGAAGAGGGACGATGTGAATCGGCGTGAATGGTGCATTATATATGGTCACCGTGTTTCCAAACGGGGTTGGCTATGGGAACTCCAAATAAAACATAAAGATCGAGGAGAGTAATATCTACGTCGCCACAAGGTAGGCGGAAGCAGTTGCACGCTGAATTCCAGAAGCACATGGCGGTGGCAAAAAGAGCGCGATTCCCACCACTGGGGAGTGAGAAGCATAGGTAAAGGAGTTGGTCAATGCCAGCCACTTGCCATCTAATCAGGTCCAATTCTCGGTCGTTGTTGTACCAGGCACGGTCCTTCTTAGTAGTGTTGGGCCATTTTCCGATCGAGCAGAAGGTGTCCTTCTTCGTCCATCCTTATGGGCTGGCTTTCGAGTTGTCTTAGAAGATTAGTGTTAAGTTGCAGTAGGGGCAACGAAGCACGGGGAAAATTTCTGGGTTTATTGTGTTTTAAAGAAGGGGCCTAGGCGGCCGGTGCCTTTAGAGGTGACTCTGAGAGTGAGAGTAGCACCTGGTTGTCTTCGAGCCGTAACAATGCAAATATCGGCGGCAAGTTGATTTGCTTCAGTTTGGGTAAGATCTAGGTATTTTTATTTATGTGGAGGCATGTTGAATATCGAAGATTGACGGCGGCGAAAAAATATAGAAAGATTGGCTTTGAGAGAAGCTTAAAAATCGAATGAAAGGAAGAGTTTGTATTGGAAGTGAGGATTGGCGTGAATATGCACTTTTTATATGACGTCAGCCGAAGTGGCGCAGCTTTTCAGAAGAGAAGAGACGACGTGGCGCCTGCGTATAGAGTTACCATTTGATGATATCAACGTGTTGGTTGATAATTCACGCCTTTTCGTTTACATCGTTGGATTTAATCTCAAGACTTGAGGGGCAATGTTTAGGCCAGAAATAAAATATCTATTATTGGGCTATGAGAGCTAGATTAAGCGAGCGGCCCGAGTGGAGTGTTCAAGTCCAAGTTGTATTGGGCTTAAAGGAAATAATGTTAAAGGTTGATCCATGCAACTTGTTTTTATCTAACATTTTCTACAGTGGTTAGGACTCTGTTGTGAGAGTTATTGATAAGTATCAGATGAGTTTTATGGATTACTTAGAGTTGTATTGCAAGTCTAATTACCGATACTAAAAGAGTTCCAAGTGAAGTGGAATGCGGATACGATCTTCTATATAAAGAAAAGAAAAGCGATTAGAAAAGGATCCTCGATCAAATACATATTTTGCTCTCAGCAAATTATCCTTCTCATCATGAGAAAACTCTTGCAACCAACGATCAATAGAGTTGTCACCCGAAGAGCATGAGATTCTTGCGATTCAAGGACGCAAAAATCTGCAACCGGCGATCAAGAGACTTGTCACCAGGAAGAGTGAGAGTTTTGAGATTCAAGGACGCAACACCCTTGTGTTCTCAACACCGCGTCAAGGAGATTGCTTTGCTTTACACTAGGATGGGTGTAGAGTATCGATTTCCGTGGCTCAGTTAGAGGCACGAAAACAAAAGTCCTAGGTCACTAGGCAAGAATGATTCATTCAGGCGAGGTTGGTGCACTCCTCGTCTAAATTGCTTATCAAGAAGTCAGTAGATGCTAGCTTACAAATCAACAATTGAGAAAAGGAGAGAGTTTGCAATACCTCTCGAATCCGCTGGGGAGATTTTGGTGTTAAACACTATTAAACAATCAAAACTAGATATTCATTCAAATATAACTAAATTTTGAATAACATTGTTGGAACAAATTTGTAAGGATGCTTAGCTAAAATAGTTTAGAGGTATATTTTTCAACAAAATGAAGACATTTTAAGTAATGTTGTAGTATCTCCGGTGGACCGCAATAGTTAAGTGAGCAGTTCAATAAAAAACATTATTTCCAATTAGATAATATTAGGAGTCGTTTTGCTTGAGTATAAGTTTTGAATATTGTTTGTTTCGTGATAGGATATCATATATCCTCGTCGGAGATGGTTGGATGGGGAAGCTTGTTTGGTTTGGCTCAACTAAACGATAGCAAACAAACTATAAACACAGTTTGCAGCACAAAAGAACATGGTGAAAAATTTGAAGTCTACACGCGCGTTATGTATTTTAGTAAGATTTCATACAATAGGTTTGCTACTCACATGGTAAAAAACTGTGATCTATAGTTTTCTATATATGTATTTTGCAAATCAAATGTGAGTGCATCTAATAATTTATTAGAACGCTGTAGAGTAATTAAGAAACATAACTGATATAAGAGTTGTAGATCGGCCAGTGATTACATATGGTCGAATTTTAATAAAAGTTGAAGTTATTGTTAAATTTAAAAAAGAAAAGAAAATAAAATAAAAACATAACTGAAATCTCAAAAAACACGTTGAAATTAACCCGAAAAGACATAGACAATGTACATATATTTTTGCTGTTGTGAAATCTCTTTCACATGCAAATGGAAAAAAAGAAGGAAATTATCAGAAGAAGACCTATTATGCGGGAGATGTCTGTTCAGTCTTTGTGCACGTTTTTCAGATTGAAGATAGGACTCATAGGAGCAGGAGGAGAAAGAAACATGAATGTGAATATGTGATGTCTCTTTTTTTGGGTCTGACATTGTCTTGCTGCAAAAGAAGGGAGACATTTTCAGTCAGCTGGCTGGGCAGCCTCTGTTCCTGGTAAACAGCTGCCTTTGCCGTTTTGAACTTCCAGTCCAAATAAATTCATGTGTAATATTATACACGTCTCTTTGGTTATATGCAATTATGCATAATGTCCACTAAACCCCAGTTGGCCAATTCTAGCACGTTGTCTGTTCCCATTCGTAGTCAATTCTGGTCCCTGTTCTAGTTCAATGCATCAGAATTCATTAGTTGGCTCAATTATATACATGTTTTACTAAATCACAAAAAAATGTATTTTAATGGATTGTAACTTTAGGTGGTGTTTTGAAGTCTTAAGGCGTCTACACGGTAAGGTAAGGGTTAAGCGAAGACAATAAGGGAAGGGGAGATGAGCAAGATTACGATTTGAGTTAGTAATTTAGTATGGTCTTCCAGGGTTATGGAAAAACGAACTTGAGGCTTATAAAACTTGTTAATACGTTCTTCATTGAATTCATTTCACTCTCCGACAAAACCTTCAAGCATTAGGCCCCCCCTCTTTACCGTTCAATTCCGGCCTATCATTATTTAGAACCTTACAGCCAAATATTTACATTCAAGTCGGAAGTACAATATCGATTTAAGTCTACGATGATGTCGTATACCTTCCTCATCACTGACTATTTTTACGCGTAGTTTACATAATTAAATTTTAGGATAAGATGCTCTAGACAGCACAATGGAAAAATATTACGTAGAATACCGTTTCATTTTCAATGTTTTTTTTATCGCCATGCACTTTATATTGCCTCCGCAGACGACATTTTCCTTCTGGTTGAAGAAAAGTCTTCCACACATGGCTCATAAATTTAAAAATCAGTAGTGTACGTCTTCACCTTGCTGGCCATATATATAAGGGAAATCTAGCTACCCACTTGTTATTAACATCTCCCATTCGGCAACATGGACTTCCTTCAACTTTGGTTCCTAATCTCCATTGCCACACCCTTGTGCTTGTCTCTCAGCCTTCAAACACACACTCTTAATTTCTCTACGGCATCTCAGACCAACTCCCCGAAATACCAGATATTGAGGCTGGCAAATGATCCAAACACTGCAAATTGGATGAAGGATGTGAGAAGAGAAATCCATGAAAACCCGGAACTTGCATACGAAGAAATCGAAACAAGTGCTGTCATTAGGCGCGAGCTTGATAGATTAGGTGTTTCGTATAGATGGCCGGTGGCGCAGACCGGTGTAGTGGCTACTGTTGGCTCTGGCTCTCCTCCCTTTGTTGCTCTAAGAGCTGATATGGATGCTCTGCCTATTCAGGTAATTAAATCATAGCTTCTCTACTGCCGATCCAGCTGGTAAATTTACGTAATTTGTACTGCTGGGTTTGGTCAGGTTGATCTTTGAGACCAATATATGTAGGGTAGGCTAATTTGGTTACTTGGAATAATGGCAAACAGACTAAACATGGGTATAGTACTGTATGATTATTGTCCTTTTAGAACATTGATGTGTTGAAGTAATGTGCTCGATATATATCTGAGGACTTTTAGGGTGGCACAGAGATACCCTTCCAGAGACTAATCCATAGGAGGAGATCATGTTATACTGCTTATTCATAAGTTCTAATGTAGGACAACAAAGGGTCTCAAAAGCACAAATTGGGTTCTTGAAATTCATGTTCTTAAAGAGCACACTGAAATTGGTGGATATATACAGGAATTGGTGGAATGGGAGCACAAGAGCAGAGTGAATGGGAAAATGCACGCCTGTGGTCATGATGCACATATTGCCATGCTTCTCGGTGCTGCAAAAGTACTCAAACAAATCGAAGACAGACTGCAGGGGACTGTGGTTCTTATATTCCAGCCAGCCGAGGAACGCGGCGAAGGCGCAAAGGACATGATCAAAGAAGGGGTTCTTGACAATGTAGATGCCATATTTGGGATCCACATTGTGCGTGAATATCCTAGTGGAGTTATTGCATCGAGGCCCGGAGAGTTTCTAGCCGGATGTGGGAGCTTCAAAGCAAAGATCACTGGGAAAGGGGGTCATGCAGCCCTTCCCCAACATACCATTGATCCAATCTTGGCAGCATCAGCATCAGTCATTAGCCTCCAGAGTATTGTTTCCAGAGAGATAGATCCTCTAGACTCAGGGGTATGTACTGTTTTACTCAACTAATTTGGTGTGTACTTGGTCTCCAATTTATATTAGAGACCCCTTTTGTAGGAATACTAGAACTAACTGAAGTATTAAACTTTGCAGGTGGTTTCTGTAGCTATGATTCAAGCAGGGTCTGCGTTTAATGTCATCCCGGATTCGGCTACAATAGGTGGTACTTTTAGAGCTTTTAGCAAGAAAAGCTTCAGTGAACTCAGCAAGAGAATAGATGAGGTAACACAGTGACTGAACTTGCAGTAAAACATCTAGAACAAAAATTAATTGAGATTTTGATCCATATATTCTTAAACTGTCTCAGGTTGTAAAAGGGCAGGCAGCTGTGCACAGGTGCTCCGCTGAGGTTGATTTCGTAGGGGAAGGACATCCTAGCATCCCTCCTACCGTCAATGACAAGAGAATTTATGAACAAGTTCGACGAATCTCAAACGAAATAGTTGGAAAAGAGAACACAGAGTTAACTCCTACCTTCATGGGGAGTGAGGATTTTGCTTTCTTCTTAGACAAGGTACCCGGATCAATGTTCTTTCTGGGCACCAAAAATGAGAAGAAAGGAGCTATATATCCACCGCATAGTCCTTACTATGTCATTGATGAAGACATCTTTCCAATTGGGGCTGCATTACATGCAACTTTTGCCTATTCGTTCCTTTCGGATTCGGCTGCGAAGTTGCATCTTCATTTGTGAGAGCCTATGGATCATCTCATTTGTTACCCCAATTATTTCATTGATTACTGAGTAATGTAGATGCTCATTGAGCTTAATGATGTATTTTTACTCAGACTTGTACATCAGAGGCCTTCCTCAACCACTAGGATAGTGAAACAATGTGTATGAAGCTGTCTCAGATTCTAAACGGGCAACGCAACCACTAGAGTGAGATATATAATCTTCCAAATTATTGAGCTTAAAAATCAATTTCTATGTGTTTGTGCCTGTTTGGGATAAATTTTAGAGTGATTTTCAGTATTAGCATTTTTAGGAAGAAACACTTTTAAGAGAAAACAACTCTTATGTGCTTCCTAAAAAAAAATTACTTTTAAGGTTTATAAGTAAATCCCTAAATTTTCATAAAATACTTTCAATTATAACCAAACACCATGAAATTGATAAAAGTATTTTTTTTTTTAAGTTTTGAATGTGCTTTCAAAAATTATACCAAACAGTGGGGAAAATAATCCAAATGATCACTCAACTTTGTCATAATCGACAATTTGATCACTGAAGTTTAAAAAATATTAAAAATGTCACTGAAGTTTAACTTTGTCTATCAAATTGATCACTTTGCCCATTTTGGATGTAAATTTTTCTTATTTCATGGTGATTTTCATACTTCTCCCACTTATGCTATGTGCGTTTCTCTCATAATCTCATATATATAAGCAAAATATTTGACAAATTAGAATGTTTAAAATAGACAAAGTGATCAAATTGATAAACAAAGTTAAATTTCAGTGACATTTTTGATATATTCCAAAGTTCAGTGATCAAATTATCGATTATGATAAATTTGAGCGATTATTTGAGTCATTTTCTCCAGGGATTTATAGTGATGTATGTAATGTAACCATATGAAGTCAATAATACTAGCTTTTGGATATTGACTACTTGCCATGATTGATGTAAAGCAGGTTCATGGAAGTGATGGAACTACATATGCTACAATATTGTGATTATAAACACTACGCATTTTCCACGCCAAACCCGAAGAGCAGTGATGGATATGTGAAGCTACTTTAATTGCCTTTTGGCACCGGTGGAGGCATACCTGGCATCGGAGGCATCTGTTTCTTGCCTAACATGCTTTCATGCCTTGCAAGACCTTGATGTTTTTAGGTACTAGTACTGGCCGCATGCCTTTCATGTTTTTCATCGTCCCTTTCATTTCTTTAGGTACTGACCTCGAGCAACAGCAGCACAAACCAAAATTAGGACCGCAAAACATGCCGCGACTAACATTGCCGATGTCATCTGAGAAGCCATGTCTACGTACCTGTCTTGTACAACGGCGGATCCAAGATTAAATATTTACTGGACTTAATTTAAGTAATTTTTTTTTATGAATCTCGAGGAATAAGATAAAAAAAGTTTCAAACATTGATCGATAACACTAATACTTTCAAATGAAAAATAATATGTAATAAGCAATTTTTGTAGAGTAAACTTGGTCAAAATGTACGAATGTTGCGACTTATGCTCGGGAGTTAACCTAAAAACTTGATACTTGTTACTTGAGTATGTAGGAAAATGAATTGGATATTAGTTTATCATATAACTACATAACTATAATCGCTAATTAATTTGTATTGGACTCAACTTTTTTTCTCCATAAAGAATAATATAGTAGTAGCTTTACCTTTTTTTATATTTTGTATCATGTATGATGGTTAGATTATTTAGTTTATATTGTGAGATAATTTTTTTTTCTTCAAAATCTCACTAGGGCTTAAGCCCCTAAAGCCACCGAGTACATCCGCCCCTGGTCTTGTAGGCTACAGATCGATCGAAAGATTATCTTTTTTTGCTCGTACCTAGCTACTACCATAAAGAAAGCTTGTTCTATATATAGCATGACCTATATAGATCGGTTCGAGAAATTCCTTATTCTTTATGAGCACGATGTTGTGACAATGACAGCTACAATTTCAAGGCCAACGAAGAACTTTTATTCCTTAGTTCTCCATAGAAGTATCAGTTTTTGGTTTTGTAGTTTACTAAAAAACTGCCATATTGTTGTTGACTCGTTTCTACTAGCAGGCCGATGCTGGCGTGGGTGTGGTCATAAAATTGGGGAGCCCACACTTAAAGTTACAAGCCCAATTTGAAGACCAGTACATTTTGGGCCTCAAATGGTAAAAGATCCGAAAGCCCAATTGATCCCTCCACGCAGAGAGCAAAGGAGTCTTCTCGAGTGTAGAAGGTAGTTGATAGAGTCTCGTCGTCGATAACAGCAACAGCAACAGCAACAAAGAAAGAATTCAAGAAACACCGCCGCTGCAACAAACCGTGAAATCCGTACATTTCCGCCGGAGCTAAATTAACGAACCCTATGCGCTTCTAATGGGCTCCACTTCCGCCGCAATCTCTCTCTGCTCTCATGCCAAGGTCTTCATTCTCAGTCTCTCTCTTACTGTTTTTGACTGCAAGGATTGAACTATAAAATCCTCATATTCCTTTTGGCAGTTTTCACCGAGGCGGAGATTTGAATCCCGAAGTTCGAAGAGTGACTTGTTCGGCTACCGCGTGTTGTTGTTGCCTGCCGTAGTTCCGCTGAGGAGGCGATGCTTGGCGGTGAGAGCTGATGCTAGGGCTGACGTCGGCGGCGGAGGGAGAAGGCAGGCGAGTGGTCGGAGAGTGTATAGGGAGTCTCAGAGCACGAGCTCGTTGTCTGTTGCTGCTCCGGTCAAGCAGCTCGTTTCCTTCGTCGTTCCCGTCGCCTCTTTCTTCGCCGTAACTTTCGGTAATGGTTTTGCACTCTCTCTCTTTCGCTACGAATTGTTTGTGGATACTTTTTTGCTTGTTAGCAAATGTGAACTAGCAGTTGGTGTGGACATAGCAAATTTGGTAGTGGCAGAAGTAAATATGGTGATTTTGGTCTCAGATTGGTGCACTAATTGATGTTTTCAGCTGACAGTTTTGTGGAAGTTGGTGGAGAAGCTGATGGTTCCGAAGAAGGCGAGGATGACGACATCTGTAGACAGCAAATCGGCTGAACAAGGAGGAATGAAGTGGTCTTTTGGCGCTGGCACGAATTTGTTATCAAATTTTGGCGCAAAGATTGAGAGAGAGTCCAAGCTGAAGTTGAATGACTTTGCCAAGGAACTTAGATCATTCAGTAGCGTCGACTTGTCAGGTAGATATACTCATTATGATACTTCTGTACATTTTGAGTTTGAGGAAAATCAGGAAATAGTGCCGGAAGATTGATATTCTAATTTATTTTGCACAAGATTAGGTGATAAGGCAAGTTGTATTCCAGTAAACTGCTATCTGTTAATGTTCTTAAATCCTATTTACATGGGTTCCTTTCTCATCTCTTATCTATGAACTCTGTCACATGATTGTAATGTTTATTTTTTTCTTGTGGATAGCCGACACATTGCAACTTTAATGCTCTATCTCCCAGAACAACAATAGTAATTTTCATTTTGGCAACACTGGAAATACTCGTTTATATTTTGGCAACACTTTTATATAACCTCAATTTTTTGTTCTTTCTTGCAGGACGTAACTTTGGAGATGATGGATTGTTTTTCCTTTCTGAGAGTTTGGGTTACAATCAGGTTTTAGTTTTCTACTCAAATAGCTTCAATCTCTGGTCCTACTGTATATGTAATTTTATTATTATCTCGTATAAACTATATTCGATGCAATGCATGCAGTCCAGCTTTTATTTATGTTTTGACTATCTGTAAACGTAATGTATAGAATATTTAGAGTTTGTGCTTCTGTTGTATTTCAGACAGCTGAAGAAGTAAGTTTTGCTGCAAACGGATTAACTGCTACTGGAATGAAAGCCTTTGATGGTGTTCTTCAAGCTAACATCATGTTGAAGACTCTTAATCTTTCTGGAAACGCTATTGGAGATGATGGAGTTAAGGTTGGTTCAAACTCTTTCCTGAATAGAGTTTCTGTTGCTATTGATTTTATCGATTCAGAGCTAAATTTTATGTGATGTTCTCTTGTCAGTGCCTATGTGATATATTGGTAAACAACAATGGAATTCAAAAGCTTCAGCTAAACAGTACTGACGTGGGGGATGAGGTTAGTTTTCTTGCTTGAAAATTAGTGCCTGCTGAAAAAGAAAAAATCATGTGCCTTTAGCTTTATGAGGAGAGGAATTTCCATCATCAATATGCTTAACTTGTTGCTCATGTTATTCTGCAGGGTGCAAAGGCTAT
Source organism: Geum urbanum (assembly GCA_946800695.1). Lineage (NCBI taxonomy): Eukaryota > Viridiplantae > Streptophyta > Magnoliopsida > Rosales > Rosaceae > Geum > Geum urbanum. Next base: position 48,133,214 of record OX327012.1, on the reverse strand, counting down.
TGCGGAATTATTGAAGACAAATTCAAACTTGCGTGTTATTGAGCTTAACAACAATATGATAGACTACTCTGTAAGGAATTGTGTCCAGAGACTGTAGCCTTCATTGAAATTAAGTACTTAACTATGGTTGACTAACTGATTCTATAATGATTTTTTCCTTCTTTATTTCGAAATGGAAGTAGGGATTTCAAAGTCTTGCTGGAGCTCTTCTTGAGAACAATACGATACGGAACTTACACTTAAAGTTAGTGAAATGCCCTCTTTGTTTTTACTCATGATACACTTAGCTACTTTGTATCTACCACTTTTTGTATTATTACTGGGTATTCCGCTTTTGGCATTCAATTTAAGAAGATATATTAGTAGCATATTAGCAGCTCTTAACTTTTGTTCTTTATGTTAAAGTGGAAACTATGGTGGAGCGTTGGGGGCCAATGCATTAGCTAAAGGACTTGAGGGGAACAAGTCTTTAAGGGTACATTTCTCATTCTCTTCCATTCTGCTGTTTCACATTGAGACTACTCTCTTGGGATGGTCCATTTAGTTGGCAACAATAGGTTTTGCTTTATCTTTGCATATGTTAAATAAACTTGCAACAAAAAGTGAATTCTTCTCATTGTAATTTGCATTGGATTAATAGCTTATGGTATACATGCAGGAACTTCATTTGCATGGGAATTCTATGGGTGATGAAGGGGTGACTGCTTTGATGTCTGGTTTAGCCTTACATAAAGGTTTTCACTTGGCTCTGTCAATTGTTATATTTGGTGAACTGACTTTTGCAGCAATCTATTTCATAAGGGAGTTTTTGTAGGTAAAATGACTCTTCTAGACATCGGCAACAACTCAATTAGTGCAAGAGGTGCCTTTCATGTCGGTGGATATATAAAAAAGACAAAGAGCTTGCTATGGTTGAACCTATACATGAATGACATAGGGGATGAGGTATAGTATTTTCAAGTTTTTATTCACTTCTGTCATATAGTTATATTAGGCCACATGTTAGTGTTCCCTATTCATTTTTATTCACTGAATGTGCATTAATTCTCATATTTTATTGATTATGCTTTTGACACTGCCAGTTCAATTTTCAAGTGTGTTTTATCAGTTCAATGTTATTGCCTTGTGTAAAAGTACTTCTACTGCTGTCACTGTTTTGACTTTGCCAGACGCTGACAACCTTATATGGAATAGAAATAGTTGATAGCTTAAGTTTCAGTTGGTGCTTCCTATGGAACTTAGTACATTGTGAAGTGTAATACACCACATGTAACTGAAACAATTGGTCTTCTTCACCAGTGTAAATTTGGTTCACTTGTAGGGGACTGGACACATTGCAGATGCTTTGAAGCAAAACCGGACAATAACGACGATAGACTTGGTGAGTAGAGCATGTTTCTTGTATGCATCACTTTATGTAGCTGCTTTAGTTTAATTCATTTCAAGTATTGATAGTTCTGTAAGTAACTATTTATGAAAGTCTTGGGTTATTTTTACAGGGGGGAAATAACATCCATGCTGAGGGAGTGACTGCTTTAGCTGCAGCCTTGAAAGATAACTCTGTTATTACATTTGTAAGTGCATCTTCCTTTTACGGGTTTACCTTTTATATTCTTCTTCATAATTCAATGTGATTACATATAATTTTCTCCCTTGTCTCTGTCTCTCCAGTTGGAAGCTGGTTATAATCCCATGGGACCAGATGGGGTGAAGGCTTTATCTGAAGTTCTGAAGTTCAATGGAAACATTGAAACCCTTAAGCTTGGGTGGTGTCAGGTAATTTTTAATAATGGACACAAGCTTATCTGCTTTTAAATCTAGGGTTGTTGGTACATATTTGAACCTTAATAGGTTCTTATTACAAAGTAATATAAAATCTTTTGCAGATAGGAGCAAAAGGTGCCGAGTGCATTGCAGATATGCTGAAATACAATACTACAATACGTGTTCTAGACTTACGGGCAAATGGACTACGCAATGAAGTTCGTTTCTGTAGATAATAACTGTCTTTATATTCCCATTAAAACTCAAATCTAAACCAAGTTTTGTGAAACTTATAATGTACAGGGTGCATCCTGCCTGGCTCGCAGTTTAAAAGTGGTCAATGAAGCTTTGACCTCATTAGATTTGGGGTTCAATGAAATAAGGGTATGCATTGACCAGTGTTTTCTGACTTTTCTGTTTCTTTTTGACATAATAGTCCTCATGCAACATTGAATAATTTTTGAATTCAGGATGACGGGGCTTTTGCAATTTCTCAAGCACTCAAGGCTAATGAAGATGTGACAGTCACATCTTTGAATCTTTCAAGTAACTTCCTCACCAAATTTGGACAGGTATCCCCGCAAATTTTCCTCTGTATATACTTTTTAAACTTTGTTTTCCATATATTTTAGCGTGTATATTAACGAACTTTTGTTATACACAGAGTGCTTTGACAGATGCAAGAGACCATGTATATGAGATGAGTGAAAAGGAAATCAACATATTCTTCTAGAAGGCTTTACTTGGTAGACTAGAGATGTGGATCCTTGCTCAAAACTATACCCTTCTTTCGGTTTGTTCTTTCCCCAGGAAGCAGCATCGTTAAGAACTATGGACTTCTGAGGAACAGATGAACATTTTGACATCCAGAGATCATAGTTAGTCTCCTCAGTAATAGGTATGTTCTAAGAGGTATTTATTTTTGGTTTGATGGCGGTGAGAGATGTTTGTTTCATTAGAGTTAAATTAAGTTTAAAGTCTCAGAGCTCTGTAAGGTTTTTGTCACATTCTTACATACATTATGCGAGAATGCAGATACGATTTTGGCAGTATGTATACAGATTCAATTGATTAGAGTTGAATTAAGTTTACAATTTCGGAAGTCTGTAAGGTTATAGTCACATTCTTCTACATACATTATGCGAGAATGCAGATACAATTTTTGGCACTATATTATACAGATTCAATAGATTTCAGGAGTCACACATCCTTTCAGTATATATCTTCTACTGGGAAAAGCCATGCACACATATTTTCCAAGTATTTGGATTCCGGTGCTGGTTTCGTGGCTTCTTTATGAAACACCATTGGTGTCGTGGCTGACTGCGGCGTATATTTTATTACCAGACACCTCTTGACTCACTCGAGCATTGTATCTATCTGTCTCTCACCAATTCCGGGTGAGGTTGCTTTGCCTTGCTGTTGCTGGTTTGAGCCGTCCTCTTCGAAATACAAGCAGCGTAGGCATTTGACAGTATAGACTGTAGACAATATCGTTTCAATTTTCGTGCATGGGTGTTGGGTGGACATGACTCATACTTCATCTTACACCAGGACTAAACACCTCGACTTCGCTATTTACTGAAAATTGCACACCCAAAATATACTCTATCTCAGTCCTGCACATCTGAGACTTCCCAGTCGTGCCAATACCTTTTTATATAACCTTCTAATTATGGTAGACAGCTTACCTTCCATAGATAGACTTGATACAGTTTATACACCACTCTTGGCGGTTCAAAGTTAGCACCGAAACTTGATGCTTGATATATATATCTAATAAAATGAACACAGAATGGGATATATAAACTCACTATGAGAACAAAAGAAATACGAGGATTACGTCTCCGATTCATCCATCCCTTATACCATAAAAAAAATGCAGCTCAAGCACCAAGACAAATATGACGTTGTTCTCTAAACCCAGAAAACAACAAAGACACAGGGTTGTGGTCATGGCCATGGCCATGGCATGAGCATGGGGGCTTCTGGTCCAGCTCGAAAATTTATATAATTTAATACATGCCGTGAGCAAATACTATCTGCATGATGGGCAAAATCGTAACTCACCGAAAGCAAATGAGCTATATAAGAAGTAGAGGGGAAGTAGTTTTTGTACTTGAAGCAAGCTTCCCACAACTACTAGTGCACACATATATAAACAGGCTTTTTGAGTTTGGACAGCTAGAGTAGTGAATGGCGTCGCGTTTGCTTCTGGTGGCGGCAGTTTTGATCTTCTGCGTAGTGCAACTGGTTTCAGCTGATGCCAAGGTGGAAGAAGTCGACCATGAAAGCCAGGTTCAATCACCACCACCTCCACTCAGTTCTTCTTTCATTTTGGCTTTGCTCGGTTTCATGGTTAATTTGAACCTAACTATATATTTCTTACCAAATATTGGTTAATTTCTCAGGCAGTGGTGAAAGGACCTAACAGAAGACCTGAGCAAGTGCCATTTGAAATTTCTTTGGACTCTCTTTTCCTCATAGAGGGAGTCTAATCACGACAGTTAAGATGTTTGACGAAATAACGATCGATTTGTATGTTGATGTGTCTTGTTTTAGTCTGTGAAGAAAAATGCAAGGCTCGTTGCAGCTTGCACTCGAGGCCAAATAGGGGCTACAGAGCTTGTGGAACTTGCTGCATAAGGTGTAAGTGCGTTCCTCCGGGCACCGCCGGTAACAGAGAGGTCTGTGGAACTTGATATACTGATATGACCACCCATGGCAACCGCCTCAAGGGCCCTTAACAGAAATGTGTTTGTTGTTGTTGGTTAAGTTTGTTCTTGAGGATAGCTAAGTAGTGCACTATCCCGACCAATAAATATTCGAGTATTGAATAAGTAAAAACGATAAGTAAATAGATAATACGGTCAGAGACATCCTGTATTCAGGGAGAAAAATTGCGTGTCCCAATCTTTTGAGGGACAAACTTTTTCTTGATGTGAAAAATACTTCTTACAAGACTTATTCTGGGGATACATAATCCTTATGTTATATTCACTAATCTCTACTAGTTTAATAGAGTTACAATTTCTTTTGTCTAAGTGCTTAAGTGTCTACAAATGAAAGGTTTTCAGAAGTTTCCTCTCAAAATTTAGCTATTTGTAAATCGATTTTTGATGAACTTTTTGGGTTGTTCACTACCATATCGATCTCAATGATGTGCAAGATGCATATGAATATGAATGATAAATTTGTTTTGTGCAAGACTCTAAGGCTTATATGCAATAAAAAAGAAAGGCTTAGAGTAAACTCAACTAATTCGTTTTAGAGAGATGCAAAAAAAAAACCTTTAACACAATCGAAGAATCAAGTCTACTATGCTGTCTTTATATAGCTAGAGTAGTCTGTTAAGAGAGCAACCATCTCAGTAATAGGCCAGAGTTGATTTTAGACGTTTTTCAAATGGCAAGATACCAAATGTGACATATGAATGTCAAAGCTAAATAGAAGAAACAAACAAGGTCTTTCCTTAAAAATGATTAGGTTTCAAAAATAGGGTAAACAAGTTTTTCTCTATTTACTTTAAATAGAGGATGACAATGTGTAGGGTAAAAACTCTTTTTAAGGAAACAAAGATACCAACTGATATGTTGGTTAGCTGTTGTTCTTACACAACACCCAAGGAAACAAGGTCATTTGTTGTAAAAAGAACCTTCCTATCAGAAAATCTTCTTGAGCACCAAGTCAAACAAGTCCAATAAAGAAATAAGATTTTTGAATAATTGAATTCTAGACTTTATCTTCAAGTAAAAGATACTTTAGACAAAAGAAGACCAACACAAACTGACTCAGGATGGGATGTCATACAACTATCTTTGGTGAAAAACCATGATATGAATATGCATGTTTTTATCTTTAGTGAAAAACCATGATATGAATATACATGTTTTACTTGAGTACCACTATCTTTAGTGAAAAACCATGATATGAATATGCATGTTTTACTTGAGTACCAATGAAATCTTCACCAAGTTTGTATCTAACACTACGTGGGCTGTGTTTTGTAAACATTTGGATTGCCAACTAAATATTATGCCTTAAATATCCTCTTTTGACATTCCTAACAAAATACACCTTTACTACTAACAAATTAGTGCAACTACTCAATTAAGTGAAGTAGAAGGAACACCCTGCACATATTCTCACAAAATCAAGTGAAGACAACACAAAAAATTCCAAGATTTGAGAAAGAAAACATAACAATACCATCCTAAATATACATGAGATGCGACTAATCGCAGTTCACAAAAACATGACAACTAACCAAGCAGACTGAACCTAGTGGTCCTAGTTCTCCCTTTTTTTGGCCAGGAATGCCCAAGGAACAAAGAACATACAAAAACATGTCCAAGGAATACTACACAAAAGCAAACCTAAACTGAAACATCAACTAGAAAAGGACCCTAGATAGCATATCCAGACCCATTGAGATCCTCATTGTTATCATCGTCTGCAATGGGCATAATTTTGCCGAACTCCCCCTCAGAAGAGGCATCCTTGCTGACAGAAGAGGAACGGGAACCAGGAAGGGAAGTAATGGTGACATCCTGAGCAGCTGGAGTAGAGCCAAGATGGCTGGAGAACAGAGAGAATATCTCATTCATCACAGCCTCGAACTGAGTAGCCATGTAACCCTCGAGGTCAGCGAAAACAGCAGAAAACATTCGGTGGAGGTCCTCTTTGAGAAAAGTGTGCTTCATGGGCTCCACATATTCGTTGGACCGATGAGTTGATTTAGCAATAACGGCAGCATCCACAGGAACAAGTTCTAGTCTGAGAACATCATGTTCCCAGATGGGAACGCTAGACGCGCTACACAACTTGGTGATGTGAAAGGAAAACACCAAAGCTTTGCCAATAAACTCATGATGAGAAATTTCGGCAGTGCGAATAGCCTAAAACATGTAGTATTTTGCTGGAACCACATGACTGGGAGGTTTCTTACTAATGTAAGCAATCATGGCAACCTGTTTGTAAGGTATCTTTCTAGTTTGAGAGGCGGGATGGAAGAGAGTCCAAACGAGAAACCCAAGAGCCTCGAACCACTCGGTCATGCTCTTACTGAAGAGATGAGAAGTACCCACTGGTTTGAGAGGAGGAAAGGTGTACAAGCGAGATGCCAGTGCATCAATGGTTAAGGAGGAAGCGAAAGCTTGATAATTTCGCAGCACATCATCAACTGTAGAGGGGAGAGATAAGAGACCCCGAATACAGGTGGGGGAGATATTGATGGAAACACAACAAACTTGAACACAAACTTGCTGCTTGGAACGAAGCCGGACACTAGCAGAGATGTCTTGGGGAAAGTTTGCATAAAATTCTTGAACCAAAGTGCGATTATAGCGATGCAAGGATTGCAGAGCGATGATCCATCCTAACTGATAGACGAGCGAGTGGAATTGCGGATGGAGAGTGCGGAAATTAAGCGTGCGCTCGGCCACAATCAAACGATTGATAGTATAATACCCAAAGACATCAAAATTACCATCAGAGTTGAAATGAGAGCGAGGAGAGAGATGAGAGGTTTCATCAAAATGCTTTTTGGGAGGCAACTTGCCTTTGCCAACCACATCCTCAGACTTGCTTTGATCAACAAGAGATTTTATGGGAGATGGCAGTGGACGAGAGGAGGAAGCAGAAGATTTTTTCGGAGCTAGAGCTGGCCTTGTGGTTTTTAGAGTAGAGGAACGGGTAACTCATTTAGGGACTAGAGGAGGAGAGAAGTTCCGATCAGAGTTAGAGTGATAGGAGGGATTAGACTCAGAGGATGACTAAGAAGCGGAGGAGACCACAATGAAGAGAGGATGTGCTTTCCACTTCCCAAGAGAGGAGACGCCAGGTGGGGGGATGGCATAGCCTGATCAAGTTCTGTAGTGGGCTGGGATGGGAGAAGTATGTCAAATTCCAGACCTGATTGGGGAGACCTCGACGGAGAGACAACAGAGGAAGCAGAAGCAACTCGAGGCTTCTTGGTAGGCTTAGAGACCGGAGGAGCAGGTCCCTTCTGCTTGTAAGCAGCCAATGGAGCTTGTGAGGACGGCACCAGAGTGGGATTAGTAATCTGAGGTGGCAGAGCAAGAGGAGAGGGTGGCGGCAGCGTCACAAGAGGAGTAAGAACAATCTCAGGCATGAGTGAGTCAGAAGGAGCACCGAAATTCACCATTGTTGTTTCGGGGTTGAGAACGAGAGGAGAGGAGTTGGAGAGTTCAGGGAAAGTCATGAAGAGAGAGAGAGAGAGAGAGAGAGGGGTAGATGAAATGGGTTTGTGGTTCAGAAATAAAGTGGGAAGGAGAAGTGATCTTGAACATGCAGATGTAGGCAGCGGAAATTATAGAGACTCCTAGATACGCGTTCCCACAAAAACCATTCAATAACCATTTTTTTGAAACCGAGACAGAGCAGTTGCAAAAATTAACAGGCATTAGGGACTAATTTGCAAAGAAAGAAATTGTACACAAAATTCAACCAAGGATTATAGTTCAAAACAAACAGACATGTTGATGACTCAGGAACCAACAATAACTTATGGATAATACAACATGTATCCATCCGAGATGTCACACAAAGTCAAGAACCATCTTTTTGAACAAAAGGCATAGAAATCTTTTTCAAAAGCCTTTGAAAACCTGATTCTAGAAAGAAAAAACAAGTGCCGCTGCATATATCAAAACGTTGAAATCTTCCCCTCAGAGTGTACATGGATTATAAACATAGAGCTCCATGGCATGTGAAACAAGATAGAATTGACGGGACATAGCTTGTGATAAAGCGGTGGTGTCTTATCCCTATTTCACAAAGGTTTAAGCATAGATTCACCAAGTGTGACACTAACTTTTCACACATCTTCGTGGCTCAAATTTGGCACATGAATGTATGACGGGAAAGAGAGCATCACTATCACGGTCCTAATAAACAGAAGTTGGAACATCATGAGGTGTGTGTGTGTGCGCGCGCGCGCCCGCGCTTGTAAGAGCTTAACCTATGGGGCAAAGTTGAACCATCAAATGACATAAGAGATGACACAGTATAACATGTGACTGTGTCACACCCAGCCTTGTAGCTTCAATTAACAATCATTGCAAGTGACTTTATCACAATCAGCCTTTCGGCTCCGATCATTCTAAGTTCAAGGCATTTTTGCCAAATTAATTTGTTTATCCATGAGCTTATCTGAGAAATCGTCCTCATAGATCCATGTAGCAAAGTAGTTATCATTGACTCTGTGAACATATGCTCTAAGGGGCAATATATGTAACAAGGACACTCGGCGGATAACTGGTTCGAACCCATTAAATGATAGAATGAATCTCAGGGATCCTTATTGGTTCCAGGAAAGGTGTAACCTAGTGAATGACTAGCTTGTTAATTTGATTACACACCACCTTGTAGGTGGAAATTAATTTGTATCAACCGGATCTTAGTTTCTCCAAGAACACAGCAACAACATCTCATCTCATCTCAATGTTCTAGAGTTACTTAGGGCCACCACAAGATAATCTTTGTGACAAATAGGTTTCTTTAGTCCCAAGAATAATTAAGACCACAGACAATGAAAACCTTAAGGCACAGATGCATACATGCAAGTAAGAAATGCAGCAAATTAGACTAAGAATGATGAAATATAGATACTACACTTAGGGTCGAGTTCAAAAATAACTCTGAGGATACATGAAGAAACTTGTATCCCAGACCCAACTTAAAATAACACAGTTCCATTATATATATATATATATATATTAAAATATATAGTAAATAAACGAAAAACTCATAGGGGAGGAATTTCAAGTCATGGTGCACACACCAATTGCCTTTCGATCTAAGACTTTCAAAACGAAGATTGTCCAAAGACTTTGTAAACAAATCAGCCAATTGTTTCTCAGTTGGAATAAAAGTCAGTTCACGCCGATTCTCTTCTACCAAATTTCTAATGATATGATATATGATCTCTATATGCTTTGTTCTAGAATGCAGCAGAGGATTCTTCAAAATATTAATGGCAGAGGTGTTATCACAGAACAATGATAACATACCTTAGTGAAATCCGTAGTCACTTAGCATGTGTTTCATCCATGGGAGTTGAGTGCAGCAACTACTGGCAGGAATGTACTCAACTTGGGCAGTGAATAAGGACACACAATTATGCTTCTTGTTGTGCCACGAAACTAGATTGTTCCTAATGAAGAAACACCTACAAGAGGTGATTTTCCTATTTGTGGAATCCCTGGCCCAAGTCTGAGTCGGAATACCCTATAATTTCAGCATTAGTATCATTTGTGTAAAGAATGCCAAAATTACTCATACATGAAACATATCAGGTGATACGTTTAACTGCTTTCACATGGGATTCCTTAGGGTTAGCTTGATATTGAGCACGGACACCTACACTATAGGAAATGTTTGACCTACTGGCTGTGAGATAAAGGAGACTATCGATCATACTCTTGTAGAGGGTTTGATATGCATCAACACTTATGATCAAGTTACACCACAACAACGAAACAGAGAAAATTTACCATATAACAATTCTGAAGCAGTCAGTGCACTGTTCATATGTACTGTTCAATATTGCCTTTTTGGTCATTTTTTATTGACCATGTGAAGCGTGCGAGCCTTTCTTTCTCTCAATTTGCAATCACTATTTTGCTCTCATCTTCTCTCTCTCTCTCTCTCTCTCTCTCTCTCTCTCTCTCTCTCTCGATCAAATCCAAACAGCGACCGGCGTTCGGAAGGTTACGATCGAGATGTATGTCACTCTACTTTGTCAAACTCTGTTTCACTATCTAGGTAAGCTTTGTTCTTCCTCAAATTCAGTTTCTTGATCAACCAATTTTAGGGCTAATCATTCCACTAATTTCCAATTTTTGTTGTTGTCAATATGACTTGATTTGATGGATTTTATGTCTCTGTATGAATTGGAGCAGCGACGAAGCTCTGCGAAAAGTCAAGACAAATAAAATTGGTGGTTTGAAAGTCTACCAAACTCTATTTTTCACCTATTTATTCTATTTTGATTAAAGCAAACCTAACGTCATTGACATTAGGCTTTGTTCAATGTAAGCATGGCCTTGAACCGATAGGGAGAAGAGAATAAGCATGCATATGTGGGTCAATTTTCAAAGAGTCATTTTTGTATTAGGTATCAACCATTTAGCAAACTGATATATTCTTCTTTTGATTTCAAAACATTTGGTGCTAAAACGTTTGGGGTCTCTATAAAAATAAAAATGCTACATTTGGTGCTTTGCTTGATAAAAGTTCATTACTGTAAATATTGGGACTCAATTCTAGCATCATTTGTTAGATTAATTGGTTTAATTTGGTAGGGTCAAGTACGCACATAAACAATCATTTGGGCATAGAGAAGGAGGAGAAGAGGAAAATCGAAGTTGAATCAGAGTTTTCTCGCTAGTGTGCTGGGTGAGATTTGCTATCTATTTAATCGACAATTCAGTGTATCTCCTAATTTCTTTGTTTTTAGATTTGTTAGGTATTGTATTGTGCTCAATTTTTCTGTTTCTATTTTCTGATTTTGAGTTTCAAATTTGTATTGGGTTGCTTTCACCTAATTTGATTTTGGAAAATTTAGAAATTGAAGTAGAGCATGAGAACATTTAACTGGTTCCATGGGTTTCTCTTGAACTCCAGGTAATCTCACCAAGCCACATATCTCGATATTTTTAGTTGTCCTTATCCTCCGACTTTCTTTTTGTTTAACTGGTTTTTGATGGAAGTTTGAACCTTTGTTTTAATCTTATTGGCTTGAGTATTGTTTTAATCTTACATGTGAAGATTCGTTGTCAACTGGGTGTTTGAGTTTTGTAAAGAGACTAAATACCTTTAAATGAGTTAAATATGTTGTATTTTCAACTAATCCAATTCATTCTCTGCACATGGTTGCATTGAATTAGACCGGTTTTCCTCATCATTGCTTAGTCAAGTTTAATAGATCTAAAATTGAAAGAAAAAAAATATTGTTAGATCAATGGGATTTGAGGTTTTTGGGTCTAGGTATCAAGAATGGCAGTTCTAATAATTTGTGCATCTTAAATGATTGATATGATATATGGGAATGATTCTAATATGAGTCTTAAAGTATATTATTTTGTTATGATGGATTAAATAGCTTAATTTCTAAGGTCAATGTGTTAAATTTGATGTCTAAGTGAGTGAGCCTTGGATTTTGTATTTAGTATTTAATTTTGTCTAAAATCTTGAAATACTAATTTTTTTTCGATTCTTACATTGCCTAATTCTTTAAGAGATTCTTGAAATATGGATTTGTTTTGTTTTTAACTTTTACAATTGGATTGGCTCAGCCTATTTTTTGTTGATCGATGTTACTAATTAGTATATTTGATAAAGAAATATACTACACATGTACAACTAAGTGGATTTCCAGTTGTGCCATTGTTGCTGCTATTTGGTTATCTATATATTAGGAAAACTAATGTGCGTATATAATATTGAATTAGCCTAAAGTATTTGCCACATTTTAGTAATGCTCCACTTTCTGAGTAAGGGACCAAAGTAGAGATGATATATGCTGAATCAAAAGCCAAGAAAGATGTAATGGACCTTTAAATCATCATTTCTCTGTTTTACATTTTGATATGTATACATCTTTCTTACTTTTAATCTACATTTGTAGCATGCAACCCCTGCTACTCCGGATGCATCTTCTTCAAAGACTTTGTTTGCTGGAAATCTGTCATTTAGAATTGAGTAATTTGGTGTGTATGTCTTATGTAATTGAAACTACATTTGATTTAATGTAGGTAGTTTGGGTTCTGTCATCTAATTGTTTGATTGATGTACACATGTACTAGTTCTTCAAGGAATGTGGTGAAGTTGTTGATGTTCGTTTTGCAACAGATCAAGATGGACAATTAAAATATGTAGCCTGCTTGAATTAAAACAACTGCTTTTTGTAGCATGCTTGAATAAAAATAAATGCTTTTTATGTTTTTATTGGAATGACGTGGAGTTAAGAAGGTTGATGATTTACTATATGTGGATGCCATTCAGCAAGATGTGTACTTTGGCTTTTCGTTTGGTTTGCTGTTTGTCAATAGAATCGAAAGAAATTTTGAATTTGGGGTCATTATTAAAATGTCAACTGCTGAATATAAAGTGATGTATCTTTTGTAACCAATATTATAGAATGGAAGTATATCTCTCATACTTTAAAGCTTTCGTAGGACTCCAATTTTTTAAATTGTATCTCTGTCTTAAATATGTAATTTAATATGATAATCTTGGATGAGTTTCATGTTTCACGAAGTATTATGCTTATTGAAATTCAACATTATATGGATATTCTTAAAGATTTACATAAAAAAACTATTTTTTATTTTTTATTTTACTGTTACAAAACAAGGTGCGGACATTTACCTAGTAATGTATATGTGCTCAGAGCATCCGCACCCATTTTATGGAGAGGAAATCCTATTTTGAGGAATTCCTCTTCAATAAGAAGTTTTATTCCTGTTTTTCGTGCAGCGGTGCCAAAAATAGAACTTCCTATTACTATTCATTATTATTTAATTTATTTTTTTAAAAATCCGATTAATATTTTCACCTAATAATTAGCCGACACGTATCATTCCGGATTAGATAATTGGTAGCGAATTTTCGATAAGGTTTCCGACAAGTAATTTTGAGACACGTGTCATGTCTACGTGTCAGTGTTAGCAAAATTATTGATTGAAGATATACGGTAAGATTTTCGGTAAGATTACAAACCAATGAGAATGAGACGCGTGTAATGTCTACGTGTCGGTGTCGGAAAAATTATTGATAAAGATATTTGGTAAGATTTCCGGTAAGAATTTCAACCAATCGACAGTCGACACGTGTTGTTATCTAAAAAATTCTAGTAATTAAAAATGGCTATAAAAGAAAGAGCTATAGGAGTGGAAGACTCACACCAACTACACATCATTTGTAGTTCTACTCGTATCTAAGCCACTCTAAACATTTCTTCACATTTTGGTTTCATCAAGATGAATCCTATGAATTTCGGTACTTTTTTCAGTAGGAGGCGACAACAACGCCAGGCGAAATGTAGAAATTTCAAATCAATTCGTTATCGACGCGGTGGCGGTTGATGCAGCATTTGATGATGAACCACCACCACGCCGCCGTGCAAAACAACCAAGGATGAGGGAGTCCAGGAGCCAAAATCTTATGGAAGATTACTTCATCGAACACTCAGTCTTCATCGACCACGAATTTCGTCAGCGGTTCCGAATGAGCCGAAATATATTCAACTGTATAATGACGGACCTCTGCAACAACGACCTATTTTGGAATCAAAGAGCCGACGCCACTGGAATGGTCGGACTACTTCCCCAACAAAAGATGATCGATGCTCTTCAGATGTTAGCTTACGGATCAGCTGCTGATCAGTGTGCCAAAATCACAAGGATGGGAGAATCAATAACTCTTGAGTGTATGAAAAAGTGGTGCACCCAAGTTGTAGAGCTTTATAGTACCCGTTACCTCTGCGCTCCAGATCAGACAGACATCACTTGACTCCTAAGAAGGGCTAGACAGCGAGGATTTCCTAGTATGATCGGAAGCATTGATTTCATGCATTGAGAGTGGAAGAACTACCCAACCGCTTGGTCCGAAGCGTACTCAGGTAGGAAGAGTCGCTCAACTATTATCTTAGAGGCAGTGGCCTCATATGACACGTGGATTTGGCACAGTTTCTTCGAGGTACCAGGAGCTCAAAATGATATCAATGTCTTGTACCAATCAGATGTCTTCGATGCACTGCTTGCTGGAAGAAGTTCGGCTGCGACTTATAAAGTGAACGATATGACATTCCGTAACACTTATTACCTTGCTGACGGAATATATCCGAGGTACTCCTCGTTTGTCAAAACGATTTCTAATCCTCAAGAGCTTCCACAAATTTTTTTTGTGAGGAAGCAAGAGTCATACCGCAAGGATGTGGAGAGGTGTTTTGACATCTTACAAGTTCGTTGAAATAATTCGTCATGCAGCTCGGTATCACCGCCTTTCGACGTTAAAAAGCATCATGTTGACTTGCATCATGAAGCACAACATGATCGTTGAGGACGAATTCGTGGAGGATGAGTTTGAGGAGAACGAAGAAGAAGATCTCCAAAACCAATCTACTGCATTCACAGCTTATGATGGGCCAGTGGATGAAAGGGGGAACCGGATTCCTTTCGAGCCGGTTGGAAGAGATGGACAACATGAACAACGGTTTAATGACCGCCGTTTTGTAGATCTCTAATCTTCTTACATCCATGGAGAGCTTCAGAAGGACTTAGTAAAGCACAACTGGTTTCTTGAGACCGGTGAACAACTATAAATATGTTGTTTTAATTGTTTGTTTGCATTGTTGTGTGTTTGAATTATGTCTTTCTATTAAGTGTGTTTCAATTTTTGTAATGTGTGTGAGCTTGATGGAAATAAAGAAAGTGCAATTTTATTTCTTTAAAAGGGAAACTACATAGTACATAATCTAAATGCTTGGAAAATTAAATTATATAAACGATAATTTAAGTGCTTAAAAAAAATAAAGGGGGTAATTTAAGTGCTTGGAAAAAGGGGGCGATAACAATTGGAATAGGCTTCTTCGCTAGCTTCTTCTTCAACCACATCCAATTGAGAAAGGATTTCGGCTTTCCTCTTTGTGAAATACCTCTTGGATTTAGGAGTCATGTTCTCGGTATCCATTGACATAATCCGAGTTTCCTCCGCCAAAGCCTCAATTGGATGTCTTTCTTTTGAAAGGCGATTTGCTCTCGCATAAGGGAAACCTCAATTGCATCACTATCTTTTTGATTGCGGCCATAAGATTCTTGATTTTTCGCAATCCTATTCAAAGCCTCGGCTCTTTCATTTGTAGGCGTTACGACTTTTTTCCCTTTCTTTTTCGCTTCCTTAGCCGCTTTCACTCCCATAGGACGCTCTGGAGAAAAGGGACATTGGTTGCTCATTAGTGTGGTGAATGCATCATGGTCATCCAAGTCGACGGTGAGAGGCATTAAGCTTGCGGGATGTGATGATGAGTGAGGCGGAGTAGATGATAAGTAAGACGGAGGTGTACTAGCTTCGACATGGATGAAGTAAGGATGATTCTTCACCACTTCCCAACAAGCAAAGTCTTTAAACTCTTTCTTCTTTTTTGCCACATAAAATGATTCAGCACATCTCATCTAAAAAAATAAAATAATAACATGGAATGAATAACTTGTAATTCATAAATAACAGACCCTAAATAAAATTAAATAAAATGGACATAGCTTATATTAAATAACATGAAACAAATAACTTGTAATTCATAAATATCATGAAATAAATAAAATGTATTTCATAAAATTTAGACAACGTAATTTGAAACAATATAGTAAAAACTACAAAAAAAAATTGGAGATCAAAAACGTTATCTCATCGTGTACGTTGGAGCCGGAAGATGCATTCCTTCATGCGAAAGAAATAGCACTACCCCAAAGTTTCAAATTTGGCTTCAACTTTGTGAAACGAGAGGATACTGCATTTTGGGTCCTAGTTTCTGGCATCGATTCACCATAACTTGGCTCCCAATTCTCCTTGAAATTGCCATAAACCTTTTCCCACAATTTGTCAACATTTTGTCAATTTTCGGTGATGGAATCAATACTAAAACGACAATAAGAGATGCTCAATTGTACATCTTTTGAAATAAGCCAATTTGTTGTCATTTTTTCCCACAAAAAACAAAGGTTTTAGAGGAGAGATGGAGAGAGGGAGAGAGTAAATTTGTTATGCACAAATTAGTGTGAGAAATGAATGAAATGAATGTAGTATTTATAGAAAAAATGTAGGGGTCATTTGCAATTTCTTGGGATTTTTTTACAATTTTTTTGGGTTTTATTTTACAATTATTTAATTTTTGGCCGAAGTGGTTGTTGTATTTAAATCTGAGCCGTCGGATGGCTTAAATCCGTTCGAAATGGACGGCCCAGATCAACTTAGCTGTTGATCTGTCCGTTGCCCAGGAGCTGCCACGTGTCGTCTTCCTATTCGCTCATAATTATTTTTTTACTTTTTCACCGACGCGTGTGTTAGACGTACCTGGTAGAAAGAAAAAAATTACGTCAGCCTGACATCACCCACGTGAATGGGGTCCACCAGACGGACGTTCCCTCCTTCTTCCTCAACGGAGGACGCCGTCGAGGACATCCCTCCGGTCAACGATCGGTCCCCTTTCCCTTTTTCCTCCGCTACACCTCCCAAACGCGGCGGACGTCCTCTAACCGGCGGAGCCCACACCGGACGTCTCCCAAACCCACCACCGCTGCAGCTGCCCTCACGCTCGAGATCAAGTTGATCGAGGAGGATTTGATAGCATATATATATAGGTACGTACTTTGTCCCCAGCAATGTCATCCATGAGCCCAAACATGACACTGGAAGCTCTAAGAACTTTAGGATATCGGTCCACCCATTCAAATGTCTCCTCTGTAACAACATCCCCCATGCCTACTAGACCCATGACAAAAAGCAAGGTGTTTCCCGACAGCAACTGATGCAACGTCAAGGTACTCATCTATGCTTGGGGTGTATGCTTCATGCAACCACTTTGCCTCCTCAAAGTAGACTCTGGATTGATACTTCATCTGCGAGCGAGATCGAGATAAAACTTGCATTCACTAGACCAAGATATATTATCAACTTGTGTCCGGGGTGAGGTTGTGGTTAATCGATCATTTGAAAAAAATGTAGTAAAAGATAGATTGATCATAAAACAAATAAATTTATTTTAATTGGTTCACTGCTCGATCGATCTTATTCCCCGTTGGATCTAACTCTTTTAGCAATACATACATGACATCAATTTATAAGATCCACATATGTTTCAGTAAAGCTAGCTCAATGTTCATAATCAACTTCATACCATTTCTCTTGCATAGTGAACTCGGTAGGATCTTCCTTGCCTAATCATCTCCTCCTCAAGTTCATTAAGAGCACCCAAATATAATCGATAAAATGGTTTCTAATAGTCCGAGAGTTGATCTATGCAAGTAGGATCCCACCTGAAAATTGGTCAAAAATCATATATCAATCAGAATATTCATCTTGTTTTGGCATTAGATCAATAGATCGATATTTCACAAAAACGGACTTATTGGTATGCACAATAAAATTTCTATACAATCATATTATTGGGGCAAGTCGCCGACAATGTTCCGCCGGTAATTAAAAAAAAAAAAAAGACATTGCCGGCGACTTAAATGTAACAATAAAAAACAATTTATTCTTAATAGAAGTTCAATAAAATTTACAGTTCAAAAACTAAATCATAAATATTAAGTAAATAATCTATTTATAACATCAACAACTAATCTAATCTATCAAACATAATAATGAATTACGTACCCTCAAACTTTAACAAGCGATAACAACGATAAAATTTAAAATTATTGTCTCAAAGTATATATTATAAAAAATATTTAGTTCTTCGTAAATTGCATCATATTTTAAAATTATTAACAATTATTACTTTAAAGAAGTAACTTTTTTATATATGGGACCAAAAATATTTATAAGTTAATATAATATGGAGGTTATTTCAATTTATAACTAGTCTCCAATTTAGATTAAACTAATGTATCATTATAAAGAGATTATTTTTATATGGAGCATTTTTAAATCGACATTCTCCTATAAATGAAAAGGACAAAGATTAGTTTGTTTCAAACCTCTGAACTCCTTCGGTTTAAAATGATGAGTTCTTCGAATGTACCATATGCATCATAGATATCATCCATGCATTAGAGTTGCAACCAAAGTTATTTTGGTCAGAATATTTCTAGCAGACACATATTGGGGTTCGAAATATATTCCTACTGTCCAAATGAACAACTCCACCGTCCTATCTCTCGAAAATGGAAACTTCGCCTTAAAGTCCTGATCCTTATGCCATCTGCACGTAGAGTATATAGAATAAGTTAAGTTAGCACGTAAAGTCCTGATCATTATAGCATACTCTATATTTCATAGTACACTATAACCTCCCATAATACACCGATGACCACCTAGATATATATGTATTAATTTACAGTTGTTTGAAGTCACTTCGTACCTTATAAGTTCACTGAGTTCGTACCTTATAAGTTCACTGAGCTCTTTTTTGTGTGAACACTGAACAAGATTGAAACCAAGCTTTGCAAATTTTAGCAAGTCTTCAAAACGTGAAGGTTCATTTTGGTAGATTGACATGTATCTTGGAGCACCTAACCTCTTGAGAGTTTTTAGTATAGGTCTCTCTAAGGCTTCTGTTATTTGTTCTTGCAGGTTACACTGGTTTTAGTAGCTGCAGACTCCGGATGAGTGGCAGTAAAAACGAGAGCACTACCAGAGTAAACGTTATAGTCGATGAAAAAAAGAAAAATAGGTCGACGAGTTTTCTTTCATCGGCTAAAATATAGCCGACGATAGGATTTCATTTTCTCTCTGCCGCTTGTCCCTCCTCTCTAAAATCCAAGTTCCCCCCCCCCCTCTCTCTCTCTCTCTATCCTCTCCCAAATTTCAAGTTTTACCTCTCCTCTCGCCGTCGCCCTCCCAGCCCTCTCCGCCGCCGAGTTCACTACGTAATTTGTGTAATTTTGTGAATTGAAATCCAGAATAGTTTGTGTGATTTGTGTAGTTTTGTGTACTTTAGCTAGTTCACTTCAACAACCCAGAATAGAAATCCAGAATCTGAGAATTTGTAGGTTTTGAGAATAGAATTCTCAGAATCTGCAGTTTTTTTTTCTCAGAAATTTGCTGACTTTAGCCAACGAATTTCAATCTTTACCCAACGACTGTCATTTTTGTCGTCGGCTATAGTTATAGTCGACGCCTTTCTGCCGACGACACTATAGCCGACGATCTTTCGTCGCCTATAACTATAACCGACGAAATTGTCTAACACGCCAACAAATTTTTTTCATCGATCGACTATAGTACTTTTTCTGATAGTGGAGCATCGTCTAGTATTTTTTTTCTCCATGCACCTTGAAATGGGTTCACTACAAGAAAACAGCACTTAGACCACGGAAACACTAATTCTCCGTCGTCCAAGTGTCACTTGGACGACGGAAAACACTCCGTCGTCCAAGTACCACCTGGACGACGGAGAATACCATCTCCGTCGTCCAAGTGGTCACCTGGAGGACGGAGAAAACTCCGAGGTCCAGGTTGTCACCTGGACGACGGAGAATACCATCTCCGTCGTCCAAGTGGTCACCTGGAGGACGGAGAAAACTCCGAGGTCCAGGTGGTCACCTGGACGACGGAAATGGTATTCTCCGTCGTCCAGATGATTCCCTGGACCTCGGAGTTTTCTCCGTCCTCCAGGTGGTCACCTGGACGACGGAAGATGGTATTCTCCGTCGTCCAGGTGATTCCCTGGAGGACGGACCGACACGCCGTCGTCCGAGTTCACAAAACGTACTTCCACTTAGACGACGTACCGACACCTTCGTCGTCTAAGTGAAGCATTATATAAGGCAGGCCAAACGTACTGATCGAATTCATTCCTAGCTAGCCTCGATCTCTTCATGATCGATTCCATTTGAAGAATAATTGAAGGAGAAGGGAGAAGGATCCGGAGAAGCTAGCTAGGGAGCTCGATCGAGCTAGGTAGCTAGAAGCTAGCTAGGCCGAGAAGAATCAGGATCGATAAGGCCGGGATCTCCGCTGACACGCTAGTTAGCTTAATTAACGTAAAGATATCGAGAAGGCCAGCAGGTACGTACGTACGCGGTTCAAATTTGCTTAATTAATATGTATTTAGTGAAAACGTACGTACATATATATATATACATGCAAGGATGTTAGCTGATGTTAGCTATATATATATATATATATGTACAGATCGATTAAATTACGTACATACGTACGTACGTAATTGATGGATCGATATGTAGATCGAGTACGTATAATTAAGTGTAAATTAATGGACAAATATATATATGTATATGTAATAATTAATTAAGTATAATATTTTGTAGCAGTATGGACAAGAGTTGGATGAAGTTGAAGAATAGATGTGATGTCCGGTATATGGATGGAATTAGCGAATTTGTGAATTTTGCGATAGAACATGGTCAGGGAAAGAAACGTTTCAGGTGTCCGTGTCAGAAATGTCTTAATTGTCAGTATGCGGAGGTTAATGTTATGGTGCAACACTTGTACGAAAATGGTATGATGTGGAGTTACACTACATGGAGCGAGCATGGTGAAGCAGTAGAGTTCAGCGCAGCAGACTTCAGCTCAGGGTACAGTTACCATGGTGCCTCATCCAGCGGCAGTGGTGCCGGACCCCCAGCTTGCAACCTAACTGCAGATTTGGTCCATGATGCGTTTCCGGGATGTAGTCATGGCGGACACCAACACCAAGACGGAGGTTACAGTACCACCAATGAGCATGATGACACATTCCCCGCAGCTAGCTTGGCCACTGACACCAGTGAGATGGAAAAGTACAACCGGATGCTACTTGAAGCGCAGACCCCGGTGTTCCCTGGATGTCGAGAGAATGTGTTGCAATATGTGATGGAGCAAATGAAGATAAAAGTGAAGCACAAAATGTCAGTGAGTGCTTTTGACGAAATTCAGGAGCAAATATGTAAGTTGCTTCCTGATAATCACAATCTTCCTAAATCTCATTATAAGGTTAGAAATATCCTGAGCAGCCTCGGCCTAAAGTACAGGATAATTGACGCATGTCCGAATGATTGTGTGCTATTTTACAAAGAGTATAAAGAGTTGGACTATTGTCCCGTATGTGGCCAGTGCAGATTCCAGTTGAATAGGAAGAGTTCGAAAAAGAGAATTCCTGTGAAAGTTGTTCGATATTTTCCCTTGATTCCCAGATTGCAGCGCCTGTACATGTCGCTACACACAGCAGAAGCGATGCGATGGTACGCAGAAAAGCGAATAGATGACGATGTCCTGCGACACGCCGCGGATGGGGAGGGTTTCAAACATTTCGACAGAGAATTTGGAGACTTTGCTGCAGAGGTTAGAAATGTTAGACTCGGCCTATCTACAGACGGATTCAATCCTTGGGGAAGTAATAGCTCCGCCGTCAGCACTTGGCCAGTTATTCTGATGCCGTACAACTTGCCTCCGTGGATGTGCATGAACAAGGAATTTAATTTCCTTACCGTACTAATTCCAGGTCCTAAATCTCCATCGAAGTGCTTAGATGTCTACCTCAGACCTTTGATCGACGAGCTGAAACTGTTGTGGGAAAATGGAGTCCCAACTTATGACAAATTCACTGACACGATGTTCACGATGAGGGCTGCTGTAATGTGGACGATCAGCGATTTTCCAGCTTATGGGATGTTGGCAGCCTGCAGGACAAAAGGATATAATGGATGTCCTATATGTTTGGACGACGTGAACTCTAGTTGGCACGCGGGGAAGGTGTGTTACTTGGGTCACCGTAGATGGCTTCCTCACGACCACCCGTGGCGACAGGATAAAGCTCATTTCGACGGTACGGTAGAGAACAATCCTAAACCCCGTAGTTGGTCGGGCGAAGAGATTTTAGCGAGGTTGAGCTATTTCGACTTTGGTGTGTTGAGCAATGACGCGGATGTAAAGAAATGCAATCCAATTCCTCCACATGATCTCAGCTATTGGGATCACAAGAGTATATTCTTTGAACTCCCTTACTGGTCGAAGTTGAAGCTGAGGAACAACTTGGACGCGATGCACATAGAAAAGAATGTGTGCGACAGCGTGGTGGGAACAATTCTCGGTATTAAGTTCAAGACTAAAGATACTCCCAAAGCGCGCAAAGATTTGGAATCAATGAATCTACGTCGTCCCTTGTGGTTGAGGAGGGATAGGAAAAGAGTGTACAACAAGATGCCAGATGCACCTTACACAGTGAAGCCGACGCTTAGACGTTCTGTATTTCACTGGTTTAAGGGCGTTCGTTATCCGGCTACGTATGCAGCTACTATAACTGGAGCAGTGGACGAGGTGCAACACAAGTTTGTTGGTCTAAAGACACATGACTATCACGTTATGCTGCAACGTCTCATTCCAGTGGTAATTCGACCATACTTGCCTCGGGACGTCGTAGAACCAATAGTGGCATTGTGCAGGTGGTGGCAGAGGTTATGCGCCAGAGAATTAAAGAAGTCAGATGTGGTGGAATTGCAACAACAAATTGTGCACATCATTTGCAAACTAGAGAGGATTTTCCCCCCTGCTTTCTTTGACATCATGATTCACCTAATGATCCACCTGCCCGAGCAGGTGCTCATTTCTGGTCCGGTCCAGTACACTTGGATGTATCCTCAAGAAAGGTACGTACAACTAATTAATTAATTTGTTCCACTGGAGATTATATATATACTAGCCAGCTAGCTATATGTACTTATGTAATGTGTACGTTTGATTTTGTAGACAGCTTGGACAGTATAAGTCATTCGTCAAAAACAGGTCGGCCCCGGATGGCTCCATAGTAGAGACATACCTAATGCATGAGTGTGTTACTTACTGCAACAGGTACCTCAAAGATCCACCCCCTCCCACTGCCTTCGATCGCAGTGCCCGCATCAATCTTTCAGTCGTCACCAATGTCGTCCGACCGTTTAGAGGAGTATTAAAGGAATCGTTAACACGGGAAGAACTTATTGAGGCACATTGGGTAGTGTTGCGAGACTGTGACGAAGTTGAGCCGTACATGTTGTCATACAGGGAGAGGCTTCAGGCGTTAAATCAAAACAAGAGTTCGGCGTGGATTGAGAAAATGGTTAAGAAGAAGTTTCCTGATTATTTCTTCCAATGGGTACGTACGTACGACTCGGTATTAATTATTTAAATACATATCGCTCATGTCTGTAGAAAGTAAACCCTTATATTAATTTGCCCATTTTCGCAGATGATTGATCTGCAAAAATCTGATAACCACGGAGGGTGGTGGTCATGGCCAAAGCACTTGCTAGCAGGGAAGCCGGTTAAACACTATATTTATCCCGGATGTTTTGTGAACGGTGTAAAGTTCCATTCATTGGCCCGAGACGAAGGAAGAAGAACACAAAACAGTGGGGTAGCCGTTGGGAAAGACAATGATCTATATTACGGGGCTATTGTATACGTGGTTCAGCTATGTTACGGGAATGATGTCAACGTTTTCCTATTCAAGTGCAGATGGTTCAAGCGTACAAAGGAAGACCTGGGACTATTATCAGTCGATACAAACTCGCACTGGTATGAGGATGAGCCTTTCGCTCTCGCCACCTTAGTTCGGCAGGTGTTCTATCTCGACGATCCGAAAGCCGGTGAAGGGTGGAAAATAGTGAACCATATCTCTCACCGAGGAATATGGAATACAGAGACAATTGAAGGGACACCGGCGACGACTGAAGATGCTGCTGAACCAGAAAGAGACATTCCTGCCTATCAAGAGCCTAATATTTCTATGGTCCGCTCCGATATAATGGACCTGGTTCAAGATGGTGAACGGTTACCCATGCCTGATGGTTGTACAGATCTAACTGAAGATGAGATTATCCATGAGGTAGATGAAGAAGACGAGCAGGAAGAGGACGCAGACGAGGACTCAGGTTATTCGTCGGACGATGTTGAGTACGATGACGAGGATGAGGCGTTGACTAACGGGGATGAGGACGATGATGATTATGACGAAGAGTACGGTCATACGACGAGGGAGATTAATTGGTAATTAATTACTGTAATTATTGTAATATATATATATATATGATCGATGCCGGTTTACGGTAAGAAATTAATCTGAATTATATATCCTGGCCAACGGAGAAATTAATAAATATTGGCGTCAAATCTCAATCTCATATAAAACGTACCCTAGCTAATTAAATCCTCGACCGTAAATCTAGCTAGCAAATCGGATCGATCGATCATTTATTTAATTTTTTTATGGTCATTCAAAATAATTGAACGGACGCGGATCGATCGATCATTTATTTAATTTTTTTATGGTCATTCAAAATAATTGAACGGACACCTGAATTCTGTCCACGTTTATATTAGGTCCCCGGCCATATTCACCTTTGGCGCCATATAAAACCCTAAATATTGGACCCAAAACCTAGCAGATCGGATCGATCGATCAATTTTTTAATTATATTTTTGAATCAGAATAATTGAACGGACACACAAATGACCGGGGACGACCTAAACCGTAAACCCTAAGGCCCTAACCCCTGAATTCGGGGTTTTTACACCTGGACGACGGATATGGCCAATCTCCGTCGTCCAGGTACACACTAGGACGACGGAGATGGTCATTTTCCGTCGTCCAAGTTCAAAAACCCTAAACCCTAAACAGTAAGGCCCTAACCCCTGAATTCAGGGTCTATGCACCTGGACGACGGAGAACGTCATTATCCGTCGTCCAAGTTCACAAACCCTAAACCCTAAACAGTAAGGCCCTAACCCCTGAATTCAGGGTCTATGCACCTGGACGACGGAGAACGTCATTATCCGTCGTCCAGGTGATTACCTGGACGACGGACAATATCATTTCCGTCGTCCAGGTGCAGATATCGTAATTTTTTCTAAGACAACGACCATCTAGACCTTCTTCCAATGCAAAGTCTTTTCATCAAGACTTTAGAGTAAACAATTCTTGGTGTGTGAGCTTCGACGGTTCGAAAATCGGAGTTGCGAAATGCCTTGTATCCACGTTTCCGGTTTGTGAAATTATCGGTTTTGCGGTTGACTGTGCCGATCAAACCCTTCCCGAACTTATTATTTTATGGTCCTTTGAAGACAATTATATATTATGTTACGACGAACATATCCAACAGTTGTTTTGTCCAAATTCAATTTCGTTAATACTCTGCTGCAAATGAGCGTCTACTCATGAACACTTAAGTCGTAAAGATTAGTCGATACTTAACATGTTTCAAAACGTAAAATTAATATATCGTCGGTTCAAATTTAACTGTTTATATACACGATGCGTTCATCGATATTGTACGACTATTTCACTCGAATGACAGATCGCTAAATTCCTAGCGAATTATTTTTAAATTTTTTTTTTACGTAATTTGAACCTGGACGACGGAGATGGTCGTTTTCCGTCGTCCAGGTGAACTATTTTTATGGCGGTTCAATTTACCGCTTCCGTTTTTGGGACCGCTTGAATTTTCACTTAGACGACGGAGAATGACCATCTCCGTCGTCTAAGTCCAAAATCAGGGCGGTTCAAAACGTCCCGCCGATTAATTACGCGCCGTTTCAAAATTTTTAAACCGCCACCTGGACGACGGAAAACACTGTTTCCGTCGTCCAGGTGCACTTAGACGACGGAGAATAGTGCTCCGTCGTCTAAGTCAAAGTCTATATATAGAACAGCACCCCCCCTCCTTTTCTCATTCCATCTCCTCTCCTCTCCTCCTCTCCTCTCCTCTCCTCTACTCCGGCGATCCTCCTCCGGCGACGCTCCGACGACATTTTTTCCGGCGTGGTTCCTCCTCTCCGACGACTCAAGTCCGGCGAAATTCCCGTAAACTCCGCTTCGGTACATTTCTATTTTTCCTTTATTTAAATAATTTTCATTTTATTAATTAATTAAATTCTAAATATAATTAATTAGTAGAAATTAATTTAGTAATTAATTTTAAATATTTAATAAATGATTAATTGTTGTTATTTATTAATTAAATCATTTATATTGTTATTGTTTCCTAATTAAATGAATAATTGTAAATTTGTTGTTATTAAATAAATAAATAATTAATTAATGTTATTAATTAATTATTTAAATAATTATTGTTATTAATTAATTAAATGGTTAATTATTGCATGCTAAATGGAAAATAAATTATTGCATGTAATTACGTGTATTTTTTAGTAAATTAATTAGTAGTACGTGTTCGATTTAAATTTAGTATATAGGCTTGGTGTAATTAAGTCGCACTCTTTGGAATAGATGGCGCCTCTTTTCCTTGCTTATCTCCTTAACCCCTCGTGATGTGTGGATTTCATCACCGCACACCATAACCTAAGTGAAGTTATGGACACGAGGTTGAGGGCGGAGTTTGCAAAGGACTTGAGGGAGTGTAAATTTTCGAAAAATTGGCCGAATGTCGGACATGGTGTCTAGAAACGGGTTATGACTGGTGACAGGATTTGGACTAAGAAAGACTTTTGTCGAAATTAGTCCTGCCTCTCGCGTTATCTCTATCCCTAACTGGCCATGTTTTTCGATTTAACCAAGGCTGATTAATTGAAAATTTACACTTTATCGCGCGGGTCGCACGTCCATTGAACGACCGAAAATGCCAAGCTAGTGTACTCTATTTAAATCTTAAACGTACTTAATTAATTAGCGTAAATTTTTAAGTTGTAATTATTATGCTAAGTAGGTATTTTAACACCGTACTCTTAGGTTTAAATGGCTCCGCCAAAGACCACATCCGGCAAGAAGAAATCCCAACAGGAGGTAGAAGATGCCATGCTCCGCCGCTTGGCGGACCAAGTCGGTTGGGAATTACCACCGGAGGCCAACGACGCTCTCAATCCGGACGGATCATCTGGTCCGTCCGTAGCGCCCTCTGGGGAAATTCCCGCTCCCCCATTCATCTCGAGCGGTGATGACGTCGACCCCTTCCAATCTCCGACGCCCGGTTCCCATTCAACGGGAAGTACTCAGGCGTCCTCCACCGCCGAATCAATCATGTACAGCGCCCGCCGTAGGCAAAGGAGGGCCCCCACTGACCCGGAACCGAAAAGGACTCGGGGTCTCGTTAAAGGGGGGAAAGCGGAGCGTATTTGCAAGGCGACCGGTAAAAAGATCGACTTGCCGTACGACGAATTCACCGGTGGCCCTCCCACAGCTCAACTAGCAAGTCTCTCGGCGCATGGGATAGGGTCAATCATCCGTAACCGGGTTCGTATCACTGCCCCTACTTGGAAGGAGGCGCCGGATCATGAGAAGGCGAAAGTCTTCAAAGATCTTTCGGTACGTAATACGTTCAATTTAGTTATTATATAATATTGTTAATCTCGGCCTAAAATTTCATAATATATACGATTATAATTTTCTATTTATTTTTCATAGGAACAATTTGACGTGGATCCGACACCGGATATGTTGAGGCATATCAATCAAACTGCCAACTCCATCTACAAAGATTGGAAGTACAGGCTCCATAAGTACTTCAAAGATGTCGGTCCCGTGCCTCCCCCGGTAGAGCTGCAAGGGGAGAGAGAAGATGAGTGGGAGTGGTTGTGTAACCACTTTGCCGATGACCAATTTAAGGTATTAATTTAATTTTTTTATTTCAATTAAAATAATTGAATTATTTAAATTGTAGTTATTCATTTTTTAATGATTTAATTATCTTGTGTAACAGAAATTCTCCGGTGTCAACAAAGCCAACCGGGGGAAGAAGGAGAAACACCATACTACCGGCGCCAAGCAGTTCATTCAAATTGCCAAGGAGCACAAGGATAAGGGTTCCAAACACCCTTTTATTGATGCAAGCGTAAGCGCGTACGTGACGCCAGGGCTCGATAATGAAGCGAGTCAATGCGGGGTAAGTGATATATATATATATGTGCTTTTAATTATAGTAATTATTATTTAAATATGATTACAAAATTATAATAAATTAATTATAATTTTGTAGGCAAGGGCGATAGAGCGTGCGCATGAAGAGTTGGCCAACACTCAGCTTGCGTTCCCAGATGTGCCGCCGGAAGACCTGCCTCCTCTATCTTTAGAGAGCCAAATTGCAATCGCGGATGAGGTCTACGGTCGTAGAGCTGGCAAGGAGGTTAGGCACTTTGGGCCTAGGGTGGTACGAGATTTGTCGACGACCTCCGGCTCATCATCTACGGGAGGTTCGAGGCAGCGGAGAATGAGTCAGGCTGCGGCCGTCGAAGCAGCCATTCAAGAGGCTCGACTGGCACGAGAGGAGAATCGACGGACACAAGAGCAGAATGAGTCAATGCGGCAAAGACTTGACGAACAACAAGCACAAATAGCCCAACTCATCGCGCTCATGAACCAAAATCGAGAAGTATGTCAACCTCCTCCGAACCCACACCCCGACGACAACGATCCGGCTGGAGGCGGAGGACTCGGCCCCGCATCTGCTCCTCCAGTGTATTAGCTAGCACGTAGTATATTATCTCGTTTCTTTCCGCATTCCGAACAATATTTTAATTTTTAATTTATGGATTTTTTCGTATGTACAAATTAATTTACTTTCATTATTTAATAATTATATATATAAGTTATTAATTTTAATATTCAAAATTTAGTTTATTTATTTAATATTAGCATTTTTCATTATTTAAATTAAAATAATAATAAATTAATTTAATAATATTTAATTTCAATTTATTTTTTTTTAAAAATAAAATATTCACTTGGACGACGGAGATTACGTTCTCCGTCGTCCAGGTTCACAAACCCCCTAACCCCTAACCCCTAAACCCTGTTGTTCTCCGTGGCCCAGGTTTTCACCTGGACGACGGAAACACTAAGTTTCCGTCGTCCAGGTGGACACCTGGGCCACGGACATTGCTCGTGTGTCCGTGGCCCAGGTGTTCACCTGGACGACAGAGACTTAGTGTTTCCGTCGTCCAGGTGGACACCTGGGCCACGGATAATGTCCGAGGTCCAAGTTCACTTGGACGACGGACACACTAAGTCTCCGTCGTCCAGGTGCTTGGACGACAACACTTGGAGCACGGACCTTGGACGACGGAGTTTCCGTCGTCCAAGTACTTAGACGACGGAAAACTGCACTTAGACGACGGAAATGGTCCGTGGTCTAAGTGCAGTTTTCTTGTAGTGGTTGCCTCATAGAAGCTTAGCAAACCAGAAACATCACTGACTAAGCTATCCTTGAAGTCACCACTCGCATCTTTGAACTGGTTAAATATATCTGCGTAATCACGTACGTACGTATATGATATGATATGTATGTTGTTAATTAGAAGATAGAAGTGAGTATAAAATAGCTTAAGTTGACTACTAATTAACTTACCAGAGGAAATGTTGTACCCATGTCGTCTGAGTAGTCGAAAACGAAGAGCAACATTGTTGAGATCACCATCATCATCATGGATCTCATCATGGCAAGTAGCATACACACGTTCCAGGGCTTGTTCTATTTCTGCTTCGAAATGGTAAGCCACACCAAGGCGTTCAACTGCATCAATTAGTTTCAGTTGATGTGAACAACCTCTAGCAGCAGTATCAGTGAATACTAGTTTCCTTACTACTACTTTCAGCTACTCTACTTGCTCTTGCATGGCTTGTATTATCTGTGTATATATTGAAAATATCAAATGATCATATAATTAATTATATATATGTTTGTGTATAAAGAGGTTTATATAGACATTTTACATTAGATTAATGTATAGAAATATATCTAAACTAATACTTACAACATCGTCGACCTCAAAATTTGCGAATCGATCACCCCAAACGCTAGGTTTAAACTTTGCTATTGGCCTAATAATTTCAGGCTTAGCACAAGTTGAAGATTCAGCTGCTAGAGTAGTCATGATTGGTTCCGTTTGGGACTAAGAATATGGTTTGAGATTTTGAGCTTCTGCATGTAAGCGTATATATTTATAGGTAGCTGGCTAGCTAGGAGATAGAATACAATTATGGATAAGTGGATATAACTGAGCCAGGTATGACCACCGTTGTTTTTTTCATTTTGAAAGAATGACGTCCCACCATAATACTATTTCGGCAACCATCTTTCAAGTTCATAAGTTAATTATAAAAAAATTAAAAAAAAAGAGCCCTACTTTCAATTTCGCGCATGATCTTTGTCGACTCAAGCCCCCTAGAATGTGCCCTTTTAAATTTTCTATAACCTGTCTTTTCTCACAGAGGGAGGAAAATCACGACAAGATGTTTGATGAAAAATGCAAGGGTTACGTGGTTGCCAAACAGGTGCAACATTGTGAACATGGCATGTGGAACTCGCTGCATAAGGTTGCAAGTGCGCACCCCCGGGAACCGTCGGCACCAGAGATTGTGGAGCTTGCTATACTGATATATATGACCACCTATGGCAACCGCCGCAAGTGCCCTTAAACCTAGTTAATTAGGCACTTTTCGTGGTTCAAAATATCGGGGAAAGTCGATCATAATTCATATGGAAAATAAATAAATTTGAGAGGATCGATTTGAACGTTGTATACTGTATACTAGTTTATGAAATTTCGCCAAGATGAACAATAACTAAGTCGAAACAGGAGAAGGTCATTGACTGAGCGTCTGAGCCTGCTAGAAGAAAATCTGGCACAACCGATCGAGTCAGACCTTTATCAGAAGAGAGCTCGATGATAACCAAGTCCTGGACTAGTCGCACAATTTTCTAGTTTGACTGAAACACTTGGGCTTGTTATTGCATTATATGTTTACGGTGCGTTTAGATTTTTAACGGTGTGTTTAGATAAAAATAGAATGAGATGAATTTAATTAAATTTTAGAAATTTAGAATTTTATCAATTAATTTTTTATGTTTGGATAAATTTTTTAAGAATTTAAGAATTTCTCTATTTTAAAAATTGAGGAAATTAAAGATTTAAATTTTTTTTTCTTCTAATTTTCTCAAAAAGATGTGTCATTTTATAATTTCTTTGAATCCTTCTTAAAAGTTTATAATTCTTGTCATTATTAAAAACCTTTACGAAGAAGTCCAAATACGAGAATTCATTAATGATGTAATTTAAAATACTAAAATCCTATTTTTCGTCATTTATCAAGAATTAAGAATTTTTCATTCAAATACACCGTTAAAGATATTTTTATTTTTCTATGATTGTGACGAGTTGCATCGATCATTATTTTTCATATTGCATGTGTAATACGTCTGTGACTCAGGCGAGTTTATAGGCAATGACAGGTTTAGAATTTTAAGATTGAACGGGCTAAAAATATTAATTTAGGCTGAGTATAATATTTAAAGTGGGCTGGATTTTGATTTTTAATATTTTAAACTAAAATTATACTTAAAAAATAATATTTTTTAAAATTTGAGGTGGCCATGTGTAAATCCGACATTGCTTGTGGGACAATATATGCAACATGCAATAATATGCCAAGATCGAGGACCCTCTCCGGTCAAAACCATAAAAGATGGAATAGCTTAATTATTAGCTAACGAAAATATCAATTTTGTGTTCGGACGTAACGAGAACGACCGCTTACACTAGCATTCTACTCGTTCCCTCTTTCCTACGTACTGGTCTGGAGGAAACCACGTCAGAATTCCATTATGAGTATGGTCCGGTGGGCCGGGTGGCCATGCACAAAGATTCCCGGAAATTAAGCAGCTCAAAAACGTTTGGCACGTTTAAACGTAGTACATTCATCACTGACCTAACTTGTCACGTCTGTAACTATCGCAACTTCTTTCTCCATCGTAATTAATGTAGATCTGAAGGGTCATTGAAACTGTGAAAGAAAAGGGTCTACTAGTGACTTGGTGTAACCAGCTAGAAGCTCTGGCACATGAAGCACTCGGATGCTTTGTGACTCATCGAAGGGCTCAGCCTTGGGGTTCCGATGGTTGCAGTGCCAAAACGGGCAGATCAGATGACTAATGCCACGTTCGTCGAGGACATTTGGGAGGTTGGGGTCAAAGCCAAGGAAGACGAAGGCGGCATTGTGAGGAGACAAGGAGTTTCTTCGGTTTTTAAAGGAAGTTATGGAGGGAGATGGAAGCAAAGAGATTATGAAGAACTCAATTGAATGGCGGGAATTGGCTCAGGAAATTAGTGAAGGGGGAATCTCTGACAAGTGTATTGGAGAATTTGTAGAGCTTATGGTGTCTGCTAATCCCAAATGAGAAACGTACCAAGGCATTAGTTCAAAGATTTTCACTTGCTGAATGATCAGCATTTATATAAAGATAGGTAGGTTGTGTTTGCTGCTGAGCTCCTATCTCATTAATAAATATGTTGTATTGTTCTATTGATTCGAGAAAAATGGGTACACAAGTTAGTGAAGTAGTAAATTAGTGCACAACGAGTCGAACTTCTATCAAGTTCAGGTGCATGCCTCTTTAGTCTTGACACAAATTTCCTCATACCCAAGCTTTTATGCTAACTAGGGGTGGGCTCGGTTCCACTCTTCCACATCTACCTTTGTCTCTGATTTTCTGTAGACCTGTAAATGTATAAAGTTGGTTTCAGTCTCAAATTATTTGTTCAAAACCATTCAGCAGTTCCAGTTCAGGGTGCAAATTTTAGTCCACTAACCAAGCCGGTCTAGGCTAGAGCCCTCTTTTCAACAGCTGAAGAGTCTGATTCTTTGCAGAGCCGCTACAAAATATAAAATGAAACAATCAGTCCCCATATCAGCAGCATATATTGTTATGCATAATATAATCCAAATTGAAAGTCAGCGAAAATTAAAATGCAACTTTCACTCCAGATCTTCATATTATCATATGAGTCAGTTCACAAACATGTATAGTTCAGTGTACACTTGATTTTTATCTCCATTTTCTACTTCGGGATTTAGACAGCTGAAGATTTAGCTTTAGCTCTTTTCTTTATCTTGTTTCGAAAGCTTCTTTTCCTGCTGAATGCCGTCTCCTGTAGTAACAAAGCAAATTAGTCATTATCAAGGTGCATCTAGATATATCACCATAAACCAGAATATTGTATATAAATGGTCCATTGTCTTATTCCAAACTAGGAGGCAGCATCACAGTTGAATCATAGCCAACACATCTTCATTCATATAGAAAGCTTTTGTACTTACCACAGGCATATCAAGTTCCCCTGATCTACAAACTGCAGCAACCAGATCCCTGTTGGATTCATTATACATGCTAGTAACGAGTCCATACTGACCAGCTCTAGCTGTGCGACCAACCCTATGAATGAAATCTACAGCAGAAGTAGCAAAGTCTGCCTGTAATGAGTAAGAGTTAGTTCCATATACTCAAATAAATCCCTTGGAAGACGAGTTGGATCAAGGATTGAACGGGATCTTTAGAGATGATCAAGTCCAAAAACTAGAGAGCAATACCTGAACAAGTGAAGGTTGGCCGAGGCCGGCATTGAATAGAGCTTGAGAAACCTTGTCAGATAAACCAAGTGAAGTCTGTTGGCTTTCTCAGACTGGAGAAGATGAACAAAGAGAACGAAAGAGTAAGAGAGAAAAGAAGCGTTCTGTATCTATTGATTGATCTGAATGAATTACAATTACAGTAAATGTAGCTATTTATACTAGTCTAGGAAACTACATGTCGTAGAGACTAGTCTTAACAAAGTCCTGGAAACGTTTTCTTCGGCGAAAAACGTGTCTCCTCCTCCTCCCCTTCTTCCTCCTCCTGCCTTGGCGGCGGCGGCGGCGGCGGTAGATAAACGGCGGGGCTGGTTGAGGCAGATGAAGTTGAGACGAAGTGGGGATGAAGAAGAAGAAGAAGCCTTAGAGAGAAGAGAGTAAGAGTGTCTGAGTTGGGATAGGAATTTAGGTGACGTAAGAGAAATCCAGATTTAGAGTAAGATTGAAGGACCAGATTTCCACCATAGAATAAAGAAGAAAGGTCGTAACAGAAATCCCAAAGGCTGGCAAGTAATGAACAATAAGATATAATTTAGATCATAGTGACCTCATAATATGCTTTAGATAGAGGGAGAGAACATAATTAAAATACATGAAGCAAACATGGCAAACAAAAAAAAAATCCAATTTTAGCATAAACAAATCTTGGTTTAACCAAGCAATCAAATTATACCTTCTCAGGTACGTTTTCTTATATGTGAAAAATGAGGATTGATACTGCTTGACCAAATTCTTTCTTCAATGAAACCTGCATAAAAGTTGTGAAGGACATTAAAAACATGTGTACCAAATAAGCTCTGTAACAATTGGCATTTGGCAAAGATTTGTTTTCGACCCTGGGTTTATCTGAGGACTGAAGACTCATGGCTGTTTGAGGTATATATTAGTCCTCTAATATGACACAGTTTGGCTTTTACATAGCATAGCATAGCATGACTATTTGAGGTATATATTAATCCTCTTACTGTACGTCTTCACTATTTGCTATATG
The DNA here is from genome assembly GCA_946800695.1 of Geum urbanum. Lineage (NCBI taxonomy): Eukaryota > Viridiplantae > Streptophyta > Magnoliopsida > Rosales > Rosaceae > Geum > Geum urbanum. The sequence continues at coordinate 48,098,379 of OX327012.1, read as the reverse complement.
ATCAGTACGTCATATGTTGTACTTCATGACATATACAGTATAAAGATCACGCACATACATTTGCAACCCACCTCTTCAATTCATGGCTATACAGTATAAAGATCAGACATATGATCTATCTATATGTCATTGCTATATGCTACTGGTGCAAATACGTTTTGGCATCTATATGTGATGTCTGTAAAAAAAAGTCCAACTCATCTTTTGCACCAAGCAAATGACGATTTTTCCATCATGCATCATATAGTGTAAAGTTGATGAAACTATAAATAAGCAATATATCAAAATCGACCATTATCAGTAGAGCCCTAAGTATATGTGCAGCTGCAGTATACGATCAAATCAAAGAAGCCTATTTGTGCAGGTTTTATCAAACTTAAAATATATGGAGAGGTACGTAGTCATATAGCTCAAAGATGTTCAAACTTTATCTGGATTGGAAACTGGAACCACGATCTAAGAAATCAAAGTCGGCAACAGGTTCGATCTGGGAAATCCTGAAGGTCAACGATGGATATGAAAGAAAAATAAAAACAAAGAGAGACAAAGAATCTTAAAAAGAAACATGAAGGAAAAGTGAAGAAGACCCGCCAACAAACCAGAAAGCTTAAAGTCGGTCTACCAACAACAATCACAAACACCAATCATATATAAGTAACACAACAAGAAAAAAGTAGAGAAAACTATGGAAGGAGTGTCGGGGAGAGGACACTTCTCGACATTATATGTAAACAACATAGAGACCGAGAGAGAAATTCTCCTGGTCTATATGCGTGTATATGTATAGAAGTATGATAAAATCAAACCTGATCCAATCAAACCTGGATCAGGTTTGATATAATATATATCTAACTAACCTGTGTGTATATGTAATTGCTACTTGATCATCTTAGTCTTCAGGTTTAACATAACCTGGGTTCATATGGCGGCTTCTGACTACTGTTCTTACACATACAAATTGATATAATATATGCGTGTATATATTATAAATGTTGGTGGTGTCATAAGGGTTTAAATGCTACTATTTAGAAATTAAGTACACCAAATGTGATTATTCTGGTTGAAGAGTCAACATAACGGAGAATCCCAAAGCAATCCCAAAACCATTCTACTGTGGTCATTCTAATTTTCTTTCATATTGATTATGTGTGTATACACAATCCCAAAATCAAATAGTAACACAGTCCTCCACTTGTCCAGTCTTCTTAGTGTTGGGGAGCTGTTTTGTACCAATTCATTGTTCCTATTTCTTGCAACCACTCTCTTTTCTTACCTAAAGAGAGGCATGTTCAGCCTCTCTCGTCTTTTAAATTACAGACCACACCCAAGTTCAAAACCAAACCCAACACCACACAAATAGCAGAAGATAAACCCAACACATATGTTGTCTTCAAACCTCACCAGTAAACACAAAACCAATCCAGCCACTTTTTATATGTACATGAAGAAATCCAAACCAAAGAAAAATTAAATGCATTGACAGCCCACAAACTCATCTAAGTTTCAAAGATTAACAACCCATTTCTCATTGGTTTCAGTTTATAACTGGTAAATAGAAGCAATTATAGTTCACATTTATTGTATGTTATAACTGGTAAGATCATGAGTTGCCCTAAAAGTAAAAAGTCCTTGGGCATAAAAATCTGACAAAAAGAGTTCAGCACATTTATCATATATCTCTTACTAGCACCATTACGGGGAGTAAAAAGATGAATTTAGGGATGCACCTGAGTTTCCAGAAATAGATCAAACTCTGTTGAAAACCTCAATGATGGTCAACTTTTCGATCTTGAACTTAAACCAACTTGTTCTCCTAGTTATACCTATATGAAATCATAATCCATATGTACTGTCAGAATTGTAGTTTAATTAATTAAAGCAAACTGCTGAGATCTAATTAACATCAAATCAACCCAAACGATCTAATTTAACCAAAATCAAAACTATTGTTGAACCCATCAGATCAAAAATCATTTATGGTTTTCCACATTCATGTCTTCGCGGTCCCATCCTTTTGCTCTCAAAAAGGATATTCAGGTTAGTATAGAGTATGAGACATCTGTGATATATAGGAAAAACCCAACTCAATCGTGGCATATTTCATGTCCATTTTTATTATTATATAAGAAATCAGAGAAGAATGAAAGTTGTTTTTTTTTAATCTATATTGGGAACAAATTCTTCTCTATGATTGCATATATTTGAGTCTGGCTGAAACTGAATTTGGTATTTGTTTAAGTGATCTGTTGGCAGCACTAATTGAATGAACCTGTTTTTCTCAGGATTATGAGGTTTGTCTCTCTCCTTCGAGGATTTAGAGTTTTTGGCAGCATCTAGATGAGAAGTTATAGTTACCTTCTATCTTGGGTCTCTGCCATTTTCACATGCATGGGGTAAAGAAGTATGACAAAATGTAATGGCCTCTTATATGTAATGAAGAAGTTGAGAAGATAAAGTTAGAAACTTGAAGCTTGGTTATGTGGAATTTTAGTTTCTAGTAAATGTTTAGTTGTTATAAGGGGAGAACACGTAAAGAGTGAGACTCTACATCTGGGGATAACATTTTCTTTTTCCATTTGTTGAGATCCTTCAGCTGAAATTGATCATGCTGGTATTTGTCATAAAAATAATTGATTTTGTTGTTTTTTGGATTTGTGACATTACAAAATATAAAGATTTTAAAGTTCAGTGCCATCTTTTGTTTTACACTTGCTTTGTGGATGACCAAATATTGGATTTAAGGCTTTCTTCTGTAGCTGAAGCTTGATGGGAAGGCATTAGTAGATGGGTGTGTCTTTCACAATACAATCACAGACAATTGTATAAGTGATGGTTAGTATAATTTTTTTCTATTAAATAACAATGACCACATTCATATAATTCCACTTCTTTAACATACACGTGAGTGATGCAGAATGATACAATCACAACCCAACCCAGGTATGTGGGGATTAAGGATAACAGAAAATTGCATAAGACCAAAATTGTAAACTTATGACAAACAAATCATCAAAGTGGAATATGAAATACTTATTGCTCCCGAGCTGCCTAAAAGATTCGAGGCTACCGAACTTCTCTGCGAACAAAGACTGGGACTCTGCGAAATACAGTACAACCCTTGCAAAACCACATTCCAGAAGGATCCTTAGGGCGAAGACACCAATTTTCAAGCCACAAATCAGAAACTAAATATTTACTCTCATCAACTCAATTGTCTATGACTCGAAATAATCACAGACAATGAAGATACGAATGAAGGCACCAAATGCACAAATAATTTAAGAAACGTGTGTGCTTAAACTAACCTCCTATGTATGAGCTCTGCTGAGCAGCAGATTTCTTTTGCTTTTCCTTTTTTTGGGAGACTTAGCTGCACATGTATGGAGGAACCAATATGAAACCCAAATTCAGTCGAACCAACATAAAACCCAAATCGACAAAATTACGTAACATAACAAAATAGAGAGAGAACAAACAACCTGTTGAAAGGGTCAGAGTGTTAGTTGCTTGAAGTTAGGAAGTATTAGTTTCTTTTTAATTAGTCCTAGTTTCTAGGAAAGAGTTGTCTGTTTCATTCGTGTTTTAGTTGATCACGTAGTTAATCTGTAGCAATACGTGAGAGTGTTTTTCAGTTGCTATGTAAAAGGCTATATAAAGCCTAGTATGTGATTCAATAAGATTGAGGCATTTCAATCCATATTGTGCAGTTTGTGTTCTTGTATTCACAGTTTATATTCTCAACAATCTGGTATCAGAGCCCCCACTAGGGCCTGAGAAACTAGTGAGATAAGCAGCAGCTTAGAGAGAAACACAGAGATGAGTGAAGAAAAGGGATTGACTAAGATCCCTCACTTCAGTGGTCATTATGAACATTGGAGTGAACTCATGGAGAACTTGCTTCGAGCAAAAGGTTTGTGGAGTTTGATGGAGAATGGTTTCGAGGAACCAAGAGCAGGAACCTTGTTGACAGAGGCATAACAGACACAACTCGATGATGCCAGGACCAAGGATCAGCAAGTCAAGCATTACCTTTTTCAAGCCATTGACAGAATTATTTTTGAGCAAATTTTGGACCACCGTTCTTCCAAAATTGTTTGGGACTCTATGACGCGGAAATTTGGTGGGAATGACAAGGTGAAGAAATCTCAACTTCAGACACTCAGAAGGGAGTTCGAGATATTAGAGATGAAGAATGAAGAAACCATCACAGAATACTTTGCAAGAGTGATGGCTGTCTCCAACAAGATGCGAAGCAATGGTGAAGATCTGACAGATGAAAAAATCGTGGAAAAGATCTTGAGAACCTTAGTAGAAAAGTTTATTCCTGTTATAGTATCTATTGAAGTAGCAAAGGATACCTCGACTATGTCCATTGATGAGTTGTAGAGATCTCTTGTAGTTCACGAGCAGAAATTCAAGAGAGTGATCAACCGTGAAAGTGATCAAGCTCTCAAGGTGGAAGATCGAGCAGGAGGCATAGGGCGTGGATCAACCTCATCACGTGGAAGAGGGCGTGGAAGAGGGTGTCAATCTTTCAACAAAGCAACAGTGGAGTGCTACAAGTGTCATAACTTAGGGCACTTTCAGTATGAGTGTCCTTAGTGGAATAGAGAAGCCAATTATGCTCAATTAGACGAAAAGGAGGAGGATTTGTTGATGGCGTATATCGAAGAGCATGATGCAAAGAGGAGTGACGCCTGGTTTATCGACTCAGGTTGTTCAAATCACATGTGTGGTGATAAAGATGTGTTTATAAGTTTAGCAGATGAATTGGAACATTCTGTGAAGTGTGGCAACAACACTAGGATGACAGTGGCTAGCAAAGGGTGTGTAAAACTGGTGTTTAATGAAAGAAGCTTTGTTATCAGAGATGTCTACTATGTCCCGGAGCTTCGAAACAACTTGTTAAGTGTGGGACAACTACAGGAGAAGGGTCTTGCAATCCTCATTAACAATGGGGTCTGCAACATGTATCATCCAGACAAAGGCCTTATTGCACACACAAGGATGCGTGCTAATCGTATATTTGTGCTCCTAAACAAAGGCTCATCAAACTCTAAGCCACAAACAGATGAATGCTTACTCACCAGTGCCTCAGACCTCACATATCTTTGGCACCAACGATATGAACATCTAAGTCACAAGGGGTTGAGAACTTTGCAATCTAAAAAGATGGTACGAGGATTGCCACAACTAGAAGATTCAAAGATAGTGTGTACTGATTGCTTTACTAGAAAGCAACATCGAAATGCAATCCCCAAAAGGAGTGAATGGAGAGCTAGCAAGGTGTTGGAGCTTATTCATGCAGACATTAGTGGTCCCATTGATCCCATATCTAATAGTGGGAAGAGTTACATTTTATGTTTCATTGATGATTACAGTCGTAAAGCATGGGTTTACTTGTTACTTGAGAAATTAGAAGCTTTGGAGAGTTTCAAGAACTTAAAAAAATTGGTGGAAAAAGAAGCAGCCTACATGATACAAGATGTTGCAACTAAAGATCCCATTGAGTTTGAAGAAGCCAAGAGAGAAGAAAAATGGAGAAAGGTTATGGATAATGAGATAAATTCCATCCAAAAGAATCAAACTTGGAAGCTCATGGACCTACTTGTTGGAGCTAGAACCATTGGTGTTAAGTGGATCTACAAGACAAAACTAAATGAACATGGTGAAGTGGACAAGTACAAAGCTCGACTAGTGGCAAAGGCATACTCACAGCGACAGTGAATTGATTTCACTGAAGTATTTGCTCAAGTAGCTCAAATGGATACAGTGAGAATGATTGTGGCACTTGTAGCATTCAAAGGGTGGAATATTCTCCAGCTAGATGTCAAATCTGCATTTCTCTATAGGAAACTCAATGAGGTCATGTACGTTGAGCAACCACAGGGCTATGTGAAGGAGGGAAGTGAACACAAAGTGTACAAGCTGCACAAAGCTCTTTACGGCTTAAAACAGGCTCCAAGAGCTTGGTTTAGTCGAATTGAGTCTCATTTCATTGAAGAAGGTTTCGAGAAGTGTCCAAATGAGCAAACTTTGTTCTATAAGAGAAGCAATGAAGGTAAAATGCTTATTGTTAGCATATATGTGGATGACTTGATCTACACTGGCGAGGATGAAGGTATGATGATTAACTTCAAAAACTCTATGATGAAAGCTTTTGATATGACTGATTTAGGGAAGATGAGGTTCTTTCTTGGGATTGAAGTATTGCAGAAATCAGATGGGATTTTCATGTGTCAAAGGAAATACGCTAATGATGTGTTGAAGCGGTTTGGAATGTCAGAAAGCAAGCCTGTAAGTAGTCTAATAGTTTCACGATTCAAGATTAGTGGGGATGTTAATGGAGCTGTTGTGGATGACACTTACTACAAACAGATTGTTGGAAGCCTAATGTATCTTATAGCTACACGTCCATACATCATGTTTGGTGTGAGTTTAATCAGCAGGTACATGTCAAAACCCGCTGAACTACATTTGTAAGCTGCTAAAAGGATTATGCGTTATTTGAGAGGAACTACTGGTTATGGTATCCTCTACAAGAAGGGAGGGGGAGAAGATTTACTTGCTTTCACAGACTCAGATTATGCTGGTGATGAAGAAGATTCCAAAAGCACATCAAGTTATGTTTACTTGTTAAGTTCAGGTGTTGTGTCATGGATGTCGAAAAAAACAACCAATTGTCACATTTTCAACTATAGAAGCAGAATTTGTGGCAGCTGCAGCATGTGCATGTCAGGCTTTATGGATGAGAAGAGTATTGAAGAAACTGAGTCATGTTCAAGAAGGGAGCACCACCATATTGTGTGACAACACTTCTACAATCAAACTCTCAAAGAATCCAGTGATGCATGGGAGGAGCAAGCACGTCAGGGTGCGTTTTCATTTTCTGAGAGATCTTGTAAAAGAAGGGAAGATTAAGTTGGTTCATTGTGGAACACAAGATCAAGTTGCAGATGTGATGACCAAAGCATTAAAGCTTGAAGCTTTCCAGAGACTTAGAGAGAAGATGGGAATGTGTGATATTGTAGATATAAACTAACTGCATTCGACAACTAGTTTAAGGGAGCGATTGAAAGGGTCAGAGTGTTAGTTGCTTGAAGTTAGGAAGTATTAGTTTTCTGTTTAATTAGCAATACGTGAGAGTGTTTTTTTAAAAGGCTATATAAAGCCTAGTATGTGATTCAATAAGATTGAGACATTTCAATCCATATTATGCAGTTTGTGTTCTTGTATTCACAGTTCATATTCTCAACACCTGCGGCGTCTTTTGGGTTCGAAGAGAAAGAAGTGACTACGACCCAATTGATAGAGATGAGGCGTGACTGCGTGAAAAAAGAGAGAGAGCTTGGCATGGTGTGGAGCAATGACCAAACAACCCCCACATGAACAGTAGAATAAACAGTGTTAAGCACAGTAGAAAAGAGAGATAGAGCTTGGCATGGTGTGGAGCAATGACCAAACAACCCCCACATGAACAGTGGAATAAACAGTGTTAAGCACAGTAAAACCCACCGTTGTTATATAGTAAATATTATGAAACCGATTTATCTGCACTATTATTCAATTTTAATACCCATTAATTGATAACACAATTCACCACTTAAGAAAGTAGAAAGAGGAGATAACTGTCATCTGCATCAGCCGACAGTTTGAATGACTTGATATGTAACCAGATTTCCACCACTTAGGAACAATAATATTTCGACAGATATTAATACATAGGTTCTGGCCTGAGATTACATCATTCGGATACATTTTCTGGAAAAATAGTATTACAGACAACTTAATACAATTAAATAGAAGATCACAAAATGTTCCACTTTGCTGCCAAGGCCTGGCATATCATTGTGATACAGTATGCCGCACTCAATGGATAACTACATACTGCAAAAATAGAAATAATACAGATGTTAAGACTGGAAAATGAAAAGGGTACATAGTCTCACTAACACAGACCTAACATCATGAAGCACACTAGTCTCTGCTCCCCTGAGCCACACTAGTACATAACTCTTTAAGATATTCCAGCTTCGTAATTAACATGGTAACAAAATGACCCCATGTAAATATATAAGTTGAATCCCCAGAAACTTGCTGACTATATTACACTTTCAACAGTTTAATTAGTCTGTTAACAATAAATACAGTTTACTTAGAAGATGATAGGGAAGTTGTACATGAATTGAAATTATTACTCCCCTGCAATCATTTTATATACATTAACTTATGAGAAAATGCATGCCTAATAATATCTAGATCTATCTATGTTGCTCTGAACTATAACTCTCACGAGTTTGATAAACTTATCATTTTTTTTAATTTCTCTTACCATTCATCAAAAGGACCCTTAAATGATGTGAACCCCATCACTAGAACATTAAAGACTATGCTGATGAAAATCAAGGATGTATACATGAAGGTAAAGAATATGGGTGCTCAACATAATTTACAAAGCAAAACAGAACCATGAAAACGGAAGCAAAGCACAACTGGCAATCAACTTACTTGATACAAAATCCTCAGTATAGTCTGTCTCAACTTTGCCATGAGACATTGCACCCACCTGAAAATGCGAAGTTATAACACAAAGACAATTATAAAGTATCCATATATAAAGATAAAGCAAACTGAATTTAGTACAAAACATACCACAAAAACAAGATCCAATTCATTTTCAGCAGCAGCAACATAGTTTCGAATATTAACTAGTTTTTCTGAACTGTATGAGAGTCCTGCAATGCAAAAATAATAATATTATATCCTCACTATTCACAACAAATGTGACATGACTACTTATAAGCCACAATCTACTCACCTACTTTACGAGAGTTAACAGGTAAATACTGAGTCACAGGGTTCTTGACCATACGCATAAGTTTCTCGCGCTTACCAACTGCAGATATACTCAGTTTTTGTAGCAGCTGCACTGCAAGGTAAATGATACTGGATTAAACAAACCACAAACCTGGATGCTTCAATGAAGTAAAGAACAGAAACTAGAAATAGAACATTGCAAGATAAGGAACATGGACTTACGCATGACACCAGAAAACCGCTTGAACGTCCTCGGTATACGAACACACGGCTTAATCTCTATCAGCTTACCATCCTCGGTCTTGACATACACACATTTCAACCTCCCGGCTTTATTAACTGGGCTATCCAAAACCATAAGAAGAGCCTGTAGATCACAAAATAAATAACCAATTGTAAAACAGAAACTGAAAAAAGAAACTGTTAACTGCGGAATGTACTACCAATTCTTGAGCCTCTTGATTCTAATTCATTCTAGCACGGATTAATCATCCTTTCAAGACAAGACTATGTACTGCATTTTACAATATAACAACAATGAACAAACAATGACCTGATGAAGAATATCGGGTCTATAATGAGCAGGGTTTTTTCCCTTCTTCCGCAAAAAATTTGCATGATCATCAGAATTCAAGAGCTGTTCAGTCTGTTCAACATACACAGAAAAATTTAGACCAAAAAACAACATAGACACACAAGTCAAAATCTAAACTGATCACAACAGAAACAGATTTGTTGTTGTACCTTTCCAACTTTGCCGATTTCCAAAGAAGCTTTCTCAAGAATAAAGATGACCTCAGGTTCGTTCTTAAGATTCTGGGCATTAGTACTTGGGGCAATTGGAATACCATCGAGCTCAAATTGGTCGTCCTCTTTTGCTTCATCGTGGGTCCGTCTCTGCTTACTCGGTTGTTCCTCTACTTGTTCTTCTTGTTCTGGTTCTTCATCTTTGTCATACTTCTCTTTCCTCGTCTTTCGCTTCTTCCCCTTCGCCGCATAAGGCCTCACCATTTTTCGTTTACTCGAGAATAATAGCACAGAAAGGTCAAGGGTTTAGGGTTTAAGCAACACATTCTGGCTTATTGGGCCTCATGGTTGAACTTAACTACGAACCTATTCTGGGAAATGAGGCCCAGGCCCAAGATGTACAGTTTTCTACACACGTGTTGCATGTACAGGACACGTGTCCTCCACCGATGAAGTAAAACCGTTAAAGGCAAGCTAGACTAGAGTTACAGTCTGAACGAACCAAACCAAAGTAATGGCGCCAAAAAAGGCAACCAGAATGGGAAGTCCACCACCGTCCGATCCTCACGGGATGTTTGCCGGAATGGTCGTCTTCTTAGTCGAAGACGGAGTTCAGAACCGTCGCTTACAGGTAATGGTGTCCACTATTAATGGTGATATGGAGTTTCTATATAACATAGCCATGTTGATATATTTGAGTAACTATGTAATAGTGAGTGGTGACTACTATTAATTCAGATATGGAAGCAAAAACTGGTTCAAATGGGGGCTAGCATAGAAGACCATATGAGCAAAAGGGTCACGCACATATTTGCTATGAATCCAGGAGCCCTGTTAAGGAAAGTGAAGAGTGAGCAATATAAATGGGATCACTTCAAAGGAGTGAGTCACTATATATAGTTCACTCGTGGCTTAATTTTTGAAACGGAGCGTTGTAAATGTCTAAGTTCCAAATTGACATTGCTTTTGAACTGTACCTATATAGAGAGTTGTAATTTGAGGTTCCAAACTTTATGGTACGTGTTATGTAGAGAGTTGTAGCTTACAAGTGGATAGAGGACAGCTTGAGCTCAGGGAAAAAGGAACCGGAAGATTTGTACCAACTGAAAATGGAGTCGGACCAATCTTCCAGTGATGATGAATCTTCAAAACCCAAAAAAAGAAGATCTTCCTCTCCTGATGAATGGCCTCATACTCCGAGCCCCAAAACACCGAAAGCACCAAACGAGGAGGATGAGGTCACAGCACTCCAGTCAGCGGCTCTCTATAGCCCACCTGATTTAAATAGAGACATAACCGAGGTATTTGGGAAGCTTATTAGCATATATAGAGGTGAGGACTATTGTTCAACTTGGATTCGTTTACTTTATAGTTCTGTTTTGATGTTCTGTGGTGGTTATATGGCTTGCATGAACTAAAGCCTTGGGCGATGACAGAAGATCCTTTAGCTATTACAAGGCTATACCAGTTATAGAAAAGTTGCGTTTCAAGATTCAAAGTGCAGAACAAGTCAAGGGCCTTCCCAGCATTGGAAAATCGATGCAAGATCATGTAAGTAACATTTCATCCAGGCCTCAGTTGCTTTGATTTAAGAAGCTACATTCTTTCTCAATCTATGTAACAGTTGTATGTGTAAAAATAGTCTTGGTTTAGTGTTGCAAATGAACTGTATGTTGTTGGTAAGGACCACCTTTCAACTCATAAGACTTAAAATTGTAATTCTACTCGTGGTTATTTGAGATTTGTTTTATCGATACTTCCTTTATGAACGGTTTATCAAATTGACAGATTTAAAAGGTTTCTGTTTTGAGATCAAGTGAGAATGTTGTGTTAATTACTTGAAAAGTTGAAATGCAAACAGATGTGACTGCTCTACTTTCGTAGGTTAAGTCTTAGTGGTGAGAATCCTCAAACTAATAATAGTGTCTCATTTTTGGTTTCAGATTCAGGAGATAGTGACTACCGGAAAGCTGTCCAAGTTGGATCACTTTGAAACCGATGAGAAGGTAATGGAAAGGTTTTCGGTAGTTATATACTTCTCCCATCTACATATATACTGTACTGCAAATGTGAAATTTGAGTACTTATTTTTGTTAGATCCACTATTTACTACATTTGAGTGTCACCCTAATACATGCTACATCAGATTGGAACTGGCTATAATTTCTAATGTATTTTCATTATTCTGCTTTCTGCTTTCTGCTTTCTGTTAATGAATTGCAGGTAAGAACGATCAGCTTGTTTGAGAAAATATGGGGTGTAGGTCCAGCTACTGCACTAAAATTATATGAAAAAGGGCATCGCACATTAGATGATTTGAAGAACGAAGATTCATTGACACGTTCACAGAAGTTGGGTTTACAATATTATGAGGATATCAAACATAGGATCCCACGGCATGAGGTCTTCTCAAAATATTTTTCTTTTTCAGTTTCCAATATTTCATATGTTTAGTGCAATATACGCACAATGATTGGGTGCTTCATTGCCTCAACTCAACAGGCTCAAGAGATGGAACTTCTTTTACAGAAGGCAGCAGAAGATGTTTTGCCTGGGGTGAGCATATTAATGTTGAGATACATGCTACATCAGACAGGAGAAGTGCTTATTAGGGAAAAATGAGCTTTAACTCGGATTCTTACCAACATGTCCTAGCTTCTGTAGAGACATATGGTGGATTAAAATGAAACTATTCTTTATATTTCATTCACTGTGACTTGTGTAGGTAAGAATTCGTATGATATATAGCTAGTGTAGATGACTTAAACATCCATTGACCACTTCCTTATGAACAATAGCCTTACACAACTGCATTGACTTTCATTCCCGGAGTTGGCTTAGGGTGGCTCTATCTACGACCTGCAGGTAATTGTTATATGTGGTGGTTCATATAGACGCGGGAAAGCTTCTTGTGGGGACCTGGACATTGTAGTTACACATCCGGATGGGAACAGGTGGGTGCAGGGTCATATGGATAACTCTGGTGCTTAATTGCTCGAACTTTGTCATAGTCGTAATTGATTCTGTTTATTATTGGACAGTCAAGTTCTTGATATTGGACTGAAAAGACTGACTCGCTTTGGTCTATTTTTCCAGCCATAAAGGTTTCTTACCAAAGTATGTAAAGCATCTAAAAGAAATGAAGTTTCTAAGAGAGGATCTAGTTTTCGTTACGCACAGTGAAGAGGTAACTTGGTTCGTTCTAACCTTCTCTTTTCATAATCACTGTATGTACTTCATATCTGCCAGTGTATTGTATGAGTGGTTATAGTTTTAAGTTGCATTTGATTTATGTCTGGTCAGAAGGCTGCGACAGTAATTTCATGATGGTAGTTTGTTGGGCCATCAAATCCTTTAACTTCCAAAAGACTGGCAAATGGTTTCTTTGATTTGTTCTCATGATTTGTTCATGTATACATTGCTAATTTCCTATATATGTATTATGCGATTGTTATGCTTGCTTCACAATCATGGACACAGGGTACTGATTCTGGTGTCGACACATATTTTGGGCTTTGCACATACCCTGGACGTGAGCTGCGGCACCGCATAGACTTCAAGGTATTTCATATCTCTTGTTGGTTTCCTTTTAATTTGGGAAATTTTCACAGACAACCACTATTTGTCTGTACTAACTTGCATCTCATTCGGGAGTTTTGTAGGAATGTAATATTTGTATAATTGTATTTATTGTGGTACTGCAAGCATTATGTTTGATGCATTTCTAATTAAGTTGGTTCAATAGTGTGCTTTATGTGATTGCTTTCCAGATTGAAATGACATAATTCTTGTGAAGATAATGACAATTGTGCTTTGTTTCCTTTTCTCATAGGTCTATCCACGGGAGATATATCGATTTGGACTAATAGCTTGGACAGGAAATGATGTGCTGAATAGAAGGTTCTTCTGTTTTACTTACCGAGTCCTATACGTTGGTGAAAAAGTTCACTATAAAACTTGCTAGGTTTCTGATAAGAAGAATGTAGGTTGAGGTTACTAGCGGAATCTAAAGGATTCCGACTTGATGATACAGGGCTGTTTCCAGCCACTCGGGGCTCTGGCGGTAAACCGGTAACAGCTTGTTGGTTGCGGGACTTTTCTTGGACGTGTATCTGTCTCAGATCATGATTGAAGTTTGGTTATTTGTGTTGCAGGGGGCGAAAGCCAGTGCAAGCCTGAAATTTGACACAGAAAAGGATGTCTTCAACTTCTTGGGGTTTCCTTGGCTTGAACCACATGAGAGGAATCTATGAGATATACGTGATTCCTAGACTTTTGCAAGATTTGGTCTAGAAAGTGAAATTATCGACTTGGCTAATTTCGCTGAGAGCTAGCCAAGGAGATATGCATCCTGTTGTTTAGATAACTTGTGAATGAAGCAACCTTTTGCGTCGGAAAGTTTATAAGGAACTCGGATAATGTAATGTACCAAGTCTCGGTTAATTCAAGACCTATTTAATTACTCCTAGCTAATTTATTATGATGAATCATTGTTTTGATAGAACGGCAAGTGTGTTTGAATAGAGGCAGAATGAGGTGAACTTAATTAAATTTTAGGAATTTTATCACATGTTTAGATAATTTGTTAATGAATTTAATAATTCTTCAATTTTAAAAAGAGGAAATTAAAAACTTAAATTTATCCTTTCAATTCTCTCAAATGTATTATTTTATAATTTTTTTAAATCCTTCTTAAAAGTTTGTAATTCTTGTTATTACTAAATTTTTTTTACGAAAAAATTTAAATACAAGAATTCACATATGTAATATAAAATACTGAAATTCTACATTTGTCATTTATCAATTTCTATAAAAATTAAAACAAACAGACCGTCAGTGAATCTGAAAATCCTTTCCAAATCACTAGATGGATCGGACTAGAATTATACTAGTCGTAGTCATGGGAAAGATCTTTGATGCTCTTTAAATTGATCTGTAGGCTAGGGTTAGTCACAGAGGCCTTTTCTAACTTGGAAGTCTATTTCCTCGAGGACTTGTAGAACTGTAGTTGAAGATCCCAACTCCAACAATAAAAACCCACACGCATACATCCACCGCTTTTATTTCGTAGATTTCTTTGAGCAATAGAATAAGAGCATAGTATATATAAAAGAGCTGGCATAGTATACAGCGTACGTGAAGATGGAAGCTCTAATGGGAGACCGAAACTACCTTCCGGTCGACATCTTAGTGAATGAGATGCGTATCAAAGCCATGGCTTTCCTTGATCTCAAACCCCACGTTTGTTGCGCTGCACGCCAACAAAGCCAACGAGGACAAAGAGTTATTCTTAGCGAGAAGAAGAGTTGTAATCAACGACACGGCATTACGTGGACTCTACTCTGTGGACGTAGACGGCTTTCTCAACCATAACCAAAACCCTAACTCAAACGTGGACGAAGAAGATGGGTTTATTAGTAACAACCACCGAGTTGAAATTCGTTTACCATGAATTAATTGAATAGATTGTTTTCATATTAAAATAGACATCGATGTCTCCGCTTGCTCTGCTCATGCAAAAACTTGTTGTGCGATAAGGGAACCGATTTGTATTTGGTGAACCCTGCAACCAGGGAGACGAAGAAGCTGCCAGTTCCCCCATGGGTGACAACAGTAAGAGGCAGGGTTAGGGAAAAGTATCCATTTGGATTTGGAAAGTAGTTTGGGGGCTATCCGGTAGTACTGGAGTCTATCTTAGTGTCTATTCATTAAAAGTTGGTTCTTGGTGTTAGTATTGTATCATTAGTTGTACGATTAACATACTTATCCACTTAAGCAGATTAGCAACATCTACCACGCCACACGCAAGATCACCAAGGAGGCTCCAACTTCACTCACCAAACCCACCCCCTCCGGGCGCGCACGCGCCCGTGGGGGGCGCGCCCGAACATACAAATCACACACCAGCAAGCACACCAAGTCCCACATCGAAGAACACCACCAGGTCCCAAACTCAACCACCTATATATATCAGGTATTTATTACAGGTAATATCATCCCATTGGAGTCAACATCTTCAATCCTACCCATTCACAGACATCCCAACATATCTGCTCGCACGTTTGCTTGATTGTTATATCCAATACATCTTCTGACTTAGGCATCGGAGCGTTGAAGGCGGGCCACCCCGTCTTGACCCCTGACCGCCTGCTTCATTGTTGTATTCTTCTAACAGCTGCACCCGAACGCCCGAGAGGAGAGAAGGAAGCACCCGCAAGGAGAGCCCGCACGCACGAAGAGAGAGAGCGCCCGTCCATCCGAACAGCCCCACCGTTCGGACGCACCAGGAGGAAGAGAGGAGTTCGTGGAAGCTTATTCGTGTTGCTTCCGCCCCTTTACGCCCCCGCGCGTAAATCGGTGGAAACATCTGGCGCCGTCTGTGGGAAACTTACAAATTGCAAACCTCGTATAAACACCACCGAAACCAAAGGTCCACATGCTCAACCCGGTGACTAACGGCAGCAACACGCCCGACGGGGAGACTCCGCCGGACTCACATGAGCGGAATGTACGGGCGACCAACGAGAACGACGACGACAGGCGCATCAGCGGCATGGTCCAGGAATTGCGGGAGGCGGCGCTCGAGAGAGCAGAGGAGCGCCAAATCCGCCGGAGGATGGAGGAACGACTGGAAGCGCTCATTAACCAGCAGATGGAGCGGCACGAGGGAACCCAGGAGACCGCCAGCGAGGAGCGACACCCACTCGGCAGGACCAACGCCCGAGCGCCCTCACCTGAGGAGGAGTCGGCACCCCCGACGAACAACGATCTGATCCTGCAGAGGATGGAGAAGCTGGCGGAAGAAGTCTCGCGCTTGCGCAAGGACAAGCTGGCCGGTCAGGGCGGGACGTTCGCCCCCCGGGTCAGCCCGTTCTCGGCTCGCATACTGGAGAGGGGAAGGGATCCCCACGCGAAGATAACGAAGATTGCTCGGTTCGACGGGAGCGGGGATCCACGAGCGCACGTAGACGAGTTTCGGTCCACCACGGACAGGACCCGATATTCGGACCCAACCTTGTGTTTCCTGTTCCAGGAAACACTGGCGGAGGAGGCACGGTGCTGGTTCTACGAGATCCCGCCAGGATCCATCCACTCGTTCCTCGAGCTGGCGGAGAGTTTCCAGAAGTGCTATCGGCTCCAGGGGAAGTACAACACCACGGGCATCCTCCTCAAGATCCGTCAGGGGATGGACGAGAGCCTGTCGAGCTACATCAACCGGTGGAGGACGCTCGCAAGCACATGTAGGGATCTTGACAAGCGAGTGGCCAAGGTCGCCCTGATGGACAACCTGCTCGCCACTCCATTCGTAGAGAAACTTGTGAGAAAGGAGCATCTCGACTACGACGAGATCATGGACCTGGTTGTGCAGAAAGCGCTGGTGGAGACACGGGTGTACGGGTCCGCCTCCGAGTCTAGCACCAACAGGCCGTAGGAGAGCTCTCAGCCTCGACGGCCCTCAGGCAGCGGAGAGACTCCAACCAGAGGATGCAAGAGATACCAGGACGCGCCAGGACGGAACAGTCAGAAGCCCCTTTTTCGCAGCCACCGGGCGGACGGATCGGCGCAAACAGGCGCCCGCCCACCGGAAGGGCATGGGGTCTTCGCGATTAACGGGCAGTCACCCGAACAGCTCCTCCACCTACATTGGCGCCGACTTCCACCACCGAGCGGCGTAATGGCAGCAATGGCCCCGGTCGGCCGGATCCCGAGCATTTGGTGCGAATACCACAACGCCGCCGCCCACTACACGAACGACTGTCCCCTACTAAGGAAGGCCCTCGAGAATATGAGGAATGGTCGTCCCAGGATGAGAGGACGGCAGTGCCAGACGAGCGCAAGGACCCGTGGGACCATCAACACGATATCAGGGGGGAAGCGCAAGAATACGACGTCATCGCCCGATCATCCGAGCAGGGACGTGCTGGCGATCGGGGCGGGGAGAACGCCCAAGGCAGGAAGGAAGGGAACGCCCACCATCAGCTTTACAGCAAAGGACAAGGAAGAGAACCCAAAGGGCAGCACCCTACCGTTCGTAATCGACGCAATCGTCGACCAATTCCTTGTGAAGAGGGTGCTGGTTGACAACGGGGCGTCCGTCAACATAATCTACTTCGGCGCGTACAAGGCGCTCGGAAGGCCCGCACGAAAGGTGACGCAGGACAATGAGGGCATCGCCAGCTTCACGGGCGAGACCTCATATCCCATCGGGAGCGATAGCCTGCGGGTCGAGATTGGCGCATCCGACTCCCCGCACAGCGAGATCCGAGCAGACTTCATCGTCATGGACACCCCCTCCCCCTACAACGCCATACTCGGGAGGCCAAGGATCTGCAGGCTGAGGATGATCATCGCAACATACATGCTCCTGGGACGATTCCCAACCGAGCACGGGGTCGGACATATCCGGGGATACAGCGGCGAGGAGGCAGCGGAACCTCGTAGCAAGCATGAGGTCCTCGCCCTGGAACCCGCGCCAGGATCAGAAGTACCCGACGATCCCCGGGACGGGCTGATGGCCGTATCACCCGTCCCCGAGCGCGAAGAACTGAGGACGATCCAGTTATCCTCCGAACGCCCGGAGAGGACAGTCCAAATTGGGGCATCATTGGCCCCCACGATAGCCGAACGACTGATCGCGCTACTAAAAGAGAAGTAGGAAGTGTTCGCCTGGTCGTACAAGGACATGCCTGGGATCAACACGAACGTCATATCCCATCGGCTGAGCATCAGCGCTAGCGCCCGGGTAGTAAAGCAGAAGCGGCGGGCGTACAAAGCGGAGCACTACGCGGCCATGCACGAGGAGGTGGACCGATTACTGGGCATCGGGTTCATCCAGAAGGTGGATTATCCCAAGTGGATTTCCAACGCGGTAATGGTGCAGAAGAGCAACAAGAAATGGATGATGTGCATCGACTACAACAATCTCAACAAGGCGTGCCCAAAAGACAGCTTCCCACTGCCAAGGATCGATCAGCTCGTGGACGCGACGGCGGGGCACGAGCTCCTATCGATGATGGATGCCTACTCGGGCTACAACCAGATCTTCATGGACCCCGCAGACCAGGAGGCGACAACGTTTGTCACGAACAAGGGCCTTTACTGCTACGTTGTCATGCCTTTCGGGCTGAAAAACGCCGGCTCCACATACCAGAGGCTCATGAACACGATGTTCCATGGCCTCATCGGCAACATCGTGGACGTGTACGTGGATGATATATTGGTGAAGAGCGTCCAGGCGGTCGACCACGTCCAGAACCTGGGGGCTGTACTCGACGTCCTCATCAAAAACGGCATGAGGCTGAACCCCGAAAAGTGCACCTTCGGAGTCACCAATAGCAAGTTTCTGGGGTATATTGTCAGCCAACGGGGGATCGAAGCCGCGCCAGCCAAGGTCAGGGCAATCATTGACATGAAGCCGCCCGTCAAGAGGGTGGACCTGCAGAGCCTCACGGGGAAGCTCGCATCCCTGAACCGTTTCATCTCGCGCTACTCGGACAGGTGCGCCCCATTCTTCAAAGCCCTGAGAACCACGAACAAACGCGAGGTTGTGTGGACGCTCGAGTGTGAGGAATCCTTCCTTCAGATCAAGGAATACCTGGCGTCCATTCCGCTCCTCTCCAGACCAGTCCGAGGGGAAATTCTGTACCTCTACTTGGCCGCTTCCCTCACCGCCGTCAGTTCCGCCCTCATTCGCAGGGAGGACTGCACGGAGTTACCCGTTTTCTTCTCAGGAAAGGGCATGACAGGCGCCGAGACGCGATACCCAACGATCGAGAAGATGGCGCTCGCGCTCGTAACCGCTGCCCGACGGTTAAGACCATACTTCCAAGCGCACAGCATCCACATCCTCACCAACGTACCCTTGCGCCAGATACTCCAATCGCCCGACCACAGTGGCCGCCTGGCGAAATGGGCCATCGAACTTAGTGAATTCGACCTCCAGTACAAACCTCGCACGGCAATCAAGGGGCAGGCCGTGGCGGACTTCATCGCCGAGTACACGGAGGCAGAGGCTGGCGCCCGACGGTCCAACGGTAGAGGCGCCCAACAAACCGGAGGTCAAGGAGCGACCATTGTCAGAATGGAACCTCTACGTCGACGGATCCTGCAAGAAGAAGGTGAGCGGCGCCGATATAATCCTAACCGGGCCAGGAGGGGTGAACGCGGAATACGCCCTCAAGTTCGAATTCAAGGCGACGAACAACGAGGCCGAATACGAAGGGCTCATCGCAGGTCTACAACTAGCCAAGAACTCAGAGGCGCCCAACCTCAACATATTCAGTGACTCACAGCTGGTGGTGAGCCAAGTCGGAGGGGAATTCCAGGCGAAGGGGGAATCCATGATCGCCTACCTAAAACACACACAGGCGCTGATCAAAGGGTTCAAGTACGTCAACATCAGCCATATACGCCGAGGATTCAACGCAAAGGCAGACAAATTGGCCTGACTGGCCACGGCGCCCGTACACACAGGACCAGGGCAGCGCATCGTCGAGGTGCTGCGACGACCGAGCATCTCAGGGACGGAGCAGGTCCTGACAATCGAGCCGCACGAGCATAGTTACATGGACGTGCTCATCACCTACAAAAGAAGGGGAGAACTGCCAGAGGATAAGAAAGAGGCCAGGACCATCGTCGCACGGGCGGCCAACTTCAGCGTACGGGACGGGGCACTTTACCGCCGAGGGAGGACTTGGGCGAGCCTCAAGTGCGTCACTCCAACAAAGGGCAACTCGATCTTGAAGGAGATCCACTCGGGCACGTGCGCCCATCACGCGGGCGCTAGATCGATCGCGCACAAGGCCCTTCGACACGGATTCTGGTGGCCCACCATCCACGCAGACGCCACAGCCCTGACAAGCAAATGCCACCAATGCCAACTCCACGCACATCACCACCACGCGCCAGCCATCCCACTGTCCATCCTCCTATCGCCCATTCCATTCGCACAGTGGGGACTGGACCTGATCGGAGAGCTTCCAAAATCGAAAGGGAAATATAGGTATCTGATCGTCATCATCGACTACCACACGAAGTTCATCGAAGCCCAGCCCATGGCAAAAATCACCACGGAAAAGGTGGAACGCTTCCTCTGGCGCTTCCTCTTCTGTCGCTATGGGACGCCGATCAGCATCATCACAGATAATGGCCCACAATTCAACAACCCCAGACTGATAGACTTCTGCAAACGCTAGGGGACGGACCTCATCTTCGCATCGCCCGCACACCCCCAGACGAACGGGCAAGTAGAAGCAGCAAACAAAATCATCAAGTCCGGCATCAAGAGGAAGATCGAGGACATCGAACCCGGGGATGCGGGCTACGGGCGCTAACCCGAGGTCATCCCAGAAATCTTATGGTCCATCCGAACGACAGCCAATGCAGCTACAGGCGAGACCCCGTTCAGCCTGACGTTCGGAACGGAGGCCGTGCTACCCCTGGAAATTACCCATCAGAGCCCACGGATCGAGGGGTACGACCCACGCACGAACGGTGAGGGGCTCAGGCTCAATAACGATCTACTAGAGGAACGCAGAGATATGGCGCACCTACACAACGCCGCCAACAAACAACGGATCGCCCGATTATACAACCAGCGCATACGGGCTCGCCCAATCCAACTGGGGGACTGGGTGATGAAGGAAATCCAACAGAAGGTCAAGGCGCTTCGCCCGTTGTGAGAAGGCCCGTACGTCGTTGACAAGGTGGTAAGCGACATCACTTTCTACCTTAGGGACATGCAGGGTCAACGACTAAGCCACCCGTGGAACATCCAACACTTGAGGAAGTACTTTCATTAAGTCTTACCTTCTACTTTCACCTAAGTATAAACACTGTTGCGTTTATCCTCACCCCGCCCGCCTACATGCTTGGGGGACTCGGGTTAGGCTACCCGCAAGGATATAGTAGGAAAACGCGCGCCCGTACAAGTTACTCAAAAGATGGCAAACAAAGTTCAGAACAGCAAAAGGAACAAGGCACACAAGCGGACGGAAATGGAAATATCATTCATTATACTAAAAAAAAACAGAGAAGGAAAAAAAGCTGATCTACTTCGCGCCGCCCGCACCACCACCTCCGCCCGTCACCCCCGTCTGCTCCGCCAGCCAGGCATCAAGCTCTTTCATCTTCAGGAAAGGCCCTGCCATATCTTGGAATTGGGCGACCTGAACCTCAGCCTCGGCGTCCATCAACTCCTTGAACTCCTCGGAATTCTTGAAGTCAGCGACCGCCTCCGCCCGCGCCTGTCGGACTTGGGCTTGCGCCTCAGCCATCAGGCGGGATTCCACCTCCGCCACCCGATTACCCGCCACAGCTTTCTCCTCTTCGAGGGCGGCAAGAGCTAAGTCACGTTCGGCCTTGAGTATCTCCACCTGCGCCTCCCGTTCACTCACTAGCTGCTCAAACTTCTTACAAACCTCAGTGAGCCTGAGTATCTCCGCCTGCGCCTTCTCCGCATAGCGCCTGTTGGCGAAGCGCTCGCGCGCCAGGTACATCTTGCGCTGCAGCGCCATACAGAGGTTAAAGGCCCTGTCCATGTCATCCCTGTTACCCTCCGCCACCTCTGGCGCCATCTCATCAACGGCCTTCATGCTCATCTCAATAGCCCGAGCCAACGGGGTGTAGCAGGCGAATGGATCACCGGGCTGACCAGCGGACGGTTTGACAGGCGGATTTTCTGTACGTTGACGCTTCGAAGAAAGCCCACTAGGGGGGCTGGACGGACGTTCGGCCGATTGGGACCTTGTGGAGGGACGCTCAGACGATTGGGGCGTGGAAAAAGAATACCCGCCTGCGTGGGACGTGCGAACTGCATCCCGCATGTCGTCACGGTCCTGCCGGTGCATGTCGCGGTTATCCTGACGCTTCTCCCTATGACGCTCGGCACGGTCCGCCTTATCTTGCGCCTTCGACCCGCCAGTATTGCCTGGCGGTGGGCGGAGGGCACCCGCCGGGATAGCAGGAGCATAATCACTCACGGCAGGCGGGGGGAGCCTGGGCTGCTCGGTATCCCTCAACACCAGATCACCCCGCCCGTCCTCCCCCACCCTTCGGACCTTCGCACCGGCCTCTCGAAGGGCGGCCATACGGCGCGTCGCAACCTCGCTAACAGTAGCATTCTTGCCAGTCATCTTCTTAACTACAAAAAAAAACAACAAACGGAAGGTTAGCAACAGCAAAAACAGTTGGTCAAAATCTACTCCTACTCCTAGACAAACGAACTACAAGCACACGTACGCGGCAGCTCGGCAAGGCGCGTCTCCGTGATGAGATCCCAATGGCAGGCGGCGTAGAACGACCTCGCCTCGGGCGCTGGGTCAAAAACAAACTTCAAACGGTTGACCTGGGCCTCTTCGGCGGGCGTCATCGGGTACTCATTCATGTCAAGAGGATGGAAGGCTTGGGGGACTCGATTAATCAAGTGGGCGTTAGCAACATACTCATCCGAGAAGGAGCCCAACTCCCAGTCACCGCCCACCAGGCAACTAATCGTGCGCCAGTTGGTCGCATAACTGGGCTGATCCGACAACCACCACTTCACGCGCGGCTCCACGGTGATAGTACCCCAGTCCCTCTTGCGCGTAGAGTAGCGCAGACCGAAGAAGTGATGGAACTCCGCCCGTGTGGGCTGGCCCAGGCCGCTCAGCCTAAAGATATTGAACATGGCCACGAGCATGTGGGTGAGCGTGGGCCCGCACTGACCAAGCGAGATGTTCAGCAACGCCAGCATATACTGGAAGAACTGATGCAATGGCAACCTGATCCCTGCCTTGAGATGGTACTCGCTTAGGCATACGTGACCGGGCGGCGGGCGAGTGAACGTATGACCTCTACTAGGTATCCGCAACTTCACAGAGTCAGGGATGTGGTAATCCCTCGCCCACCTGGCCAACTCCGAGACGGATGGCGCACGCTCGGGCTCTTGGACGGGCGTACCATCGGGGAACGCCCAGTGGACGGGTCCACCTGCCGTAGGTTGAGGAAGCGAATCTCCTCCTTCCGCCCTCTCCTCACCCCAGTGATTCGAGCCGCCCGACTGCTCGCCCGACGACCCAGACGAGCTCCCCAACCCCACAGTCACGAACACTTGCCTGGCTTCCATTGGCTGCACGGGAGAGGTATCAGGCAAAACACATTGCAGGGGCGGGACACTCAAAACAGACTCGTCCAAAGACGTAATCAACATACTCGACCCGCCCGACCCACAACTAATCCACCCCAACCCCCGAATGTAGATCCGCTCACGTGACTGATCGCTCGGTATCTCAATCGGCTCCATCCTATAGACGAGCGGACGACCAACACTTAGCCAAATATCCCTCCCCACACAGAAACACCAAAACCCACAGAAAATCACCCACAAACAGATCCAAACACGCCCCACCCAAGAACACACCCTATCCCCAAAGTTCAAAAAACCCAGAAAAAACACAAAAAAACACAGGTACAAATCAACAACAGAACCAAGGACGAGAGCCTCACCAGATTTTGGTTTATGAACCGAAACGATCACGTCGAGCAGGAATTCCGGCAACAAAGAACACCAACACAGGGGAGAGCTTGAGCAAACGCAAGTCGCACAGAGATTCCGGCAGAGTTTCGGCAAGGTATGAGAGTGATGAGGAAGACAATGGCAAAACAACCCTATTTATACTACTCAGACGGGGTACACGAACGAACGCCAGTCGTCCATTCTTCGTGTGTCCACCGTCGGATCATGACACGTGGCCAGGGCGGTTTACTTGCCCTCCTCAGTAACCGCGCCAACTCTTCCACTTCCCGCCTCGATTTCAAACCCTGGCACGGTGTCCCACAACCCAACACGTGGCGACCATGCCCCACTCCCACGCTCCCACGCGCATGACGTCTGCCCTCCGAGTAATCATCACAACATCAGCATTCAATATAGGGGCACGCTAGCATTAAATGCGACGGCTATCATTAAATACACCGGTTCCCCAAGAGAAGTCAAAAGGAATGTCACCTCAAAACGTCTCATCGGAGCACCACCAACCCCAAGGCAAGGACAACACGCCACGACACCAACCATCCCTACTGACGCATGCACCACCCACACGACCGAACACTCGAAAAACACCATCAGGTTAGTACAAGTACCGCTCGGGCACCCCGAAAGAGGGCTAACGCCTGAATTCCCTTTTGGCCGTGTCCCGAGTGAAGAGCTGCGCCGTACGGGATGGGGTTCTTCCTCTACGTACGCGCACGCATTAGCAAGCCGGATCAGGCGGCAGAGGCATGGGGCACGCCCTCTCTCTGAGCGCGCGCTGAGACCGATGGGCGGCACGAGCATGGGGTCCGCCCCCTCCGTGAGCGCACCGTTACATGATCGAAGAGCAAGCCGGCTGTCATGACAGAGGCATGGGGCCAACTCCTCTCTGGGCGTGCTAAGTCGATGGGCGGCACGGGCGTGGGGTGTTTCCCCTCCGTGTGAGCGCAACGTTAACATTCGACCCCGACTCGGGCGCCAGGGGCGTGCGGTCCGACCCCTCCTTGCGCGTTCCGGGATTGATGAGCGCGGGCATGCGGTCCGTCCCTCCGTCGCGAAAGCAAGCCGACTGTCATAACGGAGGCATGGGGTTCGACCCTCTCTCTGAGGGTGCTAAGTCGAAGAACGGCACGGGCATGCGGTCCGTCCCCTCCGTAGCGCGTTACTTATAGGTCGCGGTCTTGATCCCTCCGTTGACGCTATACCGTACGGAACGGCATCCCCGTTGATGTACGCGGTGCACCGCGCCATCCCAATGCCAGTGTTACGAAAAACATTTACACACACACACACACATCATACCATACATTCATGCATCATACCATACATTCATACATCATATCCTGCATACTTACATGTCTACATATCTGTCGTACTTATGTATGTTTGCAACACCGATCCCATCCAGGCGCGCGGCTCCCAAGCATATATAGCAAGTCGTGCTTGGAGGCCGGGCCCATAGGTACACCAACGCACGAACCTACTACTCCACGGGCGCGCGGGTCCTCACTAGCAAGACCAGTTTGGATGTCGGGCCCAGAACACGGACATGTACACCACCGACCGAACAGGTACACGCTCGGACACCCAGGTCCCGCTCCATCATACGAGCCCCTTTCTTGACCGGAGAGTTGGGGGACTTGGGGGGTCACAGGATCATGACCACTGCTCAAGCGGATAAGTATTCTTGTTAATCGCACACCCTTTTTCAACTCCCCAGTCAAGAAAGTTCTCTTTGACTTGGGGACTTGGGGGACTTGTTAGTATTGTATCATTAGTTGTACGATTAACATACTTATCCACTTAAGCAGATTAGCAACACCTACCACACCACACGCAAGATCACCAAGGAGGCTCCAACTTCACTCACCAAACCCACCCCCTCCGGGCGCGCACGCGCCCGTGGGGGGCGCGCCCGAACATACAAATCACACACCAGCAAGCACACCAAGTCCCACATCGAAGAACACCACCAGGTCCCAAACTCAACCACCTATATATATCAGGTATTTATTACAGGTAAGATCATCCCATTGGAGTCAACATCTTCAATCCTACCCATTCACAGACATCCTAACATATCTGCTCGCACGTTCGCTTGATTGTTATATCCAATACATCTTCTGACTTAGCCATCGGAGCGTTGAAGGCGGGCCACCCCGTCTTGACCCCTGACCGCCTGCTTCATTGTTGTATTCTTCTAACAGCTGCACCTGAACGCCCGAGAGGAGAGAAGGAAGCACCCGCAAGGAGAGCCCGCACGCACGAAGAGAGAGAGCGCCCGCCCATCCGAACAGCCCCACCGTTCGGACGCACCAGGAGGAAGAGAGGAGTTCGTGGAAGCTTATTCGTGTTGCTTCCGCCCCTTTACGCCCCCGCGCGTAAATCGGTGGAAACACTTGGAGCCAGAGACGCCACTATCCCTACAGAATAAATGGTTATGATGGGATTTTTCTGAATGGAGGTATTCATTGGAGGGCGATGAAAGTTGAATATGGGCAATCGGTGTAACATTCGTTTTAGCAGAGGACGAGGTTCGGGTAATTGAAATCCCAACCACCGGTGAAACTTTATATATAACGCTACAATGGAGGGTGTTCAAAGATTGCCTTAGTACAACATATAAGATGAGGAGAATGGTAACATGTGATGTGGAAACATTTGATGAATTTTGGGTTTTGAAGGAATATGAAGTGTATGAGTCTTGGACTAGGATGAAGATCTCCATGCCATATCATAGTTTGGCGACAACAACTTATGGCGGCCTTATGGTGTATGATAATAAGTTTGTAATGCACGACTTTAACAAAAGTTCTCGCATACGTAGAATCCGTGATATTCTTGAATTTTTTGTATTGCGCTGAATGTAAGGTCTCTTCTCACTCAGCTATATATTTGACAAAAATGTTCAACCCCCCCCCCCCCCCCCCAATCATTTCATTCATGGATCTAGGTCAGCATGAGAATGATGAAAGTCATGAAACCACGTCTGTACTTATTGTTGCATAAGCTACACATACGTACACACCGGAAAAAGAGAAATTAATTATAAGGTGGTGTGAACTACCACATGACACACTGAAGTGGTAATCTAAACCAATGCAAACACAACACACGTAAATTGATGTGCAGCATGATAGTCAGAATTCCTAACCATGTAATATTTGTAATGCTTGCATATTAGCTATATCTTCCAATGTAATCAATCTTTAATGGTTTACTATGCCATTGTCGGTGGTGGAGCCACGTTGGGGTTAGCAGGGGCCATGGCCCCCTCTGAGAATCTGATACATATGTTTTCATTTTTCAAACTTTTTCATTCTTCCTTATTTATTTTTATCCCAAAAAATTTAGCCCCCCTGATAGTTTTGGGTGGCTCCGCCATTGGCCATTGTTCTCAATATTCATTGTTTATCAAAAAAATCTTCTTACATAAAGGTGTTATATATGTATTTGAGTGATGTCTTGAAGGAAAAACTCAGAAAATATATAACAACATCACTGCCAGTGGTGGACCGAAGATTTTGTTCATGTGGGGGTGTAGTAAAAAGTTTTGAAAGTGTTAAAGGAAAAGAAATGTACAATTCTTGTAAACCATACTAATAAATCGCATCGCGATGAAATCACTACGAAATATTAGTAAAAAGAGCTATTTGAATAAATATTTTGCAATCTAGGTGGCTTTTATCTAATTGTGTTTCTTTACATTACTATTTTTTTGTGTTTCTTTTTCTTTTAACAATAATCTACATTCCAACAAATATCATGTTCACCTTTAGAAAATATCTTTACTTTACAAGAAAGAGATGAGGATGAACTAAATATGTTTTAAGTTGTTTTAAGTTTTAGGAATATAAAACTTAACTCCCTTATTAAATGCCTTGATCAAATATATGTTTAAAAAAGGTTTCATAAACATATTTGGAGTTTTGATAAAACTGAACCTATAAATTGTCAAGGCTGGGACTCAGGGATAGAAAACCAGTTCGATATCCTCAGTGAAATGTATATACATGTTTTTACCTGAATTCATGAGGTTAGTATGATGCAACATTGATGATCACTATCTTCAATCTTCACTTGTTTTGAGTCTTCAAATCTATGTTTTGTAGTGTATAAAATATGTCAATATTCATCTACCTTCAATTACTGAACAAATTAAAGCATCGACTTTATTCGAGTATGCACCTTTTTATTTCTTAGAGCACCTGCACCGGTGGCTGCTCGAGCAGCAGCTTCCGAGCTCGTCAACGAGCGGTCGTTGACGACAGCACGCACCGCTGCACGTCGAGCTCGTGCTGCTCGCCGGTCGACCCCGCCTCTCCTCATCTCACCCACTCTGTGGTCCCACCCGTGCTCTTGCTCTCGCTCGAGCAATTCTTGCTCGTGTAGCTGCTCGTGCCGAGCGGTCGCCGACGACTTTGGCGGCCCCCACGCCTTGCTCGTGCTGAAAAGCAGCACCGGTGCAGGTGCTCTTATATGAAATTTTCCTGCAGGTGATCATTGTACACGAAGGATCACAATGACGGGGGCAAAACTTTTTATGGGGATCTGAACATTATAATCACACATCCTGATTGAAACGGGTAGGATAGCTTATGTTCTTGCCCTTCTATGTTTGCACAAAGAAGTGCATACTATAGGCATGTAATAGTGACAAGAAACTAATGATGAATTCATCTAAAGGGATCTTAATACATTTGGGCATATTTCGCAAAATTATGATGGAATTGCATTTAATTTTGTAATCCACGTTTCTCTCATCATAGTATCTAATCTTACTTTTGACACTAGATAGATATCTTTTTTACTCTTACTAATCACTAGTCTAGTTCAAGGTTTTACTTTGAAAGGCTGACTTACTTTGGTCTTTTTGACTCTTTCTTGATCATCTGACATTTTAATAGAATCCCAACCTTGTTTTGATGTAGTTAAAGCACTCATTCTTTTTGGTAATATTTCACAGAAAATCTAATGTATAAAATTATCGCGGTCAACAAAAATTGGAAAAAGGAAACCTAAAAATTCAAAAATTCTTACATGCTCTGAGCAACAATGCTTTGCTTTGTTATCAAACCTAATGACCATTGGATTTTGTGTAATGGATCTCAGCCCTTGATTCAAAACAATTGGGTGATCGGATAGGCAAATATGTATGAACTCCAATAATTATGGATTCAGCAAATAAAGTGGTTGTAAAAATATAAAAGAGTAATAGTGTAAAGATAAGAGTAAAACCGAAAATGATAAATTTACTGTAAAACCTACCGTTAAAATTTTGTTGACCACATGTTGACTTTAATTTTGTTCTGATAATTCTATAATTGCATTTTCTAATTCACCAATTTCTCCCATCTCATCTTTTCTTTTACTCGTGTAAAATAACGTACTTGGTTTTTTTACTAATAATTTTACATAGTGAGATAGACATACGAACCTCTACAAGAATTTGTTTGTGAAACTAGCTAGGTCTCAATTTATATGTTTTATGGAATGGCTACTTGTGCTTTAGTCCATGCATGATAAAAAAATTAGAATCTTTCAACTTATATTCGCACACCTTATATTATATTATTTGATAAATACAAACTCATACATCTGTCTATGCTCATGGATCTTAATGGTAATAAAAGATATTAGGGTTTGGAGTTAAATATTGATCAATTTACTTAGGCGATATTAAAATGACTAGAAAATTCACTCACTTTCTAGTAACATACTTCGATGATACCTACAAATTAAGTTGTTATTCTTAGAAGAATGACAAATGAACAAAACTAAATATCATTATGATGTAATAATGAATGAGCATGCAAAACCAAGTGAAACTCTATAACACTCCACTTACTTATGGATCGTTCACATGTGTAAACATCCAGAAACCTTATTCAATTACTCTATGAGTTTAGGTTGAGCAATACATTCTACAATTTATAAGAGCTACAATATCCTAAACTTTAACTCCTATACCCTAAAATCTTAACTCTTATACTCCTATACTCTAACCCCTAAACCCTGAATCATTATATGAATATAGGTTGAGCAATACATTCGATAATTTTATAAGAGCTACAATATCATAAACCTTAACTCCTATACTCTAAAACTCTAATCTCTATACCCCCATGTTGAGATAAATAGATGCTAGCTAATATTATAACTTCTACTCAGGCGTTGGCCAAATTTGACGTATAATGGAATTGGATAAATTTAAAATATTAAGTGCTCCTATAACATTAGAACGAGAATAATTGTTAGAAATAATTCAGATGTGGACTTAGACCAAACCACCAAGGCTACAATAATAATAAGAAATACTCAGACGCATTGGACTTGAAAAAATTGACATTCCCTCCTCCTCGATTTCACTTTCCGCTTTCAACTTTCAATTCAAATTTTAAATCTTAATACTAAACATCAGTCCAAATTCTTTCGCTATTATCATATTATAATTTACCTTCTCCACTTATCAGTTTTGAAGCCTCTCAGTTCACCCATTCAACCTCAAGTGTTGCTTCCATTTACCCTCACCTATCCCTTGCCCATGGGTTTCCCTTCGATGGTTTAAATTTGGTCCCTAAATCAAGAGCCAAGAGCTGTTGTGATTTTTGATTTCAAGGTAACCTCTCATCTGTATGGATGTGTATTCCTTTCTATTTGAGTAAATATCTATCCTTACTAGATTTCGTTGGTATGCTATAATTTCGTAGAGTATAGTAGTTGATTATGGAGTCATGGTCTACAAAGCTTTGACCCCATACTGAAATATCACAAGCTCCCAAGAAAATATGATTTTTCTCTGTAGGTTATATCTGATTTGGAAGATTTGGCATAATTTAAATTTGGGGTTTTCTGGGTGATGACATCATTCGTTTGTTTTGGTTATGC
The DNA here is from genome assembly GCA_946800695.1 of Geum urbanum. Taxonomy (NCBI): domain Eukaryota; kingdom Viridiplantae; phylum Streptophyta; class Magnoliopsida; order Rosales; family Rosaceae; genus Geum; species Geum urbanum. The sequence goes on along the minus strand of OX327012.1, from coordinate 48,067,418 downwards.
ACTTAAGCCATTGAGGTTGGATTCTATTTATATGATATTATAAACAATGAGAGATTATGTATAGGCTATTACATCGGATCTTAAACTTAATTGATAATATATTGCACACTTGTACATGTAGTACAACCACTTATTCACTTTGAATTTCTTTATATGGTAAAATTATGGACTCTGAGGCTGGTAGTTCAAGAGATGCATAAGCCACCGACGACGATTTTAATAAAAGTTATCTGCATGAATCAGACGACTTGACTGGCATAACCAATGTTGAAAGGAAGAGTGTACCTTATATAGGAGACTTTGTTGCATTAACGGCTGAGGATGTGGTTGGTAGAGAATTCACAACATTGGAGGATGGTGTGGAGTGGTATAAAATGTATGTCACATCAATTGGCTTTGGTACAAGACTGCATAGAATCACTAGGGGTGCAAAAGTAACGATAACTAGGCGACGTATTGTAGGCAACAAAGAAGGCAAAAGAGATGAGAAGTGGTTGAACAAAAAAGACCGTATTCGTGATGCTAAGCAAGAGACCATGGAGATGTGTCCAGCAACATGTTGCTTCCATCTTGAAAAGGTTAGTGGCACATATGTCATAACTGAATTTATTTCTGAACACATCCATGTTTTAGCCATGAATAGGGAATCACGTTACATTTTTTCCGTTCTGCTGACTTGGCGCATGTAAATGCAATGCAAAGTTGTTCAATTAGCACATCAACTGCTTTTGACTACTTAGTGAACAACAATGGTGAGTTTCAGCTTGTTGGCCATACTTCAAAGGACCTCTACAACAGTCTAGAATTTGAGATAAGAGCTAACCTGATTAAGAGGGATGCCCAATGTGCTATTGATTGGATGTAAGATAGGGCTTTTAAAGACAATGGGTTTAGGTGTAAGTTTGGTGTGGATGAAAAGGGTAGGCTTGTTAATATTTTCTGGAGAGACTCGACATCACTCTATGATTATACTTGCTTCGGGGATGTGTTGATATTTGATAGTACATACAAGATCAATGTCTACAACAAGCCACTTGTAGTGTTTTTGTTGACACAAACAATCATAAGGCCACAATTATTTTTGCATGTGCACTTTTAGTTGTTGAGACTGTTGAAACTTATAAATGGGCATTGGAAACTTTTCTTGAAGCTATGAAGGGAAATAAACTCGTCTCTATACTCATTGATGGAGATGAAGCAATGCACTAAGCTATAAGACAAGTTTTTTCTGAAGCAAAGCATCGAATATGTTCCTAGCACATCGGAAGGAATATGAGTGATAAGATCAAGGATGTTGATAGGTGGAAGGAGTTCAGGAAGTGTATGTATAGTTCATTTGTGGGTAGCCGAGTTGGAAGTTACATGGCATGACATGGTTCAAAAAATGGAGGAGGAAGGACTTTCAATTGTTGCAAGGGGAGGAAAAATCTTTGATTGTTATTTGTGACATTCAAATGTCACCCTAAAGCATAAACCTAGTGGGATTCAAGGATAAGTATACGTGCGACCACATTGATATTCCACGGGTTGTGGCGTATGGCTATGTCTCTTTGATGCCACATGTTAAAGCGGTAGGCTTGTCAACATAACTATGTGTTTTTGATGTCTCTTTTGTTTAATAATTCTTTGAAATAGTTTTTCACATATGAAGTTCTATCTATATAAATGATATCCTTGGAATGTGAACAGGTAAGAGATGAAACAGCTACGACATTATAACGTCAAGTTGTTGGACTGACATTCATAGCTATATCGCAGTTGTTGAAGGCCCGAGACAAAATTCTACAAATTAAAAGAGATAATGTGAGAAGTCTGGTTCTTTTTTCTTATGGGATATTATTCTACCACGGTAAGAGAATGTTGAAAAGTGTATAAAACTTATTGCAGGAGCTGGTGATTAAACAAAAGGAAGTTAAAGCATCACTGCTTAAGAGAGAATTTGTTAGTGTAATACCATATAGTTAATTCCATCCAAGTTTAGCATGGCTGACTCCTCCAATTAACTGACAATGCAGATAATTATTAAGCGTGAGCTAGATTTTTTCAAGCCATCTGGTGAGGAGAGAAACATGGAGAATAAAGCTATGTTCAACAAAGCCTTAGAAATGTAATTTTTTCATTGCTACTTTAAATTGAATTTGAGATGTATGTTCTCATTCGCTGAGCATTAGCATAAAGTCATGTAACTTCCACTTATAGAACATATGATCACTTGGATCCAACAAAACTGATTTTATACCATTTATCGATACTGAAATTGATTCAAGTGACATGAGTGGTAACCCTTGCCACAACAGTAGCGAGGATGTGGATGTGGATGTGGATGTGGCAGGTTCAATCGACTTGCAAATGGACAGTTGGTTTCTTAGCCATGTATTAAGTTAGGGACGAAAATTTGACACAAGTAGAACGTTGAAGAGGTCAAAGACTGACCATGCTGAAGGTAGAACATAGTTTTCATCAAGGGGAAGTAGACATGGATTTTGTTGTGAAGTGTTTAAAAACTTTTGGTATCCCAAAATTGACAGAATTTTGTATGAATTTTTAAGATACTATTGTGTAGGAATGGGTAGTATTGACTTTCAAGATTTAGGCATATTGGTATCCCAAAATTGACAATATTTTGTATGGATGTTTTAAGGTGTTGGAATTTCCAGTTTTAACTTTCAAGATTTTGTTCACTTTGCTTAGACTAATTAATATAGACAATATAATATAAATCAATTGTCTATGGAAAAATGGACTCATAATCACAAACCACTGCACTTTTATACTCATCAAAGAGATTAAAACATGATTCACTCGCAAATATTCTAAATAACATAACACATCATTACAGGTCACTAGTTATGCATTCTGAGTAGCTACAAATTACTCTCTTATGAGATAATAGACCTATTAAAGATAATCACATTTCATAGCCACAAAAGTATAACCTGTACAAAGGTTAGACTAGTTTCTTATCTCCTTCACAAAATATGTCCCTCAAATAACCACCTATCAAATGTTAATTTGGTTCTACATATTCACCAGGGTCGCTTGGTTCTACATGGTTACCTATATATATATATGATGTTTCAGACAAAAGTAGTTAAAATTAGGTCCCATCAAATGATGTTTCATTGCCTGAAGTTCCATTGCCCATGCAAATAAATAAAAAACTGATTTGAAAATAAACATTCATACCTGAAGTCTCATTGCTCATCACCATACTGCATGTGCATGATGACATACAAACCACAATCATAGCCATTGTTCTTTCTTGGATTGAAGTTAGGAGGAACTATAGGGAAGTTTCCAAACTTAAAGTAATCCCTGGAATGAAGAAGAACATCATTCGAAAACACCCAATCAAGATGCATCAGCTGATAAGAAGACAAATTAGAATCAAGTACTTACAATACTCTAAAAGCTTTATATACACCTCCAAGACATGTTTATATCCAGAAAAAAAATTTAAATAAAAAAAAGTGATGCTTACAGCAGCCCACGTTATCAACAGACGTGGATCAACTCGGTTCTGAACTGATAAACTGTCATAGAGCTCTTCCCTACGCTCACTCGTGTTTACAATTAGCAAAAACCAGTGTTGAACAACATCATCATGCAAAGGGATACAAATCTATGGAAAGAAAAAAAGACTTTGAGTAAGGTGAATCAACGAGGTAAACAAAACTGTCACATTATTGAACGTACTTTGCCATATAAATGTTTTACGGACCTTAATGACTGGAATATATTTCCTATTAAAGCATTCATTGCGACATCTTGACTTTGTTTCATTAATCCATGCATCATGAGCAGCAGTACCAATAGGTGGTGGCTCAGCCCGGGATTGTACCTTTGTCACATCAATATGATTACACCACTATATGCAACAAGTTAATATATAAAAATCATATACTTACCCCAGAATGTGTTGGTAAGAACCATTTGTGGCTACTATCATCATTATTGTAGGCACAAATAATATTAATGACCTGCCAATAAATTTCATGCATAAACTTTTCAGAAAAAATAACTAACCCTCATCCACACAAGGTCAATAGTATGAAAGAAAAAATTAAAAACAACTGGCATACATCATCAATGAGGAAACATTTTGGTTGGAGATATTTTACATCAGCGCAATTAAGCAGGACTCCTTCACAACCGGCCACAATTGCACTGCAAAAGAAGAATTTATAAACTTAAGAGTTTTTATCATGAATGGTACCTCACAAATGGACCATTCATCACTTTAGTACCTCTTTTTTGAAAACTATCACTTCGGTACCTCACTTTCAAATCTCTACCTAAAATCAGTATCTACTGTTAGTAACACCGTTAACTTATTAAGAAATTATTGAAAAATGTCAATTTTTAAGGAGAAGAAAAAATAAAAAAGTAATAGAAAAAGAATATAAAAAAACAAAAACTAGAAAGAAAGCAATTGGAATTGAAAATTTATCCCTTAAAATTTGATATTTTTCGAAAAAATAAATAAATAAGTTGACGGTGTTAGTAACTACAAATACTAATCCTTAGTAAGGATTTGAATGAGATACCAAAATGATGAATGGTTCATTTGTCAGGTACCATTGGTGATAATTCCTCTAAACTTAATGATAGCACAATTTTTTAGTACACTGCTCTAGTGCTAAATAAGGTATCACTATGTTGTTTATCTTGAAAAGGTTATCAAACAAAACCAAAGTGCATACCACATTCTTCAAATGAGAGAATTAACATTGAGATTCAATGATCACACCTTTACCAAGACTGTTTCAAAGATATCCCTGTTAAGAATAGAATTCAAGAGCTTAATATTTATGCTATTGAGAATTAAAGTGGGTATTCTGTGCACATTGTGTTCACGCACCTTCTAATCTATCTCCTGCTTTTATGTTACTTGTTTCTTTCTTTCTTGTTATATAGGATATAAGATTAATACCACATAGTTATACTTTAATAAAAATATATTAAAATAAAGAGGACATGTTCATTTTATGTAAGTGGTTACCTATAAGTGAAAGATATGTTGAGTGGGAGAAGTTGGGCTTGCTATATTTACCTGGACTCTTGACGACTGGTTCTCTTGAAGAATAGGAAATGTAGAATGTCATCATCCAAACCCGTTGATGGGCTTGTTGGCTTGAAAGAGGTAGGACTAGATGGCTTCCTCTTCATACGCTTAGAGTTTCTCCCCATTAGAGTTCAAATCAATGACCTTGCGTTTATGGAACAAGATACGTGTACTGGAGGGCTTCTTTGTGACAACTGGTTCTTTAGCTTGAGGACAAGTAGGGCTTCTGAAACTTTCAGATAGTTCCACCTCTACACTTATCACCTGTTACATTGGACATGAGAGTTGCTCCATCAAGAGCAACTAATCATCAAACACTAAAATTTAATTGGCCTTAAAAAATAAGATATGTGGATCTCTATGTTTAGCTGCAAATGATTTCAATAACTGCAATTTCATATCTTGCAGACTTGGACGGATGTCAGAATAAGATTTAATTTTTATCAATGATTGGCAAAGTATATATTTATATATATGAGTAAATATGACACAACATATGAATCGGTATACTATACCTGAGGCATAAGGGTGTTATTGGGAGATCCTTTCCATTCACCAACAACAATAAGATAAGGTAACTCAGATGGGTTTCCTGATCGTAGATCATTACCATCATCACACCCAAGGACATGACCTCTACGTTCATTGACCTTCTGAACCACGTCTTCGTCCTCATTAATCAAATGACAATGACCTTGAACTTGTTTGAGAACTTCTGCAGCAATGCCACCAATATTTTCTTCTTTGAAGTCATCAAAGCTCTTGCATAGAGTGTCCTGGATGATTGAGCCCACATGTGTCTTAAATTGATAAATGTCATCTGTTATCTGCTTGCACGATTACTTCATTGTTAGTCCAAAGTGTTCAATCAAAATCCTATTGACATCAAACTACATTTCCCTAGTACATCATATTTTCTAAATTAGGGGTGAGCACAGTAGAAGAGAGAATGTCAATGTGACCTTTATCTGTTTAATAGTCAAATTATCTTAATTTTTCAGAGTATAGTGGTTATATCCGAAAACACCGTAGATGTTTGAACCCATAACAGTGTTATCACTAAACTCTTTCTTTTCGTGATTGGAAGGTTGTAGAGGCACGCTGTGATTTGGTATATCCATATTTGAGTTCTCCTCTAGATGTCTTCGCGCAGATATATTATCAAATTTTACTTTTAGAGCTCCAAGATCTGCGGGATCAGATAGTTTCACACATTCATGTGGCATTTCTAAGAGAGGAGTTTCTTTTACCAGAGAAATATCTGAACAACAAGCCCAATCATTAAAAGAAATACTATTGGACAGTCCTACATCTTCATAAACACCAGTCATCGTCAAATCATCTAAGTCTGAAAGAGAGTTACTTTTGTAAGTTTCTTCAGTTGTGTTATCTAAGGCATCGTGTGATCACTCCAAACGAGCTTTCTTTACCGGAAGGGAAGTTTCAAGTACCATTGCACTTGGTAATGTATCATCAGCCAAGTTACTCCTCGCTTATCATGTATAACCAATGTCTCAGATGCTACATTTTAGAGTTTAATGGCTACAGTTGTATCAGCTGCTTTGAGGGATCTGACATGAACTTTTTCTCCAATAGGCACATCAGATATCTTGTCATGGGAAGGACAATGTGGACCAACATCCTCCCTGAGATTCTGAATGGAATTTATACATCACACTTTTCGTCCACAATGATTTATGTCTATCTGGGAACAAGTTTGGACCTTTGTACTCATTGAGATGTCACTTAGGTCCACATTTGTAACTCTATTGGATTTAAGATCATTCTGGGAAGCATCCAAACTTTCAGTTGGGCTGCATTGTGAATATCCACTTGCTGAAGGACGAAGTGGGAAATGAAGAACCTATAAAATCAAAGTGATGTATATTATACAGAAAAAGAAATGCGAGAATTCATGGTGGTCTAAATGGCAGAGAAGAACTCAGTAGGCCTCTTTACTTTTGTATTATTCAGAGCACCATAATTTGTATAACCTTCTTCTCATTGGGTCAATGTTTGGTTGCAATGCTTATATGACATCATTTAAGAATAATCACATTATCACACACATGTCAAATTCAATGGTTCATCAAATTTGATTATCAATTTTAAAAATAACCACCGTAGTTGAACTGGAGCAAATGTAAATGTACTCATATGGAATCACTTTACCTTCTTGGATGCCTCTTCAGGTCCATCTCCGAAGAGATTTGTTCCTTGTCTTGGTGGTGCAGGCCAGACTCGTATCTGAGGTGAGGTGAAAGAGGCGGTCGTCTCAGGCACCAAAATTTTTGAGGACCCAATTTTTTTTAGAACATAAGTATAAAAATATTTTTAAAAATTCCAAAATTATGCATATAAAAATATTTTTTTAAATTCCAAGACGGAAACATTTAAGTAACTTTGCGATATCTTTTTTAAGGAAAGAAGTTATGACCAAAGATTATTTTCTTTTCTTTTTTATTAGTATCATTATGAATGTCAGTTTTGTTTTTATATACCGAGTTAAGATATCGTATTTTATGTATTTTTTATGTACTATGCCAAAACATTATATTGGTTTGATGTATAAGTTCTTGATTATAGGTTTGTATTTGGCTTATGATTAACAAATCAAACATAAATGTTAGTGTACATATGATTCAAATTTGTTCTTGTATATACGAGAAAAACGTAAGAGTAGATTGATTGAATATATATATATATAATCATTTTTATATTTGTTGTTTTGTTATGGCCATGAGAGGGCACTATTTTTGATTCTCGCCTCAGGTCTCAAATTCTCATGTCTGACCCTGGTGTAGACACAATTGTCCCTTGAGGAGTTGAATCCAATTTCAACAGCTACGGCTGTAGCAATGCACCATATGCATCTTTAATGAAATCAATTGGGCATGGGACGGTATGAACTATAAGATAACAAGTTATTTATGACCAAAATAAAAACATTTACCTCTAGCTTATACACAAATTAATTAACAACCAAAAAGCTAGAACATCTACCTGTGAGCCAGAATTGAGAAGTCATGTTTGTCTACCACCGGGGGGGGGCATCTCGTCCTGATCAGAGGTTTGAGACCCAGTAGTTTCAATAGAGGCTATAATATCATCACATGGGAAACAAAAACAAAAGTCAGTCTCTTTTTTTTCATCAAATAAAAGAAAAATACAGGGTGGTTGTATGACATTGAGCAAAGAACAAAATATAACAAAACCTCACCATTTTCAGTCACAATTTCAAAAGAGCCGACGTCGACGTCGCCGGTCATTTGCGACTTAAGACAACAAACAAGAGCTACACCCCCCCCCCCCCCCCGATTAAGAATTTTAATTAAAGGAAAAATGCAAGGTAATGGGTACGGTTCAACGGTTATGATAGAGAGTGGAGACTGCAATGCAAAACCGACAATTTTTGTTTGTTTGTTTGAAAAGCGTGCTCAAACAAGTTAAGCAAGGAATTTTTGCTATTTCTTACACTAGTTAATTATTTCTTGTTTAAGGACTGATTAATGACTTAAGTAGAACTCTCTAGAAGCAGTCCTCCCCTTTTGCTCAACAAAATATAGCCATTTCTGGTAAAAACTAGTTATGTATTTTTGTACAGTTGGCTGGGGCAAATTGGATGTATTTTTTGTTTATTTAATTTTGCATACACAGTACAATTATGTATGTACTGTTCTGGCCGAAAAGATTTTAATGAATTCTTTTTATTTCAAAAAAATATCTCTTTTCAAAAAAAAAAATTTCACTTCTCGTTTTGCTGCCTCTTCCTTTCTCCTATGCAGCCCTAGTACCCCTAATACCCATACCGTTGGATCTAGCTATGGACTGTACGGCTTCAGATTAGACAGTCCAAAGTTTTTCTTGGAGCAGACGAATGACTATGGGACCAAGCCTTTCTATTTAGTTTGCAGACGAAAAGTTCACCTATGGATATGGAATTAGAATTTTACAAATCTATACTATTATTTAAGGAAATGCATGTTGTTTCTCCTTATTGGTCAATTTTTCTATACTATTATTTAAGGAAAGGCATGTTGTTTCTCCTTACTGGTCAATTCTTCCTATTTTATTCTTTTAATTTGAGTGCAGTTAAATTAATTAAGGTTATTACTGTAATTGACAAAATAATTTTTATCTAAAAAAAAAACCTTTTTTTTTCTCTCCTTATCGTTGCAGTTTCTGTTTTTTCTCTCCCACTTTCAGTTTTCATCACATGTTTCAAAAACTTTTTTACGATTGTAAAAAAAAAAACTAATTTTTCCCCCACTTTTAGTGTTTTCTCCCCCACTAAAAAAATCAACTTTTTTTTACGATATTGTAAAAAAAAAAAGTGAACTATTTTTTCTTTTTTCAAAAACTGTTCACTTTATTATTTTATTTTTCAATACATACATAGTACGGGTGCTTTTTTTAGTAATTATTAATTGATAATCTATGGTGATATTCTCATTTTTTTCAATAATATCTGTTGCATTTTGGTTTCTGAGTTGTGAAGTTTGGTGGTTGTTTCATCACTTTCATGTGGTGATATTAAAGCCTTGGGAGATGACCGACGATCGTTCAGCTATTCCAAGGCTATACCGGTTATAGAGAGGTTGCCGTTCAAGATAAAAAGCCAAGATCAAGTTAAAGGCTTACCCAACATTGGGATTTCTTTTGAGAGCTTCTCTACTTTGTTTTGCAACGATGTAATGATTTACCAAAGACTAATAGTATAGCAAGCGGGCAGCCACCAGTGAGACCAAATTTAAGTATTTAACTGTGCCTTTCGTGGTTTCCAAGTATTCCTCCAACATTTTTCATAATTGTTACTTCATCAGACAGAAAATGTAGCATCTAATTATGACGCCATTTTGAACACCCAAACAGTAAAAAAAAGTAAAAAAGTCCATTAAGACTTCATTCCTGAATGTACGTAGAATGAAAGAATCACATTGTATATGCTCATTATGCTGTATTGACATTTAATATATAATCAGTAAACATCAGAATTTTCCTAATCTATGTATGGTTTCCTTCTTTCTTTGGCTGAGGCCCCCGTGTTTGGAGCTGTCAAACTGAAACGTCCTGATTGACTCTAGGTGCCAGCGCTTTACAGCTTCGCTTGAGTTGCAGCAGTAACCGATAACTGTAGGTATCGCAGCTGAAATCATGCCAACGAACAACGTAACAACAAACCGCCTTGTTGCATTATGCCAGAAGCCACAGATAATGTACTCATCAGGTTCTAATCCTCATGCCACTTAGCATCCTACATTAGGTCAAAGAGTCGAAGAAGTGTGTAACTATTGGACAAGTTTTTACTTTTTAGTTTGAGACTAACCGTAAAATAACCAATGGAATAATAGGAATTTAGATTACTTCGTGGACTTCACCATCTGCATCAGACAAATCCCAGGGACATTGATTAATTAGCTTAATGAGCAGACGTAAAATCCAGAAACTGTAGAAAAATGCAAACTGATTATAGGCCTCACCGGTAAGACGGGCGGCCAAGTTTGCTTGAGCGTCTGCCTCAGAATTTTTTTCCTTCGGAGATATACACAAATATGTCAGAATGTTATAAGCATAGCCAATGAGAGGAAAAATCATAAAGAAAGGAAGCAAACTACTTTGCACGCACCCTCAGAACATGACTGATCTCAAAAGAGACAAACTTCTCTTTTAGCTCCTTCACCTCTTCAAACAAAGCACACAGATTTTGGTTTTTGACCTTCCATAAGCCTTGAACCTGTTCCAGTAACATCAACATCAACAAGTATACAAATAAAAAAACCAATGAGATTCTAAATACATAACTGTTGAACCATCCAGAGAGAGCATTACTTAAAGCAAAAAAACAAAAACAAAAATATATCACTTTTGCGAATACAATCAGGGACAACTACAAGATTGTTCAATATATAGCACATTAAAAACTGAAAGGGAACTGGGAGACCTGTGGTTTGATAAAATCATTTTATACCAGTGAAAGTATTACAAAAGCGATAAGTCAAGACACCCCACAGATAATATAACCAGCTTTAACAAACCTGCATGCAAACGAGTTTGGAATCACCTTGGACTCGAATCTTAGTAAAACCTTTCCTAAGGGCATATTTTAACCCTAAAATCAGAGCTCGGTACTCAGCAACATTATTGGTCTTGATACCTAGCCCTTCATGAACTTTACAGATCTACAGGCAAAAAAACATTGTTAGAGACTTTTCCTTCAGACTTTAACATTTACAAACACTAATAGTAGAAATGTAGAGTGCATACCAAACTTCCATCACCCGCTCGCAGCACAGCTCCAGCACCAGCAAGTCCAGGATTCCCTTTTGATGCACCATCAAACTCAAGACTACAGAAGTCCTGCAACTTCAACACCGCCACACAAAACATTGTTCCTTTCAGTGGTGGTTTATTTACAGACAACACATCCGCAAATCATTATGGTAATATGAACATCAAAATGTCAATCGCATAAGAACTACGCATGATGTGAAATTCACCACATTTTCCGATACAGGCACTTCATCGGAACTCTTTATGGATGTATCCTTGACTGGTCCTTCTTCACGTTTTGAAGGCGCTGGCAGCGGTGGCTCCTAAAATGACGAAAATAAAACAAATCACATTCCCAAATCCACTACAATCCTCCAATCACATAGCAGGTAATTTGTAAACTACTTGAAAGTTCTTGACAACAAAGCTATTACATTTCCAAATTCACACATAATTTATCTTTCTTAATTGGTAAAACAACAGCTGAAGGCAACAATTAAAGCCACTCACATGAAAAGGGCAAAGCACAAGCTCGCCGAATTGGTCCTGCTTCAAATCCTGAGCTCGAATAGTGTAAATTGCATTCGAAAGTCCACATGACACAAGATGTTGTTCAGTCTCCTTAGCCAAATTGTAACCTTTGTAAACACTAACCGGAGGATCACATATCTACCACAATTCAAACACAAAAACTATTAAATTTACTTCCCCAAAATCACAAATTTTAACCAAACGAGATAAAAACTCCAAAAGACTTACCGAGCCAATCTGCGCCGCACAATCTCCGAAACTCTTAAAAACACCAACGATATCGCCTTTGCGAACTACATAGAAGGCTTCTTTCTCCGCCACTTCCACAACCGGTGGCGGCTGCTCCAGCGCTGCGTTCGCCCATGAACGACACGTCGTCGTTTTTCTGCTACGAGTGGAGTATAGCTGAGCATGGTGGACTCTGGTCAGCGATAATTCAACGTTGGTTGACTTAATTCCAGCTGAGAGGTTTGGTTTAATTATGTGCGGTATGAACAGAGAGGAAGACGTGGAGGCGACGAAACGACCCGTCGTTCGGAAAATGGGCGCTGTGTATGACAAGCAGTTCATCACACAGGCGTTCGGAATTGGATAGTTCCCCAGGTTTCAGTACCAGAGACGAGTCTGGGTTTAACGCCGGGTCATATTTGGCGGGTGGGTCCCTTACACTAGTATACGGGCACCCGAAAAACCGCACTCTTGGGCCACTGCCCAGTTGGTACATTTGGTCTTTTGTCTTTGGCCCATGAATTTGTCTTTACTACTGAGGAACATTAAAAAACAGTACCGACTGATAAACATTACAGTTAGCCTCCATATTCATGTGCATAGTTTCTGTTTCACCTAAAGACTTAACTATTCATTTGATGCCTATCTTCTATCTCTGAAGCCAAACCAGGATGTAGCACATTTTCCATTTCACAAAAAAAGACTACAGTGGCCTTGCTGGTAACTGCCTTAACTATCTTCCTTTGAAGCCAAAGCAGGGTTCACGCCATACTTTGAGAACACATCACTAAGCACAGCCTTCTCCTTCACCTTCAACCTACAAACGCGATACAATTGTTTGTAACTCCACCATTGGCGAAAAGAAAGTAGAACTCCGTAAGAATGCAATAACTTTACCTCTTGGAAGACCCAGAGATGACTAGCTTTGGAACTTTTTCTGCTTTGTCTTTCACAGTTGCCTTCTTCTTCTTTGGAGACACTTCTACCTTCCCTTCCACTTATTGCTTCTTGCGAGGGGCCTTCTCTGTTTTACTCTTCGCAACTGACTGCTTTGAGGCTGACAAATGTGCTAAAGAGTAGGATTCTGCCTCCAATTCTATGATGTCATGATCTCCACCATTTAGGTCTGACACGGGAAGTTTGCACATTCGCGTCGAAAGCTTCCACAACTTGCTTCTTGCGAGGAACCTTCTCTTTTTGACTCTTTGCAACTGACTGCTTTGAGGATGATGAATCAGCTGAAGATTCGGATTCTACCCTTAATTTTATGATATCATTGTCTCCACCATTTAGGCCTGAAACAGGGGAAGTTTGCACATTCTCTTTGAAATCTTCTACTACTGGACCAAGGATCTCGACATCAGGGCCGTCATATTCTTCATCAGATAGAGTCTCCTTCAACACATCCAGGGAAGCATCATCCAACTCAGTATCCAGCTCCTGGTCTCCAAATGCAGAAACAGCAAGTTGATCAAGATAGTCTCCTTCCTTTTTAAGATCCTCCATGAAATCTTCCATTTCTGATCCAAGGTTCTCAATATCAGAACCCTCTCCTGCCTTTTTGAGATCCTCCATGAAATCTTCCAGTTCTGGTCCAAGGTTCTCAATATCAGAACCGTCATATTCATCATCAGATACAGTTTCCTCCAATGTGTCCAAGGAAGATTCATCCAAGTCAATATTCACCAATTTCTCATCTCCAACAGAAACAGCAAGTTGATGATCTGTGGTTTTAGGAGCAGGATCTGTTGCAGGTTTAGGATCACGAACAGTATAGTTAACTGTTACGGGCTTAAGAGCACTTAACCGTGGAACAACTATTCGAGAAGCAGATTTTGATTGTTCCTCATCAGAATCCAACCCTTCAACTATCTCACACTTTATCTACTTCTGTACTTTACCAAATGTGATACTCTGCGAAGAAAACGTTTCTACAAACCTGCCATGAGAGGCATACCATTTCAGATAGAATTCCAGCAAGGTAATGATGTTTAGACAACTCCAGTATACTATTCGCAATGTCAAGTTACACAAATACTAATTACAATGAATGGTATGTCAAACGGACTAACTCCTGCATATCATAATCAAAACTGTCCTGAATTAATCCACAGTTGTTAACTCCAGTTCCTGCCTTCTTGAATCTGTTCATACTTTATCCATTGCTACCAGCTTTAATTATGCACACAAATTTTTATCAGGACCATTTACATTTTTTCGAGAATTCAAAATACCAGCCTATAATTTTAAGTGAACCAAGGAATCCACAACAAAGCATATATTCGAATTGCATTTCACAACCAATCATAACCCTAAACCCTAAATAAATCCATATACATACCTAGTTGCATCCTTTTCAGTTCTGAAATGCACAAAAGCAAATCCCTTGCAAATGGGGTCCTTAGTTTTCTTGTTTCCTGTCACGGCTGGGTTTATGCTAACCAAGCCAGGAACCAGCTTAAAGGCAGCACTCAAATCCCTACGCACACTCTTGTTCTTCGGGAGTTTAGTCAACCTCACTCGAAACCCACTCGGAGCCCCATCAATAACTGCAAATGTCCACAAAACTTAAGCAACCAAGACACTAAAGCAAACCATTATACAAAAGTAAATAACCTTTAGTATTCTTCGGCTGCGAAGTGGCCTTTACGGTCGTTTTGGAGCTTCCTGGCCGTTTGAGCTTCGATTTCTGATAGTTGCATATTTATGCAACGTTTATGTGCTTAATCGAACTTTATATTTAGTTTTTTCGTTACGTTTTCAACCAACTTATTATTGTTATTTGTTATGTAGGTAATTTGAGGTAAATAAATAAAAGATGGTTAATTGAGCTTTCCTAGCTAAACGAGGAGTAACAATGGGCTTTCAAGAGACAAATGGACCAAGTCCAACTTGAAAATGGATTACTAAGGCCCTATGGAATGTGGATTCAGCCCATTTAGTATTAATAACCTAAACCAAATCAGTTTTGGGTTAAATGAAGAGAGACCAAATCAAACCAAAGAAGAGAAAAACTGAATTCACGAGAGAAGAGGAAGAGAGAGACGTGAAAGAGCAAGGGAGAGACGCATGACCAGGCGAGAGAAGAGGAGAGCAAGACGTGAAGAAAAAGGAGAATAAAAGTGAAGAGAAAACGTGAAGAAAAGGGGGGAGGCAATTCATTCTGTAATTTTCTATCTTTTCTCTTAGACTTTTATGGCTACCATAAGGAGCTAAACTCCATTGTTAAGGGGCTGTTTTGAAGTCTTGTTCATGTCATCTAGATTACTTATGCTTGTTAACTAAGGATTATTTTTGTTATTCGAGTGAAGTTTCTTTGTTGTTTATACATCGATGATTCTTATTTGTGTATGCTTTGAGTGCACGCTTGGTATGCATGTTTAGGAATCTAATTCTAAGAAAATTGATTGCTGTTGGTGATTATTACATTCCTCAAGTTTCAATCGTAGTATAAGAAACTCTAGGTCTAGCGAGACACAACCGTAGTGTACTTGTAAAGCCTTGTAGATTCTCAAACCCTTTCTAAATCTTAATGCTTTTCTCTTGGTAAATGAAAGGACCCGACTCCGATTTAGTTGCCTAAACTAAAATCAAACCCCTTCGAAAACATGATCTTAAAAAAATTGCGTCAGAGTTTACTTTGAAATACGTGAGCCAAAATTAGAACCTGCAAAGAGAATCAAACTTCGAATATTCCACAAAAGCCAAACTGTGAGGCTCCATTCCCCATCCGGATTTCTCAACATCATATATATAATAAACCACAAGGTTTACAAGAAATCCAGAAAACATTCAGAAGTAAACTCAACTGAAAACACAACATAAGTATTCAGAGCGACTCCTATGTACATCATATACAACCAGTAGGTCGAATTAATAACCTACTCGAACTGAAGTGTGACTGAAACTCTAAGCCTCCACCGTCGACGTGCAACCTCAGAACTCAAACTGCAAACTGGGAAAAGGAAACCGAAAAGCCCAGGGGAAGACAAATGAAATCGTTAGAGTGAGTGGACGAAAATAATAATGTGTCTTTCCCAACATATAAGTATATATGCACATAAAATCATAATGCGAGTCAATGCACATGAAAATCCCGACCAGGTACATTTTCCCCGATCCATAAAGATGC
This sequence comes from Geum urbanum, assembly GCA_946800695.1. Taxonomy (NCBI): domain Eukaryota; kingdom Viridiplantae; phylum Streptophyta; class Magnoliopsida; order Rosales; family Rosaceae; genus Geum; species Geum urbanum. The sequence continues at coordinate 48,051,192 of OX327012.1, read as the reverse complement.
ACGTAAAATCATGCGGGGTCATTCATGGACTCCTCCGAATAGTACAGTCTAATCACGGGATCCTAGACCCCCTCGTGATTATAAGTCTGAAAGACCTTGGGTCAGGATATCTGTCTTTCCCGGAGCATCTCGGGGATCAGCCGAGAAGTCAAAGCATTGATGCTACCTCTATATCTGAGACTGTACTCTGTGTAAACCAAATCATAAATACTTTCCATGCAAATGCATAATCATAAATGCATACTCATAAAATGCATAAATCAAGACTCGCAAATCAAATGTGAAAATAAAATGTCCACTCACAGTACGAAATTAACTCTGAGGTCCGGCGGAAGATCCCTCGCCAAACACTCGATCACGATCACCTGAATAACAGGGATACGATCAATACATATAGAATCACAACATACGGAGCTAATACGTCAAGAACCCGCGTTCTCGAAAGACGTATCGCTCGAAATATTGACGAGGATAGTAAAATTTCTAAAATACACCCAAACAACCCTCATCCCAAATTAGAACACTCAACTAACCTCAAAAACCTCACCATTACGTTCGGTACGCGAAAACAAGCGAAACGACATAAAACTTGCCAAAAATCTCACATCGCCTGAGCTCCGCTGCCGGCCGCCGGAATCCGACCAGCCCAAAAATCTTCAACCTATATATTAGTTTGAAGATCTTGACATTTCCAATAACTTTTCAGTTCAAAGTTAAACCCAATTTTAACCGGAAAAGGTCCAAAACTCACCGTGAACTTTGAAAACCTCACCGGAATTCAATTTTTTCAATCGGCCACCACTGGGCACGGCAAGGGCCGAGACCACTTGGGATAGACTCACCATCCCAAGGGCTACAAAACCCCCACAAGGTCGACCCCCATCGCCTTCGAAATTCGCCGAAAAATCCCCAACTTTAACACGTCGTAACTGCCTCCTTCGACCACCAAATTTGATGATCCACCTATCAAAAGAAAGATGAGCTCGAGCCCAAAAACTTTCATCAAGGAATCACGGCCAAAGGATACCGGAATAGAGCACACCGCCGGCGAGAAGATTTCAACCAAAATGGGTCAATTTGACCCACGGTCAACTCGGTCAACGGGCAAGAAATCCCAAAATGGAAACTTTCCCAATTTGTCTCATATTAATACCATATATATACCGTACACATACATGTCCAAATCAACGGTTCAAAACAAATCTGATCTAGATCAGACGGTCACGATTAAATCAACAATAAAAATAACACTTTTATATATTTTCACCAACCGACTTCAAAACTCAATAAAACATTGCTCATTTATCCAAAAAATTCTCCAAAAATTCCCACGATCTCGAAATTAAATTCTCTACAATTCTCACAAAGGAACTCAAGCCAAATTCTTGCCCGATAATTTAGTTGTGAACAAACCCACAAGCACGATTAATTCACAATAATCACAGCTCGGACCAATATGTGCACATTCCACGGTTCGGGTCATTACAGTAAATTTGAGTCCTCAACTTTGGGTTGTTTGAGGGATAAACAATATTGATAAGCAGACCTTCAATGTTGTAAATGTAAGGATTGGGTAATAGGTTGTGTTCATAGCTTTGAATCTTCCTGAGAACTTTCATTCATGACATTAACATTATTTTGGTTTTGAATTTGAATTTGAATTTGTTGTCTAGATGGCGTGACGGTGGTGGAAAACACTCCCCTTAACCATTTTTATCATTGATCGTCAACTTTACCTTTAATCTGTTTACTGTTTCAATTTCGTAATCTAATTTGTAGAATTTTGTTCGATAACCAAACCAACTCCGATTGCATTGAACGTTTGTGTGATAGTCCGTCACCGTGTCTATAGTGTCATGTATTAAATTCGTGATTTTAGGTTGAGTCTAGCTATTTTAATTAATTATGTTAGTGTCAGTTGTCGAGACTGTCAGGTTTCTGATTTTCGTGTCCGTTTGTAGTTTAGACAATCTCCAATGGTGGAGGTTTTATACCTCATAATAGAACTTTTGGAAAAAATCTCATCTCCAACCCATGAAGATCCTAGTCCTATACCTTAAAACTAAGTTTTATACCCTATTTTTAGTTCTATAATAGAACCTTGTAAAAATTGGTGGGCCCAAAGAAAAGAAGAACATGTAGGGAGAGAAAAAAATGAGTCTTAAAATGAGGTATGAGACCTTGATGGGAGGAAATTGGAAAGTCCTACAATGAATAGTGATTTTACAAGGTCTCATAATAGGGTATAGAATCTTGATGGTTGGAGATACTCTTAGAGTATTAAGTCTCATCTTTCCCTGTAAATTGACCCATATATTATTATACTGTATTGATCAGCATATTAAATTCATTATAAGGTAATTTTTTGGTAAAACATCGATCAATTTCCTCGAGCAGTTTGTCTTCAACGGGAGTGTCGTAGACTTTGCCTTGGCCGAAGCCACGTGGCTTTTCTCCAGCCATTTCTTCATCTCCTCGAATGGCACCACGATGCCTTCCTCGTCCTCGTCATCATTCTCGCCGTCGAGTCCAAGGCCTAGCTCCTCATCTCCGTCGTCCACGTCATCACCGTCCACCTCGTAATCCGAATCGTCATCCAAATACCATGAGCAGCTTTCCACCTTTCCGTTTTCTTCTCACGGGCTGCACTCAGAACTTTCTGCTCTTCTAGAAACGGAAAACAGGGAAGCGGAGGCGCGTGCGGTGCACGGAGGAGGTGGAGAGGAAGAAGAGGTTGGTTTTGAAAAAAGCGGAGGAGAGCGAACAAGTGGAAGAGAAGCCCGATTGAGGTTTGAAAGAGGATGAGAATGAGAGAGAGGGAGTAGTGGTGGAATTGAAGGAGGCGGAGGGAGGTGGAAGAATCCTTGCGGTGTTTCGCCGCTCTCAGTTTCTTTCGGTCACAGTGCCTTTTGACTTATTTTATCGGCTTATTGAATAAGTTACTTTTATAAAACCACACTGAGAATCACTAAGGTTTTGTGGTGTAATTGGTTATCACGTCAGTCTACCACACTGAAGGACTCCGGTTGGAACTCTGGCAACACATTTTTAATCTCCATCCTAATTGGTTATCACGTCAGTTTCATTAATAAAATGAATTAGCACATCCATTCCTCCAAAAATTATTCATTCTTAATCTCCATCCTATTTAATTTTAAAATCTGTATCTACACATTTTTCTCGTTCATAGATTCGTTCATAGAAGTTACTGAAATCGGTGGCATTAGAGCATATGCACCCATTACACCTCATTTTTAACTTGTTCTTCTATATAGGGAAACATGCACTGTTCAACAAAGAAGATTAGGAGAGCATTTTTTTTAATGTAGCAGATAAAGAGGAGGCGTTGTTACTTTTCATCAAGTTTAAAAATATTAATATATTGTTTCCTAGATAGATTTTTGACTAATAACAATGTGATACATGTTACGTTATCGTTTAAATATTTTGATTTCTGATAAGATTTAAACCAATAACTATACAACACATTTTTGCCAATTTATTTGTTACACGATTAGCTATGGTGACGAATTTGTCGTAAATACGAGTTTTTAAAAAACGACTATTTTTCATATAAGAATATGACTACACTTTCTTTATGAGAGCTATAGAGTAGTTTATTTCAAACTCGCGTGAATTTTTGTATAATTTTTTGAACTCTCAAACTTTTATTATGAATTTTAGATGTTTTAATTTTAATTTTTGTTTTTCTAAAAATTAAACGTTTTAAATAAATTTCAGCCGTTAGATTGATTTTTGATTCAAATCCAATGGCCCTGATCAAGTTGATTGTTGAAGATTATTGAGGCCAACAGGCGCACCACATGTAAAGCTCTCATTCATCCGTTAATTTTTTTTAACCAATATTGCACGCGTCGTGACTTAAAAAAAATTACGGGTTTGACGTCACCCACGTGGACGTGGGTCCCGTCAAGAGTGCCTCCTCTCGCGCAAAATACTCTTGCTCGAGCAGCCATCAACGTGTGGTCGCAGGCATTTTTTTTCTCCCGCTACAAGCCTGCATTCCTCTTTGGAATTCACCTCTGCTCGTGCCCTAGCCGTCTAGGTCTGCCTCTACTCGTGCTACTTGCCTCCCCGCTGCAGTTGCACTTAGTTTCTTACGCCCTGCTTGGCAAATGACAAGGTATGCATTGTGGATAACTAGATAGATATCTTGTTTTCTCCTATAGATATGATAACAAAACACGAATGGACTAGTTGGCATTAGATGAGTCGACGTGCAAAAATGGATCCATCATGAGCAGCACAAACGCCACAATCAGCATTGACTCGTGAATAGAGAAGGGCCAGGCATGAAGGTGCTGAAATTGGAGGCAAAAATTTAAAAATAAAAATAAACAGCAACAAAAACAAAACAAAAGAGTTTGGGAACAATAGGAGCTACCACTATTTGGCTATTGGGTCAAAGCCAAGAGATTCTGGGCCTGAAGGGCATGGTTCCAATTCCAAACATGTTGGCATTAGGTGACTGATCGATTGCTTTCCATCACTCTAATAATCACTTGATCGATTGACATTTTCAGTTCCACATCTATCTGAAAGTTACTTGTTCATGTATATGAAGTATGACTGACAATACTCCAATCATAAGTGGCTTAGTATATACCTCACTTAAGTCTTCAAATTAATTATGTTTCCACGTTTTGCTCTTTTGATCATTATCCAATATTCAAGACAAGTTAGCTAATAACAGTTACGAGATTTCAATATATAATTGCGTATCAGAAAACATGAGAAGAGGTGTAGCTATGGTAAACCGGATTTGTCAGTTGCAGGACACAAAAATGCAACTCTTGTTTTCAAAATTCTTGCCATTGTATCCATGTAGGTTTTGATACTTCAATTTTAGCAACATATACATATTATACTATTACATAGGGATTATTGTTTACGTACTCAATATATATGGTACACGTACATAATTGCCAATTTTTTGAAACCCATCACTCACTCTCGCTGCTCAAATATTATTGATGATCGTTGATCGATCTTAAAACTCATTGTCGAATCATTTACCGATTGATCCATGCATTCCCCAAACACATGACTAGACGTTGCACTTCTAGAATTGTATCAATCCAAATAGTCGGCATTTTCTCCCCACAACAATGAAATAATAGGCATTATTCCCCACTGCATGACCTAATATTCAAAACCATGACTCAAACGCCCACAAATTTGTTCTAGCATAATTCAAAAGGATCAGAAAGTGGTATTGTAAATGGGGTCTATATAGGGAGTTGAGTTGTTTTACTTGTTTATCATAGTGAAGCAAAGTCCCTAGCTAGCAGCTGGATAGGAACTGATACCAGAATCACAAAGACTCCGTAACAAGATCTCAATAACTTCACCGCCAAAATTTAAGGGATGTCAAAGAAAAAGAAAAAGGGAGCCCGAGATACCCGAAAGAGAAAAATGATGTACATATATAGTTGGATAATTTAACAAACACTTCAATGTGATGGGGCAGATCGATATATCGGAAGAGAGAAAATCGACAGCTAGGCCATCTGTGAGGCTGTGTATACACGACTTTGACCAACATGGGAAATGGCCTGCACGGCAAATTAAACAACTCCCATCTCAAAAACCCATCTCGATCTATCTATCTCCATATGTATAGATTTGATCCATCTTTGGCATTGGTGCATATATCATGTAAGTATCCTAGCTAGCTGATATATATATATGAATCTGGCTAGCTAGCTTGCTCTTCTTAATTAAGACACAGACAAGCTCATGCCAAGTCATAAAATAAAATCCCAGAACCCTCACTTGTCTTCTGATAAATCTCTGACATGCATACTGATTGAAGGTAGCGCGCATATACTGAATATGAGTTTAATAATTTAAAAGAAATGAATAGAGAAAGACTTCAATGATTTTGGTTGGATAAGAAACTAGCTAGCTAGCTGTGCTGATAGCCTGATACTGATCGATCATTTGAAATTTTTGGAGCAGCTGGCTGGTGGCTTCTCAGTGATCTTGAGATTCTTGGCCCGTGGGGAACAAAATTTCCATGTAAAAAGTGTAAAATTTTATATATATATATATATATATCTGCATACGAGGGCAATGGGCATATGCTGATGCAGACTTGCAGGCTAGGGCAATGGAAACACTTGAAAAAAAAATATCACCGTCTAACATTCCAAAAGAAATTAGGACGAGTAAATATTGGAAGGCAAGGCAAACGTAAGTCTTTCTCATGAGATGTTTGATCGATGTTAATGTGTAGACATAAAACAAATTTCATTTTGTCTTTCCATTGCCATTATTGGAAGCTCCCGTCTTTAACTAGTGGATTAGTTTTCTTTCTAAATTTGGGTTTTGATTAAGGTCCCTAGCTGGTCATTTGCTTGGTTATATATGAAAGGTAGATCCAGATCGAGATTTATCATCATCATGATATCATCAACAAAATCTCATACAGCTAGTTAGTAACGTAGCTTACCTCATTTACTTTGGAAGTTTGGATTAATGGATCTCCTCCACAAAACATGTACCAATTGATCGTTGCATAAATATGCGCCTCTATGCTATTTATTGATGTTCATCCACTTATTCTTTTGTTATTTATTCAGCATTAATAGTTTACTTGTTTTTTTTATAGGTATTTTGAGTCAATAAGGGAGAAAAGAAATAAAAATGGGGATTTAAAGTTTAATTTGAGAAATCTATCTATGCAGGTCAGTCAACTTCGACAGAGAACTGAGAACATCTCATAATGAACCAAGAGATTATCTTTATATGTGTGGAAAGCTACAGATGTCTAGTTTCTATAACTTATTCCAAAACATGATTATCATGTCTCTAGAGAAAGTTATGACCAATTTAGTCCATGGAGGTCAATCTGTTCGGAAATCTGACTTTAATGAGAAAGTTGTGTTTGGAGGCCCAAATCACACCAAGAAGCCTAAGGATGAATTTATGTTTTAAAGTCAAATTAATTACTGATGTAACTTATGGAAAAGAAGTCAAGAGCTAAAAGAATTTAAGAAGTTTGACTTGTCAAATAAGAGAGCCCAAAACCTAAGTGAATAAGAAGATGTTCAATCAAGCCTATATAAATACTATTTTTAGAGTTTTGGTGAAGATTAATCAGCTTTGGGAAGAAGAATAATTAGGGAAGAGAGTGCAAGGAGCCACGAGAAGAAGCGAAATAAACTCTTCTTCTTCATCTGTTTTGCTTTTCTTTTTCTTATGAATTGTTGTAGTTTAGCTTCCTTGCCTATGAGGGGATGCCTTGAAGCCCCGAACATGAGATTTATATGATATGCATACTTTAACCTAATTTGCTTAGTTTATTGAATGAGGTTTCTTTCTCTGCGTGATTCACCGTATGAATTCTTGTATGTTTTCTTTGGTGTACAACTTAGTAAGCATGCTAGGATTCTATTTTCATGAGATATGAACAACTGAAGATAATTTCTTCTACTGAATTCTCTATAGTGATACACCGACTTCGTCGGGTGATTTAAACCCTAGGTCCAGTAGGACATGCACATAGTGTATATGTGAACCATTGTATCTTCTCAAATCTTTTCTAGATTTTAATGCTTTATTCGTTGTAAACCTTCGGGTCCATGACTATGGGTTCAATAGAAGGATAGATGTGGGGGAGGTCCATGACAAACTCACATACGCATAAGGATTAGGTAATAGGATGTGGTTGTAACGATCAGCCCTTCTTGAAAACTTTTATTTAAGGTTAAGTGTGTTAGGTTGAATGTGTGTCATATTCTTACTCGTGTCGGGGTACATGGTAGTTGCCCTTAGCTTGCTTTCCATTGTTGGTTCACTTTTACTTTTCAGCATTTATTTTCAGCATTTAGTCTTAGTTCGCCGATTATGTTCAGTAGCCAAATCATCTCGAAAACAAACTAAATTTTGTGTAGTAGTCCACAACTGAGTCTAGTTTATTGTATATAAATTTTGTGTCATTTAAAATAGTATAGGTTAGGTTCATGATTGCATTAGAATTCGTTGGTCGACTCTGTCAGCTTTCTGACATTCATGTCTGTCTAGTGTCTAAGACTTAGTTTCACCAATTTTTTGTGTTCGATAACCCTTATTTACTGATTATACAATGATATATCTTAATTGAAGATATGATATATTTGAGAGGTGGTTTTCTACCTATCACCAATCCCAAACCCACTTTTAGGTGCCATTAGGGCTGTTAATCCTGAACCGAAAACCGAAAAAAAAACTGAACCGAAATCGAACCGTACCCGAAAAAACTGAAACCGAACAGAAAAATTAGGTTCGGTTTCGGTTTTCGGTTCCAAAAAAACTGAACCAAATCATTTGAACTGAAATGAATAAAATGACGTCGTTTTACAAGTGTCAATCAAGTTTGATGTTGTTGAGTATCTCTCTTTGTCCCATATGAAAGTAGTATTGGGTATGTGCCATAGTTTGATACTTAACAATGATTATTGAGGTTCTTATAGGTTTAAGAAAATGAATGCTAAGTTGCCAAAGAAAAACCCCCTAGCTGAGAAAGTGATAATAGTGGACAAGTTGAGTATAGTTTGAGAATGGATTCAATTGAGTGTTTTTATGTGATATTTGAATTGTATTTTTATTTGGATGGACTGTAGACTGTTTTAAACTTGGACTTTGGAGTGTGGACTTTGGTTTATGTTTGTTGATGTTTGAAACTTTGAATTTGTGATGTAAACTTTTGGTAAGCATTTGTTATGGTTTGAAACTCTAAATGTGTGATTTGTTACTAATTATATTTGTTGTAGTTTGATTCAATTTGACATAAACTTTCGGTACAAAGTTATTAAAAAAAGTAGCTAATAAAGATCTGCTTCAAATTTTCGACACTAATCGAAATAAACAGTATTTTTTATAGAAAGAAAGAAATTCTGTTTTTTTTTTATTTTAAAAAAACTGAAAAAAAAAAACTGAACCGAACCGAACCAAAACAAACCATTTCTAATCGATTTAAAAAAAAATCAGAAAAACCGAATCGAACCGAACCAATTGAAAAATACGATTCGGTTTTTCGTTCAGCCTAATAACCGAACCGTTTGTACCGATTAACAGCCCTAGATGCCATTGTCTGCCTCCTCCCACCCGATCGAGTCGTTATTTGTTGTGGAAACTACGGGATAGAAGCACCCGGAGAGAACAAGTACTAGAGCTAGCTAGATATATGTCGTATGAATCAACTAATGCCAAAGCTACCATTGTGAGTTGGATTGTGAAGGAGTCAAACATCTCATTATATATGCTTGAGTAACACTACAATCACCTCATGCAGTTTATGTCTAGATGGTCTCAACCTCGTGGTTAGTATATACACCAACTTTTGGTGGCATTAATATAAAGGATTAAAGCCACCACCAGGATATGAACTTTCGCTAAGTCGTCAATATGATGCCTAAACTTTAAAACCTATCAAAGTGGTACCTAAACTTTCAAAACAGCATTTTCATGGTGTCTCTGACCAATCTTCATCACAGCTCAGTTAACTCTAATGATGTGTGGTTTTTTTTGTTTGATAACAACGTGAAATGACTTTAATACCCTTACGATTCTCTCTCTCTCTCTCTCTCTCTCTCTCTCTCTCTCTCTCACCCATTACCAACTTCCTCTGTCTCCGATTAGAAGTCGACGACAACTTGGTTGGGTACTTCTAGGTCGATTCGAACTGGGTTCTCGGCTACGAGGCTATATTCGATGACTGCGAGCTGCTGAGCACGTGTGGATCATACGGTTTATGTACAGTGGGAGTCGGCTGCTCGTATTTGGATAATCATACAGAGTACACCTCCCCTGACGAGTGTTTCGCGGCGAAGTCTGACGACTTATGTGACGAAGGGATTTCGAGGAATAGTTTTTGGGTTTTGAGGAGGAGCGGGGTGGAACTGTCGTACAAGAAGTTGATGAGGTACAAAATGGTGTCATCTTTGGAGCAATGAGAGGGTCTCTGCGAGAGCAACTATAGTTCTTGGGGCATGGTTTTCAATAACCAATATGGGTTCTGTTAAGACCCCGAGCCTCGCCGGAGCCTTGCTGGAGGACAACGGCGAAAGTTTGACATGTGCGTGGGTTTAATGACATGTGGGTTGCACTTCCCTTGTAACAGCGAGGGAGATTGATGATTGATGGTGCGGCAAAGATCTCCGAAAGAGTGTCGTAGAGAGAGAGAGAGAGAGAGATAGAGAGAGAGAGAGAGAGAGAGAGAGAATAAAAATTGAAATTACAATGGTATTAAAGTAATTTCACGTCGTTATCAAACAAAAAAAACGACACGTCGTCAGAGTTAACTGAGTCGTGACGGAGATTAGTCAGAGACATCACGAAAATGCTGTTTTAAAAATCTGATCACCACTTTAATAATTTTTAAAGTTTGAACGTAATATTGACAACTTGATAAAAATTTAAACTCTGATGGTGACTTTAATCATAACAAAAATGATTCATTCAATAATGAATATAAAATGACCTTGAATCCTTGATACATAGCTTGAGGTCGATCAAGTCTTGTATTCTTGCAGTAAGGACGATCTCCTTGATAAAAATTCAGACTGGTGCCTTTAATCATAACAAAAATGACTCATTCGATGATGAATATGAAATGACCTTGAATCCTTGATACATAGCTCGAGGTCGATCAAGTCTTGTATTCTTGTAGCAAGGACGATCTCACTACTGCAACGTGTGCAGTCTATCCCCATATTTATCGTCAACCTGTGTTCTTTAAATCCTCGCATATACCAATTAATTATGGCCTCAGAAAACAAAATCATGACCTCTGTCTAGATTAAGTAGTGGTTAATTGTCCGACTAGTGAAAAAGTCACTTAGAGTATGAGGTTGAAGAAATATATTGATAACCGCCTAGTCTCTCAGCTTTAATGATGTTTAGAACCTTAGTTTGTCGTTAACGAGTACTTGTTAAGTTAATTAATTTTAATTAATTAGCTACGGTCACCTTGATATTACTTTCATAGGTTAAGAGGTCAGATGTTCAATTTCCTATAAAAATGATTTTCAAGTAGATTGATTTTTTTTACAACAAAAAAAGTTCTTAGTTTCAATTGATCGAATACATAGGAGTAATCACTCTAATTTAAGATAAGATTATGGTAAATGAGATTTACCTTAAATATTTATTTACAATTAGTTGAACAAAATTCTAATTTTTTTTAAATTAAAAATTACTACAATTAAAACAAAATTACTACCATTTTTTTTATCACTTACAAACAATTAAATTAAAATATAATATTGACAACAACTTATTCTCAAATTTGTAAAATTGTGTTCCAAAACTTGAAGGTAAATATATACATCGTGATGGTTAATTTTTTTCCTCTCTTCCTTCTAGAACAAAAGTAATACACAACCTTTTACCATTTACATGTTAAACATGATGGTGCCCATGTTGGATGCCGCTCCCTTTTGATGGATCGGATGCACGTTGCATAGTCTTGCATAATTTGTGCCAAGGGGGCCGGTGCATCAACTAAAATTTTTGGTGCATGTAATTTTTATACAAATTTTTAATTAAGTATATACTTTTATTAGAAACGCGCGCTCGTATTAGCCATAAAATTTTGTAATTCTTTCTGTCTCCCCCCTCCATAAGTAAATTTCGGGATCCGTCACCGGTTATCACATGCTCCACTATCATGATGTATTCTTATGTTCGAACAAGATGTGTCGCTCATATGCCATGCCATTCATGAATTTGACAAATGCTACAACGGACTTGCGTCAAACACTGCCTATGGTGTTTTTGCCACTGGATAGTACGTGAACAAAATGATTTGTATGTTTAATTTGTACCTTAAGTACCATTCGTCAACTACTTCTATTGTATGGAAAAAAGTTTTTATAACGGATTCTCTTCTTAATTTTTTTTAAAGGAAAATTTCGACGATTTTTTATGTCTCTATTTTCATTATATAAGTCTGAAAAGAAAATACTATCACACATCCTTTTGATGAAGTTGATCACGCGGATTGAAGTCAAAAATAATATATTTTAATAAATTGACTATATTATATTTCACTTTCACAAAAGGATGTGTGATAGTGTTTCCTTTTGAGACTCATATATAATAAAAATATGGGCATAAAAAATAATCAAAATTAATTACGTAGATCAAGATCCAAACAATGATCAAAACGACTCATATTTTTACACTATGTATACATTAGTTATATGTCCCGGTCCAATTTTTTAAATTTCATTCGGTTCTATAGCTAGCTAGTCTACTTTCAAAACCCCGAGTGCATTTACTTTCTAGAATTACGGATTAAGCTCGATAACAAAGGCTACAAGAAAATCTCAAAAAGAAAAGCTTTTTTAAATCGATAAATTGTCGTTCGAAAAATTAGTTTAAATCGGCAATGCAAAAAATATAAAATATTGATATATCGGAAAACTATCAAGTTGAATAAGATGTGATGGCGAATCCCTCCTAGTCACGTGGCACCAAGTTGTCAGTAGCAGTCACGCGGGAGTGATGTGATTAAACTCCTATAGCCATCACAGATTCTACGTAATATTTCCCTAAACAAAACGGGAATACATCAAATACGTAGGGTTTTTCCCGGCAAAACTTAACTCGCTCCCCCATTTCTAGGCCGAAGGTCCAAACATTTCATTTTCACCTCCGTGGAAGACAAAATTTTAATCTAAAATAAATAAATAAATACACCAACCTCATATTTATATCCAACCAAACCCATACAATCACCAAATCAAAGTCCTCTCCAAGTCTCTACTCTTCTTGCTCTCACTCATTTTCTCACTCTCGCATCAACTTCTGTGTTAATCCTCTCACAAACACACGCATTCCGGCGACTTCTCCGGTACTATTCCGGCGGCTATGGGGAGACAATGAAGGATCGATCATCAGACCGTCATCATCGGACACGACGATCATGTCACTCTCGTGCTCAGACTGCCTCTCCTACCTACTCTGCGGTGAGGAATCCTCCGAAGTCCTCTCCGGTGAGACGCCGGAATATACGTCGGACGTGGAATTTCCGGCGTGCAGCGAAGAATCCATCGCCGGATTCATCGAGGATGAGCAGAAGTTCGTCCCCGGGTTTGACTACCTGGCTCGCTTTGAGTCTCACTCCCTCGATATCTCCGCCAGAACTGATTCTGTTGCATGGATTCTCAAGGTACTAATAATCATCATCGTCGTCGTCGTCGTCGTCGTCACCGTCAACATCTTTTTCCGACGCAAACTTCGTCGTTATTACAATACTGCCATCTCAGATCCGTTAAGCTAAGTTGCTAACTTGTGCCGGATCTATTGGATTAGTGGCTTAATTACTTTCTTGTTACGTTTTTTGCTTCAAATTTACAGGTCCAGGCTTACTACGGATTTCAACCGCTGACGGCGTATCTCTCCGTCAACTACTTGGATCGATTCTTATATTCCCGCCGTTTGCCGGTAAATTTTTATATATCTCCGTCAATGTTCACTGTTAAAAATTGCTCGGGTTAACGTCTGTACGTGTTAATAATTATATACAAAGACCTTTTCCAACGTATGCGGAAATTTGGCCAAAAGTAGATCGATCGTATTCAATGTATGCTTTAGTGTTTTACAATCAGTACTGTGTAGTTGATTCGGCGTACGTACGGTTTACCATAAAGATCGTATCGCCAGCATTTTTATTAACCAGAATAATCGTGCTTTGACTATATAATAAAAAGTACGACGAATCTAATTATAACGCCTTTGAATCCTAATCATAGTGCATTGATTTCACTTGCATATATTTGCTTGCATTGTAAATTACCTAGCTAGTGTTAATCGTATAATTAAGGAACCATCATCGATATATCTTGATATTATGAGTCATCTAAACTAATGATGTGTTTTTTTTAATGTTTCAGGAATCAAATGGGTGGCAAATGCAACTTTTAAGTGTTGCATGCTTGTCATTAGCTGCTAAGATGGAGGAACCTTTGGTTCCGTCTTTGTTGGATCTGCAGGTTAGGGCCGATGCGACAGTCTCAATTTACCTTTATTTTGTTGGCGAATGTCACTTACTTTAGTGATATTGGATTACGTGACATGTATATATGTTTAGGTTGAAGGTGCGAAGTTTATTTTCGAACCCCGAACAATCCAGAGAATGGAGCTTCTAGTGTTGAGTGTATTGGATTGGAGGCTGCGCTCTGTAACACCTTTCAGCTTCTTGGATTTCTTTGCGTTCAAGCTCGATTCAACTGGAACCTTCGTTGAATTTCTTATCCAACGGGCCACAGAAATCATTTTATCGAATATCCAAGGTATGTACGTGCGTATATAATAATTTCCTACTTAATACATGAAAACACATGTATCCCGTACGTGTACAGTAGTACGTACGTAGATAACTAAAATCAAATAAACTACGGTTGATTTATGGTCAACTACAGAGGCTAGCTTTCTTGAATACTGGCCATCGTGCATTGCTGCGGCAGCAATACTTTCTGCAGCCAATGAAATCCCGAATTTGTCCCTTGAAAATCCTGAACAAGCTGAATCATGGTGCGACGGACTAAGCAAAGTAAGCATTTACGGCTAATCATATATTTGATCACAATAGATTGCACAGCTATGTCTCTCAACGATATTCTATGATCTGGCGGTTTCGCAGGAGAAAATCATCGGCTGCTACCGCTTAATGCAAGGACTGGTTCTCGAAAACAATCGGAAAAATGACTTGATGGCGACGACCGTTGTGTTACCGCAGCTTCGAGTTACAGTTCGGGCGAGAATGAGGTCAAGTACTCCAACAAGCAGTACTCCTAATGATTCACCCTCGTCCTTCTCAATATCATCATCCTCCTCGTCATCTCCATTATCTTCGTATAAAAGGAGGAAACTAAACAACTACTTGTGGGCAGATGATGACAAAGGAAGCTCCGAGTAAGGGGAGATATATCGGTCGAGGTGGGAATCTCTAAATTAATAAAGGAGAAAAGAAAATGGTGGTCCGGGAAAACCTCAGTATTTTTTTAGGAGGGTTTTTGGGATTAAGATTGACTAGATCAAATCGAGCAAGAGCTTCGATCAGTTCTCTGTAGAGTATATATACACTGGGTTATATATAATGTGTATGTACGTCCGTATGAGAGTTTGGTGAGTTTATAGGTCTTTTATTTTATTTTATTTTTGATGGGCAATGCCATCGATTAAAGGTGGCTTAGTAGATTCCCAAGGGAGGGGGATCGAATTTGCCCTTGTCTGATATAAATATATATATATATATATATATTGGTGAGAGAGAGAGAGAGGGGGGGGGGGGGTGGGGGGTGTGTGTTCGATCTCAATAGTGGGAAGTCATGAAGTGTGGATATGAAGTGGTGGGATTGAAATCATTCAATATGTTAAACAGTATTGATTATTGAAATGAAGGGATGGAGATGGAGATGGAGATGGAGATGGAGCTGGTGTACGTACGTACGTGGGACATGAAAAGGAAAAAGAAAGAAAGGCGAGCTAGGGTCGGCAGTAATTAGGGTTTCTTTTTGAAGACTGAGCTCCTTGTACTTATATTATTATTCCTTTCATGGAGATACACAACTTCTACAGCAGCTTCGATCTTCAGTGACTTTTGACCGGAGAAGACTATTCAACGGCAGCGTTATCCATCCGTCTATCGAGTTTTGGGTGGGTGCATGTGTGCTTCCTTCTGCCTCTGGTGGCTTGTATGTTGCGTTGTCACACACACACCGTGTATTATGGGTGCAGTTTTGGCGGGAAAATCGCCTGTTTTTGTATTTTTGTTTTCTTTTTGTTATGGGCCGTGAGGTGGAGCCCTAACCATATACTGAACCAAAGTTCGCACGCGTGGTGCATGGCCACCCGTGTCTACATTTTTTTTCTTTCATTTTTTATTTGTTAGGGAAAATTAGGAGGTGAAAAACCCTCTTGATTTCTACAGCTAGATGAAGAAAGTGATACGAAAGGATCTTTGGGGACCTTTCTCAAGCGTGTTGTATTTGATTCATCAATAAGAAAAGATGTGTCTTGAAATTATATTTTGTATTTCTACGTATTTCGTAGTTGGCTATCTGCCCCTCTCTTTCGGTTTATACGTATATATGTACGCACGTAGCAGCTGGCTATGTCTTTCTCCCTGTGCATCAGCACATGGATCGACAATTCAGACTTTGTAACCTGGTGCTTTGTTTTACTACTGTGTACAAGAACCATTAAGAACTGTCTGGTCCCACCCCCATAATCAGACCTCAGTCTCAGACTCGGTGAATATGACCCCTATACTAAACGCTCCTCGTGATCGACCAGAGCCAACCGGCCATGCACGGTAGTTCTGCTCTGAGATATCGATCTAATCATCTCCAGACATCAGAATTATATGAGAATATATTAGGGTTTGGAATGGTTAGCCTAACTTAATTATATGAGTGAGTTCGATTCCCAGCTAATTAAGTAGCATTGTTTATAAATATGCAACTCGATCATGAGGATTAGCGATGGATCGGAGCTCCATTGCTCGCTGGACAGTGAGATTTATATATGGTGGCATGGGAGAAAGCCATATCCAGGGCCTGGTGAAGTTGCCTTTGATCAAGTACTTAGCAGTATCAAAGCTACGAACAAGAAAAGGCCAACCACAAGGCTGTCATTTAGTCACTGATCCCCGACATTCATTGGTATATTTAATTAATCTTACTTTTCTTTGCATGGGGTAGTATACATCTTATTTATCACTTATAAATTTCCCTAGCTTTTCAGTTTCAAGCCTTTGAAAAAGGCCAGGAACCCATGCATTTAAAGCTTTTTTTATTTATAAATTCATCAGAACCTTATTTATAAAGGATATAGATTAATAAAATGCATGTGCATGTATATGTCATGCAATATCCTATCAGTTCTATCTAGTTTAACAGATGGCATCTCAGAAACCGATCCATCCTTCACAACACACACACACACATCTGAATTATGCTGAATTTAATGGACCAGCGCTGCCTGAAGCAAAACAAGTAGCATAGTGACAATTTTTGTTAGAAAAGTACACTTTTTACTAATTTCTCTTGGAAGGTTACCCTTTAGTATAAATCAATAATCACATTGATGAAGAGGTCGTTCGACCTCTAGAAACTAAGAAACATGCACCGTCCGGTAATATATACGGCGAGATATTGTAGAGAAAAAAAATCGGAATTTCCCACCTCTGAATAGAATTTTATGTAACAAAGATTTGAATTAATAATTAATCTGTCTGAAGAGTCATGCATGTACTCATTTCGATTGTTTGTACGTACGTACTCTATAGTCATAAGAAAGATAGATAAAAAAATTAACTCTAGTTAGTCTACATGTGGTATTCAAATAAATTTAGAGTACTGTGGAGTTCCTTATATAGAGATTGTTGTCAACTCGACCAATTCTAGTGATTAAGTAACTAATTAACCCGATGACAATCAAACTTAATTAGCAACTTCTTGGTAAAATGTCTTACTTAATTAAGCATATTTTGTGTCAATTAACGTGGATCCCAAGCTGTCGGAACAATTACATAATGAAAATCGCAAGATAATCAAGTAATGCGACATAGAACTATTTGATTTGGCCACCCTAAGTACGAACTGTTCATCAATATAATTACAGATTCTGGACCACTCGGATGTTGATCACCATCTTTTCCCCACTAAAAATGAAGGTCGTGACCAATTTCGACAAAATGCATGCAGGTCCGGCCGCTAGGGTTCGGTGATCAACAACTGATAATTATATATTGTAATCCGATTTAACCCACCCTGGCCTATTGAGGATGATATGTGACAAAATAGCTTGATTAAATGGGACACAAAATAGGAAAACCTAGCCGTGGAGCGCAATGACATTACCATCAACCTTTAAATTTCGATAGCAGCCTTGTATTTATATTGTATGCTTCTTTAGTATTAGTGCAAAGTCACATGAGTATAGGGTCCTCTAGGGTCCCTTTACGACTTGTGTATATTTTGGATGGCAGTTTATATCAGCAACCTAACTAGCCTGAAAATTTGGGCACGACAGCAACGTTACGCCTTCTCATTGGATATAGAAAGGTTCATGGTCTTGTTTTCTTTCTTTTTATGAATATATATTACCAAGGTGGGAGCCTATGGTAATTTGGATGTTGTAGGCAGTTTCTTTCTTCGCACCATGACCCCAATCATGAAGCCAAATAGTATGAGTTTGGGTTGTTGATGACGATGAAAGCGTTGCTGGTTATCATTCCCCTATTATATTATATAGACCATATAGATGAGTTGAAAGATTGAATGGTTGATTCAGTTGCAGTGGTTCTTACAAAAAGAAAAGGTTATAGCAGTTCTTTAAGCAGATTTCTTATAGCATGTAATAACCGGAATTTTTATAAATTAATTATTCAAGTAAGTTTCAATATCTTAGAGGAATTGATTAATTTCTCTTATTCGGTGGAATTCAGTAGTAAATTCGATTAGATATTTTCGATGTAGAGAAATATTTACTGAAAAAAAAAATTAAAAGAAAAGGTGTAATTATAATTATAGCTTTGGTTATTGAAAAAAAAAAAATACAAGCCCATGTTTTATTGGAACAAGGTACATTGGTATTTGGTAATGATTCACTAATTGATTTAAGACATGAAACTTAGAGCAAATGCACCGGGAAATGTGGTGTTCGAGAAGGATGAGGGTTCGGCTGAGTTGGAGCTCGAGTAAAATCTAGGAGGAATGCAGGAGTGAGAAATCGATCGAAACCGGTCGTTGACCGAACGCTTGCTCGAAGTAAAATGTGGAGCAAAATTTGGACGAGCTGTTGCTCGAGATCATCCTGTGGATCCGGCCGGTCTTACTCGAGCTCGATCTTCCTGCTTGCCGGTGCGGATGCTCTTATAATAAGACATGTCAGTCTTTAAGAACAAAACCTTCATTCGCCTATTTTTTGTTATTTTGGATTCAATCACTATAAAGTGAAAAACTAAAAAAACATTATTTTTGAAAATTGATCGATTAATTTCCATATCTGAAAAGGCAAGAATTTACTCTTGTGGGGTCACTGAAAAATCCTTTTTATATAAAGTAAGATAAAATTATCTCAAGAAGAAAAATAAAGAAAAAAAACTTCACATAAATCCCTAACGTCGAGACCCAAAAAAGAAAAGAAAAGAAAAACTCTTAGCTGATACCATCTTATCAACGCCGCTTATTACAAAAATTGAGCGCTAATGTTGGCACCAACAATTTCGGTCCTTTGTTTCAATAGTCACAAGAAGTAGTCGTTTAGAACTCATGAAAGTGATAAAACCAAGGAATGAAATATCCATAATATCCTCGATATTTCTGCGATATTTCCGTATTTTGAATTTCTCGATATTAATTCTACATATAAATATATTTTGTCCAAGGAGTAAAATATCGGATATCGAGGATATATCGACAGTCTAAAATTTGGATATATCGACGGAAATATCGATCCACTGAAAATTCTGACGGAAATGACGGAAACTAATAAAAATATATGGAAATTTGTAATGAAACTTTTGGAGGTTGTTATATGATCAATTACCTACCTTATGTAAAAAGAAAATATTGATCAAACATCAAAACATATGAATTTGCTATATTACTATACGAATTAGTATGTGTTAAGTGCTGATAACTATTAAAATATAATTTAATAGTTCTATTTTTATTTTTTTGATGGCTAAACTTTAATGGGAGGCTAGACCATCACATTTTGGTACAATATGTTACACATCACACATTATAAAATCAAATATATAAATACTTCAAAACCACATAGAGGACCTATGAGGTTCGAAATTCACACTATTTTCCTCATCTCTCTGTGCAGAATCATGTGTGTATTGTGAAGAGTACTCATTAAATGATTGCTCTCCCATGTAATACAGCACGTATTGACTTACATGCCAACCATATGGGTCAGGGGGCAGTCTTTGAAGATTTTGGAGCTCGTAGTATGAACCAGGCATTGCTCGACTTTCTTCATTGCTATCATCATTTGAGGCATTTGTTTGTGATTGTAACGATGTGTTATCACTTGTTGGAAGACCATAAGGCATGATATATGAAGGATAAGGCATTGCAAAATTTTGACAAGCTTTAAATTTTGTTAAATTAAAAAAGTACTGAAAATTTCTAAAATTTCGGTAAATATCGGAAAATATCGGAAAATATCGGAAATATCGGAGATATATCGGAAATATCGGAAAATTTCGGAAAATTTGGAGATATATTCACGGATTTTTCAGGTAAGTTCAAAAAACCGAAATATCGGCGAAATATCGCCGATAATATCGATTTTTCATTCCTTGCTTTTATCTGATATTTCTCGAAATATTCGATATTTTCCGATATATCGTCGAAATTCTCGACATTTTTGAATTTATCCGATATTTTGATTTTACATATATGTTGATCGCACTAAATTAAAAGCACAAAACCCTCCACGCTAATAATCTAAAAGCTCAATCAAATAAAGTCTATAAATAATCAACAAAACATAATTTACTAGTTTCAAAACACATATTAATCATATAAGAATCTCATAAAGTTCAAATACAAATTTTCATGTATTTATCTCTATTTCTGTCGATTTTTTATTGAATCGATATTTCATCGATATTTCCGTCGAAATATCCGTATTTTAGACAGTCGATATATCTTCGATATTCGATATTTTACTCCTCGCATAAAACTGACTAGTTTAACCACCCGTGTGTACACACGTGTCAAATTAGATCAACCACTATTATATCAACTTCTATGACAGTTTTTGCTAGATAACACTGTTGTTCACTTTTTTTTGTCTCCCGCCTGATTTTTCTTCTCTTATTCTTTTTTTTTTCTGGTGGACAACAATGTCCTCCATTTATATATATATATATATATATATTTTCTTGGAGATGTTTTTATTTTTTCATAGGGATATTTTCGGGTTTCCATAATTTGGTATGGGATGACACCAAAAGTCACTCTTGGCTTTATATTAGTAGAGATGGAGACTAGCCCACTACCGAAAGGAGAAAAAAGAAAGAAAAGAAACACACCTAGCTAATTAAGTGGAAATGGGAGCCGCCTCCCTCTTGTGGGTTACAAAGAGAAGTAGGGCTGGGCATGGGACGGGATGGGACGGGATTGAGGTCATCCCACGTCCCGTCCCGGTTGTTACATGCGGGACGGGATCGGGACGGGCCTTGCATTTTGAGAGTAAATCCCGCCGGGCCCAATCCCACATGGGACGGGACGGGATCGGGACGGGACGGGCCCAATCCCACCACAAAATTGGAAACAAAAAAGAAGAAAAATTTGCTTACATTCATAAATCACAACATGTATCTATGATCTAATTACAATTACACAACTTGCTTACATTCATAAGTCACAATCCATAACCTAATAATATCAAACATAACAAGAATAACATCCATAATTTGTTACACAAGTTCACATATCATAAGTTTAACAAGAAAAGAAGAAAATTAAAACATAGCAATACAAGATTAAAAACATAGCAATACAAAATTAAAATCAACGGTCAAGATCAATTTAAATTTATATATGGGACGGGACGGGCCTAACGGGATGAGAAATTTTAATCCCGCGTCCCGTCCCGTTGTTTTTCTGATGGGACGGGACGGGACGAGATGAACATTTTTAGTTTCAAATCCCGCCGGGATCGGGACGGGACCGGGATTTGCGGGATTTGTGCCCAGCCCTAAAGAGAAGACAAGAAAGAAAGAAAAACAGAACAAGAGGGGGAGAGAGAAGAAGAAGAAGAAGAAGAAGAAGAAGAAGAAGAAGAAGAAGAAGAAGAAGAAGAAGAAGAAGAAGAAAGAAGAGGAACGCTAGAGAGAGAGGCCAGGAAAGAAAGAAACAGAAGAGAAGAGAGAATAAGAGAAAAGAAACTAATCGATCGAGAGAGAGAGAGAGGAGTGGCGACGTGCGATCGCCAGCGATGCCAACGAGTTGACCGAGTAGTGAGGGCGCGGAGCTGTGGCGTGAGCAACATAGGCGGCGTTCAGCTATGAGGAGCGGCAGAGCAAGGCCCGCTAGAGAGAGAGGCCAGGAAAGAAAGAAACAGAAGAGAAGAGAGAATAAGAGAAAATAAACTGATCGATCGAGAGAGAGAGAGAGGAGTGGCGACGTGCGATCGCCAGCGATGCCAACGAGTTGACCGAGTAGTGAGGGCGCGGAGCTGTGGCGTGAGCAACATAGGCGGCGTTCAGCTGTGAGGAGCGGCAGAGCAAGGCATACCGACTCGAGTAACGAGCGACGATCGACAAGCGAACGATGGAGGACGGCGTACATGGCTGTGTAGGTGACCAACGATGTGGTTTTGGCTCGGTGGATTTTTGGGCGGGTAATTGATGTTCGACGCTGGAATATTGTTACTTAACGTGAGATTGTTTTGCTTAATTCTTCTAGTTTGGGGATTGATGTTAAATAGGCATGAAGTTGATTTATAGTTAAGGTGTTTTAGTTGATGAAAACACATATGGAAATGGGTGATGGTTGGGGATTGTTGTTAATGCAAAATTAGTCGTGCTACTAGTTAGGTTATTCACTGTTTGATTTTGAGGTGAAGGTTACGGTAGATGTTAATTCTATCAGGTGGTATTGCTAGTTTTTCCATGTGGAGTATGTCTAGGTGCACTGATTTAGCTAACTAATTAATTTAGAGACATTACTTATAATAAAGGGATATTATAATGGGATCAGTGAGAGAATTCGGTGTCTTGGAGAAGTGAATCGTTTTAATATTGTTTCTAAGCGAGATGTATAATTTTTAGGTGATTGATTGAGACGAGATTCGTTGCATTATTTGTTTTGTCGTTGTGCGTCAGAAAAAATAGTTGGACTAAAATTGAGTAATCTTATTGTGTTTACGTTATCAATAGAGGTTAACTTAATTGATTTATAAAATTGTATTTGTGGTGGAAAAATAGTCATTGAAAAGAAATTAAGTTTCTATTTTAAAATTATGAATTTGATCGTCTACAGTTCATAGGTAAGTGGAAACTCATTTTGTTTTAAGATGACATTCTCACAGTTGGTGAATGATTTGGTGTGATGTCTATAGTGCATTGAGTCTTGTGTTTCCCTTCTTGGATGTCTTGGTGTGATTAATTTGAAGGGTATCCCTAGTAACTGTAATGTGTGGTTGCTAGAGTCGGTTGAAATGTTGACATTTTTATTCGTGATACGAGGTTACAAGTGTAGTTTTGAGGTGTTGTCACTTGTATCCGTGATGTGAGGTTACAAGTGTAGTCTTGAGTTATTTTTCATTCATGTTCCGTGATGTGAGGTCATAAGTGTCGTCAGTTGAGGTGTTGTCACTCATTTCTGTGTTGTGAGATTACGAGTGTAATTTTTTAAATGGTTGCCACTCATGTTCCGGGCTATGAGGTTATGAGTGTCGGTTATTTGTGTCTGGACTGTGAGGTTACAAGTGACGGTGGTTATGAAGTCGGGAGATCCAATCAGTTAGAGCTCTAGTCTGTCTGCTACATAAACGTTGTGATTCTTTATATTTTGGAATTGATGTAAGAGTCGTGAAATTGAGATGATATGTGAAATTGATTTCAGTGAGCTATTTTGTTTGAGAAAATCTTCTGAACTAATTTTGATGCAGGAGATTAACAGTAAGTTTGGAATATGTGGTATTGTTAATGAAAGCTGTATTTGACTTTGTTGTTGCAGAGATTTAAAAATTTGATTTTAATTTGAATTATCTTTAAGCAAGTGTTAGAATTTTAAATGTCAAGTGAAGTGTTAAATTGTGATTACTCATACGAGCTTGCAAAAGTTTATCGGGTTTGTTTATATTAACTCGGAGCACCAATAAATGGTGTAGGGGTTAATCTTGCAGGATAGTGGGGACTTATTGAAGATGTAGAGGCTTCTTAGTATTGTTGTGGTAGTAATGGTTATCAACCTTGTATTTGTTATTTTACTTCTGTTGTGTAAGGTTACTTTGACAATTGGTATTTGAGTTTGTAAATTTAAGAAATTTAATTTATGATTCAGATAATTGAGTCTTCATTGATGTTATTCAACTTGAGGATTTAATTTAAAAAAATTCAGGTATTTCAAAGTAATTTTTCACGTGTTCAATTTTAGTTTATTTATGATAATTTTATAAATTAAAATTTGGAACGTGACATGTTACTTGATTCTTAAGAAATTGATTAACCCTAATTTTTAAACAACAATGGCAAGATCAAGTAGGAAAACAAACTCCTGCAATGTAATGAAGCCAAGACCACGATATGCAAATTGTGGTCAATAGTGTTTGGCTACATGTCTTTTCTACTTCTAGAAGAGTACTTACTCGATCGCTGGCACTATCCATCTATATATATATAGCTTTCCTAGACAATTTGAAGTATGTTAATAGTTCAAATATAGAAGAATGGCAAAGACAGTATTTGTAAATAAAAAAGACTTCTAGCTCTATCATGATCGAGTAAATGTGATACATGTAGTATTACAAATTACAATATGCGTGTGTACCTGCTACGTACTATACTCTACAGCACGTACTATACCTTGTATTACAAGTCTTAACCTCAAAACTGAAGAGAAACAGCTACTTGTTATTATCTGTGTACACATGCATATTGTAATTTGTAACAAGTAGCTAACGGAAGTACTGCAAGGGAAGTACACATGCATGTTATTCTCTTCAGTATATCTAACGGAAGTACTGCAAGGGGCCCAAGCTTGTTATCTCTGGCTCCTTTGATTTTCAAGTTTCCACTGCTAAAAATCCTGCCACATACTTCCTTTTCCATACACAAATTGGGTTTTAAAGTGAGGGTATCCCAAGTATAAAACCCAAAAGCCAAAATTTCTTTTCCCCTCTTTGTGTTTTAAGCATGAGGTTCTGGGGGTATAGTCAGGGAACAAAATCTAAGCCCTTTACCTACTCCTTTCCTTGAGGAATTTGCCGACTTTTGGTGGCCAATGACAAAGATAAAATAGCTAGAGGACCCTAATACTCAGCTTTTGAAGTCGATTTTTGGTTGTAAAATTTGTTCGTGTTTTTTTTTTGGCTACAAAAGTCCATAGGACCCCGTTGATGAGTAAAGGGTTCAAAAGCTAGAATGATGTCGATCCATCAATGTTTCAGATACATATTATGGCTTGTTAAAGATTTTATGCTGAATGCAAGACAGCACCACTATATCGAAGTCCTTCAAGTACTCGATCACTGCCCCCATACATATGTGCCCTGTAAAATTCACGTGTCTCTTCAACATGATCTCTAACTTCTTCAAAGCTGTGTAAAATGGCCCTAGCGCATGTGTTTTGGCTTTAATTTTACAACTCAAACAAATTTACTGGATCTCTTTGGATGCCATGAAAAGAGGGAAGATGATGAGGATGTTGTCGAGAAGGTGGCTGTTCTCGAGGGAGCGTCTATATATGTCGTGGTCGTCTTTAGCTTGCTTGCTTTAATTTTTTTGTGAACGGTAGTGCCTGGAGCTGGACATCCATTTCCAAAGAGTGGAGACAAAAGAGTCGTCTGCTTAATCATCAATTAATGTACATATCAACAGCCCACCATCTATCTCTTCAGATATATAAGATCAATTTATCACTCGTATGTATATAAGCTACGTACGTACCTAGCTCCATCTTTGTTTTCATCTCAGAATTTCATCCAAAAGCAACCCACTTTGGCTTTTTGCTACATATAATATTTTGATGAGCTAGCTGACATGTGAATAAGCGCACCTCAACGTAACCTCTATTAATTAGCGTATGATCGAACTGTTTCGAACATAACAAAAACTCTAAGAACAAGTGAACAACATTGTCCAAGTTGTAATATTACGTAGGTGTCTGATGCAGTATCTAATAAATTACGAAGAGGTATAACTAACAGCTAACTAGCTAGCTAACAGCTTCTGAGTACGTGTGACTAGCTTGAAAATACAAAAGAAATTAAGTCAGGGAATGTTGAAAGTGAAGCTAGATCGTCTATGTTTAGCCAAAATTCTCCCACTCAGCTAGAATTACGAACCATAAATCACAAGGAAATAAGAGAATGGACCAAGATCTTTCATATCAAACACTAAACTAAGCTCATCAATCACTGTCTTGATTCTTTTATCATCAGAACCAGTAATGACAATATCATCCACATATAATAGCAAAGCCACTATATCATGAGCACCATGTCTGATGAACAAGCTAGGATCTGAGTGTAAGAACTGAAAACCAAGACTAGGAAGGAAGCTAGTAAATTTTTCATTCTAGGCCCTAGGTGCCTCCTTTAATCCATAGAGAGAGATTTCTTTAGTTTGCACACATGATCTAGATGAACAACAGCAACAAAAACCTTATGGTTGATGCATATACACCTTCTCTTTTAGTTCACCATGCAAAAATGCATTTTTCACATCTAGCTGCCTCAACTTCCACCTATTCATAGCTGCAAGAGCAAGAATTAATCTCACAGTGCTATGCCTCACCACAAGACTGAATGTCTCATCATAGTCCAAACCATTTGTTTGACTAAAACTTTGTGCTACAAGCCTGGACTTGTATCTTAAGACAGTTCCATCAGGATTCTTTTTTACTTTGTAAATCCACTTGCTCCCTACCACATTTTTTCCAACTGGACAAGGTACCAGTGTCCATGTACCTTGAGTGTTCAAAGCCTCAATCTCTTATGTCATGGCCATATCCCATTCTGGAACACCTGCAGCAGCTTTATATGTCTTTAGCTCACTAATTAAAGGAACTTCCATTACAGAAGAAAATCCACTAAAATATGCCATCTTTTTATACTGCTTCTGTTGAACAATGCAGGAGTATGCACAGAAATCTT
Organism: Geum urbanum; assembly: GCA_946800695.1. Classification (NCBI taxonomy): domain Eukaryota; kingdom Viridiplantae; phylum Streptophyta; class Magnoliopsida; order Rosales; family Rosaceae; genus Geum; species Geum urbanum. The sequence continues at coordinate 48,024,330 of OX327012.1, read as the reverse complement.
CAAACCTTTTCCTTTTCACAACACCATTCTTGGCTCTGGTAAGCATGGAGTGATCATTATAATTCTGATCTTGTATAAACTGCAACTCATATGGCAACAGTATCTCACCACCTTCATCAACAACAGCTCCAATCTGTGCCAACTGATCAAGAACATGAGGCAACTGTGGCACATGTGACACTTGTATCTCATTCTCTTCATTCAGTCCCTCTTCCACTACAATAGTAGGACTATGTTCAGTCACATCATTCTTATTCACAATACCATTGTCATTTTCTTCATCAACTGTATCCGGAAATGAACCGGAAAAGGAACCTCCTTCTTCTTCAGCAACTATTCCATTCTCACCACGCTCACCTTCATTCCCCCCTGCACCATCTGGAACCTCCAGAGGGAGCACAACTGGCAATTGATCAGAGTGCAGGACAAACATCATAGGTGAAAGAGTAGTAGAGGAAACTGAAGTAAACTGAGAAGGAAATGGATGACCAAGAGAAAAAGAAGACACAGGAAAAGAAGACTAGGAAGGCTGAGAAGAAGAGATCAAGGAATAAGGGAAGCAATGTTCATCATGAATAACATGTCTACTCATCCATAATTTCTTCCTGGAGATGCTGTAACAAAAGACATCTTTATATCCAAGAGCAAAACCAAGAAACACATACTGTTCAGTTCTAGGATCTAGCTTGTCATGATTATAAGGCCTTAATAATGGATAACAAGCTGAGCCAAAAATTCTAAGAGAAGACAAATCAGGAGGAGAACCAAATAAGATCATGTATGGAGAAGACATGTGAAGAGACCTACAAGGCATTCTATTGATAAGATAAGCTGAATGAGCAACTGCATGGAACTAGAAAATTTTAGAAAGAGAAGCAGCTGTCATGAGGGTAATTGCAGTTTCTACAACATGTCTATTGTTTCTCTCGGCAACCCCAGTTTATTGAGGGGTATAAGGACAAGTAATCTGATGTAAAACACCATGAGAGTCTAGAAAGTGTTTGAAAGCCTTGTTGTTATACTCCCATCCCCCATCTGTTTGTAAAATTTTAATGACAGTGTGAAATTGAGTCTGAACAAAACAATAGAATTTGACAAAAATGGGGTAAACATCACTTTTATTAATAAGAGGAAAAATCCATACAAATTGTGTACAATCATGTATGAAAGTAACATAGTATATGTATCCCTTTAAGGATAAGCAAGGAGCTGGTCTCCATAGATCCGAATGAACTTTCAGAAAAGGAACCTCACTTCTACTTACATACTCTCCAAAAGTTAGCTTATGCATTTTACCTTGAAGGAAAGAAACACAAAGTTCACTAGTAGAAACTCTAGGTATAGGAAGTTGAGACAAGGATAACATTTTGGACACAACTTCAGAAGTGGGCGCGTTGGTGCCAGACTGAAGATGATACAGTTGAAGTACTAACATAGGCAATGTGTTTGAAAGGAGACAGTCTAGGAGACTTGAACAGGAAGAGACCTTTCTTACTGCTCTTTTCTTGGTACATACCTGTTTTGATGCCTTGTCCTACACACAAATATCAACATCATCTAAGCTTATATAACAACCATTGTCTCTACACAATTTTGTAGAGGACAAAAGATTAACAACTATATTTGGAACATGTAACACATTTTTAAGTTGAAAGGTGTGTGTAGAGGGAGTAATTTGACTTAGACCAATGTGAGCAATGTCTAAACCTGACCCATTACCAATAGTAATCTGGTTCTCAAAGGTATATGGTTGAGTAAGAGTTAAATTGTGAAGATCAGTTGTCATGTGATGTGTTGCTCCTGTATTCCGAATTCACACCTCTGTGTTGCCATGAGAAGATCCATGAGGGTTTGCTGAGGTAGAGTCTTGTTCATACTGACTATGGTTGGAGCCTGTGAAGGTAGACATTTGTCTCTAAGGAGCAACAATGCCTTGAGCAGTCATGGCTATGAGTAAAGGAGATGGTTGAGCACCCTTGTATGCATAGTTGGAGCGATGATTACAGTCCAAGGAACTGTGACCTTTTAAACCACAAATTTGACAAGCTACGGTAGTAACAGATGGATGACCAGAAGGTACATCAGTTCTGTAGAAGCAATTCACTGCTATGTGACCCTTCTTACTGCAAATTTGAGATTCAGGAGAAGATCCAGTAACCATTCCAACACCATTTTGAGTAACATTTCCATTAACTTGTCTATCTGGATTCTGATAACAAGTATTAACAAGATGACCTCTCTTGCCATTGATTTGACAAGCATTGACTTGATAACAAGTCTCAACAGTGTGACCACATTTTTTGCACAGAACATTCCATGGCTTTCACATTCTCTTTGGACCAATTAGTCTTCTCTTTAGACTTGTCACCATTCTGCCATGTCCTCCTATTTACAATGTTATAAGCTCCATTTGAAGTATAAGAAGTGTTGCCACCTCCTCTTGCAATTATAGCAATCATGTGAAAGTGAGAGTGAAACAACCCCTCAATGTCTCTTTCTGCAACCAACAACTGTGATAAAAAATCTCTCATAGATATGCAAGAGTATCTGCCTCGTATGACCATTTTCACCATTGCATATTCATCAGGAAGGCCATTGAGAGTTACAATAATAATGTCTTCATCACTAAGACTCACTCCAACAGACATAAGCTGATCTCAAGCATTCTTCACTCTCAAAAGATATTTCTCAATATTATCATTACCCGTCTTGATAGTTTGAAGATCAGTTTTAAGCTGCATGATGTTGGCTCTGGAGATGGTTGAAATGCGCTCCAATATGCGCAACCATGCTTCTCTAGGAGATTTACATCTCACAATTATGTCCATGACATCACTCTCCAAAGTAGCCATAAGAAGACTCAACAATACTTTGTCTGACGTCTTCCAAGCTCAATATGCAGTAGACATTTCCCCAGTAATTTCACTATCCTCGGTGAGATTGAAGCGAGGAGGAGCAACCTCACTTCCATCAAAGTAACCAAACAACTCATTGGCTTCCAAAATAGACTGGAACTGATAACTCTACTTAATGAAATTGCTTTCATTAAGTCTATGAGTAATAGTACTCAATAGAGCATTCACCTCAGCAGCGTGTAAGACCACTAGAGACACCATGACATGATGTGGATGTGGTTGATGATGATGAACAAGCCATGATAACACTTATCTTCTCTTTTTTCAAGTATGATAAGCTCAACAAATAGCAACAACAACTATATTTTTGCTAGTTTTGGCAACAACAACTACAGATTTTGCTAGTTTTGGCAACAATCTAATACAGATTTTGCTAGTTTTGGCAACAATCTACTACAAATTTTGCTAATTTTGGCAACAACACTATTACAACATCAATTTTGCATCTAGAACAGTACTACACTACTTCATTACTACTGAGCTCAAGTAGATCTGAACAATAATACACCTCATAATGTCACAGAGATGAGATTTTAGTCACCTGAGTTGATGACACGGTAGAAGAAGACTAATACTGTGTAGAGACCTCTCTGTATGTAGAGAGATTCAATCCTCACTGATTGTTGCTTCACTGAAACTCTAGATCGTCAGATTCAGAGTACAACACCAAATCGATAGTGCGAAAGCTTCGAAATCAAGTTCTCATGAGCCGTGAGTGCTCTAATACCATGATAACATGGCACCTAAACACTAAGGGGAAGCAAAGATCAGCAATGGAATCACACAAGAGAGAAATAGTGAATCTGAGTTTTGGATTTCACAGAACTTCGATACAGTAATCAAAGCTTGCCAAAGAGCTAGTCTCAACACCTATTTATAGTTACAAATTCTAAGAACAACAAGCACAAAATATCTAAAAAGAGTGACAGTTATTGCCGGCTAATACACACGTGACAAATGACAAAATCTATCTAAAATTTTTTTTCAGCTCAGCATCTCCTACAGTGATGAGGCATAGCCTCATAGACCCGTAGATATTGGGATACAAATTAGCTTAATGATATATAGAAATATACGTACATCGTTCTCTGTACGACTGTGTGAAGCTGATGCGCATGCATGCTTAGATATATATTAGGCATATATGGTTTATGTGTGTAGCAGTTCTTGCCCCCTCGATTAGCTAGTCTTAATATGCATGTGATATTAGCTCATTCCGAACAGAAAAAGAGAGCTAAGATTTCCTAGAGAAAAATGCACATGTAAATGCGACACGTACATACAATTAAACTATATATGCAGAATCGAAGATCGATTTTAGTGTATTCCACTTCGATAAACCACGATGATTGGATCCAGAAAATCTTCAAAGTGAACATTCGGGATAGAGTTTGGGTTTCGTAAGTGAATGATAATCATGTTATGATCCCTTTACTTAAGGAGAGTCCCGGATTTCGATTCTATTAATGCAAAGTTAGGCAAGCACAAGTTCACATTGGTTGAGGACTTTAATTAGCGGAGATACTTTATCCATTAACTTTGGATATCAGTACACAAGACACACTTCGGTCTCTTCGTTTTGTTTGCTTGCCTTTTCAATAGAAATTATAGAGTATTTCCTCCCCTTTGAGACTTCCATAGTAAACTAGTAATTAAATTTAGGACATAAAAAAGTATATATAACAATTTCGAAGTGTTGGTTCTTTCTACCACTAACTTTACCAGTTACTCCGGAAAGGAAGAAAAAGAAAGACACTTTGGGAGTTTGGGTAGTACGTAGATTCGGTAGATCGAAGAAAAATGCTCATCCACCGCAACTCGGTGAAAGTTTGAACTAGTTTCTTCTAAAATTCACAAGGATGGTCCAAAAGCCACACAAATCATCAGTACAAGAAATGGAGGCCCATGCCGTCTCATGTTTGTAGTATTGAAGACGAAAATTTGCCAACATATGGACAAACTTGGGTTTTGAACTATTTTTGCTGTTTGAGATCTGTGTGTATGCGTATGACTCGGATCTTTTAGTTGTCTTTAGATCGATTCTTGTAAATCTCGGATGGAAATTACTAATTATCATGATTCATGTTCTAGCTAGGATCGATGTGATATCTTATGCAAATTTTCCATGTATACATAGCCTTAAAGGAGATGGAAATCGAGTTGGATTTTGATTGAGAGCTATCATCACTTCATCAGTATTTTTCAAACCATAAATTTGTTTTTGCTAAATGATCAAACAATAAGACGACGAATGACTAATTTGTTCTCAAATATGTGCGAGGTATCATCACTATCACCAGTTTCATCACTTCATGTACGACAAATTGATAAATTATATATTTTATGTATTTTTTTTTCTCATTTTTCTACGTTACCAAGAATATCTCAAAAAAAATTTAGGCTCAAGAGTTAATCCTCCAATACATATACAATACGTAGTTAAGATTACTTAATATATAGCTTCGAAAACAAACTAGGTACCATAATGAACACACTAACATATATAATAAAATTATTTTTCAATGATTTTAGATCCCAATAGGCGATGATGTGGAGGTATCAATCATATGTGGTCATACACATCATCGCTCTATATTAGATTTTATTTTAGAATTCTTATTTTATCTTTTATTTTATTAAAGAAATATCTCTATTAAATAAGAAATTATGTATCCTCCAATAAAAGGCAATATTTCAAAATCTTTATCGTCATCCTTCTTCTTCTTTCCAGAAAATCTAAAACCTTAATCCTTCCTGACCTCTAACCCTAATTTATTGGATAACTCAATTGTGATATTAGTGCTTTGAATTTCAATAAAATTCATTACCAAAAGAATACGTACATATCATGATATCAATCGACTGTATAAGGTGCAACTAAAACAAAGAGATCGAGAGAGAATCAATCAAATTGCCAATTTCATGAAAGTTTAAGAATCATGTTTCAAGCTATCTGTTCATGTGTGCACTCTTTGTGCTTTGTTGATCCTGAGTTGGGGACGAACTGTTTTCAAATGGTTGCCTCCACCTAGTGGCCGGATGAGGGAAAGTGTCGGCGTTTGTCGGCAGCAGGTTGAGAAAGTTGTTCTAGGTCGGGTACTGATGCATTGCTTTCACTGGAGAAGTTTCATGGTTCCAAATTGCCGGGAAAGCTATTCAATCTTTTCAATTTGTCGCCATTATTTAGAAACAGATGGAATGATTGTTAAAGAGTTGTTCTTTGTTCGGTGGTGCATTGTTGTTTATATAGTTTTTGTAGGATGTCTTACTATTATTCGAGATATTCTATGTGAGCTTATTGTAATATGGGGTTTAGATTTTATGTCCCCCTCCCTATGTATTCAACACTCTCATTAATCAAAGTTTGAGGATTGCTGCACCACCCTTACTATTCAAAAATAAATAAATCATGATTCACAAATATAATCTGAAATTAGTGAAATATATGTATAATCAAGCTGTGAATTAATTTGCTCATTATTATATATCATGCAATTAGTAAATGTTAACTTCACTATGTACGTTCTTCCACAAAATTCTACCAACTCAACCGATATACCCACTCCAGTTATACAATCATGATTAATCATGAACTCCTAAAGAATATTCAATGTAGTGTCGTTAATTTATATGGTAGAATATTATTTTTGGTTTCTTCTTAAACCCTAAGCAAAAGAAATAAAATTTATAACAAGAAGGGTAAATAGAGTTGGAGAAATATGATGTATCAAACTATGATGACGTGTGAATGACATGGATTGACCCCATAGGATTGAGGTCTCTATATCATGGCCCTATTGAGACCTCCTAACATTATCCAAAAAAATCATTATATATTAGTAGTTAAGAACTGAGAAACAACTAGGTCAACAAAACTTCCCCAAGCCTAGAGCCCTAGACCTAAAGGCAAATTATTAAGCAACATAACATTTTACGATAGAAATTGAAACTATAAGTTATCCAACTACGGAACATAATAACTAAAAAAAATAAAAACAAAAAATCTTTGTTGCTTCACTCAAAATCCCATTGGTTTTCCTTATGGACCGTTTCTTCTTCCTCAACAGTGAAGTCATTCGTGATGTTAAAAGTCTGGCGAATCTCTTCGGGGGTCTTTCCCTTACTCATATCCTCCACGGTCTGACAGGTCAAGCCGAGCAGCTCATTGATGTTCAGATAGTTGGCTGTCAATATCAGATCAAACAGTTCGTTCTGCTCCACCTTGACGAACTCGGCATCGAAGGCCTTGATAGGCTTATCGTCCTCTTCCTTCTTGTCTGCTTCTCCATGCTCATGGTGCTTCTTGCAGTTTTCGATGTACTCGATGACCTTGGCAAGGATATTGGCGGTGACGTTGGGTATGGGGATCTCATTATCGACGCAGTCATCCTCCACTAAGTGCTTGATTGTCTGAGACTGGAGGGCCATGACCTCATCAATAACGAATGTCTCTCCGTCCAGTGACGGAGGGAAAGTGCCCTTCCTTGCCTTGAGCTCCCTCCGTCACTGGACAAAGAAGGGCACTTTCCCTCCCTTGATTTTTGGTGTAAAATTATTAAATACATGAAAACTTACTTAGTTAATATAATTAATAACCACTAATCACAATAAATCTCCTAATTGGTTCAGGAGCATTTCCAAGAGTTTTTCCATATTTTCTCTGTTATATGGGAGCAAAAAGATACAGCTGACGATATATTTTATGCTTCAACTCCAACAAATTTTTTTTTTTACAGATTTTATCATTCTTCCTCATTTCTTTCCTAAAAATATAGAGAATGTAGTAAATATAGGGAATATTGTTTTCTTTCTCATCATATTCTCTAGAATAGGGAATGTGTTTAGGGAATATGTTAGAGCAAAACAACCAAAATATTTCATAAAATGAAGAAAAATTCAAATATGGGGAAACTGTTGGAGTTACTCTAAACTAGTGTGATTTGCTCGATCAACTATGCAAAACTCTTGTTTCTTTCCTCAATGAAGAAATTTTCTAATCTTATTTAACATGTGATTCAGTCTATTATATATTCATTAGTAGACTTCATAACCATATTTTCTATTATACTAATAAATAATACAAGTGAATTATCATTTATTCCTCTTTTCATCTATCTTCTCATTCTATACAATTAACAAGCTTATTAGTTTCTCAATTTTGTATAATGAATGATATCAAAATTTAATATTCTGTGTATTGATTTTCATGTATCTTGATTCTAAAATTATCAGACTTCCGATTTTCGTATATCTTAGCTCTGAAATGAGTGGAATTTTTCATTGAATTTTATCAATTTTAACATAGAATTTTTATGAAATTTTCAAATGTAGAGTATTCTTATCTAAATAGTATAACTTTTATTATTAAGGGAAGAGAGGTTGTTCCTCACTTTCACCGATTCTTCCTAAACCGTCATTTTCACCATACAGAAGTATAATTATTCAGGAGTTTATTAGTAATTAACTAAATAGATTTATAAAAATAAAAAACTAAAAAACCTTTCTTTTCTCTCCCACTCTCCTCTTTTTTTCTCTCTGCACAAAACAGCAAAAAGAAAAATACTCCCGTGCAAAAATCAATATGGATATCTTCTTACAATTACTTGATAAACTACATCTCACACAATTAAAAAAAAAAGGTCACACGATCAACAATCACAATCATACCCATAGGGTGTGTACCACAATCATACCCATAGGGTGTGTACCGTTTCTAGTAACTTTTATGAGGTTGCCCCTCCCTTGCCATATTTTCTGGCTCCGCCCTCTTGTCTTTGTCAGAGCTCTTCAGGGTTATCTTCTTCTGCTCACTAGACATGGTTTGTTTTTGCAGTACTTGTAGTGATAGGATATTATTCCTTTTTTGGTTTGAAAGAAAAAATGATTAAAATAATCACTGAAATTTAGAATATATCAAAAATATCATTGAACTTTGTCTATCCATTTGATCACTTTGTCTATTTTAAACATTAAAATTTGACAAATTATTTCCTTTTATATAAATAGGATTATGAGAAAGAAATACATATAGCATAAGCACGCGCATCTCCTATCGTTGAGAGGAAACTATACGAAAAGTTGATTAATAATTCCATTCTATGTTTGACTAGGAGAAACATTTTAGACAAGAAGTTTACTTGGGCCTTTCAGATTCTAGGCCAATATTGGACTCAGTAAAAGTCTAAATCTCAAAGTCCGGCCCGGTCATTTCTTCAGTAAAATCATTGTTCAGCTAGCACAGCTCTGATTCATTTGTACAAGAAACAACCGCCGGAATCATATAGAGGAGCGTGCATGGTATCATCTTAGCGACTTATCCCACACCCTCACGGTTCCGGTCTAAGCCTAATCCAGCCTTCCAGCCCTAACTCCCGCCATAAAACTCGGTTCTATACATGCCCACCACCTGTTCGCCAAAATGCCAAACTCACGAACACCACCACAATGCTAAACTTAGAAGTACGTCTATGATTTTTATACCGACACAGTTCCTGAAATTTCGGAATTCGTAAGTGTGTTTGTGCATATTTGCGAGTCAGAAATGCATTTATGATTTGTGCAACTATTTTGACATGTATTTGTTTGTTTGTGTGAATTTCTACAAAGCTCATTAAGGACAAGGTGACTTTTGGGGATGACTTGAAGTCTTGAACACTGTCGTAGAGGTCTGCGCAGAGGTATACTTCTATTCCCTTTATCAAATTTAGATTACTTAAACGAGATCTCTAATCATTTTATTGTTGGAAATTTTGTATTTGTGGGTATGGTAAGAGAAAAAAAAAACAATTCAAATGCACGTAAATGTTTACACTTTCTTTTAGACTTTATTTGTCCTACTACTTAGTGTGCAAGGGGGAATAATCAAATAAACATTTAGGATACAATGAAACCTAACAATTTGCTAATGTTGATCGTCGGTTTGCACTAAGGAAGATTAACCCAACATTCGATTAAAAGTTTTACAAAGGGTTCAAGATTGTCAAAAACTAAAATTGCAGTATTATAGTTTTCAGATTTTATTTTACTAAAAACTAGAAAAGATTAATAGTAGGATTAGATTGCTAGATGCCAGAAAGAAGAAGAGATGAAAATCTTGATATGTTGAAAGCATCATGCACTACTCTATTTATAAAGTAATTGTGACTTTTGAATTGATGGGATGTACCATTACAAAAAATTGCAATTGTTCAGTTTGCAATGCTTCATTCAAAAGCCATGTTGGTTAATTGCATCTAACCCTTTCAACGTACCATCATCTACATATGTATCTCTTCAAATATATTTTGAAAATATTACCAACAATCTTCCACCATTTTTAAAATATAAAAAATACTTTTAAAATAAATTTTATTTTGAAAACATTTTGAAAATCCTTGGGTAAATTCTCGAAAAATGTAGGGCATAAACTAAGGTGCCTTGTGGACTTGAACCTTACTTTAGTGAGAACACATCAAAGTTAAATCAAGATGACAAAGTAGTTTTGCTTTGAACTTGCGATTTTATAGTGTTCTAACCGGACACATTTCACATACTAATTTTCTATTTCTTTCGAGTGTTCTAAAAGTCGACGCGTAGATTGGTCTTGCGTCTGTATCCTTTTCACGAGTGCTCTAGAGATTTGTCCAAGTCGCATAGAAGGTGACACCACCTTCTACACTCGTATAGGTAAGCATATAGTACTCATATAACTAAAGTATTTTTTGTCATGCTTATTAAGAGTTTTGAATTATAATTCAACCTCCACCATTCATTACAAGTACCCAAACACTTAAATCTTTGGATGGATATAAATATATAATAAAATTATAAGTTCAATTTATTTATTTAAGTGCTTGCAATCACTACATATGATGTACTTTTCTCATTGAACTCAAGGATAAGATGTTTCAAGTGTTGATTTGAGTTTCCATCATTAGTGATTAAAAGTTTCGACTACCCCATCCCATTTTATGTCTCACCCATCAAATTCTTGCAAATTTTAATTATATGTAAGTTTTTTGTTGATTAATTATCAAAGTTAGTATCCATAACTTTGATATTCAACGGCTTATATTCCATCGTCATTTTGAAATTGTCTTACATAGCTATGTCTCAAACTGGTATATCCCTTCTGACATTTATATGCCTAGTAAAAAGCCTTTTAATAGTCACAACTATTAAAGAACTAAACTAATAGCATATTCTTATATTTAGGATTCGTCTATTTTTATGACATGTGGGTTAATTTTCTTTTTGACATTAACTAGTATTCCGTCAAACTCATCTCTTATAGATGATATAAATACTCATTATTAACTTGAGTATTTCATAATTCACAAACTATAGACATATCATCAAACTTGATGCATGACAATAAATGAATATCATGCAATGAACTCAAGTTCATATAACCTTTTATCAAGCTTGCATTTCCCGATATTCATAAATACAAATAGCTAGTTGTAATATCTTAATTAAATTCCAACTTAAATACGCATTTAAGTCTCTAAGAATGCATAAAGGAAGATTCAATGAAATGCATATATAAAATCATATCACCTACATATATGCATAACCCATACATATAAATTGAAGTCGACATGAACATGCACTAGCATAAATTATAATATAAATACATTTAAAATGACATACTGATCTTGATCATTCATTTAACTAAGAGATAGCATGCATTCTATAAATTGAAACATGAAACACATAGACGATCAAATCAAACAAACGTAGCAGGTGAAATGTAAAATTAAAGATAAATAGATTAAAATATATGTAGCATTTAGTACAACATAATACATATCAAAGTATCATTCTTAGTTACTGAAACGTTTTTAAATTTCATGTAGGAACTTTATTGTCTTCCTGAAGTGCATTCAACGCTTCGTATACTATTATCACTAGTTTCTTCTTGGAGTTAAAACCTCTTTGATGGTTTTTGATAATACGACAATATCTCATTGTGTGACCACCACTACCACATTTTGACTCATTGCCGGCGATTTTTAAATCGCCGGCAATGTTTTTTAACATTACCTGCGATTTTTGCCGAAAAAATCGCCGGTAATGTCTTTTTTTTTTTTACATTACCGGCGACATAAATGTATGTCGCCGGTAATGTCTCGATGGCAATGTAAAAAAAAACGACATTGCCGGCGACATACATTTATGTCGCCGGTAATGTTTAAAAAAAAAAAAAAAAAAAGACATTGCCGGCGACATAAATGAAGTCGCCGGCAATGTCTTTTTTTTTTTTTTACATTACCATCGAGACATTGCCAATGTATGTCGCCGGTAATGTTAAAAAAAAAAAGAACATTACCGGCGATTTTTCCGGCAAAAATCGCCGGTAATGTTAAAAAACATTGCCGGCGATTTAAAAATCGCCGGCAATGAGTCAAAATGTGGTAGTGCACGTTTTTTGTGGTAGAAGCAATTTACTTTCTTCTTGTTTGAAGGTTGACTTGAATGATCCTTATTCCATCGAATTTTTCTTTTCTCTATTTTCATGATTGTTTTTGAATCGATTAGATCCACCAACAATCAAATCATTATTAATAGACAAATAATCATCAATTTTCTCATCATCCTCATCCTCATTTTTTATATGAAAAAAATCGTTCAACCTTTTATAGGTTATTCTATATTCCCCTTCGTACTGAAGTTCATGATCCAATCATCCTATAGTCAAGCCTTCCAACTTATGTATCATACTTCTTTTGAAGTCTTTCCATGAAGAAGGTAGCTTCTTCAAAATAACAGGAATATTGATGAGTGAATCTATATGCATACCATGTTGAGTGAGCAAGTGAAGTATATGAATGATTTCACGATATTACTCAACGGGGGATCTTGTATCTACCATTTTATACTTGAAAAATTTAGAAATGAGAAAGGCCTTACTAGCTTGTAGGATCCATAGAAATGTATTGCTCTTCCAATGCATCTCATAAGTCTTTTGATGTCTCCTTGTCTTTGAAGTACGAAACTAATTCATCACTTAAAGAATTGTATATGTAGTACTTACATTGTTCGTCATCTTAATCCCATTTGTCTCATATTTGTTTCATGTAAAAGATCTCATTTTGAATTTCTTCGGGTATTGGTGTTGTAAGCACATACACTATATTGAAGCATATAAGCATGACGTAAGTCTTCTTTCGCCATTTTCGGAAATATTCTCCATCGAATCGATCAAGCTTCATTGTAGAAAAATCACTTTTGCTTTCCTTCAAAGTTTCCATTGCAAATATAAAGTCTAAATATTGTTGAAAATTTTGTGTTTATGGGTATGGTAAGAGAAGGAAAACTGCTTCAAAGGCACGTAAATGTTTACGTTTTCCTTTACACTTTATTTGCCCCACTACTTAATGTGCAAGGGGGAATAATCAAATAAACCTTTAGGTTACAATAAAGCCTAGCAATTTACTAATGTTGATCGGTGGTTTGCACTAACGAAGATCAACCTAACACTCGATTAAAGATATTACAAAAGATTCAAGGTTGTCAAAAACTATAACTGCAGTAATATAGTTTTCAGATTTTATTTTACTAAAAACTAAAAAGGATCAATAGTGCCGAACATAAAGAAAAAACCCTAGGCGCTGTTTTCTTCCTCTTCCTTCAGAAACCGATGCGGCACCCTTGAGCTATGAATAATGGAACATGTAGCAGCTTTGTCGCTGCCTTCGCTGTCTCTGAGCAAGGCAAGACCTCTCTCGGAGTCACGGATGCCAGAAACGGCAAACACTATGCCATTTGGCGCTTACTCTCATGCAAACAAGAGTTCAATGTCAAGGCTTTCCATGGAACCATTACTGGTGTTTGGAACTTGAAGAAAAATATTTCTATTCGAGCCGAGGGAGATCGGCATGTCTTCGGCTTTAGCGAGGAAGGAGACCGTGACCGTATCTTGCGTGAAGGGCCATGGTTTTATGGCAAGTCTAACCTCATCCTCAATGAGTTCGACGGTATAGGTGATCCTCGTGGTGTACCTTTGAAGAGGATCCTGGTCTGGATCTATGTTCTGGGGCTACCACCGCGACTCCAAATGGTGAAGGCAGTGGGTTACGTCGCTGCGACTCTTGGTGAGATCATCTGACTGGATGAATTCGGCATTAGAACTGGTAAATGTATTAGGGCACGAGTCTGGCATGATGTGAACAAGTCGATGAGGCAAGCTTATCCACCGGAAGTTTTTGAGCTTGACGGAATCTATAACTCTCTCCAATTCAAATATGATAGGATCTTTGGATATTGTAGGGTGTTTGGGCTTCTGGAACACGAAACCTGTGGAGGGCCGCCAGACATGTCGACGGCGGAGGAGACCAGGACATCTATGGCTTTACCGAACCCTAGCATGGGTAGCAAGTCGGGAGTCGACACTTCTCTAGGGTTTCTTAGCCGAACTGGGACTCTCGATCAATCCGGGACTTTGTTCCTCACTGGTTCAGGTCTATCCTTTTCCTTCCTCGGAGTTACGACGGTGGAGTTGGCCAAACAACTTGATGCTTTCTCCTTTTGGACTCCGGAACAGCCTACTTCGGGAGTCCATTTCACAGACCAGAGTCGGCCTCTGATTGGTGCTAAGAGGAAGGAGGTCGAGGGTTCTCCAACGGTCATACGTAGGGCTGTGAAGACTTATTAGAGATTGAAGACTATTCCTGTGCCTCTAGTTCCTACCGAAGGTGAGGCTTTACGTATTGCTCTATGCTCTTCTTTAACTGACAATTTTGGTAATATCAAAGTGTCGCCATTGAAAAGGAAGAGAGGTAGAAAATTTGGTTTTAAAAATAAGCCAAAGGATGGTGAGGAATAGACTTCTTCCACCCAGGCAACAAGTTCGCCTAAAGTCCGTAAGAAGAGGTTTGTTGGAAGAAAGTTATTAGTCAGTGAGACTCCGGTGTCGGATTCTGAGGCACAGCTCGTGGAGCCTTCTCCAATTCAAGATGACAGTGAGTACCTAGCAAACATGGCCATGGAACTTACTGAGGATTCACCAGAATAGTTTGTTTGTGTTGAGGCGGACATTACTTTGGTTTACCCGTATTGGTGTCCGCCTTTGAGAGACTTTGCAGTCTGGTTACTTATTTGGTGCTTATTGTTAGGCATTTGTTCTTGTACTAGTTTAGGATCCCTAGGTTGGTATGACAGTAGTTCAATTCTCTCGAGCCTTCTGAGCGTTCTACTGTATAACAGATGTTTTATTTTTTGTTGATTAATGCAAGGCCTCTCATTTTTCTTGTAAAAAAAAAGAGGATTAATGATAGGATTAGATTGCTAGAGATTAGAAAGAAGAAGAGATGAAAATCTTGATATATTGAAAGCATCATGCACTACTCTATTTATAGAGTAATTGTGACTTTTGAATTGATGAGGTGTACCATTTCAAAAAATTACAATTGTTCGGTTTGCAATGATTCATTCAAAAGCCATATTAGTTAATTGCATCTAACCCTTTCAACGTACCATCATCTACCTCTTCAAATATATTTTGAAAGTATTACCAACATTTACTAGATAGATTATTTAGAAGAATGTTTATCAGTATAATGCAAGCAAGTATTGTTGACATGTCTTATAATTTGGCTGCATTGGCGCATCTGAGAGACGGTTGATTGAATTTAAGCTCAGGATTTGTACTAATTGAGGAAAATTAGAATTGAAAGGGGTGAAGCCTTGCAATATTTTTGTAGTTGTGAACATTGGACAATAGCTGGTTCATATATACAATAGTAACATGCGGGCTTAGACTTTATTGTAATCCAGTCTTTGTTGACTGAGAAGATAGGGAGAACATATGACCAATATTCATGGCTATAATTGTAAGAATTATTCAAATTTTGCATCAAAAGGTACCATAATCATATGTGTTTGCAAGTGGATTCATCGTGTTTGGTTCGTATTCATTATTCTGGTGGTGACTGAGAATTGATTACTCTATCTGACTTGTGGTCCTAGGATTCCTGGTATAATCCAAGTTGGATATCTTCTGATCAGTTCTTACATAATTCTGATTCATGAGTTGAATTTGAGTTCAGATTCACTTTGGAGAGCCAAGACCAGGTTTGAGAAGTGAGTAATTCTGCAAAGTGTAGGACTCCAACCACCCCAAAATTGTTTGTATCTACTGATGCCACTTGTAATTGATGCACACATTCTACACTAGCAAGTTGGAGTTCGACAACACCGACTTGCTAGGAAAAGGGTAAGAGGCTTCTTTTTCACATGCTTTTGTTTTCATTGTGTTAGTAATGTTCAAATTGATTCTACAAAGTTGAAAAGGAGAAACACATAATTGTGGCTATCTTAGTACGCAACTTTAGTTTCTTGGATGCCAGCCCCCACACCACCCCCCTTCCTTGTGTGAATCATCAAACATTTGTGTGAATTGTGTCCTTTCTTTTCTGTGGTGACATGGAAATAGAACAATAATTGAAGACAAATATCTGACCTGACCACACATCCAGTAATATTATCCATGACAGCTTCCATCAAACACTTCCAACTTTCTGTGCATTATTAAGCTTCTAACAGCAGACCTAGATATCTGCTGGTTCGCTGTACTGGTTTGAAGTTTGAACTTTTCAACTTTACCTGATCTTACTTGTTGTTCTATACAACATACTCAGTGAGTTCTTGCTCACGGGATATGGAAGACCTGAAACATTATTAGTGAATCCTTTCACTGATATGTTGGTTGCTAACATTGCTAAGTAATACTTGTTGTCAATTTTATAAATCCAAACAAGTTTAAATTCGACTTTCTATTGCTGTATTTCTCCTGTTTATGTATCGAACTCACAGAAAAATGGTGAAAACCATGTCTATCACGAAAATTTCACTTCTAATACCATGTCAGATTCGGTGATTTGTGCTTTTGCTATACAGATTTTCTTATTGCTTCGGAA
This sequence comes from Geum urbanum, assembly GCA_946800695.1. Lineage (NCBI taxonomy): Eukaryota > Viridiplantae > Streptophyta > Magnoliopsida > Rosales > Rosaceae > Geum > Geum urbanum. Next base: position 48,007,517 of record OX327012.1, on the reverse strand, counting down.
CATGGGCTGATTTGAGGTTTGTGGTTGTTGATCGACATTGGATTAGAAAGCTTTGGTACCCAAAAATCCATGGACTTTGGGTGATATCTAATTATCCACACTCCAGGAGTAGTACTCTAACATAAGCTACTGTGCATTCTTCGTAATCCAGTCTAGCCATATGTATTGATCATTACATTCCGGCCTCAGAAATGCTCTGTAATGAAGGGCGCCACGATTTCGATCTCATTGCAGCAGCTGCTGCATTCCCTGATGCCGCCGTCCTTGGTCGGCGCCCTTGATGATTTGTAGTCTGCAATTTGGACAAGACATGGAACTCTGAACTCTATGAATTTGACCCAGAAAAATATAACAAGATGATAATCACTCTAGTTGTTAGACTTACATGGCTGATATTTTCCTCATCTGCCTCACAACTCGAATTCTGTTTCTCCGGTACCGCCGTCTGTGATGTTCTCTCAAGCAGTGCTTCCACCTGCAGCTTCTTAGTCTTCGCATACTTCTTTGCTCTCAACACCTTCATAACCTCTACAGGAATCAACAAAAAAGAAAACCATTAACACCAAAACTCCTCAAACCTAACAGCCACATAGAGTCATAGATCATGATATATGGACACAAATATACCTGGAGTTGTGACGAGTCGATAGGCATGGCCAAGAGCAAGAGTCTCATTGGGCCGAAGAAGCTTCACTCGAGTAAAACGCACCGTACTACCAGTACCGCCACCACTAGTCTTGCTCTCGCGAATCTCTTCCTCCGGCTGCTGCTGATGATCAGAACCCGAACTCGAATCCGAAGCCGACGCCGACGCCGACGCCGGCAATGGGATAATGAGAGAGACATAATGACCAGGGTTCAACCTCATGACCTCGCTGGCGCATATAGGCCAATACAGCCTCTCTATCTTGCCGGTCGGGTGTTGTATCACCAGCGCTGCAGCATCAATGGCCTGGCAATTCCCCATAGCTACCTAGAGAGGTTCTAGAGCTAGCTCGCTCGCTCGAAGACAATATTGAGAGAAAATGAAGAAGAAGAGGAGGAAGAAGAAGATGATGATGATGAGAAGCAATAAGTCACTTTCTATACAGCTCTAGCTTCTCACATATATCTAACACACTCCCAACCCCACAGCCCCAAACGCGAAATGATATATCGAAGGGAAAAAAACGAGCAGGCTAGGCCGTCCGTCCTTTGCCAATTTACTAACGCATGCTAAGCTACGTGCGTCGATTTAAACCCAAATTTTGACTTGAAAAACGGCCATGATTAAAATAAAGAGACCCTAACAGTAAAAGGGGTGGTGGACTTGGGGTGTGGGAGTGACAAAGCTAGCTAGGGGGCACCGGCACCGCGGGTGGAGAGTGGTGCCACGTGGAGAGAGTTTTGAGACGGTAGTGGTTTGGAAGGACGTGTTCGGCGGTGTCGACGGGGTCAAGGTTTTTGAGGGGAACTTAGGAACAACCGAAGCTCCTCTTGTCTTAAACGTTAATCACTAATTTAATTATCTCCAACTCAGGAAACTATAAAACCCCAAAAGCGGCAGCAGAGAGCAAGGAGGAGATGAGAGCGTGCGTGTGGTAAGATTCTTTTGTTCGTAATGAGGACAAATGACAACGACACCCCATCTCCCTCTATCCTCACGTTCATAACAAACTAGTTTAATTAAGTTGATTTTGTTATTATAAAACTAAGTTAGGTCGAGTGATTTAGCAGACAAATATAGTCTTCTTTGTAGAATATAGTTTAAATCCTCATTTTACACCATGAGCCCGGATTAGATTCTCATGAATGTAATTTTGAATTATAAATGTGGCTCGACGAGATGTTGGAAATGTCATAATAGTTATCTTAGAATTTAACGAATTAGTTTGTAGTCTTAAAAAGTCTTTATGTTATCATAATTTGAAAATTTTGTGTTTGTGAGTATAATAAGAGAAGAAAAAATGCTTCACGTAAATATTTATGTTTTCTTTTAGATTTTATTTGTCCCACTATTTAATGTGAAATGGGGAATAATCAAATAAACTTTTAGGATATAATGAAACCTAACAATTTGTTAATGTTGATCGTCAGTTTACACTAACGAAGATTAACTTAACACTCGGTCAAAGATTTTTCAAGAGACTCAAGGTTACTACTGCAGAATAACAATTTCTAGATTTTATATTTAAAACTAATTAAGTGAAATTTGGTGAAATAATTGCTAGAGATCAAGAGGGAAGAAGGAATTGTATTCAACTTGACTTGTCCAAAGTAGTGTGCATCACTCTATATATAGAAGTGGACATACCTTTATATTTGAATAAAACCCTTTTGAAAAGGCTGCATCCTTTCATGAGTATCAGCCAAAACAAGAAGACGTACATGTTGGTTTACCAACAATCACATTGTTTGATTAATTACAACTCATTCCTTGAGAACAGATACACATCTTCACCTCTTCGTACTTTTATAATTTGAAAATAAATCTAACAATTCTCCACCATTTTCAAAATATAAACACTTTTTAAAACAAAATTTTATATTGAAAATGTTTGAAAAATCCTTGAGTAAATTTCTCGGAAACATAGTGCATAAATTAAGGTGTCTTGTGGACTTGAACCTTAGCTTAGTGAGAACACATCAAAGTTAAATCAAGATGGCGAAGTAGCTTTGTTTTGAACTTGCAATCTTATTGTGATCTAACCGGACACGTTTCACACACTAGTTTTCTACTTCTTTCGAGTGTTCTAAAAGTCAATGCGTGGATTGGCCTTGCGTCTGTATCCTTTTCACGAGTGCTTTAGAGACTAGCCCAATTTGCATAAAAGGTGGCACCACATTCTACACTCGTATAGGTAAGCATGTAGTACCCATGTAACTAAAGTACTTTCCGTCATGCCTATTAAGAGTTTTAATTTATAACTCAACATCTTCCAATCATTACATGTACCAAGCACTTTTACCTCGAAATTGATATGATATATATGTGTTTATTCATATATATTCATATAATTTATTTAGTGCTTGCAATCACTACATATGATGTACTTTTTCTCATTGAACTCAAGATCATGTTATTACAAGTGTTGAGTTGAGTTTCCATCATTGGTGATCATTAAAGTTGGACTTTAACCTCATTCCTTTATATCTTTTCTACACCAAATTTCTTACAAGTCCTTTTGTTAATGGATCACCCAAATTATGACATGATCTTACAAAATCAATGGTTATAACCCCGTCTATTATCAATTGTGTCACCGAGCTATGCCTCAAACTAATTTGCCTTGATTTGCCATTATATACTTGGTAATAAGCTTGTGATAGTGTAGCTTGACTATCACAATGAATAGATATTAGAGACACTGGTTTAGGCCATATTGAAATTTCTAGTAGTAAGTTTCTTAGCCATTCCGCTTCTTTACTACATGAAGCCAAAGCTATAAATTCTGCTGCCATGGTGGAATCTGGAATTATAGTTTGTTTCTTTGAGCCCCATGATATGACTCCTCCACCAAGTGAAAATATCCAGCTCGTAGTTGATTTATGATCCTCATTATTGGATATCCAACTAGCATCGGTAAATCCTTCTAAAACCGAAGGATGCCCACTATAATATATTCCATAATCAATTGTGTCTTTTAAGTACCTTAATATTCTAGAGATTGTATTCCAATGTGCTTGTCCAGGATTGCTAGTATACCTACTAAGCTTTCTTACAACGAAAGCTATATCAGGCCTAGTACAAGACATGACATACATTAAACATCCAATCACTCTAGAATATTCTAATTGATTTATGGCTCTACCATTATTTTGATTCAATTTCAAATTTGAATCAAAAGGAGTAGAAACTAATTTGCTATCATAATGGTTGAATTTTCTAAGAACTTTTTCTATGTAATGTGATTGAGTTAAAACCAAACCATCATTACATCCTTTAATTCTTATACCTAAGATAACATCAGCTTCTGACATATCTTTCATATCGAAACTAGAATATAAGAATTTTTTAGTCGATTCTATGCATTCGATATTCGTTCCAAATATAAGCATGTCATCAACGTATAAACAGATGATCACTTCCTCATTATTTTGAAACTTGCTATAAACACACTTATCATATTCATGTATTCTGAATTCATTGGATATAATGACCTTATCGAATTTCTCATGCCATTGTTTATGTGGTTGCTTTAAACCATATAATGATTTAACTAACTTACACACCTTTTATTTTTGTCCAGGCATAATAAATTCCTCAGGTTGATGCATATAAATTTTCTTTTCTAATTCACCATTTAAAAAGGTGGTCTTCACATCCATTTAGTGAATATGAAATTTATATATAGAAGCTAAAGCAAAAGGCACCCTTATGGTAGTTATTATAGCAACTGGTGCATAGGTATCAAAATAATCTATACCTTCTTTTTTGAGTATATCCTTTGGCTACTAGCCTTGCTTTAAACTTGTCTATAGTTCCATCAACTTTAATTTTCTTTTTAAATATCCACTTACACCCTATTGATTTGGAACCATGAGATAAGTTGACCAATTTCCAAGTCTTGTTTTCCATGATGGAATCCATCTCATCATTGATGGCTTCTTTCCAAAAAGAAGCATCTTGTGATTTCATTACTTCCTCATACATAAGAGGATCAGACTCTACACTAGGTGTAACCATTGTTTATTTTTTGTGTGAGTCTGTTGTACATTTCACAAGGTATACAATGAAATCAGGTCCCAATGATTTTTCTATCCTTCTTCTTTTGCTTCTTCCAATTTTAGTTGGTTCATCATTTTCATCTTACTCATTACGGAGCCTAGGTGTACGTAGTGAATTTGAATCACTATCTTTGTTTCCTGTCGAAACCTCCACCTCTTCATTATCATCTTTAGATAAAGACGTGAACTTATTTTCATAGAATTCTACATCTCTAGATTCTATGGTGGTATTAATTGATATAGACTCATTAGGTTCTATATCCAGAAATCTATATCCCTTGCTATGTTCCGCATATCCTAAAAATATGCATTATATAGCTCTTTTCCCTAATTTCTTTATTTTAGGTTCAGGTAACCTTACTATGGCTCTACAATCCCAAACTTTAAAGTAGTTTAAGTTTGGTTTTTGTTTGAACCATAACTCATAAGGTGTTAATTTTAACGACCTTGTAGGTACTCTATTTAAGATGTAACAGGCGGTGAGCAATACTTCTCCCCAATAACCCTTACTCATATTAGAGTTTAGGAGCATTGAATTAACCATCTCTACAAGGGTCCTATTTTTCCTCTAGGCAACTCCATTTTGTTGTGGAGTATATGCTATAGAAATTTCATGTACTGTATCTACGGATTCACAATAAGATGAAAAATGGTATTCTCCACCCCTATCGGAGTATAGGTATTTTATCTTTGTTTCACAAAGATTCTCTACTTCATTCTTAAAGATTTTAAATTTGTGAAGAACTTCATCTTTAGTACACATAAGATAAACATAACAAAATGTACTAAAATCATCTATGAAAGTCACAAAATATTTTTTTCCTCCTCTAGTAGGTGTACTATGTAGATCACATACATCACTATAAATAAGTTTTAGCAAAGTAGAGGTTCTTTCTACCTTATGAAAATGTTTCCTTGTAATCTTTGTTTGTAAACAAGTAATACATTTAACATGCATATCATTTTCATGCTTTGGAATTAACTCTAGACCAGACATATCTATTATTTTCTTAGTATTAACATGACCTAGTCTATAATGCCACAAAGATAAAGAATCCAACAAGTAAACAGAAATAGTAGATATTTTATTAATATTTAGTTTGAACATTCCACCATACATATATCCTTTTGCAATAAAGGTACCAGCCTTGGTTAATATAAGCTTATCCGATTCAGACAAGTTTGAAACCATGCTTATTTAGACTAATTTTTTCTAACATTCGGAACATGGTGAACATCGGTTAGAGTAAGTATTTTTCCCGATGTGAACTCGATTTCAATTGTGCATTTGCCTTTGACAATTGAAGTCGATGAATTTCCCATGTAGACAAAGTTGTCACCATCACATTGTTCATATGTCTTGAACATGCTCTTATGTTTGCAAACATGCTTGGTAGCATCGGTGTCGACCCATCAAACTTCAATATCCCCCATAATATTAACTTCGGATATCATTGCCACAAACTTTTCATCATTAGTTTTTGGCTTGTTCTTTAGCAAACGACAATCTTTCTTGAAGTGACCCGGCTTGCCACAATGGAAACAACCTCCTTTTTCTTTCTTGTTTGAGTTCTGACCTTGGAGTCCTTTTTTGAAAAAATTTCCTTTCCTCTTCTTTCCTCCTTGGTGGTCTTTTTGGGTTTTAGACCCATGCATCATCAACCATATGAACCTTGGAGGAATAAGTTTCTTCAGTTTTCTCTCGGGATCTAAGTTCCTCTTCTGTACGAAGATGTTGTCCCAATTGCACCATGGACATGTCCTCCTTTTTATGTTTGAGGCTCTTCTTGCATTCATTCCAAGAAGATGGAAGTTTATTCACAAATGCAGAAGCAATTATGGAATCATCCATGTGCATCTTGTATTGAGTAAACTAATTGTGTATATGCATGATCTCATGGAATTGTTCTACAATGGATCTTATCTTCGGTCATCTTATAATTAAAAAATTTAGAGACAAGGAACTTCTTACTTGTAGCATTTTCGGACATATATTTGTCTTCAAGCACGTCCCATATTTCCTTTGTCGTACTCATCTCATGGTAGATGTCAAATAGTGAATCGGACATTGCGTTGCATATATGGCCTTTGCATACATAGTCATCTTATTCCCACTTTATTCTTTTCCGTTGGACAGCGATCATCTCGTCTGTACTTTCTTCGAGTTTTGGAGTAGTAAGGACATAGACCACCTTTAGGCTTGAAAGCAAGAAGTGTAACTTCTTTTGCCATCTTCAAAAGTTTGCTCCATTGAAGCAATCAAGTTTCACAAAATTTGATGTGAACTCCTTCAACGATGCCATTGCAAAATTAAAGTCCAAAGATTGTTGAAAATTTTGTGTTTGCGGGAATGGCAAGGGAAAGAAAAATGCTTCAAAGGCACGTAAAGGTTTACGCTTTCCTTTAGACTTTATTTCCCCCATTATTTAGTGTGCAAGGGGGAATAATCAAATGAACTTTTAGAATACGATGAAACCTAGCAATTTGCTAATGTTGATAGTCAGTTTGCACTAACGAAGATCAACCTAACACTCGATCAAAGGTTTTTCAAGAGGCTCAAGGTTACTAGAAAATATTTATGTAGAATAACAATTTCTAGGTTTTATGTTTAAAACTAAGAGAATTTTGGTGGAATAATTGCTAGACACAGAGAGGGAAGAAAGAATTGTATTCAACTTGACTTGTCCAAAGTGGTGTGCATCATTCTATATATAGAAGTGGACATGTCTTTACATTTGAATAAAACCCTTTTGAAAAGGCCGCACCATTTCCTGAGTATCAACCAAAACAAGAAGACATGTTGGTTTACCAACAATCACATTGTTTGATTAATTATAACCTATTCATTGAGAACATATACACCTCTTCACCTCTTAGTACTTTTATAATTTGAAAATAAATCTAACAAACAATACATAGAGGAGATGGTAACAAGTAACTGATCCAAACTGTAATCCAAAACGACGAAATAGTGAGATTTTAGAAACATGATGAATTTGGTTTGTCTAAGTATGAAATACTTAAAAGAATAACATATTTCAAAGTTGGATACTTCGTAATGATTAGGAGCTCCATTAGCTAGATTATTCGGATCCCTAATTAATATGAGTTAATTATGAGTAGTCCTCATTGATCACTTATGGGTGCTACTAGGTGCCAACGAGAAAAGCATCATCCACTGTAACTTGGTGTACCTATGCACAGCTTTTAGTACAATCTTCAAAGTCCAATGCAGTTTGAGTAGAATCAAAGTGATATCTTGTTCTTTGGTTTCACTTATGATTAGACTGTTTTCTATTCTTATTCACCATTGAATACCAAAAGAAAGCAAGCAGGGATTGCATTGGCCAATAGTCCAAGTCTCCAAGACCATATAAATTGTTCTGACATATAACCCACCATAATTTGTAGTGGCAAAAGAACCCACTGTAATTCGTTAAAATGAGGTACTAAAGTTGCTGGAGGATGTGGAGGTTATATAATAAGCTAATTATACATTGAAAGTAATAAGATATTTGAGTTACTAGTCATAATGTAGAAATCTTTCGGAGCAATCCCTAAGACAATATCAGCAACTCTAATCACAGGGTCGATTAAGAACCCCAGATCAGGTAAAACACGCAACCTGAAAAAAAGAATTAAAATGATCGAGGATCGATCACAAACATATATATATTGTACTAGTTGATAAGTGTATATCTATCATTGGATTAAGAGCAAAAATTTGATGTTTAGATGTGTTGGGCTTCCTTTATATGTGTCATTCCGGGAGATTTTGAAACTTTTTAAGTGACATGGAGAGAATTCTTGGGTACATAGATCATCTTCATTTTAAATTGTGGTATTGGCTTTCAATTATCTATTCTATAATTCAGATTTTTTATTTTGTTTTAGGCTTGAGTGAGAGGTGTTCTCAACTCTTTTTATTTTTCTCTTTGAACTTGGGGTTCTTTTTTTGTTCCCCTACTCTTTTTTGTATTTTTTATTTATGAATAAAAATAATAGGGGGACAGACGGTGGGTTCTCAGAGTGTTGCAGACCCTTCTTCTTCGGGATTGAGGGTGAAATTTGTTCCCAAAATCGTTTATTTTTGAGGAGCTAATATGGTCTAATCCCTTGTTAATTTATAAAAAATAATATAAAAAAATAAAAAAACTTGACGAACTCAAGAAAGACAAAGGTACTGTCAATAATCTTTCAGACAATCTTTAACAAATGTAAATCTGGTTTATTTTAACTTATTTGTGCAGGCTAGAGATAGTTTGAGTTTAATATTTCCCATCGTATAAAAGAAGGAATGTGGTTGATCGATCATATGTAAACATCTCTAGTTAAATGTCAGTATATGTAAGCCATGTGGAGGTGTTTGAAATCCTTGGGATCACATATTAAATGGGGAATGGATCTATTTCTTGCTTCTAGCTTGTTCAAACATGATCAACCTTGTGTGTTTGTGTGGGGAGGGGGAAGAGAGTAGAGTACATGTACATGTACCCCTGACCCCTGACCATACTAATTATTGTATAAACAAAATGGCCCTTAACTTTGTTATGGCCATGGGTGTGACACTCATCTCTAATTAATTCCAAGCCTTTCATCTGAATAATGTTTTGGACCCTCTTATTATATATAGAAGTGGATGGCATTCAAAGCTCGATGATGTTCTTAGATGATAGATTGCAGCTTGTGGGGGTACATAATCGAGAGATTAGGTTTTGAATGTCTGTTCCTTGGCTCTTAAAACATTAATTTTCCATTCTAAACTTCAAATTTTAGTTTATAGGTACAAAATTCTCTTTGCTACCAACCAGTGTTGGTCTCTTCTTCTAGATCTCCTTTATTGTATAGGTCTATTGTACGTGATGGTAACTTCTAGTTTATGGTAATGAAATTACTACAGAAATATGAGACCGGCCATATTTATTGTGATACAAATCAATCATGCAAAAGGCATGTCTTATAGAAATATAACATAACTGACATGATAATCAACATATAATCAAACCACACATGGCTTCTTTCAAAGAAAAAACCATATGTACTCATTGAGTAATTCCCATTTAATTCTCAATTGGAGAAAGTTGGACAAGGACAACATTATTACCCATGTTTATTATTGAACACATTTATAGTCTATGTAAGACATTGGAAAAAACTAAAGTCCCATCATATATCTTTGCATAACAATTAACAAGCGGAGGTTCCTTAATGTCTTTACAAAAATAGGGATAGAGCTTGAGGAATCAAGCATAACAGTATTAATGTTAAGTTTATCAATCAATGCAATTTCAAATCAGACTATGTCAAGTTAAAGTATCAGTTTTAATGTTAGTATAGCAAGTTAGCTAACAGTAGTATGATTAATGTTTTAACGAGTTCTGAAAGATAATAATATTTGAAAAGATAAATTTAAAATTAAATTTATCTGTAAACGAATCTAGATAACAAAATAATTTTAGAGAAATCAAATTATCCTGACATGAATGGGTAAATCATACTTTTTCTTTGGCATTGGTTTCCTAGCTAGGCACTCCATTAATTATTAAAAGACATGATACGATGACAATGAACATTTATATATATATATATATATTTGCTATCGAGTGCACAATTTTACATTAAAATTTTTATATGAAGTTGTATTTTACACAAAATTGACAACGTAATTCGATAATTGAAATCAATCATCTTTTAGATACATATGCAAGGATCGTAATTGCAAAATTTCAGCCCAATCGGATATCGTTTAGCCATTTGATCATCACATTCAAGTTTTGAGCTAAATCGGAGAATCTGTGTGCATTGTTAAACAATATCACGATTAAATAATTTAAACATCTCCGATTAAAGTGAAATTTTGTAAAAGGCATGATCTTTGCATAAGTATCTAAAAGGTGATTGACTAACACATCGAATTACGTTGTTGATTTTGTGTAAAATGCAACTTTACACAGATGTTTCAGTGCGAAACTTCACACTTGATAGGAACTGAAATTTTGATGTGGTGATCATTGCATGTGTATATAAAGGATGTGTGGTTTTAATCTTCGAATTGTTTTGTCGATTTTGCGTAAAATGGAACTTCACACCGAAGTTTCAATGCGAAGCTTTGCACTTGATAGAATCTGTATATATGTATAATATATAATATTCTTTCTTGATTTCATCGACCAAAGTAATCAAAAAAATGTCCAAACTCTAACAAAATCAAGATGGAAAACATCCAACAACACCCTCATTTCCTCTAGTCATTCCCCAGCCGAAACAATAATTATTGACCATCTTCAACCATCCATAGCAGCTTCTCCTTTTAAAATGTCATCTACAGATAATCCAGATGTTAAGAAAACAATCGAACAAAAAAATTACACAAACCAAAGTTTAATAACTATAGGTAGCCAATTGGATAAAATAGAAACTACAGTCGACAATATCTTTGCTACAATTTCACCTTGTCCGAAGAAATAATCACTTTTAATTCATTTCAATGATCTAAGTAAAAATGCTCATAAACCCATTTTTACCATGCAAAATATAGAACAAATGTTGAAACCATTAAAACCCGAATCTAGCAAAATTACAGTCATTCATACCCACACGTCATCTTCTAATTCTTCATATGATAATTCCAGTACAATATCTAAGATAAACAAAAAAAATCAAGTGCTTCAAAATTCCAGTATATATATAATATATATATATATATGTATATTCTCTACACTCCAATACATAGCATACTTAGCTAGATAGCTGGATAGTGCAGCTTCTCCATTTCACTTCACCTAGTAGTGGAAGAACATTATTTTTTTGAATCCCTCAGAAACACAGTAGGGTGATCTTTGAACTCGGAAAAAGCCGCTTCAATGAGGTTTAAATTTTTCTTATACATGGAGCAAGAATGTTAATGAGGCACTCAGTAGTATTTTAAGCAAATGGTTGAAATCTTTGTTTTCTTTAAAGGACTATGATTAGCACTACCATATTTTGCATTTACAGTTTGACTGCTTTCTGAAACTGGGTTGACAACAAATGATTGTTCAGCTCGAGAAAATTGAACTCTGATGATCGTCTTGCAGAAAGAACACCGAAATTTTGCTACCTTTTCTGGTTAATATGTTGAAGCAGTAGCTTTCTACTCGTGTGTTTTATATTTATCAGGAACACGTTTGGAGGATTTGGATTCATATTCATGCATGAAGAAGTGGATATCAAACTTTTCATGATTTATGATTGAGGTGGCTCCTGTGCTGCATCACCCACATACTAGATAGAACAAATGGGACTATGAGAGCTGCATTATTGAGATTGATTAGTCAGAAAGCTAGATATATATACCAGTAAAAACATGACCTTGAGGAATTAGAAAATGACACTACTCCTTTATGGTGGTTACAATGTCAGCCATTTGATTCTTGTTTATCACATCCGAAATGGAGCTGAATGGGTGTTAGGAGACACTCTAAGAACAAAACCTGCTGATTCCTTGCCTTAATAGGAATCTCTTCCTTATCTGTTCAGCATAATTATTCTTAGTGCTCTTCATTTCTTAGCTGGGGTCTTCTTTGTTTTTACTTCTTACCTGTTTTTGTTTTCCAGTGAAGTGACAAATGTGTTTCTGTTAAAAGTTAGAATCACAATAATCAAAGAGCTTAGAGAAGCAAAGAGGTTGACGTGAGCAGTACAGCAAATGCTGGTGTCCCTGTCCCTTGTTAGTTGCCTAACCCTCCCAAAATAAAGGTGGCCTGGAAGACTGGAACCAACAAGTGAAGGACTCCGTGTCCTCTTTCAAAGTATAACAAGTTGTTAGTTAAACAAAAAGCTTCTGTTAGGTCCTTTTTGCTGGTGGTAGAAGCCATGTTGCATTGTCTTGTAAAGATGCCAATTCAGCTTCCACATTGTAACTTGTCCTCTTGTGCCTGATTTGGGCCTCACAATGCATTTTACATTTTTACTCAATCCCTTCAAATCTATAACGCGCAAGCCCATATAGTTGGCATGTTTGTATTTGATTTGTTTCCTCACTTTCCTGTTATGTATAGGAAATCTAAATGTGTTAAGAGTCCTTATAGTTTTGAGTATTGCTGAAATCACATTCTAAAACCAAATTAAGATATTTCTGATTGTCAACCAAAGCACAATTCACATACATAATACATTGACATGAAAATGCAAGTTGGCACTCAGAGTTCTGGCTAGTTTACTACTAATTAGTATGGTGTTACTCTCAGAGAAAGGACTCACTAAAGGAAGCATTGTGCCTTTAATAATCAAGTTAATAAAAGAAGTGCGTGATTTTCAGTGTGGAACTGGTGACGCATTACCGACTTGGTGACTCAAGTTCTCTGGCCACAGTGAAAACCATCAAACCGAGGGGAAAAACTTGTTGAGGTTGAATGGCAGGGAATAGAATTCTTCGCTTCTTGTATCGGTTTTATACGATCGGAATCTGTCCCACCAATGCATCCCCCTATCTTTTCTCGTCACGCTGTCCTTTCGATGCAGTGTGATGTCCAGGAAAAATGCCAACAAGCCAGCAACAAATGGCTCGGATGAGAAAGGAACATTGATCATGTCATTGAACTGCAAAAGGACAGAAGCAAAATGAATAAGCAGCGTCTTGTATAAGGGCCTAAGACATATTTTGCTCCATTTTAACAAGTTCAGAACAGAGAAATGGGGATGATCTTACCCATCTTGCTCCTGTGTGCACTGGACCGTAGCCTTTAACAAGGGTGTACTCATTGAAGTATTGTGGTACAGACAAGCCCATGAAAATTGAGAAGCCTAGGATAAACTGAGTCTTGAAACTGTTTAGATTGCAAAACTGAAGCAAACTAAGACCTCCCGAACCTGCATTCATTCATAGTTATGCTCCAATGTATCAGTTGGCTTTTTCCAGTGAGGTTTACATACACATCACCATTAATCTCAGTTGATATTACATACCAACATAAGCGAAGAAGAAGCAATACATTGCTGCAACAATCGGTGCTGGAATCGAGGCAAAGACGGCTCCAAATTTTCCTGAAAAGCCATGTGTAGTTATACACATGTATAAGGAGAATGATTATAAGGGACTTTGCAGTATGAATTACTTACCAAGTATGGAAAAGAAGATCATGAAGCTGGCTGAAATTTGCACAACCCTTCGGCTACCAACGCGTGTCAAAGCTAGTAGACCAGCATTTTCGCTGGAGAAAAATCCAAGAACAGTATTCATGTTAATTGGAGAAAATAGGAAGGTATTAAATGAATGTTGAAAGTTATATCTAAATATGTGGAGCTGCAAAAGAATCTTACACAGATACTGATGATCCAGTCCCTGTGCCAAATATACCAGAGGCAAGAATGCCCACTCCCTACAATCAAATTTTTAACAAAATTAAAGGCTAAATAGAAAACAACCCATTTAGTATTTACAACTCTATAAAACCAATCAGTAATAGTTTCTAACAAAAGACAGAAACTCTAGAGGCCAAACACATCTGATGAAATCCATTTGCATTATTCCATATCTGGTAGATGACCGATTGCATATGTGGATTAGCATTAAATTTTATCGCAGAACTCTAGTTCTTCCTATGTTTCCTCCATTTCTCTTTATGCAGGATTGTAGGAGTGCAACATAGGGGAAAGAAGTAGAAAAACAAGATACCATAGTTACCTGCCAACCAATACCGCGACTTAAAATAGCTGGTGGAAGAGGAGTTGCACTTGCATACCTTGACACGGCAATAAAGACACCAGTGGACTGTTCAATCATAAGCTCATGTTAGAAGTTCACATTGAGAACTGTACCATGGTTCACTGCATACATCATGGACCAAGTGGCGTTGATAAATAGTTCACAAGAATGTGGGTAGAGGAATGCAAACCTCTACTAGAGCAACAAATGAAGCAGTCATCATTGCAAAAGCTTCTCCAGCATCAAATGTTGGAGCTCCCCACTGGAAAGGATATGGAACTCTTATCCTGTGCATGACATATAGAATGATTAGAATCATCATTAACTTACACTTCCTATTAGAAGCATATGAAAGTATGAAACCATTGTCTAGTGCACATGTGAAACAATGAGATGTATTATAGACCAACTGAATCGCCTGTGTGTCTCATCATACGTTGGGTAGAGAACAATTGAGACTAACATGCACTATTTGATAGCAACTCATAACATTCCTTTACTAATACAAAATTGACTTTACTATAAAAGGATCATAACCCTAAACTTATGTCAGAATGAAGTGCTGTAAGAGAATTACCATGGAGCAGCATGTATAATACCAGCGCGATCTGTTCGACAGCTCAACTGAGTTGCTTCTGGTGTGTGCTTATAAGCCCCACCCACAGTAAGCAGATGAGCATAAATCCACACAATCGCCACCGAAAATAAAACAGCAAAGCGATTAAAGACGTGTATCTCACTGCGCATCAGATGAGGTATGTACTGTAGGAATTCATTAGATTAGTAAACTTCCACAGAAATGTTTGACTAGAGTTGAGCAACCATTGATATTATTTCACTGTTACCTACAGAGGAAGAAGAGATAACGTATCAAATGATTGGATATTACCTGTGAAAATATCAGTAGAAGGATGAGTTGAGGTAGCCCAATCTCCACACATTTTGCAAACTACAGAACCAAAATCATAAGTTAATCACCATCCACAAAAACAGAACAAGAGAAGGAAAGAAGAAAAGTGCTATGAAATTCATCATCCATAAAGGGACATGTAGACACATACCAAGGGAAAACCAAGCTCATATAGCCCAAAGCCTGACAAAGCAACCAAAGGAACGGCAGAAAGTGGACTTAGGAACCTGGACAAGTAAAATTAATCAACAACTAAGATATATGAGTAATACATAGACGAGCTAAAAACCACAACTAAAAGGAATTTGACACAGTTCTTATGACACAGCTCTTAACCAACCTTGCTACATTGCGCCAAAGACCACTGAAACCAACAACAATCTGCAGAATAGAGGCCACAATAAGTGCACCTTGAGTTCCACGCATGATCTTCTCAAATTTCTGCATGTCATTATAGAGCATGTCAGATTGCTAACATATAAAATATACTTGTCAATGAAGAAACCTAAGAAAGATTCCACTGGAACAACCTCCTGGGGATTCACAACATCACTATACCGACCAGCCAAGATAATCGAAATGGTTGTCGGTACATAGGTATAAGATGCTCCGATTACTGCAGGTAAACGAGTCCCAAAAAATGTTTGTTGCAATGTGTTGAGTCCAGCAACAAACAGTATAGTCTGAATCATTTTTGCTTTCTCCTCCTAAATGCAGTAGTCATCATAATTAGAAATGGTAAGTCATATAATCAGATCAGCATATCTCAGAGAATGAATCAATTGCTAACATTCTTATAGAGTCTTACATTTCCTCCTCCCATCTGAGGGACAAGATAGGTGGGAATGAGAACTGATGTCCCTAGCATCACCAAGTAATGTTGGAAACCAAGTAGAATAGCCTCAGCTGCATAGAGCAATAATTTCCAAAATTACAGACAACTGATGACATTGGCCAAAAAATCATGGTTCCAAACTAACATGAATTTTGGCATTATAGAGTACTAACAGAACCAAAAGGTACTGCACATGTTATAGACAAAAGACTACAAATTGCACTGTAAAACTTTGAAACAGGTAAAATTCCATCAAATAGAAAAGAGAAATATATCCACTCACGCCAGGGAGGAGGACTGGTAATGCAGTAGGAGATGTTTGGTAGCTGATCTTTTACTGGATGAGGCTGTAGCTCCTCCTGTTTCGGTGGTGGTGCATGTCCACCTCCTGCCATCTTCCTCTATTGTTTTCTGCTGCTCCTGCTCTCCAAAGTTAAGTTAATCATAAGTAACTACACATATCAGCCCAATTTCCTATACAGAACACCCACAAGAAACTTATAAAAAAATAATAATTTGTCACTAGAATCAGTACTTGGAATTCCCAACTAAATGGCAAATCCAACAAAACTGGAAAATCTAAGATTGCAAGGGTAAGGAAAACCAAAAGATCCTTACTTTCGATGAAGCAAGATAGCAAATTTCAAAGTAAAGCTCAAAACCTCTCCTACTATCTTTAAAAGTTTGCTCAAGCTGAACAATGAAGAATACAAAACTCAGGGGGTCTGTGTACACTAATCAAAATGTGAATGATAACATGGTTATGAGTTCACAACCCAAATCCCACTTGGATCCCAAGAAACATAAAGGCTAGTGTGAAGATGTGAAGAAAAGCAAAAGGGGATGCAATTGAGAGCCTTCCCTTCTTAAAGCAAGAAAAAAAGAACTCAAAAACCCTTCTCTGACTCCCAAAGAGGGAATCTCCTCCTCCATCCATGTCTTTAATCTTTATCATTTTCTAATGCATATCTTTGATTTGGAAAAATGTGGGTCTTCGATCGCGTAAGGAAGAAGTTTTCTCCAAAGCATCTCCACAGACCACAGTCATCAACTTTACCAATTTTACTAAACCAGAGAAAAGGAAAAAGCTTTGAACTTTAAACTCTTTCAGGACGTAAAACGGTGAAAGATGTAAACTTTTTGCACCGAGAGCAAACTAGAGTGTTGAAATGGTACGAAGAAGACAACCCGTCGAAAAATCGCATTCCATTGATAGTTTCATACCTTATTGCATGACTCTTGGCTCCCAAGACTGATTTGTTGACCACTTGATCCTTTTCTTTTCGACTACTGTCAAAACGGATGTAGGGCTTTTAGCCTTGAGGAGGGTTTTAGGCCTCGAGGTTTTGCATGACTTTGTCCAAAGCAAAGTTTTACATAAAAATCCAAACACAAATTTACTGTAAAAAAAAACTTTTCGCCACGCTTTACTGGCTAATATTTCACCGTTGAATATCGCTTTCGGTCACTTGGGTTTTGCAGTTTGAAACTGCTGACTTTGATAATATGAACTTTGGGACCCAGATGACCAAGGAATTATGAGAGCTGCTGGTAATCTAAATTGCACAATGACCAAGTTTTAAGAACAAGATGCCAAAGACAGGGCTCCACTTTAATAACCCAAATTCAAAATCTAAATCTCTGTTGATGTGAAACTTTCATTCTCTTCTTTGTTTCTTTGAACCGGGTGTATACTCTTTGAACCGGGTGTATACTCTGAGCTAATTACTAACACATAAGCACATAATCACATAAAAAAAACTATTGTTTTTCAATGGATAAGAGACTGGGATGTCATCGTTGAGGTAAACTGTCATCTCCTCAATGAGCTAGAACTTACTTACCAAGTAATGAGACAACGAGATAAACTTAAAAAGGACTGATTCCTCTCTTTGCCCCTACAAAAGCCATCATAGCCTTACCTTCTTATATTGTGGAATTGATTGTTTAATCAACTTTTAAAAAAAGGAAAAGAAAAAAGAAGAAAGATAATTATTAGCAAAAAACTAAAAAGTTGGGAGTAACAGCTGAGGAATGAGGAGTGTCTTTGGTCGACTTCACGGATGATTTGAGTAAATCCTAATATTTTAATAGTCGACATGATTTATGTTTCATCTTATCATCACTAACACATCATTTGCCAATTATATAAGAGTGATTTTGGGTTGGAGTAAAATCCAATCATATATGACTTGTAGACCTGGGAATTTGGAACCGACAACTGTAAAATCGATTCGAATCTAATCGAAATTCGGCGATTCGAATCGTATTGAAATGGTTTGATTCGGTTCCAATTTTTCATTTTTATTTTACAAGGAACTGTCGAGAACCGTATATAATCTATATTTTAACTAAATAATATAATTATATGTCATTATATCATTATATATGAAGGATTTGTTATTTTGTTTGTCACTCAAATCACTAAGTTGATGATCATGGGTCACATATTAGATAAGTCATTTGTTATTTTGTTTATGTCACTCAGATGACTTATTTGGTGATCATTATATCATGGGTCAACCCTCTTTTATCAAATTGTATGGTATTTTTATTTGTTTATATCACTTAATACCAAAACTAAAAAATATATTTGTATGTTAATGTTAATTAGTAAATGTGTTGTAATGAGGATAGACTTATATAAAGTAAAAACACAAATTTTAGTTCAATTCCAAATTGAGGAACCGTGAAACCGAATCAATTCCTGAACCAATTCAGTTCCAAATGATTATGCCTTTCAAATATAAGGAACTAAACCATATCGAACGGTTCGATTCCGATTCCTGAAAAATTATGATCGAAACTAAACCATTCTCGGGCCTAATGACTTGCCTTTATCTTGGGAGGTAATGGATCATTCTCTACGCTAAAAACCCCCCATGCAAATTCAAGATCATCCTTACGCAGCTCAGCGTCCTCTTAGAACTGAACAGTAGTTTTCATCGTCATTAAATGGTCGAAATACAAGGTCACGGTTCAGTACCGGATACCTAATGTTGAACCTACATGACCGAAAAGTGTAATTTCCGGTATCAGACTAAATCTCAAGGCATTATCCTTGAGGTCATGTCATGGTGCAGCCTACGCAGGTTAGTAACCTATACACATCGAAAATATCCAGCATTTGAACTGTCATTGATTCTTTGTAGGGGATGGTCGAAATATAAGAATATCCTCAAAACTGGCACCTGCTATGATGTACTTCACTAACCTGCACAAAGCTCCTTGGATACACTCTACAAGACACCAATTCCACTCATAGATGAGCATGACGAAGGCAATGACATAATAAGTTCTGATCAGAACAGTACAGAGTAGAACAGCAAACACAAAGTCGCATACATATTGGGACTTCTATAAAAAGAGCAAGGGTGACAACAACGGAGAACAAGACTGGAGGAAAGGGCAACTCCAATATGAACAAATCAATCCATCTTCAGATCTTCTACCTCCAAATCACATGTGAACAGACATATATTCTGTATCTCTATTCAATCTTAAAAGCATCCTCAACCTACTCTGCCTAATTTCTTACTGCAGAACGATCACCTGACCCTAATCCATAGAAATATTATGGCATGTTGAAATTCAAACATTTAAAAAAAAATCTGGTATGTACATGTAGCAGTGTAGCACCATACAATTTATCCTCTTTTCAATCGAGATATGACCAAATCCAGAAGTGGACAATGTTTTCCAAGTCCAGTCAAATTAATTATGGTTAGAAAATGAATGCACAATCAATTAGCACTGTTTCAAATATTGAATGTAACGACCACATCGGTGATCTCTTAACACATAAAAATAGCACAACAAACATCAACTGAACCGCACTAGCAAAGATAGCATAATAGCTACAGATCATGGGATATGCAACAATTAGATTGATTCTTTGATTTAGGCCTTCACATGTCTTTAATGCTCCCCTCAGAAAGGCCGAGTATACAAACATACCCATAATGAGTTCACAACTTATCCCTCGAGGAAAAAGTCTTTTCCTATCAGGCAATCAGATGCAAAGGTGAAACTGTACCATCACTGACCACCACGAGTATGCAACCTCCTCCTCTCCAACTCGAGCTGGAAAACAAAAAAGAAAATAGATGTTAGTAGTTATCATGCACCAAATACTAAGTTTACTTGAAATATCTAGAACAGAGAAAATCAGCCTACAACAGATAGCTTGAAGAATCTTACCACTTTCTTCACCCGATCATTGGCAGCAGGAGTTCCTCCACTGACAGACTCGGGGAGATATGGGCTGCTCACACGAACCTCATTCATCACAACTATAACAGTCTTGTCCCAGCGTACCGGAAGCCTGATCACCATCATGACCATTAGTCCAGGCAACATAAGTTCAAAAAACGTTCGAAGCATAAATTTCATAAGCTGATAAGCCACATTCTCTAAAGATCAGCTTTACCGTATCTCATTTCTTACAGGTTAGGATTCTTACATTCATTTACTCATGTGATCCTCAGTATCTCAACATTTCTATATACACCTTAAAACCTTCCCCCTACAAAGTTCGTCTATTCTCTCCTAAAGCAACTAATTAAATTCAATGACTACGAACTAATTACGAGAGAGTAAATCACTCACGTCTTAGACAAGGCATCGAAAATGTTCTGGGCCTGGCTGGTGACACCGATTCCGATCCTCTCGTATTCAGCCTCAGCTTGTCTGCAATCAAACACTACATCAACAACTATACAACTAAAATCCCACAATTGGGTACTTTCATGAGTTGAATTGGGTAGCTGGTGAATTACCTAATAGCCAATTCCTCTCTGGCTCTGAGACTATTAAGATCAAGATAACAGTTTGTGATGTCAAGAGGGTCTTCTTCGGATTGACCCAAATAGTTGAGCTCCTGGATATAGTTGGCCTTGAGTAGCCTTATGTTCCGCTTCGACCCTCCTTTAGAACCCTCTTGTATTCCCAAAAGTTAAGGACAAAATCGACCCAAGATCGCATTTTTTGGGTTAGCAGAAAATTTGAAAATCAAACTAAAATCAGAGTAGTGAAAAAAAGGATATGAAGGATGAGGATGTTGGAGGGGCGGTCGTAGGTGATGACTTGGCCTTGGAAGTCGTCGCCTAAGGTGGTCTTGATGGAGACGAAGCACCCAACGGCCAATTCCTCAGCTGCTGCATTGCTGCTGCCATCCATGGCCTTCCCTTTTCTTATTTTTCTTCTTCGTCTTCGTCGTCGTCCCTGATTTCTCGTCTACTATACTAACTGACAGCAGCCCTAAGTTACTTAATGGGCTCTGTTAAATGAGCCCGGTGGATTTGACCCGACGCTGTAGCTGTGCTACTTTTCAGAGCCCATGTACATCTTACGTACGTATATCGGATTCGGATTCTCATCTCCCTAGTTTCGGAATTTTCTTTCAGACATCGGGCATACGTACAGTGTGTTATGGCTGAGAAAGTAAGTGTGTTTTTTTTTTTTTAAGTAAGCCATAGTTCATTGATAAAATTGCTAGAGTACAAAGAATTTATGGGTAATCCGATTAGATAGAAATAAATTTTCTAAAGTACATTATATTAGAATAGTTCAACCAAGTACCTGACATAATTAGATCAAATAGATGTAAGACATAAAATAAAATTTCAAAACCACATACCGTATCTAATTATGTACCCCAATGTTAATGTCATCCCTAGCCAATAAAATTTCAAAGTGAGTTGTCGTCCTTCTGCCTTAGTCTTAGCCAATGTCATCTTATCCATGACAACCTTCTTCGTTGGAGACTCATGCGTCAAAACTCCTCGACGATCTTCATTCCGGCCCTGATCTCTATTATCATACAGTTTGGATTCTCTTCTCGTGTCGTTCTATTCTTGTAACCCGCAGTTACTCTACTTCTCGGTAGAGTTTTGTTGTTCGTGATAAACGATGAAATTGACACATTGACTTGTACATTTAATTACTTCTGAAATTAGGCACCTAGTATGTACGCTCAAATTGATTTAGTACATGTGTAGAGTCGATTTAGAGCATGTGCAAAGTGGGCGACGAAACAGGGGGCCATAAATTTGGGTCTAGAACTATATTTTCTGTATCACACAATTTATAACAAAGAATTATACATAATTTAGTTTAGTTGGAAAACATGCTCAGGACTTGGAGTGAAACTTTGTTACAGGGATTTTTAGTTAAGGTGTAGGGTTTAAGTGTTTGAAAGTTTGAATATTAATAGATCATCAGTTCATCACCTATTCACCGTGAACATGTTTTAGTCATGGAATTTTAAAAAACGCCAAGCATCAAATTAAGAAACAATGTCGTTTGAGTCTTGATTATTTTTTTGTGTGAATCATGTGTGATTCCTCCTCGTGAATATAACCAACGTCGATTTCCATGTGCGTTGCTCGTACCATGCCACTTGTAAATATCATTTTCGATCATCATATATGTCCCCATTATATTCGACGTCGAACGTACCCTAGTTGGCGTAGTCAGTGAGTGCGTGACCACCGTACGTACCCCTATATTAGACAGACAGCTACGTCGACGGAGGCGAGTGCGGTGGCTGATACCGAACCTGCACCCGACCCGGTGACCTGCAACTGAGACAGGTCGACCCGTCTCCACCATCATTCTCGAATCTCGACCACATCGTCGAGCTGGCCACCACTTTCTGTTCCTTTTGGCCACCAATACATACATAAATCCTTCACACCTGCTTAACTAAATTAATTTCTCCTTCCCATCACATCATGAATGCATGCCCGCGGCTCCATCAACAGCTCAAGTTTATTTTAATTTTTCATAACGTGTTGCGTGTACAATTAACAATTCAATTCTTCAATAAATTTCTCAGCTCGATCGAACACCATTGATCGATATATATGCAGGTCGATGACTTAGTATTTTAACTCACAGTCTCACACACATTTTGAGAGACTACGATATACACATGCATACAGAACCTAGCTCATCATTGAATATATATATATATATATATGCCCAGCTAGATTGGATCTCAAATCTGAATCCCATGTTACTATACGTTGTTGATTTCTTAGAAGCTGATCGGGAAAATAATTGGTCCAAATGAATTTGGACTAATTTTTTTATTTCATATATTTTGATTTGTGATTTAATAATTGAGATCAGTTAGTGTATAATATACATCTTAAGGATTATATACACAAAATTTCAATTAAATTGAAGATCGTTTGGTAATCCAATTTTGCAAAACAAATTAACGGTCTTTATTATAATGCTAAAATTCATTATAATCGTTCATTTATTTGCCAAGATCAAATACCCAAATAATCTCTAATTTGATTCATTTTTTGAAGAGTTGATTATTAACCAACAATCTATAAAATAAGTGATCTCAAATTTAGAATAACAAACTAATTTATGCACAAATAGTATACTTTAGACAAAATTGGTCCAAACTCATTTGGACCCAAATATTGTACGCATAATAATATGGAAACATCGATCATGCACTTGAGTTGTTCGATCTTAGGTTTAGGGTTTTTAACTTCTCTATACATATGATCATAATGAATCTTATAACAATGCTCAAGATCAATTATTAGGAATTTGGAATCAAGTAAACATTTACTCTAAGCGGCCTCATAAGTACAAACTACGTACGTACACTTTCCATTATTGCAAGTGTAATTTTGTTAAAGCTAATCAATTTTTGTTCGAGAGAATAAAGCTAATCAATTGTTAATAGCTTTACGATATATATTTTTTTTTTTGAAATAAGACTAGTGACTATTCTTAAGGTTCAATTAATAAAATTGTAGAATATAAGAGCATCCACACTGGACGACCGGACGCTGGAGCAGATGGAGTGGCCCGTCGAAAATTGCTCAAGCAGATCAGTTTCGGCGACGCACCCACGAGCAGGAGAGGAGGCGAGACCAGACGGTTAATGAGCCCGAGTTCGAGTTTGAGCAGAAACGGGTCGGGCTGAAACTCGATCAGCTGGGGGAACCCACTGGCACGTGGGTGATGCCAGCTGACGTTTTTTTTTATCGAGATGTTCCAATAAAAGGTACGTAAAAAGGAAAAATTACGCATCAATCAAGTGACGACACGTGGCTTACCGAACAGAAAAAAAAAATTCAATGGGCCAGTTGATCTGGGCCGTTGATTTTAAAATCAAAATCTGATCCAACGTTTGATATTCAAACATAACAGCTACTCTTTTTTTCAAAATGGATATAAACGGGAATACCCAAATATTTGCTAAAAAAAACCCCAAAAAATTACAAAAAAAATCCCCAACCCATAATATTTTCCTATAAATACTACACCATTTATTTCACAACTCACACTAATTTGTGCACATGCAAATTTCACAACTCCATCCATCTCTTCTCCATTTCTACTCTCATTTTCTTGAGCATTTTTTCAAAAAAATTGCCACCCATTGGCTTCCTTCTGAAGATTTACAAATGTGCATCTCTTTCCCACATCATAGTATTGATGAATTCAACAGCAACAAACAAAGAAATGATAAATCGTGGGAGAAAATTCATGCCAATTATATGAAAAATTGGGTGCCATCAGAAGGAGAAACACCTCGAGAGGAGCCTAGGTCTCAAATTGCGCTTACGCCTCTGACTAGAATAAATTCAAGATACCATTGCAAAAATGAGGTCAATGTTTGCGAGATGCACGTAAGCGTAGAGCTAGCGGCATATATTTCTCACATGGATGAGGTAACTCCTTATACTCATCATCTCATTTTTATTTAATTTCTACTATGTAATTAATTTAGTGAATTTTTTAATTAACTTTTTGTATGTCATTTTAATCTAATTAATTTACTGCATTTTTTTTAGATTAAGCAACCTCAAGCATACTACTATGCCGCTAAGAAAAGACCGTTCACCCACTTTGAATGTTATGAAGTTCTTAAGGACCATCCAAGTTACCGAGATGTTGAACCAAGTACTCTGTCTCTGTATGTAAGCTCATATGAAGAGACTCCCTCCATTATTGAATCATCTCCAATCATAAATTTGGGTGACGAGGAAGTGAATGAAGCACCACCCGCCTACGTTGGCACTGGTCCGTCGAGTCCGGTTAGACTAATGGGATGCAAGGCAGCAAAGGAAGCAAGACGTCAAAATAAATAAGGTAAGACTTCTATTGAGCAATGCACTGAGGTTTTGCAAACCATGGCAAGTGATCAAGCATCGTGGCATTCCGCGAGGAAGATGCACAATGAAAGTGAGCTCAATTATTACAAAGAGTATATACAACTTCAACAAAGAAATGAAGCAAGGGCGGCAAGTGAGCTCCAACTCAAGAAATAAGATGAAGAAATAAGGATCATGACAATGAATTTAGAGGCTATGACCCCGATCCCCAAAAAGTACTTTACCAAGAGGAAACTAGATATCCTTAAGGAAGCAGAAGATAAGAAATGTGAAGTTGCCGATGATACATTTGTGGATTGTTATCAACCACACGTACTTTTTCCAGAGTAATTTTAGCAATTGTATTAAGAATAAATGTTGTCATTTATGTTTTTATTATTTTTCTATTGTGAATTTAAATTTTTGAGACATAAAATTGCAATTTCTTTATGAAATTACTTATTGCAAAAAAAAACACATCATATTTATTTGGTCGAAATCGCTATTTGGAGATGACACGTGTCACTTTCTTATTGGTCACTGAATAGCAACTGCTCAAGCAGTTTGTGAACTGCTGCATTTTGTTTTGCTCTTGCTCAAGCAATTTGAAACTCTTGCTCAAGCAGTTTGGTGATTTCAAATTGCTTGAGCAATGGGTGCATTTGCTCTAAGGGGTGAAGAACATAATGCCTAAATCCCATAAGAAGAGAAACATCCGAAATAATATTATGAAACTCAACTAATACATTGTATCCTAAACTGCACTATTTTAACAAATAGTGCATAATCGGCTACTTCATTTACTTTACTATTAAGGTGATATAGCACGGAAAGACAACGCAATTAAGCCGATGCATCAACTCATTTTGAACAGCTTCCTAATTATGTTGCCGAACAAAATTATTTTCGGCACTATATCTCATCCTGCCACTAGGAGGGTGCGCCCACTCGACGAACAAATCTTGACTTAGAACAGACAAGGCACAAAAGGTACACGTACCAGAACAAAACCCACTTATGCCTACATCAAAAAGGTACCGACTTATTTGCGACAAAAATAATAAAATAACAAAATAAAAACAACTACACCTTAAAACATTAAAATGAAATAGAAATGACTTAGGTTTGATCACAACCCAACATTGGAGCACAGCAAGCAGAAATGGAGTAGCTCAGCCTCCCCTCCCTCCATGCTTTGTCAACAGCCTCACTTCATCTCCACGTACACCACCACCATTAACGTCACCCTGTCTCGATCGAGGACCACCAGCCAAAACAGAACGGGACCACACCTCATATCGATTTGCCACCAACCTCCTGTCAACCAAGCTGGTTGAAACATAGCTTACTGAAAATTGCGTCGCCGAACCCAATGGTCGATTCACTCCGAGTCTCGGCAAACCACACGTCGTTGTCACTGACGCTTGACAAGAGGAGTAGCTCTGCTCCGCTTGAGAGTAACTCAACCCCTTCCACTCACCGCAAGCCATCCTTCGATCTTCCATCCTCCCCGTTGCAACAAAAAATTTGAGAAAGGAAACAGAACTTCACCTCGCTGCCCGTCGAACTTTGGATCCCCTCATTGCCCACAACTAGGTTGGGAACCCAAACTTGTCCGGAAGCACCCTAGGGCGGCGCTGGTGAGGCCTGAGGCCCAAGGTCGCCGGACGAGCACTGTATTTGTAAGAAACTTTTTGCGGCCCTTCTTTGGATGTTAGCTTTACGAAATTTATGCCATAAACTTATGTCATAGACGTTAAAGATCTCCCCCATCAACTCATATGACATCCCTAATAATTTATATATATATATGAAAACCCTAATCTTATTTGGTGTGGATGTCAAAGGTGAGAAAATGGTAGTGCTTATGATGATGTTTTTCCACTAGCTCCCACATCCATATTTTCAGATGTTAGTTGAGTTTAGGGAATCATATGATTCTTTCTCTCTGTCTCCTATGTTGGAAAAAAAAAAAACTTATTGTGCTCAATCTAATTTTTTTTTGTCAAATCGTATCGTCAACAAAACTTTTTATCTTGCAAGCCTTTACTTTACTGGTGTACGTAGTCTGTTGTCTTTTTTCATATGGTGCGTGATGGTCATAAATTAAGATAATGAACTAAATGAATACTACATATTTCTTGTGATATTTTTCTTTACATGCTTCGCATGATGGTACATGAGTGAGTTGTAGACTTTTCAAAAGCAATTTTACTTTTTTAATTATTTCCTACTTCTTAGTACCTTTGGTCTAATTCCTAAACATTTGAATCATATCCATCGCCTAGCTAGCTAAAACATGCTCGATAAATCATTGATCATATATATAGTTTTTTTTTTTGCTAAGAATGATCATATATATAGTTACACAAGCTCGTTCTTGATCAAATAAATGTTATTATGAGCTTGCATTGTGTCAATATCTACCCCAAGTCAATATCTACCCCAATATCAATTATAATTGCATAGCAAAATACCATGATCGACAAGGGAAGTAGCTAGACATGGAGTAGCACCCACTATCGAGTATGGTGACTAGCGCAAGGGAGACATGACAAACACACCCACCACGTACATACCGTAATTAAAAAGTCAAAAACAAAGATGATGAATACACTTATGTCTCATTTGTATAAAACAAATTAAATGCATGTTCTCTTGGTACGTATATATGTAAGTAGACATCACCTAATTCCATCAACAAATGCAATTTTTCCCATTATAGATGTAAAACATGAAACGATAACTCTTGAGTTATGATTTTGCGATAGCATTTAGTTAAGTTTCCATATTGTGAAGAGTTGTATAAATGTAACAATGTACTTGATTCCCTTTTGAAAACAAATAATTTTTTCCACGCATTTGTTAACAAAATTAGTACTTACATGAATAAAGACAACACTATCTTCTACTAAACCACTATACCATTTATTTATTCGGATATACACAGTTGAGGTTTAAATTAAGGAATTTAGCTCCCTTAAATACCTAAATAGACTAATAAAAATGTAGCCAAGTGCTCCATATTCTTTTGTCTGAAAATCATAATTATTGTCACTCTCGGTCCTAAGTTCATATTTATTGTTAGGTGCCTAAACCCATGTCAAAGAGGACAAAAGGAAAAGATGCATATAATTGAAGAACTAAATTGATCAAAAAGAATGGAGGAGGAGAAGCAGTTGTACCACATGTTGCAACAGGCGTGAAGACAACAACAAATCGCCTCCGCCAGATGCCAATAGTTGTTGGCCAAACCCGAGAGATACATGGAATCCATTTTGACTGAATCACCTCTCTCTCTCTCTCTCTTCAAAGCTTCTAAACCCAAACTGAACCAAAAGAACCTGACCTTTCCTTCATCATTCTGAACCGGACATACCAGAAAACACTAACAGCTAGCTTTAGCTTTCTGATTTAACTGAAAAAAATGGGAAGTCCATTTAAAGACCACCAATCTCACTCTCATCACACTCCCTCTTACTCTCACTCTTTGATCAAGAAAATCTTACCTTATTTCATCTATGTCATACTTCCCGTTGCTGTAATCCGCTTGTATCTTTACTCCCCCACTCTTCCTCAACCCTCCACAGTTCATCGCCTCCCTCTCTCCAACACCCCCATTTCCATCACCACCACCGCTGCACCCCCCACAACTTCTATTGGTAAAGTCTCTCTCTTTGATTAGTTTGGTCATTTGAGTTTGTTTTGGTTTTGGAAATCGTAGTAATTTGTTTACAAAGGTCTTGCCTTTTTGCCTTTTTTGCATCTTGTTCATGCTGTTGGTGTTATTCTTTGCAGAACAAGAAGAGAAAAGGCCAGCTCCTAAAGAAGAGAGTAGTCACTGTGATTACACAAATGGGAAATGGGTCCCTGACAAATTGGGTCCTTTATACAATGGCACAACCTGTGGTACAATCAAGGAAGGTCAGAACTGCATCAGCCATGGGAGACCTGATTTGGGCTATCTCTACTGGAAATGGAAACCCAAGCAATGCCGTTTACCAAGGTTTGACCCCAACACTTTTCTCCACCTTCTCAGAAACAAGCACGTAGCTTTTGTGGGTGACTCCATGGCCAGGAACCAATTGGAGTCCTTACTTTGCATGCTGGCCACTGTCTCACCTCCTGAACTTGTTTACACTGATAGTGAGGAGAACAAGTTTAGGAGATGGTTCTTTGCTACTCACAATGTCAATGTGTCTGTGTATTGGTCACCGTTTCTTGTGAGAGGTGTTGAGAAATCGAAATCAGGGCCAGATCACAATGAATTGTTTTTAGATCAAGTTGATGAGAGGTGGGCAGCTGATATGGGTCAGATGGACATGGTTGTGTTATCAGTTGGGCATTGGTTTTTGCATCCTGCTGTGTATTTTGAGGGTGGTTCAGCTCTTGGGTGTCATTTCTGTGAAGGTTTGAATCACACTGAGATTGGTTTCTATGATGTTCTGAGGAAGGCCTTAAAGACTACCCTAAAGACCATAACTGAAAGAAGAGGGAGTAGTGAGAAAGGGATCAATGTCATTGTGACCACATTTTCACCAGCACATTTTGAAGGTGAGTGGGATAAGGCTGGTGCTTGTCCCAAGACCACGCCTTACAAGAAGGGAGAGAAGAAGCTTGAAGGAATGGATGCTGACATGAGGCAAGTTGAGGTGGAAGAAGTGGAAGCTGCTAAGGTGAATGGTAAAGGGGTTTTAGGATTTAGAGTTGAAGAATTAGATGTGACCAATTTGTCATTGATGAGGCCAGATGGGCACCCAGGGCCTTACATGTATCCATTTCCATTTGCTGATGGGGTTCCAGAGAGGGTTCAAAATGATTGTGTACATTGGTGTTTGCCTGGGGCTATTGACACATGGAATGAAATAATGCTGGAGATCATGAAGAAATGGAACCAGGGTCATTGAAGGCCAGGAGCTAGTGGAATATGAGTTATTACAAACCAAGGTTTTGGTGGTGGGTGTTTGCTTCTTTTTAATGTTGCTCTATATTTGGGTGGTGGTTGTAGCTGATCTTGGACAAAGCCAAAATATGAGGTAGCTAGGCAAACAGAAGTGGCTGGTTTTGTTTGGGCTCTGCAGTAACTGAAGGAAACTTCAAGATGTGGTGGAGAAAATTTGCACAGATTGTAATCATTCATTATACTCGGGAGGGTAGTTTCCATGGATATTGGTCTATGTGATAATGTACAGAATGAATTCAATTGCAAGAGGTGGTACAGAATCGTTATAGATCATTGGCAGTTTCTGTGTTTTGTTTGGGAATCCATAATGTAGATCTTTGACACGTTTTGGCATACTACCAGCATTCAAAATCACACGTCTTCCTTGAGCGATTTTGTGTGAATGTGAATGTGAATTTGTATTTTAATCTTTCGTTCAGCTAATTTCCTTCACACTTTCAACTCTTTTCCTTTCATGAGCTGAAGGAATATAGATACTGAAGGAAGGGATCATCTTCCGTTCTCTGATTTTTCATGCATGCATGATGAAACTTGTTCCAACTTCCAACATTACAAACTTGCGATCTCGGTTATCATTAGACCAACAAGGTCTCAAGACTCTCAACTCTCAAACTTTCAATATTAAAGTGTAATTCTATGTTGAGATGTTTAGAGGTTGTTACCTATTTCCCTATTTCTTTATGTTCGGAGAGAAACGAAAAATATTTCCACTTCGATTCCGACATAGTTTGTTTTCATTTTAGTTTTGAAATAACGTCGAACAAAAATAACTAATAATCATCAGCTTTTATTCATTTGGGGTGTATCGACAAACTCATGACAACATCTACCTTTATACGACTCTGGTGCCAATCATCTGGTCTCTCATTTAGTTTCATTTTAGACGAAAACTTTGAATCTCATGTATTTTTAATTATAAAAAAAATATATTATTGTATCAACTATGTCGATGAGTGACAATTTAAGATATGGATAAAACTCGATAATTTAAGATATAGATAAAAGAGTAACAATTTAAGATATATGAATAAAAATTGTTACGATCAATTATCAATTTGTTAAAATTTAAAAAGAATACGATGAATAATAAAATGAAAATTCAGAATAAGAGATATTTCGAAACAAGAGTGAGAATCAGAGCAAAATAATAAATAATAATAGCATAAATAAAGAGAAAAATGTGATGTAAATTGTCCGTTCTCATCTAGCTCCCACATCCACAGTGATCACGTTTCCAGACTTCTATGGCTGCAACAGCTTCACTCTCTTTCTCTTTCTCTTTGGATCCTCTCCGCCATCTCTTCTCCTCAAACACCCATTTCCTCATTCCCTCACTTCATCTTCCCAAACAACACTCAATCACCTTCTCCCACAACTCCACTCATCACTCTTTCAAATCCTCCTCCTCCTTATCTTCTTCATCTTCATCTTCATCTTCTACTTCTTCAACAGCAACAACAGCCACTTCTCCAACCCCTTCATTTCTCGAAGCGCCACTCCGAACCGGCCGCTTCCTAAGCAATGAAGACCTCGAGAAGCTCAAGTTCGTCGAGAATTTCAGATACTATCAAGAACTTGAATCCGGGTCGATGTGGGTTCGGGTCATGAGGTCCGACGAGATGGACATCATTGTTGGGCTTCTCGCCGAGTCGATGCTTCTGCCTAAAGGGTATGTTAGTCTTTTGGGGTTCTTGGTCAAGCAGAACTTGATGGAGAGAAGAGAGCTGATGCCACACACTGCCACGCTTATTGAGTTTTACAGAAGCAATCATCAAGATGAGAGCTTTGAGAGTAAAAATGGAAACTTTGAAGTTAATGATGAAGACTTTGATGATGATGATGAAGTTGGGGTTTTGGCGGGGACTGTGGAGGTTTGCTTTGACAAAAAGGGCGCCAATGCTTCTACTCCGTCGCCAATTCCGCCCAAGAACTCGCCATATATATATAAGCAACATGGCTGTGCAAAAGTCTCTTCAGAGGTTCGTTACTACATTCCTTAATGCTAGTCCTGTAGAGTGATATAGTTGGCATATTATGATAAGATTCTGAGAGGATGTGTACATATAGTAGGCATGATTTGATTGACATGGTTGGATGCATTGAAATCCGTATAGATACTATTCGTTTTTGTATGGTGTATATTGTATGAGTAGACTCAGTAGAGCATTGTTCTGTAATTTGAGAATTCTGATTATGTGAATTTTTTCAGGAGGGGCATTGGCTGGCATCTATTGAAGGCAAGTGAGGAGTTGATTTCGCAGATGAGTTCTACAAGAGAGGCCTACTTACATTGCAGAATGATAGATACAGCTCCATTCAACATGTATACGAAAGCAGGTTACAACGTTGTAAAGACAGATAACATATTGATTCTACTGACTTTACAGAGGCGTAAGCACTTGATGTACAAGAAGCTTGTGGCCTTGCCCAGCCTGGCAGAGTCGGATGCTTTGTGTTTTGAAGATGATGAAAATCATTTTTGAATGTTCGAAGTGCATAATGTGTGTTCTTTAGGTAAATGCATTTATGGCCACATTACTCGTGTTTGTTGAAGTTCTAAACAATGTACTCGTAAGAAATCTTGTTCGCTTGCGTTTTTTCTAACTCCCTTCATTGGCTAAACTGTCCAGGAGAGCTGGTCAAGGAACTTTGAGGTTGTGAAGATTACATGATGGTTGAATTTGGCTAGTGGCTTGATCCTATGTTCCAGCAACTCCTGCTTGCTTTGTATACACATATGGTAGAGACTTTTTGTTGTTGCAGGTAAACTCATCAGGCATTTTTCTTGTATGCAATCTGTACTCTGATGTTATTGCAAACTTAACTGTTAGTGGTCAGTTCAGTCCTATATTTGTACATCTGATTCAGATATTTTACATACGCTAACATCAAAGTTTGTTGTCTCGACACCCAGCTTCTATTTGATATAAACTCTCGTAAGCATTCGTCTGTTTAAAAATTTACTTTCTGGTTTGTTCTGTAAATGATCAAAAGATATATTGAGTGATAAATAATTGTACTCATCCTAAACTTTCTTCATATCGTTTTTTTTTTCTACTTGAATTACCTCATCTTTTGTTTTCTAGCTTTGGCTCAACAGGCTTCAATATTTGAGACGTTTCTTTAAGGAGTCTCATTTTTCTTTCTTGAAGTAGTCATCCCTGTTTGGCTTTATAAAATCAACAAGAAATTAGTACATTGATTACCCAAAAACCGTTCTCAGAGTATAATTTATAAAAGGAACATATACAGAAACATGTAATACAATATGACACAAGAGATGATTTCCTTATCTTTACTTCATGTATTATTGTCTAACTTGCTAAATCTCTCCATCATGTACAAGAAACCCGAGTTCAGTGCAATCTTATTTTTCTGTCTGATGTATCCCCTGCATTATCTTTCTTTTGAATCCTTATCAATGCTCTTTTGGAGACTGATTTTCTAGGATCATAGCTCCACAAGTTATGAAGATTCAAGAACTCTTTTATTAGAAGAAGTAAAGGATCTCCACTTTTGTCTGTACACAGTCTTCACCCTGCCATTAGAACATGTGTTCCTGAGGCGGCTACTCACAAGCCTTTTGCATTTGTAATGATAATCAATTGGAGTTCTTTTACACACTCGGCCATGGAGGGTCTTTTGCTGCTGTCAGGACGCACACATCGTGATGCCAGGTTTGCAAACATAATTATGGATTCCATGGTGTATGAATTTCGACCCAGCTCTGGATCTATGACCTTACGCAGCTTCTTCCGATCATTCAATATGTGTCTTACCTGAGACATATGACGTACAGTTTATTATTGCTACAGCGGGAATCAAGTATAAGCATGAATAAGAAGATATATATATATCCTACGGTTCCTACCTGTAGTACAAGATTTTGATCATTTGGTCCTTGGCTTAGGTCCAAGGCTTGACGTCCTGTCAGAAGTTCAAGAAGAACCACTCCAAATGCATAAACATCACTTTGTAAAGTGAGTTTCCCTGTCTATTGCCAAATACATATCTTGTCATGTTCTTTTAAGACTTCTAAGTTCTAATTGTAAGAGAAACTGTTACACAAATGTTTCATTTTATCATGGGTTGTTTGAGTTGAGATTATAGAAAGCTTTGTTAAACGTCTCTCACATTATTTAGGAAATTTACGATGCAGTATCAGCTGATTTTACATACCGATGTATACTCGGGATCAAAATAGCCGAATGTACCAAGCACTCTAGCAGTCAGATACATTTCCTTGCCCTCTGGCATCAACTTGGCAAGCCCAAAATCAGATATCTGCAGATATATCAGTATAGATTATTGAATTTCAGTTATAATCCCTTTCTTGAAATTTAGAATAAAACAGTAGATCATATCAAGCGAAATTTGAAGTTTATATACTTTTGCTTCAAAGTTGGCATCTAAAAGAATGTTGGTGGATTTGAAATCTCTGTGAACAATAGGAATTCCAACAGAAGTACTGGAATGTAGATATGCCAACCCTCTAGCTGCTCCAAGTGCCACTCTGAGCCTCTGAGGCCAACCCATTTTGGGTTTCCCATTAATTCCTATAGTAAGAAGTTCCAGATTAGTTTAATGAATATATATAGCAAACTGAAGTATGTTAAATAAGGATAGCATTCCCATTTGAGTTGAGAATCCAATTACCATCTAAGTGGTCTTGCAGGTTCCCTTTCTGAAGATATTCATACACCAAAAACCTGTGCTTGCCGTCAGCACAATAGCCTATCAATGTAACCAGATTCGGGTGATCAAGTCGGCTCAAGATGTCTACTTCTACCCGAAATTCTCGTTCTCCATCAGCTGCTTTAAATGGTGGCAGCTCCATCTTTTTTATGGCTACAACCTTCATGTCCAAACAGAAACATCAGCATGTGTTAGCTTGTTCTGGATTCCTCAGCCTTCTGGTATATATAGGAAACGTACCTCTCCCGAGCACAAAGTACCACGATATACACGGCCAAATCCTCCTTTCCCGAGGAAATTTTTGTCACTGAATGAACATGTTGCCTCATCCATTTCTTTGAGTGTGAATACTGATGAGACATGATGGTGCCTTTTTGTGCGTTGGGGTGTTTGCTGATCAAGTTGCCAGAACTCCACCGGTTTATAAGCCCCTGAAAGTGAATAGATAAATCATAATGAAAAGCAAGTGACTACACTACGACATATTTACAGAGAAGAAGAAGATGAAGAAGAAGGATGATTGGAATAACATACAAAGGTCTGTTTGGTCATGAGATTTTGACCTTCTGCGCTTGTTCCATGCTGAAACTAAACCGAAAGGCATTACAGGTTTTTTAGTCCCTTAAATCTGGTACAATATCACTCTGTTTTAGAACTTGAAATGACTGATTTTGGTATGTGAAGCAGACAAACTTGATGGAGAGAGTTGGTTTCATGACACACTACTCGGAGACTAATCTCGGATGCACGGAAGGTGATGCGCAAACCAGAAATACTACACGAAAAGAGAAGCCAAAACTGGGATTCGCAAGAGTAGAAGGTATGGGAATTGTGATATGGAGTACGTATAGAGCAACTGATCAAAGTTTGAATTGTTAGGAGAGGGAGTACTCAACAAATCATCCTCCAACAACCTAACACAGTAACACTGGAAGTATTTCACAGAAAGAGAGAGGGAGAGGTTGTGCTCGAAGAAAAAGAAAAAGAAGACAAAAAAGTAAAAGTTGGTATTGCTTGCTGGGAAAATTGTTTAAAAAGTCACTTAGGTATGGCTCGTTCTATTTCACTCATGTATTACAAATATCACTTTGCTACAAATATCATTTTGCTCACTATCGAATTATATTTTTACTCATTTTGCTCACTCCGAAATTTGTAAAATTTGGAGTTTTGAATTTGAGTTATAATCAGTCAAGGAAACCTATTGGGCATTGTGGCTCTCTTCCTTGTGAGTCTTTTCGTACTAAGGTCGAGCCTCAATTTATTATGAGGAGGGAGAATCGAAGATTTGAAGTTTTTGGTGTTATTGACTTCAAAGGTTAATTCAACAACTTCTATGATGAATTGGACTTAGATATAGTTGAGAAAATTATTGTTGGGTTGATTTCGCACCGATTGGGCTCCGGTTCGCCAGAAATTAGAGTGGCGCCTCCAATTTCTCTGATTCGGAGTGAGCAAAGTGAGTAAAAGTGTAATTTGATAGTGAACTAATATTTGTTATACATGAGTTAACAAAGTTTAAAATGGATATGACCTTTTAAACCATTTTTCCTTGCTTGCTTAACATGTTGGATGAGGAAGGAAGGAAGTTGTTTGATAACGAAAGGAAGCTGCTGCTACACCTCTCCTTCTATCTACCTTATTGTTTACATTTTCACTTAGCTCAAGGGAAGAAACAAAAGTGACGGGGGTAGCCGTTGAGAGGGTGCTTTCGTTTGTTGTTTATGTCATAAGTGTACTTATTTTCTAATGTATTTGAATTTGTTTTGTTGCCATTTTCTGCGAATTGAAATGGACAATGCAATACTAAACTGAATAATATGGGACCCTAACTTTATCTGATTTCAATCTTCCATTTTGAAGTTACATCCCCTTATTTTGAATTTGAAGTTTTTCAGAAGGCATCATTCATAATAGAAGCACTCTTTACCAACGGAAATGATTTTGTTTTTGTTTTTTTGGTCTCATTTATTTTGATAGTTTTGTAAGTATATCAACATTTTCTCGTTCATAAGTTTTGTGAACCATTTTTTTGTTTCGATGTAGTGAAGGTGTGAAGCAGCTATTTCTTCATTCCCATCTCAAAACTATTTCTTTGTTAAATTTCTTAATTTTGATATAATATATAGCCAAAGTTGTACTAATTACTCAATCAAGAAGAGCTCCCGCAAGTGAGAAAGTGATGTGAATTAGAAAAATAAGACTTTGGTATCGTTCATCACATCTTAGGTGGTCGATTGCTTAGTGTTATACAGTGGAGTATACATCATCTATATGAACAAAACATACATTAGCATATTTTCCTTTATTACTCTTTTCAATTTTGTTTGAAAAATAAAATATTACTGTTTGTATTGGAGGCTTTGTCCATTTTATACTTGCCTAAATATTAATGTTTCAATTTTGTCGATTGTGATTATACTTGCCTTGCTCCATTTGTCATAGTCGATTATGTGCAAGACCAATAACTTTTCCAGCTAACATATGAGGCAACACTAATTTTCCCATTTGTCCGCCTGATTAACAGATGACGATGACAAATTAAGAAGCTGAGGCTTTTTGGGCCAAGAAAAATGACTCATAATCCAAATATTTTTAGTAATTTTCGTATATACTGTAAATGTGTATGAATATATTTTCATTATTCACATCGAAAATTCATTATAATGCATCTCAAACTCTCAAAGTAGTAAACTTGACATTTGTAGCGGTGGACAAAAGCAGGTAGTCTATATTAAAGTGATTGGGCCCGTCATCCCAACTCAATATATATTAGGCCAGGCAGTGGATCATGCATGCATGTGATACTTGGAGGCTCTTAAAGTGGCAGCTGAACTCATTCCTACTCCATTTAAGTCCATCCTTGCTTCCGATCCCTAGTATTTATACGTGCCCTACCTCCTCCTCACTTCCATCCATCCATATATCTCTAGAAATCTTATAATCCACTAGCTAGCTTGCAATGGCCTCAGAGGTTGGAAAGCTTCACGTTGAAGTTGAAGTGAAAGCCCCGGCACAGAAGTTCTGGGAAGCCCTCAGAGACTCGACTGTAGTCTTCCCCAAAGCCTTCCCTCATGACTACAAGAGCATCGATGTCCTCGAAGGCGATGGCAAAGCTGTTGGATCCATTCGCCTCATAACATACTCCGAAGGTAAATAATTAAGCAACTAAATCTTCCAAAACCAAAATGTACGTACGTATATATACATATGCACGTTCTAATGTGACACTGACATTTCGATGGTGCATTATATATATGTGTAGGTTCTCCGATTGTGAAAGTGTCCAAGGAGACGATTGACATGGTGGATGAGGCAAACAAGGCGGTGGCGTATCGAGTGATCGATGGTGATCTGCTCAAGTACTACAAGAGCTTCAAGTGCATCCTGACGGTGAAACCTAAGGGAGATGATGAGAAAGATGGGAGCTTGGTCAAGTGGTCGTGTGAGTATGAGAAAGCTCACGAGCAGGTTCCTGAGCCAAGCATCATCCAGGGCTTTGCTGTCAAGAACTTTAAGGAGGTCGATGACTTTGTTCTAGCTCATTAATCAATCAATTACAATAATGCATGGTGTCCCAATGCTCCATTACGTACGTGATCGGAATCGGAAATCTATTAGTCGGTTGAAATGTTAAGTGCAATTTTAATGCATGGCTAAATTAAGCTAGTTTTGAAGCTAATTAACTATGAGTTATGTAAGTTTGGCCACACTACTAAATAAAATGATGATCATCTAAAGTCTTGTCACTTCTATCATGCATCATGCATCATGCATCATGCATCTATTTTTACATTTGGTAATTAATTTGTTTTGGAAACTTGGACTTGGAACTTGGAAGTTGAAAATTAGAATCGATGACTGACCTAGCACCCATAACTGTTCAAAATCTTTCAGCTAAATACCAATTGGAGGTCTTGTTAAATCGATCGATCACTTCCTCCTTTTTGCCCCTAGCTAGTTATAACTTTTAACTTGTGAATTGAATCAAACAAGGTAAGAGCGGAACCGCTCAACCACTCGATTCTGTGTATATTATATATATAATGTTTATTATACGTGTAGTATACCTGAACTATATGTTCAATATGTTGATCGAGAACACAATAAAGACCGTCTTATTTCCCTTACCAACCAATCTGCTGCTCTCAATGCTTATTTGATATGTCATATCAATATATATGCACCACAAATTATTCATTTCAATGATCGAAACCAGGACTATTACTGTTTTACCATGTGGTAAAATCTAGTTCCAAACTTTCAACCCTCAGTATACAGTACAATATTTCTTTAGATACCCTATACAAAATAATACAATCTTCTCAAATCCACCAAAAATATTAAAAAAAATCCAGCCATGCATTGATGCATATATGCTTGATTATAGGAAAGTCTTCACCGTACCCATGCATCCTTGTAAAATCATTAAAAAGCTTTGATGAATTGATCTCCAATTTCTTCTGCACATGTAACTGTAATGTACATATACGAACTGATTCATTGCGTGGATAGCTAATGATCCGATCCACTGTTGCTGTTGATGCATGTGTAACATGTTGGAGCTTGCTAGCAAGTTTTTAAATGAGCTTTCGTTTGGCATTCGATTAATCTAGCTATACGCCCATTTCTTCCAAGAGCGGCACCTTGGCTTCTGAGTCTCTTTCGGATTCGACATGGCTCCGATCATGCTGATTGAAACGTTGTTCATCTTCATCTTCTCTGATTTGTGCGTACATTATAGTAAGGTATCCCATTCCGGCTAACACTGCTCCTATCACACTGCATCCATTATTTAGTACAAAAATTGATGTCATTAAGGATACTAGCTAATTTTCCCTCCTAGTCATGTATGCATTTGAGAAAATATATACCTGGGAAAATAGACATCCAGTTATCGGTCTCTCTCTACGACGAAATATCAAACTAAGAGGAAATTTTAGAGTGGAGTGACTTTACCGTAGATTTTATTCACTAATTTTGTTATTATTATCCTTTTTTTTGTCTATTTTCAGGTATAGGGTATTATACTAACTTTTAGATCATATTTTGACATTTCCACCATTCAGATTTTAGTCTCTAATGTGTAGATCACTTATGCAAATTTTTAGCCAAAAAAAGGGATAGCTGGTGCCAGTGATCTCTCTCTATATATATGTTTACCTTCCATAATGAAGATTATTTGACGATAAGCTGACACCAAAAATGGTGGCAAATAGGATGCCAAATGGTTTAAACATTGGCACATAATGTGTCCCCTTCAAGTGTATGCACCAATTGTGAACACGGGTTCGAACTAGACCTGCAAAGCATGCCTACAACATATATACACAGACGAATCATTTAAGTATGTATGTATGTATGTGCTTACTACTATGTGAACAATGTAGTTAGTTTTAACATGAGTTGCTTAGTAACTTACAGTCAAGACAATGAGAAGTAGATCCAGGTTGAGCTTTATTTCCCATGCACTTAAGTCTCTTTCTATAAATAAAGAGAGTATTATACACTGGATAGTCCCAAGCAAGCTATAAAATGATACCATGTCCATTACTTCCACTTCTGGATATAATTTCATAGTTCCCATCTGATTAACCAAATAAGAATGACACAACAAGTACTTAAATATATATATAGTCAATAATCAATAGAAAACTTAATCAAGGTATAAGGGCGTTCCTTATTATCAATGACGTTTTAAAAAAATATATTAGGTAGCTAGAGATCAAATTGAATATATTACCTGGATGATGTTCCATATTGAGATAGATATTGAGGCTCCTCCCAATAAAATACCACCAAGAACCCAATGTTCTGTTGCTGGTGAGGAGAAGACCAAATAATGTCTTGCTTTCTCAAGTAAGACCAAGTATGAAGAAGATAAAATTGAAGATGAAGATGGTCTTATATATGGACCCTTGTACAGTTCAACTACAGTTGCCCCCATGAATGAGACTATAGAGCCAATTACTTTGGCTTGGAAGCTTGAGTTTCTCCAACCTGTCTTTGACCTCCTGAAAATTACAGTTACAGTAATTGGTTTGAATACTTACATAATCCGGTATTAACCTAGTCATGCTCAACTACTAGTCTACCATTAGATAGGAAAGTATTTTTACCATTAGATACACATCTAAATGAAATTCAGCATAGATTTTCTTAGTCATTAATTGATTTGTGAACATTTTTGTGTATCGTTAGTACCTGAGATGAAAGTTATGTAACTGATTAAACTAAAAGATGAAAGACTACTTGTGGAAATTAAAGATTAACCTTAGAATAATAGAGATCAAGAAGGAAAAAGTAGGGAGCATCAGGCCCATGGCACACACAAGAATTGGAGAACTATAACTTAGGCCAAGAAATGCTAGATTTTGAGATACTGTGATCCTGCAAATCCAAACACAAACAAATACGAGGGACCAAATATGAATCATCAAATAATATTGAAAAAAAGAAAGACTTGTGGTGTGTGGTGAGTGGTGACAAATGACATTGACCCAAAAATGTATATTTATGTGATGGTCATTTACAACCTTGCTCCTTCCACTTAGAGAATACTAGCCAGGGCCTCCACCATACGTGGGATATTCTAAACTTGGATGCAGTCAACTAGAGAATCCAAGGATTCATGCTATGGAGTTTTATGCAGTATCATGAGCAAAATGTGTGTTATAGAGACAGGGAAAGAGATTACAAACCCTGTGAATCCCAAGAGGAAGCATCGAACAAATAGACCGAAGGAGAAGAGTGATCGTGTAGTACCTCTACTTCTGCAAAGTTTTATATCCCAACTAAGATGTTACAAACTTAATTACAAACTAGTTAGACTGAGAGCAGATAATAGGGAGAGAGCAGAAGCTATATATACCTGCAGTGAAATATGAAAGAATAGAGAAGGAGGAAGATCGAGGAAAGAGAATGAGTGTACACAACAAACACAAAAGGACTCAAGTCATAATCTGTCATGGCGGTTTTCGCCCAGATCGTTAACGCAATCGTGCAACCCTCCATCACCACCATCACCGAAAACGGCAACACTTCCATCAGCCTAACACCCCTCATGATCATCCCCATCATCATTTCCTAAGTTCTTATATATGTGTAAGTCTTATAACTTTACATCAGCATATATAAACGTATTGAACACCTGGCAATGCAAGCTAATATATAGAGTTGTAATCACGGAGAGGCTTGTTGGTTGTTGTAGACTCGGCATATATAGAAGAAGGATGAGAGGAGTGGTAACCCTTCGTGAAGTGGTGAAGCTGCGAAGTCGCTACTCGGAATGCCGATGTCATGCTTTGCATTATTTGTATTATGCAAAAAGAAAGTGATAGGGACTAGGGAGAGACGTGGGGCGAAGTCACAAACGACACAAAGTGTTTCCTTGTGCTTAATAGTTTCCTAATAATACTTGGATAGTATTAGTCTCAGATTTGGTTGGTCTAAAACTCAGTTCAGTTCTCATAATCACTGCAAAATGACCCCTTAATTTCTCTATAATTAAAGCTTATCTTGTGTTAGGGAAATTCTAGTTTATGCTTCATCATAAACATATATTTTCGGCCCGATAGATGTATGACGTAGGTTTACACACTCTAGCCTTATCCTTGTTTTCACCCGTATCTGGAAGAATTCTGATCAAATCTGCAGGTCCACCGCTCAGATTGACCTCACCTGATCTTGGTTTTATACAGATCATAAGATACTTATTTATGACAATCTAAAGTTCATAAGCTATATTAACATATAATGAATGAATGACATCATTTGATTCAACAGCAGAAGTCAACATACTTTACAAGTGAACATAGGAAAAAATGGTCCTCAAGAATTTTGTGCTTCCCTCTTCCCAAGCCTGTTTTTCAGCTTACTATTAAGTATAATCTACATATAAATTGTAGAAGGAGATAACACATTTGAATATTGAACCCAAACAGCAGGAGCAGGATTCGCTTCCAAACCATAGCTGCTTTCCATAACTGTTCCTCTGAAGACAGCTTTGATGTTTGACCTGGAAACTCATGCTGGTTTCTTTGATCTTGATCATGCTCTCCATGTTCAACAATATCCACATTATGCCGACCACTGGAAAACACATTAGAAAATCATCAAATTAAGATGACAACCAAGTCATTGACAATGTACCTATAATTACCAATCCATTCTCAAACTGCATACAAATAGTCTTAGACCCTAGTAGTTCAAAAGGTTGATTAATGGCAAGGCATTAAAGCTGTCTTCTCATGTAATGAAGCGACAAATAGTTCAAGGCGACAACTTACATTCACTGTTGAGATGAGTACTCTCTCTTAGACTAGTCCAAACCAAACAGAGGAAATAGTATTGAGCTCACCATGCTACTCATAATGATGAATCATTGTAGTTTAGTTTTGGTATACGTGCAGTCATTCTAAGTTACACCAATGATACGGGAAATAAGGGAAGAAAAAATCTTTTCGTGCCAAATGTTTGACATGAGTTGGACTAGATTTTAATTGGTTAGGCCCA
Organism: Geum urbanum; assembly: GCA_946800695.1. Taxonomy (NCBI): domain Eukaryota; kingdom Viridiplantae; phylum Streptophyta; class Magnoliopsida; order Rosales; family Rosaceae; genus Geum; species Geum urbanum. The sequence continues at coordinate 47,964,077 of OX327012.1, read as the reverse complement.
AATTTCCAGCATAACTGTCATTTGTTATTCGAATCGATGAGATGGCCGGAACATATTAATTCCCACAATAAAGTCTACCAATCTGTTGACAATGACAAAACAAGTACAATTCAAAAAGAAGTAAGACGAAAGCAACAAGCCTACCCACTTTGTTTGGCACGAGAGACTGTACACACGGATGGTGCTATATCTGTTAGAGCTTCTACATTTCATCAATTATGTTTTGCAGTAGAGGAACTCGTTGTTTTTCTGATCCCAAACTCCTTGTCCCTGCATCATCATCCATCTTCTCCTCGTTGGCTTTTCCCCATATCACCGAGTAAAATCCAGTGACAATTACAATTGCCCCTATCAAACTGTAGCATTCCAAAAGTGCAAACCATGATGCCAAAGTAACATTTTGGGTGTTTCAATATAAAAAATATTAAATGCTTTCCAAAGAACAATTAAATTACACTCATTACAGCCAAAGAAAAGGAAAAACATAAGTTGATATGAACTATACCTTCCAAGGTAGAAAGTATCCCCCATGAAGATAACACCAATGGCAACAGCAACTACAATCCCCAAAGGCTTAAACGATGAAACGAAAACAGGCCCTGTCCTGCTAAGACACCATGTAGATACACCAACCTGGAATGCTGAGCCAAAAACTCCCTGCAATAGCATCATAAAAGTCTGGTAAGTTTCTAATGTAAGCAATACACCATGGTTAGTTCAGGACATCTACTTACCGAGTATAGAGCAGCAAACAACCTTATTTTAGGGTTCAAGCTCCAAGCAGTTAGGTCTCTTTCCACAAACCACAAGACCACAGCCGACTGAATTGCCACAAAGAAGCAATAGTAAAAGACTATGATGAGCCCCGCTGGGTATTTCTTTAGTACTGATGCCTGAGACAGAAAACATACAGTGATTAATCGTAACTCTAACTTCCATAGTTTCATGAGGGTGTTAAATTTTACAGCTTTCCTCACCTGTATGATCAGCCATGATGCGGCCACGACACAGTGAACCCCTAGGAGGATACCTCCAACGACCCAATTTGACTGTGGCAAGAAAAGTTGATTATGAGACATTAAATCAACTGAGGTTGTCATCAGAAGTGGGGGTCCCTTGTATAGAGTCACAATGAAGGCCCCTGCTATAGAAACTATAGTTCCCAAGGTTTTAGCTACGATACTGCAGCTTCTCCCATGAACATTTTCCATTCTGAAATCACCCAATCAAATAAATTTAGAACTGGGTGACACTGTAAAACTCATTCAAATATGCATTGCACACCTCTTATCTGGAAAGAGATAAAGCTCATCAGCTGATTTGTACTTGGAAACAAATGAACACTAATTTCAAACCTTCAAGAGCCTAATAGGTACTACAAGTTCTTAGTGTTACAACAGACACAAACCGAATTTTCATCCCACAAAACTAATTAAGACAACTATGAATCTGTGATGAATAATTAATACACTTAAAAATAAACAAATAAGAACAATTGTTACAATTCTAATCTCCCACTACGCTAATTTTCACTTAAAGTATGAAAAACCAAGCTAAATTAGTTAACACCAAAGACATAAGAGGAGGGCGTGACCTGAATATAACTGCAAGAACAAATGTGAAAGCTGGAATAAGGTTGAGCATAGCAGTGCCAAGAGTAGGAGAGCTGTAGTTAATCCCAGCATACCCAATAAACTGAGCAACACACCTGTAAAAGCACCAACATTGATCGATCAAACCCATCAAAGTATCACACAATTCCATTCTTTAATCTAATTTCATATGTGGGATTTCACATTACACATGAAAATGTCAACTCACCCAAGAAAACCAAGCAAGAAGAACCAACAGAGAATAGAGAAATTGATCGGAGGCCGCACAGTTGATCTGCCATTAGTACAAAAACAAATACAGGACTCAACTTTGTGACAGTAATCTTCTGGGTATTTCAGATAGAGTGAGATTCAAATTACCTGTGAAACAATAAAGAAGTTGGTAGAAGAATAAGGGCAGCAAGAGTGTTGGAGTAGCAGACAAAAATGAGGTTGTTCATGCCAGTAGACATGGCAGCTTTGCTTACTATCATTAACCCAGCTTGGGCACACTCGGCCAACACCATCCCAACTATTGGTAGAGCTGCAATCTTCGCCATAGTCTCTCTCTCTTCTTTCTTCTCTAAATATCACCACTGATACAGAGCTTCGGTATTTGTCACAAGATGTGGGCTTGGTTCGTAGTGACTTGAGTTTCAGTGTTATTCGTCCCCTATGATTTTAAAGTTTAACAATCAAAAAGTCACCATTCGTCAAATAATGTGATCGATGAAGAGTTGAAGACAAACTGTCAAGCAGATGGGTCAGTTGGCGTAAAGTATGTATTGAACTATTAATCAATTACTTGGGCTCTTTGACAAAAGTTGCGTGTACGCCCAATCCATCTACTTAGCTAGTGTGTCTAGTGATGATGGTCGGCCTGTGTGCATGTGATTGATCAGGATGTGCAACTGCGTATCATTTTCTGAACCATATTGTGCTCGTATTGGACTTTCAGGTAGGGCTTGTTTGAGATTATTTTTAGAAGAGGGTCATTTTATTAAGATATATTTTTTTTATCATTTTCAGGTATATGACATTAGACAAACTTTTCGATTATATTTTAACATATCCACCGTCTAAATATTAGGTCAATATGAGTAGATCATTCCTGTAAATTTTCAGTCAAAATGGTGATCGTTAAAGTATTCAAAACTGCAATTGAAGTTTATAAGTATGAACGGTTCAGATTGCAGTTTTGAATACCTTAACGATCACCATTTTGGCTAAAAATTTACATGCTTGATCTACACATTGGGACCTAAGATCTGAACGGTAGAGATGGTAAAATATAATCAAAAAGTTGGTGTAATGCCCTATACCTAAAAATGACCAAAAATAAGTATACGTTAGTGGAAATGTGCTGATTTTTAGAATTTTTAAAAGTAAATTTATAATATATATATATAAATAGGAAAAAAAATCAAAAAATAAAAGTAATAATTGGTTGAGTTTTAAAATCACTTGGAAGTAATTTCAGAACCAGATTATATTATAGGTGCTTCTTGGTTAAAAGTATTTTGAAAAATTTTCAGAAACGCTTCTATAGTTGCAAGAAGCAGTCTCAAACAGGTAGTCCTATAAAAAAGGAGTTTTTGCTAATATATATGCCTACGTCTCATTTTGGAGATTGCGAGATAATTCAAATTTTCTTTGTAATGTACGGAACACAAATTTGTAAATATGTACTTCGTTTTTATTTCTCTTTTCTCAGATTTTTGTATCATTCAAAAAAAAAATTAGGCCCCAATGACTCATATTTCGTCGAAAATACAGGCATTTAAAAAAAAAGAGCCACGTTAATGATTTAGCAAATATATTATATCGCCATTAATTCTGTCAGCGGCCTTTGTCATTGAACCATTATCTATTCATGTATTTTTAGCATGGACTCTTGAATCTCTTCGCCTCATGTTCAAACACTGGACATGAAGATTCAACATCTTTAACGATCTTGAGGGGACCGGAGACCTGATGCACCCACTAAACATCTTGTTGTGTACGTGTTATCTATCTTGTATTTATTTTCATATTCATCTAAACCTTAAATAGCTAAAATGGGACATATTCCTTTTCTTATAAAAAAAAAAATGGGACAAATTTCATGCACACTTGAGTGCTACTACACTATATCCCATTACGATCTAATATGTTATTTTTTTTTAAAGATAACAACTCCATGAAATCAAGGCAAATGTCCTTGAAAATTATATTTGAGAAATAAACTACAATTGAAAGTGAAATAATGAGATAATTAACAATAATAAAATAACTAGAAGCAAACAAACTAGACTTAACACGAATTTCATGATACGCTGAACCGTTGAAATTTGAATACCGGTCACTTACCCAAAGGCAATCGGTAGTATGATCACTCACGTATATTCCATGGATATAAATTCATTGAATAACGACTAATCTTCTACCATAGAGACCAAGATAAAAATTCTTGGATCCCATAGGCTGAATGTAGCACAAAGACGAAGGCCTAAACACCCTTCCAGCCCTAACGACTCAGCTAGGACCTAAGTCCAAAATGACTTGGGCCTAACTTGAACCACACGGCCTAAGGTTTGACCCACATGAGAAAAAGACGTAACACCAGGGAGATGAAGCGTCACTAGCAACGTGGTCCCGTTTGCCCTCGACTCTGAAGGTCCTATAGGGGGTGTGAATAGACCCTTAACGACTTTTTCTCGAAAGTATGGTGATTAATAATCAGAAATAGTTATGTGAAACTATTCTGACAATTTAGATGAACCAAGTAAACATACGATGCTATAAGTACATAGGACAAATAACACATGTATATTTTTTTCTCGCAGAAACCTTGCAATCAGGGATAAAAACTGCGTGGCCCTTTCTCTTGAAGGCCAAAACTTTCCAATATGTAACAACACTTTTACAAGACTATAGTTCCGATAATAGCAAGGAAACGGTGCTATCCTATCTAGACTCGCGCACTAGACTAAGAGCTATACTCCATCTTGCATGTAAGAGTTTTACAAATGAAAGTTTACAAAAGTTTAACAAATGAGCTTAGCTATCACACAACTAACTCCTTTGGAAACTCTTCGGGTTGCTTGCATCTACCATAAAGAACTCATGGAATGCAAGATATATGTAGATGAGATGAAAATGTTTTCATGTAGACTTTAAAACATAAAGCACAACACAAAACAATAAGCACAAGCTTAGACTCTGTTTTGAACAAAGAGTGTGACTACCATCTAAAACAACCAAGTTTTAAACATGAGGCTGCTATGTGTATATATAGCCACGGGAAGGAGGGAAAATGTTTTGCTCAAAGTAATCCTAGCCATGTATTTGAGACTTGATCACCACACAAATCTCTTTAATGTTAAAGAAAAGATCTAGCCAAGTGAACTTAGCTCATAGCCAAGTACACAATCTGTACTGAAATTTACAGTCATGCATTGAGCTGTAGACAGCTAAGACATTTTACCCCAAAATATCTTTCTTATCTTAAGGTAAAGTGAAAGTGTGTTTTGTATAAAACATAAGTTTCATTTTAACAAGCACCATATGATCAAAAATATGTTCCAAAAAAGGTTTTTATATTTATAAAAAGCTGTTTTAATAAACTTGAACATAAAGATTTGTGAAGGCAGGGGCTTTCGGGATAGGAACCTATGTAGGTATGCTCTGTGAAAAACAGTGAATGTATATGCATGTTTTTACCTTGAGCCCATGAGTTCTTTACGGTGTATCTTTGATCTCTTTGCTTGTTTCTTCACTTGTTTCGAGTTCTCTAAATCATGTTTTGTAACTGATAGGTGCATATTTATGCAACGTTTCTATATTTAATATTACCTTATATTTAGTGTTTTTGTTATGTTTTTGATTTATTTATTAATGTTTATTTGTTTTGTAAGTTTTTGGAGAAAATAAAGAAAAATAGAATTAATTAGACTTTCCTATTGCAAGATGGACTTGGTTGGTGGGTTAATCAAAGAAGAAGTCCATTTTCTTTGTGGAAAAGGGGCGGCACTTATACACATATTGAGAAGAAAACTAACCTAGCTTGCAAAGTAGAAGTGGAGCATACGTGAGGAGATGGGCTGCATGCATATATATAGCCTAGCTTGCTAAACAAAAGGGGGCGGCTCCTTATATGAAAAGAAGAGATCAATTAAAAGAGGAAGTCTCATAGCAAAACGGAAGAAGAAAAAAAGAGGAGCAGGGAGGCTCACGGCAAGGAAGAGGGGAGAGAGGAGGAGAGAAATTTTAGAGGAAGAAAAGACTCCATTATCATCACCTTATGGTTGTAATTTATTTCTCTCCTTTATATTTTTCTTTAGCTTCCATGGTTAGCATGAGGAGCTAAACTTTATTTGTTAGGGGCTGATCAAAGCCCTAGACATGTTTTGATCTTGAACCCCAGTGATTTACATAACTTCTTTATGAGAATTTATTCACTATTTTATCACCGTATGATTTCTTGCATATGTGTCTTTGGTTTGAAACTTAGATGTGTATGTTAGGATCTATTATCTTGAATGTGTAGGTGACGATCAATCAGTGCATATTCTGTAGAGATGAACAGCTTAATACGTTGTGTGAATTAGTTCCAAGGTGATGTAAGGGCACTCATCCATAGTAGCTCTAGAAGTCTTGTTGTTGTCTCAAACATCCTACAGATCGTAATGACTTAGTTTAAGTTGATTTTGGACTGATCGAAGAAGTACCATATCTCTTAAATTAAGATCAAGTTAAGCTAGGGTACATCAACCGGTTTAGCATGTCAAGCACGATGGTGTAAGGTGTATGCGACTTAATCACAGCGTATGCATGAGAAACATTCATTTGAGGTTATGTGAATTGATTGGGGTAGATTGAAATTGTCTAGGGTGGAGAGAAGTGTCTAATGATCTCTTTATTTTTATTAAATCGTTGTTTTACTGTACTGTTTTCAGTTCGTAGTCTAGTTTATATAATTTATTTTGACATTCAAAACAACTCTGATTCCATTGAATTTTTGTGTGGTGGTCCGCCACTCTGTCTAGTTTGTCCTGTATAAATTTCGTGATTTTTGGTTTAGTCTAGGTATTTTAATTAATTACGTTTTTTTTCCAGTGGTCGAGTCTGTCAGATTTCTGACTTTCGCGTCTTAGTTTGTGTTTAGAGTATAGAGTCTACTTTTCCCTGTGGATCGATCCCTATCTGCACTATATTGCATTATTCTTGAGTATATACTGAATAGGGTATTATTTTTGGTTGATGTGCGACCACCGACCAGTAACCATATAAGATATGTCAATAATTATATACCTTCAGACTCAACGCGGGCCATTGAAACTCCTACCACCGCAACTGTTGCATCGACACTCAGGACTGTGTCGACAGTGTTGCTAGGCTTGTAATCATCTTCACCAACAAACAGGACCTTGTTGACGAAGCCTACCTACCTCCATCCATCCATCTCTCCCTCTCTACGTACTCTGACTTCAGTCGCGCTGGGCTCGGGCGCCTTCGCCACTTGGAAGTCGTCCACCTCACTCGCCCAATGGCACGCAGATCCTTGCATGGACCATAAAGATGCTCGACTCGCACAACGAAACCAATCCCGTACCGTTTCGCATCCCATCTTCGTACGGAAGAGAATTGGGGCAAGGATTGAGCAGCACCCACGGGTAAGCTCCTTATCACTGCCTCCGAATGAGAGAACGGATAATGTGTATTTAGTTTAGCCTATTCTTCATTTTAGTCTATTCTTCCGGGAAAAATAGATCTCACTTTAGTCAAATTACCTAACTCGATCAAGGCTCTTAAAATTAAAGACTTATCACAATTTTTATTTTCTCTCAAAGCTTGATTAGCTAGATTCTCTCCCTCCAAAACTGTTCCATTTGTCTAGCTTGCAATAACCAACTATTCTCTACTCAAAAAGAGTTAAAAAAAAACTGAAGTTGTATATATCACGTAGCTATCTTAGAGATTCATGTAATGGGATAGAAAAATTGATCTGGGCTTCCATTTATTCTCTTACTAATTAGTTAGTAACTTAGTTACCAATTTGCAGAAATTAGGTTCTAGTACTTTGATGCATGCAGCCGTTATTGAAATTGGCTTGACACCGAAAGTCCTTGACAATGCGCCCTTTGTTTACCCAGAAAATGGAAAGGAAAATAGCCGGACAAGATAATACAGTAAAACTTCTATACAGTCATATTATTGAAACTGTCATAATTTATTTTTATAAAGAGGTTATTCTTAAATAGAGGTTCAGTAAAAAATCAAGCACAAAAATTAAATAAAAAATATTAAGTAACTTGTCTATTTGTGTATTTTGTGATAATAACTATTCCAACTATAAAACATAAACACGAATTAGTACATATTTTTTAACTCTAAGACGTGATATCCATGATAAAGCATAACTCATCGTATCAAAAATAGTATGGATGGTATTTTAATTCTTCGTAAATCACATTAGGTTTTTGTAATACTAACAATTATTACTTTATGGAGGTCACTTTTATACATGAGACCGAAAAAGTTTATAACATATTACAATGTAGAGGTTATTCTTATTTATAACTGATCTCAAATTGTGACCGAGATTTTTTATCACTATAAAGAGATTATTCTTATATAGAGTATTCTTAAACCGAAATTCTACTGTATGATACGTGAACAATGGGGTAGATGCTCATTTTTGACCGAGCGTGATAAAGATATACGTACCACATTCGGCTATCGTTTCCACAAACTTCTGTACATGTATATGATCAAGGTAAGGACACCGACTCGCTGATGAGGTGAAATATATATAACTGAACTTTAAGCACAATTGTAAAGGCAAATCTCGGCCCATGAAACCGGGTTGGGCTAGGTATCTCTATAATTTTCGGGTCGAGCTGGCCCTAATTATTTTCTACATAAAAAACAAGTCAAACTCACTAGTCGCAAAAAAAAGTTAAAAATTTGACTAATTTATAGCATTTTCTCATACTAATAGATACCCTGTACTAAAATTAAATATCATTTTTGGTTAAATCCAATGTCAAATATAGCAAAAATGACGAGAGAAAATAACTAATAGTTAAACTTTTCCCTCCAATATTTTCCTCTCTTCATAGTACTTTATGTCTTGCCGGAAAAGACATTGCCGGCGACTTACATTTATGTCGCCGGTAATGTAAAAAAAAAAAAAGACATTACCGGCGACAAAAATTAAGTCGCCGGTAATGTCTTTTTTTTTTTTTTTTATATTACCATCGAGACATTGCCGGCGACGGACATTACCGGCGACAAAAATCGCCGGTAATGTAAAAAAAAAAAGACATTACCGGCGATTTTTCCGGCAAAAATCGCCGGTAATGTGCAAAAACATTGCCGGCGACTTACAAGTCGCCGGCAATGAGTCAATTTCCAGTAGTGTTTCTTTATATAAAACTAAATTTATTCATTAAGACGAAGTTGCAAAATGAGAATCTAAGAACAGATCCAACAATCCAACTAAAAATTTATTCATAGGGACAATTACATATAAGGTCATATACATAAGATGTATAGTACATAAGATCACTCAACAATTTTATCCCAAATCAGGTCACCCCCTATTAAATAAAAAATAAAAATATCCTTGATATTCGTAATATTTACGTTTATGCCATCACATATATAACAAGCCAACTACCATTCTCTTTCATTTTCAGTTTATTCTCTCCTCTTTCAAAAATCAAATACCTAGTAGAGATCTCACTCCTCACTCAATCACCGCCGCTCCTCTCTCTGTCGTGTCCTCTCCTCCACCCTCACTCTACTTGGCCGTACCTCCCGTCGCACTTCACTCAGTCCCAATTCATTCCTCGACGTTGCGCTTCTCCGCCGCGAACCCTCTCAATGCCACCGCAACCGCTCATTTTCTCTTCGCGAAGGTCTCTCTCTCTCTCTCTCTCTCTCTCTCTCTCTCTATTTTCGTTGTTATGGATTATCGGGACCTCTACAATTCCTAAATTTTTTGGAAGTGAGTTTCCTGAAATGAAAAATCGTAAGTGAGTTTCTAATAGAATCGGTGCAATTACTCGGTGTTCAGCTGCTGATTTGAGGGTTTTCATATTGTATGATTGTTGATGTAGAGTTTTGGTGTGAGAAACTTGATTATGTTTCGATTGGTGTGTTTGGTTCATCTGCAGTAGTATTTTTGTATGAAGAAAGTAGTATATTAGATGTGTTGATGTTAATAGTGTGTTTAGTTCATCTGTAGTAGTATTTTTGTATGAAGGAAGTAGTATATTAGATGTGTTGATGTTAATAGTGTGGTTGGTTCATCTGCAGTAGTGTTTTTGTATGAAGGAAGTAGTATATTAGATGTGTTGATGTTAATAGTGTGGTTGGTTCATCTGCAGTAGTGTTTTTGTATGAAGGAAGTAGTATATTAGATGTACTGATGTTAATAGTGTGTTTAGTTCATTTGCAGTAGTGTTTTTGCATGAAGGAAGTAGTATATTAGATGTGTTGATGTTACTAATGTGTTTGGTTGAGATGCAATAGTGTTTTTGAAGGAAGTCCTATATTAGATGTGTTGATGTTAATAGTGTGTTTGGTTCATCTTCATTAGTGTTTTTGTATGAAGGAAGTAGTATATTACATGTGTTGATGTTAATAGCGTGTTAAGTTCATCTGCACCAGTGTTTTTGTATGAAAAAAGTAGTATATTAAATGTATTGATGTTAATAGTGTGTTTGGTTCATCCATAGTAGTGTTTTTGTATGAAGTAGTATATTAGATGTGTTCACTACCAGAAAAAAAACACTTAGACGACGAAGCGGTTTCATCGCCTAAATACCTAGACGCCGAAATCTTCGTCGTCTAAGATTTGTGGTCTAAGTACCGTAGCTTAAGTACTTAGACGATAAAATAATTATATTTTGTCGTCTAAGAGTTAGTAAGACGATGAAATTTTTTTCGTCGCCTGAGGTCTTAAATGACGAAACATTTCGTTGTTTATTTGACTTAGACAGCGAAACGTTTCATCGTCTATGTTAGAATTTTGGACGACGAAATGTTTCATAGTCTAAGTGGCAACTTTTAACGATGAACTTTCCGTCGTCTACGTGTATGTTTTAAATGAGGAAATGGTTCGTCGTTTCAATATATTTCTTAGACGGCGAATTTCTCAAGTTCATCATCTAAGTATGCTGACCTAGACGACGACAGTTTTCATTTCGTCGTCTTATGTTGTTTTTATATTATTATTTTTTCTGAAATTAATAAATCGAATATATTTAATATTAAATTAATAAATTTATTTGAAAATTAACTAATAATAATCGAATATATTAGATATTAAATTTTGTACATAATTAATCAAATCAAAATATAAAACTACATAATATATACATACTAAACCTAATCTCCGGCTAATCTCGTCGATTCCCCCCATACTTGGACTGTCGTCCTCATCGTGTCCAGGAGGATCCCGAGGAATGCAAAACAGCTGACAAATAAAATTGGGATCTATGCCTAGCTTAGCCGATATGAAGTGGATTAATTGGTCCATCCAAGTTGTCACTGCTTGATCCTCTTCCTGGACCGCTCGAGCGTTCTCCTAGGCCGCTTGTATTTGCTCCTAATTAGCCGCCGCATTCGAACGTCGACTCCCCAATTGTGATGACTTGCTCAAATCTCGCTCGACTCCCCGTCCAAGACCACAAAATCTCCTTCCCACTTCGATGACCGAAGACTTCATATGCAATTTCTATCAGAGTCTCCTACAAAAGAGGAGGCATATCTTCAAGCGTCTTTTTTGGCAACTACGACTGCATCTTCGCCAGTTTCTCGTCGGCCATTTGTTTCAACCTCTCCTGAAATTAACATGAACAATATATGAATGTTAAAAAAAAAAATTACATAGTTTCCCCTAAAAATGGAAGAAACCAAAAACCTACACAAAACCAACACACTTCGAATAACCTCAAAACTGAATCTCATCCGCATTTCTCAAGTTCACTTACCTATGTATCATGCATATAATCACAAAGAGGACCTCTTACATAGTTTATCTCTTTATGCACAAGTGAAAAAGCATTCTTGATTATAAGTCACTGGTTGACAACCTTAGGGATTATTAGTCAATTAAACTACCTTGATTAAAGCACTTCCAAAAACTCATATCTTTGTTATCAGGTTAGAATATACATGTTACTAACACAACTAAGTATTACGAAGCATTTAAGCACTTGTTGTAAATCACAAAGCCACAGTCTTATGCTCATGATCATGTTTTATTTAGCCAACTAAACCAAATTTCAAGATAATTGAACAAAATTTAATGTTCTACTTAATCATGATCCAAATTCTGGATAACCAACAATAAATTCAATTCAATTAATTTGGAAAAAAATTGTTACTTATGGTGTGTTGAGTCCCAAGATGTTCCTCTTGTCCGGGCTTATTGTAAGCAAAAATGCCGCTTGATATCAGCAGGTATTTCAAACCCTTTACCAACGCCAGGTTGAGAATCTTGCAGGAGCCCGATACGTGGTACAGCTGCTTCTTATCAAGATTAGATTTGTTCTTCTCTGATCTTAACTGTTCCACAACACTACAATGTAATTTATTATGCAGTTAATCATTATTCAATAATTTTTTTATATGTTATTTTTCAGTGATCTTCTTTTATAGAACTTGATAGTATCGTTCTTTAAAGTTTTTTGCGTGTATACCAAATAGAGTGTAATGATGAAATTGCAAGCTGCTCATATATTGGGTAAAAAAAGACGTTCAAGAATGTGGAGGAATATGAACTACGAACCTTAAATTTATCGGACTCAAAGTGCGCTTTCAACCATTCACACTCGTCTTCCCTTCCTTTTTTGAACTTCTTTGGTGTCTTTCCTGGGTTTTCCTTGTACATCTTGTGCAATGCGTACTTCCAATTCTTGTAGATATCGTGAGTGATCTTATTTATGTAGTCCACCATCTCCAGACTATAATCATACTTAAAATGTGCCTAACAAAAAATTAAATTAAAAAAATTAAGAACAATAAACCCTATAATTTGTAATCAAATACGACAAAAAATAAATTAAATACTCTATTACCGTGAGTCCGCGGAACACGTTGAACCTAACTTCCCTGGGGGAGCTCTTCCCAAGAAGGGGCTATCATACGTACATGAACCCGTACAATATCCCCGATCTGATGAGTAGTCAAACTAATTAGCTTCCTTATTTCAGGGAATCGGTGAATGCATTTAACGATACATTGATCTTTTGCCCTCTCATTGTCTTTTTTAGGTTCTTGGCTTTGCTTCCATTACAAATTCTCCGAGTGCGTTTGGGGGGTGGAAGTGAGGGATCCCTCATGTTTCTATTTTTTCATCTCTCACTAACGCAAATAGAATCTTCATAGGAATATTGAGGCAGTTGTGACGACGTAGAGACGTCCTGAGCTGAAATCTCTTCGTCGACCGTTTAGTCTATCCCAACTTCATTGGGAGCATTCGGAATCCTCCCTGCATGCCCGCTACCCGTTCCAAACTCATATGACAGTTAAGTTTTTTTTTAAGCCCAATCTATTTGTCCTGATAGAGATTGATAATACGCATCATTCTCTTCTGTTGTGCGGCTCTTTGACATCTTAATGATCTACAATAAAAACCAAATATAAACCATTATGTCCAAAACTTATATCTACCAAACTCTCCATAACTTACATCAACCAATTCAAAACGGTCCAAAATGGCAAAACCATTCCGAATTAACCATAGTACAACATTAACACATATTGTCAAACAACACTTCAACACACATACTTCAAGACATATACATCATCACTACCCCAGTCCATCACCACCATTATCCACCATTATCCTAACTAAGATCATCACCACAACCCTAATCAACACAACCCTAAACATCATCACAACAGCCCTAATCAACAATAATCAACATAACATTACCCTAATCAACAATAATCAACAGTCTAGTACCCTAATCCATTACCAAGCCAATAGCTATAGAGAAGGCCAATAGCGAATGGCTCCCTATCAAAATTGATCAAAGAAGAAGAACAAAGTAAGAATCTAGAAATGAGAGAAAGAGACAGAGATAGAGAGTAACCAGAACGAAAGCCGTGATGATTTGACTAGGCGGGGACGGCAGTGAGGTGACAAGGAGAATTCCTACAGCGGCAGTGATGAGGTGAAGAGGTTGGGGAGGCGTCGGCGTCGGCGTCGGTGTGACCGGAGGAGGTGTCGACGTCGCTATTTTCCAGAAATCAGAGGGGATCTATTTTTAGGAATTTTGAGAATTTTGCAAATTTGGGAAAAATGATCAAACTGCCCAGAGTTATGGAATCAACTTAGGCCACGAACCAAGCCATTTTGTCGTCTAAGTGGTTTAAAAAACTACTTAGACGACGAAACAGATTGGTTCATCGGCTAAGTTATTTTTAAAATTTTCTTAAAATATTTGGTGGGTACATTTGAACAGCCAAATAATTAAATTTAGACGACGAAACATATTTATTTCGTCATCTAAGATTCCACGTAGGCGACAAATCTATAGTGTTTTGTTGCCTAAGTATATATTTTCTTTATTTTGGGAGAAAAATCATAATTTAAATATTGAGAATATAAATAAAGAATTATAAGAAATCAATTGTTAGATGTAACTGTGGTATTAATATGACATTGAAGAAAAAAAATTGAAGCCATTTTTAATTTGGAATGTGTTCATATTCGATCGATGTAGTTTTGCGAATATCGACTACAGTTTAAAAAATGGAAAGGATTGTAAATTTTTAATCGTAAAATCATTTCCGACATTACGAGCAATATTTTCACTTATGTTGATATTTTATATACCAATTAGATATAAATTATTGGAGATTTTACATAATAAGTAGATAAACAAAATTTGTTAAGGGTTTGATCAGTGTAGTCAAGCATATCGTCATTTCGGGCAAAGTAGTACTAAGACGACAAAAGTCAACAACTTACGTCATCTTAGTACTCTTTAGTCGACGAAACACATTTATTCGCCGTCTAATATTTTCAGAGTTTAGGGAAAAGGGATTAGAGTTTAGGGTGTAGTGCACTTAGACGACGGAATATTCAATGTTTTGTCGTATAAAGTTTACTTAGGCAATTTCATTTCGTTGTCTAAGCAGAATTTTTTAACTTGTGATCCTCCTTTCTTTATTTCAATATCATTCCTATAAGACTAAGACATATTAAAAATACTCTAAATTTGTACGCGTACAAATTCCAATATCTTTGATCAATCAAAATCGTATGCTTAGTTACAAATTAATAAATTAAGTTCGATCTTGATCTAATTCTCTCTATCAATTAATTAGTTATAATTAGTATTACATATACATATCAATCACTTTCATCATCATAATCTTCATTAACGTTTTCCTCCTCACTCTGAATAGGTTTTTGATCGTCATAATCATATTCTCTATCATCATCATCATCATCATCATCATCATCATCATTATCATCATCATCATATACGACGAAATTTTCATCCTCCAGCTCCTCTTCAAAGGCATAAATATTTTTTTGGTCCTCTATCTCCTTTTCAGTAAGATCTGTATCAGCATCAGGTTTCGGTAAGATTTCGTTAAATTGAATCAGTTGCCTTGTGTCGAGGATGACAAAAGTACTGGGCTCTTTATATGCATCGACATTATTCCCTAGATGTTGCCATCCCTTCAAATGTTATGACACTCCATATTCCTCAGTGAGACATATTGCAGACTATTTTTTAACCTTCACCTAATATTGGATCATCCAGATAGAACACATGTCTGGCTAAGGTGGCAAGAGGGAATGAATCATCTTCATACCAACTTGAGTTTTTATCGACTGATATAAGGGCTAGATGTTCCTTCGTATGCTTAAACCATTTACACTTGAATGGAAAAACTTCTATATCATTTCCATATAGCAGTTGAACAACATTAAGAAGAACCTTGCAATATACAGCATCACCTTATCTTACTGGATCCCATTGTTTTGTGTTCTTCTTCCTTCATCTCGGTAGACTGAATAAAACTTTACACTGTTATCAAAATATACGGGGTAAATATAGTGTTCGATTGACTTATGGGCTCAATTGTGTTTTTTTCATGACCACCACCCCATGTGGTCATCCGAATTGTGTAGATCATTCATCTGCAAAATTGAGAACAAGGTATTTGAATGTCTATTTAATTAATAAATTCCTACAAAAAATTTGACATAGATTCTCCTAAAACTAAATAAAAACCATAAACCTGCATGCAAGCACAAATTAAGGAAAAACACTACGAAAACACAAACATCAAAAAATTAACATTCGAATTTTTCAATATCAAATAAAGTAAGCACAAAACCAATTGATCGGTGGTCGCACACCAACCAAAAATAATACCCTACTCAGTAGATATTTGAGATTAATGCAATATAGTATAGATAGGGATCGATCCACAGGGAAAAGTAGACTCTATACTCTAAACACAAACTAAGACGCGAAAGTCAGAAATCTGACAGACTCGACCACTGGACGAAAACATAATTAACTAAAATACCTAGAATAAACCAAAAATCTCGAAATTTATACAGGACACTGTAGATACAGTGGAGGACTACCACACAAATTTTCAATATAATCGGAGTTGTTTTTGTTGCCTAATAAAATCCTTCAAAACAAATTAAGAAACTGAAACAGTAGCGAAATTCAAAGATTTAATCAAAGTAAGAGATCGTTAGACACTTCTCTCCACCCTAGACATTTCCAATCTGCCCCAATCAATTCACATAACCTCAAATGAATGTTTCCCATGTATGCGCTATGATTAAGTCACATACACCTTACACCCTCGTGCTTGACATGCTAAGCCGGTTGATGTACCCTAGCTTAACTTGATCTTAACTTAAGAGATATGGTACTTCTTCGATCGGTCCAAAATCAACATAAACTAAGTCATTACGATCTGTAGGATGTCTGAGATAACAACAAGATTTCTAGAGCTACTATAGATGAGTGCCCTTGCATCACCTTGGAACTAATTCACACAACGTATTAAGCTGCTCATCTCTACAGAATATGCACTGATTGATCGTCACCTACACATTCAAGACAATAGATCCTAACATACACATCTAAGTTTCGAACCAAAGACACATATGCAAGAAATCATTCGGTGATAAAATAGTGAATAAATTCTCATCAAAAAGTTATGTAAATCACTGGGGTTCAAGATCAAAACATGTCTAGGGCTTCGATCAACCCCTAACAAATAAAGTTTAGCTCCTCATGCTAACCATGGAGGCTAAAGAAAAATATAAAGAGAAATAAATTACAGCCATAAGGTGATGATGATGGAGTCTTTTCTTCATCTGAAATTTCTCTCTTCCTCTCTTCCTCAAAACTGCCGCACTCCTCTCTTCTTCTTTTCTTTCTTTTCCTTTTTTTTCCTTCTCCTCTTTCTCTCCTCCTTGCCGTGAGCCTCTCCCTTTTAATTGATCTCTACTTCTCCTTTTAATTGATTGATCTCCAACTCTTCAAAAACTCCTAGTCCTTGTAAAATTGTTCTTTTTTTATTTAATCCACCAAAGCTGATTTGGTTTGGATAAATAACATTAATTGGGCTGAAACCAATTAACTTAGGGCTTTGGCAAACCATTCCTTGTTTGGATATGATCCATTAATTCCTTGCTAATCCATTGCTTCTCCTTGTTGACCTAGGAAAGTCCATTTAATCATCTTTTTCTCATTATTCTCCATAAACCTATAAAACAAATAAACAATATTAAAATGCTGAAAACATAACAAAAGATACTAAATATAAGGTAATATTAGACATAGAAACGTTGCATAAATATGCACCTATCACCAATAGACTGAGGTTTAAACATACCAATTGGAGGAAATAATTAGGGAACCTCTTCTTAACTTATCTTTCAACCCAAAAAAAACTTTTGCCCGGTTCGGATGCTTGAATTGTTTCCCTGTAAGCTTTCATGAAGTGGTTGACATCGTCATAGTCTCGCAACACTACCCTATGAACTTCATTAAGTTTGTCAAAGTTAGTTTTTCTCTTAATATTCCTCTAAACGGTCGCACAACATCTGTGACGACTGAAAGATTGTAGCTAACATGTGTATTGAAGGCGGTCTGGACTGGATTTTTGAGGTACATGTTGTAGTATGTTACACACACTCATACATTAGGTATGTTTCGGCTATAGAGCCATCTGGGGGACTATTATTTTTTATGAATCATTTGTACTGTCCGAGTTGTCTACAACATAATGAGGTAAAATTTATTTCACATCACACGTAAAAAAACAGATATATAAATGATGAAAACCGTGTTTAACAAATTTAGTTTCATGTAAAAATTATACATTTCCTGAGGATACATCCAAGTGTTGTGAACCGGACCAGAAAGCAACACTTATTCAAGAAGGTGAACCATGAGGTGAATCATGATGTCAAAGAAAGCAGGGAGAAAATCCTCTCTAATTTGCAAATGATATGGACAATTTCTTGTTGTAGTTTGAGAACATCTAACTTCTTAAACTCTCTAGCGCATAACCTCTGCCACCATCTTCACAATGCAACTATTGGTTCATGGACGTTGTTAGGCAAATAAGGTTGAATTACTACTGGAATCAGACGTTGCAACATAACGTGACAATCATGAATCTTTAGACCATAGAACTTATGATCCCCAACATTAACACATTGATATATATTTGCTGCATAATTAGATGGATACCGAACATTTTTAAATCAGTCGAATACAGTATCCCTCTGTGCAGGCTTCGTTTTGTAAGGTGCATAAGAAATCTTGTTGTACACACCATTTCCATCACTCTTTAACCATATGGTATAGCACAAATTGTAAATTTCAAGATCTTTTTGGGTTTTGGAAATATCCCTAGTCTTGAGCTTAATACTGAGAATTATTCTCACCACGCTGTCACACATTCTTTTTTATGTGCATGACATCTAGGTTATTCCTGAGTTTCAACTTCGACCATTAAGGTAGTTCCAAGAAAATACTCGTGTGGTGTCAATATTTAAGCTCATCTGGAGGGTTTGGATTAAGATTCTTCACATTATCGTCATTGCTCAACACACAGAAAGCGAAGCCGACAAACCTCTCAAAAATCTCTTTGCCATACCACTGCCTGGGTTGCGGATTTTCCTCTATTGTCCCATTGAAATCATCCTTATTGTTTCGACACAGGTGATCATGAGAAAGCCATCTATGTTGACCCATGTAACACACATTCCCTGTGTGCCAACTAGCATTGTCGTCGTCCAAGCAGACAGGACAAGCTTTGTACCCTTTGGTTGTGCAAGATGTCAACATCCCATACGTAGGAAAATCGCTGATTGTCCACATTAAGCTACTCTCATCATGAACATTGTGTTAGTGAACTTGTCATAATTTAAGACTTCATTTTCCCACAACAGTTTCAGCTCTTCAATCAATGGTCTGACATATACATCTAAACACTTTGTAGGAGATTTTTGACCTATGATTAGATGAGTAAGAAAATTAAATTCCTTGTTCATACATATCTACGGAGACAGGTTATACAATATGAGAATACCTGGTCAAGTGCTGACGACAGCACTATTATTACCCCAAAGATTAAATTCATCTGTAGAAAGTCTAAGTCTAACATTTCGAACCTTTGTTGCAAAGTCGTGAAATTCCCTGTCGAAATGTTTAAAAGCCTCCCCATCAGCTGTATCTCTGAGCACATAGTCATTTAGTCTTTATCGTTCCGCGTACCATCTTATCGCTTGTACTGTGTTTAGAGACATGTACAAACGCTATAATCTGGGAATCAACGAAAAATAGTGAATCACCTTTTTCTTCGAACTCCTTTTATTAGACTTAAACCACCTGAACTTGTTACATACAGGACAGTAGTCCAAATTTTCATTCTCCTTGTAAAACAACAGACACTCGTTTCTGCACGCATGAATTTGCTTATACTTTAGATCGAGGGACTTCAATATCTTTTTTACCTTGTAATGGGAGTCAGGAAGGTTGTGACCCTTAGGCAGTAAATCACATATATGTTGTTGGATATCATTAAAACCTTCATCCAAGATTTTATTCTTTACTTTGTACGACATTTGAGTCATTATGGAGTGTAATACATTCAATTCACATCTATTGTACACCAAAGTCTAGCTTTAAAGTAGCATGTTGTTGTACTTATCCATCTCAGTAGTATCAATGTCTAGAAAGGTTGCAGAGACTATGTCATAATTATGATTCTCATAACCTCCATCTTCGTGTTGGTGTGTAACATGACTGAATGCCGGAAAAACATCATGCACTGTATCCATAACGGGGTTTCAAAAAGCGGCGCCAGTACTGCTGGATGATGCACCCTGGTAACTGCACCCTGAGATAAAGTTTGGCGTTAAGTTGTAGTCTACTTCTTCATCGTACTCACTCCATGTAGTACTACTCCACATCATACCGTGCTCGTACAAATATTGAGACATAACATTAACCTCCACATATTGAGTGTTAACACATTTTCTGGACGGACATCTATAACTCTTCTTTCTTTGACCGTGTTACATCGCAAACATCACAAAGTCATGAATTCCATCAATATACCTCACATCACTTCTATTTGACAACTGTATCCAACTCTTGTCCATATTTATGTGTAAGTTAAACGAAACTTAAAAATTATCGAATAAACCATAATTAGTTAACAAAAAAAATTAATTTTTACAATATATATTCATCTATCCAATTACGGAAAAAATCTTCTTAATTATCATTCATAACTTACATTAATTATACTCATCTACTACTATATATATAATTAAATCACACAACACAATAATATAAATATGCATTCACATATTTAAATCCATAAATTAACAAATAATTTATCTCTAACATTATCTAATCATGAGATTAATCAACACATGCATTTCAAGCAAGGTTAAACAATATAAATATTGACAAACGGAAGAACGCCCACACGCGTAAAAAAAGTTTGTCGCGAGAGGTTTTTGTGCGTGTTTGACCAACGGCTTGCCGCCAACCTCTCGGCATGTCGTTGTGGTGCAAGTGTTGCCAAATGGGTGTTGTCCCGACACTGGTCTGTGTTTGGGTGTCATCAACTGGTTTTTGGATGGCAGGTGCGACATGTAGTTCTAGGTGCAGATCTGATGGACTTAGTTGGTATTTCTTCGTATTTCAGTGGTTGGCGGTGCATTTAGGAGGCTATGGGCGGTGCAAGGGGTCGTGGGTCGTCTCTCCGAAGTGGTTGGAATGGGATTAGCGGACAACTGAGGATTGGGGTGTGAGTTTTTGCATCGTGCATATCTACTCATATCAGATCTTGTTGTTGCAGGGCTATGAATTTCTTTTCTTGGATTAGGGAGGCAGAATAGGAGTTCAATGGTGGACAAGTTGGAGAGTTGCGTGCGGCAGTGGATAGAAGGCTGTCAGCGGCAGCTGCGATGATGATGGCAATGATCGGAGTGCACATGACAGCGCTAGGTCTTGGAGGATTTGCTGGGACGACATTGCTTCATTTATTGTTAGGCTAGTTCGGTGGTGGGCCTTGGGTTCCCCTAGGTCCGTTTTGTTTTGTGTTTTTTAGCTTCTATTTTTTGTTTTTTTCTTTCATGTTAAAAATAAAATCCCTTTTAGCAGGGTATGTCGGGCGGCCTAAGCGATCTGCCTGTGTGTGCACTCAATGTGTTTTGTTCGTCCTAGTTTAGCCGTGTCATGGAAAAATGGTTGCATCCTCCTAGTGATAGGATGAAACGTAGTACCGATGACTTAATCGTCGTTCGGCAACATAGTTCAGAAGTTATTTTATTTGTAATGATATGTCACTGTAGTCGCGTAATCTTCCCTTTACTGTGTCACCACATGATCTACGCATTTTAGGCGTATTAATTAATATATTTTCTCTACATTTTTACTTTGTTAATTGCTTAGTTTTATTAGTTTTGATTCATTTTGTTGTTTTTAGGTTTTTGTCAAAAGAGACGAAATAAAGAGGTCTACAAGCATTTGAGGCGTGGTAAAATGGAGCAAAAAGAGGAGTGAATAAATGTTTCCAAAATTCCATGGATCTCGAAGAAGAACAAATAAAAATGATGCAAATAAAGAAGAAGGCATTTCTCTTGCGCGATCCAGGAAAACACATGCTTGCCGAATTAATAAAGGACCATTGGGCCAAATTTTTGGAAAATATTCCAAGATGATATGGATATGATTTGAAGCCCAAAATATGTGCAATTAAGTGGTATTTTCGGACAAGAATAATTGGAGAGCAAGAAATCCAAGATTTGATGAGATTGAGATTCCTAATACTTAAAAAGGAAGGAAATCTGAAGTTACATGACAACAGACTTCTATAGGCTGTAGAAATCTCGGATCAACTCTGATTGAGGTGATTAAGGAAGATATTTTATAGCCCTCGGAAAGATCTTTCCAATTCCATAAGAATCATGCAATTCGGATATGTATAACTCAAGAAAATAGTGTTTTACTACAGCAGGTCAGATTTCACCGAAATAAATGTGGACTTCTTATTATGGTAGGAAACAACTTACCCTTCTCCTATATAAAGGGGATCTCGGCCTCAAAGCAGATCATCACTTATTCTATAGCCTATGCTCTGCCAAATACTCTCCTCCTCCCCATAAATTAAGCCGACATCCTCAAGGAGCCTACTACGCCATCAAACCGCCACACCTTCACCTTCACCGACGCATAGAGGATTCTGAACGTCATCCACCAAAGAAGTCTAGTTCTCTTCAGTATCCATAGGGGATTCCGAAGATATAAAAGTGTAACAGTGACCTCTTTACTCCGTAGTCTCTTTTTATTTATGAAACTTGTTTGTGTGTTTTAAATGATTGTATTTTAGTTTTATTACATGAGTAAATATCAATAACTTTTCCATGTGTTCCTTATTCTAGATTTCAATTGGCATGAAGTTAATTGGTTCTTAATGCTTTGGTTTTGATTTAGGGGATTCCTAGTCTAGATCAATGGTGTTTAGGGGATGCCTAGTACAAAATATGAATTATGCATGTTTAATCGGAAATTAGGGTTATGGGATTTCGGTAGTGTTGTTATTTGCATGTGTTAATAAATGAGTTAGATTATGGATTAAGATGATCACTTGTAAATACGTTAGTCTTAGATTTATTTTCGGTCTAGTGAGCATATTTAGGATTTTATGTTCTTTAATTGTTTTTACTTGTCTATGAGTGAAGCATGTTAGAACTTAGGATCTCTATGTGTGTTTACTTGCTATCTTTTATCTTTTATTTTTGTAGATTAGACAAACCAACTCTTAAACCCCCCATACCTTTTATCTTATGTTTACAAAAGTTGTCATGCATTAGTACCCTCAATCCCCGGTTAAGAACGATCCCTACTTATCAATGTTACATCTACAAAGAAGGGTTTTAAATTGCATACGTGCGAACTATGTGTTGAGTGTCTACTTTGTGTTAATATTTGATGCATGTTTTACGCGTTATCACCACATTGTTAAAACGGATAGAGTAGCCGATGTCACACTCTCTGCTAATAGGTGCGTGTTTGAATGCATAGGAAGTATGAGTGGTCTGTTGATTATATAAGATGTCTGTTTGTGCTTATTATAATATAGGGTTTAAGTTTTATGTCCTCCCGGGTATGTATTCGACAGTTTCATCAATGAAGGCTCAGGGCTGCCACATCACCCTTATTTCAAAAAATAATAATTTGTTAACTCACAATTAAATAAACTAGCTAGGCTCACATGCTATATATATATATATATGCAAAAAAAATCGTCGGAATGATTCACTGTATGTACGTAATTATATATATTTAAAAAAACTCAAAGAATCGAGATAATACCTTCACCGATAATGAGCTAGATAGGTAAACTAGAAATTGGAATGGTGGTTGTTGGAGGTGTTGAGAGGTTTTTAAGAGAAGTTGAGAGATAAGTGACAGAGAAATGCTCGATCTGGAAATGGAATCTGATCTAATAATTGAGATTTTCTTAAACAATGAAATATTTTGTCTTTTAAGTATTAAGTTTCGTCGCCTAAAGAAACATAAAGCAACGAAATATTTTTGTTGTCTAAGTGATATTTAGACGACGAAACATATATTTCATCGTCTAAGTATAAAGCATAGGACTCCGAACGTTCCTTTCATTGTCTAGAAACATAACTTAAACGACGGAACACATGTTTCGTCGTCTAAAATATCATGTAGACGACGAAACAAAACTTTCATCGTCTAAGAGACCATTTAAACGATGAATTTTTTTTCGTCGTCTACATATCACTTATACGACAACTTTTGTCTCTTAGATGACGAAATATAATTTCTTCTTGTTAGTGTTTCCAAGGAGACGAAACATTTAAGCTTTCGTCATCTAAGTGAGTTTTTCTGGTAGTGATTGATGTTAATAGTGTGTTTGGTTCATCTGCAGTAGTGTTTTTGTATGAAGGAAGTAGTATATTAGATATGTTGATGTTAATAGTGTGTTTGGTTCATCTACAGTAGTGTTTTTGTATGAAGGAAGTAGTATATTAGATGTGTTTATGTTAATAGTGTGTTTGGTTCATCTGTAGTAGTGTTTTTGTATGAAGTAAGTAGTATATTAGATGTGTTGAGTGTGTTTGGTTCATCTGCAGTAATGTTTTTGCATGAAGGAAGTAGTATATTAGATGTGTTGATGTTAATAGTGTGTTTGGTTGAGCTGCAATAGTGTTTTGGTTGACCAGTAGTAGTGTTGATGTTGATAATGTGCCGAAGAAAAAGAAATCAGTCTGGTATGTTGTGTCATTAGTATATATATTCAATACTCATTTTTAGTATTCTTAGCAGTCCATTGAAGTGTCTTTATCTCTTTAATGTATTCCAAAAATTAATTCTTATTTCGATCTTTTTTATGAATGTGATGACATGCAGGATAACAACGATATCAGACATGAGTTGATGTCAAAATTTAAAAACGATAGGGTGGCAAAAGCAGTGACACGTCAACTTAGGTCCCAATATAAGAATAAGAAGGATATGGCTCTAGCTGTAACAAGTAAAAAAAAGGAAGTCATCTCCTTCCTTGATCAAAGCTATGAATAACAAACAGAGGAAGATGACAACCAAGGACTTGCATTTTGACTACACAACTAGAAGTAGGCAACTAAAAGCTTCAAAGTCCAAGTAGTGTAGTGTTAGTGTTTCCATTGTGATGTAGTAGTATGAACTTGAAACATTAGTAGTATATTTTTAAGTAGTGATCTAGTGTGATGAAAGATTGTAGTGTGTTTTATGAGATAGAACTAGTGCTTTTTGTTGTAATGTGGTAGTGTGTACTAGAAACAACAATAGTTTGTTTAACATTAAATAATTACATTGAATATTTTGTAGTGATCTAGTGTGCTGAAATATTGTAGTGCATTCTGTTGTGATGCAGTAGTGTGTGTGAAGCAACAGTAATGTTTATCAAATAATATTGTTTCCGTTGTGATGTAGTAATATGTACAAGAAACAACATTAGTGTGTTTAACAACAAGGAATTACATGGAATGTTTTGAAGTAGTGATCTAGTGCTGAAAAATTATGGTGTGTTTTTCAAATAGAAGTAGTGATTTCTAATGTGATGTAGTAGTGTGTGAGAAACAACAACAGTATTCGTTTGTAGTGGTTATCAAATAGTAGTATTTTCATTGTGATGTAGTAGTGTGCGCGAGAAACAATATTAGTATGTTAATCAATGATGAATTACATTGAATATTTATCAAAGAACATCTTTGATTTGAATTTGATGAAGACACTTATCATACTAAGTGTATTACATTTGACTCGTAAACATACTAACTATATAACTTGCTAATATACTATACCTTCAACTTTCAAAATCTTCAACTTTCAGTGGCTACATCAAGTTCAATCATAGTCTTCATCATCAAATTCAACTCTCTATCAATGAATAGTAGACAATTTAGATAACGTGAAACCAAGAGTGAATGAATCTGGTCTCAGACCAGGAAACGCAACGACACCTCCATCACTACATCAATAAAAGTTGTAGTAAGCGTAAGGAAGAATATGATTGTCTGGTTGTTGTAGGTACACTTCACATAAAACTCTGATTTCATAACTACTTATCTACAAATCAAAGAGAAACTACTCACAGAACAGAAGTAGCATGTTTAATAGTCATCAATAGTATGTTCAGTCAACATTGATGGTACTGTTAAGTACAACATAGATGAAACTTACAGAACATCAAACTAGTATTCTCATAAACTTGCAGTAGTACGTGTGTTCACTTAACATAGGTAGTATTGTTATATCTCATACTTTATACTAATTGTCAAAAAACACAAATCAACAACATCAAGCACACAAAAATAAATAATTCATGGCAACAACCATATAGTAATATCACTATGATGCATTGATCCATCATAAACAATACCAGAATATGAAATCAACAAAATCGAAAAACCGAAATTCAAAATCGAAATACGAGATGGAAATTCGAAATCACAACTTAAACAAATCAAGATCGAACAACAAAAAATACAAAACATCTACATAAACGAAGAATAGAAGTCTCACCTGTATCATAACAGTAACAAAATCTCAATTTCGCCGAAATCTTCCTCTCGCCGTTGATGATGTCCAGTCCAATCTCCTCTCTCTCTCTCTCTCTCTCTCTCTCTCTCTCTCTCTCTCTCTCTCTCTCTCTCTCTCTCTCTCTCTCTCTCTCTCTCTCTCTCTCTCTCTCTCTCTCTCTCTCTCTCTCTCTCTCTCTCTCTCTCTCCCTCCCTCCCTCCCTCCCTCCCTCCCTCCCTCCCTCCCTCCGCACTCCCTCCCTCCCTCCCTCCCTCCCTCCGCACTCCCTCCCCCTCCCTCCCTCCGCAGTTTCGAATTTGAATGGAATGAAAATTGGTTCTTATATGTAAGGGTTTAAAGTGAAAAAAAAAATAGGAAAATAAAAGTGACCTGATTTGTACAAAAAATATTAAGAAATTAAAATACAAGACGGGTTTTCGAATGAGCTTCTTACGGGCCGGGTTGGGCCGGACTTAGAGCCGGACCTATGGCAAGCTTTTTCGGGTTGGACCGGGTTTGGACTTATTTGGCCTTGCAAGCTTCCGTGGACTTTGGAGGTCAAATGATGAGGCTTAATTTTAACACAAAAAGTCTTATATGTGATACAATTTTTTATCAATAATAAATCACTTTTGTGTTATAATATTTAAAATAGCTCAAATTTAAGCCACCAGCTGCGCACTGCAGCGCAACCAATATTATCGATCCCGACGATGAGAGACCCTATTGCAGTGAATAGACACATTCACGGTTGATTTAGCACTTTCCCCTAGCTAGCTCTAGCAAAGTGAGACGGGAAAGCTAAAGTCAATGCAAGCGAGGCAGCTAGCCATTGGCTGCGAGTACCAAGTACGTTTCCGGCCTCATCCCTTTCTATCCTTCACTGACTAACTACGTACCAATGATGCAAATAAAGAAAGAAAAGCTTCCAAGAAAACAAATACATATGCAGCAGCAGAAGCAGCAGCAGAAGCAGAAGGCAGCCATCGTACACAAAAAAGACACTACTGGAGGAAGGAATCGGGGCGACGTAGTTACATTTATACGTCGCTCCGATTTTCAACGAGGCGACGTAAAATACCTTTGATAAAAATTACGTCGCTTAAAAAAATTGAGGCGACGTATATTGAAGTACGTCGCTTCAAAAAACTGAGGCGACTAGTTTTTCTTTCGAAGTGACCAAACTAATCTACGTCGCTTCGATTCAAAACTAGGCGACGTAGATTGATCAATCTACGTCGCCTAGTTTTGAATCGAAGCGACGTAGATTAGTTTGGTCACTTGGAAAGAAAACGAGGCGACGTAGATTGATCAATCTACGTCGCCTCGTTTTTTTAAAATCTGGATCTACTCTTCTTCTTAAAGTCAACCCGTTCTTAAAGTGAGAAGTTTAGAAAAACAGTTTCATTTCGTTCTGCAGCTGTTTTGGGCGATTTTGGGGAGAAATTAGAGGAAATTGAGAAAGAAGGTTGTTCTTGCCATTGATTTGATTCTTGAGTAAGGTTAGTTTGATTTGTATCTCTTTAACCCTCTTTATGACCATAATATGTTAAATTAGAAGTGAAATTGAAGTTTTGGTGAAATGTTTGAAGTTGAATTGAATTTGGTGTTATGTTGTAGTTTTAGTGTTTGAATCATTGAATTGTGTTATGGGTTCATGAATAATGTTTGAAATTTGGTTAAGTTTAGTAAAATTTATTGATGATTAGAAGTGAAATTGAAGTTTTGGTGAAATGTTTGAAGTTGAATTGAATTTGGTGTTATGTTGTAGTTTTAGTGTGTTAAGCATTGAATTGTGATAAATCATGTTATGGGTTCATGATTAATGTTTGAAATTTGGTTAAATTTAGTGAAATTAATTGACGATTAGTGTAGATTATGTGTATTCGAGCCTTAATTAGTAGTGTTATTAGTATTATGGCTATATATAATTGTGGTGTTTATCAACTTAGAACTCCCGTTTGAGAATCAACAACTCATCTAGTTGATCGAGTTGAGTTGTTGATTCTCGAATTGTCCCATTTTTGGACACTTTAGGTGAACATGACTTTGTTGATCCTTTTGCTATTCGTGTGATTTCAGTTTCAGTTTTGGGATATGGTTTCGACAGTGTCTCCTTTAAATGTTCCCTGAGTGCAAATTAGGTTGTTTAGATATGTGTGCACTCGGGGAACTGTAGGGAGATGCTGCCAAAATTTCCCTAAACTAGAGCTGAAACGCATGGGTGCAAAAGCGTTGACAAATGTCGTGTTCCCCTGAAGGGGATAGGACCCAACCCGGAGGCATAAGGCGAAGAAGTGTGGGGTTTTGGTTGAATCGCAACTGTGGCGTGGTAACTTTGTTCATATTGATTGTTTATGTTGACAGGAAACATGGACGGACTCCCAGACAAAACTTGGATGACATATCATCGTGCTGATCCAAGGTACATCAACGGCATATTCGAGTTCATGAATTTTGCCCGGCTACATAGTAACGGAGCCGATTATTACTTCTGCCCGTGCAAACGTTGTAAGAACGGTCCGTTCAAGGTTACTATGGATGTCATGTATCATCACTTATCACACAGTGGTATGAGTCCTACTTATACAGTCTGGCACCTTCACGGGGAAGTTTCTGGTGAACCGGCAATGCTCAGTCAACGAAGACAGTGGCTTCAAGACAGAGTCGGTCCTTCTAGTGGTGCCGGTCCTTCGGTGAACCCGCAGTTGGAGATTCTACATGATGCATATCCCTATTATCCTGGATACCATGCAGATGCACCCCAACAATTTGTGGAAGATAATTCGGGCATGAACTTCAATGACATGGTAGACGATGATTATGAAAAGTACGATAGATTATTGAAGGAGTCACAGACCCCATTATATGAAGGCAGTGAGGAAACTGTTTTGAGTGCCATATTAGATGCAATGGAAATGAAAAATGAAAATGGATGGTCGGACACAAGTGTTGACTCTTTATGTATTTACATTAATAAACTTCTTCCTAAAGGGCACACATTCCCCTGTTCATACTCGAGAATAAAAAAAATCTTGAGTGATCTTTCACTGGGTTACGAAAGAATTCATGCGTGTGAGTTTAACTGTGTGTTGTTCAGGGGGGCGCTTGTAAACGAGAGGATTTGTCCAGTGTGTTATTCAGAAAGATATAAGCCAAATACGAATGATATTCCCAAAAAAATAATTCGTAACTTCCCTCTAACACCAAGGTTGAAGCGCTTGTTTATGTCCCCACACACTGCCAAGCATATGCGATGGCTGGGGGAGCGGATATGCGTGGCTGGTAGCCTCAGCCACCCAGCTGACGGAGAAGCGTTTCAACATTTTGACAGAACTTTTCCAGGTTTTGCACGGGACTGCAGGAATGTGCGCCTTGGAGTAGCAACAGACGGTTTCAATCCATTCGGAACAATGGGAACTTTGCATAGTACATGGCCCGTTGTTGTGATGCCGTACAATCTACCACCATCAATGTGCATGAAGAAGGAATATAACATGTTATCAGTGTTGATTCCAGGCCCTAAATCTCCCGGAAAGTGCCTTAGTGTACTCATTGAGCCGATGATCGAGGAGCTAATACATTTATGGGTCGTTGGAGTCCATACTTTTGATCGAGTAGACAATGAGGTATTCTTGATGAAGGCAGCGGTAATGTGGACTATTAGCGACTTTCCAGGTTTAGGGATGCTTGCGGGGTCAACTGTGAAAGGGTACAAGGCATGTCCAATCTGTCTAGATGAGCTAACTTCAGAGCATATATGTGGGAGGATAGTTTATGAAGGTCATCGAAAATGGCTCCACCAGGATCACCCTTGGAGATTGAGCAAGGCATTTAACGGGAAGGAGGAGTTTGGCGGAAGACCCTATCATAAGAGTGGAGATGAAATTTTGGAGGACGTTAGGTCAAACGTTTACCCTATTCTTAGCCAACATGAAGACTTGAAGGTGCCGTACAATCCGAATAACAGACAGTGTTGGACTCACGAAAGCATATTTTGGAAGCTGCCGTATTGGTCATCATTGAAGATCAGACATTGCCTAGATGTCATGCACATTGAAAAAAATGTGTGTGACAACATCCTTGGAACCATTTTTTCGATTGAATCGAAGTCTAAGGATGGTCCAAAAGCTCGCGCTGCTTTGAAGAAGAGGAATATGCGAAAAAACCAGTGGCAAAGAGCGGGTGACTTGGCTACGGGGAAAGTTCCTCATGCACCTTTTTTAGTTAAAAAGGATGATCTAGAAGATGTGTTCCAGTGGTTCAGGGATGTTAAGTATCCTCTTGGTTATGCAGGTAGTTTGAGAAGTAAGGTGAAAATAAGTTCCCAGTCACAGTTTTATGGATTGAAGACGCATGATTGCCATGTCTTGCTTCAACGTCTTCTGCCTGTGGTTATAAGAGGGTTCCTGCCAGAAAACGTTGTCAAGCCATTGATAGCACTGTCAAATTGGTTTCGTCAACTATGCAGTAGGGAGCTTAAGAAGGAGGTTGTGCGTGACATGGAAACTGAGATAGTGATGATTCTCTGCAATTTGGAGCTCATATTTCCTCCACATTTTTTTACATCTATGGTTCATCTCATGGTTCATCTGCCCGAACAAGTATTCCTTACAGGTCCAGTACACTATACATGGATGTATCCAATTGAAAGGTAATATTTTTTGTTATTGCTAATATTAGGAAAATATGTTTGTACTAATATTGATTCCTACTAATCTTGTGTAATATGTCGGCAATTAGGAAAATATTGTACTAATCTTGAGTGGTGTTTTTGCAGGCAATTAGGAAAATATAAAAAGTCAATGAGGAATACACGTTACCCGGAAGGTAGTATTGCTGAACAGTACCTCGTACATGAGTCGGTGACGTATTGTAAGGCTTATCTCAGACGGATGGACAACGAAGATATCGACACTTCCATATCTGGGTGGAATGTCAGCTGTGTTTCACTCTTAGTAAGACCAGATATTATCGAGACTCGTCGCCAGTTCAGGTTGACTGAGTCAGAGACTGCTGAGGCTCACTGGCAAGTCTTGGTGGAAACAGACGAAGTCAAACCTTACCTAGAAGAACATCTCAGAAGGTTCGAGGCTAAAAATGGTGAAGATTTCGACGAGCGGCAGCGGAGGAGGAGTTTTCTTCGATGGTTCTTAACATGGGTACATATGCCTATTAATTCTTGTAAGGTTCTTCGAGGGTTTATAACACTTATCTTTAACTCCTCTTAACACTTATCTCTCAGGTGTCCCTTAAAGAAAAAAACTCGGACCCGAGCTTGGTTGCAGGAATAAAGTCATTAGCTCAAGGACCTCAGCAATGTCGGGTTTATAAGTCGTGTTATGTGAACGGTGTCAAGTTCACATCGTTTGATAGAGATCAAAGAACCGTGACTCAAAACAGTGGTGTCATGATAGACATGGGTTCATCCAAGTTCTACGGCCATGTTAACTACGTGGTCGAAGTATTATATGCAGGCCGTATGCCAGTGGTGTTGTTTAAGTGCACATGGCACAACTCCGAGGACCCTGAAGATCTTGACACCCTTATAAAAGATCATGGACTGATATCAGTGAATACAAACAACAGTTACTATGAGGATTCACCCTTCATAATTGCAACCAAAGCAAAACAGGTATTCTACATAGA
This sequence comes from Geum urbanum, assembly GCA_946800695.1. NCBI lineage: Eukaryota > Viridiplantae > Streptophyta > Magnoliopsida > Rosales > Rosaceae > Geum > Geum urbanum. Next base: position 47,932,222 of record OX327012.1, on the reverse strand, counting down.
CGATCCAAAGGCTGGTGGTACTTGGAAGGTAGTACAAGAAATGTCGCACCGCAATGTCTACAGCGCCGAAGTACTGGCCATAGATGAAGTTTTATCGCGTACAGGAGATCATATATTCGAGCCTTACCAAGAGGACACTCCCACGGTAATACAATTTTACCCAGATTTTCAACTACTTTTGGACGAAGAAGGAGACGAGGAGGAAGAGGAGGAGGACGAAGACGAGGAGGAGGACGAGGAGGAGGACGAAGACGAGGAGGAGGACGAGGAGGAGGACGAGGACGAGGACGAAGACGAGGAGGAGGAGGAGGAGGAGGACGAAGACGAGGACTAAACTAATATTATTATATGAATTTGAAACCTAAATTCGTATTTTCTTTAAAGCATTACTAACTTTATGTATTCGAGAAAATATTACTAACTTTATATTACTAAACCTAATATGTATTCGAGAAAATATTACTAACTTTATATTACTAAACCTAATATGTATTCGAGAAAATATTACTAACTTTATAATTATAAACTTCATTTATTCTAAAATTAAAAATTAAAAATTAAATACACTGAAGCGACGTAGATTGAGCAATTTACGTCGCCTCGTTTATTTAAAAAAACATAACTTTTAAAATTAAACAAAATTAAATATTAAATACAACGAGGCGACGTAGATTGAGCAATTTACGTTGCCTCGTTTATTTAAAAAAACATAACTTTTAAAATTAAACAAAATTAAATATTAAATACAACGAAGCGACGTAGATTGCTCAATCTACGTCGCCTCGTTTATTCCAAAAAAAAATTAAATATTAAACAAAATTAAATATTAAATACAACGAAGCGACGTAGATTGTTCAATCTACGTCGCCGTGTTTATTCCAAAAAAAAAATTAACACTTATTTATGAAGCGACGTATATTGACATTATTTGTCGCCTGAACATATTTAAGCGACGTAGAAAGAAATATACGTCGCCTCATTTTCTTTATAATTCCTGGATCATAGTTCTTTTCTTCTTCTTCTCATTTCGTTTCCTTCTATCCTCATTTCTGTAAGCCCTCGAAAGTAAGCCCTAATCCCCTTGATCAATCAATTGAAACCCTCCACCAAATCGACCTCCCCAAATCGACCTCCCCAAATCCCTAATCCCGAAACCATCTTCTTCCTCCCCCTCCCTCACCGTCGAATCCCGAAACCCGAAACCATCTGTCCAGCACCGGTCTTCTTCCTCAGACTTGTCGCTTGAGTAGTAACGTCTGTTTTCTTAACAATCCAGCAATCGTTGTTAGCCGCAGATTGTGGTGATTAGGTATGTTCCTTTTTTATTTATTTTTTATTGTGTTGCAAATTGGGTTGATTTGCTTAATTGTCTCCTGGTACAATTGGATAGAACCCATCAAACAGATTAGTCTCATAGGATAATATATATGCCTAGGGTCTGTTTGTGATTTAAGTCTTACCAAATGCTATTGTGCCAATTTTTCTCACTTATCTCAAGCTTGTAAGAGTTAGCGAAAGGTATGCTTTTGGACTATATATGGACCATGTTGTTGATCTTTTACATGTTCAATCTGCTGGTATCCGTAGTCTCACAACCCAGCTGTCGATCGTTCCCCTTGAAGTTGGATCATACAGTTTGTTTTCGGTGTGTCTCGAAAGATTATCATATTTTGTTAGTGGGAACTTGTGTTTGGCTGACAATAAAGATCATCTTCTTTGGATACTCATTTAGGACCATGAATTTCTGTATGATATATTTGCTTTTGTTTTTGAGCTTTTAAGTTAAATTCAGTCCCTGGATTCATATTGTATAACAAAGAGCTACAACACTGCTTGTTCATAACTGCATATGTAAAATATAATTTGGTTAACTGGGCTTTTGTGCCTGAGAAATTCAGGTGTATTTTTTCTGCAACTTTTGATGATGCTTTAAGTATATTGAGCTAAACTCTTCCTCGAATGCAGGCCGCACAGAAACTGGGATTTAGAGACACTTTGGCTGCAACTCTACACCTTTCAAGCTAACAAAGGTTATCATAGTAAGTTTCACTACTGGACAACCGTGAGCATGTACCCTGAATGCTTTAATACAAAAAAGTTCATTTCTTGGATAATCATCATAATCATATTGGTTAGGTATGAATATATGCCTAGATGAGATGGTATGCCTAAATGAACATACTTGTGATCTTCGCCTTGTAATCTATATACAACATACTTGTGATCTTCGCCTTGTAATCTGTATGATAGTGATCTATTTTCAATGAGCCTTGGAATCTATATACACCTGTATGATAGTGATCTATGTACACTGCCCACCAACTGTTCGATGAAATGACCAAGTGAACTTACGATCTGTTTTCAAGCTGTTTTTGCTTCTGTTTTCATGTAAGCATATTTACGTTTTCAATCTGTTTTGAAATCGTTTTCAATCTATTTTGAAATCGTTTTCAATCTGTTTTCATGTAAGGTTAGGTATGTAAGGTTTGGTTACTAAGGAACTTTCAGATTTGTATATCAATGGTGTGATTTGTGTTTTATATGGAATTATATGTGATTTGTGTATTATATGGAATGAAGTTGGTATGGAATTTCAGGGATGTGATTTAGGATTTACTGAGGGTTTAGGATTTACAGTGTTTATCAATGTTGCTCAGCTTCTTCTTTCTCTTATGTGGTTGTACTCTCTTGATTAATTAACTAGCTTGTTAGATGCATATACGTAGATTCTTCATGTGTTGGTGAAATTTGGTAAAAGAGACTCGGGGCATGCGATTTATGATGATGAATATAATGAGTTAGTGTGTTCATGTTTGCTGCACAGCTTTGTCAAGGTTTTCATATGTTCATAGAAAGAGAATAACATGCTATCGGTTTTAGACAGTTTCCCTAGCTAATTAATTCACAACTATAGACAGTTTCCCTAGCTTCTAGTTTACCTGTGAAATTAGTTCTATATATGAAGATCATCTTCTGGTTTACTCTATTGAAGATCATAACAGTTTAGTTTTAATAGAATGGCTCCCGGAGATACTGCATACAAGAGGAGGAAAGCGTTGATGCAGCGTCGTGAAGCAGAAGCGGCGGCCGCGGCGGCAGCTGCGGAGGCGGCAGCTGCGGAGGCGGCGGAGGCGGGGTGGCGAGCATTCAGCCGAGATGGGGCTTCCGGGTCTGGTTGCCCCACGGGACAATCGGCGACCCCGTCGATTGCAGAAGCTCCGCAGTTAACGCCCGCCCCTCCACTTGAGGATGCGATTCCGCAAGGACCGGATGACAGCAGCGACGCCACTACGGCGTCACAGCACCCTCCCGCCCTCAGCATCCGGTGCAAGAAGACCAAACTCCCCGACATGGTCGACATGGCAACCGGAGACCCGACGACGGAACAGCGCGGAGTCGTTGTCGGGACGAAGACGGAGTACCTCGTCCGGATGAACAACAATAGGCGACTACAAGTCGCTTACTCTACGAGGCATGCGGGGCCGGCGACGAGGGAAATGCGGAGTCTGATGTGCCGAGACATCGGTAGCATCATCCGCGGAAAAGTTCCAATGCTTGCATCTAGCTTCTTGGGACTTAGCGATTTGCATCGCGATATCGTCGGCCGGAGTCTTGAGGTATACTTGCTGGACTCCGAGCTTACTTACATACCTGTAGTAAATGTAAATATAATTTTTACATAACGGAATTTAAATGTGTTGTGCTAGACGAACTACGACATCCCGGCGACTGATGTGGAGATGTGGAACTTCATTGATAGGACGGCGCAAACAATCTATAAGGATTGGAAGTACGATTGCCATCAACATTATCTCCACGTCAGCCAGGAGACTCCGGCCGAGTTTCTCGGGAGGGCAGACCAATGGGCGTGGTTAAAAGCCCACTTCGAAGACCCTGCTTACTTGGTGAGTTTCATAAACGAACCTACAGTTTTGGTAGCCAACATTCGAACAATATGCATGTTTATCTGTTCTTATTTTAAAATGATTTTTTTGTGTGTGTGACAGCGATTGTGCGAACGGAACCGAGGGAATCGAAACAAGAACAAGGAGCAGCAGCTCAACCACCATTCGGGATCCCTCGCCCTCTCGTACCGAAGCGAGGTGTTGGAGAAGGAGGGTCATAGAGCGCCTGCCGTCCAGACGTGGATTAACGTATACCAGCCGGAGAGGAATGCGGCTGAGAAAGTGGTAAGCTCAAATAGGTTCACGTTACGTTATTTCAATTATTTTTGTCTACTAAATTGTAATATTATTTATTTTATCTATTTTAATTGAGCAGGCGGCAGTGAAGCGTCGACTCGATGAAGTCTTGTCGCAACAAGATAGTGCTGCGGGCCCAGTTGAAGGCGAAGAGGTTTCCCAACCCCAGCCTCTTCCTCTTGATACACAAATAAATATCATAGAGGAAGAGGTGGGTTCAAGGCACGGGACCTCTATAAGAGGTAATAAATCTCCAAAACGATTCCGTCGATGCATATCTCGATTTACGTTTTGCTTTATTTTGGTTTACGATATAGTTTACTAATATTTGTTCTTGTTCGACGTTACAGGGGTGGGGCGCGCTCTCACACGCGACCCCAAACCGAGAGGAGGGGCCCGAGTAAACCAGGAACGCCAAATTCAAATGCAAAAGGAGATCGATGAAGCCAAAGAGGCGGCGCGCAGATCGAGCGAGGTGGCGCAGAAAGCCATATCGGAAGCGAGTGCGCTCGCCCAAAGGATGCAAGAAATGGAGGCCTTGATGCGATCATATCTCGCTGCGAGTCAACAACCTCAAGCTCCTCCACCACCTCCCGGCTCGTAAACTGTATATAGGATTTGTATAAACTTGATTTGTGTAAACTTGATTTGTATAAATGAGGCGTTTTGATTTGTGATTAAATGCGTTTTTGTGGTTGAATGCGTATCTGCAATTTGAATGCGTTTTTGTGTTTGTAAATTGTGATAGGTCGTGACTTGGTACAATAATATTTAATTTTTATTTTTTTATTTTTTAATAATTAAGGCGACGTACATTGCTCAATGTACGTCGCCTCATTTATTTATAAATAAAAAATAAATAAATATTAAATAAATGAGGCGACGTATATTGATCAATGTACGTCGCCTCATTTATTTAAAAATAAAATAAAATAAATATTAAATAAATTGAACCGACGTACATTGATCAATGTACGTCGCCTCAATTTATTTAAAAATAAAATAAAATAAATATTAAATAAATTTACGCGACGTACATTGATCAATGTACGTCGCCTAATTTATTAAAAAATAAAATAAAATAAATATTAAATAAATGGAGGCGACGTACATTTATCAATGTACGTCGCCTTAGTTATTAAAAAATAAAATAAAATAAATATTAAATAAATGGAGGCGACGTACATTTATCAATGTACGTCGCCTCAATGGATTTAAAAAAGAAAAATAAATTAAAAATAAATAAAATGAAGCGACGTAGATTGATCAATCTACGTCGCGTCAGTTCAAGCGACGTGATAAATCTACGTCGCTTCAATTGAAGCGACGTAAAATTATTTACGTCACGTGAAATGAAACGAAGCGACGTAGATTGTATCTACGTCGCCCCAATAGTGGCGTGATGAATCTGAAGCGACAAGACGAGGCGACGTCGTTTTGGTCACAATAAATCGAGGCGACGTAAAATTTATACGAGGCGACCACCTTTCTACGTCGCCCCGATGTCGTCCTCCAGTAGTGAGAGGGTCCCTTTTGAGACTCTGATAGTGGCATATCACTTTTCCATTAATTTCGACAACTAATTTAAATGATGCCGCGCATAGTCGTCTCTGATCATGGTACTACGTACTTCTGCCAAGCAAAAACAACATGTGTAAATTCTTTACCCAACAATAACAGCATTGGAAAAACTATGCCAAAGCTCACACATAGCTAGCATTGCAAGCTAGTCCACGACTGTTACCTAACCAGAACAGGGATTTAAACCCAGACAACCCAGAATGAGGACTGTTGGGACTTGAAAGGATGTGGGATCAGCTTTTCTTATTTGGCTTTCTTGGCCTACAAACTTGGCTGCCTAATACGATAGCCTTGCATCAGCCACAAACTCAAGTGTATATATATTCAACGTGCACGTATCACGCTTCTTGTGCATGTTCAATATGATTCATCTCGATCAGGCTTTGGTGATCGATACACAGTTGTTTGATGGATGACTATCACATTTTTCTCGAGGAGATTCGAACTTGGAACCTCTTAATTAATTAAGATCGATCTTAGGACCGATCATCCAATCTGATATAATCAAATTCTGAACTTTGAACTAGTCATTGGGTAGGGTTGGACTGGAAGGCGGGCAAGTAGGCTTGTTTTCCTAACCAATAAACACCCAAAATCATATATATCTTGTTATTGTTTTCATGTTTTGAAAGTAGAGAACAAGGAGCATCTCAGTTACAGTATGGCCATGCCGCCATGCATGGCATGCCAACTGTAAAGAGAGAGATCTAGCTTAAATTCAATAATACCAACAGTTAATAAAAGATTCCAGAATCTAGCTAGCTCGATATCGAGCATGCAGCTTTTTACTTAATTTTTCATCTTTTACATCTAACTATTCACTAGGGTAAAATCTCAAAGTGAGAAGGCGAGATCAAAGAAGCGAGATCGATCGATCAGGAGGCTAAGGAGCTCTTTCTGTGCGATCTGATGACGACGTCCCTATCTCACTTATCACCTGCTGCTTTTGCTCGAAAAAACCTTACCCTTACCAACCCCACAAAAATCTCAGTCACGTTGTCTTCAACTGAGGAGATCGAACTTCAAAAATTAAAGATGCTTTCCACTTCTCTATGATTGTTAGTCCTTTTCGGTCATCGTTAGGCGGCAAAGAAGCAAACATCATCCCGTTAACCCCACTCAGTTGGATGCAATCATGGCCACCCATGCAATTGCAAGCAACTATCTCACTTAATTCCTTCCCTCTACATCTAATCAAGAACATAATCTAATTGTCAACCTAATTATTCCATGGTAAAGTGTACGTGAATTAGAACATTCCCCGTGCATGTTCCCCTAATTGGACCAAATCAGGATCTCACTCGTGTAAGCAACTCCGATATTCTGATCCTCGATCTCTCTGTATTTGTTTTAATCAAGGAATTAGTTTCAAGCAAGTTAATACACGACAGTGGTCAAAAATGTTAATTAACGATAAATTATTCGTTATATTGTCTTAGGAAAGTAAGATAATGCAAAATAGGGTTTAATTTGTGATATGAATCTCTCGATTAGATGATTTAACTAAACCACAAACAGTTGATCGAATTCGTTTCAAGAACACATATGATTGATGAGTACAGCTTTTTAAGTGGACCAGTATATACTAGTTGGGTCTTGGTTGTCCAATTTCACTTTATTTGCGATGCTGATGGGTGATGCTAGGGATACTGTTGCCGATGTTGGTGAAGGAGAAAAATAAATCTTTTCAAGCCCTCCAAGGTTTTAATACTGTGTCGAACGAATCTGTATCCAGATCAAATAAGATTTTGGTGGACTGGATCCTCGATCATGTATATAGGTCGTCGAATTCATTGACTATATATAGAGCTTCAATTCATATCCATGCAGGCTAGAGCAGGCTAGAGTCTCATATATAAATCCTTATTAATCCTTTCAATTACATAAGCGAAAACATGAGTTTGTGTCATTCAACGACTTTTATGTATCAAACTTGCAAGTTTAATTGGTGGATGGTCCTCACACAAGGGTTGGTAAGTACTGTCTTTTTCTCAAAAAAAAAAAAGAAGAGAGGGGGGAGGGGGGTGTGTGAAGCTTCCAATTTTATCAACAATTAGATCAAATTCTCTTGCTTTTAACGTCTTAAAAAATGTTGTTGTATTATCACGTTCTCTTCAACCTCCAACACATCGTAATAGTTTTAACGAAATTTCAAAAAAAACTGTATCATCTTTAAGGTAGCTAGCTAGTTCATGCATGCATGTGATAGATTAGACGGCCTTGAAAGAAATGGCATCTTCCATTTCTCTTTTTTAGGTACCATATATGGATGTTTTTCGTTCTACATTCGTCATATGTAAAAGTTGGGTGGGAGCGACGAAATCAAAAATGTATTCGAGTCTCTTTGGAAAGACAGGAGGCTCAAATTTTACAGCAATGGAAAGGTATCCAAAAACAAAGGGATATCTTTCTTTAATCTCTTTGCTCTTTTTTCTCTTTCGTTCTGGATGAGTACACACAAGCTTTTCTTGGCCAAATTGCGAAACTTCACGTGATGCCTTGGAGTTTTCCCATCTTAGCGCAAAAAATTCATAGTGTATGCATGTTGATGCATTTGACCAACTCTAATTTTCTAACGCACTCACTCATCCTCTTTGTACTTTTTTCCAAATATGTTTCTTATGGCGCTGCCCCAGTTTAATATTGGCTTCAATGCTTAATTTCTAATCCTATATTAAAGTAATGGCTAGATGAAGCAAATAGCTAGAGATGGATCGACCATATCTTTCATATATACAATGGTTCTGGAGAAAACAAAAAGAAGCTTCTCGATCATTTAATCATTACCCAAGCATTATAGAAAAGAAACAAGCATGTTGGGAAATGGTGGATTCTATTTTTAATATTTATCAGGTTTGAAATCAAGTCATTTTGTTAAGTAGATATGACATATTTCATCACTCCAAGAAGCACTGAAGTTTAGATTTTTGGACAGCATGTACTGTAACCTAATAACTCAAATACTAGTTATTGGTTATGCTTCCTTGAATCCATGATCACCTCTATTTCATATGTATAATACTATATCAAACATTCCAGACAACTATGTATCAAATTGCATGAAAGCTAGCCTTTTCTCATATAATAATTGGAAAGGAAAAATTGAGTGGTATACATAGATGGAGATGAGGATGATTATATGCCTGCGTTAGAGTGTGCACTACTAGATACTGTCTCATATTGTCTGATTATTACTATACATATCAAGAAAGGCATATTACATGTATAACTAAATACCCACATTGTATTTCTCAATCAATTCTTTTTTATGTTCTCCACCATATATATTTGAATTAGGGAAGGATGGGAAGAGGCAGAGATTCCACTTGTTGATGAGAAAAAGGGATGGGGCAAATGTTCCAGACCAATAAACATATATCTATCATCTTTGAACAGTCTTGACCAAGACTAGTCTATCTATATATCTCTCTTCTTCCATACCAATATAATAAATTCTCATGTTTTCTTATTTAAATAGAAGAAAGAACCAATACAGATTATTCAGAAGAACCATGATCACTAGCTAGCACCAATAGAATCCAAATCTCATTGAATTGTTGCCCCAAAACGCACTCTTTTTGCTTACATCACCACCTTCAGAGATTGTCTCCAAAAACTGAATATTTTACCAAAAGGGATCAAGAATTCATGCATATAATTCTTTTCTTACTAAAAAATATACGCCAAGTAAACGTCAAAAATATGTACGTGTATAATTCAATAGTTTTATATGAAAAATATTCGTAAAAATTTGGCTAACTTTTTTTTAAAAAAAATTTATAGAAAGAAAACAAGGGGAAATCCAATAAATAAATAAATAATTTTATTGAAAATACTTAAAATTCGCGAATAATTCAGCTGAGTAAAAAAAACTTGTTTTTTTCCCGAATCTTTCGACAAAACTCAGGAAATGGTCGAGTTTTTTTTCAAAAACTCGACGATTCACGAATTAGGGCATATATTAACACTACAAGAAAACTCAATTTAGACCACGGAAACTTTAATGTTCCGTGGTCTAAGTGAAACTTAGACGACGAAGATCTTCTTCGTCGTCTAAGTATCACTTGAACGACGGAGATTGTGTTTCCGTCGTCTAAGTGATGACTTGGACAACAGAGATATTCTTCGTTGTCTAAGTTTTCACTTAGACGACGGAAACACAATCTCCGTCGTTCAGGTGATGACTTAGACAACGAAATCTTCTCCGTTGTCCAAGTCATCACTTAGACGACGGAGACAATCTTCTCCGTCGTCCAGGTGAACACCCTAAAACCCCAAACCCTAAACCCTAAGCCTCAAACCCCTAAATTACAAAACTTGCACTTGGACGACAGAGATGCACGTCTCCGTCGTCCAAGTAAACACTTGGACGACGGAGAGGTGCATCTCCGTCGTCAAAGTGCAAGTTTCGTATTTTCACATCTAAGACAACGACCATGTAGACCATGTCCCAATGCATATTCTTTCCGTCGATACCATAGAGTAAACAATTCTTAGAGTGTGAGCGTCAACGGTTCCAAAATTGGAGTTACGGATTTTCGTGTATCCACGTTTCCGGTTTGTAAAAATTTTGGATTTGCGGTTGACTGTGCCGATGAAACCCTGAACGAACTCAGTATTTAGTGGAAATTATTCTACGTATATCCAACGGTCGTTTTGTCCAAATTCAATTTCGTTAATATCGATGTGCAATGAGCCTATACGTACCGACACTTAAGTTATACATATTAATAGATACTTAACAAGTTTGAATACGTAAATTAATTCATCGTCTTAAATCCCACTTTTTATATATACGATTCTTTAATCGATATTTTACGACAATTTCATTCAAATTACAGATCGAAAAATTCATTACAAATTATTTTAAAAAATTAATTTTACGGAATTTTCACCTAGACCACGGAGATGACTATCTCCGTCGTCCAGGTGTTCACTTGGACGACGGAGATTGTCATCTCCGTGGTTTAGGTGAAAATTCCGTAAAATTAATTTTTTTAAAATAAAAAATAAAAAATTTAAAAATTCACTTAGACGACGGAGATAGTCATCTCCGTCGTCTAAGTGAAATTTTAATTTTTTTAATTTCTGGCGGTGTTTTTCCCACTAAAAATTTGGTAAAAATTTAAATCCACTTAGACGACGGAAATATGAATCTCCGTCGTCTAAGTCAAAATAATTGGCGGTATTTTTTTCCCACTAAAATTTTGGCAAAAATTTAAATCACTTAGACGATGGAAAATAAATATATTTCCGTCGTCTAAGTGAAAAATTAGGCGGTATTTTTTGAAAATTTAAAGCACTTAGACGACGAAAATGCTGTTTTTCCGTCGTTTAATTGTTTTAAAACCCTTTAAATTCATCATTTTCTCAATCTCTCTTCATTTTTTCCTCTCTCTCAGTCCACTCTCCCTCTCCATCTCTCCCCCCCAATCAAACCACCCACCATATATCATCACCATCACCATCCACCATCATCATCACCCCCACCACCGTCGCCGCCACCACCGACATCACCACTGTCGCCGCCATCACCGACATCACCACCGTCGCTGCCACCACCACACACCACCACCTACAACGTCGCCTCCACCACCACCACACACCGTACCACTAGCTACCGCCTACATTATCGCCTCCACCACCGGCCTCCACATTCCGGCCAACATCACCGGCGCCGCCGCCACCACCGGCGCCTATAATTAGTTTAGTTTTAGGTTAATTTAGTTTATTTAGGCTAGATTAATTTATTTTATTTTATTATGAATTTTATATTTAAATCCATAATAATTTAAATTATTTATTCATTATGAATTTTGTACGTATTATATATTATTAATAATTAACATCCAATAAATTTTGCAATATTATGAATATTGATATACAAAAAATTAAATGAAAAATTCATGAAATGCTAATTATTAAATTACTAATTAGCATTTCATGAATTTTTCATTTAATTTTTTTTTTACAAAATCACCACTTAGACGACGGAAATGTTGTTTTCCGTCGTCTAAGTGATTACATAGACCGCGGAGATGGACGTTTTCCGCAGTCCAAGCGAGACTTAGACCGCGGACATTCTCAGCGGTCCAAGTCGCACTTAGACGACGGAGAATTTATTCTCCGTCGTCTAAGTGAAAACTTAGACCGCGGAGAAGGTCCGCGGTCCAAGTCTCACTTAGACGACGGAGAATGAATTCTCCGTCGTCCAAGTGCTTGGACGACAGCACTTGGAGCATGGAACTTGGAGGACGGAGGTTCCATCGTCTAAGTACTTAGACAACGGAAAAACGCACCTAGACGACGGAAACGCTCCGCGGTCTAGGTGCGTTTTTCTTGTAGTGTAATTGTCAAGATCCCAAAATCTACAAAAACAGATAGAAAACCCCCATAAATAACCCCACTCCATTTCTCTCACATTTACATATATAAGGACATAGATCTTGCGGTTCTGGCCAGCTTAATTATGCTAGCTGAAAGTAGAATCACAGAGATAAACAAGCTAAGATAATTCTAAACATAGCCACGGCCAAGCCAGATAAGTAATCTCTCAAATATCGAATGCAAATGTCAAAGAAAAACATATATATAGATAGCATTCAATGACAAAGCTAGCTAGCTAGGTTTTGTGAAGAACGATGAGAAGTTAATGTTGGCTTTGTGTTTGGGCAAGGTAGCTCTGAATTATGTACCAAGGTAGCTAGCCTGCTGCACATGATGATCGATAATGAGTTTAACTAGGTACGATATGATATGCATTAAAGGCAGGCTGTGAGCTCGGAATGAGATAAATGACGGTTTTTCTCGTGAAAAAAGAAAAGAAAAGAGGGACGGTCAAAGCGCGCAGCAGGGAGCTGGGGACAGTTTATAATGCATGTCCTTTGATCTGTCACAATTTGGAGGTGTCAGCTAGCTGGTGCGGAAATAATGAACACTACTGAAAGCTCCTTTTGGTCATCATTTTCATTTGTTCACAGACGAGAGAGAGAGAGAGACAGAGAGAGAGAGAGAGCTCAACGACTTAAGTAATTCATTGCAAAGTAGCTCGTTCTTTAATGACGCATACTTATGTAACTGAGAGAGACTGAGCTTGATCGATTTGCAAGGAAAGTACAGTACTGTAGACAGTTGTTGTTGCTAGCTTATGTATCTACTATGTCTTCTGCTAGCTAACTGTGGCTAGCTGCATCTTTAATTTTATATCATGCGCAAAGGGAGTGAGTGATCTCCGTACGCAGCAGTTTCTGTAAACATAAACGATACCGTTTCAGTAACTAAAACCCTAGCAACAGTTCCCAACTTAATTAACAGTTGCTACCAAATAGGCAAATATTAGATTATTTTGTGCGGTAAATGTGGGCATCGAGCACTTTTTTTTTTACCTGAGCAGAGTACAGTCGACTGCAGAGTCCTGCAGACTGCGCGCTTTTGTAAATAATGGTGGTTGGGGCCTATAATTGGAATAGTGTCATAATATTGCAGAAGCCGCGCGCAGGAGGACGAAGAAGTATTTAGTATACCAGTATATATATATATATATATATATATATATATATATATATCACTTCAACATCGTAGAAGTCGTTCCTTAAAACTGAACTCTTGCAAAAAAACATGCATGTAGGTCTGCATGTAATTCGTTCATTTCCACTTGATTACTTGAAAGTTTTCAATTATCAATTAGTACATCTTGAAAAAACCTTACATGTATAACAAATTAGTACCATATGGTGCCATAAGATACATGTCGCGATGTCGGTATCGACTCAATCTTGTGTAAAAAAATGACATGCTACTTAACGAGGTCGACGAAGGGCAATGAATCGAAAGAAAGAAAGAATGAGAGAGAGATTGTAGTCATAGGACTGAAATCATGAGTGGTAATACCATTACCTAATTGTGTCAGAAAATGAGAGCGTGATAATAATGCAATACGTTGGAGATGAGAAACCAAACAAACATATGGGTCATCAATCGTTTCTATCCATCTATCAAAGGTAATGCATGGTGGTGGTGGTGGCTAGCTAGCTTCGACTACCCTCGATCATCTCTACAGTAGAAAATACTACTCAATCCTCCTCATAATAATGGTGATGCAGTATGAGAATAATATTAAGGTTTGGTCGTTTCTCTGATATGATGCAGCTAGTCTAACCATTACAATTCATAATTCATAATAATACCAAGGTTTGAATGAAGGGTTGAAAAAAAAACCATTGGGAACCTCGAGAAATCATTTTGGTAAAAAAAAACAACTAGCTTTTATTTCACTTCTAGTCTTCCACACAGTACTCGATCACTAGCTCACTCTCAAATAGAGGAGAGAGAGAATAGTATAAATGTGAGAAACCCATGTAGGTGAGCTCCTAAATTATCATATTAAGAAGAAGGATAGGATGTTCGTGTTTCCTCCTCATCTAAAACTCAAGGATACAACTAGAAGAAGTCTGAGCAGGTAGAGACTGAGAGCTGAGACTGCTAGTTAGCAATGGAAGAGCATATGAACCCTTTGGCAGTGACTCATCTGCTTCAACACACACTGAGAAGCTTATGCAGTCAAGAAAATTCTCAGTGGATATATGCTGTCTTTTGGAGGATCCTCCCACGAAACTACCCTCCACCTAAGTAATCACAAACTTAATTTACCTTCTCCTGATCTTCTTCTTCTTCTAATACTACTAGTTCTTCTACTACTACTAATTAGTTTAAGGTTTTACATGAAACAGATGGGAAGGTCATGGAGCTTATTATGACAGGTCAAGAGGGAACCGAAGGAACTGGTATATATGGTTTTATTTGATAACAATTAGCTTCATTTATGATCATGTGCACATACAGAAGCTCATATATATCGTTTATGCACATGGCAGGATATTGGTTTGGGAAGACGGTTTCTGCAACTTTGGTGCCTCAGCCTCGCCGGCTCATGATCAGATCAACTCCTCCAATGGTGAGTATCCTCCAGGTGGCCCTTCATCTGTGTATGGTGATCAGTTTCAGCATCATCAGTATTACCATGGCCTGCAACCCGAGCTTTTCTTCAAGATGTCCCATGAGATCTATAACTATGGAGAAGGGTAATTAATACGCTAGCTAGCTTTGGGTATACACTGGTTTCAGTTCTACATATGCTTTAATGTATGGACTTTTGAGTATCTTTGAGTAGCTAGTAACTGAGGTTGGTTTACCTTGGTGGTTGGGGTGTGCAGGTTGATAGGGAAAGTGGCAGCAGATCATAGTCATAAGTGGATATACAAAGAACCAAACGATCAGCACCAAGAAATCAACTTCTTATCAGCATGGCACAACTCAGCTGACTCGGTACTATATATATATATATATATATATATCAATTACACCAATCTATCAACTGATTAGTTGTGATTTCATGCTGTATGTATATACTTATATCTATGATTATAGGTTTGATTTCTCGATCTGCTGGTTTTAGAATTTCGTATATGTGTGTGTGTATTGTCTGGTTAGGTTTTCCTTTAATTTTTGCTTCTTTTGCTTCAGCACCCTAGGACATGGGATGCCCAGTTCCAGTCTGGCATAAAGGTATTATATCCTAAACCATCACCGCCACCACAAAGTTACTTAAAACCTATTTCTTTGAGTTAGTTCATTAATTCAGATTCTTAATTAATATTGTCACTGCAGACCATAGCTCTGATAGCAGTTAGAGAAGGTGTGGTTCAGTTAGGGGCACTTAACAAGGTGGTTGAAGATCTGAGCTATGTTGTTCTCCTAAGAAAGAAGCTGACTTACATTGAGAGCATCCCAGGCGTGCTTCTTCCTCACCCATCATCTCCATCATTCTCCAGCTTCAATAAGCTTGATCACCCCCATAGCTATGGAGCTGGTATTAATGGTGCACCTCCAGATCATCATCATCATGCATGGCACAATTTCCAAGGCATGGCTGGTGCTACTGCTGCTACACTTGTTGCCCCACCACATCCAAGTACTACTCATGACCAGTTTTATGAGCACCATTTCAACATGAACCATCATCATCAAGTGCCAATGTTGAAAACCATAACACCTTCCATGAGTAGCCTTGAGGCTCTTCTCTCAAAGCTTCCCTCAGTGCCCTCACCACCCAATAGTACTATTCATGATCATCAGCAGTTTCCAGAATTGTCTCATCGTCATCATCATCAACATGGTGGAGGAGGAGCTATGCAATTTATGGACCAGAAAATAGTGGCCAAGGACGAGACTGATGCTGAAGGAGAAGAGGAATATAGATCACCAGATCAGAAGAAGCTTTGTGTTAACATGGGAGAGAGCAGTGGTTCTATGTCTACTGCCTACGGCCTTCAACAACCCCAGCAGTTTCATCACCTCTGATCAGAAGCCATAGCTAGCCCAAACATTATTAGTAATTACTGTTTAATCAAGTATAACTAATGCTCATTCTATTTTTTAGCTTAATTACATATATTATATGTAGGAGCCAGCTTAACGTTATAAGTTGGCGAGCTAGCTTCGGTTTCGGTCGATCTTGTGACTTGAGACTTATAAGATGAAGCTGTACCGAGGCCTTTGGCTGCTCTCTATATATGAAGCCATGAAAAATAATGTTTGCTACCTGCCTACCTCCTTTTTGTGGCCAAATGTACAAGTGTTTCAAACTTCAAGTATACTAGTGAAAGTGTGAAACACACTATTAGTGTTTTCAATGACCAGTAAATGTAGAACTAGGTTTCTCGACACTCAAAATGGATTATAAGCTGGACTAGGTTTCGTCACGATTCAAGAGTGCAAACTGGCCGATATAACACAAACTCATTTGCATTCAATCTCGGTCTGTATAAGCGTTTTTATGCAGACAGGCGCTTTCAACTCTTAGCCGGAACCAGCTGGGGACAACTAGCCCTGATGTATCAAATTTCCCGTTGTACAGTAAAATCAGAGGCTTCCGGAACTATGGAGAGCCAAAGCTTGAATACACATGAAGATTTACGAAGACAAAGTATAAGGTACAAGTATAATACAAATAGAAGATGTCAAACACTGTAACTACATTCCAAACTGCAAAAGTGATTTACAGTATAATCCACTGTAGAACTATAATATAAGACGGGAATCAGCAGTGTTTCAAGATCACAAAAGCCATATCATGTGTAGACCATCTGATGCAAGTCTAAGAATTCTTTGATCCTTCTTTAAAAAGAAAATTTTAATGGAAAGCTTCAACTTCATCCTTGAAGTGTTTGAGTAGGCTATCCATACTCATTACTGTGGAGTCTCCCTTATCTCTAACCCGTACGCTCACCTGAAGCAATCAAAGAGTAATTTCTCACTAATGGAAATGTAACAAATGAGGACCATGCTCTTTAAAAAGAGTTATGCACTTAACTCTTTCATAATAGCACATTACAGTTTGCCATATTCATATCCCACATGTAACAAAGGACAATAAATCACAATCCAAACTCTACATACAAAGACTATTCGCGATCACCAAAAAACAGTATTGTTCATGTACAACTCAAATAAGAAGCAGATATAATGTTAGGACCTAGAAGATGTGGCCAGGCCATTGGGAGTTGGGACTAGGGTGGTACACAAGTAATACAACACAAAAATCTAAGAGATAAAGGATCACTGACCTGTCCAGTTTTGACTTCCTCCTCACCAACAACTAGAATGTAGTTGTATTGTGCCATCTGAGCTTCTCTTACCTGCATATTTTAACCATAAGCCATTAGCCCAATGAACCTCCAACAAAACCGGAGAACAAAAAAGTGAAACTCACAACCTGAAAAGTGGAAATTCCGAGGCAATTATACAAATTTAAGAATCCAAACCTTTTTCTGTATGGTCCTATCACTTGTGTCAACATCAACATAATAACCAGCCTGAAAGATCTTATCCCGGACCTTCAAATATAAAACTTCATATTTAATCCAGGAAGGTAAGTTTAAAAGTATTTATCCATGTTTATACAGTCACTTTTGTAAAAAAGCAGAGCATTAACAGCAAATGTTACTGAAACTTTGAAAGAGGCCCAACAAAGGCCAACAAAAAGCATATCGTAGAGATACCTGTTGAGCATAGGGCTGCGATTTATCTGAGACAGGGCAAACAATTGCCTGACGTGGACTAAGCCAGAAGGGCCATTTCCCTTTGTAGTGCTCCAAAAGTATAGCAAACATACGCTCCACAGAACCCAAAATAGCTCTGTGGATCATAACAGGTGCCTCCCTCTTGCCTTCTTCACCTTCTGCTGAGTAATACAGCTCAAATCGAGCGGGTAGCTGAAAATCAAGCTGCAAGCACAGTAATTGTTTTCCAAGATAGTTACAATCGCATGATAAGTAAACAGAAGAGCAAGAGATAATATAAAAAATGAAAGAATCAAAATAAAGAGTGGTATAAACATACCTGCAATGTTGCACACTGGAACTTTCTGTTCAATGCATCAGATACACTGATATCTATCTTTGGTCCATAAAATGCACCATCTCCTTCATTTATCTACAACATGACACAAATAAGAAATCCAAGGGTGTCAAATAGGAGTGCTTTTAAAAGATATGTAGATAACTGACAAAATCATTTTAGATTCTACTCAACGTCCAACCCTATCTATGTGAAACGTTCCAGCAAAACGTTCCATATATACAAAATATTCTACATGAATCTTAAGATCATACTACATCGACCAAATACTATACAGTACAAGAGATACCAAATAAATCACTATCTGGATGCGCTAGAGGTAACTAAAGAATCATAAACAGTACCTGCCACGGCTTGCCACACTCATTTAATGCTTCTGTAAGTGCTGCCTCAGCTTTATCCCATGTCTCTATCTCCCCAAGGTACTTCTCAGGCCTCTACAATACATGCACCAAAACATTTATTGCATCAAACAATACTTCTGCATAATTCAAAATAAGCAATTGACTTCAAAGATAAGAACTGAGTCAAAAGGATTAAGGAGAAGGATCATGCATCTTACTGTTGATAGCTTTAGATCAAAAGTGAAGCCAAATATGTTATAGGTATACTGAATGAAGTCTAGGACCCCCTTAACTTCATCTTTAACCTGAAAAATGAAGCATATAACGGAAATTTTAGACAAGGACAAAACCATCGAAAAAAATATGAGGGATGTGAAAGATAATACAAGTCCAACTCACTTGCGACTCCCTGCAAAAGATATGAGCATCATCCTGTAACATATGTGGACAATTTTTGTCAGATGAGAAACAAATTAACCGCAGGATATATAAACGCAAGAATCTATATGTATATCTATCAGAAAGTACCAAGAGGCACGGGCTAGATACAAAAAAACCAATATACCTGCTGGAATCTCCTGACACGTGTTAATCCAGTGAGTGCACCACTGGCCTCATTTCGATGCAAAACCCCAAAGTCAGCCAGTCGAAGAGGAAGCTCTTTAAAGAAAATAAATACATAATTAAAATATATATAAATGAATAAGGGGGAAACAGATGGATAAGCAATTGTGTATGGGTCAAAACAAAGTGAAAGAATGTACGATAACTAACCTCTATAAGAGCGAACCCTGTGCTGGAACATTAAACAATGCCCAGGACAATTCATAGGCTTCAATCCAAACTCCTGTTTCTCAATCTGCAGTGAACACTCAATTTCATTATAAACAAAATCAACTAAAGTAAACCTATTCTGTTTTGCATTCAATAACTTCTGAACTAAGATCACAGTCATCCAAATTGGATTCCCAACGATAAGTAACAATTTTTTATGTCAAAAAACAGAGCATGTTCCTTCATTTATCGGCCAGCCAGACAGTTCCCAAGAAAATAGTTAGGCAAGTTTATGCGGATTAGCTGTTAAACAGAAAAATAAATGCATATTCATGCCATAAATAAGTGATTACTCGGTGCTCGGCAGATAGATTGCTCTAAGCATAAACGTGGTTTGACATAAATAATTTAAAGGTAGAAACTCACCTCAAAGACAAACATATTTTCTTTGTAATTCTGAGCATGACCAGATGTTTCCCAAAGTTGCATATTGTACATGTTTGGCGATATAACCTACCAAAGAAAATGTGAAATACAGTGAAAATGTGCAAGATTGATAAGATGACGCTAAAAACTAAAGGCTGACTACCAACCTCTTGGTATCCTCTTTCTCTATATTGAGTTTTTATAAAACCCATGAGTTTGTTATAAATCCGGGTGCCATTGGGGAGGAAGAACCAACTTCCTGGACTGAACTTGACAAGGAGAGATAGTAAGATAAAAATCATGGACAATTTTGGATCCCTTTAAATAATGAATATATATTAATACAGCACAAACCTTAGTGGGTGGTTAAAGAACAACTCCTGCTTGGTACCCAACAATCTATGATCATATTTTTTCGCTTCTTCCAGGTACTGAAGATATAGCTGCAGAAAAGAATGACATCAGATGATCATACATAGCTTTTACAATTTTTCAATCATAACTAACCACTCAAAATAATTTCTTGACATGATGACTGTAAGCAACAATTTGAATGCAATCTATAAGCTCATGTTAAGTTAAGTAAAGAATTAGTTCTAAATATTTTCCTAGAGCAACTGAAGTACCTAACATAACTCAGAATTGGAGATGAGTCAGCTACAGCAGAAATCATGAAAATAATTGAAAGCAAAATATCACCTTTAATCGTTTATTATCGGGATAAGATATTCCATAAACTCTCTGTAAACTTTCGCGATCCTTGTTTCCTCTCCAGTAGGCTGAAGAAGCCTGGAATTACAGGTTTATAAGTTAAATATACAAACTAGCTGAGCCAAAACATTGAAATGACAAACATCTCAAAAATGACTCGTTGACATACCTTCAGACAAGCAAATGCTTTGACAAAGGATGTGTTTGGTATATGCGGCCCACGACACAGGTCAACTAAAGGGCCACATCTATAAACGGTGATAGTTTTGTCAGCTGGAAGATCATTGATGATTTCCACCTGATTAAAACAGAGCAAAACAAAAGCATAACTAAATGACTTTGAAAGTAAAAAAATGCTTATACTAAATGTAGAGAACATCCCTTACTGGGGATAAGAAAAGGAAAAAAAAACTACACCAATTGAGCTTCCCTTACCTTGAATTTATTATCAGAAAATATCTCAAGTGCCTGGTCCCTTGATACCTCAATGCGCTCAAATGGCTGCTTGGCCTGCAAAGGATACAACTAACAGGTCAAGGCTTCTTGAATAGAAAGGTTACGAAGTTGAAACATCAAATGATTTTTTGGCAATCAATCAGTCACTCTGAACTCTGAAGCAATTTCTTGCGTAAAGGTAGTTACATGAACATTTTCACAAGAGAGTAAACAGACCTTTACAGCCTTGTCTGCTCCCGACTCAATTTGCTTGAAATGTTCGTCATTCAACCCCAAATCTCCATAGAATGCATCATAATAGAAACCCTGTTATAATGCAATCTAATAAGTAATGAAGAACAACGATAGCACAACCCCATTACTACGTCAAATTCGCACGAACTCCCTATGAAAAGCAAATAATCAAACCTCTCCTCTGGTGGTGCACGGACCAATGCACAGCTTGCACCCATACTCAACCTCAAGCGCCTGTAACATATCACAGTGTTAGCGATGCAATGTACTCCAATAAAGCCAAAGTTTCCAAATAATACTCATGTACCTGTCCGAGAATGTGAGCACTGGAATGCCAAAAAGTGTCCCGGCCTTCATCGTTGTCGAATGTGAACAGTTTCAAATCACAGTCACCCTCCAGAGGCCTGCTCATGTCCCACAAGACCCCATTGACCTCAGAAATCAAAGCATTCGACGCCAAACTCTTCGAAATCTCCTTCGCAACGTCAAACGGAGAAGTCGCCCACTTCTTCCCCTCCTTCACCTTCCCATCCGGCAATGTAATCCTAATTACGTCAGCACAACGCAGCAGAATCAAAATCTAAGCACATTCACACATACATTATATATGTTTATGTTTACAGTAAGTAACTCCAATTGAGTCAATGTTAAGGTTAGGGTTAGGGTTAGGGTTCGGGGTTTAAGGACTGACTTGATTGGATCAGAGGGAAGAGCCTGGCGCTCGGCGAGGAGTTGAGCCTGGATGGCCTCGAAGAGCTTGATGCGCTTGGGAATCACGCTGTCGAGGTACGCGTCGTCTTTGGGATGAGGCACCATGGCGGCGGCGGATGACGGCGGCGGTTGTACGGAGGAGAAGGGTTTTGCGTAGAGGTGAGGAGTCAAAGAGGAAAGTGAGGAGTTACGGCGGAGAGAGAAAGAAGCAGCGGCTGCTATCCAGGTTTTAGAGCATTGTAGCATATAGTCGGTCACACTTTGGTGTTTTTGGGTAATCGCTACGTTACGAAACCAGAGCGAGTTCATAATGAAAATTTTGGTCGTAAGTTGTTTGGGCTGGTATGGGTTTTGGGTCATTGGGCCTCAATGGGCTGTTAGTCAGAATAACATCTCCGATCATCCAAACTTCGACGCTCCTCTCGATCAGGTCAAATCGAGTACTCAGTAACACCAATTTGATTTTTTTTAACGGAGTTTGAGACCTAGTCACGTGTTATACTAGGAAGCTCATCTCCACGCCTGAAATTTCACTGAAAAAAAAAAAAAAACTAAGTCTTGTACCAGGGGGACAACGAACCATTATCCTGATTTACATGATAATGAAAATCAACTACAACTGAACTACTTGCAAAAAAAGGAAAAGAACCAACATTAGAACTATCTACATCTTGTGCAGAAGCTTCGTTAATAATCAAAAATTCTTCATGTACCCAAAATTCATCAGAACTTGAAACACTAGCAAGGTGGGCAAGTCTATGTGCCTCACCATTTGCTTCTCTTAACACATGCCGGAATTGAACCCTGCCATGTCCTTTTTCCAAATCCTTACAATCTTCGATGATACAATCAGCCTCAAAAAGATCAATACAACTACTAGATAAGGCATAGACTAACCTGGAACACACTCTCCACTTCAATGTCGTCCCACCTTTCCTGAATAGCTCGAACAGCTTCGGCTTCCATGTGAAAAGCTTATAGAACATAAGAAAAAGGTCTTGTAAAGGAAGCCTTACACTCCCCCTTCCAGTTTCTTGCAATCACACTGATACCCCAAGGCCTCAGTGGTAACATCACATTTGTAGGCCCCGTCAACATTTAGCTTTATTCTCCCTTGTAGAGGCCGCAACCACTTAGTCTGAGGACGTGGTAACTTCTCTATAGGCTTAGATTGTACCTCCACAAAATCTGCATGGCGATGCATGGCCTCCCCAATTGTTGTTAGTGGTTGAAACACTAACTCTTCCCATAACACATTATTACACTCAGACCATAAACCCATAACAACATACAAAATTGTTCCAGCTGAGTAGTGGAGAGGTGATTGACCTTGGCTTCTACCCAATCCCACATGCAAGTCTCTCATATCATGCTTGACATCCAACTTGAGTGGGCTATCCTTCCAAAACTTACGGATAATCACGTAGTCACGGAAAAGATGAAGGTCTGACTCAATACCTTCGAACATAGCAAGCAACACTAATCATATATGTGAAATATCTTCAAAATAGCACCTCTAGTAAGAATAATACCCCGGATCATCTTCCACATAAACACTTTCACCTTAGGCATTACATTAACCTTCCATAGTTTCTTCCAAAAGCGTTTCGAGGCATCTGCGGAACCCGACGAGCAGGCGTGGGCCATAACATGATACACCTGCCTAGCCACATGATAACAAGACTTCACGTTAAACAGACCTTTAGAATCAAAATGCCATACCCAATGGTTGCTAGTATCCCGTATACTCAATGGAATTTTATAAATAATCTCCTGCTCTTCTTTTGTAAACAGCTCCTGAACAAGATCATCAATCCAAACATGGTTCTCATTATCAATTAAATCACTTACCTCCCATTCTTCTGTGCCTTCCATAGGTAAAGAGAACTGACGAAAAGTGTTAGGGAGTGGAAACCATGGATTATGCCAAATTGAAACTCCTTTCCCATTACCAATTTGAACTCGACATCCCATTTCCAGCGCTTCACGCCTAGCTAAGATACTCTTCCATGTGAAAAAGGATGCATAACTAAGCTGCCATAAAGGAGGATTCTGGATGATATTTAGCTTGAAACATTTGAGCCAAAATAGAATTGGGATCTTGTAGTAGACGACACCCTTGTTTTGCAAGGAGAGCCAGATTAAACACTCTCATATCCTGAAACTCTAAACCGTCTTCTTGTTTCGATGCACAAAGCCTTTCCCATGCCAACCAATGAATCTTCCTTTCATCTCCATGTGCACCCAACCAGAACTTAGCCATGAGACTTTGTAGATCATTACATAAAATGACTGGCAATTGGAAGCAACTCATGGCATATGTTGGTATCGATTGAGCTGCCTTTAGGAGAACTTCTTTGGCTTCCATACTTAATGTCTTCTCTCTCCATCCACTTGTGCGTTTACCAATTTTCTCCTTGATAAACCCAAATTCCTCTGTCTTAGAGTGACCCAACTCCAATGGAAGACCAAGGTATTTTTTATGCTTGTCAACCGCTGAACTCCCAATAGTTGTGCAATAATATCTTGCATTGAGCCTTGAACATTATGACTAAAACAAATTTCACGCTTGTCCAGGTTTAATTTTTGACCTAAGACACGTTCATAGGATGCCAAAATCTCCTGGATTTCCAAGCCTTCCTCCAGCTCCCCTTAGAAAAAAATAATGAATCATTTGCAAAGAATAAGTGATTTACCATAGGGGCATTGTTGCATATTGGTATCCAGTAATCCTCCCAGACTCCTCTGCTTGCAATTTTATAAGAGAGAGATATGGCAGTTGGTAGTGAGCGGTGACGGTGAGATGTGCCCAGAGGAATTGGTATATTAATTAAACTAAGTTGGGCTTGTGCCAGTGGGTTTTGTTCTCAGCCCATATTGTTAATAATTACAAAACAAAATTAATCAAATTATTTGTTGAATAAGTATGAGAAAATTACATGCAATATTTCGATTATATTATTTCTCGTAAAAAATTTAGCCAACTTTACCTCCCATTCAAACTCGATTTACATAGTTACACAATTTTATCGTCATTCTTAACAAAAAAAATTATGTCGTAGATCCTTAAAAATTAAAAATAAATAACTCTAATATTTAGAAAATTATAGAAAAATTATTATATGGACTCTTTAATATGCGCGCTTCTACTTCTCCATTAACGCAAAAGGTTTTATCACATCCATCTATCATTGGAATGATCAAATTTGATGGTTAATCACGATAAACAAGAGTTGACTAAGTTGGCCGATAGATATTGAATTGTCAATTAACAAGGCCAATTTTTCAAAAAAAGAGAGTATATAATTATGCTTAACAGACATCTGTGAAGTCGAATCGACCATTAATTTGAGTATTTTGAACAATTGAATTTCACAAATTGACCATGTGTCTATTAGTGTTGTTTGACTTCTTTAATGCTATCGAAGGAATATGAATTTTCGATTGTGAAATGTTGGAACAGAATGAGATTGAAAAAAACAATTGTATGATGTGGATATGAACCTTGTTTACATATGGTATAAAAAATTTAGCCGGTTCCGTCATCGTCTTGACCTCGATCTATGTTGTCAACCCTAATAGTCGGTTATGCCCATATTTTTATTTAATACAACTCACAAAGGAGAACGTTATCATTGCACCATTTCTAAAAGTAAATTTTTATACAGACATATAGAGATAGTTCGTAGAATGTCATAGATGAGAGGAGAGAAAATTTTGATATGTCGAAGTAGCTAATAAATCAAATCTAGAAAAGATAAAGGTTAAGAGTATAAATAAATGTCACGGTTGACTACATCAATCGTGGTCAAAACTATGATAAACCTCGTTGAAATTTTTACTACATATAGATTATAGGTCTTTGTAGGAATCATACTATCAGTTTTTTAAAATTCATTATCTTCGATACTTTATCCATGTAGTCAACTTTGACATTGTTTATAACTTTTTTTTTATCTTGTACATGTCACTAAGGAAATAGACATCACTATGCCATTTTCACTTGTAAGTTTTCCTAACGAAACATAGTGGTAAATTGTGTGATGTCGTGTATGCGGAGAGAGCAAAAATTGAAGTGTCGAAGAAGCCACCGAGGAAAATCTATTAAAGATACAAAAATAGGGTTGTAAAAAATATCGGCGTCGACTTCAAGGATAGAATATCGAATTAAAGAAAATTGAATAAATGGACCGTAAGATATAGTCATTGAACTATTATATACATCTAATAAAATTTTCAATCGATTTCATTACAATCTCGCTCTCGATCCATGTCGTCAACTCCCATTTGTTTATGTCTTAATATTTGTTTTTGTGAGAATTGCTTTATTGACTACTTCGACAAATCAATTTTAGTCATCTTGCGTCGACAATATCTTACATATTACCTTTGTAAGTTGTAATAAAGTTGATTTTTCAAAGTAGTGTCACGGTAGCATTTTCTTTTGTATCTCGTTGAAATTGAATATAGAGACATAAATATTATTGGGCTGACTAGAAGAGTACGTAGAGTATTTTAAAAAATGAAATTGAATAAAGTGACCGTATGATGCAAACATTGAATTATAATCTATATGTTGTAAAAATTTCAACAAGGTTTATCATATTTTCGACCATGATCGATGTAGTCAACCGTGAAGATTATTTATGCCCTTAACCTTTATCTTTTCTATATTTGATTTATTAGCTACTTCGACATATCAAATTTTTCTCTCCTCTCATCTATGACATCCTGCGAACTATCTCTATACGTCTGCATAAAATTTTACTTTTAGAAATGGTGCAAAGATATATAACGTTCTTCTCTGTGAGTCGTATTAAATGAAAATAGGGGCATAAACGACTATTAGGGTTGACCACGTCAAGAGTCGAGATGATGACAGAACCGGCTAAATTTTTTATACCATACGTAAACAAGGTTCATATCCACATCATATGGTTGTTTTTTTCAATCTCACTCTGTTCCAACATTTCACAATCGAAAATTCAAATTCATTCGATAGCATTAAAGAAGTCAAACAACACTAGTAGACACATGGTTGATTCGTGAAATTCAATTGTTCAAAATCCTCAAATGGTGGATTTGACTTCACAGATGTCTCTTATACATAATTATATACATTTTTTTTGAAAAAGTTGGCCTTGTTGATTGACAATTTAATATCGGTCAACTCAGTCAACTCTTATTCATCGTGATTAACCATCAAATTTGATCATTCAAATGATAGATGGATATGATAAAACCTTTCGTTTTAATGGGGAAGTAGAAGCGCGCATCGTAAGAGTCCATATAATAATTTTTCTATAATTTTTTTAAACATAAGAACTATTTATTTTTACTTTTTAAGGATTTATGACATAAAAAATTTGTTAAGAATGATAATAAAAATGTATAACTGTGTTTGAATCACCAAAAATTCATGGGTCTGAATTGGGGACGCCAATTTTTACACATAATTTGACACATAATTAAATGCAAAGATTACTAAAAGGTGTTTCTTTATCTGGACCCAAAACTCATCTCATTTGTTCGTATTTTTCTTTTTAAGCTTTTAAATTTTAAGTAAATAATATATATATTTTAAACATCCCACTAGTTTGTATTATAAGACGGTTTAAGACTTTCTTTAACACAAATGAAACGGCTATCAACATCTATATTTAGTAGTCTTGGTGGTAATGCATAGGGCTAGAAATAGCTTTCCTCGTGCACAAACGGAGTAATATTGGACGGACATAGATACATATACATGTGCAGCCATGTGCGTTCCGTTCCCACAATTAGGGTCTGGCCACCACTACTCTCAGTTCAATTAGGGGTCCAGCTGAGGATCGAGCAGCTGCACTACTCTTATTAGGTCATACATACGTGCCATAATATGAAGACAAACGGCGCCCAGTAGCAACACGTACACACTTATCTTGAGTAGCCTTGGCTGGCTGGCTACATACATACCAGCTCATAGAGATGTATGCATGTGCACCAATCATAGTACCGACCATGCAATTAGCCAGATTGCATAGGCCACCACAGCAAGTAGCTTTCCTACTTCATAGATCGTTCTGGCTCCATCGCGTTCTGATCGATCGAGTCAAACTTGGAGTTTCTTTCTTCCCCGAGCCCAGCCAATTCAAGAAGACTAACTAGCTAGCCTGGACGATCACTGTTCAGGTTACCTGTGGGTACACAGCTAGTTAGATAGAGCTGATCGATATATATAGTTCCGTTCTCTTGCGTAACATGATTTACGGGATATAATGTCACGGGATGAGTCCTTCACTACTCAAACCACCGTGCGGCCTTAGAATTGCTCCCTTCTTCGAACAATCTAAGTCAGCCTCTACGATGCAGCGGAATGAAAGGCTAAAACAAGAGAGAAAGAAAGTTTGAACACTTAGAGATTTGGGAGAAAGGAACTTTGTATTAGCTTGTGAATGCTTTACAAGGCTCTCTAGGATTACTTCCTACTTCACTCTCTACCTCAAATGGGAGGGGAGGTTCCCTATTTATAGCCTCCACCTCTAGCCTAAGTGTTCTAGACTATTCTACACATGTACAAGTTCTAGACCTATCTATACAAGTCTAACATGTCCCAAGAAGGTTCTAGAGATCTCCGGAGTTGTCTTGACTCATGAACCTCTCCATACTTCTAGAGAGTTCACGACTCGTCTTGACACTTCTAATGGGTTCCGGAGACTTCCGCAACCTACCGAATCTGCCTTGCTTCTAGGATCTGCTGAATCTGCCTTGGAGGTTAGCGAGTCGTGACATTCTCCCCCACTTAAACCGGCGGCGTCCTCGTCGCCGTGGCGGTTTGCTCGCGTTCGAACTCTTCGATCTTGTCCTTGAACTGCCACAAGGACTCCTCTTTCTCCCAGCTTGCCTCGGACAATGGCAGCTTCTTCCACTTGACAAAGTACTCTGTGTACCTTGGTATCCTCTTCTTTCGCACTTCGCGCTTGCCTTCGATGCTCTCCACTTCCTTGTCAAAGGAAGTCGTCACGTATGCGGGAGCTCGCTGGGACTTGCTTCGTTCCGGTGCCTCGGCATCCTCATAATGAGGTTTCAATTGGCTCACGTGAAACACCGGATGCATTTTGGTGTTGGAAGGCAACTCCACATGATAGGCAGCCTTTCCGACCTTCCGCAGGATTTCAAAAGGGCCTTCATATTTTCTCAGCAAACTTTTATGAAGTTTCTTGTTCCCTTGGTGCCGAGTGGGATTTACCTTGACAAGCACCTTAGTGCCAGGTTGGTAGGTCACGTCCCGTCTATGTCGGTCTGCATACTTCTTCATCTTCTTTGCTGCCTTCTCCAGCTGCGACCGCGCGAGCTCATTCGCTTGCTGCCATTCCTTGGCTGTCTTATATGCAGCGGGGCTGCTCCCCTTGTAGCCCGACACTAGCGTACTAGGAGTCAAGGGTTGTTGTCCCGTCGCTAACTCGAATGGACTCGTCCCTGTTGACTCGCTACGCTGCAAATTATAAGAGAATTGAGCTACGTCAAGTAGTTTTGCCCAATCTCGTTGGTTTGCACTTACGTAATGCCTGAGGTATAACTCCAACAAGGCATTGATGCGCTCCGTCTGCCCATCTGTCTGCGGGTGAAAGGCCGTGGAGAAGTTTAGCTTTGCTCCGAGTAGCTTGAAGAGTTCTGTCCAGAATCTCCCGGTGAATCGAGCATCTCGATCGCTGACAATACTCTTCGGTACTCCCCAATACTTCACCACGTGCTTCATGAATAAGCTTGCTGCCATCTCTGCAGAACACTCGATAGGGGCAGGGATGAATGTCGCATACTTGGTGAACCGATCTACCACCACAAAGATGGATCCACAACCATCGGATTTGGGTAGATTGGTGATGAAATCCATGCTTAGACTCTCCCATGGTCTAGATGGAATGGGGAGGGGTACCAACAGCCCTCCCGGTTGCTTCTGCTCCACCTTGTCTTGCTGGCATACGAGACAAGTCTTCACATATATTTCTACGTCGTCTCGCATTTGCGGCCAATAGTAGGTGTCGCTTAATAACGCCAACGTGCGGTGGGTGCCAGGGTGTCCAGCCCATTTTGAATCATGGCACTCGCTTAATACTTCTCTTCGCAGATTGTCCCATCTTGGAACATAGAGCCGCATTCCCGTCGTGTACAACAACCCATCCTCGAGCCAGAACCACCTTGTCTTTCCTTCTTTGACAAGCTCCACAAGGTTCACGGTTTGGGGGTCGTGGACCAGTCCCTCCTTGATCCTCCCCATGAGGGTGCTCTTCGGGGTAACAATAATGGGTGCTAACTCGGCTTTTCGGCTTAAGGCATCCGCGACCACGTTTTCCTTCCCTTGCTTATATTCCAACACGTAGCTGAACTCGGCAAGGAACTCCTGCCATCTAGCTTGCTTTGGAGTGAGTTTTTGCTGCGTTTGGAAATAGCTAGTAGCAACGTTGTCGGTCCGAATGATGAAATGGGATCCAAGCAGGTAATGCCTCCATGTGCGCAAGCAATGCACCACTGCCGTCATCTCCCTCTCATGCGTGGAGTAGCGCCTCTCAGTATCATTGAGTTTGCGACTCTCGTATGCTACCGGATGTCCTTCTTGCATAAGTACACCACCAATGGCAAAGTCTGACGCATCGGTGTGTACTTCGAATGGCTTGCTAAGGTCTGGCAGCCTTAGCACCGGTTCTTTCATCAGTGCCTTCTTCAGCTCCTCGAAGGCGTGCTGGCACTCGTCCGTCCACTGCCACTTCTTGTCCTTCTTCAAAAGGTCTGTCAAGGGTGTCGCGATGGCAGAGTACCCCTTGATAAATCTCCGATAGTAATTAGCCAGCCCAAGGAAGGAACGGAGGGTGGGTACCTTGGTTGGCGGCTCCCATTCTTGGATGGCCTTCACCTTACCCTCTTCCATCAAAAGCTTCCCGTCCTTGATCTTGTGGCCTAGGAAGTCCACCTCTTCTTTAGCAAAGGAACACTTTTCCCGTTTCACATAGAGTTCGTGCTTCCTAAGGGTTTCGAACACTATGCGCAGATGTTCAACGTGCTCCTCTAAAGTCTTACTATAGACCACAATATCGTCAATGTAAACAACCACAAACTTGTCGAGATAAGGGTGAAATACCTTGTTCATCAACGTACAGAATGTGGCTGGGGCATTGGTAAGGCCGAATGGCATGACTAAGAACTCGAACGATCCGTATCGCGTCACGCATGCGGTCTTCGGCTCGTCTCCGGGTGCGATCCTTACTTGATAATAGCCCGAGCAAAGGTCCAGTTTGGTGAAGTACTTCGCTCCTCCTAACTGATCGAACAAGTCTGAAATCAAGGGGATTGGATACTTGTTCTTGATTGTGATCTTGTTAAGCGCCCGGTAGTCGATGCACATTCTTAACGCGCCATCCTTCTTCTTCTGGAATAGGACTGGGGCTCCATACGGACTCTTCGACGGTTGAATATAGCCAGCGTCGAGCAACTCCTTTAGTTGTTTACGAAGTTCCTCCAACTCCGGTGGCGCCATTCTATAAGGCGACTTTGAAGGGGGTTTTGCTCCGGCCTCTAGCTCGATGGCATGATCCACCTCTCTCCGCGGTGGTAGCTTCTTTGGCAACTCCTTGGGCATTACATCTCCAAACTCCCTAAGGACTGCCTCTATCTTACTAGGCAATGGGTCGACCTTCCCTTCAACCTTCTCGTCTATCTTCAAAGTGGCAAGCAAGGTAGGCTCGCCCTTCTTCCATGCTTTCGCAAACTGCATGGCGGATAGGGTGCATTTCTCCTTCGCTTGCCTCACCACGGGTACCGCACAAGGCATTTCCCCGTCTGCTACTATGCAGAAGGTATTGTAGAATGGAATGGGAAAAGCTCGTACCTTGTCCATGAACTCAAGACCAATCACTATGCCATAGTCATCCATGTCAATCACCGTGAAGTCGACCTTCCCCTTCCAAGCACCAATGTGTACTTCCACATTGCGTGCTACTCCCGCAATGGGAATGGCAGGTGTATTCACCGTCTTCACACTGCCAGGTTCCTTCGTGACTCGGAGTCCAAGCTTCTTTGCTTCATCCGACGTCATGAAGTTATGCGTGGCTCCGCAGTCCACCAAGGCACGAGTCACCGTGTCGCCTACCTTGACATCGATGAACAACGATCCTCCTTCCGTTTTGTGCCTTGCCTGCGGCATGCTTGCCTTCGCAGCGTTCAGCAATTGGATGCATCCCATCCTAGCTGAACCTTCCTCTTCTTCAGTCCTCGGCCCTTGTAAGCTCATAGCTTTGAGAGATTTCTTCTGAGGGCAGTCGCGCAACATGTAAGGGCCATCGCACAGGTAACACTTTGGTTCCCAAGCCTTGCCTGCGGGCTTGTCTTGCCTCTCGGTCCTCACCTTTGGCTTGCTGGACCCAGCCTTGTCTCGTGGCTTTTCCTTTGGCTTGTCTCCCCCACTTTTCTCATAGCTCACGTTCTTCCCTTTGAACTTGGAGTCTCCTTGGTGGCTGACCCTGAACTCGACAAGAGATTCGGCTGCGGCGATGGCTTGAGACAAGGTCTGAACTTGTCTTCTTTGCAGCTCGAGCTTAGCCCAATTTTGTAGTCCACTCATGAAGTATATGAGCTTGTCTTCCTCCGGCATGTTGGGCACCTCGAATAGCAAACTAACAAATGTGTTGACATAGTCTTTGACGCTACTAGTTTGCTTGAGCCACCTAAGTTTCTCTTTAGCTTCGTATCTAGCATTTTGGGGGTAGAAGTGTAGCATGATATCATCTTTAAATTCTTTCCAAGTAGTGAGGGTGAACGTACCTTCTTCAATCTCCATGCTCCTTCGTCGCCACCACATGAGGGCATTGTCGGCTAAGAACATGGTAGCCATCGAGATCTTGGACTCGTCGTCTTCGATCTTGATACACTTGAAGTACCTTTCCATATTCCATAGGAAGGTATCAAGTTCTTTGGCTTCCCTCTTCCCGGTGAAGGGTTTGGGTTTAAAGGAGTCCACTGCCTTTGCGTCCCTTAGCCCTTGCGACTTGTTCACGGCTGCCTCCTTGCATAGCGCAACATCTCCCTTAACTTCCTTCACTTCCTCTTGGAGAGCTGTGAGCCCGGCATTGAGGTTGTCGAGTCGCTCTTGGACCTCCCTCCGAATAGTATCCGCCATCATATTGAGAGCGCCGTGCATACTTTCTCGCAACTCTTCCATCATGGCTGCGAAATCGTCCTTCCTCACGACATCCTCCTCAAGTCGAGTGTCGAACTCGACCACGACTGTCTCCATCTTGTTCAGCCGTGCATCTAAGGCAGCTACTTGGTCCTTGACGCTCCTCTTGCTACCAGCAGCTACAGTCTGCTCCACGGAAATTCCTTCTCCAGACATCTTCTTTCTCGGTATCGGACACGCTTGCTCTGATACCAACTGTCACGGGATGAGTCCTTCACTACTCAAACCACCGTGCGGCCTTAGAATTGCTCCCTTCTTCGAACAATCTAAGTCAGCCTCTACGATGCAGCGGAATGAAAGGCTAAAACAAGAGAGAAAGAAAGTTTGAACACTTAGAGATTTGGGAGAAAGGAACTTTGTATTAGCTTGTGAATGCTTTACAAGGCTCTCTAGGATTACTTCCTACTTCACTCTCTACCTCAAATGGGAGGGGAGGTTCCCTATTTATAGCCTCCACCTCTAGCCTAAGTGTTCTAGACTATTCTACACATGTACAAGTTCTAGACCTATCTATACAAGTCTAACATGTCCCAAGAAGGTTCTAGAGATCTCCGGAGTTGTCTTGACTCATGAACCTCTCCATACTTCTAGAGAGTTCACGACTCGTCTTGACACTTCTAATGGGTTCCGGAGACTTCCGCAACCTACCGAATCTGCCTTGCTTCTAGGATCTGCTGAATCTGCCTTGGAGGTTAGCGAGTCGTGACAATAATGGGATGGAAGTATGTCATGTATTTCCAGTCATCCATGACATACTTCCAGTCATCCATTTTTTAATGAAAATATCAGAGGGTTAAGATTAAAAATCATCTCTCTCCAGCATCTCACTGTTAGTATAGCATTATTAGTTGTTCGATTAAATATACTTATCCGCTTAAGCAGGCAATCGACACCTATCAGATCATCCGAAAGACCACCAGGAAGGCTACAACTCTGTTCACAAGACCGACCCCATCCGAACGCGCACGCGCCCGACAGGCGCATATCCGAATGTGCAGATCACATGACAGCAAGCACACCAGTCCCACATCGAAGAACACCATCAAGCACCAACCTCAACCACCTATATATGTAAGGTATTTATTACAGGTAAGAGCAATTCAAAACAATGAACTCCATACGCATTCATCTGATCTGAACTCCACCCGAACACCACTCACACGCACGTTCGCTTGACTGTTATATCCAATACATCATCTGACTTAGGCATCGGAGCGTTGAAGGTGGGCCACCCCGTCTCAACCCCTAACCGCCCGTTTGTTGTTGTATTCTTCTAACAGCCATACTCGAACACGCACACCTGTTCACCCGAAGGAAGAGGAAGCGCCCGACCATCCGAACAGCTCCAACGTTCGGACGTACAAGAAGGAGGAGTACTCGTACTTGCTTCTGCCAGATTACGCTCCGCGCGTAATCCGGTAGAAGCAGTTGGCGCCGTCTGTGGGAAGCTTACAAATTGCAAACCTCGTATAAACACCACAAAAACCAAAAGTCCACATGCTCAACCCGGAGACTAACGACAGCACCACGCCCGTCGGGGAGACGCCGCCAGACACACAGGGGCGGCAGGTGCTGGAGCTCGAAAGGAACAGCGAGGAACGCGTCAACAGCCTGGTCCAAGAATTACGAGAGGCGGCGCTCGAGAGGGCAGATGAGCGCCAGATCCGACAGAGGTTGGAGGAGCGGCTGGACGCGCTCGTCAGCCAGCAGCAGGGGCAACACGAGGGGACCCAGGAAATCACTAGCGAAGAACGACGCTCGTTCGGTAGGATCAACGCCTGGACGGCCCGAGCGCCCTCACCCATGGAGGAATCGGTGCCCCTAACAAACAATACCCTGATCCTCCGGAGGATGGAGGAACTGGCGGAGGAGGTCTCACGCTTGCGCAAGGACAAGCTGGCCGGACAGGGCGGGACGTTCGCCCCCCGGGTCAGCCCGTTCTCAGCGCATATACTGGAGAGGGGAAGGGACCCCCATGCAAAGACAACGAAGATCGCTCAGTTCGACGGGAGTGGAGATCCCCGCGCGCATGTAGACGAGTTCCGATCCACCACGGACGGAACCCGATATTCGGACCCAACCCTATGTTTCCTATTCCAGGAAACGCTGGAGGAAGAGGCGCGGAGCTGGTTCTACGAGATCCCGCCAGGCTCCATACATTCGTTCCTCGAGCTGGCGGAGAGTTTCCAGAAGCGCTACCAGCTCCAGGGCAAATACAACACCACGGGCATCCTCCTCAAGGTCCGCCAGGGGATGGACGAGAGCTTGTCGAGCTATATAAATCGGTGGAGAACGCTCGCAAGTACGTGCAGGGACCTTGATAAGCGGGTGGCCAAGGTAGCACTGATGGATAACCTGCTCGCCACCCCGTTCGTAGAGAAGCTGGTGAGGAAGGAACATCTCGACTACGACGAGATCATGAACCTGGTCGTGCAGAAGGCGTTGGTGGAAACGTGAGTGTACGTGTCCGCCTCCGAGTCTAGCACCAACAGACCAGAGGAGAATGCTCAGCCGCGACGACCCTCGGACGACGGAGGGGAACCAACCGGAGGACACAAGAGGAACCGAGACGCGTAGAGACAGAATCACCAGAGGCCATTCTTCTGAAATTACCAGGGCAACCACTGCAACCAACCAAGGGGACCGGCGCAGTAGGGAGCCCGTCTACCACCAGCACCGCGCTATCGACCGGTGGGACAGGAGGTCTGTGCGGTCGACCAGCAGTCAAACGAGCAGCTACTCCGCCTGCACCGGCATCGGATTCCGCCACCAAACAACATGACGGTAGCAATGGCCCCGGTCGGCCGAATCCCGAGCATCTGGTGCGAATACCACAACGCCGCCACCCACCACACCAACCATTGCATCATGCTAAAGAAGGCCCTCGAAGACATGAGGAGGGATGATCGAGTCACCCCTCCCGGGGCGGAAGGTCGACAGCGCGAGACGAATAGTAGGACCCGTGGGACTATTAGCACGATATCCGGGGGCAAGCGCAAGGAGGGAGCATCGTCGCCCGATCGCTCGAGCAGGGAGGTGCTGACGATCGGGGAAGGAAGAGCGCCCAAGGTAGGAAGGAAGGAGGTGCCCGCCATCAGCTTCACAGCGGAAGACGAGGAGAGAAGCCCGAAGGACAGCACCCTGCCATTCGTGATCGATGCGATCATCGACCGATTCCTCGTGAAGAGGGTGCTGATTGACAATGGAGCGTCCGTGAACGTAATCTATTTTGACGCATACACGACGCTTGGAAGGCCCGCGCACAAGATGACGCAGGATCATGAGTGTGTCGCCAGCTTCACGGGCGAGACATCATATCCGATCGGGAGTGACAACATCCGGGTTGGAATTGGCGCGCCCGACTCCCCGCACAGTGAGATCCGGACGGACTTCATAGTCATGGACACCCCCTCCCCCTACAATGCCATACTCGGGAGGCCAGGGATCTGCAAGCTGAAGATGATCATCGCGGGACACATGCTCTTGGGACGATTCCCAACCGAGCACGGAGTCGGATATATCCGGGGATACAACAGCGAAGAAGCAGCGAAACCCCGAGACAGGCAGGAGGTCCTCGCCCTGGAACCCGCGCCAGGATCAGAAGTACCAGATGACCCGCGCGATGGGCTGATGGCCGTGTCGCCCGTCCCCGAGCGCGAAGAGCTAAGAACAATCTAGCTATCCTCCGAACACCCGGAGATGACAGTCCAGATCAGAGCATCACTGACTCCCGCGATAGCCGAGCGGCTGATCGCGCTGCTGAAGGAGAAGCAGGGAGTATTCGCATGGTCGTACAAGGACATGCCCGGGATCAGCACGAACATCATATCCCATAGGCTAAGCGTCAGCACCAGCGCCCGGGCAGTAAAGCAGAAGAGGCGAACGTATAAGGCGGAGCATTACGCGGCAATGCACGAGGAGGTGGACCGATTGTTGGGAATCGGGTTCATCCGCAAGGTGGATTATCCGAAATGGATTTCCAACGCTGTGATGGTGCAGAAGAGCAACAAGAAATGGAGAATGTGCATCGATTACAGTGATCTCAACAAGGCGTGCCCAAAGGACAGCTTCCCCCTGCCAAGGATCGATCAGCTGGTGGATGCGACAGCGGGGCATGAGCTCCTGTCGATGATGGACGCATATTCGGGCTACAACCAGATCTTCATGGACCCCGAAGACCAGGAGGCAATGAAGTTTGTAACTGACAAGGGCCTGTATTGCTACGTCGTCATGCCATTCGGGTTGAAGAACGCCGGCTCCAAGTATCAGAGGCTCATGAACGCGATGTTTCATGGCCTGATTGGCAACATTGTGGACGTGTATGTGGATGACATACTGGTGAAGAGCGTTCAAGCGGTCGACCACGTCCATAACTTGGGGACTGTGCTCGACGTCCTCATCAGGAACGGCAAGAGGTTGAACCCCGCCAAGTGCACGTTCAGAGTCACCAATAGCAAATTCCTCGAGTACATTATCAGTCAGCGGGGGATCGAAGCCGCGCCCGCCAAGGTAAAAGCCATCATCGACATGAACCCGCCAGTCAAAAGGGTGGACCGACAGAGCCTCACAGGCAAGCTCGCGTCCCTGAATCGGTTCATATCCCGCTACTCGGACAGATGTACCCCGTTCTATAAAGCCCTACAAACCACGAACAAGCGCGAGGTCGTGTGGACGCCCAAATGTGAGGCATCTTTTCTTCAGATCAAGGAATACTTGGCGTCCATCCCACTCCTCTCCAGGCCCGTCCGAGGGGAAGTTTTATACATCTACCTGGCCGCTTCCCTCACGGCCGTCAGCTCTGCCCTCGTCCGCAGGGAGGACTGCACGGAGTTGCCCGTTTTCTTCTCAGGAAAGGGCATGACGGGCGCTGAGACCCGATATTCGACGATCGAGAAGATGGCGGTCGCGCTCGTTACCGCCGCCCGATGGTTGAGGCCATACTTCCAAGCGCACATCATCCACATCCTCACCAACGTACCCTTGCGCCAGATACTCTAATCGCCCGACCACAGCAGCCGCCTGGCAAAGTGGGCTATTGAACTCAGCGAATTCGATCTCCAGTACAAGCCCCGCATGGCAATCAAGGGACAGGCCGTGGCGGACTTCATCACTGAGTACACGGAAGCGGAAGGAATACCGGTCCGCGGGTCCGACGACATGACGGTGGAGGCATCTGACAAACCGGGGGTCAAGGAGCGACCATTGTCGGAATGGAACCTCTACGTCGATGGTTCATGCACAAAGAAGGTGAGCGGCGCCGGAATCATCCTGATCGGGCCCGGAGGGATAAACGCGGAGTACGCCCTCAAGTTCGAATTCAAGACAACCAACAACAAGGCTGAGTACGAGGCACTCATTGCGGGCCTGCAGTTGGCCAAGAACTCGGAGGCGCCCGACCTCAATGTGTTCAGCGACTCACAATTGGTGGTGAGCCAGGTCGGAGGAGAATTCCAGGAAAAGGGGGAGTCCATGATCGCCTATCTGAAGCACGTGAATGCGCTAATCAAGGCATTCAAATACGTCAACATCAACCATATACACCGAGGG
The DNA here is from genome assembly GCA_946800695.1 of Geum urbanum. Taxonomy (NCBI): domain Eukaryota; kingdom Viridiplantae; phylum Streptophyta; class Magnoliopsida; order Rosales; family Rosaceae; genus Geum; species Geum urbanum. The sequence goes on along the minus strand of OX327012.1, from coordinate 47,893,610 downwards.
TTCAACGCAAAGGCGGACAGGCTGGCCCGATTGGCCACGGCACCCGTGCACACAGGACCAGGACAACGCATCGTCGAAGTACTGCGACGACCGAGCATCTCAGGAACGGAGCAGGTTCTGGCAATCGATCCACACGAGCATAGCTACATGGACGCGCTCGTCGCTTACAAAGCAAGGGGAGAGCTACCGGAGGACAAGCGAGAGGCCAGAACCATTGTCGCACGGGCGGCCAACTTCAGCGTGCGGGATGGAGCTTTATACCGACAAGGGAGGACTTGGGCAAGTCTCAAATGCGTCACTCCAACAAAGGGCGACTCGATCCTGAAGGAAATCCATTCGGGCACATGCAGCCATCATGCGGGCGCCAGATCGATCGCACACAAGGCCATTCGGCATGGATTCTGGTGGCCCACCATCCATGCGGACGCGACGGCGCTTACCAGCAAATGCCACCAGTGCCACCAGTACCAGTGTCATAACGGAGGCATGGGGTTCGCCCTCTCTCTGAGGGTGCTAAGTCGAAGAACGGCACGGGCATGTGGTCCGTCCCCTCCGTAGCGCGTTACTTATAGGTCGCGGTCTTGATCCCTCCGTTGACGCTATACCGTACGGAACGGCATCCCCGTTGATGTACGCGGTGCACCGCGCCATCCCAATGCCGGTGTTACGAAAAACATTTGCATACACACAAATCATACCATACATTCATGCACCATACCATACATTCATACATCATATCCTGCATACTTACATACATGCATATCTGTTGTACTTATGTATGTTTGCAAGACCGATCCCATCCGGGCGCGCGGATCCTAACTAGCAAGATCAGTTTGGATGCCGGGCCCAGAACACGAACAGGTACACCATCAAACGAACAGGTACACCATCGAACGAACAGGTACACCATTGAACGTACAGGTACACACTCGGACACTCAAGGTCCCACTCTGTCATACGAGCCCTTCCTTGACCGGAGAGTTAGGGGACTTGGGGGGTCACAGGATCATGACCATTGCTCGAGCGGATAAGTAGTCTTGTTAATCGCACACCCTTTTTCAACTCCCCAGTCAAGAAAGTTCTCTTTGACTTGGGGACTTGGGGGACTTGTTAGTATTGCATCATTAGTTGTACGATTAACATACTTATCCACTTAAGCAGATTAGCGACACCTACCACACCACACGCAAGACCACCAAGGAGGCTCCAACTTCACTCACCAGACCGGCCCCATCCGAGCGCGCACGCGCCCGGTGGGCGCACGCCCAAACAAGCGGATCACACACCAACAGAGTGCAGGTTGTCCCACATCGAAGAACACCACCAGGCTCCAAACTCAACCACCTATATATATCAGGTATTTATTACAGGTAAGAATCCCAATTCACATCCCATCGAGAGCCAGCTGACTCACTCGATTCATATCACTCTACTCGCACGTTCGCTTGACTGTTATATCCAATACGTCATCTGACTTAGGCATCGGAGCGTTGAAGGCGGGCCACCCCGTCTTGACCCCTGACCGCCTGTTTCATTGTTGTATTCTTCTAACAGCTGCACCCGAACGCCCGAGGGAAGAGGAGGAAGCGCCCGACAGAAGAATCCACCGCCCGACAGGAAGGAGAAGCCCGCACGCACGAAGAGAAGGAGAAGCGCCCGCCCATCCGAACAGTCCCAACGTTCGGACGCACCAGGAGGAGAAGGGATAAGAAGGAAGCTTATTCTTGTTGCTTCTGCCCCGTTACGCCCCCGCGCGTAATTCGGTAGAAACATTTGCCGGGTTGGACTACTATATTTGAAATGAAGTGTTGCACTACTTTGAGGTGTTGTATTTGACGAAGAAGGAGTGTCGGGGGACGCTTCGCTTGGTTCAACGGAGGGGTAGTCCCTTTGCCCTGCATGATTTTCGGGCGTCCAACCCGAAGTGGAGGTCTGCGCATTGTCTTGTCGGAAGAGCCTGGTCCAGATCAGTGGGTGTTGTGGGTCGGGTCCACATACCCAGTAAGTTTCATCCCCGAGGTGCCAATGGCAGTTTGATGTTTGTCATTCAACTAGCAGTTTGATCTTTCTTTTTCTTATGTGTCGTTTCCTTTGTTGTAGTTACCCGCCATTATCATCTCTGTGCTACGAAAAAGCAGCGTTGCCATAGAGTGGAAAAAGGTTATAGTGATAATTTTTAGAGCGTGTAACTTTTGAGCAACTACTGAATTCTAGAGTCGACCGGTCTTGCTAAGACACCTAGTATATCGTCTGCCGCCTGTTCTTTGCTGTCGTTATTCCCGTGTATTTTTTTGGGACCTTACATTTGCAATCGGCTTATAGTAACAAGGTTATAATTCTTCTTTCCTTCGTGAATCCACAGTTGGTTATAGTAATGCTAAGTGGGACAAGAAGATGGAGTCTTTTTGTAACATGGATGATCTGATCGCCGATCTTGAGAAAGAGGGAAAGAATGCCATGACGCTCAACTTTGACATCCAAACGGGAAACACAATCCTCCTTACTACCCCACTTGTCATTAGCCCCCCTGATGAAGAAGAGACCGATCAGATAGGGACTGGCGTTCCTCCTAAGATAACGGCTAAGGCCACCGGTCTTGGTGAGAAGTGGAAGAACGTCGTAGACGGTGGGCCGCAACAGCCTCCAAAGAAGACCACCCTCTCTGGCGATGGCGTTGTAATAGTTGTCGGTCATCTTGGTATTGATAACCTCTGGTCTATCGGTGTGGAGACCGTTCCTATTGCTCGGGCCACTGTTGACGTCGACACTCTACCAGACCGTGATCCTGGTGATTCTGGGCACGAATCATATGCCAAGGAGGATGCGGGTGCGAGTGTTGCGATTCCTGAGTCTGGTCATTGGGCGGCTCCGCCACCCTACTTCGCTCAGATAATGTCCTATCTCCCGGTAGAGGTGCGTACTGTGGTCAATATTGCCGCCGGTGCTAATGAGTGTCTCAAGTCCTTTGCTACCACTATCCAGTTGATGTCTCATCCTCGAAAGAGCTCGCTCGTGTGAGCGTGGAGCTGGTCCGGAAGGAGGAGCAATTGGTGCAAGCCAATGAGAGGTGACATGAGTTAGATCACAAGTGCGAGCTCTTGGAGGGGAGGTTGAAGGAGGCCGGTAGTTGCTTGGAGGACTCAGTCAAACATGCGAGGGAGTTGGAGGAGGAGTTGACAGAGGTGCGGGAGCGCTTAAAGTTTGCCGAGACTGAATGTATTGCTGTCATGGGTCAAGTTACCACGCTCAGGGGACAGGTTAAACAGCTAGAGGAGGGCCGGATGCAGGAGTTGATTGACGCCGTTGAAGACTTTAAGCTTGGTGCCAAGTTTTGTGAAGCACTTCAGTTGGCCTTCAAGAAAGGTCTTCAGGTGACTCGGAAGTAGTTCATCCCGAATGAGTGGGTGAATGATAAATATAAAGCTGACACCGCTCGAATTATCGAAGAACGGTGTTTGAAGTGTGCCGTGAAACGGGCTGCGTTGGAGAAAATTAAGTGGGAAGAGGAGGAGGCCATTGAGAGGGAGCATCAGCGGCAGAATGTGGCAGCAGGTATGACTTCTCATGGTACTCATCCTTTGACTCTGAACCCATCACCGAAAACTGCGCTAACTCGTCATCTTTGTAACGCAGAAGGTTTGGACTAAGCGACCAGTTAGGAACTCGCTGCAGGCTACCATAAGCGTCAGCGCGAAGCCGAGAAAGAGCAGGCTCTGTAAGGCATCGAAGATCATGGTCCAGCATGACTTGGTTCCCTTTTGTACTAATGTTAGTATTTATCATTTTCTTGAACAATCTTAACTATATTTTGGCTATATAACATTAATTCTTCTTACCGCTGAGGCTTTTTGCTCTTCGGTCAGTGCCGTGACCGCTGGTCATGAATCTGACCAATATGCTATTAATGAGAAGGTATTTTTTGTGAAAATTTTTCCAAGTAAGATTACTTATCGCTGATCAATGAAAGGTCTGAAGGAAATTCGTTTGCATGTACCATTTTTTTACAAGCAAAGGTCTGAAATTTTTTCATTTCATTGATATCGATATCGTAATGATTAAAAAGCGGGTTTAGTCCCCAATATAGATGAGAAAATTTTCAAATGCAAGAAATATCAAAATATTAGAACTTGTTTCAACGGTGACAATATTAGAGATGCTCCGCGTTCCATGTTCTTGGTATTTTCGCGCCGTTTCTGTCTTCGAGGATGAACAAGGTTGGATTTAGGCTCTTGATGATTTTGAATGGTCCCTCCCATACCGGTGATAATCCTTTTGGTTTTGGGATGACCTCCCTCCATACCATGTCACCCACTAGGAGCTTTCACGCCTTGACTCGGCGGTTATAGTGTCGGGCAACCCGCTGCTTGTTTGTCATGAGTTTGACGTTGGTTTCATCCTTCTGTTCTTCTCGTAATATGTTTGCCATGTTGAGCCTTTCCTCGTTGGTGTTCTCATCGTATCCTTCAAAACGGGGGTTTCGGTGCATGATCTCTAGTGGCAGGACCGTGTCTGCTCCATAGACAAGTGAAAACAGTGAAGCTCCCGTTGCCTTAGCCGGCGTAGTTCTGATTGACCATAACACGTCATAGAGACATTCCACCTTTTTGTGGTTGTAGTCCTCCATTCTTCTCTTGAGTCCCGCCTTGATCTTTTTGTTGGCCGCTTCCAACTAACCGTTGATCTGGAGGTAATATATCGATGTGAATACCAACCGAGTCCCCAGGTCGCTTGTGAATTTCTTCATCTCGTCATTGTTGAACTGCTTCCCGTTATCGGTGACGATAATGAGTGGTGCTCCGTATCGGCAGTATATATCCTTCTATAAGAAGTTAATTACCTTCTACGTGGTGATGAGCACTAGTGGCCTTGCCTCAATATACTTTGTGCGATAGTCGATGCAGACGATGACGTACTTAAGCTGGAATGATGACGTTTTCAACGGCTCGATAAAGTCGAGTCCCTATTGCGCGAATTGAATAGGGCTGACGATTATTGACAATGGGGCTGTCGAGGTGTGTATCCTAGTTACATACTGATTGTTGCATTTTTATGCAACGTTTATGTGCTTAACCGAACCTTATATTTAGTTCTTTTGTTATGTTTTTAAGCAACTTATTATTGTTATTCGTTTTGTAGGTAATTTGAGGAAAATAAATGAAAGTTGATTAATTGTGCTTTCCTAGCTCAACGAGGAGTAATTAGGGGCTGTCAAGAGGCAAATGGACCAAGTCCAACTTGAAGATGGATTACTAAGGCCCTATGGAATGTAGATTCAGCCTATTTGGGATTAATAACCCAAACCAAATCTGTTTTGATTAAATGAGGAAGACTAAATCAAACCAAAGAAGGGAAAAAAAAATCAGAAAACCAACGTGAAAGGAGAAAGAGAGAAACGTGAAACAAAGTAGGGGAAGACGTGATGCATGCCGTGAGTTGAGGAGAAGAATACGTGAAGGAAAGAAGAAGAATAAAGAGGAGAAAACGCAAGAGAAAAGGGGGATTCCATATTGTAATTTTTCTATCTTTCTCTCATACTCTTATGGCTGCCATGAGGAGCTAAACTCCATTGTTAAAGGGGCTGTTTTGAAGCCCCATTCATATCTTCAAGATTACTTATGCTTGTTAATTGAAGATTGTTTTTGTTATTCGAATGGGGTTTCTTTGTTGCTTATACGTTGATGATTCTTATTTGTGTATGCTTTGAGTGCACGCTTAGTATGCATGTTTAGGAATCTAATTCTAAGAAAATTGATGGTTGTTGGTGATCATTACCTTCCTCAAGTTTCAATCGTAGAACTCATACGTGCTTAGTATAAGAAACCCTAGGTCTAGAAAGACACGACCGTAGTGTACTTGTAAAGCCCTGTAGATTCTCAAACCCTTTCTAATTCTTAATATTGATAAGCAGACCTTCAATGTTGTAAACGTAAGAATTGGGTAATAGGTTGTTTTCATGGCTTTGAATCTTCTTGGGAACTTTCATTCATGACATTAACATGATTTTGGTTCTTCATTTGTGGTCTAGATGATGTGATGATGGTGGATAGCGCTTCCCCTTAACCATTTTTATCATTGATTGTTACTTTACTATTAATCTGTTTACTGTTTCAGTTTCGTAATCTGTATTGCAGAATTTTATTCGGCAAACAAACCAACTCCGATTGCATTATAATTTTGTGTAGTAGTCCACCACTGTGTCTGTAGTTTCCAGTATTAATTTCATGATTTTAGGTTGATTCTAACTATTTCAATTAATTACGTTAGTGTCAGTTGTCGAGGCTGTCAGGTTTCTGACTTTCGCGTCTGTTTTTAGTTTAGAATATTGAGTCTCATTTTTCCATGTGGATTGACCCCTATATGATTATACTGTATTGACAAACATTTTGAGTTCATTATAGGGTAACTTTGAAGGTGGTTAAACACCGATCACATACTTGGCACATAACTCACACTTGTCTACAATCTCTCTCGCATCTTCCCTCATTTTCTTGTAATAGAACCAGTAACGGAGGAGCTTGTGCGTGATGGTGTTCGGCCCGCTATGGTTCCCATATTTGCACCTGTGGACATCCTCAAGCATTCCTTAGCCCTCTTCTCTCGTGACACATTTAAGCATGGGGAATCCCTTCTTGCTCATGTAGAGCTGGTCGTTGTGTATATTGTAGAACACCACTCGTTGAGTTAGTTTCCTTACTTCATGCGATCTGACGGTAGTGTCCCATTGACTATGTAGTTGATTAAGTCTGTTCTCCAGTCTTCTGTTGGCGGTGAGGCAGCTAATGCGAGCGTGAATACTTTAAGGAAATTCTTGGAGATACTAGGCTTTCCTAGCATTTCCACCATGGTATACCCTCTCGTGGTGTGTAGCAGTGCCATCTCTAACCTTGCTAAAGCACCTGCCCTTGCGTCTTGCTCCCTGGGAATGTGAGTAATGTTATGAAAAGAAAATTTATTTAAAATTGCCTTTACCTACCCGAGGTATGATGACATTTACGTTCCTTTAGCTTCAAAGTCCCCGGTGACTTGGCTTACTACAAGCTGAAAATCGCTAAAAATATTAACGCTCATTGCTTCTGTATCGATGGCGAGTTGCAGGTCGGCTATTAACGCTTCGTACTCAGCCTCGTTGTTTGAGGCTGGAAAGAGGAATTGGAGAGCGTACTCGACATAGATTTTGCCTGGCCAGTCAAGATTGCTCCCGTCCCTACTGCATCGGACGTGCGAGAGCCGTCAACATATAAGTTCCAATCGGATGACCATACCAGCGGTGTTAGTGATGCCGTAGCGGATAATACTGGTGTTGGTAAATCTGTTTGGTCGCCTGACGTTGGTGTGAGTTCCACTATGAAGTCAGCCACCGCTTGGCCCTTGGTCACCACCCTTGGTTGGTACTTGATATCGAACTCGTTGAGCTCTATTTCCCATTTGGTTAGCCTTCCAGAGTGGTCTGGGCTCTCGAGTACCTGCCGGAGCGGTTGATCCGTGAGGACATGAATGGTGTGCTATTGGAAGTATGGCCTTAGTCGCCTTGCTGATACGAGTAGCACTAAGGCTAGCTACTCTAATGCCAAATATCTCATCTCTGGTTTATGTAGACCCTTGCCTATAAAAAAATACTGGTAATTCTGTATCCGCCTCTAATTTGACTAGAGCAGAGGTAACAGCGGTTAGAGAGATAGCAAAATAAATGTATTAGATCTCACCCGATATTGGGTCGATAAGAATGGGATATGGGCGAGATACTGCTTGATCTCGATTAGGGCCGCTTCGCACTCGTTGGTCCACTTTACAATTTTCTTTTTTGTTATCCTTATTTCTTTGAAGAACGGGTTACACTTGTCGGTGTAGAGGGAGATGAACCATGATTGCGGTGCGAGTTTTCCCGCCAAGGCTTGGAGGTCTTGTTTAGTTATCGGTTGTATCGTGTTGAGGATAGCCTGTACTTTTTCTGGGTTAGCCTCGATGCCCCTCTGATTTACCATGTATCCCAAAAACTTAGCCCCCGAGACTCAAAAGATGCACTTCTCCGAGTTGAACCGCATTCCGCTGTGGATAAGGATATCTAGTACCACCTTCAAGTCTTTTACGTGGTTCTGCATGTGCATGCTTTTTACCACGAGATCGTCGACGTAAACCGCTACCGTGTCGCCGTCCAACGAGGTTAGCAGCTCTGCCATGAACCGCTGGTAGGTTGCCCCCGCATTCTTTATCCCAAACGACATGACGTTATAAAAATATAGTCCCTTGTTCGTTATGAAGCACGTTGTTTATGCATCTGCTGGATCTATTTTTATCTGATTGTACCCTGAGTAGCAATCCATTATGGATAGGAGTTCGTGGCCGCTGGTTACATCTGCTTGTTGGTCTTTTCTTGGTAACATGAAGGAATCCTTTGGGCAAGCCTTGTTGACGTTGGTGTAGTCAACGCACATCCTTCACTTGTTGTTGCTCTTCTAACCATGACAACGTTCGAGACCCATGCCAGATACTAGACCTTTTTAATGAAGCCTATACTGAGGAGTTTGGTTACTTCTTCCTGCATGGCGGCATATTGTTCCTCGTTATAAGCTCTGTGCTTCTGCTTCTTTGGTAATACCTCCGGCGAGATGCCCAACTTATATGATACGATGACTGTGGAAATGCCCGGCATGTCGGCGTAAGACCATGCAAAGACATCACTGCATTCCCTGAGTATTTTGACGAGGGCAATTTTGATTGTTGGGTTCAGATTTGTCCCGATTCTAACCGTTTGCTCAGGGTGCTAGTCGAATACCAGGATAAGCTTAGTGGATTCCTCGCTGACGGGTCTTGCTGTTAGGGGTCCCTCCCTTGGGTCATCTGGCGTTTCGGCCGACGGGTCACTTGTGAGCAGGCACACCTCCCTCGCCGGGTAATTGGCCGTCATTAGATGATCTCGGCTGCATGGGCGTCGTCCCTCAAAGCGTGCATATACCGGTAGGTGTGAGGATCTTCATGAGCCGCATCCATTATGATACGATGGCGTTGATTCTGCTTAGTGTGTTGCACCCAATGATGGCGTTGTAATATGACGGGGCATCAATAATTAGAAATTCAATGTGGGTTTCCGCACTGCATCCCTCCTAGCCTAGGGCAACCCGTAGGTAATCACTTCCCAGCGGCTGGATTTGATCGCCCGAGATGCTTAACAGTGGAAAATGATCTTGCTTTAGCTTGGAGGGGAGTCTTTCAGGTTTCTCGTACGCATGCAAGAACATGACATTGATGGAGGACCCAGTGTCCACTAGGCACCTCCCGACGCTGCACAAGTTGATGACCGTGTCAACTAGAAATGGGTAATCCTCTGATACCGGGGGCCGATCACGCTCCTCGGACTCGTAAAACGTGATGGATCCCCAGCCTGCCCTGGCTACCTTTGTTAGACCCTGTTGCATGCTACATACTGCTCGCTCATTTCTTCGTTCCGTTTTAGACTTGCCGCTGGTAATCGCATTGATTCTTCTGATGTGTGCCACACCTTGTGCCGGTGACGCCTCATTCCCCGACTTGAACTTTGTTAGATTGTCCTTTTTGAGTTGTGCCTCCACCAGTTCCTTCATGCTGTGGCATTTTTCGGTATCGTGTGACTCGTTCAGGTGGAGCTTGCACCATCTCCCAGTTTCTCTGTACGTCGTTGTCGTGTAAGTGTTTTTTGGTAGCAGGAACAAGTTCGGGTATGCTGCTAGGATATCGGTGTATTTGGTGTTAAGCATATTGAAGACCTGTTGTTCTATCCTGGCACGTGTCTTAGTGGTATCCCGGGGTCAAATCATTTTAGTCCTTCTGGTATCGTTTGTTGTTGTTGTAACTACCTTTATCGTTATAGTACTTTTGATAGCTTCCTGATCTACAATTAATATTTTTTCAATCCCTACGATTGTAATCGCGCGAGCCTTGACATTTTGATGATGCCACTCGCGTTGGTTCTAGTGCTGGGAGCGCGCTCTGCACCTCCAAACCCTCTTAAAGAACGATCACACGACGTACCACGATGCATGAGTGCATATTTGCTCTTCTGGATCTCTCTTGCTCTCCCACGTACGCATGTTCACGTACTCGAGTAAAGATCTAATTACATATACAGTATGAAGAAGCTTAATTTAACCGTCGATTAATGTAGAGGCTTTAATTAGCTGTCTAGGGTTAATTCGATGGGTTGCATGCGACGCCGAACGTAGAGAATCAGATCGGACATGTGTATATGGTAGCTAAACAAAACAAAAAACAAAAAAAAAGAGCTAGCTCATAGTGGCTTGCGTGAGCGTGCGGGAAGAAGAGTTTGAGAGCTGTCAGACACGTGCGTACGTGGGTCGACTTCGAAAGGCGAGCAAAATGGAGGTGGAGATGGGACTCAAGCTTAGGCAAAATGACAACAAAACCATGCCCCATTTAGGCTAACGACAATGGAACTGTGCTCGTGAGAGAAATTCAAAGGTGTCATTTGTGACCTAATTTCCAAGAATTATTGGTGTGATTTGGGAGGGGAGGGAGCTGTTCACGTCCAAAAGCCCAAAGCCAAAGCCGAAGCACAAAAACAAAAACACCAATGGCTCGGCTCACATGGCCCGTCACCCTAGCTAAGCAATATAAACGACGACATATAGCTATAATACTAGTAGGTTCGCTTCCCATCATTTATACCCCGGCCCCCTACCTCCTCCTCCAACCTCGATCATCCTCTCTTCACATTTGATACCCTTTCCACTTCGTCTCCCATCGATCTCCTAGCTAGCTTTATCTTCATCGTCATATAGTTTAGTACAAAATTAAATTTGAGAATGAGTTCATTGGATAAGAGGTGTTCGAAGATGAAGTCGCGGAGGAGAGGCGCGAGGCGGCAGGTGGCGGGACGACGGCGATGTGGCGGAGGGAGGAGGTCTACGATGTCGACGGTGAGAGTGAAAGTGAAGGAGCTACAAATGCTGGTTCCGGGAGGGAGAGGGATGGAGGCGGAGAGGCTGTATCTTCACGCGGCGGATTACATAACGCTTTTGAGGCTCCAAGTTGATGTTTTACAAGCGCTTTCCAAGATTTACAAGCTCTGAATTATCTGTGATCGATAAATTATTAACCACCATGCGCGAGTTAGCCGATCTCCATCTTATATCATGTATTAGTAATCATTATGCATGTATACTGTAATGTTTTCATTTTTGTCTAATTTTTATCGATTTCCTGTTCTATAAATATATAGCTGATATAAAATGATGTGTAAGAGGTCGATCTTATATATATGTTCGTCGACCAATATCATTAGTCCGATCGATCCTTGGCTAAAACCTTCGAATTAATTTCCTCTCATATTTTTCCTTTTAATTTTGTTGTTCTCGTTCTTGAGACAGACATTCCTTTTGGTCTTCTACTCTTCTTCCAATTTGTCTGCAACTGAAAGTTTTAGGATAAGGGTGTCTATTTACACCTCCAAATATGACATTCCTCTCATTCAGTTTTCTCTACATCGCTGTTTCACGGCCACTTCCCAATCGCGGCTTCGCAGCCGTGAGTGACGTTCTAAAATCCTAGAAAATGTAGCGGTGATGATGAAGGGAAGAGGTATAGACTGGAAAAGAATGCGGGCAAAATTGGAAATTTAGTGCCTTAAAATATTAGAGGAGGTGTAAAAATAAAAAATGGAGGTCAGAATAGACTGACCCTTAGGTTAAAGGTATTATATCTAAAGCAGTTAGAAAGTTGGTAAATTAACTAGCGCAACTCGTGAAGTAAAAATGGTCGCGCGCCAATGAGTGTTCTTCTTCGATTCGGATATATGATGAGTCTTTGTTGTATGTTAATCAATCTAGCTAAGCTACTATCTCGACTCTTATGGCTGACCCTTTGATGCAGCTAGCAGATTGTATTAATTATGACGTCGAGATCCATCAACTACAACCTAATACCATTAGAGCAAGAAATGTCTGGCTAAAACAGTACTAATGAATCGGAAACCAAGGAACGTGTTTTCAAAGGCCTACCATCCCATATAACAATCTTAACTTCCACCCATGGACTGGCAATTACAACTGCAAATAAGCAAGTTATATATTCACTCCTATTCATCTTTTAGCTAGAATTCAAAGACCTAGACGGGACTTTTGTATAATTCAAAAGATGCATGATAGCAATAATGATTGGCTGGAGGTTCACAACTTCGGTCACATGGTCATTTTGTCATCAAGAATTCAGGATTATGGGTCTCCAGCCACATTTAAACGTTCTCTATATATATGAAACTCATGTAACACTTTCCTATATGCAATTCAAGAAATGGACCCTGTTGTCAACGAGAACGCCCAGAAGGCTTGACTTCTTATATATTTAGGTTCCTTAATTCGGTTTTGTGACTTTCGTCCAATGCATGAGAGTTTTCACTACAAAAAGCCAATGAAATTTATAGATAGAATGTTTTAACCGATAAGACGTGTTCGTGTTGCCCGTGTATGATATAGGTCATTTTTAGCGAGAATAACTCGTCCTGATATAATACAAATGTACGTAATTTTTGAGTTCCTCACATGACACAAATGTACACAAATGTACCTAAACGTGATCAAAGAAGATGCTAATTTAGTTAATTACTGAATGGGCTTTAGACCCGTTACGTGACCTTGGGTTCTGAAACTGGATTGCCAAAAGTCAATGGATGATTTCTGTTGAGCCCACAAAGAAATGGTCGGGAAACACCATCGATCTCTCTTTGCCATGATGCACACGCTTGAGGAGGTCCACCGTTCTTACCGTCGCCAAATTACACTTTTACCCTCGGCCCTGCTTTTGTGAAGCTACTATTTCCACACTTCCAGTACCAAGCTCCACTTCCAACTCTCTCTTGCTCAAGTCTCTCTGCAGAGTTCAAGTCTTCAACTACACTTGATGCGGGTCTGTGCCTACTAGCTGACCTTAATTTCATAGCTGGTTAGTCTAGGGTTTCTAATTTCTCACAGGGAGCTCTGCAACATTGTCCTAAGTCCAAGACAAGACTCATCATGACACAGCTGGGCTCCATTGATGGCAGATTTTTCAATAGTTGAGGTAGGCAAACACTGCAAATTGAACAATTCTGAAAGCTCAGGTTCCTTTGCTTTATATGTTCTTCTTGCACACCACCTTCTTGGTTTAAGATCAAATCAGAGAGCTAGGGTGAAGTTGAGTTTGTTGTTATTGCCAATTATATACACAGACGCTTCTAGAGCTTACCATGTGGATTTGAAACTTGTGTTATTTGGGTGTCCGACCAGAACTGAAGTTGGGTTTGGTTTCTTGTGAGTTACAAGACTTAGAATGTGTCTGTTGCTTGTTGGCTTCGATATATGAGTCGGGTTTAATCTCAAACCAAGCAAGCAAGTTGAATTTTTGAGTTTCTTGAGGTTACTTAAAGTGGAAAGTGCGTTATAAGTCCTGAAATGGTGGGTTTTGCATGCCAGTAGTATTCTAAAAATGTCTTGGAATCAAGCTCAATTCAAGCTCTACCATCCTCGATCTCGGTTTCTATCATCTTCTTCATCTTCTAGCAATAAAATCGGCCCAGCAATTATGTTCATCATAATTGTTCTAGCTGTTGTGTTCTTCATATCTGGCCTTCTTCACTTTCTTGTTAGATTTCTGTCAAAGCATAGATCCTCGGTTTCTGGATCAAATAGATACCCAGATAATTCTGGGTCTGGAGTTCTCCAGAGACAATTACAGCAGCTCTTTCATCTTCACGATTCCGGATTGGATCAAGCTTTTATAGACGCTCTCCCTGTGTTCCTTTATAAAGAGTTGAAGGGTCCGAATGAGCCATTTGATTGTCCAGTTTGTTTGTGTGAGTTTAGTGAGAAGGATCAGCTGAGATTGCTTCCCTTGTGTAGTCATGCATTTCACATTGATTGCATAGACACATGGTTACTGTCTAATTCTACTTGCCCTCTTTGTAGAGGTACCCTATACACACCAGGGATTCCCATCGAAAACCCTATTTTCGATTTCGATGATCCGAGGGAAGAGGAAGGTATTTCAGGCAATGGAGGACGGGGGGCTGTAATTTCTGGTCAAAAGTCTTCGGAGAGTGATATTCTAGGTGATCAGAAGAGAGTGTTTTCTGTGAGACTTGGAAAGTATAGAAGTATTACTACTGCTAATGCTACTAATGATGGAGGAGATGAAGTAGTGGTGGAAAGAGCAGAGGGAGCGACTAGTAGTAATAAAATGGATGCAAGGAGATGTTACTCAATGGGATCATACCAATATGTGGTTGCTGATTTAGAGCTACAAGTTGCTTTGAAGCCCAAGAGAGCAGGTCATAGTATGAGAATTGTGAAAGGGAGAGCTGGGCAAAAAGGGAATTCCAACTCTGATAGTGATGCTGAGGGGAAGAAAATTGGAAGTAAAGGTGAAAGCTTTTCTGTCTCCTAAGTATGGATGTGGCCTAGGAAAGACAAGTTTCAGAGTTCTGCAGAAACCCAGATGGCTACTCCTTCAGGTTTGCCATGGAGTGAAAATAGATCTCAGGATATTTGATGCAAGTTACTCTAAATTGTATTTATTGTTCTTCAACATATGAATGGATTTACTCATTTACATACTTTTTTCTTGCCTTGTCAGTAAAAGAACCTTTAGTACTTTTGCTTTGTTCTGGAATTTGATCTCTTTACTGTCATATGCAGATCTTGTTCCATATTACTGGCACAAGTTGCTATGCTTTTTATTGTCAGTAAAATGACTTTGACAGATGCTTTTACTTTCACCACAAGTCCACAACTTTAGCCTAGCTTGTGCTTAAGAAATAAGAAGGGCCAGATCGATGCCAAACTTGACTTTTAATCTTGTCCATTCACTCAACATCTGACGGTAATATGGATGTCCACGTCATCTTAATGCTCAATTAATGCATTCTACTACTAAGATCATCTCCAACAATAAAGGTTCTATACCTCATAATAGAACCTTGTAAAATCACTATTCACTATAGGACCTTCCCATCTCCAACAATGAAGGTTTCATACCTCATAATAAAACTTATTTTCTCATCTCCAACCATGGGTCTTATATCTTATACCTTAAAACTCATAATCTTTATTATAGATTTCTTTTAATATTAAAATATACATATTGTATTCTATAATAATTTCTCAAACTATTTTAATTTAAAATAATCTATTATTGAATTTTTTAATTAAATTTGGTGTGTTGTTGTGTGTTTTTAATTTGGTGTGTTGTATTGACCTTTAATTTTGTGTGCTATTAATAAAAGTGAGTGTATAATAAATAAAAGTTTAATTCACTATAAGAAAACAACAAAATACTCTTTATTAAAACAGTTGGGCCCACAAAAATATACAAGGTTCTATACCTCATATTGGGTTCTATTTTAGAACCTTGGATAGGGTATGAGACCTAGATATAGGGTATGAGACCCAAATTTTTATGGGTTGGAGATGAGTTTTTCTTTGAAGGTTCTACTATAAGGTATAGGACCTCCATTGTTGGAGATGCCCTAAAGGAGCTATAACACCGTTATCATCCTTCGTTTCATCTTCCTCACCTTGTCTTTTTCTCTGACATTCCCCTCTGTACTACACCTCAGTTTTCCATATCCAATAGGTTGCATAGATGCGTTTGAATCTTTATTTGGGCAGATCGATTAAGGAGAGATCGATTCTTTAACCTTGCTTCCTAAACCCAGTAATCAAAGTTTTAACTAGATTGATGTTTTCCTCGATTAGGAAGAGATATATCAAAGAGAGAAATTGATTTGGGCAAAGCTTGAATTTTGGATAAAAGTTTTTTTGTTTTGTTTCAACATACGGTAGTATGAAAATTGCAGGATGAATATTTGTGAGAGAGATGGAAACTGAGAATACCTCACATTGGCGTATGAGAGAGAGAGAGAGAGAGAGAGAGAGAGAGAGAGAGAGATCAGTGGTCTCTCTGCCACATCTTCTACATGAAGGAGATGGTAGGGAAATACCCTGCAGATGCAAAGGAACAAAGAAGATGCTCTGTGGAATCAATGATGATAGATTGAAATTTTCAGAGGAGAAAACTGATGAAGAGATACTGAAAAATGGAAGAAACGGTGCCGTTACACTCGTCAATATTCAAAAATCCCTACAGTAGAGTAATTATGAGAATTTTGATGACGTGGACATCTATATTACCGTCAGATGTTGAGTGAATGGACAAGATTAGAACTCAAGGACGGGCAAGCACAGAGGCTAGCCAAGGAGAGGATCTGCATCCGTATGTTTATATGGCTTACCAAGAAAAAGAAAAGATGGACAGTTTCTTACTTGTGTCTGCTTCCATGGAAATATCATGTTGCTTTTGGCTGCTTTGGGGTCTCCAGAGGATATGGCCTTCCTTTTTGTTTGGCTCGGATTGAGATGATAGAACATAGTGGTTGCTGGGATCGTGATGATCAAAAGGTATTTTAGGGACTCTTGTGATGATGATGCCTAATTGAGTTTGACATATTTAACGATGGCGGACAACGGCCGGTGCATCGTGGGGTCATTAACATGCAAAATCTAATTATGTGACATAATTTCCCATTACACACTTGTGATATTTTGGCTGTTTCGATCGTTCGTATTACCTCTGTCTTTGTTTTATTCCACGATTTAAAACACAAATGTTTCGCAATATGATCTCAAAAACGGACGATGAGGACCAAGTCCATCGATTATTGATTGGGTTTTATAGAATACATGCATGACCCTCGAGACATAATTGAAACTGAAACACACAGAATTTGATGTTTCAGTCTCAACCTAAATCTAAGTAAATGAAAGATCTAGTCTTTGGTCACTACCATGTGAACACTAGTATAATATAATGTCGGATCTGAACAAACGCCATGAAATAAGCAAGAAAGACGAAATGGTGGCGCATTGCTACGTTGGTAGCAGGTAAGCTTATGATCTCTGCAATACCAACTCCACCACAAAGTCTAAGCATAAGAGACACTACCGTGTAATTAACGGCAGATCATAGAGAGATGTTTACGGAACATCTCCTATTTGAATGGGGAAGGATCCAAAGCCTTGCCTGTTGGGCACAAGTAAAAAATATAACTATGTAAATCATATATGATTGATATCGACACCTTACCAGATGTGAAAACGAATAGAAAGTTTAATAAATGCGGTTAGGTTAGAAAATCATCTCCAGTTTACAGGTAACATTGCCTGGGACTCGGGGTGCGTACTGCAATCTTTACAAAATATATGATGTCATTTTCATGGGAAACATCTCTCATTTCTCCTCAAAGAAAGGATCAAACATAAAATTATAAATGAAATGAAAAGAAAAATACATACTACAGTATGATAGCAAAGAATTTAGAGTACACAATAGAGTTCTAGAGAAAAACAGTCGAGACGAGAAAAGTTTCAATAATACAATATTATAATATTATAATATTTAGACAATTAAGAATTAGACCTCAAGCTTAAAATGTATCAGTCGACAAAAACCTTATGATGTTCTGCTATATATTATTAAACCCTGCTATAATAATCATTCTCACACACTCTCTCTCTCTCGACCAAGAGAGAAAACGTAGTAGCAACGATTCTGCCTCCGCTTCTGTCCTGGCGCTTTCGTCGTCGTCCACGACCTCCGTCGACCGCAGCCCAGCCGACTTCTCTCTCTCTCTCTCTCTCTCTCTCTCTCTCTCTCTCTCCCAGCCGTGATTTACAGTAACAGATGCTTTGTCGACCTCGAGCTCGACCTCGAGCACCGCCTTCAGCCGCACCGAACGCCGCCTTAACGCGAAACCTTTAACCCAGCTGCACCGCTCATTTCCTCCGCGTCGCGCCGAGGAGGTCTCACCGAGTGTAGCTCGGCCCCTGCCGTAACTTGTAGTAGCAGTCAACTTTGCAACTTACAATAGCACTAGATTTGCAGATCGGCGTCGATGGCTTGCATCTCGCAGTTCCCGTGGTCGTCAGCCATCTCCACGACGGAGCAGATTTGGTTTGATCCGAATTTGAAAAGAGAATAGTTGTTATGTCCACAGATTTGGTTTTGGTTGATTCACAAGCACACTCGTCGCCCCCCTCGTCTCGATCTCGGCCTCGGCCTGAGCTAGCCACGAGCTAGTTGTGCTGCTACTTTTTTTTTCTTTCTAATGAGTGTGATTTTTTCTGAAAATCCGTGAATTTTTGTGAGTTTGTGGCTTTGTTTGAGTCGAGTAGGACGATCAGTCTGTGAATTTTTTGTGACCAACAGTAGCAGTAGCAGCGGTACTTTTGTTTGTTTGATGGTTCTATTGTTTTTTAGTAACAGTGTTTCGAGTTTCTCGGTATCAGTGTCAAAATTGTTAACAGAATCAATATTTGTATAGCTGTAGCTTCGTTTATATGTGACTGAAGTTTATGTGCCTAGATGAAAATGACAGCTGGCGTAGATATTTTTATCTCTTAATGCTGACCATAGACTAGTCTTAGATTTGCTCTTGTCATATATATAGACTCTGTGGCTGTAATCATCTCGTGAGACTAAAGAACAATACATCAATAGAGATAGCTCTGCTTCATTTTGTTCTCAGAATCTTCTTCAACCTCTGTTACTCTTCTCTAAATCCATAGCTAGGTTTACCATGGTTAACATGGTATCAGAGCTCACCTAGCTCTGAGCCTGTTAGCTACGCTTCCGCATCTCTCTGGTTTCGTTGAAGTTCTAGATTGCAATCGGTCGAGTTTCATCCGAGGGTTTTCGCAGATCGTCTTCAACCTTCGATTTTCTCAGTGTCGAGTGTAAGGGTTTCAGTGCTCGTCTCAAATCTGCAAGCACGGTTTGGATCAAACACCTGACCTTCAGAAATCAGTTTCAGGTCCATTTCTTTTCTCTGAAGCTTTGTAATGATGTTGGTGATGTCACTACTTGACTCTATATTGTGATCATGACTGTATACTGAGGATTTGTGAGTTCTTGATTAGAAAACTTCGTAAAATCTTGGAGTATTGTAGCAAATTTCGTAAAACCTTGGAGTTGCTGTAGAAATCTCGTAAAATCTTGGAGTATTGTAGCACATTTCGTAAAACCTTGGAGTTGCTGTAGAAATCTCGTAAAATCTGACTTGCTGCTGAAAATCTCGTCAAACTTGTGGAAGTTGCTGTAGTAAATTTCGTAAAAATTTGTGGAGGTTGCTGTAGACATTGAAGTAGTTGTGGGAAACATTTGGTAAAAGTTGTGAGTATTGCTGTAGAAAGTTTATTGATAGACTTGTCTAGCACAAATCTTCTTGTTGTGTTTCTCTGGTTGATTTGCGAACTTGTGAGAAGTATACAATTGTGGTTAGATTGTGCTGCATTATTTGTTTACAGAAGATATTGAACACGATGACTAGTGGATCATCATCGTCTGGTTCTCGTCCTGTTGTCTCAACTGGACCTACACAATCTGAGATCAATGCCTTGAGGAGTGGTATCACTACTAGACTTGGCGAAAGAAATTTCATCAAGTGGCGCTTTCTATTTCAGTCTATCTTGGAAGGCAGCGGATTGTTTGGGTACTTTGATGGATCTGAAGTGTCTCCTCCAAAATACAATCTCACTGAGGATGGTTCTGTTACCAGTGATGTTTCTGAAGCCTATCTAATGTGGAAACAAGCCGATAAGGCGTTGCTGAGCTTCCTCATGTCTACACTAGAAGATGATGTTCAGGACATGGTGATTGGAGTTACATCTGCCAGACAAGCTTGGCTCATCCTTGAAGAACATTACTCAACAGTTTCAAGAGCTAACATAATGCAACTTAAAACTGAGCTTCAGACTATCAAAAAGGGAAGTGAGTCCATTGATAAGTATCTTCAGAGGATTAAAAGTGCAAGGGATCAGTTGTCTGCTGTTGGAGTTACAATTGCTGATGAAGATATTGTCATTGTGATTCTCAATGGCCTTCCAGAGGAATATGACACTATTCGCTCAGTTGTTGAAGGCCGTGAAAATCCCATCTCTATTAGAGACTTGAGGTCTCAATTGCTTTCCAAGGAGAGGCGTATTGACAGTCTATTTCAGGCAACCTCTACCATGTCTGCTATGGTTGCAAGAGGAAATGGTGGCCATATATACCAGTCTGGCACAAGATACTCTGATGAAGGAGATAACACTAAGAAGTCCTGGTCTGACATTGATAAAAGCAAGGGTAAGTCTCATACTTACGAAGGTGGTAATGGCAAACCAGAATGCACATTCTGTGGCAAGAAAGGGCATACCTTAGCTACATGCTACCAAGCTAACAAATGTCCAATATGTGGGAAGAAAGGACATTTGGCTAACAATTGCTATCAAAATCCAAATAATGTCAAGTATTCTGGTTCTTCTAACTCTAGTGCTGAGAACTTTAGGACCAACACAGGGCCTGCACCGGAATGTCAAATTTGCAGCAAGAAAGGTCATACTGCAGCTAATTGTTTCTACAGGACTGATGTACCAAATGGCCACCCTTCTCTGTCTATCCCTACATGTCAGATATGTGGTCTCAAGGGCCATAAGGCATTGGATTGTACTCATAGGTCAAATTATGCCTATCAAGGAGCAGAACCATCATCCTCTCTCACTGCTCTTCATGCTCACAGTGTGTATGAACATGGATCCAGTTCTGGTACTTCCAACAGTGTTGGTCACTCAGGTCCTTCTTCCTCTTCTGAGATTTGGATTGGTGATACTGGGGCTACACATCACATGACAGCAGATCTTCGCAATCTCACTCTTGCACAGCCTTATTCCAATGACAGTAAGATTACTATTGGCAATGGTGTTGGTTTGGATATAGCTAATATTGGCTCTGGTTACATCAAGCCATCAAACCACATTTTTAAATTGCAGAATGTTCTTCATGTTCCTACATTAGCAGTTAACTTGTTGTCATTCACCAAGTTATGTAGAGATAATCATTGTTTTATTGTGCTTGATGAAAATGATATCTCTGTGCAGGACAAGGCATCCAAGGTCCCATTATACCAAGGAAAGAGTAGTGGAGAAGGTCTGTTTCTTTTCAAAACTCCCAAGCTTCCTCAAATTCAGTCTCTCTCTCATTCTGGCTTTGTTGGTGCTGTTGTGTCTCACTCTCTGTGGCATAAACGGCTTGGCCATCCAACTGAAGCCATCATTGTCAAAATGTTGAATTCATCAAATTTTTCGGTTCAAAAAGATAGCTCTAGTAGTCCTTGTGTCCCTTGTATTGAAGGAAAAATGCATAGATTGTCCTTCCCTGAGTCTAGTAGTCATTCTGCTCTCCCTTTTCAAAAGGTGCATTCAGATGTTTGGGGACCAGCACCATCATTGTCTCTTGAAGGATTCAAATATTATGTAACCTTCATCGATGATTGTACCAAGTTTACTTGGATTTTCCCATTAATCAATAAATCTGATGTTTTTGCTAGATTTGTTAAATTCTCAGCTTTTGTCCAAAATCAGTTTCATGCATCTATTCAAACATTACAAACTGATGGGGGAGGGGAATATAACAGTAAGGTGTTTAAAGAGTATCTTGAAAATCATGGCATTCAACATTTTATCACTTGTCCATATACCCCTCAGCAAAATGGAGTTGCTGAGAGGAAGAACAGACATATAGTCGAAACTGCTATTGCATTATTATCTACAGCCTCTTTACCTAAACCTTTCTGGTTTCATGCCATAGCTCATGCAACCTTCCTCATAAATAGAATGCCATGTAAATCTTTGCACATGTCTTCACCTTTTCAGTCTCTTTTTGGTTCAGTTCCTGATGTCAGTTCTCTTAAGGTTTTTGGTTCAGCTTGCTTTCCTCTACTACGCCCCTATAATCAGGACAAACTTGAACCAAGATCCACTGAATGTGTCTTCCTTGGTTATGCCTTAGGATATAAGGGTTTCTTTTGTTACTGTCCTTCCAAAAATAAATTGTGGATTTGTAGACATGTTGTTTTCAGTGAGTCTAGTTTTCCCTACTCCAAAATGTCCTCTGTGTCGTCTGTCCCTTCTCCCAGATCTTCCACTACTCCTTGGATGCCTGTCCCTTCTGCATCATCACCCGTGGCCGGTGTTAGAGCTCCTGGAGGAGTTGTTCCCCTTGAGGGTGAGATTGAAGCCAGCTCTACATCTACGAATACCAGTGCTACATCTACGGATACTGTTGAAGATAGTTCTGTATCTCCAAATTCTAGTGCAGTCTTTGTTTCCTCACAGTCTGGAGGAGTTGATGAACGTGATACTATTAATGGAGAATCTGCTAATACTGATCTTGGTGATAATACCACTAATATTGATGATGTGAATTCTGATCATCATATTATGGCTCCTGATCCACAGATTGATAATATGGTTGCTGTTGAAAGTCATGATGAGACTCCTGGGCCACAAGTGCATAATGTAGTAGGAGTTGGAGATCAGTTTGGAATTCATGCAGAAGCCTTAGACTTGAATAATTTACCTGAGGGATTGCAATTCATTCAAGCTCAGAACTACAACGAGCACCCTATGCTCACTAGAGCTAAAAATGGAATTGTGAAGCCTAAAACTTTTGAAGACTACTGTGCCTATTCTGCTATAGTTCATCAGAAGCAGTACAATGATCTAGCCTATTTTAGTGGTTTTACAGCTGTCACTGAAATTTCAGATGTCTACGAGCCTAAAACTTACAAGCATGCTGCTGGCAAAATTGAATGGGAGCAGGCCATGGTTGAAGAAGTACAAGCATTACAGAAACAAGGTACGTGGATTCTTGTCCCATGTCCTCAACACAAGAATATTGTTGGATGTAAATGGATATACAAAGTGAAGAAAAAACCTGATGGAACTGTATCTCGGTATAAAGCACGTCTAGTTGCTCAAGGTTTTAGTCAAGAAAAAGGTTTGGATTATGATGAGACTTTTAGTCCAGTGGTGAGACATAGTACTGTGAGAGTTATTTTGGCATTAGCAGCTCTGTATAAATGGGAGTTAAGGCAGTTAGATGTTAAAAATGCCTTCCTTCACGGTGACTTAAAGGAAGAAGTGTACATGAGACAACCACAAGGATTTGTAGATTCTGATTTTCCTAATCATGTGTGTCTTTTGAAGAAATCACTTTATGGCTTGAAGCAGGCCCCAAGAGCATGGAATGAGAAGTTTACCAGCTTTCTTCCTGGTCTCGGTTTTCAGTTCTCCCATTCTGATCCTAGTCTCTTTGTTAAACACAGTGCTGCTGGACTGGTAGCTCTCTTATTATATGTTGATGACATTGTCATAACAGGATCTGATTCAAAAGGTATTCATGATGTCATACATGAGTTGAGCTCAGTCTTTGACATGAAGGATCTTGGTCCCTTATCATATTTTTTGGGACTTGAAGTTAAACAGACTAAAACCGGAATATTCCTGAGTCAACAAAAATATGCCAAGGATCTTCTGGTTAGGGCAGGAATGCACAATACTAAACCAAGTGTTACTCCTTGCTTGCCTCATGTACAGATGTTAAAGGGTGATGGTGTTCTCTTGTCTGATCCAACAACATATCGAAGTATTGTTGGCGCTCTCCAATATCTAACTTTTACCCGCCCTGACATTGCCTTTGCTGTAAACACCGTATGTCAATTCATGACTAATCCCACTGATGTCCACTTTGCTGCAGTTAAGCGTATATTGCGTTATTTGCAAGGTACCTTGGAAAAAGGGTTGTTTTTCAGTCATACTGGGAAGAATGTGCACAATGGAGTGTGTATTAGTGCCTATTGTGATGCTGATTGGGCAGGTGAAGTAAATCAAAGACGATCCACTACAGGATTTGTGATCTATATAGGTGGTTGTCCTGTTTCATGGCAGTCAAAGAAACAAGGATCTGTCTCTCGAAGTTCAACTGAGGCAGAGTATAGATCTCTTGCTAACACAGCAGCAGATATTTCCTGGATAAGGCATTTGTTGTGTGATCTGCATGTGCGCATTCCTAGACCTCCTCTCTTGAAGTGTGATAATCTGTCTGCAATTGCTTTGGCTTCAAATCCTGTCTTTCACTCTAGAATTAAACATTTGGATAACGATTTTCATTTTGTGCGTGAAAGAGTACAGAAGCAAGATCTGTTGCTGCATTATGTTCCCACTACAGAGCAAACTGCTGATATCTTAACCAAAGGCCTGCATTCTCCTATATTTCTCCAGCACAGTGTCAATCTCAGTTTAGCTTCCCTACCTGAGATTGAGGGGGGCTGTTAACAGAATCAATATTTGTATAGCTGTAGCTTCGTTTATATGTGACTGAAGTTTATGTGCCTAGATGAAAATGACAGCTGGCGTAGATATTTTTATCTCTTAATGCTGACCATAGACTAGTCTTAGATTTGCTCTTGTCATATATATAGACTCTGTGGCTGTAATCATCTCGTGAGACTAAAGAACAATACATCAATAGAGATAGCTCTGCTTCATTTTGTTCTCAGAATCTTCTTCAACCTCTGTTACTCTTCTCTAAATCCATAGCTAGGTTTACCATGGTTAACAAAAATATCAACTTCTATTTTATTTTTTGGATTGTTACTGAGATTAATTTAGACGTAAAATCTCTTTGTGCTATTACTTTTTTGTTCGAGTAAGTATTGCCGAATTAATTTTATAGTATCAATTATTATTGTGTTTTCATGTATTTTTTTCTTCTCTTTTTTGTATTTTTGAAAACTGTTATTATATTTTCGGAGATTGATACGGCATAGGTATGCGGATTGTTACTATGTTTTTGGTTTGGAGATTGATTTTTTTTTTTTTAAGACTGCTACTATACTTCAGAGATTGATACTGCATAGGCTCACAGACTATTACTACTACTACATTGTTGGTTGTTGATTTTCAGCAACAGTGTCATATTTTTCAGTAGTAATATTATTTGATTATTCGGTAGAATTGTTATTTATTTTTCAGTAGCAGTGTTATATTTTTTTAATTTTCAATAGCAGTGTTTTCGAGATTGTTAATGCGTTTGAGGACTGCTACTGCGTTTTTAGGATTGCTACTGCATTTTCGGTTCGAGGACTGCTACTGTATTTTTGGGACGGCTATCACATTCTTGGATTTTCGGTTGAAAGACTGCTATAACATTTTCAGTTCGATGACTACTACTATATTTTTAGGACTGCTACTGCATTTTTAGTTCAAGGACTGCTACTGCATTTTCAGATTTTTGATTCGAGGACTGCTATTGCATTTTTGAGACTGCTACAATATTTTTAGTTCGAAGACTGCTACTGCGTTTTTTGTTCAAGGATTGCTACTATGTTATCAGACTAAAAAATGTTATGAAATGCATATTAAAATTGCTATTGAATTTGTATCGAAATTGTTACTCAATTTGCATTAAAATTTCTAGTGAATTTGTATCAAGATTACTATTAAATTTGTGGTTGAATTGATATTGAATGTTTATTGATAGTGTTAATAAATTAAATAATCAATTTAAATTGAATACAAAAAAATTGAATGTACAGATAATCATACTAAAAAATATTAATAATAAATAAATAAGTAATTTTAAATAAAATAATATTTTTTGAAAAGAAAAAAATATATTAAATACACAAAAAGAACAAGACAGGCTAATAAATTTATACCTATTTACAATCAACTTAACTTATCTTTATGTATTAAATTTTAAGTGTCAAAATAATGTACCCTTATCTTTAAATATATGCAAAAACTCTTTAGCTTGTCTTTAAGTTAACAATAAGATCAAGCTTACATTAAGGACAGCGATGAAAATTTGTTACATGGAACTAAATTTGATATTCTATATAACTGATTTGTGTTTCGGGGAAAAGAAAAAACTATAACTGATTAGAAATTTCAAGGCGACTGAGCAAACCCAAACTAAAAAAAGTAGGAAGAGCACCTCAACACCTTTCCTCTTCTCAGTCCTCTGTGCGGCGAAAGCAAAATTTAATTCCCACAATTTGAAATAATGGGGAAGAAAAATTAAGGGGGAGTCGTGGAGCCATTGGATGAATCCCATACTCTTAAGAAAATCACTCCCACTCTTGCCACCCCAAATGAACAATCAAAAGGAAAGATTGCACAGACACGACGAAGACTTGTGCTTCGCCAATCTAGGAAACTTATTCAGCTTCATAAACCCCGTGGAAAATTGCTGATTTGTCCTTCCTCCAAGACATCTTTGTTGTTCATCTTGTAAGCTATCCTTATGCGCATGACAAGCGATTTCTGAAAAGATTAACATTTGTAACTATCCACTAAATTGACCCAAAATTGAGGTGGAGAAAGAGAAGCTCTCATTATCTATATACCACAATGTGCGAAACACATTGTATTGGGTTAGGTGACTAGAATGCTAAATGGAGATACAGTCGTATACCGTCACAGATGCACGTGTATATACTGAAATGGAGGTTGAGGATTTACATGTCAACATGCTTGATGTCAATAGGTGGACATGATTAGCAAATGATTTGCTTTCTAATGTCATGCAATCAAATATAGAACATAACCAAAACACAGATTCAGATACCTTTCCATGTTGGCTATTAGTAACTCTCAAAGTTTGTGTGATGAACCCATCACCACTTGCTGGCAGAGTATTGCTGCTAGCTGGATCTAAGTGCAGTTGTAGAAACTGTACAATGCAGAACCACAAAGAATTATCAGAACTGTAAGTTCAGGTTAAGAACAGTAAGTAGTGCATGTGCACCAATATTTTGATGGCAATACCAAAGAAACTTTACATAGTCACCATATAATCAGTATACCACCGACTCAGTACAACACTTTTCACAAATGAATAAGTTTCACTTGGCAAGGCTCAAGTTAACCAGTTGCATAAAGTTGAAATGAGACAACCAACTGATCGACTCACACACTAACTATACACATGAAATCTTACAAACATAGACATATAAAAACAATGACCAACAGAAAGAAGAAAAAACTGAATTTTCACAACCCATTTTACCTTTGGAACAGCTGCCTGAAATATGAAATCTGAATATACATTAGATGACAAATTAGTGAATGTAGCCTCGATCAATGTCGTTTGTGGATTTTCAGGCAGCTTTGAGAAATTAAACCCAATCCTCAAATTGCTGCTCTCAAATGCTACTACAGATGGAGAGCTGTTGTTTTCTGTCCATAGAGAAGCGGCCAATTAATTAAACCAATCACATCTTAACAGTCATATCTGCATATTAACTTCCCAGGCAGTCAGAACTAATAATGTACCTTGTTTTGGAGGGTTGGCAGAAAAGCCGTCTAACAGATCATCGCCGGCTGATGCAGAAGAAATGGGTTGTATGGAATTTGAAGATGGAATTGATAGTCCATCTAATGGTGAAAGAGGCGTCTTGTTATCTACGACAGATCCCAACAAATCATTCACAGTTGAGCTCTTTTGCGTAGGCGTACCAATAGAATAGAGATCCAGAAGAGCATTGGCACCATTGTTTAGGGAGTGGTTCACACCTAGACAAGAATCACAATTAATGTCAGTGGCTTGACTAGTGAAATAATGCAATCTTTTCCACTCAACTGTATATAGTTCCTGATATCACCAAACAAAGGAACAGACTGCATTCCATGTATTACATTATACCATGTGCAAGGGGATTTGCAGAAATTTTTCTCAGAGCATTCCCAGGACTAAATTAAAATTCAATAATTGGCATGAACTAGAAACTTCAGGCCTAAAGGTTTCACCAACCAATATGGACCCAAACCCGGTCAAGAATTTTTTTTGTCACAAATAAAAAGTAGTATCTGGACCATTTACATGACTGATCAACACATTATAATGTTTCAAATGGTAGGTGCTTGTTAAACTAACCCGATTGTTTATTAGCTGGCTGCAAATCAACACCGAGAAGATCCTGGAGAAAATCACCACCAGATGAGCTAGGTGCTGGCACATCATTGGAATTTAGATCCAGTAAATCCACAAGGAGATTCGGAGACTTGGCATCTCCATTTGGTAGATTGATTGAAGCACGAGCAGCAGTTGAAGAAGTAGAGGCTGGTATAGAACCAGCCTGCTTTTCAATGATATCTTCATTCAAAACAGGCATTCTCTGGACCAACTCCTCCCTGCATGACCTCAATCCAATCAGCATCCTAACTAAAAGTAATCACAAAGCGAAGTGTGCGCGCACGAAAACATCTTGTACAAAAACCATCATACAGAAAGGAAAGAAAAGGGAGAAGCCAAATGCAAACTGTAACTTATACCTAATGTTCTGATGCCTTGCAATAATAGAGTTCAATTCAATAGATCTTTGCTGCAATTCAAGCACAAGGCTTCCTTTGTATGGATCGACTATTTCTTTGATTCTCCTACAAATATCATTTAATGAGCAATCAGGCTTTGTGTCATAAGAAGAGTAACCGGAAGGAAGATCAATATGATAAAGACAAAGCAGGCATAATTTGGGATAAATTAGATTACAATAAAACAAATTGATTGAAGTGAACATACTCTGAACAAGATGGGAAACGTGAAGATAGCTTTAATAGAGCAATCAAAGCCATTGATTTGGTAGTCAGATCTGAGGTATGGTGCTTAAGGGCAATTTCTATAACATCTACGGCATCAGACTCTGTTACCTGTCAAAAGAAAAAATTAACTTGATCAGGAATCTCTGAGTCTGCATCCTTTCATGTTAACTCTGTTACCTGTTAAAGGATGCAGACTCAGACACCCAGCAGTATTACCAACCCCAAAGAGACCGATTGTAATCAAAATAAGAAATTTCATTATGCTATTAAATTTAATCAGAAAACTTCATAATTCCTTATTTGTTTGAAGTAGTCTAGTCTTCTATGCTTCAAAAGATGAAAACACGTTGCGGTAGGGGTCCTCATTATCATTGCCTTAGATATCCACCAGTATCCAAGTAAATATATTATTTTTTACTTCATGCCTAAATTCTTCTGACTCATATATGCAATAAAAGATGTACAGAATTTTGGATAAACAAAACGGAACAGAAATAGGAGCCTTACCATGGATGCACAAATTGTTACACTTATATATTAAAAATAATATGGCAGATGACAAGAGATGAATGTAGAACTGTCTGATGACTGGAACGCATTAAAAATATGAACTCACAGTTATTGGATCCTCTACATCCAGAACGCCAATATTGTTTACCAACAAGTCACCATATTCTCCAATGCACCAAACTGCTACTCGTACTAAACTTTCCTGGAATAGATTATAATACAAAACATCAGTGAGATGCACACTAGGATACACAAGATAGTAGATCTTGTGTTTGAAAATAAATCCTATTAGAGGAAAAAGTCAGCCACCTGATCAGCTGATGTCTGGAATGCTCTGTACAAAGCTCTCACTGTATATCCATGAAGATCCGAAGAATTGGTAATTACTACAATTAGTGCATGCCATACTTCATCCTTTACAAAATTTCCAGCCTACTAAGCAAAGCAGAAAGATGAGTACTTTGATCCAAAATGGCCAATTCACTAGTGTATAGATGGCTGACACGAACCGAAGAAACCACAAGCAGGACTTTCAAGATATAAAAGTATAATATCAGTGAACATGGAGCTTGTAAAAAGTGAACATAGACATCCGCTAAACACCACTAGTAAAAACTTGTAGCATTTTGTTGAGATTATACCTCAGAGAGAACCTTGAGCATCTGATCTATGTACCAAATCTTCTCGGGGGAAAACCTGAATCACCAGAGTGCATATGCATTAACTTACAGTAGAATAAAATATAACATGTTACATAATTCTACAACATCAAACCAGCATTACCAGAGACTTCTACGCATAAAGTAAAGTACACGTCCTTGTAATTAAGTAAAAGAACAAAGGCATACAAGTAAATGTCCTCATAACATGCAAGGCAATAAAGGCATCATATAACTGGATATCAATGTCTATACTAAAAAAACCCAGCATACAAGTTAATCATACTCCCATCTGCAGAACGACCCTAGGAATAAGCAGCAACTCCTGAATCACCTAACTACAGCAATATGTGAATGCAGTTGGTTTATCAAAAGCAATTATTTATCTCTCTTCCAAAAAAGGAGAATACAATGTTCCCAGTTTGTCATGTAATCCATGCAGCACCAAACATTTTCAATGCACTAATGCACATGTCTATTACATACTCCAGAATGTGCAAGGTACTCCGGGTGAAAAGAAGAAGTCTAATTCAAATTCATGAATATTTTATTCAATATAAAGCCATCAACTGCAAAACTTACTTTCTGACAAGCGAACAAATTTTCCCAGTAAGATCTCCCTTAAAATCTTCATCAGTTATTTCCAAATAATCAATGAGCTCTTTTGTCAGAGGTTTCACATTGCTCTCGTTCACAAGAGCATAAACAAGTTCAAGTGCCCTTTTTCGAATTGAAGCATCCAAATCCTGTAACAAGTTCAAGGAGAAAAGTCAAGCAACAAGTTTCTCTAAGTTGTACACAAAAGTACATTTTTTTCCCAAAATAAAGAAGCATATATTTACAAACAGGCCATTGAGATAATACTTTAATTCTTCAGATCTCACATCATGAATAAATCAATATATAGTGTACTATCCTCAAATAATTAAAACTAGCAATCAATATACCTTTACACATTCCAAGATAGTTGCCCGATGCCTCTGTACAGCTTGAGCATCAACTGTGATGGCTCTCATCAGCATGTTTAATGCAACATATCTGGAAGGGATAAGAAAGAGTAATTAAATAACAGATGGCAAAGAGCTGAAAGGAAGAACATAATAAGGCCCAGAGGATGACAGAGCATGAATACTGACACTCACCAACTTTTACCAGAAAAAAAGATGAGAAAAATAGTAACCCTCCTAGTGACATATATAGGTCTTACGAGAAACAGTGACCCTTGTAGATTTATCATGTAACCCCTTAAGTATCAGATTTAGGAATTTAGAAAGAACCTCATTGCCAGAGGTAGCTTGCCTTAAGTGACATAAGGGTAGGATTGATGAATGGAGCCCAACAGCTACCAATTCAATCAACTAACAAAATTGAAAACCTCAGAATTCGTACTATTGATGGGACCCACCATGCATATTGCTTATCAAATTATCTTCCTATGCTAACTGCATTGGCATGCCTGTGGTCAGCACAAAGTTATCACTGGTTGAACACTCGAGGCCTAAAGCTTTTCTGTTGCTCCTGTCGTCCTGAGATCACTTTCAGCAGTACAGCAGATGCCATCCAATGATCATCAGATACGAAATCTAGAGGTTATATATCACATTCGATCTCATTTTAATAGAACATGCTCAATATGCCAACCCAGTCAGCAGCTGTACTTGATTACGAGAAACTAATATGCTGGCATAAATTGTAATCAACAGTACGACAGATGCCATCCAATGAACATCAGATTACACTAACGGGAGAGATGAAATCTCAAGGTAATGTCTCATTTTACCAAGACATGCTCTATGGGAAGCAAAACCATTATAAGCATAATGCACTTCCTTAATAGATAGTGCAAAAGGAAGTCGAATGAATATTATCACTATAATCCTAAAATATATCTTAATAACATTAAGCCACATCACCAAAGTTGAGTTTGAATCTTTGATAAACAAACCTGATATTGTTATCGCGATTTGATAAGAATCTACCCAAAATATTGATGGCAAGCACGCGTAAGCCACCATTATCTTCAATGCTCATAATAGTTGCTACACATTCATATAGAATAGCATTCCCTGCATTTTTGTTAGATTCAGTTTTGGTTGCCACCTACGAAAAGAAACAGGTTGTAGAATGATTACAGATGAGATGAACAAAACCAAAAAGAGATCAGAGATGAGACACATTGTGTAACTTACCTGGGCAAGTATGTCATTCATACATTCACTAGCATCCTCATCTCCTTGACCCAATACGCGTAAAAGCTTCAGCAATCTAATGTGGAGGAAAGGATCCGTGATCCCAGCAATATCGTACTCAGGGGCATATAGACTATTCACCACATCCTTTAGCGTCTTCACCAAACCCTCTGTGCACTTCTGCTTAATATATGAACGAGTTTATTAATAAAAATTAAAAATAAATGATAAAAAAGTACCGACCACATTCACAGATTCAACTGCACAATTGCACATTAAATCTGATAATTTGTCCACACAGAAAGAAAAACTCAAAGCCAAAGTCATTAGATTATTGGTAAAAGTGTTCATTACCAATAATTTAAAATTTCCTAATCTAACCAGAATTTGCTTAAATGTTCAAGTGTACCATTATTATGAAAGTACAGGCACACACAATGAGAATTATAACTGCTTCCTAATAAAGCTTAATCGTCTTTTGTTCTTGGCTAGACAAGGCTCAGTTATCACTAAAACAAAAAGTACAGTCCAATTTAGCCGAAAACAATCTGCATGTACGGAGGGACAACTTTATTAATGACTGAAAGATTAGCATGTGAACAAACTTCCTACTTTAGCATCTGTAGTCAACAAAAATTGCACTATACCTCTCCCAAGAAGAATCTAAGTTAACGGGGAAATTCCATAGTCTATAGGATAGCACAATTACAACAATCAAATTGCATAATACTCCAGTTCTGGCACAAAATGTTTAAATACATGTGTGTACATATATACACACACAATATTAACTAGACAAGAAAAACACTAGCCAAATTACCTTTCTCAAATACTCGAGGGCTTCTTCACTGGCTTTACACAAATCTGTACAAAGTTGAACTCCTGTAATTAAAACGCCATGATGCTTTTCTTTAAGTAAGGCAGCAGCAGGATTAATAAAATTTTCCGCCAGCTCAGGGACCTTCTTTATAATCCTTATAGAGCACAATGCTGCCTATATTTAATAGTGACTGCAGTCAACATACAATAATGAAAGATGGACTAATAAAAGATATATGCCAAATTATTAAACATAACCCAGGGAACACCCTACCAAACTTCCACCATCAAATAAGTATTGCATGGGTTTTACTATCTCAAATATCTTTTTACTCGAACTTGGCTGACACAAAAGAAAGTGTAAGGAATCTAACCCACGCATACATAAACAATGCTTGAGATCTTGGCACTGTAAAAGGAATATGTGTCTCAGCAACAAATGTCTACGATAAAGTTCAACCACTAAATTGATGAACATTGCAAGAATATTTTGGCACACATGAACTTATTCTTGTGACAGTGTTCACAACCATTTTTCCAACAATAGGATGCATCATTGTCAAAACCTTCTTGAACAATATTTCTAGACTAGTTCCGGCTCTTCCTAATCTTCCTATCTCAAGAGATTACCGTATAATGCCATACTCATGTTATAAAGAAATAAATCTTGGCCACAAGTCCATCAATAAATAATAATCATAAAGTGTACCTTTTTCCGGATATTTGGATCTCGAAATTGCAGCAACCTCTCTACTTCTGGTGCAAGATCACGAGCCATCTCTGCAGAACAAATATTCCCCAAAGCACAAAGAGCAAGTCCCACAATGTACTGGTTTGAGTGATTGAGATCTCTGAGTAAAAATTAAGGTAGACCATCTTTCATGCTTGTGGAAGTAGCTTATTATGAACAGATTGCTTAGTAAAAGTAGAGACAGAAATAACAATGAGGTGGGGACAAAAGTTGAAGCAGTGTTTAATATAATGAAAAGTAATCAAAGATTAGGATACTGTTTCAACGAATTTGTGACCAACATCAGGACTTCTTGTCTTTCATCAAGAAGTAGCATGAGGCCAAGATATCCTATTCTCTTCTCAGGAAAACCAGCAGATGCGATCAACTTCAGGCACTCCATTTGACCAAAATGTGTTGGGTAACCTAGCATGTGGATGAACATGAGCTTAGCAAGATTACGATGCCTGTAGTCTTGATCATTTTCATTTATGGCAGCACGGATAGCAGCGCATTCTTTTCTTACAACACCACGTTCCTCTGCTGCAGTTTTGCAAGCACGTATAGCTCGAATCATGTCCCTGGATTTATAGAACATTAAATACAAACCACACAAAATTATGAGCAGCACCAAGCAAATAATTACGTGTGCTAACTGTCACCTATGAAAGAACATACTTAAAGTCCGACAAACAATAATCAATTTGGGCACATCAATTACGAGCATTTGAATCACCTGGCACAAAATTCATGGAAAGTAGAAACAAAAGATAACACAAAAGAAAGAAACTATTGCATATTCTTACAGTGCTCAAGTATAGATCATGAAAATTCCTTCCTCATGAGATGATCTCAACTTGGGAAAATGGAAATACTCTCCGCCGCTTTGATTGGTACGAAGGTGACCTAAGCCCTCTAGTCCTATTCCACATGCAGGAAATTTTTTGAGCATTTACTTTCCTGGACCTAGGCCATTAACTTCAGCTACATCTTCCGTTCTATTTTCTTCAAGATTTCTATGCAGTAAAATGGAAGTATGAACGTATGGGCTCATAGTCACTATTTGTACACTGAGATAAGTTGGAGGCTGAAATAAATCTTTCAGAAAGTTCAAAAGCTTATAATCAAATTTTGATGACATGGAATGGAGCCCTCAAAGAACCAGTAAATCCACCAACCAAGCTATCACTTACCGAGCTTTTAAAAATACAATTATTTCCCTTCTCACATATAAAAGGCGAATGCCACTCTTCATATGTTATAGAATGTGAGAATAGACTAGAGATTTAAAAGTTTCCACGAGATGAGCAAGCAGTTCCCAATACCTTAACCTGTCCTATGAGAGAGTAGAGGCTAATTCAAACCAATATATAGCTCATCTTCAGCTAGAATCGTTTACTAATACCTATGTGATATCCATGTAGTTAAACTAGTCACCTAATGCGACTAAAAATGCCATCAAGCTAGGTACATCAGAAGACAATCCTCAGCTCTAATACATAATCCCTTAGATCAAGTACTCTCTAGTGCAATGCTGATAGCTACTTAGTCTAAAACACTTCTCCTCACCTCAATTTAATGGCCACTAATCACACCTTATCAAAGAACGAGTTGCCTACACCGTTTCCACAACCAACTCCAACTACAAAAACGACAGAATCAAATCACAGCACCACTCATTTCAACTACACCAGACCCCGAATCCCAAAATTACACACAGCAAACAACAATGACTCTTCCTGAATCATACAAACAATCACCAAATTTCCATAGAATTGAGCACGTAACTCGAATTCGAAACACTGATCCTACCAGAAATGGAGCGAGCAAAAGCTTCAAGGATTACCTGAGGCGCGTTCCGGACGAGAAGGGATTCATGATTGGGTCCGTGGCGAAGCTCCGGGAGAGCTCAACCTGGTTCGAACGGGAAAAAGCGAACGCGGCCGACGATCAAATCAGCCCCGACTCCGGTGGCGAAAGTGGATAGTCCGAATTCGCGAAATCGGAGATCCGAATACGTTATCGGAAAAGAGAGAGAGAGAGAGAGAGAGAGAGAGAGAGAGAGAGAGAGAGATCTGAGGGAAGAGAGAGAGAGAGAGAGATATTGGATCTGGGAGAGAGAGAGTATAGTTTTCTTCTTTAATTTTTGTTGCAGGTCTTTCCCTTCTCTATCTCATTTTGTCACTGTAAATCGGAAAATGGGAGAAAAAAATAATTAAATTCCCAAAACTCCAACACAGAAATTCTCTGCGAGTATTGATAGCGTTACCCGCCTTTCTCACAAAATAGGTCACAGTGATAAGTAGCGGGAAGTCTACGTGGAACCGCCTTTAGTTTTTGATTGGCTCAAACTCATCGGACGGTCCAAATCAGCTGAATATAATCCAGCGGTCCAGATAAGTATTAGCCTCCTGATACTAAAACCACTCTCACAGTCTCACCCTCGTCTTCACCTCTCCACAGCGATCATGGCGTCCGCAGTTGCTATCTTGGTCTTCTTCTTCCTCATCCACCTGTCTTCGCTTCGCTTGATGAAGATAAATTCGCTGTTAAATTTACTCCCATGTTAAGTTTCAGTGTTGGCCGAGGTGGTTCTGGAAGACGGCTACACCGTCACGACGATGATCGACGGCCACAAACTCGATATAAACCCTTACGCAGTGATTCCACGGCCAGGATCGTCCGATCTCATAGTTCTTGTTTCTTCCGGTAGTGCCTTCTACACAGTATCACTCCCCGTACCCAAATCGCAAGGTAGTCTAACACTAACAGTAAAACTATCTCAACTTTACTTTAAATAACCTGGATTTTATTTTCGCTACGATAATTGCTGAAACTGCAGAGAGTGCGGTGGCGAAACGGCTCTCCGGCAAAGGCGGCGAGGGTTACATCGACGGAGAATCTAGTTTGGCGCGGTCCAACAAGCCCAGGGGATTCGCGGTGGACCAGAAAGGGAACGTCTACGTTGCTGATAAGAGCAACCACGTCGTAAGGAAGATTAGCGCTTCAGGTTTGTTCAGTTTTTTTGCATTTGCTCTGTGTAATACGGTTTTCAGATGGCATGGCATATTTGACTGTGTTGTTGTGCTGCATTTGCGTCGCTGTGAGCACCATTGCTGGAGGTTACTCGCTGAAGCCTGGGCGCGAGGACGGTCCTGCGCAAAACGCAACGTTTAGTGCTGATTTCGACTTGGCTTTTGCTCCTGATAAGTGTGCGCTTTTGGTCATCGATCGCGGGAATCAGTTGGTGCGGTTGATTAGTCTCAAGCCGGAGGACTGTGTGAGAGATTCTCCTTCTTCTGGTGAGTTTTTCGTTGCGATTGTGTTAAGCCATTGTTGTACTGTGGTGACGGTAATTGATTGGAATATGTGATTGTATACTATCTCGCAGCGCTTGGATCAGTTTCGGTGTGGATTTTCGGGATGGCATTGTCATGTTTGGTGGGAATTCTAGTCGGAATTGTAGTTCGGCCCTATATTATTCCTTATGTGTCTGTCAACATTTTGTATGATTTGATTATTGGAATGTCTAGATGGTCACTCTGATGCATCGTGTCTAACTGAACTTGGTAGACAGGAGGGCAGCAACCAGCTCGGCTTCAGCGTGACATGGAAGCAATGCCAAATCAATCTGGGGAAGCAACTACCGACTTTCTGCTTTGCCATGAGAAGCGCAGCTGTTAGCTCTTCTGCCCCTGTTTTGTCGCTGTTGAAGCGGCTCTAGCTTCTGGCTGTGCATCTCTCAAGTTTCTCTTATGTTTGGGATTAACAATGTAGAGTCCTGAGTTTTGCACAAGGAATGTGTATCTTTGCTTGATCTCGATGTTGATAACAGTAGCAGTAGTACTTCTAGGATAATAGAGTCGTCCAAGTATGATGATCAGTTAAAGGATCTCACGCTTTCGTGTGAAAGCTTGAACTTGTCTCACACGGATAGCCACATGCTGAAGCAAGACGGTAACGCAGGGAGGAGGGATGTGTTATATGGCTGCAATGGAAGAATAGATGGCACGATAGACAGTAACATTATTGGATTTGTGGACGGAGCTTTGGGAGGTAGCTCAGGTTTGGTTAAGAGGAGATGAAATCAAATCGGTTGAAGAAACACATCCTTCTTGTATACACTTATCTTCAGTTGTGACTTGTGAGAGCTTGTAAAATTCTTAAATTTTTATTAGCTTTCGACCTGCGAGTAATTATCTGCTTACATCCTTCTAGCTATTTTGATAAAGCCTTACTATGTAATGAACTTGAAAGCTTTGGTTTAAAGAAAAGATTCAGTAAAGGACGACCAACATTCCTTAAATTATGATAGCAATTATATGGGAGGGCAAATGTACTTGAACAAGGGCCATTGCAACAAAGCTGATCCCTGAAGACTGAAACCTTCCACTTACAAGAAATCTTTAATACCACCTATATACCTAAACTGTAAATGTATGAAGGAATGGATCGGGGTCAAAACTATGCATCTCTTAGACAAATGTGATCAATAGCCACGGGGATAACCCATAGAGTCGAATTGGTAGCCAACACTGCGATGATAAAGCATGGGATCCCCATAATCAATAGGCTTAATGACCACAGCTTCGGCTTGCTCCTGGACCGCCCCAAACACGATCTCAGTAGTTTGATCACAGCTCTGCTCATAGAAAGTTTGTGGAGTGGATGACTGGTGGCGATGATGGTGCTGCTGCTGTTGATGATCACCCCAGCCATTGTAGAAATTTCGGCTTTGCCGCAGCTGATGTATTGTTTCAGCATCCTTGGCCATAAACGCATAGGTTTTGCGTGGGGTAGGGGTTCGAGTCTCAATGGTAGGGGCCTCATCTTCATCTGGTATCACATAACTGTCTTGCACAGGCCAAGTATTTGAATATTTCTGCTGTTGCTGCTGCTGCTGCTGTTGATGCCTCTGGTATTCGTAGTGTGATTGTTTTTTCCCAAGAATTTCCAAAACAGATGCCCAGGCATTGACTAAGAGCTTTCCAAGTGATCCTACAAATCCTTCCTCTTGCTTCTCCTGCTCCTCCTCAGTTGGAGTCAATGGTGGCATAACGGACTTCAGAGGCTTTTGGTATGAACTTAATGGCATTCTTGGCTTGGTAGGGCTTTCATCCTTCAAAACAAAGATAAAAGGTCAAGGAATTGTTTTATGCTCTCATTTTGATCTATGATTTCCAAGGTAAGTAAAAGAAAAGGTAAAAAAAAAATCTCTGATTCACAAGAAATGAGCCTTACTAACTACAGAGGGTACATGCAAGATACTGTCATAGTTGACAATTATTTTCACAAAAATTAAGATATAATAACTAATCAGATGATTATACAACTAGTATTATCATAGAAAGCAGTTCCCACGGCCTAGGCAAGCAACTTGAGATAAAGCAACTTATTATAGTAATTACCAGATTGATAAGTAAGCACAAACCACGTGTATCTCACAAGTTCTAGAAATCAATACTCACATTTTGGGAAGAGACAATTGTACCCACTCTGCGTTGCAGCAATGCTAACATGTAACCGAAAAAGGCAGCTCCCAGAAGCACCACAATCCCTGCAATGATGAAAATCAGTACCTTCCTGGCTTCCTATATGTACTTCTATTCACAAATCCAAACAAAACCATTGGGTTGAAGAGTTTACCAAGGGGGAAACCACTTTCATATTGATAAGCACAATCATCAAAATGAAGTTGGATCTCCCTGATAGCTCGATTTCCTCTGTCTATGACAAGTAAAGAGCAGCTGCTTCCAATGTAAATCACATCAAAGTCATTGGAAAATTTTGCATCTCCACTTGGTCCATCCACATGACTACCCCCACGGCCCAATTTCCCTCCAGCAATTGTTGTAACCCCTATAAGTGGATAGCCCAATGACAACAAAAAAATTAGAGAAACAACCATAAGATTCAGAGCACTAGCATATAAAACAATAAACATACAATACATCTATGTAAGTAAACAAATCCACTTTGTACACAGAAAAGAATGGCAATTACCAGTATCACTGATCTTCCTGATTGCCATATTCACTGTGTCTGCAACATAAATGTTTCCCCTGTCATCAACCGTAAGTCCCTTTGGGTGGTTCATTCTTGCCTCTCTGGGCTTTCCGTCTATATGTCCAGAGTAGCCTTCAGGGGACCCTGCAACCAGCTTTGGTCTGCTATCTGCAATGTTCCCACGACATAGTACAAATATATGAGCAAGCTGCTTTCGCAACACAACCAACGTATGTGTAACAATACATTTGCATCAATGAGACCAAGGAAATCATCGAAATTTAGACAAATAGATTAATCAAAACCTACTGTTCTATGTTAGCCAATGAGCACAGATTTTACAAAAGCACATTAATGTTCTAACATAGCCCAACAGCAAATTATTTGCAAAATAAGATGACATTAGAAAGAGGAAGCTGAAGTTGTACAAGCAAATCAAACCCATCAAAATTATTAGACCTACACACGCAAACACAGAACCAATTCAAACTAGTAACTTGTTACTAAAAACAGATGCAAACCAACAATGTAATATCCACTTACTCAGTGTTAGCCGCGAATACATCCTATAAATGTTGCTATTAGCGGAGTCCAGTATCAAAATCTCCCCATTATCCAACACCTCAACAGTGTGAGGCTCAATACCAAGCTTGCTTCCATCAAACACCGTCTCCACCGTAAACCCACTCTCAAACTTCACCATCGGACGGCCAGAAACCGCTGCCAAACAGAAACAAAATAAATCCCAAATCTTTATTCAGATCACAAAAACCACATAAACCCTGATTGGAATAACCACAAAAACAAAATGCGGAAGATCCAAACCTGCTTTGGTCGTTGCTTTCAGCGACCACAGCCATTTCAGAAACACAGACGCCAAATTTGAGAAGTAGCCACTAGCAATCTCTGCAAACCCATAATCAAACCACCACAACAAGCTAAGCTTTCACTACCAAATTCAGATCATAAAGCTAAACAACTGAGCTCAAAAAGAAAAAAATGAAAGCTTCACTTACTCGATTGTGGGAAAGTAGGAGCAGAAGAAGCGCCTCCAAGTAGAACCAAAACAAAGAGACCCAGAACCAAAACTCGCCGACCCATTACTGCAATGAACACTACCCAAAACAGCTCCAGAAGCAGAGATTCAAATCTCAACCAGCATTATAAGAAAACCCTAATGCTAATGGTAAGTGCTCTAGAGATGCTCTTGAAGGAATGGGTCTCACTGGCTTTTTTCGAGTGTGGAAAAGAAAAGAAAAGAAGACAAGAGAAGAAAGAAGACAAAGGCCAAAAGGGAGGAGGGCAATAAAGGTGCTATTAAGTAGCGGAGGAGGGAGGTCGTCACTGAAATCAGTGAGTGAGGGAGTGGGTGGAGACAGTGAAACAAATATGCTGATGAAATTGGATTTTATTAATAAAGTGAACCTTTTTTATTGCACAGCAACTGAAAAGAGCCCAAGCATGACATACTTATTCTCCCCCTACTGCGCGTTTAATGATCTAAATTTAACTAATTAATTGTCACCAAAATAAATAAATTTAACTAATTTATTATTATTATTATTATTACCAAAAGAAAATTAACTCTTCTTCTTGATCTGTTCAGAGTTTATAAACCAAGATCTTGAGCTCTACTAAATTAATAATCTAAGGAAAAATTGTATTTATGCTAGTCCCCGATTAAATTTACGAGTATCGATCGACGATGGCTTATATCATGTCCTAAATAGTTGGATTTATAAATTTCCTAAATGTATTTTAAAAATGTCTTATTGATAATTTAATATATGGAGAGAATTTCTTTGATGTGATCGAGTATAGAAAAACGAGTCTGGGACCTCAAAATTTTATTCAAACAGCCAAAATCAAGATCAAAAAGAACAAAGTTGAGGGACAAAAAAACTAAACCAACTTAAAAATAAAACATTACAAGCTATAAACCAAATTAAAGAAACCAAAACAACATGAACAAACAAATAATAAAAAACCAAGATTCTCAATAAAATTTGTAAGAAGTCATTGAAGAAATGTCTAGACTGTATCCTTGAGCCAAAAACTCTAGTAAAGATCTTCACCACACACTCCCAACGTTTGAAGCTCCATAATTAGCTAAACTATCAGCTAAAAATTTCCCTTTCTGATAAATATGAGTAATAATAATTTGCATATTTTTCATAGTACTAAGACAATTACTCTATGCATTTCTCAAACACCAATAAATCTTGACAAAAGCTTGAACAAAATATTGTATCAAAGAACAACTGCTTAAATTCATAACTAATGCCAATTTCTTTCCCAAGCCATTCTCACCACCTTCACTACTGCTAAAAGTTCTACCTCCAAAGCATCATTTGCTACCAGATTAAAAACAAAGCCCCCTACAAAAATTCTTTCATGGTCTCTAAAAATTCCACCGTAACTTTCCAAGTTTGATGGTCTAAAAGACCCCTCCGTATTCACTTTCAACCATCCAGTAGATGGAAGCTTTCATGTAACTGGAATAAACTCTCTCTCACTCCTTCGCAACAGAGTTACCCCCAGAAGACCAAACATGTCACTCCATTTATGAACACCAATTTTACGTATGAAATGAACAACACACTATCTAATGCAAAACCAGTGACTACTTATTTACAATCATCATCACCTCTGAGTTAACCCAAAGCCATCGCTATTTTGTTCAATTTGGTCTTTGCAACAACAACTAAAAAAAACCTAGCGAAAAAAAAAACAACTAAAAAAGAGAGAAAAATATAAAAGAAATAAAAAATGCCAAAACTGAAATTGTCCTGGCCCTGAGCTGTAGTAGTGGCCCAGCTAATCCCAACAATACGAGCAGGCCCAGACCAAGCTGACCTAATAATGCCAAACACAAGCAACCTGGGAATTAAGCGCAAGAGGTTGCGTTGGCCTTGCTGGAATTTCCAACACACTAACAAATTAATTCCATGGACTAACTCATGTAAGGCTAAGAATATAACATCAAGGGTGGAACTCACATCATCTAGTGACGAGAACATTGTATCTATACAAGTCAATGGTGCCCCCGGAACGATAGAAAACAACCACATTTCGGATGTTCTGAGAACCTGTTGTTTACTCTTACCGGGGAGCACCGATACATACATATCAATGTCACCATGTACAAGCCAAGAATGGTCAAAGAGATTCCTCCGCGCTCCCACCAATACCAAAAAATTTCCTTCTTGCCGAGAGAATCAAAGAATCCCAACACGCACCAGAAACCATGCATAATATTTCATCCCAGATGTCAAATGAAAGAGTCAAATGCACTCTCGAAAGAGACCTGAAGGTGCGGTAGATGCCTGGGTTTTGGGTTTGAAGCAGTAGCAAGGCCTTGAAGTAATCTGACCACATCAATGGGATCATCGAGATAATACTTGGCCTTGCTTGGCTTTCTTCCAACTGTGCAGGCAAATATCTCAGGAGGCGAAGGCAATAACGGACTAGCGACTGTGCTTAATATGCTTTCAAACATGTCTTCATCTGACCTGTCGTCCCCAATGCACATCACAAAATCTGGTGGCTTCCCATCATTGACCATTCTTA
Source organism: Geum urbanum (assembly GCA_946800695.1). Classification (NCBI taxonomy): domain Eukaryota; kingdom Viridiplantae; phylum Streptophyta; class Magnoliopsida; order Rosales; family Rosaceae; genus Geum; species Geum urbanum. Next base: position 47,850,685 of record OX327012.1, on the reverse strand, counting down.
GAAGAACCTTCTCAGCAACCAATCCTTTGCTTACTCCCTGCATGTAACAGAGAATTAGTATAATGGTAACGTCTAGCATGGTGTGCAAAGAAAGTGATCTAGATTCGGTCTTACCTGTGGCTTAACCTCAACAATATGCTGGCCACTTTTGACTAGAGCTGGTTCATTAGCAAGAACATTTTCTAGATGATCCAGCAACTCCTTGGCCTGACAAGATCCAAAATCAGGGTCAGCATCCTGATGATGCCATACCAATGCACTCTCTTTACTTTCTATGTTGGAGCCATCTGTTGCCTCCGTATACAGTCTCATTACAGGCTCCACAATCTCTTTCCACTCAAGGTCAGCCGCGACTAGACTGGTTTCCCACTCTGAAGTGCTATTCCACCTGAACCAAGAACAATACAATGTCGTGAGTTCAGCTCAAAGTATATATCAAATTGAATTCAGTCCCACTAAACCATAACATAACATACCTTAAGAAATACCCATGTTCAGCAGCAATTCCCAACATCTCACATGAGGCAAACCAATCGCCCAGAGAAGTCCTACTCCTCCCACTGACAATGAAAACAGTGTTCTTTGGATCTTTGCAAAGGGCATTGACCATAGAGAGGACTTCAGGGCTTGGGGTCTTGATAATCGAATTTTGAGGAATAACAGTTCCATCATAGTCCAGAAATATTGCCCTTCGAGTTGTTCTTTTATAAGCGGAGACAATATGGTCTACAGACAACTTCCTAAAATTCGGAGAAAGGGAAACAACTCTGAACCTCAAGCCCAGACCAATTCCCCAGCACCTTTTCTTATAATGATCATGACATGCTCTATCCAGATCCTGTGAAAAGCTTCGAGCCCAATATGCCACATTGTGAGAATTGACATAACGATAGTGTTTCTCATGACGTAACTGCTTCTCAGAGTTGGACATGGTGATAGCTAAGTTCAGAGCATCAGCCACAGCATCAACATCCCAAGGGTTGACCCTGATTGCTCCACTTAAAGAAGGCGAGCATCCAATAAATTCAGATACAACCAGCATACTCGTACGAGGAGAATCTTCTGTTGTGCCCAAAGCTTCATTCATATAAGAAGTTCCCTGCCTGCAGACGATATACTTGTAAGGTACTAAGTTCATTCCATCTCTTACAGCATTCACTATACAACATTCTGCCACGGCATAATATGCTGATTTCTCGTGATGGGAAACAGGACGATCAATCAAAATCACAGGCTCATAATCAGGTGAACCATAAACCTGATTGATCCTTTTGGCAGTTATGTATGTCTCATCCTTTGCTTCCTGGACATCTTTCCCAAAGCCCCTCGCAGGATTCACAATTTGGACCAAAACTATTTTACCCTGCAACTCTGGATTCTGCTGTAAAAGCTGTTCTACAGCTAGAAGTTTCAAGCTAATTCCCTTGAATATATCCATGTCATCAATGCCAAGAATCACCTTTTTCCCCTCGAACTGTTTTTGAATCTCTTTAATTTTGGCAGTTGTCGAAGGACGATTCAATGCAGATTCGAGCCGACCCATATGAACTCCTACAGGCAGAATTTTAATGTATACTGTTCGGCCATAATAATCCAGCCCAATGTGCCCTCGTTTAGATTCATAATCCAGGCCCAGCATTCTGCTGCAGCATGAGAGGAAGTGACGCGCATAATCAAATGTATGAAAACCAATTAGGTCACAATTCAATAAACCCCTCAATATTTCATCTCGAACTGTCAAAGTTCTATAAATTTCGGATGATGGGAATGGGCTGTGTAGGAAAAAACCAAGCTTTACGCGATAGTATCGTTTCCTCAAGAATGTAGGGAGAACCATCAAGTGATAATCATGGACCCAAACACAATCATCTTCAGGATTAATGACTTCCATCACCTTGTCTGCATATATTTTATTCGCAGACACATAAGCCTGCCACAATGAGCGGTCGAAGCGGTCACCATGGTCCGGGCACATGGGCAACATGTAATGAAACAGTGGCCATAGTTGCCGTTTACAAAAACCCAAGTAAAACTTTTTCTGGAGATCACTGGGTAGGAATGTTGGCACACAATTAAATTCCTCCAGAAGTTTCTGTGCCACCTCTTCTTGTTCACTAGCATCTATTTCAGCCTTGAGAGACCCCACATAAACAACCTCAGTTTCGGACGAAAAGCCATCCTTTAGTTGCAGCAAAATTGAATCCTCATCCAAACTGAAGCACCATTTGTCTGTTTCTGGATCCCTTTTAGCATGTAAGGGCAACATGTTTGCCACTATAATTTTTCGTTCACGGCAACCAGATGAAGATGCATCTGAATATCCATCATCATTGCTATAATTATCCACATCGGAGATAATACCAGGAACAGTCATCACCCGCGGCAGGGGCCTTGGACTTGGAGTACAAGGAATATCTAAAACTCCAGATGCCAATTCTAAAAGGTTTGTGCAAGATCTTGATGCCATAACTGTAAATGGACCTTTTCTACTATCAGAGAATACTTCAGAGTACAGTAGAATGTCCAGAAACCTACAAAGAGAATAATGACCATATCATCAAATTGCTGCCATGAGTAAGAAATCGTCCACTGCTACCAGAAACACAACATTCATCTAAATAATACTTCATATATGCTGGGTTCTTGTTCAAGCTAGAATCTTGTAACCAGAATCACATTGTCGAAAACACACTGATCATTGAAAAGTAAAAGTAAGATCATAAACTCGCAAAAGATAAACATATGTCTCGAAACAGCTATGCACAAACAGCTCATACACATAAAAGGGTTGAAACATCTGGTGCAATAATCGTGAAATAGTCGGAAAGAGAACTCTACAGTGATCAGATCAATTTTTTTTTTCTGGATAATGTAGATTAAATTAGACATGCATACAAACAAGTATAATTACAATTGTCCACAATCCCCTGCCCCTCTGTATCATTAGACACTGATTATTTGAATCCAAAGTAACAAAACTACTCTATCTGATGTGACATCATCACACAGCCCCGAGTGTGTTGCAAAATAAACCCACATTTTGGACGTTCTCGTTACAAAGATAAACTCATGCCTTAACATTCAACATGAACAATATATCCAATAAATATATATATATATACACTATACAAATCACTATCACTATCTGCAAATTTTGCAGAAAATAATTTCACGAAATACTGAAACTCTAAAGTAAACGAAGATCTCACTGGTAAACTGAGAAAGCATGAGTAGTACCTGAGCTGAAATTAAAAATTAATTTAAATATATATATATATATATTCAGCAAGCTCCGTACGGTGGTTCGATCATCAACAACCCCCTCCAGGGTAAAAAAAAATAGTCAAAATTATGCACAGTAGAAAATTAGAAAAATAAAACTCCGTAAACCAAAAACAGAGCCAAAACGATGAAATTTCCAGTCAAACCGCTTCGCCGTCCGTTTAGTTAACCAAACAGTAAATAAAGTAAAGTCACTGTGGTAGTAAGGAAAGAGAAACAACAAAACGAAGCCTAAACAAAGAACGCTAGTCCTGTGATGGCTGTAAAAAGCAGACTTAAAAGGCGTGGACTGAGGAGACTATTGATCAGGACTGGTGACTATAACGGTTTTTAAGTCCGAAACCAAACAGACCGCTCGGAAAACTCATTTTCCGGTAGATCAGAGACGGAGGGACGAGAGACGTTACCTTGTTTCAGGCGATCGGTTACGGCGGCGGCTTCACGGAAACCGGCGAAATAACAAAAACGTCTGGAGCGGTGAGAAAACTTTAGAGAGAGAGAGAGAGACTGCGCTGGATGTTACAAATTCATAGGAATTAAAAATGGAGAATAAGATCGGAGGGGAGTTAAAATATGACGAGTGAGAAAGAAAGAGGAAAGAGGATGTTATTTATATTTATATATGAGACAGAGAGAGAGAGAGAGACTGAGGGAGGTAATTTTACCGCGGTTGGGGTTTTGGATAGACTTGAGGATGTACCGACTCATACAACACCGTCAATTACTACAGTGCCCTTTTCGTGCTTATTGGTCTTTCTTCTTTTTTTTGAAAACCGCTTATTGGTCTTTCTTTCCTATTTTCCCGCTTTTTTCTTTAGTCTTTCGATTTTATTTGTTTTCTTTAGTTGAAAATTTACAGTTAGAAATAATTAAATAATACAATTTTAAGTGATCCAGACTCTTCACACTTCACGCATGTATCATGATCTTTCCGAGATAACGTATAAATGTTTACACCTTAGTAAACATTCTATGTTAAGTAAAAATGGGAGGTTTAATCTATCACATTCCATTCATTATGGAATGTCAATTATTTCTGTATATGTTTAAACATAATTTATATTGCAACAAAATAATAACTTCATGTGAATATCGTCACGTGAATTTGCTTGAACTAATAAGATTGAACAATCAAAATTATCTTATAGCTCTCAATTAGTCGATGCTTTAAATGACTAACTAGTTTCCTTATATTATGTTTTGAATGACTTCCATCGTTGAATTGTAGTTTCATTTGTCAATTTATTGTGAAACATGTAAGTTGATTATATAACCAAGTTTTTCAAATGTACGTAGTAGACATTTACTATTACTATTAGAGGAATATATTTATCCTTATAATTTTAGAACATTTTACTCATTTAATTTATAATGAGTCTAATCAATGTGTTAAGTTAAACACTTTTCATTTCACTCATAACGAGTCCACGTGTACATACATACGAATAAGTAACATAATGTTCTATGAAACCGATTGCGTGGTTGGCATAATAAGAGAATCAGATAGACAGTGACGAATCCATAATTCAAAGTTCGGTAGGGCTAATTTTTGTGCATGTTAAGTGAATCTCGAGGTACAAGAGATATTTTTTTTGGGAGGAGAGGGGGAGGGCAGTGAGGGGTGTGATTATACCTTATAATATGATCCTTAGATTAATATGAACCAAAGAAAGAAGAAAATGACAATATTCTTATCAGGAGCAAAAACCATATCGCACACATAACCTTGATTTAGCTTATATACTAGTTGCATGTTTCCTAATAACTTTTGAGTTTTGACGATAATATGCTTGAAATCGTGAAGACTAAATGAGAAACGAGGAAGTGAAAAAATAACAATCTCCAACAATATTCGCAAGGGCAAAGCTAAGATTTCATAATAAGGAGGGCTAAAAAAAATTCCGAATAAGTTTACAAATAGTTTAGAAGATAGGTATAGAAATCTAGGGGACTAAATTTCAAAATTTTAAATTTTACACTAAAAATTAGCAAATAATATTTTTTTAAAAATTTAAAGAAATTGTAACTTGTGTGTAACTACGCCTTTAAATATGTGAAAAAGACAAGATAAAGCGAAATAAATAAGGGTAGACTAAAATTTTTTATTAATTTATCTTCTTTATTATGTTATTATGTAATAATTACCAAGAATAATAATAATAATTTTTTTCACTGTTTTTAAGTCTCGGTAAGCCAATGATTAGAGGCACCCTACAGTTAGCGAGCTAACCCACTTGCTTGTGCAGGAGCACTCGACTAGGGCGCGTCTGAGGAGCTTCGAGTGATCGTGACGATTTGGGTTTACTCTACTCGTCCGTTTTCTTCTTAAGGCGCTAGAGAGGATTGATGGCCATACAAAAAGTAACCTTGATAATTATAATTATTAACTTAAAAATTGTACGAGATATATAAGCTCACCGTCAAGCCACTATGTTAAGCTAACCAAGCCTGATAAATAGTAGCACAAGTGATTATTAAATAAATTATCCTCCGTTAGTGTTAGTTGGGATACATTTGTACATGGTTTTAGGTCAAACGTCTTCTAACTCAATTTTCTATCAGTGTTATTCAAGTTTTTATATTAGACTCATGCTAACCTTAGCTCAACCAATTATGTATCGTTATCCGCATCATGTAATAAACTTTAATTAAATGATTGACAACTTTATTAACGAAGACAACAACCCACGACTTGGTTTTTTTTATGCTGCACGCCAGTGAGATTGTGATTATCTAATCCACACATGGAAATATTTAAAGGATGTATTCGTTCTAAATTTTAAATAATTTTTAAGGATTATTTATAATTCATAAATTATTGGAGATTGTTTTAAATTTATAAATTGTTTTAATTATATATGAATTTGAAAAGATTTTTTTGTATTGTTTTATAAGGATTTATTTAGATTTATAAGGATTGTTCAAATAATTAAAGTCTAATAAAAAAACTCAAATTAATGTCAAAATACACTATCACATATTCAAAAATGAAATGCATTATTCTTGATTTTTCCAACATTATGATCACACTCTTGAGTCTTGAATTTGCACCGTCATCGTATTTTTAATTTATGTTCTCATTATCTCGATTATCTTTAACATTCATTGTTCTATTATTAAGTAATATTGTCATTTTCTTAGAAAATGAAGTTCTTTATTATTTGAAAATAAAAATTATAAACACTTCTATATGAGAAAATTTGTATGTATTATAATGGATCACTCAATATCTTATTGCTATAAAATAAGATTTTGAGAACCATTTTAATAATATTTATAAAGTCGTAATAATTAGACCAAAGTTTATACCTTATAAAAGTTAATTATTAAAAGTATAGTAGTTGAAATCATTAATGAAATCAAACCATGAGGAAATGGTAATAAAAGCAAAGGTTAAGATCGTTATTTTTGTTGTGACACCAAGGTAAACGTTTTTAAAGACGTATATATGTTAAAGAAAAAAATTGAGGGATGGAGGACGCTTTAAAGACGTATGTAGAAAATAATTGAGGAAGGGAGGGAGGCAGGGAGAGGGACGCTTTTAAAAAATTGAGTGTTATATTTTGAAATCCATTAAAATCCATGGAAATTTCTTGCATAAGAGGTCTGATTTCAAAATGTCATTTTGTGTGTAAACAATCATTCAAAATCGGTTATTTAATTAAATATTTAAAAATCCGTAGATTATTGAATACCATAAAATTTTATTAATTGTTTAAAATCCAGAATGAATACATCAAAAGTTTTAAAGATTGTTTAAAATTCAAATTAAATACATCAAAATTTTTAAAGATTTTTAAAATACAAAACAATCTTACAAAATTCGTGATTAAATATACCCCCTTAAACAATATTTAATAAATCCATCAGACCCATGCACTTAATTACTTTTTTTGGGTAAACAATACGAACATTGAAAAATATTAGAAATTAGGTAAGTATCTAATATAGTACATTCTTTTTGCTTTTGCTGACTGTAAAACAGTACATGGTGCTAAAACCATTTTCCAAAAAATAAAGTGATTTTAGTTAGGATAACTCAATTATGAGAAAAAATGAATCTTAATTATCTTATATATATATATATTTTTTCGTTATAAAGAAAATTGGAAAGCATATTAACCTATATTTCAACATTACAACGTTTTCACTATCTTAATTATAGAAAAATAACATCAATTAAATATTTATCGTCGTCAATGTAATGTATATTATAAAGTATCGCAAAAGTATATTTTAGTCATAAACACGTTCATTCTTTTCTCTGTTTAACAATCACCTATTAGTGGTACATTTATATGTGTGATTAGTATATATATTTGGGTAAGTCTGATAAGTTTTTGTCTAGTCATTTTTCTTGTCAATTACTTAATAGTCATATACTTGTAAATTATGTTAAACAAATATATATGATGTTAGTGGTCTCTCAAATAAATAGTTTGTTCCGTAACAAGGACCAAATAAGGATATGCGGAGCTCATATGTAAAAGATGCTATCGCTGTATAAAGGACAAAGATAGCCGACTGAATATTGTGCATAATTCTTTAAGTTCTGGAATTAAACTAATCAAAATCGAAATGTAAAGGAAGTGGGATGAGATGAGATGAGATGTGTGTTAATTAATGACAGCTGGATCTAAGGTTCGCGACTTCGCGTTTGGCCTCCAAGAAACTGTGAGCTCGGTGAAATAGTATTTCAGTATTTTTAAATGGTTATATAAATAGTTTCTTAGCTTTATATGCTTTTTGCATTGGTTTTTGTTTGTTTATGGGAAGGTCTCTCAAGGCTCGATACACCAGCTGGCATTCTGCATTAGCTTTTGGATAAGTTCAACCGGCACACTAACTCTTCATATTTACCACCTATTTACACTCTAATTACAGAATTGCCACGCTCCCTCCGAATTGAAGTAAATATTAAAGTTTTTTTTTCTTCAATTATATCTCTACTATAATAAAGGAAAGCCCCCACTTGGTGTCATCAGACATACCAAACTATAGAAACTCTCAAATATCCCCATGAGAAAATCAAAGCAGCCTGCAAGAAAGAAAAAAAAAAGAATATATAGATGGAGGACATTGTTGCAAATGCACCAGAAAAGAAAAACATGCAAGAGAGAGAAAAAAAAGACAATAAGAAAGCAAACAAGCCGAGCGGGAGAAGAAAAAAACCAAACAACAATTTGGCATATGAACCGAGAAAAACTGTCATAGTAGTGAATAGAGCAGTAGAAATTGATCAGTTTTGAGTACACACGTGTGTACACACGAGTACTGAAGCTAGTATAAATAGATGCAAGGTGAATATAATTCAAGTTTAACACGTCTCAATCTTCCTATTTGAATCGCACAAATGATTAATGATTTTACCTATGTTTCAAATTTTTTTTTTGTAATTTGAGGTAACTTGGTGAGAATCTCCCGTCTTATGTCAAGAGGAATAGAACTACTTGATGTAGGACTTGGGAATTGTCCTCTCTGGTTCTAGTTGATGTTAATGTTTCACTTTGTGGTCCTTAATTTTGATAAATTATGTCGCTGAGTAAGCTCAAGTTCCAATCCTCTAAAAGAATGTATAATTATTTTTTTGAAAGGGAAGAATTTATAATTATAAAAAAAGTTACTTGATTCAAAATTTGAGTGTCGTGTATAGGAAAACATTTATAGAAACCGACACATGAAATTAATCGAAATTAGATGTATTAATTATTAGTTTCTGTTCATAATTGTTAATATTCAAAACTATCAACAGGTATTTGATATTGAACAAAAAAGATTAATATTAATTTACTCTATAGATTTTTTATATCATTGTCACTTGATCGATATTGTTCAGTCTTATCGATCTCGCTCTCAATAATCACTTGCTCTTACTACCGCTTCGTGATCATTCTTATCCAATAGATCTCGTTGTTAAGATTGACAATCATTAAGGAGAGACCGGGTGTGCCGACTTTCAACCCTCCAATGTCTAAGTCAGAAACGAGATATGATTTAAACGGAGTGACGGTATAAAAGGGTAATGAATGTGTACTATTAATGCTAAACTACCAGCCTTATAAAGGTGGTTAAGGTCAGAGCTCTTACTAATTCTTCGATATGGGATTAATGTTCTTACCCTTTTGCTGAAGTATTTTTTGATGGGTTCCTTGGTGGGCGCGTGAGTGATAACCACGCCGAGATAGAACTCGGGCTGATCATCGAAGTTGTAAGTCTCTCGTCGGTAAGTGTTGTTATGTTGACGGTGAGATATAATTATAACTTGACAAGTAGCGTTAAGTACATAAGTGATAGGGTAATTAGCAAGGTATATATACAAGTCTCCCAACTCGCTCAACCAAGAGGATTAATCTTGGTTGGTGAGTTGTGAAACCGGCTACCGGTGATTCTATCTCTACGTATTTAACGGGTGGTGTTACCTACTAGAGTTGGATACGTGCCATACAGTCCCTCAGCTCGCCGACCAAGGTTGTTTCGTTAATGATATTGGTACCTGTATTCAAGACAATGAGAGGGTGCTTTTGTTAGCATCGTTAATATGATTGGTACTTGTAGCTAGTTTATTGTCTACCAGGTAAGAAAAATGTATGATAGGTAATGCCTTTAGGCTTGTTTTCTTCCTGAATGAGGTATGACGTCATATTGGGGTTCCTTCAAGTAGCAGTTTAACCCAGTAGGCCCGTTCCCAATGAAGTCAATCCCGGTGACTGACATACTCCTCCATAACTATTCAGTGTCGAGGGATGCAATGAGTGGCTACATTGCACTGACCAAGGGATACACTCTTTGGCGCTCAAACACTCGGTCCCGCCTAATCCGGTAGATTTTACTGCTTGTCGCTGGTAGCTATACCGATGGGGGCGCTGTGGTAGGTGGAACTCGTTTGAATTGGAAACCATTAAGTCCCAGAGTTCGTATCCCCCGCGCAACTTTTTGGCTATTTGGCTGATAGCGAAACCCTTTTAGCGTTATGGCATAGCTCCTTTTATTTTGACAATGATGACGGTTGGCGCTAGTATGGGCGTTATAGTAAGTTAAGGCGGTTAATGCTAAGTTTTCTTGTCTTGGAGAGTTTCTCCTTCTCGGGATCCTGTGATTCACGTCGTCGTTATGCTATTCTCCCAAGTTAGTAGGTGCAACCACTTGTTGTCTTCATTGAATGCCACCAAATTTGTAAACGCCACATGTTTCCCTAAGGCGTCTTGGGTTTCCCAAACGTCCTGTCATAGGTTAAAAGTGTGATCATTTCGTTTTCCTTGGAAATCATGATTGAGGAGATGGTGCGTGTCGTTTCGTCCTTCAAACTCTTTTGTGGTTGATGATGTCTACAGACACGTGCCTGCATCTGTGGAACCAACGTGTCCCTTTGAACGACGGCGATCATGCCCAAAGGTGGCGTATTTAAACCCCTATCTCTCTTCTTCTCTTCCCACACTTTGCTCTTTGAGTAGAATCTGAAACTAAGTTTTTAGAAAGAGAGATAGAGACTGAACCTATCTGTCGTCGCCGTATCTCCGCTGTTGCGTCAAGCCTTGCTCTACTGCTATGCTCAATTTTCGATCGTCTCTTCCAAAGATTAAGTAAGTGTTTTGCTTCTATTTATTCCGTTCCTCGAGGTGTGTTTATCATGCTTCTTTTCTTTAAGTAATTTTTGAATTTATGGGTTGGTTCTGCATGCTTCGTGCTTGTTTGTGTCCCCGATAGTGGTTTTGTTGCCTTAAGTGAATGTAGATAGACTAGTACCGTATCACCGTCGCTCACGGTGGCCAGGGACATCTTTGCCACCGCTAAGTTCTTAGAGTACTCCTGCCCTTGGACCGTAGCTATGTTATGTGTGTCTATGGGCTTGGATCTAGTCCCCGGTCCCAATGGGTTTGTAGAGATGTCTTTGCTGTGTCTGATCCAACCGGCGTAATGTTACTGATTCCCCCGCTATGGGTTATGTAGGTTAAGCATGGAGACTGTAGTGTTGTCCTCTGATAGTAGCGAAGTCACCAATTCTGGTGATTCCTCGAGTTTTAGATCTACGAGAGCGCTGCTGGACCAATTAATGGCATCGAGCGCGTCGTCTAGTGTTAGGTCTATAACCGCCAGAGATTCTACTTCAGTGTTGGGGGGACCTGACATGTTTCTTCGGAAGTTGTTTATGAATTGGGAAGTTGAAATGGGCTAAACTTGGGCAAACCTTATCAGTAAATGTTTCGCAGGTAACATGGTGTCATCCTCGGGCACGACCTCCGTTGTTCCTCCCAACTCGCTGATGCTTGGACTAGGCGGGCCAAGAGTTTGGACGTTGAGCGACACGCAAGAGGTAGACGAGCCCGCTAAATCGATATCCTTCTCTGCTATTAAGGAGATGAAGACGAACTTTCAAATACCCAAGACTGTTACCCTTAGACCTTTAGGTAAGGGTGAATTATTTACCAGACCGTCTGCTGGCCACATCGCTCTAGATCGTGTTCAGCTGCGGTTTGGTGTGCGGTTGCCGCTTCACCCGTTTCATCAATACATTTTTGGTGAGATACAGTGCGCCATCAGACAAGCTTCCCCGCTAATGATTCAGTCCCTAAACGCCATTTTTATGTTGTGGAAACTTGCCGGGTTGGATTACCCTACTCGGAATGAAGTGTTGCATTAATTTGACGTGCTGTACTCGACGAAAAAGGGGTACTGAGGGACACTCTGCTTGGTTCAATGGCGCGGAAGTCTCCTTGCCCTACACGAATTGCAGACGTCCAACCCTGTGTGGCGGTCTGAGCATTTTCTTGCTGGTGGTGCCTGGTCCTGATCAGAAGGTGTTGTGGCCCAGGCCCGCATTTACTTGATGTTTGCCGTTAACTTAGGGCATGTTACCTATGTACTTATCTTTCTTGTTCTTATTTGCCGTTTCCTTTGTTGTAGTTACCCGCCATTATCATCTTTGTGCTATGGAAAAATGGTGCTGCCATAGAGTGGAACAAGGTTATAGTTAGAAATTTCAGAGTGTGTACCTTTTGAACGACCACCAGATTTTGGAGTCGATCGACCTTGCCAAAATTCCTAGTATGTGGTCTGCCGCTTATGTTTTGCTAATGACGTTGTTCTTACGTAGAATTTTCTTTCTTGTGCGTCTTATCTTAAATTTTCTTGTTCGTAAATCTGCAGTTGGTTATAGTAACGCTAAGCGGTATAAGAAGATGGAGTCCTTTGATAGTTTTTATGATTTGATCGCCGATCTTGAGGAGGAGGGAAACAAAGCCATACTACTTGATCTCGACGTTCAGACGGGCACCACCGTCACCCTTACTATCCTACTCGCCATCAACCCTCCCTATGAAGAGGAGACTGATCAGATAGGCAGTGACGTTGTTCCTCCCAAGATGAATTCCATTACGACCTCGACTAAGGCTACCGGCTGGGGTGAGAAGCAAAAGAGCGCTAAAGCCGGAGGGTCACAAAGACCTCCGAAGAAGACTGCCCTTTCTAGCAAAGGCGTTGTTACAGTTGCCGAATAGCTTGGCACCGACAGGCTCTGGTCTATTAATGTGGAGACTGTTCCAACCACTCGACCCATTGTTGACGTCGATGCTCTATCAGACCGTGATCCTGGTGGCTTTTGAAATGAACCATATGGATGGGGTGATTTGGATATGGGTGTTGTGATTCCCGATTCGAGCCATTGGGAGGCTCCTCCACCCAAAAAGGCTGATATAGTTTCATACCTCCCGGCAGAGGTACGCATTGTGGCCGATATCGCTGCTGGTACCAATGAGTGCCTCAAGTCCTTTGCCACCGCCATCCAGCTGATGTGCGATCAATGACAGTCTATGGTGGCGTCATCAGAAGAGCTTGCTCAGGTGAGTGTAGATTTGGGTAGGAAGGAGGAACAACTAGTGCAGGCCAGTGAGAGGTGGCAAGAGCTTGAACGTAATCACGAGCTCTTGGTGGAGAGGTTGAAGGAGGCCGATGGTTTCTTGGAGGACTCGGTCAAACATGCCAAAGAGTTGGAGCTAGAGCTAAAGGAGGTGCGAGAGCGTTTAAAGGTTGCCTAGATGGCATGCATTGTCACGGAGGGTCAAGTTACTGTGCTCAGGGGCCAGATCAAGCAGCTGGAAGAGGGTCGGATGCAAGAGATGACTGACGCAGTCGAAGATTTCAAATTCGGCGCCGAGTATCGTGACGTGCTCTAGTCGGATTTCAAAAAAGGTCTTCAGGAGACTCGGAATCAATTCATCTGAAACAAGCGGGTGAATGAGAAGTACAAGGCTGATATTGCTCGGATTATCGAAGAGCGGCAATTAAAACGCGCCGGGGCCTAGGCTGCATTGGTGAAGGTCAAGCAGGAAGAAGAGGAGGCTATAGAGAGGGAGAGTCAGCGGTAGAATGTGGTAGCTGGTATGACTCGGGTACTTATCCCTTGAATCCTAACCCGTCGTCGTCAACCGTGTGTTTCCGTCATCTCTAGACCGCCGAAGGCTTGGATCTTGAGACCAGCCAGGTGCCATTTGCCAGCCACCACGAGTGTCAGCATGCAGTTGATGAAGAGCAGGACCTGCAAAGTGCTAGAGACCATGGCCCAGCGTGAAGCTTGGTGGCCTTTTGTAATGGCATTAGTACTCCCCCCTCCTTTTTCCTTTTTTGAACAATTTAGCTATATTTTTATGATAATATTTATCCATCTCGCCGCTGAGGCTTTTTTTGCTCTTCATCCAGTGTCATGATCGCTGGTCATGAACCTGGCCGATATGCTACTCTACTTGACTTGCCAAGGAGTTGTTAATAAGAAGGTATATTTTGCGAAAATTTCTCCAAGTGTTATTACATATGGCTCAATGAAAGATCTGAAGGAAATTCGTTTGCTTGTACCGTTTGCCCGTTCTATCGAAGCGCTAGATAGGACAAACGGCCATACAAAGTATGTAGATGATAGTAGTCTTTCTTTTTTACAAGCAAAGGTCTGAAATTTTTTCATTTTATTGATTGCGATATTGTAAAAATTCAAAAGTGGGTTTAGTCCCCTAGTATAGTGGAGGAAATTTTCTAGCGCCAGAAATACCAAAATAGTATAACTTGCTTAGCGGTGACAATATCGGAGATGCTCCACGTTCTATGTTCTCGATACTTTGGTGTTGTTTTTATCTTCGAGGATGAATGTAGTTGGAGTTAGGGTCTCGATGATTTTGAACGGTCCCTCCCATATCGGTAATAGTCCATTTGGATTTTGGTTGACCTTTCTCCATACCATGTCCCCCACCAAGAGCTTTCGTGCTTTGACTCGACGGTTATAGTGTCAGGCGACCAGCTAGATACGTTTGTCATGTTGAGCCCTTCATTGTTGGTGTCCTCATTGTACCCTTCAAAATGGGGGCTTCGGTGGATGATTTCTAATGGTAGCACTGTTTCTGCTCCATAGACGAGTGAAAACGGTAAAGTTTCTGTTGCCTCAGTTGGCGTTGTTTTGATTGACCATAGCACCTCATAAAGACATTCTGCCCTTTTGTGGTTGTAGTCCTCCATTATTTTCTTGAGTCCCGTCTTGATCTTTTTGTTGGCCACTTCTACTTGACCATTGGTCTAGGGATAGTACACCGACTTGAATACTAATCGAGTCCCTAGATCGCTCATGAATTTCTTCATTTCATCGTTGTTGAACTGCTTCCCGTTGTCGGTGATGATAGTGAGTGGTGCTCCATATCGACAATATATATCCTTCCATAAGAAGTTAATTACCTTCTGCATGGTGACGAGCACTAATGGTCTTGCTTCAATATCCTTTGTGTGATAGTCGATGCAAATAATGATGTACTTGAATTGGCATGACGACACTTTCAACTGCCCGATAAGGTCGAGTCCCTATTGCGCGAGTGGGATAAGACTGACGATTATCGACATTGGGGTTGTTGGGGTGTGTATCGCAGTTGCATACTGGGCACATAACTTGCACTTGTCTACAATCTCTCTTGCATCCTCCCTCATTTTCTTATAATAGAATTCGTAACGGAGGAGCTTGTGGATGATGGTGTTTGGCCCACTGTGGTTTCTATATTTGCATCCATGGACGTCCTCTAGCAGTCTGTACCCCTCCTCTCGCCTGGCGCATTTGAGCATGGGGAACCCTTTCTTGCTCATGTAGAGCTGGCCGTTGTGCATGCTGTAGAACACTGCATGTTGAGTTTGTTTCCTTGCCTCTACCCGATCTGTCTGTAGTGTCTCGTTGAGTATGTAATTGATTAAGCATGTTCTCCAGTCCTCTGCTGGCGGCGGGATGGCTAATGTGAGCGTGAATACTTCCTGGAAATTCTTAGAGATACTAGGCTTTTCCAGTGTCTCCACCATATTATGTCCTCTTGCGGTATGCAGCTGTGCCGTTACTAGCCTTGTCAGGGCATCTGCTCTTGCGTTTTTCTCCCTGGGGATGTGGGTTATGTTATAAAAAGAAAATTTATTTAAAATTGCCTTTACGTACCCCATGTTTGCAGACATTTTCATTCCTTTGTCTTCAAAGTCCCCAGTGACTTGGCTTACTATGAGCTGAGAATCACTAAAAATGTTAACGCTCTTTGCTCCTGAATCGATAGTGAGTGGCAGATCGACGATTAACGCTTTGTACTCGACCTCATTATTTTAGGCTGGAAAGAGGAATCAGATAGCGTATTTGGTATAGAATTTTCTTGGCCCAGTCAAGATTGTTCCTGCTCCTGCTGCATCAGACGTCTGTGAGCCATTAACGTATAATTGCTAATCGGACGACTATACGGGCGGTATTAGTGATGCCGTAACGGATGATATTGGTGTTGGTAAATCTCTTTGGGCACCTGACGTTGGTGTGAGCTCCACTATGAAGTCAACCACCACTTGGTCCTTGGTTGCCGTCCTTGGTTGGTACTTGATATTGAACTCGCTGAGCTTTACTGCCCATTTAGTTAGTCTTTCGGAGTCCGGGCACTCAAGTACATGTCGGAGTAGTTGATCCGTAAGGACGTGAATGGTGTATGATTGGAAGTATGGTCTTAGTCGCCTTGCTGATACGATTAGTGCTAAGGCTAGCTACTCAAGCGTTAGGTATCTTGTTTCTAGTCTATGTAGACCCTTGGCTGCAAAAAGTATCGGTAATTCCGTTTTCACCTCTCGCCTAACGAGAGCGGAGCTAACGACGGTTAATGAAATAGCCAAATAAATGTACAAGATCTCATCCGGTATTGAGGCTGATAAGAATGGGATGTGGGCGAGATACTGCTTATTCCTGATTAGGGTCCCTTCGCATTCGTCGGTCCACTCTATAACTTTATTTTTTGTTATCCTTATTGCCTTGAAGAACGGGTTGCATTTATCGGTGTAACGGGAGATGAATCGCAATAGCGATGTGAATTTCCTAGTCAAGGCTTGGAGGTCTTACTTCGTTATCGGCCTTACTGTATTGAGGATAGCTTGTACCTTTTCTGGGTTGGCCTCAATGCCCCTGTGGTTCACCATGTACCCCAGAAATTGTCGTTGAGACTCTAAAGATACACTTCGCCGAGTTGAGTCTCATTCCGCTACAGATAAGGATGTCCAGTAGTGCCTTCAAGTCCTTTACGTAGATCTACTTGTGTCTGCTTTTCAGCACGACGTCGTTGACGTAGACTGATACCATGTCGCTGTCTAGTGAGGATATTAATTCTGTCATGAACCGCTGGTAAGTTGCCCCCGCATTCTTCATTCCAAAATGCATGACGTTATAGCAATAGAGTTCCATGTCTGTTCTTATTTGATTGTACCCCGAGTAGCAGTCCATTGTGGATAAAAGTTTGTGGCTGTTGGTTACATCCACCAGTTAGTCTATTCTTGGTAACAAGAAAGAATCCTTTGGGAAAAAAAAATTGAGATTGGTGTAGTCAATGCACATCCTTCATTTGTTGTTGCTCTTTTTGACCATGATGACGTTCGAGACCCATGCTAGATACTGGACCTTTTTTTATGAAACCTATATTGAGAAGGTTTGTTACTTCTTCTTGCATGGCGACATGTTGCTCCTCGTTATAAGCTCTACGCTTCTGCTTCTTTGGTACCACCTCTGGCGAGATGCCCAACTTATGTGATACGATATATGTCGATATGCCCACCATGTCGGTGTAAGACCATGCAAAGACATTGCTGCTCTTTCGGAGAATGTTGATGATGGCGGTTTTGACTGCTGGATCCAGGTTCACCCCGATTCTAACCGTTCGCTCAGGGTGCTTGTCGGATATTAGGATAAGCTTTGTGGACTCCTCGCTGACGAGCCTTGCCGTTAGGGGCCCTCCCTTGGGTCATCTAGTGTTTCTGCCGACGGGTCGCTTGTGAGTAGATACACTTCCCTCACCAAGTAGTTGTGTCGTTAGATGATCCTGACTGCATAGGCGTTCTCCCTCGAAGCGTGCACATACCGGTAGACGTGGAGAACTTCATGAGCAGCATCCGCTATAACACGATGGCGTTGATTTTGCTTAGTGTGTTGCACCCGAGGATGGCGTTGTAATATACGGGGCGCCCATAATTAGAAACTCAATGTAGGTTTCCACACTGCAGCCCTTTTTCCCTAGGGAAAGTCTTAAGTAATCACTTCCTGGTGGCTGGATTTGATCACCCGATAAGCTTAGCAACGGGAACTAATCTTGCTTCAGTTTGGAAGGGAGTCTTTCAAGCTTTTCGTATGCATTTAGGAACCTGACGTTGACAGAAGACCCGGTGTCCACTAGGCATCTTCCGATGCTGCATAAGTCGATGACTACGTCAATTAGGAAAGGGTAATCCTATGATACCAGAGGGAGATCACGTTCCTCAGATTCGTAGAACGTGATGGAGCCTCAACCTGCCCTAGCCACCTTCGTCGGGCCTTGATGTAAGTTGCATACCTCTCTCTCGTGTCTGCGTTCCTCTGATTTCCCACCTGTAATCCCATGGATTCTCTTGATATACGCCACTCTTTGAGTTGGCGACTCTTCGTTCCCCGACTTGAATTTTGTCAAGTTACCCTTCTTGAGCTATGCCTCCACTAGCTCCTTTATGTTGTAGCATTTTTCGCTGTCGTGAGACTCGTTCTGGTGGAACTTGCACTACCTCCCAATTTCTCTGTACGTCGTTGCCCGATATGTCTTTTTTGGCAACAGGAATAGGTTTGGGTATGCTGCTAGGATGTCGGCGTACTTGGTGTTGAGCACGCTGAAGACCTGTTGTTCTACCTTGGGCCTTACCTCAGCGGTATCTCGAGGTCGGTAATTTCTGTCCTCCAGATACCTTTTGTTGTTGTAGTTTCCCTTGTCGTTGTAGTGCTTTTTATAGCTTCCTGACCCGCGGTTGTCCTTTTTCTCGTCCCTGCTGTTGTGGTCGCGCGAGCCCCAATATTTTGGTGATGCTACTCTTGTTGGCTCGGATGCGGGGAGCGCGCTCTGCACACTAGGAACTATAGCGTTAGAAAAAGCATTTACCTGTTTTGTCGGTGTAGGGTTGGAGCCGAAAGTTTGCAGCTCCAGTTGAGTGTGTGATGTTACACGGTCCAACAACTCATCGTAGGTAAGTGCCGGATTCTCATTAAGTTTCCAAGTTAGAAAACCCAGTTTGTGCATTCCGAAGTATGCAAAAGGTTGAGTCGCTGGTGATCTCTCGGCAGTTGGCGATGGTCGCGTTCCATCGCGAGATGAAGGTAGTTAACCCTTCTGATGGTTCCTGTCGGACTGCCTGCAATTGGTTATAAGTAAGAGAACAATTTGTCAGCATGATATACCTCTTTAAAAATACCCTGATGAGCTCCTGGAAGGATTTGATGGATCTCGGTGGTAAGCTGAAGAACCAGCTCAATGCATCACCGGTGAGACTTTCCATAAATAAATAACAATTTCTCGTGTTGTCATATCCTTGACCGGTCATTGCTAAGACGAAAATATCAATGTGTAGGGATGTGTTCGTCTTTCCCCTATACCGCTCAATTTTCACTTTGGCCAATGGGTGTCGGCCAAGGAGCATGATTTCGGTCGAGAATGGCTTAACACAGACTGTCGGCAGTGTCTGGTCAAGGTAAATTGTCTTGGGTTGTGCCAACTGGTGTATCATAGCCTCTAATTCGGGGATTCTTACTGCTACTCCCACATCCAACTGTTGTATCGCCGAGACGACCTCAGGTGGGGGTGGTGGCGGTAGTGGCTGTACCCAGATAGGCAGATCGGGTTGACGTGCCATGTTGGTTAATTCTGGTTCAAGGTTTCATTGCAGCCTTACCGGTATCGGTGGTGACCCCGTATTCTGCAGGTGCTAAGGGTACGAGGGTGATCAGATGACCACCTCCCTTTGGCGGATCACCATTTGGTGAGGCTCCACGCTCAGGGAATCCTCTATGGATTATGAGTTAAGTCGTATTTGCTCAACGACCCTCAACCTTGATTCAGACTGCATGTACCGCTGATGCTCAAACTCTTTGGCTCTCTCGAGCTCCATGCATTTTTGCATCGCCAGCTGGTATCGCAGCTCTATGTCGCTGGCTCATCTCTCGGCGTTAGCTGACATGCTTATTGATCCCTGATGGCTTGTTGCTTTCTTGCTCTTTGTATGAGTGCGGGCTCTTCGTTGTTCTCATTCGTAACAGACGTTTGATGGAGGAGTTCCCGTTGAGTGCTTGGTTTCATACCCAGTGTCAGATAGGTATCCATGGCTCGTTGCTCGTTGTATGCCTCGTGGTTTGGAAAATAATTTCTGGTGTGTCTTCCCATAGACGACGCAAATGTTAATATCCAAAACCACTAAGGGGTATTTGATATTGAACAGAAAGGATTAATACTAATTTACTCTATAGATTCTGTATATCGTTGTCACTTGATCGATATCCCTCTGCCTTATCGATCTCGCTCTCAATGATCACTTGCTTTTGTCCTCACTACTGCTTCATGATCGCTCTTATCCAATCGATCTCGCTGCTAAGATTGACAACTGTTAAGGAGAGACCAGGTGTGCTGGCCTTCAACCCCCCGATGCCTATGTTAGAAACGAGATATGATTTAAACGGAGTGACGGTGTAAAAGGGTAATGAATGTGTATCATTAAATTTGAACCATCAGGCTTATAAAAGTGGTTGAGGCTAGAGCTTTTACCAATTCTTCGATATCGGATCAGTGTTCTTACTATTTTGCTGAAGTGTTTTCTGATGGGTTTTTTTGTGGGTGCGCGAGTGATAACCACGCTGAAATAGAACTCGGGTTGGTCATCAAAATTGTAAGTCTCTTGCCGGTAAGTGTTATATTGACGATGAGATATAATTATAACTTAACAAGTAACATTAAGTACGTACGAGATAAAATAATTAACAAGGTTATTGTATAATAACCATTGTGGAAGAGTCTACATACATAATTATGTTTTAAGAAAATTTCTACAAAGGAATTTCTTACTGGTTTGTTTGTTTTAGTTTGTCTTAATTAGGAGCTATTCTCTTGCAAGAGCTTCTCTTTTATTTTTGCTAGGTCTTGCAAGAAAAACTACTTCTTCCAGCGTATCCAATCCAACCGCATGAAAAATCCAGACACCCCACCCCCCCAAACAAAGGATCAAGACGTGGTTGGTGACCCAACACTTTTTTGGTTTAAAAACAATGACAACGACAATGCACTGCCCCATTCTGTTAGCCAACCAGTTTCCTGGACCCCAGAAGCAAATTGCTTCTTCCCTTTCGAGGCAAAAGCGGGTATCATTCTCAACATTTATGGGGCTTTTTAGCTATTTTAAGCAAAAAATCGTAATAATGGTACTCCCGTAGTTATCTCACACTACAACCCCTTTAATCTTACCCTCTCTGGATAAAATCAAACAGACAAGGATTTTGCCCATACTTTTTAATTTTCTTCCTCTCATTTCCTCTCGTCCCGCTTTAAATAAGGTACATTCGCGCGTACACGTGGAGCACTGAAAGCAGGGCCACAGCTCCGTGGGACCCGATGGCCATTATCCAATATGGGTTGGACACGTAAGCTCATCCTTGTGCCGACATCGAAGATCCCCAGAGAAGCGTGGGTGGGACCGAGTGGAAAACCCGGTTCGCCGCATTTGCTGGTGGTGATAATAATACTGGCCGGTTTGGCTGTTAGAGGATGATGGGCCTCTTCTTCTCCTTATCCAGAGAACCCAATCGTCTTGTGGGCCGTTGGACCCATTACCAATGTGGATATTTCAGACGTGTTTCTCACGCTATCACATTCCACATTCGTTTTATTTCTTTTTCTTAATCTTTTTTTTAGGGTACATTTCGACCTCATGAGTCATTGCCCTAATCACCTAATGCACAAAATTTGACCAAATAGCAACTTCGAGAGATTGTGATTGAGGTTGAATTTGATGATAGAAATAATTTTTGGTAGTTTAATTTGAAAATTTTACAGTATGTTGAATCTCTAGAGAGAAGAAGACCAATCAACATTCTTCTCTTATAATTTATATCAAAGTCTAAATTACGTAAGCTACTGATGACGTGTCATATGTTATGCACATTTTGTGTAGCGCCACACCATAAATGTATAGGTGTAATTATATTTTTATTGTTGAAATTAGTTTGCATTTCATTAAAATTATTTTTTAAGTGATTTGTGTTTGTCGAGATGAACTATTATTTAGTTTGATGTTGCCTTTTCAGCTGGTGCGGATTGGAAGTGTTGGGTGGATATTGAATCATTCGGAATAATTAGGAGGCTTGTTGACTTGCTGGTGGTTGACTATGTTTAATTTCTTTGATGAAAAGTTGAAAGTGTGGCCCAACAACATTGGAAAGAAAAACCCGAAACAGACCATCAAGCAACTGGCACTACCAGACGAATGAAAATGGTTGCACCAAATTCTTAATAGAGAGACCAAACTAGCATCTCCATTCTCAATTTTGTGTTTTTAAAGATATATAAGATATATAACAGAGAATTTCTAATGAAACATCCACATTTGATCAATAAGCTTCCTTTCTAATTTTTAGTTCTCTAAATCCTAAATTACCGTCACAAGAAAAGATAATAAATAAATAGATTCTCCACAACACTACTTTGCTTTGTATACATATATTTACTGTTGATTACAAATGTATAGACATCGAAATTTAGTTGCAAGGATAAGAGTTGAATTTAGGACCATAATTGCTCGACTGGGGAAAATATTCCTAATCACCTGCCAAACACCCATCAAACATCATCACCCACAAAGATTCCTTCAGAAATCAAAATTCTAGTACGAAAACAAAAATATCTCCAAAAGTTCCAAAAAATAAAGATGTGTAGCCATATGCAACGTACTAGTTCGATCAACACCTAATGGGTTGGATAATCACCTATTGTTTCTCAGTCTTCCACCTCGCCCTCATTCTCTGCAATATCGATGACTTGAAGTATTGTCTCAATTCATTCAGATGAGATAGAGAGTGACGTAGTTGTTACGTGCAAGGTTTTTTCTTAATTTTGACAACCTGAAAATGGGGAAGATCATAGTTGTTTGTTTTTGAGTTCATCGAATAAGATAGATAGATTTTTGATTTTAGACGTGGTTGATTAAATGGTAAATTTGGAAACTTTGGTAAAATAATTTTAAAAAAAATTTAGTGAACAAAGTTAGAGGTTGAAATAGAAATTCTCAATATAAAACCGTGTGCTGTGTTTGAAGGTTTTGGAGAGACTTTACCATGGGACTTAAAGTTTTTCATGCACATTAACATCAGATTCCTGAAAATTAGGAAATTACATTAATATTTATGAAGCTATTCTTTCGTTCATTAACATCATTTATTGATAGGTGGCCGCATATAACTCCGTCTTCCACGTGATGAACTTGTCATGACCTTGCGAGTCTGAAAGGGAGAGAATTGGATCCACAGAATTGACAGAAAGATACAGGGTATCCCAAGTCCAAGTCCAAGTCCAAGTCCAAGTCCAAGTATCATACCCACCTTCTGTAAGGCCCAATAGGCCCAGTCTAACTGTCGAAAGAGTACAAACTTGGAGAGACGAGAGAGACAGGTGTGTATGCAAATCTAGTAATCTGTAGTGTATTAATTACTATTGCCTACAATCATTTCAATACTTATAGAATTGGGATGAACCCTAGCCGTCTCTTGTGCTCCGAGTTTCACGGTATGAACTCGGTGCTTTGTCAATTTGCGTGCTTTGTTTATGAACACTTTTCTGGCCCCTTTTTCTCCTTCTTCTTCCTATCTTTACTCTTATTCATCTTATTCATCTTGTTCAATCCGTTTTGTCTATGGCCACTGTTTGGGCCTGAAATAAATATTTCATATTGTGCTTGAAAGGCTGAAATCTTGGCGAGCGGCTCAGATAAAAGATGAAGCTCGGCGAGCGATCGAGTGGAGAAACATAGTCCGTTTTCAGGTCAACTTAGGACTGTGGATTGAGATTCCGGATAGCTGATTCATGCGACTTAATGTCTATCATACATTTTCTGTTTCAGATATGTTTCTTCTAGTTAAAAGGAGTTGTGATAGCATTAGAACTATATAAAGATAAGACTCGTATGCTGGATGGTGTTAGAGTTATATTGAGATTCAAAGAGCAAGAGCAGAAGAAGATCAAGAAAATTGAAAGACAACTATTGAGCATTATATAAAGAGAGTAAGAGCATTGTTGAAAGGGTCCCCGATCAAATACAAAACATTTGCTATACGCAAGTACACCTAGACATCTCGTCAAGAGATTCTATTCTTTGCAACCAGCCGATCAAAGTGTTTGTCACCTATCGAGTGAGAGTATTGCGATCAAAGGAAGCATCGTGACTAGAAGGTTGAAGGGCTTGTCACATATTGAGTGAGAGTTCTGATATCTAATGAAGCAGTGTTCTCAACACATCGTCATAGGGATTGCTCTGCTTTGCACTGATTAAGGGAGTGTGAGGTATCGATTTCTGGGGCTCTGCTAGAGACACAAAAACCCAAGTCCTAGGTTACAATGCGAGAATGACCCATTCTGGCAAGGTTGGTGCTCTCTTTGTCTTAATCGCTTATCAAGAAGTCAGGCAGCTTTACATTCTATATTCAGTTGAGAAATGGTGGCACGCCAGTATACGAAGCACATACAGGATAAACCGATACCTGCTGTTAAAACATCCGAAGTCAACAAAAGAGACTGCTTTGCTGAAGGATCTCTTCGCGGGAGATATTTTAGCGTCGAACATTTTGGCACACCCTGTGGGAGAATCTTTGTGTCTCTAAGTGACAATAGGGGATCCTTACCGAAGGAATTACCCTCAGTGTCGCAAACATCCACAACCGGCTTATCGTGAACATACATCTACTCGGTGTCATTCATTAAGTAATCAAGCGGTTGAAATTATCTTCGCTAAGTGACAAGGCGGGTAAACACCTCTCAAAGATACCCATATTCACAACATGGATATATCAATGTAGTAAGATAAATAGGGGTTGTCGAACACAAGGAATTAGTGAAACTAAATCCTAATACGAAACTAAAATGCTGACAGACTCAACTACAGTACACTAATGACACTACGAACCTAAGATAGACAGACTCAAATGCTACAAAATTTGGACACAACAATATAGACACAGTGGCGGAACCACATAAAATTTGAGGATTTTATGAGTTGATTTGGTTACCGAACTGAATCTGCTAAGCTACAGCTAATGCAGAAAATAGTAAATTGCAGAAAGTAAATTGTTGTAGGAAATCAATGAGATATGAATGTTAAGAAATTCTCTCCACCCTAGACATACTTACGACATCCCCAATATAATTGAACTAACCATGGATGCATACTCCCCACACAAGAGCTTTGGTTAAGTCATCTTATGTATTACACTCTCTTACTTGGCATGAAAGAGGGAGGGACAATCTGCTCGATCATGATTCTCAATTAACTGACTTATACATATGGTGATGTAAACCTAGAGAACTGAAGTCATTACGTTCTAAGAATGTTTGAAGAATAACAGAGCTTTAAGGGTTGATAAGGTGGTCACCCTTACATCACTAAGGCTTGTTTCACACAAATTCATGTTTGTCTCTAGAGAATATGCAATGATAAGGTGGTCATATACATAATCAAGACTATAGATCCTAAGCCATGCATCTAAGCGTGCACTCAAAGAAACATGAATATAGAAATCATACGGTGAGAAAACAGTGAAACAAAACTCATCCAAATAATTAATAGAATCAAAAGGGGTTCAAAATCGTAAGCATTTCTAGGGCTTCAATCAGCCCCTAACAAAGGAATTTAGCTACTCATAGTCTTAAATAATAACATTAAAGAATTCATGAAAGATGAACTAAGAAAGAGACAAAATAAACTCTTGATTCCCGTCGAGATTGCAGACTTGCAAAACGGCTCTTCTCTTTTCTTCAACTTCTTCTTCTTTCTTATTCTTCTTTCTCTCTTAATCTCCTCTAAATTCCCTTCTGGCTGTCTCCTTGCTAGCTATATATACATCCCATCTAGCTAGGTTTAGTTAATCTAGATGAAGATCACGTGCCAGACTTCCTCTCCAAGTTTACTTCTTCTGTTTTGTCTCTTAATTGCTTGCCAAGCCAATTCCCTCGCCAAGCACACATATATAAATAGCCTCTCGCCAGACAGCAAAACCAAGCTGCAATATATATGACTTCAATTAACTTAGTTAATTAACTCACGTGCACTCTTTCATCACATGCTCACCAATCTACTGCACTTTGTATTCTTCTCAAATTAGGATTCTTTGACATTGTAAGTCTTCCTCTTCCACAATTACTCTCAAAATATATTATTTAATCTCATTTTCTTCATTAATCTCCAAAATACCTAAAAACAAATAAACATAATTAATTCACTCAATTAATAACAATAAACTAAATATAGAAAACAAATTAAATACCGAATAGACGCATAAATATGCGACTATCACTGAGGAATATCAGTCAACCATGTCATTCAAATCTTTAAGTGAAGCGGAGATTGCGGAACTTATGTTCCCAGAGTACCTAATTTACGCGGCTAGGCGCGATGAAAATCAGACTAACTACTATACGGCTCTCGGTGAAAGGATTGAACAATAAGCAACTCTTCTCACTACCCAAGGCGATAGAATAGATGTGGCGTTAGCCGAAATCCAAGCATTACGGGTATAGCTCCATAGAGATCAGGAGGAGAGATAGGCAATCGGAGCCCAGGTAGCGAGTCTCGCGGAAGGTCAAGATAAATTGCGGATATATATCATACAACACTTGGGGTCAAATTTGGATGAATACCACCAACATGCGGCGACACTGTCTCAAAGGACAGACAAGGACATAGCGTCTCTAACTAAATCTGTTTCTGACCTCGCTAGAAAGACTAGACAAGCAGAGTCTTTCCCTCCTGCGTGGGAACAATGGTTAAATAGGTTCATGAACGATTGAGACATACATCTGGCCAAGATGTATGATTCATATGAGACACCGTTTCCTCTCATGCAGAAAGATGATTCAGATGCTTGGCAATGGCCAAAGTATTACCGACATCAAACCTTCCAGACTTTCTCTGGCGACGATGATTCCAATGCGGCAACACATTTAGCATACTTCACACTGCAATTAGGGTAGTTTGCCGATAATGAGGGACTTAAGTTAAGAGTCTTTAGATCATTTTTGTCATGATCGGCCCTCGTATGGTATAAGGGATTAGAAAAGGGTTTGGTCAACGAGTGGAAGGACATGGAGGCTTTATTCATAAATCACTTTGGAATAGCATGACCTGAAACCAATGTGGGAAAGCTGGCTTCTTTGAGCCAATCGGCGACAGAAAGTCCAGTCACCTTCCTGCACCGTTTCTGGTCAGAATATAATCTATGCATGACTCCACTAGGTAAAGAGGAGGTAGTAGAGATGGCCAAGAATGGTTTGGAGGATACGTACCACCAATTGTTCTTGAATAGCAAGTATTTTTCCTTGAAGGAGCTTATCACAGCTGTAACTAGAGCTTACAGTACCTTGCAAGAACGAGACAATAGAAGGAATGCGTCTAAGGGAACATACACTGCTAGGTCTTATGATAGACCAAAGCCAAAAACTGTGGCTTATATAGAAGACATAGACGACAAAGATTCGGACTCTGATGGTGAGCAAGTGAGAGCTGTGGATTTAGCGACAAATAAATTTTAAAGCCCCGCAAACTTCAAAAGAATAAGGGTCCTATCAAGCTTTCGACGGTGGCTTTTACTAAGCCAGAATTTGAAACATACACGTACGATGCCAACATGGGTTATGAGATCTTGGATAAGCTCTATGGCATGCGAGCTGTCAAAGCAGATTTTGGACATCTCCTTACGGTTGAGCAACTAAAAGGTGAATAAATATTGCAAGTTCCCTGGAGCATGGAACCACATTACGAAGGACTGCATCAAGCTGAAAGATTAGATCCAAAAGTGGATCAATGAAAACCCTTCCCATTGCCTTAAGTTAATATGATTGATGTCGAGTGATCATCACCTGATAGTTGTATTGGAGGCGTGGAGGATTGGAACCAGCCAGTCTTTTTATCTTATTCCTTCCCATATGATAAGTTGGAAGAGATCTTGGACAGGCTGCGTGAAATGGGTTTGATCTTTTATTACCTAGTACTTGAACTCAGACATTTACGGTATGAAGGTCCGGCTCAACATTTATGTAGATTCCATAACCAGTTTGGTCATCAAACAGCAAAGTGTTCGACCTTGAGAGATAAGATTCAGGGATTGATCAACTGGGAGGTGATTAAGATTAACTACAAGGGAGTGGTGGAATGGCATCCGTATTATCATAAGACATCACCACCACCCAACATACCATTTCCGTTCGCGACGAATCTGAACCAACCCACGGAAGGAAAAGGTCAAGGCGGAGGCCGAGACGTAATATTGATAATTGGGGAGAGGGCTGAGATAACTTATGATGCGTCCAGGCGAGAGGAGATATTTGAAAAGCTAATCCAAGCAGGGTTAGCAACAATTCTTGATAATTGGGGAACGCCAGACCCACATCCTGAGGATGTTAGGGGTCTGCTTTACTGTCGATATCATCATCGATGAGGTCACCATTCCATGAGTGCTTGTCATGATTTGAAGTTCAGGATTCAGCAGTGGATTGACAAGGGAGAAATAATGATAGACCAAGAGCCCTTGCCAAGCTTGGCGACCGAAATATCTTTGACGGTTGGAATCTTGGAGTTGACAAGAGACAAATAAAATAAATGCAAACAGACTAACAATCATCAAACTATTGGCAAGAGTCCACCGAGTAAACAAACGACAAAATCAAATAAAGGAAAAGAAACAGTGGATCCAAAAGCAGAGTCGCCAGTAGCCCTTTGTGCTCATTGTAAACTCAGAGGCGGGTTGAAGATTTCTTATGAAGAATTGGCTGAAGCAGCTAAGGTCTTCCCGGAGTTATTTTCTCAAACAAATCATCAGCCCCATAGCCCACAGCGAGCAAGACAAAGGGATTTCCCAGCTCCTAAGCGTTCACGAGTGACAGAAAGGGTCAGTGAAGCAAAGAAGTCTGAATCAGAGATTGTTGACATGCTCACTAGGCCGTATGTTCCACCAGCTTCAAGAAATATCATAAAGGAGAACGTATGGTATATGAAGGAGAAGGGAAAGACCATCGAGGTAACTCCAAGTAGAAAACGGAACCTTCAACGACGATTTGGAGAAGCCAAAAGAGCATTAGAGGCTTAGGAAACAGGCTTGCTCAAAGAATAAGAACTGGTCTGCTCCCCAGAGACGCTGCGAAGGCGATTGAACACCCTTGTAGTGAACCCCTTGGTAGTTTTTGGGAAGAAGTCTCGCAAGCCCAAAGTGTGAGCACAACGACCAGGTGTCTTTGACTGTAACCCAGAGCTATGGTCCAAAGAAAAACAGCCCGAACCTGCTCATGAGGTTCATCGTGGAATCATAGAGCGTAAACTACCAAGAAGACATCTCAATTTCAATGATGAAGCAATGGAAACACTGGGGCTACATACACCATCGAAGGAGGGGAAGCAAGCTCAAGGGCACAACACTCCAGGCGAGACTAGAATCTTGTAGTGGAGACCGAAGCCTTTAATCATAGAAGAACAAAAGAAGGCTAGTCTTAACAAGACTGCTCCCCATCCTAAAAAATAAAGTTCTGAACTACTTATGCCAACAACCATAGATCCTACACCTGAGGATCAGCTGCAACAAGTTGCTTCTCTGGAGGTCACTGCAACTTTGGATCTCGAGGGACAAAAGTCTGAAGACAACAACAACGCAGATGATGAAGAGTTGTTGGACTATGGTGATAGTGAAGATGAAGAAACATAAGAGTATGTAGAGGAGGTGGCTACCACTGTTAACATGGTGTTCGAATTCATTTCATCTTCCAAATATGCTTTACCACCACCAAGATCAATGGATGAGTCAATTGCGAGCAGAAGCGTTAACAACTTGGTAGTGCCAGAAGATGAACCAATATTGACAGACCAATTAGCACTCGTCAAGACATCAGAGATTGACCCATCAATGACAAAGGGACAAATGACGTTCGCCATTCCTACCTTGGACATGGCCATGCACATGCGGCCATTATATGTGACAGGAAATGTCCAAGGAATTCAAGTCAATAAAATTTTAGTGGATTCAGGGGCAGCAGTAAACATCATCATAGTTAAAGCAATGGCCTTATTAGGTGTTCCCAAGTATGCTATCCAAGAGACCACCTTTAATGTTAGAAACTTTCAGAGTAACATTTCCAAGACTTTGGGCATTGTCTTTTTACAGGTGCACATCGGTCTAGCCACCGGCACATACACATTCTTCGTGGTAGAATGCACAGCTCCATACAGTGCAATTTTGGGGCATGACTGGATCCACCAGAGCTATTGTGTACCTTCGTCCCTCCATCAGCAGATGTTACTTTGGGTTATGGAGTCGGGTGAAGCAGAGATCATCAATGCTAATCCTCGTCCGTATTCTGTTTCTGCTAATTCTTTGGAAGCCAGTTATTACAACAGTGACCTTAGGCCGCTAGAGGTATGTGGCGTTGATAAAAAAGACCACCCAGTTGGTGTTACGGCCTCTGAGCTAGCTCAGTGGGGTATTATTCAAGTAAATCATGATAATAGCAGACCCTACACCATTGAGCTACAATCCAAACACTCTCAATGATCGGGTCTTTATCAAGTATAGAGACTGAGGCTTGCTACTCTTTGTACGAACGCTTCCATAATTTTCTGATGGAGACTCAAGCCTACGAGAGGGTTCCAATGACTGCAGCATTGGAATATGTGGATAAAGATGTGTTACACGACTTGGACGAGGGGGAAGAGATCAAATTAGCTCCAGTAGCCTTAGACGATTTACCTCCTAAAGTCAAAGATCCCATTGAAAAAAATCAATCTTGGGAACAATAAAGAGCCAATCTTTGTGGCTATTAATACCTTCCTAGAGCCTGAAGAACGACTAAAACTCATTGAATTGCTACATGAATACGCTGATTATTTTGCAGAGAAATATGACGACATGCCAGGACTGTCACCATAATTGGTTTGTCATAACTTACCCATCATAGAAGAAAAGAAGCCGATAAAAACAAGAGATGAGTCGAATGAACACAGAAACAACAATTCTAGTCAAGGAAGAAGTTGAGAAAATGCTCAAGTTAGAGATCATACAAGTAGATAAATATATTGAGTGGCTATCCAACGTAGTCCCGGTCAAGAAGAAGAACGGAAAAATGCGAGTTTGTGTTGATTATAGAGACTTGAACAATGCAACTCCAAAGGATGCATACCCAATGCCAGTAGTGGATTTGTTGGTGGACTCAGTGGCTCGTCATGAGATGTTAACATTCATGGATGGGATGGCTGGTTACCATTAAATCCCAGTGACAGAAGCAGATAGACATAAGACTGCGTTTCAGTGCCCAGGATTTGCAGGAGTATTTGAGTACGTGGACATGCCATTTTGGCTCAAGAATGCAAGGGCAACCTACCAATGAGTAATGAACTTAATCTTTCATGATCTTATTGGTAAGACTATGGAAGTCTACATCGATGATATGGTGGTTAAAACGAAATGCAGGAGTAATCACATTGATGACTTGCGGCAAGTGTTTATTCGAATGAGGCAACATCAACTGAAGATGAATCCAGCTAAATGTGTGTTTGGAGTACAAGTAGGAGATTTCCTGGGATTTCTGGTTCATCATCATGGGATTGAGATACCGGACGACAAAAAACAAGCGGTTCTTAGTGCAACCCCACCAAATAGTAAGAAAGAACTACAGTGCCTCTTAGGAAAAATTAATTTTTTACGACGGTTCATTGCCAATGCTGCTGAAAAAACACAACCATTTTCAACGTTGCTCAAGCTTCAGAATCAGAAAGACTTTGTGTGGGCGCCTATCCATCAAGAGGCATTTGAGACCATCAAAGCATATTTGACAAACCCTCCAGTCTTCGTACCTCCAAGGCCAGGGGTTCCTCTTAAGCTGTACATTTTAGCTATTGACCTCTCTATTAGGAGTTTATTAGCTCAGGACGACACATCAGGAACTGAACGCTCTATTTTCTATCTCAGTCGTACCTTGAACGAGTGTGAAACGAGATACTCTCCAATGGAAAATTTGTGCCTGACCTTGTATTTTTCAGGATGCAATTTGAGGCATTACATGTTATCCTTCACCACATGTGTCACAGCACAAACAAACTTGGTGAAATACATGCTTTCAAGACCCATCCTTCGGGGACGGATTGGGAAGTGGATTCTGGCTTTGTCAGAGTTTTCTTTGCAATATGTTCCCCAGAAAGCGGTTAAAGGCCAAGCAGTGGCCGACTTTCTGGCCCATCATCCAATAAAGGATGTTCGTGATGGGCCAGAACTGGAACTCACTCATATTGATTTGGCCCCTTGGTGTTTATATTTTGATAGGTATAGTACGAGTACTATGGCTGGGGCAGGAGTAGCATTAGTCTCTCCACGCGGCCAAACTTTTTCTTATTCTTTCAGGTTGGACTACAAGTTCTCAAATAACCAAGCGGAATATGAAGCTCTTGTCATTGACTTGGAACTTTTATTAGATATGGAGATAACAGATGTGCATATATTTGGAGATTCCCAACTAGTGATCCGACAACTTGAAACCAAGTATAAGGCTGAACCAGTATTAGAACCGTATGCTAAGCGAGCCTGTGGTTTACTCAAGTTGTTTACCGAGGTGGAGTTGATCCATGTTCCTCGCGAGAAGAATTATGCAGCAAACGAGTTGGCCCAACTAGCAACGGGAGTGAGCTTGCAAGATGGAGTACGTGAACGAAGGACCCTGCCATCTTTCTTTGCTCGCCAAGAAGATAAAAATGAGTGGTACGTTGCTACCCTTGATCACATTAATGTGGATTAGAGACAGGATATTATTTCTTATCTCCATAATCCTAATAATCTGGCCAATAAGCGGATTCGTTTTTTAGCTCCTAATTATATACTTAAAGATGATGAGTTGTATAGAAGAGGAGAGGAAGGCATATTCTTACAGTGTGTCTTTGGACGTGAAGCTAAGCGATTAATGAGGGAAGTTCATCTTGGGATAGCATGGGCACATCAGGGTGGTCCAAAGATGAGATGGTTAATACGACGACATGGCTTTTCTTGGCCAGGAATGCTCAGAGATTGCATCACGTTCACTAAAGGTTGTGAAGAATGCCAGAAACATGGTCCAATCAGCCATATGCCCAGAATACCGTTACAGCCTATAATCAAGTCTCGGCCTACTCGAGGATGGGCTTTGGACTTAATTGGAATTATTCATCCTCATTCATCATCGTGGCTATAAATTTCTTCAAAAAATGGGTTAAAGCCCGACCTCTCAGGATATCATTAACAAAGGTCATCCGCCAGTTCTTATTCGAAAATATTATTTATAGGTTTGGCATTCCTGAGAGTTTTGTTTCAGACCGTGAGGCAGCATTCATGTGTGGAGATGTAGATGAGCTTATGAAGAATTTTGGAATATATTTTCTACATTCTTCCCCATACTATGCCCAATCTAATGGTCAAGCTGAGGCAAGCAATAAGATCACCATACATATCCTTAAACGGATGCTTGCGAGCAATGCCAGATTGTGGCATGAAGAATTGTTTAACACCCTGTGGGCTTATAGAACAAGTAAAAGAACGCCTACAGGTACCACTCCTTATGCATTAATGTTCGGCCATGATGCGGTCCTGCCGTTAGAAATCAACGTCCAATCTTTATGGGTGATGGAACAACATAGCCTGATCGGTGAAGATTATGTGCAAGTAATGTGGCAGGAGCATGAAGACTTGGATGAGAAAAGAATACAAGCTTATGACAGTCTATGTGCTGAAAAACGAAATGTGGCTCGTGCCTATGACCGATGTACTCGGGGTATGAGTTTTGCAGAAGGAGAATTGGTCTAGCGAGTCATTTTGCCTATTGGCGAGAAGACTGAAGGCCGAGGAAAATGGTCAGAAAAATGGGAAGGACCATACATCGTCGATCGACTTTTAGGTAAAGGAGCAGTTCGTTTACGAGATCGAGATGGAACCATACATACTAATCCTATCAATGGTCGTTACCTTAAAAATTTCATACAACCGGTCTCGGAGTATGAAGACCCCCTAACAGTGGCTTAATCCAGTTTATTCATGCTCATCCCAACTAACCCGCATGATTAAACTGCAGGGGCAATACAAGGGGATTATTGGCATCAGAATAGCCTATACTTGGGGCAAAATTTTCAATGTTAAGTTTTTAGTTTCGGCCTATACTTGAGGCCAAGATTTTATTTTTTGTATTTGTCTTCTGGATTAAGAGAGTTCATATTAGCTAATTACCGTGGCCAACGTTACGTACAAAACTACATCTGAGTTTATCAATATAAATTTATTATTTACATAAGGAACTCTTTGCTTTAAACGAAGATATTACATTATTCAGAAGAATACAAAGGCTTTGCGACCTTAAGCTCTAATACCATATGAGAAACAAACTACAATCAGCAACAGAACAGAAAGATAAATACAGTTTGTTTTTCCAAATCCTCAAACAGTTGATAACCAGTCCTTGGGTCTGCATATCAAATATGCATACATTGAAAAGAGAGTGCGACCTCAAGGGACGGAAAAGAGAGGATTTGAAATGTCAAGGAAGCTAGTTCAGCAGATCAGAAGACCATTTAAACTAGACTTGGCGTTTGTTGCCTTTCCTAAGTTGAAGTCCCTGTCTTTCCTCTTCAGTGTAGCTATGTCCATAAGGCTGACAGACTCTATGCATCTGGAAACTGAGCGGGTGCCTGAGAGAAAGACGAGGTGAGTTCTCCCTCGGGATTGTGGCTTCGTCATCCTGTGGAAACACAAGGTGAGTCGGCCAAGGCAACATCTAGACATAAATATTGCTCTATAGTCCAGATTTGGACATGGATATTGCTATCTAGAGTCTACAATATGAACAGTTCTATATGGAGGTTCTTTTAGATAGAAGAAGCAGAGCAAACATACAAAAGGGGAGTTCATTCTCACAAAGAAGTTTGGAAGGTTTGATCACAAAACAGTAAGGAGGAAACCTTTTATAGAAAGGAGTCATAGAGGTAAGGCTTCGCGAGAGTAAATACACCCATTAATAGATTACACGCGTCTAATGGAAATTGGGCCATGTTACGATTTATCTACCCCCGGAGGAGAGCGTGATGAATGAAAGATTTTTGGGGCAGGTAAAGCATATTTTGAAGATTTGATGGTTGACGCGATACTGATTTCAAGCTTGGAATTAAAGTCCATTTAATCCGGATTATCAGGGCAGGCGAGCAGTTAGAGTCTATAAATGAGACTAGTTCCGTTCGAATAAGTTCTTGGAAGGCTTGATTCTGAGGCCCAGTTTTGATGTCCAAGGCCCAATTGACACACTGTTTCCAAAATTTGGACTAAACAAATAAATACTCAAGAATTTTGGAATACCATAAAAAAAAGGCTTAAGATCTGTGGCCCAACAATTACAATAGGAGGGTCTTTTCCCTCAGGGATGCTTTTGCAATTTCAAGAGCTAGCCAGGATTGTTTAAATGTTTGTAGAGTGCTTGCAACTTCTTCTTTTGCATCTTACAACAGTTGAGCTTGTCTCTCTCCTTTAATCATGAATTGCCGCACGGAGGCTTGATTTTT
Organism: Geum urbanum; assembly: GCA_946800695.1. Taxonomy (NCBI): domain Eukaryota; kingdom Viridiplantae; phylum Streptophyta; class Magnoliopsida; order Rosales; family Rosaceae; genus Geum; species Geum urbanum. The sequence continues at coordinate 47,815,291 of OX327012.1, read as the reverse complement.
AAAAGTATCAACATGCAAACCGTCTACTTCAGCTCGAAGGGCAGTTTCTTCAGCTTCAAGAATAGCTAGTTTAGCTTCTTTGGCTGCTAAAGTTTCTTATTGGGTAGACGTGTCCTTCAAAAGGGTCTGGATTTGTTTATTTTCTTCTTGAGTCTGGCGAATCAACGTCTCCACTGCCTCTTTCTTACACTCTGCCTCGAGTTTTAGGCGTTGGTAGGCTTCATTTTGATTCAGGAGTTGATGAAGTTTTTCCTCAAGGTCAGGTATATGATGAATGAATTCTGCAGGGGCAGTAGCCTTTAGATTCATGACTTGTTCTTGAGCGTGTTTGATGTTTTAAGGAGAATCCAGGTTGTCAGAAAGAATTTTTTGAAGGGCAATATCAACGACGGAAGGCGAGCTCAGTACACTCAACTTGGTGGAAATTTCTTGCAAGATTAACGTCTCTTCTTGTGGGTGGAGTGCCTGAGAGAAAGGTCCTTTTGATGAAGACGGTGCAGTAGTTTCTTCAGTTGCAGTTTCAGGGTCTTCATCACTAACAAATTGCAAGCTGGAAGGCTGATCCATAGCAGCCATTATGAAAAGCTCAGAAGAATGGAATTGGCCTTGCGAGCTTACTTTTTCCTTTGGACTTGCTGGTAAATCAGGAATCATTTCATCGATTTCCAAAGGAATGGTTTTGGACTAAAAAGTAATAATACCAGGTGTCAAGGCCAGTTAAAAGTAAATAAAATACAGAATGAAGTAGCTAAAATTGAGAATCTTACTTGAACGAGAGACGTTTGTTGTGGTTCTTCGGTCGCTTGAAGCTTATGCTTTGACGAGGAGGGAGTTTGGTCTCTTGGTTCTGGGATAACCTCAACCAATGACTGTGGTTTTGCGACTTGGAGCCCTGGCGGGGAAGGAATTTGAATTTCTTGTTCTGGAGTGACTTGGTCATTCTGAGAGTTGGTGCCCTTGCCAGGAGAGGAAGGAATGAAGCAAGATTGAAACTCAATCTGAAGACGCCGAAACAGAATAGCAATATCAACTGGTTTGTTCTTCTCTTCTTCCTCGACCTTTAGTATGATTCCATCCAGAAACCTGGTTATGAAGTCTTTACAGCACTCTTCGCCGCTGTTTATGACTTCCAGTCCTGTGTCATGATCTTCAGTTCCACACATGATGCTGGAATCATCAATCTTTAAGATGTAGGCTTTGCAACATCCTTCAAAAAGCATTTCTCCAAGTGAGTCTATAATATAATATGCTTCATCTTCAGATTTGAGGATGAAGAAATGACCGTTCCAACTCACTAGGTACACCTGAGGGTTGGTGCTCTTGCGGATGTGCTCCCATATCGAATCAAACGATGCAAGATCACCCAAGGCTACAAACCTCTCTGGGTTGAAATACCCAATGAAGGAGTCATCAGACGAAATCTTCAAGGGTCTGATGTTGGCCTTCAGAATAACCTCGAGATCATAATGTTGATCCGGGTAGGAGCTGGCGAGGGTCTCGTCCTTGCATAGTTTTTGCCACTCCGAAGAACCTTGGACTATGAGGTCGTCAAATTTGGAGACCGTGGGCATACTGTTTAGATTTGCACATAGCCAGTGTGCAATGGTGAAAACCAGTGCCGAGCATGCACTTGCTCCGGAGGCTTTGTCACTCCGTTGATCAAAGGAAGCGTGGAAGACATGATCTTGAAGCTTGGCTTGTCTGTCCCTACTGATGATCTCCGTAGCTATCCAGATACCACTTGGGGGCCCCTCAGGCTTGGAGTGGGTCTTTTTGCGCTTTTGAGACTATCAAAAGTTTGGTCAGTTATTGGTTCAGTGACAGAGTTGGAAAAATAATTGTGCTGGGTAAATGATCTGCAATACTTACTGTTTGTCCAGAAGTGTTGGACATTTTCTTCTTAAAGGATTGCACGACAACAATCACGTCTGGCTCTCGGACGTGCTGTTAATTATAAGAGGGAAGGATTGGTCAGACACGATGCAAGAAATTGCTGATACATGTGGCACTTTTGAATGTAAGAAGTATACCTGTGGCCAGGGAGTTATACTCGTATTCTTGTACAGTTTCTCAATAACCGCCAAATCTTCTTCATTTGAGAACCTTTTGCCAAAGTCATAAAAGATGGTGGCAAAACTAGCAAGCGGTCCTTTGTGTCGTATATCTTCCCAAAATTGGGAATACCATACTTGGTACGATTCGGTGACCGACTGAGAAATCACAAGTGGCTTCGTCAATTCAGGAATAACCACCGTTGGAAGCCAAAGTGTTCATCCTGCATATCCGTTGCTGTGGGATGACTTGTCCCTCGCCAAATGGTATACTTGTTCACAAAACAAGCGAGGGGCATGGGGGCATCTTGGGTGAGCCCGAGTTTTCTTGAGAAATGGTTTGGAGCATAGAGCTCATACCCGGGGCTCGAAGAATCGGGGACTGGCAGGTCCTTGCAGATGTGACATTGAAGGAAAAATTTCCTCGCAATGTCATCTTGCTCTGGCGAGGGCATAAATCCACTTGCAAGGCTGCCCGGGTGATTACGATTCAGAATCACTTCAACTGCTGCAGTTGGAAAGTCTTTATGCGAGCAGAGGTAATTAAAGCAAAGTAGATAGGACCACGTTCTAGTCCTAGTTGGTGCAGACACCAAGGTTTGGCCCAGAAGCTTGTGTTCTTCAAAAGGAGGAATTGTTGCAGGGAGAAAGAAAGGAAAGTACATCCGCAACTAGAACTCTACCATCCAGAGTGGCCCTGGTTGATTAAGGTCGAGATTTGAAAAGACGACTTGCCTCAGACCATAGTACATGTAGGGGAGAACGGATTCAACCAAGCCCAGTTGTTGGCGATTGAAGAGGCATTCGACGAGGTTGGTCCAGCATCTGTTGATCTTTGCGGAAGAAGGACAAAAGATGTACTTTGATAGCCAATATTACAAAAAGGCTATGCCTCCTTGGTCGGTGTCTTTCTCCTCTTGTGCAAAATGTTTAACCCAGGAAGAGTAGGAGGAATGACGATTGAGGGAGGCTTGAACTGGTGTCTCGGTTTGGTGATTATATAACCAGGAGTTTTCAAATTCTAGAACTCCAAAGAGGGTATATAAATCAAGGATAGTAATGCTCACATCACCATAGGGAAGGCGGAAGCAGTTGGCGGTGCAATCCCAAAAGCACATGGTTGTGGCGAACGGTGCTTTGTTGCCACCAGTTGGGAGTGAAAAGCACAAATCGATGAGTTGGGTGATTCCAACCGCTTCCCATCGATCGATATCTTGTCCGCGATGGTGCCGGTACCAAGCGAGATCCTCTGCATTTGGGTGCGGCCACTTCCCAATTAAACAAAAGGTATCTTTGTTTGTCCATTCTTTGGGTTCTGCCTTGGGATGTTCTTGGACTATCAGGGCTGAATTGCAAAGGGGTTGGCAGAGAAGATTGAAAAGTTCTGGATTGATTGGAATTTCCAAAAAGGGACCAAGTAGGCCAGTGCCTTCATTTAGGTAAACATTTAAGGAGATGATTGTCTCTAGGTTCTGTCGTCTGGCGACGGCCTCGAGGCGTTCAGAGAATTTCTTAATGTTATGCTCTGAATAGAGAATGGAGATGTCTTTACATGGAGACATGTTTCAGTCGGAAAAGACGAACGGCGGCGAGAATGAAAGGTCTTAGCTTTTGACTAAGGAGGTTGAAAGTGCAGGATCAAAGCAAGTGAGAAAGTTTCGTTGGGGAATGAGATTTTGTTGATGTGGAGTGGTGCTTTTATATTACGTCATTCGAGTGATGCAACTTTTTAGAGGAGTTGTGTAACGTGGCACTCGCGTGTGATGTTATCGTTTGGTTTAACAGCGCGTCATTCAGGTAATATTCAAGTCATTTCGCTTGCACAGGTAATTTAAACTCAAGACTTGAGGGGAAATGTTTGGGCCTGAAATAAATATTTCATATTAGGTTTGAAAGGCTGAAGTCTTGGCGAGCGGCTCAGATAAAAGATGAAGCTTGGCGAGCGGTCGAGTGGAGAAACAGAGTCCGTTTTCAGGTCAACTTAGGACTATGGATTGGGATTCCGGATAGTTGATTCATGCGGCTTAATGTCTATCATATCTTTTTTGTTTCAGATAGATTTCTTCTAGTTAAAAGGAGTTGTGATAGCATTAGAACTATATAAAGATAAGACTCGTATGCTGGATGGTGTTAGAGTTATATTGAGATTCAAAGAGCAAGAGCAGAAGAAGTTCAAGAAAATTGAAAGAAAACTATTGAGCATTATATAAAGAGAGTAAGAGCATTGTTGAAAGGGTCCCCGATCAAGTACAAAACATTTGCTACACGAAAGTACACTTAGACATCTCGTCAAGAGATTCTATTCTTTGCAACCAGCCAATCAAAGTGCTTGTCACCTATCAAGTGAGTGTATTGCGATCAAAGGAAGCATCGCGACTGGAAGGTTGAAGGGCTTGTCACGTATCGAGTGAGAGTTCTGATATCCAAGGAAGCAGTGTTCTCAACACATCGTGATAGGGATTGCTTTGCTTTGCACTAATTAAGGGAGTGTGAGGTATCAATTTCTGGGGCTCTGCTAGAGACACAAAAACCCAAGTCCTAGGTTACTAGGCGAGAAGGACCCATTCTGGCAAGGTTGGTGCTCTCCTTGTCTTAATCGCTTATCAAGAAGTCAGACAACTTTACATTCTATATTCCGTTGAGAATGGCACGCCAGCATACGAAGCACATACAGGATAAACTGATACCTGCGGTTAAAACATCCGAAGTCAACAAAAGAGACTGCTTTGCGGAAGGATCTCTCCGCGGGAGATATTTTAGCGTCGAACAGCTACTCTAGAAATCTACATGCCTCTTGGATTCGGGAAAAGCAGAGCCGTTTCGCACCATTCTCCAGCACCGCAAGAACTTGTTTTTTGGTTGCAACGATGCTGGATTCATCTTGAGATCAGTGAGATGTTTCACAAACCGATGGGCAAGTGTGGCGGTGATCCTGGGTTGCAGGGTTTGAAACTACAACCTGGTCGAAGTTTGCGAATCGGGATAAGAGTCCAAGGGAAGTTTCGACTTTTTTGAGAGTGTTGGGACCCGAGAGGATCCAGAGAAGATGAAGGTGCCGACAGTGTGGCTAGGGCAGCACTCTGGCGTCATCCACGAGTGAGATTGAAGGGTCCTGAAGGCAAGGATGACGTCAAGGGTCCTGTGTCAACGGCTTAAGGTGGAGGTTATCGGCGTTTGATTCTCCTACTTGCAGTAGTTATGTTTGGCCGGCAATCTGATCGAGATTGCTATAGGGAGAACCGACGATTCCCACCGAGAAACCAAAGAGGGTATGGGCTTGAAACTTGCTTCATGACCCCATTTGTTCTCTTTTGTTGGGCCTGGGGTTCTGGGCTACCCCAAGTCCTTGTTGGCAGGGTTTGGACCTATGGATGAGATTCAGATGCTCTAGAATAGGGTGATCAAAGTTGGGTGAAACAACTTGTAACAAGACGACACCCTCACTTTTAGGGACTGTTAGCGCCCCGCGGTGAGATTGTAATGGGCATGGAAGTATGCATATGCAGTTGAAAAATTGTTCGACTCACAAACTCCATTTATGATAGGAGCACATATTGTCTGTGTAATAGCAAACTCACCAGTGATATAGTATTCGACCGCACTAATAACGTTTTCAGTAATTGTCAAAATTTAACTTCTCGGCATTTGATTAGCTCGTCCATAGCTTTTTTATTCCTTGATGTTTTGAAATTCACCATCAAACTTGATTCTTCTTTTAATGAAATTTGTGAATTATAAAAAAAATAAAATTACTATTGCCTACAAAAAGGATTGCCCAACAAGAACCTCAAAAAAGGAGGATGATGAGCTCTTCTGCCAGAGAAAATGACCGACTCCCGGTTGTACTTTTTCAGGCTACCATATAGATCAGTGGTCTCCAACTATTGCACAGCATTACAACATGTACAATTCACACTATATAACTTGGTAGTATTTGATAAACAATCATACATACATGGATTTGACAAAAAATCATACATGGTAGATCATCCCAACCTCCAAAGTCGAGGCGTGTGGAACGTTTAGCGCGTAGCTTGCCGTTCTGCTGTTCCTCCTCAAGAACTCATATCCGTAGTCGATTGCTATCCTCTTCGTCCAACTCGAGTCTTTCTTTGCGTTCATGTACGTGTTACCTACAATGTAAGCTATTCCAGCTTCCCTAGCTTCCATTAGTTCTTGCAGTTCCTCCCTCGCACCTGTCTGGATCTTTGGGCTATCCGGGACAATGAACCTTACCTTCTTCCTTCGATGAGGCATTAGCGGTGGTGGTGACCTTATTTCCTTTTGTCTCACAGGCGGAGCTGGTGATCTCATCTCTTTTTGCCCCAATGTACTAATCTCTGGACTCATTTCTACATTGTCCTCACTCATCTGAATCCCATCTGCATGAGTAGAACGTGTTCCAACAACCGTAAATTTGTCATTTTCCTTCCCGAGATTGCCATTCATAACATTGTTGTCAGGACTGCTTCCAGAGCGCAGGAACTCTGCTATACTACACACCAGATCATTCTCGAATTCCATATCATCTTTGTGAACATCACGATATCCATACCGTACAATGCACCTGTACATCCGGTACTCTTTTGGGCCAATTTGCCCCACTAGAAACCGTTCCTCGGGTCTAACATGAGGGACTGGGACGGACTTGATGCAGAGGAAAACGAGGACCTGGTGAAAAGCTGGAAGGTTGGTGACAAAATGTGAGAAGATTGCTGGAATTCCAGATACAAGTTCCGTGTGTATGAGGCCAATCCCACGGACTCGTACAATACCAAGGCTGGGACCAAGACTGAGCAACCGGTTAATGGAGACCTTGTTCTGGACTTCAAACTCATACTTCCTAACAGTGCCATAGTGCCAAACATACATTATGAAGAAAAAACAGAGAGCAAGAACAACAGGAACCCATGCTCCTTGGTGGAACTTGACTAGAGAAGCTGAGAAGTATAGAGCTTCTATCGTGCCAAAAAAGAGCACAAAGCAAATTGCAAAAAAGACGCTCTGCCGCCAGCATAGGACGATAACAATGGACATTAAGCAGGTAGTGACCAGCATGACAGAGATAACTGCAAAACCTGTTCCACATGAAGCTCTATAAGGTTAAAAAAACTCTCAAAGGAACATTAACTTGTAAGGAACAGCTGACTGTTAGATTACACCAAAGGTAATGTAGCTACTTTCACTAACAAGAACCTATTTTCACTAGTCAGTTAATCTTGTCCAGTTCTTGTTAGTGAAACTGCAAAGGGAAACACCAAACAGGTCATGTAATATCAATACTCCCGATCCACACTTATCTCTTGTTTTTGGTTCTACTCTATCCTCAGAGTCATCAAACATGCTTCGAATTAGTTACACTACAACCGATAGACAATGTGCCTAGTTACACTACCACAGATATAGAATATAACATGCTTCCAGTTAGTTACACTACATCCGACAACATATGCAACAACATTCCATTTTAGGGGGCCCAAGAACCTATTAAGTGAAAATGTAGATGGTACTATCAAAGATTGATTGGTCAGTAATTGTCATACCTGATGCATTACCCATGCGCTTTGTGTCTCTGAAACCAATAGTAACACCCAAACATAACAGCATCAAGATCCAATTGATTTCTGGGATATAAATTTGACCATGGAATTTGGAAGATGTATGAACTATCTTAACTTTTGGGAAGCAATCCAGGGCAGAACATTGCTTGATGATAGAGAAAGTTCCAGTTATGATGGCCTGGCTTCCTACTACTGCAGCAAGTACAGCTATAACCAAAACGGGCCATCTCACTTTCTCTGAGAAGTAGTGAGGTGGAGCCAGGTTAGCCAAGCAGTTCCATATTTTTGAAATTCTAGAAAGTTCTGCTAATCAAATCAAGGTGTCTACCTGGTACAGATACATAAAATCCAATTTGGGAGTTCATTCCTTCATTGTAATGTGTAGATATGTAGGCAGCCTGTCCCATGTATGCTAGAACTAAAGCTGGATAAACCAAAGAGGTGAAAGCAATCTGCAAAAAACATGAATAACTATTAGACAAAGTGGTTGTTTCCAAAGGTATCACTAGGAGCAAGTTCCTAAATTTCTTCCTGTTGCCCAAAAAATCTTTTTTTGAGAGCCTAGTTGGATCTGAATGCTAATGTGTAGTAGACACTATCATGACCAATCAGAACCAATTCAAACAATTGCCTTTACAAAGCTTGTCAGCATAACAAGTCACAGTAATTCTGTACATAAAATCAGGTTACATTATAGTTTTTGACTTTTTGAGCTGTAACATACCTGGATTGACAATTGTGAAAAGTGTCCAAGATCAGCAAACATGGCTTCTGAACCTGGCAAAGTTAAGATGTATGTTAGAAGACTGAGAAGCCACTTTGCTTATTATGGCTTCTCTAAAATATACTCTTACCTGTTATACACAGCAGAATTCCACCCAGAGACATCCAACCTCCTTTCTGCGTTTTCTTCAGAAACTTGTACATATAATATGGAGAAAGTGCCTTGTACACAGTTGGATTGAAGTGTAGTATATTGTAAATTCCAATTATACTAATGCACAGAAGCCATGTCAGAACTATTGGAGCAAACAAGAATCCAACTCTATGAGTTCCATAATGTTGAAGTGCAAAAAGGCATATCAGAACTATGCAGGCAATTGGAAGTTCTACATCTGCAATACAAAAATCATCAAACCTTCATGAGAAACTAAAACTACAAAATGAAATAATGAAATCAGACAATTTGAGTTCAAAATAAAGCCTAGAAAAGGAGGCTGACTCTTAATGTCTTAAGCAGAAAACTTGGCATTTCCATTGAAGTTAGAAATTCGAAACAACAGAATGTAATTCTGATTCCAAGACAGAAAACTAAAGAATTTACATTTGTGATGCTTTTCGGACATAGAAAACTCCAGTCCAGAAACAGCAGAAAACACTGCATGAATTTCAAGCAAAATCAAAGTTAGCCCAAAAACAGAAAAAACTTCAACTATGTTATCAAAGATCCTCATGAATAGAAACCCCAAAAATTTACCAGAAATAGCTGGTGTTAGAACCCCATCACCAATGACCATGCAAGTCCCAACCAAAGCAAGAACAAGCAAACACTTCTGCAACACCCTATGCCTCTCCAAAGTGGACTTCAAACCCGACCCGAAACCCGAATTGGGCTTCATTGACTTTCCACCACAACCATTACTCTCCTTGTAATCAGAAAGCTCCTCATCAGCCAATTGGCAATTGGGCAGTGAGCTAAGTCTGGCGTGTCGACACAGCAACGAGTACAGAGCAAATGTCCCTCCTTCACCATTGTCATCAGCTCTGAGCACTATGAACACGTATTTAAGAAGAGGCACAAGTGTGAGAGTCCAGAACACGAAGGACAAAACCCCAAAAATCTCTTCATTGGTCTCAGAGTGTTCAATGTCATCAGCAAATGTGCTCTTGTACACATACAGAGGTGAAGTGCTCAAATCCCCATACACAACTCCAAGGCTCTGATAAGCCAGAGTCAGAACTGTTCTCCATGATTCAATCTGTGATCATCATAAATGCACAAAACTTAATCACAAAACTGAATTGGGTTTTCTTCAGAGTGAAAAAAGAAAAGAAAAGAGAGAGACTAAAGTTTGCATCTTTCTTCTTCTAAAACTGAATTAATGTACATCAAATAAGCAAAGTTTCCATCTTTGTTCAGAAAGACGAACTGGGTCCTATTTAAACTGAAATTAAATGAACATTAAAAGAGAAAGCTCGCACCTTTACTTGTTTTCGATCATTCCCAGTTTCCAGATCCATTGGTGGGTTCGTCTCGGCAATCAGACATTGAAGAAAAGACTCATTGCCAAACAGAATAAAAAATCTCCTTGCTGCTCCTTCCCCACTTTTATATTACCAGAACAAAGCGGAATCAAAATCTCTCTTTAACAGTCAACACACCGTCTCTCTATGTGGTTTAATTTGGTAACTTTATAAAACCTTGTCGTGTTTATTTCTGATCGATCAAAGAAAACGAAACCAAAGCAGCTGAAGAAGAGTCGCATGAAGGGGCTTTTGAGGACACTAAATGCAAAGACGCCAAAGAGCGTTTTACACGAAATTTAGTTTAAGGTCAGGGGGAGGAGAGAGACAAAGATGGTGCCTAAATTTAATAATAGCAATATAGTTTATTTGTAGAAGTAAAGTTGTATAAACAGTAGTTGAACAACTAACAATGGCGAACACACACGACATGACAAAGATGATGATAGGGCGGTTATACTTCTTCTACTTCTACTTCTCCTTCTTCTCTTCTCAGTGAGAGAAAAGAAGAGAGAAGCTGTGTGCTGTGCTTTTTTTTGTATTATTGTAGTTGGTGGGATATTTGGGAGTATTGGCTATTGGTTTATACTTTTCACCGAGGAATATAATTAAAGAGTAGAGACCATTCGGCTCTGAGAGAGAGTGAGACACTGAGATGAAGTGGCATTGTTCTAAGATTTCCAGCAACCAACATCGGAGCTCCGAGAGCCTTATTTTTCTCTCCAAATCTGTTGTAAATTTCAAATAGATGACCGAGCCTTATTCTGCAATGTGTAATAATTTCCTAACCACAGAAAATAGGATTCGTCAGCACAAATTTAAAGTTTTTCTGTTTTGGGAAGTACCTATGTTTTCAAAGACTTTTTATTTGTATAAACGTCCGATGTTTCTCGTGGCCTTTATGTCAACTGTCAAAGTGAATGCCAAATTCAATAATTCACAAAGCATGAATTTTGACTCTCTTGCTACATTGTTGAAAGTTCTAACAAGAAACTATTGAGTGATCGTATTTGTGCTTTCACAACAACTCAATAATTCAATGATAAAATTAGGAGCTAATACAGAGTTTATAGGTGGGTTTAAGTTTGACTCAAACTTAGTATGCAGCATCTGAGTGATAGGCTATCACTGGTAATAAGCAAAGGTGATAGGGAAATCAATAAAGCTATGAAAAAAAGAGAAGAGAGACCCCTATGAACTCTCCCCACTTGTTTAAATTGTCTCTGCAGTGGGGAATCCCACAAAGAATGATTCCCACCCTCATTTGTAAAGGTGTGTGAAATGCCTTTCCACCACAAAAATAAAACAACAAAAATTGAATTAATAATGTTGGTTAATCAAAGCCAAAGTTATGACTTAATTGGGGGTTGTTATCATCATCATTAGAAGCAACAACCATATTGGATTTTGTGGATCATTTCTCCAAAGTAGACATGGCTCTTAAAGCCACTATACTATATAGAACGATCGATCATAATTTGACACACATCATGTTGATAAGTATTGAAATAGATCAACTATCTTTCCAAGCACACTCCCATGCATAACTACGTTTCGAGTAAATGGGGATTGGCAGTGCTTTGTTTCAATGCAAAGCGTACCTCTTCATGGGAATCAAAACAGAAGAAGACAAGTACGTACATGTTCCACATCATACAAAGAACTCCAAACAAATATAGCTAGGCACTTCCAAACTTCTCATGATCCCATTTGATTATATTAACAAAATAGGAAACATTAGCAAAGTAAGGGAGTACTTTTCTTTTGTTATGGAAAATTTTCCAACGCAGTTCATTGGCAATGGTTAATAGTGGTTGTGTCGACATTGTTGTCACGTGGCAAATTCTAAACTGCAAGATCGATCCTATATGAACCATACAAGACTTTTTCCCAGCTTTATTCTTTCTCAACCAAGCTGGCAAGCTCGATCGGCAGAGAGTCTGGATATCAAACTCTGCCGAGAAAGGAATTAATAGAGGACAAACAGTAGTCCGAAGCCGAGTCCTGACTTACCTATCCACAGTGACCCCATAGATATCTCCTCGATCAGAAAATGCTAGTTCATGTTCGTTTATATGTAGATTCATGAGATGGAGTCGACCCTCACAGCGATCCAGGAAGCCAGAAAACTTGCATGCATACAAATCAAACACGTGTGCATGCATGGAACTTCTAGCTACTTCTGCGAAGCAATTTTAAATTTCTACCTAGCTAGCTAGGTCCTGTATACAGGGACGGAGCCAGGATTCTCGGTTAGGGGGGGCCTGAATGAAAAACTTAAAAAATAGTCTCGGTTAGGGTAGTCAATTCGATCTTGATCTGTATATTTTGCCAAAACAGTCTCAATGTTTTGTTTTTGGTTTAATAAAACATCACAATTACTCACATCCTGATTATGAGTAATATTTTATCCTCCAAAATATGATATTAGCGTTTGCACCTTTTTCCAATTACTGAATCCATGACCAGCACCAACAAAAGTTTCACTACCGCCTTGTTCTCCAATAGTCGGATTGAAAAGATAACAACATAAACAAAATACAACATCCTTTTTAATACTGTACTCTAACCAATATGAAAATTCAATAAACAAATCACAAATAAACCTTATTTTCTTCTTCTTTTTTCTCCAAATTTCGTGAAAGGAAAAGTATGCTGTTTAGGTCGACAAGGGCCTTATTGTAGATAATATCTTCGAACATCTTCTTGAATGTTAGGATGATAACTTGAAATTGACGGGCGTTTAGCGGGATCCGATGGATACTTTTCTGTAATATCTATAGCACGAAACTTTTTCATATTGTTACTATTCTTCTTTTGAATTTTCGTAGGTGGTTGCTCATCTGATGTTGGAGTAGAAGAAGATGATTTATTTTTTGAAATATCTCTCCATATCTAATCAACTTAATAAAAATGATTGTATTTTAATCTCGGGAACGGTACGTAGAGTTTTTATAAAGAAAAAAATACCATAAAATCCTAAACTTGGTAAGAGATTAAATCCTAATTGATCTAATATTTGGACTTCATTATTGAAATATATATAATAATATTCTTATAAAGTCGTCATATTTGAATTAGTCATACATTTATACGCGTAATTGAAGTTTAGATATACTTCAAATAAATTATAATATTTATATTATATAATAATAATATATTATTATTTTTTTCACAAAATTGAGGGGAAGCCCACGCCCACCCTGGACCCTAATTGCCTCCGTGCCTGCCTGTATATATATGACTGTATCAGTTCTTTCAGTATTTGCATGCACGATATATAGCACACCGCACCTTATTTCAAACCGGCCAAATGTACGTGTAAGTATCTTTGGAAGTATGGAACAGTCAATCAAATCTAGCTGATAATTAGGCATTGGCGGCCATGATGCATCTAATTTCTTACTTAGTTGTTATCTCTAATTACAAAAATGAAATAGTTTCATACAAAAACGACTAAATTAATTATTAGTGTTTTCGTGACGGCCAAGTCCAACAGAGCGAGTCATCAAACATCAAACTTGGATGAAGCGTACCACGTACAGATCTTTGAAAACCTTTTCCACTTCTGAAAATTCATCATTAATATTGTCGTACAAGAATATTAATCAGTACTAGATTTGGTCTGTTATTTTGTTATTGACTTCACTATTTATGGTGTTTACAGTAAGTAGGCATGATATAGACGCGCGAGCGAGGAATCTAACGTATACGATTAAGATGTTTGACTAATTCCATGAATCATCTTGGAACATGTATATATGTACATACTTGTCTTCCACTTATAAGCTATAACTTTTGATGGATGATCGAGCTACATTGTAAGTTGTAACATTGACTATATATGAACCACATATGCATGGACTGATGATCGATCACATGCATGTACGTAAAATTGATGGTCACGTATACTACGAGCTACATTGACTATATGGAAAATAAAGGTCCCAAAGGGTGTTTAGGTCTTTACCAATTTTTTCGTCAAAAGATCGTATCAGAAATAGCAATATATGAAACTATCCTGATGGGAAGATACTTAACGATATAAAGTAAAAATATAAGGAAGTAAATAGACACATAATACCAAGATATTTTTCTTTAACGCATAAACCCTGTAACAGATAGAAAACTGCGTGTCCCTAATGTTTGACGGACAAACCGTTCCACTATGTATAACTTCTTACAAAATTTTAGTTCTTAAGATAGAAACTCGCTCGTCTATTCTACCCAGTATCGCACACTAGTCTAAGAATTACACTCTCATTTCTAAGTGTTTACATACGAAAGTTACAAAAATTTCTACCAAGAATCCAACTCCCACAATTGATTCCCAACAGTACATCTTAAAACACTCCTTACAAGACTACAACTCCGATAATAGCAAGTAACGGTGCTATCCTATCTAGACTCGCGCGCTAGATTAAAAATTGTATTCAGTCATGTTTCTAAGTGTTTACACATGCAAAGCTTTATGAGGATGGAAAGACACGTTGTTATCCCTATCTAGTCTGCCCACTAGTCAAAACTACACTCGTTCTCGTTTCTTTGTTTCCTCGTACAAAGATGTTAGAAGCTTTATTTTCAGAACACAACTATCAAAAAGTTGGTTCTTTAGAATACTTCTTGGGTTGCTTGCACTACCAATCCGATCTCATCGATGTAAGATGAATGTATGTGAGTTTAAAAGATTTTTGTGTAGTCTTTAAAACATAAAGTACACCACAAAGAACAAGCAAAAACTTAGACTCAACAAAGAAACTATGCTATGATTGTTTCTACATTTTAACAACCTAGCAAAATGCTAAGCCAAACAACCTAGCAAATTAAATACTAAACCAAAACAACCTAGCTAGCAAAATACTAAGCCAAAACAACCGGTTTGATGTAATGTGAGTTTACCCCTGTATATAGGTCAAATGAAGTGTCCTATGTGAGAGACCAAACGAAGCTCGGCCAAGCATTCAAAAGAGTAAAAAAAAACAATCTTTAATTTATACAAAGTGATGTAACTTAAAAGCCACACAAAGTTATTTTACTTTATAAAATATCTTCATCTTCGGATACGAATAAAATATTTTTGAAGTTTTAATTAAGTTTTTTGAAAACAAGACTTAAAACACTTTGTTTAAATGCTTTGAGAGCTGTCTAAAATGTGGCACAACTCTTGACCAAGTGCGAAGAGCTTGTCCATCACATAAAGAGGCTTGGTCACCACATAAAGAAGATATTTTAAATATATGTCAAACAAGGTGGCACATAAGAGAGAGGTGGAACCATCACAACCAAGTATACAATCTTGAAGACCACACAAAGTCATTTATAAGGTAAAAGAGAGTACGTTGTCTAGAACGTGGCTCAACTCTTGACCAAGTGATTAAACTTGGTGATAACACAAAAGACTTTTTTACTTTATAAATATCTTCCCTAATTCAAGGTAAGAAAAACTTTGTTTTTATGTAAAAGAAAAATACATTTTACATATAACAAATTACCAGTGGTATGATTTAGAAAATGTTTTATAAACATATATGGTGCTTTGATAAAACCAATCATATAAACTGTCAATCTAGAGTCTTGGGGATAGAAAACTAGTTAGGTATCCTCGGTAAAAAATAATGAAATACATATGCATATTTTTACTTGAGTCTATAAGATCACCTTGGTTCTTCATTTTGTTCTTCTTCATTTTTCACTTGTATAGATCTTTATTCATGTTTTATTCATAATAAAATATATTAATAATCATATACTTACAGAAAATAAATCGACCACAATTATGCATGACATTATGAAAACGAAAAGATTGGCGATGGATCGATCTTGCTTAATTTCTTGATTTTAGGGCACTCGTAACTCTATCTAACCCTATTAGACGTCGTTTTTTATGCAGATCGAACCGCCGCGACAAGTAAAGGTGGTCGTATGGTTGCGCTGCTATGAATCCCATGGGACGTACGGTATAGCATCTCCATCATCGACAGAGGCACGGAGCATATAGAGAAAACGAACACACATATACGTGAATGTATACCTAGCTTTACATGCGTAGTTGATTGAGCCAATTAAGTATCAATTAATATAATGCATGCGTGTATGCAATATCCCTTCAAACTCTATAATCATATCAGAATATTAAAACCAGGATATTTAAAAAATATACTAAACCAGGAGCATGCAGTGCGAGAAAAATTAAACAATTAAGAGAGTCGTTCTCGATCAGAATCAAAATTCAACCTGCACAGTATCCCATTTCATCTGTCGAATTAAATAATTTGTTAAAGATAATTAGATATAGTTAGATATACTTCTGCAGTTCGACCAAAGAAAATTAGGTAGATATATATAAATAATTAAACACTTGCCGTATCGCAACAACCTTAGGTCGAGAAGCATCTGATCATCAGTATGGAAATGACCGGTTGGGATCGGTTCGGTTATATCCATTATTTTTAAGAATTAAAATTGGAACTGTTCAATGTACATATGGTTCGATTCCTTGTATTTTTAGGAGGAATATGTATGAAACAAAATACAACAAATCGATTCGGTTCTATGGTTCTAACGGTTCCTAAATACATAAAGAAAAATTAATAAATAACCTAATTTTAGAAAGAAAAAAAGAACGAAAAACTACAAAATAAGTAATTCAATACATCCACAAATCACTCGATTCGCAAGTATCTAACAATCATCGAGTCCTTTTAGTTCAAATATATTACAAATTGCAAGCTAAATAAGTTACGTCAAACAAGATTTTGAATTTTTTGTTTAATAGAACAACTAAAGACAACAACTATAATCCACAAAAACTTCTGAACCAAAGATTGCATATGTACCTCAAAGTTGCATTCTATTTAACAAACTAATTTTTGATAACTTTTGTTGCTCTTGCATTATCCGCATTTTTTTAAGCGTGAGGGTTTTTGGTGAGAATGTGAGGGTTGTCGACTAGGTAAATTAACTAAATTTAGCATTTTGAGAGTTTTTTTTCATATACTTTATAGTTAGAAATGAATGATCCTCTATATCCATGTCTATAGTACATAATATAGACTTTACAAGACTACCAATAATATATTGACATGTGTTATTTTCATATAACTGATTCTTTTTTTGTTCCTTAAAGTTTTGTAACTTAGGAACCGGAACTGAAATATTTACACTTGAAACTGAACCATCAATATTACTTTGTAAAATTCAAAAAACTAAACCAAACTTAACGATTCTAGTTTGATTCGATTCAATTTGATTCTCTGATTCTTCGTGGAACTGTGGAAACAGTCCCACCCCTAGTTTAAGCTCTAAAACACCCATTCAACATTTCGTTTCTGAAAATTATATTTCAACAGATAAATTTGTATACTACGAGAAACATATGGGTCACTCATCTTTACACCAGTCTTAATTGTGACCTAATTTCTGACTTACAAAATTCCACTCCCGACAGTAAAAAAAGATGTTTTTGTGGACCGTAGTGAAGTAATAAGACACGGGGCGGTGAACTTGGGGTCAAGTAGCCCACTCATGTTCCACTTGATGACGCAAAAACCCAAAACCTTTTGGCTTTGGGTTATTACGTATCCACCCACCCACACGTGACACCCCAAAGTCCCGGCCCGTATGTCTGTGCTTCTCCAAAAGCGCTTTTGTAGGAATCGTTTTTCTTCTGTTAAATAGCTCTGTACGTACTGAACTACTGATCGTTTTTTTAGGCAAATATTTAGAATAGGAGAGCTGATGAGTTATAAAGAGTTCATTGATCAATAACATGATAGAAAAAATTCTTTAAAGTAGTCTACATTAATACAATTTAATCTGATACTTTAACATTAGGTCTGTCATTGGGTCGAGTCATATCATGTCATATAATTATTCGTGTCAAAAAGATAAACTCAAACCCAACTCATTTAATAATCGCGTTGAAAAGACAAACTTAAACCTAATCCATTTATAAACGGGTCAACCCACGTAACCCGTTTATGACCCATTTAATATTTTGAATCATGTGGTGTTGTGTCGTGTTGAATTATGTAACCCGTTTAAAATAAAAATTTAAAAAATTCAATATTCACATACAATACATTAAAATTATTAAAAGCACAAACTCTAAAAACTTTAAATCCAATAACCATGCAACTTATTTAATAAGTTCTATAAATTAATATAAAGTTCAAATAGAATAGAACGCAGGCCTCAATTAAATTAGTCGTATATGCGAATCATGTATATGTTGATCGACCCAACCCAATTAATAAATGGGTTACAAATGTAATAAACGTGTTAGCGGGTTGACCCGCGCTTGACCCGATTTTTCATTCTGTGGGTTCAACCTGTTTAATTTCGTGCAAGTTTCAAGTCGGGTTCATGGGTCGTGTCGAAATTGACAGCCCTACTTAACATAACTAAACATCATGACGTAGAACAGAAACTGCTCATACATCGATAACCTGACGCCCTATATAGTTATGGCACGTCAACAAACTACATTACTAATATCTTGCGCTCCTCAACTTTGATTTTCACGAGAGCGTCCGAACTTCTTTGCACGAGGTGAGTCTGAGTTCTTGGACGAGGCACGGTTTCAGCTCTAATCGCCAAGAGACACGGTATGTAAAGCCTAATTGCCTATCATACTGTGAGTAGCCCATGAAAAAATAAACCCAAAGAACAAATTGGGCTCCATAATATAGGGCACCCAAGACCCACTCACACAAGCCCTTTTGCAGTCAAACTTTTCTTCCCGCCTCCCATGGTTTCCGCCGGCGAGATCCGAAACTAGTTTCCACCGTCGCAGTCCATTGGCTGTCGGCTCAGGTCCGCCGATGCCATCATCTTGCCTCCAGAGTCGGATTTGCGCACGCCGCCCTCGCTGTCGCCCTCGCCACCTCTGTTTTGATCCGACACTTGCCTGCCTTTCCTCGGTAACCGCGATCGGCTCAAGGCCACCGAATTGCACAGGAACAGGCGGCAGACCAGTCTTGACCGACCAAGGCCCGCCCGCGTCTGGTCCAAACCTCCCCGCCGGCGATCTTGCACTCACCGAGGAAGAAGTTGTCGTTGCTTTTAGTCTACCTCGTGTTGGCCGCCGCCGACTAATCCCGCGGCACCACAGGGATTCCGGCTGTACTCCATTTTCCCGTAGCCACCACTTACCTCGGTTCAGCCCCGAGGTACCAATCAAAACCAGCGGCCGAAGATCCCTCCAACACTGCCATATCTCAACCCGATCATTTCTCAACACAACAACCACCGACAAGCGGCGGTGCACGTCAACCACCGTCAACCACCCTAGCAACGCTAGGGTTTCCTGGTGCTCCGGGGAAAACGGTGCGCTCAACCTTTCCCATGGTGACTACCGATCGTTTTACTTCTGTTACTTGGTTCTGTACGTACTGAAGTACATTATAAATGAAGGATGTAACTAAACTCATTATAAAAGCCAGCTGATTCTGCTGTAAAAATTTAAATTTATTACTTGTAATGATTATTATCTACAGTGTCTCACATAGAGGGGAGGAGGGAGGCTTCTCTATTCAAAAATATCTATACAGAAAATTCCTTTTGGGGTGAAAATAAAATCATACCATGTAAGTCATTCCCACTTCAATGATGTTCATGTGAGGTACAATGTAATTTGCAGCGCCAGCTCTACAGTTCCTCCTCAAGAATCCATAGAAGTAGTTTATCGCTAGCTTCTTCAAGAAAAATGAGTTCTTCTTTGCCCTCACATCCCCATGTGCAATTAGGTAAGTAAATCCAGAATCAATCGCTTCTCGCAGAGCCGAGAGCTCATACTCTAGACTAGGGTCTTCATCTGAAGACATCATACTAGAAGGCAGTGCTGCACTAATACCAGTTTCTTCCGAGGCAGTAGAAGAGCCTTGCAATCTTGAACCATGCATTAAAGGAATCTTGAGATCTTCAATCTCGTCGCTTCTTGGGGATCCGACTGAATAGCTCTCGCTGTCTGATTCGTTCCAGTTGCTCTCCAATGCAAGATCTTGAGCCTCCCTCCTCAAAAACCTCTCCAGGCTTTCAACAAGCAGTTGCTCAAATGAATGATGATCTTCCTTTCGAACATCTGTGTAACCATATCGAGCAATGCATCGGAACATATGGTAGTCTTTGGGGCATAGTCTTCGGAATAGAAACCTTTCTTCCTGAGGAACCACAGGCACCGGGACATACTTGATGCAAACAACAACTAGTACAGAGTGGATAGCTGGTAAGTTGAGAAGGAACTGCCCAAGTATGGATGGAATGCCTTGGACAAGCTCACTATACAGCAATCCAATTCCTGGCACTCTCACGGTCCCAAGAGTGGAGCCAAGATCGGTCATGAAGTCCATGGATATCTTCTCCCTGACCTCACTTTGGTACTTCAACACACTCCCATAGTTCCAAATGTACATCACACAGAGGAAGAAGGAAGCAAAAACAAGTGGCAGCCAACCACCTTGATAGAATTTCGATAAAACTGCAGACATGTAGATGAGCTCTACTGAACCAAATACAAGGGGAAACAACAAAGCCACAAACAAGTTGGTCTGCCAAATGAGGAGCATCACGAGTGTTACCAAGGTAGTGGTAACTATCATAACACCAACCTCAGCTATGCCTGCATGAACAATATGACTGCATTAGCACACTTCTCATTACAGAATTACAGTACATTTCCTATTTCGTTCAACTGCTGTCCAATGAAGGAAACTCATTATTTGTGTTGTGGAAGATATAAGCATCTGTAATCTAGTAGCAAATCGTAGAGTATAGAAATACCTTTGATTAAATTTGGACATGACCAATTAAATGAAACAAATTATAATAAAATCTGACAAAAATTTACAGGAAGAAGAGGAGGAGAGTTAACCATATGCATTGGCAATCTCTGTGGTGCTTCGGAAAATGGCAACTACAACTATGCACATGATCATCAAAAACCAATTGATAATAGGGATGTAGATTTGGCCCATCATCCTCCTTGAGGTGTGAACTATCTTCAGCCTCGGGAAGCATCCAAGTGCCATAGATTGCTTGACACATGAAAAAGTAGCCGATATCATTGCTTGGCTGGCAATCATCGCTGCAAGGGTGGCTATAACAATGACTGGCCAGAAAAGACTCTCTGTTTATTCACAAACATGAATTGAAAATGTCAGAATGAGGCACCAAACACCAAGAGATGTTCCTTTATAAAACTACAGTGGAATCGGAAAGATTAGGTAGTCATGATGGGGGAACGTCACCTGGCACAGAATCATAGAATATTCTCGGAGCGGACTTCGGGTATCTCATAAGAAAAGCCGCTTGACCCAAGTAAGCAAAGAGAAGGCATGGGAACACCACAAAAGTGAAGGCAATCTGTGCAAGATGTAAAGATCATATCAGGGATGTATGGTTATTTTAAGAGTTTGATACAGCAAAAATTTCAGCTAGGCGCATATGCAGAAGTAAAGGCTATGTACTGGATTACCTGTATGGCTCGTACAGAGAAATGTCCTAGGTCAGCAAACATAGCTTCGGCTCCTGTAATAGCATAACCAATGGTGTATACAAACAAGATTTTAGACTTAATCCACAAGATAACTAGAAATATAAAAAAAGAAAAATAAAGACTATCTCAATAATAGGATATAGTAATTATTCTTCGGCTCTACTCTAGTAATAGATCATAGAAAGTATTATTAGGAAACTGTATCTGCATTTTATCAAGTTCTCTTGGATTAAGGTAATAATCTCTCCCCAGATGTATCACAAATTAGGTTTATCTACTATCCACTTGGACCATACATGGTGAAAAGTATCCAAAGACCATGGTCCAGAGAGACAGTTCACGACATGAATTATAGCCTGGCCGGTGAATTATGACCCTCTAAATCAGAAGCATATTGGGGAACAGTCACTTCTACGGTTTTACCTTGTATGGTATAGGTATTTAGATCGTTATGCTGTTCTCTCCTGTAATTCTTAAGGTTAAAAGGTGAGATGTACCTGTTATGCATAGAACACAACCACCAAGTGCATACCACGCTTCTCTATCGTGCTTCTTGAAGAAAAGATAAATATAGATAGGATTGAATGCCCTCAAGACAGTAATATCATGCTTCACTAGATTGTAAATTCCAATTGATCCCAGAGAAAGAAACCACAAAGCAAGTATAGGTGAAAACATGACACCCACTTTACTAGTCCCAAACCGCTGTATGCCGAACAATACAATGAGGATTAGGATCGAAACAACCACGACAACATCTGTAATAAAAATCAATCAGATTACGCGTCATCGTGATGAAGCACAAATTACAAAGAAGAATGCAGATAAAAGTTTGGATCTTCCAGGTAGTCTGGTGTATTTAGATGTAAAACTCTCTGTACGTAATTTATCTACACCCAGTTCCTCATGCACCATGTTGTCTTGATATGAGAATTGGCTGCCTAACGATCTTCAATTTCTCAACAGAGTAACCAAGTATTATATGATAACTAATATGAAAGGAAATCGATTTGGAGCCCTGAAATGTCTATTTGAACTCCAATTCATAAAGTCATTATAATTTTTCCAACTGTTCCAATTTATTGTAGAAAATATCAGTAATCATTTGAACCGCAGATAATCAAAAGGAAAATAAATACCCACTTGTGCCAAATCCGGGAACTTCACCCTGAAGGCCACTCACAGAGGACATCACTACAATAATAAAAAAACAAGAACATCAGCACAGTCCCAAACATAATATTGATTCAAGTTTTAAGTATGAAATCATCGTATATATTACTGTCCAGTCCAGTCCAGTCCAGTCAAATAAAGCAATTTTACTTCCAAATTAATAAGAGCCGATAAATAACTTGTTCAAGTCAATAAATATCTTCATAAGACCATGAAAGGATAAATAACTTGTATAGAAAGATGAAGAAGATTTCAATTTAATCCCTTGCTGATAACCTGCTATTTTGTGTGTATCTGTTCAGTCTATCATTTAAGCTATAGATACGCTATATATAGAGAGAAATGTAGAGTACTATGAATATGCATTCATGCCATGAGTTTTTCAGATGCTCGAGCATGTCTTACTGTACCTGATATTGCAGGGGTTAGAATACCATCTCCTATGATCATTGAAGTTCCCATCAAAACGAACAATAAAAGGAGAGTTTTCGCAACTGATCTCTTTTCTAGAGTCTCTTTTATACGCAAAGCTCTTTTCAATTCTGGAGTGGGTAATTTGAGCCTAAAGCTTGAAATATGTTCGTCAGCTGGCTGGCGATTTGGCAGCATATTAACCTTTGCATATCTGCATATCAGGGAGTACAATGCAAATGTTCCTCCTGCAGTTGAAGCATATATATGGTAATCAATATACCGGTAACCAGAGTACTATCAATTAAACAGGGAGAATTTGCTAAGAGGAATGCCTGCCTTCTCCAATGTCATTGGCTTTAAGAACTACAAAAACATATTTTGCTAAAGGTATAATGGCAATCGTGTACATCACTAGTGATAAAGCCCCCAAGACATCAACATCTGAATCAATGTCCACCCTGCTGAATACATCAGTGAAGACATATAAAGGGCTCGTCCCCATGTCACCATATACGACACCGAGCGTTTGGAATGCTAAAGAAAGAGTGCTCCAAATAGAACTATCCTGTTTATTAAAATATAAAATAAAGGTTAGTAAGAGATGATAGTAGCAACTGGGCGTTGGGGATGATAACATATCATACACTTCAGAAGAGAGATAACTTCAAAACCATAGAACTAAGACAAACATCTTGGCTGCAAAAGTGAAATTGTTTGCTGTTAGCAAACCAGACTCACTTGTTTCCGATGACTCATGGTCTCATCGTTCTATCTAAATCTCTTGAGCATCGCTCTGGCTTAATCTACTTTGACTAATCATATGAGGGAATGGTATTAAGCCTAGCCATACCATGCAAATATGATAAGAAGGATACTGCTGTACTTAGTTTGCTCTTGAATCCCGACTCTATCGATATACAGATTAAACATCATTTTTCTTATGAAGTTTGTAGTTACAAAGGTCTGCTAGTTTATGGATTCCACATACTGGAAAAGTGAAGCCAGATTAACTGCTCTTGACTAAAGCTCAGATACCATATCAGTTCACTTTTATCTTCATGAATTGATAGAGAACTTTTTTTTTAGGGGGTAGCAAATGGACAATATACCATCTTCTTCAAATGGCAAACAGTCAAAATAAACAGCTGGGTTATTTCAAAGACTACAACTTTAGCATTGCACTGTCCTTGAAATACAAATTTGCACACATATATGATAAATCAACAACCAACATTGGAAAACACCAATCTTAGATACAATGAACAAAACCCAAAAGCAAAATGATTACCTTGGAATGGTGATTATCAGCGCCAGCAATCTCCATGGCTTCAACATCAAATGAATCAGCCCTCTTGGGCCTTTTCACAAGCCTCCTCCTGAGAGATCCATACCCTCCATTGTTAACACTATCAGAATGCATCGACGGCGGAGCTATCTCCGTCTCCATTTCATTCCCATCGACCCACCTCGAATCACTACCAGTTCTCGACACCACTCTCTCACTCCCACCTTCTTCAATCTCATCTCTCTCCTCCATTTCTCAACCACTAAATCTTCAAAAAGAGAGAAAAAGGACCAAACTTTAGTACCCAAAATCCAGTCTTTGCTTGGCTCTTCTTCTTTTTAAAGTAGAAGCTCCAATAATTGGTAATGGGATGATTGGGATTTTTAACGTCTTGTAAATTATGTTTGTCCGCAACTGTGTCTTAAGCTCTCAGAAGTCAGAACACTCAGAAGACACGGCTATTGCGAGTAGGAAATGAGAGAGACACAATGACACAACACAACACAACAACAAAGACAACGTACTATATTATCTTCCTCGGCTTTTCGATTTGGATATCCTCCTATGGTCCATAACGTATAATCTAATAATTAGGTTTTTTCGATGTGTGTTCGTTCTATTAATAGAAATCTGTTTACGCTGTCTTGGAAGGAAATGAAAAAAAGAAAAGATCTTTGTGATTGTGTGAGTGCAGTGTGAGATGGGTACGTGTGAGGGAGGATGAGTGACTAGTGAGGAGGAGATTTGGTGTGATGAGAGGAGATGGAGGTTGTGATATTTAGTTGGTCAGTCAATTCAACAGCTTTTGTAATTAAATTATAGGACCGATGTTTGTGCTGAACCATTACATTCCCTCAGTTCTAGCGCCAATAATGCTCATCGACACTGATGAAGATGAACCACATCGTAGTATCTCATCACTCTCTCTTCATCACATGGTCTACTATGTGTAAGGCAATGTTCCATTTTCCTTTCACCGAGCCTTAAATTTAGCAAGCACAAAAATTCACAGAAGATTGAGCAGTTGCGTGACCAGAGGAAATTAAGGGAGAAGAAAAAGAAGAAAAAGATCATGGCTAAGAGTTATGAGATATACTGATATAGACCTAGGTTATTGAAATTGAGCAGTGGCGGATCAAAGTAAATGTTAAAGGAGTCAAAACATGGAGAGAATCAAATGCAATGCATAAAGAAATTTGCTGCATACTTTTAGGAAATTATAGATTTGTTATGATTAATTTTAAATTGATCTACACGTTTACAGCTCATGAAACCCATCACGTAGATCTGCCCCCTAAAATTTAGTGTTGAAACAGGTGATTACAAAATTGGTGTGTCTATCCGCACCTCATCTTTTGATATTTGTAAATTTTTTTACTATTTTCTCCCCTAATTTTTTTTATTTTACCCTTATTTTCACATATATATATATTTTTAGATTTAAGATCAAAATAAGAAGAAAAATTGCTATAGCAAGTTCATAATCATAATAAAAATCGTATGAATATTGTATATATTAATCTTCTACACAAGATTAATAACAAACCGAACAACAGAAAATTAGATTTTTATTCTCTTCTTCGGAGTTATGTCTACGGAGTAGTTGGAGATATAAGATGAGTAAGTATCCAATCAAACTTGTGGAAGTAATCAGGGATGAGAATGGATCTGATGTAAGAACTGTTTCTTGTGGTTCCTTTGTTCATTTTTTTTTTCTTTCTACTATACCATATGATTTTGAATAGATAAGTGGAATAGATAAATAAAATTTCAGAAAATGTAACAAGATTGCAAGTTTCTACATTATATGTTGTTGGCCGGATGAAATGGAAAGGGAGATGATGAGTTGTTGGTGAATGAGAGGATGAGTTGCGTATGAAAAGAAGAGAATAGACTTTGGGTGTTTTTTTTAGTTGCACATAAGGGTGAGTTAGGAATTTAAATTGTCCAAACAATATTGGAGGTGTAAATATTAAAATAGGAGGTGTGACTAGACGCCCCCTTACAAAATTTTGTTAAAGAGTAATGTGTTAGAGCATCACTACCAGAAATTGAGACATTACCGGCGACCTCCCGTCGCCGGCCTTGTCTTTTTTTTTCGCCGGAATTGTCATTCACGGCGACAAGTCACCGGCAATGACGTCGCCGGAAATCCCCCGGCGGTGTTAACATTGCCGCCGGCGGGAAACGGAGTCGCCGGAAATGTCGGAGACATCACCGGCGACTTGTGTCGCCGGTAATGTCAAGACATTCCCGGCGACTTGACATTCCCGGCGACTCAAGTCGCCGGCAATGTCTCGGACATTACCGGCGACGCCGTCGCCGACAATGGTAGCGCCGCCGTGGCCGGAATTTGTGACATTGCCGGCGACTGAGGTCCATGTCGCCGGCAATGTGTGAAAAAATTTTGAAAAAAAAACGCGGTTCTGGATTGGGCCCAATTCCAGAACCTGCATTGAAAGACATAAACCGTACAATCATACAAGTTCAACAGTACACATAAATGTCCAACGTACAGTACAAATAGCAACGACGATACGAAAATTAACTACAACTACAGGTCAGGGTCCAGGAACTTGCGGGTCAGGGTCGAAGTAATCCATGTACTCATTTGAATTCCGGTGGCTTCCTTGGTCTTGCTCTGGCGTTGACTGGTGCGGTGGTGGTGGTGGATAGCTAGGGAACGGAGGGACCGGGACCGGGGGAGGTGTGGGGAAGGGTTGTCCGGTAGTCTGAGCCTCGTACATCGTCCGCATCCATGTGTACATCTGAGCCTGCACCTGTGTCTGCTGCATTTGGTACTCGGCCATCTGCCTCTTTTGCTCCTCCAACTCCCTATGCGTCCTATGAAGCTCCGCCGCGAGGTTACGACTAGAAGTTGAACTTCTTGACCCGGTAGAGTATTCTGAAGTGTTCTTCAATAGTCCTTCGCCCGCCGTGCCCATTCCCCTACAGTAGTAGGTATTCTTTCCAGTCCCGCACGCTTTTGCCATGATCCGAGCCGCTATCGGAGGATCAAGCGGATCGATCTGAGAGGCATACTGGGTGACTTCTTCCTCGAAGCAGTCAGGATGGTTAGTCCGAGCTATACTCATGGTCACTTCTGCGGTCGCCTCCTCCACTCTCGACTAATTGAAAAGGGAAAATGAACAACGTATTAGCTAACAAAATCTATTTCCATCTTGAAAAATAGTTTTATTAACACATGGAGAGGCGAAAGACTTACCGCTTCTTCAGGGCACTGCGGGTAGAACTTCTGATGAATATACACCAACGGGTTCAGCTCTTGTTGTTGCTGCGCCTTAGTCGACCAACCCATGTAGTTGAGTGAACCTGCATGATGGGCCCTGGTGTTTTTCAATCTATTCGCCCGGTTCGTCTTCGAAATCGCCTTGTTTGATAAACATATGAAAAAAAATTAGTAACCAACTATTTCAATCTGATACGATACATTATGCTTGAAAGATATATTAAGGATGCATACCCGAGCTTTGGGGTGCTCGAAGTGGGCTATCAGCCACAGCCACTCGTACTCCCTAAACCGGAATTCGCTAAGGGTGGAACCTCGGCCTAGCTCCTTGTATACAGTGTAATGGGAAGAAAGCTCGTTCTTCCACTCTTTATACCTATATTAAAACAAGGAAAAAAAGTTAGAGATATTAAAACACTTGATAAACAAAAATCTAACTCGATATATATTCAAATAAGTCGAAGCACATCACCTCATATGTAGTTGACGCTCTACCCACGTGTGAATAAGAACTTCATCCACGTCAAACCACACCTGCAATATGAATATATAAAATGTAAAATTATATATTTATTCGGACTTAATTAATAAATGTAAAATTTACGTAATGAAAATACGATTTTACTCACACTGAGTGCATTATGCACTTGCATCTTCACGTAGATAGGCACAGATTCCCAATCTGGCCAAAGCATTGGGACCTTGTCCCGCACGATCGCACCGGCCATGCTGACATATTTGCGCGTGGTGTCGAATGCCTCGATCACCTCGCCATCCTCATTGGCCCTTATGGGCGTTTTCCTTCCGCCGGTGGCCTGCTCAAGTCTCTTCCCGGTGCAGGTGCCTCTAGCCCCTTTCCGTTTTCCAGTCCCATTAACGAAATTGCCTAATAATACAATGTCAACAAATTGATATCATTAATTGAACCTATCGCAAGTCTTAAGTAATAATTAAGTAATCAATTTGATGTTAAATAAAATTTACCTGCATCGTCCGTTTGTTGGTTGGTGCACCTCACACTCCAAAGATACACGGGGTCGAACGGGAGGAAGTTATACGCTTCCTCCACGCTCAGGAACTCCGGCCGTCCTTCAATATAAACAAGCATCCCCCTATCATCGAATTCAGGAATGACAGGAATCTCGTCGGGTAGGAAGAGACCGGACGGCGGAGATAGACGAGGCCTGGACGATGAGGCGCCAGCACCACCATGTGTCTCAGATGATTCCCGTGAAATGGGAGTAGGCACCATCCGAATATGGGGCATTCGGATTGAGGGAGTTTCTGATGCCCCCGTTGACTGTCGCTCGTCTGAGGCTCTGCCACCGGAGGGACGTCTGCTGATTGAGCGTCTAGAGACTGAGGCTCGAGGCTCAACTTCCGGTTGCACGGCTCTTGATCGTGCAGCTTCCTCCTCAGCTCGCGCCTCTAGCAAGGCTCTCGTGCGAGCACTCATCATTGGCCCACTGGGCGTGTTGCTAACTGCGGGCGAGGAGGAAGCTTGACTACTGTTCCCTCCACTATTTCGGGAACCTCTCCGAAGCCAATTAGCCGCAAAACCTCCTGGACATCGTAATAGTCATGGATTCGGTAATTAACCGAAACGGTTTGGAACCGGAACCGTTTGAAACCGGAACTGTTTGGAACCGGAACCGTTTGTAACATAACGGTTCCAGTTACAAACAGTTCCGGTTCCAAACAGTTTCGGTTCTATAGCAAATCGGAACCGGAACGGTTTGGAACCGGAACCGTTTGAAACCGGAACTGTTTGGAACCGGAACCATTTGTAACATAACGGTTCCAGTTACAAACAGTTCCGGTTCCAAACCGTTCCGGTTCCAAACCGTTTCGGTTCTATAACAAATCGGAACCGGAACGGTTTGGAACCGGAACCGTTTGAAACCGGAACTGTTTGGAACCGGAACCGTTTGTAACATAACGGTTCCAGTTACAAACAGTTTCGGTTCCAAACCGTTCCGGTTCCAAACCGTTTCGGTTCTATAACAAATCGGAACCGGAACCGTTTGAAACCGGAACTGTTTGGAACCGGAACCGTTTTTAACATAACGGTTCCAGTTACAAACAGTTCCGGTTCCAAACCGTTTCGGTTCTATAACAAATCGGAACCGGAACGGTTTGGAACCGGAACCGTTTGAAACCGGAACTGTTTGGAACCGGAACCGTTTGTAACATAACGGTTCCAGTTACAAACAGTTCCGGTTCCAAACCGTTCCGGTTCCAAACCGTTTCGGTTTTATACCAAATCGGAACCGGAACGGTTTGGAACCGGAACCGTTAGAAACCGGAACTGTTTGTAACTGGAACCGTTATGTTACAAATGTTTCCGGTTATAAACAGTTCCGGTTTCAAACGGTTCCGGTTCCAAACCGTTCCGGTTTAAAACCGTTCTGGTTCTAAACCGTTCCGATCCCGATTTCCACCTTCATTTATACGATTAATTAACAGCTATATCACCTAAATTAAGAACTATACATATTCGATGTGTATATATATATACATCATGCATCATAATTAAATTTATCCATCACATATTCATCCAAATCACAAACCCTAATTAATTTTCCACATTTATCACACATATATATATCATGCATCTTAATTAGGTTTAATTTCCACATATATATACATCACACATTCATCCAAACCACATTTATACATAATTTTCACATATATATACATCACTTCATTTTCACATACCTAAATATATATATACATCACATATATATACATTGCATATAAATTTAGAACTTATCACCCTAATTTCCAACTTAGCACCCTAATTAATTTACACATACACATACACATACACATACACATACACATGCAAAAAAATAATTAAAAATTGAGAGAGAGAGAGAGGGAGAGAGAGAGGATCAGACCTGCCATGGATTTCCACCTACAATGCTTTGCCGATCGACTACAATGGTGAGGGGAGGAGAGGAGGGGAGGAGGGGAGGAGGAGATTTTCGGAGGAGGAGAGGAGAGGGGATCGGTGGAGAGGAGGAGAGGGAGAGGAGGAGTAGAGGATAAGGAGGAGGAGTGGGAGAGGAGGAGGAGGAGGTAAACTCACCGGACCGATTTGGGAGGAGGAGAGGGAGAGGAGAGGGAGAGGAGGAGGAGAGGGAGAGGAGGAGAAATGAAAGGCTCGGGCTATCATGCATCTATCCAGAAAACATTGCCGGCGAGTTTCTTATAACTCGTTGGTAATGTCATTACCAACGACTTCAACTCGTTGGTAATGACATTACCAACGAGTTATAAGCAACTCGTTGGTAATGACATTACCAACGACGAGTTAACTCGTGGGTAATGTCATTACCAACGAGTTGCTTATAACTCGTTGGTAATGTCATTATTTCCCGAAGAATATCCGACAACATTTTCCGTCTACGATTTCCGGCTACATTTTCCGACTACAATTTCGATTATCAATTTCTGTATACGTACGATTAACGACTACATTTTCCGTCTACGATTTCCGGCTACATTTTCCGACTACAATTTCGATTATCAATTTCCGTATACGTACGATTAACGACTACATTTTCCGACTACAATTTAGATTAATGATTTCCATATACGTACGATTAACGACTACGATTTCTGTATACGTACGATTAACGACTACATTTTCCGACTACAATTTCGATTATCAATTTCCGTCTACGTACGATTAACGACTACAATTTCCGTCTACAATTTCGACTACATTTTCCGACTACATCATATTTCCGACAACAATTTCCGACTACATCATTAACGTACTAAGGATGATAATCGTAATCATCGTCATCACTTGAGTCTGACTCGGTTTCATAGGTAACCTCTGGCAATATGTGCCTCTCCTCGTCATCTGAATCAGCGTCAACTTCATATGGATTAACATCGAGAAGTTCTGCTCCAGTAATTCGAACCACACTCCCAGGTCTCACATTATTAAGGCGAATTCTAGATGATTCCGGAATGTCAAAAGCGTTCGGCTCTTGGTATGCAGTAACTTCCTCATCATCTGCGGTATCACCAAGTGTGGCAGCACTGTATATGTTTCTATGAGCAACATGGTTAACCACCTTCAACGGGACTTTGTTAAGAAGATCGTCCAGGTAAAACACTTGTTTTACTGATGAGGCAAGAACGAAAGGGTCATCTTCATACCAGGTAGTAGCAGTATTCACCGAAAATGTTCCGTACTGATCGGTCCTTGTGTTCTCCGGGCTAGTATCAAACCATCTACACTTGAACAAGTGCACTTTCATGCGGTTCCCATAAATTAGTTCAACAACTGAATGAAGGACACCGTAATAGTCAACGCCATCCTGCCCACCATGGACCATCACCCCACAATTCTGTGTTTTCAGTCGGTCGTCTCGATTTTCACATATAAATTTCACGCCATTGACCTGACACATCGAGTAAACTTTTGAAGCAATCGGTTTCATCGCCAGGACCCTCAATTCGTTTGACCACTCTGGGCAACCATCATCTGCTACATGGTTCATCTGAAAACGTCCATATATTAATACGTACAGAAGAAATTATGTCATCTTGAAACCACAAAACCACGTACATACATACATGCTATATAAGGATATATATAAAAATAGACATATACACATATATTTACCTATTGACCAAAGTAGTTTGCAAACGTCTTGTTGTGGTAATCAACATTTCCGGCAATAGCAGGGCAGTGAAGATGATAGTTTTTCCAATATTGTACTTCTTGACAGTTAATCAGTACCGACCAGTGGGCAATGGCTACCTCATTTCCATCCAACTTGTACGACTTTGGCAAGCTTCCCTGTACTACCACGTCACTGGAGATGATAGAAAGGTTGAACTGGGGTTCATCTATCGGCATATGTTGTTGGGGGTCCTCTACATTTTCCAGGTACACTTTGGTGTACGTTACACACTCGTGCGCAAGATATGCTTCAGCGATACACCCTTCAGGTGCATATTTATTCTTCACATAGTCCTTGTAGGCTCCCAATTGTCTACAAGTTAACAAGTACATGTTAACTTACTTAACCACAAGTCATTACATATAAAAACATAGGCAAACCAAATTTATGAATCATTTGTACCTTTCCATGGGATACATCCAAGTGTAGTGTACGGGACCGGTAAGCAACAATTGTTCGGGAAGATGGATCATCAGGTGCGGCATTATGTCGAAAAAATTTGGGGGAAATATCCTCTCAAGCTTGCACATGATAAAAATGATGTCATCTTGCATCTCTCTGAGGTCTGCTTTTTTAACTTCCCTGGTGCATAACTTCTGAAAGAATCTTGACAAGGCCACCAACGGCTCCACCACCTCTTTGGGCATGTACCCTCGAATGAAAATAGGGAAAAGGCGTTGAAGCAGTACATGGCAGTCATGACTCTTTAATCCGTACATCTTATTGTCCCGGAAGTTAACACACCTGCTTATATTTCCTGCATAGCCATAAGGATACCTGCATATATATAGATAAAGCCATATGGACCAATTATATTTCTCGCATATAACCATATATACTCCGCTAAAAATTTAAGGACAAATTCCTACATAGCCATAAGAATATATACCTGACATTACTCAGCCACCGAAAAATTTCATGCTTATGCTTCGGCTTTACGGTGTACGGAGCTTGCGGCATTTTTCTCTTACCATCTCTTAACCACAAATGTTTCCGCACATCCATTGCTTTAAGATCAATGCGTGCCTTAGGGATGTCTTTTGTTTTCCCCTCCAAGTTAAGAACTGTGCCCACCACACTTTCACACACATTCTTCTCTATGTGCATGACATCTAGGTAATGTTTGATAGGCAACCTGGGCCAGTAGGAGAGTTCCCAGAATATGCTCTTGTGTGTCCAAAACTTATACCTTTCGGGCTTGTCTGGAATTGACGCCACTATGTCAGGATGATTGCTCAGCTGGCCAAAATCGTATTCATTCAACACTTCCAAAATTTCTTCCCCTGTCTATCGCCTGGGTGCCACACCTGTTTCAACAGTCCCATCAAACGCGTCTGGATCCTGCCTAAATGGGTGATCATATGGAAGCCAACAACGGTGACGCATCGAGACAATTTTACTGCAATGAGGACTGCAACAATCAACCGTCATGCACTCTGAACAAGCCCTGTAACCCCTGGTAACGTTGCCCGACAACATACCGCAGGCAGGAAAATCACTGATGGTGCCAACAAGCATGGCATGCATCTGGAACATCTCCTTTTTGAACCTATCGTAAGTGAGGTGGCCACACTCACTCAGGTACTTAAGCTCCTCAATCAAAAGCCTCAAATACACATCGAGACACTTTCCTGGATAACCCGGGCCCGGAATTAACAGAGTGAGCATATTGTATTCCTTCTTCATGCACATCCATGGTGGAAGGTTGTACGGTACCAAAATAACTGGCCATATACTGTATTGAAGACTCATGTTGCCAAAAGGGTTGAATCCGTCAGATGAGAGCCCTAGCCAAACATTTCGGACCTCTGCTGCAAAATGATCAAACTCCCTGACCATGTGCTTCCAAGCCTCTCCGTCGGAAGGGTGTATAAGGGTGTCATCGTCAGGCAAGTTCCTCTCAGCTCACCATCTCATTGCCTCGGCCGTGAAAGCACACATGAACAACCGCTCCAGCCTATCAATAAGCGGGAAATATCGAAGTATCTTCACAGCTTTCTTGTTGCCTGCAGGAGTCAACTTATACCTTTCTGTAAAACATACTGGGCAGGCTTCAAGGTCTTCGAGATCTTTTCCCCAGAAGAGAATACAATCATATCTGCATGCATGAATTTTGATGTAGGAAAGTCCAAGATCTTTCAGGATATGTCGCACCTTATGATGAGTGGTAGGAAGACGATGACCGGGTGGCAGTAGCGAAGCAGTCCACTTCAACCAAGAATCAACAGCTTTGACAGACATTTTGTTCTCCATTTTTAGCTGCATCACTCCCATCACACTTTCAAGAACAGTCTTACTACAACCGTCGTACAACGGAGTCTGTTGCAATGCAATCAGGTTGTTGTACTTGTCCATACCGCTTGTGTTTACATGACCTCCAGGTAATGGTTCGACTGGCTCGATATGGGGGAAACCCTCAACGACGGGAGGGACATTTGGTGCTTCATCAGCAAATACACCGCTCTCATGAGGAAACATATCATTGATTAACATCGATGCTGGATCATAGGATGAACTGCCCCTCTCAGCAAAATGTCCATGATCATAGCGTGGACTGGCCCTCTCACCAAATTGTCCATGATCATGCGGACCCGCTACCGATGTTTCACCGTGATAAATCCAACAAGTGTACTTTTCCTAAAACCCGTATTTACTCAGGTGCCTCTGGACTTTATCAATGGGAAATCGAAATCGATCGCTGAAACACTTACATTCTTTACACGGGCAATAATGAAGTGTAGTGTCTCCACAATTAGCCTTCACAAAATCCACAAAACTCCTAATTCCCTGGTGATATCTGACATCCCATCTTTCGAGGCTCATCCAACTCTTGTCCATCCTGAAAATTCTAACAATTTTACGTATTAATTATATATATATACACACATTCACTACTAATAATCGACGTGATCTCTCAATTCAACTCTAATTAAATCAACACATGCATGCATATGTATATATATATATCGATCTAATCTCTGAATTCGATTCAGTACTCGATGATAGTATTCTCCTTTTTTCAATTCAAAACGTATTTGACTGGGTAGGAGGAGGCTCTGTTAAGCCTGGCTCCGATAACAATACGATAATACCAGTCATTGATTCATACACAAGATTAACTACAAGCTGTTTTCTCGTTTCGGTGACCGTACATCAACAACATTTCATATATATATATCTCACGAATTGGATTTGATCAACACACAGACATATATATATATATACCACATATACGTATATATACACCTACGTACCTATATATATAGCTTCCCGAGTGATCGAGTTTTCGACGCGCGCCTTAATTTTGACAATATACCAAATGATCGATTTCAGAGCGTACGTTTTCCTTCTTTCGATTTCTCTGGATTTTTTTCGCTCAAAATGATTGAATAATCGAGCTGCCCCATCCGGCATCTAATATAAGACACATTGCCGTCGACGGAGTAAGTCGCCGGAAATGAAGACATTACCGGCGACTTTACGCCGGAATCTCGCCGGTAATGTTGTAAAACATTACCGGCGACTCCAACCGTCGCCGGCAATGTCTATGCAGACATTTCCGGCGAAATTCCGGCCGGAAAATCGCCGGAAATGTCTCCCTAGACATTGCCGGCGACGGTTGGAGTCGCCGGTAATGTTTTACAACATTACCGGCGAGATTCCGGCGACATTACCGGCGACGGGGTAAGTCGCCGGTAATGATGGACATTACCGGCGACTTTTCCGGTCGCCGGCCTTGTTGGCCGGAATCTCGCCGGTAATGACTCCTTTTCTTGTAGTGCATCTCCAATGATACTCTCTATTTTTTCAAAAAAATTGTTGAAAAAATAGCTAAAATTAAAGTTAAATTTTTAGGGAGCCAAAAAATTTGTGCTCCAACCATATAAAAAAATAGGGAGCCACATTAAATGCATTTATTTTTAAATATATTTTTTTAATAATTTCACTAAAATTTTTAATTCATTTATGTTTAATAAAAATTACAAAGAAATAGTATAAATAATTTCATTAATCTTTATTAATTAAGGTTATTATGTACTCAATCAAGCGTTATGGTGATCTTTATTTTAAAGGAAATAAAATATCAGAGGAACATATAACCAAAACTCGATAAATTTTAGAACTTAGAAAAGTCGTATTTAATGGTTCATTTTACGCCCGTTTCATTTTATAATGATTTTCATTTGACGTGATTTTATTAACACTCATTATTGTATTAGAGATAAGTGCAATCATTTAAAACTCCAATTGGATCTTGTCGTGCATTTGTGGAAGCTATATGGAGGAGAATAGACCGATGACTACGATGAACTAATATGTATTTTTCCCGTTTCTAATAATACGAGGGCCAAAGAAAACCCGATAGACTAGTACATATGGCTACAAAGTTATAATATTTTTATTTGAAAATTGTTGATTTATAAGTTTAATTAAATATATTTGTTTTAAAAATGATTTGATTTACAAATAATGTATCTTTTACCAAAATACAAATAATAGAGTTATAATATGCAAACTACAGAGTTATAATATTTTTATTTGAAAATTGTTGATTTATAAGTTTAATTAAATATATTTGTTTTAAAAATGATTTGATTTGTAAATAATGTATTTTTTTACCAAAATACAAACAATAGAAAATGTAATAAATTAAATTATTTAAATTGTAATAATCATCAATTTAATCATTTTAATCATTCACAAACTACTTTCATTAATACTTCAAAAATCCTAGGAGCTCATTTGTCTCTTCTCAGATTTAGGAGCTCCTAAGAGTTTTTCTATTTTAAGAGCCTAATAAGGAGCATAGTGAGGCGTGATTAAAGTATTAAAATTTAATTTTTCTCTATTTTACTTCTTCTAATGAATTAGAAATACTCTGGTCCATCTATATATGTGTCAAATCTATCAGTATCTCAATTCTATTCATGTTTGTGTTCTTGCTTATACGAAGATTCGTGGAAGTTGTCGGAACTATTAATTTTACACTTTCAAAAAATAAAATGAAAACTTGTTTTTTTTTTATCTTGTGTCCAATAAGGATGGGCCTTCTTTCGTTACGAGCATACTGGGTTTTGAAAAACCAGTAACGGGCCCATAAGCCCAGAAGAGGAGGGACGGTGACTCTTTTGTTATATATCTGACGCTCACTGGCACACGCACAGAAAACAGTCGGCTTCTTCTGTAGTGCTGCTAGGGTTTATTGTCGCTCCGATCAATCACTCAATCCATCTCTCACATTCTTCACTCCAGGTAATAATAAACTCTCGTTCTTGTTCTTCTTCTCTTATGATTTTTGATCCTCGAGTGTGTGTAAATTTGGGGTTCTCGATTTGCTTTCTCAGGCCGAGAGTGGTTTTAGCGCCGACGATGACGACTCGTGTTTATGTTGGGAATTTGGATCCTAGAGTGAGCGATAGGGATCTCGAAGACGAGTTCCGCATGTTCGGTGTTCTTCGCAGGTCTAAATATTAGCATCTGATTTCTTATTGATTCATTGTAATTGTGTGTTTTAGTTTATGTCATTCGTGCTAATTGTGAATGCTGATGTTTGATTTCGTAAATATGGTGTTTTATGGCAGTGTATGGGTTGCTCGGAGGCCACCGGGCTACGCCTTCGTCGAGTTTGACGATCACAGAGATGCTTTGGATGCAATTCAGAGATTGGATGGTATATGTCTTAGCACTACCTATGATCCTCGGTCTCTATTTATTCGGGTCGATAATTACCACGTTTGTTATCATTATGTGTTTTTTTTGGTTGATATTGATTGGATTAGAGCTTGTTATCTGCCATTTGTGTCTTTACAGGGAAAAATGGTTGGCGTGTGGAGCTGTCTCATAACAAGGGCGGCAGTGGAGGAGGCCGTGGACGTGGTGGTGGGCGAGGTGGAGGTGATGACTTGAAGTGTTATGAATGCGGTGAACCTGGTCATTTTGCTCGAGAATGTCGTTCACGTGTTGGTTCACGAGGATTGGGAGGTGGAAGGCGCACGAGTCCTTCTCCTAGGCGTGGCCGCAGAAGCCCCAGTTATGATGGTTATGGACGCAGGTGTGTTTGATACTTTTCTCTTCTTCTTTGAGCCTGTAATTTATGCATCTCATTTTAACAAATTATGGTGATGCATATGATTATTGGCTTGTTTGTTTGATTTGGCTGTGTTGTGTTGTGTGATTCTGTACTTTGAATTCTGAGCTTTACTGCACTCATCTTAGAATTTTTACCTGACCCCATAAATCTGCACCCAAATATTTGTTTTGTCTAACTACCTGCTTATGTTGTTTGCTGATTGGCAACTTCATTTGCTAATGTCTGGTTTGCTTTCGTATTGTATTTATTACACTTAAAGTTCAAGTTATTGCAGGAGTTATAGTCCACGTAGGAGAAGATCTCCTCCCCTTCGGCGCCGTACTCCATCACCTCCTCCTAGACATGGGCGTAGCTACAGCAGATCTCCCCCACATCGCCTTGCTCGACATATTTCACCTTTTGCCAATGGGTGCTGTACAATATTTTGCTTTTTGTATCTACATTTTTTATTTTGAGAATATAAGCTTGAGCAGAAAATAGTGTTCGGGTGGTATAACTTTACTGATAATCTAGTGTATGCTGTAGTTGGATTTTCTCTGTTTCAATGTCTTTTACTAATACATGTAGCCCTTTTTTTTGTTGATTTTGCCAGGACCTAAGCTGGAATTGGAATCAGTGCAAATGCTGGATGGACCGTGATAGGATGATATCTCTCATTGCTATACTCTAGTTCTGGTAGGATTGGTTGAACTGACAAGAACCATGTTAGTTATGTTGTTGTTGTGACTATGCGTTCTGTTAGAAATGTGGGTTTGGATGGCTTCGTTGAAGTGTTTTTGCCACAGAAAGGGTTTCGGCTTTCTTGCTTCGGCATACTGAAACTCAGAGGTTGAATTCTTACTTTTATGTTGCCCGGTTATATCAGTTTATATATGCTTTTATATGACTCGTGTGGTGTGATTACTTTGTTTGCATTAGAGTGATTCCTAAAGAATTGACTTTGTTTTTGTTTTGAGGTATTACTTTCGGCTAAAAATGGCTATGTTTCACCTCTTACTGCTTCTCAGTGTTCACCATCCCACATCTGTCTTCACCAGTCTTGTAGTTGATCCTGCATTTTTTCCAGTGAAATTGCAATGTCTAGCAGTTTGATACTTTGGTTGTAAGCGGATCTCTTTTATTGCACTGATCTGCAACAAAGCTTCCCGAATAAACGTTATTTCTTAGCTGGTTCAAGAAGACGAAGCTGTTTCTTGCCTCCCTCATCTCTGCTCTTCTGCACATCTTCAACTTGTTGGCATTGTCAGCCTATTGTTCTGCTTTCACCAGTCTTGTAGTTGATCCTGCATTTTTTCCAGTGAAATTGCAATGTCTAGCAGTTTGATACTTTGGTTGTAAGCGGATCTCTTTTATTGCACTGTTCTGCAACAAAGCTTCCCGAATAAACGTTATTTCTTAGCTGGTTCAAGAAGACGAAGCTGTTTCTTGCCTCCCTCATCTCTGCTCTTCTGTACATCTTCAACTTGTTGGCATTGTCAGCCTGTTGTTCTGCTTTCACCAGTCTTGTAGTTGATCCTGCATTTTTTCCAGTGAAATTGCAATGTCTAGCAGTTTGATACTTTGGTTGTAAGCGGATCTCTTGTATTGCACTGATCTGCAACAAAGCTTCCCGAATAAACGTTATTTCTTAGCTGGTTTAAGAAGACGAAGCTGTTTCTTGCCTCCCTCATCTCTGCTCTTATGTACATCTTCAACTTGTTGGCATTGTCAGCCTATTGTTCTGCTTGATTTACCGGAGAAACTTGGCTGTATCTCATATTCAACTTGTTGTCTTTGTCAGCATATTGTTCTTGATTTACTTGATAAACTTTGTTGTATCTCACTTCACCATCATCGTCAACAATGCTTGTTATACCTTCACGTAGTTTCATTGGGCTGTCTGCGATGTCCTCTCTTTGCAGTATTGGTTTTTCCCATCATCAGGTAAAAGCGGCTGAAAGCATCCATGGTGGTATTTTTAGCCGTATATGAGCAGTAACTTGTGTTGGTCAATCTACTCGTTGAATCAAGATGAACCGGGAATCGTGTTTACTCATGTCTGTTTCACACCTGACATTGTAGTCTTGGTCTACTCATTGTGTTAGAGAACTTGAGATGAGAGCAACTCGAGCAGTAGAGTGGCTATCTAGGGTGCTATCCTCATTTTGGCACCCCCTGACCACTATTCATATATTTGGGTCTCATTTCAATTTTTTTTATTTATTTGACAAACAAAATCAATGACACCTTATTAATAAATAAATAAATTTTTATAATTATTAATAGTAATTACTATATAAATTTTTTTAATATTAATTTGAGATTGTAGGCAATCAATAATTGAGATGGTACGTCTCATTTATCCCGTACGGT
Source organism: Geum urbanum (assembly GCA_946800695.1). Lineage (NCBI taxonomy): Eukaryota > Viridiplantae > Streptophyta > Magnoliopsida > Rosales > Rosaceae > Geum > Geum urbanum. The sequence continues at coordinate 47,774,670 of OX327012.1, read as the reverse complement.
TTTATGCGATTACGGATATAATTTTTCAAACACATGTCAAATTCTAATTTGCTTCGTAGATTCTAGATAGGAATTTTGGATATCACGTGTCACATCATATCTCTTATCTTTACTCTCCACCATTCATAAATATAGACTCTTGTAATTAGTTTCAACGCATCTTCATCATTCAAACTCTCCAAACATCTACCTTCATCTTCTTTCCATACTTTGTTTTTGGTTTTGCAATGAATGGGTTGACGAAACCCTTGATGAAGAAGCATGAAAACTCCGTTGCCAAAAATTGCCGAAGATCGATGATGTCTGTAGCTGTCTTGCAAATCGAGCAACTAGAAGAAGAAGAAGAAGAAGGACGATTGGGCGGCTCTTCGAAAAGTCGTACATACATATATAAAGACCATGAAGCAATGGATCAACGACTGAAAGCTTTGTATTTCACCGAATCATGCCGTTTTCTACCAAACATCTTCTATAAGCGGTTCAGAATGAGCCCTACCCTATTCGACAAGATCATGCACGAGGTGGAAAATTACGACCCATACTTCATTCAGAAACAAAATGCTATCGGAAGACTCGGCTTTTCCACTGAATAGAAGATGACATGTGCATTGAAAATGCTCGCATACAACATCTCTACAGACGTATTCGATGATTACCTCGACATTGCACAATCCACAACCTTAGAGATTCTTAAGCACTTCATCAGAGCTATCTGGAACGTGTATCACAAGGACTATCTTCGACGACCAAATAAGGCAGATGTAACTCGATTGCTCAACAAGACTGACGATAGAGGGTTCCCAGAAATGGTGGGGAGTCTGGATTGTATGCATTGGCAGTGGAAAAACTGCCCTACTGGATGGCAAGGTCAGTATACTGGCTATAAGGGGAAACCCACAATGGTGCTTGAAGCAGTGGCCTCCTACGATACTTGGATTTGACATGTCTTTTTTGGTTTGTCAGGTTCCCTAAACGACTTGAATGTCCTTGGATCTTCACCGCTCTTCGATGATATCCTCAGAGGTGAGTCTCCCTTAGTAAAGTATGAAGTTAATGGTAGGTCATATGGCCAAACTTATTACTTAGTTGATGGCATATATCCAAAATGGGCTTCTTTTGTTCAAGCAATTAAAAATCCAAGGTTGGAGGATACAACCTTTCGTCAAGACATCAAGGCCACAACTCAACAACAAGGAAAGACAATTAACTTACTAGAGCGACAAATGAGTAAAATGCAACAAACACTCATTTATGTTAACCGTGGAGGTCTCCCTAGCAACACTCTTCCCAACCCCAAGGGACAATATGAGCCTCATGCTATGACTTTGAAGAGTGAGAAAGCGTTAGAAGAAGTTCCCAAGTCAAAAAGCCCAAAAAGAAAGTGGAAAGAACCGGTAACCGAACCAGCAACATCAAGAGAACCATCAAAGGATAGCCCAATAACCCTAATTAGACAGTCGAAAATGCACCTGGGACCAACTCCTTGACAAAGCCTAATGAAGGCCAGGTACCCTCTACTCCCTTTCCTTCGATTATTCCTAATGTGCTTTTTCCTAGTAGGTTGAAGAAGCAGGTAAATGTTGACAAAGAGAAGGAGATTCTGGAGGTGTTCAAGAAAGTAGGAGTGAACATCCCTTTGTTGGATGTGATCAAGAAGATACCACAGTATGTAAAGTTCCTCAAAGATTTTTGTACTATAAAGAGAAAGTTCTATGGAACCGAGACTGTGACTCTAAGAGAAAGAGTATCAGCAGTTCTTCAAAGAAAGCTTCCACCTAAATTAGCCAATCCAAGACATTTCAAAATCCTATGTACTATTGGTGATCATAGGTTTGCAGGTTCTCTACTTGATTTATGTGCATCCATAAACTTAATGTCATACACTGTTTATGACAGGTTGAAAATGGGAGAACTTATCCCCACGGGTGTCACCATTAAACTTGCTGACTGTTCTAACTGTTACCCTCGAGGTATTTTTCAGGATGTATTAGTGTAGGTGGGATACTTGATATTCCTAGTGGATTTCTTTATGCCGGAGATGGAGCATGAGCCAATGCCATCAGAAATACCATTGATTCTTGGAAGACCATTCCTGAGAACAACGCGCACAAAGATTGATTGTTACAATGGATCATTGAGCATCGAAGTAGCTGAGGAGAAAATCCACTTCAATTGACATTTTTGAGAGTTTTGTGCAGGATTTCATTCAATACGCATTAAAGGACGACCTTCTATGAAAAGTCATTGAAGTGGCAGGAAAAAAATGCATCCCAGGTTAGAGTATTCGACCCGTCGAGGATCACTCCTGGGAACAGACAGTGGAAAACATTCGACTCGTCGAAGTCAACATTCAACCCGTCGAGGACCTTTTCCAAAACAAGTTCATTTCAGAAAGTAGCTTCCATTCCACCCGTTGAGAGTTTTCTCAACTCGTTGAATGTGAGCCTGTGTTTGAGGTTGCTTCAGTTGAAGACCTTGAAATTGAGGAGGACTATTATACTATGGAAGAATCATTTGAATCCCTACTCAGCATGAAAGGTAAGCCTTACAAACCTATTCTTCTTCCGATTTCTAATGATATCCTCATTCCATCTATTCAGGTGGCACCCACACTAGAGCTAAAACTTCTACCCGAGCATTTGAAGTATGCTTTTCTGGAGAAGAATGATACACTCCCAGTCATTATCTCTTCAAATATCTCAACAACACAAGAGAAAAAGTAGCTGAGTGTACTAAAGGAGTACAAAGCCGCCATTGGATGGACAATAGCAGACATCAAGGGAATATGCCATACTTTGTGTACTCACAGGATACATCTAGAGGAGATAGCTAAGCTAACAAAAGAAGCTCAACGTCGACTCAATCCTCCCATGATAGAAGTTGTCAAGAAAGAAGTCATCAAGTTTCGTGACGCAGGTATTATTTATGTTACTTTTGACAGCAAATGGATTAGTCATGTGCAGATAGTTCCCAAACGCTTGGGCATCACAGTGGTAAAAAATTATGAGAATGCGATGATGCCCCAGTGAGTGAAAATGGGATAGAGAATGTGCATTGATTATTACAAGTTAAATGCCACAACACGGAATGATCACTTTCCACTCCCGTTCATTGATCAAATGTTAAAATGATTGGTCAGGCATGAGTATTATTGTTTCCTGAATGGTTACTCTTGGTACAATCAAATATCTATTCACAAGAACGATCAAGAGAAGACCACATTTACCTGCCTATATGAAACTTTTGCATATCGGAGGATACTCTTTGGTCTATGCAACGCTCCAGCAACATTTCAGAGATGTATGGTGAGTATCTTCTCAGACATGGTTAAAAAAATTATTGAGATATTTATGGATGACTTTTCTGTGTTTGTTGATTCTTTTAACTTATATCTTCATCATCTATCTATAGTTTTAGAACGTTGTGTAGAAACTAACTTTGTGCTTAACTGGGAGAAATGCCACTTTATGGTGGAACAAGGTATAATTTTAGGGCATGTCATATTTGCTAAGGGAATAGAGGTAGACAAGACTAAATTGGATATTGTGCGTACCTTACCACCTCCTTCCACTGTGAAGGAGGTGCGATCTTTTCTTGCACATGCAAGGTTTTATCGTAGGTTTATCAAGGATTTCTCTAAGATAGTCAGACCATTATGCGCACTGCTCCAGAAGGTTGTGGCTTTCCACTTTATTGAAGCATGTCTTCAAGTTTACAACAAACTCAAGGATTTGTTGACTATAACTCCCATCATTCGGGCACCCGGTTAGAGCCTTTCATTTGAGCTCATGTGTGACACTTCAGATTACGCTATTGGAGCAGTTCTAAGCCATCGCCCAGAGAGGTTGCCTCATGTCACCTACTACGCCTCCAGAACCTTAAACGATGCACAGTTGAATTACTCAACTACAGAAAAAGAGCTCTTAGCATTGGATTTTATTTTTGAAAAGTTTAGATCTTACTTGTTAGGAACTAAAGTTATCATATTTTTTGACCATGCTGCTTTGAGATATTTGATGACTAAGCAGGATGCTAAACTCAGGTTGATTCGATGGATGCTCTTACTTTAGGAGTTTGATATTGAGATCAAGGACAAGAAGGGCACTCAAGAATGTGGTGGCAGACCACTTTAGTAGACTCACCCATGGGTCTCATGCCGAAGAGAACAATCTTCCTCTTAGAGATAGTTTTCCAGATGGACAACTATTTGTTGTTCAAGATGTGGCATCATGGTATGCTGATATTGTCAATTACAAGGTCATGTTGAAGGTATAACTCTAGAACTAGTATGTTGTGATTCAACCATCCATTTTCCAGGAATTTCATGTTTCACTATGTATTCTTTGTAGGAAAAGAACAACTCTAAGTCTATGAAACCCTTCAAGTACCTAAAGATGTATTTTATACCATTACAATGATGTTGTGTAGGCGCGGAACTAAATCAAGCTAATAAGTTTATAGAGAATGCAATATCTAGTCTTGTACATTGGGCTAAATACAACAAAGATCCAATAGCACTAAGGTATAGTACCTCAACTCCCAAATAATTCCTCATCATCATCTTTTGGATGTTACAGATCATTATTGGGTTCCAGACTACGTACGACCATTGGTGTGCTAAGAGGGTGTACTTTGTCCATGTTAAATTGCATGATCATGTTTTGGACATAAGTAGACTGGTGAATAAGTATTCCACCAACTCGATGTTCTAATTCCTAACCAAGATAAAATTGAGTCATACCAAGGTCTTTCATCTCAAACTCGAAATTTTAGTAGCTAACAATCTCATTGATTTAATCAAAAGACCCAATGATATTCATACCATCAACATAGACCGCTACAATGACAAATATTGAACTTGTTCTCTTAATCAATACACATGGGCATAAATCATCATTCTTGTATCCCTTCCCAATCAAGTAGTCACTTAGACATGTGTACCACATCCTACTAGATTATTTCAATCCATATTGTTTCAAGGACCCATTTTAGTGTGTTGTGGTGGCACAATTGGCACATACACTACACAACCAAAGATGCGTAGATATGAAATGTCAGGCTCATACCCAACTACCAACTGGTACGCACTAAATGGTTGGCATGCTACAGGTCTCAATCGAAGAATCCTTGTTGCATGTAATACTACATATCCCCAAGCAGATACCGACAAGTCGGTATGCATAACCATTATTTTGGCCACAAGTTGTAACTGTTTGATTTGTGTCTCTGCTAAACCGTTATGTGAATGAATATGAGGGATGAGATGTTCAACTTCAATCTCAATCGAAATACATTAGTCATCAAAAGTTTTTTATGTGAATTCTCTTGCATTATCTAATCTAATTGACCTGATTTGGTTGTCCGGGTGGTGAGCTCGAAGCTTAATAATTTATGCTAGGAGTTTTGCAAATGCAGCATTCATTGTGGATAGCAAAGCAATGTGTGACCATCGCGTTGTTCTACCGAAACCATAAAATATTTAAATGGTTCACATTCTAGTTTGATAGGTCCACAAATATCTCCATGGATTCTTTGTAAAAATGATATATTTTGTGTTATTAACCGTAAAAGAATGCCTAGCTTGCAACTTTGCTAATGAACAAACTTTACAAAAAGAGCGATGAGTATCAAAGATTGCCATAAAAGAATTTTGTGGAATAACACTAGGTGTTAAGAACGGATTGAGATTATTAATCTCCTCCACTCCTTCAAATCCAATGGTTTTGGAAATTTCCACATGCTCATTTCTTTTGAAAAATGGATGACCATGAAAGTTTTTCAATATTTTGATCATCATATCATGACCTGGGTGCCCCAGTCGATAATGCAAAAGCTTGTATGAGGCCGTGTCACACACAATAGTAAGCGTGACAACATTGGATTCAATAATCCGAACCGTAGTAAGATATAATCCACTACGAATTGTCTCTACCTTTTTCAAAGTGTGTTTTCTACCGCACTCCTATGAAGTTATGCATAAGAATTCTTTTTTATTCTCACAATGAGTTTCCAAGTGTAAACTGTTGGCTCTAATGTCCTTAAAACTTAGCAAGGTTCAGCTAGCCTTAGGAGCGTACAATGTATCGATGATATGAATTTTAGTACCATGTGATAGCAAAAATTGTGCTGAACCACGCCCCTGTATAACTGGCCTTGAACCGATCATGGTTGTCACTGATGATGTATATAACACAAGATCAATAAAAAATTGCCTATTTCATAGTATAGTATGAGTAGTACCACTATCTGCTAGACACTCGATCTCGTCTTCAAACATCTACAAAAAAATTTGAATTAATTAGTTTTTAAGACTTGTTGACCACTTTAAGTAAAGACTTAAAGATTTGTCAAAGGGTTATAACTCTTAAAAAGTGTTGATATAACATAAGAAAAGCGATGTAAAATAAACCAAGGACACAAAACCCGGGTGATCTCTTCGATGGGTCGAGAAGAACCACTCGACGGGTTGAAAAAAACTCAAAATAAACTTTGATTTTCCAATAACTATTTTTTACGGGTCGAAGATTGGAAAAAATTTGTAACTGTAGATTACATTCGACGGGTTGAATAAAACCTAAAACCGATAGCAATTTTTCGATATCTTTCTCGATGAGCCGAAGAAAATTTTCGATGGGTCGATTTTGTGACAATTTGGAGATAGAAGCGTGCATTCGACGGGTCGAGGATATTTTTGAATTGTCGAAAATGATACTTAGTCTACCAGAGGATTACATTCGATAGGTCGAATGAAAACCAGACAAAAAATTTTGACGGGTCTAAAAATGCCAAAACCATTCCAGAGTGTGACATTCGAAAGGTCGAAGTTCCCCAGAATCAATAACCATCCTCTCTTTTGTCTCGTTTTATGGTATGTTGGTGTCATTATGCCATAGAATTTTGTAGAATTTGAACTCTGTAAGCAATATGTATAAACATAACCATTCTTAATACTTTCAAATACCGAAAAAAAGAACTTTTATTACTTTGACAACTTCAAAACTTACATCAAATGATTGTTCTTTATTCAATAACCATGACTAAAAGTAAAGTCAAATACAAAGCTAAACTTGATTACATAGTAGATATATGGGTCTAATACATAGACTAATCAAAATTCACACTCACTAGACTTGCATTGTTGACATCTGCTACTATAAGGTTGTCTTCACCAACATCATCCATCTCTTAGCACATTGTGAGCTCTTGCATGATATTAGTTTATGTGAGCTCTGGAAGTTGTGCGTCATGCACATTATTGAACCATTCTTGCAAAGTCACACACAAATATATACCCGAGGTCATCCTTTAGCAAATACTGTTTTCTCAGAGCCGGGTGAATATGTCTCCTAAGAAACATGAGAGTTTGAGCTTTGCGAGCTATGGTGTCCTCGCTGGCTTTAGTGTCAGGTGGTAGTAATTGGATAGTATCCGTGAGTCTTTCACCGATGAGAGTATTCCTCACATCTGAGACCCATTTGTGGTATTCTACTCCTTGAAGATCAAGGATGTTAAATTTTGGCCTTGCTAGCTCAGTCATCTACAAAAGACAAGAGATTGAACTAGTTTACCGATAGGAAAAATCACGATCACTAATATCAAGTTTAGGGAATAAGAAACATGATCCATGATGTATGGTCACAAAGATTGATGCAATAACCGGTGATTTTATACTACACCCAATAAAACCGTGACTAATTCAGAGTTACAAAATGTCGACTTCCATTTTTTTTTCATGTATACCATGACTCCCCCAGGACCGTCATTATTGTTTAAACTTTGAGGAAGAGGATTAAATCCTCTTTCATTCATACCTGCAATAATTCATAGGAATTAGAGGCAATATAAAAATGCACGATATTGAAACCTAAATTTAGACCTAGATCTAGGGTGTTACAGTAATTAAGTTTTTCAACCTAATTCTAAATCGAATATAGGTAGTCGATTTACCTCGAGTATGTTATGATTGATATGAAAATTTCGCTGTGAAAGAAGTTTGAAGAGAGAAATAGCTAGAATCCGGCGACAAGATGGATTTTTGGCGACGGTGAATTTGCTCCGGCGGCGGTGATTGGCGGTGAAGGTATTCTGTCAAGGAGGAGGCCGGCGGTGAAGATGTAGTTTTTAGGGTATTTTCTGTTTAGGGGTTTGGGTTGACTATTAACTCAATAGTTGTTGATAATGTGTTGACGGAGAAAAGTAGATACACAAGTAGATAGATATGAAACTATGTTTTATTCATTGATAGATGACCTTTAAATAGATATGACAATCTGATATAATAAATCTCCCGATAAATCAGGGATTGAAAAAATCTCTATCTCTTTACTAATTAGGGCAAAACACATGTCTAAATACCATGAGTGTAATTTTCTTAAACAACCCTTTCATATCTAGATATATCTAGTGTTAACTGTTACGTATTGATATTCAGACAAAAAAAAGTTGAAGGATTGATAATACAAAGTGGTAGTATGATTATGATTTATAGTAATGCCATATGTATCTAACTACTATTTGACTTATATTAACCAATTGCATAAAAAAATTCGTAATCAAATTTTCACAAGAATAGACTCTATATTCTTATAGGGAACATATTTGTCACACATTATAGGGAACATCTATAATAATGTCATTAATGTGGGTGGCGAAGGTAACATATGTAATACATAAAGTTTAGTGTAAAATATATACAACATTGTTTGCAGTTCGCACCAAAGGATTGTACATAGTCACATCTCTTTGTGGTGTGATTTGTCACCTTACAGAGTGGGTGGGTTCATTCATATATTTGCCACTTATATCAAAAACGCGCGAAACGTGTGTACGATGTGTGGTATCTGATCGCCGCGCGGTGAAGATTGAGAAGCAGCAGCTACAATTTTTTCAGGTCACTCTCTCTCACGAACAGCCCGTGAAACCCATACGGCACTCGTCTCGGCAGCCTCACAGCCGCCACGACTTCCAGCTCCGACGACGTGGCGTCCATCACCAGAAACCTCGACTCTCCAGTCCTCTCGTTGTGAACATACGACACCACGTACCCGTCGTCCTCCTTCTCCGCCGGATCCCTCGCCACGAAAAACGGCTCCCCGCCGAAGTAATCCGGGCCGTACATCCTGCTCGCCACGATGCTCTCCTTGTGCTCATCACCCCACACGTCGAGCTTCACCACCCCCGAGATCTTCGCATCGGGTCGCCCACAGCGGCGTATACGAACCGGATCTTCCTCCCCTGGAAAGCCGGGTTGATCACCGCGAAGTCCAGATTCCGTGTCGAGATCGGCTGACGTGACACGACTCCGGTCTTGATATAGATCCTCACTTTCTCTACGAGTGCGTGGACGAGCTCCATTCTCTCCAGAGTGTGCTCCGCCGACATTAGATTCGGCGCCACCATCACTACGGCGTCGTCTTCGTCCCGGGGACCTCGAACCACCTCATCTCCGAGTCGTCCTTCGCGTACTTCGGGATCACGCCGATTCTCGGCACTTTCGAGACGTCCAGCCCCACCGGAGATCCGCCGGAGATCATCTCCATCGGATTCATTCCGATCTGGATGTCGGCGAACACGGCGTACTTTTTAGTGACGGCGAAGTCGTGGAGAAGAGAAGGACTGGTCATCGAGAAGACCGGATCGTCGGATTGCTTCGCTCCGGTCGGGTCGAACCGGAAGTAAGTAAGGAAAGGCGGCATGGGGCCGTACCGGAAAGCGAAGGCCTCACCGGTATTGGGATCGACCTTCGGATGCGCCGTCATGCTCATGAAAAGCTCGCCGCCGAAGTCGTCACGTCCCAGAGTCTCCACGTCACCTTCACGGCGTAAGGGAGGTCGGACTCGCCGAGCGCGTAGAGACGGCCACCGAACAAGGCGAGGCTGGTGTTAGCGTTACCAATGCCGTTAACAGGGTTGTACATCCCCGTCGCCACGCATGCGGCGGAGAGAGCGCCACGTGTCGCGGAGGCGGTGAGGCCGTTGAAGCCGGAGAAGACGTTGGGAAGGAGTGGGAACCGCGGCGTCGCGCTCGACGGTGTATTTGTACGTCTTGACGTAGCGGCTGCAGAGGAAGGCGCGGCCGTCGGAGACGGTGATTGCGTGGAGCATGCCGTCGCCGTCGAAGAGGTGGTAGGGCCCGCGCGGGAGGTACTGAGGGTTAGGGCCGTTGCGGATGTACGCGCCGTCGAGGCACGACGGCAAGGAGCCATAAATGACTTAGCACTCGGTCGGCGGGAGCTCGTCGACCGGAGCGAAGTTGGTGGAGAGTACTTGCCTCGGGTCGACGGAGGGACGGAGCGGCGGGTCTACGAAGGCGTTGATGAAGTCGTCGACGAGGTTGAAGATCACCGCCGGAAGCATCGGAGCTGCTGCATTAGGTTTAGAGACAATGTAGTTTTAGTTTCAATTTTAGTTGTAGTAGCAGTAGTAGTGGTCTTTTTCTTGGTTGGCTTCTGCTACGGGGATTTCGTCGTCTGTGTTTGTGTGGCTGATCTTTCTTCGATTCTAACTGAGGAGATGGTTAGGGATTTGGTTGATGGGTTGAGTTTGTGAAGAGTAGATGATCGAGTTGGAAATGTGGAGAGGAAAGAGGAAGACAAAGAGGAATCCATGGCTGTGTTGACGAGTGAGTAGTGAGCTTGCTACTGGTGGAAGCTAAGTAAATAGGAGGGAGATGAGGTTAGTGGGATATTTTGAAGACTTGTGAGGTTGACAACACAAACCATAAGCCAAAGTAATCAAGATGAGAGAGAGATTGAGGGACCACTATTTCTGGCTTTTATCTGAAACGAATGGTGAAGGAAAACAAGATTGATTGTATTCGGGAGTGAAGATTTTTGATCAAAGGAGGGGAAAACAATTAGGAGCTGAGAGTGGGGCTGCTGGGCATTTAAACTGGTGGGACTCTGGTTAATCACGTCCATCTGGGTCGATTTTGATTCCTGTCGAAAGAATCAAGATGCGATGCATCATGCAGTGATCTATTATTTTGTGTGCATGTATGATGAAGATCATAAATTTTGGTGTGTTTACGGTCGTGTAATAGGTTTAGCTTGTACGCCACTTCTTATCAGCCTTGGCCTTAGCTTTCATAATCTTGGAGCAAGACTCGTCATGCTGTGTTTAAACTTGTAATATCAATTATAGAGGAAAGTCTGCCCCAACAATCATACAAAAAAAATTGATGAAGGAAATAAGGGTCTGTCTTGCGATCAAATTAAGGAATGCTGGAATCGGTTAAATTTGATTGTTGCATTATGATCGTGATTTTTCATAATTAAAGTGTAGTATTGATTGCTCACTGCGATCCAGTACGTAAGGAGTGTAAGAGTATGCACCCAATTCATGCCGGAAGAAGATGACATACGGACTGTCCAACTTAACAAATTAGTCCTCTTTTTGTTTTTTGTTGCTGAGAAAAGCATTCCTTTGTCGACGATAACAAATGTCCTTTTTTTATTATAAAAAATGATAGTTTCAATGATAAATCTCCAGGCCAGAAGCAGCAGTATGTACATCACATTACAAGGCAACAAAGATAATACTACTTTTTAAAACATTATCAAGTTCGACTTATTGTCAAACTTACTAAGACATTATAAAAAGTAACAAGGAAAAGAGTAGAGAGTCTGAAAGCACTAAGACACACAAATTGTGGTATGCTATTCGAACTCCTCAATACAAGCACCTAACTAAAGGTCAAAAGTAAGCAAGAGATGTAAAAGATTAACTAATACTTAGAATTGGGCATATGATAAGCACCCTAACCCAAAAAAAACATTCAGACTAATGCCTAGAGGAAACATGCCACACTGCAGGCCCCAAACAAGAACTGCGACCAAAACCAATGACCGGCAATTGCTCATCCGTCCATAGCATCCTCCTCGTCGTCCTCTATGTCATCGTCCCATCCATACCACTACCATGTGGTCAGCTAACCCTGTTGTCGCACCGATCTAAAAAAGAATACAATACCCACACATACCAATCCCTCCCCAAACGAAAGCCCAACTAACAACAACCAAAACAAAACCGCCGCTGGCAATCGAGAAGCTCCGAATGACGACCTTCTAGCGACGTTATAAAACTAGAGCAACACCACATCACCAGAAACAAACACAGGAACTTGTAAATGGGACACACACCTCAATTAGCAAATTAGTCCTTGCTCTCTGTTACCAATTTGTTGTAGCAGAAGCAATTTGAAGCAATTGAATGCAAGAATAAAACACAGATTTACGTGGTTCACTAATGTGAGTTAGTTTCCTCCACGGCAGAAGGAGAACATATTACTTTATCTTGGAGAACCAGATTACAAAGTATATCACACTAGGTTAAGCCTAACCTAGGATTACAGAATACCGAATATCTACCACACTAGATTAAGCCTAACTACAGGATAGAACCATATTTCATCCACGCTCTTTTATGGCTAATACCCTTTGTATATATATAGCCTAACAAAGTCCTGAATACCAGAGGAATCCCAGACACACACGTATGAGGAAACTTAAACCAGAATGATTAAGGAAACCCAATTCCTTAATGCTTGAGGAATCCTAGTCCTAACGAAATCTTGAGTATCAGTCCTGCTTGCCAAGGACTTCTAACTCTCCTCGCCAAAGACTTCCTCGCCCGAGACTTTCGCCAAAGTCAACGCTCGCCAGAGACTCCTTGCTCGCGAACCTCGCGTATGCCAACGCGATACAAGATTCAAGGCATATTCTAACACTCTCATTGTTTGGTGTAAAATCCCTTTACAATGTCACATGACACCTAGTCAAGGACCGCTACGGCAACCCCATTCTGGATACGATGATCATATATGGGGTTCGTGTATGACACCTAAATGGCTAAATGACCTAAATCTATTGACATGTACAAAGTACTGATCTTACTAAAGAAACTTGATAATAGGTGACCCCTTCATTTGGGCTTGGTCCCAACAATTCAGACCCACATCTTACCTCCCTCGACCCCAATTCCCTTTACTCATTCATGTACAGGAAGAAATGCCCCCGGACAACTACGAAGGTCTTCTTCATGAAGGGAATTAATGCATTTCCATCCCCACGGGAAATGCTCAAATTCAGAAACAGATTTAATGAAAATCAGATGGAGGCAAAAACTAAGCTTGCATATGTAAACTAAACTCTCGAACTGATCTCAAGGAAAGACAATAGTAATCTTGATCCCGCTACAGCTCTAAATACCCCAATTGAGACACAGCAATATGAAATCAAATTATTATTCCATGGTTCATTGCTAGATAAACTATTTCAACTACAAGAGAAAGTGGTATTCCAACAAGGGAGTAATAGCTTCATTCGTTACGAGGTGTGAGATTTCCTCATTTTGCTTTTGCATCAATCACCTTCTTTGCAAAAGAAGGTAGACAGAAAGCAGCTGTATGAATCTGAAAAATGAAGTAAAACATATTAGATGCAGTAGATATCATCACGATGAGTTCACCACAGTGACAGATAGAAAATGGCAAAATCATACCTCAGAGTTGTAGAATTTCAAAGGTCCCATAGAACCTTCATTTTCATCAATTGGATTCACAGGGTGCTTAAAATCAACAGAAGGTCCCTCGGTAGCACAAAGCATAAAACCAATCACTCCACTGAAACACATAATAAGCAAATTAATTCCAAGACCCCTCATTGACTCCATGATGGCAATTGAGCAATTGATACGATGAGCCAAAAAAATAAAACAAGTATGCGTGTGCACGAGTGAGTTAAATAGAGGGAGAGACAGAGGGGATGTAAAAGAGACTCAGAAGAGTGTATGCCTTGGATATGTAGGGACTGTTGTCCATGCGTAGTTGACAGAGCCTTTGAATATTTGGCGGCAATTCGACACTATATCCTCAATGATGTGCATGTGAAGCCATATACTCTCGGCCTGAGTGCACACAACTCCTCCTGGACGAAGAGCATTTGCTACCGACTGAAAGAAGGGCTTCTCAAACAGCTCTTTTGCAGGACCTGATCAGGAAACAAATATCAAAATTAGTAATTTCACAAAGAACCCCATTCGAATTGGGCAAATATGTGACTCCTAATATTACCTATGGGATCAGAAGAGTCCACGATTACTGCATCATAAGTTCCTGCAGGAACAGCCTTCAAAAATGCCACTCCTACAACAGATTAAGAAAGAGCATAATAAGATGTTTGCAAGAAACAAAGGAAAAGATGAAACTAGAAAGAAGAGCACTCAAGTTTCTTACCATCACCAACATGAAGTGTCACCCTGGGATCCTCGTACCCAACAGCTACACGGGGAAAAAACTGTTTTGAGACCTGGAACACACAGGAGCATTATCAGTTATTCTACACTTCCTTTTTCAGAACAATAGTGCATTCCCACGCAAGAACTACATATCACTTAGCATGTTCCAGAATGAATTAACAGTGCACCTATCCAAGTATGCATGAAATATCCCACCAACTACTCTGAATAATTGACATTATAAACACCGAAGAACAAATCGACAAGTTTCAATGTTTGTACTTACATCAACAACCATCTTATCAATCTCACATATATCTATCTGCTCAACAGAAGCATGCCTAGCCACTTCCCGTAGTACACCACCATCTCCTCCACCAATAACCAAGACCTGAACAGTACCAATTTCGAAAGATTAGTTAACAAAATATTTTAATGATCAAATTACGTGACGTCATACTTTAACAAAGTTTGGTAAGACCAAAAATACAGGACTGATAAAAAGTACCTTCAACCCATTTATTGTCTTAAAAACAGAATGGTTTCCCATCAGTGTCCATGACAAATGGTTTAGGAGCAAAAATTACATTTCTAGTTTACTCCCAAGTTTCAGACATATTGATATTAACCTTTTTGGGGTTTGGAATTGAGCAGAGAGGAAGATGAGTGATCATTTCTTGATAGGCACATTCATCTCTTTCTGTCAGCTGAATCACCCCATCCAAGACAAGAACCTTGCCATAGGTCGATGACTGCAAACAGGAAATGTGTAGCATAAGCATGATTAGAAACAGATACACATGTAAAAAAACAACAAGGACATCTTCTGAAGTGCTAGTTACCTGAAAGACCATCACATTCTGAAAGTTAGACTTCCCTTGAAACAAAATTTTCTCAACCTTCAAGGAGTGTGCCTCTCCTGTAAATATCACATGTATATCAATTTCCAGAATATAGTAAAAATAATCTGTATCTAAGCACATCTAGAAAACATAACGGGGCTCACCAGAAGATGATAGTTACCTATTTAAGTTTGAAAAGAATGCAAGAACTGCAAAACATGCAACCAAATAGCATCAAAGGCTCTCCCCGACAGCATTATACATTCATCATATCTATAGTCCCCAGCTGGTCCATCAAAGTCTAACTAGCACAATATTCGTGTTTAAAGACACTAAACAAACCCATTATTATCTGTGATTTACAGAGACTAACCATCCTTATAAATCATAAATCAAAACCAAACGCAACTATTGTCAATTCTAATCTAAACGGTGGTTCTTCACAACACAATACCCAATACACCAGACTTCATATATAGCCATTTACGATTTATGCAACCCAAATACAGACAGATAACAACACATAACATTCATTAGAGTTTAGGTTATCATAAGACTATTAAAACCATTAACACAATTCCTGAGCTGGAAAAAATAAAGTTACAGGGACAAGAATAACGGAAAACTAACCGGGCCACATTGGGCTAATCTCGGAGAACCACCTAGGAATGACGGAGGAGATACAATCCGGCTCTTTGGCAGTAGTCTCGGTCTCCATGGCCACCGCAGCAGCAGCAGCTGAGTCACCGTTCTCTTCTTCTTCTTCCCTGGGCCTCTTCACCGGCAAATCAACTGAGCCCACCACAGCGTCTTCGGCCATGAAAACCCACAAACAGTGAAAGCTAATGAAAACCTAAGAGACGTAGAAGAACTAGGACATGGACAAAGGCAGGCGAGTGGTTTAGGAGTCTGCTGCTGCTGGGAGAGAGCAAGAGAGACCACACCCGTCTTCGTGTTGCGCGCTTTATATAAAGCCACGAATATATTCGTTACCTAAAATATAGTAAAAAAAACAAACTTGGTTCGGTAATTAATTTCAAAAAAAAATAAATTAGTAATAGTATCTCAAATATAAGTTATTCATCATTTATGTATCTTAATTTTTGAAACTATCATATATGTACTTTAATTTTATAATTTATACGAGAAGCGTTAATTTGGTGTTAACTTTTTATAAGGTGTTAAACTTTTGAGAGTAAAATAGTCCAACCAACTTTTGACATCAAAACTCTATATTAATATTTAATTTTCTCCAAATATGTAGACAACTCATCTTTTTTCCCTCAAGAATTAAAACACCTCATTTATTTCTCAACATACAACCAAAAGACCAAAATTTTAAAAATAGGTGGACTAAAAAATAATTTAATTTTTTTTGGAATGGTCGAATTTTTAATTTTTATATTTTGAACTAAAATTAAGCTACGATATAGTTTTTTTTTTCTTTCAATTTTGGTGGGTTGTGACCCATCGTAATCCAAGTGTAGCTTCATCTTTGCATATGACAAATGTCATACTTGTTAATTTCTATTTATCTTTTAGATCCAAGTGTAGATCCATGCTTGTTAATTTTCTCTCATTCTTATGACATGAAAATGCAACCTAAATAAATGTGGTAAACAACATACATTACAACAATTAATCTCATGTTTGGTATGCACCAATTAATGTCTTGAAAACATACAATTGAATAAGTAGACATTGTAAGATGATTTCACAACTTGGCTATTAATTTTTAGAACTTAGTGATTTTACAACTTGACTAAAGTGTCGCTATGAGATTTTGTTTTTTAAAATTAAAAGTAAGGTTTAAATTGGATATTGTTTGTTTTACCCTTAAAAGTTTAACCTCTTATAAAAAGTTAACACCAAAGTTGACGGTAGATACTGTTATAGTATAAGTTTACAAAATTGAGGTACATGTCTGATAGTTTCAAAAGTTGAGGTGTATAAGTGATGAATAACCCATATTTGAGGTATTATTCCTAAAATTTTCTAAAAAAAAAAATACCGTAACTTAATTTTAGATCAAAATGTGAAAATTAAAAATTCAACAACTACAAATTTTTTTAAATTATTTTTTAGTCCACTTATTTTTAAATTCTATATTTTTTTGTTATATGGAGAGAAATAAATGAAGTGTTATAATTCTGGAGGAGAAAAATTTGAGTTGTCTACTTTTTTGGAGAAAATTAAATACTAATGTAGAGTTTTGGTGCCAAGAGTTGGTTGGTTTATTTTATCCTCAAAAGTTTAACACCTTATAAAAAGTTAACACCAAAGTTGACGGCATGTACTGTTCTTGTATAAGTTTACAAAGTTGATGTACATATCTGAAAATTTCGAAAGTTAAAGTACATGAATGATGAATGACTTATATTTGAGATACTGTTGCTAAAATTTTCTCTTCAGAAAAAGCACACAAAGATCATGATTAGCTTCTTCTTTTTTTGAACTGATCATGATTAGCTTATTCACACACATTTGACTGTTTGAGTTGGGGTCGACAATGATTCATTTTTTTTTTAATTTAAAGTTCACGTGTCGTTTATGATCCTTTTAGACCCCTAATTTTATCAAACTTCATGGTCTTATAGGTCAAGTGGTGACCTCTTGCATTTGAGTAGCCAGTAACCACTGTTACTAAAACTAAAACGTATTCGTAATTATTTTTATTTTTAATAAAGACTCTAGCACTTCTTTACAAGATCGGAAGCTCATCCTAATGTATGTTTTGTTTAAACATAAAACATACAGAACTAAGGGAACATAATACAGTAATATCTAAACTCTCTTCCACCCTTTGATACAATGCGTTCCGTACTGTAAGACGTGCGACTTTTAATTTTAATTTGCTTATGTCCAGTTTTGAAAGACATTTCTCTCGTTACTTTTTTTTTTGTCGTTGCATATAAAAAATATGTACACTCTCGTACATCTTTGTTTTATATTTTCTTTCAAGTTTTTCGAAGACTGTAAATTAAATTTAAATTTTACCAAGGTACACTATAAAATGATGAGGTTCTCGATTAGGGTTGGGTGATGAGAAATTTGGCTTTTGGTGTTGTGTTGGGATCCGAAGAAATGATCTAAAAGTATCTGTCATTTGGCTTTGGCTTGATATTTGCGCACAGAAATGGCCTTTGGGAATGGAGTTTCTGGCAATCTGGCCACTGAGGCTGGGCTAGTTTTGGTTTTGTGGAATTATTGTTTGTGTATTTGACCACTTAAAGAAAGTCATTCGTATCAATTGATGTGCACGGTGGCTTTTGAATTGGACGGTTGTGATTGGGGTATATTTAGCGAAAGTGCCCGTTAGATGTAGGGCAGCGAATCAAGTGGAGGATGGGATGGGATGCTATAAATTTTTTTAAGTTGGGGGGATATTGACATATACGTTTCAGATGGGTATAGAACTTTGTTATGTTAGGCGGCTCATTCCTACGTCGAATATTACGTAATATCTTAGTTTTGGGTCACAATGGAATTAATACAATACTCCTCGTAGAGGATATCCTGAATAATAACAGGACCCTCCCTAAACCAACACATCAACATCACCTCTCATAACAAGAAGGACTAACATATGCGCCATTTCATTTGCTTCTCGATAGACATAACAAATATTGACAGATTTAAAGGACCTCAAGTAACCTTTATAATTCTCAATAACTCGTCATATCTTCGAATAATCCTCCACACTAATTCTTAAAGCCGCAACAAGAACCGTGCTATCACTTTCAATATCCATGTCAGCCCACCCATGTCTAACACCAAGGACCAAATCTTCCCTACACGCCATAGCTTACATCGCAAGGGCCGACTGAGCATGCGAAAAAGTTTTTCGAAAGCATAACGATAGCACCACCCTTCTCATCTCGGGTAATAACACCCACACCACGTTTGCCCCTGGCACCACAGTAAGAACCTTCAATATTCAATTTAAGACGACCACTCAAAGAGCATTGCCATCTCCCTCGAGGCCCCTGTTGCTTCCTCGCAATAGAAAGCACATCAATATATCTATCCAAGTAACTGGACACTAATTGAACCAAGCATAAAGGCTTAAAAATTGCACCATCCCAGACAACCTTATTCCTCTCCGTCCATACACTCCACAAGCCAATAAAAAAGAAACTCAGGCAAAACCCATCCAACTTGTCTAGCATAGTACATAAACAATCAACCACATTTGAAACCGGGAGTGAATCATTTACCAATTTTAGTGGCCCCTCCTCCCAAAACTCTTCCACCACACAACAATCCTTAAATAAGTGTAAGCTAGTTTCAATCTCAATTAAACATAAAGGGCAACGGGCAACGTACCTCTTGCATGGAACCTTCTTTGTAGCTAAGGCAACTCTCGTTGGCCCCACGCCTAACATCAACTTCCATGCAAAAAAATTGACCTGAGGGAGAGCCTGAACCCGCCACAACTTCTTCCAGTAAGAACTCATCATAGAGGTGGAAGAAGATGCATTTGAAGATGCATTTGAAGCTGCATACATGCACTCCCAATACGTACGATATCCACTCTTCACGGTGTATTCCCTCTACGTTCATGGTGCCAAATGAGTTTGTCTTCAACCCTGTTAGGACTTAAAGGCATCTTCGCAATGTATTGGACTTCCACATTAGTGAATAACTCTTCCAGGACCAACATATTCCACTCATGTTTCTCCGTATCGATAAGCTCCTCAACACACATATTTTCTAGGCACTCCATCACAGGGGAGAATGGCTTGAAATTATATGCCATAGGTATCCAAGGGTCAGACCACACATTAATTGAATTACCCTGACCGACTAGGAATCGGTATCCCTTTTCTAGGACTTCTCTCCTGCGACATATACGTTTCTTTGCAAAGGGAAATTGTGGTTGTCATGTGTTCTAAGTTCTAACTACTCTCTATAATTGACTAGACAAAGTTTTAAGAAAGTGGATATGTAAATAGTTACGTTATCGTAATGAAATTGAATTCGGTATGGTTTTTGTTAGTTTTCGATGGTATGACTTTCCATTATAGATTCTTGCCTAATTGTGGAAATAATCACCCATTTTATGATATTACCAAATCACTAATTATAAATGAAAGTTAATGAGAAAGTTATTTCTATGTATGAAAACTAAATAAATTACTTCCATTTTCTAGAACCAAACGCAACCTTAATCGTTGATCGACCCCATCATTTTTGTCTATAGAAGCGACTCTAATAGTTCACATACCACATTGACTTTGATGTCCATTTCTTTTTCCTCGTATGTGAACCATGCATATGTTTTGGAGGCTGCGGACTTTGTGGTCTGGCTTCTTTCCAATTCCATGATAGCTGCATCGAGCTAAATGGGAATGATGAAATTGTGTGAGAACGTACACGTACATAGTGTGGCAATAATCACTTGTGGGAAAAATGATCGAATTACATGGCATGCAGGATTACATATCATACAAGACGGCAATGATTCTCAAATGACCAACTTTTGACACGGTTGTTTGGAGCCAAAATAATATTTTGTTTGGGTTGATTTTTGCGGTTTGCTTAATAAGCTTAGTTTGGGAAGGAAATCAGATTATTTCGCTATATTCCTTGTTGAGCAAGGAAGACGTAGTCTAGCAAATCTGATATTCAGAATTCTTCAAGAATTTAAATTTCTTATTCTTACTAGCAAGAGATACGATTGACCGATCACTATAAATAGAGGCTTCATGACCATATCAAGGGGCACTTCTACAGTCAGACAATTTGCTCACTGCAAATTCCACACTCTTCGCGAGAGAACCTGACGATGAAAAATATAGAATTCTCACCAGACAGAGCGTGAAGGATTCAACAATTCTCTCTTGTCAATCGACAACGATGAACTACGAGTTTTCACCAGATAGGGCGTGACGAATTCGACAGTTTACTCTTGCCAGACGACGGCGATCTAAAGAGGTTTCATCAGATAGGGCATGAAGGTTCCGACGGTCAAAGAAGTCACAACCAGTGTTCTTAACACTTGTCAAGAAGATTGTTCTGTTTTGTACTTGACATGGTGTATGAAACATCGATTTTCGTATCTCTGCAGCGAGACACGAACTCAAGTCATAATCCGTTAGGTGAAAGCCCTAGGTCACCTAGGAAAAAAGGACCCATCGAGAGAGGTTTCCTCACTTTAGTTGCTTTTTAGAAGATCAGCGACGATGCAATCGACGTTTAACGCAAATCGATATTCTGCCCCCGGAAGTGGCACGCCAAACACGCATAAAAGAAACAGTTTATGATTACCTAATCCATCTCTGACTGAAAAAAAATCGAGCCAAATAAGAGGTTTTTAGGATTTCCCTTTGATTGGCCATGAAATGATGTTCGCCACCCATGCATGTTTTGGAGCCTGGATTTTATGTAATGCACTATATTATCGTATGATCATGTCCATTATTCCGAAAATTGGAGAAAAACTATTATGAGTGTTATCTATGGATTTAGCTTCCTTTTTTCAATGTTTTTTTCTCCAAGACACAACAAACGCATACGAAAGTAAATTTATGAGGATCAACACACTCCGACTTTTAATTTTAGAAGTTTCAATTTTCCACAATCGAAGTGTAGTTATATTAGAAAAACAAGAGAAAAAAAGTGTTGATCTAGGCTACAAGCCTACAACTGCATGCAATGTTTAAAAAAAGGATAATCGGTCGTGAATCGTTTTAGTAACAATTATCGTTTACCTGATTATTCGGTAATTAATCGAGAATAATCAAAATCGATATTTTTTATTTATAAACTATTATTATAACTATTAATATATTAAATATATATAAAAATATTATTAATTAAAAAAATAAAATGATTAAGTTAAAAGAAAATGAGGCACTTAGAGGAGAGGTGCGACGAGCGAGAGATGGAGATGAGGCACTGAGCTAGGCGATGTGAAATTAGGTTTTGCATTTTGGTTTTTCAATTTTGATTTCCAGAAAGAAAGAAAGAAAGAAAGAAAGAAGAAAAAATAGGCCAAGTTGGCTGTGTAATCGGCTGATTAATCGACAACTACATGGTGGCCAGGTTGTGTAAAAGGGTCGACGTTCAGGCCCAATCAACATGTTTTTTCATTGATTACCGATTAATCGGCGTGTAAGACGTTTTTTCTAACACTGACTACATGCATTCTTCTACTCACAAGGAGATAACCGAGGAAAATAGAAAAATCTGTTAGATTTTCCTTGGTAGAGAATTGTAGTATAATTATCTACGGAAAACAATTATGGGCCTCCGCGAAGGCTTAAGAATTGTGGTCATAATCTTAGGTGGCATGACACCTCATATTCATTCCTCAATTTATAGTTCTCATTTATTATTTTATTATACCTAAATGTCTATTACATCATCTTATATTCATTACATATTTTCAACAACAAACCTAGTCCTCACTACGCCAAAAAGGGATTTAGACAATGGTTTTAGACCATTGTCTGATATAGGACTGAGGTGTTGTCTATTGAGCCGAGGAGGGAAGTCATATCAGACAATGGTCAAATTGTCATTGTAAGAAGAGACATCCATCAATAGTAACCATGAAAAAAAGTATTGTCTGAAGTCCAATTAGTCATCGGCATATAAAAAGTGCTATTGTCTGACTGTTCCACACACAATTTTTTTTACGTATTTGACATTGTCAATTGTCAATTGTACAATGACATAATCATCAAAAATAGCATTATGTTTAATAGTTAATAGCATCAGTTTATATATTGTTTAGATATTGTTGTATTGATGTCACATAATATATTTTTTTCAATGTTGTCTTGTGCAAAAATACAATTGTCTGAACTATAACTTTGTGGTAAAATATTGTCAAAATTCAATCAGTCATCAATTATCCTCGTCATTCATAATTAAAATATACAAGTCACTATAAATATATAAAATGCAGGCCATTCAAAAGTATTCACATAAAGCAAATATCCAGTTGTCATTCATACTTACAATCTGAAAGTATCCATAGCATATATTACAAAAATCTAAAATTACATTATACACATTATCTTGTAAGAACATAGTAGTTTATACATTCAAATACTATACTCCATGTCAACTAAATCCTCCACTTCTTTCCCAATTGCACCCCCGAGAAGAAGAGTATCTGATTAAGAACCACAAATAAATAGCAAATGTTACAACATATATTTTATCCAATAATGAGTTGAACAAAAGATAGATACACATATAGGATATCACACGACAAGAAGAGTAAAGGTAAAGTAGGCTCACATTTCCCATGAATGAGAAAAACACACCAAATCCTCTCAATCCTAGTCCAATCTCTGCCACATATCAAAACTTCATCCACTAGCAGTGACACCAAATAATTAAACTAGATAAAATTACCATTACACTTAGCTATGTGGTCAACAACGTAAAACTTGTTTGATATGATCCTAAAAGTTGAAACTTTACAGAAATAGTTTGTCTTCACTAATTTTCGACCTTTTCTTCAAAAACGGCAGCATTATAGCATAATGACCTTTCAGATCATGCGTCTCATATTCCTCCTGCACATTCAAAACCACAACAGAACTTCAAACACTTCACTAACAACTAACACCAATACCATTTAAAACTACCACCAACATATCACATAAAACAAAGTAATAAATCTTCAGTATCTAAACCATACCAAAGCAACATCAGCATATATGTAACTAAAATAAGTTCTTAGCCAATATCTGCAAGAATGCTACAACAACACAAGAGCAACCAAAACAATATCAGCATATATCCGTTTCTGAAAGTTTGAAGAACGTTTTTTGTTTACCTTGACAACAATACAAGAGCAACCAATAACCTTCCTAGCCTTGCCCTCAGAATCAATCTTCCACAACTGTACAGAACCATGTAATCAATACAAAAAAATGTTAGCCATATTCACTTTGTTATGAGAGTATCAGAATTGAGGGAATCACATACACCGGCCCACTCTCCTAGGGTCTTGGTATTGGGAACAATCAACATGTTGATATTGTGCTCAGCATAAAGACCTTTGACTAGTTTAACATAGACTTGCTGGTCGCAGTCCTCAGCCAGTACACAAAGCTAAGTAGCGTGCTTCTCAACAACCTTTGCAGTCTTATGAAGACCTCAAACAAGCCCACCGTGAGCCAGTGATTTTCTGAGCACAAGCTGCACAGTGAGCCAGTGGTTTTCAACATTAAAAACTGGGTGGCTCCAACTTCCATGAAAACATAGTAATAAGCAAAACCCAGAAGGCAGCAATTGATAAGTAAACCAATTGCTCATTGCTTTAATAGAGGTAACAGAACAACTGAACAAGTAACCTACGTAGCGTGTGTCGTCGTAAGCTATAACCAAACACCACTTATACACATCGTCCAAGTTGTAGTTCATAACCAAGTGGTCTCCATCCTTTGTGTTCTGGTCAAACATCAAACATCATATCAACGCCAAACAACTCAGCAGAGTATGTTATCACCATGTGAAAACAGAGAGAGAGAGAGAGAGAGAGAGTATAAAAAAATAAAAAACTTGGAACATGGAACAATACGCATCTTCAAGACTTCAATAATACATGGAACTAAATCCATTGAATCTAACCTTAAGAACAACCTGCTGTTGAAGAGAGGCTACCAAAATAAACTTGAGAACTTCAACTTGAGTTTACTGAGTTGATGTGGAACATAGGCCAAATTATGAACTGTCAAATCATAAAAATTCGACGAATGAATCAATTATAATCATGAAATAAATTACCCAAATCAATTACCCCATCACAAAAATCATAGTTCATAGCATCACAAGCCATTCATAGTTTCAAACGCAGAAATGAAAAAGAAGAAAACATGAATTATCCTCTTCCAATCTTTATGATTCTCTAGTCATCAATGCCTTCTTCACTGTAATTATAGGAAACTCTAATTCTCAAGCAATGAAAGCATCAAGTGCCCCATAAACCTCTTCTTTCACATTTGACAACCCATTAAACTATACAGCAAAAAAGATACAAACTTTCAACACTAACTACACAACTACGCAAAAGGGTCCCCCACTAAAAGAAAACAACACTTAGACCACGGAAACGTAATTGTTCCGTGGTCCAAGTGACACTTAGACGACAGAGACTTATCCGTCGTCCAAGTATCACCTGGACAACGGAGAATACCATCTCCGTCGTCCAGGTGACCACCTGGACCTCGGAGTATTCTCCGTCGTCCAGGTGATCACGTGGACAACGGACCGACACGCCGTGGTCCGAGTAACTTCCACTTAGACGACGTACCGACACCTCCGTCGTCTAAGTGAAGCATTATATAAGCCCGATGCCAAACTCTCTTCATTCAATTCCATCCTCTGTCCCGCGGGAAATTTTAAAGATCAAAGAAGAAGGAGAAGGGAGAAGGAGAAGGAGAAGGATCAGGAGAAGGATCAGAATCTCCGCTGACTAGCTAGCTAGCTTAATTAACTGATATCGAGAAGGCCAGCAGGTCCGTACGCAGTTAAAATTTGCTTAATATATATTTAGTGAAAACGTACATACATGAAATGTCATTAGCCTATATATACAAATTAAATTACGTACGTAATTGATGGATCGATGTAGATCGAGTACGTATAATTAAGCGTAAATTAATGGACTAATATATATATATGTAATAATTAATTAATTATAATATTTTGTAGCAGTATGGACAAGAGTTGGATGAAGTTGAAGAATAGATGTGATGTGATGTCCAGTATATGGATGGAATTAGCGAATTTGTGAATTTTGCGATAGAACATGGTCAGGGAAAGAAGCGTTTAAGGTGTCCGTGCCAGAAATGTCTTAATTGTCAGTATGTGGAGGTTAATGTTATGGTGCAACACCTGTACGAAAATGGTATGATGTGGAGTTACACTACATGGAGCGAGCATGGTGAAGCAGTAGAGTTCAGCGCATCAGACTTCAGCTCAGGGTACAGTTACCATGGTGCCTCATCCAGCAGCAGTGGTGCCGGACCCCCAACTTGCAACCCAACTGCAGATTTGGTCCATGATGCGTTTCCGAGATGTAGTCATGGTGGACACCAACACCAAGACGGAGGTTACAGTACCACTAATGAGCATGATGACACATTCCCCGCTGCTAGCTTGGCCACTGACACCAGTGAGATGGATAAGTACAACCGGATGCTACTTGAAGCGCAGACCCCGGTATTTCCTGGATGTCGAGAGAATGTGTTGCAATATGTGATGGAGCAAATGAAGATAAAAGTGAAGCACAAAATGTCAGTGAGTGCTTTTGATGAAATTCAGGAGCAAATATGTAAGTTGCTTCCTGATGATCACAATCTTCCTAAATCTCATTATAAGGTTAGAAATATCTTGAGCAGCCTCGGCCTAAAGTACAGGATAATTGACGCATGTCCGAATGATTGTGTGCTATTTTACAAAGAGTATAAAGATTTGGACTATTATCTCGTATGTGGCCAGTGCAGATTCCAGGTGAATAGGAAGAGTTCGAAAAAGAGAATTCCTGTGAAAGTTGTTCGATATTTTCCCTTGATTCCCAGATTGCAGCGCCTGTACATGTCTCTACACACAGCAGAGGTGATGCGATGGTACGCAGAAAAGCGAATAGATGACGATGTCCTGCGACACGCCGTGGATGGGGAGGGTTTCAAACATTTCGATAGAGAATTTGGAGACTTTGATGCAGAGGTTAGAAATGTTAGACTCGGCCTATCTACAGACGGATTCAATCCTTAGGGAAGTAATAGCTCTGCCGTCAGCACTTGGCCAGTTATTCTGATGCCGTACAACTTGCCTCCGTGGATGTGCATGAACAAGGAATTTAATTTCCTTACTGTACTAATTCCAGGTCCTAAATCTCTAGGGAAGTGCTTAGATGTCTACCTCAGACCTTTGATCGACGAGCTGAAACTGTTGTGGGAAAATGGAGTCCCAACTTATGACAAATTCACTGACACGATGTTCATGATGAGGGCTACCGTAATGTGGACGATCAGCGATTTTCCAGCGCATGGGATGTTGGCAGCCTGCAGGACAAAAGGATATAATGGATGTCCTATATGTTTGGACGACGTGAACTCTAGTTGGCAGGCGGGGAATGTGTGTTACTTGGGTCACCGTAGATGGCTTCCTCACGACCACCCATGGCGACAGGATGAAGCTCATTTCAACGGGACGGTAGAGAACAATCGTAAACCCCGTAGTTGGTCGGGCGAAGAGATTTTAGAGAGGTTGAGCTATTTTGACTTTGGTGTGTTGACCAATGACGCGGATGTAAAGAAATGCAATCCAATTCCTCCACATGATCTGAGCTATTGGGATCACAAGAGTATATTCTTTGAACTCCCTTACTGGTCAAAGTTGAAGCTGAGGAACAACTTGGATGCGATGCACATAGAAAAGAATGTGTGCGACATCGTGGTGGGAACAATTCTCGGTATTAAGTTCAAGACTAAAGATACTCCCAAAGCGCGCAAAGATTTGGAATCAATGAATCTACGTCGTCCCTTGTGGTTGAGGAGGGATAGGAAAATAGTGTACAACAAGATGCCAGCTTACACAGTGAAGCCGACACTTAGACGTTCTGTATTTCACTGGTTTAAGGGCGTTCGTTATCCGGCTACGTATGCGGCTACTATAACTGGAGCAGTGGACGAGGTGCAACACAAGTTTGTTGGTCTAAAGACACATGACTATCACGTTATGCTGCAACGTCTGATTCCAGTGGTAATTCGACCATACTTGCCTCGTGACGTCGTAGAACCAATAGTGGCATTGTGCAGATGGTGGCAAAGGTTATGCGCCAGAGAATTAAAGAAGTCAGATGTGGTGGAATTGCAACAACAAATTGTGCACATCATTTGCAAACTAGAGAGGATTTTTCCCCCCTGCTTTCTTTGACATAATGATTCACCTAATGATCCACCTGCCCGAGCAGGTGCTCATTTCTGGTCCGGTCCAGTACACTTGGATGTATCCTCAAGAAAGGTACATACAACTAATTAATTATACAGGTTTTTCGATTCATAATTTGTTCCACTGGAGATTACTAGCTAGCTATATGTACTTATTCTTATTGTACGTTTGATTTTGTAGACAGCTTGGACAGTATAAGTCATTCGTCAAAAATAGGTCGGCCCCGGATGGCTCCATAGCATAGACATACCTAATGCATGAGTGTGTTACTTACTGCAACATGTACCTCAAAGATCTACCACCTCCCACTGCCTCCGATCGCAGTGCCCGCATCAATCTTTCTGTCGTCACCAATGTCGTCCGACCGTTTAGAGGAGTATTAAAGAAATCGTTAACACGGGAAGAACTTATTGAGGCACATTGGGTAGTGTTGCGAGACTGTGACGAAGTTGAGCCGTACATGATATCATACAGGGAGAGGCTTCAGGCGTTAAATCAAAACAAGAGTTCGACGTGGATTGAGAAAATGGTTAAGAAGAAGTTTCCCGATTATTTCTTCCAATGGGTACGTACGTACGTCTCGGTATTTAATTAGTAATTTATAGACATATCGATCATGTTTGTAGAAAGTAAACCCTTATATTAATTTGCCATTTTTCGCAGATGATTGATCTGCAAAAATCTAAAAACCACGGGGGGTGGTGGTCATGGCCAAAGCATTTGCTAGTAGGGAAGCCGATTAAACACTACATTTATCCCAGATGTTTTGTGAACGGTGTAAAGTTCCATTCATTGGCCCGAGATGAAGGAAGAAGAACACAAAACAGTGGGGTAGCGGTTGGGAAAGACAATGATCTATATTACGGGGCTATTGTATATGTGGTTCAGCTATGTTATGGGAATGATGTCAACGTTTTCCTGTTCAAGTATAGATGGTTCAAGCGTACAAAGGAAGACCTGGGACTATTATCAGTCGATACAAACTCAAGCTGGTATGAGGATGAGCCTTTCGCTCTCGCCACCTTAGTTCGGCAGGTGTTCTATCTCGACGATCCGAAAGCCGGTGAAGGGTGAAAAATAGTGAACCATATCTCTCATCGAGGAATATGGAATACAGAGACAATTGAAGGGACACCGGCGACGACTGAAGATGCTGCTGAACCAAAAAGAGACATTCCTGCCTATCAAGAGCCTAATATTTCTGTCATCCGCTCCGATATAATGGACCTGGTTCATAATGGTGAACGGTTACCCATGTCTGATGGTTGTACAGATCTAACTGAAGATGAGATTATCGATGCCATTAATGAAGAAGATGAAGAAGACGAGCAGGATGAGGACGCGGACGAGGACTCAGGTTATTCGTCGGACGATGTTGAGTATGATGAGGAGGATGAGCAATCGGATACCGGGGACGAGGATGATGAGGATTATGATGATGACTACTTAACTAAGACGAGAAAAATTAATTGGTAATTAATTTATGTAATTATTGTAATATATGATCGATGCATCATCGATCAATAATTAATATAAATATTATAAGGAGGAGAATGTATATATGTACGTATATCTTCGACTTTTTATACTTAATTAATTAATTACACGCGTCCATGCTCGATCAGATCGGATCGACCGACGTACGTAAACTAAATTAAATTAATTAATTAATCTGAATTATATATCCTGGACAACGGAGAAATTAATTGTAGACTATCGCCTTTTGGGTATTTTGGCTATCTCCCTAAATCCTCGACCCTAAATCTAGCAAATCGGATTGATCGATCATTTTTTTAATTATATTCTTGAATCAGAATAATTGAACGGACACACAAATGACCGGGGACGACCTAAACCCTAAACCCTAAGGCCCTAACCCCTGAATTCAGGGTTTGTACACTTGGACGACGGAGATGGTCATTCTCCGTCGTCCAGGTACTCACTAGGACGACGGAGAAGGGAATTTGCGTCGTCCAAGTGCAAAACCCTAAACCCTAAGGCCCCCTAACCCCTGAATTCAGGGTCTCTTCACCTGGACGACGGAGAAGCTCATCTCCGTCGTCCAGGTGCAGAGACCCTATGCCCTAAACAGTAAGGCCCCTAACCCCTGAATTTAGGGTCTCTTCACCTGGACGACGGAGATGAGCTACTCCGTCGTCCAGGTACTAACCTGGACGACGGAGAAGCTCATCTCCGTCGTCCAGGTGCAGATTTCGTAATTTTTTCTAAGACAACGACCATCTAGACCTTCTTCCAATGCATATTCTTTTCGTCAAGACTTTAAAGTAAACAATTCTTGGTGTGTGAGCTTCGACGGTTCGAAAATCGGAGTTGCAAATTGTCTTGTATCCACGTTTCCGGTTTGTGAAATTCTCGGTTTTGCGGTTGACTGTGCCGATGAAACCCTTCCCGAACTTGTTATTTTCTGGTCCTTTATTGTAATTATATATTATGTTACGACGAACATATCCATCGGTTGTTTTGTCCAAATTCAATTTCGTTAATACTCTGCTGCAAGTGAGCCTATACTCATGAACACTTAAGTCGTAAAGATTAGTCGATACTTAACAACTTTCAAGACGTAAAATTATTCGTCTGTTCAAATTTAACTGTTCATATATACGATGCGTTCATCGATATTGTACGACTATTTCACTCGAATGACAGATCGCTAAATTCCTAGCGAATTAATTTTTAAATTTTTTTTTACGTAATTTGAACCTGGACGACGAAGAATGACCATCTTCGTCCTCCAGGTTCAAATTACCATGGCGGTTCATTTTAATTTTTATTTATTTTTTCATGTAAATTTCACTTGGACGACGGAGATGGTGATTCTCCGTCGTCCAGGTGACACTTAGACGATGGAGAATGACCATCTCCGTCGTCCAAGTTCAAATATTATGGCGGTTCAATGTGCCGCCTGAATTTTCGGCACCGCTTGAAATTTCACTTAGACGACGGAGAATCAATTCTCCGTCGTCTAAGTTCAAATTTATGGTGGGTGAAACGTCCCGCCCATTAATTAAGCGCCGCTTCGAAAAAATTTAACGCTTCACTTAGACGACGAAAAAGCCCGTTTCCGTCGTCCAAGTGCACTTAGACGACGGAAACTAGGGCTCCGTCGTCTAAGTGAACGCCTATATATAGAATAGCACCCCCCCTCTTTTCTCATTCCATCTCATCTCCTCTCCTCCTCTCCTCTCCTCTCCTCTCCTCCGGCGATTTTCCTCCTCCAGCGACGCTCCGACGACTAAATTTCCGGCGTGGTTCCTCCTCTCCGACGACTCAACTCTAGCGATATTCCCGATTATTCCCGCGAGGTAAATTTCTATTTTTTACCTTATTAACATTATTTTTATTTAATTAATTAATTTCTAAATATAATTAAATAATTAGTTTTATTAATATTTAGTAATCATTTAGTTATTATAATTATTATAATAATCATTTAGTTGTTATCATTTAATTATTTAGTTATTATAATAGTTATTTGGTAAATAATAATTATTGTAATTAAATAATAGTAATAATAATTATTGTTAATAATAATTAATTATATTGGTAAATGAATAATTATTATTAAATGCATGCATGATAAATAATAATTCATTATTGTCATTATTTATTGTTTTAATTAATTGATAATTACGTGAATTTTCTAGTAAATTGCATGGTAGTACCTCTTTGATTTAAATTTAGTACATAGGCTTGGTTTATTAAGTCGCATTCTTTGGAATAGATGGTGCCTCTTTTCCTAGCTTATCTCCTTAACCCCTCGTGATATGTGGATTTCATCACTGCACACCATAACCTAAGTGAAGTTATGGACACGAGGTTGAGGGCGGAGTTTGCAAAGGACTTGAGGGAGTGTAAATTTTTGAAAAATTGGCCGAATGTCGGACATGGTGTCTAGAAACGGGTTATGACTGGTGACAGGTTTTGGATCTAAGAAAGATGACACCAATAGAGTATATACCATTCATTTGGTTAGCCTCAGGGTGTTTTGTCGAAATTAGTCCTGCCTCTCGCGTTATTTCTATCCCTAACTGGCTATGTTTTTCGATTGAACCAAGGCTGATTAATTGAAAATTTACACTTTATCGCGCGGGTCGCATGTCCATTGAACGACTGAAAAAGCCAAGCTAGTGTACTATATTTAAATCTTAACCGTACTTAATTAGCGTAAATTTTTTAGTTGTAATTATTATGGTAAGTAGGTATTTTAACAACGTACTCTTAGGTTTAAATGGCTCCATCCGGCAAGAAAAAATCCCAACAGGAGGCAGAAGATGCCATGCTCCGCCGCTTGGCGGACCAAGTCGGTTGGGTTCAACAGGAGGGCAACGACGCCCTCAATCCAGACCCTTCATCTGGTCCGGAGGCAGCGCCTTCTAGGGAAATTCCCGCTGCCCCATTTATCTCCAGCGGTGATGACGTCGACCCATTTTCAACTCCGACGCCCGGTACCGGTTCAACGGCAAGTACTCAGGCGTCCTCGACCGCTGAATCTATCATGTACAGCGCCCGGCGTAAGCAAAGGAGGGCCCCCACTGACCCGGAACCGAAAAGGACTCGGGGTCTCGTTAAAGGGGGCAAAACGGAGAAAATTTGCAAGGCGACCGGGAAAAAGATCGACTTGCCCTATGACGAATTCACCAGTGGCCCTCCCACAGCTCAGCTAGCAAGTCTCTCGGCGCATAGCATTGGGTCAATCGTTCGTAGCCGGGTTCCTCTCACTGCCCCTACTTGGAAGGAGGTGCCGGATGATGAGAAGGCGAAAGTCTTTAAAGAACTTTCGGTATGTAA
Source organism: Geum urbanum (assembly GCA_946800695.1). Classification (NCBI taxonomy): domain Eukaryota; kingdom Viridiplantae; phylum Streptophyta; class Magnoliopsida; order Rosales; family Rosaceae; genus Geum; species Geum urbanum. The sequence goes on along the minus strand of OX327012.1, from coordinate 47,741,864 downwards.
TACGTACAATTTTAGTTATTATATAATATTGTTAATATTAGTTATAATTTCATAATATATACGATTATAATTTTCTATTTATTTCTGATAGGAACAATTTGCGGTGGATCCGACACCGGCGATGTTGAGGCATATCAACCAAACCGCCAACTCCATCTACAAAGATTGGAAGTACAGGCTCCATCAGTACTTCGAAAATATCGGTCCCGTGCCTGCCCCCGTAGAGCTGCGTTGGGATAGAGAAGATGAGTGGCAGTGGTTGTGTAACCACTTTCAGGATGACGAATTTAAGGTGTTTACTTTTTTTATTTCAATTAAGATAATTGAATTATTTAAATTTTAGTTACTTATTAATTTTTTAATGATTTAATTATGTTGTCTAACAGAAATTCTCCGAAGTCAACAAAGTCAACCGGGGGAAGAAGGACAAACACCATACTTCCGGCGCCAAACAACTCATTCAAATAGCCAAGGAGCACAGGGATAAGGGCTCCAAACACCCTTATCTCGATGCAAGCATAAGCGCGTACGTGACGCCTGGCCTCGATAATGAAGCGAGTCAATACGGCGTAAGTGATATATATATATGTGCTTTTAATTGTAGTAATTATTATTTAAATATTATTTCATTATAATTTTTTAATTATTCTTTTGTAGGCAAGGGTGATAGAGCGTGCGCAGGAAGAATTGGCTAACACTCAGCTTGCGTTCCCAGATTTTCCGCCGGAAGACCTGCCTCCTCTATCCATGGAGAGCCAAATTGCAATCGCGGATGAGGTCTACGGTCGTAGAGCTGGCAAGGAGGTTAGGCACTTCGGACCTAAGGTGGTTTGAGATTTGTCGACGACCTCCGACTCATCATCTACGGGAGGTTCGGGGCGGCGGAGAAGGACTCAGGCTGCGGCCGTCGAAGCAGCCATTCAAGAGGCTCGATTGGCACGAGAGGAAAATCAATTCATGCGTCAAATACTTGATGAGAAACAAGCACAAATAACCCAACTCATCGCCCTCATGCAACAATCTCGAGGAGAATGTCAACCTCCTCCGAACCCACACCCCGACGACGACGACCCGGCTGGAGGCGGATGACTCGGCGGCGCATCTGCTCCTCCAGTGTATTAGCTAGCTAGTAGTTTATTATCTTGTTTCTTTCCGCATTCCGAACAATATTTTAATTTTTATGAGTTTTTTTTATTATTAATAATCAATTACAATTTATTTTTATTTTTAAAATTAAATAAGCACTTGGACGACGGAGAATTTAATCTCCGTCGTCCAAGTGCATACCTGGGCCACGGAGAATGTCCGCGGTCCAAGTGAACTTGGACGACGGAGAATACATTCTCCGTTGTCTAAGTGCTTGGACGACAGCACTTGGAGCACGGAACTTGGACGACGGAGGTTCCGTCGTCTAAGTACTTAGACGACAGAAAAACGCACTTAGACGACAGAAACTCTCCGTCGTCTAAGTGCGTTTTTCTTGTAGTGCCCAAAATTTATTCATAAACTTACATACTCAACAAGCTTTATCGATTTGAAAATGGTACCAACTTCTTATTGGCTTTCCAAACTCTTGGGTATCTGGGTCTTGGTTCTTTCAATCGACATACCTGAGATGAAAAAAAGGATGCAAAATTTAACAACAAATCTAGTCTTTCAGCAAATTATAGAAATGGGTAACCCATGTTTGAGTTGAATCTTATCTCTATGGTGGTTCTACTATAAGAGATTATGGTAAATTCCAGATGCCCAGTAAAGAGCGGTGGTCGACGAGGCTTGCGAGCGGTGATGGTAGTGTGCACGGTGTGGATGGGTTATGCGGTGGAGAGGCAACTAAAAGGAATCGACAAGGGGCGCATAACTTGGAGGCCACAAGACCGTGATGCAGGGCTTCTAGAGAGACAAGCCGACGGGCTCGATGTGGTGGTCATCGGCGATGGAGGACGGAGTCGGAGCAAGCCGAGCAGAGGCGCTACTACTATGTTTTTCGATTTTGAGAGAGAGAAAGAGAGAGAGAGAGAGAGAGAGAGAGAGAGAGAGAGAGAGAGAGAGAGAGAGAGAGAGAGAGAGAGGAGGGGGATATGTTAAGCCAACCTCACACATGCCGCACACTTGAGATTTAGTAGGTTCAAAATTTGGTAAAGTGTTGAGAGGGAAACCAATTTTTCGCTTAAGTGTGGGGAGGAAAACCTCCCACCAAGACAATTGACCTAAACCACATTATTGCCTACTTACAATTCAGACAATAGACAAAACAAACTATTGTCTGAAATGACACAATGGGAAAAAAAATTATTGTCTGAAAAAGCTTCATTCAACAAATATAAACCATTGTATAGCAATATATTATACAACATAAAAAATAATGAGTGTTGTTTAAATCTGGTGGCATAGATAATAGAAAAAAAGGCTATTGTTAGAACATATTACCATCTACAACTGATTAAAATCTATTGTCACATCTGGGCACCATCATCCACTTAATGGACCTATCTTTCATCTTCGCCATCAAATTGTGTCCAGCTCTTCTGGAAGACAACTGAAGCTGATAATAGTTCTCGGAATGTTGCATTAGGACAGAAATAACCACGTCTTCGACGTAGCTCTACACTTGATCAACAAAACCAATTGGAATGCTCGAAAATGCTCTCACTTTAGACTGCAAGATTACTAAGAAAGCATTGCGAGGAAGAAAATTCGGCTGAGCAATACCTTTAGCCTCCTCTAAAATCTTGATCTCATCAATCAAAAAGTTGATCTTGGGGTCACTTTCCGCACACTTGTAAAGATCATCAAAGTACTGATTGAGCATCTTCATCAAGCGAGCCGTGCAATGCATTGTCTTATCTTCAAAATACTCTTCGAATTCACCTCTGATAAGTAATTTTCTGAGCGACTCTTTGGCAGCCCCAATAATTTGCATAAAAGCAGTCATGCCCTTAACTACAGTCTACAGAAGAAAGACACTTCGGCATCTTGTTCAGCTTGTTAAGGGAGTCACTGAGCTTGTCATTAGTCTTTTTCACAATCTCCGGTAGATTCCTTGCAATGCTAGTCGCTTGAATCTGCACAAGTTTCTGAGCCAAAACAGGAATGTCAAAGATAGATTTGTCGATCTTGGAAAGAAGAGGATGTGTCTGAAACAAGTCTTAGGCAATAACACTAGCTTCTGTTTAACCCAAAAATCTCCTAGCTGACTTGAGAGATTTCTCAAACTTTCTCTTTTCCTCGATTGTGCTTCTTACGCTGGTGTGCCGCCGTCTCACGATGGAATGTTGATTTATATGCTAGCGGCTACAGACTTTTTGAATAAGCAATTTAGACGAGGAGAGCACCAACCTTACCTAAATGGATCATTCTTGCCTAGTGACTTAAGACTTTTTGGTTCGTGTCTCTAACTGAGCCACAAAAATCGATACTCTAGACTCCTCCCGGTGTAAAGCAGAGAACTCCCCTTGACCGAGTGTCAGGAACACTAGGTGTTTGCTTCCTTGAACCTCGAAACTCTCAATCTTCCTATTGACAAGCTTCTTGATTGCCGGTTGCAGGTTTTTGCATCCTTGAATCGCAAGAATCTCACGCTCTTCGGGTGACAACTCTATTGACCGCTGATTGTAAGGGTTTTCTCGTATAGAGAATGATAGTTTGTTGAGAGCAAAATATGTATTTGATCGAGGATCATTTACAGATCGCTTTCCACTTCTTTATATAGAAGACTATAGCCGTGTTCCACTTTACTTGGAACTATTTAACATTGGTAATTAGACTCTTAATACAACTCTAGGTGCTCAATAGAGATCATCCGATATTTATAGATATCTCTCGTAACAATCCTAACAACTATAGAAAATGTTAGATAAAATAAGCCGCATGGGTCAGCTTTCCATATTGTTTCCAACAAACCCATTCCGACCTGGATCTGGTATATTTAACTCAGCCTGCTCGCCAGACTCAACCCTTCAAAGCCCAATAGGAAATATTTATTTTGGGTTCAAATATTGCACCTCAAGCCTTGAGATTAAGTTCATGTAAACAAAAATGCTTGTATTACTAAACGACATGCCGATTATACCAAACGGTAACTTTCTGAACAAGCGCCACGTCGTCTCCTCCTTTCTGAAAAGCTGTGCCACTTCAGTTGATGTCATATAAAGTACATGCCTGAGTCAACCCTCCTTCCAACACAAACTCCTTCTTTATTCAAACTCTAAGCCCCATCCAAAAACTAAACCCTTCTTCCTTTGCACCGCCATCAAACTCCGGTTACTTAACATGCCGCCCTACAAAAAAAGATTTCTAGAAATCACCAAAACTGAGGCAAACCGTCTCGCAGCCGATATTTACGTTGTAACAGCTCGCAAACTTCCAGGCGCAACTCTTACTCTTAGATTACCTCTAAGGGCACCGGGCGCCTAGGCCCCTTCCTCAAAAATCTAATCGACGCAAAGCTCTTCTCTGTGCTCCACCGTCCGTTTTGTAATTCAGCACTGATTTTTCAAGACAACCCGAAAGCAAACCCCATAGGATGGACGAAGAAGGATACTTTTTGCTCAAATTGGCAAATGGCACAACACCTCCGAGAAAGACCGTGCCTGGTATATGAATCACTAAGAACTAGACCTGATTCGATGGCAAATAGCTGACATTGATCACCTACTTGATCTTTGCTTCGCACTCCCCAGTGGTGGAAATCGCGCTCCCTTTGCCATTGCCATGTGCTTCTGGGATTCGTCCTGTAATTGTTTTCGCCTGCCCTATGGCAATGTAAGTAACACTCTCCTTGATCTCTATGTTATATTGGAATTTCCATTTCCAATCCCATCTGGAAGCAAGGCGATCATATCGAGTGTACCATTCATGCCGGTCCTCAACGCCTCGCTTCATACTCTGCTTGGACCAACGCTTTTATCAACTACCCGACCGATCAAGGAAGGATCGCCTTCCTTGAATTCTAGCTATCCAAGTACATTTTTTGCCCTTCTTCCTAGAAGGTAAACAAATGCTGGACCAACCTCGCCAAACGTCTTTTCGATGGTACAAAACTAGGTCTTGTACAGTCTATCCTCGCCAGCGTTTATCGTAGCTTAAGTTGAATTGTGCTCTCACGACTCGACCTTAACCAACCAGGATCGCTCTGGATGGTAGAGTTATGGCTTCGAATGTACTTCCCCATTTTCCGTCATCTCGAAATCCTAACATTTGAGAGTGACGTAATTCTGGGGAAGACTCTGGCGACCACTAACTCCTTTGACGGGTGGACGTACCGAACATGCTTTGATACCTTTTGCTCACGTTCAGAATTTTCTGAGGCTGTAGTTGACGTCATCATAAGCCGCAACTTCTCTGAAGACCTAGATACTGGCTTCCTTTATTCGCCAGACCAAGACAACCTGGTGAAAGTCATCTTCCTTCAGTGCAACACCGGTAGTGACTTACCGGTCCCTGATCCTTCCATCCCCCGTCACGAACTTTATGCTCCAAACCACTTTGCAGGCAACTCGGGCTATCTTTGCACGCCCATATGCCTCTTATTTACTCAGTGAACCGCTACAACATTTGGCGAGCCACTTCTCGTCCTGACCCTGCTGACCTGACCGATGATCACTACGGCTTCCCCTTGGTAATGCTCCCTGAGCAAAACTTCTAGCACCCTATCACTCCATCTCTTCACATGACTACCCACTATTTGGCCTGGAAATCCCATTTCTGGGATGGGATCAGACGTAAGCCACCATTGGCCTTATTTACCGCTATCTTCCGCAACTTTGCGAAGCACTTCACGGATGATTTTGACCGGCAACTGCTACGCATGGCCCATGAGGATACTGATGATACTCCTTGGCCAATGGTACTTTATTTAATTACTTTCTTTCTAACTTCTTGCCACAGATGTTGGCGATATCGTTACATTACTTTTAATCCATTTTCTTTTTACTGGATTTGGATAGTATGCTGAAGAAACTGGAGCCCAGACCGCAACTGGTGATGAAGAACCTCGCCAGAGAGTGGAAAAAGCACAAGAAGAACTCCTCGTACTGTAAGTATTCCATTTCTCCGAGTACCTCACCATTTAAAACCCTTAAATATTCTAATTATCCTGCTTCATTCCAGCGATCCAGTAAGCGGACTCGAACAAACTCAACAACTGATGGCTCCCACAAACACAAGCATCACCGCCGTGAGGCTATCTTGGAGAAAAATTCAGAGGAATAAGTAATGCAAAATGAACTTCCTCGCCAAACCTCAATCGAGTCAATCATTTTTATGGAAACAACAACTCTCCCACCACCTCCAGAGACTCAACCCGTCGTAGTTGCTCCATCCCTACAGACTGACAACGCCTTTGCCGAGCAACCACATGAGTCGGTTGAAACCCAACTCTCACCTTTTTCGAAGGTAAGATAATTTAATCATTTTAGCATCCTGGACAACTTTCAGTTTACATCATTCCGCTTTTAATCGTCTTTTGTCCTTATGACTCATTCATCGTTAACGAGGAGAGTGCCACTCTTGATACTGAAGCTGCCACCACCGGGAACGCTCCTAGTCCTCAGGTGAACATCTCGAGCCCGTTCATCTCTGAATCTGCTCTAAACGCCCGACTGCGCCTTTGTCAATATTTCATGGATTTTGCTGAGGACTCTGAGGCTCAAATCGCCACGAATGAAGGTGGTGCTGCTTGCTTCTCCTACCATTCCTTATATTACACTTTGGAGGAACAACAAGCCATGGTAGATTGGCGCATCATGTCGATCTCTAGTCCAGAATTTTCAAGCGAGCCTTCCGCTCTGGAGCAATGAGTATGTGACATTCTGAACTCGCCTGAATCACATATGGTTGGCGAGCCTAAGGTATGCTAGTTATGACACCCTTTTTTTGCATTTTAAACATTGCATCCACCTCTATCTAAATCAAGTATCTTGAACATAATTTCTGGCCTAAGACCTCTTCTACCGTTTCTGGTGCTCAGACTGTTGTACCTGAACATGCAATTCCCCTTGCAATAGTCAAAACTGCTTTAAGCAACCAAGAAACGTCTCCTTGGGCCTCTTCATCTTTATGCCCCGCCAGCCGGGTAGCCACTTTTCATGACCAAGCTCTGAGTTTAGAAGAACTGTCCGCCAGGCTTGAAGTCTTAAATCCTGTCCCGGCTGACATTGCTCTCTCCCAAGCTGCTCTTAAGGAACTATCCTAGACCAAGCTGGATTCATTTGAAGACATCAACGACTCCCTAGATAGAGTCAGAGACCTAGGAAGAACTCCCCCTAGTGAACTCCTTGATACTATCTCTGAGTTCGAGCAGGACCTTCGCGAGCTCCACAAACTATATAGTCATCAGGACAACTTGAAGCACAGAGTGGACTGTAAGCTGGAGATGGTAGCCGAGATAGCTAACCAATTACAGTAAGATTGGGGGCGAGTCTAAGAACTCTTGAAGAATGCTTCAATCAAGAAGGAAATTCTAGCTACTAAATAAGCTGAACTAGCACTCTTTCAAACCGAAGTGGACTTCTTGCGTGCTGATGCCAATTCCACCTATGCCAACACTCAACAACTTCTGGATGAAAGCTCCTGTCACGTGAACCAACTCGCCGAAGCCAAGGATGACGCGTCGGAGCTTCAGGACTTATATAGCCTGGCCTAGACAGACTTTGAATTCTTCAAGGTGGGTTGAAGAAGAAAGCTCTCATGTTATAATTTTTTAGGCCTCTAGGATTAAGCCCAACTTTTGTATTTCATGAACCCAACTTAATAATTTGGATATTTTGGTGTTATTGCGATTCATTTGGGTTCTAAACATATTACTGGACCTCAGATATAGGCCCGTTATGGATCATTCAACAATAGAATGCCTGTTAAAGAAATTAACTGCTCCCCTTATCGTTGTTGTTCGATTTTATTGGTCTTTAATCTCAAACTTGGAATTCATAACGCGTTGTCCCATCAGTCAAATCTTTGATGTACCTTTAACTGCCCAAAAAGTCTTTGACTACGGCGCCTCGGGGTAGATAAACTGCCCTGTTGCTCAATCTCCTATAGACACATGTTCCTCGTTAATGGGTTCGTTTAATATCGAGAGTCTTTATCGCTACTGTGCCATGTGTTACTTCTCCTATAAAGGTCATCCTCATTCTTTGCTGCTATTCACATCCTTAAAGCCTTCTTGTTCAATGGAGTCCTTTTTTTAATTTGCTCTGGCTCTTGCTTCAGACGAAACCTCCAGATATAATCCCTCCATTTTATAGGCTTTAGATAGTGATATCCATGTCCAAACCTAGACTAGATAGTGATATCTATGTCCAGGTAATTCCTTGATGAAGTCACCCTAAGTATCTATAGGGTGACAAAGTCTAAACGTTGGAGAGAACTTTGCTCTAGCTTCCTCGCCAGCAACCGATCTGCTCTTTTGTGCATAGAGGCCACATGTCCTATAAACGCAGACGTTGTGAAGAGGAAAGACAAAGAGTTCAACCCGGGGTAGGGAATCAAATGTCAGCATATTTCCAACACTCCTTCTAGGCTGCTAAACTAGCTTCCTTGGCACTTCAAATCCTCTTTCTTTTGTCTCTTAAGGTCCTTCTCAATGTATGCATATTTTATACGTGTACCCAGAGACTGGTTATCAACTGTTTGAGGATTTGGGGGAAATAGACGTTATTTTTCCCTTTTTGCTTCTGTTGCTAATCGTAGTCTATCTTTATATGGTATTAGAGCTTAAGGCCGCAAACTTTTTGTATTCTTAGTGTTTCAATGTAATCTATTTATATTCAAAGAAAAGAATTTCTTTCTGCAAACGTTGCTTGTATTGATAAATGCAAACACTATTTGTATATGAACTTGACCACAGAAGTTGGCAAGTATAGACTAACAACTATTGGCAACAAATTTAGCCATAGAAATTGGCCATAAAAGTTTCAGAAAAATAATCGAAAATTTACTACCAAAGAGAGCCACCTAAATTGGCCGCTAGAGAAGTCAATCAAAAATTTACTACCAACGATAACCATCTAAACTAGCCGCTAAAGAAGTCTCTACGTTATGCCCTTTCAGTCCATTTAGGCGGGGAGTTGTTTTTGAGCCTATATGGACTGAATTACTCTGTTGTCGGTGGGTCATCATATTCCCAAATGGGTTGTAAGTATGGCTTGAGAAAACAGCCATTAATCGGGTGAGCATGGACTATACCATCTCGATCACGCAGGCACACTGCCCCTGTGCCTAGGAGGCGATCTATGATGTAAGGACCTTCCCACTTTTTAGACCATTTGTCTCTGTTGTCGATCTTCTCGCCAATGGGTAGTATTACGCGCCAGACTAAGTCTCCTTCTGCAAAGCTTTTACCCCTTGTGCACTTGTCATAAGCACATGATACTCTTCTTTTTTCCGCACAAAGGTTGTCATAAACCGTAAAACGCTGTTCGTCTAAATCTTCGAGTTCCTGCCACATTGCTTGTACATAATTGTCGCCAATCAGATCATGTTGTTCCATAACCCTCATAGATTGAACGTTGATTTCTAATGGTAAAATTGCATCATGGCCGAACATTAGTGCATACGGAGTGGTGCCAGTGGGCCTTTGTTTGCTCGTTCGGTATGCCCATAACGTATTAAATAAGTCTTTAGTCCATAATCGGGCCTTGCTGGTAAGAATTCTATTAAGGATATGGGTGATTGTCTTGTTGCTTGCCTCAGCTTAACCGTTGGATTGAGCATAGTATGGGGTAGAATGAAGAAAATGTATTCCTAAGTCGTTCATTAATTCTGCGACCTCACCAGACATGAAAGCTGCCCCTCTGTCTGACATAAAGCATTTTGGAATGCCAAATCTACAGATAATATTTTCAAACAGAAACTGACGAATGCTTTTCGCGGAGGCCATTTTTAAAGGCCTAACTTTCACCCACTTGGTGAAAAAGTCAGTCGCAACGATGATGAACTTATGCCCTTCCGAAGAATGAGGGTGAATCATCCTGATTAAGTCCAAAGCCCATCCCTGTGTTGACAAGGGCTTGATGATAGGTTGTAGAGGGATATTGGGCATATGGCTAATTGCACTATGTGCTTGACATTCTTCACAACCCTTGGCGAACATATTACAGTCTGTGAGCATTCCTGGCCAATAGTAACCATCTCATCTTTGGGCCAACTTGGTGTGCTCCTGCTGCCCTTAAGTGAACTTCTCTCATTATCCTTTTGGCGTCATGTCCATACACGTACCGGAATAATAGACCTTCTTCCCCTTGTCGGTACAGTGCATCATCCTTGAGTACATAGTTGAGAGCCAGAAACCTGATCCGCTTATCAGTCGGTTCATTCTGATTTTGGAGATACACGATGATGGGATGCCTCCAATTGACATCGATATGATCAAGTGTTGCCACGTACCACTCATTATTTGCTTCTTGGTGAGCGAAGAAAGAAGGAAGTGTGCGTCGTTCTACTTTCAGGATCCACTCTCGTATTCCATCCTAAAGGCTTACTCCTATTGCTAACTATGCTAATTCATTCGCTGCGTAGTTCTCCTCACGAGAAATATGACTCAATTCTACTTTAGTAAACAACTTTAATCATTCACAGGCTTGCTTGGTGTACGGTTCTAATACTGGACTTGCCTTATACTTTGTCTCGAGTTGCCTGATCACCAACAGGGAATCCTCATACACGTGCACATTTGTAATTTCTATATCTAGCAAGAGTTCCAAGCATATGATAAGCACTTCGTATTCCGCTTGGTTATTTGTACACTGGAAATCCAACCTGAAGGAGTATGAGAAGGTCTGCCCCCGTGGGGTAATTATCGCGACTCCTGCTCCTGCCATAGTGCTAGTACTTGATCCATTGAAGTATAAACACCACGGGGCAAGATTAATATGGGCTAAGTCTAGTTCAAGACCTTCGTGAGCAACAATCATCGGATGGTGGGCGAGAAAATCAGCCACTGCTTGGCCTTTGACTGCCCTTTGTGGCACATACTATAGTGAGAATTCAGAAAGTACTAAGATCCATTTCCCGATTCTACCCCTTAGTATAGGCCTTGATAACATATACTTCACCAGATCAGTCTGTGCAATTACGCACGTAGTGAAGGATAACATATAGTGTCACAACTTGCATCCTGAAAAATACAAGGCCAAGCACAATTTTTTCATTGACGAATATCGTGTTTCACATTCTGTTAACGTGCAGCTAAGATAAAAAAAAATAGCACGTTCTACGCCCGTCGTATCATCTTGAGCTAGTAAACTCCTTAAAGAATAGTCCATAGCCGATATATACAGTTTAAGCGGGACCCCTAGCCTTGGCGGGACTAAGACTGGTGGTTTCTCCAGATATGCTTTGATGGTATCAAAAGCCTCTTGATGAACAGGCTCTCATACAAAGTTTTTTTGGTTTTGCAGCTTGAGTAAGTGTGAAAACGGTTGTGTTTTTCTGGCTGCGTTTACAATGAAGCGCCTAAGGAAGTTTATCTTTCCTAGTAGTCGCTATAATTCTTTCTTATTCTTTGGCGGGATGGCATGCAGAACTGCTTCCTTCTTATCGTCTGGGGTCGATTCCCTGTTAATGGACCAAGAAGCCTAAAAAGTCTCCCACTTGTACTCCAAATACAAACTTAGCCAGGTTCATTTCAATCGATGTTGTCTCATCCGAATGAACACCTGTTTTAGATCTTCGGCATGATCTGTTTTTCACTTTGTCTTGACTACCACGTCATCAATAAAAACTTCCATATACTTTCCTATCAGATCATGAAATATTAAATTCATAGCTCGCTGATAAGTCACCCCTGCGTTCTTGAGTCTGAATGGCATATCCACATATTCGAATACTTCTGCAAAGTCTAGACACCGAAACGTTGTCTTATGCCTATCTGCTTCTGCCACTGGAAATTGGTGATATCCAGGTGTCCCGTCCATGAATGATAACATCTCATGGCGTGCGATTGAATCCACCAACAGATCTGCTACTGGAATTGGGTATGCATCTTTAGGAGTTGCATTATTAAGATCACGGTAATCAACACAAACTCGCATCTTGTCATTTTTCTTCTTTACCGGGACTACGTTTGAAAGCCACTCGTTGTAATTAGCTACTCTGATAATGCTTGATTTAAGCATTTTTTCGATCTCTTCATTGACCAGGATTGTTGTTTATGTATTCATACGACGCATCTCCTGTTTTACAGGTTTCTTGCCTTCCAGGATAGTAAGTTATGGCACACAAGGTCTGGCGACTGGCCGGCCTGGCATGTCTTCGTATTTTTTTTGGCAAAACAGTCTGCATATTCTTTCAAAAATTCTATGATATTTTAACATTCTTCAGGTTCCAGGACGGTATTGATAGCCACATTCACTGGCTGACTTAGAGTCCTAAGATTAATCTTTTCAATGTGATCTTTAACTTTATGAGGCGTATCGTCTAATGTTGCTGGAGCTAACTGGATTTCCTCCTCTTCGTTTGACTCATGCAATACGTCATCATCCACATATTTCAATGCTACAATCATCGAAATACTCTCGAGGGCTCGACTCTCCATTAGAAAATTGTGGAATCTTTCGTATAGGAAAAAGCAAGCCTCGATCTCTATACTTGACAGAGACCCTATCATTGGGATGATTTGGGTGGTAGCTCAACGATTTAAGGTCGGCGACCGTTTTCACCTACTTGGATGATACCCCAATGAGCTAATTCATAAGCCATAACTCCAATCGGGTGGCCCTTGTTATCTACGCCACACACCTTCAGTGGCTGAAGGTCACTGTTGTAATAGCTGGCGTCTACAATATTGGCAGAGACGGAATAAGGATGAGGGTTAACGTCAATAACCTCTGCCTCGCCTGACTCCATATTCCACAGTACCGTCTATTGATGAAGAGAAAATGGTACACAATAGCTTTTGTGAATCCAATCGCGTCCCAGAATCGGGCTGTATGGTGCTGTGCATTCTGACACGAAGAATGTGTATGTGCCTGTAGCTAGTTCTACTTGCACATGTATGAAGACGATTCCCAAAGTCTTTGAGATGTTTCCTTGGAAGTTTCGAACCATTCAAGGCTGTTTCTTGGATAGTGGACTTGGGAATGCCTAACAACGCCATCGCTTTTATAGTGATAATGTTGACTGCTGCCCCTGAATCCACCAAAAGCTTATTAATTTAGACACCTTAGATTTTTCCTATGACATATAATGGCCGCATGTGCATGGTCATGTTTAGGGTGGGCTTCGCGAATGTCATGTATCCCTTTTTTAATGATAAGTCAACCTCTGACTGTTTGGCGAGTGATTGCCGATCGGATGCTATAGTGTCCTCTTCTGTGGTCGCCAAACTGTTCACACTTTTTATCAGGGTATTGTTGACTTCAGTCACTGTTGTTAAAGGTCTTGTAAATGTGGAAGGTAAGACAAATACCATATTGACGTTAATATCTACCTCATCCTCGTATTCTTACATGGCCTCATCATCGTTGCCTTCGAGACCTTCTTCAGTCTTCCCAGCCTTTATATCTACCTCGTGAGTGACATCCAAGGTGGCAACGTGTTGTTCTGAAACCTCAGGTATAGGTTCTAACATAGTAGGAAAAGACTTGTCTAAGCTAGCCTTTTTCTTCCTTTCTTCTTCAATCAAAGGCTTTGACTTTCATCGGAAACCCTTCGTTTCGCTCATTGTCACCTGTCCCTATGTGATTTCCTTCGTTTGCTGAGGGAGCTTTCTTGGTCGTGTAGTTTCTTCTTCAAAGTGAAGACGTTGCCTAGCTATTCAGTGTCTCCTTGGTTCATGGTGAACCTCAGGTATAGATTCTGGTGTCTTTTGTCTGGCCCATAATTCTGGGTTACGATTGAAGACGATGTGCCTGGTTGCTCGAACTTTAGGTTCGCGTGATTTATTTCCAAACACAACCAATGGATTAGCGACCAAGGTATTAAGACGCTTCTATAGCTGTTTTGGGGTATACTTTAATTGTTCTTCCTGTATCAAACCCATCTCTAATGCTTCTAAAGCTCTCTTTGCCTCTCCAAAGTGCCGTTGTAAGTTGTGTCTCCTGCTCGGAGTCACCTCCACTGTCTTACCTTTCTCTTTCACATACCATACATTCTCCTTAGTGATGTTTCTTGAAGCAGGAGGAATATATGGTTTGGCGAGTGTATCAACTGTGACTGCTTCGGATTTCTCTGATCTGCCAGACTTCTTTATAGCTCTTCTTTGTTTGAAATCTTGAGAAGTCGTTTGACTCAACTCCCATAGACTGCTTGGCTGATAGTGTTCTGGGGTTGAGATCAGTTCCGGACAGCTTTTAACTGCCTCTTTTAATTCTTCGTATGTGATCTTTATCCCACAATGGAACTTGCATCTTGAACATACTGTCACTGGTGACTCGTTGTTAGGACCATAATTATGTGCCGATTACGCTCCTAACTTTATGCTTATAGCTTGTTTTCTTTGAATAAAGCATTACTCTTATGACGTTTTCTGTTCTTGTTAGGAAATGTGGAGTTCGCTCGGAAATATATTAAATATGAAGAATTAGATACTTATTGGAGAATACATATACATTTTCAAGGCCAATGGAGAATTGGGAGCAAGTTTGGCAAAAAGACGAAATAGCTTCACCGGAGGTCGCCGAAAGTTGCCCGGAACCCGCAGAAATTTGCCACAGCCGGCCGACCCAATCACATGGAGTTCAGCCCAATGGAGGCCCATTGAGCCCATCTATACTTACCAATTTGATTTGGAGAGAAAGAGAAGAAGTTGGACCGCATGATGTCACCATTTTTGGGGCTTAGCCTTCCATACCCTAAAATAGTGAATCATGGTCTTCCTCATTCAAAGTTGACCTTTAGATCTTCCATCTCACCATTTCCTATCATCTAAGGGTCCATATTTTCCTCCTTAACCAGCCCAAATTCGAGCTCCCCCTTGCACCCGCACATACCACACTTCATTTCACTCATTTTACAAGTTTAGAGCCCTTTTTCTCTCTAGTTTTCTCTCTAGCTTCTCTCTAGGGTTCTTGGAGAGTTCTCTAGAGAGAAGGTAGATTTCTCTACCTTTAATCCTTTTCTCCAACCCTCTAAAAATCCAAGAGACCTAGCCCTGAATTCCTTGGCCGAACCTCTTCCACTTTCACTTATCACCATACCTCACTTCCTCCTCTCATCTTTGCCTCCAAGGAGTGTGTGATTCTCTAGAGCTTGAAGAAGTAGGAAGTAATCCCTCTTCCCCTTGACTTCTTTGAGTCATAGAGGTTGCCTCTCCTCCTCTTAAAGACTTGGTGTTTGTTGAAGGAGAAGAAGTGAAGCTAGAAGAGCTTAGAGTCACTTGGAGCTTTACTAGGGACCCTTGGTTATTTCTACTCTCTTTTACCTTTTAAACATGTATCAAATCTTGTATTTAATTATGTTTAGCGAGTAGTCTCTTTTGGGAGGCTAGGGTTAGAACCCTAGCCATGTGATGTGATGAACATGTCTTGGATTATGTATATTTTATGGTTTTAGTGTATGCTATGAAGATTTGTGTTATGAATGAGTTTCTTGTGTGATTGTGGTATGTTTATATGCATGAGCTTGTTGTATAAATTCTTATGCATGTGTTAACTCTAGCTAGGTTGAAGCATGTGTTAAAGGACTTAAAAATGACTCTTGAATGAATTAGCTATTCAGTTAAGGATAGATGAGCATGTAAACATGATTAGGGTATTATCTGTGAGATTTATTTTAAGATTTGATTCCCTAGCACTTAGCATGGACTAGAGCTTCTTTAAGTCTCTATGGACTTGAAGGACTCTAGTTAAGCACACATTAAATCCAAAAGGTTATTGTGGCAAATAGTAGACTCACTTGACTCGTAACTTACTAGGTGCGAGTTGAGGGAATCACATAGTTTTTCTCTCAGATTCTCCAATAGAGATTCGAGAAGGGGGGCCTTTCCGCATCTATCACACGATTTACTTGTTAGCTTCACAACGTGACATACGGTTGAGGTATAAGCCCGTAATGACTTATGTCTTGATCTCGATTCACCAAACACTTCAATGTAGGGATTAAGTCTTCTAGTGTCCGAAGTGACCTAAGAATTTGAGTTCTAAACCAATCGTGACTCACAAGGTCACGACTTGGACAATACTTTGTGTGAACGGACTTAATTTATACATGAACCGAGACATTGTTTGATGCATCATATGGTTAGTGAGGATTTCCCTAGTACACTTTCCCTTATATTGAATTTGTGTCATTTAGGTCGCATTTAGTGTAATCAACCAACCATCAACCAACTCGTTAATCACTCACCGTAATTGCATCATCCCTTGCAATACCAAATCTCCAAAGGATTTGGTAGTGTGAGATACACTTTCACATTTCATTTCCTCTAGTGTCAAGTAGTGTAGTGTCTAGTGAGTCGTAATCTTTGTGCTTTCACCCGAACTAAGGAATCTAAGTGCTTGCTCTTCGTGGGTTCGACACTCGATTTCCTTTTCTATACTAATTGTTCTTGCATTTATGAGTTAGCAAATAGCTTACTAAGTGTGGGGGTATAAATCTTCCAACACTCGTACTTTGGGTTTACCTTCTCCTTTCCTTTTGATGCATTGCCTTGTGTTTTTCTTGAAGTGTCCTCACTGCTGGTCGAAGGTCGAGTGTTGGTTTCCTTTTATTTGGGTTGCCCCTGATAATTCTAGCATTCCAACTATTAACGCTTCTTCGATCGCCAAATTTGGCGAGGGTGCTACTATATGCACTTCTCCCTCATCGATCCACTGTTGAATTCTATATATCAAGTTAATACATTCATTAGTGGAAAGGCACCCCCACTTATTATGGTATTGGCAATAAGGTAGACCTTTCACATTTTCAAGTTTTGGATATGGAGATCCCCAATTATCGGGAACCACTGCTATCCCTGCTTGGAGTAGCTCTTCAAAAATTTATTCTCGCCTAGATGCATCATATGTGATTTCGGCTCACCTGGGTCGGACAAATGCAATATTGTGTTTAGGCCTTTGCCTTGATCTTTTTCGTCTCTGTGTGGTCCCAGATGCATCGCGTGATAAGGATGTTTGTAGGACTGCTGTAGAAGGCGGTGGTGTCTTAGGATGCCATTTTACCACTCCTTCTTGGCTAACTACTATCACCTCCCAGTTAATCAAACCCTGAATTTTGTCTTTCAGGGCAGAACACGTCGTTGTCCGATGTCCAAATGTGTTGTGGAACCTGTAGAACTGTTTTCCTAGCCATTTATAATTTAAATGTCTCAACTTGAACACTGGCCAATAAACGATGAGCTTCATTTCTTGTAGTTTGTCCACAATTTCTTCTAACTTATCTTGCAGAAAAGTATACTGCGACAGGACCAGTGAATTCTCTTCCTCATCCCCTATGGTACAGCTAATGGCTGGCGACCAACCAACATATACCATATTGATCTGAGGCGTTAGGAAAGGTTGAGAATTGACTAATGAGGCTATCTTGGGAGCTCCTTCTAAGGCTAATTGACCGTCATTTATCCATTTCTGGATTTGATCTTTGAGCTTGATACAGTCCTTAGTCGTATGGTTCCATGTACCATGGATCTTACAGTACTTCTTCCCTTTCAATTGTTCTGCACTGGGTAATGAGCCGAAATCTGTTTTGGCAGCTCGCATACTGAAAAACTCATCCAGTATCTCATGAGCCATGTTGGAATCATATGTGTATGTTTTGAATTCTGGCTTCGCGAAATCCACTGTCGAGAGTTTTATAGGACCTTTGGCCTCCTGAAGCTTGCAGGGTTTTATTACTTTGTTTGTCGCTAACTCGACGGCTCCCACTTGCTCTTCTTAAGAATCAGACTCTTGTTCTACTTGGTCCTCTATGTAAGCCATAGTTCTTGGATTATGTTTGTCATATGCCCTTGATGCATACGTCCCATTTGATAAGTTACGCTTGTTATCGCGTTCTTGCATGGCACTATGAGCTTTTGTTACGACAGTGATAAGCTCATTCAAGGTAAAGTACTTGTTAAAAAACAAGTTATAATACTGATATTCCAGGCCATTTATGGCCATTTCAAAAACTTCGTCCCTAGCGGGGTTCTGCATAGGTTGTATTCGGATCAGAAATGGTGCAGGAAAGTTACTGGTGTTTCTGTTGACGATTGGCTCATGGCAGCTAGCTTTCCGATGCTAATTTTCGGTCTCGTTGCTCCGAAGTGGTCTATGCATAATTCCTCCATTGTCGCCCACCTCGTGATAGACCTCTTCTCCAAATGTGTATACCAGACGAGGGTTGATCCTGATAAAGATGAACCAAAAGTTCTCAATTTGAGCTCCTCGTCGTCAGCAAATTGACCTAGCTGAAGGGTAAAATATGTCAGAGGAGTTGCTGCATTGGCATCGTCATCTCCTGTAAAGGTCTAGAAATTAATCTGTTTGTAATGTGTTGGCCACTGCCAGGCTCTGACGTCGCCTTTCTGGATAAGCGGATAAGGATTTTCATACGGCTCGTGTGCTTTAGCAATGTGAATATCACATTGATCCATAAATCTATCTAAACGCTCTTCCCATGCGGGCGGGAAAGCCTCTGCTTGCCGTGTTCTCCTAGTGAGATCAGAAACAGACTTAGTCAAAGCTGAGATATCCCTCTCCATTCTATGAAATTGGGTGGCCACTACTTTAGCCAGCGTCGTGAGGTTTGTGTCTAGGGTATGCATGATTTCAGTATGCATCCTCTCTTGTCCCTCTGCGAGGGTCGCTATTTGGACCTTAAGCAGCTCCTGATCTTCCAAGCCTTTGTTGTGTTCTAGCCTTAGAGCTTTGATTTTGGCTAACGCCGTATCCGTCTTTTCACAATTGGAAGTAAGCAGCTCTACTTTTTCCTCAAACCTCTGCTCGATTGTTTCAAAGTAACCTCCAAGCTGTACGTCCCGCTTAGCGGAATATGCTCGATACTCTTCGTAACTTAGGTGATTAATATCACGCTCACTCAATAAGGTGACGTCCATATTCGAATGTTGTGTAGTCGCGAAGATGATGCCAACCGCCTTCTCGGTTAATGAACGACACTTAGAAGAAATGTGTTCCCGATACTTCGGTTGTAGATGTTTGCGACACTGAGGGTATTCCTTTTTATAGGGATTCCCAATTGTCGTTAAGAGACACTAAATATCAAGTCCCACTAGGCGTGCCAAATTGTTTAACCCAAAAATCTCCTAGCTGACTTGAGATATTTCTCAAATTGTCTCTTTTCCTCGATTGTGCTTCGTACGCTGGTGTGCCACCATCTCACGACGGAATGTTGATTTATATGCTATCGGCTACTGACTTATTGACTAAGCAATGTAGACGAGGATAGAACCAACCTTGCCTGAATGGATCATTCTTGCCTAGTGACCTAGGACTTTCTGGTTTCGTGTCTCCAACTGAGCCACGGAAATCGTTATTCTACACTCCTCCGGGTATAAAGCAGAGCAATCCCCTTGACCGAGTGTCGAGAACACTATGTGTTTGCTTCCTTGAATCTCGAAACTCTCAATCTTCCTATTGACAAGTTTCTTGATCACCGGTTGCAGGTTTTTGCGTCCTTGAATCGCAAGAATCTCACGCTCTTCGGGTGAAAACTCTATTGACCGCTGGTTGCAAGGATTTTCTTGTATAGAAAATGATAGTTTGCTGAGAGCAAAATATGTATTTGATCGAGGATCCTTTACAAATCACTTTCCACTTCTTTATATAGAAGACTATAGCCGTGTTCCACTTTACTTAGAACTCTTTAACATCGGTAATTAGACTCTTAATACAACTCTAGGTGCTCAATAGAGATCATCCGATATTTATAGATATCTCTCGTAATAATCTTAACCACTATAGAAAATGTTAGATAAAATAAGCCGCATGTCAACTTTCCATATTGTTTCCATCAAGCCCATTCTGACCTGGATCTGGTATATTTCACTCAGCCCGCTCACCAGACTCAACCCTTCAAAGCCCAATAGAAAATATTTATTTCGGGTCCAAACAGCTTCTTCATATGTCTCATCTCCAATCATGTTCCTCACACATACGTAGACAAATCTGATGTTGACATCATCAACTGTTACCTTCTCCAACAGTCCTCCGGCACCTTGTCAACCTTAGTCACCACAGAAAGGGTCCTCTCACCAGTCTTGTCCACACTCTGTGACATCCTAATCGATTCGAATGTCGTGAAATCGACACTGGCAGACAGAACATTAAGAATAATGCTCTCTTCAGGATTGATATACTCTATAATCATATCCCTTATTTGGTTGTAGATGTTCTCCGACTGGCCATGGACCAGAACCCTAGTGATTCCGGGAAGGTCGACCATAGTCAAGTCCGGAACTCCATTCTTCTTCACCAGCAAAGTCAATGCCGTGTTGGAAATTCCTTTACCTCCTCCGGCAATAACATTGGTTGCTTTAACAATGTCGTCGGCAATGTTGTCTTCATCGGTTTGGTCAATTCTGCCATTGTACTCCAGAGACAACTCCGGCTCCGGGCTCGAGTGATGTTGAAGCCTCATGATGAGGGGCACCAGGGGCGGAGCCAGAATTTTAATTCAGGAGGGGCCTTTAAAAAAATATATAAATATACCAATAACGAATTTAGACTCAAAAACTTGATGAGTGAAGAAAAAAGTCACAATGGATGAAAAAACTTGATGAAAATGTCAGCTTCTTCTTAGCCTTTTTCTTTATGGAGATTAAAAAAAACCTTAACATGTGTGATATGATGTTCATTTAAATAGCAACAAAAATGCCATTTCAATAATAAAAAAACAACAACAAAAAGGGAATGCAAGCTTTGAATTGATAGTTTGAAAGGATAAGAGAACAAAATGTTGTAAAAATTGTGGAATGGGGGATTTGAATTCAAGACCTCTCCAATGAAAAATTGATCATTTACCACTGGGCCAGTTTACAATTAATGCAATTGTTGAACACAAATTATACTTGATTGAATTTCAGGGGGGGCCTGGGCCTTCCCTGGCCTCCATGTGGCTTCGTCCATGAGAGGCACCCTAGTGCAGATTCCCTGTCCACGTGGCAGGCTAATGCCGGTGAGAGACTCGAGGACGCTAGACTTCCCGGAGAATTGATTTCCGACGACGACGATGGTCGGGAACTGAATGCCTTTGTCCATCACCATGAGGTTGCAGAGCTTGTCCACGGCGTCGAGCACAGGACGGATCCCGTCGTTGTAGGACAAGACAACAGGTGTGTCGAGCACATGTGGATGCTCCATTAGGGCTAGTGAGGGGTTTCCTAGTGGATCCAGGATTTGAGAGGTTGATGATTTGCTTTTGCAGTTTTGCTGGTAGTGCTTTTTGAAGCAGTTGAGTGTGTTTCCATTTTTGCTGAGCTAGTGAGAAACCGGGCAATGGGTTCGGAAAAAGAATAATGGAAGCTCACAACACAAGTTTAGTAGTGATCGATACTGAAGGTTTTTGTATGATGACTAGCAATTTATAGTGTATTTGTAAATGAAACGTTAATTACAGCCAAGTGAAAATCAATCAGACTATTTATAGTAGCCTATTTTTCTAGTAGTAAATTACTATTAAAAAAATAGGCTACTACACATGGTCCAGAATTTGTGTGAATTTTGCATAATACATACACCAATCTGTATGCAAGTGCATAATGCATATGCTATTTCGTGTGTAAAAACTTGTTCATACGATTATAGTCAAGAATGCCAATTTTGTACGCCAATTTTGTACGCATGTGAGTGTTGCTATTGAATTTTCATACGGATTACAAAACCATGTGAGAGTTTTGGTGGGCCCTATATATTTGGTTGACCATGTAATTGGCTTCATCTTCTGTGTGAATGTTTAACCAAACTCTAACAAGTTTCCGTGCGACTATTTTTCATAATTAAAAAATTCAATAGTCTCTCGTACAGATGATTATGGGGATTCTTTAATATAATTTAAAAAAGTTGTTACATATAAACTTTGGAAAACACCACGGTCACCACGATGAATAAAAAATCAGAAAAGAAGACATTAAAGTACGATAAAACTTCGATAATTTAATACTTGATTAATTCATAAACTCGATAAAATAATATTTGTTTGTCGATTCTAATTTAGAAACTCGACATTAATTTAATACTTGATTGATTAATAACATTATTAAATTAATAAATTTTGTCAGTACTCGTATTATTAATTCATGGAGGGGTTATATTGATCTCAAAATCTGCATCAAAGTTGGCTGCAAGTTACAATATAGCTAAAGGTGAATCCCAAATCAAATTGATAGCTTTAAAATGAATAAAATCTAGATCCAACTGAAACAAATAAGAAAAAATTAACGATAATTTTTTGCTTCAAAGCTCCAAGCACATAATCCAACACCCAAACACAAACAATTAAACCGACAAATGATAGAGTTCGATCAAACCAACTTCCTGTTGTTCTACGAGGTAGGGCTCCACCCCTTGTTGTTCGAAGGCCGGTGGAGCTTGAAGGGGGATTTGCTGAGGTCGTAGCTTGCTACCGCCTGAATCGTTTCGTTTCCCGTACGCCGGTGCCAGTAAGCGGACGAGAACGGAGAGGATGGGTTGGAGTCGGCGTGAGTTGACAAGACTATATACAGCGTGCTTGAACTCAGATCTGAAAGAGGAAGAAAAGCTTAATAACAAAAAAAAAATGAAATCGAAATCTATTGTTATGAGAGAGAGAGAGAGAGAGTGTGTGTTATCTGACTTTGGTTTAGATGAGAAGTCTTCGAAAGAGATAGAGAGACCAAGAGGCTCGAGCTATAGAAAGGACCTTGCACCTATTGTATTGTTTTGACACTGTCCTCCGTGTGATTGACTGATAAAAGATTATTTAATCTTCAGAGAATTTCTCTTATTATTTAATTGATGATATGCACACCAATCCGTGACTTGTTCCACACGGATTGTTGTATTTTACTACCATTTACACAGATATCTGTCTATACTGTTAATGTCAAAGCTATTGGCTTATTGCTTTTTATCTTTTTCGTAATATAGGAAAAAAAAATTTACAGCATTTCATATGAAACTAAATCCAACATAATGACAAAACCAGACATCTTTATATTTTTATACAACAAATCGTATGAAAAAAATATCTATTTTCACACTTTGTTATGTGAATTTATAATAACACAAAACGTTAATATCAGGTATTATTGGCCAAAAATATCTCATAAATTATAATATATAATTTATGCTATTATATAAAAAGTAATATGAAGTAAAAATACACAATATGTTGAGTGTATATATGGCTCACACAGAATGACAAACCATATAAAGAAAATATACACACATACTTGTGTGTGAAACTTGAACAATATCTAATATAATATGCATGATACTTTATTTTTCACAGACAACCGTATGAATAATAGAACTTATGTATGTCAGTGTCCAGGTTGAGATTCGATTTCAATTTTTGTTTTGTATAAACAAAACCTCATAGGATTTGTCCTTTTTTCAGAATAAATTTTAATATACTTTTCCGTGTGATTATTTTTTTCACACGGATTTCTGTGTTAAAAGTCAAAAATATTTCACAGAATTGTGTCCGTGTGAAGTCATCCGTGGGGAGTAGAGAGTTTTTCTAGTAGTGAATGAAGGGTCGTTCAATTCTCTCCTGCCTAGCAAAGCCTGTGTTTGGATTTCCAATCTCTTGGAATTAGTCTTGTTTGTGCGCGCTAGAATATAGGATTCAAGAATCAAGATGCAGAGAGAATTGAACTACTGTAATTTAAAACGCAACTCAATATATCTGCTTAAGGAGATGATCCAGATCGTTAAACTCAACAGTATTTGTAATTGAACTTCCAACAGTTGGCAGACCCATCAAATACTCACAATTCACAACTATAAGGTAGTGATAAAGTTTTACAGGTTTTAGTGATCTCTACTTTGTGCAGAAATTCTCATATGCTTGTAGCTTAATTTGGGCTTGAACCAATCTGGGATATATACCGGCTATACAGTCTATATTCTAATGAAGTTTTCTTAGAGGTGGGCACGAGACGGGTCGGGTCTATTTTTGGTCGTCCTTATCCCTATTTCGAATGGGATGGGACATGACGAGACGGGATGGAGTATTTTACCTGATCATCCCGAAACTTGAACGAGACGGGATGGGACAGGACATGTCCAATTTCAAGTTCAATTTAAAATGAACATTTAGTAAAGTATTTAATAACAAAAATTCAAATAAGACAAGACAAGACGGACCAAATTTCGAGTTCAATATAAGATAAACATAGTTTGATAAGACTTAGAAATCCACAATTACAAAGTAATACCGTTTTACTTAATGTTTAATTAAAAGAAGTAAAACTACAACCAATTTCATTTCATATTTAATTGATACATTTAATTCACACTACAAGTAGTGTAATACTTTCTTTCTTTTTTGAATAAAGAAGATCTCATTAAAACCCTTATGACTTGAAAATTTCATACACAACTAACAAGTAATCATAACTCTATCAAGAGAAGAATATATAACTAAATCAGAAGCAAGATCAAATCTTTAAAATGCTAAGCCTGAACTAAAAGTCGGACTTGCATGGCCCTTACGTAACTACGCAAATCATGTATCATGGTAATAAACATACCCTTAAGCACTCAATTATGGTAGGTATATTTAAGACCCATGATAAACGCAGTCCACGCATGACCATGCAAGGCGACACCAGAAGGTGTCTAAGTTTCCTTCTTCTTGCCCTCAATTGAGCAAGGAGTCTTCATCGAGTATGTTAGACGAAAAGGAGCCTCCACACCTTGTCCTTGACCCTTCTTGATCACAGACCGATCCACATACGATTCACCCTCACTACTAGATGCTACCTTAGGCTTAGTCTTAGAACCCAACGGACTCCCAGGCCTTTTCTTACACTGAACAATCATTTCATTAGGCGTCTCCACTAGATCCAACGATGCAGCATGCAACCTATCCGGAAAGGAAGGCACTTTCACTCTCTTTGGCTCCCCATTCACATAGGCTTCAGCAACCGGATTGATTTTGAACTTCTTAGGAGACATTTTTGAACCTGAAACTCGACTTCTCTTCTTGCCAATCTCTTCAGTGTGAATCCCAGATGTCTCCATACCAGACCTCTCAGTTCGTTTGATAATAATCGGAACCCTACCTTTCTTTGTTGTATCTATAAGCATTGGAGTGGTGTTTCGTTCCTCCCATCGAGGAACATTATGGATGCCAAACCTGAAGTCGCCATCCAAGTCACTCAAGCCAAGAGCCTTTCTAATGCCAAAACCAATGTTTACTCGCGGCGTAGGCGTCACAACCAAAGTCCTAGAGTTATCAACCTCCGCAGTATCCATCATTTCCGCCACAATCTTATGAGCAGCCACAGAACCGGATGACTTGCTAGCTGATTCCAAACCCGGTCGTGGTCCTCCAAAAATCCACGCCGGAGTTACCGCACATTGACCCACCACATGATACACCAAACCACATTTACCACATCTCCCTTTCAGGTTTTCAAAGAAGAAATCAATGTTGGCCTCAATATCGTTAGCTAACTTCATATGCTTCTTGAAAACCACAGACTTGTCGATAAGAGGAGCCACATAAACCCGAACCACTCATTTTTTTTCGAGCAAGAGGATCCATCTCAAGAAACCCTTCTGCCTCTTCAGGAAACACCTCGATGTTCTCATCCTTGTCAAATACAGGAGGGGTATTAAAGATACAAACCCAATAGAAAAGGATATCAAACTTCGATCCAGAAAGTGGAGATGCTCATTAATAAGCCAGCACCACTTGTTATAACTCGTACCGAAATCACGCACTTATCGAACCACATTACACGTTATTGCGGATTATGCGCGTTATTAGGGTTGTTAACAACTTTTTCACCGGGTGAGAATTTGACCTGATTTTCTTCACGAGAGATGTAAATTATTTAATTTAGAGCTTATGGAAATTTTCAGGGAATTTATCGGATAAGCTAGCTATTTTTAATGTTTGTCGGAAGTTTAGGCAACATATAATTAAAATATAGTTAGTTTTTGCTTGGTTTAAATCTCGACCGTCCGATCTTGATCAAATTGATTCAGAACCGTTGATTTGAGGCAGCAGCTTATACGGGTATTTATACGTGTTTTTTTAAGGAAAGTTTCTAAAATTAGCAGAAAAAATACGTACAGAGCTCGACCCGTATACCGTACTCCGACCTGTTTTCTTCGACCCAACCCGTACTATCAATTTTGGCCACCTCCGGTGACATTTCAGGTATGGTTAGAAATCTCATCTCCTCCTTTATCATTTGGTGTATGTATCGTTGGGTTTTTTTTTTTTTAGTTTTAGACCCGAATCGATTTGATGTTTTAGCCATATTTCGTGGTTAACGGTCGGCGGTGTTTCGACCATTTTTCGGCGACTTTTGAGGGTGGGTTCGACTAGGTTTTGTCCCAGGGGTCGAACTCCTATGGTCTTGAGGTTCGAGGAGCGACGACGACGACGTTATCATCCGAATTCGATTTCAGGCAATTTTTAGGGCCACGTGTTTCGGGCCGTTTTTTGGCCAAACGGGTGCGAGTCGAGGGATGGTGTAGTTAGGAAAGTTTTACTCTATGAGATCATTCCAGCCATGTATGGAATGCTCCCATTGGAGTTGTTCCACCGGGAGGCGCGTGAGAGCCATGCGCCGCCATCCACGATGGTTTTCCGGCGAGTCAGTTTTCAGAAATTATCGGCAGGACTTCCAGGATTATTTTTAGGATCAATTTTCATAGTTTTACGTGTATTTTGATATCTAATGATCTGTTTTTACAGGACATCGAGATCACGACTCTAGCAACGAAGGAAATTTTACGGGACCCCAACAGTAGCCGCAGACTTGTGAGTGGACATTTATTTTCATAGTTGATTGCGAGTTCATTATTTTTTATGCAGTACGCTTTACGGTATGTTTTTAAAGCATTTATTCGAAGGCTTGCTTTGTGATAGTTTATTTTATTGTATCGATGCTTTAGCTATTCGACTGATCACTGGATAGTTGGTCAGGAGAGGTTAGGTTAGGTGACCTAGGGACGATCCCGTCACATACTTGCATATTTTTCATTTCAGTTTAACGCCTCAGGTTAGGTGGCCTGGGAGAGCACCTCCATTTATATTTAAGTTATTTAGTTTAGAACTCGCATTATTTTTTCAGAAATTAGCGGAAAGGCATGAAATTGCAGTTTAGTGATTTACGCAAATTATTATATTATTTTTTTTCACTCACGCTAACGTTTTATATTTTAAATGTCTTTCCCTAGGATTTTTAGTTTCCGTTGCTCAGGTTGCAGTGTTATTCCTGAGCGTGCATGGTATCATCAAGAGCTCCGAGTCCACCAGTCATCCTCTTATCAATAGGTTCTAGCTCACTGTCAGTTTGTTTCATATGTATTTAGAAGTCGCTCTGGATACCAGTTTTATTATATTGTTATAGTGAGACTCATGTGAATAGGTTGTTACTCGAGTAGTTCTTGAGTTTGCTTCTCCTTGTATTTAGAACCAGTACTTTGTAAAGTATGTTTTCAATCTTGAGTTTTACATCTGGTTTAGTATATGCTATATGTTGAGAAATCCGGATAGACATCGGTGGTCCACGGTTTGTTTGTGGGATTTATCTGCGGAGTGTCATTCTTTTTGCAGGTTTTGGTTGTCTCAGTTTTAAGGGGAGTTATGTCAAAAAAATTACATAATTTCTTAGATTATGGTCTTTCGTTAGGGCATGATCCTAGATTACTAGTTAATCTAGGGTTAGGTCCTTTCACCACTAATTGGGCTTTTCGGCATGGTCCTCCTTTTAAGACCTTGTTCTTGTCCCGAACAGAATCAAAGGTAATGATCAAAACACTTTCAGTCTCTCTTGTACCCTGAAATTACCCTCAATGAATCAGACTCTGCGAAATTGTTGACGAAACTCGATCAAATCCACTGTCTTACCTAGCACCTTGTCAGCGATGAAGACTGGCGAATCACGCGGAGGAGCCACCCCCCAAACGACGGCTGATGTCGACCGTTCCCGCACCGAGAGCCAGTGCAGAAGAGAAGGAGCCAACCACTTGGTCAATATTGTCCGATAGGTTGTCGAGAAAGGAGAGGAGACGACATGGCAACTCTGATTTTCTCAAAGTAGAGAAACTAGGGTTTTTAGGTAGACTAGCAACAAGTAGTGTAATACTTTGATCGTTATAGGGTACGTAATTTTATTTTTTTTGTTGGATAATGTTAATTTTTTAATAATTTAATATATCAACTTTTAATAAAATAAATAATAAAATAGAAAAAATATATTATGTGGGACGAGATGAGTCTATCGAGATTTCAAAATCAAGACTCGATCTCGTCCCTAAAAATTGAGACTGGTCGGGATGGAACGCAATAGTGAATTTTTTTTGTCGTCTCGTCTCATCCCAAACGAGATCGAGATAGAATCGAGTCGAATTCGGAATTCGCGCCCACACCGGGTTTTCTTTGCCTTTTGGGTTTTTAAGAAAGATCATGCATCAATCCAAAGATGATCGCCCAACTCACACGAACATTATCTGGTGAGCATCTTCTTCGACAAATTGTATCGATTTCTGATGATGGCATATATGAAAAATTGAAAATGAACTACGATGAAAATACTGTGGAAGTACCCATTCCTTAATTGGTTAATTCTATTAAGTCTATTCACATTTGTTACTGTTGTTTTAATATGGTAATTTGATTTTATTACTCCTATATTGATCTGATCTTGAATCCCTCATTGGTTCCTTTGTTAAAATTACCGCAGATACTCGAACTTATCCACAGAACCTCAAGAATTTTCCACTTTCATGACTTTCATCCAAGGAATGAAATATCCATAATATTTTCGATATTTCCGCGATATCTCCGTATTTTGGACTTTCCGATATTAATTCTACATATCAATATCTTTTGTCCGATATTTCTCGAAATATTCGATATTTTCCGATATATCGCCGAAATCCTCGACATTTTCGAATTTATCCGATATTTTGATTTTACATATATGTTGATCGCACTAAATCAAAAGCACAAAACCCTCCACACTAATAATCCAAAAGCTTAATCAAATAAACTCTATAAATAATCAACAAAACATAATTTACAAGTTTCAAAACACATATTAATCATATAAGAATCTCATAAAATTCAAATACAAATTTTCATGTATTTATCTCAATTTCCGTCGATTTTTTATTGAATCGATATTTCATCGATAATTCCGTCGAAATATCCGTATTTTAGACAGTCGATATATCTTCGATATCCGATATTTTACTCCTTGCTTTCATCCGAGCATTCTTGGTTATCCACCGACTAACTCATCTGTTATTTTTGGTCCAAAAACCCCGCGGAAAATCTAAGATATTCTTCTGTTTGTGGTGTTTTCTATGTGGGAAAAGATAGGAGGCCGGTGCGTCGACTCACCATTCAAACAAGTGTCTTTTTCGTAAGGAGTGGATCATGATCACATTTCATATATGACTTTAATAACAAGCGCCTAGTCGGGTTTACAAGGACACGACTCGTGTGTGTGTATATATATAGACACACCCACCCACATATATCTAGGAGGCTACGTCTCTCACACTTTTAGCCTTTGAAGCAGTCATCAGTCACCTACCAGCTAGTCAGTGTTCATCTTTGATCATGGCATCCCGGAGAGTCTCGTCCCTACTCTTATCTCGCTCCTTCACTTCTGCTTCTTTCCTTTCTAAAGGTACGTACTTTCTCCATTTCCAACTTCTTCTCCTTCCAATTCATTTTGTCCTGGCTTTTTTCATGCTTTGGATGCCATCCGGGTCACACGATTGTCTGCAAATAACGAAAGGTAGAGTGATCAAGAAAAATGAAGGAGAAAGATTGAAGCTTTACGCTTGGTTATGATTATTCATTATTAGCGAGATGGAGATGAATGTTTTTACATTGGAGAGTTTTTACTCTTTTATGGTGGACAAAATTAACATACCCCATGAGTTTTCATATTTTGGGGAAACAAGATTTTGCATCAGAAAGAACTACGTAGATATTTTAGAGATGGACATGAATGTGTTTGATTGTCTCCTGTTCTTAGTGCTGCGTTTTTTCGATCCCAATAGTCATTTTCTTGTTGTACATCAATAATACACGGCACTGTGTGACCTACTTTCCCTATCTCTATGATTTTGACAGTACATTAATTTGGGTGTGTATGGTTGATACTTGATAGGGTGAGGCAATTTCTGCTGAGGGGCCTAGTTAATCTTATTGCTTGTTTTTCATGGTACCACATATATATAAACAGCCGATCAAAATGAATCTAACAATGATGTTTTGACTATGTTTCTGCACTTTTTTTTTTACTTTCACCTTGAATTTTAAAGAAAAAGAAACAAGAACTTACTGTGCTAAATTACTGGTGTTGAATATTACTCTTCCCTTCTTTATTCCTTTTGTGATGTTCAGTAACGTTTATGATTCTATGCATTGCTGATTGGCTGGTACTACTTTTATCAGGGTGGTCTTCTAATGTAAGTAGAGCAATTGGTAACTATAGCACCGCTGCTGCACTTGAGGAACCGATCACTCCATCTGTTAAAGTAGACCACACTAAGCTTCTGATTAATGGACAATTTGTAGATGCAGCATCAGGTCAGCTTTTCTGTTTCTTTTTCATAGATGGGAATGCTGGAGTGTAGTTGTTTCTGTATAGTATTAACTTGGTTGTTGGAATTTGCTTTCATTGTATTCCTACCTAGTTGTGAACTTGTGGTGCTTGCGCTGATCTCAGGGAAAACATTTTCCACATTGGACCCTCGGTCTGGAGATGTGATTGCTCATGTTGCTGAAGGCGATAAGGAAGATGTTAATCGGGCTGTCTCTGCTGCCCGAAAGGCATTTGATGAAGGACCATGGCCAAAGATGACAGCTTATGTAACTATTACTTAATTCACTTGACAATTTGGTAGTATGCTGAAGGCGAATGATTTTAAGTTCGGTGCTAAATCTGGTTGTCTCGCTAAATTACCTTTGTGCAGGAAAGATCACGAGTTCTTTTCCGCTTTGCTGACTTGATCGAGAAGCATAATGATGAACTTGCAGCGCTTGAGAGTTGGGATAATGGGAAGCCATTTGAACAGTCTGCTAAAATTGAAGTACCAATGCTTGCACGTTTCTTTCGATACTATGCAGGTATGGATTTTCCCAATGAAGATTCACACCTTAGTCTTTCTGGTATTTTGGAGAAAAAGACTTGGTGATTTAATGTGGTGGACATCTATCAGGATATGCGGATAAGATTCATGGTCTTACCATTCCAGCCGATGGAGCGTATCATGTGCAAACCTTGCATGAACCTATAGGTGTTGCAGGTCAAATTATTCCCTGGAACTTCCCTCTTCTCATGTTCGCTTGGAAGGTTGCGCCTGCTCTAGCATGTGGCAACACCCTGGTTCTCAAGACAGCAGAGCAGACACCATTGTCTGCTCTTTATGCAGCACAGCTGTTGCATGAGGTACTTATACTTGAATTGAACTTCTCAGAAGCTTTGTAAGATCTTTTTACAACCTGTTTGTTTCACTGTTGGCTTCATTTGATAGGTTTCATCTTTAATGGTTTCACTTGTTTGTGGAGTATGTCTGCATCTGTAGTCTGATAATTCATTCTGATTAATTTTATTTTTTTTGGTAACAGGCCGGACTGCCTGAAGGTGCTCTGAATATAGTTTCTGGTTTTGGTCCAACTGCTGGTGCAGCAATTGCTAGTCATATGGACATTGATAAGGTCATATTATACACTCATATCTGAATTGAAAATCTTGATTTATAATAAAGAAGAATTATGCATTTCATATATGTTCCAATATATATTATCCGGTCTCATGAGGGATGAGGCTGAGTATATGAATTTGTATAAGTTATGTGATCATACCATGGGCGGTAACTAATTACTAATGGAATATAAATGATTGCTTCTCTCTTGCTTAAGGTATTAGTGATCTCTTTGCAGGTTGCTTTTACTGGATCAACTGATACTGGTAAAATTATACTTGAACTGGCTGCTAAAAGCAACCTTAAGACAGTAACTTTGGAGCTTGGGGGTAAATCCCCATTCATTGTATGTGAGGATGCTGATGTAGATAAGGCTGCTGAGATGGCACATTTTGCTCTATTTTTCAATCAGGTATGTGTCTGCATTGTAATTGGTTGGTGGAGTTTTATTCCGCAGATAATTTTAGGACTTTGTGGATGTATACAGGGACAATGTTGTTGTGCTGGTTCTCGTACTTTTGTACATGAACGTGTATATGATCAGTTCATAGAGAAAGCCAAGGCACTTGCTCAGAAACGTGTAGTTGGTGATCCATTCAAAGGGGGCGTTGAGCAAGGTCCTCAGGTAAGTTGTGCCTTAGGCAATAGTTTTTATTTTTTACCAACAGTTCATGATTTTAAACTCTGAAGCAAGACTTTGGTTGCTAGTGAATCAAAATGTATGCGTTGCATGGCTTGCATCAAAGTGCATATATGTTATACTGATCGATGCTCGCTTATGTTAATCAGATTGATTCGGACCAATTTGAGAAGATCATGAAATACATAGATTATGGTATCAAGGGTGGAGCAACACTGGAAACAGGAGGAGAGAGATTCGGCTCAAAAGGTTACTATATTAAGCCCACTGTCTTCTCTGATGTCAAGGTATTATTCCGTTCTACTTTGCACCTCCATAATCCTGCTCACCAAGTATAAGAACATGGTTATGATTGTTCTTTACATCATTGTCTTGTGGATTAGGATGACATGCAAATAGCGAAGGAGGAGATCTTTGGTCCAGTGCAAACGGTCTTAAAATACAAGTAAGCAATGAATTAAGTTTTCAAACTTCCTCCTATACGGCCTGATAATAAGCCTGCAACTAAAATTATTGCTAATCGCAGGAACCTTGATGAGGTGATAAAGAGAGCAAACAATTCGCGCTATGGTCTTGCTGCAGGTGTATTTACACAGAACATAGATACTGCAAACACATTGACACGCGCATTGCGAGTTGGTAGTGTATGGATAAACTGCTTTGATGTGTTTGATGCCTCCATTCCTTTCGGAGGGTACAAGATGAGTGGACATGGAAGGGAAAAGGGCGAATACGGCCTTAAGAATTACTTGCAAGTCAAGGCTGTTGTCACCCCCCTGAAAAATCCTGCATGGTTATGATCCTTCAAAGCTTTGCAAGAAATAAAGAGAAGTAGTTGAGAACGGAGGTGGTGATTTTCATGATGTTGATGATGATGATAAAATCTTGCGGCTCTAATTCTGTGTATTGAATTGAACTACCAAAATATTTATGTAATTAATGGTTCAGTGAATTAGAATAAGAGTTCTATATGGATGACCTCAACACACTTTTTCTTGCAAAAGTGCCATGCTTAATGTAATAAAGAATAAGAATACTGCTGATTTGCTGTGCGAAAATGCTTAAAGTTTTTGGTATTTATTGTGAGGTTTTGGGGAGGTTTCATAGTCATAATTCATAATCTTGCTTAGATGTATATTAGCTGGTTGGTTGGCTCTAAATCTTTCCTAGTATCACGGCCCAACTACCAAAATATTTATGTCCATATAGTAACATGAAGTAGCTTCACCTGACCAACACTGTAGCGTTTGAGTTATATATTAAAAAGTTTTGGTTAATATTGTGTTGAGGTCATCATATAGAAGTTTTTTATTCTACGGAGTTTATGTTTGAGGTGCCACAATCCCCTTTTGCCCCTTATATGTTACACCATTGGTTCATTGATTTTTTTCTATTGTCTCGACTCTTGAATAACCTTTCAACTTACTCTTCCAAGTTAACATGATGATATGATATTGAAAAGGGTTTCGCTTCAAAAAAAAAAAGAAGGTGTTCGAGCATAGTGGTGTGCAAAAGTTGGATCTCATATTCTCTAACTTAAGTATTGGTTCATGATTGTCCAACAACATTATCATCCTCATTAGGCCATACCTGAGGTGAGGCGAAGGAGGCGGTTGTCTCAGGCATAAATATTTCGGAGTGACCATTTTTTTTAAGAATATACGTATATAAATTATAAGAAAAATTATGTATACAATTTTTTTTTAAGAGCTCTAAGACAGAAACATTTAAATAATTTTGTGGTGCATGTCTTCTTTAAGGAAATAAGTTATGAATAAGGATTATTTTCTTTTCTTTTTTATTAGTATAATTATAAATGTTAGTTTTTTTTTTATGTATCGTGTTGAATATTGTTAATTTTATTTATTTATGTATGTATGTTGGAGCATCGATTTATATTAATTTAGTGTATAAGTACTTGATTATAAGTTTGTATTTAGTTTATGATTAACGAATCAAACATAAATGTTAATGCATGTACATATGATTCAAATTTATTTTTATAGATACGAGACAAATATAAAAATAGATTGGTTGAATATACATAACATAATTTTGTATATTTATTATTATTTTTTTGTAACATGAGAATGCACTATTTTTCGATTTTTTCTCAGGTCCGCCCTCATCCTCGTAAACTCATGCATCAAGGATATTAAGAAGGAAGGCCTCCTACTCTCCTCTTGCTTGTAGCCTTCCTCCCAAGTGATGTTAGCTTCATGCAACTTAATTGACTCCACACAATTACATAAAACATTATAAAATACAAGAATCATTACATGAATAATAATCAAATTTACGGTCAAACTTTCCATCAATAATTTAAATTCCCGCCACTTTCCCCTTAATAATCAATCTACAACACCGTGTCGAAAGTACGTGAAATGGAGTAGCCGACACTCGGAGTGGTTCGGGTTTTTCTCGAGGAGGTTCGCAACGGGTTTTCGTCTTCCGGGCCCGGCGGTTTTGAGCTTCTCGGAGCTCCATTTGACTTTCCAGAAAGTTTACCTGGTGCTCGAAGACTGTACCCGCGACGACGCAAGGGTATTCATGCTGATGAATTCGGATCGGGCCGCGAACCAATTCCGGATCCTGATTCGGTCCATGGCTACGGCTCTGGATGTTCTGCCTCTCGGTTCGATCCACGTGGCGGACGAGGTCAAGGAGCAGGTTGAGCTAGTATTGCGGCAAGCGCGGCGGTCAAAGTTCGAAGTAGACCCGGAGGATAAACGGGCCGTGGAGGCGGTCAAGTTCGTGTTGGTCGGGTTCGAGAAACGGGTCGACCAGAACAAGAGCGTGTTGAAACGGGTTCTGGATCACGTTGGTTTTAGAAGATGGAGTAGGTGCGAGAAGGAGGTCAGGTTTTTGGAGTCGGAAATCGGGTTGGAGAATCTGAGAGACGAAAAGAGAGAGGTGGACTTGTTGAGCAGCTTAAAGGGTCTGTTGTGCTATTGCCGCTGCGTCATGTTCGACACCGTGGAGGGGTTACCCGGCCCACGACCCGAATCAAAGTCCGGCAGCAGCAGCGAGGTTCTGGATTGCCTGAATATGGAGGATTTCCGGTGCCCGATATCTTTGGAGATAATGGCGGATCCGGTGACGATTGCGACGGGTCAGAGCTACGATCGGAGGTCCATTACGAAATGGTTCGAATCCGGAAAGCCCATTTGTCCGAAGACGGGAGAAGCTGAAGAACATGGAGATGGTGCCCAATTTGGCACTGAGGAGGCTGATTCATCACTACTGCTCTGAAAATGGGATCCGGTCCGGCGATTCGGGTCTTCGGAATCGCCACGTTGTGTGGACTAAAAATGCAGGCAGCTCGGCAGCTGAGGGAGCCATGATAATGGTGGCTCAGTTTCTAAGTTCAAGTCTAGAGGCAGGGTCGACTGTGGTGGAGAAGAACAAAGCCGCTTATGAGATTCGGCTTCTTTCGAAAACAAGCATTTTTAATAGGTCTTGTTTGGTGGAAGCTGGCGTGGTTCGACATTTGTTAAAACTGTTGGCTCTTGCAGAATGTGAGGCTCAGGAGAATGCCATTGCGGGGTTGTTGAACCTGTCGAAGCATACGAGAGGGAAAGCTGAGATTGTCGAAAATGGCGGTGTGGATTCGGTGGTGGATGTTTTGAAGGAGGATCTCAAAGTTGAGGCTTGTCAGCATGCTGCTGGCACATTGTTTTATGTTGCTTCGATTGAAGAGTACCGGGTGTTGATTGGACAAAACCCGAGGGACATATCGGCTTTGAGGTATCTGATCAAAAACGGTTCAGATCGTGGCAAGAAGAATGCATTGGTTGCGATATTTGGTCTCCTAATGCATCCAGGAAACCACAAAAGAGTGCTGGCAGCTGAAGTGGTTCCTTTGCTGTTTGATGTATTAACATCAGTTGACAGTGATGTTCTTGTTACAGATTCTCTAGCGATCCTCGCAACTCTGTCTGAGAAACCCGAGGGAGCAGTTGCAATTGTGCATTGCAAGGCTTTGGATTCGCTTGTGGGGATTCTGAACTCTTCGACTTCAAAGGCCGCGAGGAGTTCTGTGTGTCCTTGCTGCTTGCTCTTTGTGTAAATTGTGGCCATATTGTGGTTGCTCTTCTGGTTAAGAGCCCTTCACTAATGGGATCGTTGTATTCCCAACTCAGTGAAGGCACATCTAGAGCAAGCAAAAGGACCAGTTCTCTCATCAAGGTCCTCCATGAGTTCAATGAAAGAAGATCCTCTGCTCCAGTCTCTTGCGATCGCGTACTTACACAAGAACAATTTGTTCATGTTAGGTAGCCCAACATTTTTATGGGTGTACTTGGCACTGTTCATTCTTTGCAGGTCCTCTAAATTCAGGGTCCTCTGTAGATATATATGCATCTAGTTTGATTCATTATTAGCTCGGTCTTTTTAAGAGCTAGTAACTGTATGATCAGCTTCTGCTTTTTTGAAAGAAGCTTTGTACAGAAGGATTGAGTAAAATTGTAATGTATTGTACTGATTCTTTTTCTCCCAGCAATAAACATTGGCGTGATACCTTTCTTTCCATTGCTCAAAATCATACCACATTGTTTCAATTTACAATAACTATCTGATACAATTCATAGGAATAATACGATTTCCTCAGGTTGAAGTCAGGGACTTGTGCTTATTTGATGGGTGCGGCACGAGAAAATGAATCCATTTGGTTTGAGATATGTAATGCCTTTTCTAGTTTGGATACCACCTCCTGCATGCGTGGTCTTTGCTGCTTTAGACCTGTGCAAGACAGAGCTAATCTGAATATGAGTTCAAAGGCTACTACTGAGTACTCTCCGTTCAGTCTGGGATCAGCAAACTCCATAACATCACCTTCTTTTGTGAGACCCCTTGCCTGAAGATCAAAGACAGGACAGATCCTCTTAAGAAAAAATATAATTGGACAAGGCTTCTTATTTGATTGTCAAAAAAAAAAAAATATCCAACATCCTCACCATCTTATTCAGAGACATTGGTGTGTTTGAATTGAGATTGATAACCCTGCGCCCTGAGATAAGTTGCAGAAGAACTATTCCGAAGCTGTAGACATCTCCTGAAGCATTTACATGGTGATTCTGTCTGTACTCAGGATCGACATAACCAAATGTCCCTCTCACTTCCGAGCTCACGTAGGACTGCCCCACATCCATAACCTTAGATATCCCAAAGTCGGAAAGTTTTGCTTGGAAGTTGGCATTGATGAGTATGTTTGTTGGCTGCAAAATTTGACATGAAAATTTTCTTCAAGAAAATAGTGTAGGTTATGAAAATATCATATTGGCCAGTATGTTTGTGGCAGATATGGAATACAGGCTTACCTTGACATCTCGATGAACAATGCAGCCTTCTGGAAAAGTATGAAGAAACCAAAGACCCCTTGCACTGTCAATTGCAATCTCAAGTCTCTGAATCCATGGTAGACTTCTATCTTTGCCTGTAATGAGTGTAATCATCAATCAGTTGTGTCTTTGAGAATGTTTTGGTAGAGATTAGAGAGTGAAAATGGGGACATACCGAAAAGCCACTCCGAGAGGTTCCCATTGTGACAAAGTTCATATACTAGGAAACATTCTTCTGCATCCTCACAATGACCGAGCAATGCTACAAGGTTTGGATGTCTAACATGGGAAAGGCTTGTAACTTCTCTAACGAATGTGTCGATGGATACATATCCATCGTTGATTATGTGCTTGACTGCAACATCGAGTCCATTTGAGAGTACACCTTTGTATACTTTTCCTGTCACATGATCAAAATCAGTATCAGAAGCCATATTTGTGAAATACATATTAAGATCTCGAAGAGAGTGTTACCAGCTCCACCTTGGCCGATGTAGTTTGATGCATTTAAATTATCAGTTGCGGCATATATGTGCTTAGTTGATATTTTCAGGCATCTGGATTCTTGAGTCAGTGAATCAACTGGTGCTACAGAGTTAAACAACAAGGTCAGCAAGAATTGACTAATGATAGTTTTCGACTACAGAAACTTCGATCTGGAGAAATATACCATCTTCTTTTTCATCTTTTAGGCTTGAAAACATCTCCGAGTTCTTTTTGTAGCATAAGGTCCACATAGCAATAAGTAATATTACAGCAATTCCTGCTACACCACCGGAAAGAATCCATAGACCTGACAATCAGAAGTAATAAATTAGAAGTGCCAAGAAGAATTATGTATATGGCTATGAATTATATAGGATGCGAATCAGTACATCTATCTATATATTACCTGTGCTCAGTTTTACTCCGTTGCTTTCTGTAATGGAAGCAAATGCAACCTTTAGCTGCAGTTTAAGTAGCATAAAGTTTAAGAATGAGAATGAGATCGATTGACAGATGCCTACCTCCTGATTCCAATAGACTCTGACTCCCAAGGCAAAGATAAAGTGTTTGAGCCCAATTTTTATCATGAACCCTATTGCTTGTTAAAGATACCAGAACTGCAAAGCCACAAATATTGGCTTCACCTTTTGATGACTCACTACTATCCGGTGTTGCAACAATCTGTTCCCACCTTCGCAAACAAGAACCGCAAGCTTGATCAGAGATTCCGGTTGTCCCCAAAAGTTTACAGTCTTCACCTAAATCTTGCAATGTGCTACCTAGGTTATGCACTACATCTTGTTTAGTATAGTCAGAGCAGCCACCATGTCCACTTGTCAGTTTGTCAATTCCACAATTGAAAACATCACTTTTGATGGTCTTCATGTAATCCAAGCAGCTTTCCTGCCCTGTGGAATTTAAGAAGAGCTGTTTCTCGGTGTGGTTTGCCCTGTGTCCCAAGGCAGAAAGGTAGTCGTCAAAAGCTGGTCCGCAATTACAGTTACTAATAAAACCTCCCCAAGTGCCTGCTTCACAACTAGAGCTACTCCAAGATGAAGATTGTTGAATATCAAGGACACATACATCCCCAGGGGGTTGTGAGGAAACAAGACTCAGGACAGTGAATAACACACAGACTAGAATCAAAACAGATAGGTGTATATACTTCATTTGACTATAATAAGAGAATCTCTGGATCATTTACGGAAATCTAAAAACGGAAAAGAAATATGTTAGGATCATATAGTCAAGAAGAAGTTAGAAGTAGTATGTCATATAAATCAAGGAGATCAATTCTGTGCACAACAGACGGCTGTGCCATATAAAATAACCTGTAAAAGTTGTATATTATCATATTATGTACTTGAGAGAGAAGGCCGAAGAGGGTTTTGGAGCTACTTGGAGGTTGGAATAATGGAATGTGTACAAGGCAAATGGCTGTAGATTAGAGAAGCTCCTGAG
Source organism: Geum urbanum (assembly GCA_946800695.1). Taxonomy (NCBI): domain Eukaryota; kingdom Viridiplantae; phylum Streptophyta; class Magnoliopsida; order Rosales; family Rosaceae; genus Geum; species Geum urbanum. Next base: position 47,702,169 of record OX327012.1, on the reverse strand, counting down.
GCCATATAGCTGTTTTATACTTTGTCCTAATTAAGAGTGATTATGCAGGCCAGCTTCAGTCATTGTCCATATAGAAGTTTTCTCATCCACCCAAATTATAAGAAAATATTTCCTATTAGGTATAAAAATATTTCAATATTACCATTAGGCAACTTACTCTAAGTGATTCTTTCACATCGATTCAAGATCACATAATCTCTCATACTCTTTTTTTTTCTTCCATTTTGCCCTCTTATTTATGTGGTACAAAACTCGCTCAATTTTCAAATCTATTCGATTTGCAATTTGCAGAGAGAGAGAGAGAGAGAGAGAGAGAGAGAGAGAGAGAGAGAGAGAGAGAGAGAGAGAGAGAGAGAGAGAGAGAGAGAGAGAGAGAGAGAGAGAGAGAGAGAGAGAGAGAGAGAGAGAGAGAGAGAGAGAGAGAGAGAGAGAGAGAGAGAGAGAGAGAGTCAATTCAAACACCGCAGCCAGCACTACAACATTTTTACACATTGCCGGCGACTTTTAAGTCGCCGGTAATGTCCAAAAACAAGGCCGGCGATTTTTGGACATTACCGGCGACTTAAGTCGCCGGTAATGTAATTTTTTTTTTTTTTTTTTTTACATTGCCGGCGACATGAATTTATGTCGCCGGTAATGTCTCGAAGCTAAAGACATTGCCGGCGACATAAATTCATGTCGCCGGTAATGTAAAAAAAAAAAAAAAAAAAAAAGACATTACCGGCGACATAAATAAAGTCGCCGGTAATGTCTTTTTTTTTTTTTTTTTTTACATTACCATCGAGGGATTGCCGGCGACGGACATTACCGGCGACAAAAATCGCCGGTAATGTTAAAAAAAAAAAAAAAAAAAAAGACATTACCGGCGATTTTCCGGCGAAAATCGCCGGTAATGTCTAAAGACATTGCCGGCGACTTAAAAGTCGCCGGCAATGTCTCTAAATGTTGTAGTGCAGGTTCGATCTCTCTTCTCTCTCTAGATTCGTTTTTGTTCATTTTTTATTTTGATTTTGGATTTTTGATTTGCGTTTTTATCTGTGAATTTGGATTTGTTAAGCTTTGTGATGTTGCTGATATAAAGTGTTTAATTTCTTGTTTTCGTTATGTTACAATATTTTGTGCGTAGAGATGTATGCGAATTGTTGTGTATTTCTAGAAAATTACAGATTTTGGGATCAACCGATAGTCAGTTGAGCTTCAACTGATACTCAGTTAAAGGCTGTTGTGTTTAGATTTGGGATGAACTGAATATGAGTTGAACCTCAACTGAGTATCAATTGACCCCCAACTGATACTCAGTTGAAGGCTGCTGTATTTAGATTTGTGATGAGCTGAGTATCAGTTGACCCTCAACTGAGTATCAGTTGAAGGTTGCTTTGTTTAGATTTTGTTGAACTGAATATGAGTTAGACCATTATGAATGATTATGTGTTTCAATAATAACCTTTTCTGTTATTATTTGTGCAGTAGTGTTGCTGTGAAGTTCTTGTATTCAGGGAAGAGATTTGTTTTATCTTGTAATGAGCACATGAGTCGTGCCATTCTTTTCAAGTATATTTGTTAGAGGATTCAGTCTGTCAAAGAGAGCACTGGGCAGGCCAAAGAACAAGAGGATTAAGTCTGCAGAAGAGATAGAGAAGAAGATGATTCGATGTAGTTGGTGTCTGAAAATGGGGCATCATAACATGGCAACTTGTAATGAGCCTATGAATGTAGCTGCTACTGAGTAGAATAATTCTTTCTTTTTAGCTTCAAGGTTGTTCTTTTCTTTTTTAGATTGAGATTCATTGAGTTGATGACTTTATTGGTAAATCATAGGGATATATATATATATATATATATACTACAGTATCTTTTATTAGTTGTGTTTCTATTGTTGAATTTGTTAATTAGACCACTTGTGTTAAGAGTACAATGAATAAGATATGCAACTGAGTATCAGTTGACCCCCAACTGAACCCCAACTGAGTATCAGTTGACCCTCAACTGAGTATCAATTGAACTTTTTCATAACTCAGATGTGTTTAATAATGTGTTGAACTGCCCTCAATTGAGTACTAGTTGACCCTCAACTGATACTCAGTTTAGCCATTTTCAGAAAGTTGACCTGTGTTGATTTTTGAACCTCAACTGAGTATCAGTTGACCCCTAACTGAGTATTAATTGACACTCAACTGACACTCAGTTTAGCCATTTTTAGAAAATATCTGTGCCAATTTTTTTGAACTGGGTTGATTCTGAACCTTAACTGAGTGTCAGTTGACCCTCAACTGATACTCAGTTGAACCAAATCTTTGAAGAAAAACACAACCAGCTGATCATTCTTAACAAAACTCATTCATAAACAGAAATTATCATCCATAAAACACAACAACATAACATAAGCACAACATAAACATAGACATACTAAACAAAAATATAAACAACCATAAAAATAACAACATTACATAAACTACAATAAACCAAATAAACTCATCAGTTCCTCTCTACTTCCTTGATCTTCAGCACAATATCTGTCAAGGCTTCGATCTTCTCCTCCACTTCCTTGATCTTCATCATAACCTCATCAATCCTCTTTGTTGCCTCGTCAATCTTATCCATCTTCTTAAGAAGAGCCTCAACGTTCCATCCCAATTGACGGATTCCTTGCAAACTCGTCTCAAAGTTGTACTAGTAGTCTCACTATTAGATCTCTAATTATTGGATCTAATCTCCTGGTATCCACATCAGACAACGACGACATCCTAGTTATTAACGGAAAATAAAAATAAGTCAAATATAATTTAGGTCCAAACTCAGTGTTACTTGACCCTAATTTGATACTCAGTTTACCCTCAACTAACACTCAATTTACCCTCAATTGAGTATCATTTGAGATCAAATATCATCAATCCCAGAAGAAACAAGAGCCTAAACTGTCTGTCAGTTGAGTCTAAACTGATACTCAGTTTACCCTCACATCAAACCTATAACAAATAAATTCAAATTCAAAATTGTATCACACTCAAATCATATCATGCCCTGAACAACTTCATAATTCCAACTATCAAACACAACACAACCTCAAATTTTATCAAAACCCTAAATTGATTTTGCATAAACAAATGGGAATAGTTATTATAAACCTTAGTTATAGTTGAAAGAGAATAGTTATTGTAGAAACTTACTTTGAGATTGAGAAGTAGTTCGAACGATTTAGTTTTCCTTTTTTGTTGAAGTTGAATCGATCGGCAAATGTTTGAGTTGTTGTTGCGAGTTGATCGGCAACGAACTAACGGCGATTCGATTGGCGGCAACTGGTAATTTAATCTGGAAGAGGGGAGAGAGAGAGAGAGAGAGAGAGAGAGAGAGAGAGAGAGAGAGAGAGAGAGAGAGAGAGAGAGAGAGAGAGAGAGAGATCTGAACAGTACGATACGATCGAGGGAAGTAGTAGGTGGAGGGGTGGGAGGTTAAGCTTTAAGGTACGCCTGTAAATTTGTCTAATAAGTGAGCAGATGAAAATTTTCAATTTTTTTGTGGGTTTATATTAAAACACGTAATGCCAAATCTTGAAACCTCAAAGAGATTGTGAAGTTAAGGTATCGACAAACAGATGCAGAAAAAATGCTGGTAAAAAGAGGGCAAGAGCACAGAAACTTAACCTCGCAATCAGATTAGGAGTAAACTACGTTGGATCATTGAGATAAACTAGGTGAAGACTTTTGACTTTAGTGTATCCATGTAGAGTAGCAGTATTTTAATAATACAAATATGAGTCAGTAATTTACTATATAACAACCGTGGAGCAGCACTGTTCCACTGTTCATAACCTGTTCATGGGGCAATTTCGGCAAAAGAATATGACCGTGCGAACCGTGTGGAGGTGATACCAAATTTTATCGCTCCCAGCCGAAGTGAGCGGGTTTGTAGGCTTAAACTATAACAAGCAGCCCATATCCAACATAGAGCGAGAGAGCCTTCAACTTTTCTACTCCTCTTTGTTCTATGACTCATCAGATCGATTAAAGAAAAGAGAAGCTACTGTGAAATCCAAATTGAGGTTAACACTGGCTGGTGAGAGAATCAGGGAGGTTACACAACAGTAGAGCTGTATGCGGTGAATAAGGTAATTTTATCAATTCTGGTATGCGATCTGAAATCGAAACCGGTAGATTTCGAATTAGCTGGATCTGATGGCTGATTTGTAGAAATTTAGTTTCTGGATTTGAGCATTTGATGATGGTGTTCGCACAGTTAGCCGTCTCTTCTCTGTATTAATGCAGCAGTGCTGTGTGTTGTGAGCATTTGATTCGCTTTGGTTACCGGTGTCTCAGTTTGATAGAATTTCTTCGTTTTCAGGTGCTGACTGCTCTATTGAGTTGGTGGTTGGTTGTTTCAAGTGAATCAAGATGGTACTTTTCTTTGTGAATTCCTTCCATTTGATGTTTAATCGGGATCTGAATGATTGTAGGAAGAAAGAAAGAAAAAAAGACCATCTGATCAGAATACCTCCTCTCTCGATCGATCATCCTTAACCTCACTATTCATCGACTCTGTGGTGTACTTTAATTTTTTGTGTTTTTTTTTTTAAAGTTTGAATTGATATTTGTTAGTTTGAACAGTTTGTTTTGATCTTGATGAGACTGTGCAATTCGTATGTGTTGAATAAGCATCAGAGATTGGTAATTAGTGTTCTGATATGGTTGTGTTTGTAGTCTTGATATCTGGGGTTTGGCATTGTAGGGGAGAATAAGGATCATTAGAGCCTCAAGGACGCTGTCTTCAGCATGGAAAGTTTGTGAAAAGCCACCAAGTTGGCTTTTCTGTTATAATTTTGTTGGTTTTGATGATTGTGTGTTAATCATGGTCGTTCGTTGTTGATGTGCCTCAGTTTGGTTTTGTGGATATGTTGGAGATTATAATGCAAGTGATTTAGATTCAGACTGATTGAAGGGTGGCGAGTCGTAGCTACAGTAATGCAGGCTTTGTGTCCAACAGTTTGAGCAGGTGGTCGTACCTTTCAAGACCTTTGCTTCACTCCAGTTTTTTCAATCAATTTAGAATTTCTATTAAGTGAGAAAATGAGTGCATTCAAAACCTTTATAAGCCAATGAACTCCAAAGACCATGACATTATTTCTTTTGAAATTGGCATTCTTGCCGTATATAGTTTCTATGTGTCCTTTTTGTGAGAAGCTTTATAGTGCTCCATAATGTGCATGTCTTCGCTAAATTGGTAACAATGTTCATATTTTCATTTCGTTATCCTTGCTGTATATGTTGTTGTCATAGAGTTTTATATTAATTGTTTAGTTTGGTTTGCATTAAACTACATACTGGTGCGATGTGTGAAATTATAGAAGTGTTCTCATGGTAAACTTTAGATCATTAAAGATACATTATTTTTTTGACATGTCAAACTGTAGAGTGTATCAAAATTGGGTCAAAGTTTCAGACTGAGATTCCATAATATTCATGTCTCTTTCTTAATGAATTCAGAATAGCCTGTTTTTGAAGTGGACATGATTGACTATCCTAACAGAGATGTGATAAGAATTTAGATAAATAGATTATAAGCATTACAATTTATGAGACATATATCTATGAATCTCTTTTTCTATCATGTTGTACGATTGGACAGTTTCTTCATATGAACAGTATAAAATCCTTTTACATTGCATAATTACAATGCGCTGATATACAATTTGATTTTTAGATGCAGGGATAGAAAAGAAGATGAACTATAGAATACTAGAAGACGAAATGCTAGGACCAATTCCAATGGATGTTATTATTTTGTCGAAACCACTGCGGTCTCTATCACAACATACCCCACCGTGCTCTGCCTCCCCTTCCATCGCCCGTGAAAATTGTAGAGCTTGAAATCCACGACCTCAAAAACAAATGCCCATGCCTCCAAAAGGAAAAGGGATAGCAACAATCACAATCTTCAAGAGGCCTGACACGCAGGGAAAAGAGGGAAGTTGGCATATATATCAGAGAAGTTGATCTCACCAAGAGGACCGGGGCGAAAGAGGTTCGTCTTATAATATAACTATTGATTTTTTGTATATACTACACTATATATGTCAGAGCTGAGTAAATAATATATTCTCTCTCTCTCTCTCTCTCTCTCTCTCTCTCTCTCTCGATCTCTCGATCTCTCGATTGATATCTCATGCCCTTTCATTCTTCATATTCCTGAATTGTGAATACGCTCATTCTTTCTTTGAGAAAAGGATATATTCCTGAACACACAAAAAATAAAAATCATTAGCAGCGCCCTTCTATTTGAATAATTTCCCTTCGATTACTATGGACAAGTAAGATTTTAGAGTCAATAACGTAGTGTCTTAGTTTAAGCAGGAAAGCAAATATTTTCATCATTGCCCTGACCACCATTTGCAATCTGTTATATTAAACATGGATTTGTAGCAGTAGTGTATCGCAACATTGTTATTTTCACATATTAGATTCACTTTTAATTTTCATAAGTTTTTATTCATTTTGGACTCAGTTTGCATCCAGTTTTTCTTTTCATAAGTTATTTATTTGCAATCTATTCTACGGAGCCCAAGTTTTGACAGCTGTAGCTATTTTCACAGATTCAGTTCATTTTTCCTATTCAGTTTGTATTCAGTTTTGATTTTGATAAGTTATTAATTACATATGCTTTATTGCACAGGAAAAGCCGAGAAGATGCCCCTGTGGCACCAGCCCCTGCAACACTGGTAGGAAAGAAAAATCCGGGTTGGCTAGCAGGAAACCAAATCTTGGTTGGCCAGCAGAATAGCCAAGGAAGCTGTTGGTCAAGAAGAAGGCAAAAAAAGGGTTTGAATTTTTCCTAAATATCTTCCTCTTGCTTCGTTATTCTTTTTTGGGTGTGTTTGATGTGATTGTTGCTTTCGATTTAAATGTTAACTAACTCAGAGTAATATATTGCCAACCGTTATTATATTGCTTTCAATCTAAATGCTTAGGAAGATTGATCCGATTAGTCTCGATCTAAATGCTTGAGAAGATTGATCTGATCGGTTTGGGATTTTTATTCACTTTGGGATTAAAGATTGTTTTCTATAGATATATAGATATATGCTTTATGAGTATATATATATATGCATGAAATCAAAATATTAAGATTGAAGCTCGATCATATATGCCATGTAGTAATTTATATAGCTTCTAGGCCCCTTACATTTACATTAGTGTTTCAATGTTTTGTTGATACAATTTACTAGAATAGACTGACATGAAGGATTTCTATTTCTGTGAGTGAGGACCATTTGATTTCGGTGCATTTATTTATTTGCATTCAAACTTTTAATACTACAGTTTATGAGTAGATTCAAGTTTTAAATTTGAAAGGGGGGCCTCAGATTTGGGAAGTATATATATTACTGAAGCAGCTGTGAAGAAGTCGCCGAGATTTGAATAATTTGTAGTCTCCCCATACGGAGACTAGACTTTATACTGTTTCACAAAGTGTTTAGGGAGGCCGAATAGCAAACCATATATATGGTGTGGCTTCACATATATATGGTGAATTTACTGTCAAATTAGAAATATGCCAATCGATGTAGCCTATATATATAACTGTGGGGATAAGTGGCAACTGAAATAGCAAATTGCAAGGTAAATAAATGTAGATGACTTGAAATATGCAAGAGCATAAATGGTGCTAACCTTGAGCAACGTTAGGGGGATCTTGAAAAAGATGAATCGATTTTATGTAAATAAACTGAATTTGATTAAAAAAATGACATATGCTCCAAAGAACATATGATAAAGGAGTGAAAAACTGTGTTCTTCAGTTCTTCTTTATCAGTAAAGTTCTCGGAAGTAAAGAAAAGCTAGGTGGGGTTTTCCCAGCTTTATTAATCAGTTTTTTTATGTGGGTTTATGATTTTGAATTCAGTGACCTGTTGCGTGTATTGGGTTTTTGGCAATTTGAACTTGGGTCTTAACTGATTGAAATCTCAGCTAGCTATTAACATAAAGATGTATGCTTTTGATGCTGATTAGATTCATAGATATGATGCTTATCAATGCGTAAAGTTGTTGATATATCTTTGTACCCTTTGATGCATTTAAACGATTGATCAATCATGCACTGTATCTGGACGTGAGTTATAAGGTGAATTGATGTTGAAGATAGATTGTGTATAGGGTTGAGTCGTGGTAGAGATAACAATTGGAAGGTTAATTTATTATAAGTGTTTACCCTTGGTCTTGAATACTCATAGCATTTGGAGATTAAAAGTTGCAATGATAATTATTTTTGTGTTTGCTTTTCCGATCTGTAAGTTCTACAATTTGTTGTTCCATCTGCTTTTTCGATTTGTAAGGTGAGTTGCTCAATGAAATATATTTGTTTCACTGTTATATATCATATGACTAAATTGTGTGTTCTTTTTGTTTTCACTCTCTTTCAACAGTCACTCCGATTTTGATATGTTACAAAGTCAAAGAGCTTTCCTTTTGAGTATGTATTGTGTATTAGTTTGGAGTTATGTGCATCTACCAAATCAAAGTCATATGTTTATTGTACATAATGATGATGATAGTAAGAAAGAAATTGTGATATCGTAGAATACGAAAATTGATGTAGTATTTGTTTGAATTGACAATTACTTTAGTCAAACTGTGCTTCAAGTTTAACAAACAATCTGCGCCTCGGCGCGGGGACTCACCTAGTGGACTACATAACCGATCAAGTCCGAATACTGGAGCTTGAATCATGGCAATTGTGAGGCGGCGTATGGTGAATCTTTAATGTGGAAAAACTTGGTAGAAATCGGAGTTCCAAAATATCCTAACTGGTTTCTGTTGGTCTATATCTGGCATGACTCTAGGATTCCATGTACATTACAACTGTGATAACTTGGATTCACCTGAAGCAGCCAAAAATGCTCCCTCTCTAATGGAGACCAATTGCCAGGCTATAAATGAGCAGAGTGCATATATAGTCCAACATCTTCGACATGTCATAATGATCCCAACCGAGTACCAAAAATAGGGATCAATTATATAATGTAGATCGGATTTATGTAGTAGGAAACAAACTTTGTGCAATGAAAAAAAAAATTGTGTGTGCTTATAGTGGAGATAGAAGCCAAACCTTATTCCCTGACAGATTACTTTAAACTTTAAAACGCACATGTTTTTTTCTATACTTCAACTCTTGATCCAGATTCAATTATTTCAAGCAAAACGACACCGTTTTTATTTCCTCCACTCCCGCCATAACATCCTCATCAAAATCTCAACAGCCAGAACAAACCTTCAAATAGCTTCAAGCTTTGAGCTTTTTTCAGTCCATTCTCATCTTGTACCCGAAACCCATCACGAGATAAACCCGACCCGATTCCCCGATGGGTTTCGCCGCCAAAACCCGGGAAGAAAACTCCGAGTCGAGCCTCCTCCTCCCAACCACCGCCGACGGCGTCGCCGCCGCGCCCCCAACAAAATTAACGACCCATTCCACCTAACCTACATAATCTACTTCACTCTAGGGCTCGGCTACCTTCTCCCATGGAACGCTTTCATCACAGCCGTCGATTACTTCACCTACCTCTACCCTGACGTCAGCGTCGACCGTATCTTCTCCGTCGTCTACATGCTCGTCGGCCTTGTCGTCCTCCTCGTCATCGTCTTCTACGCCCAGAATTCCGATGTTTACGTCAGGATCAACGTCGGCCTGGCCCTCTTCGTCGTTTCACTCCTCATCGTCCCCATATTGGACTTGGTCTACATCAAGGGCCGGGTCGGGTTGTACAACGGGTTCTACGTCACGGTTGCCGCCGTTGCGCTTGCGGCTCTCGCCGATGCTTTGGTCCAAGGCTCGCTGATCGGCGCCGCCGGTGAGTTGCCGGAGAGATATATGCAAGCCATTGTGGCTGGGACTGCTGGCTCAGGTAACAAATTTAGAATTTGGAATGTTATATTCACTATGTTAGAATTTGCCGATTTGGTATTGAGCTCATTTTGATTGATATGAACTAGAAGAATATCAAGTGAAAGTTGGGGCCTAAAAGATCTGTGTACTAAAACTACAGGAGTGTTTGTTTCCTTTTTGAGAATCGTAACTAAGGCTGAGTATCCACAAACGGGCGAGGGACTGAGGAAAAGTGCAAACCTTTACTTTGCTGTGGGGATAGTGGTGATGGTGATATGCATTGTATTCTACAATGTGGTGCCGAGGATTCCGGTGATGAAGTACTATGCGGAGTTGAAGATTCAGGCTCTGAATGAGGAGAAAGAACTGAGAGGGCCGCTGACGGGGTCTGTGTTGAGGTCGATTCTATGGACTGTTGTTGGGAGTGTCAAGTGGTATGGGGTCGGCGTTGTGCTCATTTACGTTATGACATTGGCGATATTTCCGGGGTATATTACTGAAGATGTGCACTCGGAGATTCTCAAGGATTGGTATCCGGTCATGCTTATTGTTTGTATAGCATTGGTTGTCCGATTAAATATACTTATCCACTTAAACAGGTAATCAACACCTACCCGACCACCCGAAAGACCACCAGGGAGGCTCCAACTTCACTCACAAGACCAACCCCATCCGAGCGCGCACGCGCCCGTGGGGCGCATACCCGGATGTGCGGATTACACATCAGCAAATGCATTAGTCCCACATCGAAGAACACCATCAAGCACCAAGCTCAACCACCTATATATGTAAGGTATTTATTACAGGTAACGATATCGAATTCAACCCAACGCATTCAATTCTGAATCCAAACACTACACTCTATACACCCGCACGACTGTTATATCCAATACATCTTCTGACTTAGGCATCGGAGCGTTGAAGGCGGGCCACCCCGTCTTGACCCCTGACTGTCTGTTCATCGTTGTATTCTTCTAACAGCCGCACCCGAGCACGCACACCCGCACACCCGTACACCCGAAGACCCGAAGAGAAGAGGAAGCGCCCGACCATCCGAACAGCCTCAATGTTCGGACGTACAAGAAGGAGGAGGAGTACTCGTACTTGCTTCTGCTAGATTACGTCCCGCGTAATCCGGTAGAAACAGTTGGCGCCGTCTATGGGAAGCTTACAAATTGCAAACCTCGTATAAATACCACTAGCAAAAGCCCACATGCTCAACCCGGAGACTAACGTCAGCGCCACACCCGTTGGAGGAACATCGCCCGGTGCACAGGAGCGGCAGGCACTGGAACTTGGCAGGGGCAGCGATAACGAAGAGCGCGTCAACAACCTAGTTCAAGAGTTACGAGAAGCGGCACTCGAGAGAGCAGAGGAGCGCCAAATCCGACAGAGGTTGGATGAGCGGCTGGACTCGCTCGTCAGCCAGCAGCTGAGGCAGCACGAAGGGACCCATGAAACCACCAGCGAGGAGCAACACCCGTTCGGAAGGACCAACGCTCGGACAACCCGAGCGCCCTCACCAGCGGAGGAATCGGCGCCTCTGACGAACAACACCCAGATCCTTCGGAGGATGGAGGAACTGGCGGAGGAGGTCTCGCGCTTGCGCAAGGACAAGTTGGCCGGGCAAGGCGGAACGTTCACCCCCCGGGTCAGCCCATTCTCGGCGGACATACTGGAGAGGGGAAGAAATCCCCACGCGAAGACAACGAAAATCACCCGGTTCGACGGGAGTAGAGACCCCCGCGCGCACATCGACGAATTTCGATCCACCACGGAAGGGACCCGGTATTCGGACCCCCCCTGTGTTTCCTGTTCCAGGAAACACTGACGGAGGAAGCACGGAGCTGGTTCTATGAGATCCCGCCAGGCTCCATACACTAATTCCTCGAGCTGGCAGAGAGCTTCCAGAAGCGCTATCGGCTCCAAGGGAAAAACAACACCACGGGTATCCTCCTCAAGGTCCGCCAAGGGATGGACGAGAGCCTGTCAAGCTACATAAACCGATGGAGAACGCTCGCAAGCACGTGCAGGGACCTTGATAAGCGGGTGGCTAAGGTGGCCCTGATGGACAACATACTCGCCACCTCTTTCGTAGAAAAACTGGTGAGGAAGGAGTATCTCGACTACGACGAGATTATGGACCTGATTGTGCAGGGACCTTGATACATAAACCGATGGAGAACGCTCGCAAGCACGTGCAGGGACCTTGATAAGCGGGTGGCCAAGGTGGCCCTGATGGACAACATACTCGCCACCCTGTTCGTAGAAAAACTGGTGAGGAAGGAGTATCTCGACTACGACGAGATTATGGACCTGATTGTGCAGAAGGCACTCGTAGAGACGCGAGTGTATGGATCCACCTCCGAGTCTAGCACCAACAGATCAGAGGGAAGCGCTCAGCCACATCGACCCTCGGACGACGGAGGGGAGCCAGCCGGAGGGCAGAAGAGGAACCGGGACGCGCAGAGACAGAATCACCAGAGGCCATTCTTCCGCAACTACCAGGGCAACCACTACGACCAGGCGAGGGGACCGGCACCGCAGGGAGTCCGTTTACCGCCAGCACCGCAGTACCGACCAACGAGACAAGAGGTCTACGCGGTCGATCACCAGTCGAACGAGCAGCTGCTCCGCCTGCACCGACACCGGATTCCGCCACCAAACAACATGACGAAGGCAATGGCCCCGATCGGCCGAATCCCGAGCATCTGGTGCGAGTACCATAACGCCGCCACCCACCGTACCAACAGCTGCATCATGCTGAAGAAGGCCCTTGAAGACATGAGGAGAGACGATCAGGTCACCTCTCCCAGGGCGGAAGAGCGACAGCGCGAGGCAAACACTGAGACCCGTGGGACTATCAGTACGATATCCGGGGGAAAGCGCAAGGAGGGAACGTCGTCGCCCGATCGCTCGAGCAGGAAGGTGCTGACGATCGGGGCAGGACGAGCGCAGAAGACAGGAAGACGAGAGGCGCCCGCCATCAGCTTCACAGCGAAGGATGAGGAAGGAATCCCGAGGGACAGCACCCTACCGTTCGTGATCGATGCGATAATCGATCGTTTCCTCGTAAAAAGGGTGCTGGTAGACAGTGGGGCGTTCGTAAACGTGATCTACCTGGACGCGTACACCGCACTCGGCCGGCCCGCCCGCAAGATGACACGGGATCATGAGTGCGTTGCCAGCTTCACGGGCGAGACGTCGTATCCGATTGGGAGCGACAACATCCGGGTCGGAATCGGCGCATCCGACTCCCCGCACAGCGAGGTCCGGACGGACTTCATTGTCATGGACACCCCCTCCCCATACAACGCCATTCTCGGGAGGCCGGGGATCAACAAGTTGAAGATGATCATTGCGGGACACTTGCTCTTGAGACGATTCCCAACCGAGCAAGGGGTCGGGTACGTCAGGGGATACAACTACGAGGAAACCGCAAAACCCCGGGACAGGCAGGAAGTCCTCGCCTTGGAGCCCACACCAGGAACAGAAGTGCCGGACGATCCACGTGACGGGCTGATGGCGGTATCTCCTGTCCCTGAGCGCGAAGAGCTGAGGACGGTTCAGCTATCCTCCGGACACCCGGAGAGGACGGTCCAGATCGGAGCATCATTGGCTCCCGCGATAGCCGAACGGATGATCGCGCTTCTGAAGGAAAAGCAGGATGTGTTCGCATGGTCGTATAAGGACATGCCCGGGATCAACGCGAGCATCATATCCCACAGGCTGAGCATCAGCGCCAGCGCCCGGGGGGTAAAACAGAAGAGGCGAGCGTACAAAGCAGAGCACTACGCGGCGATGCACGAGGAGGTGGACCGACTGCTGGGCATCGGGTTCATCCGCAAGGTGGAGTATCCGAAATGGATCTCCAACGCTGTGATGGTGCAAAAGAGCAACAAGAAGTGGAGGATGTGCATCGATTACAGTGATCTTAACAAGGCATGCCCAAAGGACAGCTTCCCTCTACCGAGGATCGACCAGTTGGTAGACGCGACAGCTGAACACGAGCTCCTGTCCATGATGGATGCATATTCGGGTTACAACCAAATTTTCATGGACCAGGAGGCGATGACGTTTGTCACAGACAAGGGATTATATTGCTACGTTGTGATGCCGTTCGGGTTGAAGATCGCTGGTTCCACTTACCAAAGGCTCATGAACGCGATGTTTCATGGCTTGATTGGCAACATTGTGGACGTGTACGTGGACGACATCTTGGTGAAGAGCGTTCAGGCGGTCGATCACGTCCAGAACTTGGGGACCGTGCTCGACGTCCTCATCAAGAACGGCATGAGGTTGAACCCCGCCAAGTGCACGTTCGGGGTCACCAACAGCAAGTTCCTTGGGTATATTGTCAGTCAGCGGGGGATCGAAGCCGCGCCCGCCAAAGTAAAAGCGATCATCGACATGAAGCCGCCAGTCAAGAGGGTGGACTTGCAGAGCCTCACGGGCAAACTCGCATCGCTGAATCGGTTCATATCTTGCTATTCAGACAGGTGCGCCTCATTCTTCAAAGCTCTCCGAACAACGAACAAGCGAGAGGTCGCGTGGACGCCCGAGTGCGAAGCGTCTTTTCTTCATATCAAGGAATACTTGGCGTCCATCCCGCTCCTCTCAAGACCCATCCCGGGGGAAGTATTGTACATCTACCTGGCCGCTTCCCTCACAGCCGTCAGTTCTGCCCTCGTCCGCAGGGAGGACTACACGGAGCTGCCTGTTTTCTTCTCAGGAAAAGGCATGACGGGCGCCGAAACCCGGTATCCAACGATCGAGAAGATAGCGCTCGCGCTCGTCACCACCGCCCGACGGTTGAGGCCATACTTCCAAGCGCACAGCATCCATGTTCTCACCAACGTGCCTTTGCGCCAGATCCTCCAATCGCCCGATCACAGCGGTCGCCTGGCAAAGTAGGCAGTTGAGCTCAGCGAATTCGATGTCCAGTACAAACCTCGATCGGAAATCAAGGGACAGGCCGTGGCAGACTTCATCGCCGAGTACACGGAAGCGGAGGGAACACTGGTCGGCGCGACCGACGGCCCGACGATGGAGGCGTCCGACAAGCCGGAGGTCAAGGAGCGACCATTGTCGGATTGGAACCTCTACGTCGACGGTTCGTGCACGAAGAAGGTGAGTGGCGCCGGGATCATCTTGACCGGGCCAGGAGGGGTAAATGCAGAGTACGCCCTCAAATTCGAGTTCAAGACAACCAACAACAAGGCTGAGTACGAGGCGCTCATTGCAGGCCTACAGCTGGCCAAGAACTCAGAGGCGCCCGACCTCAACGTATTCAGCGACTCACAGATGGTGGTGAGCCAGGTCGGAGGAGAATTCCAAGCGAAGGGGGAGTCCATGATCGCCTACCTAAAGCACATGAAGGCGCTAATCAACGGATTCAAGCACGTCAACATCAACCATATACACAGGGGGTTCAACGCGAAGGCGGATAGGCTCGCCCGACTGGCCACGGCGCCCGTGCACACGGGACCAGGGCAGCGGATCGTCGAAGTATTGCGACGACCGAGCATCTCGAGAGCAGAGCAGGTCTTGGCAATCGAACCACACGAGCACAGCTACATGGACGTGCTCATCGCTTACAAGGCAAGGGGAGAGCTACCAGATGACAAGCGAGAGGCCAGAACCATTGTTGCATGGGCAGCCAACTTCAGCATACGGGATTGAGCTTTGTACCGACAAGGGAGGACCTGGGCGAGTCTCAAGTGCGTCACTCCAACGAAGGGCAACTCGATCTTAAAGGAGATCCACTCAGGCACGTGCAGCCACCATGCGGGCGCCAGATCGATCACACACAAGACCCTTCGGTATGGCTTCTGGTGGCCCACCATCCACGCGGACGCCACGGTGCTGACGAGTAAATGCCACCAGTGCCAGCTGCACGCACATCACCACCACACGCCCGCCGTCCCACTATCCATCCTCCTATCGCCCGTTCCGTTCGCACAGTGGGGACTGGACCTGATCGGAGAGCTCCCAAAATCGAAGGGGCAGTACAGGTATCTGATCGTCATCATCGACTATCACACAAAGTTCATCGAGGCCCAACCGATGGCGAAGATCACGACAAAGAAGGTAGAGCGTTTCCTCTGGCGTTTCCTCTTCTGTCGCTATGGGACGCCGATCAGCATCATAACGGACAATGGGCCACAATTCAACAACCCCTGACTTATAGCCTTCTTCAAGCGACAAGGAATGGACCTCGTGTTCGCATCACCGGCGCATCCCCAGACGAACGGGCAGGTGGAGGCAGCCAACAAAATCATCAAGGCTGGCATCAAGAAGAAAATTGAAGACATCGAACCTGGGGATGCGGGATACGGGCGCTGGCCCGAGGTCATTCCAGAGATCATGTGGTCCATCCGAACGACCGCCAATGCGGCCACGGGCGAAACCCCGTTCAGCCTGACGTTCGGAACAGAAGCTGTGCTACCCCTAGAGATCACTCACCAGAGCCCAAGGATCGAGGGGTACGATCCACGAACGAACAGCGAGGGGCTACGCCTCAGCAACGATCTGCTGGAAGAACGGAGGGATGCGACACATCTCCACAACACCGCGAACAAGTAAAGGATCGCCCGATTGTTTAACCAGTGCATTCGGGCTCGACCAATCCAACTGGGGGACTGGGTGATGAAGGCAATCCAGAAAAAGGTGAAGACACTCCGTCCGTTATGTGAAGACACTCCGTCCGTTATGGGAAGTCCCGTACATCGTCGATGAGGTGATCAGCGCCAGCACTTTCTTCCTTCGGGATATGCAGGGCCAACGACTACGGCACCCATGGAACATCCAACATTTGAGGAAGTATTTTCATTAAATTCTGTTGTGATATACTTGATCTATTTTATGTTCATTTTATCGCGTTCGTTTGTCCTTACCTCGCCCGCCCAGTACTCGGGGGACTGGGGATAGGCTACTCGCATAAAATGTAACGGTTAAATTCCATTCAAAAGCAAAGAAGTGAGCGCACGTTCGCGCGAGTCATTCAAAAGATGCCAAAAAAAAAGACAAGGCACACGCACGTACGAAAGGAAAAGAAACTTCATTATATTCACAAGGCACAAGGCCCGATTACAAAAACTCCTACTCTATTACAAAAAAAAAAAACAGAGCTACTCTACTGATCCGCCCCGCCCGCTGCCTCCTCGGTCCCCGCCTCCGGCTGTTCCTGCTCCGGCTTGACGGACGCCCCAGCGGCATGTTCCTCCAGGTGGGCGCGGTAGCGCACCAAGTCCAGGAAGGGCGACACCGCCTCCTGAAACTCAGCCACCTGACCATCAGCCTCGGCGGCCACCAACTCCAAAAACTTCGAAGAATTCTTGAAGGCAGCAACCGCCTCCACTTAGGCCAGATGGACGAGCTTCCTCGTCCAAGCCTGGCGCTCAGCTTCCATCAGGCGGGACTCCATCTCCGCCAGCCGATTGGCCGCTTCAGCCTTCGCCTCCTCCACGGCGGCTAGGGCACTATCGCGCTCGGCCTTCAGCAGCGCCTCCCGCTCACCGACCTCGCGGAGTTCGCGACGCAGACGGTCCGCCACCATATCCGTCTTGGAGAGCTCGTGCTGCAACTTCCTGTGGGCTTCAGTAAGCCCACGCAGCTCCCCCCTCAGGATCTCCGCCTGCCTGTCGTTCGCCTGGCGCTGGAGCGCCTGGAAAAGCTTGTACTGCATCAGCACACAAGCGTTGTACGCCCGATCCATATCGTCCGGGCCACCCGACGCCGGCGGTATCAGCCTGTTGACGGATCGCACGGCGACCTCGATGGCGTCCATCATTGGCCCGCAGAAGGCGAGCGGACCATCCGTCCGTTGCCACTTCGACGGAGGCTCATCACCCCCTGCCTCGAGTATTGTGGAGGACTTGAAGGTCGATCCGAAGACCGGGGCGTGACAGGAGCACGACTTGAAGACTGAGGCGTACGAGCAGCCTCCCGCCTGTCCCTGGTATCATCTAGCTCGGACCGGCGCTGATCGCGCTCCACCTAGCGCTGCTCATTCTCGCGCTGGTGCTGATCGCGCTCCGCCCGGACCTGGGCCTTAGATCCAGCCGCATTGCTCGGAGGAGGGCGGGGAGCATCCGTTTGTGGCCCTCGGATGGGCGGGGCCAGGTCAGCCACGTTGGGGATAGGTATCTTGGGCTGGATACTGTCCCCCAGGACGAGTCCGCCACGACCGTCATCCGCCACCCGACGAATCTTCTCGGCGGTGACCAGTAGCGCAGCCATCCGGCGCTTGAGCGCGTCATCCTTGTTCGTGGCCTTGGACTTCGTCATCTTAACTGCAGAACACACAAACGGAAGGTTAGCGAACAGACACAACACGGTAAAATTATCCTATTCCTATTCCTAGCAGAAAACTACAACCCACAGACCAGGCGGTCTGGCGAGACGTGTGCGTTCAATAAGCTCCCAGTGACACGCGGCCCAGAAATATCTCGATTCGGGCGCAGGGTCGAACACGAACTTGAGACGAGCTATCCTGGCCTCCTCAACCGGCGTGAGCGGATATTCATTCGTGTCGAGCGTATGGAAAAATTGTGGGACTCGATCGATCTTGTCGGCGTTGGCGGCATACGCGGGCGGGAAGGTGCTGAACTCCCAGTCTCCACCCACCAAGCAGTTGATCGTACGCCAGGAGGTTGAAGAGCTCGGTGGGTCCACTAGCCACCACTTCACGCGAGGCTCCACTGTAAAGGTCCCCGAGTCCCTCTGGCGCGTGGAGTATCGCAGACGGAAGAAATGGAGGAACTCCGCCCGCGTTGGTTTATCCATCTCGCTCACCAGGAAGATGTTGAACATGGTCACGAGCGTCCGGGTGAGCGTGGGCCCGCATTGGCCGAGAGAGATCCTCAGCAGCACCAGCATGTATTGAAAGAAGGTATGCAGAGGCAGCTTGATCCCGGCCTTAAGATGGAACTCGCTCAGGCAAACGTGGCCGAGCAGTGGGCGGGTGAACGTGTCTCCCTTGCCAGGGATTCTCAGGCGCACGGAGTTTGGTATGTGGTAGTCGCGCGCCCATCTGGCCATCTCCTTCACGGACGGCGCACGCTCCGGCTCCTGGACTGGCGTCCCATCCGACAGCACCCAGTGGACGCGGCCGCCTTCCGGGAACTGGGGAACGGACTCCTCTTGCCGCACGCCTCCCTCACCCCACGGACCAGACCCGGACGAAGACGCGTCTGACGCCTCCAACGAGCTCCCCAACCCTGCGGATGCGAGCGCTTGCTTGGGATCCATTGGCTGCACCACAGGAGAAGTGTTAGGGATACATCGCAGAGGCGTCACACTCAGTACGGATTCATACGAAGACGTACTCGACCCACTCGACCCACAACTTAACCACCCCACCCCCGGTATGTATATGCGCTCACGCGATTGCCCACTTGATATCTCTATCGGCTCCATTCCTAGACGCACGCACGCGCAAACTCATACTTAGCAAAAAAAAAAAAACCCTACCAGAAACACCAAAAAACCCAAAACCTACCCCAAACCAAAATCAAAACCAGGTACACCCCAAGAACGCGTCTTGTTCTTGGGATGCAAACCCAGAAAAAGCAAAACCAGACCCAGAAACCAAAAACACAAACAACAAAAAGAACCAAAACAGAAAGGACGAGAGCCTCACCAAATTGAGGTTTGTAGGTTGAAAGGTTGCACGTCGAGCAAGTATTCCGGCAAGAAGAGAACACGAACACAGAAAAATCAGAGAAGCAGGTTGCAGAGTGAATTCGGCAGCGTTTTGGTAAAATCTGAGAGTGATGAGGAAGACAACAATCAAGGGCCCTATTTATACTAATCAGGCGGAACACGCGAACGAACGCCAGCCGTCCATTTTCGCGTGTCCACCGTCGGATTGCGACACGTGGCCCAGGGGCGGTTTACTAACCCTCCTTAGTAACCGCGCCAACTCTTCAGCTTCCCGCCTTGATTTCAAACCCTAGCACAGTCTCCCACGGCTCGACACGTGTCACCCATGCAACACCACACGCGCCCACGTGCCTGACGTCTAAGCTTCGAGCAGTTACTACGTCATCAGCATTTAATGCCCAGGGCACGCCAACATTAATTACGACGGCTAGCATTTATTACAAAACGGTTCCCAAAGAGAAGTCAAAAGGAATGTCACCTCAAACACCTCGTCAGACGAAATCACCCCACCCAAGGCAGGACAACACACGCCACGATATCCGCCATTCGTATTAGCGCGTACACCACCCACACGACCGGGCGCTCGAGAAACTCCATCAGGTTAGTGCAACACCATTCGGGCGCCCCGAAAGAGGGCGAACGCCTGAATTCCCTTTCGGACGCTCGCCGAATGAAGAACTTGCGCCATACGGGCATGAGGTTCTTCCTCTCCGTACACGCAAATGTTAGAAAGAA
This sequence comes from Geum urbanum, assembly GCA_946800695.1. Taxonomy (NCBI): domain Eukaryota; kingdom Viridiplantae; phylum Streptophyta; class Magnoliopsida; order Rosales; family Rosaceae; genus Geum; species Geum urbanum. Next base: position 47,681,895 of record OX327012.1, on the reverse strand, counting down.
AGCCAGATCAGGCGGCAGAGGCATGGGGTCTGCCCCCTCTTTGCGCGCGCTGAGACCGATGGGTGGCATGGGTGTGGGGTCCGTCCTCTCCGTGAGCGCACCGTTAACGATCGAAGTGCAAGCCGGCTGTCATGGCAGAGGCATGGGGCCAACTCCTCTCTGGGCATGCTAAGCCGATGGGCGACACGGGCGTGGGGCTCGGCCCCTCCGTGTGCGTAACGTTAACGATCGATTCTCCGACTCGGACCAGCAAGGGCGTGCGGTCCGTCCCCTCCTTGCGCGTTCCGGGATTGATGAGCGTCGTGGACAATGGTACGCCCTCCCCGGACGCGAAAGCAAGCCGGCTGTCATAGACAGAGGGATGCAGTCCTAACGTTCTCTGGGCATGCTAAGCCGAAGAACGGCACGGGCATGCGGTCTGTCCCTTCCGTGCGCGTTAATTGTACGTCGCGGTCTTGATCCCACCGTTGACGCTACACCGTACGCGACGGCATCCCCGTTGACATACGCGGTGCACCGCGGCATCCCAACACCGGTGTTACGAAAAACATTCGCATACATTCACGCATCATACCATACATTCACACATCATCCCATACATTCACACATCTACATAAACTATATATGTTGCCCCATCTTATGTTTTCCAAGCAACACTCCACGGGCGCGCGGCTCCAAATAGCAAGACTTGTTTGGATGTCGGGCCCATAGGTACAGGACCGCACGAACAGGTACACGATCGAACGCGCAAGTACCCACCCCGTCATGCGAGCTCTTCCTTGACCGGAGAGTTGGGGGACTTGGGGGTTACAGGACCACGCACCACTGCTTAACCGGATAAGTATTTTGTTTAATCGTACGGACCCTTTTTCAACTCCCCAGTCAAGAAAGTTCTCTTTGACTTGGGGACTTGGGGGACTTGTTTGTATAGCATTGGTTGTCCGATTAAATATACTTATCCACTTAAGCAGGTAATCAACACCTGCCCGACCACCCGAAAGACCACCAGGGAGGCTCCAACTTCACTCACAAGACCAACCCTATCCGAGCGCGCACGCGCCCGTGGGGCGCATACCCGGATGTGCGGATCACACATCAGCAAATGCACCAGTCCCACATCGAAGAACACCATCAAGCACCAAGCTCAACCACCTATATATGTAAGGTATTTATTACAGGTAAGGATATCGAATTCAACCCAACACATTCAATTCTGAATCCAAACACTACACTCTACACACCCGCACGACTGTTATATCCAATACATCTTCTGACTTAGGCATCAGAGCGTTGAAGGCGGGCCACCTCGTCTTGACCCCTGACTATCTGTTCATCGTTGTATTCTTCTAACAGCCGCACCCGAGCACGCACACCCGCACACCCGTACACCCGAAGAGAAGAGGAAGCGCCCGACCATCCGAACAGCCTCAACGTTCGGACGTACAAGAAGGAGGAAGAGTACTCGTACTTGCTTCTGCTAGATTACGTCCCGCGTAATCCGGTAGAAACACTTATTACTAGCTACAATGTGTTTGATCTGGTTGGCAAGGCTCTGACTTCAGTTTATCTTCTTGAAAATCCCAAGGTTGCGATCGGCAGCACATTTGCGAGATTGTTATTTTTTCCACTGTTCTATGGGTGCTTGCACAGCCCGGCATTCTTCAAAACAGAGATTCCGGTGACAATACTAACGTGCCTTATGGGGCTTACTAACGGATACTTAACGAGTGTGTTGATGATTTTGGCTCCCAAAGTTGTCCAGTTACAGCATGCGGAGACTGCAGGGATTGTGATTGTATTGTTCTTAGTTGTGGGTTTGGCTGCTGGCTCAATTGTATCTTGGTTTTGGGTCATCTGATTTCCAGCAAACTGTCGTGTATTGAAGACTCAAACCTACTGTCAATGCTGTTGATTTGATCTCACTCAAATTGGCCAAAACCCAATCTTGGTCTGATTTGGAAAACCAAGACGTGTTGGTGTTGGTGTTGGCTAGGTTAGTTACATAGCAAATCATCCATCTATATATTATATATACACACACACACACACACAGAGTAATAGAGAAGACTAAAACCAGTAGTTATCGTTCTTATTGTGTGTTAAAATAAATTTCAAGTTGAAAGTTAGATAGTTTTAGTGTGGTGGAGTGATCTTGATAGTTGAGAGAATAGATTCTCAAGTTGTAGAAGAACATAGAATTGGGTGTATTGGGGTTTTGGGTAGTTAGAGTTTATTCATAAACTCAAGTTGTAACCTCTCCAATTGATGATAGTGAAATTTCTCGCCGGTTCCGAGAGTGGACGTAGCTCAATCACATTGATTGAGTGAACCACTATAAATCCTTGTGTTATTTGTGTTTGTTGTTTTCTTTGTTACTCATTGATTGATTACCACCGTTTGTTACACTTCCGCACAACAAATGCCACACAAGACAGCTTGGAATGAGATTGTACTATCAGTTTAAACATTGTATTCTCCTGTAAATCTATGCAACTCATTCTGTTAACAAAGCTTTTCTTCTTTTTATTGATCATGAAATGTAAATGTCAAAGTTGAAATTCCCACTCAAGTCCATTCATTTCAACTGCCTGCTTGACTATATCAACATACGTAACTTTCTTATTTTCATTCAACAATTCAAGTTCAGATTATATACCCCGGAGGAAGTCTGCGCATTCTACGCATTGAATCAATCTACGCATTCAATGTGACTTGTTGAGGAAGTCTCCATGACATCGCAACACATACCTCACTACCTCAGAGTCCCAGAATGAACTAAGAACTGAGAGTATCCAACAATTTTGTCAGTAGCAGCTTGACTGCACACCCAAGCTTCATTGCGGTCTATTGATAATTTCACACTCCCAGCACCAGCGTTGCCACACTGGTTGAACTAGTTGAATTGTCCCTCATCAACGTAAAATAAAAGCTAGCCAGACAACTGTAGGTTTCAGTGAACAGTGGATAAATTTTAACACGTGTTAACCGGAAAAAATGTAATTAAGAACCAAACTTTGCTTCTTGTTCTCTTCGTTTCACAAATACTTGATGCAGTTCAAAATCACCCAAAGGTCATTCAATTAATTTCAAATGCTACATTTTTCAAACAACCCCAGAGTGATACAAGACAAAAACAGGTTTATTTGCCCATGGACTTAGAAACCGAAAAACTGTGGTTCAACCTTGAAGGGGAGGTCAATGAAAATAGTATACCAACTAGTCGACTACATGGAACAACCATCAAGATCTTGTTTTAGAAGCTAAGCCAGTCTCTACCTTCTTAATTTCAAAGATGAGCATCCTCCACATCTTCAGAACAAACATTTCAGCTTCCTCGTCCAAAATGGATTGAAGCAGCTGCAACATGCGTTCTGCTCCAACATGTTGTTGAGTACTAACAACAATATAATCCACCAGTGTTGTTTCCTCCTCTCCAAGAAACTCTGTAATTTTCTTTGATATCCATGGTTTCATCCTCTCATGAAGTGAATGCTGTGAAAACAAATGCATCAATGTTATGGCAGATTATGACAATCATAACAACCAAAATTCTAGTACAAGTTTAAAAATACCATGCTCTTACCTCTTCATAAATATCCCAATTTATTTTATATGAAAATAACTCCTCTTTGGTCCTGGGAATCATATCAATAAGCTGTTTTGCATCCAAAAGCTTCTTATTATCTGTTGGCTTTGGCTTATCCCGCCCATGTTCCCGGTCTGTATCACGGTCCATAGTCTTCTCCACCTTGTTCTCGTCTCTAGCACGATTAGTGTCAACATCGTTCTTATCCCTGTCCCTTTGACTTGACCTATCATTAGCAGGTCTATGTCTCTCCTTCTCTGCATCATACTTGTCTTCCTTGGAGCCAACATTAGATATTCGCTTTGCAAATTCTGCAGCCGCAGCCAAATTTGGTGGTGCTTGCCCAGAAACAGCGGGTTCAACAGCCTGTAGTTCTTCAGTTGAATAAACAATGGGAACCAAGGGCCTCATCTTTTTGTCCTTGTGAGCATCCTCCTCCTCCTTGAAAACAGAAGGAACAGAAGTACGTTTCCCAGAGCCAACTAAGCCAAAACCCAACTTTTTAGCTGGGGCACTCCCACTCTGCTGCGGTTCTGATATCATGGCTGATTCATCCCCAGCATTACCATTTTGGAGAGTCCCACCCCCTATCACATAAAGCCAAATTTAATAAGTGGAATTGAAAAGAAAATTAAAAGAGGCGAAAGGAAAAGGATCATTTAGGCCATAACTAAATCTGAAAGCAATATGCATACCTGTATGGTTCTCATGACCAGAACCAGTCTCATTGTCCTGTTCAATGACCATATCTTTTGAATCCACACAGGATTCTTCAGCTAAATCACATTTTTCTCTTTCATCCGGTATATAGCCAGATGAAGCCTTCAATTCATCTCTCAGTTTCTGTAGCTGCTTTTCCGCATCAGAAATCCTATTGGCCTCAGCAATTTCTTCCTCTTCTTTTAATCTGTCAGCCAAGTCATCTTCCCTCTCCCTTTGTCTCCTCTTCCTCTTCTCCTCCCATGCATTCCTCCGCCATCTCTTTCTTGAATCTTCTTCCACATCATCTTCTTCATTGATTACCTCTTTTTTCCTTTTGCGTTCCCGATCTTTCTCCCTCTCCTTCTCATATTGCCGCTGTTTTTGTTTATCTTTTTCCCTATACTCCCAATCTTTGACACATTCTTCATATTTGTGTTCTGCATCCTCAATTTTCCTTCTCTGCTCTCTCTCCTTCCGTATCCGTTCTCGCTCTGTTTCTCTTTCATACCGCTCAATCTCACGTTCCTTTTCCTGTTTCACATCTCGCTCTCTATCTCTCCCTCTTTCTCTACTTTTATCGGGCTTTCTACCTCTCTCGGGTGAGCTCGTTTCAGGCCTATCCTGCTGACCTGCTGCTTTGTTGTCACTAGTTGTTTCCTCATCATTCTTTTCTTCAGAAGCATCTGAAAATAATAATAATGACTTAGAATAAGAATGAAACTGATGCAGTAGTAGTACTAGTGACAAGACTCTAGCTAGTACTCAACATATACTAGCACAAAAAATATTTCCAGTACGATAGTAATTTAAAGATGTATCTTTTCAAATCTAGAATCCAACATAATGCCAACACAAACAATGCCCAGTATGATAGTAACTAATAATTTGAAACTTTACCATTTTTTGTTCTATCCCCATCAGAGTCTCCATCCTTTGACTTAAGCTCTGAGTTTGAATTCCCAACACGATCACCAGGAGTAAGAGGAGGCGGTGGAGGCAGAGGATTTGACTTCAACCTCTCCTCTATCAAGCTTGTAAGCTTCTCCATAGCCACCTTGTCAGCTTCCCTGTCTTCATCAGTCACAATCCCGAAGTTTGCAGTGTTGCTTTCTTTGTTCTCTGAATTGTTATCCTCTTTTGAGTCCACAACAGAAGTTGGAGGCACAGTGCTGTCAACAGAACTTCCACCATCTTTCTCATCTCCCTCGGCTTGAGTTTCTTTCAGCTTCTTTAAGTTTTCAGTCTTTTTCTCAACAAACTGCTCCAGATACTCTCTTGTTACTTGATTCACGTTTAACTGTTTAAGATTTAGAAATATTTTGCGGATTGGATTCAGTAAGGAAAAGTTATACAGAATTTAGTTTGAAACTCATTTGCTTCTATAATTGTAACATAATGACAAAAACAACACAAATGATAGCTAGCTTAGAAAGTATACCACCAACTCCTGCCCATCAATGTTGAATTTACTCAGAAGACGTAAAGCACGAAGAACCCCTTCTGCAGATTCAAACTCGCAGAATCCAAATCCTCTAGGAGTTCCATCTGTAGGATCTTGAGGACGTTTCCAACTCTTGACAGGTCCACATAACTATACAATATGCAAAACCATCATCAATCATAAATTGAAGACTCCATATAGTGCATTAAGACATTCTTTAGCACAAGGGAAGCAATTTGATATAGAAGGACATATATCACAAAGTTTAATACCATACCTGTAGAAGACTTAACATAAAATTATTATTCACTGTGGGAGCTATTTTTCCAACATAGACCGTTGGTTGTTGTTGTTTCTCAGCTGGAGCAACAATAGGAAAAGCTGGCCTAATAACAGGGGGCACAATGGGGCGAACTCCAGGTACCCCCAACATAGGAGGGCGCTGTACAGAAGGAAGCAAACCAATTCCTCCGAGTGGCCGTTGAGGAAAACCAGGTCGAAGCATTGCAGGATATGGAGAGGGATACCGAACAAGTCCTACATGAACACAAACAAATATCTTGCAAATGCATCAGAATATGTTCGAAAATGACAATAATTACCAGACTCAACATGTTACCAAAAACTGACAAAATAAACATAACAATTGATGTTACCACACATTTAAAGAATATTAGAGATGACAGCACAAGCATCTCAACTATCACCAGCTGAATAGATAACCTGAAGGACAGACAAACGAAAAAATAGCACTGCATTCATAACAATATACAAGAGAATTACACTTACCTAGTGCGTCCATTTGCACGATGTGGTCTTCCGAAAGTCCCATCGACAAAGTGCAAAATTTAAGATTCAAGTAAAGAGGCCCCAATATCTCAAGCATCGCCATAATGACAATCATATATATACATTTGAATACATAAACAAATTAATGTCTCAATATTTATCAGTAGATGCAGCATGAGAACAGAAGAAATAACACACGACAAAAATACACAAAGTATAGAAAAAAATAACAAAAAAACTCATAATAAGATAATTGTATGGCTGGTGGATGGGCATATGAAATGATTTACATGTGCATGCATCAATAGATAGAGAGACTGCAATTGGAAAGATTGTGATACCTCAGAAAACAATGCCAATTTGCACTCAGTTGCAAATATTGTCTGCTTCTGGCAATTCACAGACCCATGACAGGGAAAGTATCCTTAAAACACTACCAGAAAGAACCCTACTAACATAAACACGACATAATACACCTTTAGCATGAAAATTTGAACAGTGAGCTGCTCCAAATCGGGAACACGATTTAATTGGTAAACTCCAAGACCAACTTGAGCCAACAAAAAATTTTAAAATACGTGCATACCAAAAAAGTTGTAGAGGGGAGTTCTCAAAGCATTATGAGCAAGCCTTCCAACCATTCTCACCGTATTCAATCAAGACACTGTAGGAGAAAACATCTCGTCATCGATTACCCTTAATCTAGCACATGAAGTTCTTTCTACAAACTCCGCACCCTAACTCTTCTCTAACACAAACACTTTCCCACTAAATTATGTTATAAAAGATTACTTCTTTTTAGCTCAGTCCGACTTTAAACCATTTCTTTTCGATGTGACACATTAAACAGCACACAGAAACAAATAACATCCACCGATCACAATACAAAAATAAACACTACAGCAGAATGTATATGATTTCAAAGTACAAAACTTGGCAATTGGACGGCGATAAAGCTATAGAATTGAGACAATATATATGAAAAGGATAAGCGAAAACCCACCAGGCGGAGGAACGGTGCCCTGCGGCGGAGCTGCGTAGCCATTTGGCATCGACATCGACATCGGCGCATAAGGCCTCATAGGCTGCTGCTGCTGCATCTGATAATGCATCATATGTTGCGGCACCGGAACCGGAGCGCCCGGCGGACCCGAGTTGACGCCCGGCGGAGGTACGCCGGGATTCTGATAATTCGGTAAAGGAGAGAACTGCGGAACCGGCCGGAATGACGGCGCTGCCGGAGGGACGGGGAAGACGGCGGTGGTGGAGCCAGGTGGAGGCGCGTAAGAGACCGACGGCGGCGGTAGAGAAACTAGCGGCGGATTGGGACTGGGATTAGGATTTAATTGGATGGGCGTAGATGATGATGGTTGTGGTGGTGTCGATTGGGGATTGGAAATATCGGATTGGGGATTGGATTGTTGGGTCGCCGGAGAAGAAGGATCGTCGGCCATGAGGTTGGGTGACGAGATTTAGGGAGCGAATTGAAGTCGTGGTTGGGGATTTCGGTGCCCTAAGAGAGAGAAAGCGCGAGCTATTCTGTGAGCTTATGTAGTTTTCAGAGATTTTCGGGGACTGTTTTTTCTCCGAGAGAAATACTTGGGTATGTTTTGTTGATGACTCGTGTCAGATTTTGGTTGGTTCAACGGATTGTAAAGACCATTGGGACCTGATTTGAGATGGAGGGGAATAACCCATAGGACTTGTTGAAATCTTCAGATCTTATAAAGTTTGATTGCAATGTAAAAATGTAGTTGATGTACTACGAACTTCATCTACAAGGTCATATTTGAGACTCCTCTCATCCATATTTCCGGTAGCAATATATTGAGCATTTTGTTTCAGCTCCTCGAGTCATCTAGTTAAAACATTAACAAAAAATTTAAGTGACCGTTTATCGTTAATTTCGCACCAAATTAATGTAAACTACAAATTTTAGCGGGAAAATAACGTACATGACACCTATGCACCTTTGCGCATGTAATTCGAATGAAATGACCACATAAAAACTGCATAGTATTCCTTATGTGTGTCTTGATACAGGTAACCGAAATCCTGATAGCTTAGCAATACAATTTACTTCTCTTCACCCACCGTTTCCTTCTATATATGGCAAGTGAACAACAAAATGAAGAAAAAAATCACGACACATTTACTTATTTGGTAAAAAATCATTGACAATGAAGCCAAAATGGCAACATACGATCCTTTAAAGTTACCAACATAAACGTAATCAAAATACAAAGCAAATTAAAGAAGTCCTACAATTCTTGTGTGATTGACCACATAGCGGCAATTGAAATGAAATCACAATCCCCAAAACCTCCAATAGTGAGTGTATAGGAATGTTGAGCCGATCCCACTATTAGAAATGGCCCTAGATCACAAAAGGGCCTCCATACAAAACAGAAGAAAGGAAAAGGGCAAACAGGTGAAAGCACACAGCACACTATTATTTGGAGCAGTGGAGACAGTATGACACCGTCACCGTTTTGACCCCATTTTTACCCAAGACGAAAAAGGAGAGACCTTTACACAACACGAAGAGAGAGTGAGTGAGAGAGAGAACAGAATCCACGATAATCGCCAGCCATTGTGTGAAATTAGGGCTCTCCCCTCACATTCCATGCATGGAAGGAGAGAGACCCACCAACCAGAAGAGGCAGCTTGAGCTTGACTTCACAAAACTGATCGACGACAATGACGATTTTGAGCCGCCGGAGGTGCTCAAAGTCAAAAAGACCAAGCCGTCAGAGCCCAGCGGCGAGCGGGACGAGGAGATGGAGTCGATGCCCGATAAAGAGCTCGCCTTACAGCTTCACCGCCAAGCTGAAAACTTGAAGCGATTCGGTTCCACTTTGAAGGACAAAGGCGAAAAGCTTCGACTTCGTCTCAAGAAATTGGAGGCCGAACAAGAAAGGAGGAGACTTGAACCCAATAGGGTATGTTTTTTTCTTCTTCTTCTTTTCCGGCTTTGATCCTAGGTTTCTCAAAAATGGGGACAAATTTGATGGCTAAAGTTTCGATTTTTATTCATGTTTTATTTTGGCATTGTAGTTTATGGTGCTTTTTTTGTTGGATGCTGAAATGAAAGTGTAATTTTGGAGCCTCATTTGTGGTTTTGTGTGAAGTAATGGGTTATGAGTTCTGACTGTAGTTTGCTTATGGTTGAATAGGATACCAGTAGGTGGGAAAAGCAGCTTAACAATCCCACAAGTTCTGGAAATACAGGTCAGGTATTTCATGACTGTGACTTATGTTCTGGACTAGCTTGATTACGTAGTGTGGTATTGATCAAGCAACCTGAATGTAACTTCTAGGTGGTCATATTCGCTTCGGAGAGGACGCTACACGATCTCCAGCCAAGCCACAGTCTTCATTTGGGAAATTTTTATCTGAGAAGTTGGATGGTGAAAATGTAATGAGCATACTATGTTCTTCCTTCTAATTTCGTAGAAGGACCTGTTAAAATTTGCAATTTAATTGCTTCAATCTGATTTTAAAATTTAAAGCAGACAGATTCTAGGATGGGAGGCGCATTTGAAAAAGAATTATCATCTTTGGGTCGCAGCCAGCAGAACAAGAACAGTAGTGGAAAAGTCTTGCCAGATTGGGTACAGAAAAGTCGATCTTCAACAAGACACTTCCCTGTTCAAAGCTCTGGCAACTTTTATCATGATAGAGATAATAGCTCTCTCTCAAATGGTGATCATAGAGACAGAGCTGCTTCCACTAACTCAGGGAATCATGGTGGGGGGAACTTAACTAGCAGCTTTGCCAAGAAGTAATGTTTTTTTCTCCTCTCTCTTTACCTGGTTCATTCCATTCGTTTAGCCTTTCCTTGGAATGCTGACTATAATGCTGGTAGCTGACTAGCTCGGTATTAGGTGGTTATGCTTTTGTTAGCAGGATCAAATAAAGCCCAATTAGTTGATTAACTTGTTTTCTTCTTCCTCTGGCAGGGAGAATCGTTATCAACTGCGGGATAGGTCTAAGAAGGTACAGTATTTGGTGTTGTATTTGATTCTGTATGTTACCATTCATCTTCTCCTTTTCAACTTAGAAGTCCTGGAAAAGCAAATTGTTGTCTTGATGAGTGAAACTTTTTTTCCAAAGTGGGATGTATTTCATCGTGATCTTGTATTTTTTTTCTTATTACAATAGACTGAGACCATTTTACTTGTGGATGAGGAGGAACATGAGGACATGGACACCACAGAGCAAACAGAAGACGTTCCCAAGAGGTACCAGCACTTCAAAGTTGCTGCTTATCACTATATATTGGAATTTGCCAATATGAAGTCTGATATTAGCAATAATCGTTTCTGTTCATCTCTATTTTCAGCATGAAAGAGTCAAGAATCTACTATCCATCAAGGTAACACCATACACTTGATCGTTAATATTTTAATATTTGAATTTACTCAGTATGTGATTTATTGGGTTTTGGTTTTACAGGGATGATCCACATTCTGTTGAAATTTGTTATGCTGACACCAAGTGCCTTGATCCTCAAAGCTGCTTGACATCAGCTATTATGAATTTCTACATCCGGTAAACTGAATTTGATGTAATTGAATTTTATGTACAAAAGAAATGAATGCTCTGTAACTTGTGGATTCCAATTAGGATCAGCAAAGTATTTATGTTTCCTCACTGTTGGGATCTCTTTGGGCAGATATTTACATCAGCAAGCATCCTCTACAGATGGGAAAGAATGTAGATTTCATTTCTTCAATACTTTTTTCTACAATAAGCTTAAAGATGCTGTATCAGAAAAGGTAATAGTTTATACGGGTTTATTTAATGCTTTGCCCATTCTTCTTATAATATGTCTAGTTGTTAACTCTCAGATGTCTCTTTCAGTTTGGCTTTTAGCAAAGTTGTTGTCCAGCTAAAATTGATAAGCTGATAAAATGGACAATCTGTATTTTATTAGATATTTGGACTCCCTCCATATGTTTTAAGTTTGAGGTGCTTGCGATTTATACGTACAAGTTTTTTTAAGAGTGGCTCATTGTTTGTTGGTTCAATTCGTATAGTGTAATTTCTGTCTAGAGTTTTAGAAACTAGAGGCTGACAGTGCATGTCAAGTGTTGGTTAAAATTTATAGAAAAAAGAAGTTGATAATGTCATTGATTAGCAAAAGTACTTTTATGTATTCCAAATATATCAGTAACCAGTTGTTGGACTGAATGTACACAATGGCTTTGTGTTCTCTTCCATTTAAATTCATCTCATTCTTGTAATATATATATAGGCAATCAAGAAGGATAATCTTTATGTCAAGCTCAGAAGATGGTGGAAGGGCGTTGATATATTTCAAAAGTCTTACATACTTGTCCCTATTAATGAAGAGTAAGTTTTCTTTTGTAAGTATGAACTCTTAGGACGTGTGCATAGGAACTATACAGCCTGACCAATGTATTTGATGCTAGGTTGTTACGTCTCTGGTCGGCTGGCTGCTATATTTAGATTTAAGTTAACAAGAGCTTGGTGGAAGCCTTATTATTGAAGCATGTAGTATCCTGTATAAGTCTTATAATCTTTTACTTGCTAGCACTGTTGACAAAAAGCCACCTGATGGGGGTGGATTCTGCATCATTAACCATGATAGGCTAGACTCGACTTCTGTACCCAGATTATCTGTTTATCAGGCACGAACCAAAGTTAATGTGAAGCAGTGCTCAGTAAAAAGACTTGAGGATTTGTTCTGGTTTAGCATTGTGAAACTCAACAATGTGTATACTGTGATGCTCAACAGTATATATACTATGATAAACAAAACATCATTACCACAGCCACTATTTCTACATATACTCTGTATATGGCTTAGTGAACACTAGTTCTACTTTACTTAAAAAAAGCTACTTGTCCGAACTTTCATATAAAACTCGCAGACTTTTAACTTTTGTTTAGATATTTTTCTGCTTCTTATATCTGTGTTCTTACTTAACTTCCCTGTTTGACATATCTAGTGTTCATTGGAGTCTAGTCATTATCTGTATCCCTGCCAAGGAAGAAGAATCAGGGCCAATTGTTCTTCATTTAGACTCGTTGGGACTCCACAGTAGCAAATTTATATTTCAAACTATTAAAAGGTTAGAGAAAGATGTCCTTGCTAATTCATTAAGTGACAATTATTCCTTTTAAGTGTCTCTTCAAGTGTTTTAACCATTGATCATTCACCAAATGCTAATTTGATCTGTAGTTTTTTAAAAGAAGAATGGGGCTATTTGGGTCAAGAAGATGATGGTATTTCAGATCTTACAGTTTCAGACTGTTGGAAACAACTTCCTGACCATATTGAGGAGAAGAAACTTGTGGTAAATTTCTGTTTTCAATGCCATATTATTATGAGCTCAGTCAGATTGTCCTTATTCATGGTGTTCAACTTTTATCAACTCATGAACTTCAAATTGAGTGTGGATTATGTTGGTATTCTCTTGAAAAGCATAGTGAGGGTATCTTGTGTTGCTATGCTTCTCGGGCTTTGCTTGGTTGAAAGCTTGTGTCATTTGATTTTCCCCAGGTCCCGCAGCAGAAAAATGACTATGATTGTGGTCTCTTTGTACTCTTCTTTATGGAACGGTTCATTGAAGAGGCCCCTGAAAGGCTGAAAAAGAAAGATTATGCAATGGTACACTATTTTGTCATCCATAGTTCTGTTACATATGTTTATGGTATCTTTGATATTCCTGATCATTCTATGTTGAAATTCAGTTTGGCCGACAGTGGTTCCAACCCGTAGAGGCTTCTAGATTGAGAAGTAAAATCCGGAAGTTACTCAAGGAAGAATTTCAAAATGCATATGAATCTAACCGCTCTAAAGATCCTCCGAGTGATGCTGATGAAGAGTGATAGAGACGTGGGGATCTCTGACTCTGCCCACTTAAAGTTAACCCAATGTCCAATCAGTCAATCAGCCATGTAAATGATCTTTTGAGTTTAATAACTAAAAATATAGTGAATACCATTACCCAGGACATGGCGTAGATCTTAGTCATTTACATTACTGACCATTTTTGGCGAGTTAGAATCCTTTGTTTAGGATGAGGCTTCAACTGTACAGTAGGAAACTAATATAGGGATGGTGGACTTCAAGGTGTTGTTCACCCATGTGCATTGTAGCTGTTGAGAAGAGATGTTATCTCAATAAAAGTACTTTCCGGCATTCACTTTGCAATTTCTCTTTGTGCAATTTACATTCTTCATGATCAGTCAAATGCTGCCCTCCCTAATTTCAAGCTCAGGGTTCAATAAATTGTAATGAAAACTTACAATCTCTATAAGACTACTATGTACAATTATGTTCTTTGCTAGCTCCATATTAGTTTTTGGGATGGAGAAACAGAAACATCCCAGCTGGGGTTGCTTTGATATTGCTATGGCCTCCAACATAGTAACAACTTCTTCCATTTCCGGCCTTTTCCTGGGTTCTGCATCCCAGCACCTTTTCATTACTCTGGCCAAGGAGTTTGGACAACTTTTAGGTATCTCTGGTCTCAAATTCTGAAGCAACACAAACAAGAGATATGTAAGCTTGGACCGGTTACACATTATTCAGAAGGGGACGATAAAAAGTTGCGTGTATGCAAATATTTACCTTATATACTACAGCTGAAGTCAGTTCTGATAATCCGTGGTCAGCGTATGGCATTTGGCAGCAAAATATTTCCCATAAACAAATTCCAAAGCGGTAAACGTCGCACTTCTTCTCATATGGTAAGCACTCCAATACCTGTATATGTCATATACATTTGAGTACATAAACTTGTATCTACTTCAAACTTATATGATGCATGGATAACTTGAAAATTTATACAGCACCTCAGGGGCCATGTATGCAGGGGTGCCTGTGTTGCCTGTCATCTCACTCAAATTTAAAGCCTGAAGACGAGCAACTCCAAAATCCGCTATCTTCACCGTCCGATGGTTATCAAGTAGCACATTTTCTGTCTTCACATCTCTGTGAACAATGTTCCTCGAGTGCAGATAGCTCAGTCCTCTGCCAAGATCCAGCGCTAGTTGTAAGAGAATGTCGACTGACAGCTTCCTTTCACGGTGCTTAATGAGGTAAGACTTGAGAGTACCTCCACAAAGATACTCGGTAATTACACAAGCCGAAATACTGCTTAGCTCTCTGAGGTAATGGCTGTTGTAGCTCCAATTCAGGTAGTAATATTGGGATGGTCAAGCTTATACCAAACCGAAACCTCGCGCTGAAAATCTCTTTGCATGGCTTGCGTCGATCCTCCTTCTTCTCCCCACTCCAAGATTTTTACTGCACAAAATTCAGTATAGAGGTTCATAATAGTCCATACATAATAAGGTATATATAACAACTCTGAATTAAACAAAAATAGTAATGTATACTAGCTACCTTGACGTATAAGGTACCTGCAACTGATTGGCCATGGTATAGGCCTGTGTGAACAGTAACAAAGGTGCCACGAGCTAAGGCCTCTTTAACGACCAGTTTTTCAGGATCGATTTCCCACTCTTGTATCTCTTCTATTTCAATGGCTCCGACTCTATCCCTAACTTTGTGATTTTCCAGCTCCTCCTCTCTTTTTTCTTCTCTATGCTGCATACTCTATCAAGATGCTTCTGTTGCTGATCGTCCAAACTCTTTATGTCAATCTTTTTAATGTTCTTCGCGGCCGGACGAGACCCTTCTTCTCTTAGTTTCTCCATCTTTCTTGATTGTCTATCTTGCTAACCGAAAATTCAAAGAGGTTGGATTTGTTAGGTTTAATGGTTTTATGTAAATGGATCCTGATCGAAAGAGAAGACATCATCGATGTGGATAAGGCTGTAAACTTTCAGCATAGAAAGGTTTTCTTTCTATGATACGTAAAGGAAACAAAAGGTGGCAATCTATAATGAAGTATATATAACATTCCTATTAGAATGCTTACTCCTATTTCTACTTATTGAAAACGGGCATAATTTGAACTTCTATCACGTTTAATTTCCCATTTGTATTTTCCTTTGACCAGATCCTTGACAAACAACACAATCTTTAAATCTTAAGCTACATCTTCTACTAATTTATTGCTAGTGTTTGAGTAAGATTTTGAAGTTTTCTACTAAGGCTTTCCTCTGTTTTGTTGAGTGGGAATGTAGGATATTAAGGATAAACGCTATCTTGAGGCAGAAATTGCTGAACTTCAGCATATGACTAAATCCATGGTTTGCACTCCGGCCTTTCTAGCTCAATGCGTGATTTGGATATTAAAAGGAAAGAGATCGTTACTTTTAGATTTGATCATGAAATTGTGTATAGTTAATGATGACCACATGATCAGAGTTGTGAACAATTGAACATCTTAAGACCAAAGATTTAACTCAGACATGGATTCTTGAGCTTATTGGAACATATTTACATATATAAAGTGAAAAAGGCGTTCGACAATCATAGTCTCACAATTTGCTAATAATATACATTTACACAGTGAAGCCAAACAGAATTCCCGAGCCTCCTAGGAGTCTGCTTAATTAATTAGCTACCACCAAACCTTGTCCTTAAGCGCTCGACTTCTTCGTCTTCCAGTTCGTGGAACAATAGGTTGGGTACTCCAATGTTGTGACCTACCGGTACAATTTCCCAAAGCCTTCTTGTTAGATCGATACTAGTGAGTGAGTGTGGTGGAGGAGGCAGATTAAGCTGGTGAAATATTTTAGCAGAAACCGAAGGCATGAACAGTTCTAACAAGCAAGCAAGAAGATGCACCAAGCCGACTGACGTTCTTATGACAATGGAGAAGCGAGGTCGATCTTCCTTTGCGAGCTTCCAAAACTTGCTCTCATTCAGATACTCATTGCCTTCGTTCGAAATGCTCATTGCCAGTTTGAGCCCTTTTTTCAATTCAACTTTCTCCATGGCTTTTACATATTCTACTGACTGTTTTGGACAAACTCAGCGTCAGAGCATCAGCGTCTGCATCTGGAGCATCAAGAATTAGACTCTCGAAGCCACCTTTTCCTAAAGGTTTGGCAATGAAACTCATAACTCGGTTAATGAAGTTGCCCAAGTTCCCCACAAGTTCACCAACTTTCGCTTGCAGATCAGCCCATGTGAACAGTGTGTCCGATGCTTCAGGGACAGAGTCAGGATTGTCAGTTAGGAGAGGCCTAAATGAAAAACTTAAAAAATAGTCTCGGTTAGGGTAGTCACTTCGATCTTGATCTATATATTTTGCTAAAACAGTTTCAATATGTTGTTTTTGGTTTGATAAAGCATCACAATTACTCGCAGTCTGATTATGAGTAATATTTGATCCTCCAAAATGTGATATTAGTGTTTGCTTCTTCTTCTAATTACTGAATCCATGACCAGTACCAACTGTTCGATGCAAAAATATCCCTCGGGAAGAGATCCTTCTCGCGAAGCAGTCTCTTTTATCTCAGATGTTTTAACCGCGTGGGCCGGTCTATCCTGTATGTGCTTCGTATGCTGGCGTGCCACCGTCTCTCAACGGAATATGGACTGATCACAGCCGCCTAACTTCTTATGTAAGCGATTAGAACAGGGAGAGCACCAACCCTGCTCGAATAGGTCCTTTTCGCCTAGAAACCTAGGACTTTGATATGTGTATCTCTTTGCCGAATCTCAAAATCGATACTCCCACGCCTTATCGTGCAAAGCAGAGCAATCTCTTGACGAAGTGTTGAGAACACTCACTTCCCTTGAGTATTCAAGCTCTCAACTTACAAGTGAACCGCTCTTCAACCTTCAGGTTGCAGTTGCTTCCTTGGAGTCGTAATACTTTCACTCGATAGATGACAAGCACTTAGACCTTCTGGTTGCAAGAAAGATAGAAATCTCGAGGACGAGATAACCGTCTAGGTTTGTTTGCGTATAGCAAGGCTGTTTGATTGATCGATTGGGGGGGGGCTTCTCATAAGATCATTGCTCTCCTTATATACTCGCTTAATAACAGTCATTCACTCAACATCAAATTCCTTCTGCTCTTGTAATCACAGTCTGAATATAACACCAGCATACGTGTCGTAATCACTCATAGATCTTCTAATTCCATCATAACTCTTCCAAAAGCTTTATACAAAATCAAACAGTTATGACAGAAAACAAAGCCGCATGGAATCAGCTAATAAGACATAGTTCATAGAACTCAAAGTCTTCTTCTAGTGAAGCTCGCCAGACGTCGTATAACTTGACTCCTCGCCAAGCAACATTAATTATAATGGGCCGCTCACATAAACCTCGGCCATCCAAGCCCAAAATGAAATTCTTTATTTAGGCCCAAACATTGCCCCTCAGGTCTTGAACTTGGAAACTTTCTGAACAAGCGAAAAGACTTGAATATATCTTGACCAATGTGCCCATTGACTTTGAAACGCTATACCATCATTCGAACGCCACGTCAACCAACTATTCGAAAAAGTATGACGCTCGACTGACACCTCCATAAGAGCAACAGTGTACATCCACAAGTTTCACCTTTCAACAAAAACCTTTTCACTTACTCAGAGCCTCTGCACTTTCTAACTCTCCCAGTCAAAAAGATTAAACCTTTCTTTCTCACCACCGTCAATCCTTATTGCACCATACCAGAAAAAATGCCTCCTCGTAAGGACATCTTTATCCCTCATGAAACTCCTGACGCCAAGAAATTCTCCAGACAACTCAAAGAAGTCGCTAAACGACACAACCTAGACGCCGTCTGCACTCTTACTATAGACCCTGTAACAAACACAGGTCTGCTCGGTCCATTCCTGGATACTCCATTAAACCCAGAGCTTTTCACACACCTTCGCAATCTCATCTGCAGTTCATCCCTCATACTCCAGGCAGATCCTAGAGCAGACCCAAAGGAATGGACACAAAAAGACACTCTCTGTCTTATTGGGAAATGGCCACATTCAAACTCAGACGACCTCGCTTGGTACCAACACCGTCGTGAGCAAGACATCGATAGGTAGGAGATAGCCGGAATTGCCTAGCTCATAGATTTATGCTTCTCTCTTCCGCCTGGAGGTAACAAAGCCTCATTTGCCACAGCCATGTGCTTTTGGGATTGCACAGCAAACTGTTTTCGACTTCCCTGTGGTGACGTGAGCATCACAATGCTCGATCTCTATACCATTTTTGGAGTTCCTGCCTCTGGCAACATTTGGGCTCCTCAAGATTCTTTTCAAACAACCCACCAAGCATCAACAGAACGTCCTGCATCCTACTCCTCCTGGGTAAAACATTTTGCACGCGAGGAAGAAGATACACCACAAGGAGGAATAGGCTTCCTGGAGTATTGGCTATCGAAGTACGTGTTCTGTTCAACCTCTGCAAAAGTTATCAAGACATGGACCAACCTAGCTGAACGCCTCTACAATGGTGAACAACTAAGCTTGGTTGAGCCCATCCTCGCCTACATCTACTATGGCCTCAGGCGAGTATCTCTATCGAAGCTTGATTTGAACCAATCAGGACCACTGTGGATGGTTGAACTCTGGCTGTAAATCTACTTCCCCTTCTTCTGCCCCTCAGCGACCCCTCACAATGAAGAACAAGTGTTGTTGGGTCAATCATTGGTTTCTACCATGCCCAGGACTAAGCAATGGTCCTATCTCGACTGCTTCAAGCATCTTTGCTCGCATAAGGACTGCTTCAAGCATCTTTGCTCGCTTGAAGCCGCAAAGCCTTTGTATTCTTCCAAGTATTTGAATGTAATTATTTTATTTGAAGTGTAAAAGTTCCTTGTATTGATAAACTCATATATAGTTTGCTCAAAACTTAGGCCACAAAAACTGGCTAATATGAACTTTGCCTTGGAAGAAACCACAAAAATTACAAAAATTTGGCCTCGAGTACAGGCCATAACTTAACCCCATAAATAGGCTATTGTAATGTAACTGATCCTTTATATGTGTATATGTTGCCCATGTAGTTTACTTATGTGAAAGCATGAATAAACTAGATTAAGCAATAGTAGGAGGATCATCATACTCCCAAACTGGTTGTATGAATTTCTTAAGGTAACGACCATTTATTGGGTTCGCGTGTATCGTACCGTCTCGATCTCTCAAGCGAACTGCTCATTTACCCAACAGTCGATCGATAACGTATGGTCCTTCCCATTTTTCTGACCATTTACCTCGTCCTTCAGTCTTCTCGCCAATAGGCAAAATGACTCGCCAAACAAGTTCTCCTTCTGCAAAACTCATGCCCCTTGTTCGTTGGTCATAGGCACGAGCCACTTTTTGTTTCTCAGCTCGTAGACTATCATAAGCTTGGATACGTTTCTCATCTAAGTCTTCATGCTCCTGCCACATCGCTTGGACATAGTCTTCACCGATCAAGTTGTGTTGCTCCATCACACGTAAAGACTGAACATTGATCTCTAAAGGCAGAACAGCATCGTGCCCAAACATTAATGCATAAGGAGTTGTACTTGTGGGGGTCCGCTTACTAGTTCGATAAGCCCACAAAGTACTAAAAAGTTCTTCATGCCACAATCTGGCATTGCTCGCGAGCATCCGTTTTAGGATATGAATAATGATTTTATTGCTCGCTTCAGCCTGACCATTAGATTGGGCATAGTATGGAGAAGAGTGAAGAAAATGGATCCCAAGATCCTTCATTAAAGTATCTACTTCTCCAGACATGAATGCAGCCCCACGGTCTGAAACAAAACTCTCAGGGATACCAAAACGACAAATAATATCTTCAAATAAGAACTGTCGGATGGCCTTTGCAGAAGATACCCTGAGGGGTCGAGCTTCGACCCATTTTGTGAAGAAATCAGTAGCCACGATGATAAACTTGTGCCCTTCAGATGAATGAGGGTGAATCATTCCTATTAAGTCCAAAGCCCATCCTCGAGTTGGCCAAGGCTTGATTATTGGCTGTAATGGTATTCTGGGCATATGGTTGACTGGACCATGTTTCTGGCATTCTTCACAACCTTTAGCGAACGTAATGCAGTCTCTGAGCATTCCTGGCCAATAAAAGCCATGTCTTCTTAATAACCATCTCATCTTGGGACCAGCCTGGTGTGCTCCTGCAATCCCAAGATGGACCTCTCTCATTAACCTTTTAGCATCACGTCCAAAGACACACCGTAATAGTATGCCATCTTCTCCCCTTCGATATAACTCAGCATCCGTGAGTACATAATTGGGAGCTAAAAATCGAATCCGCTTGTCAGCCGGATTATTTGGATCCTGGAGATAAGAAATGATTTCCTGTCTCCAGTCCTTGTCGATGTGATCAAGTGTAGCAACGTACCATTCATTCTTATCTTCTTGTCGTGCAATAAAAGATGGAAGGGTTCGTCTTTCGACCTTTAATATGCGTTCACGTACTCTATCTTGCAAACTGATACCCGTTGCTAGTTGAGCCAACTCATTAGCTGCATAGTTCTTCTCGCGAGGAACATGACTCAACTCCACTTCTGTGAACAACTTTAATAAGTCACAAGCCCTCCTCACATAAGGTTCTAGTATTGGACCTGCCTTGTATTTTGTTTCGAGTTGTCTGATCACCAATTGGGAATCTCCAAAGACATGCACATCATTGATTTCCATATCTATCAGAAGTTCTAATCCAATGATTAAAGCTTCATACTCTGCTTGATTATTTGTGCACTTGAAGTCCAACCTGAAAGAATAAGAATAAGTTTGGTCGCGTGGGGAGATCAAAGCTACCCCTGCCCCAGCCATAGTACTCGTACTGGACCCATCAAAATATAAACACCAGGGGGCTAAATCAATACGAGCGAGATCCAGTTCTGGCCCCTCCACCACCTCTTCCATGGGATGATGAGCCAAAAAATCGGCCACTGCTTGGCCTTTTACCGCCTTCTGAGAGACATATTGCAAAAAAAATTCTGACAAAGCCAAAATCCACTTTCCAATGCGTCCACGGAGAATCGGTCTGGACAGCATATACTTCACTAAATCTGTTTGTGCAATTACACACGTAGTGAAGGAAAGTATATAGTGCCTCAACTTACACCCTGAAAAGTATAAGGCTAGGCATAACCTTTCCATTGGAGAGTATCTCGTTTCACAATCGTTCAAGGTACGACTCAAATAGAAAATAGCACGTTCAACTCCTGCCGTGTCGTCCTGAGCTAATAGACTCCCAATGGAGAGTTCAGTAGCTGATATATACAGCTTAAGAGGAACCCCAGGGAACCAAGACAGGTGGATTCGTTAAGTAGGCTTTAATGGTTTCAAAAGCCTCTTGATGTATAGGCTCCCATACAAAGTCTTTCTGATTTTGAAGCTTGAGCCATGTAGAAAATGGTTGTGTTTTCCCAGCAGCATTGGCAATAAACCGTCGTAAGAAATTGATTTTACCTAATAGCCGTTGTAGCTCCTTTTTACTCTTCGGTGGGACTGCGTTGAGAACTGCTTGTTTCTTGTCATTCGGTATCTCAATCCCACGCTGATGAACCAAAAAGCCCAGGAAATCTCCTGCCTGGACGCCAAACACACATTTGGCTGGGTTCATCCTCAGTTGATGTTGCCTCATTCGGAGAAACACTTGCATTAAGTCTTCAAAATGATCACTTCTGTGTTTCGTTTTAACTACCACATCATCAATATAGACCTCCATAGTCTTACCAATAAGATCATGAAAGATCAGATTCATAGCTCGTTGTTAGGTTGCCCCTGCATTCTTAAGTCCAAATGGCATATCCACGTATTCAAAAACACCGGCAAAGCCTGGGCACCGAAACGCAGTTTTATGTCTATCTGCTTCAGCCACTGGAATTTGATGATAACCAGCAGTGCCATCCATGAATGTTAACATTTCATGGCGGGCAACTGAGTCAACCAACAAATCAGCTACTGGCATAGGGTATGCATCCTTTGGGGTTGCATTATTCAAGTCTCTATAGTCGACGCATACTCTCATTTTTCCATTCTTTTTCTTTACTGGGACTATATTGGAAAGCCACTCATTGTATTTGGCTACACGTATAATCCCTGACTTGAGCATTTTCTCGACCTCTTCCTTGACTAGAATTGTTGTTTCTGTATTCATGCGACGCATCTCCTGTTTTACAGGCTTCTTCCCTTCAATGATGGGCAAATTATGACAAACCAAGTCTGGTGACAGTCCAGGCATATCATCGTATTTTTCTGCAAAACAGTCTGCATATTCTTTTAGCAATTCAATAAGCTTGAGTCTTTCCTCAGGCTCCAAGAAGGTACTAATAGCCACAGAGATTGGCTCTTCATGTGTCCCAATATTAATGTGTTCGATGGGATCCTTGACTTTTGGAGGTAAATCATCTAGAGTTGCTGGAGCTAATTTAATCTCATCCTCCTCTTCAAAGTCCTGTAAAACGTCTTCATCCACATATTCCAAGGCTGCAACCATTGGAACCTTCTCAAAGGCTTGGCTCTCTAGTAAAAAATTATGGAAGCGTTCATGTAGAGAAAGACAAGCTTTGGCCTCTATATCGAATAGAGACCCAATCATGGAGAACGTTTTGATGGTAGCTCAATGGTGTAGGGTCTTTTACTATCTTGAGTTGCTTGAAGTATACCCCACTGAGCTAATTCAGAGGCCGTAACACCGACTGGGCGGCCCTTACCGTCGACGCCACATACCTCCAATGGCCTAAGGTCACTGTGGTAATATCTGGCTTCTAATGTATTAGCAGAAACTGAATATGGACGAGGGTCAGCATTGACAAGCTCTGCTTCGCCTGACTCCATGTTCCAGAGTAACATCTGCTGATGAAGTGAAGATGGTACACAGTAGCTTCGATGAATCCAGTCACGCCCCAAAATGGCACTATATGGAGATGTACATTCTACCGCAAAGAATGTGTAAGTGCCTGAGGCCAGCCCTATGTGTACCTGCAAGAAGACAATTCCCAAAGTCTTAGTTATGCTACCCTGAAAGTTTCTGACACTAAGCGAGGTTTCTTGGATAGCAGACTTGGGAACACCTATTAAGGCCATTGCCTTAACAGTGATGATGTTAACCGCTTACCCTGAGTCCACTAGGAGTTTATTCAATTGAATCCCTTGGACTTGTCATGTGACATATAACGGCCGCATGTGCATGGCCATGTCAATAGTAGGCTTGGAGAACATCATTTGTCCTTTTGTTTGTGATGAATCCATTTCTGGTACTTCAACTAGTGTTGAGTCATTTGGTAGCTCTGATTCTTCATCTGATAGTACCACACTGTTGACGTTCTTGGATTCACCTTTCGATGCTGTCGGAGACAAAGCATATTTAGAAGATAAGACATACACCATGTTAATGGTGGAAATATCTTCGTCGATACAGGTAAGTGCTTCAAGATCTTCGTCTTCACCGTAGTCTACCAACTGCTCATCGTTATCGAAGGTATCATCTTCAGCCAAATGTCCATCCTCGTTAGACATTGTAGTTAGTTCAAGATGGGCCACTTGCTGAATTGGATCCTCAGGGATAGGATCAACAACTGCTGGTAGAAGTGGTGGTGGAGTTTTCTCCTTGGGAGCCAGGATCAACTTTTGGGCCTTCGCTTGTTCCTCCACAACCAAAGGCCTAGGTTTCCATTGCAAGACTGGAGGCTTGCTTGGAGTATCTTGTTTCGGCATGGTCCATGTTCCCTTAGGGGGTGTCTTTAGCCCTACCGTTTTCATCGTGTCTTCCTCAAAGTTGAGGCGTCTCCTGACTGGTTGTCGTTTTGTAGTCTCACGATGAGTCTCCTGAATAGATTCAGGCTCTTTACCTTTAATCCCTAACTCTGGGTTTCGTTCGAAAACCCCTGGTCTTTGGGCTCTCACCTTAGGCTCGTGAGATTTCTTCCCAAAGACCACCAATGGGCTTGCTGCAAGGGTGTTCAATCTCCTCTGCAACACTTCTGGAGGAAACTCCAGGTCTTCTTCTTTGATGAGGCCAGCCTTATAAGCATCTAATGCTCTCTTGGCTCTACCAAAGCGTCGCTGAAGGTTTCTCCTCTTGCTTGGAGTCACCTCTACGGTTTTTCCTTTCTCCCTTATGTACCAAACATCTTCCTTCGTAATATTTCTCGATGCTGGAGGTATGTATGGCTTCGTGAACGTATTTGCAACTTTAGACTCAGGTGTTTTAGCCAAACTGTCTGTTGCTCGCGAGCGCTTGGGAGCTGGAGTATCCCTTTGTTTTGTTTGTGGAGGCTGATGATCTGTGTTTGAGAATAGTTCTGGGAAAGACTTGGTTGCCTGAGCCAGTTCTTCATAAGAGATCTTCAGTCCACTTCTCAGTTTACAATGTGCACAAAGGGCTACTAGTGATTCTGCTTTGGGATCCATCTTTTCTTTTCTTTGTTCCGTGGTGTGTAAGATGGATTCTCGCCAGTAGTTGGTTGGTCGTTGGACTGTTTTCTTTTATTTGATTTGTCACGTGTTAATTCCAACATTCCAACCATACTCATGGGGGTGGTTAAGTTTGACAAGGGCTTTTGTTCTATTTCTATCACTCCCTCGTCGATTAACTGCTGTATTTTGTACATCAAATCTCGACAAGCAGCCGTGGTGTGACATCCCCACTTGTTGTGGTATCGACAATAAGGCAAACCCCTAACATCGTCAGGATATGGGTCAGATGCTCCCAAATTGTCAGGGACCACAGCTATTCCTTCTAGGCATAGCTCATTGAATATCTCCTCTCGCTAGGATGCGTCATATGTTATCTGTGTCCGCTTAGGTCGGACAAACGCTATATTTCGCTTGGACCTTCACCTTGACTTCTTCCTCGCGTGAATTGGTTTATTTTGACTGTCCCCTGAGGAAGTGCCACTGGCAGGAGGAGTTGTAACTAGAGGAGATGATGTTCTATGAAGATATTGCGGGTGAAAATCCATCTCGCCCCCGTCTTTGATCACAATCACTTCCCAATTGATCAAACTCTGGATTTTATCTCTCAAGGTCGAACACATTGTTGTTCGATGACCAAAGTGGTTGTGAAATCTGCAAAAGTGCTGGGCTGGCTCTGTATACTGTAGTTGTCTAAGCTCAGTAACTGGGTAAAAAGAGATCAGCCCCATGTCCCTTAGCCTATCAAAGAACTCCACTATCATATCGATTCTGAATGAATAGGCTAAAAAGGATGATTGGTTCCAAGCCTCCGCACCCTCAAGATGTCTGTTAGGTGATATCCATTCTATCTCAGCCATATTGACCTGTGGAGGAGGGAACGGCTCGGAATCCACTAGTGCAGCTGTTTTGGATGACCCTTCCAATTCCAATTTTCCTTCATTGATCCACTTCTGGATCTGATCTTTAAGCTTAATGCAATCTTTGGTAACGTGGTTCCATGCTCCATGGAACTTGCAATATTTCTTACCCTTTAACTGCTCAGCTGTGGGAAGTGGTCCAAAGTCTGCCTTGACGACACGCAGACTATACAACTCGTCCAAAATTTCATGAGCCATGTTGGCGTCATAAGTGTACTTCTCAAATTCTGGCTTAGTAAAGGCCATCGTTGAGAGCTTGATTGGACCTCTACTCTTCTGGAGCTTGCGGGGTTTTATAACTTTGTTTGTTGATAAATCAACAGCACCTACATGATCACCATCAGAGTCTGATTCCTGGTCGTCTAAACCTTCAATATAAGCCACCGTTTTTGGCTTCAACTTATCATAGGTTCGACTACTGTACGTCCCTTTGGACGCATTCCTTCTATTATCCCTCTCTTGGATGTTGCTATGAGCTTTAGTCACAGCCGTAATGAACTCATTCAGAGAGTAATATTTGTTGTTTAAGAATAGCTGGTGGAACGTGTCCTCCAGACCATTCTTGGCCATCTCAACCACCTCTTCCTTGCTCAGAGGGGTCTTACATAGATTGTACTCTGACCGGAAATGGTGTAGGAAGGTGACTGGACTTTCTATCACCGATTGGCTCAAGGAAGCCAGCTTTCCAACAGTAGTCTCTGGCCTTGCCGTTCCAAAGTGATCTATGAACAAGGCCTCAATATCCTTCCACTCACTGATCGAACCCTTCTCAATTCCAGTATACCACACAAGGGCTGATCCTGACAATGATGAACCAAAGACTCTTAGTTTGAGCCCTTAGTCCTCGGAAAATTGGCCTAACTGCAAAGTAAAATAGGCCAAGTGTGTTGCCGCATTTGCATCGTCATCACCAGAGAACGTCTGGAAGGTTTGGTGTTTGTAAAATTTTGGCCAACGCCACTCGTTAGGGTCGTCTTTCATCGGGGGAAACGATGTTTCGTAAGTTTCATGCATCTTAGATAGTTGTATGTTACAATCATCTAAGAGCTTATTTAACCGTTGCTCCCAGGCAAGAGGAAAAGACTCCGCCTGCCTAGTTTTCTTGGCCAAGTCGGATACGGATTTGGTTAGAGATCCTATGTCAATGTCTACCCTTTGTGATAGAGCTGCCGCGTATCGGCGGTATTCCTCCAATCCTTTTTCCATTTGGGGTAGGATATCTATCCGTAGTCTGTCTTGACCTTCTACCAAGCTAGTCACCTGGGCCCCCATGGCCTCTCTCTCCTCTCGATCTTGATTTAGCTCTGCCCTTATAGCCTCGATACCAACTGTTGCTGTATCAACTAACTGGGCTTGGGTGGTGAGAAGCTCTGCCTGTTGCTCGATTCTCTGTTCGAGCACCAACTGGTGATTAGCCTGGTGAACATCTCGCCTGGCTGCATAAGCCAGGTATTGTTCGAGCGTAAGCCCTGTTATTTCCGCCTCATTTAAAAATTGGAAAGACATGGTATCTAAGTTGTTAGCGAAAATAACCTCAACCGCTTGATTACTTAATGAACGACACTCCGTAGATGTGTGTTCACGGTAGATCGGTTGTGGATGTTTGCGACACTGAGGATAGATCCTTCGATAAGGATCTCCAATTGTCGCTTAGAGACACGAGAATTGGGTGAAGTATATATTATTATTTTTTATGTCCCACCGGGTGTGCCAAAATGTTCGATGCAAAAATATCCCTCGGGAAGAGATCTTTCTCGCGAAGCAGTCTCTTTTATCTCGGATGTTTTAACCGCGTGAGCCGGTTTATCCTGTATGTGCTTCGTATGCTGGCGTGCCACCGTCTCTCAACGGAATATGGACTGATCACAGCCGCCTGACTTCTTATGTAAGCGATTAGAACAGGGAGAGCACCAACCTTGCTCGAATAGGTCCTTTTCGCCTAGAAACCTAGGACTTTGATATGTGTATCTCTTTGCCGAATCTCGAAATCGATACTCCCACGCCTTATCGTGCAGAGCAGAGCAATCTCTTGACGAAGTGTTGAGAACACTCGCTTCCCTTGAGTATTCAAGCTCTCAACTTACAAGTGAGCCGCTCTTCAACCTTCAGGTTGCAGTTGCTTCCTTGGAGTCGTAATACTTTTACTCGATAGGTGACAAGCACTTAGACCTTCTGGTTGCAAGAAAGATAGAAATCTCGAGGACGAGATAACCGTCTAGGTTTGTTTGCGTATAGCAAGACTGTTTGATTGATCGATTGGGGGGGGGGGCTTCTCATAAGATCCTTGCTCTCCTTATATACTCGCTTAATAACAGTCATTCACTCAACATCAAATTCCTTCTGCTCTTGTAATCACAGTCTGAATATAACACCAGCATACATGTCGTAATCACTCATAGATCTTCTAATTCCATCATAACTCTTCCAAAAGCTTTATACAAAATCAAACAGTTATGACAGAAAACAAAGCCGCATGGAATCAGCTAATAAGACATAGTTCATAGAACTCAAAGTCTTCTTCTAACGAAGCTCGCCAGACGTCGTATAACTTGACTCCTCGCCAAGCAACATTAATTATAATGGGCCGCTCACATAAACTTCGGTCATCCAAGCCCAAAATGAAATTCTTTATTTAGGCCCAAACACCAACAAAAGCTTCACAACCGCCTTGTTCTCCAATAGCTGGTTTGAAAAGATAACAATGTAAACAAAATGCAGCATTCTCTTTAATACTGTACTCTAACCAATATGAAAATTCAATAAAACAATCACGAATAAACCTTCTTTTCTTCTTTTTTTTTCCCAAATTTCGTGAAAAGAAAAATATGATTTTTAGGTCGACAAGGGCCTTGTTGTAGATAATATCTTCGAACTTCTTCTTGAATGTTAGGATGATAACTTGAAATTGGCGGGCATTTAGCGGGATCCAATGGATACTTTTCTGTAATATCTCCAGCACGAGACTTTTTCATATTGTTACTATTCTTCTTTTGAATTTTCGTAAATGGTTGCTCATCTGATGTTGGAGTAGAAGAAGAGGATTTTTTTTAAAGTATTTCTCCATATCTAATAAACTTAATAAAAATGATTGTATTTTAATCTCAGGAACAATATAGCTTTTATAAAGAAAAAAGACCATAAAATCTTAAACATGGTAAGAGATTGAATCGTAATTGACCTAATTTTGGACTTCATTATTAAAATAATATATAATAATATTCTTACAAAATCGTCAAATTTGAATTAAATAAATACTCATACGCGAAATTTAGATATACTTTAAATAAATTATAATATTTATATTATATAATAATAATAATGTACCACTTTTTTTTTCACATAAACTCAGGGTCTGAGGCCCACCTGCCCCACATCCCTCCGTCCCTGGCTTCAGGTCTATTTATCAACAGATAATACCGCCACACTTCCACCGGAATGTTAGAGTCTTTCGCATCGTTTCCGAAAACGCCGACGCCTCTACTCTTTGAAAACTTTCCGCTTTCGTAGTTCTACTCGGTGACACTAATATTCTTCATCAGTGTCCAGTTTTCTCCAGTTCCCAGAAGCGTGGAGGGAAACATAATCGTGTGGAAGGGCACATTGTCCTTCCCCATAAACTGATAGTTCCACCTCGTCGGGATTCTTCCACCACTTTTCCCATTCAGAGGTGTAACACTTTGTGATTGACACATATCCAATAGGAGCATCAAACCACACATAGAACACCTTTTCACTGAAGCCCTCATGTGGAACAGGAACCCCCCACTTGAGATCTCTAGTTATACAACGTTGCTTGATCCCTTCTTTCAGCCGTGCTTTTGTGTCTTGCACAGCATTAGAGCTCCAACATCCTTTTGCCAAGGCTTCTGCAATGTAACTCTCTAGCTTGTCCTTGAGCAGAGGAAGCTCCAAAACAAGTGATTTGTCTCGCGAATCTTCGGAGTTCCATTGCAGACTTTGCACTTGGGATCTTTTAGCTCCGTAGAATTCAAGAGTTGTCCGCACTTGTCACACTGATCTCCCCTTGCAGAATTATATCCACAGCCTTGAGTAGGGCACGTTCCTTCTACGAACCGATCAGCTAGAAGTCTTGTGCACTTGTCGCAGTAGAGCAGTATTGTGTTCTCAGCAAGCAAGTTATTCTTCAAAAGTTTCTTGAACACTGATTACCAAATCTCGGTCTGCTGCGGCGTCGATGTCCTTCTGAACTGGTCAAATTTAATATCAAACCAATCGTAGACTTCCCTATGGATCTTGTGATACTTGTCACAGATCTCCTGAGGGCTACTTCTCTCTTCCATGGCCTTAGTCTCCGTCGTCGTGCCGTACTCATCTGTCCTGGAGATATAGACGGCGTTGTACCCCCGGCCACGGCAGTAGCGGGCAAAGACATCTGCGCTCAAGACGCATCCGATGATGTTGCTGAGATGGGGTACGTTGTTGACATATGGCAACGCACTTGTAATGAGTATATTCCGTTCATCGGGAATCGGCAGCTTGGGGGTCGTTTGCTCCATAGTGATTATTTTCTGCAGTTTTGACGCGCTAGGCAGGCTTCTTGCTCTTGTACGTGTTTCTGCTTACTATGTTTGATGCTTGAGGCCTCGATCTCCTATTTTTAAAGACTCTGCTTACTATGTTTGATGCAGGAAATCTAAGTAAGATATATCGGAAAAGGATTGCGATATACGTAGTATCCAGAAATTTTTCCACGTTCCCGTCACTCTCACTACTGTTTGACGCTCAATAAGGTTTTGACACGTGTACACTTTGATTCCTCATTCTAACGGGTGTTATCTCAATGTGTTTGTTTCGGACTTATGGATCGAATATGATTCCGTCTCCTAAATGGAATATGATTTTCTTTGTATTATTCTACAACATCTTGAGGACAACTGGACAAAGAATCAATTTCCTTGTCTAGCACGTATATATTCATTAAAGCAAGTCGATCTGGTGGAAGAAGTCATCAAGATTATTTGATTATAGTCAGGGAGAGTGGAAAGAGAGATGCAGAAGAAAAATTCTCCCCTTCAAAACAAAAAGGCATCCTGGAAGAACACCCAGGACAGACATATAATGAATAATGAAAATTTATATATGCAACAAAACAAAGTCTAAAACCATGATTCTTGTAAACCATTTCTTTATATCAATGTACGTTGTCAATGATCGAAGAGCAACACCAAAACACATCTATGTGCAGAGACGCAAAATACACGGGTTAAACCTATATTTTCTCATGGCTTAGATGAAACTGATCTCTGGACTTACAGAGGTGTGCTCATAGGTAGATCTACAGTCGCTGATGTCCTAAACTCAAAATATGTGGAAGTTAACATTTTCTTACCACTAATCATATACACATTGCTGACCTTAACTTTCCTATTCCAGTTCTGCACAGCATGTACGTTTTCCAACCAAAAAAGAGAGATGGAGAAGGCTAATAGACTTCACTCACTGCAGCTCTAAGGGTCTCACAGTTTTTCGTTTCTTCTTCGTAGGAGTATCATGTACCTGTTCTGTCCTCCCATATATCTTCCGCTGATAATTCTCAAAGGCTTCAGAAACTGCTTCAACCTAATCAATCATGTTTTTTTCACAAGTACCAATGAAATCAAGCATAAGCAAATTACGTATAAGGTTCACTAATGATAGCATAAATAAAGTAACTAACCAGGTTGGGCTTTTTAGAGTAAACCCGGACTATCTTGTCTTGAAAAAATGAAGGAACCAAGTGACTTATGCGATCCACTTCAATAGAGAATTTTTCATTACTGTCATAATCCTGAAAGAGTGAAAAATAACAATATTATAGCTATCTAGTAATCTAGATAAACAATAAAAATATGAAAAGTATACAAGTTTCTATCACTTGAGCATCAGCAGTGTCATACAATTTAAAATCCAATCAGGTTAAAGATGACAATTCACTAATAAGAGCAACCTTACAAAGCACATTTATATCATTGAAGCTAGGAAATCAAATTGTAATCCGTGTTTGGAAAATAATTTGATATATGAGTACATGGGTCATGGAGGAGGGATTTTACCTTGAAGAAAGAGACTCTGAAGAGGAAGTACATGCATCATGAAGATATGATTTAATCAATATAAGAAAATTCAAATTTACAGTGGCTGATTCTAGACTAATATCATAGTTGTTTTAGTTTAAGTACCTTTCAAGAGGGTTTTTCCTATCATTAGTCAAATCAATCTTAACAGTGATCACAGCAACATCTTCTTCCTTAAGTGTAACACCACCAGCTTTCTGGATGGAAGTTATACATTAGGTATCAGTATGTTGTTTCCAAGTATAAATACATAGGAGAGAGAGGGAGAGAGATAGTATCATATTTTTTTTACCTGAGAACAAATTATATCTTGGGGTGTGATCCCTTTAAAATGGTCCAGCTTGTCCTTCGGAACAGAAAACTCATTGCAGAACTGCAAGACAAATAAAAAATTAAAAAATTGGATTGCCCTTGTTCTTCAGAGTGAATTAACAAAAAATGAATTGATACTAGAAAAGGAAATGATATAAGGACACATGAATAATTGAAAACATCAGGAGCTTCAATCTTGTGTACCTGGTATAAATCTCTTCTCCGAATGCGTAGGATCAAATCCTTTGCTTCCTTCAAATTGGGGTTGTCGGATGTCTCAATTTTCTTCAAAATTGTATCATCCAACTGGACTATAAGAAAGATACAATGAGTGTTGTCATAATAAAAAGCCTCCATGAATACTTTCTTATTGATAAAGCTCTTCAACCTTCCAAAATTCAGATGGTTTGTTTACTGAGTCTGCAATTCCAAGTTCAGCATTTGCTTTGCACAGGGCATCGACAACCATGAGTTCAATAGCCTGAGAAAACATTGATGTTGACACCATATTTTCAATTACATATATTGTACAGCCACAATGTAATGTTAGTTCTATCTAGTTTTATACCTTCACTTTCGCATGTGTGTACACAGTCCGATGCAGATCAGCCCGAGTCAGAAATAGCTTATTGATTGTCAGATCTGACCAAAATACCAAAAAAATATTGAATATCATAACTATGGTCGTTGCTAGAGTGATGACAGTATATTAAATATGTACTAACATTCACTAGCCCGGTAACAAATATCATCATCCATAACTCGCATGGTTTCCATGAGCCTGAAAGTTTGAATGGGAAACCAAGGTTGATAAGTGTGTAATGAAGCTGAAGACTAGACCAAAGCAATGAGCATACATCTATGAATATATGCCCTGGGCAAAGCAAAAGATTATCAGTAGTACCTCTCAAAGTGAAAATTACAGCCTATACCACAGGCACGGGAATCACGTGCAATGTAATCAAATCTGTAGACAGATGGTGTATATATCATTCACTAGACAATACTGTATCAAATGTCAAATAGCACTTTATATAATTTCCAAACAAAATGCTGAGCATGAATACAAGAGATGTCAAGTCACCTACTTATCAACATCAATTCCAGTGCGCCCATTTGCAACAATATCATACAGGAACCTTTTTTCTGTTGCACCCTACAATTATTAAACAATAAAAATAAAAAAGGGGAAGAGAATAAGATGCTAAAGGGCCCAATACAGAGTGCAAACAATTTAGGGGAGGGAGATTTGTAAGGAGCTTGTAAGACTATGAACTAAAGTTTGTCAGAAGAAACTTTGGTTACTTACATTTTGCGGCAGATGTTTAGAGCTCGCAAGGATCATTTCCTGTAAAAAGATACATAGAAGAATGAATTACAATAAATCCATAATCAAGTTTAAAGTAACCAAGATTCTTGCATATAATGAGCCAATGAATTTCAGAAGTAGAATTGATCTCAACAGTCAAAAGTTTGTAAAAATGAAAATTTTAATAGAGATGTCTAGAAGTCTGACCATGCAATCACAGAATAAAACAAGTTTTACATAATACTGAAGAAAGACCAACCTTCACTCTCTTCAGGAATTCCGGATCAACGTCAATGCTGTGCTCATCGACAACGTAGTCTATCATCTCCACAGACATATCCTCATGAGACCTGCAGTAGTCAAGTAATTTCCCCTCAGAAGGATCAAATAGAGACCATTTAAAAACACTTAATAAACATCCCTATTGAAATTCACGATATTCGTTCACAGAAAGAAAAAAATTGCCATGCTGTTTCTACATGTGCAAGTCACAAATGAAACAGAAAATTAGTCATTCTACTACTTGTTCATTGTCAAGAGGAAATGATGTCAGCCATGGAAAACATGTCTTAAAACAACTTTTAAGAACGGATGAGTTTCACATTTAGTTTATTTATTTATATTCTCTACATAAAATCTTGACCAATATCTAAAAGCACCATTCAGGGTTTCTGACTAACTCCATGGTGAAAACCATTTCTTACTCCAAATCACCAACTTAACTGTTCAACAAAAAAGACTAACTGAATCCAGCTGAAGAAGAATCACCATTTGGCATCTGAAAGTTGAGGAAGGACCCCACTCTCAAACATGTGACTGAAAGGTCCATGGCCAATATCATGCAGTAAACCTAGAAAAGATTTGGAGATGAAAAAAATTATGAGAACACATGGTGGACCAGCTAACATGAAAGAGCAAGTATAAGGCAGGAATAGACTGACTACCAGCAAGTTTTACTGATTGAACATCAAACCTTTCGATTCCAAGCTCCTGGCCCTACAAGAACGACATATCACATAGGAAAGTGTTTGATTAGATCTAGCAAAGCATTAGACTGTTAGGAGCGAGGACAGATTCCTACTTGGTAAGATTTTATTTTATTGATAGCTTCACCAGCCAACCAATAAACCCCAAGTGAATGCTCAAATCTAGAGTGTACAGCTCCAGGATAAACCATATTGGTAAGACCTAAATCAGTAGTAAAAATGAAATTAATTCACGTGTTTACAGCATAACTAACTGCAATTAGATATGTCTGTGTACAGTTTTATGCACACAAAAGATACTTTAGCGAAGATCAACTCACCAAGTTGCTTGAGATCACGAAGCCTGCAAGGGGTGGTACAATTATGAGAAAACATAATCACCAAGAACTCATGTGATAACAACCATTGCATAACTAAACAGGTACAAATCAAACTTGCCTCTGAAATTGTTCAGTGTCAATGAACTTCAAGGCGAGCTGCAATAATTACAGAAATACTCACTGAGGAAGCTAATGAAACATAATTTCCATTAATTAAACATTTTAGTTGGTCATATACTATGAAAGTAATCCTGCGGAAGGAATCCATCTTTCAATACCTTCCCCCAAAATATTAGAGGCAAAACCGCATAAAAAACTCGAGCATCCAATGATATACTCAGGCTGTTCATTCAGTCCTATGTTTCACTAATATTCCCAAATGGCAGTTCCTGACTAGCTCTGGTCAGAAGATACTCATTTTGCAGATACTAAGAATTTAAGTAAAAAGACTTTTATTTCCAAATGTGCTATGATTTAATCATCCCATGTATGACATGTCAAAAAGTTAATATTCACTTGTTAAGCTAAGAATCTTACAGTAATCGCTTCATCCCCTCAAAAACTTATCCGCAAACACTTTGAACCATTTCAATCACACATCAAAAAAATTAAAATTGTAATGATTCAAGTGTGACTGAAATGTCCAGAGAATTTTGATTTGATAAGTTTACAATTTCAAATCATGTCTAATCAAAATTCTCTGGACATTTATAGATCTGTCTGCTCTTGAACGTTAGCCAAAGGCAGAAAGCAAAACAAAACTACTGTTTAGCAAAGGAAATTAATATGCCAATGAGAATCCCAAGCAGATGTTAAGAAAAAATAATTCACCAAAATTGATTTGTATGCAAGAACTTTATAGTACTCCAACTACAAAAGCAGAATCTAACGCTTCCCGTCCAAATATAGCAACACAAAGAATTTCAAAATCACTCATAAATCTCTTAATTTAAAACCACGATTCTACAGTTACGAGAATCATATGAACTCAAAATTTGTGCTCATAGAAACGCATTTCAATGGAGTACAAACCTAATCAAATCGATTAAAACTAATAAATAAAACTAGGCCGTAGTTCGCCTACAAAATTGAATTTTAACCTCCACAGATTCAGCCACGACTTCAGAGTTTAAATCGATTTCAGTTCCGAAACTCAACGTTTCAGAGATCTACGGATGAACTTAGCTCATCGTAGGAAGATATAATTTAAGTTTGAGAGTAACACCAAGCAATTTCATCACACATAATGCCAAAATACGAAGAAACGAAGTGAAATCGAGGCCGAAATATTACCGGCTCGAGATAGACGATGCCGTGAAGGTTATCGCGGACGTGCTTCAAGTCTCGGCGGTCCTGAAAGTCGCTCGCCGTAGCCGCCATTGTTCGCGCAACCGAGCTTTGAACGCCGAGAGAGCGAAACGAACAGTGTTGTACTGGAAGCTTCGAGAGTCGGAGACTCGAAACCTAAGGAGGATTCCGACTCCGGTTTCAAAGCTAGGGTTTCAAAATTCGAAGCTAAACAGAGAGAATTTTTTGGAGTGAAAATGCAAAATGAAGGAGGGAAAGAAATAAAGTGAGGGAGATTATAAGGCACTGCAATTTTGGAGTGGAGGTCGTGAGGGAAACGATGCCGCCAAAATGTTTCCTCTCTCTACTGGCGCGTGGACGCCACTATCCAGTTATATTATTATTATTACCAGAAAAAATACGCAGTGTGCGGACCGCGGACCAACGAAAATGAAAGTCGTAAAAATATATTTATAATAATTATTTGTATTTTTTGTGGGTTTTATAAAAATTAGGGGTAAATTATTTTTTCGTAGATTATAGACATTTTAGAAAATTCATATTTTGATGAAATCAATGACGGGGAGGATTTCGCTTTATTACAGTAGAGATTAATTAATATTCTTATTATTTAAATATCATGTGTAGTTTTTATTTTTTTTTTCCTATATTACTTGCATAGCTTGAGCAAAGCAAAACGGAAGGAAAAAATGGCAACAATTATTTTTTTAGTGACTCGGACACATACATTTTCTTTGGAATCTATGTCATGTTTGGACATTTTCTTTGTTTACCCGCCTGAAGTGTCGTTGTAACTTTGTCTTTGAATAGAAACTTTGCTGTTGCGAATTTAAGGCCCTTCCAATCTTGCCTTGCAAAGAAAGCAAAAGTGGCAAGCAAGCTAGAAGCAAAGGGGAATTGTACCGAACAAGACGATGAGGGAGGGGTGTGGTATAGTATTAGAACTTAGATCAAATCAGATGATTGAATGTCAGAAATGGCTGATGAGTAAATTGTAAGTTTGAGTGTTGAAGAAGAAAGCAAACACAAGTGTCTGCGCAAAACACATACAACAGTCGAGTGCTTTCACAAAACAATCTAGTACAACCCTCTAAGATAGATATGAGTCGAAATCTGCTGGGGATGGTGATACCAAGTGGTTAGAGACCCCAAGAAACGTTCCATGTGAAGCATTCTACTAAAAATGTCAAAGCAGGTGCACCTGAATATCTCAATATCACACATCACACGGGTGCTTCGATTGCGTTTTTCTTGGATGCAGAAATAGGCTACAGAGATGATGCTCCGATGTTCACACTGCAACTTGAGTTGCTAGTTTGAATTTCTCTGGGATGCGGAGAATGGAAGCCTGGATTTCGCCAGGATTCCCCAATTGACCACAGGCTGCCATCTGATCATCACCTCGACTTGGCCGCCAGAAAACAACACACCTTGCTGCAGCCAAACAATTTCTGAACTCAAGCGTTTTCTCGTCCCCGGTTGGTCTGAAATGGGATCCTTTGTGAGGATTAAATGAGATGAGATTGATCTTGCACTGAATGCCCTGAACGAGATCAGCAAGCCTATCTGCATCCTCAATGCTATGAGGTGCAAAGAATAGTCAAATACAAAGGACATAAAATACATTAACGAAAGAAATAACTAAGTTCAATACCATAAGTAGAAAGTTAAATTACCTGTCATTTACTCCTGCAAGCATTACATATTCAAAAAGAACTTTGTAGTTATTCTTGAGGTGAAGTTCTTCCCTGAGAGCCTGAAGAAGCACACTTATATTGTTATTCCGGTTAATTGGCATGATCCAATTTCTAACGTGCAATGTTTGGTACATGTGCAGACAAGGCGGTGTTATCACATGTGCATGTGGCTTGCTAGGTCAAATAAAAAAGGAATGGATATACCTCATCTGTCATTGCATTCAAACTAACAGCCAAAGCACATCTGGACTCTCTGAGGAAACGCCTCATCTGGGGGACAAGTCCACTGCTTGAAACAGTGATCTTACGAGGACTGAAATGAAGGCCTTGCTCATCCACCATTATGTCTGCAGCTTTGATAACATTGTCAATGTTATGAAGTGATTCTCCCATTCCCTGGAAATACAAAGTTATATCTATTATCAAAGAGGGATGTGGCAATATCATGATTTTGTTGACCATTATTGTATCTAAGCATAAGTCATGAGTGACCTATAGTGTTAGCAAAGGTTCAGCAGTAGAGCAGAATGTGTCTGGCATATGTACAATGACCAGTATAATCTCGATATAAGCAAGCAAAAACTGATTTTGTCAGTTGGAAATGCATCCTAACACTGCTAACCTACCATGAATACAACATTCAAAATGTCGCCAACTTCAGTTGTGAGCAGAGATAGTGCAAATCCCGCCTGCTCTACAATCTCAGCTGCAGTCAGATGTCTCCTTAAACCCATCCTGCAAAATGACAAGACTCAGATCCGACTTTACAATTATCCAGACTAATGAAACACGAAATCACATAGTATTCACAGCTTGAAGAAGGAGAACTAAAGCTTGCCTGCCAGTGTAGCAGAACTGGCAATTCATGCCGCAGCCTACTTGACTCGAAACACAGACAGTATTCCTGCTTCTATCAGTAGGTATGACAACGGTCTCTATCACCAACCCATCTTCCAAATTAAATAAAATCTGAAACCTCCTGTGAGTTTCACAATCAATGATAAGGTCCTCAAACAAATATACCTCACGTACCTAGAACTTCCACACTACATAGATTTAAACAAACAAAAAAAAATAAGTCCTAAGCAATCCAGGAATAGAAGGAAAACAATGTCATGTACCTTCCTAGTTCCATCCGCTGCTGTAATAATTTCTTTCAGCGATAACGCCTTACACTCGGCATTCTCACACAACATCTTCCTAAAATCTTTGTTTAAACCTATTTGAAAAACCATACAGAAGTTATTAGTCATCGATTTGCTTCCCAAACTAAACAAAAAAAAAATTAGTAGGAGGTAAACCAAACCTTCCAACTGATCAGTGTGGTGTGCCCAAATATCATTCCCATAGAGACGTTTCCATAGCATCAAAGCTTGGCCGGGCCTGTACTCTTGTGATTGAACCCATTTCTGCCAAAGCATTGCAATTATTCCAAGTCACGTAATCATAAATTCATAATTAAATAGCAAAAATACTATTATTTCTTAGGAATATAGAATTACTTCAAGCTCATCGTATCTCATCCCTTTGAGAAGAACCTTCGAGCCCTTGTTCGAGACTCCACGTCTGTCACATCCTCCGAGCCACAAGCCAAAACTCATATCAGAAACTGAAGCTCGTTCAAAATGTTGAGTGAAGTAAACGAACGCTCACCGAAACTGGAGGAGGAGGAGTTGTCGTCGACGGAGACGAGAGTGTCATAAGGAACAAGCGGCGGTGGCCGTAGAGAACGAAAGACGGTGAAGCGGCGATGGTTGTTAGAGAAACTGAGACGGCATGAGAGACTTGTGAAGAAGAAGAAGAAGAAGAAGAAGAAGAAGAGGCAGAGGGTTCGTTCCGAGTAGGATTCGTCTCATCCACACGCAGCTCATCTCCGTTGCCATTTCTCACACGACAGTCGTAGCCGGTGAGGGGGGGCTATATTTACGACAGGTCAGGGGAAACGACACCGTTTTGGGCCAATACTAAGACGGAAGTTCTTTGGGATTCAAGTATTTCTGGGCTCTGGAGACACGAGTAGTTTCAAAGATGGCTATAAACCTCAAACAAGACAGAACAGTTTCATCGTTTAATAAAAGAATAAGCAACAGTGGAAGAAAAGAGGACATGAAAAATTGAGATGCCACGAAATACTAGCCCCCATTGTTGAACTGCTAAAACTCTTCAAAGATACACAAATACAGAGTACAAAATTGTAATGATTCGTTTTTGTATTACAAGGTACATTTGATTGCTACATAAAGATGTCAGGCAGAGTTTGTCCTGCAACCTTCTGTATAATCCCTTTTGCCCGAAGATGGGTACGTCAAATGAATGTTGGCACCACCACATCCAGATTGAACTGAATGCAGTACACTAAATTCTTGGATGCTTACCACATTGTACTGAAATGCAACTAGTCCCTGAAAGCCAGATAATGTGATATCAGTTAAAACTGTGATTGGAGAATGCAAAAGTGGAAATGAATCTCAACAAACTTGCTAGAGCTATTGCATAAGACAATGAAAGAGCGGCAAGAAGCACACAGAGCACACAACAAACGAAAGAAGGTATGAATTTCAGCATCAAACTTTACGAGCTTAAAATACTAGAATGTCCGTCGGCACATTACCATACTAATTAATATCATTACATCATACCTCCTGCCTTCTATTGCATGATCTAATCTTCTATTGCAGTCATATAGCTGCGATTATTGAACATAAAACTATAACAAGTCACTCGTCTTCACACCAGACCAACCACAATACCCTATAGGCCTAAATACTATACAGATTATAGTAGCAAGGGATCACAGTGCAGCGAAGTAAAATGTCAAGGCAGGGGGAGAGAAACCCTATTCTCAATTCCTTAGAGGGGGAAATCGTTTCTACTTCCCAAATGTAAGAAAGATATCAATCTGAACATCTCCCTAACTCGTACAAAAAAGCCTTATACTAACACACTATCTTAAAAGGGCAGATACTTGGTTCTAATTACCTTATATCTGTAATGTGGAAGAGATGTATGAAGTTTCTTTGGGGAGGAACAAATGCATATACGTAAGTGTGGAATCCTAAATTTCTGGTAGCTATGCTAATCCATAAGCAAAAATATAACTATGCTGTGAACAAGGCTGGTTCAGTGTCCAGCCTTTAAGTTAAATATACTAGATATACAGAAAGCTACTGATTGATGAGCCAGCCTCAACTATATGTTACGCATCACCTTTACCTGCATGAGCTTAATACTAATCTAGACATCAATCCTAAGCTTTAACAAAGTCAATCTACTCAAAACAAATAAAACACAATACCCAACCAATGCACGTATGAATTACGAGTAGCTATAAATGTGAGCTGAAGTGCAATGAAATAACAGTTCACATACCAATACTTGATCAAGCCATCCCATCCACAGGTTGCGACTTTACTTTGCTCCAAGGGATGCCAAGCAGCCCCAATGCAAACCCCTTCATGACACCTGAGTGTTCTGAAGACTTTGCAAGACTTCCAATCCCAGAACCAGCACCTACCTTCACCATCACCCGAGAAAACAAACCGTCCATCCGGGGAGAAATTCACTTGACAAGCATACCCTGCAACAACATGTCCCGCAAACCTCTTCTTCTTATTCAGCTGAAACTTCTCCCTAGTGCTGTAAATAAGAATCTGGTTGTCCATACTCTGCGCCGCAAGCCAATTCGAATTGGGATGCAACGAGATCGACGGCATAGAATGCATATGAGGCTCACTAATATACTTAATCACCACCGGAATCCCATACTCCCACACACGCAACGACTTATCATCACTGGAAGTCACAAACCTCCGGTTATTATCAACAAACGTAATAGTATTCACAGCACCCAAATGTTGATCATACTCCTGAGTAATCTTCCCCTCATTCATATCCCATTGCACAATCTTCTTATCACTCATCCCAGCCAACAACACATTCTGCTTATCGTCGTCCGGATTAAGCTTCACCACATACGGAACCTTCCCAGTCGAAAACGTCGATATCACCTGTCCTGTTTCTGTATCCCAATACTTGATATTCTTATCATATCCAGCACTCAAAAACTTACTCCCGTCGTTCGAAAAGCATATATCCCTAACACCTTTCGAATGCCCCATGTAAGTCCTCATACACTTGCCAGTGTTGAAAACATCCCATATCTTCACCTTGGTGTCCAGCCCTGCAGATAGAATCAAATGCCCAGAATTGGGGAAGAACCGAATCGCAGACACGCCTTTGGTGTGGCCACTCCACGTGTGCACCAGCCGTTTCGGAATGTAGCAGTGGTCATTGGTGGCCTTGGCATCTCTAGGCGGCGCAATCCACGACCGTCCTTGGTAATCTCTCTCCTCCTTGCCGTGGAAAGTAGTCTTCTCCGCCACGACCTCGCCCTTGTCGGCGGCGCCTTTCTCTTCGCCTTTCTTCTTGGCGTATTCCTCCGCGTACTTCTTCTGTTCTTCCGTGAGCTCCGCCGGCGGAGCCTCCTTCTTCCCCGCCCAGGGGCTCTTCCTGTTCTTCATCAGCCACGTGTCGGTCGCCGGGTTCGCCACCTCGTCCGGGTCCACCATATCGGCGTTGTCTTCTTCACCACCCTCGGATTCCTTCCGCTTCTCGATTTTGCGCTTCTTCTGCTCGTGCTGGGGGATGTTGTAAACCGAAACGGCGTCGTTTTTCTTCAGGGTCTTTAGATCGCCGACGTAGTTGTTTCCCGCCGAGGCAGAGGGGTCGGCGGCGTAGCCGTAGTTCTGGAAAGTGTTGTACTGCTCGTCGAAGATGAAGGGTTCGACAGCGGCGTCCTCGACGAAGCCGAGCTTGTGGTTGCGCATCCCTTGAGCGAGGCCGTCTTTAGCGTAAGGGTGGGAAGGTCCGTAGATTGGGGCCCAGAGCTGGTCGTAGGTCGGGTTAAAAGTGACGAGGTGCTGGGTCGGGTCGATGGGGCGGGTCAGTATGCCACGGTTCTTGGCGACGGTGAGGGCGAGCATGGTGTCGTCGACTTTGGGGGCGGCGGACTTGGCTTGGAGGAGACGCGGAGGCGAAGAGTCCGGGGATGAGGATGGTGGGGAATTAGGGTTTTGGTCGTCGGAGTAGGCTTGGATGAGATCCATACCTACAAAATTAGGGAAGGGTTTGCAGCCTGCAGAGATGGAGCAGTGTGAAATTGGGGGAGTTGTGATTTTAGGGCTTTTCGGGGTTTATGTATATCGTAGATCGGAGACCAAGGGGATTCAGAGTTCTTCGATATTTTGAAACCAGTCGATACAGGACAAAAAATAATTTGAGAATATTTTCGGCTATATAATCGGAAGAAAAAAAATGCTCATATTTAAGTATTTAACCAGTTAGCTAAACATAGTTTAGACCTTTCCCTTACTGATGGATCTGTCCTCCACCCCCAGTAAGTAGCTTGATTGCTGCTCTTTGTTATTCTTAGAGGAATTCCAACAAAAAAAACGTAACTTAAAATTTTTTTATTGTTTAAATTTATAGTTGAAACTTAAATTGTCATCTGCAAATCGCTCTTTCCTCCGACCATCGTTTCTCGTTCGGTCACTATTTTTGGGATCAATTCAATCATATAAAATCCTCAATCAAAATTGTACTGATTTTGATGAACATCGATAAAAACAGAATGAAATCGAAGTTGCTTCTGCATACCTCGGAATCAGAGAGAGAGTAGGGCAGAGCAAAGCGCAGTCGACGACGGAGCCATTGGAGGTAGAGAAGAGAGAATTTTGAGAATCCTAGAAACGATGGAGAGAGGCCTCTATCAAATTCGATTGTCATTCTCAACAAACTCTAATTTCTCTCTCTCCCCCCGAATGGCTGGAACTTTTAAACTTGAGAACTTGGATTAAATCGTAGAAGGAACTGGCTCCAACTGGCAATGTTCTGTTTATGATAAGGATGGGTATAATAGGAATTGGTAATGTTCTACCTCCAACTGGCATAAACTTCTCCAAAACTGCCATAAACCCCGTTGCCTTAATTAAAGAGATATATCATTATCAGAATCTAAGGAGTTCTTTATATCCTTTTAGTTTCAACGGTCACAGTATTTTACTTAATTCTCAGATTTGCGACTTATAAAAAAAATAGAGTATTTAAGAGATTTTTTTATTATTAAAACACTAACACGTGGACGTGCGCGATTATCGTAGACTCGATTGGTGATGGACGGTTAGAAGTCGTCAGAGATAGAAGCTATAAACCCTATTTACTTTGCAGGGCAAAACTGCGACGGACGAGTTCGGTGTTTTTCATAGTCAGACAGATCTTCCTACCTCCTCTGTCTCTTTGAGCCAAACTCGCAAGGTAACCTCTTAACCCTCGTATTACCAGATCCGGTTTTCTCTTTCGTAACAATTGCATGTGAAACTTGTCTCTTAATTTATTTTATCGACCTCGAATATTTGTGATCTGTTAAATTGGTTCTGCTTCCTATGTTATTCGTAACGGTTCTGATCTATCTTTTGATATATTGTCTCTGATTTGCACTGGTAATCTGAAATTGAAATCTAATTTATCGTGGTTTACAATATACGATTATATCAGATTACTCAGTTTGATAGAATTGTTAGATGGAGC
The DNA here is from genome assembly GCA_946800695.1 of Geum urbanum. NCBI lineage: Eukaryota > Viridiplantae > Streptophyta > Magnoliopsida > Rosales > Rosaceae > Geum > Geum urbanum. Next base: position 47,637,590 of record OX327012.1, on the reverse strand, counting down.
TGAACTGGTAGATAATTTCAATTAATTTGAGATCTAAATTTCTTTGATTTGGATTTTGATGTGTCTGAATTTGGTATTATGGTTCTTGTGAACCACATTATTGCATGTTGATGATTATTAGCTTTTTGAAGTCGTTTCGAGTTTGACTTGGTGCTAAGTAGTTTGGTGGTATCAATCATGGTAGATTGTTTATAGATGGCGGATGCAAAGCAAGGACTGAGGAAGCCGACATTCACCAAGGTTGCGCAGCTTCGCCCAAGCACATCTGGGCACACTCTCACCGTGAAGGTTGTTAGTACTAAGATGGTATTGCAGAAGGGACGTGCTGATGGCCCTCAGGCTCGCCAAATGCGTCTTGCTGAGTGCTTGGTTGGCGATGAAACGGGAATGATAATCTTTACAGCTAGGAATGATCAAGGTGAGTTGAAGATCACAGCTTTTTTTATATTTGTAGAATATAATTCCACATTTCATGCTTGCTTGACGACTCACATACGTCAAGTTCTCATCCAGCTGTTTTACAACCCTTACAAACATCTTTTCTTGAATAATAAGTTTGGCCTTTGGTTAGTTAGATAGTAAACCTTGAATATTTTTATTCATCAGCATATGAGGTTTCCTGTGGACTAAATTAATCAGGCATTGCTCAGACCAGTTTTTATTTCAGTTATATGTATCTGGAAATTCAATTTGGTATGTGAAATTGATGGCTGAGGCAATTTTAGAGTACCCTAATGAGTTGGAGTAGATAATATCATGTGAAAAACTGCTTTTTGGTCCGAAGTAGCAGTTCCAATGGATATTGCTGCAATAATTAATGTAAATGGTGAGGTTTAGATTCAAGTATTGACTACGTGAATTTACGTTGAATGGGTTGTCATCCACACACAGAACTTTGGTCAAATGGTTTGTATTTGTCTGGAGCAATTTGTGTGTTCACTGAAGGTCTAGGTCTTATTCATGCATAAGACTGATATCTATTCTCAGCTCATATAAATTTCTTATGTTTTAATCTTAGGTGTTGCGGATGTAGCCTTTTGCGCCTTGTTTGGTTTTCATATTGTGAGGTTTTGCAACAGCATTGCTACTTTCAAAATGTAGAAATCTTCTCTGTAGGTTTGTATAAATTAGATAACTTAACAATGTAGCAATTTTGTTGGAGTTAAAAGTTGTGTATGTTGTTAGCAAACATTTCACATTGAGAATTTTCAGCACTCTTTTCTCTTTTTTATTTCATTTTAAAAGGCTATGTCTGAGAATCGCATCTCTCTCTGGGATTAACATATATCAGGTTTGACTGTTTTGCATTGCCTGTTAATATTTTTTATTCCCTTTGGTGTATTCTGCAGTGGACTTGATGAAAGAGGGTTCGACTGTGACCTTGCGAAATGCCAAAATTGACATGTTCAAAGGATCAATGAGACTTGCTGTGGACAAGTGGGGCCGTGTTGAAGTTGGGGAGCCAGCCAGTTTTACCGTGATGGAAGATAACAACCTCTCACTCATCGAATATGAACTCGTCAATGTTGTTGAAGAGTAACTTCTGTGAACAGAATTGGGTTCTCTGGTGGTCTCTACTCAGCTTAACCCAAAAATAAAACCAAATCCGACAAAGTAGAGTTATGTTGTTATATGAGGCATCTAATCCAGAATATGTTCTCAAAAGTTCACTTTTAGGAAGAAGAAATCTTGAAGCTAGTACTACCTGAGTCTTTTGTTACCTTTGCAGCAGATAGTTTGTGATCTTTGGTTATACTGCCAAAATGTTGATGGCTGTAAGTTGACGGAGCTGGCTTTTGGATTTTGCTTTGTCTTGTTTACTATCTATTTTAAAATCTTTTAGAAGCACAGATGAGGTTTATATTTTGAAATGTCTCCCAACTCTTATACCGTGTTACTTCATGTTGGACTTGTTATGCCGTCTTCTGCATCTGATTGAGATCATTCTAGAGATTAGTTAAGGTTTCAAGCTCCTTCATTTGTTTGCCAAATTTTAGTTTGTTCCCTAAACCTTCTTGGTACTTTGTTTAGAGTATACTTGTACAACAAAGAAGAGCAGAGATCGAATCCACCTATTTGGCATACTACTCTGGCTCTCGATACGTATATCTGGATTTCTTAGTCATGAATCATGATGCGTGGAATGCTCTAGGCACCGGTTACTAATTCTCTTCTTTCTCGTGTTTCCGGAGGTAGTTGAGTCCCAATACATGTCTCTCACTAAACGAATACTGCCATGCCTTCAGACTTGGTTGAATCACGCACTAAATTTGTCATTAACTGAAACACAAACTTGTTACGATAATGCGAACTTTAGGATCTTGGTACATCCACTACGCAAAAAAGTTATAACGCAATAGGTCCGAGCGCCAAAAACCATTGCAGATAGCTCTATCTCCTGTGCGATTTGTACCTGCTTTGGATCCGTGGATTACAAATAAGTGGAATGCAATGTGCTTTCCCCAACTCCATCCAAGTGGGGATGTCCTACTCTCCCACATGTGCAAAACTCTTCTTTGTCCTTGTGTTAGTGGATGGAGCTTCGGCTCCATGCCCTATATTCATTTCATTCATGCCCTTCAAACCTATTGCAAGGACCACCCCACACGACCAGTCGAGAGGAAGAAGAAGATCACTACTAGTGTTTCAGATATTACTAGAAAAGAAACCTCTGGTGCTGGAAGCTCGGTATTATTAATATGAGATAAGAGAAGAATCGGGAATAATACTTAAGTAAGATTAGGATATAGTAAAAAAAATCACAACAAAATTGAAGTAGAGATGAAACCGTAAAAAATAAAAGCGAAAATGTAAAGTTTAAATAAAAAGTGTAAACATTTAAAAAGTAAAAAATACAAGTGTAAACTGTTAAAAAATAAAAAGTAAAAATAGTTAAATAGGTAAGTAAAAGAATAAAACATAAAATTGTTTTAAAAACGTGAAAATACCAAAATACTCCCCTTATAAACAGTAAAATGTACAGTAACTCATGGTTCTTACGTAAGAAATTTAGGCTAAAGAAAAGAAAATTGATGGACATAGTCGTACGGCAGCATTATGATTGACTGACGTCACGCGGATATAAGTTTGGAGTGCAGCACGTAGAGGGGAGTTCTCTTGATCGAGTTTGCATCAATCTGGTAAGCTACTCCGAAAGACTTGTCCATTGTTGTCCAGCATTGAGCTTCTAAAATATGAGCTGAGATCTTCTAATGGAGAATGAATGGTGTCAGTTAGCTGCTGCAACTATTGCGAGTTACTATCGATCACTACGTAGCAAGCAACCATTGCCAGCAATTCCTCACAAGTTTGCACTAGCCAGTCTTGGTTCTTTTCGATCGAATATAAAGACCTTCCCTACTGGGCCTGTGCTCAGTCGAGTTATCCATTATCATATGCTACAATGGTAGTGCGCCTGTGCCTTAAACATTTTAGTCCAACATCGTCGTAGTATTTTCATCTCACACATTATTAATCATCTCCATATAAACACTGAGCTTGGCCTACAGACTTTTCTTATGTCGCTAAAGGACTGCTAAACTTCGATCATCATATGAGTTTAAATAATGAAAAGAGAACACTCATTCGCTCTCAGACCATAGTGTGCTCTTTCGTGTAGGAAATGGGAAATCCCACATTAGAGGTCGACACAATATTGGTACAATATCTAATGCATGCCAAATTGCTGTTCAACATTTAGAAAATGCAGATTAAAAGAAAGCATCTTGGTGCAGCTATGTACATTTCCATTATTGTAATGGAAATTCCCACTGCTATTCTAATGATGCCATTGCAACCTTTAGCTTTAGGCAGTGTGATGTGAAACTTCTCCCATCTCTTTATCTTTAAAAATGACAGTTTGATTTCTCTATAACAGCAAAAAAGTTGGGTTCTTTTCTGAGATTATTCATGTATCAAGAAGATGTTCATAACTTCATACAATGCAAATATGATAACACAAGCCCATCTCTTCAATTCACTCCAAATCCATGCAAGTTGAAATCTTTTCAATTATGGGGCTTGATCTCTTTCATGGGTTCAGCACATGCACGCAAGGGGATTGAAGAACTGCATCAGATGACTTTTGTGCTCCAATCATGTAGTTTAGTAGACTCACATTGCTTTGATCTATGTCTCTGTTAAAGAGCTAGGCTGGTCGTTTAAGCTTAAATTTGTTTTAAAATATCGGGGCATGGAAGAATCCATTTTATCATAATAGGGTCCAAAGAAGAAGAAGAAAATAAAATAAAAAGATAGTGACTGTTGTCTGTTTCAATAGCTTTAGTTTTTTCAGAGTGGTCACGAGGTACTGTTGAGATACTTCTAGATAAGAACAGTATCATATATTGTGTATGCGGGGGCAGGCACAAAAGGTATTGCAGTAGTTGGTAGAATCTTACTGAATGAGTCTGCAACAATGAGTTGTTCTCAGTGCCCAGATAAGTTTTCCATGTGGTAGCACATGAATTTAATCAAACTAACAAATTAAACCATAATTCCTTAAGAAGCTACTGAAAATAATTGTCTAGCCTCAGTGGCCAATCTCCTTTGGTATTCTCTTTGTGCAGCAAACAGAGGTCAACCATTTGATTTAATTAAGATCAACTTCATTTGGAACTTTTAGTTCCTTTTAATTTATGTACCCTACATCTGTTCTAGCTAGTTGGCCATGTTTGAATCTGCCCTATATCTATTCTAACGAGCTGTATGTATTTTATCTGAGTTTTTGAGTCTACTACTGTAGCTTTAAACATATCACAGAAAAGCTAAAGGGATAGTATAATTGGTATTCTCTGTTTTTTAATGAATGGTTTACATGCATATGATTCTAGTGTTGCCACAAATGCTTGAAGAAAAGAGAAAGTGTAATAATTCATTATATGATGATATTTTAGTATTTGGCCAATGTGGCTTTTTCATCTTTTTCTTTCATAATAAGCGCAAATTGCAGAAGAAAGAGATAAGAGGGACCTCGGTATATAATTTCATGTTCTGTGCAGGTCATGTGGTAAGTGTTTCTGCCAAAATTTAGGCGGATACTTAACTCAATAATTAAGGCTTACACGTATACTTATTCGTGAAGATGTTCTTTAGTTATTTTTCGATGTGAGACTCGGTAATTCTTTTAACAAATTTCCAACGTGTTTTTCTTGTTTTTTTTTTTGAACCAGGTGTATACAAAGCAGCGAGCATAACTACTTATACTAATAGTAAGTGAAATCTCCAAAAGAAAAACTCAGCTGTACTATGAAATGCATAATTTCATTGGCTTGAAAAGAAATGTATGAAGTTGAAACTTTGGAATTTCAATAATTCTGAGCACTAGTATAGAACACATGCATTATGGAAGACCAAAAAGAGAAAGATACTGAACAAAGTAACACACAGAGAGGTTGAATGTACTTTTGTCTGGTGGCATTAAACTTGTTTACCCAGTAAAGAGAGTTAAATGGAGCAGAACGGGTTAAAATTTGTAGGCAAAGAGATCTGTGATGGAAGTTGTGCCAACTTTGCTGAGTACCATTTAAGGGTGTCTGAAGACAACAACATTCTCTATATGGAATACACACATTTGGCCCCGGTCAAGGACTCGAGGTAAAGCTATTATAAAAGATAAGAGCATCTGCACCAGCATTATCTTGCTCAATCAGATGGTGGGAGACGGTCGGAATTTGCTCGAGCAAACCTAAATCAAATGTGCAACGGCGAAAAAATGATGGCGAGCTGCTCGTTGACTCTTTACTCGATCGACAGAGCGAGCAAAGTTTGCTCCGGCTTCTGCTCGATTGCCTAGCGGAACCCACGACATGTAGGTGACGTCAGACACATTCGATTTTTTTTTTCTTTCAGGCGCATGCAATGCACACATCAATAATACAGCTAAAACAATTAATGACACACGAATAGAAGGTTGACACGTGTCTTACCGGGCTGAGAATTACTCTCCAACGGTCCAGTAGATCTTGGCATTTGATTTTGAATCTGAAATTTCGATCCAACGGTCATAATTCATACATAACAGCTATAGATGTGTAAGAACAGAAATAAACGGGAAAGTGATAAAAAAAATTTGAAAAATCTTCCCAAAAATTTCAGAATACTCCCAAAAAATTTCTTATAAATACTACTTCATTTTTTGATCAACTCACACGAATTAGGGATTTTTTGAAAACAATGGGCACCCATTGGCTTCCTTCTGAAGATTTATAAATGTGCATTTCTTTCGCACATTATAGCGTTGATGAATACGACGAAAACAGACAAATTATGGGAGACAATTCTTGTCAATTATGTGCAAAAATAAATTCCAACACAAGGTGAAATTCCTCCGAACTTGCCAAGGACCCAAATCGCACTTTTGTCTCATAATAACATATTCAAGCTACTCTTGAAAAAATGGGGTGAATGTTTGCACAATGCATGACAACCTATAGCTAGCGGCACTTCGTTATTGAATGAAGTAAGTTTCTATTTATTTATCATATATGATGTAAATTTTATTTGATTATATAAATTAAATTATATAATTTATATATCTAATTAGTTTAAATATGTAGTAATGTGAAATAGATAATATTTATTTTTCATTGGGTCAAGCAAACTTAATCATTTTATTATGCGGCCAAAAAGAAACCGTTTACACACTTTGCATGTTACGAAGCGGTAAATGATCATCCTTCTTTATTTGAGGTGCTACCAACTACTCCATCTCTGTATGCAAGTAGTTACCATGCTACTCTTTCCGCAACTGAATCATTTCCAACCATCAATTTGGGTGACGAAGAAGTGAATGAGACACCTCAAGGCAACATGGACGCTCCCCGAGTCCAATTAGACCAATTGGAACCAAGACGGAAAAAGAAGCAAGGCGGAAAAAGAAACAAGGTAAGACTCCTAATGAACAACGAGTTGAGATTTTGCATACCATTGCAAGTGATCAAGCATCGTGGCATACCGCGATGAAGATGCATAATGAAAGTGAGCTTAATTATTACAAAGAGTACATAGAAATTCAAAAGTGGAAAGAAGAAAGGGATGTCAAAGAGTTACGATTCAAGAAACAAGAGGAGGAAACAAAGATCATGACAATGAATTTGGAAGTCATGACTTCAATCTCAAAAAGGTATTTTACCAAGAGGAAACTAGCAATCCTTAATGAAGGAGAATCTAGTCAAGATCAAGCTACTGATAAAACATATTCGGATTGTTATCACCCAAGTCGCGTGCTCTTTCCATAGTAGTTATAGTATTGTACTAAGAATAAATCTAGGCTCGACTTGTCATTTTATGTAATTTAAATTTTTGAGAAATAAAAATGTAATTTATTTATTAAGATGAAATTGAAAAGCATATTTGTTACAACGTAAAATTAAAACACATACGAAAATTAAACACACTCTTAATAAAACCACATAATAAAATTGAAACTCACATATTTAGGCTAATATTTAGAGTATTTCACCGGTTTTCAACCTCCAGCTGTGCTTCACCAAGTCTTTTTGGAACTCTGTATGGATGTAAACGGATTCTAGATCGGCAACACTGTCGTGAAACCGTTGTATATATTAAGTCCATCTCTTCTTATTGACTCAAAAGGAATTCGATTTCCTTGTTCATCCACCGGCTCATCATAAACCTAGAAATCTCTCGATGAGTTTTGCATGTCTTATTCTTCATTCTCCTCATCCTCATTCTCCACGTACTTTTCCTCAACAATCATGTTATGCAATATGATGCAAGCTAACATGATGGATGTGATTACCGATTTGTGATGCAATGTACAACTATGACGAATAATTGTCCAACAAGATTGCAAGATGTCAAAGACCCTCTCCACATGTTTCCGATATGCCTCGATCTTGTCTCTTTGAGAAGAGCTTATCTTGCTTTGACAAATGTAGAGTACCTCAGACATATTTCATTAGCCAAATAATAAGTTGTGGAGTACCTCTCTCCATGGACTTTGTAGACGGCAGTTGGGCCTCTTCCGGCAATGATCTATTCGAACACATCTGATAGGTGGAGCACGTTAATGTCATTTTTAGCTCCAGGACACCCAAAGAAACTGTGTCATATCCACGTATCATACGATGTCACTGCCTCTACGATAATAGTGGGGAGACCCTTTCGCCCCGAGTATGCCCCTTGATAAGTGGTTGGGAAGTTCTTCCATTCTCAATGCGTGCAGTCGATGCTTCCAATCATACTTGAAAAGTTTCGGCATTGACCTTTAGCTAGGAGTCGTGTGAGGTCCTCCGGTGTTGGACTGCGGAGGTACAACCACTTTGTGGCAAAACTCCTTCATACATTCTAGGGTAGTGGATTCCCTCATCCTTGTAATTTCAGTACACTGATCTGTAGTTTCCCTGTTGCCAACATTTGTAGAGCATCGATCATCTTTTGTTGGGGAAGAAGCCCTAGCAATCTAGTAGCGTCTGCTCATTGATGTCAATATTGGTCGTGGTTGCAGAGATCAGTCAAGATACTGGTGAATCGGTCTTTGCTCATCCTGTACCTCCGGCGAAATTCTAATGCATTGAAGGTAGGACGTTCGATGAAGTAATCTTCCATGAGATTGCATCCCCTAGACTCCCTCTGTCCTGGTCGATTTAGTTTTTTACCGCGACGTGAATTGTTTATTCGTGGTTCATCATCACATTGTGCTTCTTCCATGACTACTAATGATTGACAAAGGATTGTTCCATATCGTCATCATCTTCTTCTTCTTGTTGCCTCCACTTGAAAAAATTGTGGAAACTGAAATGATTCATCAGAATGATAATGTAGGAAATCTTGATAAGTGTTTAGAGAGATGTGTTATCTACTCGAATTGGATTAAACTTGTAGATGGTGTAAGTATAAGATGAATGATAGATAAACATTTTATAGCCAATTGTAGATAACCGAATCTTTGAAGATGAACACACGTGTCGCATCGTCAGTGGACAAAAATCTTACCGGAAATTTGGTCCAATTATTTTATCGATAACGTTATCTCGTAGTGACACGTGTCGTGTCGTCATTAGCTGAAAATGTTACCGGAAATCTAGTCCAATTATTTTGTCGACAACGACACATGTCAATGACACGTATCACTTTTTTATTAGTCGAAAATCTTATCGGAAATTTTGTATAATTATTTAGTCGATAACGAGACGCGTCACATTATTATTAGTCGCAAATCTATCTGATAAATAAATTTTTAATATTTTACAACATTTGGAATTAGATTTTCTCTTGTAAAAAAATTTATGGGTGTGTACAAAATTCGATTTGTTAGAACAAAAGAAAAATTTGCTTTGCTCTAGCTAAATTTTTTTCTTGCTCTAGCTTGTGCTCTACCAACAGGTGCGGATGCACAAAGGTTGGCTACACGATTAAAGTTGCATGGTAAATTAGTAATGGAAAATAAGACATTTCTGGAACATGAAGAGCTCGAGGGAAAATTTAATCATGTTCTTCTATCAAAGAGAAATTAATAGAACATTTAGACTTTGAAACTATTACAGCCCATGCACCTCTGTCGACACCACCAACTCCGATACCTGGCAGCACAGAGTGGGCCTAGGTAGCACAGAATCGTGAAATCACTCAGGATTCCCGCACCAGAAGCGGAATCGAGTACGAAGCGTGGTGGAATCGTCAAGAATCGCACGAAAACGCGATTCTTAAATTTAACTCGATCGGAAACATCCTGGACACGCGATTCCGATCCAAGGGTGAAATTCACGGTCAATGCCTTGATGGCTTGCCAACCAATAATTGAGATGATTGGTCCGATCAAATCAGTTGAACACTCAACTTTCGCCGGAGTATTCAGACCATCTCCAATGGTGGAGGTTCCATACCTCATAATAGAACTTTTGAAGAAAAAAAATCATCTCCAACCTATGAAGATCCTAGTCCTATACCTTAAAATTAAGTCATATACCCTATTTTGGGTTTTAGAATAGAACATTGGATGAGGTATAGAAGTTTGCAAAAATTGGTGGGTCCAGAGAAAAGAAGAACGTGTGGAGAGAGAGAAATATGAGTCTTAAAATGAAGTATGAGACCTTGATGATTGAAGATGGAAAAATCCTATAATAAATAGTGATTTTATAAGGTCTCATAATATGGTATAGGACCTTGATGGTTGGAGATGCTCTCAGCCTTGGTCTTCGATATTGAGTGAAGTACCTACACTGATTGAAACTCTTTGCCTCTATCACCCTATGAGTGAAGTACCTACACTGATTGAAACTCTTTGCCTCTATCACCCTATGTTGTGGTTGTTTTGTAGATTTGTTTATGAACTGAACTGTGATTGCCTGAACTCCACCTGAAGCGCCACTGTCGATGAGGTGGTGGTCATGGGATGTTTTGCTTAATAACGTGGAAACTTAAGATATACATGGAAAACCCACATGGAATTATTTCCTCTAAAACACTTCTTATTTTATTTATAAAAAAAAAACACTTCTTATGTTGTTTTTATTTTTATATATTCTTAATTTTTATATTAAATAAAAAAAATTACGCTTTTTTCATTATGTACCCACTTTCCATAAATTTAAATTTTTTATAATTTCACTTTTTCACACGCATCGCTTCTACGTACCCACCCACCACTTTTCTGCACCCATGCTACTTAGGCACATAAGGTGCTAGAGCTTCGTGATATGTAGTTCATAACTTCTTCATATGTAGATGTAGTGGATGGTAAGTTAACATCCGAAAAGCCAAACATGTCACGTTGGTAGCTGCAATTGCACTAGCTATGTTTATCGCGGAAACAGAGCATGCCCTCTGCACGAAATAAACACATGCTTGCTTGCTTTGATTTGGAGCCAATTTATTTCTTGCAAGATTCGACCAAATGGACCACGCGCGCCCTTCTTCCATCTAAGTTTTTTTCAATGAGAATCATAATTAAGACTGCAGCCTGATAATTAAAATCTGACATATATAGGAGGAATAGGCATAGGAATTCATCATTATTGGCATGCAGAAAGTAATATGTATCAAATCAAAGTAATTATGCCTCTTTTGGCCTCTAACTCGATCATATATCAGAAACTTTCAAGAACAGTAAAACAATATAAATTATCGGTATTTCCAGGCTTCACCAGTATAGTATCTGTATTTCTCATCAAGACTGCGAATTAAGCCAGAAAATTAAGCACCAAAAGTTCCACAGATAGTTCACGAGCTTTGTCACTGTCCCAAGGTTAAAAATCATTCAAATAATGCCTCGTGTTGGAAAAGACCGTTCACGAAAAGATTCCAGGTAACACAAACAAAATAACATTTAGCGCCTAAACGCGTCCCCCATTTTTTAACAGCGACCCCCCACCAATCATTGCCCTCCACGTGTTACTTCAACGCGGCAGTGCCACACCCTCAGTCACTGGGAGTCGACACTGATGACGTGTCGTCTCTATTCTAAGTAATCTGGGATTTGATGGGGGGAAAATAGCTGGATAGAGGTATAGCTCCTGTGTTTTAGACAAGAAGAGCATTTGGAAGCAATGTTTTGATTTGATTTTCATGACGCGTTTGTTCTCGTAATGAAATGACAAAATTCCAGAATGTTTAATTGACTACCTCCCCTCTCTCTCCCATGGTGGATTATGGATTGGTTACAGACTTACAGCTAAGGCAGATTAATTTACTTTACACTTTCCTCTTGTAAATTGTGTTTTTTTTATTTATTGCCTAGATTTCATGTTTGAAGTCTTGGATTCTCATGTACACACACTCTCTGATTTACTCTTCATTACACTGCAGACTCTATGAACTTTTAAAACATTCTTTTGAGGATTGGATCTTAATTTTATTCACACTTCAGTGTTAGCCGGAATTTTGATCAATTTCGTAATAAAATTTAAACAACAGTAAAAATTTCACGATATTTATTGAAATTAAAGTTAAATTTATTTTTGATAAGAAAAGCATTATAAAACCATATGATTCAATTTTAGGAATAGATTAATCTATAAAGTATCAAAATCTTTTGATTAACGTGCATCCTCGATATGTCTTGTAAAACTTATTTTTCTCAAGTATAAAGCAAGTTGATCCTCTATATGACACTGATGTATGTTTAATCAGGGGCAGATCCATGTATGGTCGAGTTTGGGCACTTGCCCAACCTGAAATTTGAAAGTTGGCTTGAGAGTATAGAGATTTAGTGTAGTTGGGCTATGTAAAAATGGTGGGAAATGGCAAAATGAAGGGGAGAGAGACGATGCAGTGGGGAAGACATAATCGATGCTGAGTTTGTTTTGATATATACAACTTAATATGACGTCATGGGCTTGCTTCATTTCTGATGACGTGCCCTTCTAGAGCACGGGTGCTTTAAAGAATAGTCTCATGCTAATGATGCTATAGAAGTAAGTGCCCATATATAATTGGCTAAAAATAAACATAAAAAAGAAAATCAAGAAGAGTAAGAATTATGGTAATCCAATTTGCATTGATCTCTCCCAAGGTGAAGCAGTAGAAATTTTTCTATTGGCTATCGCATTTTGGTATGTATATATAGATTATAGAAATTGATCCAGGAATTGATATTTTATTTTCTTGATTGAATCCAAGCATTAGATTATTATTCATCTCTGATCAACAAGTAAGCATTAATTTTGCGGAGAAATTAGACTTTTAGTGTTGTTGATTTAAATTTTACGAAGATTTTAGTCTTAAACTTAAATAGAAGATGTATTAAACTTAAGTGAGTAGCGTATTATAAGATGTAACCTAAATCAACAAATAAAGAATGATTTACTGGGACTTTCATTACTTGATTTATATCGTAAAATTTATGTTTTAGTAATTTTTTTATAAGCTTTTACTTTAATTCTTGTCTACCATAAAAAAATATATTCTGAATCCGTCGTCACTGCATCTAATTCAAATTTTATCATGAAATCGTTGTTCATGATAGGAAAACAAGATAATGAGAGAGCTTTCTGTTCATGCAGAACTTATTTGGGGAAGTTTTTTAATGATGCACCTGACCTACTCATTCATAACTTTGCAGGTAGGCCCAGCACAAAAGGCCCAATTTCCCATTTTGAAAATCGTCACTCTCTTTCTTCACCGATATAAATACCTGCCGAAAACCCAAACAAATCCACTAATATTCTCAACCTTCCTTTCAAATTTTAACTAAACAAAAATAAACCGAAAAAAAAAAATATGCAGCGGCACAAAGAACCCAGCCTCGTGACTCTTCTCCCTCTGTTCTTCTTTATCTTGTTCTCTCTCAATGTAAGCCATCTAAATTTCTCTACCCAGATAATGTACTTTCTGCGGCTTCAATTCACGTGGTTTGTGTTTTCAAAGTGTCAATGATTCTGTGTGTTTATTTATTTTTTTGTTGATAATTAGTTGTGTGACTCATCTGCCATTGCTATGCCCAATGCAGGTCGCTACGGTCATCGCCGGCGACCAGAACCCGTTTTCGCCCAAAGCCTATTTGACCCGATACTGGCACAAAGAGGTCAGAAACGACGGCCAAACGGCGTCGTTTCTGCTCTCCAAGGCCTCGCCATTAAACGCCGTGCAGTCCGCCACTTTCGCCAAGCTCGCCTCAGAGAACGCACTCAACACTCGGCTGCCGGAGTTCTGCTCGGCCGCGAACCTCCTCTGCTTCTCCGACTTGGGCCAGAGCCTCGAGAAGCACGACCGGGACGCCAGCTTCACTGGATACTCATTCAAGAACTTCACCAATTACGGCACCGATCGGCTTGGCGGCGCCGACAGCTTTAAGAACTACTCGCTCGGCGAGAACATCCCCACCGACTCGTTCCGCCGCTACAGCCGCGACTCGGTGGATCACAAGGACAAGTTCAACAACTACGGCGCTCAAGGCAACGTCATCGACGAGAGCTTCAACAGCTACGCCGCCGGCGCCACCTCCGGCACCGGCGATTTCAAGCGCTACGCTGACTCCACCAACGTCCCCGACCTCAGATTCTCCTCCTACTCCGACGACTCCAACGGCCGAGCTCAGACCTTCACCGGATACTCGGAAAACTCCAACGCCGGCCAGCAAAAATTCACGAGCTACTCCAAAAACGGCAATGGCGCCCCGAACGAGTTCACGGGTTACGGAACCAGCTCCAATGTCGCCGGGTCGGACTTCACCGGGTACAGCGAAGCCGGAAACGGAGCCAACGACACTTTTTCCAATTACGGCAACGACGAGAACAACCCAACCGAGCGGTTCAAGAGCTACGGCGACGGCGGCAATGCCGGCGTCGAGAAATTCTCCAACTACCGAGACCAAGCCAACGTCGGCGAGTCCTCGTTCCAGTCCTACGCCAAAAACTCCAACTCCGAGAAGGTCAGTTTCGTCAATTACGGCCAGAGCTTCAACAACGGGTCGGACTCTTTCACCGGGTACGGTAAGGGATCCAAGGGAGGCTCAACCGGGTTCAAGATTTACGGCTTCAACACCACTTTCAAGGACTACAAGGACAAAAAGGCCGTGAAATTTACCGAATACGCCGCGGATAACGAAAAGACCAAACTGTCCTTGATCTCCTCAGCCGCGGCCACGAGTGGCAGTTTGGCCAAAAAATGGGTGGAGCCGGGTAAATTCTTCAGAGAATCGATGCTCAAGAAAGGAACAGTGATGCCCTTCCCGGACATTAAAGATAAAATGCCAGAAAGGTCGTTTCTACCCCGGACAATCTCCTCGAAATTACCTTTTGCCACCGCGAAACTCCCGGAGCTGAAGCGGATCTTCCGCGCCGGCGACGACTCTACCATGGAGAAGATCATCGCCGACGCGCTCCAGGAGTGCGAGCGAGCTCCAAGCAAAGGCGAGACGAAGCGATGCGTGGGGTCCGCGGAGGACATGATCGACTTCGCCACGTCGGTACTAGGGCGAAACGTCGTTGTTCGCACCACCGAGAGTGTTAACGGCGCTAAAGGAGAGGTGGTGGTCGGAGAGGTGAAAGGAATCGACGGCGGGAGAGTTACGCAGTCTGTGTCGTGCCACCAGAGCTTGTTTCCTTACCTACTCTACTACTGTCACTCGGTTCCGAAGGTTCGGGTTTACGAAGCGGATCTACTGGACCCGATTACGAAGACCAAGATTAACCGTGGCGTTGCCATCTGTCACTTGGACACGTCGGCATGGACCCCCACCCATGGATCCTTTGCGGCACTGGGCTCGGGTCCGGGTCGGATCGAGGTCTGCCACTGGATTTTCCAGAATGATTTGACTTGGACCGTTGCTGACTAAATACAAGTCAACAGTTGACTTTTTACGTTTTTGGTTAATTTGGGTAAGTAGTTTGGGCTCGAGCCACAGGTTAAGAAGTGTTAACCAATGACTCGGCTTGGTAGATATTTTATATAGATGTATTATTACGTTATGGCTTCCTTCACATTTCTGAACGTTGCTTAATCATCTTATGTTATTATTGGGAAAATGTTTGTGCAGCCAAATGAGATTTGGATAAGCTATTATTAGTGTGATTAATTTATGAGAAAAGCATAGCTTATATGCTGCTGATTTGAATCATCAGTGTTTGTGCACATTTGATAATCGTATAAGGATAAATTCCGCCTGAAAAAAACAAAATGAATGAGCACGCGTATGTTGGAATTAGGAAAGACAACGTTGAGAAATGAAGTATGGAGCTATGGGAGGAGTAGATGTAGTATATGTACGTATTATATGCGTAAAATACAAATTGGAAGATGGGGTGGTGGTTGAGATTGTGTGTGAATGAGAAGGGAGATGAGCCATGAGGGACAGCTGTTGTTGGAGCTCTTCTCTTGTTGTTCCATATTTCTAGACCCAAAACAGTTTCACACGATATATGGCCATTGTTTTTGGCTTCATTTAGCTCCGACATACAGTTTTGTTTGGTATCACACAGTGTTTTCATTTTCTATCTCAGTCACGGTTTCAAAAATTGTTAGCCGTTAAAGGGATGGTGTTGAGAAACATAACGAATGAGCAAGTAAGAAGTCGGCAGTGGGAGTTTTATGACGTGCATCTATTGGCAGTCGTATTTAAACAAGAGGTTAGCTAGATCCCTTTTTTCTTTCGGCATTGGAAATATGCTTGAAACCCAAGCCAGTGAACATGGGAAGGCTGGTACCAATTTGGGGAGGCTGTGTGTACTTTATTTCTATGTATGTACGTCTTACTTTAACCTTCTTTCTTGATTATTTTTTCGGTTAACTCTTCTTGAACTTTTGGTAGGGGTTGTTCATGTTACCATAATTGTTTTTAACACTTTCTGATTAATTAATCCAAATTTCTAGAACTAAAATACACTGAAGGATACGTCATATTGCGTAGCAATAATAAAGTAATGAGCAATGCAGGTGTTTCTCTAGTGTCCACTGATGTGTATCCCTATCGAACACACTGCTAAATTTTGTAACATTATAACGCTGTCCCCTTTTGTATTTTAATACCTTTTAAGATCATCCCATTTGAAACTAAGTTTGAATGCTAGTCGGACATGGATGCGCAACAGCTATCGGAGAAAATGAAAGTGCGACATACTTGAAGATACGCATTTCACTTAATCGTTATTAAATAACGTTCAAAAAATTTATAAGTGATTGGTTTTGCTAGACAAAAAAAAGACACTTTCGTAAACACGATCGAGCTACCTTCCCTCAAGGACAGCCCTTGGATTCACTGAAATGGAGTGCCATCATTTCAAAATTCAACCCACCAACTAAACCACTGTACATTTCTCATTCATTCAATTCCCCGGCCAGAATAAGTTTCACCTTGCCATTTTCACCCAGAATTTGCTCTTGATAAGATAACTTGCTATAGCAGCATAGCCTATATATGCATAGCTTCAGAGCCTTGGGCCTCATTGCGCTCATAGTACTTGTACAATAATACCAAATATCTATAAGGAGCAGATCTGATGTAAGGTAAGAGCGCTGTACTTAGATCTACAAAGTTACAAGCTGTGAAAGTTTGATGGAACATCAAGTATTGAGCACCCCAACCAACCATAGTTAATACATCATTACAAGCTTTGGGAGGAGGTTCGAATAATGTAGCTTTGTGAAAGCACCCTGTTTTATGGATTGAAAACAGGGGCAGTTGTGATAGATGTGGGGAGCTAAGCTTTGATGGAAGATCAATAACTTTTGGTATTTTATTCTCGAACACCTACTTCCACTTACAGATATGATATGGGCCACTGAGATTCAGACCGAGACATGCAAATCTAAAGGCCATCCATCACTCGCCATAAATTTAGTAGCTGTGGAGAAACAAACTGTTTAAAGCTTTACACATCTTTAGTCCATCTTTAGACTTTAGGGTTTTCCCAACGTATCATAAGCGTTGGCTGAAACTTTTTCTTCTTATAGGATCGACGATACGGTGAGAAAACTGAAAATTGAAAGCACCCCATTCCGTAGGACTCTGTGTTTGTTTGTTAGACCGGAATTAAAACCGTAGCTTAAAGATCAATGACATAGCCGATATGCATATATGGTTGAACAGAAAACCTGCAAGATTGGGTAGTGCCATTTAATGGGGGCGATGAAACAGCTGGGGTAGTGAAGGCCGAAGGGCACGAATTGAACTACGAGTAGTCGGAGACCTGAGCCATCTGCTGCTCTGGTTGTTGAAAACTACGTATGAGTCTGTAAACAGATCGAAGAACTCGGAAAAATTGAATGCATCTCCACCGCCTCATAACTCTGACCTTCTTCTTGTCATTCATACTGTGATGATGTTCAAGTGATGTAACATACTGATCGAAATCATGGTAGCAGTATAACACAAGAATAAAATCAAAACACTGGAATTATATCATTGAATATTTTGGGAACAATCTCATAATCTCAGAGTTTCTAGCTTTATCTCTACACTCTATGTATTCTCTATTCTCAAAATCATACGATCTCTTATCTTTTCACCTTAATTTGAGATGAGTAGTAGTCTACCCATATATACCCAACAACTACGATAATGAGCTAACATTAACCTTACACGTGTCTAATCAAGATAACTAACCTGAGACACAGTACAATGCAAGCCTATAGCAGGTGCACAATAACTACCTACACTAACATCCCCCCTCAATCTGAGTCGGATCGAAGAGTAAGGTTTAGATTGGAGGAATGTTGAGAGAACAAACCAGAGCCAAGTCCTTTTGTGAGAATGTCTGTGATTTGTTCACTTGTAGATACAAACTGAAGAGAGAGATATTTCTGATGTACATTTTCTCAAACAAAATGATAATCAATATCCAGATGTTTAATTTGAGAATGATACACTGCATTGGAACCAAGAGAGATAGCAGATAGGCTATTACAACATATAATAGGAGGAGCTGCAAGCTTGACATGTAGAGCAGATAACACTTGCCTAATCCAGTATATATCAGTTGCAGTATTTGCAAGAGCCATATACTCTGCCTATGTAGAGCTACGTGACACTGAAGGTTGTTTCTTAGATTGCCACGATATGACACTGTAGCCAAGGAAAATCACAAAACCTCCCCAATCGACATCATTATAAGCAATTAGATCAGTAGGACCTGAAGAATAGTACAGTTCCTCGTTAATAGTGCCTTGCAAATATCTAACAATTCTCTTTGCAACTGACATGTGAACATCTATAAGAGCTTTCATAAATTGACAAGCAGTATTCATAGCATAAGATAGATCAGGACGTGTGAAAGTCAAATATTGAAGTCCACCAACTAGACTCCAATATTGAGTAAGATCTGACAAATGATCACCATCAGTAGGCAGAAGATGAGAATTAGGAAGACAAGGTGTAGAACAAGGTTTGCAAGTAGCCATGCCAGCTTTAGCAATAAATCCTTAGCATATTTAGCTTGTGTGACTAAAATACCATTAGCATGATAATCAATATGTAGTCCCAAGAAGTAAGTTAACTTCCTCATATCCTTAACATCAAAGACTGCATTGAGCTCATCCACTACATACTGAACTGCAGAATTATCACTTCTTGTTAATATTATGTCATCTACATAAAGTAGAAGAATGACCATAGTAGCTTAAAAATTTCTCACAAATAGGCTTGGATCTGAGTGACTAGAACATAAGCCAATAGCTGGAAGAAATCTAGTAAATTTTGTCATTATAAGCTCTATGAGCTTGTTTAAAACCACAAAGAGACTTATAAAGTTTGCAAACAAAGGTAGGATTTGTAGAATCAAAAAACTCTTTTGGCTGAGCCATGTAAACCTCCTCTTTTAAGTCTCTACGTAACAAAGCATTCTTAACATCAAGTTGCCTCAATATCCACTTATGAGAAGTTGCCAAAGCCAATACTAATCTCACAATAGTGTGCCTCACAACTGGACTGAAAGTCTCTTCAAAATCAAGGTCATGCTGTTGACTAACACCTTGAACAACTAATCTTGCTTTATATCTAGCAACTGAGCCATTAGGATTCTTCTTAATCTTATAAACTCATTTACACCCCCACAATATTCCTATATGTAGGAGAAGGGACTAAAGACCAAGTACCTTGAGCATTCAAAGTATTAATTTCTTCTTGCATAGCCTGCTGCCACTGAATAACAAAATAGGCTGCCTTGTAAGAAGATGGTTTTGTGACTTCAGTAATTTCCTAAATAAAAGGCATATTCCTCATATTTCCTGGATTCTACCATTGCAGAATAACAATGAAACTCAGGAAATAATCTCTTCTTGTGTATACCAGATTTTGCCCTTGTAATCATGGAGTGGCCATGTAATGGGACCTCTTCAGGTGTTGGAGGATGAACGTGTCCAACAGGCGAGTTAACAGGAGGTAAAATAACCTCTAATTGAGCAGCACTAAGGACAGGCAACTGTGTGACAGAGGCAGAAGCAGCAAGAGCAACAGACTCACTTCTAGATTGACCTTCAACAGAATCATTTCTAGTTGGAAGAAGCATAGGAATAACTTCGAATTGACTAGGTTTAGGTATGCCGGAAGACTCTACTTTTTGAGAATACAAATAGGGAAAAGTATCTTCATCATGGATCACATGTCTGAAAATGAGGATTTTCTGGTTCTCAATATTGTAACAAATCACTCTTTGTACCTTGTAGCATACCCCAAAAATACACACTTTACAGACCTGGATCGAAGTTTATTGGAAATTAGAAGGTCTAAGGTAAGGAAAACAAGCTGTGCCAAAATTTATGAGTGAAGTAATCATAGGGTCAGTGCCATGAAGCTTGAAAAATGGTGATGGCATATCAAGGACATGGCTAGACATTCTATTTATCAAAAAAATGGCATGATCACAAGCAAAGAGCCAAAACTAAAAAAGTAAATGGGCAGTGGAGATTGCTGTTTCCAAAAGATGTCTATTCTTTCTCTCTGTCACTCCATTTTGTTGTGGTGTGTATGAACATAAAATAAAATGTTGAATGCCCTTTGACAAGAGAAATTGAGTCAAGGTATGGTTATTGAACTCTCCCTCACTATCTGTTTGAAGAATTTTAATATGAGCACCAAACTGATTTGAGATAAACACATGAAAATGAATGAATAAAGAAGCAACTTCAGATTTATTCATCATTAGAAAAATCTAGAGGAATTTGGTACAGTCATCTATGAACGTTACAAAGTACCTATGACCTCTAAGTGAAACATATGGAGATGGTCTCCAAACATCACTATGAATTTTGTAGAAAGGCACAGTTGACCTATCAATAATTTCTGAGAAAGGCAGTCTACACATTTTGCCAGATAAGCAACTTCTACATATTTCTGAGTTGACATCTATAACAGACTCAATCTTAGACAAAGATAACATTTTGAAAACTATCTCATTGGATGGATGTCCTAACCTTAGGTGCCAAATAGAAGTTTTGACTTGCTGACCTAAGTAAGCTACTGAAGACTTGAAGTTTTGAGATGTGGTATTTGAGATCTTATAGAGTCCATTACTGATGCTCCTGCCTTCGTATAAAACCAATTGTGTTGCATTATCCTGCAAACAAAATTCACTTTCATCAACAATAATTATGTAATTGTTATCTTTACATAACTTGCTGAAAGACATCAAATTTACTGCTAAGTTTGGAACATGTAAAACATTATGTAATTCAATAATATGATTAGCAGGAGTAATTGCAGTAGAACTAGTATGCTTGATATCCAAACCTTCACCATTATCAATGGTAATTCTGTCACCAGCATGATATGGTTGAGCTGAATGCATATTCTGAACATTTGCAGTCATATGATGTGTAGCCCCACTATCAAGAATCCAAGAGTCAGGATGAGTATAGTTAGTGCTTGTAGGTTGAATTGCAGGTTGAAGAGTCATGGCTTGAGTTTGAGCAGTCAAAGCCTGAATGGATTGAGGTGGAGGAGCTCTTTGATAAGTGAAATTAGCTTTGTGAAAGCAGCTCAAAGCAATATGTCCCTTTTTACCACATATCTGACACTCAATAGAAGAAGTTGATGCAAAGTTATCTCCTGTTTGGTAATAACAGTTTGTTGCAATGTGCCCTCTTTTAGAGCATATCTGACATTCAATCACACCACTACCTGTATTGCCATTATTCCCATAGTTTCCATTGTTGGACATGTTGTTGGACCAATGTTGTCCTTGAAATTTACCTCCATTTCCACCATTTTGATTGTTATTCGACTTGTTGTTGTTATTCCACCTTGCACCATTCTTGTTACTAGACCACCCGTTTCTTCAACCATTCCTACAAGAATTGTTATTTCCATGAGAAATCTGTGCCACAAAAGCTCCTTGAGCAGGGTCATTAGCCTCTTCATGTGAAATAGAAGATGCGGATGCAGATGTGGTCTTAGCCACCATAGCAAACATAGTACTAGATATTGGCAAGACATTCCTCCTTTCAATAGTGCTTTCAGCAGTCAACAACTGAATCTTGAGTTCTTTCAAAGAGATTGGAGTCTCTCTAGCACAAATCACAGTTCGAATCATGTCATACTCTGTAGGCAGACCATTCAAGGTAACAACTACAATATCCTCATCAACAATTCTTGCTCTAACTGCAGCCAATTGGTCTCTTGCCCTTTTGATCTTAAGTAGATATTTGTCAATACTGTTTGCTCCTTTCTGAATGGTCCGAAGATCAATCTTCAACTGAAGAATGCTGGATCTTGAGACACTAGCATATCTATCCTTCAAGATAGACCAGGTTTCACTTGATAACTTAGAGCCAAGAACATACTCAATAACCTCAGTGGACAAAGTTGCAACAACAAGCATACTAATGCCTTATCTATCTTAGTCCATTTCGTGTACTCAGGATTAGGTGCAAGATTTTCTTCTCCTTCACTTGAACTAACAAGAATAAATCTTTTAGGACAAGGCAATGGACTATCAAGATAACCAAACAAGTCATTGCCCTTGAGCAAACTCAATCTGAAAACTCTAGGTAGCAAAATTATCATCATCTAGTCTAACTGTGATCATATGCAACAAACTGTTGATGTAACTCTGACCTCCTTGTGACGCCATTACAGCTTATATTTCAAGATTCTTAACAACACCAGAAATTATGCAGAAGACTCGAAGAAAAGATCTGAGTAGAAACGAAATTACCAAACTTGCTGAGACATTTCTGATGAAGAATCCTTCTAAAACTCATAGACCAATCTTGATGAAGCTTCAGAATGAAAAACCCCAAATCTTCAAAACCCTAAACTTCGCGAAAGCATCAGGATCAAAAGCCTGAGCTCAACGCTCTGATACCATGATTGAAATCATGGTAGTAGTATAACACAAGAATAAAATCAAAACACTGGAACTATATCATTGAATCTTTTCAAAACAATCTCACAATCTCAGAGTTTTTCTACAATTGAAATCAAGATCTCTCTATCTCCATAGCTTTATCTCTACGCTCTTTGTATTCTCTATTCTCAGAATCATACAATCCCTTATTTTTTCACCTTTATTTGAGATGACCTGTAGTCTACCCATATATACCCAACAACTACGACAATGAACTAACATTAACCTTAGCCGTGTCTAATCAAGATAACTAACTTGAGACACATTACAATGTTATCCATGTGCACAATAACTACCTATACTAACACATACCACCAACAATATGAAGTTCAATTTCGTTTCTAATTCATCAAGAAATTGTATGGAGCCAAAAGAGGGTTAGTTGATCTTGATCTGGTTAACAATAATCTATTGTTGGTGAAACGATCTGTAATTTAAGATCCGGAACAGTTTATATACTTTTAATTAGCTTTTGACTATATTGTCTAAAGTTCCAAAACATGTGTGAGTGTGTGATGGCTATGTTCATTGATCTCTTATACTACTTTCTTGAGTTTCTTCCCAATCTTTATGCATGTTCTTATCCAAATTTATGACTCACTCCAATAATCACAAGGTTCCATTGTCCCATACATGCCATCAAGTTCAATTTGGAAGCTAAACGTCTTCACCATGTACCTGAAACGAACATGCATGGCC
The DNA here is from genome assembly GCA_946800695.1 of Geum urbanum. NCBI lineage: Eukaryota > Viridiplantae > Streptophyta > Magnoliopsida > Rosales > Rosaceae > Geum > Geum urbanum. The sequence goes on along the minus strand of OX327012.1, from coordinate 47,614,149 downwards.
CCTCCTCCTTTTGTCTAGTGCTTAAGCTTTCAAGGATTTCTTCGATAGCGCTCATCTTATATGATTGAACCTGTTTATACTTTTGAACAATGATAGATCGGCGAGTTGAGTACTGTTTCCTTACTTGACAAGGAGACATTAAAAATGTCGGGTTGTATTGTCCTGAGTTGTAATCCAGTTGTAAGGACTAATATTGTAATTGTGAAGGTTACGAGTTTAAATCCCATAAGACACTGGTGGTCGTCGAAACTCAAAAATAAAATGTCGTGTTGTATTGAAGACTTTCTACACGCTAGAGACTCTTTCAGCCCAATGATAAATTCTAGCTATCTTAACTCAGCCCACTTATCCCTTATTTGGTCCAACAAAGTTCATTTGAATTACTTAAGCTAATAAGCCCAGCCCACAAACGAATCCTTATGCAGTTGTGATTCCAGAGACTGAAGTTGAGCTTCGGAAAGAAAACCATGGCGGCTAATTGTGCGAGACGAACCCTACAGTTTTCTTCAGCTTCCGCCAAAAACCTGTTCAACTCATCATCGTCTTCACCGTTCGCCTCTAAAGCCTTCAATCTCAGTGACCTTGCTGGCGCCAAGCCCACATCTAACACTCGATTCGCTACTCAGAAGCTCAAGTTCTCAAGGTTTGGATTTTCTTTTTCGTTTAAAATTTGAATGTAATTATCCAAACTTAAATCGAAAACTTCGTTTGGCTACCTAGAATTGTTGAAGAGTGAATCGGAAATTTATATGTCTAAGTTCGTTTTTGCTATGTGAGAGAAGTGATTACTGTAACAATGGATGAAATCTATGTGTTAAGCTTAGCTTATCAAGTGGTTTAGAAGCTTGAGATTTAGTTAGACTGGATTCGAATAGTCCTGTATGGTTTCTAAGCTAAATGTGGTTCTAAACAACAGTCTTGTATTAACTTTTAGTGGACCATGAACATTGTGTGTTGCAATTTTGTTAGGCTTCCTGTGGAGTTGGGTGCGGCGCAGTCGTTGATCCCGCTGCACAGTGCTACTGCTGCCTCCTTGTTCACTTCACTCCTGTCTTTGCACAGTACCAGTTGGGGGTGCTTATCAGAAGGTATATGTCAGAAAGAACCTCTGTATACAGATCCGTGTCTTATGAATTTAGATAACAGTGCACCTAATTGTTTCAATAATTCAGAGCGTACCGTGTTCTATAATATGAAAACATGTAAAGAAGGAGGCTCCTATTTTTATTATTCAGTGAAATGGTTGTTTACATGCTTTGGTTTTCTTCTAAATTGTATTGAAAGGAGTTTAGTTAAACCTGTTTATAACTATACTACAGCTACCTCTAAAGCATTTGTATTGAAAGGTGTTTAGTTAAACCTGTTTATAACTATACTACACCTACCTTTAAAGCATTTGCATTGTGCTTATGAATTATAGGTTTTACATGCTTTTCTACAATTGTATGACTGGGATGTGGTTTAGGAACTTTAGGCTATCTTTTTTGGAACAGACATAGTGAATTGGAGTTAACGATTAGATTTCCTATACTATTGACCATGCTGAATCCACAACTAAAAAATAACATGAACTCAGCTCTCATTTCAGTAAGACAGTTGAGATGCACATTGGGGTAGAGTTTTCTCTTGTAAGGCAACTTCTCAGCCATCCATGTTGGTTAGACTTCTGTAGCTCAGTTCTCATTTCAGTAAGACAGTTGAGATGCACATTGGGGTAGGGTTTTCTCTTGTAAGGCAACTTCTCAGCCATCCATGTTGGTTAGACTTCTGTAGAGGTTGCAAAGCATCTCAGCAATCCATTCCGTACAGTAGTTTAGACTTCTCTGAGAGGTGAAAAGTTTTTGCAATCGGATGCTTTATCTTAAAAGTTCTCCGATGAAAGAAGTTATTTAATGATGCAATGTCAGTAGTACTCATAATTTCAAGGGAAAAGAGAGGAAGTGAGTCCTATATCCTGAGGTTTTTATTGTATGGTTAGAAGGAAATGCCAATTAGTAACATTTTCCTTTAATGTAAGCGTGGAAATATTAAATTTTCGCTGGTTACCAAAATATGCGAGGTTCCTTGCTTCAGATAAGTTCTTTTTTCGTGTTAAATGTCAAGAGATATGCTAAATTGCTAATCCTATAAATCAAATGTCTATTACTATAAGTTATGGTGATCTCTGATCATTCGATATTTACCATGTAGTTATACCTGTAGCATTATGACTTGTGAGATCATTACTATACTTGCTCTATCTTCTCCTCAACTTTTCACCTTGTACATTGTATTTATGTGCAGGATTTGCAACACCACTATAGCAGGGCCTGTGAGGTACAAGCTAGATCATCAATAGCCGATTTTGTTTCGTTGCATGTCTCTGATTGTATTCAAACTCAAATGTAACTTAAGATAGCTGATTGTTTCAATATTTCTCAAGCTTTTGGTCCCTGTACTGTCATGTCATGACATTCTGCCTGTCCTTGGTCGACAATTATAAAAGAGTCCGGTAATGGGTATTACCGTGAGATGTCCCTAGAATTTGCTTGTTTTCGTTTTGAAGGAAATGTTTGAGCTAAAGCCTTTATTTCCTTAAACAGTTTATCATCTTCTTTCTCCAAGTCTAATTGTAAATCTGTATCTGCAACTTCTGGTTCGTTATGCACTAGGTGAAAACCCTAACAAATAAGAATCAGACATCATAATTATATTACAAATACGAACTTCAAATTTATTTATTCAAAACTTGTTAAATATAAAAACTTAGTAAAATAAATATATTATCCAAACATTAATTAGAATTTGATAGTAGAATAATTTTCTTCTCTATTGCGCTTCTCTGAGGATTCAAATTTTTGAACTCTCTCTCTTTCTCTCTCATCTCCTTCTTGATCTTTGTTGCTTGATATATATGTTTGACCAATTTTAGAAGCAACTTTTCCGGGTTTTTCTGTTTTAGCTATTTCATAATTTGACTTCATAATCTCCAATGCAATAGATTAAATATTGAAAATGTACACATTCAAAATGTGACCACAAATCACATTTAATTTAAGGAATGAGAAATTTCATCAAACTATACATGCAATTGAACAATCTGTATTGCATAATAAGACTATTATCGAACTCAGAATCCTCAAAAGAGTTGAGGGAATCTCTTCTTGCATCATTTATATGGACTCACATATAAACTACATATATTAGAGGAAGAGGAAGAGGAAGAGGAAGAATGAATGCTAAAGTCTAAATTAGCACTTGGATTGAAAAAATTATTTATAGAAAAGTTACAGTAAAAGAGTGAAAATTAAAAAGTGAATAAATAATAGGTGAATAATGAAATAAATAGTGTACCATAGATTCAACTTTGTCATACAGGAAATAAAGAATGTACACCATCCGCGGTGGAAAGAAGTGATGATAGCAAGTGTAATATGCGTGACGGCCCAATTGACTGGTCCCTGACAATAAATACATTCAATATATTTACGTGACGGCCCAACAAGATTTAACCCGCTTGAGCCCGTGAACGTCATAACCAGAAGAAAAAAGAAAATATAATCTAAAATGAAAATAAATATGACCGTTAGCCCAACGTTCGGATTTTAAAAAGTATTAACCTTACCGTTGCCAACAGGCGTCTTAAGCCTCACCCCAATTCCCCTCAAAATCACACAAACCCTATCTTCTTGCGAAATCTTGATTTTCCTGATCAAATTGAGCTTCTTTTCTGTTTAATTGACCATCTGTCTGGGTATTCAATTTTCTGGATCAAAACTGACAAATCCATGGCGGCTCTGGCCCCGGGAATCTTGCTGAAGCTGGTCAACTCGATGAACACGGGAGTCAAACCCACCGGCGAACACCGCAGCTCGCTTCTTCAGGTCACCGACATAGTCCCGGCGGACCTAGACGAGAAGAGCCTCTTACCCACACAAGGCTTTTACATCAAAGTCTCCGACTCGTCACACTCCATCTACGTCAACCTCCCGTCGGAGCAAGACGACATCGTTTTGAGCGACAAGATGCAGCTGGGCCAGTTCATCTACGTCGACAAATTGGAGCCAGGGTCGCCGGTTCCAGTCGTTAAAGGCGCCAAGCCGCTCCCGGGGCGGCACCCTCTGATGGGGACACCGGAGCCGTTGATGGGTCTGAGGCAGAAGGGCGGAGGAGGAGATAGAACCATGGATGCAATACTGTTGAATTCGAAGCCGACGACGAGGAGAGGGTCTTGGGATTTGAACGGTGGTAGTGGAGATGGGGTGGTGTCGTCGCCCATGGTGATGGAGCCGTTGGATTTCGATCAGTGCTATGCTACTCCTGTGAAGGATCGTCCGGTGAGGAATGTGACCATGTCTCCGATGATGAGGGGGAAATTTAATGGCGGAGTGAGGTGTTCTGTTGGTGGTGGAATTTTGGGGAAGTTGGGGGATGCCAAGTGTGAGAGTCCGTTGTTGAGGAAGAGCTGTATGACTCCCTCAATGTCCAAGTTTCCGAGGAGTAAGAGTGTGTCCGATCGAGAGCCGAGGATTCCAATTAGTCCCTTCAACCAAGCTGTAGGTACATTGCTGCCTAATCAATATAATATCACTTAGTGCACACACAAACTAATTGGGCAGAAGAATGTTGTGTGTTGGTTTTTTTGTGTTCCTGAGGGTGTTTTGGTTTCTTTGCTGCTAGGAGAAGAAAAGCTCAACTCCACCACCGAGGTTGCGCAATGCAAGAGTGGCAACTTCTCTCAATGTGTCCGGAGATGTAGAGAAGAACACCTCAAATTCGAAGCCAGTTTCTCAGCCACAACAGCCTATGTCTAGTAGCTTGTCCAATGACAACAAGAACAACAGCGCTGGTCATAGTCTTCCTATGAGTTTACCAGGAAAGCTCAGCATGTTGGGAAAAGTAAGTCCTACATTCTTCAAGTGTTCATTTTAGTTTGTTTTCGCTCACATTGAACTGATGTGAGTTTATGATCAATAGGATGCTGTGCAACAACGAGAGACCACTCAAAAGATTGCTCTTAATGCATTGAGAGATGCTTCAGCTACTGAGAGCTTAGTCCGATCTCTAAGGTACAGTCAATGCCTCAATTTTGTCAACGTGTAGTTCAATTATGCTCAGCTGTGATGATTTGCTAAAGCTCAATTCAATGTTTTCTTTTGTGTAGGACGTTTTCAAACTTGTGCATAACCGCTAAAGCTGATGCACCAGCACAATGCTTTGATCAATTTCTCGAATTCCATCAACAAGTTGTGCAAGCAGTGGCTGAAATGGTCTCAGTTCAGGGAGCTACTTCGGCTGCTCAGACACCAAATGCCAAGCAGCAGAGAGACAGAGAAGATGATGAAGATGCAGTGCTAAACGAAATGGTTCACAACTCTATGAACTCGAAGTTAAACTTGTCCAAAAGAAGGTGTGCATTGTACAAATCGGTCGCAACCATACCCGAAAAATGTGAGCTAAGTTTTGAGAAGCAGCTGAGAACCCCCACCAATCATCACAAGGAAAGAAGAACACCATCCACCCCACTCGGGAAGCTCAATCTCGAAACACTTGGCGAGAATGATGAGAACAAGAAGCCAGCAGCAGCAACAGCACCTTCTTCGAACTCTTGCAGCTTAAGCAACACGATAAAATTGGGGAAGCAGATCGAAACAGAAGCAGGGAACTGGTTCATGGAGTTCTTGGAGAAGGCCTTGGAGAAAGGCATGAAGAAAACAAAAGGGGCAACGACAGCGGATGGGGATGCGAAGAAAGTTCCTCAGTCTTTGATACTTAGAGTGATTAACTGGGTGGAGATACAACAATGCGATAGCACCAAACGGCCAGTGCATCCTAAGGCAGCTCAAGTAGCTCGAAAGTTGAGGATCAAGATGAAAAATCCTTGAACTTACACTCATAGTATCTAATAGGATCAAGATGAAATAATTCTGGGGAGATTCTGTTGCTTTTTAGTTGAATCTCTTGTTCTCTTTGTGAGTGAGCATGTAATAGTAAGTAGAGTGAGTTGTACTAATGATTTGTTATAGCTACTCTATGAACAAAATGTGTAAGCCATTAGTGACGGTGAATAAGAGAAGGTTATTTCGTCGACATTTTATCGAACACCTTTCTGCTCCGGTCAAGTATGTGAAGAAACTAACGACTTTAAACCATTGGTGATATAGTCGAAAAGCTAATAGGACATTTAAGTTTGTTGCTTAACTTCCCAAGTTTCTCTAGGACATGTCATTGAACACCTTTAATTAAGTTCCGGTCTAAGCTAATAGGACTCGCACTACTATTTCGACGTGCATAAAATCAATGTGGTATGTAGAGCTCAATTTCTCTGCTACTTACTTACTTTACCGAGTGAGCTCCAGACATAGTGTTGATGCTGGTTCTTGGTCCACTGCATTGGTATATCGGAAAGACGTGTCCGTCGATCACCTGTGCCTGACAAACAGGGCATTTCCGATCAATCCTCAACCAATCGCACAAGCAAGAGTGGCAGTACAAATGCCCGCAAGAAGTCACCACTGGCTGCCTCTCCGATTCGGAACACAAATTACAACTGAAGTACGACGGCGTCACAGATGAGGAGCTGCTCTGCTTCTGCTTCTGCTTAGGTGTTTGGTGACATGGATTAGTTTCCGAGCACGCATCGGATGCCGAGAGTGAATCATAGTCGATGAGAAGCTCGTACTCTTCTCCGGGCTCTGGGATTTTGAAACGGAAGAGCATGTGGGGTTGAGGCAGAATGACACGCATCCGTGGACGGCGGCGCTTGGATTGCTTTTCCTTGTTGGAAGCCATCAGAATTCAAGAGCCTTCTGGGAAAACAATATTCGGCTGTTTTGATTTCCAATGTTGGGCCACGAGCTTGTAGCTCTTTTTGGGCCTCGCGCATACTGAGCAAGTTAAACTGGGAGGAGCGCAAGTATGTAACTGTAACTATTAATAGAATTTGGTATCACATGCTTCCGTATCATGTTTGGAACTTTAGTTAGAACACTAGAGGAGGAACTTAATTGATGGAGATAGTTCGCTTTATTATGTAAGCAGAACACAAGTCTAACATTAGGAATAGAAAGACTTTACATGAAATAGAAAGCAGAATAAACTGGATCATGCATACAGCATTAAAATCATTAATGCCTGCAGGTGTGTGCATGGTCAAAAGCATTGGACAACCACTGTATACATAATTTCACAGTGGTGGAAGCTAAAAAAAATGACCAAATTACAGGAAAGGATCAAGGAACTTTACAGATGGAGAAGGGAAACATTAACAAACTACATTATTTTCTTATGACACAAGTCATCAGAGAGCCTGTTATTTTTGCCAAATTATAGTTCCAAAAGAAAATGCATGCACCTGTTCGATACTCATACTGTCAAATTGGGTGTAATGTTGAAATCGAGATCCCAGAGCTGGAAACTACCGTTGACGAAATCATAGTGGGCGCCCTTGAGGGCAAGAGTATTGTTCACCACGGCTTCTCTAACAAACGGGTATGTCAACAAGTTTCCCAGTGACACGTTCACAGCCTCCTGCATTAAGGTCACAATAATTCACAACCATTATTAGTAATTTAGTATATATGGGCAAACTGATAGTGTCAGTATATATGATCGATGCCAAGGTCGTTTGGGTTTTAAGCAACGAGAAATTACCTTCTCCAAGTTGCCACACTGGTCTGCAAAACTCAAGTCACCACAAGCTGATGTAACCTTGCTTTTTGCTGGTGCACAGATTTGGACCCAGTTCTCAATAAAGTCACTGGATATACATAACAAACAAAAGGAGTGTTAATAATTCCAACTTAGGGATAGCTAACTGGATCAAACAACACCGAAAAAGTTCTTTTAAGGTAAACTTGACACTCAAGCCACGTGCACAGCATACTTGTCATAACAGAAGGAGCATTGTTAAGAATGAATAAAGTATCCTGAAGGCTGAAGCTTGCATTGAGAATCTGGAAAACATAAGAACTGAATATTTGGCAGTACGTCAAAACATAATCTAATTTGGTACTCTAGAATCACCTGGTGTCAATTTGTTATTTTAATAATTTTTTTTTGTCAATTTACTATCTTAAGATTTCAAAATTAGTTAATTTGTTATCTATATATTAAATTAGCCAAAATATTTTGTCAATTTTCTACTCTAGGTTTAATTTTCTTTTTATAATTTTTCATATTTTTTTCGCTCAATCAATAAAATAGATGATTTAGAGTACTAAAGTGTTTTCAAATGTTTATAATTTGATGAATAAATTAATGAAATTTAAATAATTAGATAACAAAGTAACAAATTGACAAGTTTATAAATTATAGGGTAACAAATTGACTGGAAAATTTTTTAAGATAAAAAATTGACACTGAAATAATTTCTAAGATAACAAATTGACTGAAATTTTTTTTAAGATAATAAATTGACACTGAAATAATTTCTAAGATAACAAATTGACAACAAGTATTTCTACTTCTACTTCTACTGTTTCAGCTTTCCAGATGCTTTAATGGTACCACTGATCAAATATAAGTTCTTTAACTAATATTCCTTTCCTATTCATGACTTGACATCACACTAACCACTATCATTCGATAACAATTTAACACCACATGGAAATTAGGAAGAAAAGCCACCATTTTAGACGTTATGAAAAGCCAATTAAGATGCTCAAAATACCAAGAATATCTCTGTGTAGTTAGCTTAATTATGCTTCTTAATTCAAACCTGTACTTCGAGATCGTTCATCTTAAAAGCCAAAACACACACAAAGATACGAAGTACTTAAGCTATTCAAAAACGTAATGTACCTGGCCGTGGTCCCATCGTCCGGGATAGACATGAGCCCCTTTATACCGCCGCAGCAACTGTGCCCTATCACTACAATATTCTCCACCTGCAAATCCAAGAGTTCCATTTGCTTAACGTTGACGTTTCGACAAAAGAAAAAAAAATACACACTAGTTGCAGTAATTAACATTAGTATTATTCCTTCGCCATCAATAATCCAGCTTCTCCTCCTTTTAATTTGGAGGATTTAGAAACAAAAATGGGACAGACAGGACACCCAACGAGTAGGAGACAGACCCCATTATTATTGTGAAGCAGAGGTCAAGAATAGAAAAGTTAAATTATCAAACAGAGTGGGCTATGAATATGATATCCACGTTGAAAAGAGTGGCTGATCTACGTTTTTATATATATTCACCTTTAGATGGAGGACTGCATATTCAATAGCCGCCCCCACTCCCGAGTGTTTTACCTGCAGCAAAAGCAATACATAGTTACATACAATATATATAGTCAATTTACATATCATATCACATACGTACCAAGCATCCCCATAATAGAAATGCATACCCAACTGTTTGATAAAAGTCCCATAATAGTGTGACAGGAATCGTGATACAACTGTACATTGCCCATTATCAGAAGGCGACGCGAAATGATGCCAAAACCCACTTCACATTTTTATAACATTAACTTTATTAACTATATTTCATCATTATTGGCTTGAAGTCATCACAATTCATTAACTATTTGTCAATGTCACAAAGACTAGATAGGAGGCTAACCACGTCATACGGAGGCACCATGTTAGCGATGTTTCTAACCACAAAAGCCTCCCCTGGTTGAAAATTGAGGATGTGCGATGGGCATACCCGAGAATCCGAGCATGCGAAGATCAAAAACTGCGTCGATAAATTAGATAAAAGCTCAAACTTCGACTTGACTATGAAACACAACCCTAACAAAACGGGACACACTACCTAGTGACCACATATTGAGCACTGACCTTGGGGCTTTGGCCGGTAGCAAGCTTGCCGTATAATTCAGCATCTTTCCTGAAAATTAATCAAATTGTTATTTTTCTTAATTATATTTATGTTTATTTAAGTCCCCCCGTGTCTATTTGGTATTGACTGTCTCCCATTTTCATGGTGATGTTGGATCTCGCGCACAATTCGCGGGTAACAAAAAAGAAAGAATAGAACTGATCAGCAGATCGATAAGCGGGTGTGGATAAGAGCGTGTCGGCTAAAAAGGTCAGAGGGGCAGTTTGGGAAATGCAAGAGCATATTCTTGGGAGAGAAATAGAATTGTACTTACTCATACTTCTCCGTCTTAAAGTGGACGAATCCGGACTTGATCCTCTCGACCGGGTCAAACTGATCCGAACCGACCTTCTCAAGCTCCGCCGTCAACTGCTTGATCTTTTCGGCGGCGACGCCTTCCAGGTCACCTTTCTCACTGCAAAACAACAGCCAGTCCAGTCAGCCAGAGCTAGGCCCCACTCCCCGTGACGCCGTGGCACACCCTTTGAACGGGTCGCACGTGGACGTAACTGCCCTGAAAAGCAGGCCGAAACGTCTCGACGGAAAAGGAAAAAAAAAAGAAAAAGGAAAATGACAGATAAGGATGTCACACACGATTAACAGATCATGTTTTTTCAGTCTTATTACTACGACGACCAACAGTTCGCGGTTGTTGTTGTGATCGAGAGAATTGAGAAATTAATTAAAAACTACCGTACCTGAGAAGCTTGGACAGTCCGGTAATGGCTTCCTCGTACGCCATGTCTTCTTCCTTCTGCGCGAATTTTCCAAATTCCCAAACACACACAACCAAATCAAACCAATCGTGATCGTTTCTCGTGATTCTCAAATAACAAACCAATAAACAAAATTTAACCAGCCATATTCATTTTTTCTATCAATTCACGAGAAAAAAAGGGACCAGCAGCAAAAGTTATACAACAAAATAGAATCCACTGCGTAATTGATTATATGTATATTGAGAGTATATAGGTAGCTATGATCGATGAGGATGGAACTCGTCGAAGAGTATATATGTACGGACCTTTCGATGATGAGATGGTCTGAATCTGGATTTTGTGGATTAGAAGAGAATAGAGAATGAGTTAAACTCTGAAGATTTGAGGAGCACTAATAAGTCACCACCAATTCTAAAGCACTCACGTAAACTGCGCCTAGCTGCTATTTCATATTTATAATGACACAACCAAGACAGACTTGGCAAAATATAAAAGCACCTGATTTTGTTTATCTTTTTTCATTTTTTACATATAAATGGAAGCTACTCCTCATCGAGGATTCGAGGACGTACGACATAAGGAGGAAATGAAAGTGTCCTGGTGTGAAAGGCCGTCGTCGTATTGACTCTTGTGTTGGCCTTTACACGGAATTGTTGCCCTTGAATGTTTTTTACTGAACGACAATGAGTTAAAATATATATGCTGTATTAATGTGATAGCGTGTTGGAAGTGGTCTAGATTACTCGGGTGAGAATGAAAGTTAAGGAAGAAGAAATGAAGGGCAGAATCAACATCATAGGGGTGCGGTCGTGTCAATAATTTAAGCAAAGCACGCGCCACGCGCTGGTCAGTCGCTGGTACGTGAACACAACTTATTTTCTTATTTCTCTTCATTATGCATCTTGTTTCCTTCCCCTTCTTCTATTTTGATCTTGACAACCGTTAAATGAAGAATAATCATATTATTCATAAGGTGATTTCTTTTATTTATGGGATAATCATATAGAGATCAGGGTGTTCTTTATTTTTGTTGTAAAAGACTAAAAGGTATAAAACACACAAGTAATATCAATACAACAATGTTTGCTTAATTAACATGATAGACATACATCGTTTATGACAATTCTTTTTCGATTAAGTTTAGTTTTAACTTTGATTCTTTTGTCACAACATCTGTTTTCATGTATTTTACTCTATGGTTTATCATTTCCAATCAAATTGGTAAAACAAATAAAAATTCAAAAAGAATAGCATGGCCGACTCTCATCACTATAAAATATAAGTTCTTAAGATTATAAGTGCATCTACAATAGAGTACGTAACTAAAAGTTATATTTTTTTTAAATTATAATTAAAAATTACTCTAACAGTGTACTTAAAGATAAGTCAAATATGACTTTGAGCTAAATTCACTTGTTATATATATCTATAAAGGAAAGAAAAAAAAATTAAAACTAAATCTTTAACCATACAAATAAAAGTGATCGATCCCACCATCCAAAAAGTTATAAACTTTTTAAATATTTAAAATAACTTAATTATATCCACAATTGTTAAAATTGAAGTAAAAAATATGTGAGTTATATCTAATTTTTTAGTTATAAATAATTATAAATTTAATTTTATTGTTAGAAATGTTCTAACAAGAACATATATATATATATATATATATATCCAAGGTTAAATTTTGGTATGCACGATGGCCTAGCATATCTGACCTTTCATATTACTCTAATTTTTTATTACGTCGTGAATCACCACGATTGCTATCCAAAAAAGTTATAGAAAATTTCAATTATCCTATCCACTTCTTTTTATATACTTTTGACGTATATTGAAGCACTTCCCGAAGAAGACATTATAATTTCCAACTTGTATATATAGCTATTGTGATTTTGAAAGGGCTTTTTCCAATTGTTAACTTGTCTCTTCCACTAAAATTTCTTGACTGCTCCTCTAGAACCATATTGTTCCATATTATATAGATCACATCAACGACTTCTGAATTAAGTTTCATTTGTGGATCGTCGTCAAATGACCAGATGCACTTCTAATTCGCTTTCAAGGATGACAAACAGAGATTAGATTGTTTAAAACAAAATATCGGATTAATAGTGTCAATAGCTACTCTCAATATACATCTTTCTCTCTCATATGCATGCAAGACACATTCTGTTTAACTCGTAGAAATATAACCGCACATTGTTCATGAAATTGTGAATCTGTGATCACCGACACTACCAAAAATAGAGAATTTGCATCATCGCCATCACAAAATATATGATAGGACCGGACCCAGGAGAGCCCAAAACCAGTTAAACCCAATTGAAAGTCGCAAAGGTAGCTTAGACAGGTTTATGATTATTGTTGAAAGAAACTAATTGATTAAGATAAGACGCATGGGATGTGACTAGCGGGCAAGGATTAATTTGAAGCAGACCTACCTTGATGTCGCCCTTATAAATAAAATGGCTTTATGTAAACTATATAATATATGAATCTGTCGTATGACTCATATCTAGATCGTCGACCAGTCTTAATTTCTTTATAAAATGATCCAAAGCTAGGTCGATCTCTCAAACTGTTAATGCTAGTGTGCCATTGAAAGTGATCGAGTAGCTAACTAGCAGAGAATTCAATTCAATTAAGTTGTGCGAGATAAATTCGTACCGTGACCTTTACTGTGCAACATAGCATCATGCATTTTCTAAACGACCTGGCCATGATTCCTTACTTGTTCCCTGCGTACTCTTCCCTTCTTCCTGGCCTGTTTTGCTCACAAAGAAGAAAGCAAAAGTTAGAATCTACAAGATTGTAATCCTACTGTTTACGCTGCATGACCTTTTTAAACTACACGTTGTATATAAAGCCAGTAAATTAAGGTGGACTGATGGAGGATTCTCTCATGGTTACGAAATGTAGGTTTAAAGGGGATTTAAGAGAATAATAGCCATGGAATGATACTAGAACAGTGATATCCCTCGTAAACGAAACAAAATATTCCTTGTTAAGTTGCTTGGGTTCAGATCACGAACGCCATCAAAGTAAGCAGTGTGTTATAAACTTATAATGTACAATTGAACATTTAACATGGGCTCATGAATTTGTTGTTGTGAGCCTAGAAAGCCTCCGAGTTAGTCTTGACTCTTGTCAAGAAATTAAGCTAGCTAAAGTCTTGAAGAAACAAGTATTGAGGGTGCAGTAGCAACGCATACGTTGCCGGAAAAATAGGATGTTGGAGAATAGAAGAGGTATGTTACCGAAAAAATATTGTTGATGATGAAAAATGGGGTGTTCTCCAATCTAACGACCTGTCTGCAGAAAGATATCGGATATAGGAAGTGATAATCTCGGAGACTTGCTGTGAGAGTGAGAAAGATGATGACTAATCGATAATTAAAAAAAGAGGAGGAGAGGTGCTTGAATGGACTGTGTGTAGCCGGGGCCATAAAATTGGGCCACACAATTAACATCGGGTCAAGGTCAGGTTTTGTCAATAACTGAAGTCCATACAAGACCATCCATTATGTTTGTGTACATGGATCATTCCTTTGCCACAACTAAAACCAAAGTTGTAAAATTCGCTGAGGTTTGCAATGTCGTGGGGTGAATTTCTTGTGTACTTAAATTGATGAATTATAGAGGCTGAAATACCTTATCCTTTCTAATTTTCGGGTGGATAACTAGATTTCTGTCCTTCTGGAGTGAATGAGATGAATGTGAGTCTCAGGTTACGCCAGTCACAGTGAAACATATCACAATCCACCACATACAACCAAAACCAATTGAATGAGAGGGTCGATCCATCATTCCCTCCTTACCTATGTAATCTTAAAACGGCACGTCGTATGCAAGGAATGGCAGAACACGTCTTGTAAGTAGAGTGCTGCGTTGTCAATTGTCATAGAAGCTTTTATTCTGAATGATCCACTATCGATCCTGTTGTTGTTGGGACAAGCTCAATATGCGAATCGCGCTCTAATTCAGTCTGAAGCATCTCGAATAGACAAGTGCTGCGGACAAGGTAGGGATGGCTAATCTCACATCGAACAATAAATGCTCAATCAACCTCCAACAGCTCATTTATGACAGGAAGAAGGTAACGCATCTCATGTTAGTACTTTGTTAACGTTATTATACCTCCAATTCAATGACTTAAGCATCGGAGTATCGAAGGCGAGCCGTCCCGTCTCGATCTCTAATGCACTTTGTAGATTGCAGTTTGATAGGAGAAGTGCAGAGGAAATGGGAGATCCGTCAGTAGTTATCCTCATAATCATCTTACTGTCCATTGTCATCTTCCTAACGGAAATCGGTTAAAACACTAGAATTTGAAGAAGTGGAAAACTTGGAAAGAAGATTTGAAGCTGCTAAAAATTCAGTTGAAGACCCAAGAGCATCCTTCGATGGATCGAGGAAAACTCTCGATCCATCGAAACCTACACAGAAGACAAACTCGAGAGCATCCTTCGATGGATCAAAGGAAACTCTTGATCCATCGAAGACTGGAGACGAGATGAACCAGGCAGCATCCTTCGATGGATCGAAGGAAGTTCTCGATCCATCGAAAACTACAAAAGTACCGGATCAAGGAAGCTCATTCGATGTATCAAAATATTTTTTCGATGGATCAAATTTTGAAGTTGAAACACCACAAATTGAAGTCCAAACCTCTTCTGAAGCCCCCCTTTCTACTCCATTAACTAAAGAGTCTTCCCAGAAATTCTCTCCTGAGGTACGTATTAATACCAATGAATTGGGTAGCATAGAAGTTAGTGTGCCTAGGAGGTCACAACGGAAAACAAAAAGGGGTTCCAAAGAAACAATATGAACCATCCATAGAAGCCAAAACTAAATAATCAATTGCTAGCTTTGTATCTCACCATAGGTTGTCTGTATCAGATGCACTTGTTGTTATTCAATTATCTACAGTATCTATTCTCAGTAATGTGCAAGATGCCTTAGCGGATTCAAAGTGGAAGCAAGCTATGAATGAAGTATTGGAAACCCTACAAAATAATGGAACGTGGAAACTTGTTCCTGCCCCACCTGGAAAGAAGACAATAAGATGTAGATGGGTATATGCAGTGAAACTGAAGGCAGATGAAAACGTTGATCGATATAAAGTTTGTCTAGTTGTAAAAGGCTATACTCAGCGATATGGGGTGGATTATCGAGAGACATTTTCCTCAGTAGCAAAGATCAGCATTGTATGCATCCTCATAACCTTAGCAGCTCGACATGGCTGACCATTGCACCAATTTGATGTAAAAAATACTTTCCTAAATGGAGATTTAGAAGAAGAGGTGTACATGGATATCCCTTCAGGTGTTAACTGTAATCCATGTGATGTTGGGAAAGTCTGCATATTAAAGAAGTCATTGTATGGATTGAAGCAATCTCCTAGAGCTTGGTTTAGGAAATTTTCTAGAGCCATGAAGAAGTTTGGATATCGACAGAGTAACTCTGATCATACTTTTTCATTAAATGCAAGGGTGGTAAGATCACTGCTCTGATTGTATGTGTGGATGACATGGTTGTTATAGGTGATGATCTAACCGAGATAGAAGATTTGAAGAAGCGGTTATCTCAAGAATTTGAGATGAAGGATTTGGGTCCGCTGAAACATTTCTTGGGAATTGAAGTTGCAAGATCCAAGTTTGGAATCACCTTATCACAACGAAAGTATGTACTTGATCTTCTTTCTGAAATAGGAATGCTGGATTATAAACCTGTTACTACTCCTATTGAGATGAATCACAAGTTGGAGTTGTGCCCTGGTCAAGTTCCAACAAACAAATGCGGGTACCAGAGGTTTGTAGAAAAATTGATCTATTTGTTACATACTAGGCCTGATATTGCATATGTTGTAAGTGTTGTGAGTCAGTTCATGCATGATCCAAATGAAGAGCATATGGATGTTGTGATGCGCATTCTCAGATATTTGAAGTCTACACCTGGTAAAGGCCTACTATTTTCTAAGGATAGTGAGTTTGGAGTTACAAGTTATTCTTATACAGATTGGGCAGGAGATAAAACTAATAGGGTGTCAACTTCTGTTTATTTCACCTTTATAGGTGGGAGTTTAGTAACATGGCACAGTAAGAAACAAAATGTGATTGCCCGTTTCAGTGCTGAAGCTGAATACCGAGGAATGAAAAATAGAGAGTTTGAACTGTTATGGATTCGAAATGTATTGAGAGAGGTAGGTTTCAAGCTCCATAAGGTCATAGATTTGCATTGTGACTATACTGCTGCAATTAAAATTGTTCATAATCTTGTACCGCATGATCAAACCAAGCATGTGGAGGTTGATCGACATTTCATCAGGGTTCACCTTGATAAGAAGAATATACGTTTTTCTTTTGTAGCTTTTGAAGAAAAATTGGCATATGTACTCACAAATGGGTTGTCACACCATGCATTTGCATGATGGATTGACAAGTTGGGCATGATTGACATCTATGCTCCAACTTGAGGGGAAGTGTGGGAAAGTAGATTATTGTGAATATTCTTTTGTAATTAGAATTAAAGTTGTATAGATGTGATAGGAATGTAAATATCTTTTCCTATTAAGAAACCAATTGTACAACTTTATTAACCCTAAATTATGATGAATAAAATCATTGAATTTTTCTTAAAATATTTTTCTATTATCTAGGATCATGCGGCATGTACATATTGTAAAGAACTAACTTACCTCATAATGTTATCTTTCAGATTTTGTGGTTTAATGTTGCTCGCGATCATATGATAAATGTCAATTGTCACACTTTTCAGTCAACTCGGTTAATGGAAGATTTCCTTGCCAGTGATAATACGGAGAAGGATCTAGAAACATGTGGAACTCTTTGCACCTTTCTTGTAAGATTTAAGATATCTTCATTAGTTCTAAAACCAGCATGTTTGGTGGTTAAGTTGTGTAATATGCTTTAGTCTAATATGTAGATGTGTTGTGTATGAACACAAGAATGATACATTCAATGTCACAACCTTGATTATACCAACAGGAATCCACTTCCGACTTTGTAATATCGTAGGCCTCTCTCTTGTTGTTTGCATTTAAGACCTTTTTTCTTTGTGTTCTTCATTCAATAAGGTGTAATAAATTCTCGTTGATACATGGTGTTGACTACAACATATGACAGTGTCAGACACTTGGGCAACAAATCATGAGGAAGCGTTTGCCATTCAAAATGAACAATCACTTTTTCCTGTAGGATGGATCCATGTATGCATTTTTGTTTTGCTCTCTTTTATATCTTAAAGTACTTAAATTTTCTTTTCAAAAAATCTGGCTTTAAATTTGTAGAAGTTAGCTATAATTGGTTCTCTGGTGGCTAAGTATCTTGGATTTGGGATGGCTCCCTTTCCACGATTTAGAGCTATAAGAAATCACCATCTCTGATGAAGCTAATATTTGGTGCAGTGTGCATCTAACTATTACTTATGTTGCCTGAATTACTTTAATGATAATTAGTTTGTCTGTCATCTGAAAGAAATTGCATATCTTCTTCGTTCCGTCATTTTCTTTTGTTCTGATATTATTCACTCTGTCAACTTTATATTTTCTGACACATCCTTCCTAGAGTTTTTTCATGTCATCAATGGATTTACACACGCACTATTCATGTCAGGTGATTGATTGAGTTTGCCATTGTCATGATCAGGAACTTCTGTTGTATATATGGATACCCCATTCATCGATCATATGTCATATCTAGCTAATTAACACCCATCAGAAGTATAATATGTAGAAGGATTGTGAGAATTGGTTAAACTTCATATAGCATTGGGATCCTTTGGATGCAGTGATTGGAGATAATAGATTTGGATATCGAGAAAGTATTTCATCTTTATAGTTCCTTTCCAAATTGATTGGCATGCAGTTCTTTCTTCTTTTCCTATTTTTTGTTTTTTTTTTTGTTTGAAATGCTTAGTTACCTTGCTGAGTGTGGTTTTCTCCATTTAACCAAGGCCTTCTGCAGTTATCATTCCAGTTATTTGCATAAGATGAGCATGATAGGTTGAGAATGTGAATGGAGAAAGACTCATGTTTCTACCGGATTACGCGGGACGTAATCTAGCAGAAACAAATACGAGTAATCTCCTTCTCTCCTCGTCCGAACGCTCGGGCTGTTCGGATGGTCGGACGCTTCTTCTCCCTTCGGGTCTTCGGGTATTCGGGTACGCGTGTTCGGATACGGCTGTTAGAAGAATACAACGACAAACAGACAGTCAGATAGTAGAGACAGGGGTGGCCTGCCTTCAACGCTCCGATGCCTAAGTTAGAAGATGTATTGGATATAACATTCAACTGAACGTGCGAGGAAGTAGGTTGGAGTGTTTAATGCTTGGATTCAGATCGATTGACTTGCCCTTACCTGTAATAAATGCCCTTTGATATATAGGTGGTTGAGTTTGCTGCTTATCTGTGTTCCTCGATGTGGGACTGGTTTGCACTTGCTGTCATGTGATCCGCATATTCGGATGTGCGCCCCACGGGTGCGTGCGTGCTCGGATGTGGTTGGTTTTGTGAGCGGAGTTGTAGCCTTCCTGGTGGTCTTTCGGGTGGTTGGGTAGGTGTTGATTTCCTGCTTAAGCGGGTAAGTATGTTTAATCGGAGAACTAATGATGCTATACTAACAACTCCCACATTAGAAATGAGAAGCCTTGTTAGTAGGTTATAAGGATTTAGACTACTTCTACCTATTGATTAGTTTTGGTACGAAACTCTAAATTATTTTATAACATTTAATGGAGTTGAAAGTTTTAGCTGAAGTCTTTATAGTATCCTTTTTCCGTCTTTTATTTTCAGGTCATGATATCCGAGGCATTTGCCATTGTCATGGCTCCAACTGATACTTCAAGGTATACTTTTTAAATCCCACTGAGATATGTAAAGTTGTTCATAATATTAACTCAGTGTAAGGGTCAGAAACCTTATTGCCTGGTGGTGCAAGATTCATACAGATCAGGTAACTTGGTCCATATTTATACAGATCATGTTTCAAAAGGTAATTGGTAGTGCATGGAAATACAGGTTAAGTGAGAAACACTTGCGTAAGGGACATATTGCCTGCAATGTGTAAAACTTCAATAGCTAGTAATCTGTGATTTTGAAATTTTGAAATTGTTGTTGGGATTTTTCCATAAGCTATGGAATATTCCGACTATCCGACCCGGGCGGGATGAGTGTCCTCAGAGACTGTCAAGAGAAAGGATTCCACACTCATAAGAGCAGCTGCAGTGCGACGAGGAATTCAGGGGAATTCCTCGATTCCTTGGTGGGCCACATGGCTGGGAGAGTAATTCTGGAGGAAGAGGTTGTGCAGCGCAGGAAAGGAGGGAGGAAGACCGGACGGCGACCGAGAGGAATTCCTCTCGGAATTCCGATTTCAGGAACCGGGAGAGGAATTCCTCCCTGACGTCAGCACTCACGTGGCTGACGTCAGGCGGGAAAGTATTTTTTTTAAAATCCAGCGCGTGTGTTACACGCGCCCGGTAAAGAATTTTTTTAAAAAAATTACAGATTTACTCAGCCAATGACAGCCCGCCACGTGGCAGGCTGTCGGCTGGCTTAATCAAGCAACGGTAGGCTTGATCTGGACGGCCCAAATTCAAACCAAAGTTGATCGGATGGCTCAAATTCGTAAGCAACGGCTACTGATTTTTCTGAAAATTTCAGAACGGAAACTACCCAAAAAAATTCCTAAAAATTCCTAAAAAATCCCAAAAAATTTCTTAAAACCCCATACTATTTTTCTATAAATATTAGGTATTTTTTCTAAACACTTCACACTCATTTGTGCACTCCACCTATTATCCTCCTCCTCCCTCTCTTCCCTCTCTCTCTCTCTCACAATATCTTTGATTTTTTGCAAAAAGATGTCCACAAATTGGTTCATTTCCGAATATGTACAATTGTGCATATCATATTGTCGCTATAGTGTGTGCCCTATCTCCGGCAACAAGCAAAAAATCGACAAATTGTGGGAAAAAATCTATGCCGATTACCAACAAAATTGGGTGATGGGTCAAGGTGAAGTGAGGGCGGAACCGAGGACCCAAAAGGCACTTACCTCTCGTTTTGCTAAGTTGAAGCCAAACTTGTCACAATGGAAAGCGGCGCTTACATACGCAAGAAGGAATCCAGAATCCGGCGAAAATTTGCATGATGAGGTAATGATTTATTTATGTTGCTCCGCTTAATTTGAATTAATTTAGTGAAATAAAAAATGTGACCTATATTAATTTTTATTTTTGTAGTTAAGGAAAGCTCAAACGTGGTATGTGGGAAAACAAAAAAAGAGTTTACGCACTTTGCGTGTTGGGAAATGGTGAAGGATCATCCTACTTTTAGAGTCGTTGAAACTAGCATTCCACCTTCTTACAATTCCTATGTCGAAGTTACGCCTACCTCAAATGTAGTGTCTCCTATGGTCAACTTGGATGAAGATGAAGTGATTCCAACATCACAAAGCAAAGTTGGAGGTACCTCGAGTCCGCCTAGACCTCAAGGAGTGAAGGCGGCGAATGAGGCAAAAAGAAAGGGAAAGAAGGCCATGACACCTACGAATGAACTTCGAGATGAGACTTTGAAGAACATCGCAGCTAATCAAAATATGTTCGCCGAATAGCAAAAGGCAACCGAAGAATCTCAGAGAATGCTTGATGAGAAAAACTACAAATTAAGGGAACGAGAAGAAGAAACAAGGATCATGACAATGAATTTCGAGGCTATGACTCCAAATTCAAAGAAGTACTTCATGAAGCGGAAATCAGAGATCCTTCAGCAAGTAGATGACGATGAAGGAGAAGTCGGCGATGCTAGCTTTACCGGTTGTTATCGTCCTCGCAACCTTGATTTAATGATTAGTTTTGTAATTTCAATTCATGTAATTTCAATTTCAAGAAATAAAAATGCACTTTATTTATTTAGATCGAGCTTCAAATTTAAATCCATTGATTATTAAGGGAAACACACATACAAAAAGGAAACACACATACAAAAGGGAAACACAAAAATTGCAAACACACATATCTCGCGCACATTAATTAGAGATGTTCACCGGTTTCAAGAAACCAGTTGTGCTTCACTGAGTCCTTTTGAAGTTCACCATGGAGATAAACTGATTGTAAATCGATGAGCCGGTCGCTAAACCGTTGATGATGCTGATCTCTTCCCACTGGCTCAAATGGAATTCGGTGACCATTTTCATCCACCGGCCCATCATATAGTGTGGAAGCAGTCACTGGATTTTGTAAATCTTCTTCCTCATTCTCCTCAAAATCGTCTTCCACAAATTCTTCCTCGACAATCATGTTATGCATTATGATGCAAGCCAACATGATCATTTTTAATGTTGATTTGTGATGACACATGGTTGAGTGACGAATGATAGCCCAACGAGATTGTAAGATGCCAAAGCACATCTCCACATCTTTACGATATGCCTCTTGTTTCCTTGCGAACAGCTTCTGTGGTTGATCTTGCGGATTGGATATTGTCTTGACGAACGAGGAATACCTGGGATATATTCCATCAGCTAGATAATAAGTATGGTGGTAAGTCATACCATGGACTTGATACTTCGATTGCGGGCTTCTTCCGGCAAGAAGTTCATCGAAAACATCAGATGAGTTGAGCACATTAATATCATTTTGTGCTCCAGGCGTCCCAAAGAAGCTGTGCCATATCCACGTGTCATATGAGGCCACCGCCTCTAAGATTATTGTCGGACGAGCCTTCCGCCCCGAGTATGACCCTTGCCAAGCTGTTGGGCAATTCTTCCATTCCCAGTGCATGCAGTCGATGCTTCCGATCATACCAGGAAATCCCCGTTGCCTCGCCCTTTTTAGAAGTTGAGTTATGTCAGCCGCATTCGGAGCGAGGAGGTAACGGTCTTGGTAAAGCAAGACCACCTGTGTGCACCACTTCTTCATGCATTTGAGTGTTGTTGACTCCCCCATCCTTGTGTATTCAGTACACTGATCTGCGGCTGCGCCGTACGCCAACATTCGTAGAGCACCTGTCATCTTTTGCTCGGGGAGGAGTCCTTGCAATCCAATGAAATCTTCTCTTTGATGCCAAAACGGGTCGTGGTTACAGATATCTGTCTTGATCCGGTTGAACAAGTGCATGCTCATTCGAAACCTCCGGCAAAAATCCTGCTCGTGAAAAACAGGGCGTTCCACGAAGTAATCGTCCAGCAGATTCTGACCCCTTGGTTCCCTTTACCTTTGTACGTTTGGATGGCGGCGACGAGGTGGCTCATCATCAAACGAGGCAACTACCATGGCGGTATCAACGACGAAGGAATTCATCATTGCGGTAGCTTGCCGACGTTGTTGACACCTCCTCCTCCTTGACTCATCGTAATCGTTAGGATCCATCTTCTGTATGAGAGAAAGTGAAGAAGTGTGTTTACGGGTGTTGTGAGGTTTCAAGGCAAGGAGGCATGGTTGCA
Source organism: Geum urbanum (assembly GCA_946800695.1). Taxonomy (NCBI): domain Eukaryota; kingdom Viridiplantae; phylum Streptophyta; class Magnoliopsida; order Rosales; family Rosaceae; genus Geum; species Geum urbanum. Next base: position 47,591,153 of record OX327012.1, on the reverse strand, counting down.
GATTTTATAGCAAAATTGGCTAATCTGATGTTGAACGACGGGTACACGTGTCACATCCTCAGTGGTCGCAAATCTGACGGGAAATCTTCAATGGATAACTTAGCCGATAACGACACGTGGATGAGTACACGTGTCACATCCTGATTTGTCGGAAATCTCACCGGAAATCTTCATCAATAATTTAGCCGACATTGACACGTGGATGAGTACACGTGTCGCATCCTGATTTGTCGGAAATCTCACCGGAAATCTTCATCAATAATTTAGCCGACATTGACACGTGGATGTGACACGTGTCGCATTATCATTTGTCGGAAATCTCACCGGAAATCTTCATCAATAATTTATCCGACAGTGACACGTGGATGTGACACGTGTCACAATATGAGTCGTCGGAAATCTTACCGAAAATTTAGTTCAATAATGTACATGATAATGACATGTGTCGCCTAGTTATTGGATAAACATATTACAAATAATTAATCAAAATTTTATTTTATGATTATGAATAGTAATAAGAATTCTTATTTGTTGCACTGCTGCGCAAAAAAGCTGAATAGGAAATCTTATTTGCTGAATAGTAACAGAAATTCCTGAAATAGGAATTAAGAACCCTGAAATAGAAATTCATGGGTGCGGATGCGCTAAAGAAACAGGGAGATGGTAGCCCCATTTACGTGCAATGCTCCAACGTCTACACAAACTCAAATCTGAGGTTTGAAATCTTTGACTTGCGTTGACTCTAGTTTTGGTTTTAGACTTTTAGGTAGTGCAGACACTGTTTGACAGATCAGGAAACGTCCAAGTCAACAGCCATGAGTGAAGTTGAGCCTGTCTTCTAAGCTTGATTGAGGTTTTGGTACTCTAATAATGCAGATGAACCATTACCAGCCTAATCATTATAACCGACTATTTTTAAAAATTTATAGTCCACGATTTTTTTATTTATTTTTTATTTTTTATAAAAAGTTGTCCGTATTATAGCTGACGAAAAAAAAATTCGTCGGCTACAATTTTTTAAAAATTGTCGACTATAGTGATTACGCTGGTAGTGAACACAAATTTTGACAGATTATGTGTTGTACTTATCAATGATAAAAAATGTCTTATATCGTTCTTTTTATCGAGATCACAATGTAACCGCAAAGGTGATATAAACCTCAGAGACTAATTCGTGCTGCGAGGCCTTTGCAAACGCATGCCCCGAGTTCGACGAAAGGGTGACCAGTTGTTTATGTAAATGTAATACATTCATTGTAATTTCAGATTAGAAATTGTTGGATTTCAGTGTGCTCCCTTCTTTTTGTAGAACTGGCAAGCAATTATTGTTCCAACTTCTACCCGTTCTCATTAGTATCTTGACAAAAATGAAATGAATACCAGCAGCAAAAAGCAAGGCTTCTAGTTATACTGTGAATTTTGCTTGTAAAATAATTACATTTGAGGATAATATCCGACTTTTCCTGCTCAATAAATGGTAGTTTTGGAGTTTCAACTACCTAAACTCAGAGGCCTCAGCTGGCAAAACTGGTCCACCCAGAATTATTATGAAGCCGTCCAAATAATGCCCGTGGTTCCTCCGGCCTTAATAGTTCTTTCTTCTGTTCTTGGCTGGCACAATGTCTTCTTCATGTCTTTGCTTGCTTTAGTTTAAGGCACTTATCTCATGGTTTTTGACTCTGTAAATAGAGAAGTGCAGGGAAATTGGGGATGAAATTATTGCTCGAGTTTGCTCCTTACCTAACTCGCATCGGCACATGTTTATAAGATTAATTGGTGTGGAAGGGTCAAGTGGTACGAATATTGCAATCACAACTTCTGCTAATGCTCAATAGCCATATTTCAGATTTTAATTTCTTTTGTTTGCCATGTTCGCAAACTTAATGGACAGAGAAATTTCAAGAGCTTAATCTTACGATTTTTTTTTGAAAGGGAAGCTTAATTTTATGATTGTACTTCAGGGTTTAGATAAAACTTACTTCTCCTACCAGACATAACCAGTTTTATGAATTGAACGAGTTTCATATTTACAACCTTGACGCTTAACCGTTTAGACGACATGGTATGATGAACATCAGACCACATGGCGTGACGAACAAATTGACATTTTAATTCAAGTAGAATCACAACCCATATATGTATATATATATATATTTGTCAATTTCTCCGTTTCCTAAAAAGTCCAAAACAGAGATTTCATTCTCTCCCCAATAATTTACATATAAGAGGAACTAAATGAATAGAGGAACTAAATGAATAGAGAAACTCCGAGTAAACAAAAAAAAGAAATGAAAAAATAGGTTAATTACTACAACGCGGTGGGAAAGTTGTTCAGAAAGGATGAACATTTCTGCTCAACCCGTTCACATTGGTGAAGAACCCAATTCCAACCAGACCAGGCCTATACGGCAAATACGACCGTCGTTTATCCCCTTCCTTCTTCGCTCTGTTCATCACGTAATGCTTCTCGTGCGCCGACGACGCCGTTTCGGCCTTTTTACCCTTTTGCCCTTTCACCTTCTTCACCTGAGCTGCTGCTGCTCTCTCCGCCTTGGCGGCTTCTTGAGCCTGCTTCGAATTAGGGTTTAGAAAGACGAAGGTGTCTTTCCCGTCGCTCTTGCTCCGAGGCACCAGGTCTCTTATTCTCCATAGCTTTGACGACCCGGTGGAGTTGCTCTTGTTGTTTTTGAGCTCCGGCGAGACCTCCTTGGCGTTTTTCGACCACTCGCAGTACGTTCCCTCCGGTACGGCTTCGAGCTCGTCGGACTCGGACGCCGAGGACGATGGTGCGTCGCGGTCCTCGAAGAAGACCTTCTTCAACGGCGGCCGCAGAAAAACAGCCTCTTCCTGTACGGAAGAAGAAGAATCGCCGGCGAAGAGGAGGAGATCTCGGTTGAAAATCGGATATACCGGCCGGATCTGGCCGTCTTCAAACACCTCATCCGCCGAAATCGGCGAGCCATCGGGATTCGTGCAGAAAAACGAGAACTCCTCTTCTCCTTCGTATTCTCTCTCCTCGTCAGCTACAGAAGCGTCGTCGTTTTCAGATTTCTCGGAGACTCTGACGGTGGCTGCAAAATTCGCAGAGAGCTGCTGCGCGTATTCGAATTCACTACTCTTGTTATACGAATCCAAGCTCGGGGGAGACGAAATCGCTTGCATTTTGAATTACTGTTTTCAGTGGAAAAATTGAAACTGTGAGGTTGAAGACGATCGATGTAGTTAAAATGTGACGAATGAAATTGTAGGTTGGTGGTGAATGATGATGTGAAAGGAGCTTTTTGCGTGTGTATATATACAACATGAGGCTGAGTAACAATGGCGGGTCGCGTGGGACCCAGAAATGGGTAGATCTGTTTGTTGGGGGTCGCGGTTCACACTGTACACGTGTTTGATTACCACGCGGATGTTATTCTCAGCAGCCACTTGGTGAGAATGTGGTTGAATCTAGAACGAGGAGCAGATCGGAAACTCCGATTGGCCCAATTCTAGGCCCAATAAGAGTTTTTCGCTGTTTAAGATTCAAAGCTAAACCAACGGTGGCAATTAATGAAGTTTTTCGTTGTTTATGAACTATACATATCATCGACGTTTATAAGTTGGTGTAAATTTGAACTTTTTGGTGCAATTTTTTGAAAGTTCGTTTGTATTATTTTTGTTTATTAAACATCTTGATCAGTTTAAAATTTAAGTTAAATAACATAAACTACATCAAACTCGGTCTACATGCCCCGATCAATTCGAAGTTCATTTTAATTTCTAGGATTGGTTTCTCTCTTTCTTTGAAAGGAAAAGTTGTTTTGGTCATTTAAGTAACATAATAATGTGAATGTAATCTTCTTAGTTACTGATAACAAGGCACGACTGCTGGATCTTAGATGAGACGACAATTAGTTTGTAGAGTGAGGAGGAGTGCTGGAGGTTTGGCTAGTCCACACCCAACAACGCGAATAGGGTTGACTTGGTGAGGAAGAGTATTAAAAGTCAGTGAGGGAGATTACTTGGAGAGGCGGAAGAAGCGAATCAGGATTCTATACTTTTAAAAGTGTGGAGGCGAATGAGGAACACGTAGCAAAGACTACTATTATTATTTTTGTGTCGCCACCGAGAAACGTAGACATTTATGCTGGATAGTAATTTGTTTGTTTCGTAGCTATAAAAACAGGGCCCTCTTTAGGATTGAACTCATTGAAGTTCTTCGGGAAGGAAGGATTTTTCATGCAAGATTTGAAGAGGGACTAGAAGACTAGGACATGCTACATCATGCATTTTCGAAAAAAAAGAAGAGATTTATACAGTTGTCATTAACAGATAATGTGGTTTTTCTATTGTGAAGGTCTAAAAGACTAGGACTTTGTTTGATCAAAATTTGTGAAGATAAACACAACTAGTCATTTTAAAACTGACTAATAGTTTATACTATTGTTAGACACTAGTCGGACGGTGAGGAAGGGCCTAGCACTTAGAGCATTCCCAGCGGTAGAGGATGCGAGGATGCCCCATTTTGAGGAATTCCTCAGAATTTTGAGGAATTCCTCAGAATAGGAAGTCCTCAAACAGTTTTTCGTGCAGCGGTGCCTGTTTGAGGACTTCCTATTACTATTCACGAATAATTAAAATTTTGAAATTTAAATTATCGAATATTATTTTCACCCAATAACTAACCGACACGTGTTATCTCAGAACATATAATTGGTTACGGATTTACGATAGGACGGTTATATTTCTTGTAACATTGCGGTCCAACGAGAATGTGACACGTGTATTGTGTCGGCAAAATTATTGATGAAGATAGAATAGGACGGTAATATTTCTTGTAACATTGCGGTCCAACGAGAATGTGACACGTGTATTGTGTACGTGTTGGTGTCGGCAAAATAATTGCGAAAGATATTCGGTAAGATTTTCAACCAACCGACGGTCGACACGTGTCGTTATCTAATCTAATCTGGTTCTTCAAAATGACTATAAAAAGAATGAGCTATGGGAGTAGAAGAACTCACACCAACACTTCATTGCATTTCTTATCATCCTCTCTAAACACTTCATCACATTTCCCTTCCCTCAAGATGAATCCTACGGGTTTCACTAATTTTTTCAATAGGAGGCGACAACAACGCCGACAAAATGCTGAAATTGCCAATCAATTCGTTATCGACGCGGTGGCGGTTGATGCAGCATTCGATGATGATCCAGCACCACGCCGCCAGACGAATCAACCAAGGCTGAGGGAAGAGAGGGGCCATAATCTTATGGAAGATTACTTCATCGAACGCTCGGTCTTCACCAACCATGACTTTCGTCGGCGGTTCCGAATGAGCCGACATATATTCAACCGTTTAATGACGGACCTCTGCAACAACGACCCATTTTGGCATCAAAGAGCCGACGCCACTGGAATGGTCGGACTTCTTCCCCAACAAAAGATGACCGGTGCTCTTCGGATGTTGGCATACGGCTCAGCTGCAGATCAGTGTGCCGAAATCACAAGGATGGGGGACTCAACAACTATGGAATGCATGAAGAAGTGGTGCACCCAAGTGGTTGAGCTTTATGGTACTCGTTACCTCCGTGCTCCAGATCAGACAGACATCACTCGGCTTCTAAGAAGGGCTAAACAACGCGGATTTCCTGGTATGATCGGCAGCATTGATTGCATGCATTGGGAGTGGAAGAACTGCCCAACTGCTTGGTCCGGGGCGTACTCAGGGAGGAAAGGTCGTCCAACAATCATCTTAGAGGCAGTGGCCTCATATGACACGTGGATCTGGCATACTTTCTTCGGGGTACCAGGAGCTCAAAATGATATCAACGTGTTGTATCAATCAGATGTATTCGATGCCTTGCTTGCTGGAAGAAGTCCATCTGTGACTTATAAAGTGAACGGTATGACATACCGTAACACCTATTACCTTGCTGACGGGATATATCCGAGGTACTCTTCGTTTGTCAAAACAATTTCTAATCCTCAAGAGCTTCCACAAAAGCTTTTTGCGAGAAAGCAAGAGTCGTACCGTAAGGATGTGGAGAGGTGCTTTGGCATCTTACAAGCTCGTTGGGGGATAATTCGTCATGCAGCTCGGTGTCACCGCCTTTCGACGTTAAAAGACATCATGTTGGCTTGCATCATAATGCACAACATGATCGTTGAGGACGAGTTCGTGGAGGATGAGTTTGAGGAGAACGAAGAAGAAGATCTCCAAAACCCATCGACCGCATTCACTGCTTATGATGGGCCAGTGGATGAAGGGGGGAACCGTATTCCATTCGAGCCGGTTGGAAGATATGGAAATGAACAACGGTTTAATGAGCGTATTGTAGATCTCCAATCAGCTTACATCCATGGAGAGCTTCAACAGGACTTAGTTAAGCACAACTGGTTTCTTGAGACCGGTGAACAACTATAAAAATGTTGAGCTTTAATTGTTGTATTTTTATTATGTGTGTTTGCATTGTTGTGTGTTTGAATTATGTGTGTTAAATAATTGTTGTAATGTGTGGGAACTTGATGGAAATAAAGAAATTGCATTTTTATTTAATTTAATGGGAAACTACATAATTTAAATGCTTGAAGGGAAAATACATGAAAAAAATACGTTGGGGTAATTTAATTTAAGAGCTTGGAAAAAGGGGGCGATAACAATTGGAATAGCCTTCTCCGCTTGCTTCACCTTCAACCTCATCCATTTGAGAAAGGATTTCGGCTTTCCTCTTGGTAAAATACCTCTTGGATTTAGGAGTCATAATCTCGGTATCCATTGACATGATCCGAGTCTCTTCCGCCAAAGCTCTCAAATCGATATCTCTTTTTTGAAGCGCGATTTGCTCTCGAAGAAGGGAAACCTCAATTGCATCATTATCTTTTTGATTGCGACCATAAGCTTCTTGATTTGTCGCAATCCTATTCAAAGCCTCGGCTCTTTCATTTGTTGAATTCATGCCTTTTTTTCCTTTCTTTTTCCCTTCCTTGGCCGCTTTCACTCCCATAGGACGCTCCGGAGAAGAGGGAGCTTGATTGCTCATTGGTGTGGGAAATGAATCATCCTCATCCAAGTTGACGGCGGGAGGCATTGAGCTTGCCGGATGTGTTGATGAGTAAGGCGGAGTAGATGATAAGTAAGGTGGAGGTGTACTAGCTTCGACATGGATGAAGTATGGATGATTCTTCACCACATCCCAACAAGCAAAGTCCTTAAACTCTTTCTTCTTTTTGGCAACATAAAATGATTGAGCACTTCTCATCTAAAAAATTAAATAATTAAAGAACATGCCATAAAGAAAATTAAATAAAATGGACATAACTTATATTAAATATTTTTTCAAAAATAACTTGCAAAAAAATGGAGATAAAAAACAATACCTCATCGTGTAAGTTGGAGCCGGAAGATGCATTTCTTCGTGCGAAAGAAATAGCACTACCCCAAAGTTTCAAATTCGCCTTCAACTTTGCGAATCGAGAGGATAATGCGTTTTGGCTCCTAGTTTCCGGCATTGATTCACCATAACCTAGCTCCCAATTCGCCTTGAAATCACCATGAATCTTTTCCCATAATTTGTCGACCTTTTGACGATTTCCGGTAATCGAATCAACACTAAAACGACAATAAGATATGCTTAATTGCACATCTTCCGAAAGAAGCCAATTTGTTGACATTTTTTTCCCAAAAAATAAACAAAGGATTTAGAGGATAGATGGAGAGATAGAGAGGGGGAGAGAGTGAATTTGTTGTGCACAAATTGATGTAAAAAATGAATGAAATGAAGGTAGTATTTATAGAAAAAATATAGGGGGTGATTTGCAATTTTTTGGGATTTTTTTGCAATTTTTTTGGGTTTTTTTTGCAATTAATTGATTTCTGGCCGAAGTGGCCGTTGCATTTGAATTTGGGCCGTCGGATCAGTTTAGATCCGTTTGAAATGGATGGCTGAGATCAATCTATCCGTTACTCTTTCAGCCAACCAGAAGCTGACACGTGTCAGCTTCTGATTGGCTGAAAGAGTTACTTTTTACTGTTTTACCTTTTTTTTTTACCAAAAAAAAAAAAAAAAAAAAAAAACCTGTCACGCTGACGTCACCCACGTGTGGTGGGTCCCGCCAGCGGACGTTTCGCCAGACGTGCTGAAGCGAGGACGCCGGCGAGGACGATCCGTCCGTCAACGGTCGGTCCTTGCGCCGTTTCCCCCCCGCTGCACGCCTCTTCCACCCCCGGACGTCCTCGAGCTGCTGGGCCACCACCGGAACGTCCTCGCCGTTCCCCTCCGGTGGGAATGCTCTTAAGGATTTAAGCCGAGAATTTAGACGGGATATCTTATTTTTACATTTCTAAGCAATAACTATTCAGTTAGTATCGTGCGTAATATATATAATCTCAAAATTTCTTCTTCAACTTCATATTCTAGACGAATTTTTCACTTATCGGGACAGTTAATCACCTCTTAGCGCCTATATATTGGCAGATCCATATATAGACGAGAGTGGACAGTTGTCCAACCTGAAATTTGAAAATTAGCTTAAGTTTTATAGGCATGTAGAGTTAATTTGGAGTGAAAAAGGCAGAAAACTCAGGTGAAAATAGCAGAAATCCATAAACGTACGAAGGAAGATGAATAGACGATAAACAGTACAATATTGTATTGGTATTCTCGCAAAAACAAGATAAGATGCAATGTCGTTTGAGTAACAAAATTAATTAAACCTTTAACGTTTAAAGTAGAGAACTTCTACTCTAATTATTTTTTTTCTCTTTTCCTTTTAATACAATTTTTACTCTTATTTGAGTCATATGACTCTCCTTCTTAAGTTGCGTCCTTACTATATATTTTTCTCTTCCTATCTTTCATATTCACATGGGTGAATATTTATTTGTTCTTTTTTTTTTGCTTACCGATGTTTCTTCTCCAAATTCGACTATAAACAATATTTTGATTATATTTAATCTTCCCTAACTTAAAAGTTTTTTTGAATCCGTCACTGTACCTATAGTCCTCCTTAGACTTGTTGAGATTAAGCTTCCTAGCCAGGAGAGTCTTCGAACATTGATTATAGTTTTGCATAGGTACATAAATCACATAGCCATCGAATCACAGGATAAAATTCACGTAAAATTATATTGAGATGTGCAGCAGTGCATGGCTAAAGTTTTGCTGCGCTAATAACGAATAATTGCATCGGTCCAGTTATATTCCACTTTAGTTGCTAGTTTAAATTTATTGATGCATTAAGCTAAGCAATAATTAAAAAGAGTCCGAAAATTGTCTTTGATGTTCTTCTTCGATAGTTCGATTATTATTGTCGGGTAGTTTCCGGAGATTTACACCCGATGTCTAACCCCTCCATGTATAATTTCACCGTGAAACTAAAAGTCAGTTGGTATTGATTGGGAGACTGTGACTGAAGTGTTGCGGATATGGATGCATGGAGCGGTGGAAAATTAAGGGAACTCGATCATAACATTACATAGGACTATCGGTCGTCTTTGATCACATGAATATTAATTTAGTATACGAAATAGAGTTGAAACAGCGTCATCTATCTGCTATCGTCTTCATTTTGAAATTTTCTTGCATGCCAAGGTAAGGTTATTTAAAGTTTTGGAGCCTGCCCCTCAGCTAAATTTTCTATCAAGTCAGTTTCAAACTTTCGAGGACATAAATATGCTAATCTCCTTGTTGGAAGCTTCATATTCTTCTTAAGCTAAAATTTTTTAGCTGGATTTTGATTAGAGGCAGACTCAAAATTAAAGACAAATTCATGAAGATGTATTGGACACTAATAACCTATATATGGTAATACATAAGAATTTATTAATCATCAGTTTTACAGTTGTCCTAAAATTAAGACCATCTGACACCAATCTTCTTGTACTAATTAATTGTTGATGAGGACTTGATCAAACAACTTTGCAAACTATATGATACTAAGAATTATGATCACGAGGCCTTCCTTGCCTATGACTTTAAATATTTGCTGGAACATCTGGTATACTAGAAACAACTTGGTATTTCGACAAGAAGAGTTTAACCCCCTGGTTGTTTGTGTCATGGTAGGTTCAACCTGGAACAATTTCAAGAAGCTAGGCCTCTCTCCTAGTGCTCCCGGTAAAGCCTAGAGTTGTTAAGTGGAGACCTCCTCGTCAAGATGTTGTTAAGAATAATTTCAATGGTTCTGTTATCTCCAAAAAAGGATCTCATGCCGCAAGAGGATTTGTTTTGATGGATAGTTATGGTGCAACTTTTCTGTTGGGGCAAAGTATTTCAGATATACAAATATTCCTTTTGCCGAAACTTTAACTCTAAAAAAAAGTCTGCTCCATGCAAAAAATGCTAATTACAAGAAGCTATTGGTGGAGGGAGACTCTCTCCTGTCATCAACTGTCTTGATCAGAAGTGCTCCATTCCTTGGCGTCTCCACATGATCATTAATGACATCAAGAACTTGGCTGCTACATTTGACTCGATCTCTTTCTATCATGCGTTACGAGAAGCTAATTTTGTTGTTTATAGACTTGCGAGTTTTGGTCATTCCTCCCCCTCCACTTCAATCTGGTTGCGGTATTTTCCTTCGTTTGATGCTCGTGTTTATGTCTTTGATTTTGAAGGCAATGGTTGTCCAAAATGGCCGTGGATTTTGTAATTTTTTCTTTTACTGGCAAAACAAAAAACAAAAAAGGTTATTTAAAGTCTTCTTCTAGAACTTTGTTATTTTTCAATACTGGCCAGAACCAGAAATGGTAAACTATATCTTTCTGACGTGACATAGCTAGGTTGCGTCGGATCAAACTTCTTAGTATTCTAGATGGCGACCTTATAATTTGCTACTAATCAACTCATAAGATCCTTATGGATTAAGCTTAGCTACCTACTGGACGTTTTGATTTTCCGACGTATGACCGTAATATAAAGATTAGTAAGAAGCCGGAAGTCAAAACGTACTGTTTAACACGTACAATCTACATTATAAGATTACCAGCCACATAATAAGAACTTTAAAGTTTGATGAATCAAAATCATTATTCCTAATTGGGATTAGCACGTGACACATCGGCTTAACCCAACGACCTTCTCTTCTCGAGTCTTGAATCTTGACTAGCTATCACGTTTGCACGTACGAACATGCATGGAGCAGCTAGCGTTGATCGAACAGAGAAGTAATTAAGAATGATGAACAACTCACTTTGCAAATAATTAACGAAAAGAACTGTACTAGTGGATATACTTGAAGGGAATGCCCGCGGGACTTGGTCAATTTCTTGACGCTAATGAACGATAGACTAGAGCTCACTATGACTTTCAATATGACAAAATCCGACATTTTGGAATCTAGACTACTTGTGGCGATGTGAACAATATATGGTAATTGACCATCCTCCTTTGTTTACTAGTTCAATTCCATCGTGGGGTTTCATAAATATTGTGTACGTAATAAACAAGTGCTCGTGTACATCGGAGACTCGTGGCCCGTGTCAAAATTTGGTCGTCAAAATGTAATTACAGCTGTACTTTGATCACTTTAATCATCAAATGCTACAATATTTTCATACATCCGCGTGTTTTTTTTTTTGGGCCGAGAAAAGTACTTCCGCTTAATTACCATGTTTAGCTAGTGATGCAAAATCACTACTTCTAGGGGTAATGGACCCGATATATTAATTATATAACTGATTTATGTGATTCAACCGATATTCTCATATTCTGACAAAATTCAAGTAATATTCTGATCGTTATTAAATTTTGTGATTAATTGTGATCAATTGTCGTTAATTTTTACATCAAACGATAAATAATTATAATTAAGTTAAAATATAGTATACTATCATCTATTGTACGAAGGTCTAACAAAATCTAACGATAAATAACCACAACTCACGATCGACCACAAACCAGCTGACTACTGGAACATGAACATGACTGGAGAAAACTCCTCTTGATACTCTATCTGCAGGGTTGCATCCTCCTTTGATTTGGGAGTTGGGACCTTGGGTTGTCCTTAATCTTACTCAACGTGGGCTGGGCCTACTTCTGGATCTACTGTGCAGCGGTATTCGAAAACTGGGCCGGGTTCAGTGCTCAAACTTGGGCCATAAATTCAACAGAGACGTGGAAATGAAGTGGCCGCTACCTGCCTCAGAGTCACACCCAACCCGTTCAGTCTTCGTCTGCCTATCGTCTCCGACTCGCACTTGTACAGTCCTACTCACTAAAACTAGCGAAACCATTTCTGACACGAGACCGTTTTAAGGGATTAACTATGCAGCACCAAAATTGAAGATGTCGACAACGTTGCTATCACACCAAATCGGTGTCAAACATAAGTTCCTCAAAATATCTACAAGTACCTTTTGTACTTTTCAACTGTAAATCATCCTTTATTTGGCTCCATTTGCTGCTGTAAATTTGGTACACACACTTTCAACCCAGCAAGCCACAAACGGATCAGACGTGAAAGCATTACTGAAGTATGAAGTATAACCATCATTGTAAACACAGAAACTCTATGAAACAAAACTGTAAGAGATTAGACGATTACCTGCGGCATCGGTGGAGATTGCCATTGACAGCTTGATGAACTGATTAGCACGAAAGTCTTCTATTCTATTCTGTACTTAAGCTTCTCTTATGGGGTAAGAACACAACGCAAAGGACAGACAAAACAGGGACCTCAATACTCATATATATAGTGGTTGAACAAGAGCCTTTACCCATAACAGAATCCTTGTTCAACACTAAGAAGGATTATTAACTATGAGCTTCCATATCAGTGTACAATATGAACTCCTAATCATGTCAATGATATACAGCATGACATGAACTAACATAAGCTATCCTAACGCAACTCTAACTGTGTTTACTGAAAACATAAGCTGTTAGCTTAATACATAAGTTTTTTGTACAATGTTCAGTTCTATTCTAACAAGACGGACTCTACGACATACGTCATTGGATTCCCCCCACTCTACAAATCGACCTCTCTCATCTCTCCACTCCAGTCTTCGTCTTCTTCGTTTTAACTCGTAGCGCCAAGCTTTCTGGGGCTCTAACTCTTCCTCAGTTTTGTGAGTTCTTTTTTAATTTCAATTTCGGCTTGACTTGTTCATCTTGAAAATAAGTAGCAGATGATATTGATTTGCGTTATGCAATCATCGATTCGTAGCGTTGGATGTTGATGATGTACTACTGTAGAGGAGGAAAAAAAGAACATGGATTCCATATCACCCAAAAAAAATTATCCTTTGGATCACAAAGATTACACATTATACGAAGAAGTTGGTCAGGGAGTAAGTGCCACTGTGTACAGAGCTCTCTGCATCCTACTTGACGAAATCGTCTCCATCAGTCATAGACTTGGAGAAGTGCAACAATAATATGGTTAAACCAAGACTTCTCCTTTTCATTTCTCATTGCTTTTTAAGTTTGTGTAGTTTACTGAGTTTGATTTGTTTTTTTAATGTAGGATATGATTCGACGAGAAGTACAGACTATGATCTTGCGTGATCATCCGAATCTACTGAAAGCGAACTGCCCGTTCACTGCTACTGCAAGCCTATGGATTGTCATGCCTTACATGGCCGCCGGATCGTGTCTTCACATCATAAAGTCGACACATCCTGATGGTTTCGAAGAGCACACTATCGCGACGTTGTTGTATGGGATTATCAAAGCTCTTGCATATCTACATGCCCATGGCCATATCCATAGACATGGTAAGGTAAAATCAAGGATTAAATTCATTTATGATGCTTGTGATTATTCGAAAACATTAAAGTGATGTCTAAATTTGAAAAATGATCCAAGTGATGCCTGAAAATTTAAAAGTTATTTAAAAGATGCCCGAACCGGTTGCGCTCCCGGTCTCTGATAAAGTTGCTGACATGGCACTAGTATTTGGTAGAAATGACTTTTTTGCCCTTAAATTTTTTATTTCTTATTTTTTTTCTTTCTATTTTTTTTTTCTCTCTCTCTTCTCTTTCTCTCTTGACCTTCTCTCTCCTCGGTCGTCCGAGCGTCCTCCTCGATCGCCGCTCGCAAGCATCAGTCCCACCGCCACCATGAACACTTCACCATCTCCACCACTCAACTCATCTACTCTCCTCGCCTTTGGCTACTCCAAGCTCACTCTCCCACAAAAAAACATATAAATCATTTTCCTTTGTACAATGGACTACCCCAACAAAGTAAGAACCAATAAGTCAAAAATCCGCACCTCCAGTGATGAAAAACCCATAAACACAAACAAAACAAAGGCTTAAATAGATTAGCCATGAATAAATTCATAGTCCAATTCATAGTCCATAAACAAAAACCCAATCAAATCTATATTTCCATTTCAAAAACAAACAACAAACAATGTTGAGACTGCAAATTTGAAAGTCGGGGCTGCTACTATGATTGGGTTGCAATTTTAGAAGTTTAGACAAAAAATGTGGACACGAGGAAGAGGTGAAGGCAAAATTATTACTGGAGGCGGTGTGCAAGGCGGCCTCGCACGACGCCGAAATGAAAACTGAGCTACACGACATTATCAATGCACATACTCAAAATACATTTGGGTTCTTTTGTTTAACTGAAAATTGAACAAAAAGGAGGTTACTTTGAATGTACATAACCTGAAATGAAAATTGTGCTGAAATTATACAAAAAGATACATAATTTCATCAGCAGCACAGAACCCAATTTGCTCAAACGAAAAATCTAAGCTGCAATTATACAAAAACATACATAATTTCACAATCACATACACACCCAATTGCGTCCAATGTCATTGTTCCTCATTTACTTCACCACTAACACAGAATTGAAAGTAAAAGAAATGATGAAGAAAACAAAGAGGTTTACCTGAAAGGCCCAAAGGGTTCAAGAGAGAAAGACCCAAGCAGGACCCAAAATACTTCTGGGTTCTTGGTACTGTTTGACTGAGACCAAGGCCGAGTCGCAGACTACGACGCCCATAATGTATCGTTGAAGAAGAAGAAGTAGACGTAGAAACCATAGGTGGTAGTGACGCTAACCATACCTTGGTTGCTTCTCAATTCCATTGGAGATGGACGAATCAATGATTTGAAGATTTTGGCGAGGACAGCCGTGGCCCAATTTCGCAGACGGGTCCAAACCGTTATTGGCTTTGTAATCTATCATACCCTTGAGAATGGAAATCTCATCCTCTCTACTCCACAGCCGGCCCTTCTTGGTGTCCTCGTTGTCGCCGTTGCTGTTGCCAGAGCCCTTCTTCTTCACTCTGCATCAACGAGATTGGATTTCTCCTTCTTCTCATTAACATTCTCTTCTTCTTCTTCGTTGTCGTCTTCTTCGTCGTTTTCTTCTTCTTCTTCTCCTTCGGTGGGGTCAGAATCTTCTTCCTCCTCCATCGATGAAGCGGCGGGAGGGGTTTGAGGAATTAAGGGAGAGAGATCAAAAAAAAGAAAAGAAAAAAATAATAATAAATAAAATAAATAAATATAATTAAGGGCAAAATGACTAGAATACCCCTAATTTTCAGAAACCCTGATGCCATGTCAGCAACTTTACTAGAGACCGGGAGCTCAGTTAGTTCGGACACCCCTTAGATAGCGTTTTGAATTTTCAGGCATCACTTTGATCATTTTTCAAATTTAGGCATCACTTTGATGTTTTCGGATAGTTCCAGACATCATGGGTGAATTTATTTATAAAATAAAATGCATGATATTGTCTGGTTTCGTATCATGCATTTTACTTCATCACTATTATCATGCGTTATTGAATAGCTTAAGAATTCATTTGTTTTTACTTCTAGATTTGGAAGTGTTGCTATATAGACATTAAACGGCCTTCATTGGTAACTTTACAGAATGTGCTCAATAGGTGCATTCATTTGCTGAGTGCATATATAGAAATATGTATGCAGGAACGGAGCCAGGATTCTCGGTTAGAGGGGGCATAAATGAAAAGCGTAAAAAATAGTTTCGGTTAGGGTAGTCAATTCAATCTTGATCTTTATATTTTGTCAAAACATTCTCAATGGGTTGTTTTTGGTTTGATAAAACATCACAATTACTCGCAACCTGATTATGAGTAATATTTGATCCTCCAAAATGTGATATTAGCGTTTGCTTCTTTTTCCAATTACTGAATCCATGACCAGCACCAACAAAAGTTTCACCACCGCCTTGTTCTCCAATAGGTGGTTTGAAAAGATAACAACATAAACAAAATACAACATCCTCTTTAATACTGTACTCTAACCAATATGAAAATTTAATAAACCAATCACGAATAAACTTTTTTTTTTCTCCAAATTCTGTAAAAGGAAAAATATAATGTTTAGGTCGACAAAGGCCTTGTTGTAGATAATATCTTTGAACTTCTTCTTGAATGTTAGGATGATAACTTGAAATTGGCGGGCGTTTAGCGGAATCCGATGGATACTTTTCTGTAATATCTCTAACACGAGACTTTTTCATATTGTTACTATTCTTCTTTTGAATTTTCGTAGGTGGTTGCTCATCTGATGTTGGAGTAGAAGAAGAGAATTTGTTTTTTTTGAAGTATCTCTCCATATCTAATGAACTTAATAAAAATGATCGTATTTTAATCTCAGGAACAGTAGAGCTTTCATAAAGAAAAAAAGACCATAAAATCTTAAACCTGGTAAGAGATTAAATCTTAATTGACCTAATATTTGAACTTCATTATTGAAATAATATATAATAATATTCTTACAAAGTCGTCAAATTTGAATTAGTCATGTACTGATACGCGTCATTGAAGTTTATATGTACTTCATATAAATTATAATATTTATATTATATAATAATACTATTTTTTTTCACATAAATAGGGGGGGGGGTGGCCCCACTTCCGTATGTATTGTAGTTGTAAGTTTGTATGACTACGTATGGTTTCTCTAGGAAATTTTGGCTACCTTTTCTACTTTTTATACACACTCGTGTGATTTAGTTCTAAACACGAAGTTACACGAGCAACTTTCTTGACTCTACAGGCTGGCAATATACTGGTTAGTGCCAAAGGTGCATTTAAGTTAGCAGACTTTGGCGTTTCAACGAGCTTGTTTGATTCTGGCACTAGATTACAGTCAAGGAAAACCTTTGTTGGAACCTTGCTGGTACTGAACCAAACGTTTTGTATCTTGATATAGTCTACTTGCCAGTTTTGAGAAGCATATCATGTTTAATTCTTTACTGAAAGTCCTTGCACTTCGTATATATTAAACAGTCTGCTTTTGACAGGATGGCTTCAGAAGTTATGCAGCAATTGCATGGATATGACTTCAAGTAAGTGGGCATTTTCTTTCATTTTTCCCTCTAAATCAATGTGTACTAAAGAGTAGTAAACGTACATGTTTATATTTTCTACTGTAAAACTGAATTCGTTACAACCCCTAAGTCTAACATTGGCGTTTACCTCTCACATCAAAACAGATCAGACATCTGGTCATTTGGGATAACAGCACTGGAACTTGCTCATGGTCATGCTCCATTCGCCAAGTATCCACCAATGGAGGTAACTCTTATGACAATTTTTAGTTATACTGCTTGGGACATAAAGCCATCGGATGTTGGAGAGCTTGGTATTGAGTTCTGTAGAATTATGACATGAACGCAGCATGCATTTTAATTCAGTATTTTCTTCATTGTCACTGTAGGTTTTGCTAATGACATTACAAAATGCACCTCCTGGTCTTGACTATGAAAGAGACAAGAGATTTTCCAAGGTGCAGATTTGAGTAATAACAATTCATTTTTCACTTTTTGTTCTTAAAGAGGAGTGAATCTTGCTGTTTGTATACGTTATCCTAAATCAGTTTTGCACTTGCAGTCATTTAAAGAAATAGTTGCTGCTTGCCTAGTAAAGGATCAAAGGAAGCGTCCTACTGCAGAGTAGCTTTTAAAGCATCGTTTCTTTAAGATGCACGTTCGAATGAATCTATAGTTCGGGCAATAGTTGATGGCCTTGGTCCCCTTGGTGATCGTTTTAAAATGTTGAAGGTTTACATCTTCATATCAGATTTGTACTTCTTTTGTTTCGACTGTTTTACGGTGTTGCAAGTTTTGATATGCCTTCTTTTTCCAGCAAAAAGAAGCCGAGTTCTTTGCACAAACTGAGGCAATGCATGGTGATATAGAGCATCATTTATCACAAGAATCTACTAATCTAATCTTTTGCAACACTTCTTCCAAAGCCAAGTTTCTATATACGATTTATAATATAATATTTTATTTCCCACAGCAAAGGTATATACGAGGGATCAGCGCATGGCAATTTGATCTAGAGGACTTAAAAAGACAGCTTCACTTGTGAGTAGGTCATTGTGTTAGATATGTGTATAAATGTTATTTTTTCCTTCAAGCAATCTGTAAGAGTTTTCTGTTAGCAAGGGCTTAACAACATTTTCAATAACCTTGTTAATTCAAATTTAAAGTTAAATTTGACTAAGTTTCAACACAATACTCCAACATATACCCTAACAATAAGTTAAAATAGCTGTTTGTTAAAAATCCTAGTTATATTTAGGAGAGAATTTAACTTTGAGAGAGAGAAAAGTTCTTCAATTCCTACGATTTAATTTTTTACAAATATAACTAATAAATTTGACTTTACTGTTGGAATGCACTTAATAATGGTCATACTCATGTGAACACTCTCCTTTAGTTTAGATTCAAGATGATGACGGCATGGGTGTAGAAATTCCAGAGTGGAGTGACAACCAGAAGGGTGGATTTTATGTGTCAGCTGATCTATTAGTAGTTACATAGGTGTTTTCAGGATATAAATTTGCTTAAGCAAACTCGATGCGCTTATGAGTTATGAGTGGAATCAATGAGGTATGGGCATTTGCCCGGTATGACCTAGTGGTGTCATATAATTTTGCTCTGTTCATTTGAGTTATTGTTGGTACTTGGGACTTCAATATATCAGTAGTATTCTGCTGATCATCCTTTGATGATTTTTTTTTTTTTTTTAAATTCAGGACACACCGAATGGATCTACTAGACCTTATTTTGGGGAATCTGTAGATTCTGTCAACGGTCCAACTGCTTGTGTTGTTCCTTCACTTCATTGCATTTTACAGAAAAATGTCATACAATGGTATTCTTCAAAACTACCTGTGACATTTTGCTTTGGTGATCTTATAAATTTATATATACAATTCTGGCAGGAAGCAACAATGAGATTGATCGAGGTCGTGGATCAAATCACTGGTAATGCTTATGTTCATGAGTACAAGATTTTCAGCATTTTATAGTGATAGTTTTGTAATCTCTGTGTTAAGTGCTAACATATTGTAATTGCCTTAATTTCTCTATATAGGCAATCACACGGAATTCACTGAGGCATTAACTAATAAACAGCAGATGCAGGTATACAATTGTTTGGTTTATATACCTTTGCATATACACAGTTAGACTCTACCGACCTGTACATCAACTTGAAATTCTTAACTTTCGTTAGACTCCACCAAACTAATTTCATTAATAAAGAGAACGTAAAATCAATGATAACTTGATGAGCTAGGCCTCCTGAAGTTATTAACTCGTAATCATTATGAAGTTAAACTTTTCCAAACTGACGTTTGAACAAAGAATAACAAGATTCTTCTACGAGACAACTGTTGCAGATGTCTTTAGCTTTTGCAAGGGAGAGAGTTCTTGAAGCATATGTGATGTCTATTGAAAAAAGGTATTTGAGGTCCTATGTATGTATTTTCGATAACTGATGCTGCATTATGCTCTATTTCATACTTTATCTTATTTTGTGCGCTTGTCAGGATTGCGAAACTAGTTGACGAGTTGCAGGTACAGAAGATGAAAAATGCCAAGGTGTGTACATGTTACTGAACTTCATCTGGTGATTAAAATGCCTACACTATGTCACTAATTTCTTTGGGTTTAGGGAAGTAAACTCAAGTAACACTACACGAAAATAGATTTTTAATTGGATAAAAACATGCAAATAATTTCAAACCCGATTGTAGTTTTTGATTTTGGATCACTTGTACGCAGCTGGAGAAACATTTAAGTCGGGGGGCTGAGGAGTAGGAATTGTCAGGCCCTTCCTTCCATATACTAGATTGAGATTCTGATTTGTTCTAATTATAGATGGAATAAAATTATTCCATCTTTGTATCATGGCTCCATCAAGTCATTGTAACCGGAACCCATTTGTAAAATAATCTCTGCCGCTAACTTCTCTCCCGACTTGATAATTTCAAATTTCAAATGTAACATTCTTTATTATCGACTTTATAGACACGAAACTTAGTAACCTTATTCAGTAGCCAGAATTTTTGCTTAACCGTGTTAATTTTTATAAAAGACGTATAATGTACTCTTATTTTATTTTTTTGAATAAACGTACTCTTATTTTCAACAAAGCTAATTATGAGGATAAAATATTGAGAATTCATAATCCAAACTTAATATATAGAAGTATATTTTATTTTGATCTGATTTACTAAACAAAAAAATAGAATAAAATAAATAAATTATGGTTATCAATCAAATAATAAATATTATAAAGTTAAAACCGTTATTAAATTATTTGATTCAATGTATAACAATAATAGCAGTATTTTTCTCATGAAGAGTTTTATGAATTTATTTAATTGACTAAGGTGAAATAATTAGTTTAAAACAAATTAAGTTTCTCTTTCTTTTCAATTAGTCACCCGTGTCAATTATATGGTCGCTACACCACTGACCTTACTAAAGTAGCAAATCAAGTATGTCTGAGCCGAAGCCAAAGTCAAACACAAAGGTCTGAGCACAAAAGATCATTCAGACTCGTCTATAGAAGGTTATAGAGTAGATACATCTTGAAGCAATTGTATTTTCTATTTCCGGAAAAATCAGCAACAGCTTGATCTGAATACACGGAACAATCTCTGAAATGCTAAAGAGAAACAGAACAATCTCGATTCACTATGTAAACTTTGATCTATATCATCTACTTATGCACAACAATCAGCAGTAATCAATGCTACCAAAGAAAAGACTTGACAATTTATGGTACTAATCAAAGTAAAGGGGTGCTGCTGTTGAACACTAGTTTACACTTGGCATCAAACAACTCTGTAACCATCCTAAAAATGTCGTCATCATCCCAACAGTGACTCAGCTTGCTGCCGCTCCTTGTTTATGTTTTTGACAATTGAACCAAGCAACTTATCGCCAGCTAGAGTCCTCACTCTCCTAATCAGCTGAGGTCTAGATATCTTCTTTGCCTGCAATACAAACAATGCAACAATCCATAAGCCTCAACATCAAACTGTCGTGAAAGATTGGACGCACTGAAACAACACAATGTACACTACTCTCACCCTGAAATCATCGCAGGATTTTGAAATCAGAACCATCCTAGAAGGAGGCAAGACCTTTGCGAGTGCGTTCATCATAGCATTGAGGTTCACCCAAGCAGACCTAGGCGGTGTTAATGCAGAACCCACATTACTTGCCCGAATGGATCTTTGAATATCTGAAACCATATTGTTAGAGCGTATACACTTTACATTCCAGCAACCAAACCCAATACATATCAAATTTACTTGGAAATGAGGTCAAAATAACTCACCCTTGAAGTTTTCAGGAGCCTCGAAGCTCACAACAAAATGAGGCAGAATGCGAGAGTTCATGAAAGAGCTCCATATGATAATCCTCTTCGGATTGGTCAAATTGTCCACACCCGAATCATATTTATTGGAGCTCGGATGAGTCTGTTTCGAACCGGAGCGCACCAATTCTCTCTTCCCCAATATCACTCTACACAACAAAACATGCCTCAACCCATTCTCATCAGCTTCTGAAGCCATTGCCCTACACCAAAAAAAAAAAAAACAGAATAACAGATTTACATTTCACAATTCATAAGAAGAAAGAAAACGAGACA
The DNA here is from genome assembly GCA_946800695.1 of Geum urbanum. Classification (NCBI taxonomy): domain Eukaryota; kingdom Viridiplantae; phylum Streptophyta; class Magnoliopsida; order Rosales; family Rosaceae; genus Geum; species Geum urbanum. The sequence continues at coordinate 47,569,274 of OX327012.1, read as the reverse complement.
CAGAATTCACAAATCTCTTACCCATCGAAAGAATAGTCATTAGCAAACAACTGAATCCCAACGCCGTGATTCCGATCACCGACAATCTCTCGGCCGCCGCTAAACCCGTGGAGCAAGACATCGCAAATCTCCTCCTTGGAGCCGCCGTACCAGCCGTACCCGATATTTGCGTCGGTTCCGCCGCCGCATTTCTGAGCCACCGCCCTCTCGAAAATCTTAAACGATTCAAACCTAGCTCGCCTGTTCCACCCCGTGTGCCGATTCTTGTGGATCGCCACCACCTCCGCGGCGGCGGCGCCGACTCCGGCCGCCTCCATGCCGACGGAGAAGTTCTTTTTCAAGATCTCGTACTCGAATCCGTCTTCTTCGAGCCTCTGCATCTTCATCTCCGCGAAAGCCGCGAAGGAGGAGGAAGAAGTGGATTCGGCGGAGCAGTCAGGGGTATTTTCGTCATCGTCAACAGTCGTGGAGGCTTGGTAGTCGCTCATGTTTTCGATCTGTGCCATAATCTAATCGGTATTGGATCTGAAATTGGGAAGATGATGAAGATTGAAGAAGTTTGTGATCGATTTTTGTTTATATAGGTTTTTAAGAGGCGGAAGAGGATGACGTGGCGTTTTCTTGGTAGAGATCGCAGAGTCGGCGGCGACACAATTCCGTGGCCTCCAGGGAATGGCGTTACGTTTTCTGTTTTGGAATCTGTTTTCTTCCCCGAATTAGCCCTGTGAGATTTGGAGTGGTGGGGCGTTTGTGATGGGTAGGATGGGGATTTTAGGTAGATGTGGGTGGCGTGATTCACTGCACACGAAATCAAAATTAACTAACTTGGTCATGCAGGACGTGGCCGCTTTTTGTTTGCTTCCTTTGAAAGCAAATAAGTGTTCCTTAACCTATTAGGAATCGGATTGACTTCCTTTTCCTATTAGGATTTGGATTGACTTTTCCTTTTCTAAGTAGGGTATGGTCTTGGAGGAGTCGGCCTCTTTGTCAAGACGAAGTAAGGACTCCATAAACACAGTGAACTTCGAAAAATCTCAATGCTTCATACCATGTAGCTGTTAATAATATGTCAAATTATTTAATTCTTAATCGCTGTAAAGTATTTTAATCACAAAATCACACATGATACTACTCAGGAGCACTATACATGTAACCGTTTTCTCGAACCAATTCCTTTTAGATTACACGTACATAAAATTTTAATATGGATATTCCCGAACTCCTGATCTGAGCCAGACAATTAAAAATTGATTGGAGATATTAGACCAATATATTGTTGATAGAAGGAGTTGATCCTCGAGCCTAAACAGTGGTATATTCTGACGTTGGTGATGAACTTTGTGAGGTTTTGGCCTAGTGTTTCATTTCCTTGTTAAGATACTAAGATATGGCTGGAGTTGTTTACTTATTCTTCTAATCTCAAAACATTTGCATTATTTTCAAAGCTCGAAATAACGAAACTAATGTGTTCTACTGATATGTATTGGACAAATGAGGGATAAAGTTTACTTGCCTACATCTGGGAATTATATCACGTAGACACGTACTATAAGTTGATAACATAAAGATTAAACAAAGAGTGCTGACATGGGAATAATGAAACTGACCCGGTACAAGCTACTGAATTGAATTATCGGCCACACCCAACAAACATTATCGGAGCTCCACAAGTGTGATCCATGGACAGAGCTGCTCCAACCTTATCGTCGATAGTATCATACTTGGTAAGCAGAATTCCATCTATGCGATTACCAACTTGGTGAGTTGATCAACAGCATCATCCCCCACCAGTGCATCTCCAATGAACAAAACAAGATCTGGATTGTTATCCTCGATGAGATTCGACAGTTCTGTCATTAACGTTTCATTCCCCTGCATTCGGCCAGCTGTATCAACAAGAACCACATCGCAACCTTTGAGCTTGGCCTTGGCCTCCTGAATTGCTGCCTTGGACACAATAGAAGAGTCTCTCGAATAGCCCTTATCTGAAATAGGGATATTAAGTGCAAGTGCATGAGTTTTCAGCTGCTCAATAGCCCCTGATCGGAATGTATCACAAGCCGCCAGCATAACCTTGACTTCGTGCTGCTTTAGTCAGTAAGCGATAACGTATGGCTTCTTCTGGTCCTTGGCGGCCTGAACATCACTCAGTATATCAATAGAACGTCTAGGAGTCAAAACACGAACAATAGCTTCTTCCATTGCAGCCTGCACAGTAGATATATTCTTGTAAATGAGCCCAACTTCTTACCTCGAGATTAACCTCCACTGATTTGCAGAGGTCCTCGGCTATATCCTTAGCCACGTTCTTGCTCATGAGCCAAGACTTGAGAGCTTCCAAAGCTGGTTCCAGATCCGACTTCTCCAAGTTTGCCTTACCAACATAGATGAAAACCAACCTTTGTTTTTTAAAGCATTCTCACTACTGTGTTCATCCTCTTCCTTATCCATCATACTTTCACCATGATCTTCTGCCTCAACCTCAACATTGTTACCTCCATTTTCACCGGTCACTGCAGAATCTGTAAAATCCAATTTCTTTTCAGGATGTGAATCTCTTGAATCATCCCAAACTCTATTTTTCTTGGTTATAGTCTTCTTTGCCTCAGCCTCGATGCCCTTTCTATCAAGGGTTGGTGAATTTTCTCTCTTCCTCCCGACCTTTGATCTAGACTTGAGCTTGTTCAAATCAAAAGCCTAAACTGTATTGGAACTAGTACTCTCTTTCATGTTAGCAGTACCACCTACATTAGACTCTTCTGTAACAACATGTTCACCATCTATTGCCAATTGCCATAAGGACTTCATTATTTTTCTCGTCTCCTCCATCTCCAGGCCCTTTCTTCCTACTGTTAATCACAGCGTTACGCACCTGCTTTGACTTCTCTGATTCCTCAGCACGAGCCTCAGCCTCCTTAACTCAATTGTTGAAAATTTTCGTCGAAATCATTGTAGTCTGTCCTTTTGGGATTATAAATCTTCGAGAACTGTTGGCTTTTATAGTATGTTGGAAAATTTGTGTTTGTGGGTATGACAATGGAAGGAAAAATGCTTCAAAAGCACGTAAAAATTTACACTTTTCTTTAGACTTTATTTGCCCAACTACTTAGTGTGCAAACGAGAATAATCTAATAAGTTTTTAGGATACAATGAATCCTATTAACTTGCTATTTATTAATCGTCAATTTGCACTAACAAAGAATAACCCAACACTCAATCGAAAATTTTACAAGAGATTCAAGATTACTACAAATTATTCCTGCAGGATAATAAGGTCCAGATTTTATAGGAAAACTTTAAAAAGCTTGGTGGAATAATTGCCGGAGAGAAGGAATAAGATAATTATTTGATGATTGAATGTGACGTGCATCAACTCTATTTATAGAAACAAAGACGTCTTTTGAAATGTGAATCACAACCTTTGAAAAGTTGCACCTCTTCGTGACTGATCTGTTCAGCCAAAGGATTTGACTAATCAGCATGATTGTTGATTAATTACAACCCATCTTTTTAGAACAGGTACACCTATTCGATCATCTCACCTCTTCCCACTTTTATATTTTGAAAATATCTAACAATTAATTCTCTATCATTTTTAAAATATAAAATTTTATAAAAAATTATTTTGAAAAAAGTTATAAAATCCTTGAGCGAATTTTTTGAAAAAACATAGTGCATAAACTAAGGTGTCTTGTGAACTTGAACATTAATTTAGTGAGAACACATTAAGTTAAATCAAGATGGCGAAGTAGCTTTACTTTGAACTTGCGATCTTCTAGTAATCTAACCGGACACATTTCGCACACTAGTTTTCTACTTCTTTCGAGTGTTCTAAAATTCGACGCATGGATTGGCCTTGTGTCTGTATCCTTTTCACAAGTGATCTAGAGACTAACCCAAGTCGCATAGAAGGTGGCACCACATTTTACACTCGTATAGGTAAGCATGTAGTACTCATATAACTATAGTACTTTTCGTCATGCTTATGAAGAGTTTTAATTATAATTCAACATCTTCCATTCATTACATGTACCAAGCACTTCTACATCGGAATGGATATGATATATATGTGTTTATTCACATATACTCATTTAATTTATTTAGTGCTTGCAATCACTACATACGATGTACTTTTGCTCATTGAACTCAAGATCTTGTTGTTACAAGTGTTGAGTTGAGTTTCCATATTGGTGATCATTGAAGTTGATGAATTTCCTATGTAGACAACGTTGTCACCATCACATTATTCGTGCTCTTATGTTTGCAAACATGCTTGGTAGCACCGGTGTCGACCCACCAAGATTCAACTTCCTCCATCATATTGACTTCGGATATCATTGCCACAAACTTTTCATCATTAGTTTTTGGATTGTTCTTGAGAAAACGGCAATCTTTCTTGAAGTGATCCAGCTTGCCACAATGCAAACAACCTCATTTTTCCTTGTTTAAATTTTGACCTTGGTGTCCCTTTTTGGAAAAGTTTTCCTTTCTCTTATTTCCTCCATGGTTAACTTTTGGGTTTTTTAGACCCATCATCAATCATATGAACCTTGGAAGAAAAAGTTTCTTCAGTTTTCTCCTGGGATCTAAATTCCTTTTCTATACAAAGATGTTGTTGTCTCAATTGCTCCATAGACATGTCCTCTTTCTTATGTTTGAGGCTCTTCTTGCATTCATTCCAAGATGGTAGAAGTTTATGCACAATTGCGAAAATAATTATGGAATTATCCATGTGCATTTTGTATTGAGTAAACTGATTATGTATATGCATGATTTCATGAAATTGTTCTACAATGAATCTATCTTTGGTCATCTTGTAATTAAAAAGTTTAGAAACAAGAAACTTCTTATTTGTGGGGTCTTCAGACATATATTTGGCTTCAAGCGCGTTCCATATTTCCTTTGCGGTACTCATCTCATGGTAGATGTTAAATAGTGAATCGGACATTATGTTGCATATATGACATTTGCATACATAGTCATCTTGTTCCCACTTTATTCTTTTATGTTGGGCAACGATCGTCTCATCTTCATTTTCTTCGAGTTTTGGAGTAGTAAGGACATAGACCACCTTTTGGCCCGAAAGCAAGAAGTGTAACTTCTTTTGTTATCTTCGAAAGTTTGTTCCATTGAAGCGATCAAGTTTCACGAAATTTGATGTAAATTCCTCCAACGATGCCATTACGAAAATAAAGTCTAAAAATTGTTGGAAAATTTGTATTTGTGAGTATGGCAAGGGAAGAAAAAATGGTTTAAGGACACGTAAAGGTTTACGTTTTCTTTTAGATTTTATTTGTCCCACTACTTAGTGTGCAAGGGAAAATAATCAAATAAGTTTTTAGAATACAATGAAGCCTAGCAATTTGTTATTTGTTGATTATCGGTTTGCACTAACGAAGATCAACCCAACACTCAATTGAAAGTTTTACAAGAGACTCAAGGTTACTAAAAATTATTCCTACAAAATAATAATTTCTAGATTTTATAAGAAAACTTAAGAAAGCTTGGTGCCGGAGAGAGGAAAGAAGATAAATATTTGATGATTAAATGTGGCGTACATCAACTCTATTTTATAGAAATAGAGATGTCTTTGAAATGTGATTCCACCTCTTGGTGACTCATCTGTTCAGCCAAAGAATTTGATTAATCAACATGATCGTTGATTAATTACAACCCATCTTTTTAGAACAGCTACACCTATTCAATCATCCCACCTCTTCCCACTTTTATATTTTGAAAATATCTAACATAGTAAACAGCAACAAATATGAGGCCAAGTTCATTATGGAAGTTCCATTTGAGTGTGTAAGCTTCCCTGGGAGCCTCATAATCGTACGATGCTGCACCAGATCGTTCCTCCAGAAGACAGGATCCGATAAAGGTGCCGATCGGCGATCCATTAAGAGCAACTCCAAGCTTCGGCCATAGGATCAATCCCCCTCTAGTAAAGTAAATATTAGAAATTGCTCTATCATAATTTCAAACAACTTTTATATGGCTAGCGCTGGGAAGTGCGAAGACCTTATGAGGAAGATCTGAAATCTAAGAATCAAGAAGAGCTAGATTGAGAAAATTGATGTGTCCGTAGTGGCGTAGGAATAGGTTAGGTTTCTCATATAAGTCATATTTATACGCGAGAGTGCGAGACCATGGGTCACACGGTATTCACCTCCTCAAATACATATCCCAACAGAACTAGGAAAGGAACAATGACTTTGACCCCGTTCTAGCAAGGGGACTAATGCCCAGAACTCCCTAAACACAAAATTGAAATCGTATTGATGTACTGTAATAAAGTATTGATGACTAAAAAGTACAAATACCTTCATCAGTAACCTTTACAAGCTTTCCCATCTCTAATGCTTCGAGGCAGGGCGGAGCTAGACTTCTAATCGATCCAAGGGGAGCCAAATTGAAAGTAAACAAAAAAACTGAAGGAAAAAACTCCCAAAATTGCAAAGAAAAAAAAACCAGAGAAAAATGAATTTTTTTAACAAACTTTGGGATCAAACTCAGGCCCTTCTAGACATATTCATGCATGATAACCACTCCACCACCCTACTTCTTGTGTAAAGATGGGGCAACTACATGTATATATTCAAACTCAGGGAGGGTCTGACCCAACGTGGCTCCGTCACTGCTTCGAGGGAACTAGAAATTATAATGACCTTTTTCATCAAGAAAAGATGAGTAAAAAGAAGGAAAAATCAAAGATCTGCTTAATTTGTACACTAAATGAAGATCAAGAAAGCCGATCTATGCAAATATCATATACTTTGTTATTCTTTCTTTTCCATCTTTTTGTAATGAGTGCATTGCACTCCTCACTGATCAGGCACGGAGTCAGCATTTATTTATTGGGTGTGCTAAATTTTCGGAAGTGAAGTCGGATGAGGTGTAGTCTCGGCTTGTACGGATTTGGGAGATGTTGAAACGGGGATGGGGATCCATCAGTTTGTTGAAGAGAATTTTTGTTTGCGTGAAAGGTTTCGATGTGCAATGTGTTGATTGATATGTATGTGAAATGTTGATATATGGACCGAGTTTTTCATGTGTTTGATAGCATGAGCCGGGGGAGCTTGATTACTTGGAATACTATGATCTCGACGTGTGCAAACAATGGCAATGCTAATCTGAATGAGCTGAGTCCTAGTTTTCTAGCCAATCTATTATTACCAAGAAGAGATAGTAAAAAAACTGGAGGGTGCTGCAGCACACCCTAGCCCCCCTTGGATATGTGCCTATCAGTTAGTCGATCAGAAACTAATTCACCGTTCTTAGAATCGTCGGGCATTGTTGTTGTGTTGGTTCCTGCTGACACTGCCCTGGTTGGTAAAGGCTCGAGTTTCTGATTCGTCGCTTGAAGCATCTGGGCGTGAATTATTGGTCCATGAAGCTTGAGGCCCTGATATTTCTCTGGAAGCAAGAGCGTACTCTGCACTAGACATGTCAAACTATGCGCTGCTTCCACTGCCTAAGGCCATCCTCTTGAATTTTGTAATATCTTCATTGTACTGGCCCGAATCATAAGCGGTACTCTGCCCAAGTTTTACTCCATTGGAAAGATCACCTTCACCTTCACAATCCAACGCTCTACAAACCTAATCAAAATATAGGGGCTTAAAGTCAAACTGTTCTACCAAATGTTTTAAAAACCTACACGTTTTCTGCGTTAAGATTCGTGTTAAGGTTAGGTCTACAAAAAATCGCGTTAGATTAATGCATTATGGGCAAAAAGTTTGAAAGGCTTAAAAAGTTAGTGAAAAAGACTTAAAAATCTGTCCTTTTTTGTATTTTTTGTTGTTGTCAAAACAACGTTGTTTTACTGATTAAAAGAAATAAAAAAACTTTGACTTATACATTTAAATTAAATAAAGATAATTTTATGAATGATATTACTGTATATATTGATTCGCAACTGAGTACCATATCAAGCAGCTTAGATGAAGATGATGAATGTGAAGCATGAAGTTGATCTAATATATATTTATGTTTATGTTTGAGACTTTGATTTTTTATGTTTGAATTTTTTTTAAAAAAAATAGACTTTGAAAATATAATGTTTATGTTTATTGAATTTTTAGTACATATTTTATTTAAAAAATTTACGCGTTTTACGTCACGTTTTTTCACGTATATGAGACTATCAATTTTCCATGTCACGTTTTTTCACGTATATGAGATTATCATTTTTCCACGTCACGTTCACGTTTGGCATTTTAAAACATTGATTTATACCATAGGATATTTACTATATAACAACCATGAAGGTGATGAAGCATACTGTTCATAGTTACTGTTCACAGTTTCCCAAATTATCATTTCCATCATCTTCGTTCCATGGCAAAAATCTGAGTGATGGAGTTTGTAATTGTACTTGGTGTCATCATGAAAGTTTCTCGGAACTGTGTAGTCTATGCCATACTCAAATTTCATGATGATCCAACGGTGCAATCGATTCAAATCAAGGTAAATCCGAATACTGTTTGTTAAAATTTCTGTTTTGGGTAAACATCAAATTTGCTCTAGTTTTCTTCTATCAATTTTCCTGAATTTGAGTTGTATGTCATTTCTATAAAAAGTAAATATGCACAGCTTAAGCTATGAAAGATGTCCTCACCTCTACACCCTTCAGAAATAGAATTGGTCTCTAAGGATCTCACACATTTGCTTTTGAATGAAGCCTGTTTAGAATGTGTACTTTTTTGTCTGCTTATTTGAATTTTGTTTACATACGAATAGGTAGTGTTGATAACTATACTAAATTAAATTCATGTTGTGAACTGGCCATCCTTCAATGAGTTTAGGTTTAAGTTTGTCCTCTTTCCTTACTCTGCTTACGCCATCGAGCTTTTGCTCAGTGGGCTTGGGTTATTGTTGTCACAAAGATCGCTACTATTTGTCAGCTCTCCATCTTAAGTCATAGTCAAATAAATTGATATCTAACTATAGTTTCAATGGCCAAATGAAATCTTATTTTCAGATCTGTACAAGAGTTGAAAAAACACAAGATCAACATGGATATTTCACAATGCATACGTCTTGGTAATCATCTCATCCCCTACTATTTAGATAAAATTGCTTTCCTCCACTTTACATCAACTTCAGAATTATTAGAAATAACATCACAAAACATCAGAGATATCCGATCTTATATGATCAATATTAGAATCAGAGCTCGAGCATCAAGAAAATGGAGACCAAGTAAATTTGAAAGTGATGAGTATGCCGGCTTACACTACCTTCTGATAGGTAACCAAGTGAGTAAAACATCATCAATCTGTCAATAATTATGTACTAATTTGTTTGATACTGAGGACACCATAAAAATACAGAGAGGAAGCATCCATGCCGTCATCGATGAAATCTACTATCCTTACATGTCAAAGATAATGGAAGTTGGAGAATATACGACATCGGATTCTTTGCATGCAAGCAGGATTATGCAAACCACAGAGTTCCCATGCACAAGACAACACTTTCTTTCACGGAGAAAACCTTATTTGAGAGAGTAGAGGAACACCTTCCTCAATTTCCAGAACACGTTTTCCGCATCTTGAAACTTGAAAAGCTACCTAATCAAATTGATAAACAGACAATCTTGGCAGGTAAATCAATTGGCCTATAAAGAAAGTACTAATCTATTACTAATAGAACATTGCTTTTCATATATCCACAAATCTCTCCTGCCCTCTTTCATCTCAACTATTGTTTGAATTCAGGTACTACTACTCACCAAAACAGTAGTCAAGTAGTACTACTTGCCGAAGCAGTGTTCAAGTACTACTACTCGATGAAACAGTAGTGATAACACCGCCCCAACAGGGCGGACAACCACCTAGTAATGATATATGCCCGAAGCAAGTTTAAAGTTAGTTGAGTTAGGACTTCAGATATGTAGTTTCTAAGAATTTAATCCTATTGAGCAAAGGAAACCAAGAGATATCTCAGTCTTACCTGCGCCATCCGTGGTCGTTTTGTAGCAGAATGACGCACACATGCAGCAGCTGCCTTAACCATTCTTAACATTTCTCCCTCCACGTAATGCTTCTCGAGCCGAGGATCTACTAATTCGCTCAAGTCACCTGATTCAAGGGCCTTAATAAGGAGAGGACGCGCCTGCAAAATTTGGGACAACATATTGTAAATGTTCCATAAACAAATTGGATCATCAGTGACAGGCTGCACCTAGTCTTAATGCTTTACAGAAATTATTTTGACAAAACACACACCAGGTATGCACCAAGTAACAAAAAGCAAAGGAAAAGATGTACTAACCCATTCAACCAAACTCTCATCCCCCAAAGGCTGAGTTGGATCAACAGGTTTACGCCCAGTTACGAGCTCTAGAAGTACAACTCCAAATGAGAATACATCTGATCTATCTGTCAATTTCCCACTTGATGCATATTCAGGTGCCATGTACCTGAAAACCAAAATCAGAGATAGAACCCGAGATGTGATGCAAGTGTCAGGCAAGAAAGTTCAGGCCAACACTCCTCGACAAGTAGACAAACTTTTCCTTACCCAAATGTTCCCATGACTCGAGTAGATACATGAGTGTTCATGTCATCTGTCAGTTTGGCAAGTCCAAAATCTGCAACCTGCACTCAGAAAACATTCATAAATGAGATTTTAAATCTCACTGCTTGGACAATAAACTCTCCCGAGAGAAATAGGAAAACAAAGCAGACTACAAACAAATGAGAATGCCATGCCTATGCCTCAAACGAATCATCCAAAAGAATGTTTGCTGATTTAATATCTCTGTGAATAATTTTTGGATGGCCTAGAAAACAAGTCACGCAAGAAAAATACACAGAATCAGATCAAGTTGAAATTCAGTACTTAACTAGGCAGGACTCATTTCGAAACGCATATAGTGCATAACTAAAGTAGGGATGAGAATGCAGAAGAGGTACATACAGTCTTCGTGCAAGTATGCTAAACCCTTTGCAGACCCTAAAGCAATCTTGAGTCTTTTCGTCCATTCCAACACCGGCATGCAAGCACCTGACACCTCAATTCGATAAATGCCGAAGCAACCATATACGTACTAAAAACGCATTTTAAGAGGTTGAGTCACGTAACATACCATGCAAATGGTGCTCAAGAGTCTGGTTTGGAACAAACTCGTAGATGAGAAATCTCTGCTGCTCAGATATACAATAGCCAACCAAACTCACCAAATGCCGGTGATGCACGCGAGTAATAATCTCGACTTCAGCCCTTAATTCCTTCTCCCCTTGCCCGCTACCGGCCTTGAGCTGCTTCCCCTTGTAGCAAGATATTGTCCTATCCCGAAACACAGGATACGAGTAATAGAGAAAGAAGTAGAAAAGAAAGAATAACACCAGATGTTTTTGGTGACGCAGAAATCCTACAACCAGGATAAAAATTGCGTGCCCCTAACTCTTGAGGGACAAACCTTTCCACTAATTTGTAACTCACACAATTATAAGTTTCTGGCACTCTGGGAATACATAACCCTTATGCTATCCTGACTAGTCTACCCACTAGTACAAACAGAGCTACACTACTTTAATCTATGTGCTTACACTTGGAAAGAAACACTGAAGTATTAAAACAGATCTTTAACTACTCTTCAAGTTAAAACCTTCTTGAACAACTTCATGGGTTGGACATCTCCACACTTTATCTCTATGGAATGCACAATGCAATGATGTATATGAGTTTTGGAAAACAGTTTTTATGTTTTAGAAACCATGTCTATTATGCACAGTTATGAGCAACCAAAAGACATGGAAGAGAGGGAGAAGACATAAGAGAAGCTACACACGAATGTGCTCTCAAAGAGTAACAAAACAGAATAACCTAAAACACCCAAGTATCTCACTCAACCAACCAACTTTTCAACACAGTTTAGACACCTTATATAGACCATACACAACAGCACTACAATACAGCAAGTAAGGTAAAGGAAGGGTCAAAGGTAGTTGAAAAGCACGTGTCACAGCAGCACAAAACGCTGCCCTAAGCATAGTCCTAATAGAGAGCAGAACAGGTCTGCAAACTGATGGAACAACACCACACGTATAGGGAAGAAAGAAAGAAACCAAAACAACTTTTCATTTTTCCTAATACCCAGTAAAACATATTAGTGAGAAACAACACATAGGGGTCAAGCATAGCACCGAATCACGTGGTCAACTATCATAAGAGAAAGCCTATGGCTGTCCAAGAAACAACTCAGATTTGACTAAACAGATTTGACACAGTAAGCAAAGCAGAAGCATGTTTCAAGGCAAAATGCTAAGTCAACATCAGTTTTTCATTTGGGGTAAGATGTATTTTAGTAGGGAAAACACTATACCCAGCCTATTACCAGAAATGGCAAAGCATGCAGAAAGAGTATCACGTGAAGGCCAAAGCTATCTTGATTCCAGATTATAAAGCACATGCATAAAGCAGCAAAAAATCCTAAGTATCACATGTTGGCTTAACACATTTGAAATTTAAGGTCAACTAGCAAGAACCAGGGTACATGCATAAAGATTAACCTAGGCTGCTACAAAGCACATGCATACTGAAATCAGAATATCTTAAGTAACCGAACCCAGATAAGAACATGTTCACCGAATCATACCAGGACAGCAGGGATACATGCACACTATCATATCCTAAATGAAAACATGATATGCAATGAATGAACTACCTGATGTACCAAGGAGATAAATTTGGAGATGCCAACATCTTCAAACTCTTGTCTGGATGAACATCGTGTTTTGTCACACGTCAAGGAAATGTCAATTCATGTGTATGCCTTCACACACCCAAAGCCACCCTCACCAAGCACATTTTGGCGGGAAAATCCGTTAGTGATTTCCATCAACTCTTCATAGCTGAAATGCACCTTACTACCAGCGATGATCTGGCCCGAGTCCGTCACACTGGCACCAATAGCAGCATTAGTCCTCTCTCTCTGGCTCCCGTAGCTCTGTTCAAACGAAGACTGCGGAAACCGTCCGTTGGAATAGTAGCTCTCAGCCGGACCAGAATTCGGACCTTGATAAAACCCTTATGCGCCATCAAAGGTACGTCATCTCGTGACGCAATTAATAGATACAAAAAAGATTTAGAAATTTGTGATTTGGAGGATAAGGACTCTTCTTCTTTCTCCGCCTCACGAAAACGAAAATGACGGCTATCAAGGCGAGGAGGAAGACCCCGGCCACCGTCAACCCTATGGCGGTTCCGGTGTGGCCGGTGGAGCTCGACGAGTGTGTGGCAGAAGATGATGAAGCATTCGCCGGAGGAGTGGAAGAGGATGGCGTTATGGGAGTTGAATACGCTGCTACCGGTTCCTTCGGGGCGGCAGGGATGGCGGGAGTGGCCGGAGTTGAAGGAACCGGCGCGCCGGGGACGACGGGTGGTGGAAAAGGTGTTCCGGGGGGACGATTGGCCAGGTCGGCGGTGGAGGAGGATCCGTCGCCGGACGGTGGAGAAGGATTGTCGTTGTTGTTATTGTCTCCTGATGTTGATGTTGGAGAAGCCGGCTTGGTGGTGTCAGAGGGTGACAACGACACCGGAGCAGAGGTTGATTGTGATGGTGGTGATGGGGTTGAGGAAGACGACGGCAGCGTGGACGGCGATTTCGGAGGAGCTGGAGGTGCTGATGATTTCGACTGCGGTGGGGATAATGATGAGGTAGGAGGCGGAGGTGACGGCGGAGTTGACGACGGCGGTGACGATTTTTCGGCGGCGGAGGAGGAGGCGGTGGATATGGCGTAGACTTTGGAGGGGGCAGAGGTGAACCTGATCCTTTGGGAGGCGGCGGTGGAGAGGAGGAGTCAGGCGGAGGAAGAGAATGCGGCGGCGGGGGAGGAGGATGAGAATTCGAAGACGAGTCAGAAGAAGAACTAGGAGGGTCGGCAGAGGGAGGGGTTGCCGGAGGCGGAGGTGAGGGGGAAGAGTAGGCTGCTGCTGACGTATTGGTCTCGCTGGCCACGGCGGATTGCTCGTAGAGAAGAGCAGATGTTGTATGATGTGATGTTGATGATTTAGAAGCAGGAGAAGCGCTCGAATCCGACATTCTCCTTCTCTCGATAACTCACCAAACGCCCCTCACTTTTATCTATCTTCTTATCAAATTCCTAAACCCAAAATTACCAGCTAGAAATGAAATGAAGAACAAATTATTTCCGAAGAAGAAATGCATGAAACTCCTCTAAAGCTATATACAGTATATGAAGCTAGATAGCTTCGTACAACAAGAAGAAGAAGGAAGGAAGATATTGACAAGAACCCTGTACATTCATTCATTCAAAATTTCCAAAGAGACGAAGGGGTGCGTGGTAATGTGAGAAGAAGAAAAACCCATTCGAGAACCACCACACACCGCCGGAGACGTCAAACAACAAAATCAGGAAGAAAAAAAAAACATGGAGAAAATTAAAATGAAAAAGAAAACCCGGGAATTTCTCTCTTTGTTTTTCTTATTAAGAAGAGACTTTGGGAGTCAATCCATTTTTTTTTCTTTGATTGATGGATAATTTGTCTCAATCTCTAATTAGCCGTGGGCAGGAGTTTTCTCGATTCGTTAAAAATTCCAACTGTTTTGGAGCTGTGTTTTCGAAAGGAGCTGCTCCCCTTGAATTACGGGTTACCGCGCAACCAAAACGGGTTGCTGTGTGAATATACTTTTGTTTGTTATTTTGACACAGTGAAATTTCGATAAGTTACTATTAACCATGTTTAATTATAACAACATGTTCCATAGTTCCCCATAGGAAACAAAGTTCATAAATTTTGATAAAAAATTACTTAACTTTAAATTGCACGTGCACGTAATCATTTTTTATCGAGATGATAAATTATTAATAATTATAATAATAAAACTCGTGATGAGTTGTGATTAATTATAATTACATCTATATCTAACAGATGGTAACGACAATTAACTACAAAATTTATTGACCACTGAAATAAAACTCTTATTAGTGGTACGTGATATTCAACTGCGTTTCTTATCAAAAAAAGGAGCTAACCCACCACAAAATAACACGACAAAAGTAAACCTCATATATAATATTATGTAGTTGTAACTCCAATAATAGTAATTTGGATGAAACTTACACAGTTTGGGTGTTTAGTAGGGTTCACTACATGTGTCTTATAATTGCAAGTGCATCAAAATGCGTCATCGTAAGTTTGTAACTGATCAAAGGTAGCATATGATTTGTGAAGATTTTTATACTATGTGATTGCTTTGTAGATTATAACCTTTGTAACACTGATACTTTATTGTAGTGCCGTATCACATGTCCGACATTTAGGAACACTCCGATGCTTGAGCATACTTAGGAACGCCATATCCAAGGTGTCATGTGATGTCTTTTTGAACGTTTGGGAATGATTTATGGACGTTCGGGGACATTTTAGCGTATTAAATAATATATATTTTTAACGTAAATAAATAAAAATATGCACTATAGGATTAGGAGATTATATTATATGTATATATATGCATTATGGTTAACTTGTGAAGAGTTCTGCCAAAAAAATTTCTTCACCTCCTATATATATTTATGGATAATTTTGATTATTATATTCAATTAATTTATATATATATTTATGAATAATTTTGATTATTATATTCAATTAATTTTTTTATATTTAATAAATATTTGACTTCAATTAAATTATCGTGTCCCCGTGTCTTTGCAACATAGATTATAACTCTTTGAGCCAAAGAATAAAGTTTACATATTTTAGTTTAGTTGTGACTGCTGATCTCTTTCTGATTCTCAAATGCAAAATCATTTTAAAGATATAATCAAATGAGTTGGCTTGGTCTTCCTGTACTGTGATTAGCTATATCAGAAGACAAGAGAACCTAGGTAGGCAGCAAATGATGAGTACTAAAGCAAATTACTACTCATAAGGTAGACCACTACTATGGCTCGTAAGGTTTACCATTTACCAAAGCAAATTACTACTCATCCTACTTCATCTAACACTTGCTGATGGAATTTCACGTCTATTTCCTCTTAGTTCAAACTTTCATTATCTAGAAGCATCATGTCTAGCCATCACTGTATATCCTTTACGCACTCGTCGAATTTGTCTCCCTTGTTAGCTTGACTATCATCTCTCTCAATCTCATTGCTTGGATTTCCACATTTGCCTACGTCCAAACAAAATGACAATATATGTTACACAATGCATTTGGTCTACGACCTAAGTATTGACAAATAAGAAAGAAACTTCGCACATACCTCAACTCTGAGAATGATTAGAGTGTTTCTGTCAAATGTGGTAACATTGGCATCAATTACTTCAAGCCCTAGGTAATCCATAGTCTCCATCAACCTAGTAAACCCACCTCGGTTATGTTCACTGAACAGCTTGATCAAACAATCTCTTTCGCCAAGCTGGTACACTTCCACATGCACCTGAGGAAGTACAAGTATGAGTGCATCAGTTCAGAAACTGTCTATAGCTACTCTACTCTCACAGAACTTCATATGCCGTAATGTACCTGCATTGGACATTGTGCTGTAAAACTAGAGAAATTCTGCTTGTCTGTTGAACTCATGCAATTGCTGCCTCCTTTCTTGTCCACGGGTGAAATTTGCAAATAAGCTTCATTCTTTGCAGAGTCCTCTTCTTCAAGTTCCCTCAGCTCCTCTTCTAGTTCCTTCCTCTTCTTCTGCAGCTCCTTTATGTACTCAATAGCATCTGATGGAATCGAATATCTATCCATCTACAACACATTCAACAAATGAATTTAAGCTAAACAGAATAATAACACTAAATGAAAATGTAATATCCCCTGGGATCTTTGATAGGTTAAACAGTATTCACCTTAGTTATCTTTGGCACTAGAGCACGTAAAGCAAATTCCGCCTCTTTTATCCTACTCCTCCTCTTCCTCTCTGCAGTGAGATTCTTGGAACTGAAAGTTCCACTTCCTATCCTCCTTGTAGCCTTTACATTATCTTTCGGCACTGCCGGTTGCATCAACAACTTGTTTTCGCGGCACTTGGGCTTTTTAAAGAGAGAGGGTATCTCCAAAGTTTTCAAAGTTCCATGTGGTACTGGTAAACTATAGTCAAATGATGGATGTTCAGTGGAAAGATTTGATATGCTTGATGATCCCTCAAGGCTAGGACTGGATGTCGATTGGATGAGTGAGACAGCAGCCTGTGGCCGAGGACTCAAGTTACACAAATTCGGAGACGAAGACCAGTTTTGTAAGTACATATCTACCATTGGCTCAGTTTTAACTTCATAAAGGCTTGCACTGGCTTTCAAATTCACAGTAAACGAATCCGTAAGAAAGTCTAACATCTCTGTGTTTTCTGGAATCTGAAAGTGAAATGTTTGATACTAATAGTCAGGACAAGAAAATATTACCATGCTGTCACTGAATTTCGAAATCTGAGATTCAGAAATGAAGGGAAAGCTTACATTACTCGTGGCAAAGAGCTCAATCAGACCGGTCAGCAGCACCGGGATCAATACTCGAGTTCCATTTGAGTCCTGTCAAAGTAGCAAACTTTTTCTATCAGGATCCTTAAATTTCATATTGCAGAGTTGGAGAATGAAGTACATGAATGATCTCAAACTCAAAAGTAATCAACTTGAAAACTTCTGCATCATTACAATGACTTGTTGATTGAGACCAACAACCTCAAAAACCCATATTTCTCACACCAGAATAAGAGGAGTTTACCCACATGTGATTGTGAAGCATTTGAATCCGAGGCATTGCCAGCGCCAGTAATCCATCTGGGTTGGTCTAAAATGACCACTTCCGTATGAACCCTGCAAAACCCACATATCAAAACCCAAAACCCTCTTGTGCTCTAACAAAATCGAAGATGACCAAAACCCAAAACACAAAAAGCATTAGTACCCAGAATATAGAGGCATTGAATCAGGAAGCATAGCAAGAGCTTCACAAGCTTTGGTCTTAATACGATGCTCAATGAAACCATCTCTGCAAAGCTCAGTGTGAATTTGGCCCTCTCCTCGTTTGTCTGTGACATAAGCACACCCATAACCACCGCCACAACAGCAACTCACCATTTCAATGAACCTACAAGTTCATCAAACACATATATATCAAACCTGGTCATCAAAATCTGATGTGGGTTGTTGCCAATTAGTTCTGAGATTGAGTTAATAAGCACCTAGAGGGGTCATGACCAAGTCTCCAAACAACACAGTAGTCCCATTGCCTGGTCTCTACAAGAGGCCTGAGCCACTCCTCCATTAGTCTCTCCAGGCCTCTCACACTCATAGCTATTTTGCTCTCTCTAGTAAATGAAACTGAGTAGTGCCCAATATATCAAGTAAAACCTGGTAAAAATAGTACTGGAGAATCCGAACCCCAGCAGAGAAAGGTGGGCCGGCGCAGCAAGAGTACGTTTTTGACTGAATTATAATGACCGTGCCCGAATCAGATTTGACCGAGTGGTTCAAAAGCTGCAATGGAATTGAAAGCTGACCCAAAACAGAAGACAAATTTCCAAGCTTTATTTCTTGGGTAAAAAGCAATTGGGTTGAAATGTTGAGGCTAAGGTGGGGATATTCGTAAATTTTCTCTGTCCTGTTTTAGGGTCGTAATTTTCTGACATTGCTTCTGTTAAGAAGCAGTTGAGTACACAGAAAGAAACTAGAACATGACCCAGTTTGGGACCAGCTGAATCAAAATAGTAACGGTAAAAAACCTGTGGTTTTACATTTT
Organism: Geum urbanum; assembly: GCA_946800695.1. Classification (NCBI taxonomy): domain Eukaryota; kingdom Viridiplantae; phylum Streptophyta; class Magnoliopsida; order Rosales; family Rosaceae; genus Geum; species Geum urbanum. The sequence goes on along the minus strand of OX327012.1, from coordinate 47,550,559 downwards.
GCAAGATTGATTTCATGGTCTGATTTAACACTTTTAAGTTCTAAGAACATCCGTACCGGTATAAAATTGTACTCAAGTAAAATTTTGTTCTTGCTCGATCAAGAGGAGGAGCAAAATTTGCTTGAGAATAGGGCTGCGACTTCCTAATAGAAAACTGAAAAAAAAAACCGAGCCGAAACCGAACCATAATAAAATAAAAACCGAAACCAAATAAAAATCGAACCGAAATAAAAAAAAGTGAACCGAACCAGATAAATTCGATTCGGTTTCGGGTTTCTAGTCCGAACCGAACCGAATCTATTTTTACAAAACGATGTCGTTTTGTTTAGTTTTGTGCATTTACCCTAAAATGAAGTTTGTTTTGGTGCGCACTGTGCAACCTCCCCACTTCCTCAGACCTCAATCTCACACTCTCACTCGTCGCTCTTCCCTAATCCCCTAAGAATAAGCCAATCATCATCCCAACAAGGCAACAATGACATCACGCCTCAGTGCCTCACGCCTCACGCCTCACACCTCACGGCCTCACGAGTCACGGCTCACGACCTCTGTCGAGTCAGCCCTTGCAAGTCCCAAGTCCCAACAATGTTAACTCGTCACCTCTTTGTTTGATCAAGACCTCGGATTCGGTTTCTCAATCCCGATTCCATCAGTCGTCCTTTGGCCTCAGCCCTTACTCCTCTCAGACATATCAAAATACCCATCTGTTCAGGTGACCAGATTGAAAATTTGAAATCCCTAACTTCAGTAACTTTTTCTAAATTTTTTCTAGAATCTGTGGCTTTGTGTACTGTTGAAAATTAGGAGTTCGTATACAATATGTACTGTATTAGTAGTGTTGATTGTTGAATGACTTGAATCTGTTTCTTTGTTTCTCTCTGTTGGATCTCAACAAGCCCCAACACTAGTTCATCTCTCTGTCGTCATAGTTTTGAAGTAAGCTACCAAGTAGTTATTTCAGTGTGCTTTACATGCATAGCTTATGCCATTTGATAGTTTCTTTTTACACTTGTTTGCTTAAAACATACTCATTTTACAGAAAGATGTTTGTAGCTGCTCAGCTTGAATTCCAATCATGTTCCATCTTCATTACCCTTGAATACACACAATCCTTTGTTTGTAAAACCCAACTCATCATCTTGTATGGTCTGTCTATTGGTTCTGTTGTGTCCTTGGTTGAGATTTGATGATGATATATATATACAATGCAGCTAGGTCAAGGCACGCTTCTCTACCACTCTACCATAAGAGGGTAGTAATAATCAGAATGAAATGTATACACAAGGACTACAACAAAATGTGAGAAAAATAATAAAAACTTAGAACTCTCAAGTTGTAGTAGCAGTGTGTTGTGTTGTTTAATGCTGAGTTTTGAGCTTTAATACACTGGTTCTGATTGTACCCATTGTAGATTTGTAGGGCTGTGAGTCCTGTGACTTGTTGATGTAATGATGTTCATAAATTGAAATGTTTGTGAGTTGTGACTTGTGATTTTCAGAAGAAGACAATGAAGAGGACCCGAGGTTCTTTGCAGTTACCAAATAAACGTGGTAAAGTTCAAATGTCAACTTCATCATCTTAATCTCAATCACTGGTTTGTTCTTTAACTTCAACCTTCAATAGTTCAACCTATAATTACCAATATGCAGCTTGCTTGTGAAAAATTGAATTCTAATCTTTTTTGTTTTATTTTTTTTACTCTATGCATCCCCTTGTTACTGACTCGTCCACACCAACGTCAACTCAAAGTTCTCGATAGTTAACAGATGGTTCTAGTGCAACTCCTCATATTGTTGATTTGGATAAAGACGGAGGAGGATCAGGAAATGATGTTGAAACTGTTGAAATGACCAATGAGCAAAGACTATTAGCCAAGAAGGAGAGACAAAGGTTAGAAGCTTGGGATCATTTTGAAATAATTTTTGAGGATGAAATATATAAAGGTGTGTGTAATTACTGTAGTAGGAAATTTATTGCTGATTCTGGGTCAAATGGTACATCTGGGCTTAGAAATCACCTCTCTCGCTGTAAAAGTATGCCCTTAATATTGAAATTAACAAGAATAAGAATCATAAATTTCTTGTTTTTAGGGAGAAGGGTCAATTGGTTGTTGTAGCTAGTACTCAACATTAAATCACTATGGCTTGTGTTAGGATGGTAGTCATTTATGAGTTGCCCTTTAGAATTGTTGATGGGGATGGGTTTAAGGGATTTTGTGAAGTTGCTTGTCCTGATTGGAAAATTCCATGTCGGCAAACCATTGCAAAAAAAGCTTATAATCTTTATGAGTCTGAAAAGAGAAAGCTAATGAAAAGTTTAAGGGGAAAGATGGTGAGCCTATCAACAGATACTTGGACATCTGTTCAGAATATAAATTGATAGAAGAAAGGTTGGACAAGTTTATGAAGTGTGTTGAGAGTGTGAAATTATAAAGTAAAGGGCTCGTGGTGATGGATATTTCAACTAGGTGGAATTCTACATTTTTGATGTTGAAATCTGCTATGAAGTTTCGGAAAGCATTTGATAGATTGATAGAAGATGATGGTCATTACAACAAGTATTTTAGGAGTGACACGTGAGTGAGATTAAGAGAGGGGCCTCCTGATTCTGATGATTGGCTTATTGCCAATGAGTTTGCTGCCTTTTTGAAGTCATTCCATGATGTTACTTTGTATGTGTGTTGCTCTAGCCATCCAACAATCCATACCACATTCAAGGATTTGCTTAAAATTCTTGGGTTGTTGCAAGAAAGTACTAGTGACCTACTTAGTGAAATCACTAAGTCTATGCTAGAAAAGTATGACAAGTATTGGGGAAATTTGGAGACTATTAATCCGTACATGTTTATCGGAGCTGTTCTTGACCCACACCATAAAATGGAGAAGCTCAATGATTATTTCGATGAGTTGTTTGGTGAGTTTGATGAAAGGGTTGAAGTAAATGTGAAGAATCTCTTGCTTGAGTTGTTTAAAGTGTATGAGAATGAAGCTATGCAGCAAACAGATTTAGGAAATGGTGCTTTTAGTTCTCAAAACTTTCAACTGATCTTGTCAACTTCAGTTGTTGGTTCCACTAAATTAGAAAGAAGGTTGGCTGAAAAGGAATAAAAGAGAAAGACAATGAAAGCTGGAGTTTTTATTAATGATGTGGAGAAATATCTAGCTGATGCCATTGAGGGAGACGAGGATGAGAATTTTGACATATTGAGGTGGTGGAGAGTGAGTGGAGCTTCTAAGTACTCAATCTTGACTAAAGTTGCAAATGTTGTTGTAGCTATTCCGGTGTCAACTATAGCTTCAGAATCTTCTTTTAGCACAAATGATCGTGTCATCAATCCATTCTGTAGTTCGTTGAGTCCAAAGATAGTGGAGGCTTTGATTTGTACACAAAATTGGCTAACGGGTACTTATGTTGCCTTAAATGAAGACCCAACGGTTGATGATATGGAGTTTTGTGATCATGTAATGGAAGGTACTATTAGATTGGATATCGTTTAGTTTGTTATTTTATTGGTTTGCTTTGTTATTATGCATTTTAATGGTTTCTCTATCTTTTGTTGTTACGTAGAAATCCTTAAGGAATCTTGTTCGGCTTCATCAAATATGGGACCTCCTACAAGTTCCAATCAAACTTGATGTTGTTGGGTATGTTGTTGAGTATCCCTTGTTGAGTATCCTTTGTTGAGTAATCCTCTTTATCCCATATGAAAGTAGTATTTTCTTATTTGGTATGTACTATAGTTTGATACTTAACAATGATTATTGGTGTTCTTGTAGGTTTAAGAAAATGAATGCTAAGTTGTCAAAGGAAAATCGAGCTCAGAAAGCTAGAATGGTGTATAATTTGAGGAGTGTTTGAGAATAGAGTATTTTTATGTGATATTTGGATTGTATTTTTTTCATGAACTGTAGACTGTTTTAAACTTGGACTGTGGACTTTGGTTTATGTTTGAAACTTTAAATTTGTGATGTAAACTTTCGGTAAGTATTTGCTATGGTTTGAAACTTTGAATGAATGTGTGACTAGTTAAGTAGTTATATTTGGCAAACAGTTTGGAAAGAAAAAAAATGTAGTTTCGATCACTTTTAAAAGTGAATAAAGTAACAATTTTGATTGTAAAAATTAAAAAATGTTGTTTTTTTGTCAAAAAACAAAAACAAAAAAAAATTGAAAAGATACCGAACCGAACCGATTCTAATTGGTTTTCTGTAAAAAAAATGAGATAACCAAATCGATAAAAAAATTTGTTGTTTGATTTTCGGTTCGGCCAAATAACAAAACCAAATGTACCGATTAACAGCCTTACTTGAGGTATCCGCACCGGTGCAAAATGTTGCTCAAGCAAATGGTGGAGTCCACCATAAAAGCAAAAGAGTTTTGCTCAAGCAAAACTTTTCTCTTACTCAATCAAAAAGATGAGCAAAATTTGCTTGAGCTCTTGATTGAGCAAGAACAAAGTTTTGTGGTGGACTCCACCATTTGCTTGAGTAAAAATTTACACCGGTGCAGATGCTTTGAGCTCTTGATTGAGCAAGAGAAAAATTTTGCTCCTCTTATTGATTGAGTTAGAGCAAAGTTTTGCTTGAGCAAAAATTTTGTGGTAGACTCCACCGTTTACTTAAGCAAAATTTGGCACCGGTACAGATGCTTTGATGGTTAAATGTAAGCCTAAACAATTTTAGCTTTTAATTTAATAAAGTTGTATTTTACCATTTTTTATATTTTTGTCTACCCAAATACTTGAAATGGAGCTTTTGATGATTTGATCATCTGACCTTCTCTTTGGGATTTCAACTTTCAAATTAGGTTTTTTTTAAAAGTAAAATAAGCCCTACCAAATTGAAGTTAAGACATTTCTCTTGTTATGATTCTTTGTATTAAACTTTAGTGAAAGTGAAGATCATATATACAAATTACAGGGATATATACACAATTAGGGCATGCCTAAGATTAACTTATACTTGAAATTACTGTTGAGATTTTAGAAGAAAAAGAAATATATTTCTTGGTAGAACATTCAATGAAAAGTTGAAAACAGAAGATTTTGATATATAGATATCATTAGAGATGCTAAAGCCTTAAGCTACACTACTAAGCAAGTCTGCAACATGACCATTCATCATCCTCTCATTTCTCTGGGCTCTCCGATCACAACATGATCATGGCGACCACTTCCACCACCACCACCACCACCACCACCACCACCACCACCACCACTACCAGGCTTATTCAATTCACCAAATTTCATGTCATGGTGTTGAACATTTACAAATGGCTTGTTCTGATTAATGTACCCTGCTCCTGATCTGCTCTCTCTGCTGGCGTAGTTTGGGCCGCTGGGCTTGCCGGTTGGGATTCTCTTGTCGAACCCGAATTCGATGTCAGGTCCTCCTTTATTGACCTGGAAATGCTGCTGGTTCCCAAACTCATGATCTCCGTGATGACCTTCTCGGGGATGTGATTTGTTGCTACCTACTTTGTGCTTGGACTGCTTGTTGGGCTTGGACTTGTGAGCGCGGTCGCCGCGGTTGCACAACCTTCCCAGGAAGCAAGCAATGGCTGAGAGGACAACAATCACGGACAGGACAATGAAAACAGAACCAAATGAGCCATTGGAATGGTGGACAGGTGGCGGCTTGTTTGCATTGTTAGGGTAAACAAGAGCTGGCTGCTTCTGTTGCGGCTGTGGCTGTGGCAGTAGGAGCTCTTGTGGTTGCAATTGGGACATGTTGAACACTCTTGATGAGGATTTGATGGAATAAGACAACTGATTGGATATGAGGATTAGTATAAGTCTTCTCTGGTAATTCCTTGAGTGCACTAGAGTTTTGCTCAAGTGTGAAGCAAGAACAAGATTGGCATTGGCTCTGAGATTGATTGAGGGGGGGGGGGGGGTTCAAATATTGGTTTTGGAGTTTTTGAATTCAATAAAGATGGAAACTTTCTTTAATAAAGAGAGAGACATACAACAAGTAAAGATATTCCTTGCTAATCTCTTTACTGCTGGGCAAGGAATTATTGATTAAGGAGCTAGCTATTCTTGGATTGCTTTGTATGGAGAGAAAGCAGGATTTTGGAGCCTTTGGTGTGTTTGAACAGCGCATTAGGCTCTCAAAAGGGCCATCAAAAGAGGCAAAGAGCAAGATCAATCATCAATGGAAGAAACTTCTCAGTCCACTAAGTATGTGTACAGATAATTGAGTTCATATTCAGCATCTGCCAGATATAGACATATAGTGGTGGGTCTAAGCGTTCAACTAAGCTAGATGTATAGGTTTGCAAAGTGCAAACAGTTCATATAGAAAAAATAGATCAGAGTCCTTTCAAGTAAGCAATATGTGAAATTCACATTATGGTATCAATCATATCATAAGGAGCGTAAGCTAGCTACAAGCCTACAACTTCCCTAATACCGAATCATGAGCTTCATCAATGGGGATGATATATTAGTCTTTATTCCTTTTCTTTTATATAAAGAAGGCGCAGGATTCTGCTAGATGGGATGAGCTCGATGTTGATTCTTTTTGAGTGATTTAGTGCACTAAAGTATGCTTGTTCTTTTATTTCCACCACTTATTGGAGGCATCATTCAAGGTGTGTAAACATACATTTCGACGACAAGTTTACAGAAAGTTATAGACGAGTAGAAAGATTACCAGACATATGAGAAAAAGATACAAAAATGAGGAAGTGTCTTTATTCTAGCTAGTAATTGATAGATATAAAAATCATTTTGTTTGATAGACAATATATTTTTCCGCTAGGATACGCTATTCACATTGCTCCGGCCATCACAAATGATTTTGTGCATCAAAGAAAAGCATCGAGCTAGATTTTAAGTACGAGATGTATTGTCGCACGTATAGATTTTACTCATTTTAGATTGCTATTGCAACCAGCTCGATACTATGCAAGTAAGCCATGAAGGAGTCATTGTGCGCACTTTGATGACCATTTTATTATTCTCCAAGTACATTCACGCCATTTCTAGTGTTATAAGGGACACCCAACTTTAGCTAGCTAACTAGATAGAATGTAAGTTTTTTTTGTTGGTAAGTTGGTAACTCGTGGACTATATATTTTGTGCTACTTAACTAGCTAAGCCTTACCTGCATGTACGTGGATCTCATCGGTTATATGCATGGGTTCTGATCGAGAGCTAGCTAGTAGCTAGACACATAATACATATACATGGCCCTGGCTAAACAGAAGCACATTCCACTTCGAACCAATTTCCTTCCACCGTAGAGCTTCACAAGAGAAAAAGAAAACAAAATATAGTCTACTTCAAACCAACCCAAAATCAAAACCCATATATATATGCATGCACCTTATATATCTACTAGCCTGACATAAATTCCCAGCTACGATTAGTATCGCTCCATACCGATCATTGTCTCTTATATCATCATCAACTTTGTGCGTACAATTAATCCCTTATAAATCAAAGAGAGATGTCAAAGAATCTCAATCTTCATCACTATATCCTTCTCCACCAAATCACATTTTTCTTGTTGCTCAAGCTTCTCTGACCCACCTTCTCCTCCTCCGCATCGCCGCCGCCATTCGAAATCTGTAATGGCCAAGTTGCCAACAACCTCCCCCCTCCCTCCACCGCCGTCAACATCCTCAAATCCAACAACATTACAAACGTTGGCCTATTCAACGCCGATCCCACCACCCTCCGCTCCTTCTCCGGCACCGGCATCAACCTCATGATCGGCGTCCCCAACGAAATCCTCCCCTCCCTCTCCACCGCCTCCGAGGCCCTCGACTGGCTCCAATCCAACATCTTCGCTTACCTCCCCGCCACTCAACTCTGCTACCTCGCCGTCGGCAATGAGGTCTTCCTCAAAGACCCCTTCTACACTCCCCACGTACTCTCCGACATCCTCAGCCTCCACCATGCCCTCCAAACCCTAAATCTCCTCAACACTATCAAGCTCTCTTCGCCGCAAGCGGCCTCCGTGCTCTCCATCTCCTACCCTCCCTCCGCCATCGCCTTCGACCCCGAACTCAAATCCGTACTATTCCCATTCATTAACTTCCTACGCGAGACTGACTCTCCTTTCATGGTGAATGTGTATCCCTACTTCAGCTACTTGAGCAGCCGCGCTTACGTTTCGGTGGACTACGCGCTGTTTTGGGGCTCGATTAAGGTCCGTGACGGCGTGTTAGTGTATGAGAACTTGTTTGATCAGAGCGTGGACGCGTTTGTGAGCGCGTTGGAGAGGGAGGGGTTTGGGGGAGTTGAGGTGGTGGTGTCGGAGATGGGGTGGCCGAAGAGCGGAGGAGAAGCTTCGAGTGTGGAGAATGCGCTTGCGCATAATAAGGAGGTGGTGAGGCGAGTGGAGGAAGGGGTTGGGACGCCGAAGAAGGTAGGGGCGGGAATGGAGGTTTACTTGTTTAATGAGAATGAAAAAGGCGAGGAGGAGTTTGAGCGCCATTTTGGGATTTTTGGGCTTGATGGGCTCAAGGCGTATGACCTTAATTTTAAATGAGAAATTGGATAGGCCCATGTGTAATTCTTTGTTACATTTTACTGATTTTAGCGTGTATATGCGTCTCAGTGCTTATTCTTCTTAAAGACACAATATAAGGGATGAACACATCTACCGGTAGTGATTGAAAGTAATTAACATGACACCACCACAATATTTGTATTTTTGAATCACAACCGTTGAATGCGTTCATCTCATTTTATTCCTTAAATCCATCTCTTAGGAGATTAAACTTGTCATGACTTAAGTCTCTTATAAAGATGGGCTACCTACTTTAAGGTTGGACCTAGTCCTCTCATCAAGAGGATCTAATTGAATTGTCCATAATTTTAGAATATTCATCTCATCGATTGTACTAAAGTCAAGTAATGTGTGGAACACTAATGGAAGACGCTAAAGTCTCATTTACAATGGTAACGTTCAAGATCAAATTTTACATATTAAAACACATTAAAAGTTACACACATATGATCTCATATTAGCAAAAGTTACTTATCAGCTAATGTTCTAAACTTCTGATGGAATTGCTATTTTTGTGATTTGAAATTGGCCTTTGAAATTGGAGAGTAAAAGGCAAATGAACTAAAAATGGTAAAAGTAAAAAGTTACAAAAGGAAAAATAGTGACGAACCCGAGTTGTGGAAATCTACAACCGACGATGACGATGACGATGACGATGACGATGCATTCAACATTTCGATGACGACGCGTACCTGCCTCCCTCGCGAGGGAAACGAAACGATGCCGTTTCAAACATATTCCCAGATTAACATAGGCCCACCCACCTCCCCAGGTCTTGGTCTTCCTCTCGGTGAAGACTTGAGAACAATTCATCATATTTCTCAGACAGAGAGAGAGAGAGAGAGAGAGAGAGAGAGAGAGTAGAAAAACTTGTGTATCTTTTCTAAAAAAGAAGAATAGAAAAACTTGTGTGTGTACCTAAAAATCAAATCAAATCAAATCAAAAGACAAACAAGAAACGATGGAGGCTGAAGCAAACGAGCTCGTCAGCACATACGATCTCCAGTCGATTCTTTCTTCTCCCACGAGAGACTTCCTCGTCCGCAACAATGGTGATCAGGTCAACAATTTTTTTCGTCTCTTTGACTAATTATTGGAAAAATACAGGTTTCCGGCTAGTATATATAGTCTGTTTTCAAAGTTGAGTTCTTTTACTAGTCTGATAATTGGGTCTCTAATCAAAATGATGGATTGTGCTCGAGGTTAACAAGAGGTTAAATTTTGTGATTACTGTACTCAGTTGATGTTGTTTGTAAGTTTTATTGTTTTGGTTGTTATATCTTCTGAATATTGAATTTATTGCTTGAACATGAAGGAAGTTCATGTCAAATATGTATTGGTTTAAATATTGCTTATTCGAAAAGACTAATTTGAAAGAGCTCAGTGAAATTGGGAAAGGCAGTTTACCCCTGTGTTAGAATCCTGAGAGGAAGTATGGAGATGATTTGAGTGGGGAGTCATGTGTTAGATTTTCGACTTGCAGGTTAAGGTTGAAACTTTGAAGGGGAAGAAGTTGGGGTTGTATATCTCAGCGTCGTGGTGCAACCCATGTATGCGTTTCACCCCTGATTTGGTGGAGGCCTACAATGCACTTGCTTCAAAAGGCGATTTTGAGGTCGTCTTCGTTTCAGCTGACAAGGATGAGGAATCGTTCAATGGCTATTTCTCCAAGATGCCGTGGCTTGCAATTCCCTTTTCAGATAATGAGGCGCGCGACAGTTTGGATGGACAGTTCAAGGTGAGAGGGATACCCCACCTTGTTTTACTTGATGAGGAAGGGAGAGTTAGGAATGCCAGTGGAGTTGAGATTGTTCGGGAGTATGGAGCCGATGCCTACCCTTTTACCGAAGATAGGTTGAAAGAATTACAGGCACAAGAGGAAGCAGCTAGGAGGGAGCAGTCTTTGAGAACAGTCCTGGTCTCCCGCTCACGTGATTTTGTAATTGCATCTGATGGGAAAAAGGTAATTTGTTGCTCTTTAAGGCACATATAACTTTTCTCATTATTTTTATGCATAGTACTCTGCCAACCAATCTGAATAGAATCCTGATTTGTGTGTTAAATTAGGTGCCTGTCTCTAAACTTGAAGGGAAGGTGGTAGGTCTCTACTTCTCATTGTCTACTTTCGGTCCATGCATAGAATTTACTCAAAAACTTGTGGAGGTTTATCAGAAGCTAAAAGCAAAGGGAGAGAGCTTTGAGATTGTGTTAATATCACTTGATGATGAAGCAGAAGCATTTGAGGACAATTTTAAGAACATGCCTTGGTTTGCATTGCCACCCAAGGACACAAAGACCTGTGAGAAGTTGGCTCGGTATTTTGAGCTTTCATCCTTACCCGCTTTGGCTATTATTGGGGCAGATGGTAAAACTGTCCATAACAATGTTGTTGAAGCTATTGAAGAGCATAGGGATCTGGCTTATCCCTTTACTCCAGAGAAATTTGCAGAGCTCATTGAGATAGAAAAGGCAAAAGAGAAAGCACAAACTCTGGAGTCTATTTTGATTTTCGAGGACAGAAACTATGTCATTGGTAAAGGTGGAATCGAGGTAAGATGAAAATCATCTTGTTGTGTTAGTTGGCTCTTTCCGGTATGTGTGCATTTGTGACAGTTGAATCACGTGTATCTATCATTTATCGATGCAGATTCCTGTGTCGGATCTCATGGGGAAGAACATCCTCCTTTATTTCTCAGCACATTGGTGCCCTCCATGCCGTGCCTTTCTACCAAAACTTCTGGAAGCCTACCACAAGATCAAGGCAAAGGATGACGCGTTTGAAATTATCTTTATCTCTAGTGACAGAGACCAAGAATCTTTTGACGAGTTTTTCTCTGGAATGCCATGGCTTGCTCTTCCCTTTGGTGACACAAGAAAAGCATCCTTGAGTCGCAGATTCAAGGTCCAAGGCATCCCCATGCTTGTAGCCATTGGTCCTACTGGTCAAACTGTCACAAAAGAAGCAAGAAATCTCATTATGCTTCACGGCGATGGTGCTTATCCTTTCACTGAGGACCGGCTGAAAGAGATAGAAGCAGAAATTGAGGAACAGGCAAAGGAGTGGCCGAAGAAGTTGATGAATGCACTCCATGAGAAGCATGAGCTTGTGCTCGCTCGCAGAAGCAATTTTATATGTGATGCGTGCAATGATCCAGGAGAGGTGTGGTCATTCTATTGTGAGGAGTGTGACTTTGATCTCCATCCCAAGTGTGCCTTGGAGGAGGAAAAAGGAACCAAAACTTATCCCAAGCAGGAAGGAGAGGCTGGAGAAGGATGGGTATGCGATGGTGATGTTTGTAAAAAAGCTTAAGAAGTTATCAGTCTGTTGCCTTTGAAACTTGGGTCCTATCAGCTTCATTCGCTTTCATCATTATATCTGTTGTAATGCCTTTTATGGTGGGAGTCTGAAGATTTGAGCTTTATATTTTCTGCTTTGGAGGAGGAAAAAGGAACCAAAACTTATCCCAAGCTGGAAGGAGAGGCTGGAGAAGGATGCGTATGCGATGGTGATGTTTGTAAAAAAGCTTAAGAAGTTATCTGTCTGTTGCCTTTGAAACTTGGGTCCTATCAGCTTCATTCGCTTTTATCATTATATCTGTTGTAATGCCTTTTATGGTGGGAGTCTGAAGATTTGAGCTTTATATTTTCTGTTCAAGCCCAGAATTATGTAATAAATGGGTTATATATACATACGAGTGTCAATGTGTTATAGTGACTTCTGTCTAAATGTATGCATCAAGATGCTTCAGTCTTACCCGCAAAGTTGAGCAAACGAGCAATCTTTCAAGGAGAATATGTCATGTTTTGGATTCACTGGCTGTTGACAACATGGATTCGGGTGTACTGTTAACCCTTAATTTTGTCAAAACTTAGGCCTCATCATTTGGCCAAGCCCAAGTCCGGCCAAACCCGTCTAATCCGGTCTGAAAGTCCGTCTTATATTTTAATTTCTTGAATTTAATATACGAAATATAGTTGATATTTATACAAACAAATTTGTAATAAGATAAGGAAACAAGCTACGACATTAATGAATAAGTTCTTAGTTAGATAATTAGATCTGCTCTTAAATTCTCATTTAGTGACTTGGGTTTAATGAATAAATTTAGTTTTATATAAAGAAAATTTGTATTCATTATTTTGAAAATGCTATATATTTTTTGAGTTGATGTTTGTGTATTAAACTAAGAGCACCTCCAATAGTAGAGTCATATTTTCTAGTTAAAATCATCACAAAACTAAAAATAATCACCATATTTTTAACTTTTGCTCCAACAGTTCTACAGTTTTTTTTTTGTTGAGAAAAAAAAAGTTTCATTGATAAATCTCCAAACCGGAAGCAGTACATACATCGTATTACAAATGTAACCCCCTCTGCAAGAGGGAGGAAACAAAGATGAGACAAACACTACTCTTTAAAACATTGCTAAGCTCGACTTATTGTCAAACATACTAAGACCTTATGAAAAGTAACAAGGAAGAGAGCAGAGAGACCGAAAGCACCAAGACACACAATTGTAGTATACTATTCGGACTCCTCAACATAAACACCTAAACAAAAGGGAATAGCAAGCATGAACATAAATAGACAAACTAAATACCTAGAATTGAGCTACAAACCCATTAAACGTAATTAGAACAAACTAAGTACCTAGAGTTAGTCTAAAGTAAAAATACTCCAGCCCAGAGAAAGGAACTCAAATTTGCCTAAAGAAACCAACCTAATGTAGAGCCCAGGATAGGTACCATCGACCAAACAACAACCAACAACCGCATTAGTAAACCAAAAACATCTTTGTCGTCGCTTACCAAGTCGTCATTTGATCCATTCCACCACGGCACCACTGTCCAGACCACAGACACTCACCGTCGTTCATATCGCATTGCACACTAGCCTGGATCAACCACGACACCACCCTACAAACCCCATCCCGATTGAAAATCGAGCAACAACAACCCGATCAAGCAGGGGTGAATCCAAGAATTATAAACACCGTGGGCTATAATGCAATACTGTGCAGTGCACAAATTTTTTCTTTCTTTTCGATGTGCATATATAAACACAACAGTGAGCCAATACATGAACTCAAACCTAAATATAATGGTTCGAGTATATACATATATGGATGTTAAATTTTGTTAATTAAGTATTATCACTACACAAAGTCACAAACCAATTGGTTTGATCCTAACTTACTGGTGTGCAAGTCTGCTATAAGTCCAAATGACCTGAGTTTGTTGGTTGAACTAAGTAAAAGGAACAACCCATAGTAGCAGCCCATTTCCACCATCAACTTGTCTCCTTTTTGTTTTCTCTTTAATCACACAGAGACGTGAGTAGCTGAAACGGAAGCAGCTCTCCATTTACTATGCTCATGGATTCATGGAGCCATGGAGGTTCCTTTTTTGATGAGAAGAGATTACTCGGGGGCAATACCGCAATACTAGTTGGTGGAAAGATGAGATTGAGAGTCACGAGAGCCGAGAGAGTAAATCAGGTCAAAGTTGGTAGTGAACTCAAAAATCGAATTGGTGTTATTACAGCCTATAGCGCCACCGAAAAAGCCACCATACCTGCAAAAGACCAAACCTAGGCAAGTTCTTCATCCGACAAATAAGGTCACATGGCCCGACCAACAGCAAACCAGCGACAAGGGTGAGACCGAAAAACGGTTAGCCCTAATCTAGACTGCCAACGGCCAAGTTGGTCGACGCAAGGAAAGTCGCCGATTTGGTTTTAGCTCTAGGGTTGGCAAGGCTTTTCGTTCTCCAACAATTCTAGATACTTCTAATTCAAATTCAAATAAAGCACTACTAAGAGAGAAAATTATCGAGGGAAGAAGTTTAACTATTGTATAAATTAGTCTAATTTTTTAATTTTTTTTCCGCAACTAATGAGTTTGACTTAATTTTTACGTAGAAAATAATTAAACATGTATTCTGACTTATTTTTTATGTATAAAATAATTAGACTCACAACTTAAAAATTATAAAGATACTTGACTTGTCCCACAAGATCCGATTTTATAAGCCGAAGTTAAACTTTATAATTATGCTTAAAGATCATTAGACTCACGACTTAAAAATTATAAAGATACTTGACTTGTCCCACAAGACCCGATTTTATAAGCTGAAGTTAAACTTTATAATTATGTTTAAAGTTCGGCCTGACAGGATCCGAAGCCAGCAAGACAACCCGAAGCCGTCGACGACCCCTATCAAAACTATTATCTTCAAGCTTTTCATTTCTTACGAACAACACATATTTGTATCCCTTATATATTCCCCAACTGGTACTGTATCCCTTAATTTTTATATTCCTATTTCTGACGTGGACAAAACAGATAGGAATTAGCCAATTAGGGATCCTTAACCTTTGATTTGGTTTGTTTATGACAATAAGCATTATTCTTTCCACGAAATTCCCTTAAAAAAGCATTGAGCGTGCCCAGAACAGAAGGCAGTACTATATAGTCCCTACCAACTTGAGGAAAAAAAGTCCCATACTTCTCATCAAAGCAAATACAGAGAGTTCATCCAAAGACCAAAAACACACACAGAGAAAGTGAGAGAAGACTATAAGTAAAGCATGGCTCAGGTCGACGGCGCCGACGTTACTCACAACGTGTTGTCGTTGCTCTCCTCCGACGACCGGGACTTCCTTATTCGCAACAACGGCGACCAGGTAAAGTAACAAACTTTCCCACATAATACTAATTGTTTCTGATCAAGTTTGCTACTTTATGTTATTGTTGCTCAAATATTATGAACCCAGTTGATTGAATGCTTTCAGTAGTCTTTGCTTCATTTCATGACCAAGTTTTGACTGACACAGGAATTTGTTTTTTTTGTTGTATCTCATTGTAAAGATAATGAAATGTTTGGATTTGTATGATAAACTGATTGAGATGACTAATTTCGTTTCTGGGTCACTGTGGTTTTTGATGAATATAGGTAAAGGTCAATACTTTAACTGGTAAAATTGTTGGGCTGTATTTTTCTGGCTCATGGTGTGGTCCATGTCGCCGATTTACCCCAAACTTGGTTGAGGTCTACCAAGACCTTGTGTCCAAAGAGAACTTTGAAGTTGTGTTCATCTCTTCTGATAAAGACGAGGAATCCTTTAATGGGTACTTTTCTGAAATGCCATGGCTTGCGGTTCCATTTTCGGATTTGGAGACCCGAAAAGGGCTGAAGGACTTGCTCAAGGTCAGGGGGATTCCTCATTTTGTTGTTATTGATGTAAATGGGAAGGTTTCTACTGATCAAGGGACTATGGCTGTGAGGGAATATGGTGCAGAAGGTTATCCGTTCACTGCTGAGAAGATCAGTTTCTTGAAGGAGCAAGAGGATGCAGCTAAGAAGGATCAGTCCTTGCGTTCTCTCTTGGTTTCTAAAACCCGGGATTACTTGATTTCAAGTGATGGAAATAAGGTAAAAATCTTGTGACTTTGTTATATATTTGTTTTCTTTCTCATGAATGAGATCATTTGATGATCACTAGTACTGTATTAACTGCAGGTGTTTGTATCTGAGCTTGAAGGAAAGATAGTTGGTCTTTACTTCTCACTCAGTATACACAAGCCTTGCAAAGACTTTACTAAGAGACTTGTGACTGTCTATGAGTGTCTCAAAGAGAAAGGAGAGAACTTTGAGATTGTGTTGGTGTCTCTTGACTATGAAGAGGAACACTTTAAACAAGGATGTGCAGTCCCATGGTTGTCTTTGCCATTTAAGGACCAGAGCTGCGAAAAACTTGCTCGCTACTTTGAGCTTGAGACAGTACCTACACTAGTTATCATTGGGCAGGATGGAAAGACATTACACCCCAATGTGACCGAACTTATTGAAGAGCATAATGCTGAAGCCTATCCATTCTCACCAGAGAAAGTTGCTGAGCTTGCTGAGATTGAGAAGGCAAAAGCCGAAGCACAGACTTTGGAGTCGCTTCTGGTTTCTGAGGACAACGACTATGTCATTGAAACAAGTGGTTCCAAGGTACACATTTCCTTGTTGGTCCCAAACTCTTGATGTTTTATAACCTTCCATGCTTTACACTGAACTCTATATGATTTTTTGTGCTCTTTAATTATATATGCTTAAATATTTGCTTTAGATGTATGCTTCAAGTTTCTTGACATCACATCTGTAAATGTTCTGTATTGGACTAGGTACCGGTGTCTGAGCTTGTTGGGAAGCACATCCTGCTTTATTTCTCAGCTCATTGGTGTCCCCCATGTCGTGCATTCCTGCCTAAGCTGATAACAGCATATCATGAGATCAAGGCAAAGGACAGTGCTTTTGAAATCATCTTCATCTCAAGTGATCGTGATCAGTCCTCATTCAGTGATTTCTTTTCGAGCATGCCTTGGTTAGCCCTCCCATTTGGTGATCCAAGGAAGACAGTCCTGCAACGTAAGTTCAAAATCCAAGGCATTCCTGCAGTGGTAGCGGTTAGCCCCAGTGGCAAGACTCTCACCACAACAGCCCGAAATCTTATTATAGATCATGGAGCAGATGCTTTTCCTTTCACTGAAGAGCATCTGAAGCACTTGGAAGAACAGACAGAGCTGGAACCAAAGGAAGGATTTGTTTGTGACGGTGATGTGTGCCGTAAAGCTTGAGATTCTGCATTTGGCTCCTTTTAGCATGATGTTTTACTCTTCATGTTGAGGTGTTTTATTACCTTATGTTTACAGGAGGCTTCTGTTTCTGATTTGTAATATTGTGATCATGGAGAATGGACCTAATTTGTGAAGCCAACAAACAATAATTTTGCCTCGTAAATAAACATTTTGTGTTATATAAGAACTATAATTTACAACACGAAATTGGTAAAGGTTTAATCCTCATGCAAGTTTCTATTGCGAGTCTTGGTCATTTATCTCAAAATCTTGATCTGTTTTCTAGAAGACCAAGACTCAGAAATTTGCATCTTTTGAGACACGAGTAAATCTTCAAAGGAGTTACATTGTGGAATTTAAGTCATCTACAGAAATGACTTTTACTATTTTTTTTTCTGTCTACATTTTCTGCTCATATGGATAAAGTCCAAAATTGTTATTTTTTTTTTAAACAAAAAAGTCTCTCTTTCTGTTTGTACGTGCTGGACTGGTGGCCCTGTAGTCATATACATATGCATCACGTGGTGCTCTCGCTCCAATGATACTGTGTCGAAAACTAATCAAAGAATGAGAAGAACATCAGATACTAGTCGGATCAGCTTCAGGAATCTGAGGAGAGTGGAATGACTGCTCATCTGGTTAGATTTTCCCTTCTAAGTCAAACCCAATTCATGTTCTGATTTTCCAGCTCTTATATTTACTGCAAGTTTTAATTCGTTTGTTATCTTGAGCTACCTTTACGTTTTCTGGGTTGTTAGTAATACAGTTTCAAAGAGCAATGGGTTTTGCTTTCCCTTTGTTTTGTGCAGTTTATTTTTGTGTCAGGGTCATGGTTTTTGCTTTTTGGTGCCTCTGAAATCTGAGATGGGTCACTCTTGTTTTTGCTGAATCTGCTGTAAATGTTGATGGTTACTGCTTATTGCAAATTGTTTGATCAAATTCACATGTTTGTCCTTAATCTTCGTTCAGTACATTATTGTTTGTATTTAATTGGTTGTTGGATTCAAGTATTGATTAAATAAGGAAGAAAAATTGGATATATATTATAGGTTAACCAATCCAGCAGACATTGTGTTATAGCCGAGTCAATGCTTTACTTCTCTGATATAAAAGCATAAGAATATTATAACTCACCCAATTGGAGTCCAGTGAAAGTCATTAGACAGCATTGTTTTTACTTTTCACCTATGAAAATGAAGTACCATTGGTCGAATTGTTGAATTGGAAACTTGGTTTTCATATAGTTGCCGTAGAGATGGGTGAGACGGAGGTACCCACTGCAAGCATAGACATCCGCAAGAACGAGAGAAACCGGCAGCTCAAGGGATTAAATGTAGTGCTCTCTAAAGCTTTTGTCCAGGTTCCTCACAAGCTACAGAATTTTCTGAAGGTCAGTCATTTCACTGAAAGATCGAGTTAGCGGTTAGCCTAAGGGATTGATTGTTGGCTTGATTTAGCTTTTAATAACCACATCATTGTTCATGTCACAGTCACAGGTTAGAAGACTACCAAAAGATGATGAAGTCAAAACAGTGAGCTCTGTCCCTAAAAAGGCTTCATCTTTGGAGGTCGACCTGGAAAAGCAGTTGCAAGCATGGAGAGAAAATCCTTCATGGGATGATCAGACACCACATATAAAGGTGAGAAATATGATCTCCTGTATGGATACAGTTTGCAGTATGCCAAGGTGATTGATAGAGAGTTTCGTCAACAAAATCTTCTTTCTGAGTAATGTTTGCTGGCATTTGAATCATGTTTCCCTTATTTCGTGGAAAAACCATGCTGCTATGTGCAGGTCAGTGTGCCGAAAGGTTCTCTGTGCAACCTTAGTGTAAATGTCAATGTTGGGTTACCTCCAGATGCAGTATATAATATTGTTACTGACCCTGACAATAAAAGGGTCTTCAAGAATATTAAGGCAAGTAATGACTATCTTTTTCTTCACCGTAAATGGTTTTCTTTCCTTTTCTCGTGTTAGTACGCTTGCACTCCTCGTCCTATAATAAAAGTTTCATATGAAAATGTAATCGTAATTTGACAAGTTATTTACCTTCCTCCTCAGGATGTCATATCCAGAAATGTATTGGTTGACGAAGGTCTTAGGCAGGTGGTTGAACTAGAGCAAGCTGCTTTATGGAAATTTCTTTGGTGGTCAGGGACCATTGCGGTTCATGTTTTGGTAGATCAAAATCGAGCAGACCACTCAGTAAGGATTTGTTCTTCCCCCTTGTCACGTTGTTATATAAAAATGTTTTTGAATTTTAGGTTCCCGACTAACTTAGTATCAGGTTTGTGATGTCAACATATTTAATGTTTGGTAATGCTACTGTGCTCCATTGTTGTTAAATTTGTAGTTCATGATTTAGAATCTAATGACCTTATTTGTACGCCATGGGAAAAGATATTCTCTATATCTTATAATGTTGATTTACCAGATGAAGTTTAAGCAAGTCAAAACGGGATTTATGGAGAAATTTGAAGGCTGCTGGAGAGTGGAACCTCTATTTGTTGATGATAAGACTTGCTTTCCCATCAAACCCAAGACATGGTCAGAATATAATTCATGCACTGGAGGCAAAGGAAGGATCGGATCGAAGGTGAACTTGGACCAACTGATCCAACCATCGATTGTCCCTCCCCCACCCATTTCTTGGTACCTAAGGGGTATCACTGCCAAGACTACAGAGATGTTGATAAACGACCTGCTTGCTGAAGCCGCCAGAATACGGGGAGAATTAGAACCAGAAAAGTCTGGTAAGGAGGTTCAAATATCTGAGGAAGTACTTAATCAGGTTGATAACATTAATATCAAAGAAAGATGGGCCATGCATAGAAGAAATGCAAAGCAATGTCATCGGAGGCTGCCGACTGCCAGATGATCTAAATTGTACCTCGTTGAAAATCTGAAAGCACTTTATATATTCTGTATACCCTGGAAATAGATATTTAAGAGATTCATCAACGTTTGTTGTATCTGTCCATGACTCAACTTGTATGTATACTTTGAACACCATTTGCTACATCAATTTCATCTGTCAAGTAAATGCTCCTTTTACTTACCTAAATATCATTTTGCTCCCACTAGGAAATTACTGCAAAGAATTAAAGTGGGTAGAAGCCAGAAGTATAATATATCTGCAGCAACATATTCAATTAGTTAATTAATCACACAGTAAAATAGTTGCTTTAGGGATTGATGATGCTCACAGTCATAGTACAGAGTTAAGCGGGTGATGTTACACTCTGCAAGCATGTGTGGGTATCCTTAGGCTCAGCTACCACCCCTTTAGTTTCGAATACATGTTCCTAGTTTGTATCAATGATATTACATATGCTAGGCAAGAATTGCTGCTGATTCTTAGAAGTTAACAAATAACTTTGGTTCGACTGTCCCTTTCTTAATCTCATGTGCTCGAGGGTGCTAACACAGAACCCTTGGTCCTATTTCCTTCATGCAATGCACCTATTGAGTGATGTTCCACCAAGTGATGAACCATGAAGTTATCATCAAAGCCGTGCTTGTTATGGCTCATGAAAGCACCCAATGCTCCAAGAAACCCTTCGTGCCTTAGAAACTGTGCTTTGACTAGACCTGCAGACCTGCAAGGGACCAGAAGTATGTCATTAACCATGAGAAAAGATGGAAGAATAAGAACCAAACCCCCTAGTTTTTTAATGACATTCGAGACTCAGCACAGAAAAGAATCAACAAAGAGAAGCTTTTTGTTTTGTTTTGTTTTTTTCTTGAATGTACGTTATCCTATATTTCATTGGCATAAATCAAAACCCACCAGTACGTACCAGGAATGTACAACAACGTCAATACTGTCCATGATGTAACAGTGACCCCGAATGTAAGATCCACCAAAATATATGCGCTTGAGCCCAAGTCTTAGTGCATTCAAGCATGACATCTGGACAGAAAGTGCAAAATCAATATTAGGAGACAAACATATGATTCTTATTCTTAGACTGTGTTTGGTGTCGTTTTAGGAATTTTTTTCTTCGGTTTTCGAATACAGAGATCGCAGTGAAAATGTGGTTTAAGTGTACAACAAATCTATGCAGACACATTTACGACAAATATTTCACATCAAATGCATTGCCACTCGAACTAACTGATTCTAGTACATTGGTTGTAATCATCTAGTAAGTGATATTATATTTCCAAACAACTCACCTGTCCAATGTTCACCGAAATCATTTTTAAGAGAGACCGTGAAACATCTTCCGGTCTGTAATCTTCCAGCTCCTTATTATCAGATATTGCCTTGCCAAAGCTAGAAGCAGTGACAGTTGATAAAGCAGAACCACCTAACTGTAAATTTATTTGTAAAACTACATTCAGTTGAAAAACATAACAACGAGCTTTAATTTCCATCTTTTGAATTAAGGAAAACTTTTCATGAACACATTATCAAAACCAGTAAATTTTGATCATCATAAATTGAAAGAAGGATATCAAGAATATGTGTACCCTTTTATAGTCTGTGCCATATATGTCCCCAACAAGCAAGTCTATCGGTCTATTATCTCCCCGATGACTCAACTCCAGCAACTCATCGAAACTGAGACATGATAATGATTTAGTACTCATTGCTCAAGTAGTAATATATGGACAATGGATGTGATATATTACTACCTCTTGCACTTGGTCAAAAGCCTTCCTAAACCCCAAAAGGTGCCGCCGCCAATAGTAGTTCCACCGACCAACTGAAACTTACCAGGTCCATTTACCTATATATGCAGAATTAATAGAGACAAAAATGAGCTTAAGTATTTGAAAATTTGATCATTATAGAATCTATAAATGATAATACCTTTTTAAAACTGACAGCAGAGCCAATATTAACCAGGAGATAGGGGTATAGATCATCATGATCAATCTGCACAAATTCCTTCTGACCATTCCTGCATGTAAATGCTGCGTCTGGAACTGACTACTCAATAGCAATCACAATGTCACTAATACTTTGAGGCAAGAAATCATAAAGCAATGGTAGCCCAACACACACACACACACACACACACACACACACACACACACACACACACACACACACACACACACAGACTGAAGAACTGATGACTCTATATATGTCATACAAAGTGGAATTAGGAAAGGCACCTTAAGTAGAAAATTGGCTCCAGCCACAAGACAGTCCAATTCATCTTCGTTTCCAAGACAAATCCCAAGCTGTTCTTTAAAGAGATCAGCGAGCTTGTATGCTCCACCACCTGTGGCCTATTCTCACCACAATCAATAGTCAATCAATAAGCAACAAATTACTCAGCAAGATCCAAAAAGCTCCAAGACAGATTTACCTTAATAACGCACTTCTCACTGTTTGCAGAAGCAACAAGATCTTGGCCACCTGAAAAAGTTAAAAGCCCTCTATAATGGTAAGCAAATGACCCAAACTAGCTGGGAGAAACAATAACTACAACAGTACCCTTTCAAAAAAATAACTACAATAGTACATTTAAACAAAGGTTTCAACTTTTAACTAAACGCTAGGACATAAATTAATAAGCACATTAAACATGTACACATACCAGTAATGCAGAGTAGCTTGGATTTGATGAAGTCTATGCAATCATGTACTTTGGCGGTCTCAAATGTCACAAAATGGAGCTTCCACTCAAGAACAGGACGACCTTCATTGCCATTAGAGACTTGTACAGAAGAAGAAGAAGAAGAGTCATCACTGTTTCTGGAAAAGTACACCAGCTTAATCAGAGAGCCTGGCCAAAAAAACACAACAAGAGCAAACAAAAATGAAACCTTTTTTAATTAGATAAGTCAAAAACTGAGCAGGTTAACATACATATTTAAGAGTAAGTGGAATAATGCCTCCAATATCCAAAGCAAGGTGGGAAATTTGAGCTTCCGATTGATCTTGACTCTCAACCTTCCCGGTCTCCATTGTGCCTTTTAGTCTCTGAACTGAAATCGAATTGTGTTGCTTCACCAAACTCACATATACTACAGCTGTTGTTATATAAACAGTTTGATTTTGTTTTTGGTTTTTAATGTGACTTGAAATGAACTTAAATTACAGAGCAATGTAGCCTTTCACCTTCACAACACGACGTGTATCGACTTTCCCAGAGTTTCTGTTTCCTGGTCTAATTAAAATGACTAGACATTGAGATGGCATTGGATTAACATGTTCAACTTGTATTAGACTGGAGGCTCCCAATTCTCAAATATGAAATATGCGAAGATGTAATAAAAGATCAGATGTCGTTTCGCGCAGATTATGTAGAGAAGAGTTTTTTTGTCTATTTCTTAACTTACATCTGTAAGTTGCTCTGTTGCTTTTTATAGAAGTTGACTTAAGGCAGATTTTCATATCAAGCAGCTTAATTACTATTCCAGAATGGGTAATTGATTGTTTTATTATTGTTCAGATAAGATTTTGCTGAATTTATTGATGGATACTGCTTATTGTAAATTATTCGATCACGTTTAAATTTGTAATGAATATTCTATTCGGTATGGTTTGTATATAATTGGTTGTTGGCTTCAATTATTGATTAAATAAGGAAGATAAATCGGAGGTGATCACGTTTAAGACTTTAAGGACAAGCGTACATTATTTGAATATTTAAATACAAAATTTAATACATAACGACAAGTTGTTTATAAACTGTCATGTGACATGTATAAATTTACTTTTACACCTTATCTTATTTTTTGTACGTATTTAATATTTATTTTATCTGATTTTTTTTTCAAGATTTTTTAGTTAGATTATTTTTCATTCAATTTTTTTTTCAACCTGAATTGATTATTCTCATTCAATAGCTTTATCAATAAAGATTCAATACTAATTCAAACACAAATTTAATAGTAATTTTGATACAAATTCACAAGAGGTTCTAGATACAAATTGAATAACTATTTTGATACAAACTCAGTAACAATTTTGATACACATTCTAATACAATTCAATTTCTGAAATAATAGTAGCAATCCCCGATAACATAGTAGCAGTCCTCGAACCAAAAATACAGTAGCAGTCCTTGAACCAAAAACGCAGTAGTAGTCCCAAAAATGCAGTAACAGTCCTCGAACCGAAAATGCAGTAGTAGTTCTCGAACTGAAAACGCAGTAGTCGTCCCCCAAAAATGCAGTAGTCGTCCCCCAAAAATGCAGTAGCAGTTCTCGAACCAAAAACGCATAAGCGGTCCCAAAAATGCAGTAGTAATCCTCGAACTGAAAATGCAGTAGCAGTTCTCGAACCGAAAACGAAGTAGCACTCCTCGAACCAAAAATGCAGTAGCAATCCCAAAAATGCAATAGCAGTTCCAAAAACGCAGTAGCAGTCCTTGAACCGAAAATGGAGTAGCAGTCCCAAAAATGCAGTAGTAGTCTAAAAAAAACAGTAGCAGTTTCCAAACGCATTAACAATCTCAAAAACACTGTTATTGAAAATTTTAAAAAATACGACAGTGCTACAAAAACATTGAAAACACTGCTACTAAAAAAATAAAATAATAATGCTATTGAATAATCAAATAACATTGCTACTGAAAAATATGACACTGCTACTGAAAATCAAGAACCAAAAATATGAATATAGTTGTTACTGAAAAATTCTAAAAAACATAACTGATCTAAAAAAACTTGAGTAACATCGAAAAATTTCAATAGCAGCATCGTTACAAAAAATGTAGTATCAATTTCAGAAAATGTAATAAAGTTTCAAAAAAATGCAATAGCAGCCTAAAAAAAGATAGTAGCAGCCCGAAAAAAAATAGTAGCAACCCAAAAACATATAGTTTCGAAGAAAAATGCAGTATCGACTTTGAAAAAAGCATTAGGTAGAAACTAGAAGTTGTTGTTAGAAATTTCAAATCCAAAAACCAGATAATCTTCTTCCTCTATCTTCGAATGAAAATAAACACAGTAAAAATACAAAATTACAAAAAATCAGATCTGCCAAATCAATACTCAACAAATCCAAAAATATTTAAAAAAAAAATCATATAAGGGAGAACAAAAATTCATAAAAGCTGACAAAAATCCAAAAAATTCACAAAACAAAACAAATTATGATAAAAAAATGTTAAGAGTGGCTGCCGAAGCCATAACTCAACGATGCAGAGCAGGCACACTGCGCAGTAGCAGTGGTTGGTGGCGACGTCGGGCACAATTGAAGTCGATGCGGAGGCTTGATTCAAGGCGCAACGGCTTGGCGAGGGAGGAGAAGAGAAACGTCAAGGAGCTTGGCACGATGGAAGACGACGGCTGAGGGCGGGAGAGTGAGCTCTAAGGTCGAGGGCGGTTCGCTCGTCGAAGCCTGAAGGCGGCGCATGCTGGGTGGAGGTCGGGATGGGGCGTGGAGATCAAGATGGGTGACGTGGTTCTGAGCAATGGCGGTCGGAAGGAGTCAGCTAAGGTCTCGAGAGACGCACGACGGAGGAATCTGAGTGACAGAGGTTGTTCCGATGGGGTCGAGCTGGTGGTGGACGATGACTAAAGTGGAACGTTAGCAACTGCTACTACAGGACAATCCGGCTGGGCTGTGGTCGACGGAGGTCGAGGCGATCGTGGACGATGGCGAAGGCACCAAGGCAGAGGTGGAGGCGGAACTGTTGCTACTGCATTCTCTCTCAAGAGAGAGAGAGAGAGAGACTAACGGGTTGGGTCGACTGATATTACATTTTGAGCTTGGGCCTAATAATCTTTTTGTTCTTATTGACGGGTTAGGTCGACTGATACTACATTTTGAGCTTGAGATTCAATTTTTAATTGTCTAAATATTAGTGTTGTTGATTTATTTGTATTATTAAAACTTTTGTCGTGGACTGTTTATTTCTAAATTTATCGATGGATACTGCTTATTTTACAAGATGCACACTACTATAGACTTTCTTATTGGTTATACATGCAGTTTGACTTCTTCTTCGTTTTGATTTTGAAGGTGACGCTGTTTTCCCGGTACTGCATGCTTATTGTATTGTTTGATCAAGTTCAAACTTGTATTGAATATTCAGCATGCATACCGTATGGTTTGTATATAATTGGTTGTTGGCTTCAATTATTGATTAAATAAGGAAGAGAAATTCGAGGTGATCCCGTTTAAAATTATTGATGGATACTGCTTATTCGACAAGATGCACACTACCATAGAATTTCCTATTCGTTATATATACAGTTTGGCTTCTTCTTCTTTTTTTGGTTTTTGGTTTTGAAGGTGACGCAGTTTTCTCGGTACTGCATACTTATTGTATTGTTTGATCAAGTTCAAATTTGTACTGAATATTCAGCATGCATACCATATGGTTTGTATATAATTGGTTGTTGGCTTCAATTATTGATTATATAAGGAAGAGGAATTGCATATAATCGATATATTATAGGTTAATTAATTAACTACTCTTGCAGACATTGTGCTATAGGACTATAGGCTATAGCAAGTCAATGCTTTACTTCTCTGAAATAAAAGCATACAGAATTTCATAACTTACCCCAACTGGAGTCCAATGAAAGTCATAAGGAGGTCCAAATTTCTCAGGAAGTGCTTAATCAGGTTGATAACATAACTAAGATCAAAGAAAGATGGGCCATGCATGCATAAAAAAAACACAAAGCAATTTCATCGGAGGCTGCAGACTGCCAATTGATCTAAATTGTACTTGGTTGTAAATATATATACAAGAGCACTTTCTGTATTCTGTATATACTGGAAATTGATATATATATATATATGTAAATGCTTCTGAAGGCATATTGTTGTAGTTGACAGTTCTTAATTAATTAACAAAACACATTTTAGTGATAATCAACAAAGAATATTTGAAGAATCTATTAATCTCAATTGAAAAATCAGGTAGTTCATACATGTGCATTTCATGATATTTTTTTTTACTGAGAATGACATCCTTGCCACCTATCCCAGATCTGTCTGGGTTGCCCTAAAACATATAGCCGTTGGTGGCTCGTTTTCAAATTTTTCAGTAGCTCGTTTTCAAAACTTCTCTCCAGTTGAAAAATGTTCCTTAGGATAGCTATAATCATTCACTTACTTCTCAAATTGGATTTGATAGTTTGTCACTCAAAACCTATTGGTTACTCAAATCCGTTGACATTTCTCCTCGAGTTTGCAGAATTTTTTTTTTTTTAAACTGGGTTTTCGAGTTGACCTCTATGCATGGGCTGGTTACTTTGGTTTCTGGGAAAGAGTTTCTGTGTTTCTATGGTACAGTCTTTTCCTTGTGTGTGTGTGGCTGATCTACGCATTTTAGGCGTATTAATTAATGTACTTATTTCCACATTTAATTGTGTTATTCACTTAGTATAGTTAGTTTTTACTTATTTTGTCATTTTCAGGTGTTGACCAAAATAGACGGAGTAAATGACACCGATTACACTAACTAGTGTACCATATTGCAAATGAGTGATGGAAAGAAAAGAAAAAGAAAATTAATACTTTCAAGTCCATCAATGAAATGCATGCATTACCTTGCTTGGCATAATCAATCAAAGAGAAAAACCAACCAGCATGCAAGGAAAGGCAAGAAAGAAGAAAGAAATTATGGAAGAAAACAAGACAAGAAGTGATGGCTTGATGAGAGTAGGTGGAAGAGTGAAGAAGTTGATTAGCAAAAAAGAAGAGAAAGAAGAAGAGAGAAGAGAAACCAACCAGCAATCCAAGAAAGTGTAATGGTGGAGAAAAGCAAAGTAAAGGTTGCTTGAATGAAGAAATGAAATGATGGCTTGATGGTAGGTGGAAGAGTGAAGAAAAACAAAGAAAGGCAAGAGGAAGAAGAAGAAAACCAACCGGCATGCAAGGAAAAGAAAGAAGAGAAGGAAGAAAAAGATTGCTTGAATGAAGAAAATAGTAGGTAAAAGAGTGAAGAAATGGAGAAAACAATCAAGCAAAGAAGAAGGAGCAATTCGGCAAAGAAGAAGAGAAGGAAGAAAAAGATTGCTTGAATGAAGAAGAGAGTAGGTGGAAGAGTGAAGAAGTGAAGAAATGAAGTGATAGTTGCTTGCAAAGAAGGAGAAAGCAAGTAAAAAGAAACAGAAAAAAAGCAGAGAAAGAGGGATAGAAAAATGTCCAGCCAGCCTGAAATCAGGGAAAGAAAAGTGAGTAGAAAGAGAAAGAGTGCTGACAGAGTTGTGGCAGTTGGAACAGGGATAGCTGAGCTGCCTGGAATCCTATAAATAGGAGGCTGGCTGCCCAGATATCCATCCCTCCTCTCCAGCAGAATCCAAAATCCTGAAATTTTCTCTCTTCCCATTTTTCCTTCCTCCCCATTTTCTCTCCACTCTCCCCTCTTGATCACTTCTCTACACTTTCTTGATGCCAAATTTTCACAAAGTCTTTCCACATTAAAACTCTCCGAGTATTAGGAAAACTACACCACCACCACCTCTTAAATTCTTCATCTCACACTTCTAAATACGGTTAATTCCTTTAGAAGGTGTGTAGCTTCCACCGAAGGATCCATCCACTCGAGATTTTGACAGGAGATACCGGAAATCAAAAAGTGTTAATGGAACCTTTGCTCCATAGTTCTCCTTGTAATTGTATTATTTTGTTTGTAAAGACAATGTGTTTATCTTGGTTTTATTACTTATATGAATTTCAATAACTTTTCCATGTGTTCCTTATTCTAGATTTCGATTTGCATGAAGATAATTGATTCTTAATGCTTTGATTTAGATTTAGGGGATACCTAGTCTAGGTCAATGGTGTTTAGGGGGTACCTAGCACAAAATTTGAATTATCCATGTTTAATCGAAATCTAGGGTTATGAAATTTCGGTAGTATTGTTATTTGTATATGTTAATAATTGAGCTGAGTGTAGAATAAGTCGATCACCTGTATATAATTAGTTAGGTTTATTTTCGTCTTAAGCATGATTTAGATTTTTTAGGAGTCTTCTATGTGTGGCTTGTCTATGAGTTTTTGCATATTAGAATCCTAAGAATTTTGACTTATGCTTGTGACATTTTTAGGTAGTAACTTAAGAAATTAAAAATCAACTTTTACAACCCCCCTTATTTTTATTCACATAAATTTCGCATGCATTCCTCAAATCCCCGGTAAGAACGATCCCTATTTACCAATGCTACATCTACACAAAAAGGGTTTTAAATTGCGTACGCGTGAAACATGTGTTAAGTGTCTACTCTATGTTAATATTTAGCAAGTGTCTCGCGACGAACGTTCAGTGGCAGTCAAGGAGTAAAATATCGGATATCGAGCATATATCGACGTTCCAAAATTTAGATATATCGATGACAATATCGATGAAATATCGATCCAGTGAAAATTCTGACAGAAACTAATAAAAATACATGGAAAATTGTAATGAAACTTTTGGAGGTTGTTACATGATCAATTATCTACCTTATGTGAAAAGAAAATATTGATCAAACATTAAGACATATGAATTTGCTATATTACTATATTAATTAATATGTGTTAAGTGCTGATAATTATTAAAATATAATTTTTTAGATCTATTTTTATTTTTTGATGGCTAAAACTTATAGGAGGCTAGGTCATCACGTCTTTTGTACAATATATTACACATTACACATTACACATCACAAAATCAAATATATAAATACTTCAAAACCACATAGGGGACCTATGAGGTTCGAATTTCACACTATTTTCTCCATCTCCCTATGCATAATCATGTGTGTATTGTGAAGAATAATCATTAAATGATTGTTCTCTCAATCATGTAATTCTGCATGTATTGGACATGTCACGTGAATGGTGGATTGGATATTGAGCATGTGAAGATTGGACATTTACCAAACTAAATGTTAAACGTGAAAAGTTTACGAAAATTTCGAAAATTTCGGGAAATATCGGAAAATATTGAAAATATTGGGAATATATCGGAAATATCGATAAAAATCAGGAAATTTCGAAAAATTTAGGGATATATTTGAAAAATTTTCAAGTAACTTCAAAAAATTGAAATATCGCCGATAATATCGATTTTACATACATTGGTGGCAGTCATCTTTCTTATCTCGGTCTCTATCTCGAATCGGTGATTCATGCGGGGAAGGCTTTTGCCCACTAGTTTCTTCCGGTACCGCACACATGCTTGTCACTTCATGTCTCCACTTGTGTGGGCAGCAGTTGCACGTTTTCCTTGGTTTGTGGGTTGTCTCCTTTTGGTCTGCATGTACAGTCGTACCCTCCTAACCACTGCTTGTGACCACTGTGCAAAACGTTGTTGCTGGGTTTCTGCATGGGTTTCCATTATACATGGTTGTATCATCTATATAAGGACTAGGGCTTCCTTAGTTAGATGGTTGGTTGAGTAAGTTATTCTTTTAGGCTTCTTTCTAATCCTTTATATCTTCCCTCTTTCTCTCTAAGCTTTCCCTTCTACTGCATGTAAGACCTAGAGTATTTCAAAACCCAGATTTTATTAAAACTCATATGCATTGTGCATTCCATTGAGATTGGTATGGATATGCTCAACCCGAGAAGCTGCTCATGAAGAATTAGCTTGTTGATAGTTAAGTTCTTAAGTTGAGGCTTCTGAAATCCTTTCATTTGTAAGCACTTAGATATAAGAAAGAGTGTAGCTCTGTAGAACTAGTAGAGAGACTGGTCAGGATAGCATACGGGTTATGTATCCCTAGAGTGTAAGAGTCTTGTCAAGAAGTGTTTGTTCATAGTGGAAAGGTTTGTCTCTCAAAATTTAGGGGCACGCAGTATTTCTCCCTGGTTGCAAGGTTTCTGCATTAAAGAAAAACATTCTGGTGTTATTCTTTACTTATCGCTTTTACATTTACGCGTACATATGTGAATCGAGATATGTAATTACTCTGCTATCCCCGATAACAGTTTTAAGCGAAAAAGTTAAAAATGGTCTATTCACCCTCCCTCTAGGACCTTTACCTTCATCACTCATCTTGTATGTTGTATATTTTGGACACAATTTGTATATACTAGCAATGCCCTCATCTTTTATCAACTTGATGTTGGTTGCTTGAGAGGTTCTAGACGTTTCTCCATTTGTATAGAAAAAATGTGATTATATATGCAACTAAATCGACATATGAACGAAATATCACACAACTAAAGAGAAGACATTCTGATGTTGAGGCAGACCTAAACGACAGAAAATTAATAAAATGTGTTGTCTGAAGTACATGGTAATTTGAAGACATTATATGTTTATGCTGATACAAACCAAGGACAAAAGGTGGAGCACACAATTTGTTTTGACGTCAGGTTACAGATAAATGTGTAGTTTCAGTGTTCTGTTTCTTCATTACAGACGACAATGACAGTTCTGGTGGTTGGTACATATGAAACTTCAACATTTGACAGTTCTACTGTCGTCTGATCGATGGCAGTTTTGTAGTAGTGATGCCTTCTATGTGTTTTCTCAAGGCAAGCTCCCCTTCTTTTTGGGCAAGGCAAGTTTGCAGAGCAGCAATTTGAGCCTTGAGGTCGATAATTGTGGCCTGGGTGGCTTGGATGCCAGTAGTTTCTGCCTCAAGGTCTGCAATGTCTGTTGAACTAAGCGAGGCTTCAGCAACATCCGTGGTCAATTCGCAAATTGGGGATTGTTGTACCAAGTGATGGACCATCAAGTTTTCAAAGCCATGCATTTTGTAGCTCATGGAAGCACCCAATGCTCCAAGAAAGCCTCCATGCCTTGGAAACATAGCTTTGGCTTCACCTTTGGACCTGCAAGGTTTCAGTACAAAAGATGAAAGAGTTAAGTCCGAAACTTAGTTCCATAGTAAAGGTCCTAGAGGGGGGGTGAATAGATTTTTCCCACTTTTTCGTTCAAACTGTTCTCGGGATAGCAAGATAGAGATCTATCCCGAAGCACATAAACGAGTACTGAAATGAAGACAGTAAGTAAAGTGTGACACAAGATGTTTTTGATAACGCAGAAATCCTACAACCAGGATCAAAAACTGCGTGCCCCTAACTCCTGAGGGACAAACCTTTCCACTATTTTGTAACACACACAATTACAAGTTTCTGGCACTCTGAGGATACATAACCTTTATGCTATCCTGACTAGTCTACCCACCAGTACAAACAGAGCTACACTACTTTAATCTATGTGCTTACACTTGGAAAATATACAGAAGTATCAACTCAGATCTTAACTACTCTCTAGTTAAATCTTCTTGATCAACTTCTTGGGTTGGGCATCTCCACACTTTATCTCTATGGAATGCACAATGCACAATGCACAAATGCATATGAGTTTTGAAAAACAGATTTTATGCTTTAGAAATCCATGTCTATTATGCACATACAAGGCAACCAGAAGACATGGAAGGGGAAGATAAGAGATAAGAGAAACTACACACGAATGTGCTCTCAAAGAGTGACCAAAACAGAATAACCAAAACCCCAAGTGTTTTCACTCAACCAACCAACCAAAGATCCAAGACAGCTTGGGACTCCTTATATAGGGCAGGTTATTCAAGGGTCAAGGACAGCTAAGAACCACGTGAAACACAGCAGCCAAGAAGCCTATATGCAGACCTAAACGCTGTCCTAATGCAGACCTAAACAAGGACCATAGCAGACCTAAAATCACAGCTCCCGAAATGGACACAGCAAGCCTAAACAGGGAGGGAAACCAAGGCAGTTTGTAGGTCTTTCCTTAAAGGGTTAAGGTTCTCTAAACAAGGCAAAAGCTTCCTTTTCACTTGTATAAGAATAGCCATATCAGTTTTCAAGAGAAGGCACGTTTTTGACAGCCCAAAAGAAGAACCAGAAAACCAGAAAACAAAAGCACTTTGACAAACAGAAAAAGACAAAACAGATTTCAAGAAATCACATGTGAACTTTAGTCAATTTCCCTAGGGATCTTCATTAACTAAGTCAGTCTTTTTATAGTCAAAGATAAACTAAATTAATCACAAGTAAACTGGAATTCTAGAAGTGATTAAAGTCATGAAATATCACACCAGAAAATCGTTCCAGAATATCTGGGATACATGCTCAGTGTTCTATCCTAGATGGAAAACATGTATGCAATGAATGTTATACCTGTTTGTCCAAAGAGATAAAGTATGTAATGTCACTTAAGCTTGATGATCTTCCATTGCTGTGTTTTGTCATGGCTCAAGAAATAGCCAACATCAAGTGTATGCCTTCAATCTCCTCCTTTGGCATTTCTTGACAAAACACAGTTCTTCAAGAGTACCTGCAACACAGTTGTACCATAAAAACACATGCAGCAACAGGATATCTATATCACATAGTATCCTTCCCATAATTAGTTCAAACAATACTCCCCCTAAGCATATGCAAGGGTCAGGATACATAACACCCATAATATCCTACCAAAATAGTAACTGGTTCTACCCAAAACCAATAACCAGTTCTCCCCAAAACTAATCACAGGTTCTCCCCAAACGAATACCTGCTGCACAAAAAACACAACCAAACAGGTATGCCTGCAATCTCCCCAACATATCACAATCATATAGCATGGCAGCAATAGTATCACATATGCATAACAGCACACAATAATTAACCGGTTCTCCCCCTTTTTGTCAATAAATGACAAAGGGTTCAAACAAAAATTAATCACCATAATAAATGTTTGCCACAAAACCATAAAGACCATACGATTGTTTGCCACAAAACCAAGAAGAGAAGAAACCGAAGGGGAAAGTGATCAGAGAGTACAACAGAGAGTCTTCACACAGCAAAAAAATATCCAAAGTACTTAAACCAAATAGTTCAGTACTCCCCCTGACTGGTTTACCATGATAGGAACACGAGTACCTATCCCAGCTAGGTAGTTCTCCCCATCCAAAAGTACCTGCATAGATTAGCTAGTTCTGCCCCTTTTTGTCTAGGAAGGACAAAGGGTAAAACCACAGATGATATAAAAATTGCAGATAAAAGTAACATTGTTTGGAAGCAGAACACGAAACCAAACCAAAGATGGAAGGAGAGGAAACCGCAGTCCTATCTTCAGGAGGGGAGGAGACAGTGAGCTCCTGAGCTGGAACTGAGCCAGCCTGACTTGAGACGAGGATAGAGATTTCAGACTTGAACCTCTCGAACTGCTCCACGAGGTGCTCCTTGAGAGAAAAGGGCAGCGGAAACGAGACCAACTCTACTCAAGATTCCTTGAACCAAGAGTGTTCTCTTCTTAAACACACAATCTCCACTTTTAAATTCCTGTGTAGTCAAGTCAGCAATAAAGAGTAACAGTGTCCTATTCCTAGGAAAGACACACATGCATCCAAGAAAGATTCCTCAACACTTAAAGGCGAAACACAAAGACCACCATGCATGTATACTTCTAATATCCACTGGGATAATAGAGACAATCCTGAGTTATAAAGAGTATCAATGTACCTACCATCATACAAGAAGCTCCCCCTCACGTGATGCATAAAACAACACAAAATTTTGAAATTCAGAGAGATTTTCAAACTGTCGGCAGAAACTCTGGGATGGAAACAGTCTATAGAATCCCAGACCACAGAAGAAATTAAGCATGACTCACAAGAAAGTGACAACTAATTTCCATAAGTCTTGAAGGCTCAAATTTTTCACATGGGTATATGACTAAAAAGCAACATTAATGCAATGTTCTTACAAATCATATCTTGGAACCTTAAGAGTGTGTGTGTGAAAAGTTCACCTAAGGGAGTACACATTTGAAGCATCAAACGATATGAGAACATCAAGAGTAACTAAGTGACTTTGTCACAACCTTTTTTAGAGTTCTGGAAATTCAGCACAACAAGGACTTTGTCCCAACTTGGCCTTTGGCCGTTCACATTTAAGTTCAAAGAAATTTCTCCATTTTCTTTCACTTTTAGTCCAAGAGCTCATCTGAGAAATACGTCCTCATAGATCCATGTAACAGAGTAGTTATCATTATGTCCTGAGCGCAATGCTCGAAAGAATAATGTGTGTTTCAAGGACACTCAGTGGATAACTAGTCCGAACCCATTGAAGGATAGATAACATCTCAGGGATCCCCACTGGTTCCTGTTAAGGTGCACCCAACAAAAGACTAGCCCATTCCTTTACTTAATTCATTTAGCAGTAGGCACCATATTTTCACACTTGTTCTTTAGTAACTAGTTCAACTCACTCAATTTTATAGCTCAAACAGTGTACACCCCACAAGAGTAACTTTTGTGCTCAAGAGTTCTATCTAGTTCCAAGACAAGATTCAGACCACATGCACTAACATTCTTAAGACATAGATGCATATACACAAGAGAAAGATGCAGCAATTATCTTTTCAAGAAACATGAAATAAGAACACAACATTCTAGTTCAAGATCAGAAATATTTCCAGGGATGCATGCACAGACTCGTATCCCAGAGTATGCCAACACTTATTTTCAGAAAAGTAAAATGCTGAAAAGTAAATTGAGATCAGTGAGGGAGATATCTCAAGTGATGGTGCATACACCAATAGCCTTCCTAAGACTTTCAAATCTCATGTTGTCTAAGGGCTTAGTAAATAAATCGGCCAATTGTTGCTCAGTTGGAATGAAAGTCATTTCAAGCTGATTCTCTTCAACCAAGTTTCTAATAAAATGATATCTGATTTCTATATGCTTGGTCCTAGAATGCAACACAGGATTCTTAGAAATATTGATAGCCAAAGTATTATCACAGAACAGGGATAGAATACGTTGCTCAAATCCGTAGTCGCTCAGCATGTGTTTCATCCAAAGGAGTTGGGTGCAGCAACTTCCAGCAGCTATATACTCAGCTTGTGCAGTAGACAAGGATACGCAATTCTGCTTCTTACTATGCCATGACACCAGATTGTTCCCAACAAAGAAGCAACCTCCCGATGTGCTCTTCCTATCTGTGGCGTCTCCAGCCCAATCCGAGTCCGAATACCCTGCAATCTCAGTGTTAGTATCCGTTGTGTACAAGATACCAAAAGCACACGTACCTGAGACGTATCGGATGATACGCTTGACTGCCTTTACTTGGGATTCCTTGGGGTTGGCTTGATACCGAGCACAAACACCCACACTGAAGGATATGTTAGGTCTGCTGGCTGTGAGGTAGAGCAAGCTTCCAATCATGCTTCTGTAAAGGGTTTGATCAGCATTGGTGCCCTCCAGATCTGCACTGATTCTGCATGAAGTCCCCATCGGGTTCCGGATGGGAGAGGCTCCTTCCATCCCAAACTTCTTCACAAGTTCCCTCGCATATTTTTCCTGCGAAATGAACAAACCATCGTTCCTTTGCTGAACTTGTAGTCCAAGGAAGAAGTTTAGTTTACCACACAAGCTCATTTCAAATTCTTGTTTCATTAGAGTGACAAACTCCTCAACAAGGTTTTTAGAGGTAGACCCAAACACCACATCATCCACATAGATTTGAGCAATTATCATATGATGTGAAACATTCTTGACAAACATGGTTTTATCAATGGAACCCCTCACGTACCCATGGTCAATCAGGTGTGTAGACAACTTCTCGTACCAAGCTCTAGGAGCTTGCTTCAAACCATAAAGGGCTTTGTCTAATCGGTACACATGTTCGGGATAGCAAGAGCTTAAGAATCCCGGAGGCTGTTCCACATAAACTTCTTCTTTCAAAATTCCATTTAGAAAAGCACTTTTCACATCCATTTGAAAGAGATCAAATTTAAGAAAACAAGCAATGGCCAAAAGTAACCTAACGGACTCAAGTCTAGCTACGGGGGCAAAAGTTTCATCAAAATCTAGGCCTTCTATTTGTGAATAACCTTGCACAACCAATCTAGCTTTGTTTCTCGTAATAATTCCCTTTTCATCCGTTTTGTTCTTAAAAACCCATTTCGTTCCTATAACATTCTTACCCTTAGGTCTAGGAACTAAATGCCACACATTACTTTTCTCAAATTGATTTAATTCCTCTTGCATAGCCATTATCCATTCTGAATCTTTTAAAGCATCTTTAACATTCTTAGGCTCAACACTAGAAACAAAACCATAGCAAGCAATTCGATTGATAGCTAACCTATGCAAAGTAAGAAAACTTTTGAGGCTAACGAGATTACTTACAAGCACCTTGGACTTACTTCGGGTCTGCCTTGGTTCATTAACCATGCCAATCACATCCGAGGGAGAGTGATCTTTTTGAACTTGACGTTTCCCAACACGATGAGGCTTCTGGATAGTCAGTGTCTGATCTATCCCAGCTCCTTCAGCATCTGATTCTGTATCCTGGGATACATCATCAGGTATAGGGTTCTGCTTATCTATAGGAATCTCAACAGCTTCGGGAGATGTCCCAGTGCTTCTATCCTCAACCTGCACATCTCTTGAAGAGTGGTTGTAAGAGCATACAAGAGAATCATTGATGGCTACATTCACCGTTTCCACAACTTTACAAGTTCTCTTGTTATAGACACGATAAGCACGACTGTTCAAGGCATAATCTAGAAAGACACCTCTATCACATTTAGCATCGAATTTGGTCAAATACTCACGATCTCTATAGATAAAACAGGGACTACCAAAAGCTTTTAGATGTGAGATATTTGGCTTCTTAACTTTCCAAAGCTCGTAAGGTGTTTTACTAGTACCCGGTCTGAAAATCACACGATTAAGAGTGTAACATGCATTAAAGATTGCTTCAGCCCAAAACATGTGAGGTAAGTCAGCAGAGCTAAGCATTACCCTCCCCATCTCAACCAACACTCTATTCTTTCTCTCAACAATCCCATTCTGTTGTGGTGTAATGGGGGCTGAAAACTCATGATGCACACCATTTTCCTCACAATACTCAGCAAACAAGGAATTCTCAAACTCAGTTCCATGGTCCGACCTTATTCTTATTATGCGCTTATTTTCTGAAAGTTTTTCATTTGAAATACGTTTAGCTAGTTCTAAAAACTTTCCAAAAGTTTGGCCTTGAGTTTTATCACTTAAAAACACGACCCAAGTGAACCTAGAGAAGTCATCTACCACAACAAGCACATATTTATTTTTCGCAAGACTTTCAGTTTCAACAGGGCCTACTAGATCTAAGTGAAGCAGTTCTAAAACATTAGAGGTTGGCCTAGCATTTAAAACAGGATGAGAGGTTCGGGATAGCTTACCCATTTTGCAGTCTCCACACATACCTGCAGCTCTCCCGGACAGTTTGGGCAAACCACGAGCTCCATCCTTTGAGGACAGCTTCACCACATCTTGATGGTTGAGATGGCACATCCTTCTATGCCACAGATCAAGCAAGCTTTCTTGTGTCAAGGAGCGGAAGCAAATTTCAGGTTCTATTCTCTTGTTAGCCCGGACACAATAGCAATGATCTCTGGACCTCTCGCCTTTCATCACACATCTTCCTTTCCTATCAAGAACTGTGCACTGAGTTGTGTCGAACGTCACAGTCTCATATTCGTCAACAATCTGACTTACGCTGAGTAAGCAGACTTCCAAATCCGCCACTAGTAGAACATTCTTCAAGGCAGGGAGACCAAGCGTGTCAACTGTCCCGCATCCAATAATCTCCACCTTAGCTCCATCACCAAACATGACATCACCGACTGGATGAGTGTCGTTCATGGAAGTAAACCATTTCCGTTCTCCGGTCATGTGCTTCGAGCAGCCGCTGTCCATATACCAAGAATCGGATTTCCTGGTGGAAAGAGCAGTCAAGGCAATGTTGCAAACAGCTACAACTTCTCTTGCAGCAATGGATGAGATCTTCACTCTTGAAAGAAAGCATATGACTTCTTCCTGTCTCTTCTTGACACCAGGTTCTTTGGGAGACATGACCCTTCTGGTATCCCGGGTTCCACGAACAGATTTTCTGACCCAGTTTGCAGAGGCAGGCTTATTCTTCTGCTTCGGGATGGCAAGAGACTGAGCAATCCTGGTCAGTTCATTGAGGGACTTCTGAAAATGAGCGAGCATATCATTACTCTGTGGGATCTTTGCCGGTGCAGGCTTCCTTCTCAGCTTGTAGCAGTACCGCTTGATATGTCCACTGTTCCCACAGTGAAAGCACTTGATTTGCGGGTTTCTCTTGAGCAAGGGTGCTTTGGAAACTTCAGAGGCATCAATCTTCAGTTGAGGTGGAGGCTTTCCCAACACCGAGCTTGTGCTTTTTACAACCGTGGTCTTCCCCGAGCTTTTGGGTTTGTCATCATCCTCGAACCCCAAGCCTCTCCTGCTGCCATCCAGCCTTCCCATCCCACAGATTTGGGATAGCTTCTCCGAACCAATGGAGAACTTTGAGAACTGATTCCGGGCGTCCAACAAGGCTTCTTCGAGTTTCAACTTCTCAGTAGTCAGCAAGCTTATGGAAGAAGACTGACGGTCCAGCTCTTCTTTGAGAAAAATCACTTGCTCTTCAAGTTGAGTTCTGGTTGAGTCCAATTCTGCTTTCTGGGATAGAAACTCTCCTTGTATCCTGGAATGTGTCTCCTTACTTAATGAAAGCTCATTAGTTAGAGCTTCATTTTTAGCAAGCATAGACTTAGAGGCTTTACATAAACGCACATACATATCATGCCCTTCATCATCGGAATCCTTGTCCTCAAGAGACTCATCCAAAGTAACATGGGTGACAAAAGCAACCTTTTCATTTTCATCAAGATCGGTTTCAAAACTTTCATTAGACTCACTATCACTCCAAGTAGCTTTTAACACTTTATGAGACTTATTTCTCCTGTTAGCACAGTCCACAGCTTTATGTCCTACTCCATTGCATTCAAAACATTTCATGTCCGTTTTCGGGATAGGAGAGGGCCTGATATCCTGACTTTTCTGTGAAACCTGATTTCTAAAAGGCTTAGAGCTAGATCCTTTTGAGAAGTTTCGGTTAGAGTTGAAAGATTTCTTTTTCCTTAAGAATTTCTCAAATTGTTTGGTTAGAAAAGCAAATTCATCATTTTCATCATCTTCATTTTCATGCAACTTTTCAACCTCAACTTTAACCGAACTTAAAGCAATGGATTTCTCAAGCATGGGCCTTTTCTTTAGAGTCTCATAAGTTTTCAGATTTCCAACAAGTTCTTCTAAATGATAAGTATCAAGATCATGAGCTTCCTCAATAGCATTCATTTTCGAGTCAAAGAAAGAAGGTAAAGCAGTTAAGAACTTCCTAACAATTTTCTTTGATTCTATGGCCTCGCCTAAGCTATGACATTGATTCGTGATATTAAGTACACGACCATAGAAATCATCAATAGACTCTTTGTCACTCATGCATAAACCTTCAAACTCAAAAATAAGACGTTGAAGCTTTTGTTGTTTAACACGAGAGTTACCTTCATGAGTGTTGATGAGCACTTCCCATGCCTCCTTAGCAGTAGAGCAATGAATGATCCTTTGGCGCTCTGCTTCGGAGACAGCATTGAATAGACAGCTAAGGGCCTTGATGTTTGCTCTAGCCGAATCTTTGTCATCTTTTACCCATTCGGACCTAGGCTTTGAAACCCTTACGGTTGATTCAGCGCCTTCTGGTTTTGTGGGATGTGTCCAGCCTTCCTCTACACTTTGCCACAGCATACCATCATCTTGGTAAGAGAGGAAGGCACTCATCATGATTTTCCATTGAGAAAAATCATGTCCATCGAAAAAAGGTGGAACATTTATGGAAGAACATTTTTCCCGATCCATAACGAACCCCTCAGAGGATCTCACTAGCAAAGGCTAGTAGCCGCTCTGATACCACTTAAAGGTCCTAGAGGGGGGGGGGGGGGTGAATAGGCCTTTCCCACTTTTTCGTTCAAACTGTTCTCGGGATAGCAAGATAGAGATCTATCCCGAAGCACAGAAACGAGTACTGAAATGAAGACAGTAAGTAAAGTGTGACACAAGATGTTTTTGATAACGCAGAAATCCTACAACCAGGATCAAAAACTGCGTGCCCCTAACTCCTGAGGGACAAACCTTTCCACTATTTTGTAACACACACAATTACAAGTTTCTGGCACTCTGAGGATACATAACCTTTATGCTATCCTGACTAGTCTACCCACCAGTACAAACAGAGCTACACTACTTTAATCTATGTGCTTACACTTGGAAAATATACAGAAGTATCAACTCAGATCTTAACTACTCTCTAGTTAAATCTTCTTGATCAACTTCTTGGGTTGGGCATCTCCACACTTTATCTCTATGGAATGCACAATGCACAATGCACAAATGCATATGAGTTTTG
This sequence comes from Geum urbanum, assembly GCA_946800695.1. Classification (NCBI taxonomy): domain Eukaryota; kingdom Viridiplantae; phylum Streptophyta; class Magnoliopsida; order Rosales; family Rosaceae; genus Geum; species Geum urbanum. The sequence goes on along the minus strand of OX327012.1, from coordinate 47,509,282 downwards.
AAAAACAGATTTTATGCTTTAGAAATCCATGTCTATTATGCACATACAAGGCAACCAGAAGACATGGAAGGGGAAGATAAGAGATAAGAGAAACTACACACGAATGTGCTCTCAAAGAGTGACCAAAACAGAATAACCAAAACCCCAAGTGTTTTCACTCAACCAACCAACCAAAGATCCAAGACAGCTTGGGACTCCTTATATAGGGCAGGTTATTCAAGGGTCAAGGACAGCTAAGAACCACGTGAAACACAGCAGCCAAGAAGCCTATATGCAGACCTAAACGCTGTCCTAATGCAGACCTAAACAAGGACCATAGCAGACCTAAAATCACAGCTCCCGAAATGGACACAGCAAGCCTAAACAGGGAGGGAAACCAAGGCAGTTTGTAGGTCTTTCCTTAAAGGGTTAAGGTTCTCTAAACAAGGCAAAAGCTTCATTTTCACTTGTATAAGAATAGCCATATCAGTTTTCAAGAGAAGGCACATTTTTGACAGCCCAAAAGAAGAACCAGAAAACCAGAAAACAAAAGCACTTTGACAAACAGAAAAAGACAAAACAGATTTCAAGAAATCACATGTGAACTTTAGTCAATTTCCCTAGTAAGTCAGTCTTTTTATAGTCAAAGATCAACTAGATTAATCACAAGTAAACTGGAATTCTAGAAGTGATTAAAGTCATGAAATATCACACCAGAAAATCGTTCCAGAATATCTGGGATACATGCTCAGTGTTCTATCTTAGATGGAAAACATGTATGCAATGAATGTTATACCTGTTTGTCCAAAGAGATAAAGTATGTAATGTCACTTAAGCTTGATGATCTTCCATTGCTGTGTTTTGTCATGACTCAAGAAATAGCCAACATCAAGTGTATGCCTTCACATAGCTTTCCTGGCTTGTTGCAGAAAGGAACCATTCCTCCCACATTGATAAGAACTAAGAACATTTTTTTCTTCAATATTAAACTTTAAGTGTAGCTTAAAACAATTTGCAATTAACAGTACCAGATATGTACAGCAGAGGTAATAGTGTCCATGGTGTAAGCATGACCCCGAATGAAAGATCCACCAAAATCTATGCGCTTGATCCCAAACCTTAGCGCATTCAAGCATGAGATCTGAACAGAAGGTACGTGCAAAATGAAGAATGTGAGACAAACGTAGTCATTAAACCTTTTGCTGAAACATCTTCAGGTTTACCTTTCCAATGTTGTAAGAAATCATTCTTAAGAGAGACCGCGAGACATCTTCAGGTTTGTAATCTTCCAGCTCCTTGTTATCAGACATCTTACCAGAGGCAGAAATAACGATAGTTGATGGTACAGAACCACCTAACTGTAATTATTAGAAAAGGCTAAATTCAGTTAATAAACCTGAGAATTTCATGAAAACAGGGAGATTAATTTGCATCTTTCTCTTTACAGAAATGTTTTCATGAACACATTTAGAAATATCAAAACCAGCAAAGTTTCATCATCCTGAACTGATAGAATGAAATCAAGAATATGTATTACACTTTTATAGTCTGTGCCATATGTGTCCCCAATAGACATGTCTATTACACCATTATTCCCCCGATGACTCAACTCCAGCAACTCATCAAAACTGACACATAATAAGAGAATTAAATCATTTAATGCTCAAGTGAAAATATAGTAACATCACTAAATCATATGGACAATATATTTGATATCACTATAGAGAAACAAAATAAAGCATATACCTCTTGCACTTGGTCAAAAGCCTTCCTAAACCCCAAAAGGTGCTGCCGCCAATGTTGGTTCCACATACCAACTCAAACTTACCAGGTCCATCTACCTATATCTGCAGAATACAGACAAAGATGAGCTAAAGTTTATGAAATTCGATAAGTATAGAATCTAAACGAGAATACCTTGTTAATACTGAGACCAGAGCCAATAGTAACCAGTAGATAGGGGTATAGATCATCATGATCATTCTGCACAAATTCCTTCTGACCATTCATGTATGTAAATGCTGCGTTTGGAACTAACTGTTTTAATAGCAATCACAATGTCAATAATACTTTCAGGCAAGAACTCATTAAGCAATGATCGAAGATAATAAGAATTTCCATGTAGAGATCAGTAATGGAAGATTCTTCTGTACCGGGATTATTAAGAACTGATATACTTATCTCATACAATGAAGTGATCGCACAGGCATCATCCAGATAATAATGAAGTCATTGCGCTGACTATAATCACTAACGGATACCAAATTTATAACAATACCAAAAAGAACTTGAAATATTTGTCCAAAAGAAATGAAATTTCAGTAGTTCCAAGTGAAAAGGAATACTAATATATGAATTGAATGTGGTATTAGGATGGCACCTTAAGCAGAAAATTGGCTCCAGCCACAAGACAACCCAATTCATCTTCGTTGCTAAGACAAATCCCAAGCCGTTCTTTAAAGAAATCAGCGAACTTGTATGCCCACCACCTGTGGCCTTCTCACCACAGTCAGTAGTCAACAACTAATGCTACAAAACACAACAGGAAAAAGCTCCCAAAAAAAGACTCACCTTAACAACGCACTTCTCATTGGCGGAAGCAACAAGATGCTGGCCGCCTGAAAGAGTGAAACAATACAACAACATTACATGCTTCTTCAGCATGGAGAATGAAGACAGAATAGTTGATTTAACTACACAATTTGAACAATCGCTTATGCCATCTTGTTTCGAATTCCATTTTTCGCGATCAAATGATCAAAATAGAGGGTTCTTTGGTCAAAGCTTCAATCTTTATTTACAGAGGCTTTTTTCACCATGAATGTCCAAGGCAGTTAAGCAAAAACAGGAGAGCAACACCAATCACAGTTTCAACCCAAAAGCTCATGCAAACAATCAACCAATCTAATTTCAACCGAATGTTTCAACTTTCAACATCATTACTTGACCAAAATCCTGGCACATTAATAATTAAGCGCACTAAACCTGTACACATACCAGAAATGCCAAGTGATTTAATGAAGTCGATGCAATCATGTACTTTGGCGATCTCAAATGTCACAAAATGAAGCTTCCTTTCAACAGGGTGACCTTTGTTGCCAGTAGAGACTTGTACAGAAGAAAAAGAAGAATCACCACTGCTTCTTGAAAAGTAGACCAGCTTAATCAGAGAGCCTGCCAAAACAAAAAACACAAGAAGAGCAAAGAAAGATGAAACTTTTTTGGGAAAAGCCACACACTGAGCAGGCTAACATACTTAGAGTATTCAAGTAGATTACCTCCAATATCCAAAGCAAGATGGGTAATTTGAGCTTCCGATTGATCTTGATTCTCAACGTTTCCGATCTCCATTTGGGAATTGAGTCATTGACCTGAAATCGAACTGTGTGCTTCACCAAACAGTCACTAAACTCATCACTACGGCCATTATTAAATATCCAATTTTTTTTTTTAGTTTCCAGTTGACGCTGCTTTCCCGCTGAGTCTCAATATTCAAACTTAAAAAATCTCAAACACAGAGCAAGGTTCCCATTGTTTCTATAATGTGACAAGAAAATGAGATGGAATGAGACTAATAATTTTGGCTCTGTAATTAGGAAAAATCTTGCTGACAATTTAGATGGGTAGAAGGCAATAAATCTGCAATAACCGTAAGTAATTTACTTTATTGAGTAGTCACACACATATAGTTGCTTTCTCTAACATACAGTACAAACTTTATATTTTCTGGGGCGATTAATCAGGTGATGTTACAGTTGTGAGTAGTATCTTTCTCCATCTCTGCTATCATTCTTTTAGTCTGTATCAATAAATGTTACATATGTTACGCGACTGTGAAGCCTTTGACCTTCACAATGCACATTGGCAACCAAGAATTGCCTCTGAGCATTGGATCAAGCCTGGAGGAGAAGCCAATGGAAATTCTAAGACAGGTGTACAGTGCAGCTTATGCTTGGGTTGTCATTCAATTCCGAGTTTGCAGAACCCTGAGTCTTATCTCCGTCAAGGAATGCACCGATTGGGGGTTGTTGCACCAACTGATGGACAATTACGTTATCAAAGCCATGCTTTTCATAGCTCATGAATGAACCCAATGCTCCAAGAAACCCTTCATGACGTAGAAACATTGCTTTGGCTTCACCTTTAGACCTGCAAAGGACCAGAACAATGTCATCATCCGTGAGATTAGTGGAACGGTAAAAAAACAAAACTGAAATTCATAATACTCCCGGAAAAACCCAGAAAGGTACCATTCCTCTGACATTGGTAGGAGAGTCAAAGGAATCAATTTTAGTTAGGAGCTACGCGAGGAAGTTAGTACACAATCGAGATACGGAATGAAAATGTAAAAGAGGAGACACAAAATTTACGTGGAAAACCCCAAAAGAAATCGGGGAAAAACCACGGGCAAGTAGGAAGATTTCACTAGGAGGATAAGGATTACAAAGGATACAACTCTCTCTAATTGATACTACAACTCTCTCTTTAACACTAGAGGAGTTTTCTAGAGGAGTTAACTAGCTATAACAAGGAAGAGGGATTGAGTGGCTTGGTTTGGATGAATGTTGTTATGATATATCCGGGGGAAGCAAGCTCCTCTATATATAGAGGAGATCACCGACTCAACTTCATTCTTGAAGCTTCTTCTCCCACCGACTTAACCATCTCTAGATGGTTCTGGTCATTCCACTTCTCAATTAAGCATGTTGCTTAATTGATCTCATCTCACCGCCTCTACAGCCCACAATAGTGGACTTCTCCTTCTTTCCCTCTTCTTCTCAAATCTTCTTCTTTCTTGTAGAGATTTCTAGAATCTCATCAGCAAAGTGGCTTTACATATAACATTCTCCCACTTAAAGTCACTTTGGGGATCCTTTCATCCTTCCTACATTTGCCATTTTCATGTTGCTTACGTTTTTGCTAGGCCAATAGAGGATCGACACCAAATAAACTTGTCTGCATTTATTGGCTTCGTCAAAGCATCCGCTAGGTTATCGTTTGTATGGATTTTCTGCATATCCACACATCCGTCTTCCACCACCTCACGAACAAAGTGATATTGAACTCATATGTGTTTGGTTTTCGAATGAAATGCTGGATTCTTTGCTAAGTGCAAAGCGCTCTAACTATTGCAAAACAGAGTAATCTTCTCTTGTTTGCGTTCGAACTCCTCCAGCAATATTTGTAACCATATTGCCTCTTTGCTGGCTTGTGTAGCTGCGATGTATTCTGCTTCTGTCGTAGACGTTGTCATGAGCGGCTGCAGTTTTGAAACCCAGCTTACAGCACCTCCAGCAAGAGTGAACACATACCCTGTGGTGGATTTACTATTTTCTTGATCACCTGTGTAATTCGAGTCAACATAACCTTTGACAGTAAACTCTGATCCTCCGTAACATAATGCAGCATCCAAGGTACCCTTGACATATCGCAGGATCCTTTTTACAGTGTTCCAGTGCTCCTTACCAGGATTCGCCATGTACCGACTAACTGCTCCCACTGCTTGTGCAATGTCCGGTCGTGTACAAATCATGGCGAACATCAAGCTTCCCACTGCTGATGCATACGGTACCCGAGACATCTCCATCCTTTCCGCTTCATTGCTAGGACACATACTTGAGGATAACTTATAATTAGTAGGAAGAGGGGAAGAGATTGGCTTACAGTCTTGCATGTTGAAGCGGCTTAAGACTTTCTTCAAGTAATTCTTCTGCGACAGCCAAACCTTCCTACTTTCTCTGTCTCGGTGAATTTGCATCCCCAGAATCTTGTTTGCTGGTCCCAAGTCCTTCATTTCAAACTCCCTAGCCAATTGAGCCTTTAAGTCTTTAATACGATCATTGTTGGGGCCTGCTACCAACATGTCGTCAACGTACAACAGCAGAATGATGAAGTCACCATTACCAAATCTCTTGTAGTAGGCACAAGGATCTGCATAAAGTCTGTTGTACTCAAGGCTCATGATGAAGGAATCAAATCTCTTATACCAACATCTCGACGCCTGTTTGAGACCGTATAGAGATTTGTTCAACCTGCAAACCAAGTTCTCCTTGCCTGATTCAGCAAAACCTTCTGGTTGGAGCATATATATATTTCTTCTTCAAGCTTTCCATGAAGAAATGCAGTCTTCACATCTAACTGCTCCAGATGTAGGTCGAACGTAGCACACATCGCCAAGACTACTCGAATAGTTTTGAGTCGAACAACAGGAGAGAATATTTCGTTGAAGTCAACACCTTCTTTCTGAGCGAACCCTTTCACCACTAGTCTAGCGCGATACCTCTCCACTTGATCATTGCCATCTCGCTTGATCTTGTAGACCCATTTGTTACCAATGGCTCTCCTTCCTTGTGGTAGAGAAACAAGATCCCATGTCTTGTTTTTATGTAGAGCTTCAATTTCTTCTTGCATTGCTATCATCCACAGAGCTGCATGTGAACTGCTTGTGGCTTCATGGAAAGTTGACGGCTCTCCATCCTCCGTTAGAAGACAGTATGCAACATTGCTCTCTGTAACATACTCCGACTGCCAAGCTGGTGGCTTCTTTGCACGGGTCGACCTGCGAACTTCTTGGTTCTCCATCTCAAATGGTTCTTGATCCTCGTGCTTGGGTACTTCTTCAGAAGAACTTGAATTCTCCTCCTCTGATTTACTATCGACTTGTATGACTACAGTCTTTTCACTTGAACTGCTATCATCACGACCTCCTTATAGTAGTTGATCTTCTTTAAAGATCACATCCCTACTGACAATAACCTTGCGGGCAGTGGGGTCCCACAGGTGATACCCCTTTACTCCGTCAGCATTCCTCAAGAATATACACCTCCGAGATTTAGGATCCAACTTTTTCTTCTTCCTTTCTAGGACGGTGTACATTACATACGCAGGACATCCAAATGAATGTAGATTAGAGTAGTTGGCGGGCTTACCAGTCCATATCTCCATCGGTGTTTTAAGTTCAATTGCCGTTGATGGAGACCGATTTACCACGTGACAAGCGGCCTTGGCTGCTTCCGCCCAGAATGAGTTGGGTAATCCTGCAGTTCTTAGCATGGCTCTCATCTTTTCTACGAGAGTTCTGTTCATCCGCTCCGCAACTCCATTTTGCTGAGGAGTGTACATGGTTATGAACTGTCTGTTGATACCTTCTTGCTTGCAAAGTGCAAGAAACTCGCCGTCCATGTACTCTGTCCCATTGTCAGTCCTCATGCACTTGATCTTCTTTCCAGATTCAAGCTCCACCTCTGCTTTGAAGGCCTTGAATACCGAAAATACATCGGACTTATTCTTGATCGGGTACACCCAGCATCTCCTGGAGTAATCATCAATAAAGGACACAAAGTACTTTGCACCTCCTAGGGACACAACCGGTGACTCCCACACATCGGAATGTAGCAAGTCTATGATGCATTTACTTCTGGAGACCGACCTATCAAACTTCAATCTACTCTGCTTGCTTGTAACACAATGCTCGCAGAAAGGTAAATTTACCTACTTGAGCTCTGGAAGTAGCTTCCGATCAGAGAGAATCTTCAAACCTCGTTCTGACATGTGACCAAGTTTAAGATGCCACATCATTGTCGATTCTTCTCCATTGTTGGCTGCAGCAGTACATGCGTCAGCTTCCTGATATGTCTCTCCTTGAAGCATCCATAGATTTGCCCCGATCTTCTTCGCCTTCATAACCACAAGTGCACCTTTTGTAGCCTTCATGATCCCATCTTGACTATGCATCTTGTACCCGCTGCCATCTAATTGTCCCTAGGACAATAGATTTTTCTTCAGGCCTTTCACGTGCCGTACCTCCGGAATACTACGAACTGTACCATCAAACATTTTTATTTTGACGGTACTTATCCCAACAATCTCCAAGGCATGGTCGTCTCCCATGTACACTGATCCACCAGAGATAGATTCATATTGATGGAACCAATCTCTCCGGGGAGTCATGTGCCATGTTGCCCCCGAGTCTATAAGCCAGACATCGGAAAATTTTCTCCTGCCTTCAAAAGTTGTTGCCTCGCTGTATAAAATTTCAGCGTCATCGGAGATACTTACCACGTTCCCTTGAGTGTTTGATGATTCAGGGTTTCCACTCTTCTTCAGAAGTCGACAGTCTCTTTTGACGTGTCCCTTCTTGCCACAGCGATAACACCTGAAATTCTTCTGCGGCCTTGACTTCGATCTACCGTGACCTTGGCTCCCACTTGAGCCACGCTCCGTTGATCTTCCTCTCACCATCAAAGCTTCCGCTTGCTGCGAACTTGCCAACCTGTCCTCCTTGTTTCTGTGCCTGCTCTCTTCTTCTAATACAGTAGCTGCAACTTCATCGAAGACTAGGTGGTCCGTGAAGATATTGTTCGTCAGATTGATGATGAGTTGATCATACGAGTCAGGTAAACTCTGGAGTAGAATCTCCGCCCGTTCACTTGAATCTATTTTCTGCCCCATGTTGGTGAGCTGTGAAAATAGAGTATTCAAAGTGTTGATGTGCTCGGTTACTGATGTAGATTCTGCCATACGAAGAGTGTAAAGCCTTCTCTTTAAGAAAATCTTGTTATGCAGCGACTTCGCCTCGTACAGCTTTGTAAGCGTATCCCATATCTCCTTTGCAGTCTTCTTCTCCTCCACGCTTGATAACACCCCCTCGACTAATGCAAGGTGAAGATCCGCCATGGCGAGGGCGTCCATCTCATCCCACTTTGCATCATCCGTGAAGTCTGCGGGCCTTGTCCCAATTGCAGCTAAGCAATTGTCCTTCCGCAATAGTGCTCTCATCTTCATTTTCCATAACGAGAAGTTAGTGCCATTAAACTTCTCGATATCGAACTTCGTCGCCATCTCGAACTGAATGACTTTCCTCTAGAACCAGCTCTCTATATGATCGCACAACCAGTGCTCTGATACCACTGTTAGGAGCTACGAGAGGAAGTTAGTACACAATCAAGATACGGAATGAAAATGTAAAAGAGGAGACACAAAATTTACGTGGAAAACCCCAAAAGAAATCGGGGAAAAACCACGGGTAAGTAGGAAGATTTCACTAGGAGAATAAGGATTACAAAGGATACAACTCTCTCTAATTGATACTACAATTCTCTCTTTAACACTAGAGGAGTTTCCTAGAGGAGTTAACTAGCTATAACAAGGAAGAGGGATTGAGTGGCTTGGTTTGGATGAATATTGTTATGATATATCCGGGGGAAGCAAGCTCTTCTATATATAGAGGAGATCACCGACTCAACTTCATTCTTGAAGCTTCTTCTCCCACCGACTTAACCATCTCTAGATGGTTCTGGTCATTCCACTTCTCAATTAAGCATGTTGCTTAATTGATCTCATCTCACCGCCTCTACAGTCCACAATAGTGAACTTCTCCTTCTTTCCCTCTTCTTCTCAAATCTTCTTCTTTCTTGTAGAGATTTCTAGAATCTCATCAGCAAATGGCTTTACATATAACAATTTTATATTCTGAAGAACAGTTTATTTCTTTCAAGATTATACTTCAATTCAGTGGCACGTAAAAGTAAAACAAATTCCAACAGTACCAGAAATGTACAGCAACTGCAATAGTGTCCATGGTGTAAGCATGGCCCCGAATGAAAAATCCAGCAAAAAATATGCGCTTGAGCCCAAATCTTAGTGCATTCAAGTACGAGATCTGGACAGAAGGTGCAAAATGATAGAATGTGAGACAAACGCGGTTATTATTCCTTCTACCGAGAGTTATGGCGGAACTAAACAGAGTAAAGATGAAAGGTGTAGCACGCTAGTATGTACTGTCACCAATCTATGGAGACACAGAACCACAAATATTCCACACCCAGATGCTTTGCCACTCAGTAGTAGTTGCACAAGATGAATATGAATGCCTCGAGGGTTAATTCCCACAACGTGGTGAGTCATCCCATCCGCTCCACACCTAGATCTTCTGCTATGGCTCTCAGAGCCTTGGAGCATTCAAACCCTATTCTGTCCTCTCCACTGGCTTCTACCCCGGCACAGATTACGTCAGAGGTCGCGACAGGTTATCCCTAATTAATTAAGTACACGTACTGCTATATATATGCATCCATGTTCGAGTACGTTCCTGACTTCCTGTATGATATGATGATTATGATCGATGTGTTGTAATTAATTTTGGGGTGGTTTTAATTTGGATTTCTTTTAATTTTGGTATGCATGCAGGAACTATGTCAATAGGTGTCCCAAGAACTTTGGGGTGCTTTTCGTGCCTCAAGCAGAGGCTTTCGGGATACAGCGTTGCGGGAAGTTCGACAGGATTCTTCTCCTGGATTCAATTTCTTGACTCTGATCGTCGAAAAAGTTGCTTACGTGCATAGCTTGAAGGAAGAGGTCATAAAGGTTCCTAGACAGGAAGCCATCACCAAAGACAATGTCCAAATTGAGATGAATTCTGTGCTTTATTTCAAGGTACGTAAGATTGTAAGAACTTAAACTGAGTACGACTTGCAGTAGATCGAGCCATTCATTCAAATATTACTTATTCATTATTGGTTGCAGACCGTTGATCCTTATAAGGCTTCATACGGGGCTGAGAGTCCTATAGGATTATCTATTTGTTGAGAATGCCTTAGTTTGTTAGGATTTCTCTTCATTAGAGTATGTGTGTTTCTGTTAGAATAAACCCCTGGTCTTAAGGGATTAGATTAGTTGTTCTTTGAATCATTCCTGTTCGTATGCACGTGGCTGTGTGTAGCCGAGACATGAGCATGTTTTTCGTTGTTTCCTGTTAGACTCAAGGCTTTATAAAGCCAAGAGATCAATTGAATAAACTCAGAGTGTTTGAGTTCCACAGTTTGTTTGATAAGTTTGCTGCAATCAAGTTTAAGTTTCCTACAAACTGATATCAGAGCCACAACAAAGGGGCATGACTGTGAGTCTAAAAATAAGAGTGAAATAGTGTGAGGGTGTGAGCAATGGCAGAAGGAAGCGTTGCACAAATGAAGCTGTTAGCCGAGAACAGTTCAGCTCCAGTATCCATACCAATCTTTGATGGATACTATGACCACTGGTCAATGTTGATGGAAAGCTTCCTATGACAAAGGAAGTTATGGAGGCTTGTTGATGAAGGCATCCCTACCGCAGCACAAGAGACTCAACAGGCTACCACATTTTCAACAATTGTGGCTAAGGCAAGGCAACAAATTGAGGCGCAGAGAAAGAGAGATGAAGAATCATCCCAAAGAATTGAGCAGATGAAAGAAGATGACCTCAAGGTCAAGAATTTTCTCTTTCAAGCCATTCACAGGACAATCATGGAGACAATTCTTGACAAGTCCACCTCCAAAAGTATATGGGATTCCATGAAGCAGAAGTATCATGGCTCTAACAAGGTGAAAAGGGCCAGTAGGCAAGCCCTGAAGAGGGAATTTGAAACCCTGCAGATGAAGGAAGATTAGAAGGTTGATGAATTCTTTGCTCGAACTCTCACCATTGTGAACAAGCTGAAAGTTCATGGTAGCCAGGATATGTCGCAGGTCGATATAGTAGAAAATATTTTAAGGTCACTGACTCCGAAATTTGACTATGTAGCATATTCAATTGAAGAGTCAAATGATCTTGATGTAATGACTTTGGATGAACTTCAAAGCATCTTGTTGGTTCATGAGCAAAGATTGAATTGACACAGTGGAAGTGTGAAAGAAGAACAAGTGTTGAAGGTTACAAGTGGAGAAGGAAACAATAGAGGAAGAGGAATCAGAGGCAGAGGCAAGGGAGGATCTATGGGAAGAGGAAGAGGCAGACAAAACTCCAATCGAGCAACGATTGAATGTTTTAAATGTCAAAAACTTGGTCACTTCCAATATGAGTGTCCAAGTTGGAATAAAGAAGCAAACTATGCAGAACTCGATGAGGAAGACGAGATGCTCTTGATGGCCTATGTATGTGACTCAAACAGAAACAATGCATGGTTTCTTGACTCAGGCTGCTCAAACCATATGTGTGGAGATAAAGGTTTGTTTTCAAGTTTGAATACTCAATTTAAACACTTTGTTAAACTTGGAAACAACTCGAAGATGTGTGTTACTGGTAAAGGGAGCATTAAACTCTCTTTTAATGGCATGAAGTATGTTCTAGAAGATGTGTACTATGCTCCTGAATTGCATAACAATTTGTTAAGCATTGGTCAACTTCAAGAGAGAGGACTTTCTATCCTTATTCAACATGGTGCATGCAATATCTATCATCCATACAGGGGCCTGATTGCACAATCTATCATGAGTGCAAACAGGATGTTCATTCTTATATCAGATGGACCAACCACTTTTAGCTCTCAGAATGGACAGTGTCTAAAAGTTGCATCAGATCTCACCTACATGTAGCACCAATGATATGGCCACTTGAGTTACAAGGGTTTGAGGACATTTCATTACAAGGAAATGGTGAAAGGACTTCCACAAATTGAAGCTACAAAATAAGTTTGTGGAGATTGCTTACTTGGGAAGCAGGCAAGACAGGCAACACCGAAGAAAAGCTCATGGAGAGCAAGAAAGATCCTCGAGTTGATTCATGCAGATATATGTGGTCCAATTACACCAACTTCTAGCAGTGGAAAAAGGTATGTTCTATGCTTCATTGATGATTTTAGTCGTAAATCATGGGCATACCTTTTATGTGAAAAGTCAGAGGCCTTCAATTGTTTCAAAGACTTCAAGAAACTTGTAGAAAAAGCTGCAGGAGAAAGCATCAAGAGCTTAAGGACAGATCGAGGAGGAGAGTTTACATCAAATGTATTTAATATCTTTTGCAGGGAGCAAGGAATCAAAAGGAGGTTAACTAATGCATATTCTCCACATCAAAATGGAGTAGCTGAGAGAAGAAATCGAACAGTAATGAACATGGTGCGTTCAATGCTAGCAGCTAAGTACGTGCCAAAGATCTTCTGGCCTGAAACTGTCATGTGGACATTCTATGTGCTTAACAGGTCACCTACATTGGCAGTAAAGGATGTCACACCTCAGGAGGCATGGAGTGGAATCAAACCTTCAGTGGATCACTTTAGGGTTTGGGGCTGCTTAGCACATGTACACATTCCAGAAGAGAAGAGAGGTAACAAACTGGAGAATCGAAGTTTTTCTTGTGTGCTTCTAGGAGTCAGTGAAGAATTTGAAGGTTATAGGTTGTATGATCCTAGAGCTGAGAAAGTAGTGTTCAGCAAGGATGTAGTGTTCGAAGAAGACAAGCAATGGAATTGGGATGGAAAGTTTGAAGCATAGATAAATAAAGAGATAGCTTCAGAAAGAGATGAAAAGCAGTAGTTTGAGGGAGAGTTTGTAGCTGAAGCTGATGAAGAAAACTCAGAAGTTCAAAACCCTAGCTCAAGTAGTCCAAACACTGTCAGCACCACTCAAACTGAGCCTAATCCTACCCAAGAAAATCTAAACATAGTCCCTAGAACCAGGAGAGTAGAAAGTCAAGCTGAAAGTGTCTCAAACACAGGAAGAACAAGGAAGAAACCTGACTGGATGAAGGATTATGTTGTTGGTATTCAACGTGTCCAAGTATACTTGTATTCATAACTAGTAGTGGGACAATCCAATGATGATTATGCGGCAAAAGATATGAAGATGGCAGACTATAGGGAGTTGGTGGACAAGATGATTCAAGAATTTGAACAAATCTCGTTGATAAAAGTTCTATGAGAGGAAAAATGGTGAGCAGACGAGTTAGCAAAGTATGCTTCAGGATTCATCAAAGAGCCAATATCAATTTGGCTCGAAGTGCTCGAAATTCCCAGTATTGACGAGAAAATTGAACAAAGCGTAATGACAATAGATTCGATTCCAAATGACTGGAGGGAAGAGATAATCAATTTCTTGGAGTTCAAAATTCAACTTGAGGATCTCGTTAAGGCAAGAAAATTGAGGATGAAGGCCACACAATATGTATTACTCAACGATATTCTATATCGAAAATCTTTTGGTGGGCCATTGTTGCAATGAGCGGAACCAAGGCAAACCGAGGACATCATGAAGGAAGTCCATGAAAGATTGTGTGGAAGCCATGTTGGCGGGAAGAGCTTGGAAAAAGAATAATCACACAAGGATACTTTTGGCCAGACATGGCAACGCAATCAGAGCAATACCTAAGAAAATTTCTACGATGTCAAAAACATGCGCCTGTAAGCCATGCACCCACACGAGAGCTCGTTGCAAAATCAGGTCCATAACCTTTTGCTCATTAGGTAATGGACATCATGAGACCATTACCCGTAGCACCCGGAGGGCTCAAATTAGTACTTGTTGCAACGGATTGCTTCACGAAGTAGGTAGAAGCAGAGTCGTTTGTCACCATTTCCTCAAAAGATGTAGTCAACTGCGTTTGGAAGCAAATAGTATGCAGATTCGGAATACCTCAAGAGATCGTGTGCGACAATGGAACTCAGTTCAACAATGTGGCATTTTGTAACTTCTGCGATAAATATGGGATTAAGTTGAAGTTCGCATCAAGAAGGTATACTCGAGGAAATGGTCAAGCAGAAGTCACCTATCGAATCATTTTTGATGGGGTGAAAAAGAGGTTAGAGGGAAAACGAGGTGCATGGGCTAAGGAGCTACCAAGAGTGTTGTGGGCATACAAAAAAACTCAAAGGAAAATAACAAGGAAGACTCCTTACTCACTAGTGTATAGAGCCGAAGCAATAATTCCAGTCGAGAATATGTTTCCAACGACAAGAACGATGGCGTACATAGCCGGTGGCAACGACCAGCGCATGGTTGTCGAGTTAGATTTGGCAGAAGAATGACGAGAAGAAGTTGCTGCTCAAGTGGTTGAGTATTAAAGAAAATTTGAGAGGTGCTTCAATAAAAATGTTCGACCATGAAGTTTTCAGCTCGACGAGCTGGTATTGAAGCGAACAGTTGAGGACATATGAGCTCATGGAACAGCAAAATTCGAAGCCGCTTGGGAGGGACCATTTCGTGTAATGGAAGTGTACAGTCAAGGAACTTATAGGCTCGAGGAAGTTGGCACAGGGCGTTATCTCCCAAGGTCGTGGAACGTCGTTTACTTAAAGAAGTACTGCCAGTGAGCCGGGGGAGGTACGCCGGAGTAATAAGTCGTCTTTCAATTTTGCAATGTACTTTGAATTTATTTCTAGAATTGCAAAATGCATATGGCAAAGACAAAGTGAAATATATAAAGTCTTCGTTGAGGCCAAAACTTTGTTGATCTGGCATTATATGACCCAAAAAGTCTCCGGCGTAATGGGATTATTGGCATAAAAGCTTTAGAGCAAAAAATATACAAGGATCGAAAAGTTAATGGAGCATATAGATATAAATGCTCGATGAGAAATGCTCAATGAGTATATGACCGAAAAAGCCTCGGGCGTAATGGGATTATTACGCATAAAAGCTTTAGAGCAAAAAATGCATAAAGATAAAAAAACTAAAGAAGCATTTCGATGTATATTCTTGATGAGAATATCTCAACGAGTACATGACCCAAAAAGCCTCAGGTATAAAAGCTTGAGAGCAAAAAATGCATAAAGACCGAAAAGCTAAGAGCATATCGATGTAAACGCTCAATGAGAGGCTCTCGATGAGCATGTGACAAAAATCCAAGGGAAAATGGACTATGAAGGGGCCAATATACCGAAAGGGTGAAAGGACATAAAATCAAAGAGAGATTCTCATTGAGATATTTCCCGTCCTCGAGGAATGTCTTTTAATGGAAAGTTTCCAACGAAAAGACATTAGGGGCATGTGTAAGGCAACAAGCAAGAAATATATGTTTTATTAACAATACTTGCAGGAATAGAGGCTCAAGAATTCAAAATAAAAGAGTTCACCCTCGGCAAAGCCCAAAGTTATTTGCCGTCAAGAAATCATTCGATGAACTTTTTTTGACGAGTTTGAAGGAGAAAATTACAGAAACAAACAACTACTGTGTGTTAAAGTTTGGGAATAATGGTAGGAAGTGAGGAGGGATCCATTGTCTGGTAATCAAGTCAGTTTGGTACCTGCTGGCTCCGCTAATCATCCCGCGATCATAAGCAATGCTTACTTTAGTTTGATGATGGCTGGCATTGCTACAAAGATGCATGATAGTTTCCTCGGAGTATGTAAGCTCACTACGCAGGTCGTTGACAACACCCTCCAAGGGGTCAATCTTAAAGTGAGTGCCCTCAAATTCATACTCGAGGTCATGAAAAGTAGGTTGACGACTAGATCGAGGAGAATTGGGGGCAGAAAGACCGCGGCCTCCAAAATGATGGGTTGCTCAAGAATCAAACTCTAATTCTCGAGGATGAGTACAATAGTTTGATTGAGGAAGGGTGTGAGACGGGCGGCTAAGATTCTTGAAGCTTTGACTCCAACGCATTGAGGAAGCATTGTCGACACGAGACCCAAGAGATGTGAGTAAAGGGAAAACGACGTGCTCCAGGGAAGTCTTTTGATCTGTGCCTTCATTGCAATATGCACGTCATTTGGAGCAAGAATCATTCCAAAGGGAGAATATGAGTTGTGAGACCTATGATTGAACCCCGTATCAACATAAGCGTGCATGGGAAAATAAAGAACGTACCAGATGAAGGAAAAGACTCTACCTGGTGGATGAATGTTCAGGAGATAGCTCGATGGTTATTCGTGAAAGTTCCTTTCCTTTACCATGCCTCGGAGGAGGGGGAAGGAGAACAAGGTTGTTCAAGGGCGAGTCCATCACGAAATCGACTTCTAAAAGTGTGGCAGACATAATGAGGGAGTTCTTTTTTGATGCACACAGAAAATGTATGATGAAATGAGTTTATAAAGCCCAAGTGACTTAGGGTTCCTCCTGAAAAATGCAAGGAAGAAAAGGAAACCAAACTTTGAGATGGTTGAGATTAAGGGAATTTTGAAAATTCCTAACTGAAAGTCATTTCGGAGAGGGAACCTGGTCAAAGGTTCGTTAGGGAGAATCTCGTTGATAAGAGGTTAGGATTCTCTCGACGAAGTTTTTCTCATAGAATAACTTGTCGTCTCAAAGACTGTTCAACAGGTGCAAATGTTCGTTGAAGAAAATTTGACAAGCACAAAATTGACAAGTATGAGAAATAAGTACGAAAAAATAAAGCATCCATACAAAAGTGCAAACCGATAAAGATGTCCAAAGGTTGGCTTATGCCAAAAAATAAAAATCAGAAAGAAAAATGAAGGCAACATATAAAAAGCTTCAGCTAGGTGGAATTGGTAGCCATTGGATCCTTCTCGTCGATCTTCTTTTTAGCGGGCTCCTGAGTGCTCGGGGTAGGCTCATCGAGATCCTGCACCGCAGAGGAAGGAGGCTCGACGTGCTCTGAGATCAACGAGGGAAGATGAGCAATATCAAGGGGCTCGAGGAGTGTTCTGGAGGGAAGGGCAACCTCGTCGGCAGGTTGGGAAGCAAAATCGGTCTCCAGTGCCGGCACAGTGCGAAACTCATCAGAGTTAGAGCCAAATAGAGGCTCATGCTCACCGGCACATTG
Organism: Geum urbanum; assembly: GCA_946800695.1. Classification (NCBI taxonomy): domain Eukaryota; kingdom Viridiplantae; phylum Streptophyta; class Magnoliopsida; order Rosales; family Rosaceae; genus Geum; species Geum urbanum. The sequence continues at coordinate 47,491,830 of OX327012.1, read as the reverse complement.
GAGAGCTTGTCGATGGTATCAGGTCCCTCGTAGATGCGCTACTCAGCAAGGAGAGAGGATTGGGCCCAAGCAAGATGGAAGTATTTGGCCGAAGACTGGTTGGCATTCTCAAACTCCTCATCGTGGATCCTCTCCACGTCGTCGATTTGTGCCTCCAACTAGGAAATGCACTTCATGGCCTCCCAGTTTTCTTTCTCTTGCTTGGAAATCTTTCTCGAAGCCTCCTTCACCTCTCGATCCTTGATGAGGCATATTCCTTAGGGAAATTTGAGGGTATCGTAGAGCTCCTGATTGGACTTCCCGCAATTGGAGAGCCGTTAATCGAGGGCTTCGAGGTCCACACTATCTCCTCGTATTGGGACGAAGCTGCAGACAGCTTGGCTCTCGCCATGGTGAGTTCAATCTTGAGGGCATCAATGAGGTGGGCTTTGGAGGAGAAGATAGTTTATGTTCGGAGCACAATCTACAAGAAAACATACCAGTTAGAGGTGGAAGATGAGAAGTAAATCATTCGAAGAAGAAAAATAAAGGTTTTTCGGCGAGCTTACGTCCAAGATTTTGGAGAGCACCGCCTCCTCATGCTCCTCACGAGATCTTTGATGAGGGACGTCATGATCTGGAGAACACCTACAGAGTTAGAGAGCTGTGCCACGTGCTGCCTCGACATTGCTGATGAGAGGTTCCTCCCTGTTGAGGAGGGGCTAGACTATGACGGGCTCCGAGACACTGGTGGAAGAGCTTTTCTCGACGGGGAATGATGTGCTCTTCGACGGAGGAGGAGGCTTGAAGATTGTTGAGAATAAATGATTGTTAAGAGTTAGTTGAATGAGGACGGGAAACGATGAATATGAAGCAAGAAAAAGAAAATCCATTGGGGAGCAGAGGGATGCAGCGTTTGTTCGTGGAGGAGGGGATCCATTTCCTCCACGAGAGGTGGACAAGCTTTAGGTGCAAGAGAAACAGGTGGGCGAGTTCCTGGAAGATTGATGGGCTTGAACGAGGTTCTGCCTATGCTCAGCGAAATCTTGCATTTCTAGGGTTTTGTGTGAATTTAGGTCAAGTACGTTTATTTCATTAAATTAATTCTCTACTGTGTGGTTGAGTTTGTCAATTTTCTGACACATGTCTTTTTGTGTCTAAAGTGCTTAGTCTCATCTTTCTTTAGTGGGTAATAGCCCATACTTTTATTTTACTATATCGATAAAACTTGTGTAAGGAATAGGATATTTTTGTGTTGTGTAAAACATCTACCACACGATTCTACTTATACAGGAAGTGGTAGGATGCCCGCCCCCAAGGTACCCGAGCATGACTCTTTTGTGTGTCAAAGGCAAAGCTTCCCCACTGTGTGAGGCAATGAGTGCATGACTTGTAAGGCAGATCGTTTAGGAAAATAATGATGGAATTATTTTTTGAAGAGGCGATAATGTCATTAAATAAGATAATAGTAATACAAGATTTCATCGAGATTCCAACTAGATAAAACGAAACCTTAATGTACTACTATTGTTCACTTAGTTTTCAATTCACAACCTACATAGACAAACCAGAGTAGCAGAAAGACTAAAAAAATAAAGGTACTACTCCTTAGAGTATCTAGTCACCTCTTATATTGTGCGACACTCCACCGCAGTTTCTCGACATTCGAACCTCCTGGCAACAGAATCGGCTTCTTCTTGGGTGAAATGTTTTTTGGTAAGTGCACTGACCTCAGCTTAGATTTGCTCTCTTTATCCTCCGCTTTCTTCGTATTCTTGCCTCGCTCTTTTGAGGCGCGTGACTGATCTATAACATCAATCACCTCATCCTCTATCATTAGTTCTCCATGCTCCAGAGAGTTTGATATGGAACCAAACACTTGAGATAAATAGAGAGTCGTATGAAGCGGAGCATGGGTAATGAAAGGTGTTGATGTTAGTCTGATTTGGTTGCAAATAAGAGTAATGGATATAAGCTAGGACGCTACTTGTAATCCATCAAGATAAGTCCCAATTCTCGCGACTCTAGGAATCCTCCAAGGGATAAGAGAAGAATTTTCAAACTCAGAGGTTTTCTATTACTACCAGTCCGTCCAAACAAACTCTAAGTTACAACTTAAATAGTCATAGCCGACACTAACCTTTCAGCTTCACTCATAGCTGTTACAGAAATAAAAACTTACGAACAACCTTATTTAACATACTCTAAATAATAGTAAAACCTCATAAACTGATCAGTAAATAGTGAGTCATGGATCGATAAAAGCTTTTCTTCAATTCTGCATGAGATACGAGCAAAACACTCACCAGATCCTTTCCGAGCATGAGTCCACATAACTGTGACTCATCAACTTCCTGATCGCTATCATTCCCTCCCTCGTGGAAAGAACTCAACCTCGAGTCCAAAGGCCTATCTTCAAAGAAAGGGGAAAAGTCAGCCACATTAACTGTAGCAGACACTCCATAGTCACTTGGAAGTTCTACCTTGTATGCATTATCATTGACTTTGTGAACAATTGTAAATGGTCCATTTGCTCTAGCTTGGAGTTTTGGGAACTTACGATTAGGAAATCGTTCTTTCCTAAGATGAATCCAGACTTTATCTCCAACTTGAATAGTGACATTTCTTCTATGTTTATTTTCTTGTTGTACATACTTCTCAGTTTGTTTAATTATCTTTTCTCAAACTTCTGAATGCAACCTCTTGATATAATTTGCTCTTTCCTCGGCTGTCCCACTAAAAGAAGTGTATATTTTAAGAGGCACCATATACAAAGGAGTGATTGGATCCTGACCATACAACCTTGAACAGACTGCTCCGTGTAGTTTGGCTTGTGGAACGATTATAAGCAAACTCAGCATGTGGAAGAAACAAATCCCACACCTTGATATTCTTTAAAATGAGACTCCTCAACAATGATCCCAAATACCGATTAACCACCTCAGTTTGTCCGTATGTTTGGGGATGATGAAAGGTGCTAAACTGAAGTCTAGATCCCATGTTTCTCCATAGTGTCCTCCAAAAATGACTAACAAATTTAGCATCTCAATCTGAGGTTATAGTCTTTGGAATTCCATGTGACCGCACAATCTCACGAAAATATAAGTCAGCAATATGAGTTACATCAGCCGTCTTGTTGCACGGTATAAAATGTGCCATCTTTGAAAAACAATCGACTACCACTATGATTGAATCCATGTTTTTTTGAGTCCTGGGCAACCCAAGAATGAAATCCACACTCACATCTCCCCACAGCGCGGAGGGAATAGGCAAAGGTGTGTATAGCCCGACATTACTGCCATGAGTCTTGGCTCTACAACAAGTCTCGCACTACTGACCAATTCTTCCGACGTCCCTATTAAGCTGTGGCAAAAAAATGTCTTTCACCAATTTAAGGGTTTTGTCTCTCCCAAAATGGCCTGCCATTCCACCACTGTGAGCTTCTAGAAATAATGGCCTCTCTCAATGACCCTCAAGGAATACACAGCTGAACTCCTTTGTACAAAAATCCATCTTGGATCAAAATTGCTTGTAGGGACCTTCTGAACAATACTGCCAAAGATGACCAAAATCAACATCTTCATTGTACATAATCTTCACCACGTCAAAGCCAAACACCTTAGCATGCATCATATTCAACAATAAATGTCGTCTACTTAAAGCATCAACCACTTGGTTAGTTTTAATGGATTTGTGATGACAAAATTGAAAAACTGAAGGTACTCGACTTAGCGTGCATGGCGAGAGATGAGTTTGTGTTGAGCATTCAAATATTTAAGAGCTTTATGGTCAGAAAAAAAAACTCATTAGAGTAAAGATAATGTCTCCAATGTTCCAATGCTCGAATGATTGCTTGGAACTCCTTGTCATATATTGAATACTTCATCCTCACTTCATTCAGTTTTTCACTGAAAAAAGAAATTGAATTGGTTTATTTCTTTGACTTAACATGGCCCATATTCCCACACCTGAAGCATCACATTCCACTTCAAACACCACTGAGAAATACAGTAGGGCAAGTACTGACACTTCCATCATCTTCTTTTTAATTAACTCAGAACTTTTATAAGCTTCCATAGTCCACTTAAAAACCCCGCCCTTTACACACTGTTATTGGAGCAACCAAAGTACTGAATTTTTTTTTTATAAATCTTCTATAAAAAGAAATCATCTCATGGAAACTCCAAATATCAAAGAGAGACTTCGGGACAGGCCATGTTGCTATAGCTTCCACCTTGCCTTCATCAACCTTGATTCCATATTTAGTTACCATGTATCCAAGGAAGGTACGTTATGCTTTCTGTCTTAAACCGACACTTCTTTTGGTTGACAAAAAGACTTCCAGCTCTCAAAGTATCAAACACCTTCCTTAAATGTTCTAGATGCTCCAACTCATTCTGACTGTATATGTACAAAGATGTCATCAAAATATATTACTACCAATTCCCCCGTAAATGGCTTGAACACATGCGTCATAAGCCTCATGAAATTACTAGGAGCATTAGACAACCTAAATGGCATGACCATCTACTCATACAAACCTCTCCCTGTTTTGAAGCCTGTTTTCCATTCATCTCCCGACAACATCTGAATTTGGAGATAGCCACTACGTAAATCTATCTTTGAAAATACCGTCGATCCATGGAGTTGATCAAGTAAAACATCAAGTCTTGGAATGGGAAATCGATACTTGATTGTAATCTTGTTGATGGGCACGGTTGTCCACACACATCCTCCAACTTCCATCTTTTTTTAAGACAAGCAAAGCAGGCATGACATAAGGAGCTCTCTCGAATAAGTCATTTGGAAAGTAATTCCTCTACCTATCTCTGTAATTTAGCTTGTTGACATGGGTTGAGCCTATAGGCAGCCTTGTTTGGAAAAGATGATCCCGGAACAAGATCAATTTGATGTTGTATCCCTCTCAAGGGTGGGAATCCACTTGGTATTTCTTCAAGGACAAGGTCTTCAAATTCCCGCAAAAGTGATTGAATCGGACCTGAGAGGTCTCCGTTCACTGCCAATTCCTCTTTAGCAAGAAAAATACAAAGTTCTGTATTTTCCAACATAGCATGCTTAATTTGGGAACCCAATTAGAATATATGTTCAGAGGTCTCAGTAGTTTCCTTGTCTCCATTAAGCTTCATGGGAGCCAAAGTAATTTTCCCTCCATTTTTCACAAATGAATGAGTGTTTTTGAATCCGTCATGCACCATTTTCCGATCATATTGCCATGATCGTCCAAGCAAGAGGTGACATGCATCCATCGACACAACATCACACCAAATTTCATCCTTCTACATCTTTCTTATCGAGAAAGAAACTAAACTTCTCTTGGACACCTTCAGGCCATCTCCTATTTGAAACCACTATATTTTATAAGGTTGTCAATGTGGTTCTATTTTTAAGCCCAACTTGTTCACCATCTCTTATGAAACTACATTTGTGTAGCTACCACCATCAATGATGACATTACACGCCCAAAGTGCACCGAGTATGAAAAATATTTTCTCTCAACCAGGGATCACCTTCGCAGTGGTTAGGGTTCAAAAGTCGACGAATAACAAGAATCTCACCTTCATCTGCATACTCCACATATTCTTCTTCCTTTTCTTCTCTCGGCTTCTCTTCGTCCTCTACTGTTTGATCTTCAAAAATGGTAATGACCCTTCGATTTGGACACTCCGAAGAAATGTCTGAACCCCTGGCATTTGAAACAGCTCTATAAAGCATTCAAGTTGTTAGCCCGTTTGTCATTCTTCACCTCCAGTTTTTTTTTGTGGGAATGGACTTGACACTCGCCAACTTCAAAGAAGATGAACTTACTCGGATTGCCATTTGATAGTTGCATATTTATGCAACTTTATTGTGCTTAATTTATTCCCATTATTGAGTTCAATTGTATTAGTCTCAGAAATATTTAATTACTCTATGATTTTATAAGTATTTTGAGTGAATAAAGAGAAAAGAAGGAAAAAGAAGGATTTTAAGCTTAATTGTGAAATCAGCATGTGCATGCCAGTCAACTTCAACAAAGAACTGGGAATAGCTTAGGAGGAATCAGAGAATGATCTTTATATGCTTGGAAATCTATGGATGTCTAGTTTTTGGAACATCTTCCATAACATGATTTGGATCGATGTCTCTAGAAGACGTTATGGTTAATTTAGTACAGGGAGGTCAATCTGCTCGGGAATCTGACTTTGGAAGAGAATTCATGTTTTGAGACCCATATCTCACTGAGAAGCCCATGGACGAAATTGTGCTTGATATTCCCATTTAATATGGATGTGGTTGGTAAAAATAAATCTTTGAAGTCGAAAGAAAATAGAAGAATCAAGAAGATGACTTTTCTTCCGAGACAAGGAGTCTTAAACCTACAAGGAAAAAATTCAAGAACAATATAAAAACTCTATGTAATAGCTATTGGAGCTCTGCTCTTATTTTCTCTTCTCTCTTCCGCCCCCTATCTTCTTTCTTCTTCTCTATTCTTTCTTTATGTTTAGTTAGGTTTTCCTTTGTTAAGGGGCTATTTATAGCGCCCGTACATGAAGTCTTTTTAATGCATACACTTTAACATAATTTTGTGTATTCTTTTTAATGAGGTTTCTTTCTCTATGTGGTTCAACGATGAATTCTTGTATGTTTTCTTTGGTGGCCAACTTGGTATACATGCTAGGATTTTATTGTCATGAGATATGGGCGATTGGGGATAATTTCCTCCACCAGATTTTCTACAGCAATACACAGAATTGATTATTTCGTCGGGTGATTGAAACCCTACGTCTAGCAGGACACTCCCATAGTGTACCTATAAACCCTTGTAGCTTCTCAAACCTTTTCTATAACTGAATGTTTTATTCTTTGTAAACCTTGGGGTCCATGACTATGAGTTCATAAAGGAATAGATGTAGGGGAGGTCCATGACAAACCTGCATAGGCATAAAGATTAAGTAATAGGATGTGGTTTTAACGATCAACTCTTTCTGGGAACTTTCAATCATTGGATATGTGCATTAGGATAAGTATGTGTTAGAAAGATGGAATGGTGGCGGTGTATTGCATTCCTCTTAACTCAGTCATCATATAGTTTAAACAACTTGCATTCATAAGCATATTTACTCTTCAGCATTTAAGTTCTCCACATAGCTTTAGTTGGATAAATTATTTTGGCAACGAAATCATCTTAGAAAACCCTCAAATTTTTTTGTGTTGGTCCACCACTGAGTCTAATTTATTGTATCAAATTTTCGTAGCATTTAGATTAGTGTACCTTAGGTTCGTAGTTGAATTTGTGTCTGTTGGTCGAATCTGTCAGTTTTGTGACTTTTGCGTCTAATTAGTGTTTAAGTATTTAGGTCTTATCAGTTCTCTATGGGAATGACCCCTACTTCTATTGAACTACATTGAAATCTTCTAAACATACTTGGATAGTTAGTAGAGATCCACTATCTTTGATTGGTAGTTTTCTGCTTATCACCCTTGTCACCAAAGTTAGTGCTTCCCAAATTTTTGAGGGGAATTTTCACAAGTCCTTCTTTTGCTGCTCCATAGTAAGACCCGATTTTCGGACGTCATTGAAAGTCCAAAAGGGTTGTAATTTCACGAAATTATCAATCTTTCTTTTTAATCCCCCTCGAGACTTTGCAATTCTTTGTTCCTCGGGTTCCACCACATTACACTTCAACATGAGATATTCAAATTCTCTAGTATAATCGTCCACAGACAAGTCAAATTGCCTGAAGTTGTGAAACTTCAGATAATTATCTTGTTTGTTATTGTCCGAGATGAATCTCCTCTTGAGTTCTCGTTTCATCTTCTCCCATGTTCGAATAGATCTTCTCCCTTCTCGATTGCGTTCTCGCTTGAGATTTTCCCACCAAAGTGATGCATACCCCTTTAGTTTAATTGCCACCAGTTTAACTCTCTTCTCATCTGAATAATCTTGAAAGTCAAAAACTTTCTCCACCATGTATAGCCAGTCTAGGAAGGCATCACCTTTTGACTTTCCATCAAATCCTGGAACGTCAAATTCGACATCACTTTCATAGCGGTAAGGTTGATTTGTTCTCTGTGTCCTTCGATCTTCCTCACTAGAAATTTCAGCATGAAATGGATTCTCAATCTCTCCATCATAATCATGATATCGATCTCGTTCACGATCACGCCTTCTTGGAGTCTGTCGTTCCTCCACTTGCTAAAACCGTCGTTGAAGCTGATCAATGGTCTTTCATAACTCGGTCACCTCGATATCTCTTTACTGTCGTTCATCGTTGTCATAGCTTGTCTCACCAAAGCGTTCCATTCGAGCCATGCTCTGATACAAAAATGATACCGAGCCAAACACTTGAGATAAACGGAGAGTTGCGTGCATCGGAGTTGGGTAATGAAAGGTATTGATGTTAGTCGGATGTGGTCGCAAATAGAGTAATGGATATAAGCTAGGACACCGTCCCATTTCTCGCCACTCTAGAAATCCTCCATGAGATAAGAGAAGAACATTCACTGCATATGATTCCTAATAGTTGGTTAATTAGTAATACGTACGTTATTAACCTTAGAGCATCTGCAACGGTTATCAGAATACCACGAGCAAAGATAGGGGCCCTCCAGAAATGGGACGAGCTGCTGCAAAACGAGATGCAATGGTGGGAATAGCACAGGCAGACCGCTGGTTGACTGAGCCGGCGAACAGCTGCATGAGCAGAGATTGCTCGTTGGAGAGCACGAGGGACTTGGTGGATCCCACACACGTGAGTAACGCTAGGCGGATCTTTATTTATTTATTTCTGGCGCCGTGTAATATACGCATCAGTAATCAGTAATTCTTTTTTTAACCCAACTAAAAAATTGGTCTGGGCCGTCAGAATGTTTTTTTGAAAAATCAAATCCTAAGGCCCAGATGAATTCAGTGAAGAAGAAGTTTTGATGATGATAATTAGTGATTGTACAAACGAAGATCCTGTGCACTATGAGGAAGCTATCAAAGAGGAGAAATAGAGGTAAGATATGGATGTTGAGATGCAAGTTATTGAAAGAAACAACACTTGGACACTAACTGAGCTACCTGCAGGTGTAAAGAAGATTGGAGTCAAGTGGATCTACAAGACAAAGCAGGATGAAAATGGCAAACTTATCAAACACAAAGCCCTGTTAGTAGCAAATGGATACACTCAGAGACATGGTATTGACTACCCCGAAGTGTTTGCTCCAGTAGCTCCTATGGACACAGTTAGAACCATTGTCTCTCTTACTGCACACAAAAGGTGGAAGGTCTTTCAACTAGATGTAAAATAAGCTTTCTTGCATGGAAAGTTAGTCAAGAAAGTCTATGTAGAACAGCCACAAGGATACGAGAAGAAGGGTAAGGAGCATTGTGTGTATGAGCTCTACAAAGCTCTATATGAGTTGAAACAAGCACCTCGGGCTTGGTTTAGTCGTATAGAGACTTACTTCAGTGACAAAGGTTTCAAGCACTGTGAGAGTGAGCAGACTCTTTTCACAAGAAAAAGCAAGGAGGGAAACATCATCATTGTAAGTCTTTATGTTGATAACTTAATTTACACTGGTGATAGTGATTCTTTGTTGCTCGAGTTTAAGCTCTCAATGATGAATGAGTTTGAGATGACGGACATGGGAAACCTGAGCTATTTCCTTGGAATCGAAGTTATGCAAAGAAAAGAAGGCATATTTATCTCGCCAAAAAAGCATGCAGCTAAGGTCCTTAAGAAGTTTGGCATGATGGAAAGTAAAGCAGTGACAAGCCCCATTGTACCAGGATGTAAAGTATCCAAAGATGAAGGAGGAGTCAAAATTGATGAAACATTCTACAAGCAGCTGGTAGGAAGCATGATGTACTTAACTTCCACTAGACCAGACTTAATGTATGTTACAAGTCTCCTAAGTAGGTACATGTCTAAACCTACTAAGTTACATTTACAAGTTGCAAAGAGAGCCTTGAGATACTTAAAGGGGACTGTCAACTACGAAATCTATTACAAGAGCAATGGAGAAGAAGATGAGATGCTAGGATTTACAAACAGTGATTATGCTGGTGACAATGATGATCGAAAAAGCACAAGTGGATATGCTTTCATGTTTAGTTCTGGAGCAGTATCATGGAGTTCAAAGAAGCAGCCTATAGTAACATTGTCCACGGCAGAAGCTGAATTTGTTGCAGCCGTAACTTGTGCATGTCAAGCAATTTGGCTGCAAAGAATTTTTAAGGAGCTCGGACATAAAGGAGGACAGTGTACCAACATAATGTGTGACAACAATTCCACAATTAAGTTGTCAAAGAACCCTGTTCTTCATGGCTGCAGTAAACACATTGATGTTATGTACCATTTTCTCAGAGATATTTCAAAGAAAGGAGTCATTACTCTAACCTACTGTGGTACTACTGAACAGCTAGCAGATATAATGACCAAGCCACTCAAAACAGAAGCATTTGTCTATCTTCGAGAGAAGCTTGGAGTGTGAAGCATGGAAGAAATAAGCTAGACCTCTTCACAGAGTTTAGCTTAAGGGAGAGTATGTTGAGAATGCCTTAGTTTGTTAGGATTTCTCATCATTAGGGTACGTGTATTTCTGTTAGAATAAAGCTTTGGTCTTAAGGGATTAGATTAGTTGTTCTTTGAATCATTCATGTTTGTATGCACGTGGCTGTGTGTAGCCAAGACGTGAGCATGTTTCTCGTTGTTTCCCGTTAGACTCAAGGCTTTATAAAGCCAAGAGATCAATTTAATAAACTCAGAGTGTTTGAGTTCCATAGTTCGTTTGATAAGTTTGCTGCAATCAAGCTTAAGTTTCCTACACTATTCAGCGTGCCCAATCTGTTATGCGTAACGTAGTAGGAAAGATGACTTTTGATCAGATACTCGAGCAGAGAACCGAGATCAACAAGGTGATATTGGTAAGTTCATGATTGAAATACCTATCGAAATTGACACGATCGTGAAACTCTACGCGCTTTGCACCTGATCGATCGAAATAAGTCAAATAATTAATTATACTATATATATATGGATCAAATTGGCATGGTACTGAAATTTATGTGTATTCTATGGCTTATGTGAATGTATCAAACAATCTTCCTACTAATGTTTGTTCTACAGTAACAAATTACTGCAATAATTTCACTGTAGTAACGCAAAACAAAACAAGAACAGAAATTAAAGAACATAAGAGATTTACGCGGAGCAGCAGAGACTAATTCACTATCAATGACTGAATTTACAAAGCCTCACACAAACTCTTACAACTACTGTATGAAATAAACTGCAACAAATGCTCTCGCGTAGGCTGCACCTGCAGTTACACCCACTACCCACTACTATTCTATTTCATAGCAGATATAATAACTACTATAGAAAACCTAAAAATAGCCGAAGAGAAATAACGATACAACATTAAAAACACGCGATATAAAAAGAAATTAGATTTTACGTCGAACATTTCGTAGTGAAAGCCCATTCCGTCTTTCTGGCGCGTTAAGGCGGGGGGTATTCTGTATTTGTGATATTTCCATATTCTCTACCCGTAGTCACTAACAAAATCCGAAACCCATTTTCAAAGATGAACAATGTCGCTTCCGTCGCAGAACTCTGTCTACAGGTCAGACTCAACTTCAATCTCAACATTTTCAACATCCATCATCATAATAATCACTATCGAATTCGTACAATTTTTTTTCCGACTTAAATTGCAAATTTCCACAGTTAATTTTTTCAGCGTTTCAACGATGCCGTGCTTCAGCGGACCTCTGCAGTCTCTCCGTCGTTCTCCGGCCATCTCCAGCTCTCAATCTCGTTCGAGTTTCAGCTACCTCTACGCTTCTCTATTCCTTTTTTAATTTTTTTTTCAAAAAAGGAAACGACGTAGTTTAAAGGTCTCGGTGGTTTTTTCGCAGTTTCCGATGCCGGGGTCGGAAGCTGCGCGGAGGAGTTCGAAGCTCTGAAGGTTTGCAGGGAGGCGTTTGCGGCTGAAATTTGGGGTAAGCATAGTGTAAATTGACCAAAGTGCCCCGGGGACTGGGGTATGCTGTGACCGTTTGTTTGATTTGAAGAATGAATCTTGATGCAGATGGATTGCTTTCTGTAACAATCACTAGTGAGTTCTGATTCTAACTCAGCAACTATGCTTTGGTTAAAACGACTGCGTTTTGAGCTTTTGGGATATACTGGTGGAAAGTGTAGGTATTTGTGATAGTGAGATCTATCACTATGAGTTCAATCTAAAAGAAGACGTGTCTAGTAGAAGGTTGGCCAGGCTGCCTTGAAGGCCTAAGAATGGACAGAAATTCAGGTGCGAAAAATTGATTCACCTCTAGCTGTGTTTTTTTTGGAATTGTGGTGTGATTGCTCTTTGTTTTCAGTGGGACTGAAGTGTGTCTGTCAATTTTGGAAAGTACTGAGGTTTTGGCGGCAGAGATTAGTCGCTTCATTCAAAAGGTATGTCTGTTCTGCTTCTGAGCATTTAAATCACGGCTACCATGTCATGATAAAGTTGTCTTGCAGAAATTGCTTTAACTTCTCGATCATGATGGACATCAATAGCGTGCTTAAGTTGGATTTAGAAGCTGAAGTAGATTGTAGTTTTTATTGTCTATCACTGTAATGCTGCAAGATTTTGATAATCATATTATAACCGGACGATGAACTCTTTTGGGCAGTTGGTTACTGGGTAACTTTTCAGGTAGGTTAACTAGATACTGACCTTTGTTTGTGTGTTGGTTTTGCAGATCCTCATTTTAAAGATTTCGGTAAGTTCTACGTTGAACGCTAATGCTTTATTACTTTTCGGAAATCATAGTCTTCCAATTAATCAATGTTTTCAAAGGCCATTAAGAAATGCCACAGGTTTTTGATTGAATCATGAGAAGAATTATGGGTTTTAACACCATTGCTAAAGGAGAAATAATGTTTTGGAAAGCCGAAACCCTATTTCGCTCATTGGTGGTGCATCTGCAGCCCCGCGGCGATCACTATTTGACGAGAAGTTTCCTCGTCGCCTCCCCTAGGACGTCTCTTGTAGACATCGCGGCTCCGGTTCGGGATCTCAGGCTCCTCTCAAGGTCAATAAACAAAGTGGTGGAAGGCGGTGTGTCTTGCAGGCCGTCGGGGAGTTCGTCCGGCTCGCGCAAGATTGAAACATCAAAGCGAGGAGGCAAGTTCTTTTTATGAACGGCTGTTCAGTGTCGGAGGTAGGCTGTGGAGCCATTGGCGATGTGATTCTCCACCGGAACAGTGGTGAGTCGGGTTGAAAGTTGCTGGCGGCGTGTGACCCTGTACGGCGAGGAAGACGTTCGCAGAGGGTGCTGGTCTGCCGGAGGCCGCTGCAGTTTCGGGGCCAAACAGTGGAGGGAGTCTCGGCACGAGGCAGCAGCGACTTGTCTGTTGTTTGCCTCTCCGGTCTGTTTGCGGCAGGCTTTGGTGGCACAGCGTTGGGTTATGGCGGTGGAGGGGGCGAAACACAGCCTTGCTTTACGGCCTCAAGCCATGCTCGGCTTGTTGGCCGGTTTTGAAGATTACGGCATACAAATTTGGTGGGGCGGCGCTGTTGCGGCGTTGGAAAGCTGGTTGAGGTGATATGGGCTGCTTGGCCTGTGACATGTATTGGGCCCAAGCTTGGAATATGGAGGCTTCTAGGGTTTCATGGGTGGGCTTTTGTTTTAGCCTTCGGAACTATGGGGCCAATTCAAGTCTGGGATCCAGGTGGGCTTTTGTGTTGGTCTTTGGTGGGTGATATATGGTTATCACTGTGGATCCTATTGCTTAAGGCCCGTTGGCATTACATTTGGAGTGCGAGACTCAGGAGGGGTACGATACCTATCATAATTGAGTGTTTAGGGGTATGTTTACCTCCCATTAGTTTTGTTTCTCACAAGTCTTATGTTATGCAAGTAGGCTTACTTTTGTTGAGTACCTTGGATTTAAAGTTTCATGCTACTTACTGTAATAGTGTAGCACACATGAGTTTAGACTGTGACGTTCATTTTGAATGTGTCACCTCCGCGCCAGAGTTTGTTTTAGATGCCCTTGATTACGACTTTAGTCGCCTTCCTTACCGGAAGGTAATTTCCCTCGAAAAAAATTAAGAAATGCCACTCTAAGCAGTGTCTTGAACTTTGTTATTCTGATCTTTTGGAAATGCTTTTTAGCAATGTTACGTCTTCCAGGATATAGACAAAAAGAGGATTTGATGCATACAATGCATATAGTATAGTGAGCCTATGTGCAATGAGGATTCTGGCAGTAGCTATTAGCTAATTGATATTGTTCTCAGAATGTTGCAATTCAGCTGGTGGCTGAGCACGGTGATGTTCCTGGACTGGGATATGAAAATGTATTTCTGCCAAATGAATGGAACCCTTTACCTTTCTCGGCCTCAAATCTTGAACGTTTAAAGTCAGGCCTTGAAGGCTATGTTGTTAAGCATGGAAACACATTAAGCAAAAAGTGTGAGTCATGCTTGGCAAATCAGTAAGTACACTAAGTTTCTGCTCCTATAGAAGATTACTGCTGTTACATAACTGGCTGGTGATTACATGTCATTTTGCGTGTGTTAAATCATTTCTTAAACACTTGTAGGGAACATCTCAAGATTGAAAGCTGTCGATATTCTGAATCAGCTATGGAAGCCGTGATTGTAATAAGTGAAATGTCAGAGCTAGAAAGTAATTGCCTGAGGACATGTATCCCGACAACAGAGGTTGGTTGAGCACATAAGTTCTTCTGTTCACTTAAGTGAATTCCTAAAACGTAATAGTCAATTGTGAGCGTGCAGATTCTTCAAAGTTGACAAGAGTTAGAAAACAGTCTAAGACTTGCTACCTCATCTGATTATTTGCTCTGTGTATCTCTGTCTTATTGATCATAATTCTAAGGTATGCAATAAAAAAAATTATAGTAGGTTTGTATCTGTGCATATCATTCCAGTCTAATGCAATCTTGAAATTATGTAGGTATATATGCTCTTATATGTTTACCTATGCATGCATATATATCTTTCAATATGCCGAGTTTATATATGTGTAGCCAACATTAGAATTATGCTTGGGTTCATAAAATTTTCAGTGAGCTTTTCTTAAAGAAATTCTGATGATGCTTGCAATATTAGTTTTAATGCTTGCGAAACTTGGATAAACCTGTTCATTTTCAGGTTTTGTATTTTAAGAATTTCTCACATCGTCCAATCTCCCAATCGGCTGTAAAGGCATTAACAAGCATTGACTGGAAAAGTTATGGATTGACGTTTGGGGGAGTTGTGGAGCAAGGTAGCTATGCATTACTGAAATGGGAGAACTTGCCACCATTTGTTCAAGTTGATATTGCTCTCCACCACTACCATAACCAGTACCCAAAATTATGCTGGATGCTTGGTTATCTTGATATTGGTTTAAGTTTTCCCTTGTTGTGGTTCGTATCAGAATCTTACATATTACATGCACATACCATTCCTTGACATGCTTCCAGGGCTACGATACCATCAACAAGGCTAAAGATGCAACCTGATCAAAAGCTTACAAAACAGGCAGTTAAACTTGCATTGAAAGATTTGAAGGATATGCATGCTGGAGTTCTTCTAAACGTTCATGTCCTCAAGGTAGTTATCTATCTCCCACATGCTATTAGCTTTTAAGTTTTTAACATGATCTTCTCTAAATACAAATGCCTGGGCAGAATGTCATTGTTACTTAGTCATGCAGGTAGTTGTTATCCTCTTGGACTCATTTATTATACCTCAAGTTCCTTATTTGTTTGTTTAAATGAAGTTTCTGAAGTAAAAGGTTTTGTTCAGAAGGTAAAGTATTCATTATATCCCCAATTCCTCAACTTACATTGAGGTGCTTGAAATGATTGTTGAATTCTGTAATTATTCATTTGTTCAAGAAATAACTAGTGCATATGTCTGTGACTGCATAATTTCAACTTACATTGTGGGTTCATTTTATCATTGACTGCAATGATATTACAATTTAATGTGCACATTATAGCAGCTAATTTACGGACTGTCTTGGTTCTCAGGTTCGTGGTTGTGCACCTGATCTTGCAAAAACAGTTTCTAGCCTAATCTTTTGCTCCAACGACTCAAGTTTCCAAGAAGAATGCTTTTCTTTTCTTGGCTTACCATCTCAAGCAGTAGGAGGTGAAGTTGTTGAAGATTGTATCAAGGCAAAGATCATTTCAGTCATAGAAATGAACGATAAAGATCAAACCCCCGAGAGATGCAAAGAAGTGACCACCTTTCTTTTTGGAGATGATCACTTGCAGGATTCAGGGTGTCAAGATGAAGAATATGAAGGTGATGATGCTTTTTGCTCCACGGAAATATTTTAGTGCCAAGCAATCCAGTCACACGCAGAGCATTACCATTTACCAATATATCAGGACATATACATTATACATGACTTACTGGTGGATTACATAAGCAAAAGGTCTTGTTCATATGATTATGTATGAAACCATTTCAGTTATGTATTGTGATTCTTATGTATTGTCATCTTCCGAGTCCAATATGTTTTTTTCCCTGGTAATGAGTTGGTGATAGATATCTATCATCTCTGGCTGTAGTTTCTTCTGTAGTCTCTGTAAGCATTTTGGGCCATTTAGAAGCAAAAGTCCAATAGAGTCAGGTACCTCTGATGGACTTGCTACCAGGGTCCAGACCATCAAAATGTGCCACGTGTATGCTTGACAGTTGTTAATCGGTAGGAAATTTAGGATAAATTCGGGGTCAAGTATACAGGTTTTTTCGATGAAGTTGTAAAGGTTTTTTTTTTGACACAAGAAGTTATAAAGGTTAAAGACTACTGAAGTTAATGCAAAGAAGAACATGTAAACATTTCTTTTGCCAAAGAGGTAAATTTTATGTATATATTAATAGGTATGTGGCTTCTATGAGCTTTTAGGACAATGAAAATGATGGCCAAGCAACCTATAAAGAGTATAGGAGATGCTGATTAGTTCGTACTGATCACACCAACTCTTCATCTATGTAATTAACTCTGAATTCGCTTATATTTCAAGCAGCAGTGGGGGCAGGAATGTAGGTCATGGCAGGCTCATGAGCCATCGAAGCCATGATCGACGACTTGGAGAAAGCCTGATCTTCTTCTTGTGTTTGATCAGCCTTGAAATCCAGGGTCTCGTCGTTATAAACTTCCCACCATTTTGCCACTAACATCTTGATGTCCTCTCTCTGCATGTTTTCCTCTACGCCGGTGTACCTCCATGGTTTTGATCCCTATAATTAATTATATCGATAATTAGTTGAATAAATTTGTGTTGAGCTAGTATGGAAATAATGTGTTAATTTGAAGGCAAAATTAAGAGTGCTATCTACTTACAGCAGCACAGTAGTGGACCACGTTTACTTCATCAAGCTTCACATTCTCTGGGTGACGCCACAGCATGGCTAGAACTAGGTTGTATGCGAGAGGGATGGGCTTGTAAATCTTCTGAAAAAACATGTTCAAGAAATCCTGTACCATAAAATTAGTAAATGTTAGACCAAAAACAAAAATATATCTATATTGCAAGCTAGAGTACTATATGAGGAACAACTCACTTGCTCTGCAAAGGGAGTCGGTGGAACCACAAGGAGAGTCTCGAGAAGGCTTTCGTAGGTGAAACGGCTAGGCTCGAACACAAACATGCCGGCGTTGAAGTAAAGAGGTGGAGGAGGAGAACCCATCTCCGCCGTAGGCCATGTGACCTTGTCAGGGCACTGCTGGCAGTATCCTACTTTGTACTGCGGCGAGTGACTCCATGTTTTCTCACAGAAGCAATCCATCACAGCATAGAAGTATCCATTGGGAGTGTCAAAGAGGTGATCTATGTTGTTGTACACTTGGATATCAGCATCCAAATATATCATCTTGCTGTACTCCTCAAACTGCATAAGAAGTAATACATGCAATCAAAACATGTACGTAGTTTGATAACAGGTACAACATGTAACATATATGTCTTATGTATACGTACATTCCAAATCCGCAGCTTGGAGTAGTTGATGACGTAGTATGCCATGGCAAACTCGACTTGGTTCTCAGGAGGATATATAGGCACGATCTCCCGGACAATACAGCCTTGAGACCTCAAAATCTCACGGTGCTCTTCAGGGACGTCCGGCAATACAGCAACCACAAGAGGGTAGTTACTCTTCACCTTACGTAAGCCCTTGGCCAATCCGACGACCCCGTTAACGTAATCAGCATTCCCGGCCAAGAATGTTACATAGGCCCTCTTGGAGTAAGTTGCACTGAGCGTCGAGACTTTGCTCGTGGTAGTGAAGATGTCGAACGGAACTTCAGGTGGAGCCATTGAGTAGATGCGCGCGTTGAAAAGATTGGAGTGATGAGGAGTTTCAAAGAAAGTAAAGGTAATTAGCTACACTGAGGAAGCCAAACCTTACTGACCTATATTCCTGAGTTTGCAGTCGACCAAAGGCTCGACTTATAAAGAATGCAAATGAAAAGAATATGCATGTGAAATGATGCCCCAAATGAAACTCTAATGCACATTATACATTGTCCTAACATTTTGATTTTATCACTTAATTTTCAAAGTAAAACCACCCTGAAAATAATGTATGAACAGTGTTAATTTGGTGTTCAACCCACCATTCATGTATAGGTAGCCTTATCGTCAAGATACAAAGAGAGGGTTAAAGGTCATGGTCATAAGCTTAGAAAGTGATGCTCCAATTGCATATATATGATTACTTGCTGTGGGAGAAATATTTATAGACATCATCAATTGGGAAAGTCATTTTCCTCTGCTGAAATTCAAAGAATATTGATATACTGTATATATGAATATGAAGCCTAGGTTGATACAGAAATAGAAACTAATTGTGAGGTTTTGATATTGATCAGCCATCAATAGATTTATTTTCTCGTAGGCTCGAACTCTATGGTATCCATTAGTTTGACACATAAGAAACAAATGAGCATATATATACAGTATATATATACTGTCACTCTCAATAGGTATAGGTATATATGGCTAGCTGCCAGCTAGCTTAGCACCTTCCACGCAGCTAGGACTATCAGTATTTTTACAAATAGCTGACGACATTATAAAAAACAAACCGACGACAGGCTATAGTCTACTATAGTCGATGACTTTTGAACAAAAATCGTCGGCTATACTTTTGCCGACAATACCAAATATCTTCCACTATACTATAGCCGACGACTTCGTAAACAAATCGTCGGCTATAGTCCTGTAGGCTAAACAATGTCGGCAAAAATATAGCCGACGATTTTTGGTGTTGCCATCACTATAGCCGACCATTTAAAATGTCGTCAGCCTGTTTTTTTAATGTCGTCGACTATAATGAAAATGCTGGTAGTATAGTTAGCCATCTAATTAATTAAGAGCTTATATATTCTCAACAGGAAACATATATATGTATATATATGCATGCATCATGATCATGTCTGTCTATATAGTTATATATACGCGTACGTTCGTACGTACTTGTGTGCTTTCAGTAACTTAGAATTTATGCCAAGATATATCAAGCTCTGGTGCAAAGACTGAGACTGAGACACTGAGTTATGTTCCAAGAAGGCAAGAAGCATACCGCTCGAATATCTACTTTGAGTTGCGTGTCGTAAGTCGTAACTGAGAAGAGTTATAAATTGAGGTTCGACGTACAGTACCATGGCACTACATATAGACTATATAGAGAGTTATAGAGAGGGGGAAAAAAAAGCTAGAAAAGAAAAGGAAATGGCTGTAGGATCGATCAGCAATCTTGCTTCAGATACAGAGGCAATAGATAGAGCGTCTCTACATTTGATTGGTTTCGTGTAACGTACTGACTAACTGTGCTGATCAGTTTGCATCGATCGATCAGAACATAATTTCCCTATGATTGTATCATTGTATACGCCGGGATGGGATTTCGAATTCTTTCACTACAAGTAGCGTATGCATGCCCTACTTCTTCTATAGTTCTACAACAAAAACTACAAATTGTCTCCCCATGCCTTGTCGGGAAGGAATCTTACACAATGCTAGCTCCTAGCCTTAAACTACAAAGCTAGTAACGATCAGCTAGCTAGTAACGAGTGGCAAAAACGAAAGGATATATATTGAGTTTATTTTACTGTCTTAGTAACGGATAATGTGCCTTTCGTATGATAACATGGTTAATCTCCAGCACAGATCATCCAAAAATACAGAATTGAACCTTGAAAAATGAAGAACACAGTGAAGAACAATGAAGAACACTCAGCTCAGAAATTTTAATCACTAACAACCTTATCCTGTCTAACAAGTATTCTGATCCTTATATATGGATCACAACAATTGTGTGCAGCATATACAGCTCATACTCTGTTGTCCACACAACTCACGTGTCTAAAAACTGAATTACAGTATATAACAGATTTTAACAGAAACAACCAACTACTGTTAGCCACCTCATCATTTTCTGTTAACACTGTTAACACACCCCCTCAAGCTCAGCAAGGTCACCAAGCTGAAATTGTTACAATGATAGTTGAATATAGGACTATGAAGACCTTTGGTGAGGATGTCTGCAGTTTGTTCTGTTGTAGGCACATAATGTAGCAGCAAATCATGTTTCTGTACCCTTTCTCTTACAAAGTGAAAGTCATTGTCCAGATGCTTTATTTTGGAGTGAAAGACTGGATTTGAAGCTAAGGCAAGTGCTGAGAGATTGTCACATCGAAGGAGAGGAGGTCTTGGAATTTTAATTTGCAAATCACATAGCACATGTCTAATCCAGAATATTTCTGCAGCTGTGTTGGCAAGAGCTCTATATTCAGCTTCTGTGGAGCTTCTGGATACAGAACCTTGCTTCTTTGATTGTCATGATATAGGACATGAATTGATGTAGATTATGAATCCAGTTGTTGACCTTCTGTTATTTATTTCACCTGCCCAATCAGCATCACAGAATGCTTTAATACATACTGTTGGTTCTCCAATCTGTTGATCTTGATGTTTGTAGAATAATCCCTTATGCAAAGTACCTTGAATGTATCTCAGTATTCTTTTTACTGCAACAAAATGAGCTGTAGTGGGAGCTGACATGAATTGACATGCAGTATTAACTGCATAGGCAATGTCTGGCCTTGTAAAGGTAAGATACTGCAATGCTCCTACAATGCTCCTATAAAATGTAGGATCAACCAGGGGTTCTCCATCAGTTTTGAGCATTTGAGAATGAGGAAGACATGGTGTGGAGCAAGGTTTGGTAGACTGCATTCCAGCTCTAACAAGCAAGTCTTCTGCATATTTTTTCTGACTCAGAAATAATCCTTCTGGTGTATATGACACTTCCAGCCCAAGAAAATAAGATAGAGCTCCAAGATCTTTCATTTCAAAGACTGAATTCAACTCAGTGATTATCTCTTCCATCCCTTGATTATCTGAACCAGTTATCACAATATCATCTACATACAGTAGAAGAACAACAATCCCTGCATTGCTGCTCTTAATGAATAGACTAGGATCAGAATGAGAGAACTTAAAACCCAATCCAGGAAGAAAACTTGTAAACTTTTCATGCCATGCCCTTGGAGCTTGTTTGAGTCCATATAAGGACTTCTTTAGCAAACAGACATGCTCAGGATGATCTTTGTCCACAAAACCTTGAGGTTGTTTCATATATACTTCTTCCTTAAGATCTCCATGTAGAAAAACATTTTTCACATCTAATTGTCTTAGTTTCCAGTTGTGAGTGGCAGCAAGAGCAAGTATCATTCTTACTGTACTATGTTTTACCACTGGACTAAAGGTTTCATCATAATCTAAACCATTTTCCTGAGAAAAACCCTGTGCAACCAGCCTTGCCTTATATCTGGAGACAGTACCATCTTGATTTTTCTTTACCTTATAAACCCATTTACTGCCAACAATATTTTTCCCTTGTGGACAAGGTACAAAGGACCATGTACCTTGCCTCTTTAAAGCAGTGATCTCTTCCTTCATTGCCTCTTCCTATTCTAGTTGTCCTGATGCAGCCCTATAATGTTTAGGCTTATGAACATCTGTAATGTCAGTTACTGCAGTGAAACCAGCAAAAAAAGGATACTCATTGTAAAGTTTCTGTTGAACAATAGATGAGAATACACAGTACTCACTAAATGTTTTCATTTTGACTATTCCATTATTGGCTCTTGTCAACATGGAGTGTTTGTTATAGTCTTGATCCTCAACAAATTGATAATCAGGATTCTGAATTATATTATCTATAGCAGGATCTAAGAGGATGTTACCATTGTTAACAATAACATCTTCTTCACTACCTTGTTCATTATGATGGAAATCATCATTGTTTGGAACTCCTTTAGCTATTGTATCATTACTTTCAACACTGTTTGAATCTTCTTCAGCTGTAGTACTGCTATGAGTTTCCTGTATGCCAGCTTCATTCACATTTTCATTAGTATCAGTGACAACAAAATCAGTAGATTCATTTTGCACACTAGCTTCACTAACAATTTCAGTATCAGAAGAGTCTTGACTTTGAGAATGAGCTTGAGAATCACCATTTCCATCATTATTTTGGGCTCCAATCCCCCCCCCCCCCCCCCCTCAAACAGTGTGGGAGAGCCAACACTGGAAGAATACAAAGGTGAGGGAGCAAAAAATGTAGAAGATGGAATAGATGGGGCTAGAGAAGGAACAGAAGGGGGAGTGATGGCAAAAGGGAACACAGACTCTTGATGTAATACATGTCTACACATCCAAAGCTTATTCTGAGGAATATTATAGCAAAACACCCATTTATATCCCAGAGCATAACCAAGGAACACACACTGTACAGACCTTGGTTCCAATTTATCCTTAGCATAAGGTCTAATGTAAGGGAAGCATGCTGAACCAAAAATTCTCAGATTCTCTATAGTAGGTACCTTATGAAATAATTTCTAAAATGGAGAGATATGATGAAGAGATTTACATAGCATTCTATTTATCAAATAGGCAGCATGAGATATAGCATGAAACCAGAAGGCTTTTGGTAAAGATGCAGCTACCATAAGAGTGACAGAAGTGTCAACTAAATGCCTATTCTTCCTCTCAGCAAGACCATTCTGCTGAGGGGTATATGGGCATGATCTGTAATGAAGAATTCCCTTGGATGACAAAAAATCTTGGAAAGCATTACTTATATATTCACCCCCTCCATCAGACTGAAGAATTTTAACAGATGCACCAAACTGAGTCTGAACCAGTGCACAGAATTTAACAAAAGTAGGAAAAACATCTGATTTATTTATCAAATGATAGATCCAAGTGAATCTGGTACAGTCATCAATGAAAGTCAAGTAATATCTGTATCCTTCAAGAGAATGACAAGGAGCTGGTCCTCATACATCAGAGTGCAGTTTCTCAAAGGGTTGTAAACTATGACTATCAGATTCAGAAAAAGGAAGTCTATGCATCTTTCCTTGAATACAATCAGTACATACAGACTCAGATGTATCAGAATTACACTTGATATCAGAAAGAGATAACATTCTAGCTGTGACTTCAGAAGAAGGATGTCCAAATCTTTGATGCCAAATATTGTTTCTGATCACACCTCCAACATAGGCAGAATGCACTACTTTATTTGAGTTCTGTAACTTTGGACTTTTGAACAGAAAAAGGCCTTCAGGGTTGCTCTTTCCTTGGTACAGTAGCCCCTTTGTAATCTTGTCCTACACACATATATCTGTATCATCAAGAGTAATGAAGCATCTGTTGTCCTTGCAAAGTTTAGTGAGTGATAAAAGATTAACTGCTAGCTGAGGAATATGCAACACATTACTAAGATGAAAGTATGTGAAGAAGGAGTAATATTAGATGCACCAATATGAGAAATAGCAAGACCTGAACCATTCCCAATGGTGATATGACTGTCACTGTTGTATGGCTGAGCAATAGTCAAGTTCCTCAGGTCAGAGGTCATGTGGTGTGTAGCACCAGAGTCTCCAATCCACACATCCTGACTGGTTCCAGAAGAGTTTGCCACATTCCCAGTGGCCATAGCCCTGGAGTGAGCAGTCATTTCTGTCAGAGAAGAGGGTGGTTCATCACCTTGATATGCAAAATTAGACCTGTGAGTGCAGTTCAGAGCATCATGACCCTTAAGACCACATATCTGGCATGACACAACTGACTGAGATGGATGGTCTGACCCAACATGAGTTCTGTAAAAGCAGTTTACAGCAGTGTGACCCCTTTTGTAGCATATCTGACATTCAGGTGTTGAACCATTATCATTTCTGTACACTGGAGGGTTTGAGGAGGAAGCTGTGGAACCATGATGAGAAGGGTTGGTTGATCCTTTCTTATAGTTAGGATTTTGAAAACATGTGTCAGCAAAGTGTCCTTTCTTATTGCAGATTTGACAGGAATGAAGCTGAAAGCAGGTATCAGCAATGTGACCTTTCTTGCCACAGAAAGAGCACTCTCCAGTATTGCCTTTCTGTCCCTTATCAGGTCCTCCAAACCCTTTGTCAGAAAATTTCTCTCCTTT
Organism: Geum urbanum; assembly: GCA_946800695.1. Taxonomy (NCBI): domain Eukaryota; kingdom Viridiplantae; phylum Streptophyta; class Magnoliopsida; order Rosales; family Rosaceae; genus Geum; species Geum urbanum. Next base: position 47,467,341 of record OX327012.1, on the reverse strand, counting down.
GTTATCTCCTTGAGACCAGTTTCTTCTATGTTCACCATTAGTAGAATCACTTCTTGCAGCCATTGCACTCATGGTAGAGTGAGGTCGAAAAATGCCTTCCAAATCTCTTTCAGCTGCAAGTAGCTGTGTTCTGAGATCTCTTAGTGAAATGGGAGACTCTCTTCCTCTTAGCACCATCTTAATCATTCCATACTCTTCAGGAAGACCATTGAGAGCAACAATGATTATGTCTTCATCAGCAATCAGTACTCCAACTGATAGAAGTTGATCTCTAGCACTCTTGATTCTTAAAAGGTATTTCTCAATTGTGTCAGCTCCTTTCTGGATGGTTTGGAGTTCAGTCTTGAGTTGCATGATGTTAGCTCTGGAAACTGTTGAAAATCTTTCAACAAGGGCATTCCATGCTTCATGAGATGATCTGCATCCAATGATGATATCCATGATATCATCACTCAGTGTGGCCATTAGTAAGCTCAGGAGTGCCTTATCTGTTTTCTTCCACAGCTTATAAGCTTCACTAATTTCTGAAGTCACTTCACCTTCTTCAGTCAGATTGTACCTTGGAGGAGATACCTCAGTTCCATCAAAGAAGCCAAACAACTCATTTCCTTCAAGGAGAGATTGAAACTGAAAGCTCCACTTGATGAAATTTGATTCACTGAGTTTCACAGTCAACATGCTCAGCAGAGAATTGATTGAAACATGACTCAGTTTTGAATTGTTTGCAGTGTTACTCAAGTCAGCTGCAGATTGCTGACCACTTGCAGATGTAGAAGGTGCCATGTCTTTCTGTAATTTTCTTAGCTATAAAACTCAATATGAAGATGTTTGTATTCACACTTACAGCTTCACACAATTTATAACAACACAGCACTAAGCAGATTAACCACACAAGCAAAATGCTGATCACTTGTAGAAGTAGAAGTTGCCATATCTTTCTGTAATTCTCTTAGCAATAAAACTCAATATGAAGACTTTTGTACTCACACTTATAATCTTCACAAAATTTATAGCACACAGCACTGATCAAAATTAATCACACAAACATAAGCTCTTATCACAGATTTCTTTCACACAATATGCACACTGCTATTCTGCTACTCTTCTCAAATCTTGTTAGCTCAAGCTCTGAATACACTGTTTTTTTTTCTTCACTGATTTTCCTTTAAACCAAGTTCTTCTACTCAAAAATTATCACAGTCACTCTTCTGACTCAAACAATCACTTCTATTCTGAACAATTCAGCAACAGTACTCTATCATATCAGATTTGTATCAGAACTGTAAGAAATATAGAGAAGGACTTAGAATTCAGACCTGAAATCTGAGATTTTACAGAACAGATCCAAATCAAGTGCTGCTCACAAATCTGAGATGCTCTTCCAAACCCTTGCACTCGATGCCAATCAAATCTGCAATATAACAAGTTTTGATAAAACCCTTGCTTGTTAGTAATCAAACTTACTCAGTTGAAACATGAGAGAATAAGCAGCGGATACTAATCCAGAGCTAAGATTGCTCTGATACCATGATAACATGGTTAATCTCCAGCACAGATCATCCAAAAATACAGAATTGAACCTTGAAAAATGAAGAACACAGTGAAGAACAATGAAGAACACTCAGCTCAGAAATTTTAATCACTAACAACCTTATCCTCTCTAACAAGTATTCTGATCCTTAATTATATATGGATCACAACAATTGTGTGCAGCATATACAGCTCATACTCTGCTGTCCACACAACTCACGTATCTAAAAACTGAATTACAGTATATAACAGATTTTAACAGAAACAACCAACTACTGTTAGCCACCTCATCATTTTCTGTTAACACTGTTAACATCGTATTCTTAGTCTTAGTCTTGTCTCAACCAAATCAGAATAATAGTACAAGCAGAAATTAAACTCTTGGTCCTAGGGCATGGCATGGCCTTCCTGGGACAAAACGGCGAAATGGCCGATCGAGAGATGATAAGAGCCGCATGCATACATGTGGGTAAGGTGGACAATGGACAAGCTAGCACTGTCGACTTTGCATGAGAATGACTCGTCGATCTATAGCGGATGGATGCTCTCAATGATGCTAATGCCCATGCCATGTAAAGGGCTATAACCCTTTCATTATTGCTTTTGGAGTTATTACGCAATATCACAGGCATCACGCATGGCGACAAATCTTGCAAAACCTGCTTGGCTAATTAATGATTTTCTTGTTATTTTTTGGAGGGAAAATTCATGATTTTGTTTTTGATGATATAACATTAATATTTCTCTTCTGCAAACTATTCATTTGAGACAATTGGTTCCCATGAGACCAAACATTTCTCACGTACATTCTTAGCTAAGAAGATACATGATCAATATCGATCGGCGATGACATCGATCTGATGCAAAATTTGTTTCTTTGACAACGTATATACATGGGGAAATGTCGATTATCATATGTATAATCTTGTTATTTCACCTCGCAATTCTATGAAAAAGGTGTTCTGTGGACAACTATCAAGCATATGCCTTCAACTCTCTAGTCTGTACTAAACTACAAAAGAAATGATGATATTAATAACACTTGTATCTGTGGTTACATGCGGGGATATTCGAGTGGAACCTTCAAAGTCGACCAAGTTATATATAGATCTTTCAGTGAGATCGAGCCAGAATGAATTTTTACAACGAGTGGAGACGACTTGCTGGTCTCGCCCTCGAGGGTCCCAAACCACGAAGGGATTGGTGGCCAAGCCATAATTCGAGTGTGGTTTCGCACTACTTGGAAATGTGGGGGTGACAACAAAACATATGAGAAATGACCACACAACAAAGCAAGAAGATTTCTATTTGGACTTTCATATTTACTCAGTTAACCTCTTTATCAATTAAAATTAATAAAAATCTAACTTTTCCGTAGAGTAGAAGAATAAAAAACGTGAAACTCAATACGGGATGGATCAGCATTGAGCATCTGCTATCTTCATCTCATTAATTAACTATCCAAGATTTAAAATTGAAGTATGAAATAGTCGTATCTGAATTGCAGAAGAAAGAGATTTAACTGTATTTTACTTATGACTTTACACATAATTTTTTTCTCTCTCTCTTCAACTATATCCGCATATGAGAAATGATTTTAGGCCCCAAATGGGCCTAGGATATTGAGACCCCAAAATGATGTGTCAAGGCACATCATTTCCATATCATTATAGAATTTAATGTATTATTATATAACTTATATATAATATATTTGAAAAGACAATCTTATCCATCGTACATCTAATAGTTATTATTTTTTCGAAACTTATTTCTTTTCTTTTCTTCTTTCTTCTTATCCTCTTTTCTTCTTCTAAAAAAATATATCATATATAGTATGAGATTAAAATCATATCCACTCAACTTTAGTTCTTTCTCGATTTTAAGATTGCTCAAACTCGGTATTCAAGTAAAAGAACAAGTTTTGTGAAAGAGATAATTATTCAAACACTTACAGATCAAACATGAACTAAACCTAAAAATTAACGTATAAATAACTAAATAAATTATCGTTATATAAGTCCAGCACTAAAATTCCATGCATAGAATTTTAAAGACCTCCATGAAAATTCATGCAAAGCAAAAGGAACACTATTGAAGTACTACTCGACTAAGCATTAAATTTTGGCGTTACTAAATTAGGACTATAATAATTAAGAACTTTTGTGATGTACTATAATTGGAATTATAGTTTAGAGATTTTTATGATTATTTATTTAGAAATAACAATTAATATTGGCAGGAAAGAGAATATAATGAAGAATCTAATATATATATATATATAATAAACTTATTCGATTCAATCTCCGTTAATGATATTTGAATAAAAAATTATATTTCAATCAAAGAGATGCTAATTATGGAAAGTCATTTACTTTTGAGGGAAATTCGTTTATGAATCAAATGACGAGTTAAACAGTTTCTCTTTACTTTTGAATTCAAAATTTTGTATTTCACTGATCTCAACTTCAATAAGCATGGTATACATGTTATTCGGGTTCATCGACTTAACTTTTTTAGGATTTGAAACATACTTCGGCCACAAGTTGAATTGTTTGTTCTTGAACAATTTTTTTCTTCAAATTGTAGTTTTTTGAGAGGACTAGTCTTACATTTTAATTGGCCGGCAAGATACATCAAACTTTTGTAATCATGATTTTCTTTTTAAAGTATAATTTTCGAACCAAAATTCATTTTTGATCGACTAGTGTATTAATTCCTTTTGACGAAAAAAAGTGTATTAATAACGATTTTTTTTGTATTACATTAACTAATCAATCTAATTAATAGAACTCATATTTTGATATTCTGATTTTAAACTTCATAACAATCATAAAAAAAATCAATCATAATTATAATTAGAAAGAATTATAAAATGTAATGAATAGGATTCCATAACTATCGTTGAACGTTTATATCTTTTAATTTGCAAGGATTGATTTATTATAATTAGGATTCTATATTTAGTTATACTTAGACATTTATTATTTCGAGATTTTGCAATAAATTTTATAGTTTGATTTTAATTAGGTAATTAAATTGCTAAATTAATTGCATAATTAATAATTAACCATTAGATGCACAATGATAAGATCGTCTTTTTACAAATTGATATCAAAATATGATAATATATATATAATTCTATAATGATATGGAAATAGTGTGACTTGACACATCATTTTGGGGCCTCAATATCTTAAGCCCCTTTGGGGCCTCCTATCATTCCCCCATGCATATTTACTTCCTCAATCTTTCCTGAAGGGGGAGTGAAGAGCCTATACCTTGTCCTCAATCCCGAGAAGCTTAATATTTCTCCATCTCTAGGAATACTAGAGAGCTAATAGAGCTAATGTATCATATACATATCGTAGAAATGCCACGAGAGCAGGTTTGTGCTTGCTTTATAATTTTTCTATTCATTTTCTTCTCTACTTTGAGACCACCACATTGGGGACTCACTGAGATTATCGATTTTCCTCTCTGTTTCGTAAGTCCCATTTTTTTTACTGGGCACAATAAAGAACCTCAATTCACAAGAATTAAGAAATATTGTATCCACCAATCTTAGTAAAAAGACATTGTAAAAAACTTTTGGCATATCAATGATCGAGCTATCTTAACTATCATATACTGAAACCTGAGAATGATAGAATTGGTTGCAGTTCTCTCTCGCTCATCTACATGGTTGTGAGATTCCTCGTGTATGTAATTTCAGTTTTATATCACTTAGAGGATAATAAATTGGGAGGTCTAAATAGAAATTGGGAGGTCTAAATAGAAATTCTCACAAAGCAAAGCACAACCTCAAGTCCTTACTGAAACGTCGACCCGGACAACGCCTCCCAACTCATGCTCCTCCAGAAAACAAATGGAGCTTGTTTATTATATACGTAAAGACTACAGCGACGAATCTTCGGTTGTTCACAATGAGCTAGATTCTGCATAATTCCAACACTCGATCAAAGAATCTGTATCCTATTTCTTTTCTTTTCTCTGATTTTTTGGACTGGTCAAAGATTTAAAAATTTCGGCCCGTGCAGAAAAACCAAAATAATATCTCTGACTAGAATAGGAGAACGAGAATCCCACCTCAAGGAAGACTAGCTCAGACTCAAAAATAATTATGCAGTAAACAGCAAAAACAGCAGCACCAAAAGTACCAATTTAAGAAGGCATCGTCTTTCGGAAACCAATTACAACTCAGAACACTGTATCCGAATTCAATCAAAAGCTCAAATGTATACATTTGACCAACCAATCTTCTTCTATTACAAATATAACAATTAGAGGTCCTACAAATGAGAAGACCATTTCCGGGAGGAATAGAGTTAACAAGAAATTCAATTGTCTCGAGAAAACAAAAAACGAACTAGATAATATTCACCCCTGCATACAGAATTGCTAGTCCTCAAAATGACTCCCTAAAAGGGATCAAGCCTGCAAATAATGAAATACATTAGAACGCATAAAAAGAATTGCAGAATGGTGAATAATATCTTCTTAACATTTGGGTTACAGTCTTGGTAGAATAAACATTTTACTTTGAGACTCCTCTGAACTTTGTGGGTAGATGTTAGTAATTACCTTGTTAGCAATGTTGTTGGAGAGCCAATCCAGGCCTTCATATAGACCTTCTCCGGAAGTAGCACAAGTGCTCTGGATGTACCTGAAAAGACGAATAATGCAACTTAGACGAATGGAGATTGAATGAATGACAGACGGAAAGGAGGAAACATGAAGGTTATGAAATTACCAGTGACGCTGTCGGAGAGAGTGGAGGCCAAGCTTATCAGTAATTTCAGCAGCATTCATTGCATTAGGCAAATCTTGTTTGTTAGCAAATACAAGCAAGACAGCTTCTCGCAGCTCATCCTGAAACCAATTAAATTTGACTAAGACACAGAACAAAGACCAATTGCTATATCCAATGTTACTCTGATAGGACCTCTAACAGAAACAAAACAATTCACTTTCAAATTTAGCATTCTGGAGCACCTAAATTTAGTAAAATAATGGTTATTGATAATGCATAATAGGCAAAGCTAAAGTAGAGTAGCAGATTGGTCAAGATGGGCTTCATTCCGTAAGTCCATTTTGGGAGGAGAAAGAACAATGTAAACTGGCAGATATCCAACATACATCTATCGTATACGCATACAATGGAAAGTATGCTACACTAATTGATTGATTCCACCTCAAATTGTTATGAAAACTAAAAGCCTTGCATTCATTTCTATAAGTCTATAACTATGAGTTCTCTATCCGTACTTAGTAAATTCATATATAACAACAAGGAATTTAGAAGACATTTAAAACATGTTTGCAATGAACACGGTGAGATGAGAACACACCTCATTCAACATCCTGTGCAATTCATCTCTTGCCTCAACAACACGGTCTCTGTCATTGCTGTCAACAACGAAGATAAGGCCCTGTGTGTTCTGGAAGTAGTGCCTCCACAATGGTCGGATCTGAAAGGAAGAAAATGAGTATCTCAAATCTGTCAAGCCTTTTAGATACCAAATAGTACTGCAAAAACTTACAGAAATATAAGTCAACTTAAACTTCAATCAGGCATTTAGAAATAACTTCATACCTTGTCCTGACCCCCGACATCCCACACTGTGAAGCTGATGTTCTTGTATTCCACGGTCTCAACATTAAATCCTGTAAATTAGATTCTTTTTTATTATCAGTCCAGAAATTGAACGTCTGCAATAATCCTAAAAGCATCACAACCTATATTTCATGCTAAAACAGATCATTCATATTCACAAGGCAACCAAAAGAGGACGAGTTTTGATAAATAGATCTATGACATAATTTAGGTATCCCACTACACTTTGGCATCCAAAACAAACTCTCCCTTGTTAGATTTACAGGAACATGCGATCAAGCAGCAGTTTCTCCTTACATTTTAATAGTCTTACTGTCATAGCACTTTCTCCTTACATTTTCATAGTCTTACTGTCATAGCACTACTCATTTTGAAACACCATCCAACTCTGGGATAAACACGTCAATAACTGTCACATTGTAAAAATTCATAACACATTTAGAAGCAATATTCAGATGTTTCATGTTTAACAGTGAGACTCCGATCAAAGCATCAGATCAATATTAATACCAACACAGCATGTTAAAACATTAGCTACAGGATCTACAAATCTTATAACAAACCATCACACACAATGCATATCAGTCTTGAGAGAGAAAAGGACTCACCGATGGTTGGAATTGTGGTGACGATCTCACCGAGCTTGAGCTTGTACAGAATGGTGGTCTTACCAGCCGCATCGAGACCGACCATCAGAATTCGCATCTCTTTCTTGGCAAAGAGCCGGCTGAAAAGCTTCGTGAACGTGAGCCCCATTCTGGCTGCGGATCCTGCACAAAACATCAACACATCCAGAATCAGACTATACGCAAACACAAAACTACACGGATCGAGCAGATCTGAAGCTAAACAAATTCAATTCGAGCATAATTGTAGAGATCCGAATGATCAAAACGAATGATCTTCGGATCAGAACAAAACACAATTCTCAAGCATATTAACACGAAATGAAGCCTTAACACCAGTACAGAATCCAGATCGAAGATCGAACCGTGGAACGATCAAAATGCGAGTTGAAAATGCAGAAAATTATGGAAGCGCAAAAGAGAATAGAACAGAGGTCGAGATCTGAGACTCAGAAAATTACCTTGGGATGAGAATTCGCAGAGGTTGGAGATCAAGTGAGCGAGAGAGCGAGAGAATGGAAGCTTGAAACCAACGCTTTAATGTGAAAGAGTGAGGATCGTCAACTTGGAGGGCTATATAAATGAGAGACCAAGAATATAAAGGAGGAGCTTCCCGGCACCAGACTATTACTCTCTCTTCTACTTCGTCTACAATTACCAAGATACCCCTGAAGTCCTTGGTGAAAGCGGGTGACGGTACGCATCCAATCAGCAATCGCCAAGTCATATGTATTCGACAAATTTACCAAAATCCCCCTCACGTTCAGCTTTCTTTGTGAGAGCATATGCAGCTGCTCGAGCTGCTCCTCCCCTCTGCTCGAGCAGAACAACGAGCAAGAATTGTTCGTGTAGCTGCTTTTCAGCTCAGTCAATGAGCGGTCGCCACTGCGGTCTCACCAAATTTTCTTTGCTCATGCTATTTCTGGAGTACCGGTGCAGGTGCTCTGAGGTAGACCTGGCAATATGGGCGGGAACCCATGAATCCGTCAGTGACCACCCTATTAAACCCGCCCGTTAAATAAATGGATCATAAATGGGCAACCCGTTAGAACCCGTCAAATTCGTGGGCGGGTTTAGGTTTCCATCGGGCCCTCGTTTAACCCAATTAAGTTGTCTCATCATGTCTCTCTCTTCACAAAACAAACGTCAAAACTCGAACTCGACTTCTTAGTCTCTCTTTCAGTCTTCCCCGTCTGATTCAGCCTCGGCCTTCCTTTCACGGCTTCACCATCGTCGTCGTCATAACTCGTTTGACGCCGACACCTCATTCTCCGACTTCAGCCTTGGCCTAGGTTCTTCGGCGACACTCCTTCTCTGACTTCAGCCTCGGCCTAGGTTCTTCGGCGACACTCCTTCTCCAACTTCAGCCTCGGCCTCACCTTCCCCGTCGTAGTTTCACTCCTCGCTCCAGCAGTCCAGCCTCCAGGTTTGAATCGAGACTTGATTTGATTTTAGCTTCAATTATGTTTGTGTTTCTAGGTCACTGTGTATTGGGTTTGATGGGTTGAATTGAGTATTGAATTAGATGTTTCTGGGAATTGGGACATTATTAGATTCATATATTTATTGTGGTTTGAACTAAATTGGGTGTTGCTTGTCACTTTGTCGGGGAGACTTATGATGGATGACCATGGTGGTTTTCTAGATGTAGAAGAAGAAGATAGTGTTCAACAAAATCAAACATCAAGCTCTGGGCAACAGCGAAGAGTGAAGAGGAAGAAGACTTCTGTATGTTGGCTATCATTTCAACCACTTTCAGATGGAACTGGCACAGATCAGACTCAACAAGTGAATTGCAAAAGGTGTGACGCTGTGTATCAGTATGTACCTACGTCTGGTACTGCAACTTTGTTACGACATCATAGAAATTGTCCGAAAAATGGCACCTCACCACAGTCAGTCTCAAGACAAGGAAAGATCCAATATGATAAGTTCTCTGAGCTATTGATTAAAGCAATCATCCAACATAATTTACCATTTAACTTTGTGGAATACGAAGGCATTAGAGACGTTTTTCGTTACGTTTGTGCATTTATGCTTCCGTGTAGAAATACCGTGAAGAACCATGTCTTGAGCATCTTTGAAGAAGAAAAGATTAAGCTGCATAGCTTGTTAGATTCAGTACAAGGAAGAATCTGTCTTACTTCGGATCTATGGAGTTCGGCAAATACCGATGGGTATCTTTGTTTGACTGCTCATTTCATTGATAAGGATTAGAATTTGCAAAAGCGGATTTTGAACTTTTGCTACATGCCGCCACCGCATAACGGGACAGCCCTTGCAGAAAAGGTGAGTAGTTTGATTAATGAGTAGGGAATGGAGGATAAATTGTTTTCAATCACATTGGATAATGCATCTGCTAACGATTCTTTTGTGGAGAAATGGAAGGCTCAGTTGAATTTTAGAGGGTTGTTGGTGATGGATGGCAAGTTATCTCACGTCTGGTGTTGTGCTCACATACTCAATTTGATTGTTTAAGACGGCTTAAAATCGATGGATGAGTCAGTCGTAAAGATCCGTGAATGCATCAAGTACATAAAGGCTTCTATGACAAGAAAACTGAGATTCTATGAGTGTGTTCAACATGTTGGATTGGTAGGGAGCAAAAAGGGTTTAAGACAATGTGGAATTCCACTCATCTCATGTTAAATAGTGCTCTTTACTATAAGCGTGCTTTGATGAATTTGACGTTAGTTGACAAGGATTTTGGTTGTTGTCCATTACCAGAGGAGTGGAGTAAAGTTGAGAGGATCAGCAAGTTTCTTGGGTATTTTTATGAAGTGACGAATTTGTTTTCAGGCACTAAATACACTACAGCTAATCTATTTTTTCCCAAAGTGTTCATAATCCAACATGAGATCAACTTGGCCATTGGGGATGAGGATGAAAATTTGAGAAAAATGGGTGTAGAGATGAAATTAAAGTTCAATAAATACTTGTCTGATTATTCCATAGTTCTAGGAATTGCAGTTGTGTTTGATCCTAGGTATAAGTTGCAATTTGTGGATTGGGCTTTCAAGAAGATCTATGGTGCAAATTCTCGGCAATTCCAGAATTTTAAGCGCACTCTGAATTCCTTGTTTGATGCTTATGTGGAAAAGTGGTCTACTCCTAGTTGCTCAGGTTACTCGATGAACCAAAATTTTGGAACAGAATGTGGAGATGCCATGTTTGAGGTAAGTTAATCTGTTTACTCAAATCTGTTTCATTATTTAAGGAAATCTGGGTATTTAATTGTGCCATGATCAAACTGTTTGGTGTGTCTCTCTTTCCCTTAGTTATATTAGATAACATCTGTTTGATTTTCTCGCTCATGAGAGGAATATATTTGTGGGTCTCTCTTTCCCTTAGTTATATTAGATAACATCTGTTTGATTTTCTTGCTCATGAGAGGAATATATTTGTGGGTCAAATATGGCACTAGTTATCTAGCACATTTTAATAGATGACTTGTGCATTCTGTGGGCATTTCTAGTGTTGTTGTCCTGCAATTGGATGGATTCTCCTTGGGCTAGATAAGTGTGTTGGTAGAGAATGTCGGTCTGAATTTGGTTCAGTTTCGACAGGCATTCTGTAGTCAGTGTTTCATACTAGTTACGACCAATGATGATCTCATCTTAGATTGTAGACTGTGTCTAGTTCATTTTGTAGTTAATGCATGTCTGGTTTAACATGAGTGTATTGTCAGAGTTTTGCATAAGGTGAAGAAGTGTGAAATATGTGTTGGGTATTGTATCCACTTATTTATAGATTGGAACTGAGTACACAATTAGTAAATGTCACATGAGTTTTGCATTATACATTGGTTCTAGACTTCTAGTCTTGTGCAATTATCGCATAGTCTCAATCAACTAGGGACAAGAAGGGAGAAGGGATGCACATGTAATTGCAGGCTTCCTTCTTCTTTTATCTCTGTGTACTCTGTTTAGTCTGCTTGTTGGGATTTTTTACGTACCCAGATCTAGATACGCAAGGAAATTAAGAAGAAACAGACATGATAAGACTCATAAAAGCCTATAGAGATAGATAAAAATCTAACTTTCTTACACATAACACACACACACCTTAGTGTAATATGCCAAAATGATCATTGAAACAATACCATTATGTCAAGATGCACATACCTTATAAATTATGATATAATTGAAACAGTTGAACTAGTATTCTGAATATATATGTAGATTATTGCTTATGATAGGCAGTTAATCTTGAGCTGGTTTTTACGTATTTCAATATTTCATATTCTCATTTCAACTTGTTATTAATTTTAATATCATTTCGATCTCTTCATCTGAGTTAAACTGTTTAGGTTCTTATCTTGAATAGCTTATTTGGGTACTTTTTGAGGTTGCTTGAGTAAGCTTTGGCCAAGACAGTGTGTACGAACTCCTTAATGGTTACAACATTCAAGTTCTTCCGTTCAAGGTCTTAGGTTCTATTATACCTGACAATAGTACACATTTAAAAGTTGCTATCCTGCTTACTACAATTTTATGTAACTAAACATAAGATTTAGTCTAGCTAGATCCGGTTCTCTAAATGGCATCAACTTTATTAGAAGATTTAGTCTGGTTGCTCGTCATTTGACTTTGCTTATTTATGTGTTTGGTTTCATGTATTCTGGTTTAATATGTCACTTACAGGAAGATATTTTCCATTTTTGTAGGATTTTGATAATAGCTATAGTTCAACTTCCAATTTGACAAGTGAATTGAATCAATATCTAGAGTATACTAGGCTTGACAGGAAGCAAGAATTAGACATCCTTGCATGGTGGAGAGTGGAACAATACCGATATCCAATTCTTTTTCACCTTGCATGTGATGTCCTTGCAATTCCGATCTCTACAGTAGCTTTTGAGTCTTCTTTCATCATAGGTGGACGAGTTTTGGACAATTATAGGAGTTCTTTGCTGCCCGATATAGTGCAAGCTTTATTATGCACACGCGATTAGATTTTTGGTCAAAAAGGTAATGCAAATGTGAATTGCGTTTCAAGTTTTCTTAATGTTCCTATGTAACATTAGTCTAAGAGCAATGTATTTGTTAATTTCATAGAAAGAGCGACAAATGTTGGAAAACGTTACAAGTGATGTATTTGACTTGTCATTGGAAGAAAGAAGTCATGGAACACAACCAAGTGCAAGTCAAAGCCAATCAAGCATCAACATGTGATGGAAAAGAGTGTGGTGAAACACTACTAATGCGGATGTAATGTATTTTTCTTGGAAAATAATTTTTGTGATTACTTCCGTACAAATCTGCACAAGTTGTTTATATTGTGTTGGCTCACATATTTTGATTTTGAAGAAAGAAGGGACTTCTTTGAGAACGTTTTTTCTTCTTTGTGATTAAATTCATGAGAATCTGCATCTCTTTAATTGGTGAATTTCAGTTCTTTAATTGTACCATGTGGATGTTGTATAGCTGAGTGAACTTAGATTATAAGGTGTTCAAATATAGATGTACATCGTCGTCATCATGAACAAAATTGTCTACGAATGACAAATAAAAAAATTTAAAAAAAATTCAGAAAAAAAATCTATAAAAAAATAGGAAAAAAAAATTATTTCAAAAATGAGATATAAACGGGTTTTAATGGGCTCTATGGGTTAACCCGCGAACCCATAGGGCTGATCCGTATAATCCGTCTAAATAATAGGTTAAATGGGTTTACAATCTGCCCGTTTACAACCCACCCCGTTATAACCTGCCCCATTATCCACCCGCACCACCCATTTGCCAGGCCTACTCGGAGGTGACAGTAGGTGTCCAATCAGCGATCGCCAAGAAATTGAACTATGTGTGAGTCTTAAGCCTGCAATGAGAATAAAGCCGAGCTTGCAAATCAAAGCATGTTTTGTGCTGAACATAAATAAGCAAACGAATAATCAACAATCCAACTTTCTTTGGGCACTATTCATCTATGTTCAACCATGGTTGAAATCGTGGGAAGGCACTATTCATCTATGCTCAACTGTGGTTGAAATCTTGAGAAATATCTCACACATTTATGTTCCGGTTGAAATCGTGAGAAGACACTATTCATCTATGCTCAACCATGATTAAAATTATAAAAAATATCTCGCACATTTATATTCCGCACACTATAAATACACTCATGTTTAAGTCCTTGATTAGAATCGGAATACAATCAGTTTTGTTTACTTGTGGGAGATCCAATATTGGAATGGTCACACCTATAATCATACTCATTCAAAGATCCAGCGTTGTTAAACTCGCTTAGGTCTTGGAAAGATATTCAAGATTTGTATAGGCTGTTCATATATTTTATGAGATCCACATCTAATAATTGAAAATTTAGTAGATTCCCGTAACGGAAATAGATTGCAATCGACCGACACCTAAATGATAACAGCTTATATACAGTTGGTTATCGATAAAGTTACAACCAGAATCTGAGTCTTGACCGAACCTACATTAGAAGGTCAAGGAGTATACAATGTATGTACAGCTATGCACACAGCATGCTTCTTCTGATAGACTAAACTATCATCTTCAAGTGTCTCCTGATCTGAACTTATGGGGATCAGCGCCAATATTGAGCCCACCGATGAATGGTCTCAACCATTTGAGGAAACAATGCACTAACACTCTCATTGATCAAGTCCTGGAAAAAGTGTATGCAGGCTTCATCGTCTAAGTCCAACCGGAACTTCTCCTGGAGCTACATATCATCGAAAGAGTCGCAGTCAGAATAAAACAACTCTAGTTTATACGCTGCAAAGCACAATTAAGATAACAACCATAAAGGAAGTCACCTTGAGGATGCCCTTTTCAGGATCAGAAGCTATGTCAGGAATGTTGGAACCCGCCATTAGATGAAACAGATTCAATATCAGGTTACTAGATTTCCGAATAATGTTGTATGCTTCACAACAGTACGACTTGAACCTTGTATAGTACTGGCTGCAAAAGGACAAAGATATCAACAATTTGTATAATGTTGCACCCCATGGTATGGATCCCATTCCCTAATCTACTAGGATACTGCACAGCAAATATGACAAATGCATAAGTATCGAAAAGTCAGGATTAATCAGAAATTACCTTTCAGCTCCACCCATAGCCTCAACCATTTCTTTGCAAAGCTTCATTGGTGGTGGAAATGGCTTTGGATCACGACCGAGAATGAAACCAAAATCAACGTGGAATAGGCTTCCATCATCCCTTAGGAGAAGGTTGTCGAGATGCCTACATAGAACAAACTTATGCTATAAAATTGCATATCGTTACAGAATAATGGGAACCATAAATGGTATGTAAATCAGCTTATATGTTGCTGTCTAGCATTGATGGCATAATGCGGTAAACACTGCAAATCTTGGCAGCAGATTTACTGATTGTGAAAGCTCCATCATAAAACATAGTTGATAGCAGAACTAGAGAGCTAGAGCAAAATAATAGCCTTTGCTCCTTCTCCTTTTGCATTTCATAGAATTATATAAACATTTTGTACACATGAACCAGAACAGGTATATATATGCAATGCAATCATATTTCAATGTTCACCTGTCTCCAATGCCCAGTATATAAGTGATGACGGAGTAGCCAGCACAACTTTTTATAAATGTTTCCAGACAAGTGGCAGTAATACCAAATGGCCCATGCTCATCTGGATGAAACTTCTGCAGGTAGCTCGTAATGCTCCTATGCTCCGAGAGAATCTGCAAAACACAAAATGTGTTACCAATCGACAACAAAAATTACAAAACAGCCTATATAGTAGGATGCCACAAATTCTGACCACGGAAGCAAAGGCCACTGCCACTAACATGGTTTACATTCTTGTAGTCAACGTTATTTGATGCAAGTCCTGGTGATAAAATACTCTAAGAATCCCTATATATACTATGAAATCAAACCAGTGATCAAGATAAAATGAAAATAAGGTCATCAATAACCGTAAGCAGCTAAAAGACTTATCCATCCAAGAGAGCTATCTTAAAGGATTTCATACCAGCGCCAACGTGCGAGAAGGAATATATTCCATCATTCCTTCATCTTGCCCAGTTGCAAGAACCTTATACGGAGTCAAGTGTAGGTCAAGATTTTCATTTTTCAGCAATCGATCCATGAGAGATACCATTTGAACAACCTATAGGGACCACAAATCCACTTAATAACAGTTCTTATGTGCATGTTTGCACACACAAGTTTGTAAATGAGAGAAATACTCACTAATTGGTCTTGGCGAATGTCATCCCCCTTCTTGAAGATAACTTTGCAATTGCCCCCATTTGCTGCTCTAAAACTCAAACGAAGAGGATGAAGTGCACTTTTAAATATTGATGACTCGGATGGCACGATCCCAGTGATGAGGACTCCTGGATTCAGTGGTGATCTGATTGGCTAGGGTTGTCATATACCAACATAGTCAAATACATTGAATGTAAATAACTTGATGAATTTATAGTTAAAAAAGATGAAAATGATTACGAGGCAAGGAACTCCAATAAAAGCAATACCTCTTCAAAATATGTAAGTTCACTAAGAAGACCAGAAAGCAGCTGTCTAAGCTTTTCTATCTTCTTCTGAGTATTGCCACGTACGTTCCTAACATCTCTAGTGATTGAACACAGTTGTGCAGTCAATTCTGTCTGACGCACCAAGCTTTGCCACAGTTTAAATCCATCCTCATCTCCATGCATACCAGCTGTCAACTGCATGATGTGGATATGGTTATGAAACAAAAGTTTTTTTTAAGAGATCGGAAGATATGTTTGTTGATATAAGAGATGAATTTTTATTTAAACTACACATTGTTTGTGAATTACAAGCCACAAGATAGATACAATGGAACATGTTACCTGTTAGGTTTCTTTTCTATGCAGATTATGTAAAATATATTCCACTCCTACTTTTGTTGTCTTAATGTCTGATGATACAGTATCTACAGGCACTGAGATAAAAGAATAAAAGTAGAGGAGATGTATAATGTTTCTTGTTTCAGTACAAGTTGGTGCATATTATATGGCTGTGTATAAAAAATAAAACAAAAATATAGGACACGTATAGTGGTCAGTGCAAATGTGGCTGTGTATGAACTATCAAGCAAAGTCAATATAACCATATTTAACTGGATTATGATTAACTGCATAACAGACGCATCAGTCGAACCAAAAAATGTCTAATACAATAGAAACTTTTGAATCCAATTACCATTCCCCAATAAAAAAAAATATGAATTCTGACCTTCATCATATTCTCCTCCAGGATTTCATACGTACAGTAAAAGCGCTTAGCATATGCTGGATCATGAAGTTCCACAGCTACATACCAGCGAAGAAAGCTAGCCAATTCAATGTTTCGTAATGCTGTCAGAGTCCAGAGTACAATTATCAAGATACCAAAGAAGAAGATTGTAGGTAGCACGATGGTATCATCATTCAGAGTAACATACCACGTTGTACAAGGAAATGAGAAAGGCTGGACTTATCAGAGCGCTCAAATCGAAGAGCCTGAACCAGTTGAAGTAAATAACATTGGAGTTCTTCGTCGTCAGCTCTTTCAAGAACACTGACAGCATATGCACGGACCTAAGATCAGGTAAGTTGGCATTCTTCAGTTTCCAATAACTTGTCGGAAGTACCAATTAAATCATAAATTATAGGGTTTTGTATCACATCTCACAGATGACTAACCACAGACATTGCTCAGCCAAAAAAAAATTACAGACTGTTGATCTATAGATGCAAGATTCTTGTTTCCTTTAGTAAAGGTGTGCAATCTACAATCACATATCACAGAGCTAACCTCTTCACTTTCAAAAACAGGAGATAGCAGCTCCAATGCATCGCAGACATCAATCATTTCCCATCTACCCATCAGCTCCAGAGCTTGCTTTGCTTCCTGCAAAAGGATAATGGGAAAAAGTTAGAATGTCAATATATGCAATCCGTTCTATAAGGATAAAAACAGAATGCACACAAACTGTAAAGAGCAACCTAACTTTATAAATAGAACGATAGCACATCAAATGAAAACCAATACATTCTAGATAGCTAAATTTGATATTGCTGCATATATGAACAATAGATCTATATAAAAAAAATTATTAAAATGTCAGATGAATTGAGCCATCTGCGATTCGCCACAACAGTATGCAACAATCCTACTTGGATCATGAATAATCATTGATGAAGCTTCTAACTGGCCTGCAGCTTACAGGTGAGGTTCCAGTATTGAAACATGGCCCTTAAAGCATTTACACAAGCTCCTTCAAGTATAAGCAATAAGAAAAAGCTGGAAACAAAACTATTAAAAACAATTCTAAGAGCCGAATATAACTACAATGCCCTACTTATATGGCCCATCAGCTAAAGGTTAAGAGATGAGAATGATGAGGAAGAGGGGGAACAAAAAGAGACACTGACCTGAACATCGCTCCATTCAACACATTTGAGGAACTTTGTGAGGGCCCTCTTCTCAGACATCAATGAGAAACGAAATTTCCACAAGAGCTGCCTTTCGTCACCACTCAAAGTCCTCGTTGGCGGGTACTTTAATATCCTCTGTATCGACCTTGCAGAAAGGAGTAGGAGAAATATGATAAACCTCTAAATCATCAAATTTAAGCCCACCAGTACAACACTATAGCAGTGTTTCTGAAAAGCAGAATTTGGTTTTAAAAAATGGTTCATTAATAAGATGAAAAGGAAAACGAAAATAAATGAGAATCTATACCAACAACCCAAATGAAAAACAATATATCTGTAATGTAAACCATAGGTGTAGAACACAACTTCAGCGTCAACCAATACATGAATAGGTATGATATGACCTTCGAAAATATAGATTATGTGAACATTGTGTGACTACCATATGCAGACATATTTCAAACTTACTTTCTCTCATTCGAGCTTGGCTTAAGATCCCTGTCAATGACACCGCGGGTTAAACTTCTTGCAAGTTTTAGCTGCTTGTGCTCTGACGGATTTATCTTTCCCAGCTCTGGGTCCCATACAGTGACAATTTCATTTGTGGATGCTATAGGTGATGGTAATAAGAAATTTGCCCCTGATTCCTGCATTTGAACAAATAAAGGTTGCTTCTATGAAGAGAATCATCAATCAAGAGCAAATAGGCACCTAACCCTTAACATTTTAAATGGTCAAATGTTGGTACAAGAACCTATACCTATTTACAATATAGATATCAGTAAATATGTTACTGCTATTTGATCACTTATAAAAACGAAAGAAATGCAAATCATATAGAAGTTGTACATGTACTTATCAGCCAGTAAGTAGCCTTAAAACATTAAACTAATTGCACGCTGTGGTTACCTGGAAAACAACTCGATGTTCAAAACTAGAGAAATCGACAACCAGGTACAAACGCAAACTCCCATTTTTAGAGCTTTCACGTTCCTTAATCCTGTCCATAGCTTTAAAGGCAAGGCGATCCAGCCAATCAACACACTGAATTTGTCCCCTCTCATACTTATTTACTAGCTTCTCCAAACGTTCCAACTCTCCACGTTCATGCCTCGGGACCTATTAGAACATAAAACGTGTATTCAGAACTACATCCAAATGGTTCCATAAAACTTCAAAAGCAAAAGGCTAGCACTCATTGCTTAAACAGAAATAACTAGAGACCTTCCCAGGAGTCGAAGTGGGAAATGACCCCTCGGCAACTTTCCCTTGCCAGAGCCTCAGCTTTTGCTTCCCCGTTTTGAGTTGCTTTTTGTTATTAAAGAGAAGAATTGTAGCACCACCAATCAACCCTTCATCTTTTCCACACGATACATCCCAAACCTATATCTCCGATATCATCACCAAAATCGAAATGAGCCTCATATTTATACACACTACACAACAGTCAGCGGTACTGAATTTAAGCTACGAAATGAACCAAAAGAGATACAACATACAGTTAAGGCAAGCTGTGAGTGACCAGTCAAGTCCCGGTACTTGGTACTCAGAGTAATAAGCTCGTTCCAACAATACGAAGGTCCTGAAGATTCAAGCCTAGTAAAAACAAAAAACAAATTCCGATAAGTAAAAGCTAGAGATGTTAATGCAATTGAAGTAGTGAAAACCGGTGGAGGGGATTTAAACCTAGTCCGTGTGGGAAGGCCAAACGGAGCGCCGTCAATGTACAACGCACACTCTACAAACAGCTCCGCTTTTCTCTCCTCTGTCGCCGGAGTTGGATCAACATCTGCAGAGTTGGACAAAAACTCGAATTGAAAAAAACGAAACTGATTTGATCGGAAAATTGAGCCGGACGGAGAAGTTGAGGTTACCGGAGGTGGTGGACTTGGGCCGGGTCAGAGTTCCTTCGAGCCTCTCGATCCGAAAGGTCAGTGGGAGATTGATGTCGCAGGACAAGAAGAACCGGAACTCGTTCCCACTCATTTTTTTATGCTTGTAATATTTCTAATTTAGGAGCTCTGTGATTTCATGATTTTTAGGGTTTCGCAGTTGGCTGTGATGGAGACGAATCAGTTGGGAGTTGGGTAAATTAGAGAGCGGGTAATCGAGGTGACGTAAGAGCAATGCAAATCCAGCAGGATGATTGCCACGTCAGGTTAAAGCGGGTCAAGCTTTGGGTTGGGCCGTTACGCCGTCAAAAATGAGCCCACTTTTTATCAGAGCGGGGAAAGGTAATAGTCCAGTTCTACCTCATGGCACACTAAAATACCTTCAAGGGGGTAGGTAGAAGTTTAGGAGAAACCCAGAAAAGCCTTATGGCACACTAAACACTTCGAGGGAGGTGAGTTGAGTGTAGGAGAAGCATGAGAAACTGAGAGTTTAGGCGAAGCACAGCAAAACCAGGAGTTTCAGAGAAGCATGGAAAACTAGGAGTTCATCCTTAGTTCAGAAGTCAAAGGAGAATCGCAGGCAAAAGGCGAGCCCAGGCCCTTCGGGTAAGTCCTCAGAGAAGGCAATTATAAGGGAACCCGGTGAGATGAGTCTGCCTCTCAAACGATTTTCTGAGCTAAGTATAAACAAGAAGTTTTCTGTGTCAATCCAAACAAATAGTTTTTCTGTGTCAGCCTATATAAACAGTTTCCTGTGTCAACCCATTCTCAACTCATCAACCTTGAATGTTTAAAAGGCCAGTCGGTAGTTTCTGTGTCAGACTATCCTTCACCTACCAACCTTGAAAAGTCGAAAGCCATCTGGTACAACTAGTAGAAACCAAACAACAAAAACCCGTAGTCTACCAAATTAATGAGCTGAACCCAAACAGCTAGTTCATCGGCGTACAAAGAAGCATTACAAGCAACTGAGTCAATCGACCCTCCAGCCAAGGGATTCGCACGACTCAGCGAAGAGTCGGGAACGACTCAAAAGGGGTTAACAACCCTCATCAGACAGAACAACACAATCATCCAACTGCTCATCAGACAGACAGAGCAGATCGAAGATTGTCAAGAGGAGCTGAAGAGAATACGAGCTCCCAAAGGCAGAAACGAAGCAAGCTCCAACGGTGATATAGGGATATCCCTTGCCAACTTGGAGAAGCAGTTAGAACAGCTCTCTCTGGGAAAAGCAGCTCCCCAGAAGAGAAAGAAAGCACCTTTCTTCGTTTACAAAGATCCCCAAAAGATCTACGACGAGGAAAAGGCAAAACTCAAAGGCCATGAGTCGCACCAGGACGGAACCGCTACCACCAGTAACGGGAGATAGTAGCAGCCAGGGAACTGGCCCTGCTACACAAGAAGATCAGATCCGAAACTACAGGTGGAGCAGTCGTGCGCGGTACGAAGCGCAAAGAAGACTCAACAGAAGGCCAGGAAGACATCGAAGAAGCCTAGAAAGCAGGCTCGATCCAGACGCTCAGCTCAGCTTGTCACAATCAAGAAGAGCAAACCTAGTACCAGCAGAAGTACTCTATGAGTACGGTTGGTCAGGAGCAAACCACAGAGTATACCAACACTACTCTGAAGAAGAAATCCTATGCGTAGGAGAAGGGCAGCAAGTAAACCTGCCACTGATGAACACGGAAAGCTACAACACAGTCAGAAGAGAGGGCTTTCGGTTCATACACCCAGGGCTCATAATGATCAGAATCCACGCGCTTCACAGGCGAGGAGCAGGCACAAACGCCCTACTGGTAGTCAGGGACACAAGATGGTCAGATGACGTGTCCATAATTGGCACCATGGAAGTTGATCTAGCCCAAAGCGTACAACTCATATACATGACCATAGATTTCCACAACCATGTGGAAATAGCAATCCAAACGCACGGGTACGAGAACTGGCAGGGGGGAGAAAGCAATCTCCTCATAACCAGGTCCCTCATAGGGAGACTCACAAACACAAGCCACGTCGGATTTCGTTATCAAATACGAAACGTGGCAGACTACCTTGCAAGCACGGGAATCCAGGCGATAGCAGGCCAACACCATAGCACGGAATTCCTGCAAGGAAGAAGTTGGACGATCCAACCTGCACGAGAACATGGGTCAGTCCAACCACAAAGAGCATTAACACGGTCAACGTCAGACGGACGAGTAAGAGTATCCTTCAGCGGGTACCACCGAATGACACCAATGGTCGAAGAAGACGAGACAGAGGACATGGGAAACGAAGAATTCGCAGGAGTTCTTTGGGAAAACAAATCAACCCATCCTGATCACGTCGAAAAAGGAGAAATATGGGACACACTAGGCCAACCTAGTGGGAAGTATGACTTCAAGGTCCGGTATGATGCTCCGGCATCATCCAAAATCCCAATCGACCAGATAACAGCAACCGGCTGGGGTACAGATAGCACAGAAGCCCAGCCCGACGAAGGCGAAGAGCTAGAGGACGATGATGATGATGATAACCCCTTTGGGTATATTCAGTATCTAGCCGCCTTACCAAGAGGCGATGCAGACCCGGAACCACTCTGGGACACCTCTGATGATAACAACGAATGGGATAACCCATTCTTTTTCGAGGGGGGTGAGGGAACGATGGAAACTACCACCATCGCAGCCATCGCTGAAGAAAAACAGGAGGACCCAGAGCTGGAATACCCAGCATTCGCGGCACTCAGAAAGGTCCATGAAGAGAGTGCATACCCAAGCTCTTCATCAGCAATATCCTACAACAGGTTACCGCCAACAGAACCTATTATGGGACAAGTGCGATATCCGCCAGCACAAGGAGTTGCTTCCACATCAAGACAACCACCAGTCAGCACAGAAGGCTGGAAGGGAAAATTCAGCAGAAGAGGTCTTGATGACGGAATGTGGACCTTACCTCCAGCAGAACAATCATCAGGAGTTCTGCTAATACTCCCACAGGACATTGGCCTGTACTCTGAAGTCATCGAGAGATGGGAAACGATCACGGTAAATCTGATCAACCAGAAATACCAGTGGGATGACAACAGATCAAAAGTAGATTTCATAGAAAATCTACTGGGAGAAATCGAGAAGAAGACATGGATCCAATGGAGAATGGAGTTCTCCCAAGAGTACGAGGAACTCGTCAACATGGCAGAAGATACAAGGAACGTAACATCCCATATCAAAAGGATGTTCATCATAGACGACCCGTACACAGGATCCACGATCGAACAGGAGAAGGCATACCAAGACCTGGAGAGACTGACATGCAGCAATGTCAAGGATCTGTTCAGTTACATGAACGATTTCAAGATCCTAGCAGCAAAGTCAGGACGGATGTTCATATCCCCTGAACTTTCAGAAAAGTTCTTCAGAAAAATGCCTCCACTGATAGAGAAGGAACTGGAACAGGCATTCGCAGAGAAATACCCAGGAAATACGATAGGGGTATTTCCAAGGATCCACTTTTCCTACCAATACCTTGCAGAACTGTGCAAGAAGGCTGCACTGCAGAGAAGCCTGAAAGATCTATCTTTCTGTAGCAAAATACCAATACCAGGCTACTACAGCAGCGGAAAAAGATACGGCCTCAGGAAAGCACGTACTTACAAAGGGAAACCTCATGATTCCCACGTGAGGACCTTCAAGAGAAAGCATCCTGACAGGGCAAAGAAGTGCAAATGCTACGTCTGTGGAGAAGAAGGGCATTATGCACGAGAATGCAACAGGAGAACAGGTAACATGGCCAGAAAAGCGGTCATGGATAGCCTGGAATTGCCGGACGACTACGACGTGGTCTCCGTAGACCTAGGGGACTCAGATGACAGCGACATCTGTAGCATCTCAGAGGGTGAAACAGGGCAGATAAGCTTCACAATGAAGTCACTACTCTCAGAACTGCCATTCGAAGAAAGGGCCTTCGTACTAATCGAGGAAGTGGATAATTCCTGCAACCAACAGGAGTGTCCAAAACTCTTACAAGACCCACAGTTCGCTCAAGTCCACGATCCAGAAGATGGGCCTCAAAGACGCGAAGCCCAAGAAGGAAAACAGCCGCCCAGGCATAGGGCCAGGAACAAAGGAAAAAGGAAAGATGCTGAACAAACCATTCTGCCACAACGCCTATATAAGAAGGGCAGGCAACGCTCTGACAAGCACACTACCCAGAAACACCAGCAACCTCTCCAGAACAGCAATATGGCCAAAAGCGCAGAAAGTTCCACTGCCAGCACAGAAAGCCCTAGGAAGGCTAAACAGCAGAAGGAGTCCATCAGAACCACCCGCATACCTTCAGTCATATATCTTCCTGACAAAGCCACGGCAATCATTCCAAACCAGAAGGCGAGGAACTACCGTGCAGGAGCAGCGACACCATGCACTGCTGAAGAATACGCGAGACAGAGACTCCATGCTCGCAGAATCAGGAACGAGCAACTGCAGCAACTAGGAGGAGCAATACTATCCGCAGGCAGGATCCTCCAAGAAGATGAGGACGAACTCAGACTCAGGGCAACAGGGGATAACTACGCCACAGACCAGTTACCAGCTGCCCAGCTGCAGAAGGCACGTGTCCACACCATGCTCATTCTGTACAACCGATTGTTGCAGGATGACCATAATCCACAGGGTTCGCAAAGAGGACAAAGCGACAGCCTCACCAAAGCAACCCACTCACCCAGAGCATCCAAAGAAATCACAGCTGTAAAGAAAACGACAAGAGACAGCTGATGGTGGATGGCCTCCCACCATGAATATGACGGCCACTAAGGTAAAATAATGTGGGATGAAGACAAAAGCATCTCACTCAGTAGCTAGAAGATAAGGATGAATCAGCCCACTCACCGAAAGTTGGTTTGTCCATTAGCAATAATTTTACTTTACTTTTCTTATTTTGGCATCATCCTGAAAAGGATCCAAAGGCAGCCGTCCATGTGCTGCGATGCTTTGCTTTTTAAGTTTGTCTTTTTCTTCCAGTAGTGAAGTGTAAGAGATAAGAAGGAATATTATGAGTTGTCGATGGGGCCCAATGAGCACCCGGACTCAATTATTCAACTTCTTTTTCTCAGTTTGTAAGCCTATATAAGGCATAAGCTTAGAGATTGCAAGACACACTTGAGACCCAAGAAGTCTTACTCTCTCATTTGTAAACACTTCCGCAATTCTGCGAACTTGAAATAAAAATCCTTGTTTCGGAGTTCGAGCGCCCGATCCAACCCTGGTATCAGAGCGGGGAAAAATCCTTGAATCTTTTTTACTCAGCACTTCATCAATTCTTCATGTTCAGATGTTTTTCTTTTTCTTTTTGATACAAATTCAGATGTATTCTTTGATTTATTTTTCTTCATAGATCAGTTCATAGGACTTACAAATTATTCTGATCGGAAGTATCTTTGATTGATTCTTATTTCCTAAAATATTTTGATCGATGGTGAAAAACCATGGAAAGACTTGGTTTAATATCAAGGTCGCCGGGAAAACTTTGCGAAATCTGGACGTCGACGCTGCATGTATGCTGTCTTCCCTTCGTTACCTTCCTCAGTGCCATAGAATATGAGTGTTGCATTGCCACCAAGTTCCTGCATTGAAGTATATACAGTATTAATTAGCTCTATTAATAAACACTAACATTATACAAGGTTAATCATTTGTTCTTTTAAAAGCAATAGCCACCTGATGTGGATGATAAGTAAAGTACCTGGAGTCTCGCATGACCATCATCAACTGCATTGATAGACGCTTTCAGCACCCGAATGGTAGTTGGGCTATTTCTTAGGATTTCTCGACACCATTTAACGGTTTCTTGCTCTAAATTCTCAAGCTAGAGTGACATTACCAAATAGTGAACATCACCCGTTTGACATAGCTAGAAGTATGTCATTCATTCATTGGATACATTAGTCGAACACCATCAGCAGTAGTGTTCCATAACATCAAAAATGAACTTACTGGTACAACAGTGTTAACAAGTCCCACTTTCTCTGCTTCAGCGGCCGTGTAAAACCTTGCTAAAAACCACATTTCGCGTGCTTTCTTAGGCCCGACCTGTTTAACCATCGCAGTATATTATGTTTGCTCAAAGATCAATACCATTCACCAAAGAAAGTGGGACATAAATCAAGCATTAATTCAACAGTAAGTTATCTTTTTACAATCGGGACATGATAGAACTCCCATAACCAGCATCAAAGCTACCAACCTGCCAATTGTGCAGAAATTTAGATAGCAAACTACTTGTAATGAGTAATGTCAAGTTTTGTTCAGTTCTATCACCCTTAATCAAACTATTACTAGTAGAAAAAGAAATCATGTGAGTACCTTAGGGCCAGTCTGACCAAAAATAGCATTGTCTGCTGCAATAGTCAGATCACAGACCATGCGCAATATATGCCCTCCCCAAACAGCATAACTAAACACCTATTATGCCGGCCGTGTATATTAAGCATGATCAGAGATCCATATATGCAAGATTTTGAATCACTAATTTTAGAGAGACTTGAAACATTATATAATTCTGTACACATGTTCTTGTCATTTATGATTAGCAACGTCTAAGTTCCACACACCTCTCCAACAATCCAACTTCGAAGGACTAATTGAGGAAATACAATGTGGGTTAAGAAGGGCATGCCATGGCTATCACTGGCTTCAGAAGACGACAAATCTGAACCTGTATCCAGAATTCGTGTAGCAGTAAGAACAAACTAAGGTCCAGAACACTACTATATATATAGTAGTATGCATCGAACAAGATGGTATACATAGAGCCAGAAGAGAAACACAGTATATATGTCCGTACCTGAAGGTCTAGAACATTAAGCCGACCAAAATTATCAGAATAAACATAACCATCTGTGCTTCTCAAAGCCTGATCACCGCCGCTACAGAACGCCTTGGTTCCCTAATAATTACAACATTTAAATCATTTTTTTTGTATTCATTTGCTTAATTACTCAAATGCGAGGTAATTACCTTCCCGGTAAGAACAATGACGCCAATGGAACTATCGTCCCTCGCATCGTCAAACGCCCGAATCAGCTCCGAAATAGTCTGTGGCCGAAACGCATTCCTTCTCTCCGGCCTATTAATCGTAATCTGCCACCGCAAATTAACTCCTTATCACTTTTCCAATCATATATCAAAATTAAACAAACTTGATCGAGGGAGTTTGATTAATTACCTTTGCGATTCCTTCGCCGAAGGACTTATCGTAGTTGATGTCGGTGAACTCCTAGCCGGAATCGTCAATAGCAGCAGGTTCCCAAACAACTTGGTGTGTCGGGACTTGGCCGTGAGTGCGGTGATAGCTGTCGTCCATGGATGAAGTGTGGGATAAAGTAATGGAATTTGGAGATGACGAATGGATGAGGTGGCCAGCGATGGAGGCCAGTCTTCTATTTGCAGAGTTGATCATCAAAAAATTTCAAGGTTGACTAGTGACTAGTGAGTTTGAAAGTAGTGACTCCGAGAGTCGAAGATTTGAATATGGAGGAGGATTCGCGAGAGAATATAAGGCGCGCTGGGGCAGACGCCAAAACGGTGCGCTTAATGTTTTTTTTTTCATAAGACGGTGCGTTTAGTGAAGGTTGTTTATGAAACATTCGGACCCTGGTTTAACACTAATCACGGTCTTTGCTACCGCCGTTTGGGGCACACTCCGCTCCTCCCTTGCAATCTGCAAATTTCTGGAATCTGAAAATCCGAAAACGACGGTGCGTTTCGAATTTCGTTATATGATTACAGTCTTGGGCTGAATTTCCTTGCTGCCCTTTTTCTCTATGTAACTCCATTGCTGTTATATCAGAAGAAAACTTAAAGATTGCTGCTTTGGTTTCAAAGACTGCTGCTTTATTGTTCAGTCCCATTTTTTAAGCAGGCAGAACTATCCTTAGCTGTTATTTTTTTTTTTTAAATTAACTTGATTAAGATATTTACAGTGGGATTATTTGACTGATGCTCATTCTGTTGTTTAACTTAGTTTTGCTGGAGTGTTTGCATGTGTTTTCGTCAATGCTGATGTAAACTTGCTTGCCTTTTGGATGCATATATATATATATATATATATATATATATATATAGAGAGAGAGAGAGAGAGAGAGAGAGAGAGAGAGAGAGAGATTACCTTGTCAAGAACATGGTGTTAGCCTGGTAGGTTCTCTTTTAAGGATGCTCTTTTTATCACACAGAGGCCTAAGACAGAAGAATTTCTATAGACTAGGACTGCCAGATTATACACACACTATTATATATCCAACACTCTGATCGGTGTTTTAGGGGTCAGCAAAATCATGCCGACCACACAAAATGAATGCACCATATCAGACATATATGTACTTATATAACCTAAGCATTACAGATCACACGCATCACGATCCGAATTGACTTTGTTGTTTGCAGGCTTGCCGATCTGCAAACACGGAATCGGTGGGAGTGTTGGGGTCCTCAGCTCTCCAAAAGTTTGCCAGCAGAAGGGGTCATACATGTGATACTTTTCTTGTATTGGCTTGAGCTCTATGCCGTTTAGTGTCACGTCTACGCAGGGTAGGCTGTCACTGCAGGCAAAATGTACAGGCTTTACTGTGTATGTCCCTCGAATTCTCTCGTAGGTGATCCCCGAGAGTGCGACAGCGGATGATTGGTTTGTGCAAGTTCTCTTGTCACAGTAGAACTGGTCTATCACTATAGGAAGCTGCACTTCGTTCACTTGAATGTTTGAGAATAACACTCCTTGAACAGACCCTGATCCACCCTGCACATATAGAAAACAAAATCAATAAGTTATCTCGCATTGGTAACTAGGAACTGTGTATGCTAATTTCAAAATCCTTTATTGAAATTGTATCTATACCTGCCATGTCTTGACTCTAACACCATTCATTGTATTGTGCATGTTGACATCTCGAATGGTGATATTTGAGACACAAGCTTTGGTGTTATCCTTCCCTAAACTGCCGATGCTGATGCCATGTCCTGGTCCGCAGTTCACATTGTGTACATAAACATTTGAGCATCCAGTTTGTATCGAAATACAATCATCTCCTGTAAGTCATTAGAGTTCAAGAGCTTTGAGTTAAGTTATAGCTGACATATAAATCTGTATTGATATTGTCATATATATACATGTTATAATAGTCAGCAAAGTCTTATGCTCAGTTGGTACCTAATTTTCTAACTACATGCCTGTGCTTGGTCTGCACTCTGCAGTAGTTAAATTATAGAAGGAAAACATTACAGATCAAAGTGTGAAGTGCTATATGATCTTATCTCTATTCTGTGAATTAGGATATTCTAGTGACTGAGGGAAAGGGAAACTTACAAGTTTTAGCCTTATGAAGACAAAATAAGATTGGGTAATCCAGCAAGACAACTCCTAAAGACAAGTATGTGATGTGATGTTCTTGTTGTCGAGTGTGAGTGACTCTTCAAACCTAATCTAATCTGGATATATCCCCCTGATGATTTAGGGTGTAAAATGCATCATAGAATTGGTGGTCATCCCACAATACTTGGAATGCACTAGATTGGCTGTTTCCATGTGTCAAACTATCAGTGGTTCGGAATTATTGAACAAGTGGTTCCAGTAAGGCTCCAATGTAGGATAAGATATATTTTCCATGATATTGCGTCAATTATGTACTAGGAATCACCAGGCCTCTGCAAGGTTTAGTCATTATGTTTTAAGTTACTAACCAAGACTGAACCAAACTCTCAACAAGATTGGAACACTGCCTCGGGGCTAAGATGAT
Source organism: Geum urbanum (assembly GCA_946800695.1). NCBI lineage: Eukaryota > Viridiplantae > Streptophyta > Magnoliopsida > Rosales > Rosaceae > Geum > Geum urbanum. The sequence continues at coordinate 47,437,511 of OX327012.1, read as the reverse complement.
TTTCCTGATGATGAGTGCAGCTTGTAGAATTCTTAACTTCATAACATGTAACAAAAGACTTCAGTAATAGATTATAGAATAGAGTATGTATTTAGTTACCGCAAGCAAGATTGGAGCTATGGATGAGCACATCTTTGGAATTCTGCAGGTGAATCCCATCAGTATTAGGACTGTCACCAGGTGACGAGACAGCCATATTGTGCACCAGGACTCCGTCGCAGTTGTCAAACTTCAGGTGACATTGGGGGCTATTCTGAATTGTTATGCCCGTGACGGTCACGTTATAGCTCCCATAAAACCTCAAAGCCTGTGAATTTGAGCAACAATAATACAAGAGTCATGTTAGTGAAAACTGCATGGTCAAGAATCAAAATGCAAAAAGCTTCACTGATCTAAGTTGTGCTCCTTACTGTTGGTTTAACGCTTGGCATTTTTCCATTTAGCTCGTTCCTTATCTGCCACAGAAAATGAGGAACATGAGGATGATGATGATGATGATGATGATGATCAGTTTTATTCGAAGTAGACTACTCAAGTAAACTAGAGCAGATTATGGTAGATTCTAATTTACCGGCATAGGCGGGTGTGTGCTGTTTAGTGGTATGATGAGTTTTAGCTCATCGTCATAAGGGTCTGCGTAGGGAGTGTCTTGCCACCAACCCGAGCCTCTTCCGTCGATCATACCCTTCCCCTGAACTGTTATTCCTCTCAACTTCGTGAATTCGAGCCATTGGAGCATACCTTTGCCCCATGATTTCAAGTCTGATGGAGCTACTATTGTGCCATCAAGCTGTAGTGTAAACATTCACAATTAGATGCAGCACAATGAGCACATAAATCGGAACTTAGCTAGGTTTTGCTAGTGTTACATAGGCATGGTATATTTCAACTTTTCCAATTTGTTTACCTGAAATAAGATGTTTGGTTGGCAATAGGGGCCGGAGAAGGAGATGGGGCCCACCAGGAACTGGTAATCGGCCGGGACGATGATCCGGGAGGCCTCAACTTTACAGGCAGCAGCCCATGCAGCTTGGAATGCCTGCGAAGCACCGTATCAGATGTTAATCATGGGTCAACACAAGTCAAAAATTAATACGAGGTAGAAAATACAAGATGATGTATGCGAATTAACTCAGATACGTAGAAATACGGTTGGTGTTAGTTTTCTGCGCAGCTCTACAACTGTACATAACTACAATGTAATTATTGTTGTGGAATCGTGACCCAACTGCCGCAAACGAGAATAAAACTATTCGATGGACCCAAAAGCGGCCCTCCTTTTTGGGTTTTTTCTGCTGTCCCTATTTTCTTTCCCCTTCTTAATTTTCACCTATTATATATCACATTACAACAAAGCTATCATTATAACTAGAACGGAATTCTGAGTAATCTCCCACCTAGTTCCGTTCATATTATCACTCTCTGTTGCTCTCCAAACAGGGGATCATTGTGTGTAAAGAAACCTTGTATGATGAAGAATTGCTTATAGATGATTCAGACTCAGTTTGACATTGCGTTTGGAATTACATTTGATACAGAGGGTTGTTGGAAAAATTCGTTTTGAAAGCGTTATGCAAGTGCATTTTTTTTCATCGAAAAACAGCTTTTCTGTCAAAAACAGTTTCAAACCCAAATGTGTCGTCTAAAGATATTCACGTGCAGTGTGCAACAAACCCAAAATAACTATTTTGCTTCTCTCAATGATTAATCGACTAATAAATTACCCTTTTTTGGAATATGACGTGAATTTCCATACAGCTATCATCATGTAAGCAGAATTTGTAGTCAATTTCAGGACAACATGAGCTTAATTTGAATCCGTTGATGATGATGAAAAGCAAACCTACCTTTGTGTCATCGGAGCTGCCATCGCCCTTGGCGCCGAAATCCAGCACATTATAAATGTAACCCTGGTCGTCTTCCTTAGGCTTCGGCACCGAAGGTGGCAATGGCGCCTTGCCGTGAGATGGTGTAGTTGGTGCCTTGTTGTTATGTGACGGCGGAGTCGTTGGTGCTTTTTGTTGTTTCGGTTTTGGTTTTGGTTTTGGCTTTGGTTTTGATCCGCTGCTACCTCCGGCATGGTGGTGACTGCTACTGCCGTGAGAGCTTTTTCCTTTTTTCTTTGAAAGAGTAGACGAGGTTACTCCTCTTTGCCTCCAGTGCCTTCCTCTTCTTCCCATGCAAGCCTCGAAGCTCGACGACCAAACCAGAAAGGCCACTAGAAGCATGAATGTGATGCTTCTGAAGCTAAACCTGCTCATCTTTGGAGCAATGTGTGTGTGATGAAGATGAGCTTCGGTTGTTAGAGTACAGAAAGAGAAGAGTGAAGACTGAGAGACACTATTGGTTTAGATGGCTAGAAGAAAAGTGGTGGCTGTGTTTAAATAGAAGGAGGAAAGCAGTAGTACTATAGAGAACGCAGAGACAGAGGGACACATCAGCTAGCAAGCACAAGTATAATACTGCTAATACATATGCTTAGGAATTTATGAAATTCATTCTCAATAATTAATATAAAATTTGGCTTCCTATGATTCATTTGATAAATTCCTTTTTGTGAAATTTAGTTGGGAAAGCTTGGAATTTGGTTCTTGCTTCACGAAAAGCCACATGCAATATGCCAATAACAGTAGTGATGTTTGTTGCAACTGCACTGGCTTATATGTATGCATCCTCTTATAGCCAATCTTATTTGTGCTATCAGACCCACACAAAAAATTCTTATTTGCGCTAATTAGTCTGTCTGTTGGCAACTCTTGCAAGCTCTAGCTGATTATACCTTGCACCAACTTCATTGTTTGCCCTAAAATACTACATGCATTTCTAGTTAATTAAGTGCTTCCGAATTCAAGACTTATATATGATGTTCCTTCCTTCTCACATGCAGACTATTTGTAATTAATTTTCCAGTTCTTCTTGTTAGCTAGCAGTAAAAAGATATAGAAATAGTGAATGGTAAAAGGGAATGGGAGGACACACGTGAGTGAGTGTGGGGGCTAGGTGTCAAGGCCCGGCACTGATTATAACAACACTTTATCGTCACATGCAACCTTCACGGGCTCTTATACTTTGTCCTCCTCCGATCCTCTTCACTCGATCGTCACCATGTTGCACCATAGCTGCAATCTCTTGCTTCAATTTCTATCACTCTGTTTAGCTGTCTGCTTCCTCATTTTGGGAGTGTTTACTGTTTCACTTGATTAGTTAGTTGCTTAAAGAACTTGATCACTAGATCACTTGTAATTGGTTCGCATGTAAATAAGCTAAGGACAAGCATAATATATCGCTGTTTCGATCTGTTTTTTCTTTGTTGTGTTTGAGAGATGAAACTCTATGTTATATGTTTCACCATGCCTTTTCCTATACACTACTTGCTTATGCATAAATACAAGTAGTAGACCACGCTTATTACATAGGCTAGCTGTGCCAATTTTCCTTTACACTACTAAACCATGCATACGTTGTTCATATTCTGTGTTTTCTTTTCTTACCACTTATTGAGTACCTGAATATGTACGTAATAGCCATCTTCCGAGATGAAAGCAATCAAAGATTCAAAGAAACAATCTACACAAAAAGAAACCCGAAGCGCACATGGTTTTGACATTTGGGATTATATGGGATTTTGAGTATGGAAACAAAAAATAAATTACGGTGAAGCAGTGAGCAACGGTGGATCTAGAATTGAAATATCATTGGGGCTAATTTTTTTTTTTCTATGACGAAATTAAGCTGTACAAGAAAATTTTGTCAATTGAAAAAAAAAATATGGATAATAAGAAAAAGAAGATAATTGCACCTTGACATGTGAAAAATCTTCTTCAAAATAACAGCTCGAATAGAAAAGAGAGGAATAACCTTTCAAAAAAAGATGAAGAGGGGGATAAGAAAAGGAAGGTAATAGCACTACCAAGACAACTTTCTTGCCTCTATCATAGACTACAAAGTATTTATTGTTTACCCAAAATCTCACTAGGGTTTAAACTCTTGTGAGCCAGTATATAGATCGATCGACCGTTGATAGTACATCACTAATAATAACATTTATGTCTCACAATATTGAAGAAAAAAATGCTTTCTTATCAGGTCACATGTTTAATATTTGCGATGGATGGTTAACAGCCTCCAAAGTCGGATCAAGAGGAAACAAACACTAATTAATCAATTTGTTTAGAGCATTCAAAAAAATTCGGCGTTACTTGAAACTTAGCAGCCTGAATGGTACGTACAGTGATACCGCAGAAGTCCAGAATCAACATCAGCTTCGAGGACTCATCGGATCGATGATCAGATTGAAATGATAGATATTGTGCAGGAAACTAGGAAAGAACCAATAAGCTAGGTTGACCTTTACATGCAACGGTGAGTGTTGTTTGCTAATTAGTTTACGTCCTTTTGATCTTTTAGAGCGTTAATTCATCGAAGATCTTACATGGCATGATTGCGATCTACATGTACTCATTTTTCACTCTCTGTTCGTTGAGCAAATGCTTTTAAAGATGGCCACCAAGTTGTTGACCCCTTCAGTCGATCAGAGTGTCAGACACTTAGGTCAGTCCATTTTTTCTAAATTCGAGTGAAGCCAGAACAAGATTATATTTCATGAAGTTTCTAATATAAGGTTGGGAATTAATGCAGTTGGAATATATTATCCAATTGAAAGGATACGTATGTATACGTATGATTTTCTGTTCTGTTTCTGTTAGTTTCCGTTGGTCATAAGGTGTGTGTATGTGGATGTGGTATCAGATCGATCTCTCATACTACAAATATGACATTAATTATATATATCGATCAACTTCTCTCGATCAGATAGAGCTGCCTGTTAACCTGTACATATGATAACTTGAGGAAAACGTGAGGCCACATGAACGTCCCCATCTGGTGGCTCTAGATTTACACAAATACCAGACCCAGCTGAGGACCTCTACTTCATCACCCGCAACTCCCATCACAAAGAAGCTGCTCATCCCTAGCTAGCCGATCTTAACGTTTTCCTCGTTGTCACTTTCACATTCCACCTTCATTAACTCATCGATCATCTCTGTCATCTATCATATACATGCATGTAAACCAAGAAATAGATGAAGTATACAGATGTATTTTTCGATCTGCGATCCATTCATTTCTCCTTTCTTAATGTTGTTACGAACTATAGTCTATATATAGTACGAATTGGGATCTTGCTCGGGATATGCCAACTCTTAATTTGTACCATTACTTGTTCGGAGTAAAACCGTTAAAAGTTTAGTACACGTATATTGGGTATCTAAAATTTGCTGGCAGGAATCCTGCCCTAGCTTCACAATGTATATTGGCTTCAATTCCGTACCCACACTGTATGTTCTTAATTGAATATGAGGAAAATGTTGTCTGCAGGTCTCGAAGGCATGCCGTAAACGTCAAATAAGTCTTAGTACATCTATCTAGCAGGTAGCAAGCAAAGATACACATCAATTTTTAATAAATCTAATATATTTTGGCTGGTTTTGCATGCAGTTTAATTTAAATTTAGTTAATGACAACCATGCAAGAGAAGCAAGCTAGCTAGCTCGATCTTCTGATTGTTTATGGAGACACTTGGAAGGTGAGGAGAGGATTGTACGTAAGACTTAACTTCATCTTAGCTAAGCCGTCTTTTTGTGCTCCATTTTTTTCTCATTTCATGCTCGTGATCAACTTTGTTCGAGTCCACTCTCGTGAACTACTTTATCACCATTGCCTGGTTATTTATATATCATTAGCCTGCATTATTAATCTGAAGAGAAACTGTTCTGTCACACGCCATGGCATCCAACTCTCATGCATTCATATAATATAAGTCCGTCAAAAAGAGTTGCATGGAAAGTCTGTGAAGTTGAAGTACATATATGCGCGCAGAAATCTGAAACTTCTTAAGGCTAGCTAGCTTCTGCTATCAGTTGATCGAATACACTGTTGTCATCTTCACTATCCTTTTCTTTTGCGTATATATGTTTAAAATTTTAAATTAAGGAGTACGTGATTGGTAGCAAATTTTGAGAATAAAGTAACAAATTCCACTGCAGTTAATATGGTAATTAATAGTATTCTTACTGTCTAAGAAAATTAATAATATTGTTTGTTTAAGGAGATTAATTCTCCATAATTTTTTATGTGTCTTTTTCTAGTTAGATACAGATATTAATTAGATAGATACATGGAATCCTTGTCATATCGGGACACTTATTGTAACAGATTGTATCACCCTGTATTTAAGGCATTTTATCAATGAAAAAAAACAGTTTTTCCTGTCTACATATTTTCTCCTACAACACGTTATCAGCACGCTCTCAGAGTTGATAGCCATCACCTCCAAAAGAAGAAGAAAAAAAACCTAAAAAGCTAACATCACCGCTGCCGGCCACCATGCTTCACCGTCGACCTCTCTCTCTCTCATCTCAGCATCCCTCACTCAAGCACAAGTTCTTCAAATCGTTTCAAGATTGCTCGTCTTCCGAGGAATCGTTTCAGAAGGACTTCTACTTCAAATCAATCAACAAGTGTAGCGGTCATACTGAGCATAACACTCATCGAGGTAAACTTTTCTAAACCATCAATCTCTAGATCTAGCAAACTTACTTACCGAAAAACCCTGGATCTAAGTTGATGATAATTGTAATATAAATTGATTTCTATTACATGTTTACCCTAGTTCCTATGGACCTATATCCATAGAATATAAGTGACGGTCCTGGGGAAGTCACGGTTTAGAAAATAAAATAAAAGATAAGGGAAATCGATCCCATGTGACAGTTAGTCACGGTAGCTGGGTGTGGTTTTTGCCACCGTTTATGATCGATTTTGTGACCATATATCATGGATCATGTTCTTATTCAATAAAACTTAAAAAAAATTATGGTCGTAGTTTTTGATCGTTATTGATAAAACATATATGTGTGTTTTTGTAGATGAGTTTGAATGAGCCAACTAGGCCGGAATTCGACATCCTTGACATTCAAGGCAAGGAATATCACCGTTGGGTCTCAGATGTGGAAATTACATTCATCGGAAAGAGATTGACCAACACCATCAAACCCTCTGGGCCTAGAGAATCAAAATCTCAAGCCCTCATGTTTTTGAGGTGTCATATTCATTCAACTCTCAAGAAACATTATTTAAACAAAACTGATCCCATGGTATTATGGGACGTTATGAAGCAACGCTTCAACAATCTGCATGATGCACAGTTTCCTGAGTTGACTGCTAGATGGGAGCACACTAGACTTGTGAATTTTCCCAAAATCCAAGAGTTTAATCAAGCCATGCTAGACCTGCAGTCCGAGTTGAGTTTTTGTGGGGTGGAAAAATATGAGAATGACATGATTGAGAGGGTGTTACAAACCTTCCCAACCTCCATCAGCATTCTCGCACATAAGTACCGAATTGAGTACGAACAAGGGAGAATTAACACCTTCAGTTATCTCATCAATAGCCTTGCGAAAAAAGAACGGCATCATGAGATCATCTTTAATAATAACTTAAGATCGGCTGGTAATAAGAAGCCTGAGAGTTACCAAACTGGAGGAAAGGCCCGGAAAAATAAGAAGGTTGCTCGTTTCAAAACCTTATGTTGGTGGAGGACATGCTCCACGTGGGGGTAGAGGAGGGCGTGGGCGTGGCCAAGGCCATAGCCGAAATCTAGCTTGGCATAGAGATCAGAACACCAACTCCAACAAGGACCAGTCTGGTTCAGTTTCTGATGGTCAATGGTCCCAACATTCTAGAAGATACGTTTGCTTCAAATGTGGTTCTACTAAGCATATGCACAAACAGTGTCGTGCTAGTAGAGAAATCCAGAACATCTACAACAAGCACAAACAGTATTTGGCTCAAGAGTTGAATTATGCTGGAGATTTAGAGATGGAGGTTGACACCAATCTCGTTCTTGCAGATGACAAGGGGAAAGATCTTGCTACCCCGTATTTTGATTAGACCTATGTAAAAGGCATTGTCTCTGTAATCTTTCAAGTTTTAGTTTTATTTTTGGCTTACTTTTCGGTCAAGAATTTTTAAACACACTTGTCTTTGTTTTATGCATAAGAACACATCTAAAATACACTATCCCACGGGTTTTTTTTTTGGCATTTTTTGATCCATCGAAAATACACTTCGATCCATCGAAGTTTATCCTCGGGTCCTTTGGTTGCAGATTTCGATCCATCGAGCACTTCTTCAACCCATCGAAGAGATGCCTCGGGTCAATTTTTTGAACCATCAAAAATTAATTCGACCCATTGAAGACATTGTTTTGGACAATTTTTTCGACACATCGAAGCTTTGCTTCGAACCATCAAAAATGGTATCGAAAATTCACATTTTATTTTAGGTTCTTCGATGCATCGAAAGTTTTCCTTCGACCCATCAAAGATGTAACCCGGGAGTGATGTACTTAGATGAATTTTTTCATCTGTATCATTGGCTTATGATGTTGTTTATACATCGATTTTATTGAAAAATATTGAATTTTTTTTTGACCCACTTGGATTTCAATACCAGATATGGTTATACATCAGTTTGTGTCATGCCATATCATCACTCAAACAAGGGTCACACGCTTATTCAAATCTTTAAGTGTATACTTAAAGTGTACGCCTAGTCTTTGTTACAAAGACTTACTTATTTATATTGATTTTGTAAATGTCTCAAGACGAAATTGAGTGTCTAGCAGATAGTGGTACTACCCATACCATTCTGCAGAATACGCAACTATTTGTGGATCTTTTCACAAACAAATCCTCAGTGACAACCATGATTGGTGCCGCGCTCGTTATATAAGGGTGTGGTTCTGCAAAGTTTCTGCTGCCCCATGGTACAAAATTATATATCACTGATGCCTTATACGTGCCACAGGCCAATCGAACATTGCTAAGTTTTAAGGATATTTGTGCCAACGAATTTCACTTGGAAACCTATTGTGAGAATGGACAAGAACTATTGTGTATAACCTCTGTTGAATGTAGCCGCAAGCGCATTCTAGAGAAGTTTTCGGCTATTCGTAGTGGTTTATATTTCACTACAATTCAAATTATTGAATCCAATGCCGTGACTCACACTACTACGTGTAATTCTGTATCATACAAGCTTTGGCACTTTCGACTGGGACACCCAGGTCGTGACATGATGATCAAAATTTTAAAAAATACTCATGGTCATCTATTCTTCAGAGCAAAAAAACATGTGGGATTACCTATTTCCATCGGTTTAGATGGTGAGGATGAGACCACTCCTCTCAATCTTGGCTCGGTCTCTAAGACGAGTGCAGCACCATCCCGGCAAAATACTGTTGAGGAATTGTGCGTTATCCCACCAGATTCTTATGTTGCAATCTCTGATGCACATCACACATTTTGCAATGCTTGTTCTTTAGCAAAGTTACAGGCACGTCATTCCTTTGTTGTTGATAATAATGACAATATTCCATTCTTACAAAGGATCCAAGGTGATATTTTTAGACCTATCAAACCCGAATGTGGACCATTTAAATATTTCATGGTTTTGATATATGCATCAACGCAAATGGTCACACGTTGCTTTGCTATCTACAAGGAATGCTACGTTTGCAAAACTTCTGGCTCAAATTATTAAGCTTCGGGCTCACCACCCGGATCATCCAATCAAGTCTATTCGATTGGATAATGCAGGAGAGTTTACATCAAAATATTTTGATGATTACTGCATGTCTCTTGGGATTGAAGTTGAACATCTCGTTCCTCATGTTTCTTCTCATAACGGTTTAGCAGAGGCTCATATCAAGCGGATACAACTCATGTCTAAAGCTTTGGTAATGCATACAAACTTACCAGTCTCTGCGTGAGGATATGCAGTGTTACACGCAGCAATGCTTCTTCATTTTTGACTCGTAGCCCGTCAACCATTCAGTGCGTACCAGTTGGTAGCTGGATATGAGCTTAATGTTTCACATTTGCGCATTTTTTGTTGTGCGGTTTATGTGCCAAGTGTGCCTCCATAACGCACTAAAATGGGTCATCAAAGAAGATTAAGCATTTACGTTGGTTATGAATCTCCAACGATAGTCCGCTATCTTGAACCTTCGACAGAAGATCTCTTTATTGCTAGATTTAGATATTGTCACTTTGAAGAGACATATTTCCCGCCGTTAGGGGGAGATAGGAATGTTTCCATTCCAGTGGAACGTCAAGAATTGACGTGGTTTAATCCCACTGTGTCTCTTCATGATCCTCGCACGTCTCAAACTGAGACGAAAGTGCGAAGAATACTTGATCTTCAGCAAGTAACAGACTATATGTCTGACTTATTTCCTAATATCGCTAAAGTGACGAGATTGGACATACCTGCTGCAAATGTTCATGCAAGTTTAAAAATCTCAAAAAAGGGATTTGTTAGTAGTAACACTGGGCAAGGAGATGTTCCTCTTGCTCATGTGAAAGGTGTTACGTCGGCCTCGGCTCCCACCAAGAAAAGGGGGAGATCAAGAAAATCCACTGTTGAACCGTCGGTTAAAAGGCACGCCTCAAGGTATAAAAATATCCATTAATCATCAACATTGTGAATCCTTCACATGAGATTGTCTCTGACTACAGTTATGTCCTTGAATCACAATTGGCAAGTCTGGGAAACGCTTCAAAACCTCTTGTGATGTCAGAGAACAAAAAAATCTCGCTTAGAACAAATGATGCGCGCGTTCTTATGGATAGATCTTCCATGTTAGTTGATGATATGTTTGCTTATTCCATCGCTTAGGAGATTATTGATGACGATGAAGTGGAACCCCGCTCTGTTGTTGAATGTCAACGTAGAACAAATTGGCCGAAATGGAAGGTAGCAATCCAGGCTGAACTATACTCTCTGAATAAAAGGTAAGGTTTCGGTCCGGTTGTGCTATGCCCACCGAATGTAAAGCCAGTTGGACATAAATGGATCTTTATTCGGAAGCATAATGAGAAGAATGAGGTTTTGCATTATAAAGCTAGGCTTATAGCTCAGGGTTTCTCTCAGCTCACTGGAACTGATTATGAGGAGACGTATTCTCCTGTTATGGACATCATCACCTTCCGCTACTTGATAAGCTTGGTAGTGTCTGAAAAGCTTAACATACAGCTTATGGATGTGGTTACTGTATATTTCTATGGTGATCTTGATTCAGAGATATACATGAGAGTGCCAGATGGCATTGCTATATCCAAATCAAGTAACTCTAGACCACAGAGTGCTCATGTTATAAAGTTGAGATGTTTACTGTATGGATTGAAGCAATCCGGTAGGATGTGGTATACACGCCTCAGTGACTACTTGATTGGGAATGGATATAAGAATGATGATTTATGCCCTTGTGTGTTCATTAAAAGAACAAGTTCAGGATTTGCTATAGTAGTTGTCTATGTTGATGATATGAATATCATCGGAACTCTTGAAGAGATCAATGAGACTGTTTGCTACTTGAAATCTAAATTTGAGATGAAAGACCTTGGTAGGACTCGATTTTGTCTCGGATTAGAGCTGGAACATCGAGTTAGTGGAATTCTTATTCACCAGTCTGCTTATGTCCAAAAGATGCTCAGATGATTCAATATGGACAAAGCACACCATGTTAGCACACCAATGGTTGTTCGCAGTCTAGACCCCAAGAAAGATCCGTTTCGCCCGCTAGATGACTATGAGGAGATCTTGAGAGCTGGAATTCCATATCTTAGTGTCATTGGAACTTTGTTGTATTTAGCTCAGTGCACACGTCCAGATATTGCCTTCTCAGTGAACTTGTTGACCAGATTTAGCTCTGCACCTACGCAACGTCATTGGAATGGAGTAAAACAAATCTTCAAATACTTGAAAGGTTCCATTGACATGGGTTTATTCTTCCCTTACAAAGAATATAGAGAGAAACATAAAATTCCCGGTGAAGGGAATGTTGAATCACAGCACTTGAGTTATAGGCATCTTAATGCCTTAAACTGTGCTAACCTGAAAAGGTCCTTCGATCCATCGAAGGATTTCCTCGATGCATCAAGGGATGCATTCTGGACGGATCAGAGTAACCCCTTCGATCCATCGAAGGAGTTGTTCGATCCATCGAAAGATGAACCTGCTATAAGTGATTTTCATGCCCTCCCCTATTCCAAAACACTAGTTGATGTGTTAGTTGGATTTACAGATGTTGGGTACCTCTCTAACCCACACAAAGGTCGTTCACAGACCGGTTATGTTTTCACTATAGGAAACACGGCGATATCTTGGAGATCAACAAAGTAAACCCTTGTTGCTACTTCCTCGAATCATTCTGAGATAATTGATTTGCATGAAGTAGTTAGAGAATGTGTTTGGCTGAGGTCAATTATAGGTCATATTCGAGGCTCTAGTGGATTGAAATCTACTATTACCTGATCCTCCTTGCATCTTTGAGGATAATGTTGTATGCATTAAGCAGATGAATTTGGGTTTCATTAAGGGTGACATTATCAAACATATATCACCGAAGTTTTTCTTTAATAAGCAACAACAACAGCTATTGAATATCCAAGTGAACCTGATTGGTTCCGTTGATAATGTTGCGGACTTGTTTACCAAGTCACTTCTTAAATCTACTTTTGTGAAACATGTGAAAACCATTGGTATGCGCAAGTTATCGGAACTCCTAGACTGAGTTTACAGTCAAGGGGAGTTACATTTATGTAGATATCAGGGGGAGTTTACACCACATATAGTAGCTATAGTAATTGGTGCGTTGTACTCTTTTTTTCTTAGACCAAGCTTTTGTTTTACCCATGAGGTTTTTGTTTGCTTGACGAAGTTTTTAATGAGACAACAAGTCATGCATCATTCTTATGGTCATCAACATAAGGAGGACTGTTTAAGGAGATTAATTCTCTATAATTCCTAGTGTGTGTGTCTTGTCCTAGTTAGATACGGATATTAATTAGATAGATACATGGAATCTCTGTCATATCGGGACACTTATTGTAACATATTGTATCAGCCTGTATTTAAGGCATTCTATCAATGAAAGAGAAACATTTTTTCCCGTTTACATATTTTCTCCTACAACAGTTATTATATTTACGCATTTTTTAAAGAAGACGGTGTGGCAACATTTAAACCTTGATTAGTAAAACTATCGAGTACATAAGGGGAGATGGTATTTGAACCCATGTCATATTAGCCTGAACTCAAATAGAGTATTAATTGTAATTAAATAATAATATAACATCGTTCAATAACTAAATATGGAATCAAATATGTCTATTTTAAGAGAATGAGATTACGGGTCGATGTGGAGGATGTTGGGGGTCCCCGATCCTTTAGGTTTCGGGCACCGTACTCTTTGGTGGCTGTCGAGGTTTGTTGGAATTTTTGGGGTTCTGTGCTAGTTGAGCTTGTCGGCATGTGGGATGTTGTGGTGGTGGTCGGAGGGAGTCTTCAAGTGTGGGCAGAAAAGTAGGTGGATTGCTGCTGCTGATGAGCTTAGGCAGCGGTGGAAACACCTCAGGCTGTGTGGAATGTGGCCTTGGGTTCTGATCCGTTTTGGATTTGGACCTGTGATCCAGGTGGTATTGTAGTTGGAATTTGTTTTAGTGCTTTTGTTAGGGCCTGGTAGTCTCGTGTCCGCCCCTACAGGACTCTAAAATAATAAGTTGCCAATGTCTGACGACTCTTGTCCGGGTTGACAAGATTCTCATGTGGTCACATGGTTACTATGAGCTTCATTCTAGAGATTGCGTTTTGCCTTAATATTGTTAGGTCGCATATGTTTTTTAGGAATGTTGATGTTTCTCCGGACGTATCCGTTAGGGTGAATTTATGTATAATGTAATCTCATTATTGATTTAATGTGACGATCTCTTAGTTTAAAATAAAAAAAATTAATTTTAAAGATCAACCAAAATTAAAACACTTGAAATTGAGTCATTTGATGTATTTGAGTAATTTGACAGATCGTTTGTTGTTGACCACCTAAAGATTTCTGCTGGCCGGTTGGAAGCATACCAATTACAAATCCAAAGCGATCAATGATAACCAACTAGTTTAAGTAAGACAAAATGAAATGGTCCTTAATCTTGGTAATTAGCAAGATCCAGATGTTCTGCAACTAAAAAAAATGTATATTGGTCAAGAAAAGGAATGTGTATATATATTCATGCATATGTCACAGTGGGTCTAAATTCATTCCATTTTGAATCTTAGAGAATATATTTATGATAAAGTTAGTGAAATTGCCAAGATCGACATGCATATCAGCATCAGTAGTGCACATATTTCACCATCGTAATTTCATATAAGCATGATAGTGAAATAGTGTGCCACAGTTGAATTGATCCTACAAATATTGCAACCACTGCAGCTGATCGAAATCAAGTGATTCACTACACGTACTGTAAGGCAAAAGAAGCAAAATAAGCTAGGGTCACGGATCCTTCTAAGATTTGGGAGCTACCTAAATTCAAAGATAACTAGATCACCGGTTCGATTATCAGAAAGCACACAATATATTGCATCGGATATCTGAATTGTTGCTGCATGCATATGAATTTTGGTCTTTGACTCTTTGCTGTGCATGTGATATTTTCTGTTTTCCGATCAGTTGTGAAAAAATAGTGGTGGAATTTCACTGTGGTTTGTCTGCATCTCTTTGTTTCTGTACGTACAGCTGCCTCGTAATCGTGTGAAGCTCAACTCTAACGGTCTACAGAGAAAGCCATATTCACGGATCCTCGCTTTTGAACCCATTATTTCCCTCATTGTCTCATTAATTATTATTGTTTCTTCAAAACTTACAAAGAAGCTAGATAAATGTAGTTACAAAAAGGACTAGAGTGCTTTAATATAAAAAACACACAGCCTGAAATAGAATAGAATGTGATATATATATATATATATGATGACTAAGTGGTGTCTTGGTAGTCAGTGACGTAGCTACAATAGAACCAGCAGTGTCAAATGACACTGCAGAGATTGCAATTATGTCATTAATTGACTATGGATTTGAACATTATTTTCTAAATAAAACATTAATTAGTGCAAGATTAGATACATTTTGAGACAAATTTCTTAATAAAATACAAACTTGCATTTAAACTTAGTGTCCATTTTACTCTTACAATCCCACCATTACTATAACGAAATAACGAAATAAGACAATTAATTTAGATATATTGTCAAAACTTCTTCTATTAAAAATAATGAGTTAGATGATTATCATAAATTATAAGAGTATATTATTCACTAATCGAGTCTTATACTTCTAGTTTTTTAGTTTGTTCTATATATGTTTAATGTGTATTTAGGGGGAAGATTATGGTACCTAATGGGTATGTCATACATTTATTTTATCATTTTGAGAACCAAAATTACAATATACGTGGACAAAAATTTATAACATTTAAGACAATATTACCACAATGACCACATTTTTTAAGATTATTTATAATGTTTACAATTAATTAGATTAAATTTACATTTTGAGAACAATTGGTTCAAACGTTGTAACTAAGTCTTTAAATAAAATAATTATCTCAAATACAACTAAATAACTCAAAAAATAACTCATATTACCACAATGACTACCAAATTTGTTCTCAAGTGATAAAATAAAATTATCATACCTCTTTAATACCTAAGAATAATCTGTGTATTTAGCCTTGACACGGTTGGCCACAGTTTCTAGCTACGCCACTGTTGATAGTCATGCACATCACTCTTAATCAAAGACCTGATATCTAACACAAAAACAAATTATTGGGTCTTTTCATATATTTTCATTCCCCTGCGCGGCCATATTTGTATCTCACCCAACTGGCTATATAGCTTTTTGTTTCTTGCCGGAGCTAAATATGTCATGCATGATCCGTGGGCTAAAGCCCTATATTTATAAGCACCCTTCAAAGTCTCGGTTAAGCACTTAAGCTCATTGCCTGCTTGCTAACATTCTCAACCTAACTCGATCATGCGTGCATGAATACCCACGAACGAAACCTTGATCGAATAAGTATATACAGAGAGAGACGATTTCTACTAAGGTATACTTATTTTTGATCATTTTCAGGTATAGGGCATTACACAAATTTTTCGATCATATTTTAACGTCTTCACCGCCCAATTATTAGGTCTATATGAGTAAATCATTCCTGTAAATTTTCAGCCAAAATGGTGATCGTTAAGGTATCGAACTAGGTTAAATCAATGTGTTGGAACTTTGTGGTACTTTAGTCCAACATGGAAGATGTTTACGGGCTTCTACCCATAATAAGGGATACTCCACGTAAGGTATTAAATGTAAGTGGACTTGGGTGAGGGAACTTGAATGAGTTTCATTGATAATTCCCCTTGGTCCTCCTAGTGGGCTATAATGATTATTTAATAATCAACGACTGAGTCTTGGGGCTCTGGGGAATTAACTAAAATCAGATTTTTTTGGATCAGAAACGTTTTGTCGTTAAAGAGTTAAGACGCAACTCTTTGTCTTCTTCTTCTATGAACAAAGACGACATTTTGTTCAAAACATTGAATAGGCATCTTTACGTCTATAAAAGACGCATGGGGAATATGGTCTTAGACACAATTTGATTTGCAACAATCTTCCATCTAATATTAGAAGAGTGAAACACAGACTGAGGTTCAAGATAGAATTCAAGGTTTATCTGCAAACCTTGAATTGAGAGTTGTATCATGGGAGACAGACGTCAAGAAGTTCTACAAGCAGAAGTGTGGGGATGAATTTATGTCTTAGGACATTGCGATTTGCAAGCCTCTCTCAGGAATCAAGTTAGTGAATTCGAATTGCTTTCTCTATTTTGATTTTCATATTTGATTGAAGCAATCGATTCGAATTTAATTTTCTATTGTTTAGTTTCATTAATTTTGATATTCAATTACATTCATTGATTTGATCCATACTTATTATATATATTTTCTAACATAAGGGATGGATCAAATATGTCAAACATGAACCGTTCATATTTATAAACTTCAATTGCAGTTTTGAATACCTTAACGGTCACCATTTTGACTAAAAATTTACAGGTTTGATCTACACATTAAGACCTAAGATCTGAACGATTGAGATGGTAAAATATGATCAAAAATTTGGTGTAATACCCTATACCTGAAAATGAGCAAAAAAAAATGTATACCTTAGTAGAAGGGTGTTGTGTGTGTGTGTGTGTGTGTGTGTACAAATTTTATCAAGGGCAGAGCTTCGCTTTGGAAAAACGGAGCAGAGTTCCAATTTTCACATAATTGAAATAATTATTCAATCATTGTAACCAATCATCATTTAGATTATCATTAGAGGATCACGCTTGTAAAAAAATCCGCCAAATCAGAGATGATTTGGCCATTTAATCATCATATTCAATTTTTTATGAATACAATTCATTCGATATAACTTAAAAGTTCAATGTAACAATCAAATCATTTCCTACTAAACTGATTTTTTATAAGTATAATCGTCAATAATAAAATATAAAATAAGTAATTCAACAGTCATATACATATATAATAGTCATATACATATAGTCGACACGACAAAACACCTTGTAAATATTAATTTTGGCTCGATCTAGCTAGAGCAGACGTCGATCATCCGATCGAACTGCACCGGAACGGTGGCCCGGTACGGGGTGTTCAATCATTTATGCATTACATGCGCGCGCATGCAGCAGTAGTAGGGTCATTTCAATCATCGATCTCATCCTGCAACACTGCACCACCAGGGTCGACATATATACGGATTAACAAGCACTTCCTAGCTAGCTCCTTGCGAACTTCTGTTTGTTATATTGTAAAACTAATGAAAAATTATGTATATATGCATGTCAATGTAACGTGAATCTACAATATCAAATTCAACACATCGCAATCGAAGGAGCTGTTTTGTTAGGTTGCGTCACTGTTTGGCTTGAAAATAATTGTAACCGGGAAGGAGCAACAGTAACAGTTCACAACATATATAGAGTTAGCAACAGTTTCAACAATCAGCATATATATATACACACTAGGTGGATGCCCGCGCCCATGCGCGGTTTATGCACGGTTTTGCGATGAATTGAAACAAAAATAAAAATATAAAAATATCATAAATAAATCTTTAAGAACATCAATCCAAAATCCAAGATATATTAGGATTAATTAGTAACCAATGTTAAACTTTTATGTTACTATTTAAAAAATCAATATACAAACATAGTATTTGTAATAGCAGAAACTTATCAAAAATAACACTTCAAATTACAAATTCAAGAGTAACTGATTGTAGATGCATTTTCACAAACTGGAGTCCCGAAGAAGCGTCTGAAGTATCAAGGAGATGACACTTCATTGTTGTTTGGCATCACTAAGCAATCAACTCGAGCTGCTAAAATTTTTAGAAAAGCCAGCAAAACAGAGGTATGAAGTTTTTTCATTCTTCTCTGTTGCCGAAAGACCAAGAACCGATCACGCCAAGTATGAGATGATTATTTCACAGTAGAACCTACAACAATGATAGACACTAAAACTAACCAAATTGTTCATTCCCTGATTTTTTTTAACGGCAAAAAGGAGGAGCAAAAACTCATATCAATTCAATACCCCTAAATTATGCAGTAATAAGCAATCGTTTATGGATGTTTTTGCACCACGGTTACTGCATAAATATCATTTGAATGGAGAGAGCCTTTATGAATGTTTTTGCACCATGGTTACCGTGTTGTATTTAAAAATGGGATTGCTTACTGTCCAAAATGGGATTGCTTACCCCTAAAGGCTCAATCCAAAACACAGTAACCGTTTTGCAAAAACAAAGACCATTGATACTACGTACTAATAAAAGGCTCTCTCCATTCAAATGATATTTATGCAGATAAGATCTTGGCTTCACAATATATATTCCCAGACAGTAAAGAAAACAAAACAATGTAGCTGAACATCTTAAATAGCAAATTTCTAGTTTCAACAAAAAAATTGAATTTCCCACCCAAATAAGCAAAACCAAAATCCTTGGATTGCCAATTTCTACTATGATTGATATCCAATTCAATCGAACTAATAAGAGATATCACAAACAACCACGCCGCACCAAACTCACTTGCTCAATTGTATCAAACCATAAACCCAGAGAATCGATGAAACTATTAGACAAAAAGAAAAATAAACATGCAAGATTTCCCACTATGTCCATACCTCTTCACCAATCCAATACCCCTAAACTATGAAAGCTTTCATCTTCAAACCCAGATTTACAACACCAAACAATAAAAGCCTCAAACTTTAAACTTACAGATAATAAATGTACACAAAAGTAACGAAATTGTCCCTTTCCATATAGTTTTCTCAACTGCAAAAATGACTGATACCGATTGAGCAAAAACTCATGTCAATCCAATACTACCAAACTATGAAAGCTTTCATCTTAAAACCCATATTTACAACACCAAACAATGAAAGCCTCAAACTTTAAACTACAGATAATGCAACATTACTCAGATCACTAAATTGAAAACTCAAATCAATAAATAAACACATAGGCCTACCCACCTACACCAACATCAAATCCCAGTCTAAGAGAAATTCATATACAACAAACAACAAATTTGGACAATTTAGCAAACACTTGTATCAACACAATACCTTCTTGGGTAAGCTACATCAGGGAAAAGCTACATTCATGTATGCGACATTGTGCAAAGGAGTTGCTCAAGAAGGTATTGAGCATTGAATGAGTAAGGACAGCATTTTATGTTGACTCTGTACAAATGGGCTATATTTCGACTCTATTTATTAGTAGAAACACCATTCTGAATGCAAACATAATTCGTGCTAATACTACCATAATCATGTTATATTTCCCTAAATTAGACCAGGTTCGTCAAAAAATAATACTTGAGAATGGCAACGTATAAATTCATCTTAAGCTGAGAATGAAGCATAGCCCAATTAGATTGAAATTGACAATCAGAATGAACAAACCCCAAAAAATAAAGCAAAAGAAAAATATATCAAGCAACGAAGAAGAATAGTAATCAAATTGAGGGAAATTGCAATTTATGGAGCACACACAAAAAAAGGATAAAGAGATATCAATCTATCCTCAATTGGTTCTTTTAAGAGAAGCGAGAGATCCCAACAAAAAGGGGAAAATACATCAATCCTACTCTACTTTTTTGAGTAGGAGCTAACCAGGTTATACAAATCCTACTAAAGTAGCACGCCATTCCCCTAACCCGCTAGCAAAGGCTATACTCAACAAAAAAGAAATTTAATCAGCTTATAAGTTTCACTCGTCGGAAACACAATCTTTCGGCATCCTATACTCATTTCCTAGACTGCAAATACATAAAAGGTCCTCTTTGACATCCAACAGTAAGCAGTGGTACTATCCTTGTTTTTTCCAATAATATACCTATATGCCAAACCAGTGGCTTCCACAAAACCATAATCAAACTTCAGAAGTCTTATCTTTGTCTAAATCTAACAACAATTTAACTGAAATAAAAAAATAAAATAAAAAGGAAATGAGAGGACATTACATAACCTCAGAACCAATGTTGTCATCACATTAGCTATAATTTGTATAAATGTAATATCATCATCACAACATAAAGTGGAATAAAAGTGAACTGATTTTTCTATACCCAGAAAAAAATCAAGCTAAAGATCCAACGTTCTTACGTATATTGAACTTCACAATACATAAGGGAAAACTATAGAAGTAATGCATTACTATATATCATGAAAGAATAACATTGGAATTTGATTTTATGAAAATAATCACCTCAAGTTAGAACATAGACTAAGACAACACAAAATCAAATCACTGCAGTGTAAAGGAAATACACATGCACATGATAGTGTAATACATAGAAACAGATATACATATGGCTCGAAAAATAAGAAAAATCTGTATTTTAATCTGATAAAAACAATGCTTAAGCATGAAATATACATTCTTCTAAACATTAAATGCTTGATGGCATGCTAATGATAATTAACATTGAACACAGCTATCACACCTATCAATCACAGAGCAGCCTTGCAAACCCAAATGCCAAAATCTATGATATCTCCACACCAAAGATATCTCCATAAACTCTTATGAGGGCATTGAAGAAAAATAAAGTCTTAACATTTGGATCTGAATAAACCAAAGAGGATGAAAACATTTATACATAACAGCTATTCAGCATCCACTTATCTAGTGAAATGGCAAACCCAACTATCTAGTCAGTAATTATTGGCAACAAATACCATAGTACTACACTTAATAGTCGATGGAGATGTGCAAATAGACTTCAAATCATTTCATAATTTCCAGTTGAAATAACTGGGCTTATTACCTTACAGGCTTAAAACAACAAAAATAAAATAAACCACGTAGGAGATGGTTACCTTCTCCCTGAATCTTTTCAAGGTTTCTCTCAAGGGTTCAAGAGAAGTATGCCTAACAGAGTGCTCCTTCCACTCGTCTGCTAGCTTTTTCAGGATAATAACACTTGCATCAAGGTTGTCCAGATAAAGCATGTCCTGTTCCAAATGTTTATGCCATTGAGCACATGACATTGAAACATAGTAGAATATTTTCAATGAGCATGCAAAGAAGTACACTAAATGTATACTCATTGCTTGTAACATTCAGGACACTGTGTCACGCACCAGATAAAAACAGTGCTTGTTTCCTCGGATAGATCAAGCAAGCTTGGAAAGTATTGAAACATCAAATGCC
This sequence comes from Geum urbanum, assembly GCA_946800695.1. Classification (NCBI taxonomy): domain Eukaryota; kingdom Viridiplantae; phylum Streptophyta; class Magnoliopsida; order Rosales; family Rosaceae; genus Geum; species Geum urbanum. The sequence continues at coordinate 47,415,820 of OX327012.1, read as the reverse complement.
AATAACAAAAAAGAAGATTAATAACACAAATCTGGAACTATCAGTTTGACTTGCAAATAAATCAATTTAATAAATAAAAAGGTTCGATAGGGCTGACAGTACTTTCTTTAACAGCTTTGATCGAATAATTCAGTGTCTTCTGTGCAACCTGCTTCATTGTCTTGCTTCCTGGGGAACCAGCAAGGGCAATCTCTTTCAAGGTTAGATAGACAGCTTCAAATCTTTCAGTTGCCTTAGCAAAGAAAAATGTAATTATATATCGGGTTGGAAATGCACAATTTATGATAAACAGAGGAAACACAACAAATGATCCCGAAAAATTCCCACCTTAACTCGGGCTGAAGGTGAAGGAAAAGAAACTCTCATCAAGAGATCCAGGGCAGATGGTGGCACTATGTGCTCCCATTTTCTGACAGCACCATTTTATTAAAATAGGGCGAGCTTTTGGAGAAGATAAAATTCTGATGTCATCAAAATATACAAAAAAGAGAGAGGATAGAAAACAATCAGTGAATAACAAAAGTAGGTCTCCACATGAGGAGAACATACATATATGCTTGTAAAATGAGAGAGCAGACACAATTCAAATTTAACTACAAATGTCCTACCCTTAACTTTCCAGTGATTGCAAAATCAAATGTCCTACAAATCTCAATCTCAGAATAAGATCGAAGGAAAGAAACTTAACATCAAAGACGTCTAAGATCAATTGCAAAGAGCCCAAAAAGATTTGAACACCAATACACCCAAACCAACGAAAATCAGAAAGATCTAGACATGTGAGAGAACGAAATATGCGAAAAAGAAAAATTTCATTAGAGAAGATAGAGAAATTTACTCTGATTATCCTCCTCTTATTGGGTGGTTCAAGAAAAACAGATCAGGAGCACATTTCTCCGTTGCTGAAGCCTCTTTATTTCATCTTGATCAAGCACATCATAGAACCTGCAATACAAATGTGAACCTATACAAATCCATATGGTAAATAACAAAACTGTGAGCCCATGATGAAACGAACGACCGATCTTCAAATCGGAAGACCTTGATTACTGGCTTGATTACTTAGATTGAAACCTAGAAACTTCAAATACCCACACGATCTAAAAATCAGGTGCTCTCTATCTTTTTGGCAGGTTAGTCAATCGAGAGATGGATGAGAGACTGAGAAAGATGCAAATCGAGAGAGATCGAGGGAGAGAGGGGAGAGTGAGAGAGTAGAGAGATAAGAGGTTTCAGATCGATTAGGTTTCGATGGAGCAGAAATGAGACATGAGAAAGAAAACAATAGGTCCATGATGATGTCGATGGACCGGCGGCTGGGATGATGGAGAGATCGAATTGGATCTAGTAGTTTGATCACAATGCTCTGATCTAGTGGTGATAACCTGGACCAAGGAATCAACCTGATCGAAGAGATATCCAGTTATGTGAGAGTGAGAGAGAAGAAGATCGAAATCGGCAGATTTGGGAGAGAGATTCGTGAGAGAGAACGATGGCCATTAGTAGCTGGCATGCTTCGCATGCTTGAAACACTGTTTCGCTTAGGAACAGTGAAATGAGTGTAAGTAACAGGGTTTTTGTACAGTGGACGGGGATTGTTATATAGGTAAATATATATATTCGCCGATCATATCCTCAATCTTACAATCCCGGATCCAGATCGAGAACCAATCATCCATATGTATACCTGTATACCATATACATACAAATCTGGAATCTGTTTGTAAGAGCTAGCTAGCTAGGACCACAGTTAACTAGCTAAGTAGCTAGCTTTAGATCGAGTACGTACGTGTTCAATGTCTCTTGTGGCTCTTGATTTTCCTGATATATATATATATCAATTGTACTGTATACAAGAAGATCTGCCACCACTCACAAGGTATGAAATCCAACACACTTATGAAACGAACCAGTCACTCATCATTTGATCGATGTATCATTCATAGCTTCATGGCTTCTACTCAAAAAAGATTTGAAGCTCTGAGCAGCTGGTTAGAGTTGTTGGGTTTTCACTTGTGAATGCGTGCCAGATTTGAGCCGACTAGAATGTCAAAGATTGGTCAAATACGTGGCGAACATGTCCGCACCTCAAGAAGCAGCTAGTAGGTCTGCTGTGTACGTACGTGTTTGTTGGGTTTAAGGGCTTTCTTCTCATAGTTCTCATTGATATATTATGTATGGACATCAATATACATTGGGCTTTTAGATCAGAGGCCTCTCGTAAAGTTGAAGAAAACTCGACCATTTTTCGGACGACAATTGTTTTTACCGGATTACGCGGGACGCAATCTAGCAGAAGCAAGTACGAGCTCTCCTCTCGCGTCCGAAAGTTCGGGCTGTTCGGGCGATTGGGTGCCTTTCTGCTCGAAGAGTGTTCGGATATTCGGGCGTTCGGCTCCCACTGTTAGAAGAATACAACGACAAACGGGCGGTCAGGTGGTCGAGACAGATGTGTCCTGTCTTCAACGCTCTGATGCCTAAGTTAGAAGATGTATTGGATATAACAGTCAAGTGAACGTGTAGGGAAGTAGGTTGGAGTGTTTAATGCTAGAATTGAATATATCCTTACCTGTAGTAAATGCCTTACCTATATAGGTGGTTGAGATTGTTGCTTGCTTATGTTCTTCGATGTGGGATAGAGCTGTTTTGTTGTCATGTGGAGTGAACATTCGGATGTGCGCTTGTCGGGCGCGTGCGCGCTCAGGTGAGGTCAGTCTTGCGAGCGAAGTCGTAGCCTGCCTGGTGGTCTTTCGAGTGGTCGGATAGATGTTGATCACCTGCTTAATTGGGTAAGTATGTTTAATTAACGAACTAATGCTGCTATACTAACAACAATCATCAAGAAGAGCAACCAAATTAACAAAGAATATGTTAAAAACTGTTTTTCTTTTTTCTTGATTTTTCAAACAGTTTGTTTGGGAGCACTGTTAACAGTTAGTCACTGCTGATTGAGTTGCTGAAGATATATATACCTATATAGTCTTTTTCGGTCAAGGACATCTGTAAAGTATAGATTTTTTCGTTTTACCTTACTTTAAAAATCAAATCGTGACAATCAAGATCACTCATGTTATAGATACTATTTCAACTAAGTTATCTACAAAATTTGAGTCCAATCAAAAATTGTTTGGTTATTTAATTCATAATTTACATATCGTTAACATTTATCTGACGTTCCTTATTTGTTTGTAATATTTACTATTTTGAATAACTAAACAATTACCAAATTAGTTAAAATTTTATAATTCCACTTTTTAAAACAATATCCATAACATCAACAATTTAATTATTAAAATAAATTAAATATGAGATAATCAAAATAATAATCATCCATGCCGTAAGTAAGTACGTCCTTACATGATTCTCTATGTATACCTATATTCTTTTGTCTAAAAAATGGGTACTGTGAGTTGTGACTGGTGTCTATCTCTATAGACCTCTATATAACGATCATATCCCCAATATGCCACTCAGTATAGTCTGAAACATAGCAGGTTCTAGACGACAACCCTGCATGCAATCTCTTCTTTTTCAATGGTGGAACACGCGGCGGCGTCCCACCAGTTTCAGGGGAAATGATGCATATATGTGCCAACATGTTATGGCCGGTTTGATTTCTGACCATAAACTTAATTTGGTTCTTCTTAACGTGCATGTCCATACGTCATCGACTGAGTCTTTGCCGTAATAACTCATGCATCATAGGAAACAGATCGACCTTGGGTCTAACAAAACCGACTAGCTAGCTTATCTCATCTTTACTATTTCTGTGAATACGTATGTATGTGTATACACCGTGCGATACAGACGACGCCTCTATGTATAATGTCTCATTCATACCTGAAAACTATAGGTCAGGTTTGTTACTCATTCATATATAGTAGGCTAGTAGTCGTACATATATATAAGCCCCGAATGAACGGGGGTTCATGGCTTCATGCTACCGGTACGGATGATATCCATAGAGAAAAGAAAACTAATCTCGGAGATACGTTGGACAAACTAGCCATAAATTCATCGGAGAGGTGAGATATTGCCATATTGGAATCCTTTCCATCGAGCACTTCAGTTAAGTCTGCAGACTGGAGAGTTACGATCGATGCGTAGCGTAATCACTATAATCAGTGCAAGTTTAAGTTTAATGTAGCTCAGCCCAAACAAACTCAATATTGGGCCGACACAATATGGTGACAAGAATAGAATAATATCTAGGAAGATAGATTTGCGATTGGATGGCCACAGAGAGTCGGCTGGGTTAGGTGATCGATTTTAATTGGGCTTTGCTGTAGTTAGACTCATTAATAAGCTTTCTTATTTACCTTACCGTTAGGGGGAAAAAACTCCCATCTATTCCTTGATGATAAAGCGAGGAAAATGCCTAGCTTCCATCAAACAGTGATATCTACACGTGATAAATTTTGCCGAAAGTGGATTAAGGATTCTCATGCAAGAGTTTTCCATCATCTTATAAATCATCGTTTTTTGTTAAATGATAGTTTATCCATATAATCGACCAACCGGCGGATAACAAACTAGTTAAATAAGCATGAATATTATTTTTCAATCACTATTTTCTGGCATCAAAGCAAATGGGAAAAATGCTAGCTAATCCTCACTTAATCTAAGATCAAGTGAGTATTAAACTATATATGCATTCAAAGGTGCAATTTTAAATGGTCAGTGATTTTGGCACTCCTCATATTACATTTCATACTCCCACCATACCTATTTTATTTGACTTTCCAATTCTACCCATTTCTCTCTCTAACACTACTCTGCGCTTCGAGTCTCTGTAACTTGATTTCAGACATTGTTTCAAGAAAAAAGAATCAAGCTCAAACATTTGTGATGACATAATTAATGGAATTAGCTCTACACCAAATCCAACACTAACTTTGTTAAAAACGGTCGTAGACCCAAGCTTTAATGTTTGAATGCTTAGTTCTTCAGCTTCTGGGTGTTTCAGTTTCACCTTTTACTCTTCTAAGAATGTCCCCGTTCGATTTGGAGCACGGAGTAGATAGAGCAGAGCTCAAAGCTATCACCACTACCTTCGCCGACTTCCACATCCAGAAGTGACGTCAGTGTTCTCGGACTCGGACGATGGATCGTGCTACGTACTTGAAGTTCTTTTTGACTAATGGCGAGTCGTACGACGAGTACCACTTGCTGCTCTTGTCTCTATCCCTATTGAGGAGGCCAATGTGATCGGGTTTCCTCTTCGTCGTCGTCTTTCAAGTCGAGGAGAAACTCTTCGTTGTCGGGCTGTTCAGTCCATGTTTTGGAATGCGAGGCCGAAGTACCCGAGTCCTTGCTTATTGAGAGTTCCACTGGTTTTCTCTATCTTGATGTGGTTAATTGCATTCCACTGCTACAACATTGATTCATAAGGCTAACTGTACGTGGTACTCGCATAAAAATAGCGTTCTGTCTGAGGACTTCTACAGAGAAAGGATGCTAATCAGGAAGAGGACTGAGTACATGCACGAGCTAAAGCTGATCTTGTGCTCCACAAAGGCTATAACATGTTGAAGATAGCCAGGATATAAAAATATTGCAATATGTTGGCCTTCATTCCTATAACTGATTATTATTTGGATCATCATAAGTTCATAACCAACCTGGGGCTTGTGGTGCACCTGAGTCAGCTGGGTTTGAACAAAAAGGCCAACAAAAAACAAAATGAAGTGGTTAAGGGTATAATTGGAGAGTTGAGGAAAAAATCTTTGGTAGGAGTGTTGATCGTAAACAAAGGAGTGTTATTATCAGTGCCATTTTAAATAACCCAAAGTCTATCCTTCAATTTCTAGGAAACTACACTTCACATTTTCACATCGGCAAGAAAGAAAGAGCTAGCTAGTCATGTAATGCTTATAGTGTCGAACTTTGAAAATACTCTATATATGTCTAGCTAGAGCTTCTAGCCTCTAGGCGAAATGAGGCATATAATTTGTTCCTTATAAGAAAAGATTAAGCCAGATCAATATCTAACTTGTAATAGACTACTTGATCGACTCGAACCTTAGATTTTCACACAGCCATTTAAACCAGGGGATCCGATCCATTGAACTTAATAGAAATAGAAGGATGAAAAACGTGAAGAATTGGAACTGCCAAGTTGGGACGACTTGGTCAAAGTTGATATAGCTAGCTAATTAAGTAGCATTTGTCTGTTAAAGACAGTGTGACTAAGAGACACAAACATGTCATATTCAGAATTTCCCCAACTAAGAAGAATTGTTCCTAAATTGCACGAGTACGTGATGATCCTGACTCTCTTAACAACGACGGTCCGATTGCGGAGGAGGACTTCAACCATTGTGTAGCATCTGATTTCCACATATTCTTTATCATCTCAATCAAATAGAGTGTACGGTATGCATGTTATGTTAGGCAAAATAAAATAAAAAACCAAAAACTTCGTGTTGCATAAGCTAAACTACTCTAAATAGAACATTATTTATGCACCTCACGTAATCACCAACGCGTGTCTTTATCTTCTTAAGAATATACTGCGAAAATTCCATTTTATTCTAGGTAGATGTACATATATAAAAAGGGAGTGTGACCACCAGGTCACTTGAAGCTCCAAATTGTACCAAAAAGTCTCCAACTTTAAAATTGACCTAAAAGTCACATTATTTGGAAACACACACAAAATGTCCCTAAATTTTAAAAAAATTATGACATGCCAGTGCACAAAACTTCACTAATATTATGTTTCATGCCATTGGTTCTACGCGAACCAGACGATGACGACGCCAGTCGTCCTTCCCCACGCCACAATGCCATCCTTCACGAATCACGCCTCACCTTCGCCGCGATGCCCTCCACACGCTTCGCCCACCTCCGGCCTCTAACTCGCTGCACCGTATCTTCTCGACCTCGTCGGATTCTCTCTCTCTCTCTCTCTCTCTCTCTCTCTCTCTCTCTCTCTCTCTCTCTCTCTCTCTCTCTCTCTCTCTCTCTCTCTCGTCGGCAACCTCTCTTGAAAAAGACGAGCTCGACCTCCCTGACTCGTTGACGCCACGAGCCTCGTCCTTACCCCAGACGCACCGTCGTCGAAGCTGCAACGACGCCAACACCCCTCGGCTGCGGATTCGGGTGCCCACAACAATTTTTATTTTTTTAAAGTTATGTTTTTTTGTTGTTGTTGCAAAATGTAGATTAACGCAAATAATTATGGTTTAATATGTATCCTTATGTAAGAGTATTAGTATAATTATGCATATGTGTTGGTATTTTCAAGATGTAGTGATGGTATCCATGCAATAGTGTCATAGTCGCAATTCATAATATTGGTATATTTGTGTAAGTTTAATGGTATATTCATTTATGAGTATTGGTACATTTGTGTAACTGTGATGGTATACTTATTTTGGAAGCTTGGTATACTTATGCAAGTGTGATGGTACCCTTATTTTAGAAGCATATCATCATAGCATCCTAAGTATACCATCATAGTGTTGTGAGAGATGGTACATTTGTTTGTGAGCGATGGTATTTTAGGGATGAATTCTCATTTTGAATGTAGGAACTCTTTGAATGTTGCTCTTGAACCAAATTAATATGAAGGAGTTATGTTCTATTTTTACATTGTTGAAGAATACCAAGTCTCTTGCTTAAATGTACCAAGTCTCTTGCATAAATGTACTAAGTACTCAAAGTAAATGTACCAAGTCATTCATGTAAATGTACTAAGTACTCAAAGTTAATGTACCAAGTCATTCATGTAAATGTATCACCAAGTCTACTGCGTAAATGTACTAAGTTCTCAATGTAAATATACCATGTCCTTTGTGAAAATGTACCACAAAGTCTAATATCTATCATGTAAATGTACTGCCAAATCTAATATGTAAAGGTACCAAGTCCCTTGCATAAAGGTACCAAGTCCCCAATGTAAATGTACTAAATCCCATGTACAAAAAACATGTTTTACAAATCGCCATCGAATTGAAGAAAATACGATTTGTACGTAGGAAGTGCAAAAGTGAGATCCACATCACTTGTTTTTGGGATTTTAAATCTCTTGCCAACCTCATCTAATAAATCATTGAATTTCATCGCATTGGTGAGTTGGATAACAAGAGTTTTCCCTTCATACCTACACCTACACAAAAATGTGGCCATAACCCTACAAGGAAGATAAGTATACTATCACAAACCAACAAAGGTACACACCCAGGTTTGTAAAGGTACTAACAAAACACTTTGATGCTGAAATAAGAAATCAACCAAAAACAACACTAAAAACTATCGATTATCTTCAATTGATACTCAAAATCAACAACACAACAACTCAAAATAATGTATTCACTTAGCTAGCTTAAATGGATCATCAATGAAATTCAAAACCATAAACTCAAATTCAAAACTGAAAACAATGCTCCACAACAAAGCTAGCCTAATTCGAGTCCTTAGAACTTATAATTAATAACAAGCAAAGCTAACCTAATTCGATTTCAAAAGTGAACTCAAATTCACACATTGCCGAAAATATCAAATTACCTCAATTTAAATTCAAACGGTTGCCGGAGACAAGCAACTCTCTCTCTCTCTCTCTCTCTCTCTCTCTCTCTCTCTCTCTCGTCGCAGAGCTTCTAGTTTTAAAGAGAGAGAAGCTAGTCTGGTTTGCTTATATGAGGATGAAGAAGTCTGAGGCGGGTATGTATTTTGAGAAGAAGAAATTTGAATTTAAGAAAAAAATATATAAGAAAGGATAATCTCAATTTTAAGCTAAAAATGACTTTTTGTCACTAAAATCATAATTTGTCGATTTATGAATATTTTTTAAAATACATGGTGACCTTTTTAGGTCAGTTGGATGAGTTGATGTTTTTTTTGTGTAGATTTAGCCATACGTACTATACAGATCAATCCACTATATTTTATTTATATACCAGCCGGCCGGCCACTCCGTCTCTTTCAACAGCTTCTTCCAATACCAGAATTGAAATAGCTTCTCAACCCAAAATTGCTACAAGCTAGCTATATCAGTCTGACTTGGCTTCCCGCTTCCCCTTGAAAATTGAATAGGGTATAACCCACCCAGATATATATATTTTTTCTCTTCTTTTCTCCCATACAAAAAAAGGAAGCAGAAAAAGTCATCTGCTTTTGTGTGCTTTCTTTTGATAATGATAATGTTAAGTTGTGGAAGTGTGACAATGGTGTTCTGAAAGAGATTGGAGAATAATGCATGCGATTGCGAGAGGTTCACCTATTAAAGTTTTAAACAGGCCGTGATGTGATGTGATCTCTAAAATTGAAGTTATTAAACTTAGTTTAAAAAAAATTGCCAATTCGGTGTTAATTTAATCAAGCCATTTTTCTGGCCTCCATCTCTGTTATATTGTGTATGATAAGATTGATAGCAACCTTAACAATACTATCGCTCAATTATTTCCTATATATTACTTTAAATCAGAGAACTGGATTCCAACGAAGGAGATAACTCATAACTTTCATATGTTTTATTATTCTAATTGCTTGGTTTTTAGACCTCAACCATTTGTTGACCTCAATATTTCATGAAGCCAAGTATTTTGAAGATTTATACGAATATAACTCATGAAGTCGGAAACAATAAAATTTTCTCGTGTTGAATGTGGTATGGTCATTTTAACAGAACATTAATAAAATTTGACTCGCTACAAATAACATTTTGGATGAATTCGAATAGTTCATACACAAATTTTGTACGAGAGTAAGGTTCTGATATGAAGTATATAATCGAGGCAAAATTCAGTTAAGGTTGCAAAGGATTATGTAATTGAAGGTCGTAAATGACTTCTTACGTAACTCAGCGATGGTCCAATATGCGATGACTAACGTGATTGGGTGCTTACTTTCATACCTAGATTAATCACTTACTGGTCGTCAGCATAAAAGTTTTTGCCCATTCTATCTCTTAATATAATGAATTATTGGCCTAAATTATAAAATCAAACCTAATTGATTTATAAATGTAATTTCCTCAAGATGTTGGGAAGAAAAAGCAGTGGGAATCTTCATCACTCTCTAAATATGAAAGTCTAAGTAAGTGGTGGAAATTGAATAGTGTATTCAACCTGGCTTAACCTTAAACAAGTTCGATGGGGGCGTATAATCTCTTGTTTTGTTCATCATGCAGCATTGTAATTAAATATCTTGTTATTGCATGTGGAGTAGAAAAGTTGTTATGCCATGACAATTCGTCGTTTGCGTTTCCGATCAAAAGGTAGAGGATGTTTGAGCTAGCTTCAACTTCGTAGCTAAGATTTCGACTCTTATGAGTGGAGCTAGAGAATTGAAAAGTAGATATATTGAGGTGGTGGCCGCGGCGGCGTTGGTGGTGTCCATTGATCTAGTACATTCTGAATGGAGCAACCTACTTTACAAAATCGTTCATCACTTTTGTTCTTCCTTCTAGTATCGAAACTTTAAGGGCATCTCCAATAGGAGGTCTTAAATTCTATATTTTTGGGGTACTAAAAAAAATTGGGCTCCAATGGTAGTTTTGTGAAGTCCTAAACCCTATATTTATAAGACTTGGTCTCATCCCAAGTCTTATTATGAGACTTGGTCTTATAATTTTGGGCTGGGGTCACTTGGCAGAGGGGAGAGAAGTTGGAGGGAGAAGACGCGAGAAGAGACGAGAGTGGAGAGAAGACGCGAAAAAAGACGAAATTTGAGAGAAAATATGCAAGTGCACAAAATTCATTTTTTTTAAAAAGATAATATTTATTTATCATGTACAAAAATAGTTTATAAATATAAATTATTATTAATTACAATACAAAATAAAGAAAAATCAAATATATAAAGTTAAGACTTTGACTTAAAATCCCTACCGTTGGAGATGGTTGAAGTGTTATATAAATAGTATCTAAATAAGGTCTCAAAATAAGCATAAGACCTTATTATAAAACTTCATAATCGGAGATATCCTAAGAATATAATACTTCTATCTGTAAGCGATCTATTGTGAAAACAATATCAAACATTAACCAACAAAACCCTAAAATTTTAATGGAAGTAAGAAGTTCTCAAGTTTCAAATTACCTCTGGGTTTGGTCAGGGCAGTACCCAAAACAACTAGATGAATACAGCCAATTTATATGGTACTATATGTCTGAGTTTCCAGGCGCCCCCCAGTCCAATGTAAATACAACTACCCATTACAGACAACCAGATTAATAATCTAAACCTAATGATCGCAATAGGGCTACAAACTAGCTAAATCATAGTACTTCAATTCATTAATCGGCTGTGAGTAATTATAGTACTTAAGTAACATGGAAAATACAGGTACGTACTGCATGAACTTGAAGTCTAGCTAGCTCAAATAAACTTCAATGTATGTTTATTTTTAGCCAAAATTATTTGACTATATAGGACAACCCATGTGATGATGAATATTAGCTTAAGAAGTTAGCAGCTAAAAGTACCCCAACATTATAAACCCAGGTGAGAATTTAAGAGACTATATAAGAGAAACCCAGCTAGGACAAGTCTCTGTACCAGTTAAATTCTGGGAAAGAATTGATGAAACTAGAGCTTGGGAATATAAATAATAACATGGACATGTTGGTAATAATATCATAAAGTTTGAAGGAAGCTCGAGTAAGATCAAGGTATTACATACATGACATACAGAGACCAGCGCACAAACTATATAAAAGAGCAAACTTTAACCACAAAAAGCTTCATGTAAATGTTAGTGTGATAATGCAAAAGTGGATCAACATTGGCATAATTGGGGTAGGCTTTGCTTTCTGGACTATGATTGTGCTTTCCTGACATTAAAGAGGATTCCTGCAGCATTTGGATGAAAGTGGGGGATGCACTTATCTACCACTTCAATTATTTCCCCACGAGAATTACCACACATACGTACTATTAAAGGAAATTGACATGTACAGTAGAACCTTATCCCACTATCAAGATAGTAAAAAAATTCTGGGTGCAAATACACAAATTTATAAGATATAATTTTAACTATTTATTATTTTGGTGTTAAAATTAATGTCAGTGTCGTATATCCGGAAGATGATCTCCGGGCATCAAGATCTTTCTCGTTCTCTTTGTTTGATTTAACCATTTCATATTTTATAAAATCAAACCCTGCCACAGTTTTTATAGCCACATCTCACCAGACTTACACTTTCCATTATTAGTCGATTCACTCCACGAATGTAAACCTGGGCCGTGTTCTTCACTTCTTCCGGATCAAGTAATCAAAATCTTTCATCAGTTTCATGCTACAGAAACATCATAGATACACCTTCACACCTAATTTTTCCGAGAAAGGTAACAACTGAAGAAAACCCGGAAAATGAGAATAGAAAATAGGTTACACAGACATAGTAAATCAAAAAGGTTGTGATTTCCTTTTTTATTAATACCGCCAACCTATTTATATATAAACATGGGTACACATCATTATCATCACCTTGCTCCTGAAAAATAACCCCTTTGACAAAACTAAATTAAACCCAAAAAAAAAACATGAAGAGACTTTGGTAATGGTGGGTGGGGTTCTCTGTGGGTCTCATTCTCGTTCTTCACCCAGAACAGAATAGCACAATTCTCATTGAGAGGGCCAGGGCAGGCTGAGCCAGGCCAACTCGATCAGACCCACCACCACTAGGCAGTGTTTGTTTTTGTTGATTGCCACCAAATGAAGCTACTTGAAAAAAACCCGGATACCCGCGTTGACCCGATCCGACCCGACACGACACTTTTTGACGACTCAGTGAGCAGAAGCGAGTTTCCAGGCCGAGGTGGCGATGAGCGGGCGAGTATGCCAACCCAACATCAAACACCCGTCGTTCTCCTCCACTCGATACCCATCTCCGCCGGCGAATACCGCCAGAAGCATGCTGGCTTGCTTGAACGCGTTCGACCCGAGATGAACCGGGCCGAACCCGGCCGAATCGAACCGGGTCCTCCACTGCGCCAAACTCTCGTGCCTCTCGACCCGGTCCAGTCCGTCACACGCCACCACATTGAAGATCTGCTTCCCCAGATAAACCTCCGAAAGCCTCTTGTCTTCGGCGTTGTCCGCGACGGTCGTCGACCCTTCCAGCGAGTCAAACAGGGTCGAGTAGTAGTGTAGCGACTCGTTGAACCGCTCCAGGAAAACCGGGCTGTTATGATTCGCCTCCTGCTCCACCACCGTCACAATCTCCGGCTTCATCTGCGTCACCACCGACAACACTTTCTCGACCGCGCCGGGTCTGGCTAACAGCTTATGAAGCTCGAAGACCGAGTTGACCGCCACCGACTCAACATGACCCGGTTTTAAATCGAGCATCGAAGCATCCAAATCCGCCAGGCTGTTGGCGACAAATCCACGAAACTCAAACTCGACGTGGATCCTTTCAGCGAGCTGGGCCAGCTTCCAGCCCACTTCCTGTAAATGGTCCGAGTTATCCGCCGCCGGAGGCCCAATCCCGGTTAAACGAAACGCCGGTGGGCCTCCGGGTCGGACCGCCAGGGCCTGCATCAGCGCCGGCCATTGCATCCCTTGATTCATTGAGAAGTCGATGACGTGGACACGCTTCTTATCCTGAAAGGCTTCTCGGAGGGCTTGGTTGGCGGTGAAATGAGCGAACTTGAGATAAGGACATGTCTCGTAGAAGTGCATCTGGAGCATCTCGGAGTACGCGTGGTCGATCGGAGGCTCCGGATAGACGCGGAAGATCCGCTGGGCTAAAGCCTCGGCGAAGAACGTGGCGACTTTTCGCATAGCTCCGGGTTGGGATACGGCGAGGATGCTGATCTGTGTGACGAGTGCTTTTGCTAGATTGAGATTGTTTTGCTGGACCGCTTCGGCGCAGGCCACGAGCCCGTGGACGAGTCTGACGCCGTTTTCTTGCGAGTCGACGACAACGACCGATCGAGTCTGCGGCGGAGAGGTTTTCAACCGTTTGGGTTCACGGGGAGAGGAATCGAATTGGGTCTGGTGGTGGTTGCTGAAAATGGCCTTGCCCGGAATAGCTGTGAGCTCGTAGTTTGAAGATGAGCAGTCTTCGATCAGAGATAAGCTCTTGTTGTTATTTTGATCTGTAAAATCAATGCAAGTTATAGTGGACGATTCCGCCGCAGATGGGAACTGTGAATTGTCATCAAACCCTAACGCAGGCGGCGCCGCCGCCATTACGGGATCGAAATTGGGAGGAATCTCGGAAATCATACTCTCGAGCCAATTCGACAGATCCGACGGATTGTAATGAACTGTCTCGGAAGCCAAGTGCGAGCAACCATCTTCCTGGGCGGCGTCCATCAACTTATCGAGCTGCTCTATCTTCTCGACCATATGAGCCATGCTTGAAGACTTGACCTGGTATCCCAACACGGCCAGGAGCTCGTCCATGCTGTCGTCCTCCCACATCGCCGCTTTAGTAGACGATGACGTGGCGGAGTTGTTGGTGGGCGGAGGAGGAGGTGGAGGAAGGTGGTGGCTGTGATGCTCTCTCTTCATGGTTTAGTTTGTGGCTTTCCCTCGGAAACCGAAGCTGAGATTGGATGGATGGCTATGAGTAATTGGGGAAGGAGAATCTGAACATTTGGGATTTGGAGGTGGAGGTTGAGGCGGAGGCGGAGGCTTTCACTTGAGCACTACTATACCCTCCCACTGGGTTTTTTTGCAGACCGAGAGAGAGAGAGAGAGAGAGAGAGAGAGGAGAGGAAATAAAGAGAAGAATAACGATGCGCTGGTTTGCTCAGTTGAGTAGAATTGTTATGGGGAAAAAAAGAAAAAGAAATAAAATATCGGGAGGGGGGAATTAATAAAAGTAGGAGAGAGTACAGAAGAGTGATGTGGGGCGCGGCCTCCGATGAAAACTATCAGCAGGGAGGGGGCTAAATCACAACGACGACCTACAAGCCCCAACGCACACAAACAGATAAACTGATAAGCATCAAACATATTTTACACTTCACTAGTTCACTATCACGAGCTCTTTCATTTTTAACCCTCTTTTTTCCTTTTATTTTTACAAAGTTTTTTCTATATCTTTCGAGTCATTTTTTGGGTCCATATTAATTATCATAAACCCATTTTAATTCGTGCATCATAGTATCTTACATAGATAACACCAGGGTGAATTGAGTTCACTTTACATCTCTCTCAATCTCTTCGTCTAGATCACATAGACGATTGATTGATGACTTTTGTTATTTTTCAAAAATTTGTTACGATTTACAATGAATTCGGTTCGCATGAGAATTTCTAATAATTTTGTCTCTAAATCGTCGTGAATAATATCAACTGAGAAAAGATAGAATCGAGATGAACATGACTACCGATAAAGTTCAAGTACAGTAAAAATTATAGGCAAAATCTAACCCTAAGAAATGACTTTAATAGATAATTGTCTTTTTAACCTTTGTTTGATGATGAGACGTCGTCCCCATTATTAATTAGCAATGGTGGCTTAATGTGCACTTAATTAAGTGTAATTTGAGATGCGGATATTCAAGTTAAATGATGGAAGGACGCTTGAGAAAGTTAATGTATCTCGATTATGGCTATAGTTTGCTGTTAATTTAATAATTTTCATTTTGCTACAATTTTGGTGAATTTGTAGTTACTTTAATCATAAGGTACGCTTAATGAAGCTAAATAATAATTTTTTTGGAGTAGGGTTTATGACTATCTTTAAATTTTGATTAATGAAATTGTAGAATATAATTGAAGGTATAAAGTCTAAACCCCGTAAGGAGAGAACAACTCGAAATATTATTAAGAGACTCAACTAAAACATTGTATCATAAACTGCACCAAATAACAAAAAGGGTATCATTTGCTACTCCATTTGCTTTAGAAGAATGGCGACACGGTAACGGAGAGTTAACGCGATAACGGCGACGCATTGATTCTCTTTGAACAGTTTTTCAACTATGTTGCCGAACATAACTTCCGTCGGCACTACATCTCATCTTGCCACTACGAGGATGCACCCACATGACAAACCAACACAAAATTTGACCTAAAGCAGACAAGGCACCTAAGGTGCACAATTTGGGACGAGGCCCACTTCTACCAATCTCATAAGGAGATTGGTTTATTTTTGACAAAACTATCACACAAAACACAAAGGAAATAACTAAAATTAAACTTGTTACAAAAAATAGCAACAAAAACATAACAAGCCTAGGGATTTTGACCCAGGCACACCTCTGAAGCCCATCATAGGATAGAGAATCAATCCAGCCCAACATAGACTCCGTCGACAACCACCACCTCTCACATATCCACAACCCTCCACCAGCTTTGTCTCCCACCCTCGACAAAACCCCCTCAGCGTACTCCATCTCAATTATACGGATGATAAACCCATTGAAATCCCAAACAAATCCTAGCCGAGTTATCGAACCCAAGAACCAACAAACTCCAAGCCTAACGAAAATGCATCTTGCCATAAACTACGGTTGGCCGGAATAAGAGATCTGCAACCACTGGTAGAAGCCCAATCCTTTCCATCCAGTCAAAGCCGACCGCCTATCTTTTCCATAACCTTCACAATCACCTCTGAAATCCAACGAAGAACTGGATATGACTCTGACCCTATTGGAACTCCACAAGACGACCATCACCGAGACAAGGAGCAGACCCATCTGGCCACACCCAAAGCGCCGACGAGGACAGAGGCCGCCATCGACAAGGTCTAGGGGAGCCGGACGAGCGAAGGAAATGTGAAAGTTTTTTTTCTCTCTCTCGTGCAGCGCTCTCTCTTTTGCTCTAATAATTAAGCTAAATAATTATAAGTGGTCAAGCTTTTTGAGCCTTTGAGTTCTGCTAATTAACTTCTAATAAATGCGAACTTATCTATTAGTTTTTGTTAGGACAAGCGTTTACCGCAAATCTCCTTTGTCAAACCTTCAAAAATTGGTTAACTTGTCAGCTTCGGCACACCGAGAGATCATTAAATTGTACTAGACTATTAAAACAAATTTATTCGTATCATTATTTTTCAACATTAGTTTCAAATCCATTAACAATTTGAGCACTATTAATTACGAAATTCATTGACCATCAAACACATCCTCTCTATACTGAAGCATAAATAGACCAGATAATGAGAGATGAGAAATTGAAATTGAAAAACTAAACATGTCTAAAGAGAAAGGAAAAAGAAAATAAAAAAAAATTCAGAATTATTTTACCCTCTAATGATTGTGTTAAGAACATGGTTATATACGTTACTACAAACATTAGAGACACATGCTTACATAGTGCACGATAGCGAGACGCATATTCTTGTTTTTGTGAATTTATAAAGCACAATTATTGATTGATAGAATAACATTACCAACTAATGTGGCATCATTATCAAACGGGGAAAAAAACCTTTGATGGCATCTTTAACATGAACTAAATGGCATCATCTTGTATCAATGCAGATAGAGAAAACCATGTTCTTATCCATGCACTAACAAAGACAACAGCACTAATTAACCACCGCTTATGTCGAAATTAATGATCGACACTTACCGCCTCTGTAATGGCACAGTAACATTTTCCTGAGCTTTCACAATCACAAGGAAAATATAACAAGAAGAAAATGACGAGGGGGTTCAGCCAGAAGGATCCATTATAGTTTTATGTAGTTGACTCCGTAAAAGACCAAGGAATGTTAACAGAAATTTTCAACGTTAAGTAAGCAACATGCCCAGGTTTGCTGTTCTTACCGCCCACAGAATTTATAACACCAAATAATAGGAATGGAAAATAGTACTTTTTTTGGTGGTTTGCATAAATTTGATAGCACTCAGTCTTGTACAGATGGTTTGCCCTACTCAACTGCTGCTGTTTTTGATAAGAATCTCAGAAGGAAAATAATAGAGAGAGAGCATGATGGTCCCTGTATGATGACACGTTCCTCCATACAGGTTTGTACCTTTCATTACAGAAGACTTCACTTACTTTCTCGATGAATCTTATGGGAGGAGGGACCGTTTGGGACCAAATGAATGGTTCTTAGAACCTCACCACGTGAAGGTTGTAATATTGCATCTCTGATCTCCCTCTGCTGCCTCATCTAGCTCTTCTATTATTTAGGCACAGGCAAAATTGATATCAAAATTTCGTACCTGCAAACAGATAGCCTAATTTGAGTAAAAATTGATATCAAAATTTCGTACCTGCAAACAGATAGCCTAATTTGAGTAAATGTGACTGTTACGGGAGTACAAACAATAAGTGAGGCAAAGTTTATTATACCTTCTGATAAGGATCAAGGTTACTCTATTAAAGATTGAAGCTCCTGTTGGAATGGAGAGATCTCATCTGCTTTAATGGCCATGACTAGCCCTGTTTGCTGATAGTTTCTTAACTGCAAAAGGAACAACAAAAAACATGAAATCGTTATCATGTAATGAAAGCAATGCCATGCTTGCTGATAGTAAATACACTTCAATTGCTTCAACCAACAAATTAGACCTCCTTCGTGGAAGTGTAAGAGAGTATGCTAAAACAGGTGGAAATTTTGGTCTAAGTTTGTTATTGCCATGATCTTGACAAATTTCCCAGTAAAAGCAAAAGCATTCTATGTATTAGTACTATGACTGTGAGTAACATTCTATGTATTAGTACTTCTAGATGAGATTAACATATTTCCCCCCTTGTTTCTTTAGAATTCAACCAATCATGGCATAGTGGATAGGCACCAGTGAAGTTTCATAGGGAACATCACTGAGAAATGAGAACAGAGCCAATAATACTACTTGCCTCATGAGGTGGAATCTGTGGACTGTGCAACGTAAACTCAAAGGACCAGAAGCTCAACTGAAATACATTTGAAGAATAAAATTAGTAAATGATATGAGGCACATGTAATTATATTTTAATTAGAAAAACTCAATTAGAAAAAAATCAATACCTTGTGAAAAAGTTCATCTTCTGGCTTTACATAGACTATTGTCTCTTCATTTGCAACCTGCTTCCTTTTCTGGTCGGCACTTTTGAGCTGTATTTGCCATCAAGCAACAATATTAATGGAAAGTGAGAGACAGAATGAAATGGGGAGTTCAATGAGCAGAGAAACGTTTGACCAACTTACCTTGTAAAATTTACTGACTATTATATAAAACTTGAAACGAAAGGACTTCTTGAGCTCCTCAGTTGGCTGCCACAAGTGAAACAACAAATTCAAATCGAGTGGAGGAATTCATTTCCAGATGATTTGAAGATGGACAATGTCATAATCTCAAATAACCACAAATTAATGATTCTAACCTCGTCTTCTGTAGCCCAAGAAACTTCATTGAAGAGACCCTCATAAAGAGGTGGCAAGAGCTGTGGTGGTAAATTTGACACACGTTGAGAGACCAAGAGACCCACTTGTTGTGCTTCCTTTCCCAGAAGTGATCTCAGTCCATCTGTTTCATCTCTCTCCTGACCTACTTTCAGGAGAAACTCCTTAATCTCCATCATACATTTATTCTCCTACTAGGAGCAAAAGAAGTGCCATCAGAGACTATCCGAGGTCCATTACATGCAAACTACAGGTAATATGGCAATGGAAGTGATGATATGAATAACTGGAGGCAAAGAAAAGGTGCTTGCCTTATATCTTCCCAAATTAAGGGCGGTAACAAGACCAAAAATACTATTATCTTCATCATCTTCTATTTTAACAACAGACCCTACAGTGGTCTGTTCTAATATCAAGTCTACAAAACCACTTAAATCCCACTCTTTATCATCCAAGTAGGTCTGCAGCAATGTCTTCACTCCATGAAAATCCTCGGCTTTAGGATCAAAGAATGCAAAATCTACTTGAATATTTCCCTTCAAAGATAACAACCATATACTCATCAATATACAAGTATAATCAGTTCACATGAAGAACCGCTGAATACTATCATCAGTTCTGCCAGCACAACAGTAATTATATGGAGAATTTCCTTACATCAAACTCTTCTTCTCCAGAAGATTCCAACTGTTCATTTTTTCCCTTCAAACTTTTCTTCACCAATTTATCACCTGAGAAGCAGATGCAAGGGAACAAATATGAGGTTAAATTTGTAGTAGCCAAAAGAGATAATTAAGATGATGATCATGCCAGTTGAGTTTGGCGGTGAATCTTGAAGGAGTTCTTCATTGTGCATTTGACATTCAACTAAACACACAGAGCCGACCCGAGCAGCTTGACGAGAAAACTGGGAAAATGTCAGAGGGCGGCGATGCCTAATCGGCTTACGGGGCATCTTTCACTATCTACTGCTACTAAATTGCCCTGCAACATTCATGTTCAGTGTGAGTATAGCTCGACTCAGCATACAATTACAAAGAACAATACTGTCACCTATAAGAAGAGATGTACAAGCTAATACAGACTTTGATTCAAGAATTCCCCAATGCAAAAGATGCACAGAGTTCCAGACAATAAAATATATTACAGCACCAATGAAAATTACAGAAGCTACATAACTACTCAAAGCTCTTCCCATCCAATTCCAAAAACTAACTAATGCCATTAGCGTAATTAACTTCATAGCTTTATCCCTGTGACGGAATCAGTTCAAAATGGCACTAGGGCTAATTTTATCTAATCAAATCTTGAAAATACGGGAGACTTCTATTAATTTAACAGGAAAGATACACTTACTCAAGGGAGCACGTAGTGAGCTTTACTCCTCGGATGCATTTGTGTACTCAAAACTATGATAAAATCCGTGAAATGCAATTCAATACAGATGAAAATAAATAGAAATTACAGACTCGTAAGTGAAATTTCTACAAAGAAACGCTCTTTTGCAACACCTGTTGCAGCAGCTCAGATAACTCCAAGAAACCACACAAATGGTAAAGTATCAATAGCAAACTGAAGCCTAAACAAATAGAAACCCAAGGTAGTATTTAGCACGAGTTGCAATCCTTAGAGAACGATTCATAAACCCAGAATCATGACAAGCACGACAATTATACATAATGTAGTTACGATTCCTAAGAAGCTCAGAGCAAGAACAAATGGGTACCCAATGCGCCAAAACTGAATAACAATCAACTGTCACCGTCAAAATCCGGAAAAACAAGAGCTGAAAAGAGAAGTGGAAGAAGGAGATTAGAGATAGAGAAGAAAGTTAATACTTGTATTGTTTTAGAGAGGTTGATTGGGAGAGAGTGATCGGCGACAACTGAGAGCTGCGAGCGATTGCGGCACTAGGTTGTGGCGAGATAGTAAGTTGGGACTTGGCCGATGCAATCAACTCGTATCTCTAAATAGATAAGCTTCAAAACGAAAACTTCAATGTGCCTACTCACAATAGATAAGCTTCAATACCTAAACATTAGGCTAATTATTTATATACATCTCTATCACTAAAAATCCGACAATCAGCCTGCCAATTGAACTCGTATCTCTTCCAATAAACAACCAAATTCTAAATCTTTCCTTTGAAATATTTACAGTAGTATTGCATCTGCTGATCTGCAGTTCACATTGGAAATCCAAATTGAACACCAACTTAATCAAAATTACACAAAATCAAATCACCAATGCCTTTTTATGAACATAAAGCAACAAAGAATATAGGCAAATGGATATTTGACCAGGTACCAACACACCAATTTATTACAAAAGGTGACCTTAATTCATGCAACAAAATTTTAAAATAACAATCAAAGAACACAGGCCAAGGAAGAAAGGCAACCATACCAGAGAGAAGAATCAATCCCAAGGCTGCTAGAAAATGTCGAGGATGAGGAGGAAGCAGCCTCGATTTCGCCAGTACCGTTGAAAATCCCACAAAAAACTACCAAATTGAAATTAAAGGTTGATGAGAGGAGAAACACGATTATGTATTAGTATAAATTAAGTAAATATCACTCACGAAATTACTGACAAAATCAAAAGAGATATTTGGAAAGAGTCATCATACTGTAGCATCGAATGAGGGAGAGACCTTGTCGGAAAGAAGAATGAACCCTAAAATCAGAAGAAAAGACCCCAATTCGATCTCAAATGGCTAACTGGCGGAGCAGGAATGCAAATCCGAAGAGCAAGAGTGAATAACCTATACATGGATCAATGAATCGCAGAGAACGAATGGCGAAAGCAAATCAGTAACTGACAAAGAGAATGACAAATGAATGGCTTATAATGAATACAAAACAACAAAATCTAGATTCGAATATATGTAAATTTTGAATACATATATTTGAACTTAGCCTGCGATTATGTAACTACAGGGGGTGCCAAAGAAAAGAAACCGATCAACACTAAACATTGAACCGCGGTTTTACTTCTTTCTTTGGTCTTATATATACTAGCCTTCGTACACGCGTTGCTCACGCGTACGAAATGTGAGTGTTTATTGAGAGTGTGTAAATATGATAGACAAAATGAATAACAAATAAACCCATAAATTGAAAACAGGTAAAATAGAACGAATAATGAAAGGGGTGAAGAAAGAAAGAGATAGAATTATTTAATGGAGGAGAAATAAACCATTTAGAACCATGTAAAACAGTAAAAGTTAAAACCTCTCATTTGTTGCTAATTTTCTTCGAATAGGTCTCTATTCATCGTCTCTCTTCTATATTGCTTCATTTGTTATCAATGGCTGCCAATGACCTTCGTTAGTTAGGGGTCTGTGGTGCGTTGGTTGGTCTCACTAAATCTCCTCGTATGTGGTCGGCTGACCAAGTATGCCACAACTCGAATTTGCCCCCGCTACCTCGATAACCCATAACCACCCAACCCCAACTCATCTCTAATTCCACTCTCATATTGTTTCTCTCTCTCCTACACCATCAACAAAACCATCTATAACCAAATCTTATCACTTTTGTCAGGATTGAGAGGAATAGAGAATTTCCAATCTGAGAGCGACCACAGTGAATACGGGATAAACTGCAGCGACAAACCGCTCTTCTATTGTTTTTACTTTTTAGCCCTTTTATTTTTCAGATTCTAACATTGCGAGTATGTATGATGGAGGACAAATTTGAGCATTTTAAAAATTTAACCTTAAGCACTATTTGCATAATTAATAGAGATTTGATAACCTATACATGGCCCTTATGGTGCTATATATAGATTACAGTCTAGTTTCACCCAGCACACAAAATCTCAAATCATAAAACACAACAGTTAATCAAATCGCTAATGTACTAAAATTATCAGACCCAAGCAGATCGATCGGTTCAACTACCTAGATTGACAACCCATATCAAAACTTGACTACATAAAACAAAAACTTCAGACATACACATTGAAAAAGGAGTGAGAGATCTGTATCGGTACGAAGGGGGAGATGGAAGCGGCTAGGAAGATGGAACACACGATCGAGAAGAGACCTTAGAACCCAAACGATTTCAGAGCCGCACCAAACCTCAGATCGAAGCGCGAGACTGGGGAATCGGTGATAGGGTTGTGGTGTGCGATCAGAGTTATGAGATGGCGCGATTTTGATAAGGCTGGGTGAGAGAGCCCAACGGGTCGCACAATTTGAACTATTTCAAACAGTAACCAAAAAGAAGGAACAGTGATTCACGTTATGTGCACAGTAGAACCCAGGTAGTGTTTGGAATCAAAGAAGAAGATACTATATCTCACATACATCTCGATCGATATCGAATCAAAGTATGGTTGACATGTGCTTATGGAAAGATGGAGACAGATTTGTGTAGAGAGAGAGATATGTGAGAAGTGGAGGGAGGAATGAGAGAGAAAGAAGAAAGGACCGGGTTTTGCTGAGAGAAGCTCGCACATGCCACACGCGTGTGAACAATTTCAAACAGTAATTCAAAAGTATGAACAGTAAGACTCTCCAGTAAATTTTAAATTCGTATATTGTTTGAATTCTCTATATCCATACTAATATTCTTACATTTATTCTTTAGTTATATGAGATGAAAGATTTTTGTGAAACGTAATCGATCATGTGTCATCATTTTACAAAATTGACTGTCGGATTGGTTGTTCATAATATTCTAAGTAGGCCGTCGCTAATTTTTATAAATTTTGGACCTAAACCCTAAACCCTAAACCCCAAACCCTAAACCCTAAAAAAATTACAATAAAATCCTAGAACCGTAACCCTAACTTACCCTAAACCTCAAATTCATAAACCTTAACTTACCATAAATCTTAATCTCCTAAACCCTAACTTACCCTAAACCTAAACCCTAACTTATGCTAAACTTTAAATAATGACTTAATAGTAAAATAGATACACAAATTTAATTATATATGGAATTCGAATATTCAATCTATACATGTATATGTAATATATTAATATATATACACAAATATAAAATGTATATCTATATAGTATTAGTCTATTAGACTACTAGTCACTATATCATATATATATATGTCAATATGTGTGTAGGTAAACTTTAACTAGGTATAAATTGTATTAGACTACTAGTCACTATCTATTTCCATTTATGTAGGGTATGTAGTAGTGTTAGCCATTTACTACCTTTTGTAAACTTATTTTGAAAAATAAATATATTGTGTAAACTGAGTGTATAAAAATAAATACGCTATAACAATGCAAATGACATGTGTAAACTGCTCATGAAAACCGTCAATTCTCTCTGAAATATGTACGTGTCACAACAAATAGTTCACTATATAGTGCATACGCATGAGATACTTCATAAATTTTCACTGATATATGTGAAGTGCTCAATATATTACTAAGTCTATTAAGTAGTAGTGTTGTACAAATTGTAATCCATGGATTTGGGATAATATAATTAATAGTAGTTGAGTTATAGACTGCGTAAAATAATAAAAATATGCGTAAATACACTAATAATTCGCACGCGCGAGCGCGACGCTCTTCCGCACGCGCATATGGCTAGTCATATATATATGTCAATATGTGTGTAGGTAAACTTTAACTAGGTATAAATTGTATAATGATTAAAATCATTAAATGATTTAATGATATATGTCAATATGTGTGCGGGATTTGACGGGCCGGATCTAACGGACCTTGACGGGCTTTTGGCGGGCCGGGCCGAGCCGGGTTTTAGATCTCTAAACTATGGTCGGCCCACCAACCACCTTTGGCGGGCTTTTGTGGGTCGGGCCGGGCTTTTAGTCCACGGGTTTGCGGGTCTCCACCGGCCCACGAGGCCCATGGGCCAAATGATGACCCCTGGATGCAGCCATGGTGTTTGCCAGATAATTGAAGCTGAGGGTGCTTTGGATCCTTTGATAAACATTTTGAAGAACCCAGAGATCCCTGAAATATTAATGGAAAATGTCATTCCTTGTGTTATATTATTCTATCCCCAAAACTTGTGGGAAATGATTCTAGTTTTAGTTGATCACATGATTAATTGCTGCAATGCAGACCTTGGATATTCTTGGGCGGATCTTAGATCCTAGTAAAGAGATGAAGTCAAAGGTTAGTTAATCTTCGTAATAACCTCATTTAAAGCTTTTAGTTATCATTTGACTAAATATGCTTACTGATCGAGTATGTTGGTTCATTCCAGTTTTATGATGGACCAGTAAATGGATCAAAACAAGGATTTGATGCTGCTGGAGGTCTTTATGCTTCCAAAGGAGAAACTAGAGATGTAGTCAATGTACCCATCTCAAAAACAAATTCCAGGTTTCATTTCCCCCTTTTAGTTAGTTGTTTGTTCATATTTGTTGCAGAACTGCCTTCTAATTATCAGAACCATTTTTGTCCTTAGTATGATATTTGTTCCTGGATTGGAGCCTAGTTACTTCCATAACAACTCTGCAGGGAAAATGTGCTTGATTCTGGGTTTGTAACTCGCCTTCTTGAGATATTAAAGACCCCTATTCCAAAATTACAAAGAAAAGCTGCCTCAATCCTCGAGTTTTGTACAGTTATTGAGCCAAGCATGGATACCATCATTTCAGTAAATATAGAATCTGGTTTAGATGTTCTATTCCAACACAAGGTTCTTGAAGGTATGCGAGTAATTTTCCTCTATAAAAGTATAAAAACTTGTGATATATGTATGATAGATGCATCAGCATTGTTTTGTGAAGTTTTAATGAATCTTTTATTTCTTAGCGAAACTGATGTCTTTGTTTCGCTTTGTTATATGACTAGTGTGTTTGGTAGCACTAATGTATTTCTTGTCAATTGGTGGCTGTCTGTGCTCTAAGAAGTACAAAGAGTGCTTACTCAAATTTTTATATTTGCTTTGTTTGTACATGGTACTGAGTAGACATGGAATCAGAAGTAGATTATGATCAGCTGGGGAAACATGTCCTTGAAGTTGAAGAAGCTGGTTTAGTTATATCAGCAGCCTCCCGGTTATTAACAAAATTGCTAGACTCTAAGAAGTTTTCCCAACAAGTAGATTCTGCCCATTTCATCAAATTGCTCTGCAAAAATCTCAAGTCTGAGATATACCTCTTCACAACAAAGATTGGGTTGCTGCATGTTTAGTGAAACTTGGTTCAATTTCTGGTCCCGGTCTAAATGCCAATGACCCAATCAACGTGGAAGTGACCCTCCACGAGATCATCCCGCGACTATTGGAGCAGCTCAAAACCTCTTTTTCCCCAGAATCAAAAGAACCTGCTGTGGTAGAACTTAACAGAATAATCTCCGAAGGGGTAGTTGATTCAACTAGAGCTGTCGCTGCGGAGGGAGGAATATTTCCTTTGGTGAAACTGATTGAAGAAGGAAGTGAGAGGGCCGTCGATGCAAGTTTGGCAATTCTTTATAATCTGAGCATGAACAGTGAGAACCATTCAGCAATTGTAGCTGCTGGAGCTATACCAGTTTTGCGGGGAATAGTTTTGTCAGAAAGACAACAGTGGAGACGAGCTCTTCATCTGCTGAGAACTATACCTACATTAGAAGGCAGCGCCTAACTTTATTATTAAGACCTCTTTTCACTTCAATTTTGTCATCTCTGAATTATTCTTTAGCCAGTTAAGAGTATTTTACATTAATGTATAATCTCACCTCAAAGAGGTTCATATATTGGAATGAAATGTACCCTTAATAGAAAGGCGATATTTGCTTACAAATCAATAAACTAAATAGATGCTTATAAATTCAAAATTTTTATTTTTTACTGTGATTAATTCTATTTCAACTTTCTGAAGATGTTTTATGAGCTAGGCAAACGAACAAACAGAGCTGTGCTAAATTGCTCCAGAAAGAATAGACAGTTGCTGAGCTCCAGCACCACTAGACAATGCCTAGCTTATCCTCTTGTCTTTCCCCAACCAAAAACATTGTTCATGCTTCTCTTCCTAACAACTGTTTCTATCGGATTACGCGGGACGCAATCAAGCAGAAGCAAGTACGAGTAATCTTCTCTTTCTGGCTATCCGAACATTCGGGCTGTTTGGATGATCGGGTGTCTGCACTTTCTTCGGATGATCGGGTATTCGGGTGTTCGGGTGTTCGGGTGTTCGGCTCCTACTGTTAGAAGAATACAACGACAAATGAGCGGTCAGATGGTTGAGACAGAGTCGGCATGCCTTCAACGCTACGATGCCTAAGTTAGATGATGTATTGGATATAACAGTCAAGCGAACGTGTAAGAAAGTAGGTTGAAGTATTTAAGATTGGAATTGATTGCTGGGTCGAATTGAATGTCCTCTTACCTGTAGTAAATGGCTTACCTATATAGGTGGGTGAGATTGTTGCTTGCTTGTGCTCTTCGATGTGGGATATGGCTGTACTTGCTGTCATGTGGGCCGAGTATTCGGATGTGCGCCTGTCGGGCGCGTGCCTAATTGGATGAGCTCGGTCTTGAGAGTGAAGTTGTAGCCCGCTTGGTGGTCTTTTGGGTGGTCGGGTAGGTGTCGATCACCTGCTTAAGTGGGTAAGTATGTTTAATTAACGAACTAATGCTGCTATACTAACAAGTCCCCCAAGTCCCCAAGTCAAAGAGACATTTCTTGATTGGGGAGTTGAAAAAGGGTTCGTGCGATTAAACAAATACTTATCCGATTGAGCAGTGATGCGCGATCCTGTAACCCCCAAGTCTCCCAACTCTCCGGTCAAGAAAGAGCTCTCTTGACGAAGTGGGTACTTGTGCGTCCGATCGTGTACCTGTTCGCGTGGACCTGTACCTGGGTACCCAACTCCCAAACAAATCTTGCTGTTTGGAGCCGTGTGCCCGGTCGTACGCCTGTGGAGCAATGCAGACGAATATGTATGTATGCGGATGTATGTGAGTATGTAGGAGTGAATATGGATGTATGCGGATGTATGTCAGTATGTAGGAGTGAATATGTAGATGCATGCGGTACAAATATACAAGTAGGTATGAGTGAATGAGTATGTGAATGTATGCGGATGCATGTATGATCGTGCGATGCGATTGAGTGATGATGCAGTTTTTGAGTGAATGAGTGTGATGTCTGTTTGTGTATGTGGATGCATGGATGGTTTCGAGCCACTTATCCGGCCCCGTGATGAATCGTGTTGTCCGGAGTCCGCCAAGGATATGCCTATGGAACGGCCTTTCTTGAAATGCATGGATGGTTCCGAGCCACTTACCCGGCTCCGCGACGAATGTTGTTGTCCGGAGTCCGCCAATGATAGGCCTATGGAACGACCTTTCTTGATGCATGAATGGTTCCTAGCCGCTTGCACGGCACTCCCAAACGGATCTTGCTGTTCGGAGCCCGTCAAGAATAGGCCTCGAAACGGCCGTGCTTAGGTGCCCGAGAGGAGATCCTCACTCTCGGCGCCGACATATCGTAGCGTCAACGGTGGGGCCCCGACAGTTACGTACATATGTTGTAGCGCGCACGGAGGGACGGACAACATGCCCGTGTCGCTCTTCAGTTTAGCGCGCACACGATAGGATCTTGCCGCTATCGTGCCGCCTAATTCGGCGAATGGTAGCGTTATGCCCTCGGAAGGAATGGGGCCACTCCCGAGTCGCCCATCATTCGGCGCACGCTCCGAAAGGTGCGTGCCGCTTTCGAGTCGCCCGAATGGTCCTGTGGTTTGTGCGCCCGAAAGGATAACGAGTGACGTTAGCCGCTTACGTGCCGCGTAGCTCGAACGGTGGGTCACCTCTTACTGGGTGTCTAGGCGCGGACTCATATGCGGCCGCTTGTGCTCCGGCTTCGCCAACAGAGCCAGGGAGACGATACCACGCGCCGTCTAAGGTCCATTTAGCGCGCGCACGCCGAAAAGGGAACGCGGACTGCTAGCCTCTTTTGGGACGCCTAAATGGTCTTGCTTTGAGTGCGCACACGCCGAAAGGAAACGCGTGATGTTAGCCTCTTTCGGGATGCCTCAATGGTCTTGCACTAACTTGGTGGGGTGGCGTTTACTTGCCTGTGAGATTGTAGCTTGATCGTCCGAATGGCGAGAATCGTGACGTGGGTGTGCGTGCCTCGAGTGGGGTGATTTGACTGACGGGTCGTTTGGAGTGACATCTTTTCAACTTCTCCTTGGGAACTGTTGGGGGTGCAATAAATGCTAGCTGGCATAATAAATGATGGCGTGCCATGCGTAATCAATGCTGGTGACGTAGTAACTGCTGGAAGGTCAGTCGTCACGTGCGTGGGAGAGTGGGAAGCTGCATGGCTGACACATGGCGAGTCATGGGAGATCGTGCTAGGGTTTGAAACCGAGGCGGGAAGCCGAAGGGTGAGCGCGGTTACTTAGGCGGGTAGGTAAACCGCCTCGTGGACACGTGTCATTATCTGACGGTGGATACGCGAAAAATGAACGGTAGGCGTTCGCTTGCGTGTGTCGTCGGGTCAGTATAAATAGGCCCTGGTAGTGTCGTCTTCTCCCATTGCTTTTTACTCACTGAAACTCTGCAAAAAAAAAATTACCTTGCTCACTGTTCTTGCCTTTGATTTCTGTTCTCTTGCCGGAGTTCTCATCGACGTTCAATCTTCAACCTCAATCTCAACTTCTGGTGAGGCTCTTTTAACTGAATTTGTGTTGCTTTCCACTGTTTTTGGTTTTTCTTGTTTCTGTTTGCACGCTTTCTGGATTTTTCTGGGTTTTCGTCTCAAGAACAAGGCGTGTTCTTGAGGCGTGCCTGTTTTTGATCTGTTTTTGGGGTAGGTTTCTGGGTTTTTCTTATTTGTGGTAGGATTTTTCTTGCTAAGTGTTTGGGTTTTGCGTGCGTGCGTCTTGTCTAGGAGATGGAACCGATAGAAGTTTCAAGCGACATGTCGTGTGAACGTGTGTATGTTATGGGGGCGAGGTGGGTTAGCTGTAGTCCGTGCACGAGCGGATCAGACTCCGCGTCCGACTCTGTGATGAGTGTAACGCCCTTGCGGTATATCCCTAACGATGATTCTCATGTCGTGCAGTCGATGGAAGAGGAACGAGCACGAACCGTTGCTGAAGACGTCGGGTTGATGGATGCGTTCGAATCGTCGGGGTCGTCGGGTGGGTCTTCCTCTTCGGGCCTTTGGGTGAGGAGCGCGCGCAAGGGGAGAATCCCGTGCCTCAGTTTACGGAGGGCGGACGTGTGCACTGGGTGCTTCCCGACGGAGTGCCGGTGCAGGAGCCCGAGCGAGCACCCTCGGTGAAGGAGATGGGGCGATGGGCGCGCGACTACCACATCCCTTCGTCCGTGAAGCTGAGGATCCCTGGGAAGGTCGAGACGTTCACGCGGCCTCCGCCCGGCCACACATGTGTGAGCGAATTCCATCTGAAAGCGGGCATCAAGCTTCCTCTGCACCCCTTCTTCCAGTACATGCTGGCGCTGCTGCGGATCTCGCTCGATTAATACGGGCCCACGCTGACCCGAACGCTGGTCGCTTTCTTCAACATCTTCCGGCTGAGCGGCCTGGATCACCCGACTCGGGCGGAGTTCCTGCACTTCTTCCGTCTTAAACTCTCCTCCCGCCGAAGTGACTTGGACACCTTCACCGTGGAGCCGCGGGTGAAGTGGTGGTTAGTCGACCCGCCGAGCTCGTCAACCACGTGGCGAACGATCAGCTGCTTGGTCGGAGGCGATTGGGAGTTTGGCTCCTTCTCCCCAGAGTATGCGGCCAACGCACACCGCATCGATCGAATCCCCCAGTGCTTCTATCCCCTCAACACTAACGAGTACTCGATGACGCCTGTGGAGGAGGCCTGGGTTGCTTGTCTGAAGTATGTCTTCGACCCGGCGCCCGAGGCGAGACACTTCTGGGTGGCATGCCATTGGGATCTGATCGAGCGCACGCGCCTGGCTCAAGCACCCGGTCTGTTTGGGCATCTAATACCTGTTTCATTTTTGCATGTTTTATGTACGTATATTTGATAACTGTTACTAACCTTTCGTGTTTGTTTTGCAGCCAAAATGACCAAGTCAAAGGCCACTGAGAAGGATGAGGCTCTCCAGTGCCACATGGAGTTGTTGCTTTCGAGTGCTGAGACCGTGCACCGGGTCGTGGATGACGGCCACGGTGGACTGGTCGTGGGGGATACTATCCAGGCGAGGATCCCAGCGTCGAACGTCTCCGACCACGCTCCCGCCGTGCGTGCGGCTGCTGTTGTCGTCCCCCGCGTGCGGGTTATCGTTGCTGCTGAGGGGGCTGTTCATCCGCCGCCCGCGTCGTCTGCTGCTTGGGGTCAAGACCGGGCCGAACGGGGTGGCCTCTCCCGCGAGAAGGAGCAGTGACAAACGGAGCGCGACCAGAGGCGCGTGGAGCAGAGGGACCGGCAGGAGGCATCCCTGAACTCGGGCTCACAGGGTCGGACCTCCTAGTCTAGTGGTACAGATCTCTCTACTGGCTCACCTGCTTTTGACGGTGGGGCCGTTCGTCCCTTCAAGCGCTCACGGACGGACGCTGCTGGTCCGGTGGCGGAAGGTAGGGATGCTGCTCGGGTCCTTCTGGAGAGTCTTCGCTAATCCCTAGGTGAGGGTGTGTCGTCTCTCTATCAGCTGTTGCAATCGGGTCCTGCCTCTGCTCCCGACGGTCTGGACCGGGCCTTCAATGCATGCGCCAGGCTACAGTACCAATTTTTCTGCCTACGCGCGCGGGAGAGCTCGGAGGAGCTGACGCGGTTGAGGGCCGAGTCCCGCCAGGCTGCCGTGGCCCATGAGAAGCTGCAGGCCAAGCTCTCCAAGGCGAACGAGTTGATGTTCGGGTGTGCAGACTTGGGCGTTCGGCTTCCCACTGTTAGAAGAATACAACAACAAACGGGCGGTCAGATGGTCAAGACAGGGTCGGCCTGCCTTCAACGCTCCGATGCCTAAGTTAGATGATGTATTGGATATAACAGTCAAGCGAACATGTAAGAAAGTAGGTTGGAGTATTTAAGATTGGAATTGATTGCTGGGTCGAATTGAATGTCCTCTTACCTGTAGTAAATGCCTTACCTATATAGGTGGATGAGATTGTTGCTTGCTTGTGCTCTTCGATGTGGGATAGGGCTGCATTTGCTGTCATGTGGGCCGAGTATTCGGATGTGCGCCTGTCGGGCGCGTGCCCGATCGGATGGGCTCGGTTTTGCGAGTGAAGTTTAGCCCGCTTAGTGGTCTTTTGAGTAGTCGGGTAGGTGTCGATCACCTGCTTAAGTGGATAAGTATGTTTAATTAACCAACTAATGCTGCTATACTAACAACAACAATGGCTCATCCCCAATTCCCCATCACCACCGCCACCTCTCCATGCCAACAATAATTATAACACCACCAAACTTCCAATGCGCAGCAGAACAACTCCGCCATTGCCTAAAAAGAAGCAGCAACAAAAAAACTTGCAAAGCCGGAAGCCAAAGCTGTTAGAACCTGTTCTTGCTCAAGGTTTCACACACAATTGTTTGAAGGAAAAGCTTACATCTTTATTAAACAGAACACTGGCTTTATATCCAGTCTTTTACAGCAGGAATGGGAAATCAACAACCCACGAATATCACTTCCTATGATCGTGGTTTACTAGATAGCAACGTGAACAAACACTAACCCTATCCCTAAAGAATAGGTCTTATTCAACAGATCAGAAAAACACAAAACGTGTTACTGAAGTAACTCTAACATTTCCTCCCTTAAACTGCATTGCCTAAGGCAATCAGTTTACTTCTACTGGCAGCTCACACACTCCAAGCCACCCTCTCAATTTTTCAAACGTCTCTAACTTCAGGGCCTTTGTCATAATATCTGCTACCTGATTCTCTGAGCTGCAATATTTCGGTTGAAAAACACCATCTTTACAGAGATCACGGATGAAGTGAAATCTGATATCGATGTGTTTACTTCTCCCATGCATCACATGATTTCTGGATAATTTGATGGTAGAACTGTTATCACAGAAAATCATAGTGGATTTACTTTGTTTGCAGCTTAGATTTTCAAGAACTCTTCGCATCCACACGCCTTGACAAGCACATGTAGCTGCTGAAATAAACTCTGCCTCTGTGGTGGAGAGTGTAACCACTGGTTGTTTCTTGGACATCCATGCCACTGCTCCATCACTCATCATAAAGACGTAGCCTGTAGTGCTCTTTCTGTCATCAACATCACCAGCAAAGTCACTGTCTGAAAACGCCACCAATTCTTCTCCATTCACAACCTTTCTTTTGTAACCAATTCCTAACTCCACAGTTCCCTTTATGTACCGTAACACTCTTTTTATAGCTGCCATATGAAACTCAGTAGGCCTCTCCATGTATCTACTTACCAGACTAACCACAAACATCAGATCAGGTCTGGTAACTGTTAGGTACATCAAGCTACCTACAATTTGCTTGTATTGAGTTGAGTCAACCTGAGCACCTCCTTCATCTCTTATCATTCTGAAACCTGGTACAATGGGATTCCTTACTGAGTTTGAGTCTGCCATACCAAAGCGTTCAAGAACCTCTTGAGCATATTTGCGTTGACTCATGAAGATGCCTTCTTCATTCTGCACAATTTCGACTCCAAGAAAGAACTTCATTTTTCCCAAATCAGACATGTCAAACTTGGACTTCATTGAAGCTTTGAATTCCTCAATCATTCTCAAACTGCTCCTTGTAAAAATCAGATCATCCACATACACACTTACAATTAAAATCTCACCATCTTCTTGAGCCTTCACAAAGAGTGTGTGTTCATTTGGACAACATTCAAATCCTTCACCAACAAAGTAAGCTTCGAGTCTGCTGTACCATGCACGTGGAGCTTGCTTCAATCCGTATAGAGCCTTTTTGAGTTTGTAGACTTTGTGCTCCTCCCCTTGCTTCTCATAACCTTGTGGCTGCTCTACATATACATCCTCCTCTAATTCTCCATGCAGAAAAGCGCTTTTGATATCAAGCTGGTATACACACCACTTTCTTTGTGCAGCTAGAGCTAGAATCATTCTGATTGTGTCCCATCTGGCCACTGGTGCAAACACCTCCGTGTAATCTATTCCATGTCTCTGTGCATACCCTTTAGCCACAAGGCGTGCCTTGAATTTATTCACTTCTCCTCTCTCATTTAACTTTGTTTTGAAAATCCATTTCACTCCAATAGTTCTTGCTCCTGTTGGTAGATCAGTTAACTCCCAGGTATCATTCTTCTCTATTACTTGCATTTCATTCTCCATGGCTGCTCTCAATTTTAAGCTCAAAGATGCTTCCTCATAAGTACTTGGATCATATGCTGTGGTGTAGAGAACCAAATGCTGCATCAAAGTCTCATCATCAGATAAACCTTCTCCTGTTTCATACTCCTGCATCCAATATGGCTGCCTTCTAACTCGCTTCCCTTGTTCTTCTGGAGAGGCTGGTGCAGCATTATCAGATGATTCAGTTGATGATAGACTGGTTCCTTCTTCATCAATATTTGAAGCAGGTTCAACTGCTTCTTCTGCACTTCCAGTTGCTTCTTCATTGTTCCCCCATTCCATGGTATCATTCTTCACTGCTTCAGTGCTGGCTTCCCAGTCCCATTTCTCATTCTCTTCGAAGACCACGTCTCGGCTCACCACTATCTTTTTGGTAATTGGATTGAAGAGTCTGTAAGCCTTTGTCCCTTCACTCACACCAAACAGGACACACTTTAGACTCTTGTCATCCAGTTTACTCCTCTTGACATCAGGAATATGCACATGACCTATGTATCCAAAGACTCGAAAGTAATCAACTGTAGGCTTGATGTTGCTCCATGCTTCTTCTGGTGTAACCTCTTTGAGTGCAGATGTTGGACTTCGATTTAGAATGTGGATGCACCAATTGACAGCTTCTGGCCAAAATTCCTTAGGCACTTTCTTCTCAGATAGCATACTTATCACCAGGTTCATAATTGTACGATTCCTCCTTTCAGCTACCCCATTTTGTTGAGGGGTATATGAGGAGGTAAGCTGTCTCTTAATCCCACTCTCACTGCAATACTCGTTAAACTCCTTAGAGGTGAACTCACCACCTCTATCAGTACGTAAACAACATAGTGGTGATCCAGACTCTCTCTCAACAAGACTCTTGAACCTTTGAAATGTACTAAATGCCTCGGATTTTTCTGAGAGAAAGTAGACCCAACACTTTCTACTGAAATCATCAATAAATGTAATCAAGTACCTTTTTCTGCTGTTTGATTCCGGCTTTACTGGTCCACAGATGTCAGCATGGACTAGTTGTAACTTCTCTGAAGCTCTCCATAGACTCTTCTTAGGGATTGACTCTCGATGTTGTTTTCCAACTAGGCAATCAGAACACACCTTCTCTGGAGTTTTGATAGAAGGTAGTCCCTTCACCATCTTCTTGTAGTATAGTGTTCTCAGCCCTTTGAAGCTGAGATGTCCAAACCGGTAGTGCCACAATTGAGTCTCAGTGTCACTAATAGTTTGTAGACATGTTGTCTCCTTTGAAGTAATACAGGCTAACAGTACAAACATGCGATTTGCTGTCATGGAAGTTTCTAGAATTAAGCCTCGAGTTGGATGAAACACCTTACAGGAGCCATGCTTGATGAGTATGTCCAGACCTCGCTCTTGTAGTTGGCCTAAGCTCAACAGATTGTTCTTCAGCTCTGGAATATAGAACACTTCACTCACCATGTGATTTACTCCTCCAATATTCAGCTGGACATTTCCCTTTCCCATTACAGCCATTTTTGTGTCATTGCCAAGCTTTACTGAATGTCTGAAGTCCTCATTTAGGTCTGTAAACCAAGCCTTATTTCCACACATATGATTGCTGCATCCTGAATCTAAGAACCATACCTCTTCTCTCTGAGCACCGTGTGATTCAACAAGGGACATGAGCAGCATCTCTTCTTCTTCGTCCAATTCAGCATAGTTCACGTTCTTCTCCCAACTAGGGCATTCATATTGAAAATGCCCTAGTCTGTGGCATTTGTAACACTCTGCAGTAGCTCGGTTGACAGGTTGCCTACCACGTCCCCTTCCTCTGCCTCTGTAGCCTCCACCACGGGCTCTTCCTCTGAATCCACCTCTATCATCCTCCCTTGCTCCTGATCTCTCTGCTTCTGTAACTTTGAGTGCATGTTCCTCTTCCTGATGCCCTTTCATTCTCTGCTCATGTACTAAGAGGCTGCTCTGCAACTCATCGATTGTTAATGTATCCAAATCATTGGATTCTTCAAACAGAGCAAACTACATGATCGAACTTAGAAGTCATAGAGCGAAGGATCTTCTCGACAATCCCTATCTGTTCCATCTTCTCACCAAGCATTTTCATCTTGTTGGCAATGACCAGAGTGCGTGCAAAGTATTCATCGACTCCTTCACCTTCCTTCATCTTCAGGATCTCAAAGTCTCTTCTTAGGGCTTGCAGCTGTGCTCTCTTAACCCTAGATGTTCCTTGGTACTTCATCTTCAAGGAATCCCATATCTGTTTTGCTGTGTCTTTCACCAAGATGGTTTCCATTATGGTTCGATCTATGGCTTGGAACAGATAGTTTTTGACTTTGAGATCGTTGAGCTTCTGCTCTTCTACCAGCTTTCTTCGTTCCTCAAACTGCTTACGTTGAGCTTCACTCAGCTGTGTCCTCTCGACAGCTGCTGAGTAGGATGCTTGCTCTGGTTCTGGAACCTCATCTGGTACCCCATGCTCAATCAGCCCCCAAAGTTGTTTGGATCTGATAAAGTTCTCCATGGTCATTGCCCAATGATCATAGTATCCGTCGAACTTTGGAGCTGGTACATAACTTCCTTCAGCTGCCATGCTTCCTTTCTTGCTCTCACTTTCTGGCTCTCCTTTTTTTTTTCTTTCTAAATCAGGCCCTGAGATGGGGCTCTGATACCACTTGTTAGAACCTGTTCTTGCTCAAGGTTTCACACACAATTGTTTGAAGGAAAAGCTTACATCTTTATTAAACAGAACACTGGCTTTATATCCAGTCTTTTACAGCAGGAATGGAAAATCAACAACCCACGAATATCACTTCCTATGATCGTGGTTTACTAGATAGCAACGTGAACAAACACTAACCCTATCCCTAAAGAATAGGTCTTATTCAACAGATCAGAAAAACACAAAACGTGTTACTGAAGTAACTCTAACAAAAGCAGCCTTCTGTCATCGAAATTGAACGTGCTATAGGTGCCGGGAGGTTCCGCTATACTGAAAACTCGTAAGCTCCCCACTTCCTCTGTGTTTGGCTTTGAAATGTAATCCAGTTTTGCAGTGTACGTATATGATGATAATGTGGCGATGAGATAGTGTTAATGCAGCTAGTTATATGTGTACGTGTGAAGATGTGTTCATTGTGTTGTTGATTGTGAAAGGGATTTGGAAGATGAAGAAGATGCAAACTTGGACATGTCGATGATGAACTTCGACAAGTTTGAAAGCTCAGTGGAGAAGCAGCTTCATGAGACGGGAGAGTGGATCACCAACAAAACGGAAAAAGGGTTCCGTTCAAATGGTAATCCTTTTTCTTCAGCTTCTTTCTCGATCGAACGAAAACTGGCTCTTGAATTTGATGTTGTTGCAGGCAAAAAGATTCTGAAGTTTACGTTCCTGTGGATACTACCAGTTTGGGCTTTCTCACTCCTACTAGCTGTTGGAGCCATCAAGCTAAACATTCCATTTCTTAATGACCTCTTTATGTGAAGTTTAGTTGGTTTTTGTTAATCACATGTTATAATTCGATCATGAACTGATCAATATAAATTTCTCTTTTCAGTAGATTAGAAGGGCATGCTATACAAATAACACTTCTCATCACGAGGGTCAGAGATGGTAGTAGAAACTAGAAAGTTTCTAATTAACCTAGCATCATCCATGTTACTAGTTTTTCTCTGTTTGATCATGATGAATTTTATGGAGGTGAAATATGTATGACTGAATGACTCAGTTCAAACTTGTTGTAGCAGGTAGAACACTTTTTGTACAACAGTCATACATTTTTCGTTGGCTATCTTTCCTATATAAATAATTCTACAAATTGCAATGACAAAAATCTTAACATCCTGATCACCCCTGGCCATCCTAGCCATGCCAAAGCACAAGGGGGCTATGGAAGCTTCTTCACAAACCAAAAGCCCCTCCACCGCTAAAAAAAGACCAACCAGACTATCTCAATGGAAGCTCCCCAGAACAAGGCGGAGAGGCATCAAAGAAGTCTCAGGTCAAGAATGAAACTTCAGGGCTACTAATTAAGCAAGCAGCTACGGTGTGAGGATGGAACAAGTATCCCCAATTAGCTAGACTAGTACTGTCTATCGTAAATTATGATCTTAGTCATAGATAACCTAGCTAATTGGATCATTAAATTCGTCCCATCTTCATAGTTCACAAACTTCACAATTTAGCTACTTGCATATTTGGTGGCCTTTGAAGCTTCACTTTTGGCCTGCGCCTCGTTTAATGCCTTGTGTGTGTGTGTGTATATATATCAGCTTTGAGCAAATCGACAACTCTACTTGCATTTAAGAGGTCGTTTGTGCTTCATTAAACTCGCAAGTAAGATCGATTTCTTTTTTCTTCAATTAACTTCGTCATCGATCTTGACTATTCTGTAGTCAGCTGTGAAGACTGAAGACTGGAGTGTATACTTCTATCTTAATCTTCTAGCTTAGCTCGGAACACATCGAATAGACCACATGATCCTATAATCGCCGAGGTTCATTTCAACTTATGAGTATCAACGGTGCTTGTTTGACCAAATATAGCTCAAGGATTGGTGGGCGGATCCGGACCCCCTAAATATATTTTTCTCGGTCAAATGTTTTTGCTTCTGGAAAATTTTATATTCAACAGTTCTAGAAGCACAATCTGGTTAATCATTCGGAAAATTGAGAAAAAAATAAATTAAACCAAGGTGGCTGGAGAGAGCAATCTGCAGGTGCAGCTTATATTCCTCCGTCCAGCTACTCTTGTTGGTTCTTGATTGCTCCTTCGTCAAGGCACCGTATTTCTTCCTTCTCAGAATTTTATAATCTGTATATGGGTGGTTCTTCCAACTCTTCAAACAATCTGTGCTAGATTACACATACAAATTCGATCAAAATAGCTAGAAGCTCAATAATAAAAGTCTATAAAGCAAGGGAGATGAAAGTCATGAAAGTATATGAAGCGTTGTATTAACTAGTAAGCATGGTAAATGCGTGGCGAGATGAATAAAGTAGTAGCTAAATTTGCATGGATAATGTGGGTGGTGCTGGTGGTAAATGCGTTATTATATACTTTTACTTTATGGACCCACCATTTGATCATGTCCATGATGACATCAAGACACTACACCGGAGCAGGTGGGGCTGCCAAATTGCCAAATTGCCAAACCAGAAGAGTCAGTCTTCAACAAACTAAATTAAAAAATAAATTAAACAAACGACACCGTTTCACCACTGTAATCTATCTCTCGTTGAAAATATCCTCCTCTGCTTTCTTCGATTCTTTGTTTGCTTCATTTGCTTTGGTTTGCTTTTCCCTTCTCTCTCTCGTCGTCCAGCAGCATCGGAGAGAGAAACGAGGCCTGAAAGCCCAGTCACACCGAAACTACTGGTTTTGATTGATTTCCGAGAGAGAGAGAGAGAGAGAGAGAGAGAGAGAGAGAGAGAGAGAGAGAGAGAGAGAGAGAGAGAGAGAGAGAGAGAGAGAGAGAGAGAGAGAGAGAGAGAGAGAGAGAGAATGGGGACGCTTCAGTCGTGGAGGAAAGCCTACGGTGCTCTCAAGGACACCACCAAAGTCGGACTCGCCCACGTCAACAGCGATTACGCGGTTCGCTTCCCTTCTCTTCAATCTCATTTAGCCAAATTGGAAAAAGCAATTGAAATTATTGAAGGAAATTATCCAAACTTGGAGGATTGTGATATTTTTTAGGATTTGGATGTTGCTATAGTCAAGGCGACGAACCACGTCGAGTGCCCTCCCAAAGAGAGACACCTCAGAAGTAGCTTCTTTTCATTCAGATCCCTTCTATTTTTTTCTCCATTTTTTTGTGTGTGTGGCTGAATTCTGAGCAATTTGGGTGGATTTTGTGTGGTGCGTGTATTTGCAGAGATCCTGTTTGCCACGGCGGCGATTCGGCCACGGGCCGATGTTGCTTACTGCATTCATGCACTTTCGAGACGTTTGAGCAAGACTCACAATTGGACGGTATGCTTGGAATTGCAATGTCGTTGATTTCGTATGGGACTTGATAATGTGTTGCTTGGATTTCGATTTTTGTGTATATAGATCTCATTTTAGTCTAATTAGACTTGGTTACATCAGTAATCTGTGCCGAAGACGGCATATTACTGTGATGTGAGGCAGCGATAGAAGAGTTGTTGAAGACTGACTTGATGTGTTTAGTGCTTCATTTTATGTCGAAGACTTGTTCTTATGTATCATCATTTTCCTTTTGTTTGATCACCGTGCTTGGCATTGGCAGGTCGCTTTGAAAACGCTGATAGTTATCCATAGGACTTTAAGGGAAGGGGATCCTACATTCAGAGAAGAACTTGTAAATTTCTCTCAGAGAGGACGCATTCTTCAGCTTTCTAATTTCAAAGACGACTCCAGTCCCATTGGTGAGTTTCAACATTTGTTCTCTCTCATCTTTTGCTCTTCTCTTTTGCCTTCACTGCTAGTTATCGATTGATGTACTTGAAATTATCACTTAACTTCATCTTTATATTTGTTTCCCCTTTTGTAGCTTGGGATTGCTCTGCCTGGGTGCGTACCTATGCATTGTTTTTAGAGGAACGACTTGAATGCTTTAGGGTTCTGAAGTATGACATTGAAGCTGAGCGTCTTCCAAGACCTGCAGAGACGCAGGAGAAGGTGCTTGCCTACTTACCAAATGAAAACTCTACTTCCCTTTTTGTATACGAAGAAAATCTAATATAAAATCATTTATTAGAATTAAGTAATGAATAAGCCGAGTCAATATTTTTCCTTGCCATCTAAAATTTGTGTTCAGTTTAGGCTGAAATTGTAATTCTTTCCAACTTCTCCACGTGGATTACTATCATATTCGAATGCCTTTATTGGTTTAATAGGAAAATAAAATAAAGAAGTCAGTGGTAACCAGTAAACTAGTGTGGCCATCCTTTTGTAGAGAAAATTTTAAACACTTGCTGATTATTACTTAAATCTCATTGATGTGGGAGCACTAGTAAGATTTGTACTGATGTGGCAGCATCTATCAAGTATATGGATTTGCAGAAGAACCACAATTCCTTCATTTTGTTTGCTTATTTGCTTTCTTCTATGCTAACAGGGATACAGTAGAACTCGAGAATTGGATAGTGAAGAACTATTGGACCACTTGCCTGCTTTACAGCAACTGCTGTATCGCCTCATTGGTTGCCGGGTAGTATATCTTGAACTTGTGTCTTGACTCTTTACCCAAACATGAGCATCAGTTTTCATTTTTCAGATGCAGTATGGTATATAATACATGTGTGTGTAGAGAGCTTTTGTGCAAAAAGCTGATTTTGCCTTTTCATTTGCAGCCAGAAGGAGCAGCTGTCATGAATTACATTATACAGTATGCACTGGCACTGGTATGTCTCACAATCACCGTATTTTACCTTTTAATTCTTTTCTCATGAGTGCTGATTTCTTTTAATTATTAGTAGGGTATAAGGTACAGACTTGCGTTAAACAATAACCATCAAACTGGTAGAACTAGTGTACCAGACACGTATCAAGTAAATTTAATATATCTATTCTTATTTTTGACATGGTGACTACATATTTCAGGTACTCAAAGAGAGCTTTAAAATATATTGCGCTATCAATGATGGAATTATAAATCTTGTTGATAAGGTAGATTATTTATTAAAGCAGATACCAAGTTAACAGACGATCTTCTGTTTCTTAAATTCTGAAATATGGATTTCTTGCAGTTTTTTGAGATGCCAAGACACGAAGCCGTTAAAGCCCTTGATGTTTATAAGCGAGCTGGTCAGCAGGTTATGATCTGTCATCAATAATTTCTTATATATGTTGATAAGTATATTGGGCATCTGGAAACATTAATTTAGTTTAGGATTTTATGGGCTCTATTGAACAAATTATGGTTCTTGACTATTTTGCTGCAGGCTGCCGGTCTTTCTGATTTTTATGATATCTGCAAAGGTTTGGAACTTGCTAGGAACTTCCAGTTTCCTGTCTTGAGAGAGGTATTACTGGGAACCCTTGGCTTGTGTATTCAAGTCTATCGCTTGCAGTGTTCCCATCGTATTTTAAGTAGTTTTTTCTTTTATCAGCCTCCGCAGTCCTTCCTGACAACAATGGAAGAATATATTAGAGAGGCACCACGGGTTGTTACTGGTCCAGATGAGCCAATGGTCAGTATATGTTATACACTATTTTCTACTACTTTCTTCATTTGTCAAAACAGAAATACATGCTGACAAAGCTACTTGATTTGCTTCTTTGGAATTTCCAAATGCTTTGAGTTTAGATGCTCACTGATTTTTGAACTAACATCCAGTCAGGTAGATGAAATAATAAAACTAATATCTTTTAATCATGAACAGCTTATGTTGACATATAGACCAGAAGAGTCTCTGCCTGAAGACACAAACATGTCTAGTGAAGAACCTGAGCAGCTACCTTCAGACTTTCTTGCAACATCTGATGTTGAGACTGCAACTCCTCTGCCACCACCTCCTCCTGCTCCCCAAAGTAGCCTGGCCACTGGAGATTTACTGGTAGATTGCCATTACTATGAATATTGTGCTCTGCCTGTTTTTGTTTTAAAAGTGGCTTCCTGTTTTCTGTCTCCGTTTTGGTCTTCTCCATTCTTCTTCTGTGGTCCAGGGATTGGATTTTACTGCAGGGGATGTATCTGCCATGGAGGACAGCAATGCTTTGGCTCTAGCCATAGTACCATCTCAAGCTGGTACACATTTTGTTTCCTTATTTGTTCATTTTGTCACCACTTTTAAATTAGTGCTACTTTTCATATCTGATTATTATGGCTTTGTACTGTCTCCCACTTAACTATATAGACGCAGCTCCAACATTCAGTGCACAATCAAAAGATTTTGATCCCAGTGGATGGGAACTTGCCCTGGTCAACACTCCAAGTACCGACATATCATCATCTAATGACAGGCAACTGGTAGGCCCATCATATGCTTAGTTATCTTGTTTTATTCATTTTGTCAATATTGTGTACACTTTTAACTGTCAATAACTACAGTTAATGAATCTTTTGTTTATTAGTGTAACCAAGGTCTTTAGTAGATCAATGTGTAATCAGTTGCATCTTTTGATCCTTTGTCAGGCTGGTGGGTTGGACTCCCTGACACTGAACAGCTTATATGATGAAGGAGCATATAGGGCTTCTCAGCAACCTGTTTATGGACAACCTGCGCCAAATCCGTTTGAGGTACACGATCCATTTGCTTATTCAAACAATGTTGCTGCCCCTCCTGCAGTTCAAATGGCAGCAATGGCTCAACAACAATCCAACCCATTTGGTCCATTCCAGCCCACCTACTCACCACAGCATCAGATGGCCGCGTCATCAAACCCCTTTGGTGATACAACTGGTTTTGGGACATTTCCTCATCAACCGCAAACAAGCAACCCCTTTGGAAGCACAGGCCTACTTTGATGACACATTGAATATCAGATTAGGTGTCTAATGCATGCGGTGAAGTTGTTTTTGATGTATTTTGTTAGTATAGCAAAATGGGTTTTGGTGTTTGGTACGTGAGATGATGGATGGAGTTGGGGATGAACATATATTTGATGTAAAATTCGGCGAGTGAACAGTAGATGTAATAA
The DNA here is from genome assembly GCA_946800695.1 of Geum urbanum. Lineage (NCBI taxonomy): Eukaryota > Viridiplantae > Streptophyta > Magnoliopsida > Rosales > Rosaceae > Geum > Geum urbanum. Next base: position 47,371,783 of record OX327012.1, on the reverse strand, counting down.
TTAGCTTACACAGTTTATAAAAAAGTTCGATGTAATTGAAATAGTAACCCTCTCACCTCACATGCATAATCGCAGAGTAGATAACCAGGTGACCTTGAATTCAAATCTAGTAAATTTGAATGGAAGTTTGAGCAAGTCATACAAAATTGTTCTTGCAGTTCACGATTAAACCGACTTCTGCCTGTACATATTAAGACCCTTTGAGTCAAACTGCCTCCGCTGTGCTGGGAATGGAAGTGGATCATCTCTTTCGTTCTGATCTGTTGTTCTATTTTTATCTGTATATACCAAGAATTACACTTGAAGAAAAAGTTTATAGCATGAAATACTTGATAAACGAGAGTGCGTCGTAAAGGCTAATATGGGAATGAATCCTACAGGAAAATTCTAGAATGCACTTCTTAGTTTTTTTCTGAATTTATCACGTGTCACAACTTCATTTGTTGATTTTGTCAACTTTTTTCAAAATTCTATGAAGAGAACTCCTCCCCCTTCTCTCATTGATGCGGGCACTTTCTGAACTTCCGGCCGGTCACCTAAACGCCTCGTCACCGCATATGGACACCCCGCGATCCACACCCAAGCATCATTTTGCCTCGGCGAGCCTGCCTGACCTCTACGTTTCCCCTCGCGGCCTCCAGCAAGCGTCTCCCGATCTGTAAGTTCCTTAGAAATAGTATATCGTCCAAATTAACATAAACCAGTCCCTTCAGTTCAAGTCTTCAATTTTTTTTTCCGCATGGAGCATCTCAGTAGAATGAAAGTATGTTTCAATCATCATCATCAGGGATAAAATAATATACCAACATCAAACCAAAAAAAATCATAGACTCGTATCTTGCCATTCTTCTTTCGTACTAGAACTATGTTGGATATTCACTCTGTGTATTTAGCCACTTGGATGACCCTAAACTTCAACATCTTCTCTATTTATTCTTTTACGAGCGTCACTGTTTCTGCGTTCATCCTCCGCATTTGCTGTTGAACTGGCTTCTTCCCTTCCATGATAGGTAATTTGTGTACTACAAACTCCGGAGAAAGTCCTAGCATATCCTCAAACTTTTTCGCAAAGCAATCTTTATATTCCAGTATTAACTCAATGAGCCTCTTTCTTTCTATAGGCTCCAAAAAAGTACTAATGGCCACTTCCATTGGCTTACTTCCTGTTCCCAAGTTAATCTTCTCGATGGGATCTCTTACTTTCGATGGAGTATCATTTAAAACTGCTGGAGCTAGCTGAATGATCTCTTCCTCTTCATCAATTCCTTGTTGTACGTCTTCATATATGCATTCTGCCGATGCAACTGTTGGCAGAAAATCGTAGGCCTGCTTCTCTATCATATACATTTGCAACCTTTCGCATAGAGAAGCACAAGCCTATGCTTCTGACTCCTTAAAAGGTTGTATTATCATTGATGGCTGGGAGAGATTAGCTCAAGGAAACACGGACGTGTCTTATCATCTTTTGCATGCACTATTCCCCATTGAGCTACCTCAGAGGCTATTACACCAACTGGTCACCCCTTGTTATTAACGCCACATACCTCCAATGGTCACAAAGTTCCATTGTAGTAATTTGAATCCAAAGCATTCACAGAGATGGAATATAGTCTTGGATATGCTGTGATGATATGTGATTCCTCAGCCTCCACATTCCAAAGTAAAAGCTGCTGAAAAGCGATGAAGGGATGCAGTAACTCCTGTAGATCCAGTCTCTTCCTAGAATCGCACTGTAAGGTGCATTGCAGTCTAGCACGAAGAAGGTATGAGTAGCTTCTGCCGGACCAACTTTGACTTTTATGAATAATAACTTAAGGGTCTACGAAACTGTCCCTGCAAAATTTCTAATGGTCATGGACGTAGCTTGTATGGAGGACCTAGGGATATCAAGCAAAGTCATCGCCCGCGTAGTCAAAATGTTCATTGCTGCTTCGGTGTCAACCATGATTTTTCTGAGCTAGATTCCCGCCATTTTCCTTGTAATGTATAGTGGTCTCATGTGTGAAGCCATGGTCACAGTAGGTTTGGAGAACATCATATGCGATTTTTGCAATGTCAGCTCTATTGTTTGAACCACCTCGTCTTCTTTCTCCTGTTCTGCGAGGATGACTCCTTTCACTGCCTCGCTCACTGAAGCCACTTGTTTGGTTTCTACAGGCTTTGTGAGCTGAGCTGGTAATACATATACCATTCCAACGTGCATGTCCATTACGTCCTCTTCTTCATAATCCACCAACTGATCATCGTCGTTGTCCTCTGCTACCTCATTCGTGGTTGATGTGTCTGCTGCACATTCTGGCTCCACTGCTATGATAGGCTCTTGAACCTCGGATTTAGGTCCTTCGGACTTCTGATTAGGTAATACCATGTTAGGTCCATAATTACATTATAATTATGTGCCTAACCTTATGCTTAATGTTTGCCTTCTTGGAATAAAACATCGTTTTTGATACGTTTCCTTGTCATGCTAAGAAATGGTGAGTTTGCATGGAAACGAGCTTAAAGATGGAGATTAACCATTTTTTGAATAAGCCAAGTAAGTTTCCTAAGTATTTAGAGAAGAATGACCAAAATCGGCAAGTCTTCACCGGTCAATGACCAGGTCAAGATATGATGACCTAAGTCTTCAAGGCCCAAGCTCACAAGAGCCCACATAAGAAGATATTTTGGTGTGGAGACATGCACATGCAACTCACATGACATGTGTGAGTCATCTTAGGACCACCACTTAAAGCCTAAAAATGTGGATTATGTATAAGATTAAATTTGAATTATTTGCACCCAAAATATCTCTCTCAACACTATAGGGTCGAGCTCCCCCTCATACACATGAAACTCACCTCATTTTCATATTTTTGATAGTTTTAGTTTCTCTTTAGACCCCTTATCCTTATCCCAACCCTCTAGCACTTTCTTCTACCTCTCATCCTCCCTTTCTAGGACAAATCACCTCTATAACCACCACCATTAGAGACCTAGCTCTTCCATCTCTTGGGTAAAGCTGAACCTCTCCACCACCACACCATCACTTTGGCCTATTTGGGTGTTCCTCCTCTCATATTTACCTCTAGTGTTTGGTTTGGTCTTTAGAGTTCAAAAGAGTGGGAAGTAATTGAAAGGACCCGACCCCGATTTAGTTTCCTAAACCAGCATCAGACCCCTTCTGAAAACATGAACTTTCAAAAATCATAAATTTTTTGGCAGAGTTACTCTATATCGCGTAGTTACCATTAACCTGCAGCGAAAAATACACTTCATCCTATGCCACAAAAGTCAAATCGTGGGCACCAATCCCATTCAGATTTCTCAAAAACATATCACAACTTAAAGCAATAAACAAAACTGTAGCTTTACAGAAATCCGGGAAAATCATGTGAAAATATAAACATAATAGTATTCAAAGTGACCTCTATATATATACATGTATACACAGCAGTAGGCCAAACTAGAAACCTACTGAGAAGGAAAAGTGGCTCGAACACTAAGCCTTCAACCTCGACGTGTGACACCTGAATCCAAACTGCAAACTGGGCATTAAAAACAAAGAGCTCAGGGAAAGACATAGAAACCATTAGAGTGAGTGAACGAAAATAAATGTCTTTCGCCGAATACATATATATGTTTATAAAATATATGCGAGTCTAAATGCATAAAAAAATCATATGGTACACGAGGGAGACTCTAACTCCTCACGCGTACAGAGCATGCATCGAAAATCCCGCGGGGTCACTCATGGACACATCCGCGCTAGTATAGTCTGAATCACGGGATCCCTGATCCTCACGTGATTCCAGCCAGAAAGGGTCTCGGGTCAAGGTATCTGCTCCCCTCCCCCCGCCCCCGATAAAGACCTCGGGTCGGGGTAACAGTCCCTCCCGGTAAACATCCTCGGGGATCAACCAGGATGCTAAGTGTATCGATACAACTACTACTGGGACTGTACTCTGTGTAAACCAAATCATAAAGGTTTCCATGCAAATGCATAAAAGCGTAATGTAAAAGCATACTCGTAATGCATAATTATAAAAGCATATTCGTAAATGCATAATCATAAAACACATGATTGTATAATTCATAATCATAATTGCATGCTCTTGCTCGTAAAACGTATATAAAAGACTCGCAACTAACAGTGAAAAGAAATGTCCACTCACAGACAAGCACAACGCTAAACGCGTCATTCCTGTGGTCTGGCAAAAAATTTCTCGCCACAAAAACGACCACGATCCTCCTGAATAACAAAAAATATCCGATTAATATCATAATTCAATATATTGAACCATGTGGTGAGAACCAAGCATTCCCGGAAAACACAAACTCATATCTCGATGGGAATAACCAAAATCACAATAAACACATTATAAAACCTCGCCACAAATTCTGATGCTCAATTAAAACTATAAACCTCACCACTGCGATCAGTGCGCGATTTCGAGCAAAACGACCTAAAACTTGTCGAAAACCACCTCGGCCGGAACTCCGCTGCGCACGGCGGCGCGTGGGACCGCTGCTGCTGCCGCCGGCCACCGGAAAACTCATCAGCACATAAAACTGCAACCAATACATGGATTTGAAGATCTCGTCATTTCCAACAACTTTGTAGTTCAATGCTAAGCCCAATTTTGACCGGAAAACACCAAAAACTCACCTTGAAGTCAAAAACACTCGCCGGAATTCTCCACCTCCGATCTGCCACCACCGACCATGGCAAGGTGCAATACCACTTCTAAAAGTTTCCTCTCCCCAAGGGCTACAAAACCCTTATAGGGTGTCGACCACCAACTCGGCCGCCTCCGTCGCCACCGTTGCCGGTGATTCCGGCCGAAAAATCTCCAATTTCAAATCGTCGTATCTTTTTCATCCGGCAACCAAAATGAACGGTCCACCTATCAAATCAAAGAGGAGCACAAGCCCAAAATTTTTATGTAGACACCACTGCCAACCGTGGCCGGAAAATGGCACATCAACAGCAACAATGCCTCGGCCCAAAACGGGTCAGTTTTGACCGAGTCAGTTTTGACCCGTGGTCAACTCTGTTAACGACCCTGGTTTCCCAAAATGAAAACTTCCCGAAATATCACGTATTTATATCGTACAATTATACCGTACATGTACAGCCCCAAATCAATGACTATGGTACAATCTGATCAAGATCGGACGACCACGATAAAATCAACATTTTCGACTATTTCACTAACCAATTTCAAAACTCAATAAAACACTGCTCGCTTATCCAAAATATTCCCCAAAATTTTGCATGAGCTCGAAATTAAATCATCTACAACTTTCACGAAGGAACCTATATCAAATTCTCGCCCAATAATTTAGTCGCAAACAAGACCTCCAAATCGACCAATTACGGCAAAACCGCGACTAATCGCGAAACTCGCAAATCAAGCCGATTAACATACAAGTTCCGGTTTAGGTTATCACAGTAATCCCTCTTCTCCTTAACTCCTTGAAATCCTAAGGACTACCCTTACCTCATCTTGAAGACTTGGTGCTAGTTTGGAGTTAAGAAGTGGAGCTAGAAGCCTTGAAGTCATAATCGAGTCAAGCTAAGGAGTTTAAGTGGTCAATCCTCGTGGGTTCGACACTCGACTTCCTTACAAATACTATAACTTGACCATGTATACTTATGGGTAAGAGAAAGTCACTTAGCCTTAGACTAATCAAAAGGTTGAGGGGATAAATCTCACGAACATACCCCTATCTCTTTTTTAGCTTCAATATTTGAGTTAAGGATTTACTTTTTCTGTTCCTTAATGACCAAAGGCTTGGGATGCCATCTAAGTACCGGTCTCTTACTAGCTTCAACTATTGTCTCTGTGTTCTTTTGAATTCGCTCCAAGGTTGACCTACGTACTGGTGTTTCCTCCATCTTGATTACTTTTCTTTGTCTTTTTGGCATTCGCTGCCTCTCAGAGATTGCTTCAGCCTCACTGATTATGGAGAAAACACTTGGATGAGCTATTCTGCTCTTTGGTCTATCAAAATTCTTATCAAAAGTGATTCCTAGGTTAGCTGCAAGTCTGTTCATTCTTCTTTTGATCTGTTCTGGAGATTCCACTAGTTGGTTTGGCTTTATTAATCCTTTGTACAAAGTTTTCAAAGTCCTTTTTGCTGAACCAAACTGTCTCTGCATCTTTCTCTTCCTTGTAGGAGTGATTTCCACGAGTTTTCCTCCTGCCTTCATGTACTAGACATCCTTTTTGATGATGGATTTGCTTGCGGGTGGGATGTAAGGTTTGAAGTCCTCCTTGGAGACTCACTGTATTTCCCCTTTATGTCTTCTACCTTTTTGCTGCCAGATGCAACTACTTCGATAATACCCCTAAGGTCTAGAGTTTGCTTTCTTGCTCCACCCTTACATGACACCTCCAAGGTTCCTACAATGAATGAACCAATGCTGAAATCCTCCTCGTATGCATCTGACACTATGATTTTCCCTTCATTAATTCACTGTTGGATCTTTTTTTGAAGCTCTTAACATTGATCTGTGTCATGTGTCCAATCATGGTGGAATCTGCAGTATGAGTTGCTAGTTAGCCCTCACTTGTCTAGTGCTGGGCCGAAAGGTACTGCTGCAATTCCCTCACGTATGAGGTCGTCAAGATTTCTGCCACTTTGTCATCGCGGAAGGTATTCGCAGTGCTCGATTGGAGCAACTCAATAGTGCTTACTGAATTTTTAGCAAACGGTTGATGATCTAGAGGGGCAATCTGAGGTGGTGCTTCTATTGCGATTCTGCCCTCATTGATCCACTTTTCGATCTGGTCTTTTAACTTCACACAATCCTTAGATGTGTGGTTTTTTCACATGTTATGGAACTTGCAATACTTCTTACCCTTTAGCTGCTCTGCTATCGGGTATGCACCAAAATCTATCTTAGCTGATTTCTTATCAAACAAGTCATCCAGGATTTCGTGTACTGCATATATGTTTCAAATTCTGGTTTGGTAAATGCGCTTATTAATACTCACACTGATCCCTTGGTAGGCGTTACCTTCTTGGACTTGACTGGATACTTGGTTGTTAACTCTACTCCAGCCACTGTTTTATCTTCATCTTCAGACTCACCAGATTCCTCTGCTAGGTAAGTCAAAGTGACTTTCTTATGCCGTTCTCCATGATACAGAGCCTTTGCATGATAGGTACCCCTAGACATATTGTGTCTGTTGTCAGCCTCCTGGTACGCTGCATGAGTTTGAGCTACTGTTTCTATGAGTGTATTCAAGGAAGTAAACTTCATGTCCACATACTTGGTATGCAATCGTTCTTCCAGTCCCCTTACTGCAATATCCACCAACTCATCCATAGTGCATGAAGTTTTGCTCTTGGTGTGTGCCGTTCTAAACTTGTGTAGGTACACCACTGGGGATTCGCTAGGCATTTGAGCTATTTGGCATAGCTTTCCCAAGTTAACTGTAGGTTCTGCTCCACCAAAATGCTCAGTGAATAATCTTTCCATCATAGCCCAATTGAGCATTGAAGCCTGTGGTAAATTTGTGTACCAATGTAATGCAGCTCCTGACAATAAAGATGCAAATACCCTAAGCTTGAATTCACCAAGAGTTCCTCATGGGCCGCATTGAGCTCAGAATTACGTCATGTGTGTGGTGGCTGATTCTGATCCTTCCCCGCTGAATTGAGAAAAGGAAATAGGTCGACAACCCTTTGGCCACTTCCAATCATGTGGTGACGGACCCAGAGGATCGCTGTATGTATCAGCCACTCTGGCTGTAGTAGGCGACCTCTGTGCAATTATTCTGTTGATCCGCTCTTCTAGTTCAAGCTCTGGTAACGAAAAAGAAGGCTCTGGATGCTGAAAATCTTCTTCATCCTTTGGCTTTTCATCCTCCCTTCGCTCTTCTGAACTGTTAAGCATAACTGACATAATGTTCAACCTTGTTGTTATAACGGTTAAGCTCTCAGTCATTATTTTTGTTAGAGCAGTAATCGAGTTTGATAGACTATCAAACTTTGCGCTATATAATTGTCGCCCCCCTTGCACGGAAGACTGTACATCCTCCACTTTTGCTGTGAATCGTGCGACTGATTGGTCACTTTTGCTGATTGCTTGGAGGATGTGTTTTAGTTGACCATCAATGTACTGATCTCTTTCCATGACATAGTCACGGTAAGCCGCTGAACTAAGCGTTTTAATCTTGACTGCTGACTTGTTTTTGAAAGCCATTGCTGCTGCAAATCGTTGTATAACTTCTTTGCCGCTTAGACCCCGGTAACTAGCTGAGTTATGTTCTTGAAAGTTAGGTGACGAGTGCTTGCGGCAGCTAGAAAACTTTCTTCTATACTGATTCTCAATGATTACTGTTGAGAGACACTAAACCTGAGTCCCACTGAGCATGCCAAAATGTTTGGCTTGATTTTCTCCAGTCAGGTTGATGTGATGAAGAAGATCACAAACTGTCTCTTTTATTTGCGTTGAGCGTGTTTGGCGTGCCACTATCGAGGGCAGAATGTAGTTATTGTCATTTTGCGCCGCGATGTCTTTTCTTCTTTACAAGCGATTGGAGTGCGGAGAGCACCAACCTCGCTTGTTGAGTTCTACTTGCCTAAGTTGTTTCAAGACTTAGTTTTCGTGTCTCTTTGCTGAGCCAAAGGGGATCGATACTTTACACACAATGCGAGTATAAAGCAGAGCAATCATTTAAGGCGAGTGTTGAGAACACTAGATAGGCTGACTTCTTGAATCCTTGAAATTTTCACGCTCTGTCGGGTGAACCAGACTCCTTCGATCGCCATTGTCGGTTTGGTAGCTAAAATGAACCTTCGAATATCCATGCTCGGTCGGGTGAACAAGATCCTGAGTTCGCTGTCGCTGAGTTGGATGACCTCGTAAACCACCAGAATCTCCACGCTCTGTCGGGTGAACCAGACTCTTTTGATCGCCGTTGTCGTTGGTTTACTCGTTGAGAGTAATGAATTGCCTGTATGCAGTTTCGTGTATGTGTGTGTGTCAATCTGTTTAGATTGGTCTATTTATAGAGATTGATGCTCTTCTTCTCCGATCGCCCAAGGAAACACTTCAGACTAGAAAACTTAAGGATGCATCTTTTTGTAAATCTTCCTAGCCTGCCTAGGAATCTTGTATATGATATTCTTTTCCAGATTCACAGCATTCTTTTGTAGGCCGCAGATGTCGGCATGTATTCTTCTTGGCCCATAGTATGCAATAAAATATTCAAGTTTATTTTGAGCCCAAAGAATTTGAATTTGGTGGGACATGTTGCCTTCATGTTGCTCCGACAAACCGGTGTAGTTGGCTTTCTTCGAGGTGAGGACGAAGGTCTAGTTGAATTCTTAGGAGGTGGTGAAGGTGAGGTTGATTGTTGTTTTACTTGATTATTAGCTGGCTTGTTTTGAACCGCCTTGTCCTCAGTGATTACCTGCATTTGATTGAATACCATGTTTTTTTTTGTTTTTTGTTCTTGGGTTAGAGCATTTTCAACCGTTTTTGTATAATAGAGAATTTAGCGATTTTTTACAAAAGTTGGAGGTTTTTTGCTTCAACAGCTCTTGTAAACCAATCTCTATCTTTTAGAAAGTCTATGAAAGAGAATGAAAAACTCTAAATCTATAGAAAAGCTAAAATCTCTATATTTCACTCAAAACCTCTAAAATTTAATGTCTTCTTATGTTTTATCTCTTTCTTCATCTTTTCTTTACAATTGTCATTCTCTCTCATCATATTGAATACATATCATGACTTAATTAAATTCAATTTTGGTATAAAAAATATAATTTACATTAGAATCATTAAATGTAAGAGAAAATTATTAAAGTATAAAAAATAAGATACGTGAGAGTTAGAGACAAATATTTTTAAAAATTTCAAGTTTTACATCTCTATAATAGATAAATTTTACGAGAATTGTTGAAAATGCTAAATAATTTAGGCTATGAAAAATGCGTAGAAGTGCTACATTTCTGGGCACATATGCATGCATATATATCACACTCACCGGTCTAGAATCCCACACATGTCTTCTTGCGCATGGTTTCCTTCTGGCAGAAGGATTAATAGTACTCGGAGCTTGGCCTTCATTTTGTGCCTAAATGTTATCACAAATCCTATATACTCTAAATTAATCAAAGATGAATAATAAACTTTGTTTCAAACAAGCTAGCACTATGTATACGGTTTATAATGAATCATTATGAATGTAATGGAAGTGCTAAGAGATACAAACAGACTTGAGATTGAGCGGGAGCCGCATTCATTGCTATTGCTTTTGGGAATCGGGTTGTTTTCTTGAGTGCATTTTTGCTTATATTTCCTAATCAAGATGTGAGCATGACAACCCATTAAATTTGTGTCACTTCATAAGAGTTTAACCGATTATCATATATATCCATATTATATATTCTTTATGTAATTAATTATCAAGTTGGTTGTTAAGAAAAGATAATCATGAATAATAGCTTATTCCATTCTAATAACTTTTTGCTTCTAACGTATGTGAGAAACAGGAGAGAAGAAAGAAAGAAAAAAAAACTTATTACTCTTGCTTCCTAATGTGAGAAACAGAGAGAAGTAGAAGAAAAAAAAGACCATTATCATCCTATCACTCAGCAAATCTCAATTTGATTTCCCCTTGCTCTCGTGCTTGTTATGGTGTATAAATCAAGAAGATCGATGTACTTGATCATGGTTGCAAATCTCCCATGTTTCTCACGTTAAAAATCAAAAAATTATTAAAGTGGAGTAAGCTATTATTTAGGAAGATATAGTTTGATGAATTATGATTTTTTTTTTCATAATTAATTTGATAATTACTTATATAAAAAAATAAATATATAGATGGTTAATCATAGGTTAAACCTTCATGAGGTGGCACACATTGAATGAGGTGTTATGCACACACCTTAATTAGAGGGTGTGAGCAAAAATGTACTCTCTTTTCTTCAGCAAAATTCGATCTAGCACTTCTTGGTTGAGAGGGAGGATGGTACATAGGATCTCGCTGTTCTTGTACCTCCTTCTTATATATACTGTAAAGTCTTGCAGTTAATTAAAAGTTAAGGGGCGTTTCTGTTTTGCACTAGATTTCTCGACAAGCCGGGAAGCCTCAAACTGTCTATTTTCCTTTCACTGGTGTGTGCTTGGCGTGCCACTACTGTGGGGAAAAACGTTGAATGATAGCTTCGCGGTTACTGGACTTCTAAGAAGCAATTGAAGACGGGGAGAGCACCAACCCTACCTGATGAATTCTTTCTGCCTAAGTGACTTAGGACTTAGTTTCTTTGTCTCTCGCTGTCAAGCCACGAAAATCGATACTCCACACACCTTGTCCGGTGTAGAGCAGGGAAATCACCTTGGCGAGTTTCGAGAACACAGGTTGTTGCTTCCTTTAACCTTCGGATTATACACGCCTTGTCTGGTGCCAAACTTCGGATCACAGGTTTCTAAGGTTTTCTCAAGAAGAGAGTTGTTTGCCGAGAGCAAAAGTTGTGTATGAGACGTAGAGGTCCTGATTGTACAAAGAGTTCCTCTATATATAGGCATCGTACAATTACTTGTCGTAGTTAACATAAAATTCTAGCAATTAATATTATTAAATGACTCTAATTGCCGAGAATTCATCATCCTTAACAATCCTAATCAAACTAAGATTGTTATCATTAGGATTCTTTCCCTCCAAAGAAATTTTTTTCTATACGCGGGCCACAAGTACCGGCCCAATAACGCTAAATAACCCAAAAATAAAGATTATTTATTTTGGACTCAAACATTGTCCCTCAAGCCTCGAGATAAGGCCCAAGCATAATTGAAGAGGTTTGGAATAACGACACATTGCTCGGGGTCAAACGGTAACTTTTCGTTCATGATGTCTTTTCACCATCATTTCTGAAAAGTCGCACCCTAATGATGACATTCTTCAAATGCGCACGATTTGTCAGTAGTCCATTTCTCAAAACACTCTTCTACTTTAGCCTCCTCAATCGTCTAAACTTGCTTACGAAGCTTTCTCCTTATTCTCCAACCAATTTTCTGATCACCACCATGCCTCACTGCCATGAAAACCCACAACATCATATTTCCAAAGCGACTGCAGACACTTTCGCGAATGTCATACACTCTATCACCGAACGGAAAAAATTCGGGTTGGTCGTCACCCTGACCTTGTCTGATAACGTCACCGGACAATTATGTTTGTTTCTCCAAACACAGTTCAACCCATCACTTTTCCAGACCCTCCACTATGACGTCTGCCACTCCGCTCTAATTTTCTGTGGACAACGAGCTGTACCGACTGGGTGGAATCACAAAGATGTGATATGCCAATTGGAAAAATGGCCATCGACTTCGGCGGAAGACAAAGTTTGGTACGAAGCTCGCAAAAAACAAGACCAAGATCGCTAGAAAATGACCGACATTTCTCATCTCCTGGACCTTTGCTTCTCTTTACCCGAAGGAGGTAGCCGAGCGCCGTTTTCCGCCGCCATGTATTTTTGGGATCCGAGCTGCAATTGCTTCTGATTCCCTTGTGGAGATATGAGCATCACTTTGCTCGACCTGATGACCATTTTCGGAGTTCCAATAAAAAACCCAGTGTGGAAGTAAGGCGACCCATATTCTATCATGGAAACAGCTAGCCATATCTGTCTTGGCTCTTACTTTGCCTGGGATACCACCTTTAGGAACAATGCCGAACCTCACGCAGGTATTGCTTTCCTTGAATACTGGTTGTCCAAATATGTGTTATGTACAACCTCTAACAAGGTTAACAAAAGTTGGACCAAGCTTGCTGAAGCCCTATACGAAGGCACAAAGACTAGACTCGCTCAATCCATCCTCGCTTGCATTTATAGCAGCCTGAGATGGATTTCTTTGGAACCCATGGAATTCGATTTCCCGGCACCCTATGGATGGTAGACCTTTGGTTCCAAGTCTATTTTTCGGTGTTTCATCTCCCAGATATGCAACCATTCAAAGATGAAGTGCTTCTCAGAAAGACAGCTTCATCACCTGGATACGCAGCCTCTCCACAACGATCCTCTGACATACCAGAATAGTTTCGTCACCTTTTGCTCACTTACTAGCTTTCCTTCAGACACCTTTGGCCAAATCATCCTATGTCGCTTTCCTGAGGATTTGGCATCTGTTTCCTCCCCTAACCTGAATAAGATGACACTGCAATGCTCGTTTTCATCTAGAGTCACACCTGTGCCAATATGCAAGTTCCCAATGCCAACAAAATCTATTCTGACTTGTACGCCCCCAACAACTTTACTAGGTAGCTCGAGCTGACCCAAGATGTTCCGATGCCTTTGGTTAATTCTGCCAACTGCTACAACACTTAGCAAGCACACACACATCCTGTAGCAACCGACATGGAAGACCCTCATATTGGTTTCCCTATTATGGTGTTACCGAACAAAGCCTTTGACGTTCCTCTCACGCCATCCTTTGGTGTGACACCATATTACCGAACATGGCAAGCTCAGTTATGGGATAGAATATGCACCATGCAGCCCATGACCCTCTTTGTAACGATCTTCAAGAACTTCAGCCGCTTCTCACATCTTCGTACGATAAAGAAGCTCTCCAATCTGATACATCAAACGACCCCAACACGCTAACACCTTGGCCCACTGTAAGTGTCCCAATTTCTTGGCTTTCCATTCTCGCCACTAGTATTGGCCATTTGTTGATATTAATATGAAATCTCTCAGGTTCATCACTCAAAGAAACATAATCCTACGAGCATCCCCAATGTCGGTACCTGATGCGGCAGGCAACATTCTCGCCACTTTAGGCGCACCATCTCTTCAGATTTTGATCGTGGGATGGATGATGCCGAAAATGAGGCATCCGAACCCCCACAACCTATAAGTCATTGCCCATTCCACAACTAGGATTAAATCCATTCAAAATTTTCCAATGGCTAATCCATATGCTCCATCTCAGACTCCTCGCAAGCGAGCTCAGAATTCCTCCCATGTAGGTACTGCCAGCAATCTCCAATGGACTAACCGAACTTGTAGCTTTTGTATCTACTCCACCTCTACACCCCTAGTCCAACCTGGTCGTCAATTCGGGGTAGATGATGAAGTCGATCTGTAACACAAGCAGCAAGAACAACCCCATTTGGACCGATCAAAGGAAAGGAATATCCATTCAGTTCGGCAATTCCCAAACTTCTCATGTCCTCTCATCATCATGCCATGAGGACTTGCCCTACATAAGCTAGCAGTAACGTCTAGCTCTTATCCAACCATCTACGGATTCAGTTGATGAGGTAACTCTACTCTTTCCACTAACATGTCATATTGGCTCTGGTCGTCCCTTGCATTTCCTTTAATTGACTAACATTTGCAAGCTATAAACCACGAGGATTCCTATTCTAAGGCTAGTCCCTCGGTCAATGCAATCCCTAAAGGGGCCATTAATAGGAATGTGCTAGAAACTTAAGAAGTTGCTTCCCAAACCACAGAAGTAATTGACGACACCTTCAATGTTGGAAAGCAAGTAAACACTTTCACATTCGCAGACACTCCTTTAAGCTGGAATGCCATTCTTTTTTCTCCGGAGGAGCAAACTTCAATGGTGGTCAGACCTGAGATAGCACCTATCTCTGAACCTTGCCAAGCAAAGAAAACAAAGAGCTCTGTTGCTCAGCTACAAACGGACATGGAAGGAAAACATCACGAGTCTCTGGTGAATCGCTCGCCAACCATTTTGTCATTTCCTGTTCTAAATGCCCTTGGCGAGAAAGAGGTATGTACTAGAAATTACTTTAAGAAATATGGATTTCTTCCCTCACCGTCTAGTTCTTTTTTCCCTGACAAATCCCTCTGTCCAATCAGAATTCTGAGCCTCCCTTCTTCTCAACTCCAAGCAAGGCTGGTTCTAACATCACCTTAAATAACCCTTTGGAAAAAGAAGACACAATTAGGCTCCTTTCTCCTCCAGCTAGCTCTTCTGCTAGTGCCCATGTGCCATCAACCGCTGAGCATAACAACCTTGCTGCCTCTATCCAGGGTGCTCTTAAATTACACTAATTTGGGAAACGAAGACCATATGCCCTTAGCTTTGAACTCTCTTGGGCCTCGAGATCATCTGGGCCCAACGTCAATGCCACAACAATCTCTTCCCAAGCCCATAAACTTGAAGCATTATTCACTAAGTTCAAGTCGGCGGCCCTTGACTCAGCAGAGATTTCTCTCGCCAAAGAACACTATCTGAAGCCTCTTCAAGATTGACTTTGATGACCTTGAAATCCTCAAGGTCACATTGAGTGAAGTCGCAGAGCTGCTGAAAACTGCTCATGGTGAACTCGTTCCCTTGCTAACTCAGGACGAGCAGGACCTCTAACAACTTCAGGAATTGCAAACTTGCAAAGATGACTTATCCCGTCGCCTTGAGCAGCATACAGAAACAAGGAGAGAGCAAAACAATACTTTAGCTGAGAAGGAAGCAAAACTAGCCAAGCTTCAGGCAGAAGTGGATGCGATGCGTGTCGAATCCATTGCCTCTAGTGTAACCGCCAAGCGATTACTGCAAGAAAGCTCTATTCGAGTTGATAACCTTAGGGAAGTCGAGAAATAAGCCACTTCATCCCTCGAACCATTTTCAGAAGTCTGGGCTAAGTAAGAGCACGCTAATTTAGAACTCAAATGGAAAGCAATTTGCATGTAACTTAGGCCCTTTCCTATAACTTAATAGTTATTAATATTATTAGGCCTTGTGGCTATTATAACCATTTTGTATACATTTTATATTAAGCAAAAAATATGGATATCGGCCTCTATCATAAGCCCATAAACAGCTTTGATACCTCTAAATGGGCCTCGGGTACAAGTCTCATCTTAATTGGACCAGATTGGTCAACCAGCTTGACCACTTAATGCCTTGCACTTTAAAACTTGAATTTGAAACCGTGCAATCAAATCACATCACGTCCCCCCAATTTTCAAGAATCACGTCTCTTCTCCGGAACCATCTAGGAATAAATGGTAGTTAATGACCTTTTTTGGAAAGGATGAACCATCATTAAAGAGGGTTAGAATCTCAGAATAAATGCATCAATCACCATTAATGGGTGCATTGAATCGATAAACATTTCTCCGTTTGAATCGATGTAGCCTTTAGGTTTAGACCTCTATAAATACCCCTTTTAACCAAAGCATTAAGCATTCATCTCCACTTCCTAACGAAGCAAAGATGATCTTCTTGAAGTATTTCCTTCGGTTCTGCCTAAAAGCAATCCCACCAGACTCCACGCTCCTTACTTTGAGCCTTTAGATAATGATATTCACACCCAAACTTGGACTAAATAGTGATATCTATGTCCATGTTCAACCTTGGTAAAGATGCCCCTAGACTCTCGGGGGTGGCCTAGTCTATACGCCGGGGAGGGACTTTCTATCTTCTGCCTCGCTAGCAGCAGCTCTATATTTGCCTTTCAAGGGAGTTAGAAACACTCTTTGCTTAAGCTTATCTTGAGGGAATAACATGGAGTTTTTGTCCTACCACTCCCCATTTACGCATATAGTGGACCTTGGGAGGTGGCTAGCGAGAAGTCGGAGGCAACTAGATCATTCCTGGGGAGACGCCAAGGTCGGAACTAACTCATCAACGCCAATGATGAAAGACCAAGAGATGTCTTCTACCCTTGAAGGTTTTTGACATGTTGTTCCAGTCCCATCTCTTTGCTTCTTGTTGCCTCTAGGCCTCTTTTTTTACCAGACTTTTTGATTTTGGCTTGCAAGCCTTTTCTTTCCTTTTTCATGGTATCAGAGCTCAAGGCCACAAAGCCTTTGTAATATTTTGATTCTTAATAAACTCGATTCCATGTATTCACTATATTTGTTTTGCCCTGCTTACTAAGCCTGCCTCAGCTTATAGAAAGAACGTTGAACACTTCAGAAAAATAAAGGGTGCATCACTGATAAACTTAGCCATACGTATTTACTTTGCAACATAAAACGAAATAAAAACGATTTCAAGTTTCATGATATTTGGCCACAGGAATTGGCGATCAGTTAATTAAGCTCAAAGCAAACTTATAAGTTCTAAAATTTGTAAAATTGGGCCACAGAAGTTGGCCTTTACAAGACTTAGAAAAACATTATCAAATATTTTGGCCACTGAGATTGGCCTTTAAGCAAAAATAGTATATTATATGGGATGCTCCTTGTGTTTATTCAAGCGAGCAAGCAATAGACCTCAAAAATGCTGGCGAGCATGAGCATGAGCAAACTCGGTTATGCTGAACTTGGTGGGTCTTCCAACTCCCATACCGGTGTGATGTATTTCTTAAAGAAATGACCATTGATGAGGTTCCTATGCATAGTACCATCCTTGTCGCGAAGCCGGATGGCTCCTTTACCAAGTATTCGATCGACCACATATGGTCCTTCCCACCTAGCTGACCGCTTGCCATAGCCTTCTACCTTCTCGCCAATGGGAAAAACTGTCTTCCAAACGAGCTCTCCTTCCACGAAACTCATGCCCCTTGTGCATTTATTATAGGAGTGAGCATCACGTTTCTTTTCAGCGAGCAAGTTATCGAGGGTAGTAACTCTCTATTCATCTAAGTCTTCATGCTCTTGCCACAACACCTGAACATAATCCTCGCCTATCAAGTTGTGTTAATCCATAACTCTGAGAGACTGAACATTAACCTTCATAGGCAAGACAACGTCATGGCCGAACATGAGAGCGTACAGTGTAGTTGTCGTGGGATTGTGTTTTGTTGTCCGATAGGCCCAAGTGTCTTGAACAACTCTTCATGCCAAAGTCTAGCGTCGTCAGCGAGAATCCGCCTGAGAATGTGCAAGAAGAGCTTATATATAGCTTATGCATGCCCATTGGATTGAGCATAGTAAGGCGAGGAATAAAGGAAGTGAATATTCAAATCTTCCATCAGGTTTTCGACCTCGCCAGACATAAAGGTTGCCCCTCTATCGGACACAAAACATTATGGTATACCAAACCTGCAAATCATATCCTCAAATAGGAACTGTCTGATCATGTTGGCGGAAGCCACCTTTAATGGCATTGCTTCCACCCACTTAGTAAAGAAATCTGAAGCCATCATAATGAACTTATGGCTTTCTGAGGTGAACCATTCCAATCAAGTCAAGTGCCTAGCCTGCATGAGAATATTAGAGATATGGCTGACCAAACCATGAGCTTGACAGTCTTCACAGCCTTTGGCAAAAACAATATAGTCTTTTAGGATGGTAAGCCAATAATACCCATACAGTCGTAGCAGCCACCTCATCTGTGTTATAAGATTTTTTGGTCCCATATTATTATTATAATGGTCAATAATAATAATATAAAATATTATTCAAAAAGAATTAAAATATTTATATATACTAGTTTGAGATAATGATTTATGCTTGATTGTTGCAATCAAGTCTTTGAACTTGTGGGTCCATAGTAACTCGTTGGCATATTCACCTTGTTGAAGCCAAAATGTTTTCAACTTCTTTAGCATGTCGATGACTTCTTTTGTTGAAACTTTTGGCAGTTCTATACTCTCATTCTCCGGATTATCTTCTTCTTGTTCTTGTCTAACTGTGGTAATAATTGTCTCTTCTGTTAAAGGGTACACAACTTGTTGCTCATTAGGATGATGAAGAAATATGTTGATATCTATTGGATTAGTGTAGTGAAGTTGTTGCATCTGACCATTCAATTCTCTTATTAATCTCTCATGCTCTTAATCCACTTCATTTGTAGCATACAAGTCATCAACGTCATTAATAGTCTTAATCTTATAATGCTTGAAACAATTCATAATTGTCTCTGCCTTCACATCCTAATCTTATAATCTTATATTTATCTTTGTTGTCCAGGCGCTTTGTTGCAAATTCTGGGTAAAATTGATTGTTTTGAATAACATGAAGTAGGCAAATCAGGGATTTCAATTTTATTTGGATGTCTGGTTTCTATTCGTTTGCTCATCCTCAATTTTTTGTATTTGCATGGGTTTCAGTCAGCTTTGATTCATTTGCTGCTATCACTTTTTGTATGACTAAGATTTTCAGTGGAACCTATACTTGGAGCAATAAGTAGACTGTGATGTTAAAATAAAATGATTAGATTCAATATAAGACAAGGGAAAGTTTTTATGAAAAGTCATGGATGGGTATAGATTGTGTATGTATTCTCAGTAGCAAATAGGATGACAATTATGTAGGTTTTTCTTATGTCAAGTTACTCTATAGTTCTCAATTCATTTATGAGTTTTGTGTTTTTGAATAAAAATGTGTTGTTATAACTGTTATGTAGGTAGTAAAGGACTTAATATGACCAAGCTTTATGGAAAGCCTATTTACTGAAATCTTGAGTAAAACTAGTTCCATGTATTCCTAATATTTGAAATATGATTGGTGTTTTATTCAATTTTATTAGGAATTGGGATTAAGTGCTACACCAGATTGAAGTCATTGAATGCATTCCCTCCTATAATGCTTTCTAAAGTTTATTTTGTTATTCAGGAAAGGAAATACATTATATTGAAGAGTATTATGTAGTAGTACACTGAAGCTATTTACATAGATTCTATACTTCTATTCACATGGGCAGAGCCAGGTTTGATAAATTTAAGCCAAAATTTTGAAAAGAGAGAGGAAAAAAACTGAAAAGATGGTATTTTACTTGGTTGGTGAGTCGAATTTGAGACCAAGTGGGCACATATCAAAGGATTTTACCACCAAACCAAAGTTGTACCTAATGCTTAATTGAAACTAAAAGGTATATATACAAAACTCAGGGGGAGTCAAAGCCTGGGCTCGCCTAAACGTGCATCCGCCCCTGTCTATTCATTCAAGTCTGTAACTGTGAGCCTGATGTGCGTGATATATGAATATAGTTCAAGAGGTCAACTCATCAACCACCGTAAATTTCAGTTTGGGGTATGGTAAAAAATAAGCTTTATCATTTTTTTCTTTGTAATCAGTTTGTGTATCATGTATATATACATATAATGAAATCTTATGGTTGAAGGATTGTGTGAATTTTTTTCTTTTGATGCGCTGCAAGCGCGAGCAATTGCTAGTTCTTTATAAATACGGACCTCCACATGACCTGCAAGCATGAGTTTTTGAAAGAATTCCTCCGTCTAAACACATTTCTCTATAGTTTTTACGTTGTCTGGAGCTTAAGCCTCACTTCGATCTATTAGTGATAGAAACTGAGATTTTAGTATAGTTTATTTTCTAAATGATTAATTAATAGTTCACGATGACGTTGTTAGGCCCAATTATAATCTCAAATTCAAGGAGGCTTTGCTTATCGAATAATTAGACGGGTTTGATTATTAGAATTGAGGTAGGGATTTCGGGGAAATCTTTCTATATCGTTGTTATGATTTTGAATATTACCGTTTTATTATAGTAATCATACTAATGTTGTTGTTATAGTGATTTAATCATACTCGTGCATTGTGAAGAGTTGAGGGTATGCATACTCAAATAGAGAATGAATTTGAGATAAAAGAATTCTATTTGTGTAGTTGATGCTATGCTCGTAAGAGACTAGATTTAGTCAGCCTAAAAGTATACACGAATGGGGAGATAAGCCATTTCAACTACATGTTGATAAACTGATCTTATTGAGGCAGATGACACTGGCGACCAAAAATAGTCCAAGAGTACTAACAAATGAGAAATAACGAGTGTGCGTGATCATGAGATGATGATCAAGTCAACATCATATATGTATTTGTAATTTCTTTACAGAATATTACCACATAATCGATTATTACTGTAAAAGATTGAAAGCCTTACCGAGCGGAGCTCACCCCTCGTTAGTATTGCATCATTAGTTGTACGATTAACATACTTATCCACTTAAGCATATTAGCAACACCTACCACACCACACGCAAGACCACCAAGGAGGCTCCAACTTCACTCACCAGACCCACCCCCTCCGGGCACGCACGCGCCCGTGGGGGGCGCGCCCGAACAAGCGGATCACACACCAACAAAGTGCAGGTTGTCCCACATCAAAGAACACCACCAGGCTCTAAACTCAACCACCTTTATATATCAGGTATTTATTACAGGTAAGATCATCCCATCGAGAGCCACCTGACTCACTCGATTCATACCACACCACTCGCACATTCGCTTGACTGTTATATCCAATACATCTTCTGACTTAGGCATCGGAGCGTTGAAGGCGGGCCACCCTGTCTTGACCCCTGACCGCCTGTTTCATTGTTGTATTCTTCTAACAGCTGCACCCGAACGCCCGAGGGAAGGAGCAAGCGCCCGATAGGAGAGCCCACCGCCCGACAGGAAGGATCCCGCACGCACGAAGGAAGAAGAGGAGAGCACATCCGTCCATTCGAACAGCCCCACCGTTCGGACGCACCAAGAGGAAGGAAGATGAGGAAGCTTATTCTTGTTGTTTCTGCCCCTTTACGCCCCCGCGTTTAATTCGGTAGAAACATCTGGCGCCGTCTGTGGGAAGCTTACAAATTGCAAACCTCGTATAAACACCACCAAAATCAAAGGTCCACATGCTCAACCCGGTGACTAACGGCAGTAACACGCCCGATGGGGAGACATCGCCAGACTCACATGGGCGGAATGCACTGGCGGCCGGCAGGAAAGACGACGAGGGACGCATCAATGGCTTGGTCCAGGAATTGCGGGAGGCGGCGCTCGAGAGGGCAGAGGAGCGCCAAATCCGCTAGAGGTTGGAGGAACGACTGGACACACTCATCAACCAGCAGATAGAGCAGCATGAAGAGACCCAGGAGACCAGCGACGAGGGGCGACATCCGTTCACCAGAATCAACGCCCAGGCAGTCCGAGCGCCCTCGCCTATGGAGGAATCGGCACCCCCGACGAACAGCGCTGTGATCCTACAGAGGATGGAGGAGCTGGCGGAGGAAGTCTCCCGCTTTCGCAAGGACAAACTGGCCGGTCAGGGCGGGACGTTCGCCCCCCGGGTCAGTCCGTTCGCGGCGCACATACTAGAGAGGGGAAGGGACCCACACGCCAAGATAACGAAGATCGCTCGGTTCCATGGGAGCGGGGATCCACGCGCGCACGTGGACGAGTTTTGGTCCACCACGGACGGAACCCGGTACTCGGACCCAACTTTGTGTTTTCTATTTTAGGAAACGCTGGCGGAAGAAGCGCGGAGCTGGTTCTACGAAATCCCGCCAGGATCCGTCCACTCATTCCTCGAGCTGGCGGAGAGTTTCCAGAAGCGCTACAGGCTCCAGGGGAAGTACAACACCACGGGCATCCTCCTCAAGGTCCGCCAGGGGATGGACGAGAGCCTGTCGAGCTACATCAACCGATGGAGGACGCTCGCCAGCACGTGCAGGGATCTTGACAAGCGAGTGGCCAAGGTCGCCCTGATAGATAATCTGCTCGCCACTCCATTCGTAGAAAAACTCGTGAGGAAGGAGCACCTCGACTACGACGAGATCATGGACCTAATTGTGCAGAAGGCACTGGTGGAGACGCGAGTGTACGGGTCTGCCTCCGAACCCAGCTCCAGCAGACCAGAAACAACGAACGCCCAACCACGACAGCCGACGGACGACGGAAGACCAACCGGGGGCTTCAAGAGGAACCGGGACACAAACAGGCAGAATTACCAGAGGCCCTTCTTCCGCGGCCATCAGGGCAACAGCTACGACCAGGCGCGGGGGCAAGCACAGCAGGACGCCCGCTTCCCACCGGCACCGCGCTACCGGCCGGCGGTGCAGGAGGTCTTCACGATCGACGGGCAGTCGCCCGAGTACCTACTCCGCCTGCATCGACACCGAATACCACCACCGAACAACATGACGAAAGCGGGGGTACCAGCCGGCCAACTCCCGGACGTATGGTGCGAATTCCACAACGCCGCCACCCACCATACCAACAGCTGCATCATGCTGAAGAAGGCCCTCGAAGACATGAAGGACGAACGGACAATCACTCCCAGGGCGGAAGGACAACAGCGCCAGACGGGCGGCAGGACCCGGGGGACTATCAACACGATATCCGGGGGGAAGCGCAAGGAGAAAACATAATCGCCCGATCACTCGAGCAGGGACGTGCTGGCGATCAGGGCAGGGAGAGCGCCCAAGGCAGGAAGGAAGGAGGCCCCCACCATCAGCTTCACGGCAAGGGACGAGGAGGAGAACCCGAAGGACAGCACCCTACCGTTCGTGATCGACGCGATCATCGACCAATTCCTTGTGATGAGGGTACTGGTTGACAGCGGGGCGTCCGTGAGCATAATCTACTTCGACACATACACGGCGCTCGGACGACCCACCAGCAAAATGACGCAGGACCATAAGTGCATCGCCAGCTTCACGGGCGAGACGTCGTATCCAATCGGGAGCGACAACCTGCGGGTCGAGATTGGCGCGCCCGACTCCCCGCACAGCGAGATCTGGACGTACTTCATCATCATGGACACCCCCTCCCCCTACAACGCCATACTTGGGAGGCCAGGGATCTGTAAACTAAAATTGATCATCGCAGGGCACCTACTCTTGGGAAGATTCCCAACCGAGCGTGGGATCAGGCACGTTCGGGGATACAATCACGAAGAAACCACGGAGCCTCGGGGCAGGCAGGAGGTTCTCACCTTGGAACCCACGGACCGAAGGGCGCGATCCACGCACGGACGCCGAGGGACCACACCTCAAGTAATCTATTGAACGGGCGAGGAAACGGGCCGCCCGATCGTCCAGACAGGCGCATCCACAAAACCAACCAATCCAACCGGGGGACTGAGAAGCAATCCAACGGGGGACCCCCCGCCCATAAAACGTTCAACATTCGGGGAAGTACTTATTATGTGGGTTAATGTTACTTTTTGTTATTCTCTTTCCATTGGTCTATATTTGCACGCCCATTCGTCCTTGACCCGCCCGCCCAAACACTCGGGGGACTGGGGATAGGCTACTCGCGTAAATATAACACTTGGTCGAAACTCATTACCATTCAAAGCAAGGAAATTGGCGCACGCTGGCGCGAGTCATTCAAAAGATGCCCAAAAAAAAAAGGCACACGAACGAAAAGAAAAGGAGTTTCATTCATTCGCCCAAAATACAAAACCTACTCTATTACACAGAAAAAGAAAAGCTACACTACTCCGCCCCCGTGTCCACCTCCAGCTCTTCACCCTCCTCGGATGACGCCGCCACCTCAGCATCCACCTGCTCGCCCGGATCCACCCGCATGACCACCAGATCCAGCTCCATTTCGGCAGGTTCCCTGGAAGGCCCCGCCACTCTCTCGTACGCAGGAACCTCGGCGCCCGCCAGCCTCTCAACCTCAGACTGCAGGAACGCCTCCCGGGCGGCTGCTTCCGCACGCACGCGCCGTAGCACGCCACGCAGACACTCCACCTCGGCCACGGCCTTATCCCTCTCAATCTTCGCCAAAGCTTCACAGGCAGCAGCTTCTTCCGCCCGGGTATTCGCCTCGTCCGCACGAACGACGTACCGGCGCGCCAGATCATTGGTCTTGTCTCGACTGACCACCAACCGATCCACCACCTTCTGGTGCTCCAGCGCATCAGCCCTGAGGCGTGCAAGTTTCGCAATCTCCCGCGAGCGATAGCGGAAGACCTGCTGCATCAGGCGGGTACACGAGCCAAAGACCGCATCCAGCCCATCAAAAGGGGCATCCTCCACCGGCAGCAGCAGGGACGCAAGCACGGCAGCATCATCCGCCAGCGAACGGCGCAGCCCATCCACAACATCATCGCCCGACCCTGGGGCGGGGCCGGGAGAGGAGTCTTCCACCCGCGCCCACTTCCGCGCCCGTTCCCCGCCTTTTCCTTGCGGGGGAGACTTTGGCGCACCCAAGGACGGAGACATGGGATTTGGAAAGCAAGAGTATCGTGGAGGACTTGAAGGTCGACTTGGAACAATCGCCCGACTTGGAGATGGAAGCACGACGACCGCACGGTTCGACGACGCCAGCGCAGGAACAACTTCCCGCCTATCCACAACATCATCCCGCACCACCAGCTGTTGCTCACGTTCCACCTGGACCTGCGCCTCGACTCCAGCAACGTCACTTGGCGGCAGAGGGGGAGCATCCGCTTGTAGCACTTGGACGAGCAGAGAAGGGGCACCCACGTCACCAACGGGCGGCGAGTGTCGGATCTCATCCACCACACCAGAAAGGCCACCACCATCACCCGCCACCCCGTGAACCTTCGCCCCAGCACTCCGCATCCTGAGCAAACGACGCTTGATCGCTTCATCCATATTCCACTGCAAGCGCATGCGCAAAAGGTTAGCAAACAGATACAAACACTTCGTAAAATTCCATTTTTACTTGTTAGGCACTATTCTGGCACGCCTGCGCCCAGGGGGCACTCGCCCGCGTCTGCGCGCGCTCGAGAACTAGGGGACTCCCACCCAAGGGGCATGCGCCTGGTTACGTTGGGCGCATGGACGAAAGATACAACACTTGGCAGCAGACAGAAACACCAAAACCCACCCAAATCCACCCAAAACAGATCAAACCCACCCCACCCCAAGAACAAGCCCTGTTCTTAAGAGAAGCAAACAGAAGCACCCAAAACAAGCCCAAAAAAAAAAAACCCAGAAACACCAAAAACCAAAGGGGAAACAAACGCCAGGGACGAAGGCCTCACCAGATTGAGTTGGTAGGATTGAGTATACACGACGGGCACGTACTCCGGCAACAAAGGACACAAGCACAGAGAGCTCAGGGAGGCAGACCGCAAGCAATTTCGACAGAGTTTTTGTAAGTCATGAAAGTGATGAACAAGGCAGACCACACCCCTATTTATACTCATCGACCAACGTCAGCCGGCGAACGACAGCCGTCCATTTTCGCGTACCCACCGATGGATCATGACGCGTGTCCTAGACCGGTTCACTTACTCTTCTCAGTAAACCGTGCCAACCCATCATCTTCCCGCCTTAAAATTCAACCCTAGCACGCCCCCCAACAGATCGACACGTGGCACCCATGCACTACTCCCACGCGCCCACGCGCGTGACGCCTGCCCTTCAAACAGTCATGACGACATCAGCATTTGATACCTGACCCACGCCAGCATTAAAGACGACGGCCAGCATTCATCACAAACGGTTCCCAAGGGAAGATCAACGAGAATGTCACCTCAACAATTCCATCATCAAACGCACCACCAAACCCAAGGCAAGCCACACCACCCGCACGGCCAGAGTAAACATATCACTCGCACCCGCCCAAACAAGGTCAACACACCGCGCACATCGGTAAGAACTCGCAACACGGTTTACGCGGCAACAAGCATGGCGCGTTAAACTAGACAGACGCCACGGGCGCAGGGTTCTCCCCATGCACGCAACACTAGCAATCAACACACCGGCTCGACCCTGGCAGGTTGTAGGCGCTGAGACCAACACGCGACGGACATGGGGTACGTCCCCTCCGTACGCAAAGATACAGGTTGCCTATACGAAAAGGCAAGGGGCCCGTCCTCCCCTTGCAGTCCCTGGAACCAACGGGCGACGGGTGTGGGGTACGTCCCCTCCGCTTGCACAAGTGCAGGTCGGATTATGCGCCAGAGGCATGGGGTACGTCCCCTCTCTGAGTATCCCAAAGAATCGATGGGTGGCAACGGGCATGGGGTCCGTCCCCTCTCTTGCGCGCGCCAAGGGTGCTACGGGCGTGGGGTTCTTCCCCTCCGTACGCCGGCTCATTCCAAAGCAGAGGCATGAGGTACGTCCCCTCTCTGAGTATCCCAAAGAATCGATGGGCGGCAACGGGCATGGGGTCCGTCCCCTCTCTTGCGCGCGCCAGGGGTGCTACGGGCGTGGGGTTCTTCCCCTCCGTACGCCGCCCTATTCCAACGTAGGGGCATGAGGTTCGTCCCCTCCCTGGAGGTTCCACAGCTCGATGGGCGCCATGGGCGTGGGGTTCTTCCCCTCCGTGCAGCGGCTCATTCCTAGCAGAGGAATGGGATACGTCCCCTCTCCTGACGAAATCATATCGGTTTAGGCGCCAACAGGCATGGGGTCCGTCCCCTCTTTGCGCGCGCTAAGCACGATTGGCGACCACGGGCGTGGGGTTCTTCCCCTACGTACGCCAAACTAAGCCCTAGTAGGGATGTGAGGTCCGTCCCCCCTATAGGCCACGGACACGACGCAGGTGTGGGGCGCGCCCTTCCTCGACGATCGCAAAGGTATACGCCGAATTAGCAGGGCTAAGCTTGATAGGCGACACGAGTGTGGGGTTCTTCCCCTCCGTGAGCGTAACGTTAACGATTGATTCTCCGACTCGGGTTCCGGCTGGGGGGTGTGGGGTCCGTTCTCTCCTCCTAAGGGCCCGAGACCGATGAGCGTAGACCGGGTGTGGGGTCCGTCCTCTCCGGGCGTGAAATCTTCCCTGGTTAGGCGGCAGAGGCCTCTGCGCGCGCTAAGGCCGAAGAGCGGCACGAGTACGTGATCGTGGGCGCTGCAACACTTGTAGGTCGCGGTTCTGATCGCCCCGTTGACGCTTCAGCGTGCGCGACGGCATCCCCGTTGACGTACGGCGTGCGCAGTGTATCCCATAACTGGCGTACAGACAACATTGTGCATACACACACCTCATATCATACATTCACGCATCATACCATACACTTATATCTATATAATCTATTTACCTATCTACCTATGTTTTTCTATGAGTTTGCATATCTGTTACACCATGAATGTCCCCAAAATCCCACCCCATCTGGGCGCGCGGCTCCCAAACATATATAGCAAGTCTTGTTTGGAGGCCGGGCCCTTAGGTACACCAACGCACGAACAGGCAACACCCCACGGGCGCGCGGGTCCAAACTAGCAAGATCAGTTTGGACGCCGGGCCCAGAATACAGGAGCAGGTACACGAATGAGCGAACAGGTACACGTTCGGACGCCAAGGTCCCACTCCGTCATGCGAGCCCTTCCTTGCCTGGAGAGTTGGGGGACTTGGGGGTCACAGGATCATGACCACTGCTCGAGCGGATAAGTAGTCTTGTTAATCGCACACCCTTTTTCAACTCCCCAGTCAAGAAAGTTCTCTTTGACTTGGGGACTTGGGGGACTTGTTAGTATTGCATCATTAGTTGTACGATTAACATACTTATCCACTTAAGCAGATTAGCAACACCTACCACACCACACGCAAGACCACCAAGGAGGCTCCAACTTCACTCACCAGACCCACCCCCTCCGGGCACGCACGCGCCCGTGGGGGGCGCGCCCGAACAAGCGGATCACACACCAGCAGAGTGCAGGTTGTCCCACATCAAAGAACACCACCAGGCTCCAAACTCAACCACCTTTATATATCAGGTATTTATTACAGGTAAGATCATCCCATCGAGAGCCAGCTGACTCACTCGATTCATACCACACCACTCGCACGTTCGCTTGACTGTTATATCCAATACATCTTCTGACTTAGGCATCAGAGCATTGAAGGCGGGCCACCCCGTCTTGACCCCTGACCGCCTGTTTCATTGTTGTATTCTTCTAACAGCTGCACCCGAACGCCCGAGGGAAGGAGCAAGCGCCCGATAGGAGAGCCCACTGCCCGACAGGAAGGATCCCGCACGCACGAAGGAAGAAGAGGAGAGCACGCCCGTCCATCCGAACAGCCCCACCGTTCGGACGCACCAAGAGGAAGGAAGAGGAGGAAGCTTATTCTTGTTGCTTCTGCCCCTTTACGCCTCCGCGCGTAATTCGGTAGAAACACCCCTTATAATTATTGGTTCAGATGACAAAATGACAAAAGGAATAAGCTGTACGAACATTTGTAGTTAGAACAAATTATGTATTCTTATCTTTTGTAACGAATTTTCTAGTTTGTAATTCGATTGGAGGGGTTGTTATTTCGTTTGTTTATTTATTTTCTTTTCAAAACCGTCATACTTGGACTTGCAAATCAAACCAACTCCAAATTATCGACTATTTTCTGGATCGAGTGACGGGAACACTTAGTCTAAGTACTTAGATCAAGATGACAAAACACTCATTTTGAATAAAATTAAATATTAAAGATTCATCGTAACAAATGAACGAACAGAGTCCATCGAACACAACCCCAACCATAGGAAACACCCAAAATTTCCACCATATATATAGTTGTATTTCTTGTATAGTTTTGGGCCTGATTTAGCTCACGCACCTGAGGGCCAGTGGGCATAAATGCATCTCGGGTACACGACGAATTCACATTCCTTGAAATCTAAGCTAAAATCAATTAATCATGGATTGTGACCCTGCACTGCAGCAGTACGTAGCACTAGGCCGCAGCATGCTCTGCATTCAGCTGGTTTTCAATCTTGGGTCAACTGTTGCTTGCTTGCGCAAGGGGCTAGTGGGCTCCTAAAACTGTAAACAGGCATATAAGACATACACCAATGAGATTTTTTTAGTCCTTTTATAAAGTTTTTGTTGTGGTTTGGTACCTAATCTAATCCTCCCTAATTCATTTGAATCTTCTTTTAATTTCCTCCAATTTAGCAGCATATTGTTGACAATATATGAAAACAAAGCTCTGCAGCATCATACCATGAAGTACGTTGAAATTTACATTCGGAGTTTTAATCATGTATATATAGTCGATCGGAGAATAGATATCGCAATTTTGGGCAGGCAAGACTCAGGAGTGGCTTTTGGTCTAATATTACTACTGGTGCTGCGCATGCATGAAAGAAAAAATCGTGCACACTCAAAACTTTCAGTTTTTTCTGATGAGAACTATACTGCATCCTCATGTTCACAGATGGTGTGATTACTTTTTATGCTGCCTGCATTATTATGATCGTGATCTGAGCGTGTGGAAGGAGCAGAAAGTTAAAGGAAAAGAGCGTATGTGTCCCACATTGTCAAACACACTCCAACACCATCATTACCGTCACAAACACTACAAATATTTATGTTGATTCCCCATTCCTTTCTAATTCGTTCTTCTAATTTTCTTTAACTGCGCGCTGCTTATATATATGTTGATCGATTCTTCGGCTATTAGTTAGATATTAAAAGTTGGGATCCCATGGTTTGGTTACGGACAGCTGTTAAACAAGCATAAATCGACTTGTAATTTGCTTTCTGGTGTACTGCTCTTAATCATGGCTGGGATCCTAAGCGCGCTAACTAATTTGCAAAAGCCTAAAACTAGTGAACATTCTTATATATAGTGGCCAAAAGCCGGCCTCTGGATCGATGGCAATCAACAACTAAAGATTATGTACGATCGTACGTGGTGGCGCTTCATTCTTACGGTAAAAATTAAATTTAAGAATATTCTATAGAATAATAATTTTTTATATAGTGATAAAAATCAGTTATAAATAAGAATAATCTCTATAAGTTATAAGATTTTTTTAGTCTCATATATAGAAAAGTTACCTCCATAATATATTCAAGAAGAATTAAAATATTTATCTACATTAGTTTGAAACAATGATTTATGCTTGATTATTGCAATCAAGTCTTTGAACTTACGGGTTCATAGTAACTCGTTGACATATTCACCTTGTTGTTGAAGTCAAAATATTGCCAACTTCTTTAGCATGTCAATGACTTCTTTAGTTGAAACTTTTGGTAGTTTTACACTCTTGTCCTCTAGATCATCTTCTTCTTGTTCTTGTCTAATTGGGGCAATAATTTCTTCTTCCGTTAAAGGGTACACAACTTGTTGCTCATTAGGATGATGAAAAAATACGTTGATATCCATTGGATTAGTGTAGTGAAGTTGTTGCATCTGACCATTCAATTCTCTTATTAATCTCTCATGCTCCTGATCCACTTCATTTGTAGCATGCAAGTCATCAACGTCATCAATAGTCATAATCTTACAATGATTGAAACAATTCACAATTGTCTATGCCTTCAAATCCATTGACCATGCAGCAACTACGTTGACAATTTCATTAATGATGCTTATCTTTGATGGTTCCATGACTCGAGCTTCTATTCGATTCAAAAATTCATGAATGACCCGTTTACGATAGTAACCTTTGAAATTTCTGATTACACCTGTATCGCAATGCTGGATTTTGGAAGTGATGTTTGGTGGTAGAAATATGATAGTCGTGTGTTTAAGCTGGGGAAGATTCTCTCTTTTTTCATGGGCAGTGTAATTGTCCATAATCAGCAAGACATTCCTATTTAATCGACTATCAAACCACTTGAACCACTCCAAAAAAATCAAAGATGTCATCCATGCATTTGAATTTGCTCAATACTTGCAGTTAAGATTATCACAACTGAGATTCTAAAAATATCTTGGATTCTTAAACTTGCCTATGACCCAAAGTGGAACTTTGTCAGAGCCATCATTATTGCAGCAAATAACTAATATAACCCTCTTTGTTTCGCTTTCGACCTCCTAATTATTTTGTTGCAAGAGAATTACGGCTTGTATTCGGTAAAATAAGTCAATTTCATCCATATTGTAGATGTCCTTCTCAGCCCACTTGTTTAGTTCTTCTTTTATTGGTGGCAGACTAGCGTCAAGTTTATCCATGTCCACTGAACCACTATCTCCAAAGCTTCGGTAGGATTAAATAGCATGATGTTGTTTGAACTTCCCCAACCATCCTTTTGAAAACTCAAATGTAATAGCTTCAAGATAAAGTGCTTTTAGAAATAAGTTATTTTTCTCTTTTAGGAGATCTCCACTCATGTCGATATGGTTTTGATTGCACGTTAACCATTCATAGAGAGCAGTCTGCATTAAATGGTATCTTGTCATCTTCACACGTTTTGTATCTGGTTTCAATGGCATATCTTCTTGAAGAATATCAGATAATCGCTCAAGTGTCTTAGATATTGCTGCTTGAGAAACTTTAATGTTATAATCTTTCTCTAACCAATTCGCAAGTTCATTTTGCGTCCAGTTGGGATTTGATTGTTTCTTTTTGCACATCTCAATTCGTATCTTTTCAGTTAACTGTGTTGGCGGCGACATGTTTGACTTGAAACGGCTCAAGTACTTTAACTTAATTTGACTAATAACTAACATAATACCTTTATTTATAGACAAAAAATTATCGTAGAACGATTAGAAAATATAATGTTAATAGGGAAAATTCACATAAACTAGTTATCTTTATTAGTCATATAAGTTTTCCATTTAAATTACAAATATATTACTTTCCTAATATTTATGAACTAATTTATAAGTAAACATCTATTTAAGAATAATATCTATATAGGAATAAATTTTAGTAGACCCAACATTATGACTGTATAGAGTTTTTTTACTGTATATATATATATATATATATATATATATATAAACAGTCTCTATTCAGAGCAAAGCTCCACTTTGAAAAAATGGAGTGAAATTTCAATTTTCACAAGATTGAAAAAATAATTTGATCATTGAAACCTATCATCCTTTAGATTATCACTAGAGGATCACGCTTGCTAAAAATCAACCCAATCGAAGATGATTTGACCATTTGATCATCACATTCAACTTTTAATAAAATACAGTTAATCCAATATAACTTAAAAGTTTGATGTAGTAGTCAAATTGTCAAATCATCTCTGATTAGGTTATTTTTTTGTAAGCATGATCGTCTAATAGTGATCTAAAGAATGAGTGGTTTCAATCGTCGAGCAACATTATCAATTTTGTGAAATCGAAACTTCGCTCTGTTTTTTCAAAGCGGAGCTCCGCTCTAGATAGGGACTGTATATATATATATATATGTATATATATATATATATCAATCTTTATTCAGAGCGGAGTTCCGCTTTAAAAAAACGGAGTGAAGTTTCGATTTTCACAAGATTGAAAAAATTATTCTATCATTGAAACCAATTATCCTTTATATTATCATTAGAGGATCACACTTGTTAAAAATTAACCGAATCGAAGATAATTTGACTATTTAATCATCACATTCAATTTTTGATGAATATAATTTATCCCAACGTATATATATACACACCCCTAGCTTGGAGTTGAGATGCTTAATTGGAGCTACGTACTCATCATTACTTACATGTTCTAATTTGCTCTCTAACTAATTAATTGGCTTTGGCCGGCTATCACAATTCCCAACTTTGGGGGTTCAGATGCTTGAAATAGTAGACTTGGAGTTACTATATATCATTCTTTGATATAAAGACTTTGGAGTTAGCTTTAACGGCATGTGATTAATGTCAAAGAATTTGTTGTTAGATTATTTAAGTTGTGCATGGATTTAATTGTACCCAAAAAGAGAGTTTGTATATAGAATTGTTAGATAGTAAAACGATGGTTTTAGTTCTCCAACCCTACTCGACGAATGAGATAGAGAACTAAGATATTAAATACATTAGGGTTCTTTTACTTCGATCTCCAAACCTAATCATTCATCATATATATATATAAATATATATATATATATATATATATATATATATATGCTAATTGAACTATCGATCGAACTATTCATCAAGGAAAAGCCATTTTCAATACAGTTGAGAAATTTCTATTGGTTCATTTATGGATCCTACACATGCATCTATCGATGAAATAAGGAGATCGATATATAGGGTCGAGCTGTATATATTAGTATATTACTGCCGAAAGACTAGCTAGCAAAACATATACATTGTCAATTAATTTAGATATACGACTATGTCTTTGTAACCACGCAAGTAATGTAGATGATGTCTCAAGGGTCCATTAACCGTACCCAAACTAATATATATTAAAGTCTGTGGATGCTACCTAATCACATTCGTAGTCGTCAAATTTAAAACTAATGTTCCATACATTTCGAATTCAAAGTTTAATTAGGGCTATCTGCAGGCGCACGGTTCTGGTTTTGGATAACCTTATAATCCCTTATATTATAGCAAGTACAGCTACTATTATATTTCAGAATTTGGAAATGTTGGTGTATAACATGTCTCATTTGTAAAATTAAGGAAATGCATAAATGAAAAGGGATAAATAGTAGTTGTAAACTTGTAACTTTGAAACAAAGTTTAGGCAATTTAATTGGAGTTTATATTTGGTCATCATAATTAGCGAATTAGAAAATGATTTTAAATTCTGAGGTCTAGCAGGGACATATATTATTTGAGATGTTTCAAAACATCATTAACTATTCAGAGTATCAACTTGGTGCAAGCAGGTCCAACTTTGCAAGGCAAGTTTTCAATATAAAATAGTTTCAAAATAAAAATTTCCATTCATATGGAGAAAACCTCAAGTTAAATAGACACCTTAGTAGCATGATGTACTGGAGCAGCATTTGATATCTGGATCATAATGTGACCCACAACTTATTTGAGAGTGGTCCACCAACTCAATTGGTGAGGCTCATGGGCCACCCCCACCACTTTCTTTTTCTTGACCCAAAGATTTAAAATTAGGGTACTGAGCTGTCAAAGAGAATCAAGATCCAGTCTTTGCCTACGTCTGCTTTTCTTTCATTCACTGCAATTAATCAAAGGACTCGATCAAAATCCTCCAACATTTTAAAACCCAAAACCATGACACATTTCCTCACCAATCTAGTGACACACATCATTCTATTCTCTTCCCCCAAATCTAATGCCAATTGGCACCTCCTTATGTAAATAACAAACAAAGCAAAAAAGAAAAATCACAGAGGATTCTTCCTCAAAGAAACATTCTTTTGACTCAATATCCCATTTTCTTCTCCCACTTCTCACTTCTCAGCTCAAAGTGTTCTTCTTTAGTTTGTTGCCATTTCCAAATCCCATCTCCCAAACCGCCCTTTTTCTATTTCCACCCCATCATCTCTGCAACTCTCTCTCTCTCTCTCTCTCTCTCTCTCTCTCTCTCTCTCTCTCTCTCTCTCTCTGTATGTACCAAACCAAACAGAGTCCAACATAAAAGCCTAGCTTAGTTTTCCATTAATGGCAGCCAACAAGTTCGCCACCATGTTACACAGAAACACCAACAAAATCACTCTGGTTCTCATCTACGCGGTCCTCGAGTGGATTCTGATCATTCTTCTCCTCCTCAACTCCCTCTTCTCTTATCTGATCGTCAAGTTCGCCGATTACTTTGGCCTCAAACGACCCTGCCTCTGGTGCTCTAGGCTCGATCACATCTTCGAACAAAAGAATAGTTCATACAGAGATCTCGTCTGCGAAGAACACGCCAATGAAATATCCAAACTCGGGTTCTGTTCGAGTCATCGGAAGCTGGCAGAGTCTCAAGACATGTGTGAGGATTGTTCCTCGAGTGATAGTTGTC
The DNA here is from genome assembly GCA_946800695.1 of Geum urbanum. Classification (NCBI taxonomy): domain Eukaryota; kingdom Viridiplantae; phylum Streptophyta; class Magnoliopsida; order Rosales; family Rosaceae; genus Geum; species Geum urbanum. The sequence continues at coordinate 47,336,597 of OX327012.1, read as the reverse complement.
AGGAGTGGTCCGATAAGTTCGATTTCTTACCATGGATGAATCAAACTGAAAGGGAAGAGAGTTTGTTGTTCAAGTCTTGTTCTTGCTGTGGTGTGAGCTTGAACATGAGCAGCAGCAAAAGCAACAAGGCGTACCCTCCTTGTATTCTGATCAAGCCTTCTTGGGGTGTTTTGGATTATTCCCAGAAAGCGAAATTGAATTCTGATGCTCAGACTGAGGAAGGTGATCACTCGGAGCAAAGCAGATCGGAGGAAAATGGAGATGAAGAAGAAGGTGAAGCAGTAGCTGTTGTTGCTGAAGAAAATGACAGTGGAGAATCAGAGAATTCGGCTTTGGATGTTTTCGACGGGCGTTGTGGGGCAAGAGACTATGAGGCAGAGGGGAAGAACTCAACATGTTGTTCTGTTTGTGACTATGTCGGTAATGAAACCTTGGCCTATCAAAATGACCGTGATCGAGTTGTGGTTGAGGCAAGTTGTGATGAGGGTAAGGAAGTTCATGAGAGTTTGCAGCAGCAGCAGCATCTGGAGTTCTACATTGATCAAGATGATTGTAGATTGGTTCCGATCGAAATGGTTGATTCTTCTTCTCCTGTCAACACAGAAGCTCAAAGTCATAGAGATTATAAAGTTGTGGAAGAGGAAGCAAAAAGTGATACACAAGATGTTATACTGGATTTTGACATGCATTTCGAGACAGAGGCGAAGCCGGTTGTGGAGTGTTGGCACTGTTCAGAGGAGATAGTGAAGTTACTTTCGTCACACGAGAGTGAGGAGGAGAGCAAAGCTATAGTTCTTGAAGCAAAGGATTTGAGTGAGAATGGAGAAGAAGAACAAGGTAAAGAAAATGAGCAGAATGAGGGAACTGAAGAAAGTAAAGAAAATGAGCATAGTGGTGAAGCTGTTACTAGTACTCAAGAGACACCAGCCTCTTATCGTGGTGATGACACTCGGTCATATGCGGATATAGGAGGAAGAGAAATCGATTCAGATGTTCATCAAGGTACACATGTCTAATTTAACTCCTTACAGAAACTGTGTGCTTACATTACAATGTTGACCTTGTACTTCTCTTCCTTGAATGTAGATGAGTGATTTTTATTGTTGTGCAATGTATGCAGCAACGACTGAGGATGGAGATATCGATATGCATAAGGATGAGATTGATGCAGAGGTCTCAATAGGGACAAACATTCCTGATCATGATATTTTCAATGATGAAGCTCAATCAGCTCATGAACATCTGCATTCCTATTCCAATGTTGAACAAGGTCCCTCTACAAGTTCTCCGAATGTGGATATTGGTGATCATCATGGTAAGCTTCAACTTCGTATATGTACTATTATTTCTCATCTCAAAATTTTACTTGTATCTGATAATACTCTTCATGGTTGTGTATTAGGCTCTAGGCAAGAAGATGAAAAGTTTCTAGAATTCAAGACATTATCGGTTGAAAGAAGTGGGAAAGCACAACATAGCTATTTCTCATTAGGTTCTGAACTTGATGAGATTGAGGAAAAGAGAGCTTTTCCTGATACACCTACTTCGGTAGACAACTTCCATGAGATGTATAACAGAATGTTCCAAACTGAAGGGAAGGAATCCGGAACAGAGACGTCAATGAATGGAAGTGCAGTGAGTGATAATGAATGTGGTGATGGAGTCCTGACAATGGAGAAGCTGAAATTGGTGCTGAGAGATGAGCGGAAGGCGTTAAATAGAGTATATGCCGAACTTGAACAAGAGAGGAGTGCTTCTGCAATAGCAGCCAATCAGACAATGGCGATGATAAATAGGCTGCAAGAGGAAAAGGCAGCAATGCAGATGGAAGCTTTGCAGTACCAGAGAATGATGGATGAGCAGTCCGAGTATGACCAGGAAGCTATGCAGCTATTAAATGAGATCATGGTAAAGAGGGAAAAGGAAAAGCAAGAACTCGAGAAGGAGCTGGAATTATGTCGAAAGAAAGTGCAAGAATATGAGGCCAAAGAGAAAATGATGATATTGAGGAGAATGAAAGAGGGATGCATGAGAAGTAGGACTTCTTCTGGTCCTTGTAGCAATGCCGAGGATAGTGATGGATTGTCTATTGATATGAACAATGAAGTGAAGGAAGAAGATAGCTTCGCGGGACATGAAGAAAATAGCAATCAAAACACTCCAAGGGATGCAGTTGGATATCTAGAGGAGTCTTTGGCTAGCTTTGAGGAAGAGAAGTTCTCCATTTTAGACCAGCTCAAGGAATTGGAAGAGAAGCTTTTGACATTGAACGACGAAGAGGAAGAAGAACAGTTCGAAGATATAAGGCCAATCGAACATTTCTTCTCCGAGAATGGAAATGGCTACCACGAAAATGGTAACGTCAGCAGTGAAGAAAATGGCATTGCAAATGGCCATACCAAAGAAATGAATGGAACACATCATCAGGAGAGAAAACTCACTGGATCAATAAAGGCAAAGAGGCTTCTTCCACTTTTCAATGAAGCTGAATTTGATGATGGGGAGTTGAATGGAGATGCAGAATGTTACGGTTCTGTTACATCACAAGAGCACAAGAAACTTGCTATTGAAGAGGAGGTTGGTCATGTCTATGAGAGACTACAAGCACTTGAAGCAGATAGGGAGTTTCTAAAACATTGCATTAGCTCCCTCAGGAAAGGTGACAAGGGACTAGACCTTCTCCAAGAGATTTTGCAACATCTTCGCGATTTGAGAAATGTGGAAACTCGTCTCAGGAATTCAGGAGAGGGTATCCTATAACAACTTCATTTGCAGGTAACATTACAAGCCTTTATCTCAAAATGTGATGGTTCTTGTTACAATTAGATTGGAAATGCATTAAGTTTTAGTTCATTAATTTGGTGTGCTTTGTATATGCAGATTGTTACAACTTCAAATAGATACTTGATACACAAGAAACAAATGGAATTCAGCAATAGGGATTCCCTGGATGGAGAGGGAAGCTCATAGCAATAGTATTGGTGATCAAGGTAGACTACTACTGCAAGTTCAAGCCTCCCATCATTAATTTTTTTACTGGTTTTCGTGTCTAAGTAAACCCAATTTTTTGTGGGTTGCGCCCGCGCCCATCAACCACCTTTTAGAAGGTACAAGGGAGATGATGAGTGCACGTGTGTGTAGAACATAGTGAGATGAAGCCACTCTGTCAAGTAAGTTCTGAAAGAGAGAATGAAAAGGCCTGGTTTGCAAAGCTGGTGTGATCCAACAAAGATTCCAGTGCCAGGTACATATTCATTAGTTTATCAGAGAGAGATGAGTTAGGGAACTAGTACAGGCACTTTTTTATTTTCCTTTTAATTTTATTTATATTTTTGTTGGTGGAGAAGAGAAGGTTGGGGATAACTAATCCCCATTCTTCTTTAGTCTGGTATGTCTTTTTGCATCATTTCTGGGATTGTTTATTATTTGAGGGCAGCAGCAAAGCTGAGAAACTTGTATACTATAGACTACAACTAGTCCATTCCATTCTGCAAGTACATAAAAAGTGAGTGTTTGTTTATACTGTCTTGGAGTTACCTAGCTACCTCATGGTTTCGATGTCGGATTGTGCTTGGAGCTTAAGAACAGAAACAATTAGGTCTTGGTAGGTATGAATAAACTAAGATTGATTGCTAGAGACAAAAGTCGGTGGTCATGAACAGCCAAGTGTATTACTGAAGAATAAAAGCTTGCAAATGTGGACAAGACAACATCATCATTTTAGATCAGCTCAGACTGAGCATATTGTTTTCCATCTCCAAAATTAAACAGTAAGCAAGACTTGCCACAAAAATCGTCTTAGATTTGGTACATGTTGCTTTGGTGTATGTATGATGATCTAGAGTAATCTGGATCCACATGAAGATGTGTAAAATAAACATACATCATTACATCTAATTCTCGAAAATTTTATAATGTTTCAAAGCACAATAATATTGTTACGATGTATGACAGATTGATAGTTCTTTAAAAATATCATATTTACCAAAGGAGAGTCTCTACTTTCAAAATCGAGAACCTAACTTCCGCGTATCTTTTCTTTTTAAGATAACCACGATACGCTTATTCTTCACACGTGCATTAGTGTGTTTATAAATCTCATCATTCTCATGTGTTTGCTTTCATACCATTCATGCTTTAGATTTGGCTTTGAGGAGCAACTTTGGAATATATACGGATCGAACCCAAAGTTCTGCTAGTTTTGTAGGCTTTAATTGCGCAAGGACCAAGGAAATCAAGTTAGCATGTAGAAGAAACTTCCCAATCATAAATAATGGTTGTGAGACTATGACATATATGGGAGAAGAACTTGGCTAGCTTTTCTAATAATTACATTCAATGAATTCAAACAAATGAGACGGAAGAGCTAGACTGATTGTTTCTGCAGTCAAAAGCAAAGAAAGAAATGGAATGGTTTGTTTTAGGAATATGTTTCCAAACCAATAATAAAGGCTCAACCACAAAATTTCAACAAGTTGTATACGAGAAATTGTTTGCTTTTATGCGTTTTCTATTTGATGTAATTTTTTTTTTTGAGGGTTGGATCAATAATCCACTATAGGAGAAAGATGGTAGCAATACAGGACTTCACCGGATTACCCGGCCCGACGAAGAGAAATAATATCATACTACTACACTAATAAACATTGTGACGAACATGCCTTACACTAACAAATCAGAGTAACACAAGTAACTGTCAAAATTTGGGCGCACCACTCCTTAATTAACTAATACCACCCTGTATTGTTCCACATTCAAGCGCAATTCCTCAGCAATCATATCCGCAGGGAGCATGATTGCCAATTTTTTGGAAGACACCTTCTTCATTCTGCCCCCGTGAGAGCCAAGGCTAGATCTGTCCCTCTTGACGCACAACACTGCTCGCTCCTTCACCATTCTCATGGACATCCACCATCATATCCGGGCAGGGTTGTGAAATGGGACGGTAGAACTTCTGCCAGACCCTTGATCCCTAGCGAATATAACGGTAACACCTGCAGGCATCGAGGTAACACCTGCAAGATCATTAAAATGAGACGGTGGAACTTCGTTGGCGACACCTGACGTTGGAGACTCTGGAACAGGTACCTGAAAACAACCTCATCATTAGTGGCGGGCCCACCCAAATTTGGGCCCCCAAACTATACAATTGTAGGTTTCGGCGCACAGAGTTTGGATAGGCGCTAGAAAACCTCCAAGAATAACTTGCGGTGCACCCTGCACTGAGCTCGCCTCCCACCGTGAGCTCGAAACCACCACCGACTTCTCCAGCCCCGTCGACATCACCATCTCACCTTGTAACCCACTTGAATTTGGTGAAGGAGTCATAGCCGACCCCAGACAGCTCTTAATACCATACTTAAAGGCTTCACATACTCCATAAAATCCTTTCAAACGGTCATACTCCATAATAACATCAACAAAATATGAAGCACAAATATTGAAGGTAGTACTTGCCACCAACGGCCGGCAGAGGTCAAGATTCACCCGGAGCTTCACCTCTGAGCGGTGAGTGACTAGGAGACTATCATGAGTCTGGTAGCCCCCCAAAGTATTTCCAATCCTCTTGAGCCATTTAGTTTGGAGAACACCCGCACCAAATCAACTCATGAGAAGCCGAACATATACCCATGCACTACACTTAGATGTTGGAATCCGAAATGGATCGGTCAAACCATCAAAACTCTCAACGACCACTATTGCCTCGTGATGGTACCAAGGACAATGCTCCACAGTCCTCTTTCGATTGGCCTCCGATCGAAACTTGCACACAAACCTGTCCTCCGTGATCCGGTCGAACCCAATATTGCCCGAGACAGAAACATCTCGCCAGAGACCTAGCATTCTCATCTTGAAACTTTGGGCTTTCTTCGGTTCCAAATGGGTTAAGGAAAATAGCCTCACCATCGCATAAAGCCATTCCTCCTCCTCATCATCATCCAAAATGGCAAAATCCACCGCACCCAACACTGCCGCGAGGTGTTGTGGCTCCATATCAATTTCGGGGTGAGGGAGGGCTTCCTCTTCCTGTCTTGAAATCGACATGCAAGGAGGTCAGGGGAATCATCTTGAGAAGGAGATTAAGAAACCCAAAATCGATTTGAAATCAGAATGGAAATGAGGAAGATCGGATCGGAAAAGTGTAGTAGCGGCTAAGGTTTTTTAGAAGGAGGGAGATAGAAATGGGGAAGTCGGCTTGCCAAAAAGTCGTCGGTTCTTTCTTTTCTTCTAAATATCTGTTATGGTACGATCATCCCTAGTTTAGAGGCTATTTGTTGCAAATTGATTGTATGTGAATTGCTAAATGGCAATAAAATGAGATTGCAAGTTGAGTGTTCCCTTGAATATGGTTTTATATCTACGAAATTTTCATAGAGATCGTGTCGGATTATAAGTAGAACTTCCTTATATATTGAAAATAATTTTTCATATATCTAATTTACCGAATTGAACAAAAATATAATAAAGTATTATATAGAAATAATTGTGATATATATTTGTAATCTTGCACAATGAATTTTCGATAAAACGCACAAATTACAATAAGGAATCAAAATAAACCTTGCACCATACGAAAACAATTTTTCAATGAAGTATTCAAACTCATATAGATCCGATTAACCTATTTCACTGATTTTATGAAAGAGGAATGTCATTTTTTTATATTTTTATTTTTAGATAAGAAAAAAAAACCTATTTCACACAATTTCGTTCATCCTTTTCGTCATATCAAAGTGGAGTTTTTTACTCTTTCTAGTAGAAAAGTATTTCCGGGAGAATTCAATAATTTTATTCATCCCAATTTTGGGGTTAATATAGCTTTACAAGTGGTTTCCCAAAAGGAAAAGATATTTACACAATCATATCATATCTACAGAAGTTAATTCTAATTACAACAGAAATATTCATTCCAGCACTCCCTATTAAGTTGGTGCATAGATATTGATTATGCTCAACTGGTCAATCCATCCTGCAAATGCTTGGTGTGGCAACCCCTTAGTGAGTGCATCTGTCAATTGCTCTTTAGAAGCTACAAAAAAAACCGTATACTCTTCTTATCAAGGTTATCCCTTATGAAATGCCTATTAATCTCCACATGCTTGGTTCTGGCATGTTGTACCAGATTATAAGCAATCTCAATTGCAGTTGTGTTATCACAATGAAAATTCACGACCTTCTGAAGCTTGAAGTTAAGCTCCTTCAATACATTCCTAATCCATAACAGTTCACACTCTGCATTTACCATTCCATGGTATTCAGCTTCAACCCTAAAACGGGCAATCACATTCTACTTCTTATTGCGCCAAGTTACTAAACTCTCACCAATAAAGGTGAAGTATCCAGAAATAGATGTCATATTAGTCTTATCACCCGCGCAATCTGCATCAGTATAGTCTGCAACTCCAAAGTCGATCACCATTATTTGAAAACAGTAAGCCCTTACCAGGTGCAGACTTCAAATATCTGAGAATGCGAATCACAACATCCATATGCTCTTCACTTGGACCATGCATGAACTAACTGACAACACTTATAGCATATGCAATATCAGGCCTAGTATGTGACAAATAGATCAATCTTCTTACTAACCTCTTATAACTGCCATTATTTGTTGGAACTTGACCGGGACACAACTCAACTTGTGATTCTTCTCAATAGGAGTATTAGCAGGTTTACAATCAAACATTCATGTTTCAGCAAGAAGATCAAGCACATACTTTCATTGTGATAAGGTGATTTCCAAATTAGATATTGCAACTTCAATCCCCAAGAAATACTTCAACCGACCCAAGTCCTTCATCTCAAACTCTTGGGACAAATGCTTCTTCAAATCTTCCATTTCAACTGGATCATCACTTGTGACAACCATATCATCCACATACATAATCAAAGCAGTCATCTTACTATCCTTGCGTTTGATGAACAAGATATGATTAGAGTTGCTATACCAATACCCAAATTTCTTCATACCTCTAGAAAATCTTCCAAACAAAGCTCTTGGTGATTTCCTCAATCCATACAAAGACTTCTTCAGTCGACACACATTTCCAACATCACATGGCCTACAATTGATACCTGGAGGAATGTCCATGTACATTTCTTTATCCAGATCTCCATTTAAGAAAGCATTCTTCACATCAAATTGATGTAATGGCCGATCATGTCGGGCTTCTCAGGTAATGAGAATGCGTACAGTATTGATTTTCGCTCCAGACGTGCTTTATATCGATCAATATTTCCATCTTCCTTCAGTTTCACTATATACACCCATCTATATCCAACTGTCTTCTTTTCAGGTGGTACAGGAACAATCTCCCACGTTCCTTTCTTTTGTAAGGATTCCAATTCTTCATTCATAGCTTGCTTCCACTTTGGATCTGTCAAGGCATCCTGCACATTACTGGGAATAGATATTGTAGATAATTGATTAACAATAAGTATATGTAATGTAGATAACCTATGGTGAGATACAAAGCTGGAAATAAGATATTTGGCTTTGGCTTCCATGGTTGGCTTATATTGTTTCTTTGGAACCCCTTTTGTTTCCCTTTAAGACTTCCTAGGCATACGAACTTCTATACTACCAAATTAAATGTTATCAGTACGTACCTTAGGTGAGCCATTCTAGGAAGACTCTTCAATTGATGGAGTAGAATGATCAAAACTGGAAAGAGACATCCAGAGATACATGCATTTTGTTCAAAACTGGGTCATAACAACGGTAACCTTTTTGAAACTCAGCATAGCCAACAAAGACACACTTCACAGCACAATGATCAAGCTTCCCCCGCAATTTTTTGTTGATGTGAATGGACACAATATACCCAAAAACTCTTGGCTCCAGATTTGGTAAAGATGGCACACTCAACAACTGTTGCAACTTCTGATAAGGATTCTGAAACTTAATCACTCGAAAAGGTGTGTGATCGATCAAGTATGCAGCAGAACACACAGCTTCTCCCCATAGATTGCGAGGGACATTCATACCAAACAATGAAACACAAATAACTTCTATCAACTGTCGGTTCTTTGTTTCAGCTAGTCTATTTTGTTGAGAAGTATAGGCAATGGAATTTTGGTGCATAATCCCATGAGTGCCTAAGTATGCTGACATCTCACCATTCACATATTATCCACCATTGTCAGATTAAAGTACCCGAATTTGCTACTGGTACTGGGTTGCCACCATCTTGTGAAATTCAGTAAATCTGGAAAAGACTTCACTTTTACACTTCATCAAGGAGACCCATGTCATTCTGGTGCATTCATCAATAAAAGTCAGAAAGTAACGATATCCAGAAAGAGAAGAAATTCTTGTAGGACTGTTAGGTCCATAATTATGTTCCTAACTACATGCTTATTGTTTGTCTTTTATTGATAAAGCATCATTTTTACTATGTTTCCTTGCTATGCTAGGAAATGAGGGATTGACAAGGAAACACTTTAAGAGATGAAATCTAATCATTTTTTGGAGAAGCCAAGCAAGTTTCCTAAGCCTTTGGAGAAGATGGAGCAAAACCGAGAAAAGGACAAAAAGTCAACGATCGATCATCAGTCAACTCCAGCGAGTCTTCGCTGGTCAATGACAATAGTCAAGTCAAGTTTGGCCAAGGCCCAAGAGTCCAAACCCACAAAAGGGATATTTTGATAGATGGATGCACATGCAAGTCACATGACTTGAGGTAAGTCACAACTTTTGGACCATTTAAAGGCTAAATTTGTGGATCATGTCTAAGCATCAATTTTGAATTTTAAACAACCAAAATATCCCCTTGGAAGGTATAGGGTCGAGCTCCCTCTACCTTTACACATATCACACTTCACTCTTTCATTTCACATAGTTTTAGTCTCTCTCTATAGCTCTCAACCTTTCCCTATCCCTTTAGCCCTCTCCTCTATCTCAAACACCATCTTCGTCACCACCAAATCAGCCCCTTAAGGTGGAGCTATCTTACTTCCCTTAAGGTCTCTCTCCCTTTTCTCTTCCTCTTCACTTGATTGTACACCATCCTTTGCAATTAAGTTTTTCCCTTTTTTATCTCACCTCTACCTTAAGTTGGATGCATTTAGAAGCCTAGAAGATGAAGCTTAAAGACCAATGATGACTTAGCTTGATTGGGAGTTCTTAGGTTATCTCTACATCTCTCTATCTCTTCAACTATGTATCTAAATTTGCTTTACATTATGCTTAGTGAGTAGTTTCCTTTTAAGCCCTAGCCAATTTGATGTACATACAACTATGTTTTGATTTATGGAATTGAATTTGGTTTAGTGTACTACATATTGTGAATGAGTTTGATAGCTTTTGATGTGATTGTGGTATGTTTGCATGTTTGGGTTTGATTCAATGTTTTCATATTCATGTCTTATCCATGACTAAGTTGAGATATGTTTAGGGAAGCTAAAAATGAACCTAAGTGAACTAGTCGCTCACCTAAGGAAGATAAGCATGTAAACATGACTTAGGTTGCATTTGAGAAGATGGGCTTAAAGTTTGGTTTTCATTGGACTTGAGCATGGACTGAAGCCTTCTTAAAGTCCAAATGACTCAAGGAGCTTTGGTCAAGCTTATATTGACTCGAAGGAGCTTTGTAGGTAATCATTACTTCTTCTAATTCATGTTCTAAAAGGTATAGATTAGGAAAGTCATTAGAACCTACTTTCATGTCCTCCAATAGGGACTTATGAAGGAAAGTCATTCATATTCATCATGAGTGAACACATATTGAACTTATTAGGCATGCGGTATGATTAAGATACGATTCGTAATTGAGTTGCATTCTAGTTTCAGTTTGCTTTATATTTGAATGTTGGATCGAAATACTTCTAATGCCCTAATGACCTAGGAGATTCGGTTCATAACCAAATGTGACTCAAAAGGATCACGAATTGGACAAACACGTGTGAATCAGACTAAACTTATAACTTGGACATTGTTGGTGCATTGAGTTGGCTAGGACGGCATCTCTAGCCGACCAAATATTTACATTTTGTTTTTTTCTTCTTACTTTATGTTTTCACTTAATTTAGTTAGTAGCAAACATTCAATCAACCTTTCGTTTAACTACTCATTGTAGTTCAACCATCTTTTGCAATGCTAAATCTCCAAAGGACTTAGTCTTGTGAGATACACTTCCACATCTTGCTTTAGTTTTAGTGTCATATTTTGTGTCTAGTTAATCCGTGATTTCAAGTTCTTAATCGAGTCGTTAAGGAGTTTAAGTAGTCAATTTCCGTGGGTTCGACACTCGACTTCCTTACAAATACTATAACTTGACCCCGTATACTTGCGGGTAAGAGAAATTCACTTAGCCTTAGACTAATTAATAGTCAAAAGGTTGGTGGGATAAACCTCATTGAACAAGGAACCCAAACATCAGAATGAATTTTTTTACAAAGAACTGAACATTTATTCAAACTTGGAGAATAAGTAATACGATGGCTCTTGGCCAGTTCACAAATATCACACTTGAAATCTGACTCTTCAACAATTGAAAACAACTGAGATTATAACTTCTTAAGATATCCAAAATTCAAATGGCATAAGCGACGATGCCATAACCACGCCATTTCTTTGGCTTTATTCAGACTACTGGTACTGTTTGCTTGACTCAACTACTTGTGCCAACTGCTTGTCAACTCCAGGTAGTACAATTTTATTAGAATGTCCCTTTTAACACTATAACCAAGAGTCTTTCTTATTAGAATGTCCTGAAAAATATGAAAATCGAGATAAAAGGTTACAAAGCAAGAGAGAGCTTTAGTGATTTGATTCATAGACAATAAGTTATATGCTAGAGAGGGAACAACAAGGACAAAATCAAGAGTTAATTCATTAGAGAGTTGCACAGATCCTTCACCAAGAACAGGGGAAGGAGAACCATCAACAATAGAGACAACATGTTCGGGGGAAGTCTTAAGGATATCAACAACATTAGGGTTATTTGTCATATAATCAGTTGCACTAGTACCGATTATCCAAGATCTATTCGCAGATAATGTGGTGAAAGAAGATGTCTTACCCCCTTTACTTATTTCAACAATAAGTGCAAATTGTTGTTGTTAAGATGATTCTGTGGTGGTTACAACTGCTTTGAGGATGTTCTTACATGGCTTCCGGGAGAAGTCCCACCATTCAGGATATCAAACAAGTTCATAGCACCGCTCTATTGTATGATCAACCTCCTTGCAATGAGTACATATGAAATTAGAAAATTTGGCATGAGGTTTTCCATCAGAAAGAGGACGACCAAAGAAGCCAGGAGGAGGACCTTGGCGTCTCTGTAAATTTACTGCATTGACAGTACTAGGTGATGAAGTGGATGTGGCCATAATAGAAGCTTCATATGGAGGTGCAAAGAGCATGGCCCGATTGCTCTGGAAACATCTTATATGGACATATGTGTGCTCATAGAAAAAGTAAAGTCGTCTTGAATAGTGTTATAATAGTGTTAATGATTGTAAATGATGACTGCTTTGTTATTTTGGGTGATTGCTCATCTACCATTATCCGCAAATACATTCTCGTTCTCCACTCTTTAAGTTCTTCGGGATTCAGAATTCAGGTAGAGATTCAAATACAAGTCAAATATGGTAGTCGTCAAGTCAACACGTCCAAATAGTATCCAAGCTTCTCTGTTGTGCTCCTCATATAACACATAAACACAATTCATAACTCATAAACGTCATTCAGATTCACACAAAACCCCAACATCATCACACCCATCTCCTCTAAAAATCTCTCTGATCAATTTTCATATGGGCTGGTCTAAAACTCCCAGAAAACTATGACCAAGTCCAAGAATTTCCTCAACAATCTCATCAAAAACTTGGGTTTCAGCTCAAGCAGAGGTAACCCATAAAAACCCAGTTTCCAGCTTCATCAATTTCACTACTTTGATGCTTGTACAGTTTTCATGTTTATACTTCTTGCTCTGTTTTGATTGATCAGAGAGCAACAATGAGGAAGACTTGGAGAGAATTGCTCAGCAAGAGCAGAAGAATTTCCCTTTTGAGATTCTGGTGGCTGCCACCAAGGATTTTCACCCAAGACATAAGCTCGGAGAAGGCGGATTTGGCCCGGTTTTCAAGGTTAGGTCCGCTCATATTTTTCGTTCGACTTGTTTGCTTGGTTTTGCTGAGAAAACTTGGACAGATGAACTGGTCAAGTTTTTCCCAGGCTCACATTTTCTGCTGAAATATACAATTGTATTGTAGTCTAGTTTTGTTCCTTGGTATTGGTAATGACATTTATGTTCGCATTCATCTACTCAATTGGTATATAGGTTATAAAGTACTGATATTTCGTCTTCCAAATTGTACATTGCGAAATGGTAATGCGATATCCCACAAAACTTAACTCAGGCCCTTCAGCTTAGTTAACTAGACCCTGAATCCCCACGGAGCAGTCTTTATGTAGTTTGCTCATGACCCAAGTGGTGCATTTTGTTTTAGGGTACGCTGGCGGATGGGAGAGAAATTGCGGTGAAGAAGCTGTCACAAAGTTCGAATCAGGGAAAGAAAGAGTTCATGAATGAGGCCAAGTTGTTGGCTCGGGTGCAACACCGCAATGTTGTGAATCTATTGGGGTATTGTGCTCATGGGACTGAGAAATTACTTGTTTATGAATATGTAACACATGAGAGCATCGATAAGCTTCTATTCAGTAAGTACTGTTTATTCCTTATGCACTCAACATATTTGATTCAGGTTTTTATCTGGTAACTACAAAATCAGTAACATACTCTTATTTAGGTTTCTAGTTACAGATTGGCATGAAGTTTATGGTGTTTGCATGAAATATGAATCTTTTTGATGTATCAGATCTACTAAAGGCTGTTTTGTGAATAAATCTAGTAACTTTCTATTTTTTTTTCTTATAAATTTCAGATGAGCAGCTGAATTTCAGAAGAAACATAGGCTTTCATGAATCTCATAATCATGGCGAAGTAGATTTATTTGAAAAATAGTCCCACCTTTTATGCTAGTGTTAGATGTAAGCCGATTCTTAGAGCTGGTCTAAATGAAAATTTTCATCATAAATAGAAGTCCTGGGCTTGGGACTTTGAGTTTGTAATTACGATATATTTCTCTCCAATTAGAACTTATTCTATCATTAGCATAGTCTTCAAGTTTGAGTTTTCCTTTTCCCATCTTGCATTTTTGCTTTCCCCTTAAAGTAGTTATCTGCTAACCAAATTCACAATGAAATAGCTTTTAAGGACCTTGACTTTATCCATGTTCTTTAATCCCATCTAAACCCACCAAAGGTTTTGAAAAATTTGCACACGGCCTTGCCAGGGCAGAACGAAGACTACATCATGTCAACCGCACTTTAACCCCTGAAATCGATTGATCCTTTACAAATAATACTCATATCTGTCATATTTATCATGCTATACTAATTTCATTCTGGAATAATAGTCAATGAAGTCATATTGATGCTAACACCATATTGGTATTATATTGCTACAGAACTGAATAGACGACATGAACTTGACTGGAAGCGGAGGTATGATATAATATGTGGCGTTGCAAGAGGTTTGCTTTATCTTCATGAAGACTCGCACAATTGTATTATACACAGAGACATCAAGGCCAGCAATATTTTGCTGGATGATAAATGGGTTCCCAAAATTGCTGATTTTGGCATGGCTCGTCTCTTTCCTGAAGATCAAACGCATGTCTATACACGTGTAGCTGGGACCAAGTATGTCCTTCTCTTATGCCCTAGTACCTATACCTTGTACATAATTTAGTCAGATGTCCTAGTGTTTGGGACCAGCTTATGCAAATGACTTCATTTTGACATAGACCATTGTAATCTGTTTGATGCAGTGGGTATATGGCCCCAGAGTATGTTATGTACGGACATTTATCGGTGAAAGCGGATGTTTTCAGCTTTGGTGTGTTAGTTTTGGAGCTCATTACCGGACAAAGGAATTCATCATTCCACTCAAATGGCCCCGATGCACAGAACCCTCTTGAATGGGTAAGATTATATACTGTCCTCATGAAAATCCTCTGGCAGGTGCTGCAGAGAACTAAAATTCTGAGCTCTTTGCATTTGTACCACAGTTATGGTGCTGCATCTTGTTTTTCATGATTTTGGACTCAAACTCAATCTACATCACACACTACACCACACTTTGAACACTTCTAAACAAACAAACATCAGGGAAACCACTCCATACAAAACCACAAAGCTCGTGCCCCACCCATATCTAGGACTTGGTCAAGGTAGTTGCGAGGAGGTGACATGAGCAAAGAAAAGTTGATAGCTAGGTTCCATTATGTCACCAAAAGGAAAAGTCTTTCAGAAACGAAGGCCTGTTTGGTCACTTTGGTGATGCATGTAGAATAATGATGTCCCTCGCGTATCATGAAAACATAACACGGTGCGAAATTCCAAAAATGTTTTTTTTTTTTTCAATCCAAAGCTGCGGCTACATTCACGTCGGAGAACTTTTGGTAAGCCTGAACAATTCGTGCTGTTGCTGCAGGCATACGAGCTTTATAAGAAGGGGAGAGGCTTGGAGATGATGGACCCAACGTTATCGTCATCAGCGGTCACTGATCAAGTAGCAATGTGTATCCAGATTGGATTATTATGCATACAAGGTGATCCCCAGCTGAGACCTACTATGCGTCGAGTGGTCGTGATTTTATCGAAGAAACCTAGCAATCTTGAGGAATCAAGTAGACCCGGACTTCCAGGTTCAAGATACAGAAGATCACACAGACCAGTTGGATTATCTTCTACTGCTGGAACTTCTGGCGAATCAAATTCTCGGTCATCCGAATCGAGTTTTACTGCAACTGGAACCAGTTCGGCGACCCCAGTAACACCTGCAAGTGAAACCAAATCTGCAACCAGAGTATTACAAGACCGAGGAAAACGTCCTGTTGAGAGCTAGATGTACTAGTATAGGAGGTTTAATTTGTTTATTCTTTGTAATATAGAAATGTATGATTAGTGTAATCTTATGTAAATAGCTTTTATTTTTTATCCGGATCCCACAGTAAGTTTCATAGACTTTCTAAGTCTATAGACCAATCAGCTGTGTCGAGGTTTATGTAAGAACGATTTTCTCTGTCGTCACAAAATATAGACCGAGATTTAACTCTAATCAACGACAACAAAATTGGTACTTGGCATGATTGTTATATCATGAGGCTTTTATCAACTCAATCACTTGTGTGATGGTTTAATGCCATGGAAATCGATTTAATGCACAATCGAACTGCATATAAAACAACATACAGTGTTTCACAAGTAACTATATGTGTGTCACACTCAGATAAGTAAAATAGAGCAAGTGTTGTAGTAACAGTAGACTGAGTCAAAGCGTAATAACTAATAAGCAAATTAGACAGAACAATGTACGTTGCATGGCTATTTGCTATGGGAAACAGCATATCCATTCCAACACCTAGCGATCGATCATCATCATCCTAACTTAGAGCTCTTCTTGTAACTAAGACATATATATAGACGTACTTACTAACCAATGACTTCCAATAAACTCGTCACCTTAAACTCAATCGTTCTGGTTCTTCTCCCTGCAATTTCCATAGCGAAAGAAATCGTCGTGGGAGACGACAGCGGCTGGAAATTGGATTTCGATTACCAAGAATGGGCCAAAGACAAAGTATTTCAAGTTGATGACACCCTAGGTACGTAAGATATACATGTGTGTATATATATATATACGTGCTTTGTGATTGTAGTAATGATCTATGTTTCCTCGATCTAATCTATTTGGGAATTGGGATTGATCGTTGTACAAGCCTCCGAATCACAATGTGTACAAGGTCGACGGTGCCGGGTTCAAGTTCTGCACTAAACCGTCAGCAAACGAAGCATTGACGAGTGGGAATGACAAAGTAATGGTACACCTGTGGTGTTAGTGATCACTGTGATCAGGGGATGAAGCTCAACATTACCGTCATGGACAAGTCATCGGCGCCTCGTGGGGTTGCATTGTCTGGAACCCAAGTCTTCATGGCCGCCGTCTTCGCGGTGGTAGCAATCGTAGCGTGATAACGTACGGAGATCCATTTCTATAACAATCTGATTTGCGTGCATGATCGAATTATGATTTATTAATTCTAGTCCAATAATAAGAGTTCTATACGTAAAGGGCAATTGTATGTTTTGCAGATTTTCAATTATCATCAAAGTTTGTAGTCTGTGTCAGACGGAGTAACGTCCTCTTAATTTTTGGGACTCGGATCCCCTCTCCTAACGGAGATGATCCTTACATCTACCTAACAAGATGATCTTGGCCATTCATCTCATTGTAAGACCCAGATTCAATTTAACCTTCCTTATCAAACAATACCATATTTTTTTTCACCAAACCTCATGGTTTCCTTCTTTTTCCTTGCATCATCTTCTATTTCGTCCTTCGAAATTTTTACTTCTAACATGCTACTGGGTTTCTTGTTGCCCAGTAAATACAATGAACTCAAATGAAGTTCCAGTTTGTCTCTTTTAGAGTTTCCAACAACTGAATTGATATACCTTCAATTTATGAAAAGAACACAATCCCATCAATCACTTTGCCAATGTAAAATCCAACTTCAAGATTTCAATAAGTTGGGATCCAGTCCTCTCTAACTCTCTGTGAAATCCATAAGTCATTGTTTTCAAATGTTCATTTTAGCGAGCCAAATTAAATCGCAGAAAGTTAATCGATTATTTCCCTTGATGGAGTGGAATTGTCAATGGAGTAGGTCTGGGCTTCGAGGTAGGCACGATGACGGAGTAGTTAGAATCAGGGTTTAGAGTGATAGGGGACTCGCCGGTCATTGGATTTTGAGTCGATTGCGGTGGCGATGGGAAAAGAGGAGAATTGTAATGCATGGTGACGGGCACAGATGAATGCAATAATGGAGGATGGACTTCGACACAGCTTGTGTAGAAAAGAAAAGGGAGCAAAATTATATCTAGGCCTTAGAATGAGATGGATGGCCAAGATCATCTTGTTAGGTAGTGGTTAGGTCATCTCCGTTAGGAGAGGATCAGAGTCCTTAATTTTTTTACATGTAAGATGTTTTTTTCTTCTTCTATTATTTCATCATTTTGGAATATAAGTTTAAACGGTTTCTCTGTTCACATAACTGAGTGAGTTGGTCAAGCAAACAGTCGAAAACCTGTCTTCCAAACGCGTAGGTATACATGGATTCTAGTGGGCTATAACCTTTCAAATTTCGAAAATATTTTATTTTGTAGTTGAATTTTAATGTAAAAAATAATCAAATTTTAAAAATTAGCCCGTCTCTTAAATTTGTATACTTGTTAAGTAAGCTTACTCGAAAAAACAAAAATTTAGCCCCCTAGCATCCCCCCCCCCCCCCCCCCCCGGACCTCATTTTGAAATCCTAGCTCCGCCCACTATCTTCAGTTACTTTGTTACTCTTATAACATATATCACTTTAGTCACTTAGGTATGCATTTTCAGTTCACTTTGGTTTTCCACTTTGGGTCATAGGCAAGTTTAAGAATCCAAGATGCTTTAAGAATATCAGTTGTGATAATCTTAACTGCAAGTATCAAGCAAATTCAAATGCATGGATATGACGTCTTTGTTTTTTTTGGAGTGGCTCAAATGGTTTGATAGTCGATTAAATAAGAATGTCTTGTTGATTATGGACAATTGCACTGCCCATGAAAAAAAAAAGAATTTTCTCCAACTTAAATGCACAACTATCTTATTTCTATCATCAAACAACACTTCTAAAATTCAGCTTTGTGAAGCAAGTATAATAAAAAATTTCAAAGGTTACTATCGTAAACTTTTGAAACGAATAGAAGCTCAAGTCATAGAATCATCGAAGATAAGCATTTTTGATAGAATTGTCAACGCAGTTGCTGCATGGTCAATTGACATGAAGCCACATATAATTGCTAACTATTTGAAGCGATTATGACTATTAATGACGTTGGTGACTTTACAATCAAAATGTCTATTCACATGTTCACTGGTGAAGACCTTAGCAACTAGAGTTGTTTTCCCAGAACCTCCCATCCCAACGACAGAGACAACAACTTAGTGTTGCTCTTCTTGCATCAACCATCCCAATATTATTTGCTTCTTGTCTTCAATTCCCACCGGTTCATCTTCCGTAAGGAAGAAAGATGACCTGGCTTGGCTCTGCACCCAATTGTGAGTATTGTCACAAGTAATTGCTGCTCCTACATGCCCAACACAGTATCTTTGATTCCTATCTGGAATGGCTTTGACCTTTTCACTGATTTTCTTTAACTTCTTTGCAGTTTTATGCTTGAATCGACTCTTCTTTGGAATGTGAATGATTTTGTGAACCCTCCTTGAAAGTCGACTCCCACTTTGCTTCTCATACATGTGATACATATGAACTCATCAGTATCTTTAGCCAGGTGTGCCAGATCTCTGATGTTTGCAACCCACAGTTTCTCTCCTTCGGTTTGTGCTTTGTTGGCCTTTGCAGCTTCCATGAAAGCTCTCATGCTTTGAAGCTCCTGCTTAATGTTATCAACTTCATCACGAACACCAACAATGGTTGTAACTTCATTCTCAAGCAATGTCACAAGTTTTCCTATTAACAGATCTGTTACAGATGAGGCCATATTGGCCTTCTTTCAGTTTACTCGATGTCTCTCTGTAAAGAAGAGAGAAGATTCAAGTATATATTTCTCACACTCAACAAGTAATAATAAGTTAATAACAAGCAGCATTTCACAAATCTAAAATTGAAATGCAATTATCTTATGTATATGTATGTTGGCTTCGACAAGAAATATAAGAAATATGAGTAGAAATGCATACGTAGTACTAAATGATCTTTCTCATAGGCAAATCTGTACTCGAGATGAGGCAAAGGAGACGGCCGTCTCAGGCACCAAAATTTTCAGAGGGCCCAATATTTTTTTTATTATATATGCATATAAAAAATTGAACAAAAAATATTTATAAAATATGTTCAATAAAATTACAGGACGGTACACTTAAATAATTTTGTGATGTCTTTGAGGAAATAAGTTATAACCTGAAAGATTGCATTATTTTATTTTTATTAATATCATTATAAACATCAGTTTTCTTTTTATGTACTATATTGAAATGTTGGTAGTTTTATTTTTTTATGTACTATGTCGAAATATTAGTTTATATTTATTTGATTTATAAGTACATAATTATAATTTTGTATTTGGCTTGTAATTAGTAAATGAAATAAAAATATTTGTGCACATATTATTTTAATTTATTCTTGTGTTTAGTTAAATTAATAAATATGAGAACGACGTAACAGCAGTTAGCTCAGAAACTTGTGGAAAAGTGTGAAGGGCTTCCTTCCTCCGGCTATTGTGGCTATTGGTGGTCTTATGTCTTCCAAGAAGTCACATCATCAATGGCAACATGTTTGTGCCAACATAAACTCGCATCTACATAGTAATCCATAGCCAGATCCCATAAAAGCTGTCTTGTTGCTCAATTTCAATTATTTGTCTTCCCAGTTGAAACATTGCTTCCTCTATTGTTCGCGTTCCCAGAAGATTATTTGATTAAAAGAAAAATGATCATTCAAATGTAGATAGCGAAGGATTTGTTGAAGATGTGCAAGGGGTCACACCAGAAGACGTTGTAGATGGCTATGTCATGGAACTTTGTTTCCGTAGTATGTTACAAGTGTGAGGATCCGACTCCAATTTTAATGTCTAAATCGGGATTATGCCTTAATATTTATTAGAACCTAAATATGCTAGTTGAAAAGAAAACCGAAGGAAATTCAATAATCTGAAAACCATAAATTAAAGAGATTAAATTTCAGAAACAACTCAAACAACAGAATCTAAAACCATTTATGACACCAGAGCTGCTAGACTCTCTAAGCTACCTATGCTGACTAAGTTTCTATCTTGTAGGATCAACCATGGATCCTACAGCGTATACTGTTATGCCTAGATCTGCGTGTGTACCCGACCTCAATTGAGACTTTGTAACCTAGGCATTGGAAACTGAAGGGTCCAAGGAAAGACATAAAAACATGAAAACCGTTAGAGTGAGTGGATGAAAATAAAATATTCGTAAGAAATTATAAAACTTACTATATGCATTTCCACCGTAATCATATAGTAAAATATTGCGAGTCAACGTAAAACATATATATCGTAAGTGTATGGAGGTGTGCATAACGTAATCACGGGTCGGGTGTTTGTCCTAACTTTCTCGGAGCACCTCGGTGATCAGCCGACGCACCATATGCATCGATGCATCATACATGAATATAATGTGCATAAAAACATGAAATCGTATCATAGATGCCTCCGTGAATATCGTAAACATATCATATCGCACTATATATATACACTTATTTGGTTAAGAAATCATAAACGTAAAATTGAACTCGCTAAACGATAGTGAAAAACAAAAGTCCACTCACCTAGAATGCTAGAACCGTAGGTCGATCCACTAACTCGATAAACGTATCTAGCGCCTCTAAGCATTTAAAGATTTACATTATATACAATATTTAATCGTAAAAATAGATAAGGGCTCCAAGACAATTCGTATCATAAATACTCACGTTATGTTTCCGATAATTAGACTACGTACACTTCTATGCCACATCATTAATTCAAATATATCCGACAAGCCTTGTCTCCAAAGCTCCATAGAAAGGTAAGCATCGACTCGACACACGTCGTATGATGGCACGAAAGTGTCGAGTCGGCTCGAATCCTGAAATAGTTGGATATATCATTAAAACTGTCAAATCGCACAAAACTACTGAAAATATTGTAATCGATGGTCTTAGGAAACTTCCCGTGAAAATTTAAATTTTTCGGTTGCCGAAGCTCTGCCGCGCATGACGGCAGCCAAAATTGATCAGCCCAGAAATCTTTGACTTGCATATCAAATTGATGCTCTCAACACGTAGAACAACTTCCTAGTTCAACACAAACCCAAAAGTAGACTGGAAGAATCCGGAAGTTACCTCGAAAGGTGTTGAAACTAGCTGGAATCGGCCTGACTCCGGCCGACCTCCTTCGACCATGGCGTGACTCGAGAGGGGTCGCGTTCGGCTCCTGGAGATGCGGGGAGTAAAATCCTTTTACCCCCGCTGTCCAACAGTGGTCGAAATGCTGTCGTCGGTGACGGACCAAAATGAAGGGGAGTTCGCACCTTCTGGGCTTTGATTCTTTCATCCGAGGCGTTGCATGGCTAGTCTGAGGGTACAAACAAGTCGAGGAGGAGGAGAGCTTTCAATTAGGGCCGGAGCGACGGGCAGAAGTGGCCGAACAGCGAAGGTCTGACCTAAATCAGTGAATCGGGTCGGGTCCCCAGTCGGGTCAACCATTCGGGTCAACCGGTTCATTCCTCCTACCCGGGTGAACTCTGGGTATTTAGACCCTTAGATCAATCCAAGATCAACCACCCAAACTCAAACACTGTTTGACCCAATGATCAGGAAAATTTGACCAACGATAGATTTCAAAAAATTCACTTAAATACTCAAAACTTCAAAAATCATAACTAATTGCTCGGAGCTCGAAAAAATCCAGCAAAAATACACACGAGCTCAAAATAATTTTCTCTACAACTTTAGTAAAGAAGCAAGTCCAAATTCATAATTTATAAAAATCCAATTTTCAAATCGCGACAAATCTCATAAAATGTGTCGCGAGATGCTAAGTTCGATAATTAGCGCGACAATGATGATAAACACCCAAATTTGGGGTCAGGGCGTTATAATCTACCCCTCTAATAAAAATTTCATCCTCGAAATTTACGTCACGGAAAGTCAACGTAGCGAGGACACCAAGACCACAATTGCTGCATTAAAATTCTTCGAAAAACATCTGGTATACCATAACAATATACTCCCAGTGACACAGGCAGTGCACATGGTGCAAAGATTGACATACTGGGAGCCCCTCATGATTCTATGGTCCAGAGAAATTCATAACACTAATCCGGAGGATTGATATCCCAATATAAAATAATTACTGGAGAACTATGCTCAAGTGCTTCATGAAATATACCATCTGCTTATGACTGAAATGTCGAAATGCCCAACTGTCGCTACCTGCATTAATTCTTTTTTCTCCGAATTGTAATACCCTTGCATCACCATCTTTAATGGTACAGGCGACTGTGCTAACCCATATGACTGATCCGCATACGTATCCAAAATGTCATAATAACTCGTGAATCACCAGCGTTTAGTCTTCGATGAAAGAGAAATTCCCACATCGACGTTCAAGCTCGAAAGACAGATTCCACATGTCGTGATGACTTTTTTGAATAGTAATACACAAGATGACTTCGAAAGAAAGGTGCGGATGATAAAACATCATACCCCATGTGTCGTAGGCTTGAATCTACACGAACATGAATCCCGCATAGTTGTGCCAAATATCGAGCACAAGGAATCTTGATAAACGGAATAAAATTTCAAATTACTGAATCACTATACTGATAAGATTGAGATACTACGCCCAATGTGCATATAGACACTTGTCAATACCACTTTCCAATGTGCCGAAACCACATGAAACCTCGAGTCTCGTGAACACACACGAGAAATATCATGCAAGGGAAAAATCTTATTAACACCACCTGCGCAAACTGCAAACACCAACTAACATGCTACGATGGACATCCAGAATATCTGTGCCTGATCACGTAGAACCTGTGTAAACATACTCTTCCCGACGTAACCAAAAATACTAATATGGTAGAAAATTTCCTATTGAATACTAATTGATCATCGATACTCATGATAATGACATGGCGTACTTGAAATCCCCAAATGCCTTTCCTTCACCTGATCGAATTTAAAGTACTCTTCACCCCGATGAAGGTGATGAAAAATCTGTGCACAACCTCGTAGTATAACACGCAATATACACACCTCAAAACAAAACTTGGTCGTTAATTAGTGATCACACGATCACAAATGTCTCATGGTTCCATCTATATTTGCACGCCAAAAGAAAGAAATTTTGATAACTCAACCTTGGAGGAATTCCCACCAAAAATTCGGCATGACCTATTCGTTTACACTCGAACCCCAATACTTGCAATTTCAAATTTTTTTCCAGTATACCAATATCCATAACACAATAATAGCTTCAACAAACTCACATACTCGCACATCGACGCATAACCAACTTCAAGTGGCGCAAATTTTCACACCTTACATAAGATACAAACTACTATAAATTCTCGATAATTCTCCGAATATGATATTTTTGATAAAATGTATAGTACGGATCTTAAACAATATTGCCCATACGTACAATAATGATGAAAAAGGTCTTGAACTCGAGAATTCGATTGCAAAACTACCCTCATATTGAATAATTTAATTGTTGCTCATTGACTTATCCATTAAAGAGGAACACAAATCATACATAAGAATGACAGGTCAAAACAACCTCACTTGATGAGATCCGAAAAATGTTGTGGCTAGGTACAACAATCTCACTAGAGAGGAACCTTATACATTTACAAGAACACCCTTAATACTTCATATCCTTATTATTCGAGAGAACGCCATGTGCATCAAGAATTAGACAAAACAGAACACGCGAAAGTGACAAAATTTGAGAATAACCTTTCAGGTTAAAACGGGTAGATCTCCTCGACGAATAAGATCAAGGATTTCAAGGTAACCTAAGCAGAAAGAGCAAAAGAAAGTAAACAAAACTGAATGAAGTGGCAACTTGAATGTAGCATAGTTAGCCAAAACTACAAATGATTGCTCCACACCAATGGTTGTCACACCCCCAAATCCGGGGTCAGTATTATACTGAAATATGATGTAATGATTTGTGATGTGAATAAGAAACCCAAATAATTTCAAAAAAATCGAGGTGTCTGAATAGTACATTTATTGAAAAGAGAAAGTGCTAATATTACAATACCGAAGTTTTTGAAAATAATAGTCATTACATTTATTCAAATCAAAATACAAGTAAAAAAAATAATTTGTTTATTTAATAGGCGACGTATCCCATTTTCCCCAAGCATTCTACTCATCACCTGAAAAAGAGAAAGATGTAGTATCATGAGTCCAACTGACCCAGTAAGTACAGCTTACAAGCATATACTAAATTATCTCTAAGAAACATCAAATCGAACAACCAATTCAAAGAGGTGAAATATTGAAACCGATTATTCTTCCATACTTATACTTGTGTCTTTGTAATATATACAATTAGGTACATAATATATATACTTGCACAACTTCACATCTACACACAAACACGCCAATACTTCCGAAGTGAATTCTTTTAGATTAACTGGTAATTACTCAAAAAAAATCATGTGCTTAGTCTCACAATACCAACACATATATAAAGCCACAACATTCTAAGGCCACCTGCCCAAGCATGTATACTCCCGGTTTGACACAATTCATTCCTTAGAGTATAATAGTGCACTATCTGTAAGGGACTAGGGCCCTTGGCTAACTCCCATAATAACAAAACAATTTACCAGCAATTCACTTAAGCACGAGTTAATTCGTACTATACACCCGACTTCACACTTCAACCATAATGATCACAAACAAGTCTTTAGTTAAGACTATGTATATATAGATAATAGAGTAAATATTTACATCATAATTTTGTAATAAATATATACGTAATAGAATTTGTAAAGGAAGAAAGATCAAACTTAAACGTATTTCATTAATTAACAAATTTGGTCCAAACATTTCATTCGGCGGTAGTCCGCTCAAAATTCTTCATTTGTTCCTAATTATACTTGAAAGTAAATAGATAGAACGATTAATTAGATAAACTTGAAATAAAAATTAGTTATCATTGGTTCAAAAGTTTCATTCGGCGGTAGTCCGTCCGAAATCCTCCATTAGTCCCAAATCAAACTTAAGAAGTAAATAATGCTAGTAAGTAAATAAAAATAAAGTACAAATGCAGAAAATAAAATTATTAATCCTTGGACCAAAAGTATCATTCGGCGGTAGTCCATCCGAAATCCTCCATTTGATCCATTTTATAATTAATCTATATTATGTCCAAATCAAAGAAGTGAGTATACCATCTCGAAGTGTTTTTCGAGAGGAATCCAATGGTAATAATCACAAATTTTGGTAGGGAGTTCTCAAGTCCAGAAACAAAAATGTTTAGCAACTGTCCAGAAATGGTTACGCTCGCTATTAAGCTCATTTGCACGAATTATTTAGTTATTAAATATTAATAAATGTCTTTCAAACTTTTCAGATTGATAGTTGAACTCCTAAGCTTCGTTTTGATATAAAGAACACTAAATTTGGTTAAGAAATAAGTGAGATATGAATATTTCAAGTTAAGAGCACATTAAGAGTTTTCGAACATGATTAAGGAAAAGATTAGCAAAACTTGTTTTAGCCATAACTTTCTCATTACTTAACCTTTTTGAGTGATTCAAAAGCCAAAGTTGAATAAATTTTTGTGTAGAATCTAAATATATAAAAATATTTGACTAATTAAAATTTTAACAGAAACGAAAATATTAAATTTACAATAAGGCTCATTATTTCTCTTTTATTCTTAGCCATGCACTTTGATGTAATCTTAAAGATAAAGAAGTATAGGAATGTACTCATGTACTTACTCAAGAATTTCAGTAGGTGATGAAGGTATTTGATTAACTCAAGTGACTCTCTTGAAGCAAATGAATTAACTACTAAAGTACTTGGAAGAAAAGTAGTTTGGTGTGAGATTTTAGGGGAGTTGCATTGCAACTTTGGGAGGACTTCAAATCAGTACGTAAGGGCAAGATTGAAGTGGTGTAAAAATTAGATTGAACTTAAGGGTGATTTATATAGACATGGGAGGAGACATGGGAAATAAATTCATAACTATTTTTGTAGACTTTTGTAGACAAGTTGACAATGGAATAGTTGAGCTACTAATTCTAGGGTTAAAATGCACTAGTAAAAACAATAGTAATATGGTTGGAAATTTGATTGAAATGTTGAAATGTGATTATGTATGCATGTGAATGCAATATGTAATGTGATGTGTGAAAATGTGTGGTTTTACTAATTAAGTGTAATGTAGTGTAATATATATATATATATCAACCAATAATAATTAGCACCAAATTGATATATGAGCATGACCACTAAAAGTATGAATTGCAATCTTAAAATACAAAATTCGATTCGGAGAAGAGATTCGAACAAGGAAAATTTGGTTGTTTTGCTAGAATTCCATTTCCGAAAATCGGCTAGTTGGAATTAGAGTTTCTTACCATCTCTAACTGGAGTAAAAATATTTTTATTATTTTTACTAACCTATAAAATAGAATGTTTCACGATTCCAGCTCGTGGCCTCGAACCCAAGATCAGGGAGTACCTAACTTGAACTTGAGTATCCACTGGACCATTTGACCCACTCCGTTAATATTTCTCTAAAACTCGTTTTTATACATTGTCTTCGCCAGACAATTTTTTTATCGAATTTTCTAAAAGCTCTAAGGTCAAACTGAATTATGGTGATTTCTAAGTTTAACGAGTCATACAATAATCTAAACTATTATACTAATTTTCTGGGTATTACAATGGTTATCTAAGATTGTTTCAAGGTGTCGATGTAACTATGCTGGTATGACACTGATACACTCGGATTCGGAATATCGGTTAATAATCTTCATGAAACACAATAATGATAGAGCAACATGACTAGATAGAATGACGTAAAATTAAACGATTACCACGTGACAGGCCAAACAATGAATTTGATTGAAACCAAAAGGAACGAGAACACACCTCATTACTGGGAATGTATGCATGATACACCCCAAGTATGATAAACTTCTCAGATAGTTTGACCAAAAGATGGCGTACCTCAGATGTGTCACACACAAGAATGGATTCCCGATCCATAAGCATCGTTCATGCGTAATGGTCGTGCAAATCCTCTACTGAGTGATCCCATTAATTTCCCGAGTGTGATGCTCGGAGTCGGAATGTTTAGACCCAAATTGAAAGGATGAAAAACTTTATATCTGACATGAAGCGATTAAGAAAAAGGCATGACTAAACATGATGAAGAGAAAAGCTTTGATTACCGAGATTCACTGACATAATTCAGAATTAATGAACTTCATCGCATGCCGAGGCTCATGAGGTATTGGTGTGATTACCAACGGTCTTGTCAAGTCATTCCTCACTTTACTACGTGACTTCGTGTAACACAATTCCTCATCCAATAACTTTCCATCCCCGAATGATACTAAATATGAAGCACGCAACTGGAAGGCTGGCCGCGAATTGGAAAGTTGAAGCTAAACAATCCCCTTGAGACTTTTGCTAGACATGATGAAAGAGGTTCGAGAATTAAACATGGCGACAAGAAATAGTTTGTGCTTTTGATTCATTGTCATAGTTAATGATTTACTAGCCAGACGTCATGAGGTAACTTATGTGTTATCAATGAAATCAGATATCACCAACGACATCGCAATAATGCCCTTCTTTCGACAACTTCATGTGATAGCATTTCTGGATCAAGAATTGACTCATTCTCGTCAAATAAATGAACATAAAGCATGAGGCTAGAAAGTTTAACAAGAGATATAAAACTGAAAACTGTTGTAAGTGACTGACGGTATTATGACATGGTACGACATGAGAGAAAAGATATGAATTATTGCAAATAAAGTAAAGACATCCCATGTGAAGACTCATCCCTTGAATTACTGGGTCGTACCTCGAGAATACATCAAGCCAATTAAGATTGTGCAAAATTCGTAACGACATTTTCGTGACGTCCCCATAATGCGGGACATAATCACAAGGAATTTATAAAAAAAAATTGGCATAATCTCTCCACAAATTCAAGTCCAACCAAAACCTGTAGAGAAATTCACAACTCATATCGCACAAGTCAAACAAACAAAAATAGTGCCCTCATACATCCATCATATACATTCATGATAATTAATCAGTCGTCACCAGAGAAGTTGACCGGTCCTCCAAGTTCACCGCTATACCCCACATAGGTCGCATAATAATTATAAATATGCATGAAACCCTACAACTCAACTTACAAACAACTTCTTAAACTTCATAACTTTTTACGTGTAAACTTTAGCTTCTGAAGAGACGTAACTCGGAAATTTACATCAATTGGAACAAACATCGTAAAAAATGTGTCATACTAGTTTTCGAGCCCCTCTCAATCTTGTATGAACCCAATCATGATTGTCATAATTCTAGACGTCATAGAGTAAGCATGAAAATTCCCATATGTGCAGGGTGCTCGTGACTTAAAAGCACCGCAAAACTTATGAGAAATGTCCTACCATAGATTTTTGTGGAGAGATTGAGGTCAGCGCACACGAGGCATAGCAACAAGGGTAGGCTGACTCACAGGCTGAGGTTGGTACTCGGTCACATTTGCCACGTATTCTACGACGTTCAACACCATGAGTATTCGATGGGGATCCGCTGGCTGGTGGGCCATCACTCCGAAAGTTTTGAGCGTAATCGAATGCGAAAACGAGCGCGGCCTAGTACAGTCTACATAACGTAAAACCTAGAGCTCTGATACCATCTGTGAGGCTCTGACCCCAATTTAGTTGCCTAAACCGGGATTAGGCCTTAATGTTTATTTGAACCTAAATATGCTAGTCCAAAAGAAAACTAAAGAAAATTCAATAATCTGAAAATCATAAATTAAAGAGGCTAAATTTCAGAAACAACTCATAACAATAGAATCTAAAACCATTTATGACACCAGAGCTGCTAGACTCTCTAAGCTACCTATGTTGACTAAGTTGCTATCTTGTAGGATCAACCTTGGATCCTACAGCGGATATTGCTATACCTCAATCTACGTGCGTGCCTAACCTCAGCTGAGACTCTGCAACCTGGGCATTGAAAATCAAAGAGCCCGGGGAAAGACATATAAAACATGAAAACTGTTAGAGCGAATGGACGAAAATAAAATATTCGTAAGAAATCATAAAACTTACTATATGCCTTTCCACTGTAATCATATAGTGAAAATATAGCGAGTTAACATAAAACATATATCGTAAGTGTGTGGAGGTGTGCATAACGTAATCATGGGTCGGGTGTTTGTCCTAACATTCCCAGAGCACCTCAATGATCAGCCAACGTGCCATATGCATCGATGCATCATACATGAATATAACGTGCATAAAAACATTAAATCGTATCATAGATGCCTCCATGAATTTCGTAAACATATCATATCATATTATATATATACTTATTTGTTTAAGAAATCATAAACATAAAATTGGACTCGCTAAACGACATTGAAAAATAAATGTCCACTCACCTAGAATGTCGGAACCGTAGGTCGATCCACTAACTCAATAAATGTATCTAGGGCCTCTAAGCATTTAAAAATTTGCATTAGTATACGATATTTAATCGTAAAAATAGATAAGGCCTCCAAGACGATTCGTATCATAAATACTCGTGTTACGTTTCCAATAATTAGACTACGTACACTTCTACGCCACATCGTTAATTAAAATATATCCGACAAGCCTTGGCTCTCAAGCTCCATAGGGAGGTGAGCATCGACTCGACACACGTCGTATGATGGCACAGAAGTGTCGAGTAGGCTCGAACCCTAAAATAGTTGAAAATATCATTAAAACTGTCGAATCGCACAAAACTACTGAAAATATGGTAATTGATGGTCTTAGGAAACTTCCCGTGAAAATTTAAATTTTTCGGTCGCCAGAGCTCTGCCGCGCACAACGGCGGCCAAAATTGATCAGCCCAGAAATCTTCGACCTGCATATCAAATTGAAGCTCTCAACATGTTCAACAACTTCCTAGTTTAGCATAACCCCAAAAACAGGTCGGAAGAATTCGGAAGTTACCTCGAAAGGCGTTGAAACTAGCCAGAATCGGCCCGAGTCCGGCCGACTTCCTCCGACCACAGCGTGATTCAAGAAGGGTCACGTTCAACTCCTGGAGGTGCGGGGAGTAAAACCCCTGCCATCCAACAATGGCTGGAACGCCGTTGTCGGTGACAGACCAAAACGAAGGGGAGTTCGCACCTTCTCGGCTTTGATTCTCTTACCCAAGGCATTGTATGGCCGATCTGAGGGCAGGAACAGGTCGAGGAGGAGGAAAACTTTCGATTAGGGCCAGAGCAGCAGGCAGAGGTGGCCAGACGGCGAAGGTCCGAACCAGATCAGTGAATCGGATCGAGTCCTCAGCCGGGTCAACCATTCGGGTCAACCGCGTCATTCCTACTACCCGGGTGAACTCTGGGTATTTATACCCTTAGATCAATCCAAGATCAACGGCCCAAACTCAAACACTGTTTGATCCAACGGCCAGGAAAATTTGACCAACGGTAGATTTTCAAAAATTCACTTAAATACTCAAAACTTAAAAAAATCATAACTAATTGCTCGGAGCTCGAAAAAATCCAGCAAAAATATGCACAAGCTCGTGATAATTTTCTCTACAACTTTGATGAAGGAAGCAAGTCCAAATTCATAATTTATAAAAAAAATTAATTTTAAAATCACGACAAATCTCGAAAAACATGTCGCGAGATGGCAAGTTCGATAATTAGAGCAACAATGATGATTAACACACAAATTTGGGGTCGGGGTGTTACAACAAGTTGTAGAGATAAATGCTGAAGGAAGACCAAAATGAGACAAGATGAATGATCTGATGCGGGAGCTTGCTTTGGCGACATGCAAGACAGAAAAGTTTGGTCTTGTATACGACGCGAGAGAAGTAACGAGATATCAGTCCACCGCTAGGCAATACATACCACTAAAAGAAACATACTTTGAATGGCCTTCTTTCTCAATTCAAATGGTTGAGGACTCTAGACTTGGAGGATGTTGAAATTGATGAACTACTGGACGTAGTTGTTTACTTGTTCAACTTGAAATATTTGAATTTGAAGTGCACACTAATTGAGGAGCTTCCAGAGTTATCAGACATCTCTACAACCTTCTATTTTTGAGCATCATGCACACTGATATACCGTCATTTCTACAAGGAATCACAAAGTTGCTAAGCTTGCAAAGGTACAATGGGACAAGGGTGCCATCATATATTTGTTAGTTGCAGCACTTACAAAAGCTTATGAACTATTGAATCAGATGGGGATATTATAAAACTCGTCGGCAACTTGTCTCATATTCGAAAGATCCCCATATCAAATGTGAGAAAGAGATGAAATTGACGTTTGTGTGTCAATTACAAAGATGACTGCTTTGTAAATTGTCTTTATTTGCAAGCAATGAAGAGGAGATCCTTCCGGTGAAGGAACTATTTCCACCCCTTCTGCACCTGCAAAAGCTTCTTTTAAGCGGTGATACCTTGGTTTAGTTCACTGCATAGCCTCAGAGGGTTGACTTTGGAGCGGCCTAGACTTTAGGCGGATTTACTACCCTAACCTGACAATGCTGTCTCTTAATAACTCATATATTGGGGAAGCATTGTGCTTCCGTAAAGCTTGTAGATTTATCTTTAAAGACTTTTGCAGCGTTGAAAAAGATGACAATCGATAAAGGGATCATGTCGAATCTCCAGAATTTAGTGCTTCATAACTGCATGGGATTGAGTTCATTACCACCGAGCCTTGAATACCTTTCAGATTAACCTTTCAAATTTGAAAGGTTTGTACCTGAACATTGTTCCAACAGAAATTGTACAACCGATTCGGAAAGGAGGTGTGGATCGCTTGAAGGTACAACACATCCCTGACATCAATCATTTTCACAAAGACTCATCTACGTCTACGTGGGTCAACGAAAACTTGGCTTAGTATTTATTTCCCCCGGAAAGTAATTAGTTTCTTATGTATCTGTACATTTCACCTTTTATTATGTATCTGCAACATTGTCTAACTACATATGTCTAATACCATATTGCCTATTCTATGTTAAATTTTGCAGAATCAATTTAGTCCCGGCAAGTCCTGAAATGAATAATCCTCAGAGTGTTGAAAGATGCAAGGTTTGATCTTGGTTTAATATTCATTGGTGTGTATTTACTTGTAGTATTATTGGAATCATCGTGACATTAGCAATTGCATTGTAATAAAGAGCAAATTACGAATCCGGTCATTATTGAAACTTTCTGTACTAAATTAAGTCGCTAAAAAAATTTATCTCGAATTATGTCATTTTAGTTATAAAAAAGACACAACAAACTCAAACAATTATTACAATGCCACTTTATCAAAATTCTCTACATTTCTTCACCTTGTACACAAAACTAGCATTCGTCTTACCATGAATTCACATATCGGTCTTTGCCTAACTAGTTACTGATGTTAGTGGACTCACTCGTGACTATCTTTTAATTTAGAAAGGTTACCATTTCGACGAACAACTTTATTACCCAGTAAACATACTATCTATGTTATGTAAACATACTAAGAACATGAAAAGAATATACTAAGTATTATAACAGCAAGCAACTCATCTTTTTCCACATTTTGAGCGGTAATCCGCCTCCTAGGGGATCAAAACAAGTATGAACAACTTACTTTTTCCCTCATTCTTGGTGGTAGTCTGCCTCTGAGGGGAGTTTCATTGAGTTTTATGAACACATAATAAATTCAAAATCTTGTAGTGAAAAACCAAAACTTATTTATTTCCACACAATTACATACAAAAACATCTAGAGCCTCACTCTCTGGTAAACAACTATAGCTACTGTTATAGCCTAATATTTTTAACCCCCCCCCCCCCCCCCCCCCAATTTTTAGGTGTAACTCATATTTCAATAACAGATATGAAAGTCTAAAAACTGAAATATGAAGAAAAAATGAAATAGAACAATGATAGATTGCTAATATGAGGGAAAGCTTTTTATTATCAATAGCACACTTATTTACATCACGAGCTACCAAACTATAATGGTAGACCACATTCTATTTCAATTAGAACTGAAAATGCACACAACTGAAAGTAAACTATAAGCACATCATCCTCTTCACCTTTGCTTCTAGCCTTCAAGATCTGCACCTGCAAAATTTGTAAAGGGGTGAGTATATACAACACAGTAGAGAGAAAACGCCTCTCAAACAAAACATCAATGCATTCTAAACTAGTTAATTCATATAGTAAAATCTAAAGAGCCTACATGTCTTATACCGTGTATTTTACCACAAGGGTGACTCTAAACATTTTACGATATAAACTAACTCTCAACCCCATTTTCCTAACCTCTTTTGCTAGTCATCTTGTCCATTCCCCTGTCGTCAGTCCCGAATTATCCTTTCCAACACTACTTTGCACATTATTTTGGGCATACATGGGGACGTGGTATCCGCCGAGGTTATGGACTCAACTATACAAAAGTAACTTTTTTTCTTCACTACTATCCCTCCATGACTAGTTAGAACAACACAACATTTGAATTAAAAAATCACACAATCATGCATATCATCCAATGTCACACAAGACAGCAACCAAAACACAAGTTCAAACTACCAAAGAATTTCGATAAACATAAGTTGAGACACCTCAAGTATTCCCCTTACATTTTACCACAATTGTTGATTACTTCAGCAACTTTGAGTTCCTAATGTCAAAAGTCACATTCTTCAGTCTAACACACAAGGTATAGCATTTGAAAGCATGTAATGAATGGTCCAATATATAACAAAGAAAGATTGTTCAGAAAACTTAGAAAATCTTGCAATTTTTCTGATTTCATTGTCTTCTAATGAAATACAGAGGATAAACTAAGAAAAATATGAGAGTTGAAATTTCCAGAGACAAGTTTCCATAATTAGTTATGATTTTTCGAAAATATGTTTCTGTTTCAGGAAAACTGTACTATAAACCAGTTTTTGCAAGCTTTTTGTGTTACTGAATCAATTTGAAATCTGGAAAGGGTTACATAGATAGAAACTAGATACTTTTATGTTTCAAACAAAACAAACCATTTAAGAAAATGAATTAAAACAGTTGAACTAAGGTGCTACAAAATTTCTACAAAGTAAAGATTCATGTAACATATTTTGCTGATTTATACAACTAAGATTCAAAGTACTTTTGTAAGACTTAGTTGTTCCAAAACATGCAAGTTCAAGTACAATTCAGAAGTTAAACAAAGTCTGAAATCATTTTCAAGTAAACAAGGAGCTGATGTAAACAACTTCTTAAACAAACCTTGGCAACACTACTTCTTCTAACAAAAGAAAAACAATGCTTCAAAGCATAACCAATTAGAAACTATAACCCAATTTAAACTAGAAAACCAACATTTAGTCTTTCTCCTTCCTACTTACAGAATACTTTCTCCTTCTTATAAATATCTTTAATACTCTAACTTTACAGTAGGAAAAAGACTTGTGAAATTATACCTAACAAGCTTCTAATCTCAGCTATTTATAGGATTTCATAAGTAGGTAAACATTCAATTCTAGATAAACATGAAGAAAACAAATTAGATTTAGAGAACTCAGGGAGCTTACACATAGATGGTAGGTTTTACACCTCCTTAGAATAGGGTTCCACCTCCTAGTTCTAGGGTTCTTCTTTCCAAGTTGTAGCTTATTTAAATCACTCTAATTGAACCTGAAAGTTGCACCTCCTACTTGTTTAAGTGAATTAGGTATTTGGATTAACTTTTATGGAATTTGGTGATTTTTCTGAGCTTCATAGGTAAGGAAGGAATATGAAAGAGAAGGAAAACGATGAAGACAATAATTTTATGAGACAATGATTCGAGTTAAAAAGTTATGGATTTTCTAACTTTTCTGGGTTCATCTCCTCCACAGCAAACCATGATGGTTCATCACAATTTGCCTCTCTCTTTTGTTTCTCCGACTAACTACACTTGGACTTTAATTATAGGCTTCCCAATTATACCATACTTAGCAAAATAGCTATTCCCCAATTTGAATCCCACTACGAACACACTCACATATATATACTCATATATATATATATAACTATAATAATAAATGAGATATAATAAAAATTAAAAATAAAATTCCTAATAAAATAAATAAATAAAAATTCAGGTCGTTACAGCTACTCATACTAGCAGACATACTTACTTAAAAATAGGGAAGCTGGACAGTTTACTTTGACTCTATCTTTCGACTCACAAACTTGACTCTCAGGCTTTCTACTCTCAAATAGATTTCTTCTATTCTAATTTTTTGTGCCTATAACTAAGACTTAAGAATCCTTATATAAGGAGCAGAACTCAAATTGGAATTGAAATGTACATAATCAATAGTAAAAATTAGCTCCACTAAAAAATGTGACCCCATGCGGATAAAGTTTCAGCTCTTCTACATTGTCTTCTTTTAAAAAACAGATTTCTTATTGATAAGAAATGTTACATTCTTCAGAAAAAGACGATACGAATTCTCATGTCTATACATGTCATCGTATATTTCTGAATTTTCTCCAAGATAAGGCTTTTCAAATTCAAGCTTTTTTCTTGTTCCATTTTCTTCTACATCTGTATCTTCATACATATAGTAGTGCCTGCTATTCTGGCTCTTTTCGAGCCACTGGGCACATGCAAGGGTGAAATTAATCTCTTTTATATTGAGAGAAATAAACAAGTCCCTGGTAACGAATTATGGGTGGTCATAAGCGGTGACAATTATTTTCTCTCCTGAAGCAAGAAAAGTATTCTCTTGATCTTCTTTGATTATTTTCTTAATGCATTCCAATGTCATGGCTTTCATCCATGAGATACTAGAATATGGAGTTCCGTTGTATCCATTACAGGTTGGTTCTAGATATTGATCTTAGATGATTTTGATATAGTAGTATGAAGAAATGTACTCAATCTCTCCATTGTTTTCTACACCCATTCTGGAGGTGTAGATTTGAACTTGAGTTTAAAAATGCAATTGGATTTTCTTACATTCTTAACTGTATTGCAGATGATAACAGGCAATCCTCTGAGATCATCATTAGTCTCTGTCCATAGATTATGAACAAAACTATTCTCAACCGACCACAATTTGTGCTCTTGAGGATGTTCACTTTGAACGTTCACAACATATCTTCATGGGAATGGTCCTAGAAGTCTGGAACAGTGAAAAGTGTATCTCGGAGAACTGTTTTTTTATAAGCCGGAAATACATTCATGGGAAATTCGAGTACAATCTTTGTTCAACGCCTCCTACAGGAAGGTAGGTGTTGTATGGTAAATCATGGGAAAGTGGGTGTGATGGAGAGCCCACTTAACTAAATTATGGGCTACATTATTTGCCTCCCTTTGGATGTGCTCAAAGGAAGAGTACTTAGAATGTTCAAGTAAGGAGACGACATCCTTTCATAAGTCCTTAAACTCTGAAGGACTTGTATTCAGGTCTTACAACGCCTTGACCAGTATAAGGGAGTCCGAACTGTAACAGACAAGATCCAATCAATAGCTCAGACCAATATGACACGCCTCAAAAACAACTACAATTTCTACTGATAATGGGGAGTACTGACCCTGAATACGTCTAGAAAATTCCATAATAAAGTTTCCAAACCAGTCACGAACCACCACACCAATACCACCTCGGTTGGAATTTCTGTCTAAAGCACCATCCAAACAGATACAATACTGCCCAGTAGGAAGAGGGCTTCAAACCTGTGGTTGCCGACCCGGCTTAAGGGTTCTTTGATTGACATATACATAATGCTCATGCCATGCCAGAATGTGGAGTTTTATAGCTTCGCCCACGAACGCCAAACTATTCTAGACCTTATCATTTCTTCCTTTCCAGATAAATCAAATAAAAGTGATTAAGCGCCTGAAACCATCAGCAGAAAGTTGCTTACCACATTCTTGCAACCAGTCAAAGAAGCTGACAATATTTGCACCAATGTGTTGAAGTGATAAAGTGAATCATAGGTTCTGTGTGTCAATAGTCTATATTGCATAATGGGTAGTCCAATGGAACATCTACCATTCAGGACCGTAATCGGGTATTCAGTGGAAGGTATCATGTAGCCGCTTTTCAAGTACACATCTTTGCTGATGGAGTAAACTGCTCTTTCCTGAAGGACTTCCAGAAGGTAGTTCGGGCCGAAGGAATTGGAACATCCTAGTTTGGAAGGACAATGGTATCCTACGCAGTAATATAAGCACTTCTAACTTTAAAAATACCTCGCGTCGCATGGTGCCAGATCAACCTGTCCCTGTAGATGCGACGACTTAAAGGAATCTCTCTGAACAGGGCAACATCCTCAAGGGGGTAAGGTACATTTCCATTAAGGGAACATTTCATGTACGATTGGGTGGAATAAAGTGAGAGACATAACAGATAGTTGTTTGAGTCCTCAATGGTAACAATGGCCGAAATTGACCAGGCCGGAATAACCAGTTGTCTTCCCAAACCGTTATAGAGGAACCATCACCGACCTACCAATGTTAAAGAAATTTATCCTCCTAACCTTTTGATTATTAATTAGTCTAAGGCTAAGTGAAATTCCCCAACCCACAAGCTTATGGAGTCAAGTAATAGCATAGATATTAAAATCAAGTGTTGAACCCACAAGGATTGACCATTATAATTCTAAAGCTTAAATCAATTAGGTCCTAGACTACGACATTACCTAAACATGCAATGTGACCCAAAACTAATGAATGAAAAGATGGATATGTATCTTACCTCGTTAATTTCTTTGGTAACCTAACTATGCAAGGGGTGGTGTAGTTACAATGAGTGATTGTTCAATTGAATGGTTAATTAACTAACTAAATGTAATTATGAGGTAAAAAAAATAAAACAATGTAAATATTTGGTTGGCTAGAGATGTTGTCACTAGCTAACTCAATGTTCCAACAATGTCTAAGTTATGAGTTTTAGTCCGGTTTACATGCTCAAACACATTTTGGATCATAAGAAAAAATCATTTCATTGTCCATATCATGCCTTCTCGGGTCACACTTGGTTATGGGCCAAAACTCCTAGGCCTTTTGGGACTCTAGAAGGTTTTGGTCCATTCATGAAGCATAAAGTAAACAAAGATTAGGAGCTAGACTTTTGGTGCTAGACTCTTAATGTATTTCATGCGTAATGAGTTTGACTGCAAATACATGTGAAGATTTTGGATGGCTTCCTTTCCCAAGCCTATTTTGGAGCACTTAGGAGTGGGTTCTAATCAAACCTCCCAACTCGCACATATAGGGTTACGAGTCAAAAGAATCAACAATAGCTACAAAGTCTCTCGGTTCAATGCAAACTTAACCGAAAACTCCTTGAGTCACTTGGACCTCAAAATTGTTTCGATTCATGCTCAAGCATAAGGAAAACTAAACCTTAAGCTTAACCTTTAAAGTTTAAACATAAATCATGTTTACATGCTTATCTTCCTTAGGTGAGTGACTAGTTCACTTATGTTCATTTTTATGTCCCCTAGACATATCTCAACTTAGTCATGGCTAAGACATAAATATAAAAATATTGAATCAAATCCAAACATGCAAACATATCATAATCATACCACACACATAACAAACTCATTCAATAACATGTAGTACACTAAAACTAATCCAACTTCATAACTCAAAGCATTACTGTACGTACATCAAATTGGATAGGGTTTACCAAAAGGTAACTACTCACTAAGCATAATTAGAACAAAGTTTAGATAAATTCTTAGAACAAGAAGAGTAAAGAGATCACCAAAGAGTCCCCTTAGCCCAAGCTCCACCAAATGACTCCAAGACTTCTAGATCCATATCTTTACTTCTAGCTAGCACCCAACTTCAAGAGGAGGTAAGGGTAGCTCTTAAGATTTCAAGAATTTAAGGAGAAGAGGGATTACTTTTTACTCTTTTGAACTCGATCTAAGAACCAAACCAAGTCCTAGAGGCAAAGGTGAAAGGAGGAACACCCAAACTAGCCCGAAATGATGGTTTGGTGATGGAGATGTTCAGCTCTTCCCTTGAAATAGGAGCTAGGTCTCTTTTCATAATGGAGAAGTGGTGGTGTCATCCTAGTAAGGATAAGAGAGAGGAAAGATACATTGAGAGGGTTGGAGTAGAAAACTAGAGAGAAAAATTTAACTAAAACTTGGAAATGTGTAAAATGAAGTGTGGTGTATGTGTGGGTGATGGGGAGCTCGAATTTTGGAGAGATATGGGGAAAATTCTATCCCTTAGATCATAGGAAATAAGCAGTTGGAAGATCTAAAAAGTTGGCTTTGAATCTAGGGAACCATGATCCACTATTTTAGGCTTTGTAAGGCTAAAGTCCGAAATAAATGACATCATATGGTCCATCTTCTTTCCCTTCTCTTCAAACTAGATTAGTATGCATAATTGAGTGTATTGGATCTCCATTAGGTTGCACTTAAATTGTTTGGGCCAACAAGGATGGTATGGCCGGCTGTGGTGAATTCCGGCGGGTTCCGGCAACATCCGGTGAAGCTAATTTAGTCATTTTCTCAAAGTTGCTCCAAATTCTCTCGTGACTTAGGAAATATGTACATCTTCTCCAATAAGTGTGTAACTCTTTTCCTTTAATGCATTTCTGAGTCAAACCATAATTTCCTAACAAAAACGGAAACGTCATAAGAACAATATTTTATTTATGAAAAGTAAGCAATAAAGTTAAAGTTAGGAGCATATTAGACACATAATTATGATCTTAATAGCCAATGAGCCCCACCGTCTACAACCAACCTAGTGGCTAAAAGGCTATGCTATGTAATAGTAAGAGCGCCACTCGTAGTTGCCTCCCAAATAGAGCGAGAATTGAAGTACCGAGCTCGATATATCTGAATTACCAATGAGTCCGTATTCTGGAGAATAATTGAGTATATTGGACCTCCATTAGGTTGTACTTAAAGTCTTTGGGCCAACAAGGATAGTACAGCCGCTGTGGTGAATTCCGGCGATATCCGGTAAAGCTATTTCATCATTTTCCCAAAGTTGCTCTAAATTCTCTCGTGATTTAGGAAATGTATACATCTTCTCCAATAAGTGTGTAACTCTTCTCCTTTAATGCATTTCTGAGTCAAACCATGATTTCCTAACAAGAACGGGAAACGTCATAAGAACAATGTTTTATTTATGAAAAGCAAGCAATAAACTTAAAGTTAGGAGCATATTAGACACATAATTATGGTCCTAACAACTAATGAGCCCCACCGTCTACAACCAACCTAGTGGCTAAAAGGCTATGCCATGTATAAGTAAGAGCGCCACTCATAGTTGCCTCCTAAATAAAGCGAGAATTGAAGTACCAAGCTCGACATATCTGAATTACCAGTGAGTCCGTATTCTAGAGAATTCGCCAGAATTGCTTTGCCAGCATAGCCAGATTTAAAGCATACAAATTTTGAAAGCCCAGTCCTCCTTGATCTTTAGGCCGACACATGTTATCCCAAATATACCAATGTATCTTTCACTTAGTTTTGGTATCTCCCCAGAAGAAATTGGCACACATCTGTTGTAAATCATTACAAAAATCATTGGGTGATAAGTAACAGTTCATAGCATAGTTGGGGAGGGAATGTGCCACTACCTTAATAAGAATCTCTCAACCCGTATCACTAAGTAAAGAACATTTTCACCCTGGTAGTCTATCCCTGACTCTGTCTTTAATATAGACAAACGTCGTCTTCTTGCTATGACCAACATGTGTGGGAAGCCCAAGATATTTTTCATGGAATGGGAAAAATTTCATCCCTAGTATTGCTGCAAGGTTTTCCTGACTGCCTACTGCCAGGTCCTGACTAAAGCAAATACTATCTTTGCCATAGTTGATTGATTACCCTGAAGCATCTTCATAGGTCTGTAAGATGTCTTTAATCTTGTGGCATGCCTAACCCGATGCCATTGAAAAAAGGAGACTGTCCGAAGATATTTTTCTTGGAATGGGAAAAATTCCATCCCTAGTATTGCTGCAAGGTTTTCCTTACTGCCTACTGCCAGGTTCCAACTAAAGCAAACACTGTCTTTGCCATAGTTGATTGATTACCCTGAAGCATCTTCGTAGATCTGTAAGATGTCCTTAATCTTGTGGCATGCCTAACCCGATGCCATTGAAAAAAGGAAATGTCATCAGCGAACAGTAGATGGCAGAGAACCGGAGCTCGAGTACATACTTTTATACCCTGAAGTTCCTTCTCTTGATGGGATTGTCGAATGTAAGCTGATAAACCTGAAGTACACAACTGAAAAATGTAGGGAGAAATAAGGTCTCCTTGGCGTAAACTACGGGAAGAGGTGAGATTGCCTCGAGGGAAGCCATTTATAACAACTGAATACTTGACGGTTTTTACATAAGTCATAACAAGATCTACCCATTGTTGGGAGAAGCCCATCCGAAGCATTACAGCTTCTAGAAAGTTCTATTCCAACTTGTCATAGGCCTTACTCACATCAAGTTTCAAAGCCATCTGTTTAGAATCTCCTCGAATTTTTGTCCACAGATAGTGAGCAACCTCATTCGCAACAATGTTGTTGTCAGTAATTAAATGGCTCAGAATAAATGCACTCTGGCATGGATCAATAATCTGATCCAGTATAGGCTTTATCCTGTTGGCTAATATTTTGTGCATATTTTAAAATTAGCATTACACAAAGCTATATGCCTATAATCAATCACCTTTGTGGGATTAAGAACTTTCAGAATTAGGCAAATGTGAGTAAAGTTAAGATGATGTAAAAGCTGATCTGTAGCTAGGAATTCCTTAACCATAGAAATGGCATCAGGTCTAACTATCTCCCAGTATTTTTGATAGAAGTCGCCTTTATCTAAGGGCTTTATGGGGACCCATTTGAAAGAGTGCCGCCTTTATCTCCTCATTCGTATAATAAACTAGAAGCTAGGTCGTCATGTCCTCCGTTATAACAGGTGACAAAGCACTATAAATTCCAAGCCGAAAGTGAACAATGCCTCATAATAACCAAGCACTACAAATTCCAAGCCGGATGGTGTGTCCTGCCACTCTCCCTGATCATCAAATAGGCCTCGGATCCAGTTCTTCTTCTTTCTATTATAAGCTTGACGATGAAGGCATTTAGTATTTTTGTCCCCATATT
This sequence comes from Geum urbanum, assembly GCA_946800695.1. Taxonomy (NCBI): domain Eukaryota; kingdom Viridiplantae; phylum Streptophyta; class Magnoliopsida; order Rosales; family Rosaceae; genus Geum; species Geum urbanum. The sequence goes on along the minus strand of OX327012.1, from coordinate 47,293,598 downwards.
GTAGCCACCAGTCCTTTAAGCATTGCTTCCAATATATGGCCTCCTGTTGAAAAAGGACCTCTTGTTCGGCATATAAGTCTTTTCTCCTAAGGACGTCAGCCGGAAGGATTTGTTGAGGAATTCCCCCAGCTATTTCTGGATGGATTCTTGCTCTTGGTTTCTATTGCCGAAGACTTCTTGTGACCAGGTTTTAAGACTCATTCTAGTATTGGTCACCCGACTGACAAATTGATTATGAAGATGACCCTAGGTGAATCCCTGAGCCGGTCCTTGCCAAGCCTCACGAAATGCATCTACACATGTCTCATCATCAGCCCACATTGCCTCAAATCGAAAGAAATGTTGCTGACCTGGGAAATGAATTTCCTTCTCCTCCTTAACAAGGACCAATATAAGAACATGATCAAAACCAATAAGTAACAGATTCACTACCTATGTCACTTTGAATTATTGCCTCCAAGCTATCGTGGTGAGACCTCTATCGAGTCAGCATTGACTGGTAGAGTCATGCCATGTAAAGAGACCTCATGTACAACCTAAATCCTCTAAGGCACAGTCATTCATGCATTAAATCATGTTGTTCATTTGCCAATTCGGACGGACAGGATCACCTGATTTCTCCAAGGCTCATTTAGGTCATTTAGGTCACCCACCATTCACCAATTATCCGACCCGGCCTATTGTGAAAGTATTCAAAAAAGATCCCAAGTCTGATGGCGTAAAGACATATAAGGATCACAATATACACATGTAAACTGCCAAGATCTTCTACCACTATCGGTACACAGACATCTGTATCTATAAACCATGGTGAATGATTCCAAAGGTGAAGATCAATATCATCCGCCCATAATAACATCAAGCCTCCTGCTAAAGTATCTGAACAGGGAACCATTTCTCATTTTTGAACCCTAATTGGGATCAAATTCGCTTAAATCGAGTCTTAGACTTACATTTAGTTTCTTGTAAGAAGACAATACCTGGTTTTTTCACAAAAATGGATGGATCGTAGGGCATTGATCTTTGCATCAGAGCTCGAACCATACATATTCCATGCGAGGATGTCACAACTGGTTGCCATATGGGGTCGAGCGGCGATCATGGAAAATGAAGAGGAGGCGTCGGGGTTCGTGGGAAAGAGAGGTGGGGCGTCAACAATCGTGGAAGAGGGATGAGGCGTCGGCGTTGCAGCTGCAAGTGAGGCAGGGAGTTGAGTGACTTAATTGAAAAGAGATGAGGGAAGAGATCGATCACGGGAGATATTAGAGGGGAAGGAGGAAGTCACAAAGACTAGAGTAAAACATGGGTATCTCGTCGTGAGAATCAAGCCAGGAAATTACTAGCAGCGATTAAGATCAATCATCTTTGACAAAGGCGGAGCTAGGGTGTATACTTTAACTGCCATTTTTTGCACTAGTATTAAAGATTTAAAGTATCCACAAAATGTGAAAGATCACAGGGAGAACTATCTTGATTGGGTGTCTTCTAATGGTAATGTGAAATTTGAACTACTCTGACTCTTTTAACGCCTGAATTGGTACTATTGCACTTTCAGGAGTTTTGAGGTACTGCACCACTTCTTCATTAACAACACTTTTTTGTTTTTCTTTTTGGTTCAGTTCTTCAACTAAGGCATCTATGGCCTCTACCATAAGCCTTTTGTCTTATTTCTGGAAGGTGAACATTAAATTGTCCAGCAAAACCTTTTGATGAAAAGCTCAACATAGGTTAGTTTGGAAGACTAATTCAGAGTAGAGAAGATGTTCAGTTGATATTTGAAGATGTTTATGAACCCTACAGGAAAATTTTTGCTTTTAGGCAAAATAGTAGCCCTCAACGGTCTTGATAAACCTTTACCGTCTGCTGTTTGAGATGGACTAGCCAATCATTTACCCTGTAATTGGTCAGTTAAGGCTAGTCTTTTAGGACACAACAAGAAATTTTTAAGAACATTTTCAATGGATTCTTCCGGTTGTTCAGGTTCTTTTCTTGGCCTTCTGTTCCTAGGATTCCTACTTTCGTCGCTTCTTCGGAACATCGTCATTTCTCCTGTTAAAGTATTTGAGAGATAGTTTTTGTTACATACAATTAGTTCCACATTATAATCATATTGGTTGAGAAATAATTTCCAATTTACCAATCTATCCATATCAGTAGCTTAATCAAGCTTGATTTTTTTTGGCGCAATCTGTTTTCACGATGAATGGGTTTCTTAAAATGGCGGGATAATTTTTACTTTTTTTTTTATTGCTAGAATTTCATTTTCCTGTATGGAATAATTCTATTATGCAAAGTTGAACTTCCGTAGCAAAACTTTAAAATTTTCTCTATGTTAGTGCCTGACTCTCTCGCTAACACTACACCTGCCCAAAAATTGTCACTAGCATATGTTTGAAGAATGATCTCATCATTTTTTTTAGGTTGATGGAGTAGAGACAAATTTTTGCAAAGCTCCTTAATTTGCCTAATGACCTTTCGTCATCCTCTGTAAATTTTCAAGCTCTTTTAGAGCTTCTTCTTAGGGACATTATTGTTGTCAATTCAACAATTTTAGGAAGAAAGTCTCTTCTATAGTTTATGACTCCTAAAAATTTCTATAGACTTTTAGCGTCCAAGATTTTATATGGAAATTTCTAGACCTTTTCTAAGATATGAGGTTGAAGCTTGATCATCCAATTTCTTATGTTAATCCGTAGAAAGTCAATTTCATCTAGGACGAGAGAGACTTTCTTTTCTCCTCGAATGATTTCATGCCTTTGTTATGAGCTTGACTACCTCATAGAGATGATTCATGTGTTCTTATTTGTTCTACGAGAAAACTAATATATCGTCAATATAGACGACACAAAAGTCTGCAATCTGTTTGAATATGTTGTCCATGGATGAAGCTTGTTTCAGCCCAAAATGCATTACTAGCCATTGTAGTGTCCTTGTGGAGTTCTGATGACAATAAAGGAATGCTATCAAGATACATTTTGACGTGCCAGAATCCTGATTTTGCATCAAACTTTGAGAACACCTTGGCTACTCTGAGCATGTTGATTAACACTCTTACTTGTGCTATTTAATAATCGATTTTTTACAGTTTTCTTATTGACATCTCTATAGTTTATCACAATCCTTGCTCTTTCATGGACTTCTTTCGCAAGATTCCTAACATAGAATGCAAGAGCGTGATGAAGACTATTTGATGGTCTTATCAATCCCTTTTCTAAAAAAATCAGCTATGTCTCTCCTGAATTCTTTATGATTTTCTTCTTTGTATTGAGAGAATGCTTTTACATAATAGATAGAATTCATGTCATGTAGCTTGAGCTATCAAATCAATTTAATTTTTTTGCTTAAATCAAGTAAAGCTAGAAAGTGAACAATTTTGATAGTCAGAAATACCCATTTACTTTTGAGTATTGAGGATAGACTTCAACTGCAAGTGTTAGAACAAATAAATTATGGGCCCACTACGATTTCATAAAAGGATACTATATAAATATACCACAGATAAAGATACATGTTATACTATCTATCACAAGTAAATGTACTATCTATCACAGATAAAGATATATGTTATATTGATAAATTAATAAAGTGCGTGAATGTATGCAAGTGGAAGGATGAAATGTCTATGCAGGTCATCCGTTGTGAGAAGCTCAAGGACTATGATTGTATCAAAATAATTGATCGGTCTATAATTGCCAAAAGTTGAGAATTTTCGGTGTTCGTCCTTTAAAAATGATGGGGAGCGATAAGCTCAAACTCAGGGTCAGTTTAAGTCTACCATACACGGACAAGTGACATTATTTTTCTTCCCAAACTCATGTATGTACTTGACATGTGGTTGTTTGTATTTTCAACTTGATTAATTGAGAATAATTACATGTTTGTCGATTGTTCTTGTTTTGCCCTCGTTTTATTCCATTCCTTTTTTACATCTCTCCTCACTCTAATACAGCGACTCGGTCTAAAATGCATATCACCAATCTTTAAATGTCTTTTAGCTTCATGGTTGTACACATACCTGGCTAAATCGTACGTAGTTAACGCCATCAAATACTTTTTATTGTATCTCACCGCTCCCGTAACAGCGCTCACTGACAAGAGGCCTGTAATTTCGATGACAAGACCGAGTCCCGAGTCGGTGTCGTTACCACTCACGCGCCCGTTCAAAATCCTACCAGGGAGCACCTCAGCAAAAGAATGTACACTGATCCCACATCGAAGAAGTGGTAAGAGCCTTGGATACAACCACCTCCATAAGCCTAACGGTTCAGCATTAATGGTACGCATTCATTACTATTTTACACCGTAACACTATAAAAATACTATCTCATTTATGACTTAGGCATCAGAGGGTTGAAGTCCGGCACACCCGGTCTCTCCTTAACGATTGTTGGTCTTAGCAGTGAGAGCGATCCTAGTAATAACGAGAGCGAAAGGAACCCGTATAACAACAAAAAGCGGTACCGACACCTATCCTAATAAAGCAACAGTGACACCGACCCTGGTGGAGCGACAACCATATCGGTCTTGGTGAAACGACAACGATCTAGTGAAATTAATTTAATTTGTTCTTTCCATTTTAATATTAACTACCTCGTGGTTTTGAATATTAACATTAGCGCCGTCTGTGGGAACGATATCGATTTTTTTTTAAAACCCACGCAGTGCCAGAACAACAAACATGGATACCCTTTTGACCCTCGACATGACGCTGAGCACCCGTCAGGAACTTCTCCGCAAAACACCCGCCATACACAAAAACACCGATGGGTCTACCTTCGTTCAACGGCCAAGAAAGCAGCGCGCAGTTGAAGATTAGCGAGCAGTCACCAACGCTGAAAGGCATGCAAGTGATATGGAGCAACGGTACGAGCTAGCAATGCGAAAGTGCCTCGAGCTCGAAAAATCCCGGGAGTTCGAGCATCAGCGATACATACAGTCCGAGTCAAGACTGAGGATCGCCGAGCAAGGGCGGCTTAATCCGGAGTCCACGGCGGAATCCCTGAGCATGGAGCCTCGCGAGGTAAGCCCAAAATGGGAGGTATTCATCCCATCATTAATACGCCCTCCGCATCGGCAGGGCGCGGGGCGGCCCTCCACCCCGAAAAGGTTGCAACAAAATCTCGAAGAAAAGTTAAACAATGCTATCATCACACCTCACCCACCCATTTGGATCCAGCCGCTACCTTCGATACCCCTGCCCAGAATTGCGCCAGCAATACGTCAAGAGGAGGGGGCGTGGCGGTAAGGATCACCGAGCTGGAAGCCATGGTGCGGCAACTGGCGCAACTAAAAGCTAGCGACCTAGATCGAACATTGCCCACTGTCCGGGTTGAACCTTTCTCAGCCGATATCATGCTCCAAGGTTGGCACTCACTGGCCAAGGTAAAAATGGAGCGATACAAAGGCAAGATAGACTCATCCCTCCATATCGACATCTTTGTCTCAAAAACAACTGGCAGAGGATATGACAACGCAACGAACTGCTACATGTTTATGGAAAGCCTCGCCGGCGAGGCCCTGAGCTGGCTCTTCAGCTTACCACCAAGATCCATCAACTCCTTTCAAGAACTTATTCGAACATTCCTAAAAAGATACATTACATCGACTAACTGCTCTCTCACTTATAACCAATTGCAAGCCGTGCATCAGGAACCATCAGAAGGATTGTCCACCTTCATCTCCTGGTGGAACACCGCCATAGCTAGTTGTCGCGACATTTTAGGCGACTCGACTTTTTGCGTACTCTGAAATGCTCTAAAACCAAGATTACTAACATGGAAACTCAACGAGCACCCGACAATCACCTACGACGACCTACTGGATCGTGTAACCTCGCACGCCCAACTAGAGCTACAAACGTTTGGTTCTAACCCCACACCCACACAACAGGTAAACACTTTTTCTAATACCATAGTTCCAAGCGTACAGAGCGCGTTCCCCGCCCCAAACCCAACGCCGACGAGATCGCCCCATCTGTCCAGATCGCGCGACCAGGACCGCAGGGATGGGAGAAGAGATAGTCAAAGGGGAGAAAGGCACCAGAGGCATTACCGGGAGAATGGCAACTATAACAACAACAAGAAAAGGTACCGCGAAGATAGAAGTGATTGGCCTCGCAACGACATCGCCATGAGACCTCGAATAGAAAAATAGGTCTTCAGCGTGCTTAACATGAAGTATGTCGACATACTAGTGGCTCATCCAGACCTATTCCCACTGCCAAAAAAGACATACAGGGATACGACTTACAGGAAAACTGGGAAGTGGTGCAACTTCCATCAAAATGAGTTGCACGAGACCGAGAAATGTTACAACATGAAAAAAGCGGTATAAGCGCAACCCCAGAAGGGCAACCTGATGAGGTTCAAATCCAGAAATGAGACATCACCGGTACAGGAAATTGCCAGCATCAGAAGAATTAGCGCGTAGCGCGATCACGAGCGGGAAATCAAAGGCAGAACGGAAGATCGAACGAGTGGTGTGTAGTGCACCGCAGGGACCGGAAAAAATAGGAAGAATGGGCTGGGGATTCATCACATTCTACGAATCAGAAGAACACAGCTGCCCTCCGGTGTCGGAAGATTACCCATTCCTAATCGACGCCACCATCGACCTTTGCAGCGTCGGAAGATGCTTAGTGGATACAAGGTCCTCTGTTAAAGTCATATTCTTGCATGTGTACGAGAAACTGTAGAGGCTCCCATCAAAGCTTAAACATGACCATTTCTCATTATTCAGCTTCTTGGGTGACCAAATTCAACTGCTAGGCTGCGATTACTTATGAATCGCCCTGGGTCAGGAAGGCTGCAGTGCGGAAACCCACATCGAATTCTTAGTAGTGGACGCCCATTCATACTATAACGCCATCATTAGATGTAATACACTGAGCAGAATCGACGCTATAGTATCACAGCGGGCGTTACTTATGAAGTTTCCAACCACAGGCGGCATATGCACGCTACGAGAGAGAACCTGCCCTGCGAGAGAGGTATGCCTACTCACCACCGAGCCAACAAAGGAAACACTGGATGACCCAAGAAGTAGACCCCTCACAGCCAGACCCATCAGCGAAGAATCAACCAAACTCATCTCAGTATTCGACGAGCACCCCGACCGAACGGTCAGGATTAGGGCCAACCTGGATCCAATCATAGAAACCACCCTCATCAACATCCTTAGGGAGTGCAGCGACATATTCGCATGGTCTTACGCCGATATGCCATGCATACCAACCAGTATCGTATCACACAGGCTAGGTATCTCGCCAGGTGTGGTACGAAGGAGGCAAAAGCGTAGGGCCTACAACGAGGAGCAGTACGCCGCCATGCAGAAGGAGGTAACCAAACTCCTCAGCATAGGATTCATTATAAAGGTTCAGTACCCGACATGGGTCTCCAACGTCGTTATGGTAAGAAAAGGCAACAACAAGTGGAGGATGTGCATTGACTACACCAATGTCAACAAAGCCTGCCCAAAAGACTCCTTCCCGCCACCAAGAATAGACCAACTCGTAGACGCGACAAGCAGACACGAACTCCTATCCACAATGGATTGTTACTCAGGGTACAACCAGATAAGGATGGACCCAGCGGATGCCGAAGTGACGTGCTTCATTACCGATCGGGAACTTTACTGTTACAACGTTATACCATTCGGGATGAAAAACGCAGGGGCAACCTACCAACGCTTCATGACGGAGCTACTATCACCATTGGACAACGACACAGTAGTGGTCTATATCAATGATCTGATTGTGAAAAGCAGGCATCGGTGGAACCACGTCAGAAACCTTAAAGCAGTGCTGGACATCCTTATCAAAAGTGGGATGAGGCTTAACCTGGAAAAATGTATCTTAGGCGTCTCGGCAGCCAAATTCCTACTATACATGGTGAGTCAGAGGGGCATAGAGGCCAACTAAGATAAAATCCAAGCAATCCTCAACACGACACGACCGGTGACAAGACGGGACCTCCAAACCCTAACCGGGAAGCTAGCATCACTATCGCGATTCATCTCCCACTACACCGACAAGTGCAACCCGTTTTTTAAAGCAATAAGGGTCACAAAGAAGAAAACAGTGGAATGGACCGATGAATGCGAGGCAGCCTTAACAGGGATCAACATATACCTCGTTTATATCTCATTCCTATCCGCTCCAACACCAGGTGAGATCTTATATATCTACTTAGCCGTTTCTACGACCGTTGTTAGCTCCGCTCTCGTCAGGCGAGATGCGGACACAGAATTGCAAATTTTTTTTTTGTAGGAAAGGGCCTAGACAAGGCAGAGGCAAGATACCCGACCCTGGAGCAACTACCATTAGCGTTAATCATATCGATCAGACGACTCAGGCCATACTTCCAGTCGCATACCATCTATGTCCTAACGGACCAACCACTACAGCAAGTACTAGAGAGCCCGGACCACTCGGGAAGGCTAACCAAGTGGGCAATAGTACTCAACGAGTTTGACATTAAATACCAACCACGGACGGCAACAAAGGGTCTAACAGTTGCAGACTTCATAGCAGAACTGACACCGACAACGGACGACCAACAAAGTTTGCCAGGAATTCCAACCCCATAATCGTCCGATTGGAATCTACATGTCGATGGGTCAAAAACGTTCGACAAAGCAGGAGCAGGAGCGATCCTAACCGGGCTAGGGAAGGTCTACGTTGAGTACGCCTCCCGATTCCTTTCCAAGCATCAAACAAAGAGGCCAAATATGAAGTCCTAATTTCCGGCCTACAACTCGGCACCGACTCTGGAGCAAAGAACATCAACATCTTCAACGACTCCCAGCTGGTGGTAAGCCAGGTCAGCGGGAACTTCGAGGCAAAAGGAACGCATATGGCGGCATACCTAGGATACGTCAAGGAAATTCTAGGCAATTTCTCTTTTTATAACATCACTCACATCCCTAGGGAGCAGAACGCAAGGGTCGACGCCCTAGCAAGGTTAGCAACGACGCCACTACACGCGGCGAAGGGACACACCATGGTAGAAACGCAGGAAAAACCTAGCATCTCCAAAAGCTTCCAAGCGGTATTCATGCTCACAATAGCCACACCACTACCAACAGAGGACTGGAGAGCAGGCATAACGAAACTAACTCGGCGAGCGGTGTTCAACAAACAGAGTGAAAGCAAGAAAACTAACTCGGCGAGCGACATTCTACAACATGAACAATGGCCAACTATACTTAAACAAGAGAGGTTTCCCCATTTTGAAATGCGTCACAATGAAGGAAGGCCAGGACCTACTAAAGGACGTCCACAGATGCAAGTATGGGAACCATAGCGGGCCTAACACCATCATCCATAAACTACTCCACTATGGATTCTACTACAAAGGAATGAGGGAAGACGCAAGGAAGGTTGTGGACAAATGTACGTCATGCGCCCAACACGCAACCAGAATACACGCACCAACAGTCTCAATGCCAATCATCATCAACCCTATCCCGTCCGCACAGTGGGGACTGGATCTTATCGGGCCACTAAAAACCTCAACAGGCCAATTCAAATACATCATCATCTGCATCAATTACCACACTAAGTACATTGAAGCAAGACCACTCGTACTTGTCACTACGCAGAAGGTGATCAACTTCCTATGGAAAGACATATATTGCCGATAAGGAGTGCCACTCACCATCATCACCGATAACGAAAAGCAGTTCAATAACGACAAAATGAAAAAAATTCACGGGCGACCTAAGGACCAGGCTAGTGTTCGCATCAGTATACTACCCTCAGACTAACGAACAGGTGGAAGTGGCTAACAAAAAACTCAAAGCAGGACTAAAGAAGAGGATGGAGGTTTACAACCATAAGTGGGCGGAGTGTCTCTACGAGGTATTATGGTCCATCAGAACTACACCAACCGAAGCAACGGGCGCTTCGCCATTCTCGCTCGTGTACGGAGCAGAGGCGGTCCTACCATTTGAGATCACGCACAAAAGCCCCCGCTTCGAAGGATACGATAGGGACACTAACACGGACGGGATCAACATGGCAAACATATTATGAGAGGAGCGGGAAGACGAAACCAATATCACGCTAGCAGCAAACAAACAAAGAGTCGCCCGACAGCACAACCACCGAGTCCTTGCCCGGAAGCTACTCATTGGTGACATGGTCGGGAGGGAAGTCATCCCAAAACCAAGCAGATTGGCACCAACATGGGAATGACCATTCAAAATCATCGAAAGCTTAACACCGACCACGTTCACCCTCGAAGACAAAAACGGCGTCAGAGTACCAAAGACCTGGAACGCGCAGCACCTCCGATATTGCCACCAGTAAAACAGGTTCTATTATTTCAGCAAAGCGTACCTAAGTATGACTATATACCGTCGATAAAGAAACGAAAATTCTTCAGACCTTTGCTTTTAAAATCAAAGGACGCTGGGACCCAAAACCACTATTTAAAAAAAAAAACCCAAGGTGCATGTTTATTCCTATCAGCGCCGACATGCTACCTACCTTTACTTTCACCCATACAAGAGACATGCGTACTGTACAAGCAAACGAATTTCCTTCAGACCTTTCATTATTCAAAGATATATAAGCATACTTGGGAAATATTTAACAAAACCAACCATATCACTTTACAAACAAAAGCCTTAGCGGCAGTGTATTATCACAAAATTGGCTGTTAAAAAAAAGGAGGGCTAATACTGCACTAGGCCTCACGCTGGGTCATGAGTTCCGCCACACCGCAAGTCCTCTTGTTCAGCCTGGCGTTGACGCTCACGATAGTTAGCCGCCATCTCCCTACTCCGCTCCTGAGATACGGCCTCAACATTATGAATATGACGTGTTAGAGCAGTTGAAGGTGATGAGTTAGGAGTTAAATGATGAAAACCATGAGGAGTCATACATGCCGCCATATGATCGCGCTGCTGCTCTTTCTCTGCCTCTTTTTCCTCCTTTAGCTTCTCCAGAGCAAGCCGATCGGCCTCGCACTTCGCCCGACGCTCCTCATTTATTCGGGCGGTATCAACATAGTACTTCTCGTTCACCCACCCGTTCCGGACAAATTGGTTCCGGGTCTCTTGAAGACCTTGTCGGAAGGCCGACTGCAGTGCCTCACGATACTCATCATCGGCCTGAAATTCTTCAAGAGCATTGACAAGCTCTTGCTCCCGACGCTCTTCAAGCTCCTTAACCTGACCTCGTAGCGCGGTGACCTGGCCCTCAAGAACTGCACGTGCCGCCTGCACGTCCCTGGATCGTTGGAGCTCAGCGTCAGTCAATCGTTGGCGCTTCTCTCTTAGCTCGAGCTCCAGCTCTTTGGACCGCTTGACGGAGTTATCCAGGCAGTGGTCAGCCTTCTCCAAGCGAGCTTCCAACCGCTCGCACCTCTGCTGCAGCTCTTGCCACTGGTCGCTGGCCTGCACCATATCCAAAATTGCCGTCTCCAAGAAAGGTAATGATCACACTTTAAAACCTATGACGTGACGTTAGGGAAAACCAAAATGTCTAGGGCAACACGTGGCAACCAAGGAAAAGACGGCATTAAATGAAGATATAAAGCAACTCCACCTACCCCCTCGGGGGCGAAATGGTAGCAAGCGCAAAGAGGCCCTCTGTGAAGACGGTGCTACACAGAACTATTGTCACGGGACCATCGAACTACCACAATCAAAACTACCAACCTAAAGTGCTGCAAAGCCGCACAGAGGAATTGGGCTCAGGGACTTAAGGGTTACCAATCCAAACGAGTTCCCCTTACAACAGCGCCCCCACCGGTTTGAGCTACCCGTAACAGAGTAATAAAAGCTACTGGATAGGGCATGGCTGAGTGTCTGAGCGCCAAAGAGCGTATCCCTCGGTCGGTGCAATGTAGCTACTCATTAGCACCCCACCCCGACACTGAATAGTTACGGTAGAGTATGGTAGTGACAGGGAAGGGCTTGATTAGGAACGAGCCTACTAGGTTAAACTGTTACTTTGAGGAACCCTGATATAAAGTCAGGACTCATTAGGGAGGCAAAGAAGCCCACGGGCGTCACCATTAATTATTTATCTCGGGAGACGGTGAACTAGCTACTCACCGATCCCGTCACTACTAACAAACACCAATCTTATCTTCACTATAGATTATAGGATCTCCAAGCGTCACAAGCATTGGTTGCCGAGCTGGGGGACTATATGGTACGGTATCCGACTCTAAAACAGGTAACAACACCGTTAAGTACGTGCGAATAGTATTGCCGGTACGATGCTTCAACTCACCAACCAAGATTGATCCCCTTGGCTGAGCGAGTTAGGAGACTTGTACACATACCTGGCTAAATCGTATGTACTTAACACCCTCAAATACTTTTTATTGTATCTCACCGCTCTCATAACAGTGCTCACTGACAAGAGGCCCACAATTTAAATGACAAGACCGAGTTCCGAGTCGGCTTCGTTACCACTCACGCGCCCATTCAAAATCCCATCAGGGAGCACCTCAGCAAAAGAATTCACACTGATCCCACATCGAAGAAGTGGTAAGAGCCCTGGATCCAACCACTTTCATAAGCCTAACAGTTCAACATTAATAGTAAGCATTCATTACTCTTTTACGCTGTTACTCTATCAAAATACTATCTCATTTCTAACTTAGGCATCAGAGGGTTGAAAGCCGGCACACCTCGTCTCTCCTTAACGATTGTTGGTCTTAGCAGTGAGAGCGATCCTAGTAATAACGAGAGCGACAACGACCCGTATAACAACAAAAAGCGGTACCGACACCCATCCTGATAAAGCAACAACGACACGACCCTGGTGGAGCGACAACGATATCGGTCCCGGTGAAGCGACAACGATCCAGTGACATTAATTTAATTTATTCTTTCCATTTTAATATTAACTAGCTTGTAGTTTTGAATATTAACAATGGTGTTTCGACAATAGAAACTAAGAAGGATATTGAATGTTTCTTAATCTATTCTCTTCTAGAAATACCCAACAAAATTCAACCATCAGTAGAATTCGAACCTCAATTCTTTTCTTTTGGCGTCTCTCTTATTTTTTTTTTTTGCCTCTTTCTTCGATTTCTTAAATCTTGAAACTACCTGGTTTTTGAGACTTTGGATGAGTGAGACATGTGAAGAAGTGAGAGAAGCAAAATCACGAATAAGAGGGTCTGCATAGATCTTTAAGATGAAAATTGAGTAATGTCAGATCAAAACTTAGGATTTTGGGTATCTACATAGTCGGTTGCACAATTTCGTTGGTCAATCATTGAATAAAGATACAGAAGAACTGAACTTAACCCAGAAAATAAGCAAAGCGAGAAGAACAGAGGGGTAAAAAGGAGAAAATATTAAGAAAAGAGGTCTGATCGATTTTTATTTATATCAAATATTTTGTTATTAAATGAAATTGGAGAGGATGCCACTTTTTAGGCAGGGCCGAGCCTGTATATCTAGAGGCCCGGTGCTAGAAGAAAAATGTGGCCCCAACCAAATGTTCTTTTTACTGATCGTTATATCTTTGTCAAAATTAAATTTAATACTTTTAATTTGAATTATAAATAAATTTAAAAACAAAATAAAAGACAGTTTATACGTTTTGATCGACTGAGATTCTAATATAAGAGGCAAAAATAACAGAAAAATATATATGCCAAGAATATAAGAAGAGAAAAAGAGGGGAAATCACAAAAGGAAACAAATAAAAGGAAATATTGGGTGTAGTGAATTTGTTTTTAACTGGACTTAACCAATTCAACATATCTAATTGTTAATATATAATTTTTTTAATTTAATCAATATCGTATAATTTTTTGTTTTTGAGGCCCCCGAAAATCGGAGACCCAATGCGACCGTATCTACTGTACTTGCTAAAGGCCGCCCCTGTTGTTAGGTGTGGTTGATTCAAACTCACTTTGAGTTTGTGTTTATCACTCCCTAGAGATTATTCAAATATGAGAAAGGAAAAATGGCCCAAATAATCACTCAAGTTTGTCATAATCGACAATTTGATTATTGAAGTTTAGAAAATATCAAAAAGGTTACTGAACTTTAACTTTATTTATCAAATTGATCATTTTGCTCATCTTGGATGTCAATTTTTCTTATTTCATGGTATTTTTCACACTTCTCTTATTTATGTTATGTGCATTTCTCTTATAATCTCATATATAAACAAAATATTTGATAAATTAGAATGTTTAAACTAGACAAAGTTAAAATTCAATAATATTTTTGATATATTCTAAAATTCAGTGATCAAATTGTCTATTATGACAAATTTGAGTGATATTTTTTTTAGGAGAAATGTCAAATTGAACTTTGTAGTTTGGACCACACGACTGAGGAGTGAGGAGTAGTCAAGACCAAGCTCAGCGACTAGATTCATACTCTAGACTACAACCGATCCTACCCGCTTCGTAAAATGGGTCCCACAACCCCGCAGATGGATCTGAAAAACTTTGAATCTTGAAGAATCAAAAGCATGGGGAAGAAGGTGTGCCCCTTCAGCTTAAGCTTTTGTGCCATGTCACCTCAGTACTGGTGGACTCACATTTCTTTGACCTTTTCGGCCAATCACCCCCCTGATCCCACGAAAGTGACACCATCAGACGCCTCATATTTACCCTCCCTCCAATTCAAATTTTTTTGGGGGCACTTCCGTAATTTAGTATAGTTCTTATTCTCTTGTGCCATGTCACCGATCCGCGTGCGAAATGAAAACGCATTATAAGCCGTTGGATTACGCCTCCCAGTGTCATCCCCGACCGTCGGATCACGCTCCGGAGGCATCCTCTTCCTTTTTTTCCTCGACCTGATCATCTAGAAAACCCACCTTTTAAATTCATGCCTTCTTTCTCAACTTCTCTGCATCCCACTCCTTACAACAGTCTCGGTCTCTCAGACTCACTCACAAAGCTTCAACCGCAGAAAAGCTCTCATGGCAACTGACGACTCCAACAACCCACCGGAGCCGGTTCCGGCGCCGGCGCCGGTGGATCCAACTCCGTCAACGCTCCCCGACTACCCCCAGGTACTACATACTTCATTTCCAGCCACTCAAAAGACTGTTTTCAGCTCAATTTTGCTCTGCTTTTAAGTGACTAATTTTTGCTTCTGTACAGATGATTATGGCGGCGATTGAGTCACTTAACGAGTTCGAAGGTTCGAACAAGACCTCGATTAATCAGCAAATCGAGTCCACCCACGGCGATCTGCCGGAGGACCACGCCGCGCTGCTGACTCAGCACCTTCAACAGATGAAGCAGAGCGGCTTGCTCGTCTTCGCCAAGAACAACTATATGAAACCCGACCCCAACGCGCCGCCCAAGAGAGGCCGCGGCCGCCCTCCCAAGCCCAGAGTTCCCGGTGCAGAAGTAGCCGCCTCCGCTGTTTCTTCTCCTCCGAGGCCACGTGGCAGGCCTCCGAAGCCGAAGGATCCGTTTTTCCCAGCTCCAATTGCCAAGAGCTCAACCACAACCTCAACCGGCTCGGGAAGGCCACGTGGACGTCCTCCAAAGAAGGCCAAGACAACTCCGACTTCGACTCCAGCTACTGCCACTGCTCCGACAGCCACCGGATCTCCGAGAGGGAGAGGAAGGCCACCGAAAGTGAAACCCGCTGTGGCTCCCGTAGGCTGCTGAGCTCACTTTTGCTCACAGACACAGTGAGAGAGAGAGCGAGAGAGAAATATCAGGAGTGGATTTAGATTTAATTTTTAAATTTTTTTTAGGTGTGTTTAAATCTTAGTTTCCGGCTAATTGAAGGTGGTTATTTAGCTTCATTGTCGTTATCTTTTTCTTATTTTTTTCATTTTTCCCTATGGTGTATTCCGCGGCGGTCATGGAGGTTTGGGTGTGCCGGAATAGCCTTGATTTCGGATTATATCATTGTTATGCGACTGTAGTTTGCAATGCCATGTAAATTTGATCCAGCGGCTATTAAGGCTTTTCTGCCATCTGACTCTCTCTCTCTCTCTCAAATGAAAAAAGAAGGAAAGAGTAATTTAGTTAATTAAAAAATGTAACTCTTCTTTCAAAAAAAAAATGTCACTGTTTGTCTTTTAACTCTCCGAATCCGACGAAGCTTTAACGCTTTTCCACTCTCAACGTGCTGGGATGTGGTTAGCTTGGTTGCTTTCGTGGGATGCCAAGTGCAGCTGTGATTTCTTTGCTTCCTGCGGTTAAAAGGTAATTAAGGCAAGGTGTTAAAGTGTTAAACTGCTAAATTAGCCCTTGTCCTGACCGTGGAATAAATTTAATGAAGTCGTTGGGCCGAGAACCCGGGTTTTCTGTAACCCGGATGGGGTTGATTGGTGGTCTGAAGTTCAAACCGGATCAAACAACAATGCTCGTCTTTAGAGCATATGCACCTAATTTACAAGAATAAATCAAATTTTGAATACACTTATACACAAAATGTAAGAGCAATTAGCTTTCAATATATTGTAAAATGTTAATAAATTATTTATCGGATATATTTACGATCAATAATAATGTATCACGTGTCGTTATCAATTAAATATTTATACAAGATTTTCGATAAGATTTTCTACTAATAAAAACGTGACACGTGACGTTATCGGCAAAATAATTTGATTAGATTTCCGGTAAGATTTTTCACTAATAAAAACGTGACACGTGTCATTGCCACGTGTCGTTGTCAGAATAATAATTGGACCAGATTTTTGGTAAAATTTTTGTCCAATGACGATGTGACACGTGTGTTAATCTCCAAAGATTAGATTATCTATAATTGATTATAAAACGTTCATCTATCACTCATTATATACTCACACCATCTACAAATATCTTCTAATCTGAGCAGATTACACATCTCTCTAAACACTTATTAAGATTTTCAACATCATCACTCTGATGAATCCTTTCAATTTTCACAATTATTTTAGGCGGAAACAACAACAAAACCAAGAGGATGACGATATGGAGCAATCATTCGTCAATCAGATGGTCATGGAGGAAACACAATATGACGATGAACCACAAAGTCGCGGTTCACGTCGTGGTCGAAAACTGAATCGACCACGGTAGAGAGAGTTGAGGGGACACAATCTTATAAAAGATTACTTCACTGAACGACCTAACTTCAACGTGCAAGAATTTTGGCGGAGGTATCAAATGAGTAGAGACCGATTCACCATTATCATGACGGATCTTTGCAACCACGACCAATCTTGGCATCAAAGAGCAGATGCCATTGGAGTGCTAGGGCTTCTTCTCCAACAAAAGATGACCGATGCTTTACGAATGTTGGCGTATGGGGCAGCCGCAGATAAGTGTACTGAAATCACAAAGATGGAGGAATCGACTACCCCGGAATGTATGAAGGAGTTTTACCGCCAAGTCGTTGGTCTATATGGTCCAAGATACATCCACACTTCAACACCAGAGGACCTCACGGGACTCCTAGATAAAGGTTAACGTCGAGGCTTTCCAGGTATGATTAGAAGCATCGACTGCATGCATTGGAAATGGAAGAATTGTCTAACTGCTCATCAAGGGGCATACTTGGGCCGAAAGGGTCGCCCCACTATTATCCTAGAGGTGGTGGTCTCGGATGATACGTGGATATGACACAGTTTCTTCGGTTGCCCTGGAGCTAAAAATGACATTAACGTGTTTCACTAATCTGATGTGTTCGACCAGATCCTTAGTGGAAGAAGCCCAACTACCGTCTACGAAGTCCATATAAGAAGCCCAACTGCCGTCTACGAAGTCCATGGAGAGAGGTATTCTAATGCTTATTATCTGGCTGACGAAATATATTTGAGGTACTCTACATTTGTAAAAAAAAAATTCCAATTCTCAGTTGCCGCAAGATAAGCTCTTCGGAAAGAAACAAGAGGCGTACTGGAAAGATGTGGAGAGGTGTTTTGGCATCTTGTAATCTCGTTGGACAATTATTCATCATAGTTGTACATTGCACCATAAATCGATAATCACATCCATTATGTTAGCTTGCATCATATTGTATAATATGATTGTTGAGGAAGAGTACGTGGAGGATGATGATGAGGAGAATGAAGAATAAAACATACAAAACCCATCGAGAGCTTTCCAGCTTTATGATGGGCCAGTGGCTGCACAAAGGAATCACATTCCTTTTGAGCCAATGAGAAGAGATGGAGATAATATACAACGGTTTCACGACCGTGTTGTCGATCTTGAATCCGTTTATATCCATACAGAGCTCCAGAAAGACTTGGTAAAGCACAACTGGAGGTTGGAAACCGGTGAAATACTCTAAATAATATTAGTCTAAATATGTGGGTTTCACTTTTATTATGTGTTTTCATTAATAGTGTGTTTAATTTTAGTATGTGTTTTAATTTAATGTGTAACAATGCTTTTCAATTTCATCTTAATAAATAAATTACGTTTTTATTTCTCAAAAATTTAAATTACATAATGACAAGCCAAACATAGATTTATTCTTAGTATAATACTATAACTACTATGAAAAGAGCACGTAACTTGGGTGATAACAATCCGAATATGTTTCATCGGTAGCTTGATCTTGACTAGGTTCTCCTTCATTAAAGATTGCTAGTTTCCTCTTGGTAAAATACATTTTCGAGATTGGGGTCATAGCCTCCAAATCCATGGTCATGATCCTTATTTCCTCCTCTTGTTTCTTGAATCGTAATTCTTCGGTCGCCCTTGCTTCCTTTCGCTTTTTGAGTTTTTATGTACTCTTTGTAATAATTAAGATCACTTTCATTATGCATCTTCCTTGAGGTATGTCACGATGCTTAATCACTTGCAATTGTATGCAAAACTTCAACTCGTTGCTCAATAAGAGTCTTACCTTGTTTATTTTGCCGCCTTGTTTCCAATTGGTCTAGCCAAACTCGAGAGAGCGGTCACGTTACTTTGAGGTGTCTCATTCACTTCTTCGTCACCTAAATTGATGGTTGAAAATGATTCTGTAGCGGAAGGAGTAGCTTGTTAATTACTTGCTTACAGAGATGGAGTAGTTTGTAGCACCACAATGAAAGATGGATGATTCTTAACCTCTTCGTAACATACAAAGTGTGTAAACAGTTTCTTCTTGGCCAATTAGTAAAAGGATTGAGCTTGTTTGACCTAATAAAAAATAAATATTAGCTATTTCATAATACCAGCACCATTCCACTCAAGTATACCTTTTTTGGTCATTTTCAGGTATAGGGCTTTACACCAACTTTTCGATCATATTTTACCATCTCCACCATTCAGATCTTAGGTCTTAATGTGTATATCAAGTATGTAAATT
The DNA here is from genome assembly GCA_946800695.1 of Geum urbanum. Classification (NCBI taxonomy): domain Eukaryota; kingdom Viridiplantae; phylum Streptophyta; class Magnoliopsida; order Rosales; family Rosaceae; genus Geum; species Geum urbanum. Next base: position 47,274,353 of record OX327012.1, on the reverse strand, counting down.
TTCAGACAAAATGGTGATCGTTAAGGTATTCAAAACTGCAATTGAAGTTTATAAGTATGAACGATTCAAGTTTGGCAGATTCGGTCTGTCCCTTGATTTAACCTAGTTTGATACCTTAACGATCACCATTTTAGTTGAAAATTTATAGGAATGATCTACTCATATAGACCTAATAATTGGATGACGGAGATGTTAAAATATGATTGAAAAGTTTGTGTAATACCCTATACCAGAAAATGACCAAAAATAGGTATACCTTAGTGGAATGACCCTCTTCATAATACTACATATTTATGCAAAAATTAGACATATAAATTATATAATTTAATTCATATAATCATAGAAACTTACTTCATCCAACAGAGAAGTGTCGCTAGCTATATGCTTCCGTGCATCATGCAAACATTCGCCCCATTTTTGCAAAAGTAGCTTGAACTTGTTGTAGTGAAACGAAATCATGATTTGGGTACTTGGCTCATTCGGAGTAGTTTCACCTTGTGCAAATTCCCAATTTAGCACATAATTGGCATGAATTGTTTCCCACAATTTTTCCTACTTTTTTTTGTTGCCACTGTATTTATCAACGCTATGACGTGCGAAAGAGATGCACATTTGTAAATTTTTCGAAGGAAGCCAATTTGTGCCCATTTTTTTTGAAAAAATGCTCAAGGAAATAAGAGGAGAGATGGAAGGGGATGTGAAGTTTGTTGTGCACAAATTGGTGTAAGTTGTGAATGAAATGAAGTAGTATTTATAGAAGAAAAAAAAATTAGGGTGCTTTCTGCAATTTTTAGGGATTTTGTTGCAAATTTTTTTGGTTTATTTTGTAAATAATTTTTTTTCTCGTTTATTTTCGTTGCTTACAAAAAATAGCCGTTTTGTATGATTTCTGACCGTTTGATCGAATTTCAGATTTAAAATCAAAGGCCCAGATCAACTGGACCGTTAGAGAGTAATTCTCAGCCCGGTAAGACACGCGTCAGCCTCTAATTTGTGTGTCATTTTTAAAACTGTTTTACTTAATCCATGCGCCTGAAAGAAAAAAAACAGAACACGTCTGACGTCATCCAGGTGTCGTGGACTCCATCAAGAGATCGAGCAGAAGCCAGAGCAAACTTGGCTTGAGCCGTCGATCAAGCAAAGCCCTTCCTTATGTGTGGTAGAGTTATCTTGTTTGAATGGACAGTGTAGCAAAGCCCTTTTTTTCCCTTTAAAAAAAGAGTCCATTGACCGTGATCCTAAACAATTGAACCAAAAAATACTAATATAAAACAATTATATGTACGTAATATTACAAATTACAAAAATTGTTATTTTCACTCTCATCAAATTATTATTAACGTTAAAATTAGTGTGCTAAACATTGATTCAACCAAATTGAACCGCTGAAAATATAATATTACATCTTACGAGCACAATTGATATCGATATAAAATCGTGTGTGTGATTTAAATTGCATCTAGCCGTTAGATTCTCAATGAACTCTATGAGTTTGACTGGACGGTTTGATATCATTGCGTTAGCAAAACTCCATGAGCGGGACACAAACTAGCACATTGTAGAATAAACATTATTTTAGTCAGGAATGTGACTCGATATGAGCTAAGCATATAAGATATAAATACAGTAGTTGAATTATATCTTACATAATAATCTTATCTAGCTACTCTCTTTAAACAAATTAGTTATGAATTGAGATTAGGGTAAATTATACATAAGGTTATATACATAAGTTGTATATTAGTTAAGGTCACTTCATAATTTTATCTCAAATAAGGTCACATGAGATTAAACCTAAAATAGATAGAATATTAAAATTCAATCTAATTACATATATATCATCGTATATAAACATAAGAATCAATCATAAAATCATCTACTCTTTCATTTGTTCAAACTCAAAACCCTAGCAGAGCAATTCATCCTCTATCTTCGCAACTCTCTCTCTTCGTAGCTAGCTCTCTCTCTCTCTCTCTCTCTCTCTCTCTCTCTAAATTGTCAAACCATTCTTCTCAGTTGGTTTTGGAAACCCTAACGATGTGAGCTGGGTTTGTTGTGCATTTACTATCTGCTAAGAGGAAGAATCGCTAAAATTGGAAGTATTGAAGCTTTGATATTTTGCCGAAAAAAATGAGCGGCAACGATGAAGGTAATCGGAATCGGAGCAGTAGGCCATGGCCGCCGAATCCGGAGAGACCATCACCCAATGGGAACAACGAGGAAGACATGAAGCTTTGGGGGATTCTCGTCTTCGGTTTCATCGGTGCCACCGCCACTACACTCGCCGTCTTTCAAGTCTCTCTCTCTCTCTCTCTCTCAGCGTTGGAGATAATCTGTGGTAGTGTTTGTTTTGGTTGTTATGCAAAAGTTGTGTTTTGGTTGTTATGTACGTAGAAGTGTTTACAATAATCTGTGGCAGTGTTTACGTTAGTCTGTAGTAGTGTATACAGATTGGTGTGCTTTGGTTTTTATGCAGTAGTGTATACAATAATCTGTGGTAGTGTTTATGTTACTCTGTGGTTTACTCTGTAATAGTTTGTAGTGTTGTCTGTGAGTAGTATGCAGTGTGCTATGTAAGAATTTGTAGTGTTGTTTGTGAGTAGTATGCAGTGTGCTCTGTAGTAGTTTGTAGTGTGCTTTGTAGTTGTTTGTAGTGTTGTCTGTGAGTAGTATGTAGTGTGTTCTGTAGTAGTACGTAGTGTGCTCTGTAGTAGTTTATAGTGTTGTCTGTAGTATGTTCTGTAGTATGTAATGTGCTATGTAGTAGTTTGTAGAGTTGTCTGTAGTATTGTCTGTGTGTAGTATGAAGTGTGTTCTGTAGTAGTATGTAGTGTGTTCTGTGAGTAGTATGTAGTGTTGTTTGTGAGTAGTATGCAGTGTGCTTTGTAGTAGTGTAGTGTGCTTTGTAGTAGTTTTTAGTGTTGTCTGTGAGTAGTATGCAGTGTGCTCTGTAGTAGTATGTAGTGTGCTCTGTAGTAGTTTATAGTGTTGTTTGTAGTATGTTCTGTAGTAGTATGTAATGTTCTCTGTAGTAGTTTGTAAAGTTGTCTGTAGTAGTTTGTAGTGTTGTCTGTGAGTAGTATGACGTGTGCTCTGTGAGTAGTATGTAGTGTTGTCTGTGAGTAGTATGCAGTATGCTCTGTAGTAGTTATAGTGTGCTTTGTAGTAGTTTGTAGTGTTGTCTGTGAGTAGTATGTAGTTTGCTCTGTAGTAGTATGTAGAATTGATGTAAGTAGTATATAGAATTTATGTGAGTAGTATGTAGTGTTTTGATGATTTATTTTATTGTTTTGCAGAAATGACACAAATGGAGGACCCTGAGAAACCCAAAGTCTAAATAGGATCGACATTAAGAGGCTTTTACAAAGTCATGAGTGAACTTCATAAAAAATTGCCTCCAAAAACAGTGAGGATGTTGCAGAAAACACCATTTGACAGTTTCATGAAAAACACTACAATAGTTTTTTGAAAGTACTACTATAGTTTTCAGAAAGTACTACTCTAGTTGTTGGACAGTACTACTCTACTGGGACTTTATGCATTCTAACTAAAACTCTGTTGAAAGTACTACTGTAGTTTTCAGAAAGTACTACTCTAGTTGTTGGACAGTATTACTCTACTGAGACTTTCTGCATTCTAACTTAAACTCTGTTAAAAGTACTACTATAGTTTTCAAAAAATACTACTCTAGTTGTTGGACAGTACTACTGTTATTAGTTTTACACACTATCCAGAAACTGAAAAACGAACCTTCGTTCCCGTTCTTTCCAGTGGTACAGAGCATGTATCCCTTATATTTTTTCTTGAGATGAGCAACATCAATAAATAAAAACACACACACAAAAACACATAAAGCTAATATGGAGAGAATCGAGCTGATGGATCTCTCTCTCTCTCTCTCTCCCCTCTTCTATCTCTAAAAGCTGCATGTGGAGTTTTAAATTTGAACCGTTACAAAAAAAATAAAAAAATAAAATAAAACTAAACAACTCTCTTTATAAAAGAGGACAATTTTGAAAACTCAAATATATTAGACAAGGGATAATAACCTCATATGTATACAAAATTTATAATGACTTTATATATGAAATAAGGTCTCTAATTAACCTTATATGTAATTTCGTATTAAGATTACACCCCTTATTTTGGTTGGTCACACATTCATCTGTAGATCTTGCATTTCTTGATACAAATATATTCGTTTACCCAAAGTTTCCGAAATGTTGTCCTACAGAGATACGAGAAGCAGCAAGATGAGGCCAGCAAGGCAGGGAAGGGCGAATCCTTAAAATCCGTGAGAATCGCTCTCTCTTCTCGGATCTCTGCTAAATAGTTCGAATACCCCGTCTTGGCGACACGTGGGGAATATTATACAGCATATTTGGCATCTTCTAATCGTCTTGTTTATCACTGGCTCACCAAAATAAATTCTAGCGTAAATCTTACAACACTAGCTCCTTGGCCACCTTTCGTTCATTCTGTTTTCTCCTTACAACCACCTTTGCCTCTACAAATCTCTCTCTCACTCTCCTCTCTCTCTCTCTCTCTCTCTCTCTCTCTCTCTCTCTCTCTCTCTCTCTCTCTCTCTATCTATCTATCTATATATATATCTTTTGTATAACTGTGGTTTACTAAGCTCTGTGTGTATTGCTCCGATTTGAATCCGTCACTCTCTCTCAAGGAACCGAAATGTCGATCAAGCGAGTCCAGACAACGCCGTTCGACGGCCAGAAGCCTGGAACCTCCGGTCTTCGTAAGAAGGTTCGTCTCTCGGACCTTTTTACAATTCGTATTATACTATTTCCGAAGCTGGATCTAATTCGTTTCGAGTATTTTAACTGACTGTCTGTTCGTGATTTGATTCGGTAAATTGAGCATTGTTTTTTCATGATTTGATCATCGGAATAGTTCTTGTAACAGAATTTGCATCGGTTCGATCTCTGTTTGATAAGATATGATCCGTTTGCTGCCTGCGTCTAAATTGTTTAGTTCGAATTCGGTATTCAAATTAAGTTAGATCGTAGTTGTAGCTAAGAATTGGAATTCATGAATTGTCAACTGAGCATTTACAATGATCCATTTCAAATTCGGATGGATGAAAATGATTGTTAGTTTACCAAGTCCATGAGTTGGTGTGATTATAAGATCATCTGTAGTTACAGTGTTCAGTTATTCATTTAAGTGGCTATTCGTGGTTTAGCATATGAAACTTGTCAAATCTCTGAGTAACGACAATATATTCATCATGAAAATGAGATTGGCTGTTCGAAGATGCATAGCATTACATTTCTATGTTTACCATTTTGCCTTTCCTGATTTGTTCAAGTACTACGACTTCAGGTGAAAGTGTTTGCACAGCCCAATTACACTGAAAATTTTGTTCAGTCAACATTCAATGCCCTTCCAGCAGATCAAGTGAAAGGTGTGTGTGTGTGTGTGTGTGTGTGTGTGTGTGTGTGTGTGTGTGTGTGAGTCATGCTAGATTCAGCATAGTTACACTACTAACGTCAATCTGGTCTCAACAATGCAGGTGGAAGACTGGTTGTATCTGGTGATGGTCGTTATTTTTCAAAGGAAGCTATTCAGATCATAATCAAGATGGCAGCAGCCAATCGGGTAAAAAGTGTTTGGGTCGGGCAAAATGGATTGCTTTCAACTCCTGCTGTGTCGGCTGTAGTACGCGAAAGAGTTGGGGCAGATGTGGGTTATTTGACATTTGTATTAACTATTATTACTGTAGATTTTATTTAAACTTGTTATTCTTCTTCTGAGATGATGTGTGGTACTGGAACTGATATCTATGTTTGTACTGAATCCAGGGATCCAAAGCATCCGGGGCATTTATTTTGACAGCCAGTCACAATCCCGGTGGTCCTACTGAGGTATGTGAATCTATTTTATTGAATTTAGAATTCCCAGCAATTGCAGATAACTCATTTAGATCAGTTGGGTAACTTTTAGGTGCCAGATGATGTTTAGTTTCAAAGACATGGACAGTACCATATTTTTTGTAACAGGTTATTTGGAATGTTGACCTTAATCACTCTTTTATTTGTTTCCTCATTGCAGGATTTTGGGATCAAATTCAATATGGGAAATGGTGGACCTGCTCCAGAGTCAGTCACTAACAAGATATATGAGAACACTACACAAATAAAGGAGTACTTAACAGTAGATCTCCCTGAGGTATGCTTAAACTGAGCTCCATTTGTTTTCTTTTAGTTGATCAGAATACTGGTTACTTTATGTTCTAATTTTCTATTTATTGTAACTTCAGATCTTCCGATGTGTGTGACAGGTAGACATTACTAAACCAGGTGTAATCACCTTTGAAGTTGAAGGGGCAACTTTTACTGTTGAAGTTTTTGATTCCGCTAGTGATTATGTGAAATTGATGAAGTAAGTTTTTTATTTTTTTATATTTTTATGTACATTCTCGTACCTCTTAAATATTTTAGATCTTAACATCTGGACATTCGGTATAAAAGTTATTGCTATTTATTTTGCAGGTCAATTTTTGATTTTGAGTGTATTCGAAAGCTGTTGTCATCTCCAAACTTCACATTCTGGTATGTTGACAGACTCTAGTTTGCAGTTATTTTTGTGGCTGAATTTCTTTGGTCATACTTTATAGCGTGAGTGGTGATGCGACTATATCTGTTGCCATGATATAGTTTTGATGCACTACATGGAGTTGGTGGAGCTTATGCAAAACGTATTTTTGTGGAAGAGCTTGGTGCAAAAGAAAGCTCATTACTGAACTGCGTTCCTAAGGTTTTTCTATGTTCAAGAACTTTGACGACTATCTAGTCTAAATTCAATTGGTTCATATGGATAACCCTGTTTTTTCTGTGATTCACTACATGAAAACAGGAAGACTTTGGCGGAGGACATCCTGATCCCAATCTGACCTATGCAAAGGAGTTGGTTGCTCGTATGGGATTGGGTAAATCAGATACTCAAGACCCCCCAGAATTTGGTGCTGCTGCTGATGGTGATGCAGATCGGAACATGATCCTTGGGAAAAGGTAGCATCAGCATGCTACAAGTGTAATTCTGTTATTGTATTTAAGTTGCATTGCTTAAAACTCTCTTGTTTTGTTAGTTTTTTTGTTACACCATCAGACTCTGTGGCCATCATTGCTGCAAACGCAGTTGAAGCCATACCGTACTTCTCTTCTGGTCTGAAAGGAGTTGCCAGGTACTTAAATAGGCAACTTAGCCTCTTTCATTCTCTGTGAACAGACATTTATTTGGAAACCAGTGAACTTTTATATAATTATAATCACTAGGAACAATTACTCTAGACAACTGAACATTGTATGCAGCTATAATTGATTAGAATGAATTAGTGGTGAATATTGAGGTGGCTTAACATGATACATCTTTTCATTCCTATCTGTTTGATTTCTTGAACCTTCGCCACTTGTAGGAGCATGCCAACCTCTGCTGCCCTGGATGTGGTTGCCAAACATTTGAATTTGAAATTTTTTGAGGTACTTTCAGTCAAATGTCATCTATCTTAAAACTCTCCTCATGAACCATAAACTGCTGGCAGGAAAAAACGCAACTTTTTTTTTGTCTTCTTTTGTTCATTTCACTTTAAATGCTAGGTACCAACTGGCTGGAAGTTCTTTGGTAACTTGATGGATGCTGGCTTATGTTCAGTCTGCGGGGAAGAAAGTTTCGGAACAGGTCTGCTTTCGCCCAATTTTGTTTTAAATGTTATTCCATCTATATTTTAAATTGTTAGAGATTTGTGCAATCTGATTGCAATGTCATTTGTTGTGTCCTTGGACAGGCTCCGACCATATACGGGAGAAAGATGGTATTTGGGCAGTGTTAGCTTGGTTATCTATTCTTGCTTATAAAAATAAAGATACCATTGGTGGGGGCAAGCTTGTCACTGTTGAGGACATAGTTCGCAAGCATTGGGCTACCTATGGTCGCCATTACTATACTCGATATGACTACGAGGTATCTATTAAATTGTATCTTTCTAACAATACTAACAATAGAATCTTGTATTGTACTAATCATTTTACATTCTGTCTTGAAGAATGTAGATGCAGGTAAGGCGAAGGAACTGATGGCATCTTTGGTGAACTTGCAATCTAATCTTCCTGAAGTCAGTAAGTAAGTTCTAATGCTATATTATTCAAATTCCTTGGTTAGATATGCTGCAAATTGTGCTATTTGACTACTTTTTATGATTTCTCATACAATGCACTAATATGTGTAAAAACTTCTGAATGATGATTCAAACCCCTTTTATTTTCTGAATCAAATAGTATCAAAAAAAATTGTGGCAAGACCACCGTGCTGTCCTACTGTTTCATTAACATTTGCAAGATTAATCATATTCCTTCCCTGCTGAGATATGTTGTCCGAGTTAGTTGAATTTGTCATCTACATACGTCAAGTCTGAAACTTGTAAACCACATCGACATTTCTCCTTGTGGAAAAGGATTTCATAGCATTATGAATTTACATACTGGATTTTTTAATTTCCTGTGGAAAAAGATTTTCACAGCATGATGATAAGGCTTACACTTTTCATCGAAGTGTCTAGGTTTGTTCTTTAATTTCTTGACATGCTTATTTTTTTAATATTTTTTTTTACATACAGAATTGTAAAGGGCATAAGCTCTGATGTCGCCAATGTTGTTGGGGGTGATGAATTTGAATACAAGGATTCTGTTGATGGTTCCATCTCTAAACACCAGGGTATTCGGTACATGTTTGAGGATGGATCACGATTGGTAAGCTGGCATCACTAGCTGTGTAATGTTGTATCTGTGATAGTGGGATAAGATGATTATGCGCTCTTAAGATGACTGCTAAAATTTGAGAACCAAAGCAGATTTTTTGAGTTATTACTCATATATCTCATACTAAATTCTGTTTACGCTGAGTTTTCTTTCTCATCGGTATAGTCTCTCGTTAAACACTACTTATAATCTTGAGAATTTGAATGTCTACCAAAATTCTTTGTTTCCTTCTATAGAAGACTTAACTCGATCTAATTTCTTCCCTTACTGTCGGAACATTATTGCAGGTTTTCCGTCTCTCAGGCACTGGTTCAGAAGGTGCAACCATTCGTCTCTACATTGAGCAGTATGAGAAAGATCCATCAAAGATTAGCAGAGAATCTTCAGACGCACTTGCTCCTCTTGTAAGTTAACTCTTGATCTTACAGTACATATAAAAAATTTTAGATAAAAATTTGTATGCCGATTCTGATACCTTGTTATACAGGTGGAAGTTGCTCTTAAGCTTTCCAAGATGCAAGAATTCACTGGCCGATCTGCCCCGACTGTTATCACATAGATGGACAGTATCATAATCACAGTAAGTCAGAAACCCCTGTGATTTATTTTGCACATCAAAAAGGACATAAGCTTGGTGTCTTTGAATGTAATAATAATAACACCCTTTAGTAGTTTTGATGTTCCGGCAGCCTTGCTACAGCAGGCAATGAGATTGCCACCTGAGTAATTGTACTCTGTAATTTTGATTTTCAAAATAATATGAGTTAAGAGTATATCTGCACTTGTTTATATAAGTTAAAATTTCATGTTGAGCTTTTGTCTTGGCACCAAAATAATGTAACGTTCTAGTAATGAAAAAGCAACTTCTTAAGCTTTACAGAACTTCTTAGTTCAACATATCAGAGATTGTTTTTGCTTTTCAATAAGAATGGTGTAAATGGATGCTCTGGTAATCTGGTTCATATGGGACTTTCAATTTCTATATTGGTTCCTGCATCTACTGATCAGATAGGAAAGTAAACGCTTCTGAAGGTTTTATTGATGATCCTCATATAGAGGCAGTGTTACACAGCAAATCGCAATCTTGATGGGAAGTTGGGAATGGTAACCATAGCTCCATATATGAGGATCAAGAGGCAAGGCTCTACATACATAGAGGTGTAACGATAGCTCTACATACATAGAGGTGACCAACGACCTGTTCTAAATGTAGTTGGAAACTACAAGTGGAGCGTCAACCTGCATTTCCTTAGAACTGAACTCCAATGCCAATATGGGCTTTGATAGCAGCACAGCTATGGCAAGGCTGTGCTCTTTGTTATCCATGGCTGCTTCGTTGTTTGTATTACAACTATGAATTAGCGAAGATTGATCGTTCTCATTCATTGGCATAAGAGATGCTCCCGATACTTTAGCTGGCCGCACCGGTCGCACCCTACGCAAAAATCACGAACATGGTCATGAAGGATGCACATTCGGCTAAAATAAAAGTTCTAATTTCCATCTAACATTTACGACTTACGAGCATTGTGAAAATTACCTGCAGTTAATGTCGCAAGAGTACTCAATAAGGTCTGGTTGATAATCTGTAAGACCACTGCGATTTCAAAACACAAGATTCAAATGAGGCAAACATCCGTAAGGCCTTAATAGCATAAGGGAACTCAAACACAAAGTCACAAAGCCAAGAGAGGAACTTACCTAAAACTTGGAAGTGACATCTTGATCGCCGGCCCCTTCCACTTGCCAGTATCCAATGCAGGCTCTGTCATGATCGCAAACCATGATGAATATTGATGATCAAATTAGCAGATGGATGAAGCATGAGGACTTTGTCAATGAGAGCATAAGTTGCCTCTCTAACTATTTCTAGAGGATGCATGACAAAAAAGTTCTGATTAACACACCAAAAGTTGTAAGGTTGACATTAAATGTATCTTCTTCAGTAATCTGATCCTGGAATTCAGTCACTTGAACATTCATCCGATTCCCTAGTTCAGAGTAAGAAGCATTCCTACCGATTACATTTAGAAATGGACTACTTTTGGTCTTTGGTTGCCTCGGAACTGTTGTAAAACTCTGTTTCATGCAGAAAACATTATCTAGTAAGTGTACTTAATCGAGTGATCAAACATTTGCATCTTGAAGAGTTTGTAGTCCGAAAAAGTGAAGAAACATATGAACACACCACTCTGTTTTCTTTCCAAGATTCGACACAAATGATGAACAAATGCTTGTAACTGGTGTATGGTTACCTCAGAAAACCTAGCAGACTGGCTTGGAAGGCCGAAGCCCTGCAGGAGAGGACATTAAATAAGTAGAAATGGTCAAAGCTGAAACGAGTTAAAAATTAATAATTGAATTAAGATCGGAAGCTGTGTTGAGAATTATGTAGCCTAGCCTCCCACCTGTCTCCCATGATCACAAGCATCATTGCTATTCACAAGCACCTTTGCTGCCCATCTATTTGACATAAAGATTAGCTTTTAAATAAAATCCTCCATGCCATTCTATCATATATACATATACATCCATACCAGTCTTGTTTTTGTTTGAAAAACTTATAATGAAGAAGAATGAGACAGAGTTAAGCCGAACATACGCGCATTTTGTAGCACGGCCGTGGACAAGTCCAGCAAGCACAACGAGCTGGTAAGAGAAATTAAAGGCAGATATATTCATGTTAATAGATAGCTAGTTGATCGGAAGAAAAATAAAACAGGATTATATAAGATACTGATGTTAATCTACAGGGACATGATCACTCATTCACTCCTTGAAAACATATGATGTATAATTCTAGGACAACCTCATCGAAGACTCCAGCAGGGCTGTCATCATAGCTAGCAAGAAAAAAGCCGCCAAGTGTATAACTGCAAATTGTAAATTAAAACATTTTTCGGCGATCAAACTCTCCAAACAATAATAAAATAAACTGTATTTAATTACCTACCCATATGCTTCAACCAATCTGAATTCTTTAGGGATCCATGGTCGAACAGTAGCAGATTTGACGAGAGGGAGTTAATACAATGCTCTGAACATAAGAACAGGACCAAAAAATTGAGCAGTCTAGTTTGTGTGTCACGATTGATCAAGAAAGCAATATATGAACCTCGGCAAGTGTTGCAGATAACTCACCTGCGTTTGAATATCCATGGAGGGTTTCCATAGCCGAATGAACACACTGCTAATCCAGCATCCATGAGCTTAATCAGATCACCTGAAAAACGTGCCGAACTAAAGCGAGGGGTTGCTAAGTGTGTAAATTAAATATATAATAGGTAAGAGAAGGCAGCAAATTAAGGAGAGACAGGAGTTCGTGAGCTGAACCATCGATCAGTAGCCGCGGGATCGAGTAGGGTTGGCAATGGCATACGTATTGTAGGGTAGGGGGAGTGAGATTTCATTTCGCGCCAACTGGTATTTACCAATAGAGAGGCCAACAGACCAAACAGTACCACGGTAACGGTGTCCTTTTTCTATAATTATTCACGGTGATGACTGGTGACACGATTCATAGGACTAACAATAAGAGCACGGGACACCATAAAAAAAGTTATATATATTTGACTGGGAAAATAGACCACGTTATATATATAGACACTTAATTTAAAAGGATTTTCGATCAGATCTGCAGTACTATTATATGATGCTTACTTGATATTTGCAGCAAAGTCTACCAACAAAAAAACTTGTACTAGCAATAAAACTATGCAAGAGCAACTCACTGAAGGAGAGGTACTAGTACCACAAATATATTCTCTCAGGAATCCCATTTGTAAGCTAGCTCTGTGAGTGAGCTTCAGATTGAAGAATAATTGATGATGATGAATACGAAAAAGAATACAGGTAGAACAGAGAAGAGAGAAATAGAGATCATGAGCTCTCTTTGTATATTGATAGTTGAGAATGAATAATAATCTTATACTCATTACAATGAGGCAGTTGCGGACGCAGGAAAATATGTTTATGGAGGCAAAAATTAGAAAGAAAAGGTTTGTACATATATTATGAACATTTTCCAGGAACAATGGTATCTAACTTGAGGATGTTTTACCACTTTGTACAATCACAAACACAAAGTCATTAGATAACGAAAGTAAGTCATAGCTGCTAAGTTTGAATAACACATTCACATATCAATCAAAACACCACAAACAATATTAGATATAAGAAATCAATACTAGCAAAATACAATTGAACTTACAAAGAAGAAGAAGTGAGCAAAACACAACACATTTCTTTAAGTCTCCACATCTACAGTTGTCCTCTACGAGGTGGCATGTTTTGAAAACGTTGAATAATAGATTCATTGTCAATGCCATTGAATATCTCCTTCTCAATATATACAACCAAGTTGTCATTCATCCATTGATCTCCCATTCGATTGCGGACTCTATTGTTTACAATATTCATGGCTGAGAAAGCTCTCTCAACAGAGGCTATTGCAACAGGAAGTACTAGTGCCAAAGTGATCAACAAATAAACATAAGGATAAGTGTTGTGTTTTCTTGTCTAAACTAACTTCTTTGCAAGATCAGCAATCCCATGAAACTTTTGGAACTTCTTGTTAGTTCGCATGTCATCTATATAAGTCTCCAAATGAAATTCTAACAATAACAAGTCTGATGGAGAAAAATCTTGAGGATAAAGCTTAGCAAGGCGCATTAAACTTTGCTTGTTATAGGTTGCAAATGAATAATTAGAACTTAGAGATGCCAAACAAATGAGCAATTCAATTGTGGCCTCATTGAAATGATTATCTAGCTCTTGAAGTTGGAAATCAATCACTGCACAGAACAAGTCAAATTGATAGTAATGCATATTTGTCAATTCGGGAGCTCTACGCCTTGGTTTTCCTGGACATATATACTGATCATCGATATTTGGAACACTAATATTCTCTTTCTCACAAAACACAACTACTTGATCCAACAAAGCAACCCATCCACTCTCCCTAAAAGTCTGTAATTGTCTCTTGCACACTTTCAATAAATCCATAGCATTCACTATGTCTTGATCATCACTTTGTAGTGCTTGTGACAACTCATGAGTTATTCCAAGTATATTTCTCATCAAATGCAAACTAAATATGAAGTCAAATGATTGCAATAACTTCAAACAATTGAATGCATCATGCTTTTGATCAGTACTGACTTTATCATATGCAATTTCAACCAACACATCAATTATTGAAGAAAACAAGAGAGTGAAGTTTATGAGAGTACCATAGTGTGAGCTCCATCGCGTATCACATGAGTGTTTAACTTCAACTCCTTGATTAAGTCCTCGCCCACTTGTAATTTCTCCAATTTTAAGCGCTTCAATGACTTTTACAGCTTGCTTTTCACGAAGAATGTCCTGGCGTTTAAAAGATGCCCCAACAATATTTACAACATTGTTGACTGCTGCAAAGAAGACACCAACATTGTCTTGTTTTTTGGCTGCTCCGATCAATGCTAATTGAAGTTGATGTACGAAGCAATGGACATAAAACACACTTGAATTTTCCTTCAAAATAAGTGTCTTCAAACCATTAATTTCTCCACTTATATTACTTGCTCCATCGTAAACTTGACCATGTAGCTTGCTTATGCTTAATCCATGTTTAGAAAACAATACATCAATAGATTTCTTAAGTGACAAAGTTGTGGTACTCGCTACATGTTCAATGCCTATGAACGACTCAATCACACTACCACTTGTATTTACATAACGGAATACAACAACCATTTGCTCCTTTATAGATACATCTCTTGACTCATCCACTAGAATAGAAAAGAAAGTATCACCTAGGTCTCTAATAATAACATTTGTAGTTTCAACAATAACAACATTTACTATATCTTTCTGAATTCTAGGTGATGTCAATTTAAGATTTTCGGGGGCATTCTTCAATGCAACAGCTCTAACTTCAACATTATGATCAACAAGAAATTGTAGAAGCTCAAGAAAGTTACCTTGGTTACTTGAGTTCTCTGACTCGTCATGACCACGAAATGGAAGACCTTGTTTAATGAGAAATCGAATGCAATCAACAGATGCTTCTAGTCGAATTCTATAATCTGTTCGGTCTTGTTGAGAATTCTTATTCACAATATTTCTAGTATATTACTTCTCTTTCATCAGAACTTCACATTGTTTTACTGCTTGGTTATGAACACTATTCTGCTTTCCTACATGATCATGCAATCTTATCTTTTTCTTCCAATTTCGAAATCCAATAATAGTAAAATAATCACCACCTTCTTGCTCACTTGCATTTGATCTAAACAGATAACAACACAAACAAAATCCAGCATCTTTGGCTATGCTATATTCTAACCAATTTGGGAAGTCATTGAACCAATCAGAGATAAACCTTCGTTAAACTTCCCCATATTTTGTGTAGATAAACTGATAATTTTTAGGCTGACAAGGTCCTCTTTGCAAATACTCTCTTCGAATTTGATCCCTAAGATTAGGATGATATTCACAAATTTTAGCCCTTTCTCCAGGATCAGAAGGAAGATCACCCAAATCAAAATCTAAACGACTCTGTTTTGGTCTCTCACTATCTATAAGGGGAGATGATACTTCCTTGGATTTTCGTTTAAAGAATTTCTCCATCTTCAACAAATTCCACACAACTATAAATCTGCAATTGTAACAAAAGTAACTCAATAACAAGACAACGACTCAATAACTTATTAACTTATAATAACAGAATAAGAACTTAAGAAGTAACCTAACTAACCTTGGTCTTCTTTTTGTTGGGTATCTGTAGTTTTTTTGGTTGTCTACTATGTTGGGTGTCTGTTTTTTTTGCACTGAGTTTGTAATTGTGAACTTCAAGACAATAGAAGATTAGAAGAAGAAAGGTCTGATTGTTGTTTTTGGGAACCAAACTTTGGTTTTTTTTCATTTCTGTATGTAACCTACATACAAGAGAACTAATAATAAAAAATTAAATATATGTGTATCCAACTGACCATCGGTCATGTGTCAAAATTTCAGTAGGGGCGATCGCCCTTACTGGTCCTTCATTGAATTCGCCATTGCAATGAGGTACAATATTTAGGCCCCGTTTGGGGCTGAGGTTTCGGGATAAAATCAACTTACTTTTAACTATATTGATAGAATGAGTGTTTGGTAAAATAAGGAAAACTGCTTAGTTTTAAATTTTTTGTTCAAAAATCACGGTTAGAAATAAGCAAGTGAAATGTTGCTTCTTTTAAACTGTGTTTTATAAAAATTGAATATTTTCACCTCAATCACAAACTAAACTTTATTTATACTGGTTTATAAACGTAAATGTCTTTTAAAACTATAGGCTTTTAACATTCATCACCAAATGCTTCTGTTGATTTGATGGATGTTCCAGTTATTGATTTGGTCTCATATATATATAGATATAAATGAAAGAAAAACAGAACAAACGGTAAGGTAAGGTTATATATGGTATGACACATCTATCTCAAACATTTACATACAATAAATTGAACAAAATTATAACTTTTTGAACTAGAAATTATTACATTTAGAACAAAATTATGACCATGTTTTTTATCATTTACAAATAATTAAACTAAAATATAATATTGACAACAACTTGTTCTCAAATTTGTAAAAATGTGTTTATTTGATTATTTACAAAAAGTTGAACGAAATTATTATAAAAATCATCTCATTTTACAATAATGACAATAAAATTAGTGAATAAAATTTACGATAAAATCATTCCACCCTAGAATGGCCAAAGCAAGGGAATGAAGGATGATGATATCGTGAGTATGTACATTTTCGTGTTGCCTCTCTGCGCTGGGAGAGAGTTTCTGGGGTAGGGCTCGAACGTTGCTCAGTTTCTTGGTCGAGAACGTGATCGAGAGCCTGAGAAAGTGAGAGCTGAAGTAATGTTAATTGGTTGATGATATTCACTGAGGTTGCCGGAGAGTATATTTCCAAGTGCATGTGGACTCTCAATATAAGGCCAATAATTAATATCATTATTGTATTCTTAAAATATTTTCAGTTATTGAATGGCATTCACTACAACATTCTTACCCATTGTCGGCGATTTTTAAATCGCCGGCAATGTTTTTTAACATTACCGGCGATTTTTGCCGGAAAAATCGCCGGCAATGTAATTTTTTTTTTTTTTTAACATTACCGGCGACTTAAATGTAAGTCGCCGGTAATGTCTCGATGTTAATGACATTACCGGCGACTTACATTAAGTCGCCGGTAATGTTTTTTTAAAAAAAAGACAATACTGTAAGTCGCCGGTAATGTCATTACCATCGAGACATTACCGGCGACTTACATTTAAGTCGCCGGTAATGTTAAAAAAAAAAATTACATTGCCGGCGATTTTTCCGACAAAAATCGCCGGTAATGTTAAAAAACATTGTCGGCGATTAAAAAATCGCCGGCAATGGGTAAGAATGTTGTAGTGATTGTATCAAATGAGAATACAGTCTAAGAATTTTCGTGAGCAACTTGACTCAGTTCAGCTTGTGTATAATTGGACATACTCTCTGTGTATTTACACCTCTATTTTCTATGACAATTCTGAATTCCTAAGAGATAAATTTAAGGGATAGAACGAGATGAACACAAATTTTTTGGTGAAGTTGTGTTAATTGCTTTCAATCGTAGTCGTTGAATGTGTTCATCTCATTCCATCCCTTAAATTATGTTCCTTAAGAGAGCAAATCTCTGTTCTATAAATGGTAATCACATTTTCACAACTTTCAGAAGACAAATGCAAAGAACAAGGCTACAATTGACAAATATAGTAGACTTAAAGTGTTCAAAGAAAGGAATTTTGTAGTGGTGTTTCTACGGAAAGAGGGATTTCGAGTGGGTACTTATAAGTTATAACAAGCTGAAGCTTCAGAAGTATGCACTTAGTAATAAATGAAGTTACTTATGAAGGGGATCTAAATCAATATTATCACATTTCAACTAATTAGTTCTATGAATGGTAATCACATTTTCACAACTTATTCTAGGTCTCTGATCGACTAATTCATTCACCCAACTTAGCATCGGCAGATGATTTATGACAACAGCTATTCATAACTTTAAGCCACAGTCCCATGCATGCCATGATCTACACCGGTGGGCAAAGCCCTCCTAGGAAAACAACTTTCTATCCACATGCATTCATATCTAGCTAGATAGCTACTTTCAACCTACACATCAAATCAAAGACCAGCTTCAAACGGCACTCCAGTCCCCGGAATCCACGCGTCTCCGGCCAAGAAATTCCCAACTGTAAACTTGGCGGCCTCCGCCGCATTCCTGATGACCCTAAAACCAGGCCAGTCAACCCTCCCTCCGGTGGCAGCACCAGGCCCGGTGTTCATGTACTCCCCATAATAAAGTGTGTCCAAACCGAAACTCCCACTCCAGGGATACCAGCCTTGTGGCGCAATCAACCCATCTATGTTACTCTTCATTATAACCGTCCTCGAGTACTTCTGCCACGGCCGACCCAAGTAGGTCCTGTACGATCCCTGCACGGCTCTCAGGTCCGGCGCCGCCGTTATGTGTGAATTGTGGATGATGATGCCCGTGTTTTCGTTAGGGTCTGTCCGGGATTGGGCAGTTACGGTGTTTATCTGGTTGCCCATGGGCTTTCTGACGTAGATGTTGCAGTTTTGGAGGACAGCAGTGGCGTCGCCGAAGATGAAGTCAACCGTGCCGTATATGTTGCAGTCGCGGTAGAACTGGCGTTGCGCGTAGACGTACAAGGTGTCTTGGTAGCCTTTGAAGCTGCAACGGTAAAAAATCGAGTGGTCGGCGCCGGAGCGGAGTGCGACGGCTTGGTGCTTCTGAGGTCCTGCCGTGTTTTCGAACGTCATGTCCTGAGCTATGAAGCCTTCCCCCGAAACACCTGATGCATCATCAAAATATATATATGAGATGGATATAAATCACAAAATTGCACACACTTAATTTTAGCTACGTACATATTGCATCATATCTAGTTGATACTTCAAAGTTAGATGCCACATAAATATATTATGATTGGTCTAATTTCCCTACTAGAAAAACTTGGTATCCAATCAATTAGGCTTAATTAATGTTTGAAAGAAAGAACGTTTACCAAAAGTGGCGGAGCGAAAAGTGGTAGAGCCATCTTGTGCATTCTTGCTCCCGGAAACAATGGTCGCGTCCATCCCATCTCCAACAAACATCATCTTCTTCATTGTCTTCTTAATCTCCACATTCTCTTTGTAAACCCCTGCTTTTACGTATATGACAACCCTTCTCGTCCCACTACTGCTACTTTTCTTAGCTGCAGCCACAGCTTCGGTTATAGACTTGTAATTTCCTGACCCATCTTGCGCTACTACTATGTCGGCTGACTTTGCTCCCATGTTCGACTGGAGAAGCTTTCGATCGGAAGCTGAAACCCATTCCGGGAATCCATCCTCGAACTTGAGCAACAGCCGTCTTCTGTGAACCCGTTTGTTGAAATGCATAGCCGAGGAGGAGGAGGAAGAAGATGAAGAAGTACTCAAGGCCTTGTGTATCGCTAGCGAATTGCTCAACAACATAGGCAAGTCAGCGCTCAGCTTGTAAACGTTTGGAAAGGATGATTTAAAATGAGAAATGGATATGTTGAGATCGGTAAAACCATTTCGGCACGTTTGTTGATTAGCAATGGATGCACTGAGCCATGTATTAGCGTCTGATACATCGTCGGAGATCATCGAGTGATTGAGCTTGTCAATTGTATCCTCGTAGAGCTCCAAGCAATCATTCCACCCCAACTTAGCTCGTTCATCAAGCTCCAACGATTTCATCTCGACGAGTGATAATACGAGTCGATGTGCCTCAATTGCTTGGTCCATGGTGACTTTGAGGGAAAGGTCACGAAATGCAAACCCTTGATCATCTTGATCAAGGGTCGATAAGAGGTTGTTAACAGCGTTGTTGTTAATATAACCGTTGCAAACTTGAGGATATGGAGTTTGGTTGCAGGGTGTTTGTATAGAATTGCTATGCACTACAAGGAAAGTGATGATCATCAAAGTGGCTAAGATCACAAGGCTCTCCATAGGCAACAAGCTTATAGCTAGAATGTAGTACTTGAATAGAGTTTGAATTGTGAATTGAAGGGAAACGAGGGTGGTATATATGGGCCAATTTAATAAGAACTGACCTTATTAGCTTCTGCGGGGTTTACGTGGGTAGTACGTGTTTCTTCTATGATATGGGAAGGTAAAAATGGTTTATGGTTGTGTATGTTAAAAGACATGAACTTGAAAGCCGCTAGCTTTTGTACGCTTCTAGTTTAACTAATACGATTGATTCGATATACATATGTACGTGATAGGTGGCAACATTTTTGTTGTTGAGTAACATGCTTTACAGAAAGTGAAAGTAACATTTACACGAGATTGTGGCAACTCATTTATATATGGTCTTAGATTTGTATTTGTTGGAAACTGTTGTCGAGCTATATCTGAACGAAGGACAAAGACTGATGAGGATTTGAAGAGTTTGTTAAAATAGTCGTCGATTATCATTTACCGAATAAGTAAAGATATATGTCGATAGAACCTTAATTTGTAAGTTTGAAGATATATTACAAGTATAAGAGAGGGAAATTAAAAAAGCGGTTTATATATGCACATGGTAAATAAACATGAAACATACATGCATAATTAAGTCAGATCTTAATCGCAACCACAAGCATGGATTGATCACCAGATAATTTAAGTTTAGGAATGACATTACATCGAATCAATTAAAACACGAATAACAACTAGCTATGCCAATTATATCAGTGTTAGCAACTTTGCATCAATTTGGGAGACTGGCCGATAGTATTTGGTAGCCAAGTTCTATAGATTATGTAGATGGCAAGCTTTCCTTTCTAACCACAATTATAGTCGGGAAGGCGAGTACCTCCTAATAAAGATATATTGGATATATTATGAAAGATTAATTACTGTGCCATATATATATAGAGGACTCTTCTACTAAGTTTTTTTTGGGGTCATTTTCAGATATATGACATTACACAAAATTTTTGATCATATTTTAACATTTCTACTGTCTAATTATTAGCTCTATATGAGTAGATCATTCATGTAAATTTTCAGCCAAAATGGTGATCATTAAGATATCAAAATATATTAAATAAAGGGACATACCAAATCTATCAAACCTGAACCGTTACTTATAAACTTCAATTGCAGTTTTGAATACTGTAACGATTACCATTTTAGCTAAAAATTTACATAATTAATCTACACATTAGGACCTAAGATCATAACGGTGGAGATGTTGTATATGTGTGTGTGTGTGTGTATATATATATATATATAGTCTCTATCCATAGCGGAGCTCCACTTTGAAAAAACGGAGCAAAGTTCCGATTTTCAAAAATATTGAAAAAATTATTCGATCATTGAAACTAATCATCCTTTAGATTATCACTAAAGGATCACGCTTGCAAAAAATCATTTGGTCATTTGGTCATCACTTTCAACTTATGATAAATACAGTTCATCCGAGATAACTTAAAAGTTTGATGTAGCAATCAAATGGTCAAATCATCGCCGATTGATCTAATTTTTTGTATGTATGATTGTCTAATAGTGATCTAAAGAATGAGTGGTTTCAATCATCGAGCAACTTTATCAATCTTGTGAAAATTAAAACTTTGCTCTGTTTTTTCAAAGTGGAACTTCGCTCTGGATAGGGACTGTATATATATGTATATATATATAGGGTCCTTCCACTAAGGTATACCTATTTTTGATCAGTTTCAGATCATAGAGCATTACACAAACTTTTCGATCATATTTTAATATCTCCACCGTCCAATTATTAGGTTTATATAAGTAGATCATTATTGTAAATTTTTAGCCAAAATGATGATCGTTAAGGTATCGAACTAGGTTAAATCAAGGGACGGACCGAATCTGCCAAACATGAACCGTTTATACTTATAAACTTCAATTGCAGGTTTTGAATAGCTTAACGATCACCATTTTGGCTAAAAATTTACAGACTTGATCTACACATTAGGACCTAAGATCTGAATGGTGGAGATGGTAAAATATGATCGAAAAATTAGTGTATGTTCTATACCTGAAAATGACCAAAAAAAGGTATACCTTAATGAGCCTAACCCAGTTTTGGCCTCATAAGCCTCGTCAAGCCCAACCTCTTTTCAAATAAGAAGAATAATTTATATATATTTTTATATATATATATATATATATATCACTTTAAAGGCTTAATCTGACCCATTTTGGCCATTTTTATCAAAAAATATAATATAATTTATGATTAATATCATGTTTTTCTTATTATTTTTATTTTCTCGTCTTTTTCACATTCATATTCTCTCCGCACAAAAATATACATTCAAAGTAAATATCATACATCAATAATAACAATACATTGAACTTTTTATATCATAATTTTTTCTCAATTTAAGGCCCATGGCCCGACCCTTAGAGGTTGGCTAAGCCCGGCCTCTTTAGCTTCATTGACCTAGCCTCAGTGGGCGAGTTAAGGCTTCTAAATTGTGGCATTGCCCAACCCTAAGCCTTAAATTTAGGGCCAAGGCCGAGGCCAGCCCGGCCCAGCCCAGCTCATGATGAACCCTAGGGAAATCAAACATTTTTTTAGCAATGTATTAATTTTCTCTATTAATTCTAACATTTATAAACATTTGTATTCATATACAATCAAATTGGGACTCAAATATAGTATTTTAGATACTTAATTTTCTGTATTTTATTATATATTTATATATAATTAATTTTTATTATTTTATTACACACTTCTTTCGCGTACCCACTTCCTCTATTATTTTTTTAAAATCATTTTTATGCTTCCTTATACTTCACTTCTGCGCACCCTCACCCGTTTTCATACAACCTACATTACAAGCCGAAGATTCTTCTCAAAGAGTCCAAATACAGTTCTGGCGTAGTCGGAAGATTACAGGCAGTGTATGGAATCAGTGTTGTTCGAGGGTTGCCTTGCACTGGAACAATGGTGATGGAGGGTCTTAATCTCACGAAGAACAAACTGTTATCAACTAATAAATTAACCACTTATGCATGTAGATATATCTCAACCAATAGTATGTCACTACATTATGTCCTCGATCTTCATATACAACATTAAGAGCTGTTCAAGTCAACAAAATCCTAACACTTCCAGCCTCATGTTCCAAATTATACGAAGTTAGGCATGCAATAAATTGAGTCGTCTACATTCATAATATTGGATTGCAATATGGATAGATGGAGTCATGTACAGAGTATAGTTGAGATCGATTTCAAGAAAGTTTCGGTGGAAGCCAGCCTGATATATTTTGTCCAGACGTCGCCCTTGATTGAATGATTAGTCGTAGACAGGAACCCGTCGCATGCATGCAACAATGGATTAGCTAGTTAGGGTTTAAAGTTGACTTCACTTTGGTGCATGCAAATAATCGACTGCATAGCTTTCTATATAGATTCCTAGTTACGTAATGAAGCTCGTGGATGCAAAATCACTTGTATATGTACAACACCCTTTAAATTTTGAATTTTTATGATAATAATTAAGTTTATTTTTATTTTACATCTTTCTTGAGGTATGTCGCGATGCTTTATCACTTGCAATGGTATGCAAAACTTCAACTCGTTGCTCAATAAGAGTCTTACCTTATTTCTTTTGCCGCTTTGTTTCCAATTGGTCTAGCCAGATTCGAGAGAGAGGTCACGTTGCTTTGAGGTGTCTCATTCACTTCTTCGCCACCCAAATTGATGGTTGGAAATGATTCCGCAGCGGAAGGAGTAGCTTGATAATTACTTGCATACAGAGATGGAGTAGTTGGTAGCACCGCAACGAAAGATGGATGATTCTTAACCGCTTCGTAACATATAAAGTGTGTAAACAGTTTCTTCTTGGACGAATAGTAAAAGGATTGAGCTTGCTTGACCTAATAAAAAATAAATATTAGCTATTTTATAATACCAGCACCTTTCCACTCAGGTATATTTTTTTGGGGTCATTTTCAGGTATAGGGCATTACACCAACTTTTCGATCATATTTTACCATCTTTACCGCTCAGATCTTAAGTCTTAATGTGTAGATCAAGTCTGTAAATTTTTAGCCAAAATGGTGACCGTTAAGGTATTCAAAACTGCAATTGAAGTATATAAGTATGAACGGTTCAGGTTTGGCAGATTCGGTCCGTCCCTTGATTTAACCTAGTTCGAAACCTTAACGATCACCATTTTGGCTGAAAATTTACAGGAATGATTTACTCATATAGACCTAATAATTGAACGATGGAAATGTTAACATATAATAAAAAAGTTTGTGTAACGCCTTATACCTGAAAATAACTTAATGCTTGTATATATTAGTGAAAGAGTCCTCTATATATATCTAGATCTTTATACACTTGGACTCTCGGAGAATTAGTCCGCAGACCTTTTCTAACGCACTATCTTAGCTTGGCTCTTTATCAGGAATTGGAAACTGGAATATATACATATGTATGCCTGAAACAAATATAATGACAATCTAGGGTGAAAGTCATTTCAGAAGTAACCAAACACTCGAGAATCTGAACCAAACTCGTATGCGAACAAATCGAATCCGATGAACCAGAAAAGCTGGAATTTGAGTGGAATTGAAACACGCAATCTTTTTTCCCAGTAGAGTAAAAAAGGACATAGCTAATGAGAGCAAGACCATTTGGTCTTTTTCTAATAAAATGAAAGAAGAGAAGCTTAATTGCAGTTCTGGCTTCCATCGCTTTACTATGCCTTAGGTTGAAATGAAAAAGCTAAGTTACATTCGGGACTAATGTCTATATAAGTACATGTAACCCCAACCCACCTATATATAGCACGATAAGACTAACTTCAACCATTATCTAGAAGAATTGTTCACCTCCTAGCTAGCTATCTTATTAAGGAGCAGTTCTTTGATAGGGTCGTCGTGCCACGTGTCTCTCAAGTAAGCCAATAACATAGAACATAAACGGTAGTTTCGGATTTTCGCTCCTATTTAGCAGAGGCAGTTTGGGGAATGGATTTTGGGCTTTGGGCTCTCTAATTGGCTGGCCCTTTTTCCCCTTACCAACCGGTATCCCTACCGAAGAACTGGCCCTTATTAAGAAAAGGAACTTTCTTTCTTGCTATTTTCCACTGAAGACACTGTATATAGTGTAGGACTAGTAGGGTCTAGGCCGTCCAGTCTATAATACATCGGGGGTTGTGTTTCACCTACTAGTGTGGAGGGGATTAGAGTTAATAATTGTGCTACTCTTGTGTGAGTCACTCATATTAGCACTACCTCTATCCCATGTTTGGTGCAAGAGTTTCTAAACTCAAGACTTTTCCACTTTTCCAACAGAGAGCTTGATCACTGAGTTAGAACCAGAAAAGTAGAAAGCAATAACAGATGAAGCTAACATCCTAAACAGTAAGCAACAAGACCCAGATGACCAAATTCACCAAACAAAGGAAAACATCAGTGAAATATTGAGACTCGATCAAGCAATTAGACAGTACTCAATTCTCACACATTCTTACTTTATTTCAAAGTTTCCACCTGCAAAATCCCAATTTCACCTTCAATGCCCAATCTAAATCGATCAAATTTAGGACACAAATTTGAATAAAAATCTAGAGGTGGAAGATAAAATAGAAAAAAAAAGTGCAATCAACTATGGAGTCTATAAACACCACACATCACCAGCAGAAAAAGCTCCTTACTTAGCTAGAATCACCATGGTTGAGCTTGAAAGCTCTGTAGTTGCAGAGCTTAAGGTTGAAGAAGAAGATATTAGAGCCTGAGAAAGAAGATAAGATTGAGAGAGAATTATCTCATTGATTAGAGAAAAATGATGCTTGAGAAAATAAGCAGCCACACTTAACAGAGCTAATAAGAGATGGGGGAGGCAGACAAAGACATTCGGTGTTATTCTGAGTAGCCAAAATGGTGTACTCAAGATAACACCTCCCAAGGAGGAGGCGGGTATTAGCGTAGGATTTTAAACTTTGTAATTTGAGCGATAAACGCAGTACTAACTACTTAATATCTCTTATTTAGCATAATACCAGCTAATCTCGCGTAACAAACGAGTTTAGTCGTAGTCAGCTCATCACACCCGTTCAATCTGTTTAAATGAAGACAAGAAAATGAAATAATGGATTGGGCTGGATTGGTAATTAGCTAGATTGTTAATGGGCTTTCTAAGAGTATATGCACCCATGAAATGGGTGAGAAATTCGTATTTGAGGAATTCCTCTCCAAAGTCCTCGAATAGGAAGTCATATTCCTGTTTTGCGCATAGCGGTGCCCAAAATAGAACTTCCTATTATTATTCATTATTATTTAAAATTTTAATTTTTTAAATTCTAATATTATTTTATCCAATAACTAGGTGACACGTATCATTCTTGATCAAATAATTAGTAGCGGATTTCCGATAGGATTTTCGACCAGTAATTTAGTGACACGTTTCGCCTTGTCGTGAAATTATTGATGTAGATTTCCAATAAGATTATGAACCAATTAGAATATGACACGTGTCTGTGTCGGCAAAATTATTGATGAGGATATTCGGTAAGATTTTTGGTAAGATTTTCGACAATAAGTTTGCGATACGTGGATTTGGCACAATTTCGTTATCTTCTAAATTATTGATGAAGATTTTTGGTATGATTCCCGACCAATCAAGCTATGACACGTGTCGTTATCTTGAAACATCTAGTAATTCAAAATGGCTATAAAAGCATCATCTACGGCTCCTTGAACACTTACACCAACTACAAATCACTTATAGTTCTACTCGTAAACAAATTTCTCCAAACACTTCTTCACATTCCGGTTTCATCAAGATGAATCCTATGGGTTTGAACACTTTTTTCAGTAGGAGGCGACAACAATGCCAGCGAAATGCAGAAATTATGAATGCATTCATAACCGACGCAATCTCGGTGGATGCAGCATTTGATGATGAACCACCACGCCGCCGTGCAAATCAACCAAGGATGAGGGAGTCCAGGGGATAAAATCTAATGGAAGATTACTTCATCGAACGCTCGGTGTTCAACGACCACGACTTTTGCCAAAGGTTCCAAATGAGCCTGAATTTATTCAACAAAATAATGACAGATCTCTGCAACTACGAGCAATTTTGGCATCAACGAGCCGACGCCACTGCAATGCTCAGACTACTTCTCCAAAAAAAAGATGACTGGTGCTCTACATATGTTGGCATACGGCTCAGCTGCAGATCAGTGTGCAGAAATCACAAGGATGGGGGAATCAACAACTCTAGAATGCATGAAGAAGTGGTGCACCCAAGTTGTAGAGCTTTATGGACGGTAACCGTTATCTCCGCGTTCCAGATCAGACAGACATCACTCAACTTTTAAGAATGGCTAGACATCGAAGATTTTCTGGTATGATCGGAAGCATTGATTGCATGCATTGGGAGTGGAAGAACTGCCCCACCGCTTGGTCCGGGTCATACTTAAGGAGAAATGGTCGTCCCACTATCATCTTAAAGGCAGTGGCCTCATATGACACGTGGATATGGTACAGTTTCTTCGGGGTACCAGGAGCTCAAAATGATATTAACGTGCTCTACCAATCCAATGTCTTTGATGCGGTACTTGTTGGAAGAAGTCTGACTGCGACTTATAAAGTCAACGGTATGACATACCACAACACTTACTATCTTGCTGACGGGATATATCTGAGGTACTCCTCGTTTGTCAAAACGATTTCCAATCCTCAGAAGCTACCACAAAAGCTTTTTGCGAAGAAGCAGGAGGCATACTGCAAGGATGTGGATAGGTGTTTTGGCATCTTACAAGCTCGTTGAGGGATTATTCGACATGCAACTTGGTGTCACCACCTATCGACATTAAAAAGCATCATATTGGCTCTCATCATAATGCACAACATGATCATTGAGGAAGAATTCATGGAGGATGAGTTTGAGGAGAACGAAGAAGAAGATCTCCAAAATCCATCTACCGCTTTCACAATTTATGATGGCCCAGTGGATCAAGAAGGGAATCGAATTCCTTTTGAGCCGGTCGGAAGAGATGGACAGAATGAACAATGGTTTAACGATCTTCTTATACATGCATCTCCAATCTTCTTACATCCATGGAGAGCTTCAGAAGGACTTAATTAAGCACAACTGGTTGCTTGAAACCGGTGAACAACTATGAATATGTTGTATTAATTATGTGTTTGCATTTTTGTGTGTTTGAATTATGTCTTTCAATTATGTGTGTTTCATTCGACCATGTCTTATTGTAATGTGTGTGAACTTGATCTAAATAAAAAAAGTGCGTTTTTATTTCTTGAAAAAGGAAACTACATAGTACATAATTTAAATGCTTGGAAACTTAAATTACATAAATGATAATTTAAATGCTTAAAAACTTAAAATACATAATTTAAGTGCTTGTAAAAAGAGGGCGATAACAATTCGAAAAGGCTTCCTCCTCGCTAGCTTCTTCTTCAACCCCATCTACTTTAGCGAGGATTTAGGTTTTCCTCTTTGTAAAATAGTTCTTTGATTTAGGAGTCATAGTATCGGTATCCATTGACAATCCTAGCTTCCTCCGCCAAAGCCCTCAATTTGTAGTCCCTCTCTTGAAGGGCTAGTTGTTTTCCATAAATGCAACCTCAACCGCATCACTTTCATTTTAATTGTTCATAAAAATTTGTTGATTTGTCGCAATTTTTTTCAAAGCCTTGACTCTCTCATTTGTAGGAGTCATGACCTTTTTTCCTTTCTTTTTGGCTTCCTTGACCGCTTTCACTCTCATAGGTCTAGCCGGAGAAGAGGGACGTTGATAACTCACTGGTGTAGCAATCACTTCATCCTCGTCCAAGTAGACTGTGGGAGGCATTGAGATTGTGGGAGTAGAGTATGAGTAAGGCGGAGTAAATGATGAGTAAGGCGGAGGTGTACTAGCTTCGACATTGATAAAGTAATGATGATTCTTCACCACTTCCCAAGAATTAAAGTCTCTAAACTCTTTCTTCTTTTTTTGCAACATAAAATGATTGAGCACGTCTCATCTAACCAAAAATAAAAATAATTAGTTGCAATGACAAAATAATATCAAATTAAATGGCATAAACAACTAGTACTTCATAAAATAAAATGGACATAATAATATTAAATAACATGGTATAAACAATGCATATTTCATAAGAACAATTTTTTTTAAAAGACATACTAATTTCAAACAATATGATATAAACAAATTGTATTTAATAAGAACAAAATTTATAAAAATGGGAGATGACAAACTTACCTCATCTTGTAAGTTTGAGCCGGATGGTGCATTCCTTCGTGCGAAAGCAAGAGCACTACCCCAAAGTTTCAAATTTGGCTTCAACTTTGCGAAACGAGAAAATAATGTATTTTGGGTCCTAGCATCCGGCCTCGATTCACCATGACCGAGCTCCAATGCTCCTTGTAATCGACATAAACCTTTTCCCATAATTTGTCGACCTTTTGTTTGCTTTCGGTGATGTAATCAACACTAAAACAACAATAAGAGATGCACAATTGTACATCTTCCGAAAGAAGCCAATTGGTAGCCATTTTTTGCAAAAAAATCAAAGGATTGAGAGGAGAGATGGAGGGAGAGAGAGAATATATTTGTTGTGCACAAATTGGTATGAGAAATGGACGAAATGAATGTAGTATTTATAGAAAAATGTAGGGGGTCACTTGCAATTTTTTAGGATTTTTTTGGAGTTTTTTTTGCAAATAATTTATTTCTGGCCGAAGTGGCCGTTGTGCTTAAATTTGGACCGTCAGATCACTCAAATCCGTTCAAAATGGACAGCCCAGATCAACTTAGCCGTTGAAGGAGCCGTTGCCCTCAGTCTGCCACGTGTCGCAACGCCATTGGTTCAGTTATTTTTTTTAACTGATTTACTGGCGCATGTAATACACGCGCCGATGTGAAAAAAAATTACGCCCCACCTTGGCGTCATCCATGTGCGTGGGGACCACCAGGGAGGAAGTTCTCCCTCGCTATCAATTCGAAGGAAGCCGGCGAGGATGTTTCCTCGGTCAACGTCCAGTCTCCCCCTCCTTTGGTCACCGCTGCACCGAATCTCATCGCCGAACGTCCTACTGTCGCGGGCCCCCCGAAAAACGTCCTGAAATCCTCCCCGCCGCTACATATGCTCTAAGATGATTGTCTAATACCTTATATTATTGGGGTGTAACTGGACCTAACTTTTAAACTAGCTAGCTAAAGCATTACTATCCAATTTTTGCAGGGCTACAAACACAACATATCAAGAACTGTTTCAAAATGTGCTTGGTTCCGAAAAGATAAAGATGGGTGCATCAGGATTAAATTAGGGGTGAGCACAGGACGAGTTGGGTTTATTTTTGGCCGTCCCTATTCTGATCCCGAATGGAACGAGATAAGACGGGATGAGGTATTTTAAAAGTTTGTCTTGATCGTCCCAAAACTCGAATGGGATGGGATGAGACGGGACGTGACAGATCTAATTTCGGGCCCAATTTAAAATGAACATTTAACAGAGTATTTAACAACAAAAAATCGAATGAGACGAAACGAACCAAATTTTGGGTTCAATATAAGATGAACATAGTTTAATAAGGCTTAGAAGTCTACAACTACATAAAGTAATATCGTTTTACTTAATGATTAATTAAAAGAAGTAAAACTACAAGCAATTTAATTTCATGTTTAATTTGATACATTTAGTTCATATTACAGGTAATGGTATAACACTTTGATCGTTATAGGATAATTTTATTTTTTTGTTGAATAATGCTAATAGAAAATTACATATAAGGTCAATTAGAGACCATATTTCACACATAAGGTCACTATACAATTTTTATACACATAAAGTCATCTCTCCTTTTCTAATAAATTTTGGTTTCCAAAATTTCCCTCTTACGTAAACGTAGCTACTGATTTCAAATTCAAAACATAGCTCCAAAAAAAAAATGCAAGTTAGAGAGAGAGAGAGAGCCGCGATCATGCTAGAGAGAGAGAGAGAGAGAGAGAGAGAGAGAACTCCAAAATGTAGATCGATTCTCTCTATCAGCTGCTTGTGTTTGTGTGTGGTTATGAGAGAGAGAGAAAGAGGCGCGGACTGGACATAATCAACAATGGAAGTGATTCCTGCGAGATAGTGCTTCTATGAGAAGAAGATTCTGGCAAATTGGAGGATTCCAGCGAGATAAGCTTGGGTAATGCTGAAAGGACCCAATCCCGATTCAGTTACCTAAACCAGAATCGAACCTCTTCTGAAAACACGAACCAACAAAAACTTTTCGAAATTTCGGCAGTGTTTCGTTACTAACGTAGAATTGCATAACCTGCACCCTGAAAATAACACTTCATCCTATGCCACAAAAGTCAAACCGTGGGCACCAATCCCATCCGGATTTCTCAACATCATAATATAAGCAATAACAGTAATCATACTGTACTATGTATATATATATATATCCGAGAAAATCCGTATAAACATGTATCAGAATGTATTAGAGCGACCTCTAGTGTAAAATATATACAACATATACATCAGTAGGCGAAACAAGAACCTGCTGAAAAACACAGGTAGCTCAGATCACTAGCCTCCAAACCGCGACGTGAAACACCAAACCTGAACTGCAACTGGGCACGGAAACCGAAAAGCCCAGGGGAAAGACATGAAAACCGTTAGAGTGAGTGGACGAAAATAAATGTCTTTCACCAGTTGATATATATGTTTAAAATAACATATGCGAGTCCAGGTAAATAAAAACAACAAGTACACGAGGTAAAACCATAATCCACCAGCGTACTGAGCATGCAAGTATAAATCCCACGGGGTCACTCATGGACACCTCCGTGCTAGTACAGTCCGAATCACGGGATCCCAGACCCACACGTGATTCTAAACCAGAAAGGCCTCGGTTCCGGGGAAACGCCCCTCGCCGGTCAGGTCGGGGTAACGCCTCGCCTGGGAGCCTACCATCGGGGATCAGCCGAGAGGCAAGTGTATCGATACAACAACGTAACTGAGACTGTACTCTGTGAAAACCAAATCATAAACAGTTCGATGCAAATGCATGAAACATCATATAAGTGTATGTATATTTGTATACGTATATCCGTATATGTATAATCGTATATTCGTAAAAACACATGCTCATGTAATCCGTAATCTCAATACGCATGCTCAAGTTCGTAAATCATATAAAAGACTCGCAAGAATTCCGTGAAAAGAAATTGTCCACTCACAGGTGAGCAAAACGCGCACTCGCGCTAAACTCGTGGTCTGGCGGAAGATCCCTCGCCTGAAACACGATCACGATCCAGATCTCGATCTCGATCTCCTGAATATTCACAAAACACAACTGATCAAAACCATAATCCACAACGCTGTACTGATTCACGGAAACCAACCGTTCCCGGAAATATGCAATGCGGTATAAAATGATTAACGAAATTCCCGAAATCTCCACTCGAAACCTCGACTGAAAATCGGCTAACCAAATCAACCCGAAAATCTCTGGACGATAATCAGGGCACGATTTCGAGAAAAACGACATTAAAAACATCAAAATCTGAAAAAAGTCAACCCTCGCCGGAACTCCACCGTTGACCGCCGCCGGCGGCGGCGGCGCGCCGTCAACGGTGAAGTTTCACGGCGAGGAAGCTCCAGAATGGAAGCTCTCCTCAAGCCCAACACTTCCTTCAACTAACACAAAGCTCAAATCAACCTCCAACCCATCCAATTTCACACAAACCCAAATCGGAATTCTCACCGGAAACCTAATCGGGTTCACCTCCAAACACCACCTCGTCCCAAACCAGTTAACCAGAAAGCATCACCGAGGTGTACGAAGCAAAACCCCCAACAACCCCACCTCCAAATCTTGCCGGAACCACTGCAACCATCACCGACGAAATCCATCCCCTCGGCCCGATTCGAACTCTCTCCAAACCTCATCAATTTCCATCAAACCAAAGCTAGACCCACTCGAAATCATGAGAGGAATAGAACCTTACCCTTCACTTGGCCGGAGGTGGCCGGAAATTGGTCGTCGGACGTCGAAACCGAAACGGGAAACCTCTCCCTTCGTGGTCAACGGTCAACTTTCCAAAACGGGAAAGTCAAAGCAAGTCAACGTCAGTCAAAGCCCAAAATGAAATTTTCGACTAATTTTGGACTATTCCGATATTTATACTTGCGCCTCGGGTCGATTGACGATTCGAAATGGATAATCATCACGATTCGGATAAACTCGAAACAATTAGATAAACTCGTCGGAACTAAAACTTCAAATAATCATATTATATTCCTCAGTTATCGGAAAAATCTTCCGGAACCGCCCACGAGCTCAAAATCACGTACTCTACAATTTCCGTGAAGACAGTCAACTCAAATTCTCGACCGAAAACATAGTTGTGGATAGAGTCGGCAAACCACATATACGACGTAAAACTGCGACTAAACAGAATCTCGTGAATCATGCCGAATACACAACTGATTCTGGTTCGGGTCGTCACAAATCTACCCCCCTTAAAGAAATTTCGACCTCGAAATTTACGTACTTATCAAGTGAACAGATGAGGATACTGCTCCCGCATACGTTGCTCAGTCTCCCAGGTGGCTTCCTCAACTGAGTGTTTCTGCCACAAGACCTTCACTAGCGGAATCACACGGTGCCTCAACTCCTGCTCACGACGATCGAGAATTTGCACTGGCTCCTCTATATACGTCAAATCCTCCCTGATCGGCAACTGCTGTGAGGCTAACACATGTGAAAGATCTGAGATGTACTTCCGCAACATCGAAACATGGAAGAAATCATGAACACGAGCCATCTCAGCTGGTAACTCAAGTCTATATGCAACAGCTCCAACCCTCTCCGTAATCTCATACGGACCAATGTACCGCGGTCGAAGCTTGCCACGCTTCCCGAAACGCACAACTCCTCTCCACGGAGATAGTTTCAGGAAGACCCAATCACCAACCTCGAACTCTAAACTCTTCCTCCTCACATCCGCGTAACTCTTCTGCCGATCCTGGGCGATCTTCAACCGATCCCGGATAACCTGTATGTCCTCCATCGTGGTTTTCACCAAATCAGGACCAATAAGCCAACGCTCGCCCACCTCACTCCAACACAACGGAGTGCGACACTGCTTCCCGTACAGGGCCTCGTACGGTGCCATCTTAATACTGGCCTGATAGCTGTTATTGTAGGCGAACTCTATCAAATGTAACTGCTGATCCCAGTTTCCACGAAACTGCAACACACATGATCTCAGCATATCCTCAAGAGTCTGAATGGTCCGCTCGGACTGTCCGTCAGTCTGACGATGAAAAGCTGTACTAAATCGCAATCTCGTGCCCAAAGCTCGCTGCAACACCTGCCAAAACTCAGAAGTGAACTGGCTATCTCGGTCTGAAACAATGGACACAGGCACACCATGCAAGCGAACAATCTCGGATAAGTACAACTTGGCCAATCTGCCCACTGATATCTTCCCTGGAAGTGCAAGAAAATGTGTGGATTTCGTCAGTCGGTCAACAATAACCCAAATGCCAGTGTTGCCTACCGAGGTACGCGGTAACTGATAGACGAAATCCATCGTAATGTGCTCCCACTTCCAAACCGGAATCTCAAGTGGCTGTAGTCTCCCTGCAGGTTTCTGCCTCTCCGCCTTCACCTGCTGACAAATCAAACATCTACTCACGTACGCGGCAATCTCCCGCTTCATGTTACGCCACCAATAGTACGCTCGAAGTGTACGAAACATCTTCGTACCTCCGGGATGCATCGCGTACGCTGAACTGTGGGCCTCGTCCAGAATCTCCTTCTTCAAGTCCTCGTCTCTGGGTACACATAACCTGTCTCTGAACAACAACGTACCGTCGTCACTCAATCGGAACTCTGTAGGCACACCATTCCGTATCATGGTCTTCTTGCCCAACAGGTAAGAATCCGAATCCTGAGCCTCTCGTACCTGATCAACCAGTACGGGTCGAACCTGAAAACTGGCCAACAAAGCTCCATCATCATCATACCCAAACATAGCACCTGTAGCTCGAAGCTCGGCTAACATCGATACTCTGGCCACACACATGTGAAACAACGAGGCTCCAGATTTCCGGCTAAGTGCATCTGCTACAACATTGGCCTTCCCCGGATGGTACTCGAAAGTGCAATCGTAATCGTTGATCAACTCCATCCATCGGCGCTGCCTCATGTTCAGATCCGGCTGCGTCCGCAAGTAGGTGAGACTCTTGTGATCAGTGTAAATCTTACACTGAGCACCATAAAAATAATGCTTCCAACTCTTCAACGCTAACACGATAGCGGCTAACTCCAAATCATGCGTCGGATATGTTGCCTCATGTGGTTTCAGCTGTCTGGAACCATATGCCACAACTCTACCATGCTGCATCAACACACAGCCAAGCCCCAACTTCGACGCATCACTGTACACAACAAACTCACCACTGTCGTCTGGCAATGTCAGAACTGGTGCGGTAGTCAGTCTCTCCTTCAGGAGCAAATAACTCTCCTCGCACGCATCAGACCACTCAAACTTGATGCCTTTCTTCGTCAATCTGGTCAGTGGTGTAGGAATCCGGGAGAAATCCTGTACAAACCGTCGGTAATAGCCTGCTAACCCCAAGAAACTCTGGATTTCCGGCATAGTAGTGGGTCTACTCCAGTTCAGCACGACCTCGATCTTGTCAGGATCAACACTGACTCCCTCAGCCGAAATCACGTGGCCCAGAAACTTCACACTATCCAGCCAGAACTCGCACTTGCTAAACTTCGCGAACAACTGATGGTCCCGCAAAGTCCGCAACACAGCCCGCAAATGCTTCTTGTGCTGGCCCACACTCCTGGAATAGATCAAGATATCGTCAATGAATACAATCACGAACTTGTCCAGGAACCATCTGAACACCCGATTCATCAAGTCCATGAAAGCTGCGGGAGCGTTGGTCAACCCAAACGGTATAACAAAAAACTCGTAATGCCCATACCGCGTCCTGAACGCTGTCCTGGCTACATCAGAGTCACGGATCCTCAACTGGTGATATCCGGATCGAAGGTCAATCTTCGAAAAGACTGCTGCTCCTTTCAGCTGATCGAACAAGTCATCAATACGCGGCAACGGATACTTGTTCCTCACTGTAACCTGATTCAGCTTCCGATAGTCGATGCACAAACGCATGGACCCATTCTTCTTCCGTACAAACAACATCGGAGCACCCCACGGAGAAACACTCGGTCGAATGAATCCCTTCTCTAACAACTCCTGGAGCTGAATCTGCAACTCCTTCAACTTCACAGGCGCCATACGATACGGTGTCTGGGAAATCGGTCCTGTACCCGGCAACAACTCAATGGTAAAATCAATCTCCCGTACAGGGGGTATACCAGGTAACTCCGCTGGAAACACATCCGGAAACTCAGAAACAACCTCAATACTACCAAGATCCGGCACTGCAGCTGTAGTGTCCACAACGTGGGCTAAGTAAGCGACACAACCCTTCTTCATCAACCGATCCGCCCTCATCGTGGAAATCAAACACGGTAGTGAAGTGTTCTTCTCGCCTCGGAACAGTATCTCGGGTAACCCTGGTCGTCGAAACGCGACCTCCATCATGTGGCAGTCAAACATGGCCCAGTGAGACTCCAAGAAGTCCATACCCAAGATCAGGTCAAAATCTACAATATCAAGCAATAACAGATCTGCAGCTAGTCCATGACCATCAATAAACACCTCACAATCTCTGTAAACCCAACCAATGCTCACAACCTCACCTGACAGATACAACACTCTCCACAACCCCGGAAGTGGAGATGCAGGTATCGTAGCTAATGATGACAGTCTAAATGATATGAATGAGTGTGTGGCACCAGGATCTAACAATGCAACTACTGGAATACCAAAGACATGTAACGTACCGATAACGACCTCCGGTGATGCTCTGCCCTCACGTAGAGTCATAGCATGAACCCTCGCCTGTCCGGCTGGTCGTCCTCGCTGGGGCTGTCCCTGCTGTCTTCCCTGGCCTGCAAACTGTGCTGGTCGCACTCCAGAAGTGGCACCTCGCTCAACTCCGAAACTCTGGGCCGCCTGTCCATCACCACCATACAACTGAGGACACTCCCTCGCATAGTGACCCACCTGGCCACTGCGGAAACAAGTGACAGGACCTCGCTGACATGGACCCACATGATGTCGGTTGTAGAGACTACACAACGGGTACTCCCTCGGTACAGCAAAAGTGCCACCAGTACGTCGAGGATAACTAGAACCGCTGGAACTCCCACTAGCCTGTGATCGCTGTGGTCGATCTCTCCACCTTCTCGGTCTCTGCCTCGGTACACCAACTGGTGGGCGATATGATCCACCGCCTGAGGATGAAGCTGAACCGGAAGTATCAGAACTCTGCCTCTTCGAAGGCCTCTGACTCGGTTCACCTTCCTCAAACCGTCTCGGCCGATACCTCTGCCGTCTCTCCTGCTCAATATCCTCGCCTCGGAGTGCAGCACTGACAAACTCATCAAAGTTGTTCCGAGGTATCGTAGTCAAAGTCGCCTTGATGTTCAGATTCAATCCCAGCTCAAACCTATGACACTTGGCTTCCTCCGTAGCCACCATATCCCGCGCAAAACGAGAGAAACGGGTAAACCGATCCCGATACTCAAGTACAAACAAACTGCCCTGCCTCAAGTTCGTAAACTCCTCGTACTTGCCCTGCTGGGTAGCCTGATTAAAGTACCTCTGCATAAACAGATCACGGAACAATGTCTACGGAGTGTCAGCTGGAACTCTGTCGGTGCTAACCCACCAAAAGTATGCATCACCCTCAAGTAACCCAACTGCGGCTACTGTCATCTGCTCAGGAGTAAACTGCAGACGCTCACAAACACGTTCAATCTGAACCAACCATGACTCGCATATCTCTGGATCAACTGAACCCGAAAACACAGTAGCACCAGCTGTACGAGCCTTGACCACAGGGTCAAAACGCTCTTCCAAACGCAGCACTCGCATCAGCAAGTCGCGTGTTCGGCGATCCTCATCAGGATCCTCATCCCGATCAACACGAGGACCACGTCGAGGAGGCATCCTACTGATACAAGACAAGCATTAGGTACAAGCAGAAAGAACGTAATCATGAAACCGCAGATATTTGAGAATACACAACACCCGAAGTATTGATGAGTACCGCTGGCTAGTCGGGTCATCACTCCAGTCGTGCTGTATCAACTCAAATATCCTAAGCGTCACAACTACAAGAGTCTATAGAATCTGACAACCTAATGCTCTGATACCAAGCTGAAAGGACCCAATCCCGATTCAGTTACCTAAACCGGAATCGAACCCCTTCTGTAAACACGAACCAACAAAAAATTTTCGAAATTTCGGAAGAGTTTCGTTACTAACGTAGAATTGCATAACCTGCACCCTGAAAATAACACTTCATCCTATGCCACAAAAGCCAAACCGTGGGCACCAATTCCATCCGGATTTCTCAACATCATAATATAAGCAATAACAGTAATAATACTGTACTATGTATATATATATATCCGAGAAAATCCGTATAAATATGTATCAGAATGTATTAGAGCGACCTCTAGTGTAAAATATATACAACATATACATCAGTAGGCGAAACAAGAACCTACTGGAAAACACAGGTAGCTCAGATCACTAGCCTCCAAACCGCGACGTGAAACACCAAACCTGAACTGCAACTGGGCACGGAAACCGAAAAGCCCAGGGGAAAGACATGAAAACCGTTAGAGTGAGTGGACGAAAATAAATGTCTTTCACCAGTTGATATATATGTTTAAAATAACATATGCGAGTCCAGGTAAATAAAAACAACAAGTACACGAGGTAAAACCATAATCCTCCAGCGTACTGAGCATGCAAGTATAAATCCCACGGGGTCACTCATGGACACCTCCGTGCTAGTACAGTCTGAATTACGGGATCCCAGACCCACACGTCATTCTAAGCCAGAAAGTCCACGGTTCCGGGGAAACGCCCCTCGCCGGTCAGGTCGGGGTAACGCCCCGCCTGGGAGCCTACCATCGGGGATCAGCCGAGAGGCAAATGTATCGATACAACAACGTAACTGAGACTGTACTCTGTGAAAACCAAATCATAAACAGTTCGATGCAAATGCATGAAACAGCATATAAGTGTATGTATATTCGTATACGTATATCCGTATATGTATAATCGTATATTCGTAAAAACACATGCTCATGTAATCCGTAATCTCAATACGCATGCTCAAGTTCGTAAATCATATAAAAGACTCGCAAGAATTCCGTGAAAAGAAATTGTCCACTCACAGGTGAGCAAAACGCGCACTCGCGCTAAACTCGTGGTCTGGCGGAAGATCCCTCACCTGAAGCACGATCACGATCCAGATCTCGATCTCGATCTCCTGAATATTCACAAAACACAACTGATCAAAACCATAATCCACAACCCTGTACTGATTCACGGAAACCAACCGTTCCCGGAAATATGCAATGCGGTATAAAATGATTAACGAAATTTCCGAAATCTCCACTCGAAACCTCGAATGAAAATCGGCTAACTAAATCAACCCGAAAACCTCTGGACGATAATCAGGGCGCGATTTCGAGAAAAACGACATTAAAAACATCAAAATCTGAAAAAGTCAACCCTCGCCGGATCTCCGCTGTTGACTGCCAGCGGCGGCGGCGACGGCGTGCCGTCAACGGTGAAGTTTCACGGCGAGGAAGCTCCAGAATGGTAGCTCTCCTCAAGCCCAACACTTCCTTCAACTAACACAAAGCTCAAATCAACCTCCAACCCATCCAATTTCACACAAACCCAAATCAGAATTCTCACCGGAAACCTAATCGGGTTCACCTCCAAACACCACCTCGTCCCAAACCAGTTAACCAGAAAGCATCATCGAGGTGTGGGGAGCAAAACCCCCCAACAACCCCACCTCCAAATCTTGCCGGAACCACCACAACCATCACCGGCGAAATCCATCCCCTCGGCCCGATTCAAACTCTCTCCAAACCTTATCAATTTCCATCAAACCAAAGCTAGACCCACTTGAAATCATGAGAGGAATAGAACCTTACCCTTCACTTGGCCTGAGGTGGCCAGAAATTGGTCGTCGGACGTCAAAGCCGAAACGGGAAACCTCTCCCTTCGTGGTCAACGGTCAACTTTCCAAAACGGGAAAGTCAAAGCAAGTCAACGTCAGTCAAAGCCCAAAATGAAATTTTTGACTAATTCTTGACTATTCCGATATTTATACTCGCGCCTCGGGTCGATCGACGATTCGAAATGGATAACCATCACGATTCGGATAAACTCGAAACAATCAGATAAACTCGTCAGAACTGAAACTTCAAATAATCATATTATATTTCTCGGTTATCGGAAAAATCTTCCGGAACCGCCTACGAGCTCGAAATCACGTACTCTACCATTTCCGTGAAGACACTTAACTCAAATTCTCGACCGAAAACATAATCGCGGATAGAGTCGGCAAACCACATATACGACGTAAAACTGCGACTAAACAGAATCTCGTGAATTATGCCGAATACACAACTGATTCTGGTTCAGGTCGTCACAAATGCTTCAATTCTGCTTTCCTGTAGATGTTTTGTGCTTTGTGTTGTTCGATTGATGCTTTTGTTTGAGCTGTACGTGATTTCAAATTTCCTATACGCACATCGATTTCGAATTTTAATTTTTTGATTTTGATTCTTGTACTGTGGATTATGTATGGCGCATTGTAGTGATATTATTGTATATTTTCTCTTGTCATTTCTGTGTTTGTGTGTGATTTATGTGACAGATTTGTGTGTTTTGACATTTCGTATAAATTATGAGATGTTACAAATTGGGAGTATTACCTGTGTTGAGAGAGTACATTACTGCATCCCTTTGAAAACACTAGTTAGATGTTCTGTATGTATTTGTACTTGATAATACTATTAGTGTTGAGTGAATACACTGCTGCATCCCTCTAACTAGTTAGTTGTTTTGTATACGTTTGGACTTAATAGTACTATTAGTGTTGAGTGAGTACATAATTGATGACTATAAAGGATACTACTTTTGTTCTGTAAGCTGTTTGTCTTTGATTTGCAGATTGATACCCACAGATTTGAATTTGTATGTGAAGTACACCTACAACAATCATACAATCATGTTCGATCTTACTCTTACATCGAGAATTTCTATGAGGTTGTTATGGAGAAAAAGGAAGACACAACAGATTGACATGTACCAAAGTCATCAGCAGCTGAAACCTGAGTAACTAATGTCTATCTTAGTCACAGATAGTGTTTTCACCAGTCTAAAGTAGTACATTCTGCATGAACATATAATTTTCCTGAGGCATGTCAATTTTCTTTACAAACACTATATTAGTTACAAGATATAGTTAGTACGAATACAAGCCATTGGTAGTATACTTGGTCCGAATCTCTTTCATCGAGTGTTTTTCGATAAACATACAATGTGATTCTTCATTATATAACAAACTACATTAATGTAATTTTCCCTTATGCGATTTGTTTAACATACTAATTCAAGTTTGTTGTTCTTCGGTTCACGATTTTGTGTTGGTCAATTGTGCGTTTTTGTATGTGATA
This sequence comes from Geum urbanum, assembly GCA_946800695.1. NCBI lineage: Eukaryota > Viridiplantae > Streptophyta > Magnoliopsida > Rosales > Rosaceae > Geum > Geum urbanum. Next base: position 47,232,877 of record OX327012.1, on the reverse strand, counting down.
ACGCTCTGTGTGCGAAACTAACTACATTAGTACTATCCAACAACAGGAGTAGTACACTCATTATACAAAAAAAGTAGCACTACTTTAAAACATTCATCGCATTACATCAATGTTAAACATTCTATTGATTTCTCTAGTGAGCACTACTGTTTCACAATAAAAAGTACTATTTCAAAACATTTAGTGTATTAACACTACTATTGTCTCTAGTAAGCACTACTCCAAAATATTCAGGGTACTACTTCAAAACATGGTAAGTGCTACTGTTCTGTAACATAATGCACTACTGTTGTCTCTAGTAAGTACTACTCCAAAATATTCAGGGTACTACTTCAAAACATGGTAAGTACTACTGTTGTCTCTAGTAAGCACTACTTCAAAATATTTGGGGTACTACTTCAAAACATGGTAAGTACTACTCTTCTGTAACACAATGTACTACATCAGTCCCTAGCAACATGGTACTTCTTCTTCTTCCGCAGTCGAACTGAGCATCCTGGTTCACCGTCTTCCTCGTTTTGCCCTTCACAGTTTTGACCAACGAAGATGGTGACTTCCCTTTACCTTTTTTGGCTACAGCAACATCCTTTTGGGACTTTAGTTGGCGTTTCACTGGTTCTGTCGGCCTATCATGTATTTTTTTTCAACCTTAACTCACGTCCGGCATCGATAGGTTCTGCCACCCTATCGTGTTTTCTTTTCGACTTAAATTCATGTCTCTGATCACTATCAGTGCTGCCTTGCATGTCATCACCATTACTATAAAAAAGAAAATTATTTTTTGTAAACAACCAAAGCACACCAATATGTATACACTATTACAAACTAACATATACACTACCACAGACTAACGTAGATATTATTGCGTAACAACCTAAATACACCAATATGTATACACTACTACAAACTAATATACACACTACCACAGACTAATGTAGACACTACTACATAACAACCAAAGCATACCAATCCGTATACACTACCACAGACAACTTAACACACTACTATAGTTCTATCTCGCACAACATATATTTCAGCATAAACGAGACTAACAAGAGCAGAAGCTAAGAGGAGATAGGTCACAAAAACATTCATAAACTCTACGTCCTAATACTTTACCAAAATCAAAAATTAAACACTCATACATTCATATGTTGTAGATGAGAGAGATCAGATGAGAGAGAGAGAGAGAGAGAGAGAGAGAGAGAGTTGTACCGATTGAAATCAGGAATCAAATGGCTGCGAGCGATGGCGAGCTTAGCGACGACGGCTTGGAGAGGCAGCGAGAGGAGAGTGAGACTGTTGTAAGTCAACGAAGCCGAGGAGACAAGGGGAGGAGAAGTCGCGTCTCTTGGCGGCGAGTTCGGCAGAGAAAGTAGAGCGGCGGAGAAAGGTCGGCGAGGGAGAGATGACGGTGACAGAGAGAGAGCTCTGCTCGGGTTTCAATAATTTGGGGTCGATTTGGTTTTGGTCTGAAACAGAGAGAGAAACGAGGTTTATATATGATGGCATTAGCATAAATAGTTTGAATGAGAGAGTTTTTTTTTTTTTTTTAAATCAGGTGACTTGATTTGGGAAAGAAATATTGGGTAACCTTATACGTAAGTGACCTTGTGTAAGTGATCTTATACGTAATTTTGTTTGATAATTTAATATGTAAACTCTTAATAAAATAAATAATAAAGTAGACAAAATATTTTATTCGGGACAGGATGGGTTTATCGAGATTTCAAAATCAAGACCTGATCCCGTCCCTAAAAAACAGGAAGGGTCGGGACGGGATGAAATAATGAAAAATTTATTTCTCGTCCCGTCCCATCCCAAGCGGTTAGAATTTACGAAATTCATGTCCACCCTTAGGATTAATGACATCCAATGTTTGAACCGTTCGAAAAATCTCCACCTAGGCCGATTAATCTCTTGTTGCGGTGGTAACCATCCTGACTAAAAATCTCCGCTTATATCAAATACCCTGCCTATAAGTGTAGTCCCTAAGCCCCTTTTGACATCCCGACTAGACTAACGCCTTTCGATTTTTAGACATTGGTTACGTACTTACATTTCATTTAGGAGTTCCTGTTCATCGACATTCGAGAATGAAAGGGTTCAAGGGAATGTACGTGTTTGGAGTTAACCAAGACACACGGTTAGAGCAAAGTGTCATGACGTACGTACTCAGTTCTCTTGTCTTCCATTATTGGAGTTCAGACTTCCGATAACGAATTCTCAGAAGGCCAGAACAATGCATGCATGTGCCATTACAAGACCCGGTACCAGCTTATCACCACGTACGTTGTTGTACAGAATGAGCAAAAATAGTCGACCATATATATACATGGTAGATGATAGGGCGATCGAGAGGCGTAAGTTCGTAGGACTGCTGCAACATCTGGTGGGTCTCCGGCCGAACTCGCCAGATAGCTCACTGGTTATTTTCATTTAAGAATTTGGGACCCCATTGGATGATTGATGCCTTTGATGGTTTTAAATTACAAGAGCTGCTAGCTAGTTCGCTCTGGAATGGTTTCTCGTGAACTTTTCAAGTGAGAGATATTGTCTACACGCTGAGCCAGATCGAGATAGCCATATTGTTGGTGTCTTGTAACCACACGGATCGAGTTAGCGCGCTATACATATACTATTAAACCCCCTGTTGATTTCTTAGAGCATCTACACCAGTGATATCTTTGCTCAAGCAAGAGGTGGATCCGACCAAACTTTGTTTAAGTAAAACGAAATCGGCGATGCAGTGATGACTTGGGGAAGTGGTGTGCTTGCCGTAATTTTGGTGGGCTCCACCATCTGCTAGAGCAATCACCGGAACAAACTTTGTTCCACCGCTTGCTCGAGCAAAACGAAGCACCGGTGCAGATGCTCTTAGCTAGCTTCTAGTATCATCATATTATTTTCGTTTGTGATAGATTTCACGTGGTGTTCATGTCTGTTTGGCTTTGATTTTCTCCACTCAGGTCACTGCGAATAGAGTTGTTGCAAACTGTCTCTTTTGGATCCGCGATTGTAAATGTGCTGTGTGTGAGGCGTGCCACTGCCGATGACAGAATGTCGTTGTGTAGTGCGCCATATAGTCTCTACTTCTTGTCAAGCGATTGGAGCGAAGAGAGCACAAACCTCGCTTGTTGAGTCCTACTTGTCTTGATACAAGACGTAAGCTTCGTGTCTCTCTGTCGAGCCACAAAGAATCGATACACACCCTCAGGCAAGTATAAAGCAGAGCAATCATAAGGACGAAGTGTTGAGAACATTAGATATGGTTACTTCGTAGATATTTAGAATCCACACGCTATGTCGGGTGGCCTGGACTCCTCTGATTGCCGTCGTCGTAGCTCGAGTGAATCTTCGAATCCCCACGCTCTGCCGGGCGGCCTAGATCCTGAACTCGTTGTTTGCTAGTTGTCTACTCGCAACGGAGTAAGATTTGCTGATGCGCAAATTGTGTATGTGTGAAAAGGTCTACAAATCTGCTTTGCTTCTTCTATTTTAGAGGTTAGCACTCTAACTTCCTTTGCTTGACAAAGTAACATTATCGATTAGGAATAATATCTTGCCTCTAGATTCCCCTAGATTATCTAAGAATCGCATAAATATATTCTTCCCAATTCGCAGCTTCAATTAGGCCGCATATGGCCGACCCATTTTTTCTCCAAGGCGCAAAAGTATTAAAATAAATGTAATGTTTATTTTTGGCCCAAACATTGCCCTTAGACCTCGAGATTAACCCATGGGCAATCAAAGGGGTCTTTTTAGTAGTGAAATGTCGCCTTCTGGACAACGGTTTGAAATAGCCTCGCACTTAGGCTACTCAAGTGCTTTTCTTCAAAAATTGCGTCGTCTATTTTCAACTCTTTTAAGTTCCTTCGGTCGTTTTCCCCTTTTTCACTTTCTTTCTACGGTTTCCGTAATCCAAGATTTTAAATTTTCGATTACTCTCCAAGTCCATACCTTCCTTTTTCTTCCTCCTTGAAAATGGCCCCTTATCAAAGATTATGCCCGGATGTTTCTGAGAAAGTTGTGGAAGTCTTCTGCGTCTATATGGGCCAGCGCCTTCATCGGGATCAAGACCTTCCCTATTTGTGGATCGATCTAACAAAGGGAGATGAGGTTATACTGGGTTCGACTACCAATACTACGAGGGCCTCTTCCATTCTTGATTCGGCTGTGCGCCGTCCTCCATTGATTGCGCGAGGTGAAGCTGTTGCTCCTCTTCAGTGGGATCAAAAGGAGCTTGAAGTAAAATTGGGGAAAAGGCCCAGTACCAGAGCTGAGAAACTTCAATGGTACCAGGAGCGGAAGTCGCTTGATGAAGAACTCTGGCAACAGGTTGGTATTTCGCACGCTCTAGATTTATGTTTCCATCTTTCCCAAGGTGGGAATCGTGCTGCCGTCGTTGTTTCTTTGTGCTATTGCGAAACCAGCAACAATAGTTTTGTCCTCCCATTCGGTCATTAAGGAATTACTTTACTTAACGTTGTAACTATTATCGGTTTACCCACTGCGGATGAGCCTTTCCTTTCCAGTGCTTTGGACAAGTAAAGACTTCCTCTTTTCTGCGGATCCTGCATGTTCGACTATCAGCGCCTCTTACTCCAATTGGCAAAAGCATTACAATACGGAGGAGTTTCAGGCCATCCCTTTGATAGTCGCATATTTATACGTCTATTTGGTATTTAATTTAATCCTTATATTTAGTTTATTGTTATTAATTGAGTATTTTAATTATGTTTATTTATTTTGTAAATTTTTGGAGAAAATAAAAAAAAAGAATTAAAAGGAGCTTTCCTAGTGCCATAAGGATTTAATTGATGGGCTAACAAATAAAGTGGAGTCCATATGCTTGTGAAATTCAGTGGACTACAAGGAAGAAGTCCATATATATATATATATTTGCAGCTAGCACGTGTTTAGGAGATGAGTTAATTAACTTAGCTTAGAAAAAGGAGTCACGAAGACGTGATTAACTAGAAGGAGAAGTATAAAAAGAAGAAAAAAAGAGGGCAAGTCGACACTGGCTTGGGAGGAAGACATGATAAACAAAAAGAAATAGAAGAGAAGACACAAGGAGAAGAGGAGGAGCCAATCCAAGTTCTCATGCGTCAGGCCTAACTCGATTCCAACGGCGATAAGAGTTCATTCTTCTTCATTATTTAATTGATCTCTTATGAATTCTTTGATATTCTTATCTAAGACTATGAATAGCTAAATACTTTGTTAAGGGGTTGTTTGAAGCCCTGTACATGAAGTTTAGATAATATATACACTTTGACCTAATTTTGTTATGTTCTAGGATGATGTTTCTTTGTCAGTTTTACATTGATGATTTCTATCTTGTATGCTTTGAGTGCACACTTAGTATGCATATTTAGGGATCTAAATCTATAAGAATTTGATGCCTGTTGATTGTATTTGATCTTCCTCAATTTCTCTTGAGTAGAAACCGAGCTTTTTGGTTATAAGAAACCCCAAATATAGCAAGGCACACCCTTAGTGTACTTGTGAAGCTTTGTATATTCTCACACCTTTTCTAGATCATAATGCTTCTCTCTTAGTAAATCTGAGTCCGTGATTTTTGGGTTCTTTGAGAGATAGTCACCGGTGATAAACGAACCTTCATCGGTGTAATCATAAGGATTAGGTAATAGGTTGTGTTCTAAGCGTAATTGAATATTCTTGAGAACTTTCATCCATTGGCATAGCATTGTTAGATTGAGCATATATTGTCTAGATGGAGTGACGGTGGTGGAGAACATTCCTCTTCACTCTTTTGTTTATTGATTTTCGTCACTTTTTACAAAGCTCATTTCCTGCATTCATCTATTTTTTTTTAGCATAGCAAATCAACTCCGAATCTATTAAAATTTTACGCGGTAGTCTTCTTCTACTATGTCTAGTGTTTTCAGTATTATTTTTATAATTTTTAGTGGAGTCTAGGTTAGGTAATTAATTAGGTTAGTGTCTATAGGTTGAGTCTGTCATGAATATTTTAGTGTTTGTTTGCATCTAGCACTTAGTTTCATCAATCTTCAGCGGATAATGACCCATATTTGCCATACTACTACATTAATAAATATTGCATAATAATAGGGATATCTTTGAGGGTGTAAAAAGCCGTACCACCCTGCCTCTGATGATCAGCAGATAAAGAATGCCTATGGTGGCATTGCCTTTCAAGAATTTTGGCTTTGTCGCTACATATTCTGTGTCGCTGCAGACAACATTACCAATACCTTTACTAAGGTGGGTGAATCGTTGTATAATGACTACTGCCTTGGCCTCACGCAGCCTGCCTTGGGCGCTTTATATTGCGGACTTGGATGGATCTCGCTGAATCCATTCAAGTTCAAATTTTGCAGGGCCTGTTAGGATTCTATCTTTGTGGCTATAGGTTTATTTCCCTGAGTTTCACATTCCCCACCACAAGGAATTTTCCTCTGAGGAGTTGCTGGGGAGGTCCTTGAATCTTGCCGGGGAAATGGAACATTTGAGCTACTCGCAGTGCTTCAATTATCTCTGGGGTCAGAAACTGTTCCCTAAGGACATGGCTAAATTCATAGTAATGAGAAGATTTCCTGCCGAGCTATCTACTGGATTTACGCTAGGCTCCCGCTGCAAGGAAGCTCTTTGCTCAGTGTGTCACCTGCGCAGATATCATTGTTCCCGATGCGGTCTTGTGTATTGAGCTATACGCCCCAAATCACTTCGCTCGTCAGATCGGGTGCAAACAAAGTCTTCCCTGCCCTTTGATAGAATCCCGCAATGGCTACACTTCGTGGAGGACTTGTGTAGAGAATCTTTCTGCAATGATTCTTTCAGACCTTGCTACTCCAACCTTCCCCTTGCTGGACCTCTCAGAGTTCCATCGGCACTCCTTCTGTGTAACTTATTCTGCTATCAAAGATTATCATGAGTGAAATAGGCACCATTATGGTGATATTTGGGTGCAGTCCAAATCCAAAGTCTTTCACACCATCTTTCCAGTCTCTTTCATTGATTATTTCAAGAGAATTGTGGATAGGAAGGCTGTGGGCCCCAATATCCAAAAGGAGACGGGCCAGAAAAGGAAGCAGCGAGAGATTAGCACTTCTCCTGCTTCTGTCTAAAAGTGTAACAAGTTGATGGGTGTGAGTTTCGCTGTTGCCTCTCCTGCTACGAGAGATGTTGCGAAGACTGCTGCTGCCAAGAAGAAGAAGAAGAAGGATACCGTCTAAGCAGGGGACCATGAGGACGTAGACTCCAATGAAGAGATTCATCTGGCATGACTTTAATTTATCCAAAGCTTCTTAGTTTTTAACCTTCTGTGTTTTGACTCCAACCTTTTTTTTAAAATTTTTTTTTTTATTGTTTAGTCCCACTGCTTCCATTGTCATGGGCAGCTATTGGGTTGAGTGGGGATTCTCCCTATATTGATTTGATGCTGGACAGCGATCCTTCAGAGGAAAACTTACTTTTTCGAGCTACGCAGAATAAGGGGAAGTGTACGCAGCCATTCGCACTCCTGAGTCCTCTCCCAGTACTGCGAATGCATCTGGGGAGCTCCCTTTTGTTGAACCTCTTGGTGTAGGTCTTTCCATTGCTGCAAATGAAGAAGCCCAGCGCTGGGAACTTCTTGAGCAAGTTTATGATCAACCCTTTGACCAACTAGTCTCTGCTGCTGCGACCGCCACTATGGAGGAGATAGCTACAATCGCGGTTAATGAGGAGCTTCTGAAAAAGTCTACTAAGGCTGAAGGAGGGATTGAGGCTTCTAGCGTTGCTGTTGTACAAACTACCTCTGCTGTTGAGGTATTTGTTCTACTCTCATGCTAATTCCTTCAAATATTGTGTTTTTCTAACCACTATTTTTGGTTACGTGTTCCCATGAAATTGCTCAAGAGGCACCAGTACATACTTCTGCCACTGTGAACTTGGCTCCTGCTACTGTGGATGGAGGTCACAAAGAATAGCCCCATGTCTTGGATGCCCCCTCCATCATTCTGGCCCCTGAGACTTGCCACGTAGAGACAATTGTATTGCACTTCCATTGAACTTCTAAATCTGGTTTGCTTACTTTTAAGTAGCTTTTAACCTTTATTTATCTTTCACAGTTCGCTACTGAAGTGTCATCTTCTCCCTGCATCAACATTGCTCTGTATGATGATCAATCTCCCCCTCATCTATCCCAGGTATATTCTGACTTTACTCGTGTATGATTTCCTTGTGTAAGTCTTTTGAGCATCTCATAACTCCCTAGGTATAAGTTTTTCTGCAGAAAGATCCAAGTACTCAGGAGCTATCTCTTACCGATGGTCAACGAAGAATTCTCTAATGTCATTAGTAGCTGCAGTGAGACTGCTGCCCCTAAGTCTGCGACTCCAACCCTTCCAGCTCCTACTGGGGGTAGCAAGGGAATGGCCAAGACCTTACGAAAGGCGGTGCAAATCTAGAAGGACTTGGCTCTTTCTTAAAAAGATCCTCCTGAGGTCCAACTTGACATTGCCTATCTTTGTGATTTATGGACTCTGAATTTTGAGAACAAGTCTGTTCATCAAGAACTAGTTGTTCATATTCAAATGGCTCGCCGTGCTATGGAGGAATAGATCATGCTATCCTGGATCAAATGGTAGAACTACTGCGAGAACTTCCCAACCTTTATGACATTGTAGTCTCTGTCATCCATGAGCGAAACAAAGTCATCTCTCATCACGTAAACCATAACCATATATGGAAGCGTGACTTGGAGAAAATTACGACGATGAGGAAGAGTTATGAAGGTGAATGGGTCGACATTCTGGCCAGGCGTGCGGAGATCGCAAAGCTCCAGGCCAAGCTATGTCAAAAGGAGGAGGATTTCTTCGAAAAATAGCAAGCTGCCATCGCTCTTCTCAATGTCGGGAAAACTCTCTCTGAATCTGTTCAGCAGACTCGCGCCGCAGCTGCGGACCCTGAGAAAGCTTGGGCCGCTGCGCAGGCCCGGTACCTCCAACTAAAAACTAGTCTGCGAGCTCTCGGTAGCTCCATTGTGAAGTACTAGACATTTATTGACTAATCCCCACGTCTGGGCTTTATATTTTATTTTGTATAAAGTCTCGCTTAGTTTAATTTATGTTTTCTGGCCCATGACCTTAATCACCTGCTGTGTACCTCTGCCATCAAATAACTTCGTGCCTATAAAAATCACGCCGGTTCTTGAAATAACTGTCCATCTTTAATTGCTCATAACTCTGTATCTCGAAATGGTACGTTTTCAGCTTTTAAGAGATAGGCAAATCGGTAATTGAATGTTGAATCCACTTAACTGCTGTATTGAATCGATGCAGCGCTCCGGGTCCTTTATTCAAAGCCTCTTAGAGCTTTTAGGCTTATAAATAGCTTGTCACTTCTCCCTCACTCCACAAGATCTCTTCGTAGCAAAAGATGGCCTCTATAGTTCATAGCTTGTTCCTTTATTGCTTTAAGGCAAAACCTCTAGATCTTGTATTCTGCTAGACATTTTTAGGTTGAAGTACCAAAGTTCAAACCTGGCTTAGGTCGTAGTACCAAAGCTCAGGTTCTTCGGCTCTGGGCTAATTCTCAAACCGTTGAGAATTAACAGACAATGGTTGATATGGGCACTTACTAACCCCATCCTTGAACCTGATCATCCTTGGTCATAAGTAATTTGTAACACTTGAAAGAACCACATAAACTAGATTCATGTCAAAAAAATTAAATTTTGCAATATTTTGGCCACATAAATTGGCTTTGGACATACCGGTTACCCCTAGTTTTACATGAAGAGCAAGCCTCTGTTATAGGCTACGAATAAGTGTAAAACTAAGTCGTTGATCCTTCTAGTGCCTCATATTCCCAAACAGGCTCCTAATATTTCTTCAAAAATTGACCATTAATCAGATTATGATAAACTTCACCATCCATATCTCGCAACTGTAAAGCTCTTTTGCCTAAGATTTTATGAATGAAGAAGGGTCCTTCCCACTTCCCAGCCCATTTACCACGTCTTTCTTGCTTTTCTCCCAAAGGCACTATTTTCCAAACCAGCTCTCCTTCTGTAAAGCTAAAGTCCACGGGTAGGCTAATCATAGCAACGAGCCATTTTCTTTTTCTCTGCGAGTTGGTTAGTCAAGGTGTTGATGCGCTTGTCGTTCAAATCCTCTAATTCCTGCCACATTGCCTACACATAATCTTCTCCAATAAATTGGTGTTGATCCATGATCCGCAATGACTGAACATTGATTTCTAATGGCAACACTGCATCATGTTCAAACATTAGCGCATATGGAGTAGTCCCAGTTGGACTATGCTTAGAAGTCTTGTATGCCCACATGGTGCTGAACAACTCCTCATGCCAAAGTCATGGATTTTCTGCGAGCATGCGTTTGAGAATGTGTGGGATCAATTTATTGCTTGCTTCAGGTTGGCCGTTAGACTGTGGATAATATGGTGAAGAATACAAAAATTTGGTCCCAAAGTCTGTCATCAACGTTTCTACCTCGCCAGACATAAACACTGTTCCTCTATCTAAAACGAAGCACTCTGAAATTCTGAATTTACAGATGATATCCTCATATAGGAACTGCCTAATCGCAGCAGCAGAAGCCACTTTTAACGGCCTTGCTTCTACTTACTTGGTGAAGAAATCGGAAGCGACGATGATGAACTTATGTTGCATGGAAGAATGAGGATGAATTAAACTGATTAGATCTAATGGCCATCCTCGTGCTGGCCATAGTTTGATGATCGGCTGTATAGGAATGTTTGGTATATGGCTAACTGGTCCATGAGTTTAACAGTCCTCACACCCTTTCAAAAAAGTTATATAATCTTTTAATATCGAAGGCCAAAAGTATCTATATCTCCGCAGGAGCCATATCATTTTTGGGCCAGATTGGTGAGCTCCCAAGACCCCCAGATGTACTTCACGCAGCAATTGTTTGGCATCGGTTCCGAATACATAAACCAAGTCCACTCCTTCTTCTTCTCTTTTGAACAACTCATCACCTCGGAGAATGTAGTTTGGAGCAAAAAACAAGATCCTTTTTTCCATTGTAGAGCTAGGATCTTTCAAGTATGCGATAATTGGTTGTCTCCAATCCTCATCGATTGTTCCCAGAGCAACGGTACCATTCATCTTTTTCCTCTTTTCTAGTCATGAAGGATGGGAGAGTGTGAACCTCTGCCTTTATTAGCCGTTCATGCACATCATCAATGAGCTCTGTCCTCATAGCAAACTGGGCCAACTCGTTCGCTGCAAAGTTCTCTCATCGCGGGATGTAAGTCAAGGATACATCTGTAAATAATTCCAGTAACTCACTAGCCTTTTTCACATATGGCTCTAGGATTAGTCTTATTCTGAATATGGCTTGGAGTTGTCTGATCACAAGCAGCGAGTCTCCCCAAACTTTTATATCCGTAACACCAAGGTCCCATAAAATCTCTAGTCCGATTATTAGGGCTTCGTACTCTGCTACATTGTTGGAACAGTTGTACTCAAGGCGGAAGGAATAGGCAAATGTTTCTCCTTGAGGATTAACCAGCGTTATCCCTGCTCCTGCAAAAGAACTCGTGTTAGAACCATCGAAGTAGAGTTTCCAAGGTGCCAAAGAAATGTGGGACAACTCTAACTCCTTCTGCTCTGAGATTTCCTCCATAGGGTGATGTGCGAGGAAATTGGCCACTACCTGGCCAGCGCTATCCCTGCTCCTGTGAAAGCACTCATGTTGGAACCATTGAAGTAAAGTTTCCAAGGTGCCAAAGAAATGTGGGACAACTCTAACTTCTTCTACTATGAGATTTCCTCCATGGGGTGATGTACGAGGAAATAGGCCACTGCCTGGCCCTTTACTGCCTTCTGCGGGACATATTATATTGAAAACTCGGACAGTATGAGAATCCATTTTCCTATCCGTCCCCGAAGTATAGGTCGGTTTAACATGTACCAGACTAAGTCTGTTTGTGCGATGACGTACGTAGTGAAGGAAAACATATAATGCCTCAACTTGCAGCCTGCGAAGTAAAGAGCAAGACATAAGTTTTCCATCGTTGTGTACCTACTCTCACAGTCCGTAAGAGTCTTGCTTAAGTAGAATATTGCTCTTTCTGCCTGCCTTTCATCATCTTGTGCCAGCAAGCTTCCTATGGATGACTCTGTTGCTGAAATATAGAGCTTAAGTGGCACCCCTTTGCGCGGTGGTACCAAGATTGGTGGATTAACCAAGTACTGTTTGATCGTGTCAAATGCTTCTTGGTGAACTAGCTCCCACACAAACTCTTTCTCTCCCTGTAATTTGAGTAGAGGTGCAAAAGGTTTGGTCTTTCCCGCAACGTTTGCAATGAACATTCTCAAGAAGTTGACATTTTCGAGTAACTGTTGAAGCTCTCATTTGTTCCTCAGAGGATGAGCCTTTATGACCGCTTCCTTCTTGTCATCCGGTACCTCTATTCCTCACTGATGCACTAAGAAACCTAGGAAGTCTCCCGCTTGCACCCCAAAAATGCACATGGCAGGATTCATTTTAAGTTGATGTCTTTTCATTCGTACGAATACCTGTCTCAAATCTTCCACATGGCTTGACCTCTTATTTGATTTGACCACAACATCATCAATGTAGACTTCCATTGTGTCACCTGCTAGGTTGTTGGAGATATAGTGCATCGCTCACTGATACGTAGCCCTGCGTTCTTCAATTCGAATGGCATATTAACATATTGAAATACTCCTAACATCCCTGGGGATCTAAATGCAGTTTTATGCCTGTTTTCCTCAGCAACTGGGATTCAGTGATATCCTGCCGTACCATCCATGAATGAGAGTATCTCATGTCTTGCCACTGCGTCAACGAGCGAATCAGCTACCGGCATTGGGTAAGCATCCTTTGGAGTAGCCTGATTCAGATCTCTGTAGTCCATGCATACTCTAATCTTCCTGCTCTTCTTCTGCATTGGGACTATGTTCGATATCCATTCTGTGTATTTAGCCACTTGGATGACTCCGGACTTCAACATTTTCTCAATTTCTTCCTTAACAAATGTCGCTGTATCCGGATTCATCCTCCGTATCTGCTGTTGGACTAGCTTTCTTCCTTCTGCAATTGGAGTTTATGGACAATCAGCTATGGTGAAAGTTCTGGCATATCTTCGAACTTCTCCGCGAAACAATCTTTGAATTCAAAAAACAAATCAACGAGCCTAATTCTTTCCTCAGGCTCTAAGACAGTACTGATAACCACCTCCATTGACTCATCCAACGTGCCGAGGTTAACTTTCTTAGTTTGATCTTTTACTTTAGGTGGTGTATCATCAAAGGCTGAGGGTGCGAGCTGGATGATATCCTCATCTATTTCTTGTTGTTGGACGTCTTCATTGATACATTATATCATGGCTATGGTTGGCAGACAATCGTAGGTCTGTGACTCTATCATATAGATTTGTAATCTTGCATATAGAGAAGCACAAGCCTCTGCCTCCTCGTCCTTGGACAATCCTATCACTGATGGCTTGTGAAGGCTAGCTCGAGGAAATAAGGTCATGCTTTGTTTTCTCATGCTTGCATTATTCCCTATCGAGCTAGTTCTAAGGCTGTTACCCCAACATGTCGGCATTTCTTGTCGACATCTCACATTTCCAATGGTCGAAGATTGCCATTGTAATAATCGACATCCATCGCATTCACAGAGACTGAGTATGGTCATGGATCTGTGTTGACTATGTGCGATTCAGACGTCTTCATGTCACATATAAGAAGATGTTGATGAAAGATGAGGGTACGCAGTAGCTCCTGTGGATCCAATCTCTGCCCAGTATTGCACTAAAGGGTGAATTGCATTCAATGACAAAGAAAGTATGAACCCTTATGACAGGTCCAACTTTGACTTCTATGAACAACAATCCAAGAGTCTGCGAGACTGTCTCTGCAGAGTTCTTGATCGTTATGGATGTCACTTGAATGGATGATCTTGGAATACTCAACAATGTCATTGCTCGAGTACTCACATTCATCGTTGCTCTGGTGTCTACCGTGACATTGCTAAGCTGGATGCCCCTCATGCCCGCAGTGATATACAATGGTCTCATGTGAGATGCCATTGTGGTTGTTGATTTGGATAACATTATGTAGGATTTTCGTATGACAGGGTCCACAATTGGTCCCTACTCCTCTGGTTCTTCTAGCTCTGCCAGAGTTATCCCTTGAACTATCTTGCTCATGACAGTCACATGCTTTGCCTTGACTGGTTTGAAAAATTTGGCCGGTAATAAGTATACCATGCCTACGTGCATGTCTTCGGTGTAGACCTTCTCTAAGTCCTCATTGTCTTCCTCGTAGTCGACTAACTGCTCATCTCTGTTGTTATCTGCCTCAGTCTCAACTAACAATGGCTCTTATTATTGGTCCTTGATATGAATGCTCTGTTGCTCTCCTATGTAGATCTCTGACTTAGGTCATGTTGAGGAGTCTACCTTCAAACTCAACAGCCGTTGCTTCCGCGATTCTAGAGTTAGAAGAACTACTAGTGAGCTTCTTTTGTTCTTCAATTACCAAAGGTTTTGGTCTCCATCGCAACACTGGCTTTTTTCTCGGTTTGGCGGCTGGTTCTTCCTTGGATTCAATGCGTTTGAAGACTGATTTTCACACTGGCTTGTCTTCAACCATCTCTTGAGCTCTTTTTGGCGCTCGTTGTACTTCCACATCAGGTTCTACCTTGTCTATCCGAGAAAACACACTTGACCTGGTTGCTCGCATCTTTGGTCTGTTGGACCCTTTGTGGAACGTAATCATCGGTGTAGCCATGAGCCTATTCATTCTTCTCTGAATTTGTTCTGGTGACTCTATTGGCTGCTCTAGTTTGATCAAACCTTTGTCTAAGGCCTCTAAAGTCCTCTTTGCAACCCCACTTTACATATCACACATCTTCCTTAATCACAAATCTGCTTGTTGGAGGGATATAAGGTTTGCTCGGTTCTGCTCGCTGCCTGGCACCAGCTACCTTAGCTTTATTTTTTGCCATTTGTATTCATTTGAACAGATTAGACTCCCTGGCAACTGGTCGTGATTCTTTTGGACTTGCGGGCTGGTAGTTTTCCAATGGAGATTGGACTATCGATCATGCTCGCACTGCTTCCAAAAAATCTTCATAGGTCATCTTGAGGCCGCCCTCTGCCTTACATCGAGTACAAAGCACTACCGGAGTTGCTTCTCTGCAAACCTCTTTTTGCTTCCCTTTGGGATCTTCTTTGTTGTTACTACTAGGAACTACTTCACTGTCGGTTTTTAGATCCAATGTTTGCTTCCGCTTGGCTCCTCCGCGCCAAGACACTTCCAAAGTACCAACCATGAATGTTCCTTCAGCAGTCTCTTCTTCCTCGCAGCCCGGAAGAATGATATCCTCTTCATCTATCCACTTCTGGATCCATTCTCGCAAAGTCGCGCATTAGTTTGTAATTTGTGTCCAAGCATGATGGAACTTACAATATAATCCTTTTTGTGGAGATGAAGCTGCGGGGTTAGGTACGTTCGCGATGCCTGCTTTAATTAGTTTATCCAGAATCTCCTCCATCCTGTCGCTGCGGAACGTACCGATGGTCTTTGGCATTACGAGCTCTACTGCTCTTACCGAAGTATCTGCAAAAGGCTGTCAATGGAGTAGTGCAATCTGTGGTGATGCATCAATTGCAAGTCTCCCTTCGTTAATCCACTTCTCGATTTGATCCTTCAATTTGATGCAGTATTTGATTGTGTGGTTTCACATGTTGTGAAACTTGTAGTATTTCTTTCCTTTTAATTGATTCACAATAAGGAATGCTCCAGAGTCAGACTTGGTCAGCTTCCTATCAATCAAGTCATCTATGATCTCATGCTTTGCGTTTACATCGTAGGTATACGATTCAAACTCTGGTTTTGTGAAAGCGCTAGTCAAAACTTGCACTGGTCCCTTCGAGGGGATTATTTTCTTTGACTTGACCGTATTCTTGGGTATTAATTCCAAACCAGCTAACGTCCCATCATCTGAATCATATTCATCAGATTCCACTTCTTCTTGCACTGCCGCAATGATCTTAGGACGTTCCCGGTACGGAGTTTTTGGAGTATATGTCCCTTTGGATGCGTTGTGCCTATTGTTGGCTTCCTCGTACACGGCATGTGTTTGCGTGACAGCATCGATGAGAGCATTTAACGATGTGAATTTCGCATCCACGTACTTTGTATGCAAGAGCTCTTTGAGTCCTCCAACTGCGATATCCAACAATTCCTCCTTAGTGCACGAAGTTCTACTCTTGGTGTACTCGGTTCTGAACCTGTGCAAGTATGTCATTGAAGATTCACTTGGCATTTACACCATTTGGCACAAGTTTCCAAGCTTCACATCTAGTTCTGATCCACCAAAGTTTTCAGTGAACAATCTTTCCATCATTGCCCAATCACGGACCGAGCCTTGCGGTAAGTTTTTATACCCATGTAACGCTGCTCCTGACAACGAAGACGCAAAGACTCTTAATTTGAACTCGCTGAGCCTTCCCAATGGTCCACATTCTACCCTGAATCAAGCAATGTGGGTGGATGCTGGATTTGCTCCTTCACCATTGAAGCGAGTGAATGAGATGGGTCGATAACCATGTGGCCACTTCCATCCGAATGGTGGTGGCGGGAACGGCTCATTATAAGGTATTGGAGCTCCTCTTGCACTTGGAAGTCTCTAATTGATGATGCGATTAATCCTTTCCTCCAACTCTCGCTCTGAGTTTTGTGGAATAGGAGGTGGACCTGGTATATCATCGTCTTTGACCTCTTCATCGTCATGGAATAGAGGTTCTCGCTCTCCAAGTCTATCGTTGATTAGAGCGAAGCTAGCCGTCATAGTGTTTGTGAGATTTGTAAGAGTTGTTATGAGAGTGTCAAACTTTTTGTTGTTATCGGCTCGCTCAATCTCTCGAGCCTCGTGAAGGCTATCCAGTCTGCTCTGAACTCTGGACACCACCATGTCGCTGGCTTCCATGTTGTTCAACATTCGCTCGATGTTTGTGTTTCTTCGCTGCTCTTGTTCGAGAGAATAATCTTTGTAGGCCTCGAAGTGCATGACCCTGATTTCTTCAATAGTTCTAGGTTCAGATGATGATGATGATGATGATGATGATGATGATGTTGGTGATCTACCCTTAGTCATCGTTACTCCGAACCTTTGTAATACTAATTCGTTGCTTAACCCCCTACAAGTGGCTAAGTTGTGTTTTCGAAATGTAGGCTCTAGATGTTTAAGGCAACTTATGAACGTTTTCTGATACGGATCAATGATTGTAAGAAACTAAACCTGAGTCCCACTGGGCGTGCCAAAATGTTTGGCTTCGATTTTCTCCAGTCAGGTCACTGCGAATGGAGTTGTCTCAAACTGTTTCTTTTGGATCCGCAGTTGTAGATGTGCTGTGTGCGAGGCATGCCATTGCCGAGGGTAAAATGTCGTTGTGTAGTAAGCCATGTAGTCTCTACTTCTTGTCAAGCGATTGGAGCGAGGAGAGCACCAACCTCGCTCGTTGAGTCCTACTTGTCTTGATACAAGATGTAAGCTTCATGTCTTTTTGCCGAGCCACAAAGAATCGATACTTTACACCCTCGGGAAAGTATAAAGTAGAGAAATCCTAAGGACGAAGTGTTGAGAACACTGGATATGGTGACTTCGTAGATCTTTAGAATCCCCACGCTCTGTCGGGTGGCCTAGATCTTGAATTCGCTGTTGCCGGTTGGTTAGTTTGAGTGAACCTTTGAATCCACACGTTCTGTCGGGTGGCCTAAATCCTGAGCTCGTTGTTTGTGGTTGTTTACTCGCAGCGGAGTAAGATTTGCTAATGCGCAAATTGTGTATGTGTGAAGAGGTCCGCAAATCTGCTTTGCTTCTTTTATTGAGAGGTTAACACTCTGACTTCCTTCACTTAACAAGGTAATATTATCGATTAAGAATAATATCTTGCCTTTAGATTATCCAGGAATTGCATAGATATATTCTCCCAGATTCGTAGTTTCAATCAGGTCACATGTAGTCGGCCCATTTTATCTGCAAGGCCCAAAAATATTAAAATAAATGTAGTATTTATTTTAGACCCAAACAATATCCCTTGGCTAAGGTCCATGCCAAAACCAACGCACTCCTTCTCTTATTACTAACACCAACAAAAGTTACAAAACTACTACTCTCGAACTTTTGCTTTCCCATGGTTCTCACACTATCTTGTACCAATATAGTGTATTCCATGATTACCGGCCATCCTATATCACAGAATATATAAGCATGAGATTGACTGGTGGAATATAGTACACCTCACCGTATCAGCAGCTTACATGTCTCGCTCAAACCCTAACTACTATCTAAACAAATCATTTGTATGCTTTGATTGATCCTAATCTAATTAGTTGCACTAGCGAGCTACTTAATTTATCCTATTGTGGATCTTAAACAGGTCACTTACATCAGCTAGCACATAAATTTGTCTACCTTATTTGCTCCTCAAGCCATTCCATGCAACTAAAACGCAGGGCCTAACGAGAATCAACTGTCCTACTGAATGGCACTAATTACTTCCAATCTGGCTAACATACGTTTGGATTTTACAAAACTGTTGAAACCAATAGCTAGCTTTCTAAGCTAAAGACATATGCATCATCGACAAACAAACGTACCCAAGCTTTTCATCTCTTCACATTTGTCTCAGTAAACTAGGAATTAAGCAAGCCAATGTTGTTGTTACTAGCTTGTTAGTATATGATTTTGATGTGTTCCGGTATGTATACAGAATTATATATCAGAATTCATTATCACTTTATAATTGCCTAGCTAGGCCGGGAAAAATGAATCACGTGTCATATTCAAAATAAAGAACAATAAAACCTTGCATTATTAGGATTTAGGAATCAAAACTGATCACCTCTAGCTATAGCATGGTGTCTTTGGACCCCAATTGTCAAAGAAGCCAGCTGAACTGATCGTATGTTTACATTCAGTTTGTACTCCACTGACTAATTTAAAACACATACAACGCTAGCCATCTTCTAAGTCATTCCAACGGAGATTGAAAATAGGTGTTTTTTCATCTTAACAACCATCAACGCCTGTTCTTAACTTGGCTTCACATATGCATGTTCTTAATTTCTTCGTGCAAATTCACGTTATGAACAAATTATTTGGTGTTGGTTTGGCAAAAATCCAGAGAGACCCAAGTCCCTTTCGACCACCTACATGGCTACATATGTAGTTTGTTTGTTTTTTCATAAACAAGAACTATTTCAATAGTAAGTGACAATTTTTTTTTTGAACGGGGATGCTGACAATTATGAAAGCAAGTTTTTGTTTTTTGGTATCAAAGGTGATCAAAGAAAGACGAATCCTCATATATTTTCTGGTGCTAACTCACATGCACTTGGCCTCTTCTAGCGTAGGTCATTTTCCGGCCAGCTTCTGCCTTCCGTAGTTTCAGATTCTTTTTCTGAAACGAGGAATGCAATTCAGATTCTTAAAATTAAGCCAAGGTATTAAATTTTGGATGTGCTAAATTTTTTTTGTTAGAAAGAAAATTTTTCTTCAAAATATTTATTTTGATGAAACATCTGACTTAAAGAGTTTGAGATATGGATAAAAACGATGGAGACTGGACAGGGAGCTCCGAACAGAAAAAAAAACTACAGAAATTGAGAAATGAAGAATTGTTGAACTAAGATGAAAACGAACAAGAAAGACTGAAATCATCATTTTAGGTTAGTGTAAAATCACGCATGCACACAAATTACAACGGCATGCAGCATATCACAAATATCACAACTGAAAAGAAAGATGGAGAGAAACTGGCCCGACTAAATAATAACAGAACTGGTCAAAACAGTCGAAAGTGTAACAAACAAACAAGTAGCACATATACAGGGATTGGATTTTACCATATGTACGTGGTCTTGACCAAAACAAAACCATACGTACGTGGTCGCGTAATTAAGTACACTACTAATATAGAACCTCTAATACTTTAACGTACTACTTAATCCAACGGTCAAAAAACAAAAGACGCTTCACTCACTCATGAACATTATCGCTGGAGATCGACATATTCAAAATCAACAGTCAGGTGGCTTTTTCAGCAACAATGTTCACGAGCGCGAGCGCATTACTCGTTACCTGCTTGACCTTCTCGACCCTTTTCACCACGTCGGACTTCACCGACGACCCGTCGTCCTGCACGTCCTGAAACCCGTTCGTGCAAGTCTCCTGGTCCGTCAGCGCCGCGCTCATCCACGTCTGGACATTGCTCATCTGAAACCTGACCGACCCGGGACCCGACCCGAGGCTCTTCATCTGGCTGAGCGAGTCGCGCATGTGGTCGACGGCGTTGTCGAAGTTGGAGAAGCAGTCGTGGAGTGCGGCGGCTGTGCGGCTGTCGGAGCCGTAGGCGGCGCGGCGGGAGAGGTTGGAGACGAACTTGGCCATGCGCTTGGCGTTGGAGAGGCTGACGCCGATGGCGACCTTGGCCAGCTGAGCGGGGCTGCTCTGTACGGCGTTGGCGTAGCGTGAGAGGGAGGTGTAGCAGAGCTCAGGGTAGAGCGTGGTGCCGCAGCTGCTGCGGATGAAATCTGAGCCGTTGACTGGTGTGGTGGCGGCGGCCGGAGCTGGAGAGGAGTAAGAGGAGGATCCGACGGCTGAGGTTGAGTCGAGGAAGAGGAAGAGGAGTGAGAGTGAGCAGAGGAAGAGAGAGAAAAGCTTCATGGTTGTTTTTTTTGGTGTGGCTTAGAAGATTTTGTGATCTGCTGCTTGTAGTTACTTGTGATGGGTTTATATAGGCTCACTCGGTGCTAGAGTATTTTGTTTTGTTTTATTGTATGGTAGTTACGTGGACATTTTATAAACCTTTTTAGGTGTGTTCACTACTTCACATTATCACATATTCACATATCAAACTGAGACAGAATAATGTGAAAGTGATCCAGCAAAGGATAGACATGCTCTCCCACTTTCTATTGACAGCATCATGTATATTTATATTTACAAGCCTCAATTAACGGTATGGAGATTATCTAAGGGCCTAATTTCTGCAGCTAGTTAGTTGTATTTAGAATTCGTGCCTTACAAAATACGTAATACGTCGCTCCTAATTCTCTGTTATAGTGACAGCAGGATATATATAATTCATATATGGACTATGGAGATATATAGGATGGGTCATGAGTAGTTGACGTTTAAAGTTTGAGAACAAAAAAAACACATAAGAACTTTAGAAGCGGAGTGAAGAAAAAGATGCATGGTGCAAGGCGGCTTCGAAGCGATTGGAGTTTGGAGAGGGATTTGGTGACTCCATATATTATGTTGCTCTGGTCTTTTGTTACTGCGGTGCGGGAGTGTGAGCATGCTAGCGCTCTTGGCCACTTCCCCCTCTATCATTCTCTCAATTTAGTCAATTAATATAGGATTTTTAAAGATACTTTGTCTGTTAAATTAGGGTTTGGTCACAGATATTCTGATTCTTTTTCTAG
Source organism: Geum urbanum (assembly GCA_946800695.1). Taxonomy (NCBI): domain Eukaryota; kingdom Viridiplantae; phylum Streptophyta; class Magnoliopsida; order Rosales; family Rosaceae; genus Geum; species Geum urbanum. The sequence continues at coordinate 47,211,390 of OX327012.1, read as the reverse complement.
TGGGTTCGGTGATAGGAAAGTTTTCTATACGTCCAAGGCAAGTTTACTAAGAAAAACCCCACTTGGGTCAGTGTAGAAATACTTTCTTTTTTTTAGGATGTTGCTTGAATAATCAAACAAAAGTTGGAGAATCCAATCGACATATAAATCACATAATAGTCACTAAAATCTGAATTGACATATTTTCACTATAACATATCAATCTAGAAGACTGAAGACTATACAGTGGATCTGTATATGTTATTGGGTGTACCTATAATCTGCGAAGCACAAGTATGCGGGATATTTATCAAAATTTATACTACATTGTAGTTAGATAAATAATGCATGAGAAAACACACGCACATTGTAGAATCACTCATATCTTCTCATATGTTATTGCCTCTCTTCACTACTATATATTGACACTCCATTTTAATCAGCCACCAAAACAAAACGAATAAAAACTATTAAAGGATAGAAAATGAATTTCTTACTGTACTTTTGTTATATTTCCAGCTTTCCTCAAGTACACCGTACCCTAGCTATGTAATACTAAATTTATTCTACCTTAGATAGCTTGCATAAGGATTTTTTTGTTTATGAATACAATTTTCAGAGAGAGTCTATAGCTAATACATATATTGATACATCCCTCACGAAACGTTATTGACCATAGCAAGCGCATTACTCATGAATTTCTTGACAAACCCAGCCCGGTCCAATACGTCCGTCTTCATCGGCCCGTCCTGAAACCCGTCCGTACACGTCTCTGCCGACGTCAGCGCCGCGCTCATCCACGTCTGCACGTTGCTCAGCTTGAACCTGAGCGAGCCGGTGCCGGAGGCCAACGTCTTCATCTGGTCCAACGAATCGGCTATCTCGTCCACCACGTCTTCAAACAGCGACGAGCAGTCATCGAGGGGCCCGGAGAGCTTGGGGTCGGCCTGTGGGGCTAGCTTTGCCACGTACGCGGCCGTGCGCCTGGAAATGCTCAGGCTCACGACGACGGCCACCCTCGCAAGCCGAGTAGGGTTTGATTTGATGGATTTTCTGAAGCGGGAGAGGGAGTCGTAGCAGAGTTGGGGAAATTGAGTGGCGTTGCAGCTCGTGCGGATGAAGTCTGGCTCGTTATTATTGGGAGGGCATGCGACGTCGGCGGCTTGGGTTTGTTGAAGGAAGATGAAAGGGAGGAGGAGGAGGAGGAAGAAGAAGAGGTATTGATAAAGGTTTTTCATGCCGGTGGTTTGTGTGTGTGAGAATTCGTTTAAAGGATTGGAAATCAAAATTATGTTTAAGGAAATAATATTTCTGGTCTTTGGTGTGTGTTTTGTCCTGATTACAATAGAAGTAGATATTCTTTTAATTCCTAGTTTATAGGGATATTGATTGTATCAGATTGTAATACATATTTAAGGTCGTCTATCAATGAATAAAGTTCAGATCATATCTTTTGCGAATCTATTTCTGCTTCAACATATTATCAGCAGATCTTGAGTTGATAGTCATCACCCCAAACCCTTAAAAACAGAAAAATACCCGAAACACTACATCTCCACCACCGGCTTCCTCCATAACGAAATCCCTCCACTGCCGATCACCACCACCGGAGCTCGACGCTGAAATTTTTTCTCCCGCTGGAAGTTTCGTAGACGTGTTTCATTTTCTTCAAACTTCTTTCACAACAAAATTTTCATACCGAGCATAACACCCTTGAGGTAAATCGGCCAACTCTCTTCAATTTAGAAATTAGGTTACAAAACTTAATTGCCGCAACACCCTAGATCTAGATCTAAATTTAGGTTTTAAATACCGTAAATTATTATATGCCTCTAGTTCCTATTGATTAATGCAGGTATGAGTGAATGGGATTTACTCACCTCTTCCTAAAAGTTTAAGCTTGGTGACGGTCCTAGGGGAGTTGTGGTTATTAGTGAATATTACGGTTAATTGTGATTTCACATTGAAAAAAAAATCGATCTTTTATGACTAGCTAGCTATTTAACATTCACGATTTTTCAAGGAGTGGTATGAAGCCACCGATTTTTGCATCGATTGATGTCACACATCATTGATCACAGTTTCTTATTCCTTAAACTTGATATTTGTTGATCGTGATTTTTCGATCGGTAAACTAATTATATCTCTTGTCTTTTGTATATGACTGAGTCAGCAATGCCAGAGTGTGATATCCTTGCATTAAGTGAGCAGAATACCACCGATGGGTATCTGACAGGAGGAATACTCTCCTCGGTAAACGTCTAACCGATATCATCCAACCACTACTACCTGACATTGAAGCCAACGAGGACACCTTAGCTCAAAAAGCTCAAGCTCTCATGTTTCTTAGGAGACACATTTATTCTACTATAAGGAAATAGTACTTGTTGAAGGATGACCCCGCGAATTTGTGGGTAAATTTACAAGAACTATTCAACAATGTGCATGATGCACAACTTCCAGAACTCATAGAAAAATAGGATAGAATCCAGTTGTTGAATTATCCTAAGATCAACGATTTCTATCAAGATATGCTAGAGTTACAGTCTGAGCTTACCATTTGTGACATTATAAAGACCGACCAAGCTTTGGTTGAGAAGTCTTTGAGCACATTTCCTACCTCTATAAACACCCTTACACATCAGTACCGCATTGATTATGAGCAAGGAAGACTTCGATCATTCAGTGATCTTATGAGTGTGTTGGCCAAGAAAGAAAGACATCATGAGATTCTTCTCCACAATAATGTTAGGCCAGCCGTTACAAAAAGAGTCCATGAGGCTAATCATACTGGAAAAGCACGAAAGGACGTGAGGAACAACCGTTCGGAACCTTATCAAACTCATGGTGGTAGGAGAGCACGTGGAAGAGGTCGTAGTAGAGGAGAAAATAGTCGAATGGACTCGCCAAGACAAAAAATCCAACAAGAATCAATACAATTGCAGTTATAGGAATGGTGGGAATTCCTTGAATTCTGCTTCCACTTCTCGTTTGACACCTTGCTATAAGTATAATTCTAACAAGCATATGCACAAGCAATGTCGTGCACCCAAATATGTCCAGAATGTCTACGAGAGATGCAAGCAGTACCTTGCACATGAGGCCAATTACATTGCGGATCAAGAGATGGATGATGTTGTTGCACATGTGGCGGTATAAAATAACTCTAAGGTAGAATAACGTGCCTCTTCCCCATGTGGATAGAGTAACATCGGCCTCAGCTTCCACCAAGAAAAGTTGAGACCAAAAAAATCTACAGATGAGATGCCGACAAAAAGGCGGGCTATCCATGCACAAAACGATCCTTTCATCTTCAACGTTGTGAATCTTTCACATGAGATAGTTCCTTACTATAATTATGTCCTAGAATCACAAATGGCTTCTCTGGAGGACGCTTCAGATCCATACGTGATGTTAGAGAACGGTGAAATCTCACTAACTAACAATTATGCGAGCATTGTTATGGATAGATCATCAAAGGTAGTTGATAATATTTTTGCTTATTCCATCGCTCAGGAGATCATTGACGATGATGAAGTGGAACTTCGCTTAGTTGTTGAATGTTAGCGGAGAGTAGATTGGCCGAACTGGAAAGAGGTAATGCAGGTTGAACTAGACTCCTTGAAGAAAATGTCTGTTTTCGGTTCAGTAGTGCTATGCCCACCGAATATGAAGCCAGTAGAATATAAATGAGTCTTTGATTGAAAGCGTAATGAGGTGAATGAATTCATGCTATATAAAGCTAGACTTGTGGCGCAAGGATTCTCTCAATGCTCTGGCATTGATTATGAGGAGACATACTCTCCGGTTATCGACATTATTACTTTCCTCTACCTTGTCAGTTTGGTAGTGTCTGAAAAATTGAACATGCAATTGATGGATGTGGAGACAACATATTTTTATGGAAACCTTGATTTAGAGATATACATAAAAGTGTCGGAAGGCGTGATCATACATAATTCAAGTAACTCTACACCATAGGGTGCTCATGTTATTAAATTGAAGTGTTCACTATATGGGTTGAAATAATCCGGTAGGATGTGGTACACACATCTAAGTGACTACTTGATTGGGAAGGGATACAAGAACAATGATTTATTTCCATGTGTGTTCATTAATAGAACAAGTTTAGGATTTACCATTGTAGCGGTCTATGTTGATGATATGAATATCATTGGGTCTATTGATGAAATCAATGAGATGATTAGCTACTTGAATTCCGAGGTTGAGATGAAAGACCTTGGTAGGACTCGATTTTGTCTTGGTTTGGAATTAGAACATCAAGTTGGTGGAATACTTATTCACCAGTCTGCTTATGTCCAAAAGAAGCTCAGACAATTTAGCATGGATAAAGCACACCCTCTTAGCACACCAATGGTTGTACGCAGTTTGAAACTTAATAAGGATCCGTAGTCCGAAAGATGATGAGGAATTATTGGGATTTGAGTTACCATACCTTAGTGCTATTGAAACTTTGTTGTATTTACCTCAATGCACAAGACCAGACATTGCATTCTCTGTAAACTTGTTAGCTTGGTTTAGTTATGTGCTTATGTAGCGTCATTAGAATCGTGTAAAGCACATCTTCTGGTACTTGAAGGGTACATAGACTTGAGTTTGTTCTTTCCCTACAAAGAAAACAGAGATAAGCTTGAAATTCCCGAAAAATGGATGGTTCAATCGCAGCATTCTGACTCCAGGAATTTCGACCCGTCGAAATATTCTTTCGACCCGTCAAAGGTTATTCCCTGGATCAATCAGAACTATTCACTTGACCCGTCGAGTGAAATGTTCAACTCGTCAAACATTGATCTGATTGCAAGCATTATTCCTTAATTTAGTGCAATCCTCTATTCAGAGACACTTTTTGATATCTTGGTTGGTTTTGCTGATCTTAGGTACCTCTCTGACCCATATAAAATATGTTCCCAGACAGGTTATGTATTCACCATGAAGAACACAACGATTTCTTGGAGATCAACTAAGCAAACCCTTGTTGCTACTTCCTCAAATCATTCTGAAATTATAGTTTTACATGAAGCGGTTAAGAAGTGTGTTTAGCTTAGGTCAATCATACATCATATTCGAGGATCTAGTGGATTAGCATCCACTACTACAACACCAACTTGTATCCTTAAGGATAATGAGGCTTGTATTGAACAAATGAAGTTGGGATACATCAAAGATGATCATACCAAACACATATCGCCGAAGTTTTTCTTCAATCAGCAACAACAGCAACTATTGAACATTCATGTGAATCACGTATATTTGGTTGATAATGGTGCAGACTTGTTTACCAAGTCATTGTCAAAATCTACATTTGAAAAGAATGTGAAACACATTGATATGTGAAAATTTTCTGAACTCTAAGATTGAGGTACAGATCAGGGGGAGTTCATTTCGTAGACATCAGGGGGAGTCTACATCACATGTGGTCGCTTTTGTAGTTGATGTGTTGTACTATTTTTCTCTAAGACTAAACTTTTATTTTTACCCAAGAGGTTTTTTGTTTGCTTGGAAAGGTTTTTAGTAAGGCAATAGGTTATGCATCATCCATTAGGATCACGACACAATGGGAAGTGTTTAAGGAAAAAATATTCCTGGTATCTAGGTGTCTGTCTTGTCCTAATTAGAATAGAAGTAGAATATTCTCACAATCCCTAATTTATAGGGATATTGATTGTATTAGATTGTAATGCATATTTAAGGTTATCTATCAATGAATAAGGTACTGTTTCAGATCATATCTTCTGCGTATATATTTCTCCTTCAACAAATCGATCATTTCAGTTTTTTTTTTTGGTAAAATTATTTTAAAACCCAAAATCAGATAAGATTTTTTTTTTAAAAAAAAACTCAACTTATGATACTAAGATAAAAAAAGCCTAACTTATGACCCTTTTTTTTTCTTCCAAAAAAGCCAAGTCAGGTTGACGTCATTTTTGCCCCAAAAAACCCAAAATATTATAAAACACAGTTTTGTCATTCCAATTTTCCCCCTAAAAAAGGGATTGTTGGTTAGTCAGTTCATCCATTTCCATTTTAGTCTCTCTATCTCTTCTGACATTCTCTCTCTTCCTCTACTCTCTCTCTCCCACGACGAAATCGCTGGCGACGGACCAAGGTTGTCCGGCCACCAAAACCTTCGAGTAAGGTACCAAAATGACCACCTCGACGTCTTCTTTCTCTTTCCCTCAACTCCTACTCTTATCTTTGGTTGAATCACGCACAATAGTGAAAACAAAGTCCCAGAAAACCAAAAATCCTAGAAATTAGGGGTTGATCGATTTCAAGCCGAATTCGACGGCAAGACTCACTCGGCTTTATAGCCTTTGCCTCCATAAATCTAACCATAGCTTGGTTGCTTCCTAATTCAATCGGTGTTCGCAGAAATCAAAGAATTGAAGATTTTGGAATTTTGATGTTCAAAGGTAACTTCGGCGTTTTGTACTTAGATTTGAAGGATGTTGTAGAAGAGAAAGTTGTTTGTTGTTTGATTTTGACCAGAATAAGTCTCGAGTCGCCAGAAAATGGATGAACAAATCGACAGTTATCCAGATAGCTCTCCATGAATAAGTGAATCAATGGATTAAGACTATGAAATAAAATGTTTGTTATTGCAATTTACGCTGCATTTTACAACACAAAAATAATTCAAAGTTGGGTGTATAGTTGGTACTGAAACGCAGTTCATAAATCAAAGACAGTTCTCCATACAGCTCTCTAGACAGCTATCCAGATAGCCACCTCTCTAGACAACTCTCTAGACAGCTATCCATATATCTATAGACAGCTATCCAGATACCTAGACAACTCTCTAGACAGCTATCCAGATAGCCACCTAGGCAGCTCGCTGAACAACTATTCAGACAACTACCTAGACAACTCTCTAGACACTATACATGAATGAGTGAATCAATGGATTAAGTCTATTAAATAAAATGTTTATTTTTACACTTTATGGTGTATTTTACAACACAAAATTAACTCAAAGTTGGGTGTATATATATGTAATGACATATATATGAGTAAGCTAAGGTAGTCTCCAACTATAAATATTGGAAAGAAAATGATGTGGTGGAGAAATATATTGAATAAAAGACCCCACAATTAGATTCAAAATTACTTTTCATCATATATAAATTCTTAAGAAAATATGCACCATATAATTTGTATATATATGTATGTGAACCATGAAGAAGAAGAGATTAAGAGGGAAAGAATCTTATTAATTGATTAAATTATGGAGTCAATTAAGTGAAGTGTAGGGTAGTATAAGACGCCATTAATTAAATGGAATTGATTTTTGAGACAAAAATGACTATCTATACAGCTCTCTAGACAACTATCTAGACAACTCTCCAGATAGCTACATAGACAACTCATTGGACAGCTATCCAGATAGCTACGTATCTAGACATCTATCCAGACAGCTACCTAGACAGCTCACAGGACAACTATCCATGGTTGTCCTTTCTCTGCATCTTATCAAAAGCTCTTCTAGCATACATCAAACTCTCACATTCCTACCACCTCCTAGAAGAACTTAAACTACTACACGTCTACACATATCATATTTGGCCCAATTCGTCGTCGATCTCTTACTCCTCCGCTTCTCTCTCCTCTCCTTTCTCTTCTCATTGTCTTTTCGGTGACGACGACGTCGTTTTGAGGAGGAGCGGTCGTCGGAGTAGGAGAAGACGACGGTGAGTCATCGTCTCTCGTGTCCTGCACGTGCTTTCTTTTCTTGCTTTTACTACCTATTTTTTGATTTGTGTGGGAAAGAATCGAAGGATTGCAGAAACTCAAAAGGATTTGACCTTGGCGTGATTGAAGTCGGAGAGGAGTGGTGCTCTGCTACTATATTATTAGAGAGAGATAGAGAGAGAGAGAGAGAGAGAGAGAGAGAGAGAGAGAGAGAGGGACGATTTCTCATAAAAGGGAAAGGGTTTCATAAATTGATGACATCTGTAGTGAATATGAGAATAAAATTGGGTTGTTACATACTTAAAAATAAAATGATTTTTTTTAAAATTTAAAACTTATAATGAATTTTTAAGGAAAGAAAGTGATGAAACTATTTTTTTTTTGAGAGAAAAATTGATCATGTAATGCTACTACAGAAAATTCAATTTTAATACCAAATATGAAATTCAACGTCAATACATTCCAAATATGCCAAAAAAAAATTAAGTAATATAATTATATATTTTTGAATATGCTCGGTGCCCAGAAACCACCAACTCATTCAACCTCTTTGCCACATATTAGACCTCATCAACCAACACCCAGTTAATCGCTCTATCAATCAAACCCTCGTCCATCATCTTCCAAAAAAAACTCGTACCCTTTTATCTCTTCTCATCTCAAAGACTCGATCCTTAAATCCCTAAATCCTCAAATTGTTTATACTTGTTTTCCAGAAATCGTCTTGCCCAATTTTTCAGACTTGTTAAGTTGTACCATTAATTGGGCATTGACATCGTGATTGTAATCTAGGGATCTTCCTTACTATCCTAGTTATAACAAGAAGAAATCAGAAGCTATTAGTCAGTGAAAGCATTGCAACAAACTCTGGGTATCATGTCAGTTCTTCTGCTATTCATTCTGCTTGTTCGCCAGCAGCCCATGCGGATTTAAAATTCATAGATTCTCGAACCACTTCAAGAAACGCGATAATCGTTGATTTATGGAGAGAAATCAGAGAGAAACAAATCTGAAGTTAAAACATTAATCGTCTCTCATTCTTTTGCAGATCGTATAGAATATGTATTGAAACCAATAAAATCATAACCTCTTAACATCTTTTAATTCAATTTTTTTTTATTCTGAAAATAATTGGCACAAAATGCTGATGTGGTGGGTGCCAAATCATTTGGTATCACTATTTTTTGTTTTGTATAAATTGTGTAACTCGAGCATTTTTCATTGATCATTTCAGTAGAAATTGATTTTTTGCTTCCTAGCATTATTAATTATTTGTATTTATATTCTTAGAGCAACTTCAATAGATTCCTTATAAGTCATTTTTAATTAAAATATTAAAAAAAATTATTAAAATTCACTCCAGTAACTCTCCTATTTTATTAGCCAGTTTAGGGATTCCCTATATTTCATATTTTCATCCCCTATTCTTATACCGAAAACATGAATTATAGGTAACGAAACATTCAATATTATAATTAATTCTTTCCTTCTAGATTGCAAATGTAATTAATAATTATATTAATAAATAAATATTTTATTATCAACAAATCAAAATTAAGCATGTATTTAGAACTAACTACATTTTAAGTGATATTGTTTGAGTAAATTTATACAAGTGACTAGCTAAAATAAGTTTCGACTTTATTTTTGAACAAAATAAGCAAATTTTTCGTGACATTGTTGGAGTTATCCATATTTTGTATCCCGCATTTCTTTGGTCTATAGTTAACTCACACTGACTTACTACTATACTTGTAACTGATCTACATATCTCAACTGCGTCAATGCAATTTCGTTTCTCTAAAAAAAAAAAAAATTGTTCATTTTTTTCTTTCTAAGTGTATGTAGGTAGTGAATTGAATCAACCGACATAAATTAAAAATAATTAAGAACTGAAACTCATCGAGAGTCAAAATACATCTTCCTTAAGTACACAAGATTGAAGAAGCAGTCTTTGCCCTAGCTCTTTTCTTCGACATATGTCTTTCCTTACTCCTCTATCTGGAAATGGCGGCTTTGTTATCTTTGCTCTTATATCACTATCGTCGTGTCTGTAGGCTTGCTCGCCCATGGTGGGGTGGGACTGAGCGGCTTTGTGCACAACCTTCAACTTGCTCCTATATTCCTCCAGAATGTGCGGTCTTATGCTTATGGTGTTCATTTGTGCTCACAATGGTTCTATTGGGCTTGTTATTATTCAGAAGCTATTTCGCTTACTTTCGGTGTTGTTAAGCATATACGGGGTATGTTGACAGACACAGGTGGCGGCATCACGTACAAAGTGAACAATGGTATGCTTCAACATAAAAAAAACTCATTATAACTTTTTTTTCTTCGTAGTTTTCATTTTCTCACCATCAAAGTTTAGATGAGCAATATTTTTTTAATTTTTTTTGCACCAACAGTGTCTGGACTCTGGTGTGCCCACCAACTTAGTACCCACACTCTCAAAGTGATCAATGTAGTACTTAAACCGCCTTTTCGTTATATCCAGCAAAACATTAATTTGTCAATGTGACATGCATCCAATTAAAAGAAAAAGGGTGAGATTGTCATTTTGCTAAGTACTTCGCCCAAACACCTAATTTGGGAACTCATCGGTGTGTTCTTCATCAAACCTAGTTCACAAAACAAACCAATCAACACAGGCACAATCTCAAGTAACATATCTACGCCAAAACAGTTTACGCAGAGGGAGGATTTGGATGGGGAGAGCTTACTGAGCTTAGGTTTTGGGATTGAGGGTTTGGTGGAGTGCAATTGTGATTGGGGGTCGGGAGAGTGGCTCTGGCATCCCACTGGATATGCTGGTATAACTCGATTAGGATTTGGGTCGGGTACCTCGAGAAGGACCTGGGGTTCGACAGAGGTGCATGACGATTTGAGTTTTGAAGATTGCCACAAAGAAGAGGGAGCGAATGTTGATCCGACTTTGGGTGGTGGTCTTATGTTTGCACAAAAATTATCACGGCTTTTGTCGACGGCCGATGGATTTAGGCTCACAATGTCCTTCTTGGATGCGCGAGCATGCCAACTCGCGACTTATCGACCAAGCGACGTTTTGATAGATTTGCACATGAATATGCTTTTTCAAACAATTGTGGGTTGAAGAAGGAACCTTCTCGACCTCATGGTTCTTTTGCCTTAGTAAATAAGGACTTTTTGGCGGTTATTTTTTGTGCTTTCTTTATATACAGTTGCAAGAAAAAAATAAAAGATGCATAAACTAAATATCAAATGTAAATTCTGGAACGTAAAGGGCATGGAAATAAAAGCTGAAGAAAAAAATCTACAACGACTAAGCGCAAAAAGAATAAGAAAGTGATAAACAAAGATAAATTTGACTAAGAAGAAATGCAAGGTATTTAGATAAAAGTTAAATTGTATTGATGTGTTGTGTTGGTCAAGGACCCTTTACAATGTGTTAGAGATGTCCTATTTATATAAATACGAATCTTGGTGGAGAAGTAGAATTCCTAAACAAAACTAATCGGCATTAATAGTGAGATTATCCTTTGGATTTACATTAAACAACAATATCATGTGCATGCCCATAAAGAGGTTTAGATACGTTCTCATTTTGGTAGTAATCCTTGAAGGAATATTTTTCATATATCAATTCATTTAGGTCTCTAATCAATATTAATACTCAACAAATCCCAAAAGAATAACAAGATAATTCAATAATGAGTAGAAATTTTTCTCATTCATTGGCTAAAATATTTGAAAACCGATGTGTTAAAAAAAAGGCCAAATATATCCCGCCCCTTCGAAAATTGGGTTTAACGGGCCAACGTACAAAAATCACGTACAAACAGCTTGTGGCAGGTTTTTGATGAACATCTTCTTGTTTTTCTCAATTGGGGTGGTTTGAAGATAATAAGAGCAGAGTAAGCAAAACTAAGAATACTTTATTGTTGTTGTAATTATGCTTCTGTTGCGAGAGAAGAAGCGATTGCATTCAAAATGAATAGGTTTTGATTGATATCATCTCAGACATATTTGTCGAGATCGCAGTGGTGTGAGATGAGAGAGAGCTTGGTGAGGTCATAAAAAGAGAGAGAAAGTAGTTGATAGAATGAACTAACATAGTTCAAAAATCACCTTGCACTCAGTCGGCGGGAGTCGTCGACCGGAGCGAAGTTGGTCAAGAGAACGTGCCTCAGGTCGATGAAACTTGCAGAGTGGCAAGTTGTTGAAGGATTTTGTACCCCTTAAACTTATGAACTATTGATTAACTCATAAGTACAAAAAGTTCTTCACTCGTAAGTGCACGAGGTCAAGTTTTAGTATAAATGTAGGAAGTCGAGTGTCGAACCCACGAGGATTGACCACTTAAACTCTTTAGTTTGACTCAATTAAGCACTCAAATTACGGATTCACTAGACACTAACTTGACACTAAATGAGAATTAAAATGCAGAAATGTGTATCTCACACTATCAAGTCCTTTAAAGACTTAGCATTGTGAGGGATGATTAATTTATGATGAGTAATTAAACGATGGTTGGTTGATTATGCTAAAATACAAACACGAAAAGAGTACACAAATTCAAGATAAGGAAAGATGGTCAACTAGGGGAGTCCCGCTAACCACATGATACATCAAACAATGTCCCGATTTATGTATTGGATTAAAATCCGTTCACACAAGTTATAGTCTAAACCGTGACCTTTTGAGTCACGTTTGGTTTTAAACTCAATTTCCTAGGCCATTTCGAACACTAGACAACTTAAACCCAACATTAAATTGTTTAGTGAATCAAAACCAAGAACTAAGCCATTTCGGGCTTGCATCTCAATTGTATGTCACGTGAGTGAAGCAAACAAACGTACTATGTGATAAATGTGGAAGGTTTCCCTTCTCAAATATCTATTGGAGAATCCAAGAGGAAGTCTAGGTGAATCTCCCAACTCGCACCTAGTGAGTTATGACCCAAGAGATTCTACGGTTGACAAAATAACCTTTTGGATTTAATGTGTGGTTGACTAGAGTCCCTTAAGTCTATTGAGACTCAAAGGAGCTCTAGTCTATGCTAGGTACTAAGGGAACCAAGTCTCAATGTAAACCTCTTAGAAAATACCCTAATCATGTTTACATGCTCATCTAACCTTAAGTGATTAGCTAATTGATTTAAGGGCTGTTTTTAGTCTCTTTACACATACATCAACTTAGCTAGGGTTAACACATGCATATAAGAAACTAGACATGAAGCTCATGTATAATAAACATCCACAAATACATAACAAGCTCATTCACAACACACAATCACATAGAATACACTAAAACCAAAAGTCATACATAATCAAAGACATCATTTGTTCATCACATGGCTTGGGTTCTAACTGTAGTCTCCCAAATAGACTACTAACTACTCATAAGTATAATCAAATTTAGATACAAAGATAAGAGTCAATAAGTGCAAGAAGAAGAGTCCCTTAAGCAAAAGCATTAGAGCTTCTTCAAGTTCCTTCTTCACTTCTTTCTCCAAAACTACACCTAAACTGGTAGAGGAGGTAAGGAATACCTCTAGGACCCCATGAGACAAAGGATAAAAGTGATTACTTCTCAAATATTTGAGCTCTAGAAATCTCACCAAACCTTAGAGGCAAAGATGAGAGAAGGAAGTGGAGGATGATGATGAGTTATAGTAGAAGAGCTCCGGCCAAGATATACAAGACTAGGTCTCTTGGATTTGTAGAGGATTGGAAGAGAAGATTAGAGAAAAAAAATCTATCTTCTCTCTAGAAAACTCAACTAAGAACCCTAGAGAGAAGCTAGAGAGAAAACAATAGAGAAAAATGGCTCAAAACTTGGAAAATGAGTGAAATGAAGTATGGTGTGTGAATGGGGAGAGGGGAGCTCGAATTTGGCTAAGTTGGGAGGCTCCATTTAAACCCTAAGATGATAATAAAATAGGAGGTGGAAGATCTAAGGGTTAGCTTTGAATTAGGGATACCATGATCCACTATTTTAGGCCATGGAAGGCTAGGCTCCAAATTAGTAACATCATGTGGTCCAACTTCTTCTCTTTCTCTCCAAATCATATTGGTAAGCATAAATGGGCTAAATGGGCCTCAATTGGGCTGGACTCCATGTGATTGGGTCGGCCAAGGTGGGCCGGCCGGCTATGGAAAATTTCAGCGGATTCTGGGCAACTTCCAGCGACTTCCGGTAAAGCTATTTCGTCATTTTTCCAAACTTGCTCCAAATTCTCTCATGATCTTAGAAATTTATACTTCTTCTCCAATAAGTATCTAATTCTTCATATTTAATGTATTTCCGAGCCAACTCCATATTTCCTAGCAAGAACAAGAAACGTCATAAGAACAATGCTTTATTCATAGAAAATAAGTTATAAGCATAAAGTTAGGAGCGTAATAGGCACATAATTATGGTCCCAACAACTACCTCACACTGAAGCTTTGCTTGTTCTCAAGAAAACTAAAACGAAAAGAAATCAACTAAGCTAGACTCAAAGAACAAAAACACACAAAACATGTACAAGTATGTAAGTGTCTTTACTTAATTATCGATATCCCACAAAGAACTATGGCTAGATAGATTAAACTACTTGTGAGCAATGCTTTTAAAACATGAAATCAATGCATATGTAATAAGCCGAAATGAGATATGCTAAGCTAAATGCATCACAATGATATGTATTCAAATTGATATGTTTCCTAACCATCAAACTCACTATATATCACTCAATATACACAAGTGTTTGAGGGTTAGTACTTGCACTCATAAATCGCATCAATCACATGTTCTCCATAGGCTCGATTTTCAACCAATGCTCCAACAATCCAAAAACACAAGCATTCCAAATCAAGAGGACTTTTATTCGGGTTGTAACGAGGCTTAAGAAAAAGGTTTAAATGAAAGAAGGGTATAGAAGTTCAAAAACCAAGCAACCTAGCAAACAACTCACATATTGAAGTTCCAAACATACTCTAGGTACTACTAGCTTTCCTTTTTTCACACAAACTATTTCTCAAAACACTTATTCTCACTACAAGAAAAAGTGACTTAGACGACGGAGAATTTCCGTCGTCTAAGTGACAGTCTCCGTCGTCTAAGTACTTGGACGACGGAAAATCCGTCGTCCAAGGTACGTGCTCCAAGTGCTGTCGTCTAAGTACTTAGACGACGGAGAATTTAATCTCCGTCGTCCAAGTTCACTTGGACCACGGAGAACGTCCGTGGCCCAGGTAGGAACTTAGACGACGGAGACATTAATCTCCGTCGTCTAAGTGTCTACCTGGGCCACGGAGAAGCTAACAATCTCCGTGGCCCAGGTGGTGACTTAGACGACGGAGATTTTAATCTCCGTCGTCTAGGTTACGACCTGGGCCACGGAGAAGCTAACAATCTCCGTGGCCCAGGTGGTGACTTAGACGACGGAGAATTTAATCTCCGTCGTCTAAGTTCCTACCTGGGCCACGGAGATTGTTAGCTTCTCCGTGGCCCAGGTCGTAACCTAGACGACGGAGATTAAATTCTCCGTCGTCTACGTCACCACCTGGGCCACGGAGAAGCTAACAACGTCCGTGGCCCATGTAGGGACTTAGACGACGGAGATTAATGTCTCCGTCGTCTAAGTGAAAAATTAATTTTTTAAAAAAAATTAAATTCAAAAATATTATTAATATTAATTGAAAAAAAATTAATTAAATTAATTAAATACACTAAATTAATAAAATAATTAAATTAATTAATTTGTACATACATAATCGAAAAAACCCATAATTAAAAATGAAAATATTGTTCGTAATGCGGAAATTAAGAAACGAAATAATAAACTACTAGCTAGCTAAAACACTGGAGGAGCAGATGCGCCGCCTCGTCCTCCGCCTCCAGCCGGGTCGTCGTCGTCGGGGAATGGGTTCGGAGGAGGTTGACATTGTCTTTGAGCTTGTTGCATAAGGGCGATGAGTTGGGCTATTCGCTCGTCTTGCTGGTCCATTCTTTGGCGCATGGCAATATTCTCCTCCCGTGCGATTCGAGCCTCTTCATAGGCTGCCGCAGCTTGAGAACTTCTCCGCCGCCCCGAACCTCCCGTAGATGATGACTCAGAGGTCGACAAATCTCGAACCACCTTAGGCCCGAAGTGCCTAACCTCCTTGCCAGCTCTACGACCGTAGACCTCATCCGCAATTGCTATTTGGCTCTCCACAGATAGAGGAGGCAGGTCTTCTAGCGGCACATCTGGGAACGCAAGCTGAGTGTTAGCCAATTCTTCCTGCGCACGCTCTATCACTCTTGCCTACAAAAGAATAATAAATTTATTATAATGAAATAATATTTAAATAATAATTACTATAATTATTAGCGCACACACATATATATATATATATGACTTACGCCGCGTTGACTCGCTTCATTATCGAGCCCAGGCGTCACGTACGCGCTTACGCTTGCATCGAGATAAGGGTGTTTGGAGCCCTTATCCCTGTGCTCCTTGGCAATTTGAATGAGTTGCTTGGCGCCGGAAGTATGGTGCTTGTCCTTCTTCCCCCGGTTGGCTTTGTTGACACCGGAGAATTTCTGTTAGACAACATAATGAAATCATTAAAAAATTTATAAGTAACTAAAATTTAGAGTATTCAATTATCTTAATTGAAATAAAAAAAGTAAATTAACACCTGAAATTGCTCATCGGCAAAGTGGTTACACAACCACTCCCACTCATCTTCTCTATCCCCACGCAGCTCTTCGGGGGGAGGCACGGGACCGTTAGTTCGGAAGTACTGATGGAGCCTGTACTTCCAATCTTTGAAGATGTTGTTGGCGGTTTGGTTGATATGCCTCAACATCGCCGGATCCGGATCCACCGCAAATTGTTCCTATCAGAAATAAATTGGAAATTATAATCGTATATATTATAAAATTATATATAACTAATATTAAAAATAGTATATAATAACTAAAATTGTACGTATTACGTACCGAAAGATCCTTAAAGACTTTCGCCTTCTCCGAATCCGGCACCTCCCTCCAAGTAGGGGCAGTGATACGAACCCGGTTACGAACAATCGACCCAATGCTATGAGCCGAGAGACTTGCTAGCTGAGGTGTGGGAGGGCCACCGGTGAATTCGTCGTAGGGCAAGGCGATCTTGCTCCCGGTCGCCTTGCAAATTTTCTCCGCCTTTCCACCTTTAACGAGACCCCGAGTCTTTTTCGGTTGGGGGTCAGTGGGGGCCCTCCTTTGCTTACGGCGGGCGCTGTACATGATAGAATCGGCCGTCGAAGACGCCTGAGTACTTCCCGTTGAAGCGGTACCGGGCGTCGGAGTTGAAAAGGGGTCGACGTCATCACCGCTTGAGAGAAATGGGGCAGAGGGAATTTCCCCAGAAGGCCCCGGATTGAGGGCGTCGTCCTGCGGTTGAACCCAACCGACTTGGGCCGCCAACATTTGGAGCATCTCATCTTCTGACTCCTGTTGGGCTTTCTTCTTGCCGGATGTGGTCTTTGGCGGAGCCATTTAAACCTAAGAGTACGGTGTTAAAATACGCGTACCTACTTACCATAATAATTACAACTTAAAAATTTACGCTAATTAATTAAGTACGTTTAAGATTTAAATAGAGTACACTAGCTTGGCATTTTCGGTCGTTCAATGGACGTGCGACCCGCGCGATAAAGTGTAAATTTTCAATTAATCAGCCTTGGTTAAATCGAAAAACATGGCCAGTTAGGGATAGAGATAACGCGAGAGGCAGGACTAATTTCGACAAAAGTCTTTCTTAGTCCAAATCCTGTCACCAGTCATAACCCGTTTCTAGACACCATGTCCGACATTCGGCCAATTTTTCGAAAATTTACACTCCCTCAAGTCCTTTGCAAACTCCGCCCTCAACCTCGTGTCCATAACTTCACTTAGGTTATGGTGTGCGGTGATGAAATCCACACATCACGAGGGGTTAAGGAGATAAGCAAGGAAAAGAGGCGCCATCTATTCCAAAGAGTGCGACTTAATTACACCAAGCCTATGTACTAAATTTAAATCGAACACGTACTACTAATTAATTTAATCTCATATTTATTTAATTATGCAACTAATTAATAAATAATTACAATAATATTTAAACATTTCATAAATTATCAAGTAATTACAATTATTCATTTAATTATTATTAATATATAACAATAATTTACCATTTAATTAATTAATAACAATATGTAATCATTTATTTAATTAATAACAATAATTAATCTAAATATAATTAATAACAATAAATTTACAATAAATTTACAATAAATTAATCATTTATTAAATATTTAAAACTAAGTAATAAATTAAATTCTACTAATTAATTAAATTTAGAATTTTATTAATTAATTAAATGAAAATTATTTTAATAAGGGAAAAATAGAAATGTACCGAATCGGAGTTTTCGGGAATATCGGGGAGTTGATCGAGTCGTCGGAGAGGGGGAACCACGCCGGAAAGTTGGTCGTCGGAGCGTCGCCGGAGGAGGATCGCCGGAGTGAGAGAGAGAGGAGAGGAGAGTATAGAGGAGGAGATGGAATGATGAGAAAATGAGGGGGGGTGCTCCTCCTTATATAGAGTTTCACTTAGACGACGGAGCACTATTCTCCGTCGTCTAAGTGCACTTAGACGACGGAAACAGTGTTTTCCGTCGTCTAAGTGAAGAGTCAAATTTTTTCGAACCGGCGCCAAATAAATGGGCGGGCCGTTTCACCGCCATAAATGTTGACTTAGACGACGGAAACAGTGTTTTCCGTCGTCTAAGTGGAATTTCAAGCGGCGCCAAAAATTGAGGCGGCAAATCGAACCGCCATGTAAATATTGACTTGGACGACGGATATGTCGTTTTCCGTCGTCCAAGTGTTCACTTGCACGACGGAAAACGACATATCCGTCGTCCAAGTCAATATTTACATCGAAAAATAATAAAAATTTTATTCGAACCGCCATGGTAATTTGAACCTAGACGACGGATACGGTCATTTTCCGTCGTCCAGGTGAACACTTGGACGACGGAAAATGACCGTATCCGTCGTCTAGGTTCAAATTATGCAAAAAAAAATATTTAAATTAATTCGCTAGGAATTTAGCGATCTGTCATTCGAGTGAAATAGTCGTACAATATCGATGAACGCATCGTATATATAAACAGATAAATTTGAACCGCCGAATAATTTTACGTTTTGAAAGTTGTTAAGTATCGACTAATCTTTAAGACTTTAGTGTTCACTTGTAGTTGCTGATTTGCAGCAGAGTACTAACGAAATTGAATTTGGACAAAACAACCGTTGGATATGTTCGTCGTAACATAATATATAATTACTATAAAGGACCAGGAAATAATAAGTTCGGGAAGGGTTTCATCGGCACAGTCAACCGCAAAACCGAGAATTTCACAAACCGGAAACGTGGATACAGGACATTTCGCAACTCCGATTTTCGAACCGTCGAAGCTCACACACCAAGAATATACTACTCTAAAGTCTTGACGAAAAGAATATGCATTCGAAGATGGTCTAGATGGTCGTTGTCTTAGAAAAAATTACGAAATTTACACCTGGACGACGGATACGACATTCTCCGTCGTCCAAGTACACACCTGGACGACGGAGACGCTAATATCCGTCGTCCAGGTGTGTACTTGAACGACGGAGAATGTCGTATCCGTCGTCCAGGTGAATATACCCTGAATTTAGGGGTTAGGGGTCCTTAGGGTTTAGGGTATAGGGTTTGTCACTTGGACGACGGAGACAGTCATTCTCCGTCGTCCAAGTGTGTACCTAGACGACGTATAATGACTGTCTCCGTCGTCCAAGTGTAAAACCCTGAATTCAGAGGTTAGGGCCGTACGGTTTAGGGTTTAGGTCGTCCCCGGTCATTTGTATGTTCGTTCAATTATTCTCATTCAAGAATATAATTAAAAAAATGATCGATCGATCCGATCTGCGCATGCATGCTACATTTAGTGTCGAGGATTTAGGGTTTGAAGGGCTGCTTGAGCGAAATGTAGAGCAGCTTCAGCTTACTTTTAATAAGATCAGAGAATACACCGATGAAGTTGAAAGCAAAGAGAGGGGCCGGGACTACGTACAAAGCTGGACGAGGAATCTTAAAGTCTCGACATAATAGAAATCTTTCACCTTTTTACGATGCATCGATCGATCATATATATATTACAATAATAAATTAGGGTTTACCAATTAATGATCCTCGTCGTGTGACCGTACTCTTCGTCATAATCGTCATCATCATCATCACCGTTATCCGATTGCTCATCCTCCTCATCGTACTCAACATCGTCCGAGGAATAACCAGAGTTGTCGTCATCGTCCTCATCCTGCACGTCTTCTTCATCTACCTCAATAATCTCTTCTTCAGTTAGATCTGTACAACCATCAGGCATGGGTAACCGTTCACCGTCTTGAACCAGGTCCATTATGTCGGAGCGGATGACAGAAATATTAGGTTCTTGATAGGCAGGAATGTCTCTATCTGGTTCAGCAGCATCTTCAGTCGTCGCCGGTGTCCCTTCAATTGTCTCTGTATTCCAAACTCCTCGATGAGAGATCTGGTTCACTATTTTCCACCCGTCACCAGCTTTCGGATCGTCGAGATAGAACACCTGCCTAACTAAGGTGGCGAGAGCGAAAGGCTCATCCTCATACCAGCTTGAGTTTGTATCGACTGATAAAAGTCCCAGGTCTTCCTTTGTACGCTTGAACCATCTGCACTTGAATAGGAAAACGTTGACATCATTCCCGTAACATAGCTGAACCACATATACGATCATTCCGTAATATAGATCAGGGTCTTTCCCAACCGCTATCCCACTGTTTTGTGTTCTTCTTCCTTCATCTCGCGCCAATGAATGGAACTTCACACCGTTCACAAAACATCCCGGATAAATATAGTGTTTAATCGGCTTCCCTGCTAGCAAGTGCTTTGGCCAAGACCACCACCCCCCGTGGTTTTCGGATTTTTGCAGATCAATCATCTGCGAAAATGGAAAAATGTAAGGGTTTACTTTCTACAAATTAAACATGCATGATCTCAATATGTATATAAATCACTAAATACGTACCCATTGGAAGAAATAATCGGGGAACTTTTTCTTAACCATTTTCTCAATCCACGCCGAACTCTTGTCTGGATATAACGCCTGAAGCCTCTCCCTGTATGACATCATGTACGGCTCAACTTCGTCACAGTCTCGTAACACTACCCAATGTGCCTCAATAAGTTCTTCCCGTGTTAACGTTTCCTTTAATACTCCTCTAAACGGTCGGACGACATTGGTGACGACAGAAAGATTGATGCGGGCACTGGGATCGGAGGCAGTTGGAGGTGGTGGATCTTTGAGGTACCTGTTGCAGTAAGTAACGCACTCATGCATTAGGTATGTCTCTGCTATGGAGCCATCCGGGGCCGACCTGTTTTTGACGAATGACTTATACTGTCCAAGCTGTCTACAAAATTAATCAAACGTACAATAAAAATAAGTACATGCATATAGCTAGCTAGTAATCTCCAGTGGAACAAATTATGAATCGAAAAACCTGTATAATTAATTAGTTGTACGTACCTTTCTTGAGGATACATCCAAGTGTACTGGACCGGACCAGAAATGAGAACCTGCTCGGGCAGGTGGATCATTAGGTGAATCATTATGTCGAAGAAAGCAGGCGGAAAAATCCTCTCTAGTTTGCAAATGATGTGCACAATTTGTTGTTGCAATTCCACGACATCTGACTTCTTTAATTCTCTGGCGCATAACCTCTACCACCATCTGCACAATGCCACTATTGGTTCTACGACGTCGCGAGGCAAATATGGTCGAATTACCACTGGAATCAGACGTTGCAGCATAACGTGATAGTCATGTGTCTTTAGACCAACAAACTTGTGTTGCACCTCGTCCACTGCTCCAGTTATAGTAGCTGCATACGTGGCCGGATAACGAACGCCCTTAAACCAGTGAAATACAGAACGTCTAAGTGTCGGCTTCACTGTGTACGGTGCAGCTGGCATCTTGTTGTACACTCCTTTCCTATCCCTTCTCAACCACAAGGGACGACGTAGATTCATTGATTCCAAATCTTTGCGCGCTTTGGGAGTATCTTTAATCTTGAACTTAATACCGAGAATTGTTCCCACCACGCTGTCGCACACATTCTTTTCTATGTGCATCGCGTCCAAGTTGTTCCTCAGCTTCAACTTCGACCAGTAAGGGAGTTCAAAGAATATACTCTTGTGATCCCAATAGCTCAGATCATGTGGAGGAATTGGATTGCATTTCTTTACATCCGCGTCGTTAGTCAACACACCAAAGTCGAAATAGCTCAACCTCTCTAAAATCTCTTCGCCCGACCAACTACGGGGTTTAGGATTGTTCTCTACCGTCCCGTCGAAATGAGCTTCATCCTGTCGCCAAGGGTGGTCGTGAGGGAGCCATCTACGGTGACCCAAGTAACACACCTTCCCTGCGTGCCAACTAGAGTTCACGTCGTCCAAACATATAGGACATCCATTATATCCTTTTGTCCTGCACGCTGCCAACATCCCATACGCTGGAAAATCGCTGATCGTCCACATTACGGCAGCCCTCATCGTGAACATCGTGTTAGTGAATTTGTCATAAGTTGGGACTCCATTTTCCCACAACAGTTTCAGCTCGTCGATCAAAGGTCTGAGGTAGACATCTAAGCACTTCGATGGAGATTTAGGACCTGGAATTAATACGGTAAGGAAATTAAATTCCTTGTTCATGCACATCCACGGAGGCAAGTTGTACGGCATCAGAATAACTGGCCAAGTGCTGACGGCGGAGCTATTACTTCCCCAAGGATTGAATCCGTCTGTAGATAGGCCGAGTCTAACATTTCTAACCTCTGAAGCAAAGTCTCCAAATTCTCTGTCGAAATGTTTGAAACCCTCCCCATCTGCGGCGTGTCGCAGGACATCGTCATCTATTCGCTTTTCTGCGTACCATCGCATCGCCTCTGCTGTGTGTAGAGACATGTACAGGCGCTGCAATCTGGGAATCAAGGGAAAATATCGAACAACTTTCACAGGAATTCTCTTTTTCGAACTCTTCCTATTCAACTGGAATCTGCACTGGCCACATACGGGACAATAGTCCAACTCTTTATACTCTTTGTAAAATAGCACACAATCATTCGGACATGCGTCAATTATCCTGTACTTTAGGCCGAGGCTGCTCAGGATATTTCTAACCTTATAATGAGATTTAGGAAGATTGTGATCATCAGGAAGCAACTTACATATTTGCTCCTGAATTTCGTCAAAAGCACTCACTGACATTTTGTGCTTCACTTTTATCTTCATTTGCTCCATCACATATTGCAACACATTCTCTCGACATCCAGGGAACACCGGGGTCTGCGCTTCAAGTAGCATCCGGTTGTACTTTTCCATCTCAGTGGTGTCAGTGGCCAAGCTAGCTGCGGGGAATGTGTCATCATGCTCATTGGTGGTACTGTAACCTCCGTCTTGGTGTTGGTGTCCGCCATGACTACATCCCGGAAACGCATCATGGACCAAATCTGCAGTTGGGTTGCAAGCTGGGGGTCCGGCACCACTGCCGCTGGATGAGGCACCATGGTAACTGTACCCTGAGCTGAAGTCTGCTGCGCTGAACTCTACTGCTTCACCATGCTCGCTCCATGTAGTGTAACTCCACATCATACCATTTTCGTACAGGTGTTGCACCATAACATTAACCTCCGCATACTGACAATTAAGACATTTCTGGCACGGACACCTGAAACGCTTCTTTCCATGACCATGTTCTATCGCAAAATTCACAAATTCGCTAATTCCATCCATATACCGGACATCACATCTATTCTTTAACTTCATCCAACTCTTGTCCATACTGCTACAAAATATTATAATTAAATAATTATTACATATATATATATTAGTCCATTAATTTACCATTAATTATACGTACTCGATCTACATCGATCCATCAAATTACGTACGTAATTTAATCTGTATATATAGCTAATTAACATTCATGCATGTATGTACGTACGTACGGTTTCCCTAAATATATATATATATATATATTTAATCATGCAAATTTTAACTGCCTACGTACGTACGTACGTACCTGCTCGCCTTCTCGATATCTGCAGTTAATTAAGCTAGCTAGTGATCGAACACCGGAGATCCTTTAATTTCTAGCCCCGGCCTAGCCTAATCCGGCCTTCTCCTTCTCCTTCGATCTCAAAAATTCCCCACGGGAGAAAATATAATGGAATGATCGAAGCTAAGAGAGTTTGGCATGGCCTATATATATAATGCTTCACTTAGACGACGGAGGTGTCGGTACGTCGTCTAAGTGGAACTTACACCACGACGTGTCGGTCCGTTGTCCAGGTGATGATTTCTCCGAGGTCCAAGTAAAACTTAGACGACGGAGATGTAATTCTCCGTCGTCTAAGTTTTACTTGGACCTCGGAGAAATCTCCGAGGTCTAAATGTTACTTAGACGACGGAGATGTAATTCTCCGTCGTCCAAGTGATAACCTGGACGACGGATACGTCTCCGAGGTCCAGGTACTTACCTAGACGACGGAGAAATTTCACATCCGTCGTCTAAGTTACACTTAGACCTCGGAGATTTCTCCGTGGTCCAAGTAACACTTAGACGACGGAGAATTACATCTCCGTCGTCTAAGTTTTACTTGGACCACGGAGAAATCTCCGAGGTCTAAGTGTAACTTAGACGACGGAACTAATACTGTTCCGTCGTCTAAGTCCTATTTTCTTGTAGTGTCTTTAAATACACTACCGTCTTTTTGTCGATCCCTTTTCTATTTTCTAATTTTCTCCTTTTTCTTTTCTTTTCCTTGGTACGTTTTTCCTCTTTTTCTTTTATTTTTTATTTTTGAAAAAAACACAACACTAATGAATATCACAACAACCTCCTCCACCTCGTACTTAAGCTTTTTCCAAACTTCACAATAAACATAACTCTAAGCACATCCTAATAGAAGTTCATTATCGCTTGCTCGATTGCCTAGTTAAGGGTAGGAGTAAGTATTTAGGCTTGGTAAGGATTTGTGATGTTCAAGAATTAAAAGGCTAAATAATATAAAGCTCAAATAAGCTCACTAAAAGATATATGTATCATAGGGTTCAAAGGCAATTTGGTCATGGTGGTAATCTTAATGCCTCTATCATTTTCAAAAATAACTCATAATTTGCAAAATGTTTTGCACAGTTTAAAACAAGTTCTAGACTATACTATAATTGATCGATGTCACACATGAATGAATAAGTGCATAATGTAGTTATGCATGCACAACAAGGCTCAAAATCTCACATGGGGCATGGATAGTTTTGAAAACATATCAATACTTCTTTTTCTCATGTGAACTCATTTTGAATGACATATGCACTTTTCAAACCGATTAAACATGCATTGTTTTCTCTTTTTAAACATGCTCAAAATTATGTAATCTACTAGCCGTTAATTCAATCTCATCATTGGGAGTGGTTATTGGGACACAAAACATACCAAAAACACACATATTTTTGTGTTACATTTTCTCACATTTTTCAATTTTTATGAATTTTTGGGTAAGGAGTGATACGACTTAGCCATCTACCTCACACTGTATAGTCAAATTTTCCTTCATTTGCATTAAGACATAACAAACAAAGTGTACACAAGATAGCAAGGGCATCATTATTTCACATTTTATTCTCCTAACACATGTTCTCCTATGCATAACAACTAGCATGCATTCACACTTAAATGGTCATATAGTCTCTAAGAAGTAATGAAGCTATTAGAGTCATATCAACCACAATGGGGGCATGCATACTAATCATATTTCAAAGGAAAACAACAATGTAATCAAGCATATGACCATTAGGGCACCTCACACTTACACAAGACTACCACCTTCTATGTGACTCCAAACAATGTACTAATGATGAATAGATCGCTCCCTCATCGAACAAGAGTGAGCCATTAGGACATTGCAAGGCTAACAACCCTTGGAAGATGTCAGCCATTAGGATGAGAGTTAAACCTAAGCATCCTAACATAGCATCATTCTCAAACATATTCACATATCATGCTAGAAAATTAGAGAGGGTAGGGAGAAAGAAATGCAAATGCTTTGTAGACTGCCATTGAGCTCCATATGCGTTAGAATGTAAACCAACGAATGTTAAGTTAGGCCTCACCATCTAAGGTTACATATTCTTGGCCATGATCCTCAAATGGTGCTCTAAGACTTATCTTAGCCTCAAGGTATTGCACTATGCTCCATGCCTCATAGCCCCAAGCTCTTGGTCTTCATAAACTCCATAAAACTCAACATTTGCAGGGGAATCCTTTGACGGGTCGAGAAGTCACCTCGACGGGTTGAAGAAATGGCATTTGTTAAACAGGGGTGTGCATTTGACGGGTCGAGGATTTTCCTCGACTGGTCGAACTGGTTCATGGTGTTCGACGGGTCAAAAATTTCCTTCGACGAGTTGAAAATTGCCATATTTGGCTCTTTTTCAAGTTCTTGACTTCTATGCCCATTCCATAATGTTCAATGCTCCTCCAACTTCACACTTATTCCTTTAACATACCAATGGTGTCCGACCATCACAGGTCATAATAACTCCACCATCTTGTTATGGTCGATACTTCTTGAGTAGTACCACTCTACTACTTGGAGCTAGAAAGCTTCTTGACTTGTCATAGAGGCAAACATCAGAGTGATCCATGCAATTTCCAATGGTAGACCGAAATGGATATCTCCTTGATGTCTTATTCTTCTTCTCGATCGCTCTTCCAAGTAGCATTCCAAACTCTTCCTTCAATGTTGATGTAGACTTGATGTGTGGGAAGAAAGTAGGTGGTTATGGCATCTCAAAACAAGGTGGAGAGTTGGAAACAAAGTTTCCTTTCCAATCCTTTACTTCTTCATAGAAACATCGGTTGCTAAATGGAGGATAAAGATGCAAGAATACATTGGTCTCAATCCTATTGTCGTGATCATAACTCAATGCTTCTTCTTGCTCCATGGGGAGTTCTTGGTGGTACTCTTTTAGTCGTAGGGAAATGAATGGTGGTGCTTCTTCAACTTGGTCTTCAATGCTTGGCACAAACACATTCTCTTCACTTTGGGCATCCTTTTCATCTAACTCCATCATCAATTCTTCACGATAGTCAATAACCGGTCGCGTAGATGAGTAAGCATAAATGGGTTAAATGGGTAAGTATAAATGGGCTGAATGAACCTCCATTGGGCCGGACTCCATGTGATTGGGCCGGCCGACTGTGGCAAATTCCAGTGAATTTTGGACAACTTCCAGCGACTTCCGGTAAAACTATTCTGTCATTTTTCCAAATTTGCTTCAAATTCTCTCGTGACCTCGGAAATGTATATGTCTTCTCCAATAAGTATCTAATTCTTCATATTTAATACATTTCCGAGCCAACTCCACATTTCCTAGCAAGAACAGGAAGCGTCATAAGAACAATGCTTTATTCATAGAAAACAATGTATAAGCATAAAGTTAGGAGCGTAATAGACACATAATTATGGTCTTAACACAAGTCTTGTAGATAGTTTAACATATAAGAGATAAAGTTGACATTTCTTATCAAAAACTAATTTTTTGTCAAGCCACGTCATCAACTGAAGAGTTCGCTGACGAAAAATCAATGGAGGTATTACAGATATAGTGAAAATGCAGTTTAAGTATTATATTGATCAGTTTGTAACTATGAATATTAACTTGATGAACACAAAATAGTTCAGACACGATTAGTTGGTGTAATTTTATTTTATTTTCTATTCTTTTATTTTTATGCGTAGTTTTCAACTTCTAGTCATAGTGTGTGACTAAAACTAGGGGTCGGCAAAAGCCCGGCCCGGCCCATGTATAGCCGGCACGGGCCGGGCCGGGCCGGGCCTCAACAACATTTTAATATATGCGGGCCGGGCCGGGCCGGGCTTTATCTTTTATATAAGGATCCGAGCCCGGCCCACTCAAGCGGGCTTTGCGGGCTTTTGCGGGCTTTTGCGGGCCGGGCCTTTGCGGGCTTTTGCGGGCCGGGCCTATCGGGCTTTAATTATTAAAAAATTAAGACATTTCAAAATAAATGTAACCTTTATCCATGCACTGGGGTTTAAACGTACTCCGACGAGTCTAAATTTTACGTACGATGTTTATCACTATAAGATGGAGTTTTCTACATGTCCTCGTTTATTATTAAAACATATTTAATTCTTATATTGCTTGAATTATTCATATGTATATTAATATTCTTACGTTTGTTCATTTGTTATATGGAATGAAATACTTTTGTGAAACTTAATCGGACATGTTTAATTATTTTATAAAATTGACCATTAGATTGATTGGTTAGAATATTATAACCATGCCTTTAAAATTTTATAAATTTTGGACTTGATTTAGACATCGATCCATGTATTTCGCCAAATGTGACCATAGTACTCTTACAACTAAAACGGAAATTACCCCTCCCGAAAATAATTTTTTAACATCAAATTTTGGACGCATACTCTTATGAAATACATATCTATCTCATAGTATCAAAAAAATTGACATAAAAAATTGATTTATCTACTCCCCCCATAGGAAAATAAGGAAAATAAGATGAGTGTATTTTAGTGTTTTCACAAATTTTGTTTAATTGTATTGACTGGGATCCAAACGTACTTCGATTAGGCTAATTTTTACGTACGGTGTCTTTTATTACAAGGTGAACTATTATATATGGCCTTCTTTATTATTAAAACATTTTTAATTCCTATATTGCTTGAATTCTCTACATGCACACTAATGTTCTTACCTTTATTCCTTGGTTATATGGGTTGAAAGTCCTTTGTGAAACGTAATCGATCATGTATCATCATTTTACAAAACTGACTGTCAGATTGGTTGTTCATAATATTCTAAGCATGCCGTTAAAAATTTATAAATTTTGGACTTGATTTAGACCTACATCTATGAGTTTCGCTAAATGTGACCGTAGTACCCTTACAACTAAAACATAAATTACCCATCCCTAAAGGAATTTTTTAAGATAAAAATTTTAACACACATTCTTGTAAATTACATATCTATCTCATAGTGTCAAAAAAATTGATATAAAAATTTAATTTATCAAGTTTCTCCATGGAAAAATAAGCAATATATAAGAGAAGGGTATTGATGTCATTTCACACACTCTCAATTAAACTCTCACCATTGAAAAATTACAAAATCTAATCTAAACCATCTATTATATTTACTGTTTTACAGTGTAAATCGATAAAAAAAATTACAATGAAACCCTAAACCTAAACCCTAACCCCTAAACCCTAAACCCTAACCCCTAACCCCTAAACCCTAACTTACTCTAAACCTCAAAATTCCTAAAACCTAAAATCTAACTTACTCTAAACCTCAAAATTCTTAAACCTTAACTTACTCTAAATCTCAATCCCCTAAACCCTAAGTTACCTTAAACCTAAACCCTAACTTAATTATCCTAAACTTTAAACAATGATTTAATAGTAAAATAGATACATAAATATAACTATATATGGAATTCCAATATTTGATCAATATATGTATATGTAATATATTAATATAAACATACACAAATATAAAAAATATATATATAGTACTAGTCACTATATTATATATATATAAGTGTAGGTATAATGATATACGTACTACTATCTTATATATATAAAAAATTGAATGTCGGATTGGTTGTTCATAATATTCTAAGTAGGCCGTCCCTAATTTTTATAAATTTTGGACATAAACCCCAAACCCTAAACCCTAAAAAAATTACAATAAAATCCTAGAACCGGAACCCTAACTTACCCTAAACCTCAAATTCCTAAACCTTAACTTACCATAAATCTTAATCTCCTAAACCCTAATTTACCTTAAACCTAAACCCCAACTTATGCTAAACTTTAAATAATGACTTAATAGTAAAATAGATACACAAATTTAATTATATATGGAATTCAAATATTCAATCTATCCATCTATATGTAATATATTAATATATATACACAAATGTAAAATATATATCTATATAGTATTAGTCTATTAGACTACTAGTCACTATATTATATATATATATATATATATGTCAATATGTGTGTAGGTAAACATTAACTAGGTATAAATTGTATAATGATTAAAATTCATTAAATAATTTAATGATATATGTCAATATGTGTGCGGGCTTTGACGGGCCGGGCCTAACGGGCCTTGACGGGCTTTTGGCGGGCCGGGCCCGCGGGCCGGGCCGGGCTTTAGATCTCTAAACCATGGTCGGCCCACCAACCACCTTGGCGGGCTTTTGCGGGCTTTTTTGCGGGCCGGGCCGGGCTTTTAGCCCACGGACTTGCGGGCCTCCACCGGTCCACGAGGCCCACGGGCCAAATGATGACCCCTAACTAAAACAATGGGAACAGAAAGCAAAGGCCGCCCAAATGACAATGGCTTGTGTATTGCGGCTGCTGTTTAATAGACATAATATAGTGCTGCACTGAGACATTGACGGTTTAGTGGCCCGATGTCGTCAACGCTTCTAATACAGAGCATTCCCAATCATAGCTATGTTTCTGAGTTCTGACAGGCCATTTTATTCTCGAGGCGGTTGTTCTATGATGGTGTGTTAGTTACAAACTTGGAGACTTGGAGTGCTGGGACCTGTCTTATTGCGTACGACCATATTTCTCTTAATAGTTTACTAGCCCACTAAATGGTGCTATTGGCCTATTGCCAAGCGTGCAGCTTTAATCTGTAGCTTTTGGTTTGAGTGGGTCACAAAATGATTTTCAAGGCCATTTATGCCCATCCACAATATGATGAGTTGTGCAAGTAACATGCATGCCTCTAATTCAATGCTCCCTTCTTCTTTTAGGTCCGAGTAATTCAATACTTCCGGTGCATGCCTAAGTTCATCATCCATACCAGTAAGCAAAACCAAAGTAGCCAACTTTTCGTAGTCTCGCCACTCTTAATATATGGACTTTTTACTCGATGGCTAATATTGTACGTACATTATTGGTCCCAAACCAAAAGTCCTAGAAAATAAGATTATTCTCGTCACTTTGAAACTAAAAACGGTAATTTATGTAATATGGACATCATATCATAGTCCCCACTCACCACTTACCGGTGCAAATTTAGCTCCAATTCTCGGGTGTTGAAAAATCGTCTGTGTTTAAGAGAAAATATATGTAAATTAAAAATGGTAATTCTTTTATTGATAGAATACCTTAAATATAAGTTTATATAATTTATTACAATAATTGTCCATATAAAAGAGGAATTCTCTTTATCTCTATCTAATTTAATCTGTATCTAATTAGAGCAAGACACATACCAAAAATTACGGAGAATAAATCTCCTTAAATACTCCCATTTGTGTCGTTAGCCTAAAGAATGATGCATGATTTGTTGCCTCATTAAAAACCTCGCCAAGTAAAAAAAAGATCATGGATAAAACAAAAGCTTAGTCTAAAGAAAAAATAGTACAACGCATTAACTACAAAAGCTATTACATGTGACGTACTCTCTCCCTGATGTCTACAGAAATGTAACTCCCCCTGACTGTAAATTCAATCATAGAGTTCATATAACTTGCGCATATCAATGCGTCCCACATGTTTCACAAATGTAGATTTAGGTAGTGACTTGGTAAACAATCCCGCAACATTATCCGCTGAACCAACATAATTCACATGGATAGTTAATAACCATTGCTACTGCTGATCGTAAGAGTACTTTGGCAAAATGAATTAAGTATGACACCTTTAATGTAACCTAACTTCATTGGTTCAATGCAAACCGCAGTATCCTCAAAGATGCAAGTTGGTGTTGTCATAGTATATGGTAACCCACTAAACTCTTGAATGTGGTGTATTATTGTCCTAAACCAGACACACTCATCAATCCCTTCATACTAAGCTTTAATCTTATAATAGTTTGAGAAAGTAGCAACAATGGTTTACTTTGTTATTCTCCAAGAAATCACCATATTCCCCATGGTAAATACATAAACTGTTTGGGAGCGTCTTTATGTGGGTCAACGACATACCCAACATCAGAAAATCAACACATCAACCAGTGCTTTAGAATAAGAGACTGCAGTAAAACTGCTCGCAGCAGGGGAGGAGTTTGACGGGTCGAAAACCTCACTTGACATGTCAAACGGATGGTTTTGTTCGATTCAGAGCACTGACTTCGACAGATCGAAGGACACCTTCGGGTTGTCACCGTTCAGTAATTTCAACTGGTCGAGAGATATGCTCGACCGGTTGAAAGGCCAAGAACTTGAATGTTGCGATTCAACCATCCATTTTTCGGGATTTTCAAGCTTCTCTCTGTATTCTTTGTAAGGGAAGAATAAGTCCAAGTCAATGGTTACCTTCATGAACCAGAATGTGTACTCTACTCCAATCCAACGACCTTGCGTTGGTGTATAGCGAGAGGGCAATGTCTGGATGTGTGCACCAAGTTATATTGAACCAAGCTCTAATTGGCACTAAGATATAGAATCTCAACTCCAAAAGATATTTACCATCATCATCCCGATGAAACAGATCCTTTTGGGTTCCGGACTGCAAACAATCATTATTGGTGTGTTAATAGGGCGTGCTTTGTCTATTGCCTGATTTAGATATAAGTAGACTAGTGAATAAGAATTCAACCAACTTGATGTACCGTCTCAAAACCAAAACAAAATCGAGTTCTACCAAGATCTATCATCTCAAAAAACTTATTCATCTACTGAACACACATGTGCATAACTTTTCATTCTTGTATCCATTCCCAATCAAGTAGTCACTAAGATGTGAATACCACATCCTACCGGATTATTTCAATCCATATAGTGAACGTCTCAATCTAATTACATGAGCAGTTTGTGGTTCAGAGTTACTTGAATTAAGTAAAACCATGTCAACAAGCACTCTCATGTATATCTCTGACTTAAAATCCCCATAGAGATATATATATTGTAACCACATCTATAAGTTGTATACTCAGTATTTTTGGACACTACCAAACTGATAAGGTAGCAGAAAGTGATGATGTCCATGACTGGAGAATACATCTCCTCATGATCAATACTAGGGCGTTGAGAGAATCCTTGTGCCATAAGTTCTTCTCATTGTGCTTCCAAACAAAGACTTGTTTTGTGTCTAACCGACTTATCATTTGGTGGTTATAGCACTATTATACCGAAAACTTTCCATTTGTAAGAGAGTCTAGTTTAGCCTAGATTGCAACTTTCCATATCGGTAAATTTACTCTACATTAACCGTTGACAATCCGCAATAGAGTAATGTTCCACTTCATCGTCGTCAATTCCTGAGTGGCGAAATAAGTAAATGCATCATCAACGAAATTGGATGAATCATCCATAATACCGCTAACATTTATTTAACTTGGTGAGATTTATTTGTTTGCTGACATTATCATTGACTTTGAGGCGTCCCACAGTGTATGTCAATGTCAATTTCTAGACACAAATTGCAGTCAGAAACAATCTCATGTTTTGATGATGAACGATTGTGCCTTGACGGCTTGCCTTTTCACTGACAACTCATCAGTGGATTTTGACCAATGTTACACCCCCACTATGGGCAGGAGAAACACTACCTTGCTCGGGTGTTGCACTAACTTGCCCAATGCCAGAGACTTTCAGCCTTGCAGGATTTGCAGCATGTAAAACCAATCTCTTCACTTTCATAATATCAGTAAAGAAGTTAGACATCGAATATGCTACTTTCTGAAGATCAAGAATATATTGCACTTCAATCCCACACTGAGATGTGCGGGGATCATAATAAGATATAATGGGGACACTTCACGTCAATTTTTGATGTTTAAACAGAATGAAACCATTCTTATCTCCCTTTAATGACGGAGAATATATCTTATCACAGTGACTATTTGTAAAACTAGCAATAAAGAGATCTTCTGTCAAAAGTTCTTAATAGTGGACAAGCGTCAGAGAATCATAACTAACATAAATGTATAATTGTCGTTGATGATCCATTGTTATACGCAGTGGAAGCGTAGTAGGCACCCATACCGCGCAACCAAAGATGCATATGTGTGAGTTATCAGGCTCATATTCAGTTACCAACTGGTACGCACTGAGTGGTTGGCGGCTTACCGATATTAAGAGAATGAGCATAACTACATGTAATATTGCACATCCCCAAGAATATACCGACAAATTATTATGCATAACCATTGCTCCGGCTACAAGCTGTAATTACTTGATTTGTGCCTCTGCTAAATCGTTATATGAATGAACATGGGAACTGAGAAGTTCAACTTCGATCCCAATCAACATGCAATAATCAATGAATTGACCTCATTAAGTTGTTCGGGTGGTGAGCCTAAAGCTTAAAAATCTGTGCTAGGAGTTTAGAGTGCAGTGTACCATGTGGATTGCAAAGACGTGTGACCTATGCGTCGATACAACAATCAAAACCATTTATAAATAGTCCACATACCGGTTTGATTGATCCGCAAATATATTCTTGGAATCTGTGGAAGAATGAAAGTTGAACCTACAAAAAAAGACCGTCATGCATGTAAACAACATTATAGACAGAAACAAACTTTACAAAACGAGCGATGTGCATCAAAGATTACAACATATAAATCTTGGTGGGATAACACACGACGCTACGACGGTATGTTTTCGAGATGGTGCTGCACTCGTCTTAGAGACCAAGCCAAGAATGAGAGGAGTAGTCTCATCCTCCCCATCTAAACTGATGGATTTAGGTATTCCCACATGCTTCTTCGCTCTGAACCGATGGCCACGAGAATTTCTCAATATCTTGATCATCATAATGCAAAAGCTTATATGAGATCAAGTCACACATAGTACTAGAAGTGACTGCATTGGATTCAATGATCCTAACCCTAGAAAGATATAAATATTATAAATCATAAATCTCTCCAAATTGCGTCGTTGGTAGCATTCTATGAAGATTGAAAACAAAATTATGTTCCATTCTCACAATATTATTCCAAGTGAAAACCATTGGCATAAATATTTTCAAAACTAAGTAAGGTTCGAATGGTCTTTTAGGCGCGTATAACACTCAATCTCGCCATCATATATGAACAAAACAATGACAATCAATCCGTCTTTGAACTCACGACATGGCAAATACTTAAAGATTTCAAAAGGTGTAACCCTTATAGAGTGCTGATATGGTATGATAATACCTAAAAACAACTGATGTATAATAACATCTGATCGGTCGAAATGACCCTTATAGATTAAGAAGTTCTATGGCATGACAAAAACCGATATGAAACCACATCTGGTGCAGAATTCCAGGTTGGTCAAAAAAATTCTGATCATTTTTCAATAAAACCGATGTAAAATACATCTAAAAACACCACATCTGGGTATAGTATTCGACGGGTCGAAGAAATCCCAAAATAGAATTTTGATTTTTCGATACCGGGTCAAAAAATTTGTCTAGAAGCACATCTTCGACGGGTCGAACGGGTCAAGGTATTGTTCGACCCGTCCAAGAAAAACCTAAAACGGTATCAATTTTTCGACGGGTCGAGAATGGACCTCGACTGGTCAAAATTGGACAATTTTGGAGACATAATCATCCCTTTGACGGGTCGAAGATATCCTCAACAAGTCGAAGGGTACAAAAACCGATCCAGAACATAACCTTCGACGGGTCGAGAAAAATCTCGATGGATCGAAAAAGTTATGTGATCAAAACTTCCTCTTTTTTATGTCTCGTTTTTACCGTATTTTTGTGTCATTATGCCATATATATTTGTAAACATCAAACCATACACTGAATTGGTATGAAAATAACATTCTCAAAACTTTTATATACCAAAAAATAGAGAAAATTTCATTACTGCCAACAAATAACAATACATCATAGATGTTCTTATAAAAAAAACAAGAAAAATAGTCTTCTAAGAATGACTGAAAAATAAGCCCAAAACAAACCAAAACTTGAATACATAATAGAGATAACCACCTTTTACATAGGCTATTCAAAATTTGGAGTAGCTAGTTCCTTCACCTCGTCCTCTGCAAGAACGAGATTGGTGTCAATCTCCATCTCTACATCTTCAACATTGTTTGACTCTTGAGCAAAGTACTGCTTGCGCCTCTTGTAGATGTTCTGCATCTCTTTGTTAGCACAACACTGCTTGTGCATATGCTTGTTTCAACCACACTTGAAACAAGTGTATTTTCCAGAATTTGAATACTTTTGTCCATCATTAACCGAACCGACATGGTTCTTGTTGAAGTTGGCATTTTGATCTCTATACCAAGTCAGATTTTGGCTGCAGCCTTGACCACACCCATACCCTACTCTTCCACCATGTGGAGCATGTCCTCCATGCACATAAGGTTTCAAATGAATGTTCTTCTTATCTTTACGGGCATTTCCTTCAGTTTGGTAACTCTCAGGCTTTTTAGTACCATCCGGTCTTGAGTTATTATTGAGGATGATCTTATGATGCCTATCTTTTTTAGCAAGGCTATTGATGAGCTCACTGAAGGTAAGAATCTGGTACTGATGAGCAAGGCTTATGAGTTATCTATTCATACTTGATCTGGTACTGATGAGCAAGGCTGCTCATGGATGTTGGGAAGGTGTTCAACGACCTTTCAATCATGTTGTTTATTGAAGGTTTTGTACCCCTTAAACTTATGAACTATTGACTAACTCATAAGTACAAAGAGTTCTTCACTCGCAAGTGCACGAGGTCAAGTTTTAATATAAATGTAGGAAATCGAGTGTCGTACCCACGAGGATTAAGCACTTAGACTCCTTAGCTCACAATGTTTAGCACAAAAACTATGACTAACTAGACAAGACTTCACACAAAGACTAAAATAAAAGGTGGAAATGAATCTCACACCGCTAAGTCCTTTGGAGACTTAGCATTGCGAGGGATGGTGAAATTATGATGAGTGATTAACGAAGTTGATTGGTGGTTGATTTGATTACACTAAAATGTGAAAGCTAAAATAACACGAATTCAATATAAGAAAAAATGGTCGATTAGGGAAATCCCCACTAACCATATGATGCATCAAACAATGTCTCAGTTTATGTAATGGATTAAAGTCCGTTCACATAAGTTAATGTCCAAATCGTGACCTTTTGGGTCACGTTTGGTTTTGAACCCAAGTTCCTAGGTCATTTCGAACTCTAGATGACTTGAGCCCAACATTGAAGTATTTCGTGAATTGGAACCAAAACCCAAGCCATTTTGGTCTTCTATCTCGATCATATATCACAACGTGAAGTCAACAAGCATATCGTATGGTATATGTGGAAGGTTCTCCATCTCGAATCTCTATTGGAGAATCTGAGAGAAAGTCTATGTAATTCCCCCAACTCGCACCTATTGGGTTACGAGTCAAGTGAGACTACAATTAGCCACAATAACCTTTTGGATTTAATGTGTACTTGACTAGAGTTCCACAAGTCTATTGAGACTCAAGGAGAGTTTAATCCTTGCTTAGTGCTAAGGTAACCAAGTCTTAAGGTAACCTCTTAGATTACACTCTAATCATGTTTACATGCTCATCTAGCCTTAGATGAGTAGCTAATTCAATTAAGGTCTATTTTAGTCTCTTTACACATACATTAACTTAGCTAGGGTCAACACATGCATAAGTGAAACTAGACATGAAGTTCAAGCAAAATAAACATCCACAAACACACAACTGCTCATTCACAACACACAATCACATAACATACACTAAAATCATAAATCATACATAATCCAAGACATCATTTGTTCATCACATGACTAGGGTTCTAACCCTAGCCTCCCAAAGAAAACTACTCATTACACATAAATAAATACAAGAGTTGATACATGCTTAAAGTAGGAAGAGAGTAGAAATAACCAAGGGTCCCCTAGCCAAAGCTTCACCAAGTGACTCCAAGCCTTCTAGCTCCACCTCTTTTCTTCAACAAACACCAAGTCTTAAAGAGGAGGTAAGGTAAACCTTTAGGATTCCAAGAAGCAAGGGGAAGAGGGATTACTTCCCACTTCTTTGAACTCTAAAATCTTAGCCAAACCCTAGGAGGTGAGGATGAGAGGAGGAATACTCAAACTAAGCCTAAGTGGTGAAGATGTGGTGGAGAGGTTTGGCTCTACCCAAGAGAGGGAAGAGCTAGGTCTCTAGTAGTGGTGGTGGTTATGGAGGTATTTTGGCCTAAAAAGGGAGGGGGGAGGGGGGTAGAATAGAGTGCTAGAGGGTTGGTATATGGATAAGGGGTCTAGAGAGAGTGTAAAACTATAAGAAATCTGAAAATGAAGTGAGTTGTATGAGTGGGGAGAAGGGAGCTCGAATTTGGCTTAGTTGGGAGGCTCCATTTCAACCGTAGGATGATAGTAAAAGAGGAGGTAGAAGATCTAAGGATTAGCTTTGAAATAGGGAGACCAAGATCCATTATTTTAGGCTATAGAAGGCTAAGCTCCAAATTAGTGACATCATGTGGTCCAACTTCTTGTCTTTCTCTTCAAATCAGATTGGTAAGCATAAATGGACTGAAAGGACCTCCATTGGGCTGGACTCCATGTGATTGGGCCGGCCAAGGTGGAAAATTCTGGCGGGTTCCGGCCAACTTCCGGCGACTTCCGGTGAAGCTATTTCGTCATTTTCTCAAAGTTGCTCTAAATTCTCTCGTGACCTCAGAAATGTATGCATATTCTCCAATAAGTATCTAATTCTTCATATTTAATGCATTTCCGAGTCGACTCCACATTTCCTAGCAAGAACAGGAAACACCATAAGAACAATACTTTATTCATAAGAGCAAGCTATAAGCATAAAGTTAGGAGCGTAATAGACATATAATTATGGTCCTAACATTGTTCTCAGACTTCTCCACCCCATAGAAACTCAACTTCGACTGCAAATCCAACATCATTCGATTGTAATCTTGGATCTCCGGAAAATCTAGAAGTCTGAGATTTTTCCATCTCGCAGTCAACTCAGGAAGCTGTGCATCATGCACATTATTGAACCGTTACTTCAGAACATCCCATAATTCCCGGGGATCAGTCTTTTTTAAATACTGCTTCTTGAGAGTTGTTTGAATATGAAGCCTCAAAAATATAAGGGCTTGAGCTTTTGATTCATCTGTGGATGGAATAAGATTTTATCCAGGCCCAGAGGGTTTAATTGTATTAGTAAGTCTCTTACCGATGAATGTATTATCCACATCAGAAACCCAACGGTGGTATTCCTTTATTTGAAGATCAAGGATGTCGAATTCTGGCCTAACCGGCTCGTTCAAACTCATCTACAAAATTCAAAGAGATTTGATTAGTATCGATCGAAGAACCACGATCACTAATACCAAGTTTCAATGGATAAGAACATGATCCATAATCTATGGTCACAAAAATAGATTATCAATAAACGGTAGTTCAAAAACCAAACCCAGCAACCGTGACAAACCGTCACATAGTATCAATTTCCCTTTCTTTTCTTTTCTTTTCTAAACCATGACTCTTCCAGGACCGTCACTTATACTTCATGGATATAGGTCTATGGGAACTAGGGTACAAATATTCAATAATCACACATCAATATCACAATCCTTGCTCTAAGATGTAACAGAAAGTAAGTTTTAATCCTAGATCTAAAGATTGACAGTTTCAAATTTTTACCTCGATTGGTGTTATGCTTGGTATGACCAGTACAAAGTTTGGATGTCATTGAGGAAGAGATTGTCTGAAACGATTCTTTGAAAGTCAAGCAAACTTGACGAAGTAGGAAGATTGCTAGAAGTAGCCGAGTTAGCGATGATCGGCAGTGGTGAAGGCCGGCGTTGGAGGCTGTTTAAGGGGTTAGGTTTTTTTTATTTTCTGTGGTGATGGCTGACTATCAACTCAGAGCATGCTATAACGTGTTTGAGAGGAAATATATGTAAACTGAAAACTGTAACTCTTTCATTGATAGAATGCCTTAAATATAGGCTGATATAATCTGTTAAAATAACTGTCCATATAAAACAGAGATTCTCTGTATCTCTATTTAATCTAATCCTTATCTAAATAGAACATGAGACACATTAGAAATTACGAAGAATACCTTAAATAGTCTGCACCATTATAGGGTTTACTTTGTCATTTAAATATAAAGTGTAATGTAAGTAGGTTTTTTTTATATCATTCGTCATCGAATTGAGTTCAATATCGTTATGAAATAACTATATATTTAATCTCAATAAAGGGAATGGATCTAATCATCTTATATTCTTTCAACTCAAACTCTAACACTTAGTAGGTGAAGAATATAACCTATGTAATTCAGTTGGTGATTAATCACAAGCCCTAGCCCTAACCACTACCAGGACTGTTAGCACCAGATAAGTAAGAGTGACAAGTGAGAAGGGAGGAAGAGATGTGCAAAGGAAAGAGGTTCAATTTTCATTCATGCCTGCCAAAATAGCTACAGATTTAGATATAAGAATTACAACTAGCTGTCGAGATCAAGACACGTGGTGCGATCTCAACAGTGATCGTAACAATAAAATAGACAAGCTAACAACTATAATAGTACTAATATGCAGAGCTGAGCTGCTAAAAGATAAATATGGGACCATTGCAAGATGAGTGTAACAGCTCCACCCTCCTTGAAAAATAGCTAGTCCTCAAGGTGTGAAATCTGGAAATCTGGCTTCAATCTCATGCACATCCACCCATGTAGCATCTTCAACAGGTAGTCCCAACCATTTTATCAACCAATGGACCCCTACTATATTGCATTTCTTATAAATGGATTTGTCCAGCACCTTTTCAGGCGTCCACAACAATTGGCCGGCATCCAAAATAGGAGAAAGCTCAGTTGATGCAGGCAGCTGCTCTCCAATGTGTCGTTTCAACAAGGAAATATGGAATACTGGATGAATTTTAGCCTCTATAGGTAGCAACAACTTGAAAGCAACCTTGCCAATACGTGCCACAATCTGAAATGGTCCATAAAAACTAGGAGCTAGTTTGTGACAATGGGATGAAGCAATGAATTTCTGTCTATAGGGCTGAAGTTTAAGGTAAACCCAGTTTCCAACTTGATATTCCCGCTTTGTTCGGTGTCTGTCTACTTGCTGTTTCATGCTGTTTTGGGCTTGGAGAAGGTTGATCTTGAGCAGCCTATTCAATTTGTCACTCTCACACAACGCTGTTTCCACAGATGCAACAACAGTAGTGCCTGGAACGTAATTTGCTACAGAGGGTGGTGGTTTCCCGTAAAGTGCTTGATATGGACTCATTTTAATGGATTAGTGGTGACTAGTATTGTACCAATACTCGACCAATGTAAATGTGAAGACCATTCTTGTGGCTTGTCAGAGACGAAGCAATGTAAGTAGTGTTTCAAAGTGCGGTTAAGCACCTTGTTCTGCCCATCAGATTAGGGATGATAGGCTGTGCTTTGACTTAGTCGAGTCCCTTGCAACTTGAAATACTCTTCCCAAAATTGTTTAATAAAAATTAGGTCTCTGTCCGAAATTAATGCTTTGGGAATCCCATGAAGTTTGACAACTTCCTTTGCAAATAAGTCAACTACAGTGGCAACGGTGTATGGATGAGCAAGAGGAACAAAATGGCCAAATTTTATAAAACGATCAATAACCACCATGATAGCATCCTTACCAAGGGGGGGGATAAACCTTCAATGAAATCCATAGACATCGATAACCAAGCTCCCTCATGAATGGGAAGGGGTTGCAAAAGACCGGGTGGTCGAATCGTCTCATAATTCTCTCTTTGGCACTCAAAGCATTCAGAGATGAACTTCTTCACATCACGACAAGCCCCAGGCCATAAGAAACTTCGAGTGAGACACTTGTATGTAGGAAAGAATCATGAATGCCCAGCGATTTGAGAAGAATGAAATTCTTCCAACAATTGCTTGCGCCACCCAGCTGTGATTGGAACAAATATTTTGTCCTTGTACATGAGTTTCACTTGTGAAATAGAGTAGCCTTTCACGTAACAATTTCCTTCTTTGAGTTACTGCATAATTATAGAGGCTTCATTATCAATCTCACAAGCTTGTTGTATCTCTTGGAGGCAATCAAAGACTGGTGTATAAAGCATATCAACTCACATAACTCATTTCGCCTAGATAAGGCATATGCTACCCCATTGAGTGTGCCTACCCTATGTTCAATTTCAAAGGAGTACCCTAGCAACTTTAACAACTATTTTTGCTGGTTTGGTGTGATCAAAGTTTTGGATCACAACTATTTTTGCTGGTTTGATCAGAAAAGAATTTGAGTGTACGGTGGTCAGTAATGATCTGAAACTTTTTCCCAATCAAGTACGGACGCCAAGTTTGGACGGCAAAGACAACTGCCATCATTTCTTTGTTATAGACAGAGAGAGCTAGGTTGCTCCCACTGAGTGCCTTGCTTAAAAAAGAAATCGGATGGCCTCCTTGCTGAAGTATTTGCCCCAATACCATCCCCAGAAGCATTAGCTTCCATAATGAACTGCTTAGAGAAGTCTGGTAAGGCTAGAACCAGTGTTGACACAAGTGCCGCCTTAAGGGACTGAAAGGCTGCCTCTGCATAACCATTCCAACAAAATGAATCCTTCTTCAGTAAATCAGTCAATGGTTGGGAGATGAGCCCAAAACCTTTGACAAATTTTCAATAGTACCCAACGAGGCCCAAAAATCCTCTTAATCTCTTTATTGTAGTGGGTTGCGGCCAGCTTATTGTTACTTCAATCTTAGTAGGGTCAACTTGTATGCCTTGAGCTGAGACTATGTGGCCTAAATATCCAATGTTGTCTTGACCAAAGGAACATTTAGATGCCTTAACCATTAAGCTATGGGCCTGCAATGTTAGCATAACTTGATGCAAATGCCCTATATGTTCATCTTTACTACCATTATACACAAGTATATCATCAAAGAAAACTAGCACAAACTTACGTAAAAATTGCCTAAAGATAGAATTCATTAGACTTTGAAATATAGAGGGTGCATTACTAAGTCCGAAGGGCATTACCACAAATTCATAGTGGCCGTCATGGGTCTGAAGGCCATTTTGGGGATGTCATCCTCCTGCATCTGTATTTGATGGTACTTGGACTTCAAGTCGAGTTTGATAAAACAAAATGCTCCATGAAGTTCATCAAGTAACTCCTCTATAACCAGAATTAGAAAACGGTCTCTACTGGTGATTGCATTCAAGGCCCTGTAATTAACATAAAATCTTTGTGTTCCATCCTTCTTCGGCACTAGTAATACTGGGGATGAAAATGGACTATGACTATCACGAATTTCACCGTTTTGCTTCATCTCAGCCACCTGCCAATCCACTTCATCCTTTTGAGCTAGGGATAGTCGGTAAGGTCTGGAATTCACAGGGGTGGTGCTGGGTAACAAGGTGATTCGATGATCACAGTTATGACGCGGAGGTAGTGAGGTTGGTGTCTCAAACAGACTATGAAAATGATTTAATAGTGGTTGCAACCACTTTGGGGCCAATATAAGTGGGTCTAAAGTATGCAAGGAGTGTATGGGTGCTGCAAAATAGCATGTGCATTTCCTTCGAGGTGGGCAACTTGCATTGTAAGCCTTGCAACATATGCGGTTTTCCCTCCACCGAAAATACCATGATCTTATTTTTGAAATGCCAATCAATTAATCCAAGAGACTCTAACCATTCAGCACCGAAAACTAAATCACATCCAGCAACCTCAAGTAATCGAATAGAATCAATGAAGGAATAACCTTGAATATGCATTGAGACACCATGAGCCGTTCCTTCCGTCAACATGGGTAAACCGGAGGCTGTGACAAATTTCTTCTTATCAGAGCTATCGATCTTGAGTCTCAAGTGGTGAGCAATTCGAGGGATGAGAAATTTGGACATGGCACCGGAATCCACAAAAACTTTGATCAGATAGTTACCAATTTTACCTCGAAGTCGCATTGTTTGATCTTGGTGGGAGCCAGTGAGTGCGTGTAGGGTCACCGCACCATTTGACTCAATTTCCTCTGTACTCTCTGTCACCGGTGAACAGTCATGAAACCCATCTTCTGACCAATTGATCTCCAAAATAATCGCCACTAGATCTGTGCACTTATAAGTGGGTAAGTATAACCCAGGACAGTGGAAACAAAGACCACGAGCTCGATGGTCATCTTGCTCAGCCTTAGATAAACGACGAATGGGAGTCGTTGGCAAGCTCTGTTGAGGCATGGATTTGTTGCTATTGGGTGTCGACTGAGACAAAGAGGTGGGTCTAGAATATTTGGATGTTTAGGCTTGTGGACCCAAATTGGAGGAAATGGGTT
This sequence comes from Geum urbanum, assembly GCA_946800695.1. Taxonomy (NCBI): domain Eukaryota; kingdom Viridiplantae; phylum Streptophyta; class Magnoliopsida; order Rosales; family Rosaceae; genus Geum; species Geum urbanum. The sequence continues at coordinate 47,167,322 of OX327012.1, read as the reverse complement.
TGGTGGAGGCAGAAAAGGACTGGTCCTTTAAATAATTTCGACGTGAATTGTTTCTATTCTCCATATTACGGGGCACTTAAAACGCCGAAAGTAGCAAGTTTGGTGCTAATAGCAGTACTTCGTACATAATATCCTCTTTCAGACCACCGATGAAAATATTTTTCAGTCGTTGATCCGACCAATTAGGTACTCGGTATGATAGCTTGCAGAACCATTGTCGGAATTCATCCATTGACCCAACTTGTTGAATATGAGACAAAGTGGACTCAATAGCTCCTACATTGTCACTGGAGCCATAAGTTTGCAGTAAAACATCCACAAACACAGACCAATCAGCCACAAAGTACCTCTCCTCATACCAAGTCATCTAATGAGATGTCGTCTCATCGAACATGTATGCAGCCATGGTAACGCGTTCTTCTGAGAGTATTTGGTAAAAAATGAGATAACGTTCGACTAACGAGACTCAGCCTAAGACATCACGGCTAGTAAAACGGGGGAGATCAATTTTTGGAGAAGGGCAAAAAATAGGTGGAGGGTTGTAGGAGTCGTGGCCAAGGCTAACAAAAGGGGAATGAGTGTAAGAGTTTGCAGGAGTGGGAAGAGGAAGAGTGATTTGAGGAAATGAAAACCTAGAATTTGAGGGGATAGAGGAAAAGGCAGCGGCGATTTCTAGTGGTGAAGAAGTATTGAAGGTGGGGCCAGAGAAGATTGAGGTGGCGGTGGGGAAAGGTAGGGGTGGTTGGGAAGTCAGAATAGAGGAAGTGGGTATACTATATGTGGCCGAAATATCAGTGTTGGTTGCCAACGCCTGTGAAATTTGGTTGTGCGGAGAGCCCGGAACTCCGCCATGAAAAGTTGCTACATAGAAGTGATTTGGGATTGCAAAGAGGTGTGGGAAGCTTGAAGAGCATCAACTGTGGCCTTAATGTGTTGTTGTTGGGTAGCTAGAGTTGTAGTAGTGGTGGGGGTAGTAGAGGGAAAAGGAGGGAAGGGATTTGGAAGAAGACTTTGAGAAAGCGGCGGAGGATCGAAGGATGAGTGAGCACGAGTCTTCGTGCCCTCAACTATAGCTGGTCTCTGATACCAGGATGTTAGCACCAGATAAGTAAGAGTAACAAGGAAGAAGGAGGAAGAGATGCAAAAGAAAAAAGAGGTTCAGTTTCAAAAATAGCTACATATTGAAATATAAGTATTACAACTAGCAATTGAGATCAAGACACTTGATGTGATCTCAACAGTAATCGTACCAATAAAAGAGACAAACTAACAACTATAATAGTACTAATATGCAGAATTAAAGCTGTCAAAAGATAAATAGGGACTGTTGCAAAGTGAGTGTAACAAAGACTGTTGGTGAGAATATATGATCGATACAGTAGCTATTTGGCGTAATTGACTCAAAACAAAGTAAAAACTAATCCCTAACGACTTGAGCTCATGTGTATACAGTTGGCTAGAGGGAGCCGAACAGTTTTTCCAAAAAGGGAACATGATCATCATTAAAAATTCGATAGGGCTTGTGTTTTAAAAATAAGATTTCGAAGAGAACTAGAAAATTAAACAATGATTCCGTCCATTAAACCTGACTCTTGCTCTCGGATGGATCATTATGCACAAATTGGCCCTACCCCATCCATCGTCAGCTGCGCTAAACATGGCAAAATATAACCCTAAGCAAAAGATCTGTACTGTCTTACTCGGTATTCCATGATCAAAGATAACAAATCGCGCTTTATATCCTACGGACTTCTGTTCTACGTATGTGATCCTTGACATCAGGATTAATGTCTTCTTGGTTACAATGACCGAACGTTTCAATAGCTGTGGTATGCATGTATGTTCTAAAAAAATGTAAAGAAGTTGACTTAGTGGTGTGATAATGTTCTGTAGTTTTACACAAGTGGGCTGAGTTTCAGTTATGTATCTTTTATTTTCTTTTTTTGTTATCTTTTAATAAACAGTAAAATTTTGATAATTTAATACTCGATTAATTAATAATTTCGATAAAATAATATTTTTTGTCAGTCTCAACTTAGTGACTTGAGTATTAATTTAATACTCGATTAATTGTCGCTAAATTAATAAATTTTATCAATCTTGAGGTTACTAATTTATCGAGGTTTTACTGTAGTTTTTATGCATCTTTTTTTTTTCTTTCTTGCTACTTTTTAATATAGTTCTTTCTTGTTACTATTTTATACAGTTCTGTTTTTTTTTGCTTCCATTTTATACAGTTATGCTTCTTTTTATACAATATTAACCAATATTTTTTCAATTTTGAGTATTTATGTCTATACTAATTTTTATATGTATTTTTCTTTCGATGTTTTTGGGCCCCTCCCCTCAAACCAAATTCTGGCTCCGCCCATCCGGCCAGCGTCTCTTTCAATCCGCAAGTCCGAATGGCTTACGTTAATGGCAAGGAAGCTGATTTTCGTGTTGATCCAGCGGCGGAGGGAGCACTTGGCCAGGGAAGGCAAGTGTCATCCCTGAGATTCTTGCAAGAAAAAAAAATTACTTTGTATCAATTGTATGTTATATTAAATTAGAACTTTTGACTTTCTCTAATCTCTATCCTATTTTTTTTTTCCTATATGCAATGTAGAGTATCGAGTACATTTTGGTTTTGTTCCCACATGGCTACATTGAAAACAACAAAACCCATTTCTCTTTTCTTTTTTCTTCTGAGAGACTAAGACTCTAGCTAGTTGTCTAGCATCTCCATCTCACGCCTCTCTCACGCCCGCTCCGCTCATGGCTCAATCTCCATCTCCGGTCAATTTCTAGGTATCCTCACCTCTCTCTCACTCTGCCCTCACACTCATAAGTCATAATATGTAGCATGATGCCATGATCAGTTCATCAATCATCACTTTGTTCGATTTAAGCTTAAATAATTTGAATTTCTTTGATGTAGTAAATTTGTATTTGCAGATTGAAGTGGCTAAATTGGGACTTGCTTAATGAGTTGCGTTAAGGCTTCAAGCCTAAAGTCAGTGTTTTGAGTTGCTAGGTGAGCAAATATCATGTCTTTATTTTTTCGGCGGATATTGGATTTGTGAATTTTATTTTTTGTTTTTTATGCTCTGATTTTAGATCTTTGACTCTTTGAGACTTGTGTATTGCTTATGAACAAACAAAAGATACAAGTCAATCTATAAGTATGGTTGTATGGAGTCTGATTTGTGTTTATCAGTAGTGTGTGAAAATTTATTTATTGTCATGTGAAAATCTGCTTACTACTTATTTTGGATAGAAACTGAGTATCTTGTTTACAGTTTAGAGCTATGGAAAGATTTTACAAGAGATTACCAACACCGCAGGCTATAACATCGTCTCCAAATAGTCCCAAAAGAATTTGTACTAAAGCATAGAAAAAGCCACCACAACAATCATCCTTGGAAGTTAGTTTGAATAGTATTATAGCTGATCCTGGATTGCGTCCTTGTATACAAAGCTATCACCCTAATGTCCGAGACCAAGTTCGGAGAGTTTACTTGCAAAGAGGTCCTTGCCAACCTCAACTTTATAATTTTCGTCAAACACTTAGAAATGGATCATTAAGACGATTCATTCGTAATTGGTATGATGAATATCCTACATGGTTAGAGTATAGTGAAAGTGAAGATGCTGCATATTGCCTTTGTTGTTTTCTGTTCAAATTAGTTATTGGAGGTCAATCAGCTGATACTGGATTTGTTGGTACTGGATTTGTAGATTGGAGAAATAAGAGTAAACTGGATAAGCATGTTGGAAAATTCAATAGTGCACATAGCATAGCTTGGAGAAATTGTGAATCTTTGCTAAACCAAAAGAAGCATATTACAACATTTGTCTCAAAGCATAATGATCAAGATAGATGTGACTATAGAATTCGTCTTTGTGCATCAATCAATGTTGTTAGACTTCTTTTACATCAAGGACTTCCTTTTCGTGGACATGATGAGTCAGAAGATTCAGACAACCAAGGAAACTTTCTCGAGATTTTGAATTGGTTGTGTGAATATAATGATGGTATAAAGGCTGTGACTTTGAAGAATGCTCCTGATAATCTAAAGTTGACATCACCGGATATTCAAAGAGACATTGTAAGTGTTGTTTCCACTAAAATTATTCAAGCAATCATCAATGACATTGGTGATTCGTTGTTTGCCATTCTTGTTGATGAATCCCGTGACATGGCTTCAAAGGAGCAAATGGCTATTGTTTTGCGTTATGTGAAACATGGTTGTGTGATTGAATGTTTTATGGGTATTGAACATGTTATGAATACTAATGTTGCCACACTTAAGCGTTCTATTGATGATTTCTTCTCTCGACATGGATTAAGAATCTCTAGATTAAGAGGGCAAGGGTATGATGGAGCAAGCAACATGAGAGGTCAATTCAATGGCCTTAAAGCATTGATCTTGACAGACAACGAATGTGTTTTTTATGTTCATTGTTTTGCTCATCAACTTCAACTGTCTCTTATGGCTGTGGTGAAGAAACATGACATAATGGATCACTTATTTACCTTAGTTGTTAAGGTAGTGAATGTTATTAGAGCTTCACCAAAGCGTCTCGATCTTCTTAGAGATTATCATGCTAAGTTTTTTTTAGAAGCAATTCATGGTGGTAATCTGTCAAGTAGAAACGGTCAAAATCAAGAAACAAATCTCAAGCAACCTTGCAACACGAGTTGGAGTTCTCACTACAATTCGTTATTAAGCTTAGTCAAAATGTTTTCATTAGTTATACAAGTGTTGGAATATTTAAGACAAGGTGATGGAATGACCTCTGAACAAAAGTTTGAATGTCAGGTACTTTTAGATTATATGCAATCATTTGATTTCATCTTTTGTCTACATGTTATGAAGAAAGTGTTGGAAATTACATATGATTTGTCACAATCTTTACAAAAAAAAGAAATCAAGACATTGTGAATCCCCTGAATTTGGTGACAACAAGTAAGGTTAGATTGCAAACGATGAGAGACATTGATTGAGATCATTTACTTGGTGAAGTGTTTTCTTTTTGTGAAGAGCATTGTATTGAAACTCGTAATATGAATGATGAGTTTCGAGTTAAAGGAAAACTACCAAAGCGGAATACTCAAATAGTCACAAATATGCATCATTATTGTGTTGAGTTATTCTACAATGTTATTGATGTGCAACTTCAAGAGTTAAACAATCGGTTCAATGAAAAGAATAGTGAGTTGCTTCTTTGTGTTGCATGCTTGAATCCAAGTAATTCTTTCTCTTATTTTAACAAAGAGAAGTTGGTATGTCTTGCCAAGTTTTATCCGAGTGATTTTTCATAAATGGATATTCAAATTCTAGAAGAGCAACTACATAATTACATAATGGACATGCGTTCGAATGATAAGTTCTCGAAATTGCATGGAATTTCGGATCTTGCACAAATGATGGTTGATACAAAAAAGGACATGAGTTATGCTTTAGTCTACTTGCTTCTAACTTTAGCACTTATTCTTCTGGTTGCAACAACAAGTGTAGAGAGAGTGTTTTCTGCAATGAATAATGTAAAGACTCGGTTGCGTAATCGAATGGGAGATGAATGGATGAATGGTTGCTTGACTGCTTATATTGAGAAGAAGATCTTTAATAGCATTGACGATGAAACTATTATTCAACAATTTCAAAACATGAAGCTTCGTAGAATGCATTTGTAGTTCTCTTAGTCTCATTTCTTGAGAGCATTTTGTGTAAATGCACAAGTTAATAATTTTTTGTCAATCTATACCACTAACTAGAGAAATATGGGCATTTATATGTAATATTTTGTGATACAAAGAACTTAAGTTACATAAAAGCATTTTTATTATTGAATGAATCATTGTATTTGTTATATTTGATATATTGACACATGCTCAGGTTTATTTTTTTCTTCTTCTTTTTTCGGGGAAAAAAATTTCGCTCCATCTGGACAGATTTCTTTACTCCGCCACTGTGTTGATCCATCTATTTTATAAGCTCATTTGACGGATGCATGCGCAGGTTAGCAAACCTAGCAGCAAAGGATCCAAAGAAGATGCATGCTCATTTGTTTACGTACCTAGCTTAATTTGGTAGAACAATGAAGATGGCCTTGTGACCTGAACGAAGTTATCATAGATGCTTTAGCTGTGATTTTGTTCATTTCTTGTGCTTAATTTATGTTTCATGAAACTGAACTGAGAAAGTGCCGATGCCTGATTGCGTTACCAAGAATGGTCAAGGATATGCTAGGCGTTAAATACGTTTGTTGGGCTGAAGGTATGAGCTAATATGGGCCAAGGGTGGACTGTTGGAGCTGGCTTTGTTAGGCTATCAACTATTTAGCCTAGTAAGAGGTTTCGTTTTGTTAAATAACTAGTGCAACTTCTGACTTGACCCGATGATCAAATGCAAGAGCTGAGGTGGATATGGATCGCTAAGATCTGTTCTGAGTTGTGCATGTAATTTCAGGGGTGTATATTTTTTTATAGATAGCTAGGTAACACTATCTTGAAAAAAACTACACTTTAGAGGATGCAAGTTGATTTGATGATCGCACAACTCAAAGATCGACCAGGTGAAGTTACGATTATATGGGTGAACTAGTGTTTAGCATGTCCAAATAATCAGATCAAGTTGGGTCTACTTGTTGGCAATGTTTGTCAACCTCAATATAATTTTGGTCATGGACCCTCACATGAAATGTCACCAAAATAATTACCCTAATTTATTATGTTACCGTATTCAGTCCCGTATGACCGGGTCTCCATTGACCCTCCTAACATGGGCTTCAATTATCGACTTCACTTCACCCAGACTGAAGCCCAATTTGTTTCCACTTCTAAGCAAGTCGAAGAAAAAGCTACATTTTCGGATTTTCCTCTTCCTTAAGCAGGGCGCCCCTTCTACATTTACCCATCGGATTCTACAATTTTTCAGCAAAATTAACCCAATTCAAAAGGCTGCGGCTGACCACAAGTTGGGTAAGCTAGGCAACTTTTTCTGGCCAGCTTTTCTGTAAGCCTTGCCCCAAACATAACGCTTCCCTCCTCCAAAGTCTTCTTTAGCCCTTAATTTCGATCTCTATAGTCTGTACTTGCATTACTTGGTATCCATTGTGGTTGCATACTTGCATACATTCACAGAGACTCACATGCTCTCTGTGCCTCAATCTCCTTCCCATATTCCCATTTGATCATTTACTCCGTACCCAACACACCTATCAACGTCTCTCTAACACACACTGATCCTCCAGAAAAACTTTTTCGTGCCTTCAGTTATCCAGTACAGTCCACACCGACTCCCAATTCTCTTCTTCCACATAATCCACCGGAGTCCGGAAATTTTTTTTTTTAATGTGAAATTACTGCTCTCATGTGACTCTTTCCTAGGGCACTCCTCCCCATTACACATTCCACGTGTAGCCCATCAATCCGTGGAGGATGAACCAATCCTCACCTCTCTTCCTAATTTCACCGTCGATCATAACTTCTATGACGATCAAACTGCACCGAAACAAATTTCAACACAATTTTCTTCCCCAATCCAAGCCCAGGCCCAGTATGAGCACACCACCCCCAGACCAACCAGCCCACGTGGCTCACCCTCATTGGCTCCGACTCTGGAATCCATTGACGTCTTTTCCTTATAAAGAAGGAACCCCTGCGACGGTTTTGTTTCCTCGCTCTGAAAAGCAGTGCAGTATTTCCCACTCTCCTCCCTCGCAGCCAGCAACAAAAATGGCGCGAACTTGCCTTTGCTTCCCGGGAAATGTTCCCGCACTTCGCGCCGTTGCTCTCTTCTTCGCCATGCTCTTCCTTCTCCTCCACCCAATCAGCTGCGGCCACGACTACCACGACGCCCTCCGTAAGAGCATCCTCTTCTTCGAAGGCCAACGCTCCGGTAAGCTCCCTCCCGACCAACGACTCAAATGGCGCCGCGACTCCGCCTTGCACGACGGCTCCACCGCCGGCGTAAGCTCCAAAACATACACATATATTATTTCTTCGGCACCTTTTGTTTGTTGTTGTCTCATTTTTCTTTTTGTCACTTTGACTCGTGCAATATTCATTCATGTTGATCAGGTGGACTTAACTGGCGGCTACTACGACGCCGGCGACAACGTGAAGTTCGGGTTTCCGATGGCGTTCACGACGACGCTGCTGGCGTGGAGTCTCATAGACTTTGGGAGAGTAATGGGATCGGAGCAGAGGAACGCCGTCAAGACCCTGCGGTGGGGTACCGACTACCTTCTGAAAGCCACGGCGGTCCCCGGCGTCGTTTACGTCCAGGTGGGCGACCCTTACTCCGACCACAACTGCTGGGAGAGGCCGGAGGACATGGACACGCGTCGCACGGTGTACAAAATCGACCGGAACAACCCGGGGTCCGACGTGGCAGGTGAGACCGCCGCTGCTCTTGCCGCTGCCTCCATCGTGTTCAGGTCACGTGACCCGGCTTACTCAAAACTGCTGCTCAGTCGAGCCGTTAGGGTACGTCTCTGTCACACTGATTCAATGACTACTCCCACTTTAAGTGTAAAAAGTTAACAGTAAAAATTAATTGACCGTTGGATTAAATTTTGTTCTCTAGGTTTTCGAGTTCGCTGACACCCACCGCGGCGCGTACAGCTCTAGCCTCCGCAACGCGGTGTGCCCTTTTTACTGCGACGTGAACGGCTTCCAGGTCTTTTTGCTAACTTCTTGATGCTAGTTTCCTAGCCGTTTGATTGTAATACCCTTTTTGAACGTGCATAATATCACAGGACGAGTTACTTTGGGGAGCAGCGTGGTTGCACAAGGCTTCAAGGAAGCGCGCGTACAGAGAATATATAGTGAAGAACGAGGTGATTTTGAGAGCTGGTGATACCATTAACGAGTTTGGTTGGGATAACAAGCATGCCGGGATTAATGTCCTCATTTCCAAGGTAAATTTTCTTTGCTTCCAACTTTAACTAATTAACCACAGCAAAATCTTAGCTTAATTAGTTAATATATCCATGCTTAATCATTGTCTCGTTAACTTTAGCTATTCTTTTTGCTGCATCGATCTGTGGTTTCGCTCTTTTTGTCTTTATATACTTGTTCAGAATGTGACAACTGTTCCTTTACTATTCTAGCCAAATCTTAAATCGGAATCGGTGTACGGTTTCATGGTCACATGCACGTCAATAGCAAATGCTAGAACATAGAAACATAGATGCGTTTACGTAAGGCAATATATGGCTATAACGCATGGATCTACAATTGGGTCTAATTAACAAATGACTTTCGATGATAGTATCGTTCTTTATATTATTGGGTAGTAGACCATCTAGTATACAAAAAATGTATGCATAACTTAGCTGTACGGGGCTCTGGGGTGAACCTAATTCACCTTTTGTCCCGTTTAATTTCTTCGTGAAAAGAGCATCACGTGCTGGGCACAGCCAGAAAGTAGGGAGTTTTGTCTTAAATTTGTGTTGGATTCACGGTAAACCCAGTCACCCGAGAATCTTCAACAACTTGGATTGCATATTTGTTAAAGTTGGATTGTGCATAGTTGTGGCGGTCCGTACATCCAAGATCGGTGGGGAAAAAATCTTTAAATCATAAATTGTAGGTGCGCAACTTTAAATAAACTAAGGAAAAAGATAGATATGGCTTAGTGGTAAGTTTCGAAAAGGTTGATACTTTAGTATCAAAAAGAAAAACACTCGAGGGGGAAAATGGTTACATGAATCTCGATTATTTTTCACATGATCATGGTGCACCGTTACGTACTACTAGGCTCTCATGTCATGTGTTGCAATTTTCTTCCCAAGCTGCTCATTCCACAAGGGAAATTGGCCCTATCTAAGAGGGGTAGTGATGACTTTTTGAGGAACCCATGGGATTTTGGCTCGGTGTTGTCGCTTCAATCAGAAAAAGCTGCACCACCATCTCCTATTCTATAGGTAGAGAGCTCCATCACTTAAGTGGGTCCTTAAAATAAGTACACTGCTAGAATGCATGTGCCTAAAGTCTCCCATAACTTACCCAATTTGTCCAGGCCAGAGAGCCTCATTTCTCAAACTGATTGCGACGGCTGTTCTGCCTGTTCATAACCACGACGTTTCAATTTTCGCAACTTCTGTGTTTTTCTCTGAGAGGTTCTGAAATGTGTGTAAGAACATTATTGATTTATAAATTAGGAAAAAGATGATAAGATTATCTCTGGTACGTGAATATGGATATCGTCGCCTCATCGGTCATGTACTGTGTATCGATCAGGCGAGATGAAATTAATATGGTTTTCTCTTTTCGGTATTGGTATGTGTCTGGCAGGAAGTGCTTATGGGCAAAGCAGATTACTTCGAGTCTTTCAAGCAAAATGCAGATGGATTTATATGCTCCGTTTTGCCTGGACTTGCCCATACCCAGGTCCAATATTCTCCAGGTGATTTTTTTATATTATATAATATTATTCTTACTTCCTCTTTTCACATAGATTTATTAATTTCATCATAATGTGGCAAATGGGTAACCAAATCCGGCCATCTCCAGTTAGGTATTGCTTTGCTTGCTGAATAAGTTACTATTTTTTTGTTTGTGTAGGTGGTTTGATCTTCAAGCCTGGAGGGAGTAACATGCAGCATGTAACTTCATTGGCCTTCCTACTTTTGGCTTATTCCAACTATCTAAGCCACGCCAATAAGAACGTTCCATGTGGCGTCACGACCGCCTCCTCTGCTTTCCTCAAACGAATAGCTAAACGTCAGGTTACTTGACTATAACTCAACACTGGAATGAACCCTTCTACCTTGGATAGGCTTCTCATGAATTCGATCAATTATGGACCATCTTCTTCAATCAGACAAATTAACGGCCGGATTTTTTCCCTGTCTTACTTTAACCTTAACTCACTGGCACACTATGTGGTCTCATCGAATGACAGTAAACCATGTGAATCTAGATTAAGGACATTGTTGTAATTTTGGTACTTTTGTTTTGTTCAGGTGGACTACATTCTGGGTGACAATCCAATGAGAATGTCTTACATGGTTGGATATGGGCCGCGTTTCCCACTGAGGATACACCACAGGGGCAGCTCACTCCCATCTGTGCAGGCCCATCCGGCCCGTATCGGTTGCAAGGCCGGTTCTCGCTACTTTCTAAGTCCAAATCCGAACCCGAATTTGCTTGTCGGAGCAGTTGTTGGAGGACCTAATTCCTCTGATGCGTTCCCGGACTCGAGGCCTTACTTTCAAGAATCAGAGCCTACCACATACATCAATGCACCACTTGTGGGCCTACTTTCGTATTTTGCAACCCATTAATGATTCTCCAAAATGTAAACAGTGAATGAGAGAATATGTAATGGTGCGCCAATAGTCACCCACCAACCCACCCATCCACAAATTATTGTGAGACATTCTAATTGTACGCATGTTTCAATTAATGAAAGTAAGTAAAGTTGAATTTATGCAATGCAAACAAATATTAGAGGCGAAGTCCTATTGAGTATGGACTTGGGACTTGCCCATTGTAGTACATATAAATGGACTTGGCCCATTGTATGAACTGAGTATGTAGTTGAGATTTCATCTAAACCTATAGCAAAGACCAAGCCTAGCTTCAGAAACCCAAAATGCCAAGAGTCCTTTTATGTTTTAACCTTTCTGGCTTTCCTAAAAAGAAATATATGGGATAATAGAGAAACAGTCTAGAAACAGAAAATGGAAGTTTTTCTATTACCCCATAGACCTAGCTAGACAAATTCAAAAAAGAAGTTACCATTCTATAGAAATTAGCACTACGGTACTTTTTCAAGTACTTTTCTCTTCATTAGCTAGTTCATTGTATACGAAGAGTACGTTGAAGATGGCTTCAAGCCTTCCTAACCTCTTTAGCTCGTCATTATGTCCACATCGAAGGCGAATTCGTACGGGGAGTTTTCAGAGTCTGATGCCCCCAGGCCTTGCCAATCTGGCATATGTGACTGCTGCATCCGTGGCAAAAGCGGTAGCTAACTCGCCATTCATCCGCTTTGATTAATCGTAATTTTTTTGGTTTAGTACTCCCGATAAACCTAAATATTTATGTGTTTGTACAGGCTGCATGACATGCTTTTGTCCGTGCATCACTTTTGGCCAGATTGTTGAGATTGTGGATCAGGGTTCTATTTGTGATTTAATAGTGTCTCCTATCCGGGATGGAGCTTGTGGTGTAAGTGCAGCACTGTACGCCGTGATCATGGTTATTACTGGATGTGCTTGCATCTATTCATCTACCGCAAAAAATTGAGGGTGCAATACGCATCGGAGGAAAAGGATAAATCGCGTTCAAGGTGAACCATGTGGGTTTTACTCACAAAACAGGTGGAATTCGCTTGATGGAAAAAATAGATGACCCTATTTTGTGGGTAAAACTCACCTGGTTCACCTCGAACCTGGTGCATAGAAGAATAATAAGAATGATATTGATGTAGAATTGTTTGTTATATTGCATTCAACGTGAATGTAATATGTACAAAGTAGGAGATGTGCATTAGCTCCTTAATTCTAGCCAACTACTGATGCGGAAAAGATTACATATCTGTTACAATGAATGAGAAGATAACAAGCTATAACTATTTAGGATTAGTTCCCATAGATGTCTTAATGCTCCCCCTTAAGTTAGAGTGTATGTTGATTACACTTAACTTGCTTAACAACTCTGTAAATTGCTTAGGACGCAGCGGCTTAGTAAAAATGTCGGCAGGTTGCTCTGCTAATCGAATGTGGGCAGTTTTAACAAGTCCTCTTTGGATCTTTTCACGCACAACATGACAATCAATCTCAATGTATTTTGTGTGTTCATGAAAGACAGGATTGGATACGATATAGAGAGCATCTTGATTATCACAAAATAGTAATGCTTGTTGCGTACCTTTGATGTTCAAGTCTCTCAAGAAATTTTGCAACCATGTAATTTCACAACAAATAGAGGCCATAGGCCTATACTCGGCTTCTGCACTGGATCTAGACATCGTACTTTGCTTCTTTGTTTTTCAAGATATAGGTGCATTACCAAGAAAAGTACAATAGCCAGTAACTGACCTTCTGGTGTCTTTGCATCGCGCCCAATCTGCATCACAATAAGCTTATAATTGCAAAGTACCACTGGATGGTAAGAGTAATCATTGCCCCGACATTTTTTTCAAATACCGAAAGACTTTGTGATTAGCTTCTAGGTGCAGTGCACGTGGCTTGTCCATGAATTGGCTGAGGATGTGAACTCCATACACAATGTCCGGCCTTGTTATAGTGAGGTAGATTAATCTTCCTACCAATCTTCGATACTGTGATGGATCAGACAACAACTTTCCTTCTCCTTGTGTTAGAGTGTTATTGTACTCAATTGAAAATGTGGTAGGCTTTGCTCCAAGGAAACCTGAGTCTTCTAGTATTTTCAATGCATATTTTCGTTGGCTCAAGACAATCCTCTGTTTAGAACGGGCAACTTCTATGCCAAGAAAGTACTTCAGCACTCCCGTATCTCTCAACTTAAACCTGTCAGATAGATACTTTTTCACGCTTGATATGTCATCAAGATGACTTCTTGCTAGAATAATATCATCAACGTAGACCAATAAGACTGTAAAATGGCCTTTATGGTTTCGAGTAAATAAAGAATAATCTGACTAGGATTGTTGAAAGTCGGCTTCTCTGAGGACATTGGATAATTTGATGAACCATTGTCTTGATGCTTGTTTGAGTCCATACAATGACTTGTGCAATTTGCAAACTCTTGTCTCCCCCTTTCTTCCGAAACCAAGAGGAAGTTGCATGTAAACATCCTCATATAGATCCCCATATAAGAAAGAAAGCATTTCTGATGTCAAGTTGATGAACATGCCAACCCTGGATAGAGGATAAACTAAGAAGGATTCTGACGGTGGTAAGCTTGGAAACAGGCGCAAATGTGTCACGATAGTCAATCCCTTCAACTTTACTGTAGCCTTTAGCAACAAGGCATGCTTTATGTCGTTCCACACTACCATTAGGATTGTACTTGATTTTATACACCCATTTGAAACCAATAGGGCGTTTATTTGCTGGTGGTGATACAAGGCTCCAAGTACGGTTAGCTTGCAGTGCTCGGATTTCATCTTGCATGGTTTTGCGCCATTTTGGATCAAGAACTGTTAGGGAAAAAGATGTAGGTTCACAGTGCATGGTTAGTGCAGCAATAAAAGGTCGATGTGTAAAAGATAGTCTATTATAAGATAACACATTAGATATAGAATGAGCTGTACCTGAGACCTCGGTCGATGAAGATGACAGAACAGTACGTGAGGGGAAAGCTACCTCGATGTGAAAGTCTTACAATAAGCTCAGTGTTCGTGTAGGACGAGTAAATCGTCACTGAGAAGGTCGACTAGAAGCAAGGAGTAAAATATCGGGTATCGAGGATATATCGACAGTCCAAAATTTGGATATATCGACGGAAATATCGACGAAATATCGATCCACTGAAAATTCTGACAGAAATGACGGAAACTAATAAAAATATATGGAAATTTGTAATGAAACTTTTAGAGGTTGTTATATGATCAATTACCTACCTTATGTAAAAAGAAAATATTGATCAAACATCAAAACATATGAATTTGCTATATTACTATATGAATTAGTATGTGTTAAGTGCTGATAACTATTAAAATATAATTTAATAGTTCTATTTTTATTTTTTTGATGGCTAAACTTTAATGGGAGGCTAGACCATCACATTTTTGTACAATATGTTACACATCACACATTATAAAATCAAATATATAAATACTTCAAAACCACATAGAGGACCTATGAGGTTCGAAATTCACATTATTTTCCTCATCTCTCTGTGCAGAATCATGTGTGTATTGTGAAGAGTACTCATTAAATGATTGCTCTCCCATGTAATTCTGCACGTATTGACTTACATGCCAACCATATGGGTCATGGGGCGGTCTTTGAAGATTTTGGAGCTCGTAGTATGATCCAGGCATTGCTCGACTTTCTTCATTACTATCATCATTTGTGGCATTTGTTTGTGATTGTAACGATGAGTTATCACTTGTTGGAAGACCATAATGCATGATATATGAAGGATAAGGCATTGCAAAATTTTGACAAGCTTTTAATTTTGTTAAATTAAAAAAGTTACTGAAAATTTCAAAAATTTCAGTAAATATCGGAAAAAATCGGAAAAAATCGGAAATATCGGGGATATATCGGAAATATCGGGGAAATATCGGAAATATCGGAAAGTTTCGGAAAATTTCGGAAAATTTGGAGATATATTCACGGATTTTTCAGGTAAGTTCAAAAAACTGAAATATCGGCGAAATATCGCCGATAATATCGATTTTGCATTCCTTGACTAGAAGATGCAAAGTTATCGGACACAGGAGTAGAAGTATCAGCTAAAGAAATTGTGTTGTGGGACGAGGAAGAGATGTGTTTGAAGTGGAAGGCAGTTGTTCTAATTGTTGTGCAGCGGAAGAAGTATAATATGGAAAAGAAGGCGTAATGGCAAGAGGTGAGGCTGTGTTGTATTATCAACAAGGATGGAAATAAGGGTTGTTGTAGAGGAAGGAGGATGGGTTTCGAAAGGTTTTGTTTCAAAAGAAGGTTGATTTTCTTGTACATATGGAGATTCTTATGTGTGAGTTGTGCGCACTGACTTGACAAAATCAAAGGAATACAGAGTAGGATAAGATGGCGGAGAAGAAGTAGGAGTGTTTATGAGTTTGACTTGATAAGGGAAATTTTACTAAAGAAAATAACATCCCGAGAAAAGAGGATTTTCTTACTTTTTAAATCATAAACTCGATAACCCTTTTTACCATGTGGATACCCTAAGAAAATACACGCAACTGACCTGGGATAGAATTTTCTTAGCTTGGATGGGTGTGTGCAAACGAAACAACAACAACCAAAGACTCGGAGATGATCATGTGTGGGTTCTTTTGAGAAAACCCTTTTAAAAGGTGTTTTGCCATTCAAATTTGGGGTCAGCTGATTAATAATATAACTGGCAGTCAAAATAGCTTCACCCCAAAACTTTTTCGGTAAATTGGCTTGGAAAAGAAGAGCACGAGCCGCATTTAATAAGTGACGATGTTTTCTTTTGGCAACCCCATTCTGTTGGGGATTATTGACACTAGTGGTTTGATGCTCTATGCCCTTTAACGCTTAAAAATTGTTCATGGAAAACTCTGGACCATTATCACTTCTAATGACTTTAACACATTTATCAAATTGATTTTCGACCAAATGAACAAAACTGACAAGAAGTGAACGTGTTTCAGATTTGTGTTTCATGAGATAAACCCAGGTACCACGTGAATAATCATCAACCATGGTTAAAAAAATATTGTGCACTGTTAGTGAAGGAACATGGTAACCACCCCAAATATCAACATGAATCAATTCAAAACAGTCTTTACTGGAAGTAGTACTTAAAGAAAATGGTTGTCTAGTTTGCTTAGCCAAAGGGCAAATCAAGCAATTATTTGGTGCACAACTATTTTTGGAAAAATAAAATAACGAACGAACTTGTTGTGATGGGTGTCCCATCCTTTGATGCCAAAGATTTGATGTTTGAACTTGAGCCACATTGCACGTTCCTTTCTGGTGGAAGTCAAGACAGTAGACTCCCTCCCTCTCAACTCATGTCTCAATCGTCTTCCTCGATCGTAGGTCCTGCACAATACAAATTTGTCTCAGAAAGATGGTAATATAGAACGAATCACGAGCCAATTTGCTAGCTGATATCAGGTTCAGATAAAATGAGGGCACACATAGCACTTTCTCAAGCTTTAATTGTGATGAAAATACTACGGTTCCAATGTGTGTAACATGAACAGATGAACCGGAAGGGAGTCACACAGTATGGTTCATGGCAAGTTTCTTTGAAGTAAGATATTTGTCATCACAAATAATGTGATCACTGGCACCACTGTCAATAAGCCAAGTTGGTGTGTGACAACATGTATTGGCTAGGAAAATAGCCTTACCAGAAAGTTCTTTATAATTGGCAATTTTACCGTCTTGACTTGAGTTTTGGCCACTGCTTAGGAGGGTGACCAGCCTTGCACGTTCTTCTTCAGAAAAAAAGGAATGATGCAGACCCACCTTGGTTGTCACAATAGGCTGAGACATGGTTCACTTTGCTGGTTCCTTCTCTAGCTTGCATTGCCTTTCTTTTTTTACAATCTTCATTGACATGACCTTTGAAGTTGTAAAACGAGCAACAGAGATGTTGTCAGCATGTGTCAGCAATATGTCCCTTCCAATTGTAGATTGTGCATCGAAGATGGGCCTTACAATTTTCAGTTGAGTGGTTGTTGCGGTCACATTTGGCACAGCGAGGCTTGCCTTCATTGTTGGAACTGTGTGCTTGCTTGCGCAAATAAGGGCTCAGTGAGAGGCTCGGAACCGTGCACTGCAATGGGCTTGGAATGGGCACGCCTTGCCGCATCTTGCTGCACATAGAATGCGACAGAATCCAAAGGTTGCAGGGTTGTTTTGCTTGCCGAGACCGCTGCTTGCTTTTCATGTCGGAGTGCCATAGAATAAACCTTGTTCAAGGTAGGCAATGGATCCATGCCTATGATGTTGCTTCAGGTGCTAGAAAATTCATCTGTCAAACCCATAAGAAACTTCATGATCTTTTGCGTTTCTATGTATGAGTTCAACTCTTCTCCCGCATCACAGACACAAGCAGGGAAGTTGTAAAGGGCCTCCTTCTCATCCCAAAGGCTCTTGAGTTGAGTGAAAAAGGAAGTAACCGACGAAGAGCCCTGCATACAATCATGTATAACATTCTCAATATGGAAAATTTGAACGGTATTAGTTTGTCCAAACCTCTCATGTAGCTCAAGCCACACAGTTATTGCGTCTTTGCAGTGAGAAAAGCTTTTTCCAATTTCTTTTGACATCGATGCAAGCAGCCATGTTTTGACAAGTATATTGCACCGATTCCACTGATTTTGTTCATCCGGATTCTTCACGGGTTTGGTTAGGGTTCCTTCAACCAACCCTAACTTGTTTTTGATTTGGAGTGCCATCTTCATGCTTTCAATCCAAAAACTGAAGTTGTCCTCCATGAGTGATTGTGGAACAAGGATTGGTCCTGGTTGATCTGGGTGGTGAATGTATAGGGGATGATTGGTATTCTCCCATGCTGGAGCCGTCTGTGATGAAGTAGAATCAAATTTTCTTTCTTCTCCCGTTATAGTTGTCGACAAGGATTTAAGGTGAGGGTTTTTGTGTTTGTGAAGGCCTCAAGAGCACGAGGCTCTGATACCATAATAAGAATGATATTGATGTAGAATTGTTTGTTGCATTGCATTCAACGTGAATGTTAAGATATATACAGAGTATGAGATGTGCATTAGCTCCTTGATTCTAGCCAACTACCGATACCAGAAAAAATTACATATCTGTTACAATGAACGAGAAGATAACAAGATATAACTATTTAGGGTTAGATCCCTAGATGTCTCAATATTATATGATGTTATGGTCCACTGTTGCTGTGCCAGGAGTGGTTTCCCTGGGCAATAACCATGCAATATAAATCCGACAACATAAATCCGGCCAATAATGATGAGAAAACCCACCATAATTCGGCCAATAACCACCATAACCGGCAAAGTTGAACGACATTCGTGTCCACAGGATGCGGGCGCACACAAGTCCATATCGCATACACATTTCACCCAGGATTTGCACCCCCCTGCGCGCGTAAGAGAGAGCCTCTCTACTCACTTACTCAAGGTATACTAGGGTGCAATCATATATAAAGACTTCCACATTTCTAATTTCTCCCATGTGGGATCACATTCCTTCCTTTTGTTTCAAGTAGCCATATTTGGGTGACAATTTCTCATTCACCCCTTAACCAATTTAAACAAATGAATAAATAATCTTTATGTACTCTTGTAGGATAATAGAAATCTATGTTTCCATCACATCAAAATTAAGTACAACACACTTAATTATTTTGTTTAAATTGTCATATTAAAATGGTGAAAACCCACCATTTTCCTACAGAATTAAGGAAGAGAATTGACATAATTTGGTAGATACCGATGGCCATGTTGAAACCTTGACCTTGGAGCTCACGGTACTCCTGGCACAAGGCATTACAAACCTTTCCTTAATTGAGAAGGCGTTACAATGACCTTGCTGTTATGGTCCACTGTTGAGGAAGACATGATTGAGAAGGCATTACAAACCTTTCCCACATCTATAAGTCTTCTAGCTCATCAGTACCGGATTGAGTACGAGCAAGGGAGGATTACCGAATTCAATGATCTCATTAACAGTCTTGCAACTAAAGAAAAGCATCATGAGATCATCATGAATAATAACTCAAGACCGGCTGGTACCAAAAAACCTGAGAGTTATAATACGGTAGGAAATGGTCGAAAAGATAAGAATGTTGCTCGTACAGAACCTTATAATCGTGGTGGACATGCTCCACGTGGGGAAAGAGGAGGGCGTGGGCGTGGCCAAGGCCGCAGCCAAAACATGACTTCGCATAGAGATCAAAACACCCCTCCTCCAAAGAACCAGCCTGGTTCGGTTCCTGATGGTCAACGGTATCAACAATCTGGTAAACTTGGTTGTTTCAAGTGTGGCTCTGCTAGACATATGCACAAACAGTGCCATGCTAGTAGAGAAATCCAGAATATATACAAGAAGCACAAACAGTATTTGGCTCAAGAGTCGAATTACACTGGAGAATATGAAATGGAGGTTGACACAAACTTAGTTCTAGCAGATGACAAGGGGAAAGAACTTGCTACCCCGGATTTTGATTAAGCATATTTAAAAGGCAGTTGTCTCTGTAATCTTTCAAGTTTTAGTTCTTTTTTTGACTTACTTTTCGGTCAAGAATTTTTAAGACATTTGTCTTTGTTTTATGAATAAGAACACATCTATGATGTAATTTTTGTTGGCAAGCAATGAATGTTTATCTATTTTCGGTATATGAAAATGTTTGAGAATGTTCTATTCCATATGACTCTTATGTATGGTTCGATATTTACACATATGACAAAAGGCAAAGCCAAGATACCACTTTGGAAAAAAAAAACGTCCAAATTTTTTCCTTGAAGCAGTGCACAGAGTAGCTTCGACCCGTCGAAAAATTGAACCAAACAATTTTCGACCGGTCGATGCCTCGCTCTGTCTGAAAATGGCTCAAATTCGACCCGTCGAAAAATTGAACTAAACAATTTTCGACCGGTCCATGCCATGCTTCTGTTCGACTTTGGTCCAAATTCGACCCGTCGAGAAATTGAACTGAACAATTTTCGACCGATCGATGCGACGACACTGTCCCAGATTTGGTCCATTTTCGACCCGTCGAAAGTTTTTCTCGACCGGTCGAAATTCGGTATCGAAAAATCACAAGTTATTTTGGGTTTTCTCGACCGGTCGAGGCCTTTTCTCGACCCGTCAAAAATTCAATCTGAATGTGATGTTTTTACATGAGTTTTTCATCTGTTTCATTGGCTTATGATGTTGTTTATACATCCCTTTTATTGGAAAACATCGAAAAAATTTCAACATCAGATGTTGTCATTACATCGGTTTATGTCATGCCATATCATCACTCAACAAGGGTCACACCCTTCTCAAATCTTTGAGTATATACTTGAAGTGTGCGCCTCGTCTTTGCTACAAAGACGAACTTTCTTACATTGATTTTGTAGATGTTTCAAGGCGAAATTGAGTGTCTAGCAGATAACGGTACTACTCATACCATTCTGCGGAATAGATAATTTTTTGTGGATCTTTTCCCATACAAATCCTCAGTCACAACCATGATTGGTGCAACGCCTGTTATTCAGGGGCGTGGTAGTGCAGAGTTTCTGCTGCCCCATGGTACAAAATTATATATCACTGATGCCTTATATGCGCCAAAGGCCAATCGAACCTTGCTAAGTTTCAAGGACATTCGTGCCAACAGATTTCACTTGGAAACCTATTGTGAGAATGGAAAAGAATTTTTGTGTATAACCTCTGTTGAATGTGGCCGCAAGCGCATTCTAGAGAAGTTTCCGGCAATTCGTAGTGGTTTGTACTTAACCATAGTTCGGATCATTGAATCCAATGCCGTGACTCACACTACTACGTGTGATTCTGATTCATATAAGCTTTGGCATGTACGACTGGGACACCCAGGTCGTGATATGATGATCAAAATCTTAAAAAATACTCATGGTCATCCCTTCTTTAGAGCCAAGAAACATGTGGGATTACCTATTTCCATCGGTTTATATGGTGAGGATGAGACTACCCATCTCAATCCTAACTTGGTCTCCACGACAAGTATAGCACCTTCCCAACAACATATTGTTGATGCATTGTGCGTTATCCCACCGGATTCATATGTTGCCATTTCTGATGCGCATCGCTCATTCTGCAAAACTTATTCTTTAGCAAAATTGACAGCTCGACCTTCTTTTGTTGTTGATAACAATGAAAATATTCCATTCTTACAAAGCTTGTTAATTTGTAGCCGGAAATTAGACGAGCCTAAAAAAACGTTTTCGATGGTCCAAGCAAAGATGGCTAAGTTTTGGAAGCGTCTACTCGCTAGCTATAAACAAGAGTAGTGGCTTTGAATAGTATTATTTCATTGACCGCTATATTGGCTTGCATTAGATAATCGATGACTTACGGCTGTATGTTTGTTTATACACGTAATACAGACGCTAATGACAACTAATTGTTGAATTGTGTTTTGGATGGAATGGAAATATGGAGAGGAACCGTCAAGTGGGAATGGCTCCAATGCCTCCTGTGGTTGAGGAAGGCATGCGTCGTGATAAATGAATGAACATATATACTTTACTTTTTGTATCAGCCTATATTTAAGGCATTCTATCAATGAGAAGAACATAACTTTTTGTCCATTCTACTTTCTCCTGCAACACGTTATCAGCACGACTCTCAGAGTTAATAGAATAACCATAAACTAAGAGAAACCACTGCCACCACCACCGACCACCGTCGCTGCCGTCAGCCGCCGTCGCCGTTGCTAACCACCTTCGGCCTCTCTCTTTTCGTCTTCAACAAATTCCAAGAAATTTCAAGAAGTTGATAAGATTGCACGACTTCCAAGAAATCGTTTTAGAAGAACTTCTTCTTCATCAAGAGTAGCGGTCATACCGAGCATAACACCCATCGAGGTAAACTTTTCTAAACCGTCAATCTCTAGATCTAGCAAACTTACTTACCGCAAAACCCTGGATCTAAGTTGATATGGCTGCTACTGCCACCGGGGGGGGGGACCGAATATGTTGTTTTTTTTTGTTTTGTTTTTTCTACTCTGTTGTTTAGTTTTAGGATTTTTAATATTTATGAGAGAGTAATTTTGTATTTTCGTGCTATTTAATGGGATAGATTCAACCCTATATTTATGAGAGGGTAATTGTATTTGTTGTCTAGATATTATAGTAGTTGATTTTATTGTATTATTGATATTATACTTGTCTTTGTATGTTTTTTTTAATGAAAATAAATATTTATGTCTTTCTATATAAAAAAATATAAAAAATTACTCAAAAGTCACTTAAAACCATCACTTTGCTCAAAAAGTCACTTAATTTCTTTGAAACTACCCGCAAGTTATCAAATTTGAATTTTAGTGACCAAAAAGTCACTTTAAAGCTTACGATTTGAAATAAAAGTTTTTTTGCCGCGCGGACCATTTTACCCTTCTGTTTTTTTGTCCAAAACTCTTTTTTGCAATAAATAATAATTATTTTTTACTTTGTTCTTCACGACTCAGCACAAACTAAAAAAAAATCAACTCCAGTTCATAAACATACCAACACAAGTTTATAAAGATATCATGACTTATTTTTGGTTTTTCCTTCACGTTTCAATACAAACTTAATTAATAAGAATATTGTGTCACATTTATAAGATACCATGATGTGTGTGTGTGTGTGTGTGTGTGTGTGAGAGAGAGAGAGAGAGAGAGAGAGAGAGAGAGAGAGAGAGAGAGAGTTTAGGGTTTATGGTATAATATTTAGAGTTTAGGGTAGAGAGAGTTTAGGGTTTATGGTATAATATTTAGAGTTTAGGGTATAATATATGGCTTGGATACGGATACTAACACAAGTACATAATGATACCATCCTATTGTTATAAAGATGTCATTGTAACGTCATAAGGATACAATGACAGTGTTTTAAAGATACCATCACATCATTTTAAAGATATCTTCCCAGTGTTATAAAGATATCATCACAACGTCGTAAAGATATCATCACAGTGTTATAAATATACCATAAAAGTGTTTTTAAGGATACAACATAAGGATACTGTGATGACCCAACCCATGTCGAAAATCGTCAAAATGAATAAAATAATAAAATAATCAGATAAATCGAGGAAGTACTCTATATGAACAATTCTGATTAATCCAGTCGAAGAATAGATTTGATAACTTGTTACGACGAAACCGTCATAACGACAAACAATAGAACTAATATCTCCGTCGCCCGCACTGTCTCTGGTGGCAAACCCCGTTGCCACCGCCCAACCACTGAGACGATGAAGCCTAAAGGTATTTTAGACTTGATGATTGTGTTCGTATTGCTGATACGAACCCAACGACATATAACTTGACACGTTTCGGAAAGATATTTTCTAGTTAGAAATTTCGGCCACGCGCCACCACCAGCGACCACTGCCGGCAAATGAGGTTAACCCATCAATGGAAAGCTCTCCTTGAGCTCAAAAACTTATTACACTACGACAAAGCTCAATTCTGCCGACAATTGGCCGAAAACCAACCCGAAAACAAATCAGCCGGAAATTGATTCGGGCGTTGATTTTAGCTGTCGAGACACGGCTGGGCTCGAGGCTGGTCCCAATAGACTCAGGAGATAAAGGGAGGAGCAAAACCCCTCTATCCACGACCTGCGCAACCCTCGGAAATCGTCTCCACGACGCCACCGAACAGCGGCGGTGAAGAACCGAATCGGGTTCAATTCAAACCCCACCAATTCGACATGCAAATCACCCAAACTATATACAAAAATAGAATACACAAAAAATCCAATCGAATCACATAGAGATCTTCGCCGGAATCCTTATCGGCGACGACACCGAAACCAACCTGAAACCCTAAAACTTACCCTTGTCTATTCTCTCACCTTGGCTTTCAATCGCTCGAATTGAGACCAGTAAGGGATAGAGGATGATTTAAGGAAGCGACTCTGACCAGTTTCATGGTCGTAGGTGGTCGGACGATCTCCGTTCGCCGGAGTGCACCTCGGCAGTGATTTGAGTCAGCGAGAGAGAGTCAACTCAGGTCAAACCCGAGTTACCCCAAATGGCCCTCCTCCTCTCTTCCATAATTGGAAACCACACCTTTATATATTATTTCCATAAATGGTAAATCGGTAATAACTTTACGACAAACTTTCTTCATTAATAACTTCTTAGTCGTAACTCCGTTTCTGACGATTCACACGACCACGAATTCGTATCGACAAATACTATGATTTTCATCCAAAATCAACAGACTTCGAAAATTCAATGAAAAGTCAAACTGAGACGCCTCGGTACTTACCAACAGTATAAATCTTTTATCGCAACATCAAGTCGAACTCGAATCATATGCAAATATTAACAATTACATAAATGTTTTGGGAAATCAAAGATACCATGACAACGTTTTAAAGATATCATCTCAGTATTATAAAGATACCATCACAGTGTCATAAAGATGAATGAAAGCGTTTTAAGATACAACATAAGGATACAAATCATAGTGTCCAAAAGATATCATCACAGTGTTATAAAAATGCCAACACAATACCATAAAGATACGAACATAGGTTCACAAATGTACGTTATGTCTAGTTCGCAAAGATACTATTTACGTTTACTAAAGATACCATTTATGTTTATTAAAGATACCATTTACCATTTAAGTTTGCCTACAAATTGAAAATAATAATAATAATAATAATAATAACTGAATTTTTTCTAGGCACCCAAATCACAACCGACTTGTTCGACCATGGTTAAGATCGAAGGCGTACTCGCCACAAAAGGTGAGCGGCTGTCAGGCGAGACAAAGGCGCGGCTTCGTTTGGGGCGAGGCCGAGGCACAGCGGCGGAGGAGCCAAGTGAGAAAGCCCCGTGAGCAGGTCGAAAACCGACTGACAGCGTCGACGAAAACCGGGAAACAAGGTCGCCTGACAGAAAAATGAGGTTAACCGAAAGCGAGACAAGGTCGCCAGATGTAGAACCAAGGTTCTGGTGAGGGTGGGCCGAGGTCAGTGGCGAGATTGGCTTAGCCATGCGAGATCTGCCAGTGGCAGATTTCATAAATATTTTGAAATATTTTTAGTGAAAAAAACCAAATAAAGTGGTTGTTCGGTCAAAAAATAAATTTGGGTGACTTTTTAGTCAATTTTTTAGTTCTAGGTGACCTTTAGGTCAAGAACCCCCAAAAAAATCTTTGTCTTCATAAAGCTCTCTCAATTGTGTGTTTTTGTTTTGACTCTTCATTTGAAACGCGTTGTTGTTTTATGTGCTGAAACATGGAAGACATCAAGTTTGTTATTGCAGCTTTGCATTGACTATTGGTGAGTTATACTTATGTTCGAATGGTTTTTTCCCTGACCAAAAAATATGTTGTAGCTCTCTCAATTAGTTATCCCAATTTTGGCACTCTATTTGAAACGTTATGTGCAGAAACAAGGATGATTAATTCATCAATCGTGACATCAAACCTTTCTAAATTGATTAATGGGGTGTTCATGAAAGGTTGCTTATTTTTAACCCCTGCTGAGTTGGTGGATCTTTCTCAGGTTTGACACTTTGGCACGTTCTCATCATTCAGAGCAATTTTTGACCATAACCAAGAAGTATTGGTCGATATTATTTGGTCATGAATGTAGGAATGCGATAATCATTACGGAAAAGGTCGAAACATTCCCAATGGAGCATCTAATGAGGAGAAAGATTAATGAGAGGAATTCTTGGGCTCTATCATTTCTTGTCAATTATTCACTTTAGTGTTCGTTCCCTTTCGGTTGTATGTGTTTGATTTGTTTCAAGTAGTATCGTTGAAAAAACGCCAATGAAGATGGTAGTGTTTTTGTATTTCTTAAAATGTTTAATGTCACACTAGTAATTGGTTTGGTGTGCGTAGCAGTAGAATTGTATTCATTCTCTCTCTCTCTATGGTTTTGCAATAATATCGTTAAACTTATGTTTGCTCCATTGGAGTTCTATGTTTCGGGATTATACTTCGTTTTGTGACTTTGTATGTATATACAAAAGTTACAGAACAGTTCAGAAATTGGTGCTCTGTAACTTTTTGTATGTACATTCAAAGAACAGTTCATAAATGGGAACATAAGAACGAAAGAATTCATATATTCAGCAAAAAACTGTCGTGGTCGAGGAAGAAAGAGAATCTGAGGGAATATGACATCAATTATAGACAGGGAGTTATTGATAAGCGCAAAAGTACTTACTAAAGATAACCCTACTTTGTACTTGAAGATGTCAATTATAGTTCACGGAAGTAGATGTAATTACCCGCAAAGGACTGATGAGATTAAAAACTTTAAAAGATCCGATTACACTAATACCAGAAATTTGGTAGACTCGACTTACAGACGAAGAATTAATTTATTTAAATACATAAACTCGACCTAAAATCACAAAAAAAATAGACTCTACACATAGACATAGTGGTGGGCAATCAAGTAAATTTACAGAATTTTTGGGTTTCGTTTGGATGTCAAAATAAATTATACAAAACACAATAGTAAACAAAAAAAGAAAATAACAAAGTAAAGATTAAAAAGAATTTAATAAAGGAGATAGTTAGGAACCTCTCTCCAACCTAGATAGTCTCGATTACCCAACTGTAATCTAAATAACCATGGATAATTGAATCTCACAATCAGGTCAATGTCAGTAAGACACCGATTGTATTACACTCTCTTACTGGCCGTACTAAGCAGAATGTCAGTACTGTTCAAGCAAATTAATCTAGCCAACTAAAGTCATTATGATCTAAGAGTGTTTGAGAAACAACATACCTTCTAAGGTCGATATAACGGTCGCCTTAACATCACTAAAGAATTATTTCACACATGTTATCACAATGGACTCGCTTGTCTCTATTGCATATGCATTAATATAGCGGTCAATCACCCATTCTAGACTCTAGATACTAAGTCATGGAAGTGTGCAATCAAAGAAACATGAATACAAAAATAATCAATGATATAAAAGTAAAATAAAACTCATTCAAATAGTTAAATAAATCACAAGGGTTTCAAAATCGAAGACAAATCTAGGGCGTTGATCAGCCCCTAACGAAAGGAAAACCTGACTAAACATAACATAGAAGAAGAAGAGAGGGTCATTGACCCAACAGTCACTTAAAGTCTAAAAATTGACCCAAAAGTCATCCAAATTTGATTTGTGACCCAAAGGTCACTATATTCTACAACACGCGCAAAATAGCCTTTAAGATTGAGATATTTACACATGTGTCATTGAGTGAAGTTCACAAAAAATATATTTTATACCATCGAATATTTTTGTCTATTTTCTCGATTCTGGCGAGATCCGATCTCGCCCTTTACAATTTCGCCTTCCACCTCCTTCGTCAATGACAACCGACGTCGTTGAACTCGCCACACTCTCTGCCGACATCGTAACACTTTCCGACGAACGTCACCGACAACCAAAGTCTCTGGGCGATATCGAGATTCACGAAGCCGAGCTCGACTCGACCTCTGTCTACCTGCCTCGATCTGACCTCTACCTCTCTCTACTTAGATCTATATGTTCCTCCTCTACCTACGTCGTCATCCCCAGGATGCATGCACCGCCATCCCCAACCTCGCATCGCCGACACGATGTCGCACCCTCTGCGTGTGGCTTCCTCATCGCACAATTTGGGTGCCCACTAATGGGTGCCCATAGAAGATCTTTTTTATTTTATTTTTTTCAATTTGTAATACATATTATTTTTAGTAATCATAGACAGTATCTTTACTAAACATAAATGGTATCTTTAGTAAACTTAAATAGTATATTTGCCATGTGTTGATATCTTTATGGCACTATGATGGTATCTTTATAACGTTGTTATGGTTTATGTTGTATCCTTAAAATACTTTTATGGTATCTTCATGACACTGTGATGATACATTTATGATACTGAGATGGTATATTTAAAACACTGTCATGGTATCCTTATAACACTTTCATGGTATCTTTATGACACTGCGATTGTATCTTTATGAAATGGTGATGTTATATTTGTAACACCAAGATGATATCTTTAAATCATTGTCATAGTATCCTTATGTTGTGTCCTTGTAACACTTTCATGGTATCTTCATGACACTGCGATGGTATTTTTATGACACTATGATGGTATATTTATAACACTAAGATGGTATATTTAAAACGCTGTCATGGTATCCTTATGATGCTGCAATGGTATCTTTATGACATTGTAATGATATATTTATAACACTGAGATGGTATATTTAAAACGCTGTCATGGTATCCTTATGACGCTGCGATGGTACCTTTATGACATTGTGATGATATCTTTATGAACAAATGATGGTACATTTTCCAACTTGTATCTTTAGTATCTTTCCGAACTTGAATTCATATCTTTCTTGCATCATGTTGAAATCCTAAACCCTACACTATACCCTTATACCCTAAACCCGACACCCTATACCATAAACCATATACCCTACACCCGACACCCTAAACCATATACCCTACACCTTAGGCTCTCTCTCTCTCTCTCTCTCTCTCTCTCTCTCTCTCTCTCTCTCTCTCTCCCTCTCTCTAATATCATGGTATCTCATGAACACGGCATAATATCCTTGTTGATTGAGTTTGTGTTGAGTCATGAAGAAAAAAAATGAAAAATAAGTCATGGTATCTTCATGGTATCTCATGAACACGGCATAATATCCTTGTTGATTGAGTTTGTGTTGAGTCATGAGAAGAAAAAATGAAAAATAAGTCATGGTATCTTTACGAACTTGAGTTTGTATCTTTATGAACTACAGTTGATATCTTTATGTACTGGAGTTGGTATCCTTGTTTTTTTTTTGCGAAAAAAAAAATTGCACAAAAAAATGGAGGGGTAAAATAGTTCAAGAATTAAAGACTTTTATTTCAAATTGTAGGTTTTAAAGTGACTTTTTGGTCACTAAAATTCAAATTTGATAACTTGAGGGCAGTTTCAAAGAAACTAAGTGATTTTTGGTCAAATAAATATGTTTAAGTGACTTTTGTGTAATTACCCTAAGAATGGAAGAAGAGACAAGAAGAGGGAGAAGAGAGTAAGAAAGAAGCTCTTTCGTAAGGTTTTGTATTGCTCCTTGAATCGTCTTTCCTTGTAGAATTGAGACTCTTTGTCTTGGAAGAAAAGTCATCTTCTTGATTATTCTATTTTCTTTTGACTTTCAAGTCTTATTTTCACCAGCCACGAGCTTCTTGGTGTGATTTGTGCCTCAAAACATGAATTTTCGTCAAAAATCAGATTTTCGAGCTGACTGACCTCATTGTACTCAATCGACCATAACTTCTTCTAGAAGCATCTTAATCACGATCTGGAAGATGTTATGAAAATTAGACATCTAGGGATTTCTATGCATATAAAGATCAACATCTAGTTGTTTCTGAGCTGTTCTCAATTCTTTGTCGAATTTGACTTGTCTACACAGACAGATTTCTCAATTTCAACTTAAAATCCTTCTTTGTCCTTCTTTTCTCTTTATTCACTACATATAAAGTCATAAAGTAAGTTAATATTGTTGAGATTTAGACAATTGAACTAAATAATGGGAATAAATTAAGCATAATAAAGTTGCATAAATATGCAACTATCAGTTATGGTAGAGGCAAACGCAAAACACAGCCCTTCGACATCTCCTTTTTCTTTTCTTTTTTCTTGAAAAAAAAGAGCGCTTCGACATCTTTGGTTTACTAAATTGCAACAAATTTGAACTCATGGAGCATGACTTCTATGAAAGTTATTGATGTAAAGGCTAGAGCCAAGATTCACCAACATAAAAGCTAAGCACTATTTCGGTGATATTTGTATAAGCACTTTTGTATGTATGATGGCTAAGTGATAAAATGAAAACAAAATAGCCGTATGATGGTTTTCTATCACGCATTGCACGCACGACTTCAGACGTCATTTGAAATCTCAACTTTTATTCTTCTTTCAATAGTTTCTAATTGTGTGTCTTTCATTTCATTTTTCATACACTTGAGAGAGTTATGATTGGGCACAAAAAAGTGGGTCTGAATACATTATATATTTCAAAATTTAGTATAAATACAGGTATCTCAATAAATACACAAACAACTCACACGTGCGAGCGCGACGCAATCTACACACGCATACTAGTATAAAAATACAGTATAACCCCGACTCGCCGAGGCATCTCACAGATTTTTGCAATTCTTTCGATGAAATGGGCCCAGTTACGGGGGGCCCTTTGTGCCCACACTCCTCGGCTCTCATTTGCCCTTTCTTTTCTTCCCGCTATTACCGTGCACATCATAACAAACTGCCAGAGATTTTTTGGTTTGGTTTGGTTTATGTTCTGGTCTCGTAGCTTTCCCCTAATCAAATAAAAGTACGCAAAAACTCGTCTCCCTTGCGCCTCAAACAAAGCATCAAAAAACATACACATAATTTAAACATAAAATTCTCACACTCTCTCACGTCCCCAAAGTACATTCCAATCGAGACCCCTGTTCCCTATTTCTTTTTTCTTCTTCTCAGAGACATTTCATTTTCACAAACACAAGGACTGTGACTCCCCACTGAGCCTCTCTTAAACCCCACAACAAGCCGGCCCTTTTTGCCCTTTACTGATGTGAGAGAGTGAAATCCACGCAGGAGACAAACATATGGAGGGAGCAGAGCTGGAGCTCGAGAGGAGGAGCAGGTTTCTTAGTAGCTTGATTCAGAAGAAGAAGGCTGTGGAGCAAAAAGACCACCATGAACTCCTTAATGTGAGAGTTAGGGCGTCTGATATGCCAGTTACTTTGCAGAACCGTGCTTTTCGGTGCGCGAGAGATCACCTTGACTCCATGCCTGCTGGGAAGCTCGACAGTAAACGCTTAGCTCTCGCACTCAAGAAGGTCCTATATATCTTGGGCTCTCTTTCTTTTTGTGTTTCTGGATTTTGATCTTGTGGATTTTTAGTGTATGGAACTTGAGATTGAATGTGGGCGTTTGCATTGTTAATTGGAGTGTTTTGAGTAATAGGTATTGATTAGAACCTCAGATAGTTTTGGTCTTTTGGATACAAGTAGGTACTGTAGTTAGTTTCAGTGTGATCAATACACAATCTTATTGGTTAGGGAAGTAGAGACATTATATATGATAAGTTAATCATCTTCTGTGTTATATAATTATGGTCCAACCAATCTTGGTTTGATCTTAAACTTCAAAAGGAACTTTGTGTTTCATTTGGAGTTCCAGTGTTTCATAGAAAATTAAAGAGAGACGACTTGGACCACGGCTTGCTTTATATGAGCTAGCCTTTATCTGTTTTCTTATCCATCACTCAATTTAAAGCTTCAATCAGTTTGGTCTTTTTCAGATTGACACCTCAATGATCATTTCTGTTATTATAGTAGAACTTAAGTGTGACTTAATTTGATTTGAATTAAGAAAGTAGTAGGGTTGGATACTTGGATGTTATTTGGCTATGTTGGTTAGTTCCAGACTACAAGACCTTTTCCCATTCCTTCTTGTTTTATTTTTGATACAGCAAGTTAACAATGCGGGTTGTTACTTGACAGGATTTTGATTCATCATATGGTCCAGCTTGGCATTGCATTGTAGGAACAAGCTTTGGTTCATATGTCACACATTCCACTGGGGGATTCTTGTATTTTTCAATCGACAAGGTTTACGTCCTTCTCTTCAAAACAGCTGTTGAACCCTTGGACCATTAACAGTTCGACCTATTTTGACTCTATCATCGTCTGCGTGATACTGTGATGACATTGCAATTTGCCACTACAATTCCACATGTAAGATTGCAGATGAAATAAGCATCCTTGATCCATCTTGTAGTTGCTTAATTTTGCTGTATTCATAAACAAGCAAGATAAATTTCCTCCGATGAGTGGCAAGAACTTGTGTTCCTTTGAGCTTTGTTTCAAAAAAATAAAAAATAAATAAATTCTTGTATTCTGTGTGATGTTTGATGAATCTTTAATGCTGTCACTTGTGATTAAATGTGTGGCCTTTGATCACCCAACATTATTTGCTTGCAACTTTCACAAATTGCATATATCAATGGCTGTGAACCTGAGTTGTAAACCGTCTACTAGACTAGTAATAACTCTTTCATCAAAAAAAAAAAGACTACTAACAACTCGGTATATATTCTCAGAACCTCACCGGTCATGTTATATTTTTTTGATTGGTGAGATTGGTGAAAGCCAGAAACATGGAGGTTCCGCAGTTTTTGTGGCACCAAGAACATGAAACTGTTGACATCTCCGCACCAAGTCTACCTTCCGATGCAACCAAAGACAGAAGCAGGACCACCTCATGAGGCTTTGTTCTTCATACTAACTTAACTTCCTCTGTTTGAGCTTCTAGCCATTAGACCTTTCAACGGAATGAGTTTTGATCTGGTCCGGCTCTGGACCCGTAGCTATTAAACGAGTATGAATCTAATTTCAGGGCTCGTTGATTCATCTGTGACCCGGACTCATTATCCATTTACTTAACGGATCGGATCTGGATCATAAGCGATTCGGTATGTTTATGATCCATCCCGTTTATTTTTTTAATTTTTGAATATAATATACTTTATTTACATATATGAAATGTATGTAATATAAAAATTTATTTTTTAAAATAAAATATAAATGTCTTTATCAAAGTTATATAAATATATAATTAATTAAATGATTGAAAACACAAAATTATTTGTTTCTTGTCAATTTCTTCGATGTAAATTGAATTTTTATTTTTTTGGTCTATTTAATTTGATTTTAATGAAATATTTTGGTTATAAAATGGGCTCATTTGAAGTATTTGTAATAACTAACATATTAATAAAGTAAATAAATTTAATACTTAGAACATTGATAAACGGGTTTAGATCTGCTTCGTTGATCCGCCAGATCTATCAGATCTGAATCTAGATTTGATTATTAAAGATTTGCCGGATAAACGGGACGAATCATGTCTAATTTTTTTCAGATCTGGATCTAAGTTGATTTGGTCCGACATCGCCCTATTGACGGGTCTACTTGCCATGAACCAAGTTTGCACTTCATTGAGAGATGCAGTCAACAAGGATGTACTGGCATGGCTGACCATCATGGTCGAAAAGCCGTTGAACTTGAAACTGTCCAATGAGATCTTGATGAAGATCACATCGCGAGCGAATGGTAGGTTGAGAACTTTGGCTCAAATGAACTGTGCAAAGATTACAGATGACGGACTGCAAATGGTTGTGGATCAGAACATAGCCAAGGTATGAACTATGAACGTTGACTTTAGTTGGATAAGATATGGTTTTGAAATCACTATAGTCCTGGTGGTTCTTATAATTTGTTTGTTTTTGATTCAGCTCTGTCTACCAGCTTGCACTGGTTTAACACCAGAGGAAGTCATAACGTGGTCGCAGCTTAAAGTCTATAATGATAAGTGGAATCTACAGCATAACCAAACAACACCTTGATACACTGGAGTCTTATCTTCAGGAAATGAATCTTGACACAAAGATTAAGCAGCAGAAGTCATGGCCTCTTCTATATCATGAGCACATAAACTTGCGACGAGGTGTGGATGGTTTTCGACTGTTCAAGGTGCAAGAGACCGAAAGGAATGTCAATGCCTGAGTGTAGGGGATGCAAGTTTTGCATTCTTAGGTG
The DNA here is from genome assembly GCA_946800695.1 of Geum urbanum. Taxonomy (NCBI): domain Eukaryota; kingdom Viridiplantae; phylum Streptophyta; class Magnoliopsida; order Rosales; family Rosaceae; genus Geum; species Geum urbanum. The sequence goes on along the minus strand of OX327012.1, from coordinate 47,133,386 downwards.
CCGAGAATGTGGTGGATGTGTCGATGCTCAAGAAATCGAAGCAGGTGTTTGTGGTGATATCTTGTGTTCAGATTGCTGGTTCAATCCTCCAAAATGTAACTTCTGTAACAAGCCATACTGCAAGCAACATGCTGATAACAACTGTGGTACTGCTTCAGGATCCAAATGTTTCATCCGTGAGCATTGTGTTAGAGAATGTGAGAGTCTTTCTCCATTCACATCTAATTAAAAATGATACTAGTAACTCAAATTCTCATAATTCATTAACAAGGTCCTTCATTTTCAATGTGAGAGTCTTTCTCCATTCGTATTCTCTAGCGGATTGTCATGACAAATTCATTGTAAATTTGAACAAAATTGATTTCTGATTGTACAAATATGTGGTTGTTACTTGTAAGAAGTTTCTTTTTCATCTTGAGGGGATAATGATTTCATCATCATAAGTAGTAAGCAAGTTCAGTCGAACATCCCCGCACAACCATTCGGGCAATAGACTTCACTTCTCCGAAAACTTTGACTCTTCAGATCATAAACATATATAGATTCCTGGGTTTCTGTTGAAACTTAAACATGAGCACATCTGCACACCCGAATGGATCGTACACAAAGGAAGATATGGTTGTGTAGGGTGGATTGTGCATAATGAAGGATGATCTTCATGTTCATAGCCTCTTAGTCTCCTCAAATGAATGGGAATAGTGACAATGTGCTTGACCCACACATTGTTTTGATAGTCCTTCAAAATCCATTGCTTCATAATGTCATCTTCATCTTAATTTCCAAATGTCAAACGAATCATAATCTATTAGAGCAAATTTCCATCCAATTCAAATAGTTCTGTTTTCGAGATGATGTAAAACTCATCCAGAAGAGGAATGCCTCTCTCCATCAGTCTCCTCTCCGAGATCAAAAGCTACAATGACACTGAACCCATGGGCTGCATAAAACCAATGTAAGGTTCTATTTACGCACACCTGTTAAAAAATATGTATTATAAGTATGGATCAAATCTATGAAACAACATATACTAAATATGTATAACGTAAATTGTGTATAGAAAGTAATGAAACTTAAAGAACAAAGAATTAAATTTGAAATAAATGCTTTCAATAAAATATGAAAATTGAAATAGAGAAAGCAATTTGAATTTACTAACTTGATTCTTGAGAGAGACTTGCTAATCGCAATGTCCTAAGATAGAAATTCGTCCATACACTTCTGCTTATGGAATCTTCTTGGCGTCTGTTTCCCAGGATACAATTATCAATTCATAGTTTTGCAGAATGTCTTGAATTTTATCTCGAACTTCAATATGTGTTTCTCTCTTGTATATTATGGAAGATTTTAATCGAATTTCAGTGATTTGAAGCAAATCCTTCAGGCTTCTTTTATAGATGCTTGACGCTTGTTCGACATTTTGAACAAAGCTAAGCATCGTTTTGTTCCAATGACGAATAGTCGCATCTTAACGTAAAAAGGATCATGATTCAAAAACTTGTTCTAATTTTAACTAAGTTCTCAGAGCTCCAAACTAATAATCATCATAGCTCACTAGTAATAGGCAAAGAAGAATTTTCAATGAAATCCATTGAAATTCCATCACCTAAGCTCACTTCCATTTACTACCCTACAACAGTATCCCTTGTTAAATGCATGAGCCTTACAACATTTTCAATTCCCACAAAGTTCCAACAACACTTTTCTTACGGAAGTCCCACCAAAGAGGATTGAAGGAGAGATTATGAAGGTCTACATGTATAGTCCTCCATGAATTTGTGCCGAGGGTGAAAATCTGGAAACTAAAGCCATCAGTCTTTTTTTCAAAGTTGTCTGTACACATGCATAGTTGTACTTGGAGAACCTTGTACTCAAGTAAGAGGACTAAACCTGAAGAGGTGTACCCGCAGTCTCGACCCTGATGTAACTTGTGGATGAAAGAATGTTAGGAAGAGGAAGAGTAATGGACCCTCTGGTTAGTGGCGTATCTAGAATTCTAATTCAATCTTGTTAATTTATTTAAACGACATAAAAGTCATACATGAGAAAAAAATTGAGAATTCATAACCCGAACTTAGTATAGAAATATATTTCATTTTGATCAATGGATTTACTAAACAAAAAGAAAATCGGAAACGATAAATTATGATTACTAATCAAATAGTAAATGGTTATAAAGTTAAAATGTCAATAAATGTTAATAATTCATTGATTTAACATATAATAGTTTCTTTTCTCATAAAAAGTTAACGAATATATTCGACTCACTAAGACGAAATAGTTAAAACTTAAAACATACTTAAGATTTTTTTTTCTTTTCATATATTCAGCCCTCAAAATAAATTTTATTGTATTAAATTTCTAATAATTAAGTGAAGTTATGTCATTGGTTAATATTAATTCAAGAGTGTCATTTGACACTCTCATCAATCATATGGTGTTAATATTTGAAATGCATGGCCGTGTTCTTTGAAGTAAAAGATCATTTTAGACAAGTGAAGAAGTACTAAGCCGTTGCTAGAGTGACCACCGTTGAGACCATATCCATAGGGCAGTGCTAGACAGTGCGTGGGGAGTGATGTAGTGGTACTAGTTCCATCTTCGCTGATATTGAAGGAGAGCAAGTGACCCTGCATTGTAGTTCTATCCCAGAAATGGAGGAGGAGGTTAGTGTGCCTAGTGACGCCGACACGCAGCAGGTTCCGGTGAACACTGAGGAAGGAAGGGTTACCAATGAGAGAGCACTATGACTTGCAAACGCACTTGAAGCGCATCAGGGACTTGCCAGTTAACCTTTGGAGTATTTGGAAGCATATGATTTCACTTGGGAGCTCTGGAAGAGGAGCTTCAGCTCCCTTGTAGTTAAGTCTAAACATCCCAAATATTCTAAATGAAATGCTTGAATGTAGGATGTATACAGAAGCTGTGTTACTGAAATAGAAGGCTAGCTTAACATTGGTATCTACAGCCGGCACAAGAAAACTCCTTGATAAACTGCCAACGGGTAGTTACAGGATTTACAGCTGGCTTGACCCTTAAACCTGTTCCTTATAATAGTCGATACTGAAGTAAAATCCAGCTAGAAAGACAAACAGGGAGACTCACATGAATGACATCATACATTTGAGTTTTCCTTTTGAGTTTGACAGGTCTAATACATCTCTTGAATAAATCGCCAGATCCAAACCTTTGATGGAGACAAGAATTCCATTAAACAAAATAGTTACAAAATAATCTCCCAAATGATCCCATGAATTTGTAGAAACAAATTCCAATGGAAAAGTCTCAAAGTTGAAACTATATGTTCAGTTCACTCAAGCTTGCCACCCCTAGCTAATTCCTCTTTGGGAGGGTACAAAATTGGGTTTTGCTGCAAGTTTCCAATAGGAGTCCAATTCTGAAAGTCGGAAGAATAATTCAATTCTATCATACAGTTGCAGGAATAGACGATTTCAGGTTGTTCTACAAGAACATTGCAGTCAGAACTAAGAAACCGATGATAGCAGAGGTTGTGAGGGAACCACGGGTGTGGATAAATAATGTTAGGCACCCAGAAGGAAGATCTGTGGTATTTGAAGATGGAGCAAGAGATGTACTATTATCAAATGTGCCATTTCTGCCAGCACTGCATTCACAAAAAATGAAAGGAATGGTTCATTAGATTATAATTTATGGCAACTTGGCGCAATTTGACGTCTGATATATATAGTAAGTTTTAACTTTACCTTCCAGGAAATATACAGGGTCCATGACCTGCAAGGATTGGCAATTAATATCAATTATAATGAAAAACAAAAGTTAAGAACTTAACACACTGGAGAAAAACATGTCATGATTTCTTACTTGGGTCTGTGGTAGTAACCGTAGCCACCCCTTTGAAGTCACAAGTCCCAGGAGACTTGCCCATCTTCTGAAAGTATGCATTGAAAGCATATGTTGCATGTGCAACCACATTATCTGGTTCATAGCATGGTTGCCCCTGAATCATAGCTGAGCAATCAACTTTTCCTGGTCCACAGGCCCAATCTAGGGCAGCCTGTAGCATCTTTCTATCAGCACCATCCTTTGCAACACAAAAGGTTTGGTTTGTGGTGTCGTTCGCCAAGACAGTGCCGGCACCTGTCAAGTGTAAGATATAAACTGGTAACCCATTTGCATCAAAAAGTCCCCAGTTCTTTTCGGAGACTGATCCGGGTCTCAAATCTTCATTGTAGAGCTCATATATATAAGTACTAACAGCAATCCCAGGATGCTTAGGAGTCCCTGTGTTGTTAAGCACATGCTTGATAAGGTTACTGTTGTAAGTGTTGGCATTGTCAAGTGTGGCATCTGGCTCTGCTGCGTCACCCTTGGAGGGCCAGCCAGACTCAGTCACTACAATCGGGACATTTGTGATGTTTAAATAGGACATTGCAAAATATGCGGCATCAACAATGGCATCAAAGACATTAGTATAATGCAGTAGTGTATTGGCATCAACGGCTTCCTTGTTCGGAGGCAGAGGGCGGAAGAGGGCATAGTCCAAGGGGATCACACCATTTGATTGCATGTAATCATAATATGGGTAGACATTGAGCATGAGATATGAGTCAGTAGACTGCAAAAACTTGAGTACCGGAACCATGACCTTGTCCCATGAACGATTGAAGAAGGCTTGTGAAGGGGGAAAGGAGTCGAGAATAATGGAGGAAGAGTGTGGAGTAGAGACTTTAATTTGACGATCAAGGTTTGATGCAACAAGTGCAGAGTGAATGAACTTCAGAGCTGAAACTAGGACTGGGGCAGCATTTGGGAGGGCGGTTAGGACTTCAGACCCTACAGCTATAGCTGTGATGTTTGTGGCAGGAACATGTGCTATCACATTGCGAGATACCCAGTTGGCCGCCGTGGCATTGGACTGACCAATTCCAAGGAGCTGATCATTCGGCACAGAAACAGTCACTTGGATGCCACTGTTTGCAAGGGCAAGAAGCATGGCTCTGTCTGCATCATAGAGCCTGATTTGTCGGATGTTCTGTGCTTTAAGAAGAGCCACTACCTGAGTGGGACTTGGCATGTCAGAAAGGTCTGTACCGAGATTTACACCAACAAAAGCATCTGCACATCATTTACAAGGAGAGCAAGATTAGCCCATGATATTGTCCCTGTAATGAGTATCTTTACCATCTTCAATTTTTAAGCTTGATCGTGACTTATATGTGTACCATCAAATACTCTTTAACTTTTATATATGTATAATCCGTACTTAGTAGGCTTAGTTGGCTTCCAAAGATTTAGCATTCTTCAGCTTACTCATAGTATTAATCAGGTATCATCATAAAGCACTCTTGAGCAGTTCCAGTTCGGAATCATTAGAAAGAAAGAGGGAATGCTCCAATATCTTAGCATAAGCAGTACTTACTAATGTTAAACTTGATATTCTTCCATTGTCTTTTATATATATATGGTCATTTTGCTTTTGTTTTATCTTGCAAAAAGCCTGAAAGAGAGATGAAAATAATTCACACATCATATACTAACTGGTCCCCAATTCCTCTACAATCTATATTCCCCTGGAGTAAAGCCAATCAGTTCTCCTAGCTGGATTCCATATGACTCGCACTTGCATAATTCATTTCCTCTATAACTTAAGGCCAATATATATTTGAATATCCATTTTAAGGCTGTTGATTTCTGTCTCTGTCATCATTTTTGGTAAATTTTCTTGTTCATCTAAACAAAGACCATAAGGTTAATGGTTTATGCATTGAAACAATCAATGTACGATTGTAAGAGTGACATTCCCTGCTTAACACTTGAAACCTAGTTGCATTGAACTGAACAGGTGAGAATGGGCTTATGCATATAAAATGGTGGACCAACTGGGATTATGTTATCTTCCTCTACCTGACTAACATGACAATTTTACCCTCTGATATAGAGATCGTCCAGAGTGAGGGCAGTTTGGTCCCCCCATTTTCTTTAACAATAATGTGGGAATGGAATTTAGGGTTTGCGACTGCCCCAAATGAGCTGGGCCGCATAAGGGGGTTTGGAATGACTGACTTATGGACAAAAGCTGACTACACAAATCGGAAAAAACTTAGAAACACAGCAAAGATTGGCCTCTGCTAGTTAAATGCTTATATTGCTCATCACTATTATCTACCTCAATAATCAATACACATTACCCCCTAACATGTTTTTATTCAGCTAAAGCTTGAAAGCCTCTGCACCAAACTGAGAAATAAACAAATTATGCTGTCTAATTAAGCAGTGAAGTCCATTCAGTCTTGAAGATTTAAGTAAAAGATGGGAACTTGAAGAAAAAAGCATCACACGCATAGAAGAGTACAAATTAAACAAGCACATACAAAAAGAAAGCTCGAGTTTTGAGCTAGTTACTGAGAACATGAAAACAGAGAAGCAGCTTACCTTCGGCAGCAGTAGAGACTATGGAGACTGCAAAGAGGAAAAGGAAGAGGAGAAGAGCCATTGCGTCCTTTCTCACTACCATAACCACTCAAACTCAAAGAGAAAAACCCAGGAACAAAGTCTTGAACACAATCCGAGGGAACCAAAAGTTGAAAGAGACCGAAAGGAGAGAGAGGGAGGAGAAGGAGCTTCTTTTGAGGTTTGTTTGTGGGGAGCTCTCGTTCTACTGAGCTGGGTACAATATATAGTGTGTATGTCAGAGATCGGACGGTGGAGATTCAAATGCAAGTGCACGGTAAGAGCATGGAGGAGTAGAGGACACACAACACGAGGAGAGCACTTCTGGGGCTGACGGGGCATTGGTCAGCTCTATTCAACGGTCTGATTCCGGACCTTCTTTTAGTTTTTTGGGTTTTGATATTGTCTTTTTGTAATTTAAGAGACGGTGAACCCCCACGAGGCCCATTTGCCCTTCTTGGAAAAACGTTGCCTTCATTTGGATATTGTGGATAACGAGAGGCCAATGGCCATCATAGTTCATAGTGTCATACAGAGGTTTAGCTACGAACGGACATACAGAAATTTATACAGGAATATAACCTTTGAATCGTGTATATATTAATATATATCACTGAAATATTAGAATAGGAGGCACATATGTTAATATTTGATCAGCTAGCTATGTAAAACACAATGGTATACAAAAGTTGACATGAGAAGTAAAATGGCATGAGATGTAACATCAATCTTTTAAACACTCATGATTTATACAAGGGAATAATAACTATCATGCCATTACATTTGATTGTGTAATATACTAATATTACTTATATATTACGAATTTGTGACATAAATAACTACAAGGAGATACAAACTTGTCTACCTCCGAGTCAAATGAATACATGAAAACGAGATTTATAATTATCTCTTCCCTTTCAAGTTTGTAATAACACATGGCATACGTTGTATATAAAAAGGTGACACATAGATAGAGTATGTGGAAGTAGAAGTGTAAAAGCCTACCTACCATTTACGAATTTGAATGTTTGATAGCTTAATTATTACATCAGCGCGGGTAGGATTGCAGGAAAACAGCGTATTAAGATTAAGGGGATAGTATTCGATCACTGATTTTAAATAATTGTTTTGTATTTTAATTTTTTTTAAATCTTGATATATTTAATTAAGATTTTAAATAATTTTTTAAAATTTAGATTTATTCATTCGAGATTTTAAATAATCTATAAAAATTATGTGTTATTCAACAATTCATGAATTTTAAAAGATTCATTAAATAACCGACTTTGAAGGATTTTAGAGGATTATTTATACACAAATTAGCTATTTGAAATTAGGCCTTTTACCCAAGAGATTTTGATTGATTTCAATGAATTTCAAAATAGAACCTCTCCCTCCCTCCCTCCTTCTCCCCTAATCTACTAATAAATTGAGAATATCGAGTGATCCATGAATACACACAAAAATTCCCTCTACATGAATACCAAAATAATGAGAATGTCAATTAAAAATACAGTGATAAGTCAAGATTGTTATAATGAAGAATCAATATTGCTAGTCTTTTGAAGCATACTTCGTCTTTATACTTAGTAGTCTATCTTGATATTTGAATTTTTTGTTAATGTATATTAGCTTGTTTCCTCATATTAATGTAACTTGATTATTTTGAAAAATTCTTAGGAATCCTAACAAATCATGATAAAACAATACAAAGAAATCTTTTATAAGGTATATGAATTCAAAACAATAACAATCTAAAATTTTAAGAAATACTTTAAAACAAATTAAAATTGATCGATACTCACTTCATACTTGGTTCATGTCGGGCCCCGATGTCAGAGTCAAGTTCTCCACTATATTTAAGTACAAAGAAAGCCTCTACAAATTCTCGCTTACGTCGGCACCCTTTGGTTTCTTTCTTTCTTTTATCTCGGAGCTCCGATTCGAAAATGAAGTAAGCAGCAGAAGAATAATCAGAACGAACACGACGATGACGACGACGTCAACTTCAGGGTCAGCCTCGCGAGCTTACCAGTTCCACCCTGCTCGTGCTGCCATCGTCAATCTCTTCGACCTATACTTGGGAGTATTACTACTACTCTCTCGCTCTCTTCACTCTTTGATTTTTGGAATTGAATCTCATTCGGTTTCGTTTTTTCCTATTTCTGATTTTGCAGAGAAGTAATCGCCAGAAATCAGACGATTCTATTTGTGAGCTTCCGTAAGTCCTTTTTCCTAGTTGCTCAATTTATTTATTTTTTACTGTACGAGTGTAAATAATGGGAATTGAAATTGAATTTAGTGTAAATATTTAGGTGTAAGGCATGACGATGATCATAGAATGCGATAAGATAGTGTTGAAGTTACACTTGATTGATTACGAATGAAATTGGAAATGGAAATTGTGTGTGTTCAGGGACAAATCTCAGAAGCGTATACTTGCACTTAATAGAGAACTTCCTCCTCGAAACGAGCAGTTCCTTCTTGATTTCGAGCAGCTACAGAGCCAGTTTCCTGTAAGTTATAGAATTCGGTACGCTTCTCGGTTTGCATTTTTAGTAGTTGTTTTCTGAAATGTAGACTATGGGAGAGAAAGGCATGCTGATCGAAAGTAGTGGTGATGATTTTGTGTTTATGTTGCATTTCAGGATCAAGATCAACTGCGTGTTGTGACTGAGTCTGTGCTTATATCTCTAGTTGTGCAGTGCAGTAATCATGCACCGCGGGCAGAATTTCTTCTATTTGCATTAAGGAGTCTGTGCACTATTGGTCACATTAACTGGGATAGTTTCCTGCCGTCTCTTCTTTCTTCAGTCTCTACTGCCGAAGTGTCGATGGGTCAAGGGAGTCAGGCAATGACCGGTGGATCATCACAGTCCAGTATGCTTCCAAGTTCAAATGCAGCTCCCAATTCGTCTAATTTTCAATCTTTAAATCCTGCCTCTCCATTACCTCCTGTTCATGGAATTGGTTCCCCTGGCCAGTTAGCTATGGAACCAATGACTGGGTCACCTTCTAAATCATCTGATATGCTCGGGAACGGACAGCAGGCTACAGCAAGGGCCAATTCGTCTATAAGAGATAATGCTATTAGCAGTCTCCGTCAGTTGTGCTGCAAAGTTATGTTAACTGGTCTTGAATTTAATTTGAAACCAGTCACTCATGCTGACATTTTTTCTCATATGATGAATTGGCTGGTTAATTGGGATCAGAAACAAATGGGAGTGGATGAATCTGAGGGAGTAAGATCAGGTAGACCCGGGAAGGCTCTAATTGAGTGGCTTCATAGCTGTTTGGATGTGATTTGGCTTTTGGTTGACGAGGACAAATGCCGAGTTCCTTTCTATGAATTACTGTGCAGTGGGTTGCAGTTTATGGAGAAAATACCTGATGATGAAGCCTTATTTACTCTAATCTTGGAAATCCATAGAAGGCGAGATATGATGGCGATGCACATGAAAATGCTAGATCAACATTTGCATTGCCCTACATTCGGGACTCAACGCATTTTCCCTCAAACTTCCCCTAGTACTTCAGGCGAAACAGTAGCAAGCTTGCGGTATTCACCAATCACTTATCCAAGTGTACTCGGTGAACCATTGCATGGAGAGGTGATTAATCTATCTTAGAGCTCCTTATTTAGGTGTGGAATATATCCTGTTAGTATAATGTCATGGACTAAGGGGAAGATGATAATGCCAATACATCTGTATTTAGAGATCTACTCTACTAATTTCGATTTCTGTATGTGTACCTTCTTTAAAGTAGTCAAAGGCCTCTATAATTCGGATTATATTTTTCTTCTTTTGCTGGTGTAGGAGCTTGCAATTTCAATTCCAAAAGGAAGTTTAGATTGGGAGAGGGCATTGCGGTGCATAAGGCATGCTATTTGTACTACTCCATCACCTGACTGGTGGAAACGTGTGCTACTTGTTGCTCCATGCTATAGGTCACATACTCAAGGACCTACTCCTGGTGCTGTTTTCACTTCTGAAATGATTTGTGAGGCCACAATTGATAGAATTGTTGAGCTATTGAAGTTGACAAATTCTGGTATTCTTGTTTTCCCTATTCTAGTGAATTTAATCCAAGCTCCAATTTTTGTGGTATACGTATTTTTAAGTTCTGCTGACCAAGTTATTACCACTATTAAAAGGAAGATTTTATAAGTACTACAAAATCAGAAATCTAGGACTAATTACTTCTTTCACTAATTGTCTTAGTACTATTTTGCATCTCTGTTATTTGGTTGCAGCTGCTGTGTAATGAATGAATGCAGCGAGCATCTGAAAGGTTATTTTTTATGAATCTGATTAGTCTTGTATACAGTAGAACCTCGATAATTTAATACTCGATTAATTAACTACTTCGTTAAAATAATATTTTTTGTCTCACCCGACTTGGGGACAATGTGCTAAATTAATAAGATAATGGAAATTCGAGAATTCATATAGACCTCAAGCAATATATAAATTAATAATGACTTTACACATATAATTAATTATTCATTTATGATGATTTCATGAAGAATGACTTGAAATTGATATCATCTTGAATCTCATCTTGGATTTTTCTTAACATGGTAAGAATTTCTGGTGTTATCTTCTCATAGCACATTTAATAATGTATACACAATATATTGAAAAATGATGTATATTGAACAAGGTACAACAATAATATTTTTATAAATTAATAAATTATTAATTAACGAATAAATTATTAATTTATCGATTATTTAATATCTTGTTAAATTAATAGATTTTGCTAGTCCCGAGATTATTAATTTATAGAGGTTTAACTGTATGTTGTTCCTTGCAGATGTCAATTGCTGGCAAGACTGGCTTGTCTTTTCAGATATATTCTTTTTTCTCATTAAAAGCGGCTGTGTTGATTTCGTGTATTTTGTGGACAAGCTAGTCTCACGCCTTACAGAGAGTGATCCCCATATTCTTAGGACAAATCACGTCACTTGGCTTCTAGCTCAGATTATTCGGGTTGAGCTCGTGATAAATGCCCTAAATACAGATGCTAGAAAGGTTGATATTTTGAAATGTACAATTTGTGTTTTTTTTTACCTACTGAAATCACATCATCGTGTCATGTTGGTAGCCAAATTCCTCTCATTACCTAAATCAGTTATTCTTGATCTATTTTCTGCAATATATTTGCATTATATGCACTAAAAATGACATCTATCATTTTTGTTAGTGTTTCCTCAGAAATTGTCTGAAGCAACTTGTTCACGTCATTCATATTTGTAATCTATAGCTCTATTTATGTAGGTGGAGACGACTCGAAAGATTCTATCACTTCATAAAGAAGACAGAAGCTCCGATCCAAATAGTCCTCAAAGTATCCTGCTTGACTACATAAGCAGTTGCCAAAATTTACGTATTTGGTCATTGAACACTTCAACCAGAGAATATCTGAATAACGAGCAGCTTCAGAAAGGAAAGCAAATCGAGGAATGGTGGAGACATGCAAGCAAAGGTAAATCCCATCTAAAAGTAGTACCATTGACCATTGCAGGAGATGAAATCGAGAATTAATACATTACTAGTCTGTCCTTGTACAGTTCATCTTAGGTTAACCAAGTGAGGTACATAGGTTCATCATATGACATGTAGCCATATAGGACATTTCTCCAATATGCTGCTGCATATATGAGTTTCTGCCTTCCCCAGAATCTGATGGTTTTATGATAAGAAAACCATTCTAACTTTGATTCCTGCTATATCTTTTTTTGCTTTGTATATCAGGGGATCGTATGATGGATTATATGCATATGGATGATAGGTCAGTTGGGATGTTTTGGGTTGTATCATACACCATGGCGCAACCAGCTTGTGAAACTGTGACAAATTGGTTATCCTCTGCTGGAGTTGCAGAGTCCTTACCAGCAACAAACCTACAGACTAATGAGAGATTAATGGTTATGCGGGAAGTAAATCCATTGCCAATGTCATTGCTATCTGGCTTTGCTATAAACCTATGTTTAAAGCTGGCGTATCAAATGGAAGAAGCTTTGTTTTGCACTCCGGTACCACCGTCTTTAGTCCTATTTTCTTGCTCAAATTCCCATGTTTAGCTGAATAGGCCTAATTTATAATTGAAAACTATTTGTTGAAGGGATGAGCTCAGTTGTATGTTATACTAGGGAATCTGATACGTAATGAAGGTAAACTGTAGTGGGTATAAGACGTAAAGAATCTGATATTATGGTAGGATTTTAGAGATGACAATGAAATTTGACCATTTCACATATGAAAATCAATTCATTAAATTTCTTACAAGAATATAATTTTTCAAGTATATGATAAATCACCCATTGTGCAGGCTGTTTGGAATGACTTTGACCTGTATTCTTATGTTCCAAATGCAGGTTGTACCTAATATTGCAATGGCAGAAACATACTGCAGGTTACTGCTCATTGCACCGCATTCACTATTTCGTTCTCATTTCAATGTAAGTTCCCTGACCTCTGACGTTGCCATAGCTTCAATAATTATCCTTTGTTTACTTATATTTCAAATATAAGGATGCACTGTATATGCATTCCTCCGTGTGCAGTTTTTTTGTGTACTACACAGAAAGTCGTATGATAGCTTCTTTAGATGTAGATATTTGACTTTTGCTGAGTCTGGTTCTTTACCATTGAAAGTTGACTTGTGATGGAGCTTCTGCTCAAGTGTTTGCAGTCTTCATTTGTATAAAGTCTATATTTCTCGGCCCATTCTAAAGTTTTTGTTGCTGTAACCTTGTACTTTTTAGTCACTTATTGATATAAAAATCATTTTTTGGTACCTCAGCATTTGGCACAAAGGAGTCCATCTGTATTAAGCAAGCCCGGCGTAACTCTTCTGGTGCTTGAACTTTTGAACTATCGTTTGCTTCCACTTTACAGGTGAGTTTTTGCATCGCCCATATTGTGAGATGACTGTAATTTCAAGTAAAATATGATCACCAGAGATATTGGATCATATCTTGGTTTTTCATATTCTATAAGCATCAATACTGTATATGATGCCACTCAGCCACTTCAAGTACCAGTTTATAAGTTTTCATATATTTCATGTAGGTATCAAGGAAAAAGCAAAGCCTTGATGTATGATGTTACAAAAATAATCTCTGCTTTAAAAGCAAAACGTGGAGACCATCGTGTATTTAGGTTGGCTGAGAACTTGTGTATGAATCTAATTCTTTCACTCAGAGACTTTTTTATGGTGAAAAGGGAGGGGAAGGTATAAACTGCTTCTAGTATGCATCATTTTTATCTGTTAAGTTTCTGCAGCTAAATTAAAAAAAAAAAAAACCTAAACCCGATTGTATGTTCTGTCATTTTTCTGACAGGGTCCAACTGAATTCACAGAAACTTTGAATCGAATAACTGTGGTCACTCTTGCCATTATCATTAAAACACGAGGAATTGCTGATGCTGATCATCTCCATTTGCTTCAGAGCATGTTGGAGCAAGTATTAGTTTCTAGTAATCATACATGGTCAGAGAAAACACTACACTATTTCCCTTCGCTTCTTCGTGATTTCTTGATTCCTCGGATAGACAGTAGAGGAATTGCAATTCAAGCGTGGCAGCAGGTTCATTGTTTACTCTTTTAGTTGTGAACTTATGATCAATTTGTTAATCATATTCCTTTCTTTGCCACTGTCAAAATATCATTGTTAATCGCTGGAAATGCAGTATATTATTGCTGTTTTTTCACCCATGCATATGTTTAGTTTGATGGTATACTTTAGAACATTAAAAGCTTTGATTGTCCCAATTCTCAGCCTACTTTCTGGTATACATTAGCAAATAATAGATGAATATTTCTGTTTCATTCTGGTTTACCGAGCAGAGGGTCCATATGAACTCATTACATGTATTTGTATACCACACTAACACGTTTTCTGGTGGTTGTAATTAGCATAACTATTGATGTCAATACCTGTGAGAACTCCAACTTCAAATTTGATTTAAATATTCTAACTACGATGTAAATATGAAGGTTTTAAAAATTCGAGTTGCAATTTCTAGTCCTTGGGAAGCTACCTATCTCTTACTTCTCGCCAATAAACCTATGGTTCTTTTTAATGCACCCTTCCTCTCGTGAATTTTAATCATCAGGATCATAATCTCGAAAAGATTCACTCTTTTTTTGCAGGCAGAGACCACTGTCATTAACCAATGCACTCAGCTTCTTTCATCATCAGCTGATCCTTCTTATGTTATGACCTATATAAGTCATAACATATCTCAACACCGACAATATTTATGCGCTGGAGCATGGATCCTGATGCAAGGGCACCCTGACAGCATTAATAGTGTAAACTTGGTATGATTTGTTATGTGTCATGAATGACACTATTACTAGTACTTATGGACTTCTATTAGAATGTCTTCTTTGTATTGTTTCCTTGTTCTACTATTAAATCTTCACTAACTTGTGTTTCAGGCACGTGTCTTGAGAGAGTTCTCCCCTGAGGAAGTTACAGCTAATATTTATATGATGGTGGATGTTCTGCTTCATCACATTCAGTTAGAACATCAGCATGGCCATTTGTTGCAGGTTTATCAATTGTTGATATGTTTCTCTTTCAATTTCCTATGTATTCTGATACATACCAAGCTGTATTGACAAGGTATAATTCTGTTTTACAGGACCTTTTACTAAAAGCATGTGCGAACCTAACATATTTCATTTGGACCCATGAGTTGCTTCCTTTGGATATTATGCTTCTGGCTCTTAATGATCGGGATGATGATCCGCATGCTTTGCGTATTGTGGTACGAGCCTATGGTTATATCTTTATCTATATTATGTAATGAGAAATGATGAATATCTTTATCTATATTATGTATTACGAGCCTTTGGTTATATCTTGATCGCTGATCCCATTCAGATATCTCTGTCTAAAGTTAGCTCATTTGCTGCTTTAAAACTGGAACTGTAGTACTGTTCTCTGTGTTATATGGTAATGATGTAAATCCTTGTGGACGCAGATTAGTCTACTTGATAGACCAGAACTTCAACAAAGAGTGAAACTCTATTGTATGAACCGAGGTGCCCCTGAACACTGGCTTTACGCCGGAATCTTCAAACGAATTGAATTGCAAAAGGCCCTTGGGAATCATCTCTCGTGGAAGGACAGGTGACATCTGTCATTAATATTAGCATAAATGATGGTTGTCTATGTTAGATCATCTTTTGCTGAAACATCTCAATTGTTATGCAGGTATCCGACATTCTTTGATGACATAGCTGCACGCTTGCTTCCGGTCATCCCATTAATAATTTATAGACTTATTGAAAATGATGCCATAGATTCGGCTGATAGAATTCTGGCAATGTATACTCCATTTCTTGTTTACCACCCCTTTAGATTTACATTTGTTCGTGACATTCTTGCATATTTCTATGGGATTCTTCCTGGAAAGCTTATTGTTCGAATTCTGAATGTGCTTGATATTAGCAAGGTAAAGCCTTACTATCCTTTTTATTCTGTTACTGACCAGTACAGCCTTTCCTCTGAGGTTAGTTTTGTAACTCTAGATTTGTTTCAGATACCATTTTCGGAGTCATTTCCGCAGCACATCAACTCATCAAATCCTGCTGTGTGCCCACCACCAGATTACTTTGCAACTCTCCTACTGGGAATAGTGAATAATGTTATACCTCCATTGCATAATAACTCTAAATCTGGATCAGGTTGTGATGCTTTAAACAATTCAATGCGTGCTCCGCCTAACAAGACACCACCAGCATCTCAATCTGGCCAAACAAATGCATCTGACCAAAAGGCATTTTATCAAATTCAGGATCCAGGCACATATACGCAGCTGGTTCTTGAAACATCTGTCATTGAATTACTCTCTCTTCCTGTATCTGCATCCCAGATTGTGTCATCTCTGGTTCAAATTGTCGTCAGTATACAACCAACACTAATTCAATCCAGTAATGGCCTGCATGGAGCTAGTAATGGAGTTTTGCAAGGCTCAGTGTTACCGACATCCCCTTCAGGTGGAAGCACAGATTCCTTGGGCACGAACAGATCAAGTCCCTCAGTTTCAGGAATAAATGTTTCTAGTTTTGTTTCTCGAAGTGGATATACTTGCCAACAATTGTCATGCTTATTGATTCAAGCATGTGGCCATCTACTGGCTCAGCTACCTCCCGATTTTCATGTGCAACTCTATATAGAGGCATCTCGTATAATAAAAGAAACATGGTGGCTCTCTGATGGCAAAAGATTACTGGGGGAGCTAGACTCTGCTGTTGGTTATGCTTTGTTGGATCCAACTTGGGCAGCTCAAGACAACACCTCAACAGCCATTGGTATGCGATAATATGCAGTGATCTTGTTTACTGATAACCTATGTCTCAGAGTTTCCATTTAGTTCTAATCTAACCCCTAGTAAATAACATATTGCTGCTTATGAATTTTGTGGTTTTCCATCTGTGCTATTCTTCCCGACTATTTTTATTCTTGTTGTGAATCTAGGTAATATTGTTGCCCTGCTCCATTCATTCTTCAGTAACCTCCCGCAGGAATGGTTAGAAGGGACCCATCTTGTCATCAAACATCTCAGGCCAGTGACGTCGGTTGCAATGTTGAGAATAGCATTTCGTATAATGGCTCCATTGCTCCCAAAGCTTGCCAATGCTCAGAACCTCTTTAATAAGGTATGTAAACTTGAAATATTTTATTTGAGTTCAATTTAGAAGTTTAACTATTATTAACCAATCAACCCCTCGTCCCTTTTGCCTTTTTGCCTGTAATGAAATCAACGAGTGGGGCCTCGGGATCATATCTTCATATAATGAAGAATGCTTCAATATGATATGTTTTGATCATTTACACTTCTTCTTTCAGATTCTTTCTTTGATTTTCAATATGATGGTGGACGTCTTTGGGAAGAATGCACATCCCACAGCTCCAGTTGAGCCGCTAGAAGTGACAGATCTTATAGACTTTTTGTAAGTGCTAGAGTTAAACATATATGCTGTATATGTGGTTTTACGTAGCAATTGGTCACCTGTAGTTGACCATGCATGACTTTTGTGTTTCTCAGCCATCATATTGTTCACTATGAAGGACAGGCAGGGCCTGTGCAGGGTAACAACAAGCCGAGACTGGAAGTTTTAGCTCTATGTGGGATAGCTGCAGAAAGTCTTCGTCCAGAGATTCAGCATCTTCTTTCACACTTGAAACCTGATACAAATTCTTCCATTTATGCTGCTACTCATCCCAAGTTGGCACAAAACACATCATAGACCCGCCGTTTTAGCATTTCTCATAAGCAAAGGATGTATCCATCTTAACCTTGTATCCGATAGTGATTATTTCTTGGGTTAGTAGTAAATAAGCTAATTTTAGGAAAGAACAGGGGTAACAATGTATGATTAGAATGTAGGTGTTATGTTACTTTAGAAGAAAGTGTGTTCTTAATGTTCCCATTTCAACAAGTT
Organism: Geum urbanum; assembly: GCA_946800695.1. NCBI lineage: Eukaryota > Viridiplantae > Streptophyta > Magnoliopsida > Rosales > Rosaceae > Geum > Geum urbanum. The sequence goes on along the minus strand of OX327012.1, from coordinate 47,115,488 downwards.
CTAAAATTTTAGTATTTCGTAGGAAATTGTAAGCCAGTTGCGTATTCAACAACCAATAATCTAATCGAGTTTCTCTATTGAGAACCTCCATGGTAAGGAGGACTTAGTGAGTACTTTATATACAATGGTTTATAAGACTTAATTTTGGATCATATTTTGACATATCAACTGTTAGATGTTTAATTATGTATTAGTAGATCATTATTAATTGTAAATTTTCAACCAAATCAAAAATTGTTAAGGGATTCAAAATCATGACTTATCAATTATAAACAAGAACGATTCAAGTTTGATAAATTTGGAACGTTCATTTATTTCATCTTGTTCGATACCTTAAGGATTTTTAAATTAGATGAAAATTTATAGAAATAATCTACGTATATGTAGCTAGATATACAACGGTTGATCTTCTAAAATATTATTGTAAAATATGACTTATAAGAAGGTGAGTACCAAGTCTTCACCATAGAAGTCCTCAATGGAAAATTTCCCATCTAATATGTATCGAACAAAAAAAAAACTAATAATCTATTGTCTTGATTAGGCCTGTCAATTTTGACACGACTCGAAACCCGCACGAAATAAAGTGGGTCAAACCCGCACGATTAAAAATGGGTCATTATTTGGTTGACCCTTTAGTAACCTGCTTTATTATGGGTCGGCGATGGGTCAACCCGATAACACGAAAGTAACCCATGTAACCCGTTTGTAAATAGGTCGGGTCATTTTATATAACTCTCGACACAACTCATTGAACATTATTTCCAATTTGATCAAGAATCTCTCTTTAATTCTAAAACTTAGTGCGGAAGTATTATATTGACAAATATGCAACATTGAATAACTGATTTTGATTTAGTACGTTGTAAAATTTGCAGTTGAATTTAATTTATATTTCCTTCAATTTAATTGGTATTTGTCAAATGGGTCATAATATATGGGTAAACCCAACACGACACGACTCAATTATTAAACAGATTGTAAACGGGTCAACCCGAGATCCACCCGTTTATAAATGGGTTGAGTTTGAGTTTGTATTTTTGACACGATTAGGTAAATGGATTGAGTTTGAGTTTATACTTTTGACACGATAAAAATCTCAACCCGACACAAATCTGACACGACACGACACGACCCATTGACAGGCTTAATCTCGATTATTAGGCGTAAGATTTGCCAAATAGGTGCTTGGTGGTTGTACATCTTTCTCTTTTGCCTTTTTCCCGGTCAGAATCAGTTCGTTGTATATTTATGGACAGAAGACTCCATGGCCCAATGGATAAGGCGCTGGTCTACGAAACCAGAGATTCTGGGTTCGATCCCCAGTGGAGTCGTACTATTTTTTATTCACTCCGACTCTTTTAAACGAAAAGCAATAGTACTTAGTATCGTACACCAAAAGTGATCAACGTTTACAAACTTGGCCATTCAAAATAAGAGGAGGAGGGGTAACTAACATAGGGGTGATCAACGTTTACAAACTTGGCCATTCAAAATAAGAGGTGATTATCCCTACAACACTTGCAAGAAAGGATAAGACTTCCAATGCTTGGTTCAGACTTGGGTGTCTTCTAAAAACGTCACCAGTAACTTTAAGGTACATTGTGTTTTATATTTGTCACTTACTGCATAGTATTGGCAACAATTTCTTCCATATCAGCAACGTACATCATTGCTGTTGTCCATTAGATTCTGCGTTGCTGACTTCTGGAGATTTCTTGCTCAAGTTGAATGGTGCTGAATTTATAACCCTGCACAGAGCCACACATCACAGATGAAGAAATACCTCAACTTATAAGCTGTACATTTCAAATCCTTTGCAATTATATTGTTCTTTTCCTGTTTATTCATTTGTATTATTCTGTCCAATCTCCTAAACTCCACCTTCTACGTGTTAGTTAATTGCATAAGCCAACACTAACCAAAGGCAACTCATGCATACCACCAGTATGATAGAAGCGCCATATAAGCTTATAAATCTAAGTCATGCACAATTCATGAACTACCGCAAAAAAAGTAACAGACTAGCAAATCTACGTTCACACAAGGATGCATTGTGTGTACTGCAAATCATCTATAGTTGGATCAATGAACACGCACCTTTCCTTGCGCTTCCCTAAAAATCGAGCCAAGGATGCTTTGCGAGCCTGTGGGATAGCTGCAAAAAGGAAAAAGTAAAAAAACTTCATTAAAGATGTTGTGACCATAACTGTACTTAAAGAGTCATATTACCCAAATACAAAACAATCATACAGAAAAATGAAGATTATGATGCCTACTTAAAAATTGAATTTAGAAATCCCTAATATGTTACAGATAACTCAATGTGTCATCACATTAAATGTTCAGAATTATTCTGAAACACCAATCAAACTTCATGTATCGTTTAAAAGAAAGGTCCCTGTATATTGGGTTTGAAAAATCAGACGTTTGATTGAGGAAACAGTATCTGGTTTCAATAATGAAGTGGCATACCAGAATGAATCACAGCAGTTCTAGCAACAGATCCAACTTCATTTGATGTTTTAGGAGGCTCCAGTTTGCTAACAGGAGTGGTTGGAAGCCCTGCTGTTTTAGTTGCCACATGTTCATCTGTGCTTGTGGACCCACTAAGTGATTGGGCAGCAGTATGTGAAGAAACAGACAAAGGACTAGAAAGAGCAGAAGGTATTGTATATATAGGCTGACTCACTGGAAAACCATCTTCTGCAGTCATTCTCACAGTAGGTGCTTGAGCATTTGCTTGTGCACCGTTAGAAGGAATGGATGAACCATTCTGAGCTAAAAACATCATAGCCTGAGCCTGGAAAGATGCCCAAAAAACTTTGATAACCAGCAAAACATGTGTCTTTATGTGTGCAACTTGGATGTTATGTGTGTGCAAGGAGGAAGAGACAGGAAGGGAAGGTACCTTCTCAGGGGTAATATCATTATAGACGTTCACAGTACCAGCATAAAAAATTGTTAATTGAGAAGGATTCCCCAAGGTCTTGACATTGTTCCTACAAACAATATCCAGTATTACACTCAAATCTTTTGCTCACGGTTATGCGATAAACTCAATATTTCAGCCATTGCTTAACAAGTTACCATGGTTCGGTGGTCCCAACAACGGACCCTGAACTTGGAAGAACTGCATATGGAGTTGCAACAGGAACTCCTCCAAGTAATTGTTGCTTCGGTGTAGTAACAGCAAAACTCTGACCCATAGAAGCAAGATAATTCCTCGAGTATGAGCTCACCACTGGAACAGAAGTACCGTGACTGGTAACTGAAACCATCCTCACATCATAAGGATGTTGCACTGAAGGCACATCATGTTGCATAGGATAAGCTGTCAGGGAAAAGTGAGCGCCACCTTGCCTATCGTGATTGAAGTACTTCTAGATATAAAAAACAGAAAGCAATGAGAAAAAGGCAACAACACTGTCAAATGATAAACTGTCCTATAATTATATGAATATCAGGTTCAGCAACGACAGAAACCCTTAATATTAGTTTTTATATGGTTTCAAAAATGTCTGGCTGCTATTTGGAGCACAAAAAATAGCCAGCAGTCGTATGAAAATTCAAAAATAATTTCTTGAAATGACTTGCTATTTCAAATGGCCAACATATACCTGAGTTTCACAAGTAGTTAAGACAGGCATATTTCCGGAAGACAAGAATGACTCGGGTAACTTCTTATCTTCTTGCGCAGCTTTGAAAGATGTCAAATGAGGAAGTGCAGGGACCTTGTTTAGGAAGGGCCAATGTCCACCTCGACCTCTTGCAATTCCTAACACAGCCAACAAGGTGAATCACAAAATTCGGTTTCAATCCAAAACTACAAACTTATGTCCAGCCCGGAAAGAAAAAATGGAATAACGTTACATAATTTGATCATATCATCAACACACTCAAGGTACAAAGTCAGATATCTTTCACATCCACTTGTGGGTATTCCTAAGTCGCTTGATGGGTAAACACTAAACAGCCTCTAATGACAAAACAAAACAAAACAAAAATTGATATCAGACAATAATCTACCAGTACTCAAATGTGAATAATCAGTTAATATAGCTGCTTGAAATTAATCACTGATCCACAAGTTCACATCTTTCTCAGCTTATATTTCTGGGTCAGAACACTCTAATAATAACTGTAACTAACCTAGCAGAACCCAACTAATATAATTCCTTTTCTATTCTACAATTCCTCCAAATCAAGATTGCTCAACTTTCATAGCCTTGTAGCTAACACGTAATTTACAGAATCAGAGAAAAACAAAAAAACTAAGGATTCCATATATCTGAAAAAAGCTTCAAACTTCAAAGCAATCTGGACCTAAAACAAATAGAATGAGAAAGATCACACACATATGGCACACCTGAGTTTCTGGAGGTCTCATCGTTAATCTCCTCCTTGACCTCAACCGCCGACTCGTTTGAGTTCAAACCCATGAAATCTCTCTCCATCATTATTATAAAAGATTAATTTTCAAACCCACAAAACAGAAATGGCTCAAATCAACAAAAACCAGAGAGATAGAAACCAAGAAATGCTTGCAACTACAGCAAAAGAGAAATAGAGCGAGGAGAGAGATCTTGCCCGTTAAGTTAATTTTAAAATGGCATGACGAAATTGAAGTGTGATTTTATAGGCCGGCGTGACTGTGACGAACGACCGTTACGGATGTGCTCGGTGATGATAGCACGTGCACGAAAACCTGAGGCTGAATTAGCTGTGCATGGGAGAGCTGAAGCGCGCGTAAACTGCAATAAAAAGAGACACGTGAAGCAGACTTTACTCACCTGTGATTGGTCCGATTTGATTGCCGTAACTCATTAACTTTGGTCCGAATATATACAACACGATGGACTAAGCAGTAATTAATGAGTAAAGGTATTAGGGTCTAGGGGATGCTTGATGTGATCAATGTGATTACTTGCCCGGATAAGAATGACCAAGTTTTTATTCAAAAATAAATAAATGACCAAGTTGAATTTGTAGACTAATGTCTTGCTTCGGTATTGATTGGTTTTTAATAAGGGAGTTGTGCTCGTAGACTAATGACTCCACTCGGTGTACGTGTTTGAAATTGTTATGCCAAAATCTGTTGTTAGGAAAAACTATTTCCTAAATTATAATATTTGAATTCAAAATCGATTAATTAAGTTTTTCAAACTAAATCCAACCGTTTTTATTATCTGAAATCATCGATCGACGACGATCGTTGCTCTAAATACGAGTTTGAGTCTCATTTGCAGTTATAGTTTTCGTGAACATGATCATCGAAGTTCTTAATACATGTATACATATAATTAGATGCATACTTAAATAGATTAACTAGTATGGCATTATCGATCACCCCCATTATTAATAACTTAGTGAGTAGGGTGGGTTAAGCACGTATATGTCAAAATCCAAAACCAGGTAGTTTCTAACTCTCTTACAATATTAGGCCGCAGATTAGAGTACATGGTATTGGTTGGTATCATTAAGATTCATAATATATCTAAATTAATGGGGGCCAAACTACCAACTTGTGTCCGAGCTAGAAACATTAAGCTAGCAAGTAACCATATATATCAATACAACGTTATTCCTTTCATACAATCTCATCATGCATAATGCATTGTGTATGCTATATATATACACACACGCCAAAGTGACATTAAACTTAATTAAGCAAGACAACTGTAGTTCTCGATTTAAATAGAAGATAAGAGAAAAGTCGTAACACTCGATCAGATCCTAGCTAGATTTTAAACTCAGGTAAACGTGTCATGCAAGACGTGCATGTGATCAAATTGATGATGTACGTGCATGCTTTTCAAGATTCACACCAAACAGTGAAATGACTATTAATCTAGTGCACTCCATCATTGAAATATTCAAACTTGATGGAAAATTCTTTAGTTGTTTAACACTAGATCTCATACAAAACCTAGCTAAAGTAGCTATCTTGTTAACATCAATTTGATTTCAATCTTGAAGCTAGATAACTCACAATACTAACTCATTCAATTTTCTATTGGGAAAAAAACACATTTGTAAATACAAAAGAACTTACAACTTGCTTACGAAAGACACAAAACGATTGAGTTAAAATACTGTTCAATCTCATAATTTCATTCCTAGCTCCTCCCATTGTTAGCTTTACTATACATAGTAGCAGTAGTGCAAAGTTGACCAATTAAGGTGCTTGATGCCATTAACATGCGCCACAGCAAAGCACATAAAAAACTGCAGATTCTTTGTTTAGAAAATACCAGATTGTGAAGATATAGTTAATGTCTACACATGCGTAGCACAACAGCATAAAAAAAAGTCTATTTTACTTTGAAACAAAACCAATGCTGCCACCAAAAAAATATTTTGAAACTCAAGTGACAAATAGAAAACGCAAATATTATCTTCCAAGGCTGATCATGTCAATTAACTTTAAGTATGCATGAGATATCAACCTATATACATTACTAGTTAATGAGATATCAAACTATACATTACAAGTTAATGATATCAACCTATACATTACAAGTTTATGGCTTTCAACTAAACTGAGCAAGCTATGTTTTCTTCTTTAATCTTCTTATTTTTTGGCCCGGAGTGTCTCTCATCAAGAAGAAGGTCTGAAGTCCGGCAGCCTAACCAGGTATCAGCCGAATCATCACACCGACCAATAAGAAAATGCAATGCAAACGTAGCATGCTTAATGAAAAGTTTTACAAGTTTACAAAACATATGTCGTAAGTCATAACTTAAGATTTTCTATGAACAAAGAAAAAGTCATAATTAAAAGTTTGAGATTTTCTTTTGAATAATGAAAAATTATTTTGAAAAATTGAAATTGGTACACTTTTAGTGTAGGAGCACACAAATGTGCATAATACATATATATATATCAAAATTTTGATCGTTGCAACCTTTTCGTATATTTCTTGAAACCTTGAAATGGGATAGTTATATTTTAGAATTAAACTTACATCGATCACACTTCATGATATAGGAGCAAGCGCGGAGGTATTCATAGGCGAGGGTGGGTCATGTACTCTCTCCAGATTTCAGATAAAAAAAATTATTACACTATTTTTCAACAAGTCTGAAAAAGTTGTTGTTGTCCGTCGGCTTAGTCCAACTTGCAATTAAATTTAATTAATCAATGGTACAAGCTACCCAAACATTCGTATGTACGTACAACTAGATATAGTTATATAGGCTTTCCTAAAATTAAAAAGATATAGCTATATAAGCATATAACCCATCGATTATGATATGATAAGAGTCCATTAAGAATCAAGATAACATGCAACACTTTTCTATATCGAGACATCAATTATAATATTTGTAAGTAATCTAGTTATAATTTAAAAGTGCTCCGGTAAATATATATGGGTTAGTTTGAAAAATACGTTAGGTAACTTGTTTTAAACATTATATATCATTAATTTTACCAATAACAAACAATATTTGTAGAAAATATTTTATGCATGAATATTGTGAAGAATCGTTTAAACAGTTAAATGGGCGACGAGTTAATAAATGATTATTTGATATTTTACATTGACAAAGATATATTTGTTACAATTTTTATAATAATAGTATTTTTCAAAAATAGTGTAATTTATATTATATTATATTATTTGATTTAATTTAATTTTAATTATATTATTTTATTTCCGAAGTCTTAATTTTGGTCCCCGCGACTATAAATCTTAATTCTGCCACTGTATATGAGAACAAGCTCAAGCTATGAAATTTATTCTTCTTTTTTATCAAAGAAATTTATGATTTCTATATATAACAGACGGTTTGGCCAAAGGGGACCATGGAGAAAGATCAATTCATCACATGTTGGTTGATGGAATCGTTTTTGCATCACATGCGAAGCTTTACTTCAATTATTGATATGAATCTTTGGCTTCTGATACAGATCTGAAAAAATGATTCTCCAAGTGCTCCCTAACTAGAATTGTTCATGAGCAATTTCTGGTGATCACTACTCACTATTAAGTACCAACTTCAAGCCCAGCGGGCCAACAGTGCCAATGGAAAAAGATGTACAGAGAGAAAGAGAGTGACCAAAAATCTGTGATCCAAGGCAGTTTCAAGGCGAAGGTTCTCTGGTGAACTGTGTTCACCTTGAACCCAGTCATTTCTGCTTGTAATGCTGACCCTCCTGCCGTTTTAGCAAAGCACGTGCTCTCAATTTTGCTTGTAATTCAGGCTGTTCAGGGTAAACACAATTCACCACAGCCGTACTGCAAGTTTTGGATGGCATGAAACTTTATAGAAGAGAAAGAAAAAAAGGTGTATTGAGCAATGCCACTACCCAAATGATCTCCTCAAACAAAGTCACAACCAAGCTCGGATAAATTGGCAGATCTACATTATAGAAGAATACATGCTCGATAAAATATGTGACCTACACTGTTATAGAGCTGAAAAGCTGCAATAACAAATAATGGGCAAGTATATGAATCATGTCTGGAGGGCAGCACGGAATACGCCCAAAGAATGCTTATGCAGGACCAACGGCCGAACCACTCCCAAGCGGCTCACTAATCTGAAGGAGTTCATTACATAGACCGGTGAAGACAATGGAATCTGTTTCGATAGGCTTAAACTTGACAAGAGCCGAGGGCACCAAGTCCTCATCAGCCAGTGTCGAAGTTTTTCCGCCTGGTGCAGGAGAATGAGGGATCACCCGCCGTTTGATCACCACAGGATTCAACAGCTCGAATTCCAGACAAGGCTCTTTCAATGCTAAGCTAACAAACTCGTAGAGAGAGCGGGTTGGCTCCGCAGGAGAGAATACGCCTTGCAGTACTACACCATCAGGAAATTGTACCCTGATAACAGTTGTTGTGTATCTCTTCTTCGCTGCTCTGGCCTGCTTTTCCTTGAACGATTTCGGTATCAGCATCTGCGACTCTTCCAGCTTCTTCTTCCTCATTTCCGCTTCTCTTTTCACCTCCACTGCAGACCGGCTATAGAAGGACTCCGGCAGTTCAATTCTCGCAGCCGCATTTTCCGATACAGAAAAGAAGACCCTGGTCTGTCTATCAACCTTCTTCGGCTCAGTCTCCTCCTCCTCCACAATGCTCGAAGAACCAACCTTTTCCTGCTGTCGCGGCGGCTCCAGCAATGCAACCCCCTTCTTCATCACATCAACTTGCTCCGGCGTCGGAGTCTCCATCCCAGCCCACATCTCTCCCTCCTCTTCTTTCAACTCAAACCCAACACATTCCAGCAGCTCAACACCCCCAACAGCCTTGCATATGGCCTCTTTTATCTTCGGATTCCCCAACCGAATCCTCCTGAACTTCACATTCTCCGGCTCCCTCGCTATATTCCTCAGCAGCCTCGCCACAACCTCCACCGAACCCGGACTGGGTTTCCCGGACACAAATGCGTCAATACAGCCCTCCAAATAATCCAATCCGTTCCCATTAAAGGACGGCGTATCGTCCTCCGCGGAGATTGAACAGCCCTCTGTAGCGGTGGTGATGTTGTTGTTGAGGCAGGTGTCGACGTGGACGGAGACTTCGTCTTCGGAGCGGAAAGATTGGCCGCAGATTGGGCACTCAAAGACGTTGAGGGTGAAGCCGTTTTGAGATCTTTTGCCCGGAGTGATCAGAGCGTCGAACGGGTCGAATGGTTTTCGGGTCGTTAAGTCAGGTCGGGTTCGATCGGGGATCTGGGGTTGGTGAGTCGGCGGAGGAGGCTGGGAGAGGCGGTTGAGGATCGGAGAATTGGCGGGACCGGAGGAGGAGGTGGAGCCCAAGACTCTGCCTTGGCCTTTGAATTTGCCGGAGGAAGAAGACGAGAAAGGGTTCTTGATGAAGCCCTTGACCTTGTCTTTCATGTCGTCCATTGTCTTTTGTTTGTTGATGATGGTGAAGAAGAAGAAATAGAATGGATATGAAGGATTCGAATCTGAGTTAGCGCTAGCGGAGAGGATCAACGGAATTAGGGATTGGGGGGAATTGCGGATTTGATTAGTAGCTGTTGCTGGTTTGCTTTCTTCTTGTTGACTTTTTGCTGGACGCGGTTCGTTATATAATTATATTTTCCCTCGCTAGACCCGTCGCGCCTCTTTTTTTTTTTTTTGGGGGGGGGGGGGGGGGGGCGGGTGTTGCAATAATATTACTCCTATAAACTCAATTGTGGTACTGTAAAATGAAGCAAAGGATAATACGACAGTGATTTAGTGATAATAGATACACTATGGGGTGAGCAATGATTGTCACCAAGTAATCGGAAAAAAAATTATCACCAAATAAGTCAGATTTATAATATGTTGTAAAGATGTTGAAGAGTCTTAAATCGTGAAATTAAGCACTCATCGCACGGTAAGAACTCGAGAATCTTAGATTTTAGTTTTAAGAAAGACTAGAATGAAAGTAAAGAAATCAGACATTTAGCTAGAATTTCCAGTTTTACTGAATTGTTGGAGATACACTTTGGGGAATCAGAAGTGCCTCTTTTTCTCCGCTCTCATCTCTTCGGAAATAGAAGTTTCTCTCTTTAAAGTCTCATTCTCTCCGCCAGCATACAATACAGACAGCAGTTTGAGAAAACGTGGATAGCTCATGGAGATCATGATGGCTTAAAAAATTAGAATAAATCTACTTACTTGAGCAAAACTAAACCAAACTGACGTGAACACCACTACAAGAATGTGAAAGAAGGTTGTAGCCGGGCTTGAGGTAAGATATGATGTGTAAAGAATCTACGAGAAACTGAGAATGCATCAGAACAGTATAAATTGCAGTTCTGGACTTGGAGTTTCTGAATTTCATCATCTAAATAGATACCGGAACAGCATTCTATGCTACTCGCAGAAACCTCCACCATCCAAAAAGAAAGGCATGCTTAATTCAAAAAAAAAAAAACAAAAAGACATGCTAAGTTACCAACAGGGCCAGACTTGGACATTTATGGACTGAGGCGGGACAAAAATGATGTCTCCTCATGGTAAAAAAAAAAGAGAACAGAGACGAAGAATATTCGACATTATTCGCATAATATTTTGAATAATATGTTAATCATAAAAACAAAGGCAATTCCAATACTTAAAAATCTAAAGATGTTCAAAAAAAGCTAATATAAAGTGAATAATACTAACAATATTCCAATTTTCTGTTTTTCTTTTAATATATTTATATAAGTATAATATTTATATGTATAATAAAATAAAATAAAATTGAGGCCCTAGACGATGTGGTACCTTAGGTACGGATCTGGTATGGCTACCAAAGATATAAAAGAACAGTCCTTCACAATTTGAACCAGTTCCCATCATTCTGTTCATCAGAGGCAGCAGATTATGTCCCCTGTTATCAGTCCTATGTCAAATGAGATTAAATCATCTATTTATTTTAGCCAGGCTCCAAATGTTAACAAACTGCAACTAGAAAACTGTTTGGGCCTAAATAAAGAATTTCATTTTGGGCCTGGATGGCCGGGGTCTATGCGAGCGGCACATTATAATTAATGGTCTTGATGAGGAGTCAAGTTATATAGTTTCTAGCGAGCTTCGCTAGAAGAAGACTTTGAGTTCTATTAGAACTATGTCTTATTAGCTGGTTCTATGCGGCTATGTTTCTGTCATAACTGTTTGATCTTATATAGAACTCTTGGAAGAGTTATGATGGGATTAAAAGATCTATGAGTGATTACGACACGTATGCTGGTGTTGGATTCAGACTGTGATTACAAGAGCAGAAGAATTTGACATTGAATGAATGACTGTTATTAAGCGAGTATATAAGGAGAGCAATGATCTTATGAGAAGCCCCCCCCCCCCCCCCCCCCCCCGAATCAATCAATCAACCTTACTATACGCAAACAAACCTAGACGGTTATCTCGTCCTCGAGATTTCTATCTTTCTTGCAACCAGAAAGTCTAAGTGCTTGTCACCTATCGAGTGAAAGTATTACGACTCTAAGGAAGCAATTGCAACCGGAAAGTTGAAAAACGGCTCACTTGTAAGTTGGGAGCTTGAATACTCAAAGGGAGCGAGTGTTCTCAACACTCTGTTAAGAGATTGCTCTGCTTTGCACGAGAAATGACGTGTGGGGTATCGATTTCAAGACTTAGCGAGAGATTCACATATCAAAGTCCTAGGTTTCTAGGAAAAAAGGACATATTCGAGCAGGGTTGGTGCTCTCCCTGTTCTAATCGCTTAATATAGAAGTCAGGCGGCTGTGATCAGTCCATATTTCATCAAGAGACGGTGGCACGCCAGCATACGAAGCACATACAGGATAGACCGGCCCATGTGGTTAAAACATCCGAGATAAAAGAGACTGCTTCGCGAGAAGGATCTCTTCCCAAGGGATATTTTTGCATCGAACATTTTGGCACGCCCAGTGGGACTTAATATCTCTTTGCATCTATAAGCGAAAATTGAAGATCCTTATCGAAGGATCTATCCCCAGTGTCGCAAACATCCAAAACCGATTTACCATGAACACACATCTACGGAGTGTCGTTCATTAAGTAATCAAGCGGTCGAGGTTATTTTCGCTAACAACTTAGACATCATGTCTTTCCAATTTTTAAGTGAGGCGGAAATAACAGGGTTTACGCTCGAACAATACCTGGCTTATGCAGCCAGGCGAGATGTTCACCAGGCTAATCACCAGTTGGTGCTCGAACAGAGAATCGAGCAACAGGCAGAACTTCTCACCACTCAGGCCCAATTAGTTGATACAGCAACAGTTGGATTCCAGGCACTATGGGCAGAGTTAAATCAGGATCGTGAGGAGAGAGAGGCCATGGGGGCCCAGGTGATTAGTTTGGTAGAAGATCAAGACAGACTACGGATAGATATCCTTCGCCAAATGGAAAAAGGATTGGAGGAATACCGCCGATACGCGGCGACTCTATCACAAATGGTAGACAATGACATAGGATCCTTAACCAAATCCGTATCCGACTTGTCCAAGAAAACTAGGCAAGCGGAGTCTTTTCCTCTTGCTTGGGAGCAGCGGTTGAATAAGTTCTTAGATGATTGTAACATACAACTATCTAAGATGCATGAAAATTACGAGACACCGTTTCCTCCGATGAAAGATGACCCCAACGAGTGGCGTTGGCCAAAATTTTACAAACACCAAACCTTCCAGACTTTCTCTGGTGATGACGATGCAAATGCGGCAACACACTTGGCCTATTTTACTCTGCAGTTAGGCCAATTTGCCTAAGATGAAGGACTCAAACTGAGAGTTTTTGGTTCATCATTATCCGGATCAGCCCTTGTGTGGTATACTGGAATCGAGAAGGGTTCGATCAGTGAGTGGAAGGATATGGATGCCTTGTTCATAGATCACTTTGGAACGGCAAAGCCAGAGACTATTGTTGGAAAGCTAGCTTCCTTAAGCCAATCAGTGACAGAAAGTCCAGTCACCTTCCTGCACCGTTTCCGGTCAGAGTACAATCTATGTAAGACCCCTTTGAGCAAGGAAGAGGTGGTCGAGATGGCCAAGAATGGTCTGGAGGACACGTTCCATCAACTATTCTTAAATAGCAAATATTACTCTCTGAATGAGTTCATCACGGCTGTGACTAAAGCTCATAGCAACATGCAAAAGAGAGATAACAGAAGAAACGCGTCCAAAGGGACATATAGTAGTCGAACCTATGATAAGTTGAAGCCAAAAACAGTGGCTTATATTGAAGGTTTAGACGACCAGGAATCAGACTCTGAGGGTGATCATGTGGGTGCTGTTGACTTATCAACAAACAAGGTTATAAAACCCCGCAAGCTCCAGAAGAGTAGAGGTCCAATCAAACTCTCAACAGTGGCCTTCACTAAGCCAGAATTTAAGAAGTACACTTATGACGCCAACATGCTCATGAAATTTTGGACGAGTTGTATAGTTTGCGTGTCGTCAAGGCAGACTTTGGACCACTTCCCACAACTGAGCAGTTAAAGGGTAAAAAATATTGCAAGTTCCATGAAGCATGGAACCACGTTACCAAGGACTGCATTAAGCTTAAAGATCAGATCCAGAAATGGATCAATGAAGGAAAATTAGAATTGGAAGGGTCGTCCAAAACAGCTGCACTAGTGGATTCCGAGACGTTCCCTCCTCCACAGGTCAATATGGCTGAGGTAGAATGGATATCACCTAACAGACATCTTGAAGGTGCAGAGGCATGGAATCAATGATCCTTATTAGCCTATTCATTCAGGATCGATATTATAGAGGAGTTCTTCGATAGGCTAAGGGACATGGGGCTGATCTCTTTTTACCCAGTTACTGAGCTTAGACAATTACGGTATACAGAGCCAGCCCAGCACTTTTGCAGGTTCCACAATCACTTTGGTCATCGAACAGCAATGTGTTCGACCTTGAGAGATGAAATCCAGGGTTTGATCAATTGGGAAGTGATTGTGATCAACGACGGGGGCAAGATGGATTTTCATCCAAAGTATCTTCATAGAACACCATCTCCTCCAGTTACAACTCCTCCTGCCAGTGGTACTTCTTCAGGGAATAGTCAAAATAAACCGACTCACGCGAGGAAGAAGTCCAGGCGAAGGGCTAAGCGAAATATAGCGTTTGTCCGACCTAAGCGGACATATATAACATATGACGCGTCTTGGCGAGAGGAGATATTCAATAAGCTATGCCTAGAAGGAATAGCTGTGGTTCCTGACAATTGGGGAGCACCTGACCCACATCCAGAGGATGTTAAGGGTTTGCCTTATTGTCGATACCACCATAAATGGGGACGTCACACCACAAGTGCTTGTCGAGATCTGAAATTCAAGATACAGCAGTTGATTGACGAGGGAGTAATAGAAATAGAACAAAAGCCCTTGTCAAACTTGACCACTCCCATGCCCATGGTTGGAATGTTGGAATTGACACGTGACAAAAAAAATAAAAGAAAACAGTCCAACGACCAACCAACTACTGGCGAGAATCCATCTTACACACCAAGGAATAAAGGAAAAGAAAAGGTGGATCCCAAGGCAGAATTGCCAGTAGCCATTTGTGCACATTGTAAACTCAGAAGTGGACTGAAGATCTCTTATAAAGAATTGGCTCAGGCAGCTAAGTCTTTCCCAGAACTATTCTCGAACACAGATCATCAGCCCCCACAAATAAGACAAAGGGATACTCCAGCTCCCAAACGCTCGCGAGCAACAGACCAAGCCAGTTTGGCTAAAACACCTGAGTCTAAAGTTGCAAGCACGCTCGCGAAGCCATATATTCCTCCAGCTTCAAGAAATATTACAAAGGAGGATGTTTGGTATATAAGGGAGAAAGGAAAAACCGTGGAGGTAACTCCGAGCAAGAGGAGAAACCTTCAACGACGCTTTGGTAGGGCCAAGAGAGCATTGGATGCTTATGAGGCTGGCCTCATCAAAGAAGAAGACCTGGAGTTTCCTTCAGAAGTGTTGCAAAGGAGATTGAACACCCTTGCAGCAAATCCATTGGTGGTCTTTGGGAAGAAATCTCGCGAGCCTAAGGTGAGGGCTCAAGGACCAGGGGTTTTTGAACGAAACCCAGAGTTAGGGACTAAAGGTAAAGAGCCTGAATCTACTCAGGAGATTCGTCGTGAGACTACAAAACGACAGCCAGTAAGGAGACGCCTCACTTTTGAGGAAGACACGATGAAAACAGTAGGGCTAAAGACACCCCCTAAGGGAACAGGGGGCATGCAGAAGCAAGACACTCCAAGCAAGCCTCCAGTCTTGCAATGGAAACCCAGGCCTTTGGTTGTGGAAGAACAAGCGAAGACCCAAAAATTAATCCCTGCTCCCAAGGAGAAAACTCCACCACCACTTCTACCAGCAGCCATTGATCCTATTCCTAAGGATCCAATTCAGCAAGTGGCCCATCTTGAAGTAACTACAATGACTAACGAGGATGGACATTTGGCTGAAGATGATAACTACGACGACGATGAGCAGTTGGTAGACTACGGTGAGGACGAAGATCTTGAAGCACTTGCCTGTATCGAGGAAGATATTTCCACCATTAACATGGTGTATGTCTTATCTTCTAAATATGCTTTGTCTCCGTCAGCATCAAAAGGTGAATCCAAGAACGTCAACAGTGTGGTACTACCAGATGAAGAACCAGAGCTACCAAATGACTCAACACTGGTTGAAGTACCAGAGTTGGATTCATCACACACAAAAGAACAGATGATGTTCTCCAAGCCTACCATTGACATGGCCATGCACATGCGTCCGTTATATGTCGCAGGACAAGTCCAAAGGATTCAATTGAATAAACTCCTAGTGGACTCAGGGGCAGCGGTTAACATCATCACTGTTAAGGCAATGTCCTTAATAGGTGTTCCCAAGTCTGCTATCCAAGAGACCTCGCTTAGTGTCAGAAACTTTCAAGGTAGCATAACTAAGACTTTGGGAATTGTCTTCTTGCAGGTACACATAGGGCTGGCCTCAGGCACTTATACATTCTTTGTGGTAGAATGCACATCTCCATATAGTGCCATTTTGGGGCGTGACTGGATACATCGAAGCTACTGTGTACCATCTTCACTTCATCAGCATATGTTACTCTGGAACATGGAGTCAGGCGAAGCAAAGCTCATCAATGCTGACCCTCGTCCATATTTTGTTTCTGCTAATGCATTAGAAGCCAGCTATTACCATAGTGACCTTAGGCCACTGGAGGTATGTGGCGTCGACGGTAAAGGCCGCCCAGTTGGAGTTACGGCCTCTGAATTAGCTCAGTGGGGTATACTTCAAGCAACTCAAGATAGTAAAAGACCCTACACCATTGAGCTACCATCCAAACGTTCTCCATGATTGGGTCTCTATCAGATATAGAGACCGAGGCTTGTCTCTCTCTACACGAACGCTTTCATAATTTTCTATTAGAGAGCCAAGCCTTTGAGAGGGTTCCAATGATTGCAGCCTTGGAATACGTGGATGAAGACGTTTTGCAAGACTTTGAGGAAGAGGACGAGATTAAATTAGCTCCAGCAGCTCTAGATAATTTACCTCCCAAAGTCAAGGATCCCATTGAACACATTAATATTGGGACACATGAAGCGCCAATCTCTGTGGCTATTAGTACCTTCTTGGAGCCTGAGGAAAGACTCAAGCTTATTGAATTGCTAAAATAATATGCAGACTGTTTTGCAGAAAAATACGATGACATGCCTGGTCTGTCACCAGATATGGTTTGTCATAATTTTCCCATCATCGAAGGGAAGAAGCCTGTAAAACAGGAAATGCGTCGCATGAACACAGAAACAGCAATTCTAGTCAAGGAAGAGGTCGAGAAAATGCTCAAGTCAGGGATCATACGTGTAGCCAAATATAATGAGTGGCTTTCCAATATAGTCCCAGTCAAGAAAAAGAATGGAAAGATGCAAGTATGCGTTGACTACAGAGACTTGAACAATGCAACCCCAAAGGATGCATACCCTATGCCAGTAGCTGATTTGCTGGTCGACTCAGTTGCCCGCCACGAGATGCTAACATTCATGGATGGCACTGCTGGTTATCATCAAATCCCAGTGGCTGAAGCGGATAGACATAAAACTGCGTTTCGATGCCCAGGCTTTGCCGGTGTTTTTGAGTACGTGGATATGCCATTTGGACTTAAAAATGCAGGGGCAACCTACCAACGACCTATGAACTTGATCTTTCATGATCTTATTGGTAAGACCATGGAGGTCTATATTGATGATGTGGTAGTTAAAACGAAACACAGAAGTGATCATTTTGAAGACTTAAGGCAAGTGTTTCTCAGAATGAGGCAACATCAACTAAAGATGAACCTAGCCAAATGTGTGTTTGGCGTCCAGGCGGGAGATTTCCTGGGCTTTTTGGTTCATCAGCGTGGGATTGAGATACCGGATGATAAGAAACAAGCAGGTCTCAATGTAGTCCCACCAAAGTGTAAGAAGGAGCTACAACGTTTATTAGGAAAAATCAATTTCTTACGACGGTTTATTGTCAATGCTGCTGGGAAAACACAACCATTTTCCACTTTGCTCAAGCTTCAAAATCAAAAACACTTTGTATGGGAGCCTATGCATCAAGAGGCCTTTGAAACCATTAAAGCCTACTTAACAAACCCACCTGTCTTGATTCCTCCAAGACCTGGGGTTCCTCTTAAGCTGTATATATCAGCTACTGAACTCTCCATTGGAAGTCTATTAGCTCAGGACGACACGGCCGGAGTCGAACGTGCTATTTTCTATTTGAGTCGTACCTTGAACGATTGTGAAACGAGATACTCTCCAATGGAAAGGTTATGCCTAGCCTTATACTTTTCAGGGTGTAAGTTGAGGCACTATATGTTTTCCTTCACTACGTGTGTTATTGCACAAATAGATTTAGTGAAGTATATGTTGTCCAGACCGATTCTCCGTGGACGCATTGGAAAGTGGATTCTAGCTTTGTCAGAATTTTCTTTGCAATATGTCCCTCAGAGGGCGGTAAAAGGCCAAGCAGTGGCTGATTTTTTGGCTCATCATCCCATGGAAGAGGTGGTTGATGGGCCATAACTGGATCTTGCTCGTATTGACTTGGCCCCCTGGTGTTTATATTTTGATGGGTCCAGTACGAGTACCATGGCTGGAGCAGGGGTAGCTTTGATCTCCCCACGCGGCCAAACTTATTCTTATTCTTTCAGGTTGGACTTCAAGTGCACAAACAATCAAGCAGAGTATGAAGCTTTAATCATTGGGTTAGAACTTCTAATAGATATGGAGATCAATGACGTGCATGTCTTTGGAGATTCCCAACTGGTGATCAGACAACTCGAAACAAAATACAAGGCAGGTCCAATATTAGAACCTTATGTGAGGAGGTCCTGTGACTTATTAAAGTTGTTTACAGAAGTGGAGTTGAGTCATGTTCCTCGCGAGAAGAACTATGCAGCTAATGAGTTGGCTCAACTAGCAACGGGTATCAGTTTGCAAGATGGAGCACGCGAACGAATATTAAAGGTTGAACGAAGAACCCTTCCATCTTTCATTGCACGACAAGAAGATAAAAACGAATGGTACGTTGCTACACTTGATCACATCGACAAGGACTAGAGACAGGAAATCATCTCTTATCTCCAGGATCTTAATAATCCGGTTGACAAGCGGATTCGATTTTTAGCTCCCAATTATGTACTCAAGGATGCTGAGTTATATCGAAGGGGAGAGGAAGGCATACTGTTAAGGTGTGTCTTTGGACGTGACGCTAAGCAGTTAATGAGAGAGGTCCATCTTGGGATTGCAGGGGCACACCAGGCTGGTCCCAAGATGAGATGGTTATTAAGAAGACATGGCTTTTATTGGCTAGGAATGCTCAGAGACTGCATCACGTTCGCCAAAGGTTGTGAAGAATGCCAGAAACATGGTCCAGTTAACCATATGCCCAGAATACCATTACAGCCAATAATCAAGCTTTGGCCAGCTCGAGGATGGGCTTTGGACTTAATAGGAATGATTCATCCTCATTCATCTGAAGGGCACAAGTTTATCATTGTGGCTACTGATTTCTTCACAAAATGGGTCGAAGCTCGACCTCTCAGGGTATCTTCTGCAAAGGCCATCCGCCAGTTCCTATTTGAAGATATTATTTGTAGATTTGGTATTCCTGAGAGTTTTTTTTCAGACCGTGGGGATGCATTCATGTCTGGAGAAGTAGATACTCTAATGAAGGATCTTGGGATCCATTTTCTTCACTCTTCTTCATACTATGCCCAATCCAATGGTAAAGCTGAAGCGAGCAATAAAATCATTATTCATATCCTAAAACGGATGCTCGCAAACAATGCCAGACTGTGGCATGAAGAACTTTTTAATACTTTGTGGGCTTATAGGACTAGTAAGAGGACACCCACAGGTACAACTCCTTATGCATTAATGTTTGGGCACGATGCAGTCTTGCCTTTGGAGATCAATGTTCAGTCTTTACGCATGATGGAACAACACAATTTGATCGGTGAAGACTATGTCCAAGCGATGTGGCAAGAACATGAAGACTTAGATGAGACACGTATACAAGCTTATGATAGTCTCCGTGTTGAGAAACAAAAGGTGGCTCGTGCCTATGACCAACGTACAAGGGGCATGAGTTTTGCAGAAGGAGAACTTGTTTTGAGAGTCATTTTGCCTGTTGGCGAGAAGACTGAAGGACAAGGTAAATGGTCAGAAAAATGGGAAGGACCATACATTATCGATTGACTGTTGGGCAAAGGAGCAGTACGTTTGCGAGATCGAGATGGAACTATACACGCGAACCCAATAAAATGTCGATACCTAAAGAAATTCATACAACCTGTTTGGGAGTATGAGGATCCTCCTACTATTGCTTAATCTAGTTTATTTATGCTCTCGCATAAGTAAACTACAGGGGCAACACATACACATATCGAGGATCATGTACATTATAATAGCCTATTTATGAGGTTAAAAAGTTAGGGCCTGTACTCGAGGCCAAATTGTTATATTTTTTATGGTCTTTCTTCCAAAGTCAAAGTTTATATTAGCCAGTTTTTGTGGCCTAAATTTTGAGCAAACTATATATGAGTTTATCAATACAAAGAACTTTTACACTTCAAATATAAAATTTTACATTCAGTACTTGGAAGAATACAAAGGCTTTGCGGCCTCAAGCTCTGATACCATATGCAAGAACAAACCTGAATCAACAACAGAGAAAAAGAAAATAGTTTGTTCTTTCACAAGATCCTCTGCGTTATCACCATCTCCTGGGAAAAGTATATCAAATATGCACACTTGGAAACCAAATGTCAAATAGTCAAATAGTTGTGCTGGGAAAAGTATATCAAATAGTCAAAGTTATCACATCCGGTTCAGGGTTGTGCTGTGCGAGGAAGAAAGAAGTGGTCAGTTATGATCCAAGAAGTTGCTAATATATGTGGCAATTTTTGATAAAGAACATACCTGTGGCCATGGGGGAGAACCTGTGCTGGGGTGTGGTTCGGCTAGTGCAGCCAAGTCTCTTTCAAGCGAGAATTTTTGGCTGAATTTATAAAAAATGGCAGCAAAGCAGAAGTCTGGTCCTTGGTTTCGTTTCTCTTCCCAGAATTGGGAATACCATGTGAGATATGATGGGGTGACCAACCTTGATATCGACAGTGGCTTTGTTATTGTTGGAAGCAGCACCAGTGGAAAGCCAAAGTGTTCGTCGCGTACTTCTGCTGCAATAGGCTTGTTGTTTCCTCGCCAGAGAGTATACCTGTTAACAGAGCAGGCGAGGGGCATAGGAGCATCCTGGCTGAGCCCAAACTGTCTACAGAAGTGGTTTGGGGCATAGAGCTCATATCCGGAGCTGGCTGTGTCTAGGATTTGTAGGTCTTGGCAAGTGTTGAACTTAATGAATAAGTCCCTTGAGTGAGCATCTTGTTCAGGGGAGGGCATGAATCCACTTGCGAGGAGGCCAGGATAGCGACGACTCAAAATTTTCTCAACTGCAGTATGAGGAAAATCCTTATGCAAACAGAGATACTTAAAGCAGTCGAGATAGGACCATTGTTTAGTCCTGGGCATTGTGGAAACCAATGATTTGCCCAACAGCTCTTGTTCTTCATAATGAGGGGTTGCTGAGGGGCAGAAGAAGGGGAAGTAGATTTGCAACCAGAGTTCAACCATCCACAGTGGTCCTGATTGGTTCAAATCAAGCTTCGATAAGGATACTCGCCTGAGGCCATAGTAGATGTAGGTGAGGATGGGCTCAACCAAGCTTAGTTGTTCACCGTTGTAAAGACGTTCAGCGAGGTTGATCCATGTCTTGATAACCTTTGCAGTGGTTGAACAGAACACATACTTTGATAGCCAATACTCCAGAAAGGCTATTCCTCCTTGTGGTGTTTTCTTTTCCTCGTGTGCAAAGTGTTTCACCCAGGAAGAGTAGGATGGAGGACGTTCTGTGGAGACTTGGTTGGAGGTCTGGTTAGAATCTTGAGGAGCCCAGATGTTTCCAGAGGCAGGAACTCCGTAGATAGTATAAAGATCAAGCATTGTGATGCTTACATCCCCACAAGGGAGTCAGAAACAGTTTGCTGTGCAGTCCCAGAAGCATATGGCTGTAGCAAATGGGGCTTTGTTACCTCCAGATGGAAGATAGAAGCATAAATCTATAAACTGGGCAATTCCGGCTACTTCCCACTGTTCGATGTCTTGCCTACGGCGGTGCCGGTACCAAGCGAGGTCGTCATGACTTGAATGTGGCCACTTCCCAATCAGACAGAGAGTGTCTTTTTGAGTCCATTCCTTTGGGTCTGCACTAGGGTCTGCCTGGAGTATAAGGGATGAACTGCATATGGGTTTACGGAGGTATGTGAAAAGATCTGGATTTAATGGAGAGTCCAGAAATGGACCAAGCAGACCTGTGTTTTCTATCGGGTCTACAGTAAGAGTGCAGACGGCGTCTGGGTTGTGTCGTTTAGCGACTGCCTTGAGCTGTTTGGAGAATTTCTTGGCGTCAGGAGTTTCATGAGGGATGGAAATGTTTTTGCGAGGAAGCATTTTGTCTGAGGAATAAGGATTGACGGCGGTGAGAATGAAAGATTTGAACTTTTTGACTGAGAGAGTTAGAAAGTGCAGGGTTCTGAGTAGGTGAAAGGGTTTTGTTGAAAGATGAAATTTGTGGATATGGACTGGTGCTCTTATAGAGGTGTCAGTCGAGCGTCATACTTTTTCGAAGAGATGGTTGACGTGGCGTTCGAGTGATGGTATAGCGTTTCAAAGTCAATGGGCACATTGGTCAAGATATATTCAAATCTTTTCGCTTGTTCAGAAAGTTTCCAAGTTCAAGACCTGAGGGGCAATGTTTGAACCTAAATAAAGAATTTCATTTTGGGCCTGGATGGTCGGGGTCTATGTGAGCGGCCCATTATAATTAATGGTCTTGATGATGAGTCAAGTTATATAGTTTCTAGCGAGCTTCGCTAGAAGAAGACTTTGTGATTTCTATTAGAACTATGTCTTATTAGCTGGTTCTATGCGGCTATGTTTCTGTCATAACTGTTTGATCTTATATAGATTTCTTGGAAGAGTTATGATGGGATAAGAAGATCTATGAGTGATTACGACATGTATGCTGGTGTTGGATTCAGACTGTGATTACAAGAGCAGAAGAATTTGACATTGAATGAATGACTGTTATTAAGCGAGTATATAAGGAGAGCAATGATCTTATGAGAAGCCCCCCCCCCCCCCCCCGAATCAATCAATCAACCTTGCTATACGCAAACAAACCTAGACGGTTATCTCGTCCTCGAGATTTCTATCTTTCTTGCAACCAGAAAGTCTAAGTGCTTGTCACCTATCGAGTGAAAGTATTACGACTCTAAGGAAGCAATTGCAACCGGAAAGTTGAAAAGCGGCTCACTTGTAAGTTGGGAGTTTGAATACTCAAAGGGAGCGAGTGTTCTCAACACTCTGTTAAGAGATTGCTCTGCTTTGCACGAGAAAGGACGTGTGGGGTATCGATTTCAAGACTTAGCGAGAGATTCACATATCAAAGTCCTAGGTTTCTAGGCAAAAATGACCTATTCGAGCAGGGTTGGTGCTCTTCATGTTCTAATCGCTTAATATAGAAGTCAGGCGACTGTGATCAGTCCATATTCCGTCAAGAGACGGTGGCACGCCAGCATACGAAGCACATACAGGATAGACCGGCCCATGCGGTTAAAACATCCGAAATAAAAGAGACTGTTTCGTGAGAAGGATCTCTTCCCGAGGAATATTTTTGCATCGAACAAAAACTACATAGAATCAATCCCTAGAGGCTGCATGCAAAGACCCTTCAGTTCTAAGAAGCCTTCCATATACAGCAACTCCTAAATCACATCTGATATTCTGACCTAGCTGCTTGAAAACATGCTTAGACTTTTTGCTTAGCAGGAGACTTTTCGAGATTATACTACTCAGAATTTGATCAAATCATCTTGTGATTACTAGACAATTCTTAACTGTGTTGACAACATGGTTACCCTTGTGTGCTAATGTCAAATTCAAACTGCATATAGCCCGATATAACCCAGAAGGTACTTGGTACTGCTACAGCAGTGCAAGTGCACATATCTATCGGTTTAAAAAATAAAGTCGAAAATATAAAAAAAGAGTTGAACTCCTATGATACCAAAATATCCCAGAGAGAAATAGAGAATAGTAATAGTGATTGCAGTACGTGAAGGAATTTAAGTAGTTTGAATGAATGGTTGTGGGTCTTTGATCGATCTCCCTCTAGCTATGTGGTGGGCGAGATTGACAACGAAGTTTCTGTATGCATGCGTCCATCTACGTGATCTGGGGCGAGGGAGATGGAGAAGAGGAGAGGCTGCCTCGCCAATCGAAGACTCCGCCCGTAGAGTTTGCGGCTCGACGAGATCTGACGCCAGGATGCCGTAGGGAGGAGAGACTCGACGAGAGTGTTTGTGGGTGATCAGAGGCCGACCGCTCTGCCTTTGGGTGACCAGAGGTTGACGGCGAACGTTCCGGGAAGTACAGTGTATACACTGTCGTGAAGAGGACGACGATATTGAAATGTAATTTTAAAAGTTTCTGATTGGTTAGTTTTTAACCAATGAATATATGCCACGTATGTCAGCGACACTGCTGTTGTGCAGAATAATTTTCGGATATGACCACTTATCTAAAGAAAATTATTCGGTGAGATGAGTCTGTCCTGCATGTCACTCACTCATTTGTTATTGATTTACTGAGGCTAAAACCAAAATTTGAAAGACAAAAAAGAAGCTAAACTCCATTTTTGGCCTCATCGCAATTACAACCCAGATAGATTGGTTTATTCTCCTCGCCGACAGAGGAAATTACAACCCGACCCAAGTCCGACTTCGAATCCCCACCTTGTTCACGATCTTCAGCGAATCGATCTCTTGGTGCGGCATGGTCGCGGACCTGTTGACAGTCCTCATGATCTTGCACACGTCATTACCTCGGTTTGCGATCGGAAACTCTGATTGTTAGTAATCGGAAAAGGAATCGAAGGCCGGAGAGCTTATGGTAGAGGATTGTTGCCACTAGCCACTGATGTCGGCATCCAATCCCGCTTTCGGCCGCCGCGCCTCTAGCCAAACCCTAGCGCTCTGGTTCGCTTGTACTTGGCCTGAGATCCCTTGAGCTCAATAGTAGCTCACCTCGAGCTCCAGCTCAATCGGAATGTAGCAAGTCTATGATGCATTTATTTCTGGAGACCGACCTATCAAACTTCAATCTACTCTGCTTGCTTGTAACACAATGCTCGCAGAAAGGTAAATTTACCTGCTTGAGCCCTGGAAGTAGCTTCCGATCAGAGAGAATCTTCAAACCTCGTTCTGACATGTGACCAAGTTTAAGATGCCACATCATTGTCGATTCTTCTCCATTGTTGGTTGCAGCAGTACATGCGTCAGCTTCCTGATATGTCTCTCCTTGAAGCATCCATAGATTTGCCCCGATCTTCTTCGCCTTCATAACCACAAGTGCACCTTTTGTAGCCTTCATGATCTCATCTTGACTATTCATCTTGTACCCGCTGCCATCTAATTGTCCCCAGAACAATAGATTTTTCTTCAGGCCTTTCACGTGCCGTACCTCCGGAATACTACGAACTGTACCATCAAACATTTTTATTTTGACGGTACCTATCCCAACAATCTCCAAGGCATGGTCGTCTCCCATGTACACTGATCCACTAGAGATAGATTCATATTGATGGAACCAATCTCTCCGGGGAGTCATGTGCCATGTTGCCCCCGAGTCTATAAGCCAGACATCAGTAAATTTTATCCTGCCTTCAAAAGTTGTTGCCTCGCTATATAAAATTTCAGCGTCATCGGAGATACTTACCACATTCCCTAGAGCGTTTGATGACTCAGGGTTTCCACTCTTCTTCAGATGTCGACAGTCCCTTTTGACGTGTCCCTTCTTACCACAGTGATAGCACCTGAAATTCTTCTGTGGCCTTGACTTCGATCTACTGTGACCTTGGCTCCCACTTGAACTACGCTCCGTTGATCTTCCTCTCACCATCAAAGCTTCCGCTTGCTGCGAACTTGCCTGCCTGTCCTCCTTGTTTCTGCGCCTGCTCTCTTCTTCTAATACAGCAGCTGCAACTTCATCGAAGACTAGGTGGTCCGTGAAGATATTGTTCGTCAGATTGATGATGAGTTGATCATACGAGTCAGGTAAACTCTGGAGTAGAATCTCCGCCCGTTCACTTGAATCTATTTTCTGCCCCATGTTAGTGAGCTGTGAAAATAGAGTATTCAAAGTGTTGATGTGCTCGGTCACTGATGTAGATTCTGCCATACGAAGAGTGTAAAGCCTTCTCTTTAAGAAAATCTTGTTGTGCAGCGACTTCGCCTCGTACAGCTTTGTAAGCGTATCCCATATCTCCTTTGTCGTCTTCTTCTCCTCCACGCTTGATAACACCCCATCGGCTAATGCAAGGTGAAGATCCGCCATGGCGAGGGCGTCCATCTCATCCCACTTTGCATCATCCGTGAAGTCTGCAGGCCTTGTCCCAATTGCGGCTAAGCAATTGTCCTTCCGCAATAGTGCTCTCATCTTCATTTTCCATAACGAGAAGTTAGTCCCGTTAAACTTCTCGATATCAAACTTTGTCGCCATCTCGAACTGAATGACTTTCCTCTAGAACCAGCTCTCTATATGATCGCACAACCAGTGCTCTGATACCACTGTTAGGAGCTACGTGAGGAAGTTATACACAATTGAGATGTGCAAAGAAAATGTAAAAGATGAGACACAAGGATTTACGTGGAAAACCCCAAAAAAGAATCGGGGAAAAACCACGGGCAAGTAGGAGAATTTCACTAGAAGAAAAACGAGATTACAAGGTTGATGACACTTCTCTCTCAATCTAGAGGAGAATACTACACTACTCTAAACACAACTCTCTCACACTTGGAGGAGTTTACTAACGCTAGAGTGTATGATATGGTGGACTCTACGTAAGGGAGGCTAGAGGGAAGAGGGGATTAGACTAGCTTGGTTATGATGCACACTCAAGAGAGGAGCACCAATCCTCTATTTATAGAGGTGTTCCACCTCCTCTCTTTCTTCTTGAAGCTTCTTGATTAATTTTCTTCCTTCATCAACTATCTCATCTCTTCTCTTCTTATTTGATTATTCTAGAACCTTCTAGCTTAGCTTGATTAATCAAGCTTATTCTAGATTAGTCTTAGATCACCACCGACTCTTCATCTTTCTCAATTCTTCTTGGTCTTTCTAGAATATTCTAGTTGACCACAAAGTGATCTTTACCTCAAACATCGATCAATGTGACCAGCAAGAGTTGTGACTGATATAGAGAGAAGCCCCAATTTTTTCTTCTTTAAACAACGGGCGGGGGTTCCAACGGAAGTGAAAGAGATGAGGGCAAAACAGTAAAATAATATTTTATTTTTTATTTCCATTAACTTTTAATTTTCCTTGAAACCAATAATAACGTGACACGGCAGTACAGTGCACTGCTGTGTACACAGTACCTTCTATCTAATCAGTATAACACGGTTTGAAGATTGAACCCCACAAAACAGATAATATCAATTCTAACGATGCAGGCTAGTTAACACTCCTAATTTGTACTAGCACATTCACAATTATCAAACTGAGAACAAATAACACTAAGGAATATAAACAAGAAAACTCGATGATCAGAATATGTTCTGATGAAATTTGTTCCCCAAATTTCAGCACTATAACATCAGAATGTATGTAGCATAACATAACTAGTAATCCGAAATCCGATTTAACGAACTAGCACAAAATATCTCTCAGAGATTCACATTTTAACACAATCAACATCCAACAAAAGAAAACTAACAAACCGAGCCGGATGAACTCAGCGACTCACTCCTCGTTCTTCAACCTCTCCACGCGCTGGTTCAGCAGCTCGATCCGGACAACCAGGTGAGTCACAGTGTACAAGAGCCAGTAGAAGATGAGCGCCGCCGCGATGAGGAGCGCGTTGCGCTGGCTCTTCATGATGGATTTCTGGTGGCGGAGGTGCTCGGACGGCGTGCAGGAGTCACCGTCGCAGCTGGGGCGCGTCTCGTACTTCCAGTATATGTCCATGAGGAGGAAGAGACAGAAGGGCACCACCGAGAGGAACGGCTTCAGGAGGTTGCGCGTGACGGCCACGAGCCCTTTTCGGAGGCCGTCGAGGCCTGGGAGGGTCAAGAGGAGGACCATCACTGCCTCTGCGCCCGCGGCGTAACCTAGCACAACCCACTCCAGAGCCATTTCGTATCCGATTCGGATCTGATCTGATCTCTAACAAGGTTTTTGATTTGAAGAATTTCGAGGATTCGTTGCTTCGTCTTCTGGGTTTTCACTCGCGATTGATTTTCTTTTGGTTATATAGGAGCTAAAGGAGTCGAAACGGTGCGTTTTGTGGACTGGGAGATGGGTGGACGCGTGGCGTGAAGGTTGCTTAGTCTGGTGGAGGTTCGTGATACAGGTGGAAGCGTTTTGGAGCTATGGCCGTGCAAACCTTCGAAATATAATAAGCGGGTGATGTTGTAATATATAGGAACTTACGAAAGTTGCAAATGATCATTTAATTATGCGAAAAGATAGAGATTTTAATAATTTTCGTTCGATATATATCAAAATATTCATTAAATTTTGGTCTTCATATATTAAAATAGTAATTCGTTCTCAACGGACGTTAAATCATAAAATATTATGTTCTTTTTGAAGGATATTTTTGTTTTGTCAAATATTTATTTTATTTTTTTATTTTTTATTTCCTTTGAGCACCCAACTTAATTCTATGGGCACCCAGATTAATGTAATTTAAACACCTACCAGAGTTGGAAGACAGAGAGATCAAGGGCTTGGGCAGGCGAGGAGAACCGTGGTGCAGTCTGGCCGCTCTGGTGGAACATTAATTCGTTTATTGTTCATGTCATTCACCAAGTCCCATATTATTTTGAATTGTTTGATCTTACTCATAACTTCGATTGAAGCATTATAGTTGTCCGTGGAGTGCTTAAACCCTTGTTGTTTCTCTGTCCACCTAAAAAATGAGATTTGGAAGCAGCGACGGCAAGCGAGGCGAGGTCAGGGATCATGGTGAAGCAGCTTGAGGCAAGCCCAAGGCAAGGTTAGTGCGCACGAATATGATGGGCGTCAGAGGAGGCAGCGTCGTGTGAGCCGAGGTGTGACCGCGGAGGCTGTGTAATGCCGAGGAGCCGCGAGGCTACTGTGCCGAGCCGAAGCCATAGCTAAGGTTATGTCGCGTGAGCCGAGGCCTGAGGTTGACTGCGGAGGCAACTTGGTTGAAAGTGATGGAGATTTTTATAAATTTTTAATAATGGCATTATTATAAATATATCAATTTAAAGGATAGAATGACATTTTACCCTTCACAGATCAAGTGTATAACGTTTAAAATAAACAGAGTGACCAAATTGATAAACGAATATCGAAGTTGAGTGACTATTTTGATATCTGTCAAACAATAGTTACTAAATTGTCTATCTTGACATAGTTGAGTGATTATTTGAGCAATTTTTCTAGTAATCTATGATGCAAGTGGAAAACTAATAGATTACATAAAAATTGTTATTATTATTTATTATTTTTTTGAAAGAAGAACGGGAGATTTTATTGAGAGAAGAGTACTACTCAAATACATATTTCGAGAGGGCCTCCTTCACAATCATAGGGGCCTCTCTGTACCAACAAACATGTATATTAGGACTAAGACCTAATTTGCTGAGCTTATGTGCAACCTCATTAGCCTCCCTATATATATGTTTGAAACTAATACCTTGGCATTGTTGTTTGATGTCATCAATATCCCGTAGGATTCTTCCAATATGTGAAATGTCCTTCACTGCTTTCTGCAAAGCATTGATCAACTAGAGATAATCAGATTCTACGACAATTGGATGCAGATGCCTCTCCTTAATGACAAGACACACTGTACGCATTGCCAGTGCCTCTGTAGTGAGAGCATTCTTCAAACTACCTTGATGCACACTGTCTCCACCACATATTATACCGTCGTGGTCACACCAAGCGAATCCCACACTTCTTACCCCCTCCTTCCAAGCTCCATCTATGTTCATTTTAAGCCATCCCTGTGGTGGTGTGCTCCATGGTAGCCGCGGCCTTCTAGGTGGCTTGGTTTTCACTAGACACAGTGTCACATACTCCTGGAAGCCATGCTTCTCATGTTGCACCACTCTAGGCGCTTACATGCATTTATCCATCCAAATCCTCCGAGTTCGCTCCTTCCATATACTCCATAACAAGTAGCAAAACCAAGTCGCTTGAGACAGAGAAATGGTGCTCAAACATTCAACTATCCACGTAATACATCTCGAATGATGTTGCAAATCAAAGAAACGACTAACCTCTGGGACAAGGGAGGCAACTGTTTTCATGAAAACACATTCCTTCGTTGCACGCATGAGCAGCTCTTCACCTTCTCCACATAGACAACACAGGGAGCTCACATTTACCTTCTTTGACCGAAGTTGCACCGCTACTGGAAGCATCTCTCTACATATCTTCCAAATGTGAGTTTTAACTTTAGCTTGTAATGGAAGTTTCCATAACTTGGGCCAGACTGGAAGGAAAGTAGATGACGATGATAAACTATCCATACTCACCGTCGCTTGAAGTACAAACTTGTATGCCGATGATGTAGAAAAACATCCTTTACTATCAGGGAACCATACCATAGAATCTCGATCTTGCCTAATACTGAAGGGAATGGATAGAATAGTTTCTGCTTCCACATTAGAGAACGAGGTTTGAACCAGGTCTTCATTCCACTTACCATGATGTAACATCAAACCTGTAACCCTAGCATGCCTCCAAGTTGACAGGAACTCGGCCTAAAGCAACCTGTTTGAGGGATCCAGGGATCCGTAGCACCTTCACACTGCTTCCATCACCAATCCTCCACAGAATACCATTTTCTAATAGTTTAGGACCCTCACATATACCACGCCAACTCTGAGAACCATTCTTAGGCACCTCGGCCTCCCAAAAGATAGAGTTAGGGAAGTAATGGGCCTTGTAGAGTCTAGCCAGTAGAGAATCTGATTTCTTTATAATCCTCCATCCTTGTTTTGCAAGTAAATCAACGTTGTGAATATAAAGGTTTTTGAATCCCATGTCGCCCTCTGCCTTAGGAAGACATAGCTTGTCCTAAGCTAACTAATGTATTTTCTTATTTTCTTGTGAGCTCCCTCACCAAAACCAAGCACAAGCTTGATACAACGATTCACAAAACTCTTTAGGGAGGAGGTAACAACTCATAGTGTAAGTAGGTAAGGCTTGTGCCACAACAAGGATAAGAAGATCCTTACCTGCTGAGCTTAACATCTTCCCTTGCCACATTTTAGCTTCTTATTCAGTCTATCTTTGATGAATGAGAAAGTTTCGGTCTTCTTCCTCCCTACGTAAGTTGGAAGACCTAGGTAATTTTCATGCTTCGCTTCTATGCAAACCCCCAGAATATCAGCAACTTTGTTCTTCACGTCCTCCTTCACACCCTTGCTAAACACCATTATGCTTTTAACAAAGTTAACCTTCTGACCTGATGAGATTTCATAATCCTATAGGACTTGTTCGATCTGTCTAGCTTCTTCAACCGTTGCCTTACCAAACAGGAGACTATCATTTGCAAAAAGAAAATGTTTGATCACTGGGGCTCCCTCACACCCCTTGGAGATGACCTTCTTTAGCCCGGGTCTCCAGTCTTGCTGAAAATGCCTCTATTCCTAAAAGGAATAAGAATGGTGAGAGAGGGTTACCTTGTCTCAGGCCTCTTGAAGGAATGACATAACCTTTTGGTTGACCATTGATGAGAAAGGAGTATTTCACTGGACACTAAGGATACACTGGCGAACTTCGATGCGAAATTTCGATGCAATCGGAGTTTGTTTGGTTGGTGAACAAAATTGTGCAAAACAGACTACTAAACTGAAACAGAAAACAGAGTAAAAGTAAAACTGACAATCAATGATAAAATGGGTTAAGGGAAGTGTTATCCACCACCGTCAATCCATCTAGACGAAAAATGCTTAACTAAATAATGCAAATGTTATGAATGAAAGATTCCCAGGAAGGCCCCGAGCTGTGAACACAACCTATTACCCGATCCTTATGTTTACAACATTGAAGGTCTGCTTATCAATATTGTCTATCCCTCAAAGAACCCGAAGTCACGGACTCGAATTTACTAAGAGAAAAGCATTAAGATTTAGAAAGGGTTTGAGAATCTACAAGGCTTCATAAGTACACTACGGTCGTGTCTTACTAGACCTAGGGTTTCTTATACCAAGCATGTATGGGTTCTACTATTGAAACTTGAGGAAGGTAATAATCACCAACAGCCATCAATTTTCTTAGAATCAGATTCCTAAACATGCATACTAAGCGTGCACTCAAAGCATACATAATCAAGAATCATCACCATATAAATAACAAAGAAACCTCATTCAAATAACAAAAATAAAACTTAATTAACGTGCATAAGCAATCTAGACATCATGAACGGGGCTTCAAAACAGCCCCTTAACAATGGAGTTTAGCTCCTCATGGAATCAGAAAATAAACTAAAATAATCCATGAAAGAAATCGATACAAACGGATGAAAGAGAAACTTGCAGCTTCCTTGTTTTTTTTTTCCGTCCGTCCTCCTCGTACGTTCTCTTCTTAGCTATTTATATGTTCCAAACTAGCTAGGTTAATTAACCTAGCTAGCAAACCACGTGCAAGACTCCAAAATCCAGCCCATTATTCATAATCTCATTATTATATTAGGACTCTTCTTCTTCTCCTCGCTAGCAACTTCGCCAAGCAAGCAAAAATTGCTTGTCTTCAATCAAGCCAATTAACCAAGTCAACTAGCAATCATACTTGCAAGTGGACTCTTCTTTTATTCTCCACTTGCAACATCACGTCACCTTTCTTCCCCTTTTGCAAGCTATATATATAAGTCAATTAAGTAGGCTAATTAACATAGTTGCTCGCATGCACTCCAACAAGTATCCCACTTTCTCTCTCTGTTCCTTCGCCAAGACTGCCTCCTCGCCAAGCCATATATATAAATCCTCATTTAGATAATTTAATTAAACTAGCAAAACCCACTTGCACTCTTCTATCACGAGCTCGCCAAGAACCAAGCCTCCTCGCCAAGGACTCCCGTTCCTTCGCCAAGCTGCATTATATATTTAATCCCTTTTTCTTCATTTATCTCCAAAATACCTAAGAATAAATAATAATGTTAAATTACTTAAAAACATAACAAAAGAGCTAAATACAAGGTTCAGTTAAGCACATAAACGTTGCATAAATATGCAACTATCAATGAAAGAGGGTTACCTTGTCTCAGGCCTCTTGAAGGAATGACATAACATTTTGGTTGACCATTGATGAGAAAGGAGTATTTCACTGTCGTGACACACTGTATAACAAGCTTGATCCATTTTTTCATGAACCTTAGCTTTGTTAGTACTGCTTCTAGGAATCTCCACTCTATTTGATCGTATGTTTTGCTCATATCAAGTTTAATTAAGAGAGAAAACACCATTAGCATTCAAAGAATGAGTGTGGATATAGTGTGATACCTCATTGAAGATCAATGTATTGTTTGAAATAAATCTGTCAGGGACAAAAGCACTCTGGAAAAGGGATATAACCTTGTCCAATATCTTCTTCAGCCTGTTCACGATGACTTTAAAATAAATCTTATAAATGGCATTGCAAAGAGAAATTGGACGCAAAACCGTCATTCTCTCCGGCTTGGACAGTTTGGGAATAAGGCAAACATGTGTGAAGTTAACCTGCCCTAGGATGGTGGCTTTTACTACTTCTTTCCCGATGATGTCCCAATATTTTTGGAAGAATAGAGGTGACATGCTGTCTGGTCTCGAGCTCTTTGAGGGATGCATTTGGAACAGTGCATATCTCACTTCGGCCTTATCAAATGGAGCTAAGAGTTGCTCGTTCATCTCCCCATTAACTTTAGGCTCAATGAGGTTTAAAACCTCCTGCGTCTTCTCATCATCCACCTTATTGGCCTTGAACATTGCACTAAAATACTCAATAACCACTCTCTCAATTCCATCATTGGAGGTTTGTAGAACACCTTCATCATCATACAACCCTGTGATCATGTTCTTAATCTTCCTATTGAAACATTTTCGGTGGAAGAATTTTGTATTGCCTCTCCCTCGGTGAGCCAAAGAACTTGTGATCTTTAATTTGACCCCAGTAATGATACTCATTGGCCAAGAAACGATCCAGTCTCTTAGTAATCTCTGTATACTTTATTATATTGGCATCCGAGAGAGGTAAGGAGTTGAGGACATTAATTCGTGCCCTAACTACTGCAATCTCCCTTCCACGATTCCCAAATGTCATTCTTGCTAGTCATTCAATGCCAACCAAGTGTTTAGTATGCATTTCATGGCTTCGTGCATAGGAGACGCGACTCTTGAGCGGTGCCGGCCATCCCCCACTCACAACTTCAACACAGTCTGCATGGTTTGTCCAAAAAGCTTCAAATCGAAACCGTCTTTTGGTCTATTGTGTCACAACCTCCCTTACTGTATTGGTTTCCAGCAAGATTGGAACATGGTCTTCATGAACGTGATTTGAGTTAAGCAATGCAGCCTTAGGAAACAGATTGATCTAGGATCTAGACGACACTGCTCGATCAAGGAGTGATCTCACTTCACCTCTACTCCAAGTGAATTGTTCTCCCACATAACCAAGGTCTTAGAGATGACAATATGCCAGACAATTGTGAAATAACTACATTTGTCCTTCCCTTCGAATTGGTCCTCCATCCTTCTCATCGTTGTGCAACAATTCGTTGAAGTCACCAATCACCACCCATGGTAGTGCGCCTTCATCTCCCAACACTTTCAACAGATCCCACGTTTTGTGTCTCTCTGCCGTAGTCGAGTGGCCATAAAAGCTAGTTAGCCGCCATCTTCCCAATCCCGCTGCGGGATGCACCACAACATCGATATAATGCTCCGATTTGGTATTAAACTCCACTTTCATATCAGTCTTCCAAAACATGGCTACTCCCCCTGATTGTCTGGGGATCCCATTATCCTTCTGATTCATGCTATACATCGCTTCACTGTTGAGGTAACCTATCTCCCTACATAGCTTGTCCATCTGTGTAGGGTTCGATATCTTTATTTCGCTCAGAAATATGATTGATAGTTTTTTTCCCGTATAAAAACTTTCAGGGCTTCCAATGCGGCGTAGTTACCAATACCGCGATAATTCCAGGCAAGGATGTCCATCGGAGAGAGGAAAACCTGGTGGTTTCGAGCACAAAACCCTAGCAGTCAGCTCCGAGACATGGGATTCTAAATTTAAATTTGAATAAAATTGTTATTATTCCAGGAAAATTTTAGATACACTATTATTGTTATTATTATTGTTATTTCTGGAAAAATTGCTGGAATAAGGTACCCCAGTACTTTTTATGTTTTAGATTACCAACTGGAATAAGATAATCTAATACATTTTATGCAAGGAAATTAAACATAGGAATAATATTTAATAATAAAAATAATAGTGTATCTAAATCTCTATGACGTAATCTGATAAGATATCTATCTAGATCGATGGTGAGGATAATCACACAATATCTTGAAAAATCTTAACAAATCATCATTTTGTTTAGGTAAACGGTCGTTGATTGATGAAAGTGACAAATTATAAGAAATTCATCGGTAATTGGTTCGATAAATACGAACTCCCTAGAGTAACCTATGCTAGGAAATTCTTATACAGCTTAACAAACAAAAGTAATAAGGCAAGCAAGATTCTCAAGTCCAAAGTTTCAAAAGATTTGTTCGTGCCTCACTCCCTAATCAAGTTGCGGCGTAAACAAGAATCAAAATTAGGCCAAAGACAAGCTTTGTCTAACCACCAAAACTTAAAAAACACAACAAACAAAAAAACCACATAAGATCTAAAACCAAATGAAACTAAACCTGAATAACAATGGCCCCTAAAGTCAGAACAAACCCAACATGGTCACTATGCCAACCCACCTTGCAGAAACAGCAGTTGCAACCATAACTTGAATGGTTGCTAAATATATAGTGAAACCTCGATAAATGAATATTAGATAAATTAATAGTTTCGCTAAAGTAATATTTATTTTCGGTCCCGACTCGGACAAGTTTATATTACTAACAACCTTGCTAAATGACAATGGACCCTAAAATCCCAAAACTAAAAAAACACAACAAACAAAGAAACCACATAAGACCTAAAACCAAATGAAACTAAACCTAAATAACAATGGCCCCTAAAGTCAGAACAAACCCAACATGGTCACTAGCCCATCTTGCAGAAATAACAGTTGCAACCATAACTTGAATGGTTGTTAAATATATAGTGAAACCTCGATAAATAAATATTCGATAAATTCATAATTTCACTAAAGTAATATTTATTTCTGGTCCCGACTCGGACAAGTTCATATTACTAGCAACCTCGCTAAATGCTGAAAATCGATAATAACCTTTTTCCTAATTTTTTGAGGACCATACAAATATATAAAGTAATTAATAATTTAATTAAAAGGTATATATATTAAAATATTTAAAATTACATAAAAAATAAATTTTCATATGAGAATTTTATTTTCTCTATCAATTTAGCAATTTCTTGAAGAAAAAAAACTATTGTAGCATGTTTTTTATTCTCATTTAGACAAAATTTACATACCTTCGTCTTTGATTTTTTGTAATACGTGCACCAATATCGATTAATTCTTTTCATTCGGTAGCAAAACGTTATATAAGATAATTATTGCCTCAAATGCTTATTTTGGAGAAACTATAGGTATAAATAGCATAATTGTCATCTACTCATGATTATGTTTAATACATGCGGATTCATTATCCCTTCAATGATCTTTTCGTCAATAGACGATTTCATCACCTTATCATTTTCATTAGAATAATTTAAAAGTAATATCTTTGCTAAATTCTCGATAAATTAATAAAATATTTATTTATTGATAAAATAATAATCTCGCTAAATTAATAATTTTCTCCGATCCTGAGGTTATTCATTTATAGAAGTTTTATTATATAAGGAAAAAATAATGCACAAGACGGAAGACTCAAACATAGGCCGCATGATCATGACAAATTTTTTGCGTGGTCTGCTAGCTCTCTAGCAGTAACGATCTCATCGATCATCTTGCTAGACAACGTACGATGTTTTTTCATATTACTTCAGTAAGGATATTCTTCTTAGTCAATAATAAACAGTGTTAGTATACCAGCATTAGTTCGTTAATTAAACACACTTGTCCAATTAAGCAGGTGATCAACACTTACCCGACCACTTGAAAGACCACCAGGAAGGCTACAACTTCGCTCACAAGACCGACCACATCGGAGCGCGCACGCGCCCGACAGGCACACATCCGAATGCACGAACCATATGATAGCAAAAACAGCTCCATCCCACATCGAAGAACACAAGGAAGCAACGATCTCACCCACCTATATAGGTAAGGCATTTACTACAGGTAAGGATATTCGATTCTAGGCATTCAATTCCATTCAATACTCCAACATACTTTCTTACACGTTCGCTTGACTGTTATACCCAATACATCTTCTAACTTAGGCATCAGAGCGTTGAAGGCAGGCCACCCCTGTCTCGACCATCTAACCGCCCGTTTGTCGTTGTATTCTTCTAACAGCCAAACCCGAACCCGAACATACATATCCGATCACCCGAAGAGTAGGAGAGCGCCCGACCATCAGAGCAGCCCGAGCGTTCGGATAGCTCGAAGGAAGAGTCAACCATACTAAAAAAAATTAGTATATTATTATTGTTATAAAATAATAATATTATAATTTATTTGAAGTATATCTAAACTTTAATGACGCGTATGAGTACATAATTAATTCAAATTTGACGACTTTGTAAGAATATTATTATATTTTATTTCAATAATGAAGTCCAAAAATTAGGTCAATTAGGATTCAATCTCTTACCAGGTTTAGAATTTTATGGTCTTTTTTTCTTTATAAAAGCTCTACCATTCCTGAGATTAAAATACAATCATTTTATTAAGTTTATTAGATATGGAGAGATACTTCAAAAAAAAATCCTCTTCTTCTACTCTAACATCAGATGAGCAACCACTTACGAAAATTCAAAAGAAGAATAATAACAATATGAAAAAGTCTCGTGCTGTGCTGGAGATAGTACAGAAAAGTATCATTCGGATCCCGATGAACGCCCGTCAATTTCAAGTTATCAGATCCTAACATTCAAGAAGAAATTCGAAGTTATTATCTACAACAAGGCCCTTGTCGACTTAAAAATCATACTTTTCCTTTCACGGAATTTGGGGGGGGGGGAAAGAAGAAAATAAGGTTTATTCGTGATTGGTTTATTGAATTTCCATATTGGTTAGAGTACAGTATTAAAGAGGATGCTGCATTTTGTTTATATTGTTATCTTTTCAAACCAGCTATTGGAGAACAAGGCAGTGGTGAAATTTTTGTTGGTGTTAGTCATGGATTCAGTAATTGGAAGAAGAAGCAAACGCTAATATCATATTTTGGAGAATCAAATATTATTCATAATCAGGCTGCGAGTAATTGTAATGCTTTATCAAATCAAAAACAACACATTGAGATTGTTTTGTCAAAATATATAAATCAAAATTCAACTGACTACTCTAACTATCCCTAACCAAGAATCCTAACTCCGTCCCTGATTATAATCACAAATCTTTACAAGAGATAATTAAAATATATATTACGTAATATGTAATTCTTTTCCTTAAATAACCTTCTACTATGATTAATAAAATTTGAAAATGTATGATAGTCTAAATTGAGTCTTACAATAACTAGCCAACAAATCGATCGCGATCCAAATTCGCATGAGTACGTTCTATCGACTGCGCGCTTTACAGAACTAGATCACCAATGTAATTATAATCGTGAGAAGAATTAGATCAGATCGATAACTACGTACCATCATGGAGGGATCCAATTGCTTAGTTATGAGTCTGATGACTAAGCTGGACTACGCATGAAACAAAATTCAAAAATGGCCTGAATAGTATATTAATTTCTAAGATATGGTATACCTAGATCAATATCTAAACACGTCGTTGTTATATAACAGCCTACGCCATGACGTTCTACCTTTTGAATACAAAACATTGATGCCTAGCTCGATCTATCACTCTGGATATGACGCTCTAATTAGGTCTTAAATTAAAGCCAATTAATTAAGATTTGATCTAGAGATGGATGTGATATTTCTCTCCGTACAAATATTTTCGGACTTAAAGAAATGCCAAGCTCGGATTTTGTCTCTCTTGCTAGCTCGATCACTAGATCAAAAACGAATTCACACAACATGCATGACCATCCTTCATAAAAAAATAACCTAAAATCTAGACCATGCATGCACATATTGTTGCCACCATTTATGCATGAACATTTTACTATAGAGAACGAGAGTCGAGAGGTACAATCATCACGTATGCTTTGCTAGTTGCTATATATTACTATGTGACATGATACATCACGTTCTGAATATACACTGCATTTGTATCATTTAAAAATTAATGTGACAATGAGGAACAAAAATCTATATAATATGGACGAGCCAATATTTCCACATCTAATATTACATCGAGACAAGAACATTCCCTTTCCATAGTAATTGACTGACTAATGAAGCCCTGAAAACAAGTTTTAAAAATACAACATGTTGTTGGAGAGTGGAGACCTATTTCCATCAAATGATACGGAAAGTTTTGAAAAGAAAGGTGCAAGAGGGAAGGAAGGTCCCGTTCAATGGTCATGAACTTTCGCATACAAGTACAGTCAAGGAGTTTTTGTCTTAAAAAGGCTTTTGATTCTATACCTAAAGAGTAAAGACCATTGCTTTCTTTGCCTTAAGATAAGGTTTCCCATCACCACTAGTTAAGTTTTTTCTGCCTTAATACTTGTTTCCTATAAATCCAGAGGTTTTTCTATAACTTTTGTCTAGATTGGCCTAGCCTCGGATTACGCACGGCATGGCTAACATCTTGTACTATGCTTACGAGTATGGCCTATGTGAACCAAATTCACGATGAACCGGCTTCCATATGTGGATAACTGTTGTGATTTTTCAAAATTTTGTCTCGAACTCGGATTACTTGAGAACTTTATTCTAATGAAAATAATTTGCTAGCCTCCCTTAATAAATATTTTGTTTCCGAAGAACTTTTGAAATGAAAAATAGGAGAACTATGCAAGAGATTGATGCTAATACTGACGCTAATTCTAAATCTCATACGATGAATTGACGCAGTTTCCGGGATATACCCCAATTCCCTACGTTCATTCACATTTCCTTTTTTGTTAAAATCAATAAAATGTATCCAAATCTATTTGCTCATTTTGCTGTATTATTACTTGGCAAGGTACATTTATCAAGGCCCAATCAAGTTTTTCAGTAAGTTCAAACTTCATTTGGAGCTCAGTTGGTCCAATCAGATCTGAGGCCCAGCAAACGGTGAGAGAACAATCCATCAAGCACTATTTACATTCATACACTTCACGCTTCACTCTCAGTTATCGAATAACTCTACGCAACAGTGTTTTCTGGTATATATCCGTATATACCATAATATACAGAGCTTGTACATGTTTGCCGTCAATCAGGAGATCAACGAACAAGAACCAAATTTACCACACAAAACAAGATTACAAATTACTATAGTATACAGGCCTAATCACACACAGATGGGATGCTCTCAGCTATTTACATCACCCACACAGCAGAGGGAAATGGCCGATAGAGCGGCGTGCCATTTTTTTTCAGACAACACTGCATAAAAACATATCCATTGTAATTTTTATCCGTTTATTTTCATTATATACATAACTTAAGAAGTGAAACATGATGAACTACATAAATATGTTTCAAAGAGGCCATATTGGGGTATTGGATAAGACCTTTTGAAGAAACAAAGAACAAATAATTCTATTCAGAATGTGTTTGAAAATAGTTCATAATGATTGAGATTACTCTTTCTTCTTGGCTGCTGCGGCTAATTTTTCCTTCTCCATACGCTCGAACAAGCTTCCATCATAAACAGCTCTGATTGTTTCTTTGTGGAGTAAACCTCGTTTGTCCTTGCAAAGCACGTACAAGATCTTCCATTCGGTCCAGCTAGCAAACCTGCACTCAATTTTGTTAGTTTCTCTTATTACGAGTCACTTAGAGGTTTGAAAATGAGACAAGAAACGTTGTTAACTTACGATCCTGCACGATCATTTGGTTTCTTGTTGGCCTTCAACATTCCCATCAGTTCGTCGGATGTCAAAGCATTGGCATTAGAATGTGCATGCTTGGTGAATATCTCTTCAAACTTCGAGTGAACGAATCTACACGATATAAGAAGAAAAGGGGAATGTCAGCAGACAGAAACGGAATGGTAATGGTTGTACCATAACTAGTATGCGCTATGAGGGAGAATGCTACTATGCTATACACCTGGACTACAAAAGCTAAGGTTTTTGTTTTTGCACAGACCAAACTTTTACAATGTACAACATTAACAAGTTAACAACATGGTAGA
Source organism: Geum urbanum (assembly GCA_946800695.1). Lineage (NCBI taxonomy): Eukaryota > Viridiplantae > Streptophyta > Magnoliopsida > Rosales > Rosaceae > Geum > Geum urbanum. Next base: position 47,073,882 of record OX327012.1, on the reverse strand, counting down.
AGACTAGAAGCAAGGAATCGACACTTAGGATTACTAACATAGTAAGCCAGCAAATGAGTGAAGACGTTTTTGAGCAAACTCGAAGAATCAAACCAGCAAGTCAGCATTTAGAAGATTTTCATACTAACTGAACGCATTCAAAACAGAGTGTTTGGATCAATAATATTTCTTTTTGCACCAACAGGACTATTCCACATATGAATAAGGGACAGCCGAACACAGAGAATGTCAATATATTAAGGAAACCGAACAGAGAATTCGTAAACGGCCTTTAGGCCATTAAAATATGTTTTTGAACCGCTGAGAACTTACTTAACTGTGAATCAAACCGGAATGTAAGGCCCGTGGCGAATAGAACCAAAGCTAGAAAACCAATTTGGAGCACTTTGTCATATTACTCATATATATATATTCCTCCTTTTAGTATATTTTCATCGTAAAGACCACGCATATATAATACCTTCCTTCACTGTCATAGACACCAGAGTCGCTCCCATGCTTCGCTTTGTGTATGTTTCTAACTTCAATCGGAAACAACAGAGAAAATGACTTCCCCTGAACCAAATCAAAAGAAAGACCCATCATCAGTCTACGTTAGCAAACACTAACATGGCTATGCGAGAGCTTGGTTACGCTACACCATCACGGCCAGGACATACCTTGCAACCTTAATCCTGAAGGCTTTACCGGTGACACCAAAAATCTAGTGGTGCCACTACATTTTTTTCCCAAAGGCAATCCACAATATGTGGGTGCAAATGTTCCCATGTGACTTCTTTAGACAGTACTCAAACAATTAACCAGTTAATTTGTACAGTAAAACCATTTTTTAGAGGCCATAATTATTTATGTGAAGAACTGGATTACGATTGATTCCATTCACAAGGCTGGTAGTTAGGTTTAGATATATTCATTCTGGGAATCAAGTTGCTTCAGATATTATTGCTCTCATCTCCAACCCTTACGATTATAAACTGTGACAGTAATTGCACCCACAAGAATATATAGATTGAAAATGAAATCAAGCCGAGTGAGAAGAGTTACGGGGCGAGTCTTCCGACTGAGACCGAGGTTGATGAAGATAGCACTGATGGAGGACAAGAGCAAGCCACAACCGATTGCACGAAAGCCTACACAAACAAATTAAACAAATAAAGATCATGAGGATTAAATCACTACAAGTCTGAATTGATCGAACAAAACAAATGAAAACCTATATACCTTGAAAGGTTTCCCAAGGATAAACAATGCCGTTGTGATTCCTGTCAAAGAATGCGACATGCCTCTGCAGAGCGTCGTGTTCATTCGGTACAAATTTCGCACTGACTTCTGCAAAGCACGACAGTTTAATTAATTAGTCTGAGAAATTCAAAACAGATCATAGTTTCGGGGAGAGAGAGAGCGATTGAAACTGGAACGATCGAGTTGACGAGAATGAACCTTGGTGATTGGTTTTTGACACAGAAGAGGAGCCCATAACTGATCAAAAGCAGCTCACTTTGAATCGGCGCAGAGATGAGAATGAAATGAGAGGACACTTGTACCTGTGTTAAAGATAACCAAATCGTCCAAATGTGAATGATTTAGATGACGAAATCACGAAATGAGGCGTTACAATAGCTTCCGAGGAGCGCTTGTGGATTGTTTCCTAGTGTGTACAGCTTTCCCGTATTTATAAGGGACTGATCGATAAAGAAGTGGATTTTCATACAAATAGAAGAAATGGTGGAAAATAAATATGTATAATCATGACTCATGAGTCACGAATGTAACTGAAGGAGAGTCATGACTTAGCACATAGCATAGCAACGATTCTATGAGGTCGGGATTAAAATTTAAAATTAAAGAACAAGGAAAAAGGAGAAAAGAATTAAGCAGCTAGCTCTCTCTTGTACTCCTTTTCAACAAGGCATCTTCCCTTCTTTCCAACGGCACTTCAACATAAGTATTTTTATTGATATTAATAACATTTGACGGCCGTCTTGTTTACATTTTAGCTAGTTAATATTCGCTGTTAGTAGTAATTTTCTTTTTCAATGAGTAGACATGTTATGTCATTTAAAGTACTCGGCACATCATTTTTAGAAGATCCAGAGGAGATCGAAAGCCTGAAATTTCTTGATGAATCACTTTGAATTGCCTAGAGATTAATTAATGGAACTGCAATTACTATACAGTTGTTGCTTATAATTTGGTGCTGTTCTAATTTTAAGCTGAAAGTGGAAACGCGTGTCATTTGCTTCATGGGATTATCCCAAGGTCGGCATGCCATGCTTTGGCTTATTATTTTGAACTTTTGATTCCATTCATCAAATAATAACAGGAATTCTTTGTTCTTGTTGAGGAAGGAACTCATTGTGATGAATGAGCAGGCCAAACGTACGTAGATAGCCAACGATATTCACGATCGTTGTGAAAGGGAAGCAATCATTTTTCCTCATCACAAACAGAAATTGTGGTGTTTGCTTCACACTGCTTTTGCTTTTGCTTTGCTTTACAACAACAAAAGCACCCCCATAAGGAGGAGAACCCAAGACACGCATAAACGCGTTCCCTTCGTCTGAGTTGGTTTGGCGGGTAACATGTCACTTCCAAGTTGTGAACGAATTCTCAATCAAGTTCACACTAAATTCAATTACCAAAATTTAAGACATCAAAAATCTATCAAAACCATCAAGAAAAAATAAATATATTTTTTGTCTACTGGTGATCTGAATACTTATTTTCACGTTTCCGGGATTGATTTGGGTGGCACAACATATAGGGACCTCATATACGTATTTATGTTCACAACTTCCAACCGTCTATGACTTTGAAGTCAACACAAGAATCAAATTATGTTCGTCACTAGCTGGAAATATAAATTGTGAGTGATGATATTACTCTCAAATTCTTGGGCAGATAGAGCCCTTTTCCTAGGAAAAAAAAATTCTCTCATCGTATACCCAGGTAGCTTTTGGTGATGAGATTAGCTGGTCAAAGTAGACTGACTGGGCATAACATCCTGAGAAACTTACGGACTCATCATCATCGAGCTCTGCAAATATAAATAACGAGGGACAGAAATTGCAGTCACGTACACAAGTTAGATACCAAAACGTTCAACAGTGCAATGACTTATTGGACACCGAGAAAAAGCAATAAAAGATGAAAAGAACACAGCAAAAACTTAAGGACATAAAACAAAGGGCTTCCTGGTTGAAGGATTGTCATTAGAGTTTCAACTACAGGTTCAAATCGATTGAGAGATTGGCATCTCTCAAGCAGCTCATGATTCCAAATGGAAGCAGTCCATGATAACATTTGTGTGATTAGTGAATGCCACACACACATATATGCTCAACATTGATCGTGCAATGTATACACATACCAACCTACACTATCACAAAATGTCTCAAACCTCACCTTAGACAATGACACATTTCAGCACAAGCCCTTTCTGATCTACCCTTCCCTCTTCATTGCCTGACAATTCATATTCAAGCATTAACTGTGAACAAAACAGAAAGGTATGCTGCATCAGGGAACAAGACAAATAGACAAACCTTCAGGTGGCTGAGCTAGCTTTCGGTTTTGTGGTGACATCATATCTTTCTTCAATTGTGTCAAGATGTCCTCCATTGTATGTTCCCTTTGCCAATTTGCAAGCATGGGGAAAAGACTGGGTTCAACCTGGTAATTTTGTCCATCCATCAGCTTGTTTCAATCTATAAAGAAGGGTCACATGCCTTTACAAGTATCATGACCTACCACTCCAGTTTCAGGATTGACGCAGGTCATGTTTAATCGTGTTTGGAACCTCACAGCTGGTGGATTATCTGGATAATCCTTTCCGCAAAAAAGTTTCAACTGGTAAATTCTCCCTTCATGCACAGTCTAGCAAGAAGCAAAATCACAAGACATCAAGTTAACATGATTAAAGAATGACGTTTGGAATGTACCAATAATGTTCAGTGGACCAACATCATACCCAAAATAGAAAGCAAAATAATTTTTTTTATAAAGAAAAGGCGTTTGGATTTCAGAAATCTATTTTTTTGTGGTGATTTAAACCCCTGACCTAATCGTTGGGAGCAATATCAGGTGGCCACTACACCGAAGGTAGTGATTAGCAAATGATAAATTCAAGATTGTATTGATCTATCAAGCTAGTGCTAGTGCAATCTTGCCAGATTTGACTGTACATTTGTGGTGTGTCATCACTGTGACCAAGATTCACACTAAAGCAATAGTAATTTGGGCCATTTCATATTAAGATAGTGAAACCTTGTAACATAAGGATTTTAAACAGAATACAGACAGTTTATCCAAAAGACAGAAGGAACAAAACGGTAAAAAAGAGAAAAGGCATGATACATACATTAGGGGGACCAATAATTGTCCCTGTCCATGATTGCATAAATATATCATCAGCATCATCCATTCCATAGCTGACAGTTCCATCCCCAATTCCCTTTTCACCTCTCTCAAGCTCTTCCAGTAATCTAAAATTTCTTGGAACTGCAAACAACAGCAAACTCAAGAGAATTACATCATGCAGAACTGTATTTAAATGATAGTCATTTGGTGGAATTAAACTACGAAATACTTGGTTCATAAAAAGAAGCCAATGCAACACCACAAATTATTTGAACAAACAGAAATCTACAGTCACACAGAGTTCAGCATTATTCCAAGAAAAATCGGGGTGCATGTTTACAAAGGTATTAGATTCACCAATAGCTATTCAGATGAAGAAACAATACTTGTACATCAAAATCTACATATTTTCTGGCAACGCAAACATATACCGTCAATTGAAAGATTAAACCAAAAGCAATAGTAAGTTAGCAAATCCCATATATGCCTCGCTTAGTGTTAAACAACATTTGCACCTCAAGTCCTCAATTGCACTCTTCAATAACGAATCCACATTTCTTGTGAAGCTAGGTAAGAATGATTCAATCCTTAGATAACACTTTAAGCTAACATCATTCATTGAACTCATTCCGCTTAGTATGCGAAACTCACCCAAGAAGTCATAGCCCAAATTGAATAAAACTCATAGCAAAAACCCTAAACAATTACACAAGAATTGCCATTATCTAGACTCAAATAACCACGTGAAAGAGCAGAGCTCGAATTTGCAGACCCTCTTCCCCAAAACCCCAACCATGTCTTAAAAATCAAATTAATCTCTCACTCTGTGGACAGTAATTAGAAAAACAATATCGATTAGATCAAATAAAAAAGTAAATCGACAAATTAGATGACTCAGAGATTATGATTCCGTAAACCCTTTTCGACATTTGGGAAATAATTAAACAAATCGCGATGAAATGAGGGAGCGAGAGAAGCATAATTAAATTGAGCTGACCTACGACAACCGTGGATTCCTCGGAGCCCATATCGATTGATCGAGATTCAGTTGAGCTGAGCTGGAGAGAGGAGAAGACAGGGGCTGTGATGATGAACAAGAACGGAGAAGAAGAAGAAGAAGAAGAAGACTACGTAGTCCAACCACTACGGTTTCAGGAAGTCTCTCTCCCTCACTCTCGGAACAGAGAAAAAGAAGAGGATAAAAAGGAACACGAGAGCAAGTTAGTATTGTCTGGTTTGAGTGTCCATTTCTATCTAGTCTGCACCCGCACATCTGAGACGTTCATCGATATCGATTGGTAAATTTAACTATTTTTCCAATGACATTCGAATTACAGTTTGTATTTCTACGCTCTTTTCGTACGGTATACTAAAATGTCTGTGTATGTACTTACTCTGTACAGTACGGAGTTCCTGCTTTCCGACAGTCCATTATAAATTTATAACACTAATGAGAATAGTAACAAATCCTAAAATAAAGAGAACAATTATAGTTTATGAGATGTTTTATTGTTGGTATCAGGTATTACATGCGTTAAAAAATTTAATTAGTATAGCTAAATTTTTAATTAATATAGCTATTTACAAACTATTAAATTTTATCTGAATTTCTCCTAAGTTAACCACTATTAATACGTTATTCTCAAATTATCTGTTTAAATGCATACATCTTATCAAATTTATTATCAAAACTACTAAAACAAAGTTAGCTAGCTAGCTATATATACAATCTTTCATTCTCTTTTATCCTTCTCACCATATAGGCTTACCCAAACAAAAGTTGGTACACTATATTTTGCACCAATATCTCTGGTCGATTCACTTTAAATCTAGACAAAAGTTGGTACACCATATTTTGCACTAATATATGATCATCTGTTTGTTTTTTGTACGAGGGAGTAACTGTTTTGTAGTATTAGCCACTCTTTAGTAAGAGAAGCTGTGCGTAAGCGTCGATGTAAAGATAACAGCACCGCAATCATAGTCCTATTGAGGCACATGAATAATATCTAGCTACATTTGCTATCTATTATTAATGTGTAGATAAAAATTGGTTCTTATGTGACAATGTTGAAAATCTAGACCACATTTATTCATTATAATGTTAGTTTTTGATTCTAACTGAGGGTAAAGATCCAATTGCAACGTTGAACCAAATATCCATCATAACCAAATAACTACAGAACTTATAAACACCACCACATTGCCATAGATAGTTGATCGTTGTCTACTACAACGTACAACATTGATATAGACATAGAAAGAACAAAATTGACTAACATTAATAATTAAACATACACACTTGAGTTCAAATCTCATTCGACACACCCTCGACATCATCTCCAGATTCGAATTCAAAGGCGAAATTGGATTATGCTTCTATGTCTTCTAAATCTGCCTTGAGCTTGGCTTGCAAATTGTCTCTCAAAAGTTTCATGCGTTTGTATTTAGCTTTTGCTATAGCTTCTGGTCCTCTTGTCTCTAACACCTTTTAGGGCTAATCTTTAGGCTCTTTTCTTTTCTCTGGCTATGGCTGCTCTTCTCTGTTCTCTTGCATCTTTTGTCGCTTTCTCTTCCTCTAAAAAACCAATCAAAAACAAAATCTGCAAAAGGAGTGAATTGCTTCTCCCACTTCTACAGAGACTACCCAATTACCATATAGCAACCAAATAAATTCATATGATTGACTACTAAACACAGATAAAATTAAAGAGGACTCGATTACGACTTTCTTCCCCTTGACCTTCTTCTCCACAGTTGGGCTTCCTTTTGCCTCATCAACTTCGGCGCCGTCGCCGTGGTCATCACCTCCGCCTCATGCAGAAACTGAACTTATTCTTTGGCCAATCCCTCGGAGAGAATTACTAATCGACTTTGATTTTGTTAAACAAAAACACTAAACTTCCAAATCTCCCTAAAAATAAAGAAATAGAGAAACAAAGCTATTACCTTTTGCAAAATCTTCTTCAAAGAGAGAACATCTCTTGAGCCGGTGTTCGTGTGGTTCAGTTTATCATCGCTCGCCACTGATGTTATAAGAGATAAACCATTCACCGTCGCTGCCAATCTACCACCATTAGTCCTTCCCCGGCTCTTCCTCGCTCTGACAAATTTTCATTGATTGGACTCGTGATAATGGCAAAATCAGTTTTTGTCTCCTGTGAGAATATATAGAGAAGGTCTGAAGGTGGGAGATAAGGCCAATTAACCGTCAATACAGAATGTGCGTTCTTTTCTATTACACGTGTTCTCTCAGCCTTTTAATGTTCTGTCCTAGTTATTAATTTTCAGAGCGTAAATTTAAGTATTAGGAGGGATAGTTCTTAGTATATAGACACTACCACATAACTTCTCATTGCCGACGACTTAGAGAAATAAAGGCCGACAATTTTTGAAGTCTTCGGCAATAGTTTACTATTGCCGACGATTTTTACAACAAAATCGTCGGCTATACTCATTGCCAACGCTTTATAGTCTATAGGACTATAGCCGACGATTTTTACGAAGTCGCGACTATAGTATAAAACCCCTGTAGGCTATAAAGCATTGGCTATAGTACTATTGCCGACGATTTTTGCAACAAATCATCGGCAATAGTACACTATTGCTGATGACTTAAAAAATCGTCGGCCTTTATTTCTCTAAGTTGTCGGCAATGAGAAGTTATGTGGTAGTGAGAATGTTCTACCATCAACTTCTCCCTCGACTATCATAAAGCCTTCTGCTTTAATTAATAGAGATAAGTAGAAAACCCAATCAAACTTGAATACTAAATGCCACAAAGGCTCGATCGATCAAGACTTACAAACAGTGGCGGATCCAGACAAACGTTTGAGGTTGGGCAAGATTAAAATAAAAAGAGTGCATATAATATTATAATAAAAACAACAAAACCAATAATCCAAATGCAAAATCAATAATTAACTCCAAAATGTAAATTCTTGAAAATTTGATCACAGTACTAAAAAAAGAAAAGAATTAGAACTATCATTCTCCATTTATCTACGAGATGGTAACTGTCCACGTCGCATAATAGCATCATTACTGATGCTATTAAATATGTCTTTCTCAATATATACCAACAAACTATCACTCATCCATTGATCTCTCATTCTATTACGTCGGGGACTCTTCACAATATTCATTGCTGAAAACACTCTCTCCACTGAAGCAGTCGCAATTGGTAAAACTAAAGCCAAAGTTAACAGCTTGTAAACTGATGAATAAACTTTATGTTTTCCTATCTTCACCAACTTTTTTGCAAGATTACCAAGTCCTTTCAGCTGACAGAATTCATTGTTGAACCGCATTTCACTCAGATAAATATCAAGCTTGTCCTCAAGTGATAAGAGATCTCGTTCAGAGAAATCTCTTGGATAAAATTTGGCAAGACGAAGTAACTTTTGCTTGTCAAAGGCTAAAAAAGAATCATCTGGACTTAAACTTGAAATACAAAGAAGAAGCTCAGAGTTTACCTCATTAAAACAATCATTTAACTCTGAAAGTTGTCTATCAATCACAGTACAAAACACCTCAACTCGATAATGATGAAGGTTTGTTACCTTTTCAGCTTTACGTTGCGGTTTTCCTTTGGCGACAAAAATATCAGCCATATCGGGAATACTAATATCATTCTTGCTGCAAAAGCTATACACTTTGTCAAGAAACTCATCCCATTCGCATTCATCCTCCCTCATTGTTTGCAGTTGTTGCTTACATACTTTGACCAAATCAATAGCATTAATAATGTCTTGATCTTTTCTCTGCAGTGCTTGAGATAAATCGTTTGTGACTCCTAATACTTGTCTCATTAAAAAAAAGACAAAATATGAAGTCAAAAGATTGCATTTGTGAAACTAGAAGATCACATTCGCCTCGATTATCAGTAGAAGTGCCATCATCAATAATCATCTCAATCACTTTAATAATGGAAGAAAACATAGTGATGATACTCAATAAAGTGCCATAATGGGAACCCCAACGTGTATCACCAGGACGTTTGATACTAGTTTCTTGATTCAACCCTCTTCCACTATGGAGCTCATCATCTTGAAGAGTTTTCATCACCTCAATTTGTTGTTATTCTCTCAGAAGATCACGACGCTTACAGGAGGATCCAATAATGTTAATAACTCTTGTTACTAAGAAAAAGAAGGTAGCAACTGGAACACAATTTTTAGCCAAAGAAACAAGGGCAAGTTGAAGCTGATGCGCAAAACAATGAACATAGAAAGCACAATCATTCTCCTTCAAGATAAGAGCTTTAGACCGTTGAACTCACCTCGCATATTGCTAGCCCCATCATAGCCTTGACCTCGAAGATTTGAGATACTCAACTTATTTCTAGAAAATAATTCATCAATTGTAACCTTTAATGAATGGGCATCGGTACCTGTGACATGTTTAATACCAACAAATCATTCAATTACTTGTCCTTTGGTATCTACAAATCGAATAACAACCGCCATTTGCTCTTTTATTGAATTATCTCTCGCTTCATCAACCAAAATAGAGAACGGTGAATCGCCAATTTCAGAGATGATTGCATTCAAAGTTTCAACTGCAGCTGCATTTATACACTACAAGAAAACAGCACTTAGACGACGGAAACAATAATTCTCCATCGTCTAAGTGACACTTAGACGACGGAGAAGACTCCGTGGTCCAAGTACCACCTGGACGACGGAGATGGTATTCTCCGTCGTCCAAGTGGTCACCTGGACCTCGGAGTCTTCTCCGTCCTCCAGGTGACCACTTGGACGACGGAGATGGTATTCTCCGTCGTCCAGGTGGCCACCTGGACCTCGGAGTATTCTCCGTCCTCCAGGTGACCACTTGGACGACGGAGATGGTATTATCCGTCGTCCAGGTGGCCACCTGGAGGACGGAGAAGACTCCGAGGTCCAGGTGACCACTTGGACGACGGATATGGTATTCTCCGTCGTCCAGGTGATTACCTGGAGGACGGACCGACACACCGTCGTCCGAGTTCACAAAACGTACTTCCACTTAGACGACGTACCGACACCTCCGTCGTCTAAGTGAAGCATTATATAAGCCCACTGCCGGCCAAACTGATCAAATTCATTCCTAGCTAGCCTCGATCTCTTCATGATCGATTCCATTTGAAGAATAATTGAAGGAGAAGGGAGAAGGAGAAGCTAGCTAGGGAGCTCGAGCTAGCTAGGTAGCTTAAGCTAGCTAGGCCGAGAAGAATCAGGATCGATAAGGGATCTCCGCTGACTAGCTAGTTAGCTTAATTAACGTAAAGATATCGAGAAGGCCAGCAGGTACGTACGTACGCAGTTAAAATTTGCTTAATTAATATGTATTTAGTGAAAACGTACGTACATATATATATACATGCAAGGATGTTAGCTTATGTTAGCTATATATATATATATGTACAGATCGATTAAATTACGTACATACGTACGTAATTGATGGATCGATATGTAGATCGAGTACGTATAATTAAGCGTAAATTAATGGACAAATATATATATATATGTAATAATTAATTAAGTATAATATTTTGTAGCAGTATGGACAAGAGTTGGATGAAGTTGAAGAATAGATGTGATGTCCGGTATATGGATGGAATTAGCGAATTTGTGAATTTTGCGATAGAACATGGTCAGGGAAAGAAACGTTTCAGGTGTCCGTGTCAGAAATGTCTTAATTGTCAGTATGCGGAGGTTAATGTTATGGTGCAACACTTGTACGAAAATGGTATGATGTGGAGTTACACTACATGGAGCGAGCATGGTGAATATGTAGAGTTCAGCGCAGCAGACTTCAGCTCAGGGTACAGTTACCATGGTGCCTCATCCAGCGGCAGTGGTGCCGGACCCCCAGCTTGCAACCCAACTGCAGATTTGGTCCATGATGCGTTTCCAGGATGTAGTCATGGCGGACACCAACAACAAGACGGAGGTTACAGTACCACCAATGAGCATGATGACACATTCCCCGCAGCTAGCTTGGCCACTGACACAAGTGAGATGGAAAAGTACAACCGGATGCTACTTGAAGCGCAGACCCCGGTGTTCCCTGGATGTCGAGAGAATGTGTTGCAATATGTGATGGAGCAAATGAAGATAAAAGTGAAGCACAAAATGTCAGTGAGTGCTTTTGACGAAATTCAGGAGCAAATATGTAAGTTGCTTCCTGATGATCACAATCTTCCTAAATCTCATTATAAGGTTAGAAATATCCTCAGCAGCCTCGGCCTAAAGTACAGGATAATTGACGCATGTCCGAATGATTGTGTGCTATTTTACAAAGAGTATAAAGAGTTGGACTATTATCCCGTATGTGGCCAGTGCAGATTCCAGTTGAATAGGAAGAGTTCGAAAAAGAGAATTCCTGTGAAAGTTGTTCGATATTTTCCCTTGATTCCCAGATTGCAGCGCCTGTACATGTCGCTACACACAGCAGAGGCGATGCGATGGTACGCAGAAAAGCGAATAGATGACGATGTCCTGCGACACGCCGCGGATGGGGAGGGTTTCAAACATTTCGACAGAGAATTTGGAGACTTTGCTTCAGAGGTTAGAAATGTTAGACTCGGCCTATCTACAGACGGATTCAATCCTTGGGGAAGTAATAGCTCCGCCGTCAGCACTTGGCCAGTTATTCTGATGCCATACAACTTGCCTCCGTGGATGTGCATGAACAAGGAATTTAATTTCCTTACCGTACTAATTCCAGGTCCTAAATCTCCATCGAAGTGCTTAGATGTCTACCTCAGACCTTTGATCGACGAGCTGAAACTGTTGTGGGAAAATGGAGTCCCAACTTATGACAAATTCACTGACACGATGTTCACGATGAGGGCTGCTGTAATGTGGACGATCAGCGATTTTCCAGCTTATGGGATGTTGGCAGCCTGCAGGACAAAAGGATATAATGGATGTCCTATATGTTTGGACGACGTGAACTCTAGTTGGCACGCGGGGAAGGTGTGTTACTTGGGTCACCGTAGATGGCTTCCTCACGACCACCCGTGGCGACAGGATGAAGCTCATTTCGACGGTACGGTAGAGAACAATCCTAAACCCCGTAGTTGGTCGGGCGAAGAGATTTTAGAGAGGTTGAGCTATTTCGACTTTGGTGTGTTGAGCAATGACGCGGATGTAAAGAAATGCAATCCAATTCCTCCACATGATCTGAGCTATTGGGATCACAAGAGTATATTCTTTGAACTCCCTTACTGGTCGAAGTTGAAGCTGAGGAACAACTTGGACGCGATGCACATAGAAAAGAATGTGTGCGACAGCGTGGTGGGAACAATTCTCGGTATTAAGTTCAAGACTAAAGATACTCCCAAAGCGCGCAAAGATTTGGAATCAATGAATCTACGTCGTCCCTTGTGGTTGAGGAGGGATAGGAAAGGAGTGTACAACAAGATGCCAGATGCACCTTACACAGTGAAGCCGACGCTTAGACGTTCTGTATTTCACTGGTTTAAGGGCGTTCGTTATCCGGCTACGTATGCAGCTACTATAACTGGAGCAGTGGACGAGGTGCAACACAAGTTTGTTGGTCTAAAGACACATGACTATCACGTTATGCTGCAACGTCTGATTCCAGTGGTAATTCGACCATACTTGCCTCGGGACGTCGTAGAACCAATAGTGGCATTGTGCAGGTGGTGGCAGAGGTTATGCGCCAGAGAATTAAAGAAGTCAGATGTGGTGGAATTGCAACAACAAATTGTGCACATCATTTGCAAACTAGAGAGGATTTTCCCCCCTGCTTTCTTTGACATCATGATTCACCTAATGATCCACCTGCCCGAGCAGGTGCTCATTTCTGGTCCGGTCCAGTACACTTGGATGTATCCTCAAGAAAGGTACGTACAACTAATTAATTAATTTGTTCCACTGGAGATTATATATATACTAGCCAGCTAGCTATATGTACTTATGTAATGTGTACGTTTGATTTTGTAGACAGCTTGGACAGTATAAGTCATTCGTCAAAAACAGGTCGGCCCCGGATGGCTCCATAGCAGAGACATACCTAATGCATGAGTGTGTTACTTACTGCAACAGGTACCTCAAAGATCCACCCCCTCCCAGTACTGCCTCCGATCGCAGTGCCCGCATCAATCTTTCTGTCGTCACCAATGTCGTCCGACCGTTTAGAGGAGTATTAAAAGAATCGTTAACACGGGAAGAACTTATTGAGGCACATTGGGTAGTGTTGCGAGACTGTGATGAAGTTGAGCCGTACATGATGTCATACAGGGATAGGCTTCAGGAGTTAAATCAAAACAAGAGTTCGGCGTGGATTGAGAAAATGGTTAAGAAGAAGTTTCCTGATTATTTCTTCCAATGGGTACGTACGTACGACTCGGTATTAATTATTTAAATACATATTGCTCATGTTTGTAGAAAGTAAACCATTATATTAATTTGGCCTTTTTCGCAGATGATTGATCTGCAAAAATCTGATAACCACGGAGGGTGGTGGTCATGGCCAAAGCACTTGCTAGCAGGGAAGCCGGTTAAACACTATATTTATCCCGGATGTTTTGTGAACGGTGTAAAGTTCCATTCATTGGCCCGAGATGAAGGAAGAAGAACACAAAACAGTGGGGTAGCCGTTGGGAAAGACAATGATCTATATTACGGGGCTATTGTATACGTGGTTCAGCTATGTTACGGGAATGATGTCAACGTTTTCCTATTCAAGTGCAGATGGTTCAAGCGTACAAAGGAAGACCTGGGACTATTATCTGTCGATACAAACTCGCGCTGGTATGAGGATGAGCCTTTCGCTCTCGCCACCTTAGTTCGGCAGGTGTTCTATCTCGACGATCCGAAAGCCGGTGAAGGGTGGAAAATAGTGAACCATATCTCTCACCGAGGAATATGGAATACAGAGACAATTGAAGGGACACCGGCGACGACTGAAGATGCTGCTGAACCAGAAAGAGACATTCCTGCCTATCAAGAGCCTAATATTTCTATGGTCCGCTCCGATATAATGGACCTGGTTCAAGATGGTGAACGGTTACCCATGCCTGATGGTTGTACAGATCTAACTGAAGATGAGATTATCCATGAGGTAGATGAAGAAGACGAGCAGGAAGAGGACGCGGACGAGGACTCAGGTTATTCGTCGGACGATGTTGAGTACGATGACGAGGATGAGCCGTCGACTAACGGGGATGAGGACGATGATGATTATGACGAAGAGTACGGTCATACGACGAGGGAGATTAATTGGTAATTAATTACTGTAATTATTGTAATATATATATATATATGATCGATGCTGGTTTGCAGTAAGAAATTAATCCGAATTATATATCCTGGACAACGGAGAAATTAATTGCAGATTAATTGGCGCCAAATCTCAATCTCATATAAAACCCTAGCTAAATCCTGTACCCTAAATCTAGCAGTTCGGATCGATCGATCAATTTTTTAATTATATTTTTGAATCAGAATAATTGAAGGCACACACAAATGACCGGGGACGACCTAAACCGTAAACCCTAAGGCCATAACCCCTGAATTCGGGGTTTTTACACCTGGACGACGGAGATGACGTTCTCCGTCGTCCAGGTACACACTAGGACGACGGAGATGGTCATTCTCCGTCGTCCAGGTACACACTAGGACGACGGAGATGGTCATTTTCCGTCGTCCAAGTTCACAAACCCTAAACCCTAAACAGTAGGGCCCTAACCCCTGAATTCAGGGTCTATACACCTGGACGACGGAGAACGTCATTCTCCGTCGTCCAGGTCAGAACCTGGACGACGGATAACTTCATATCCGTCGTCCAGGTGATTACCTGAACGACGGAAACGGTCATTTCCGTCGTCCAGGTGCAGATATCGTAATTTTTTCTAAGACAACGACCATCTAGACCTTCTTCCAATGCAAAGTCTTTTCATCAAGACTTTAGAGTAAACAATTCTTGGTGTGTGAGCTTCGACGTTTCCGGTTTGCGAAATGCCTTGTATCCACATTTCCGGTTTGTGAAATTATCGGTTTTGCGGTTGACTGTGCCGATCAAACCCTTCCCGAACTTATTATTCTATGGTCCTTTGAAGACAATTATATATTATGTTACGACGAACATATCCAACGGTTGTTTTGTCCAAATTCAATTTCGTTAATACTCTGCTGCAAATGAGCGTCTACTCATGAACACTTAAGTCGTAAAGATTAGTCGATACTTAACATGTTTCAATACGTAAAATTAATCGGCGGTTCAAATTTAACTGTTCATATATACGATGCGTTCATTGATATTGTACGACTATTTCACCCGAATGACAGATCGCTAAATTCCTAGCGAATTATTTTTAAAATTTTTTTTTACGTAATTTGAACCTGGATGACGGAGATGGTCATTTTCCGTCGTCCAGGTTCAAAAATCATGGCGGTTCAAATAATTTTTTGTTTAATTTTTTCGTGTAATTTTCACTTGGACGACGGAATGAGCCATCTCCGTCGTCCAAGTCCAAAATTATGGCGGTTCAATTTACCGCTTCCGTTTTCAGCACCGCTTAAATTTTCACTTAGACGACGGAGAATTCATTCTCCGTCGTCTAAGTCCAAAATCATGGCGGTTCAAAACGTCCCGCCGATTAATTACGCGCCGATTGAAAATTTTTAAACCGCCACCTAGACGACGGAAAACACTATTTCCGTCGTCCAGGTGGACTTAGACGACGGAGAATAGTGCTCCGTCGTCTAAGTGCAACTCTATAAATAGAGTTGCACCCCCCCCCCCTCATTTTCTCATCATTCCATCTCCTCCTCTCCCTCTCATCTCCTCTCCTCCGGCGATCCTCCTCCGGCGACGCTCCGACGACATTTTTTCCGGCGTGGTTCAGCTATCCTCTCCGACGACTCAAGTCCGGCGAAATTCCCGTAAACTCCGCTTCGGTACATTTCTATTTTTCCCTTATTTAAATAATTTTCATTTTATTAATTAATTAAATTCTAAATATAATTAATTAGTAGAAATTAATTTAGTAATTAATTTTAAATATTTAATAAATGATTAATTGTTGTTATTTATTAATTAAATCATAATTATTGTTATTGTTTCCTAATTAAATGAATAATTGTAAATTTGTTGTTATTAAATAAATAAATAAATAATTATTGTTATTAATTAATTAAATAAATAATTATTGTTATTAATTAAATAAATAATTATTGTTATTAATTAATTAATTAATTATTGTTATTAATTAATTAAATGGTTAATTATTGCATGCTAAATGGAAAATAAATTATTGCATGTAATTACGTGTATTTTTTAGTAAATTAATTAGTAGTACGTGTTCGATTTAAATTTAGTACATAGGCTTGGTGTAATTAAGTCGCACTCTTTGGAATAGATGACGCCTCTTTTCCTTGCTTATCTCCTTAACCCCTCGTGATGTGTGGATTTCATCACCGCACACCATAACCTAAGTGAAGTTATGGACACGAGGTTGAGGGCGGAGTTTGCAAAGGACTTGAGGGAGTGTAAATTTTCGAAAAATTGGCCGAATGTCGGACATGGTGTCTAGAAACGGGTTATGACTGGTGACAGGATTTGGACTAAGAAAGACTTTTGTCGAAATTAGTCCTGCCTCTCGCGTTATCTCTATCCCTAACTGGCCATGTTTTTCGATTTAACCAAGGCTGATTAGTTGAAAATTTACACTTTATCGCGCGGGTCGCACGTCCATTGAACGACCGAAAATGCCAAGCTAGTGTACTCTATTTAAATCTTAAACGTACTTAATTAATTAGCGTAAATTTTTAAGTTGTAATTATTATGGTAAGTAGGTATTTTAACGCATCAATCTTAGGTTTAAATGGCTCCGCCAAAGACGACATCCGGCAAGAAGAAAGCCCAAGCAGAGGCAGAAGATGCCATGCTCCGCCGCTTGGCGGACCAAGTCGGTTGGGAATTACCACCGGAGGGCAACGACTCTCTCAATCCGAACGGATCATCTGGTCCGTCCGTAGCGCCCTCTGGGGAAATTCCCGCTCCCCCTTTCATCTCGAGCGGTGATGACGTCGACCTCTTTTCAACTCCGACGCCCGGTACCGGTTCAACGGCAAGTACTCAGGCGTCCTCGACCGCCGAATCAATCATGTACAGCGCCCGCCGTAGGCAAAGGAGGGCCCCCACTGACCCGGAACCGAAAAGGACTCTGGGTCTCGTTAAAGGGGGAAAAACGGAGCGTATTTGCAAGGCGACCGGTAAAAAGATCGACTTGCCGTACGACGAATTCACCGGTGGCCCTCCCACAGCTCAGCTAGCAAGTCTCTCGGCGCATGGGATAGGGTCAATCATCCGTAACCGGGTTCGTATCACTGCTCCTACTTGGAAGGAGGCGCCGGATCATGAGAAGGCGAAAGTCTTCAAAGATCTTTCGGTACGTAATACGTTCAATTTAGTTATTATATAATATTGTTAATCTCGGCCTAAAATTTCATAATATATACGATTATAATTTTCTATTTATTTTTCATAGGAACAATTTGACGTGGATCCGACACCGGCTATGTTGAGGCATATCAATCAAACCGCCAACTCCATCTACAAAGATTGGAAGTACAGGCTCCATAAGTACTTCAAAGATGTCGGTCCCGTGCCTCCCCCGGTAGAGCTGCAAGGGGAGAGAGAAGATGAGTGGGAGTGGTTGTGTAACCACTTTGCCGATGAACAATTTAAGGTATTAATTTAATTTTTTTATTTCAATTAAAATAATTGAATTATTTAAATTGTAGTTATTCATTTTTTAATGATTTAATTATGTTGTGTAACAGAAATTCTCCGGTGTCAACAAAGCCAACCGGGGGAAGAAGGAGAAACACCATACTACCGGCGCCAAGCAGTTCATTCAAATTGCCAAGGAGCACAAGGATAAGGGTTCCAAACACCCTTTTATTGATGCAAGCGTAAGCGCGTACGTGACGCCAGGACTCGATAATGAAGCGAGTCAATGCGGGGTAAGTGATATGCATGTATATATATATGTGTGCTTTTAATTATAGTAATTATTATTTAAATATGATTACAAAATTATAATAAATTAATTATAATTTTGTAGGCAAGGGCGATAGAGCGTGCGCATGAAGAGTTGGCCAACACTCAGCTTGCGTTCCCAGATGTGCCGCCGGAAGACCTGCCTCCTCTATCCTTAGAGAGCCAAATTGCAATCGCGGATGAGGTCTACGGTCGTAGAGCTGGCAAGGAGGTTAGGCACTTTGGGCCTAGGGTGGTACGAGATTTGTCGACGACCTCCGGCTCATCATCTACGGGAGGTTCGAGGCAGCGGAGAATGAGTCAAGCTGCGGCCGTCGAAGCAGCCATTCAAGAGGCTCGACTGGCACGAGAGGAGAATCGACGGACACAAGAGCAGAATGAGTCAATGCGGCAAAGACTTGACGAACAACAAGCACAAATAGCCCAACTCATCGTGCTCATGAACCAAAATCGAGAAGTATGTCAACCTCCTCCGAACCCACACCCCGACGACAACGACCCGGCTGGAGGCGGAGGACTCGGCCCCGCATCTGCTCCTCCAGTGTATTAGCTAGCACGTAGTATATTATCTCGTTTCTTTCCGCATTCCGAACAATATTTTAATTTTTAATTTATGGGTTTTTTCGTATGTACAAATTAATTTACTTTGATTATTTAATAATTATATATATAAGTTATTAATTTTAATATTCAAAATTTAGTTTATTTATTTAATATTAGCATTTTTCATTATTTAAATTAAAATAATAATAAATTAAATTAATAATATTTAATTTCAATTTATTTTTAAAAAAAAATTAAATATTCACTTGGACGACGGAGATTATGTTCTCCGTCGTCCAGGTGCACAAACCCTAAACCTAACCCCTAACCCCTAACCCCTAACCCCTAAACCCTAAACCCTGTTGTTCTCCGTGGCCCAGGTGTTCACCTGGACGACGGAGACTTAGTGTTTCCGTCGTCCAGGTGAACACCTGGGCCACGGATAATGTCCGAGGTCCAAGTTCACTTGGACGACGGAAACACTAAGTCTCCGTCGTCCAGGTGCTTGGACGACAGCACTTGGAGCACGGACCTTGGACGACGGAGTACTCGTCCAAGTACTTAGACGACGGAAAACTGCACTTAGACGACGGAAATGGTCCGTGGTCTAAGTGCAGTTTTCTTGTAGTGATAATATCTTTTTGTATAACAGGAGATGTTAACTGAAGGTTTCCAGGAGCTTTTTCAAAGGCAACAACTTTCACACTATCATTGTGGTCAGCAAGAAATTCAAGAAGCTCAAGAAAATTTCCTCTATTGCCAGAAGATTCTGATTCATCATGCCCACGAAAGGCAAGACCTTGACGCAACAAGAAACGAATGCAGTCAATCGAGGCATTCAATAAAGTATAATAATTATGCTTCATAGATTCCACCTGACGACTGATAACAGATTCAAGATATTGTTTCTGATTCATTAGAGCTTCACATTTCTGTGAAGCTTGATGGTGTGCACTACCAACAAATCCAACATGATCTTCCAATCCTTTTTTATTCTTCCAATTATCAAAACCTTTCCCGATAAATTTATCACCGCCTCCTTGATCACCGTGATCTGGTTTGAAGAGATAACAATATAAACAAAATAAGGCATCTCTGTCTATACTATATTCCAACCAAGGATGACCATCAAACCAAGCAGGAACAAAACGCCGTTTTACTCCATATATACTCTTCTGAGGAAAGTCATGAGTTTCAGATTGACAAGCACCCTGAAGTAAATAATGTCTTCGAACTTGATCACGAATATTTGGATTGTAATCCATAATACGAGGTCGAAGTGCAGGATCTGAAGGAAGATTTTTTAAGTCACGCTCATCTTTATTAGAAGATGAAACTTCCTCTGGATTTGGCAATGGTTTGAAATATCTTTTCAATGATGAATTCTTCATTGATGAACTGATAAATCACTAATGAACATAGAAAAAAAAATTTAGACGAATATGAAACTAAGAATCAATCCAAAAGTAAACAAAAAAAATCGACTAAACCTAATCAGAATCGTCTATATAAAAAAATCGGCTTGAAACTAATCAAGATTGAACAATTTTATAATTGAATCAAACTAAAAAACCTATACTATTGGGCTTGCTAGCAGGCTGCAGCAGCCCCTACTCTAATCTATAATCCATTATACTAATCAATTATATATTTTAATCATATCAATCATACCTTGAAGCTTGATTATAAATTGCAAAGCACCAACTCAGCAAGCAAGTGGTGGTCTGTGGTCACTGGTCAGTCTTGTTTTGCAAAAGTGGACGCCAGAGAGACAGCTGCTTACTTTGCAGAAGGACAGAGCCACAGGTCATGCACTGACGCTGTCAGAGTTTCTTTTGCAAAGAGAGAGAGAGAAAAGATAAAAGTTTGAACTGTTTAATCTAGGGCAGATTGCACAAACGATGTCGTTTTCTTTAAAGAGAAACGATGTCGTTTTTTTGGTTAACATAATAACATTTATTTGTTACTGTTCATCGTCTTCTTTCCCGAATTTGTCATTTTTTCTGTGAATTTTGTCTCTTTTTTTTTTAATTTTACACTACAAGCATATACTTGAAAAGTAAATATTAAAATCTCATGTTGGGCAACTGCCGAACCTCGCCCATATGTAAATCCGTCCCTGCTTACAAAAGAAAACCCTAGGATGAAGTTAGGATGAAGTTTTGATAATAGAGCTGCTTAATCTCGTATCTCCACCAGCCTAGCCAGATGCCTAGCGCGCTATAAATTAACTGAGAAATTGTTAATGTTTCTTCACAACAATGGGGCTCTCCTAGGGACTCCTTTCCTTCTCCTCCTCCTTGACTTTTGCTTCTTGGTATCTTCTAGATATCTGTTTTCTCCCTCTTCCTCGTTACTATCTTCGAAACGTACCGTTTCGAATTCACTGTGGGATTCATTTCCACATATTGCTATTACCTGTCGTACGTCGTTCAAATATTTTAGCAACAGAGTGAATTAAGAGTTTTTTTTTTTTTTTGAAAGTGGAGTGAAATAAGATATAATTAGACTAGAAATTAAAGAATGTAAATTTACCTTGCAGGCAACGCTGCAATACTGGGAATTGTCTTGCAAACTCCTCTGGCACACGATACACATATACTTAGATGATTTGATAGAATTTTGTAGCTGCTGTCGCTGGTGTTGATGCCTTTGCTTCAAGAACACCACTTTGGCGTTGTTTGTGTGATACGTCTGTAAACAAATCGACTCAAGTCATAAACCAGTGTCACTGAATACTTGAATCCTTAAACAGAATAACAATCGCATATATTAGGACATCTGTTTTCTTTCCTACAGTTCCAAGTAAGAACAAATTACTATTTTCCTATTTACGTACAGTAAATTAAATTCAAGTGTGATGGACGATTATTGATTAAACACAGAATAGATAGAATAGGGAACTCTAGCTGTATCAGCTCAATTACAACTCCAGGATTAGGGTGGAATGCAGTTTAGGGCTAAACACCTCAAGGGTTAATTTCAAATAACGACACGTGGTGTGATCTAATTTATTGTTATGTTCAACTATTTTCAAGTTGACTGAGTTTATCATAAGCTCAATTTACTTGATCCTCTTCTTTGCCCAGCAACTCAACCGCGAAACAATCTGTTGTCGGGACTATCGTCGTCGCCGTCGCTGCGAAAACCTCGTCCTTCCACCTCCTGAGCTAGCTTGAAACATGCCAGAAGCATACTCAACATGTTTGATATGCAATTAGGGGAAACTATTGCCGGTAATGGCTTCCTCGTGGTAATGGCTTCCTCGTCGCCAGCAATTAGGGGAAAGTATTGCCAGCAATGGAGAATTTCGTTGGCAATAATTTCCCCTAATTGCCGGCGATGTTTTGGCCGGAATATCGTCGGCAATAACTCCATAGCCAACGATTTAATGAATCGTCGACAATAACTCTTATATCAGATCTCCGCCGCAGCAGCTCATTTATTTTACAAATATCCGGTGAGAAAGAAAGAAAACGCTCTGAAATCGTTGGGTATTGTCAAAAGGCGTCCAAAACCCGCTCGGGAAGCTATATAGCTAGGTACGTATGTATATATATGTGGATCGATGTATATGTGTGTTGATTTAGATATATGCATGTGTTGATTTAGAGTTGAGATTAATGGTTTGATATGCAAATAGAGTTGATATATTGTTGATTTTGAGGGATTGACCGTTAATTTTGAGTTGATTTCGATGAAAATATATATGTTTGTGTGTATATATATGTATATAAATTTATGAAGTGATTAATTGTTAATATGTATATATATACATGTTAATTTGTAATGGTGAATTGTTAATATATATATATATATATGCATGTCAACTTTTGTTAATTAATCGGATGCATGCATGTAATTAATGATGATTTTTTAATTAATTAATTAGTAGTGAATTAATGTACGTATATATACATAAATATATAGTACTGTTAGAATTTTCAGAATGGACAAGAGTTGGATGAGCCTTGAAAGATGGGATGTGAGATATCACCATGGAATTAAGAGTTTTGTGGATTTTGTGAAGGCTAATTGTGGAGACACTAGACTTCATTATTGCCCGTGTAAAGAATGCAAGTGTCGCAGCGATCGATTTCGTTTTCCCATTGATAAAGTCCAGAAGCACCTGACTAAATACGAGTTTTTGGATAAGTACACTTGTTAGATTTATCACGGTGAAACATCGTTAGCGGGTCCGCATGATCATGGACAATTTGCTGAGAGGGCCAGTCCATCCTATGATCCAACAATGATGTTGATCAATGATATGTTTCCTCATGAGAGCGGTGTATTTGCTGATGAAGCACCAAATGTCCCTCCCGTCATTGAGGGTTTCCCCCATATTGAGCCAGTCGAGACCTGGAGCTCATGTCAACACAAGCGGTATAGACAAGTACAACAACTTGATTGCATTGCAACAGACTCTGTTGTACGACGGTTGTAGTAAGACTGTTCTTGGAAGTGTCATGGGAGTGATGCAGCTCAAAATGGAGAACAAAATGTCTGTCAAAGCTGTTGATTCTTGGCTGAAGTGGACTGCTTCGCTACTGTCACCCGGTCATCGCCTTCCTACCACTCATCATAAGGTGCGACATATCCTGAAAGATTTTGGGCTTTCCTACATCAAAATCCATGCATGCGGATATGATTGTATTCTCTTCTGGGGGAAAGATCTTGAAGACCTTGAAGCCTGCCCGATATGTTTTACAAAGGTATAAGTTGACTCCTGCAGGCAACAAGAAAGCTGTGAAGATACTTCGATATTTCCCGCTGATTGATAGGCTGGAGCGGTTGTTCATGTGTGCTTTCACGGCCGAAACTATGAGATGATGGGCTGAGAGAAATTTGCATGACGATGACACCCTTATACACCATGCCGATGGAAAGGCTTGGAAGCACATGGTCAAAGAGTTTGATCATTTTGCAGCAGAGGTCCAAAATGTTTGGCTAGGGCTCTCATCTGACGGATTCAACCCTTTTGGCAACATGAGTCTTCAATACAGTATATGGCCAGTTATTTTGGGACCGTACAACCTTCCACCATGGATGTGCATGAAGAAGGAATACAATATGCTCACTCTGTTAATTCCAGGCCCGGGTTATCTAGGAAAGTGTCTCGATGTGTATTTGAGGCCTTTGATTGAGGAGCTTAAGTACCTGAGTGAGTATGGCCACCCCACTTACGATAAGTTCAAAAATGAGATGTTCCAGATGCATGTCATGCTTGTTGGCACCATCAGTGATTTTCCTGCCCGCGGTATGTTGTCGAGCAACGTTACCAGGGGTTACAGGGTTTGTTCAGAGTGGATGACTGTTGATTGTTGCAGTCCTCATTGCAGTAAAATTGTTCAGATGCGTCACCGTTGTTGGCTTCCAGATGATCACCCATTTAGGCAGGATCAAGACGCTTTTGATGGGACTGTGGAAACGGGTGTGGCACCCAGGCGATGGATAGGGGATGAAATTTTGGAAGTGCTGAATGAATATGATTTTGGCCAGCTGAGCAATCATTCTGAGATAGTGTCGTCAATTCCAGACAAGCCCGAAAGGTATAAGTTTTGGACACACAAGAGCATATTCTGGGAACTCCCCTACTGGCCCAGGTTGCCTATCAGACACTACCTAGATGTCATGCACATAGAGAAGAATGTGTGTGAAAGTGTGGTGGGCACAGTTCTGAATTTGGAGGGGAAAACAAAAGACTACCCTAAGACACGCATTGATCTGAAAGCTATGGGACTGCGAAAACATTTGTGGTTAAGAGATTGTAAGGAAAAATATGTCTCAAGCTCCTTACACCGTCAAGCCGAAGCAGAAGTATGAAATTTTTGGGTGGATGAGTAATGTCAGGTATTCTTATGGCTATGCAGGAAATTAATATAAGTTTTGTTTATGGTTATATATATGCAAGAAATATAATTGTTGCTTATGGCTATATATATATATATATATATATATATATGCAGGTATCCTTATAGCTATGCAGGAAATATAAGCAAGTGTGTTAACTTCCGGGACAATAAGATGTACGGATTAAAGAGTCATGACTGCCATGTACTGCTTCAACGCATTTTCCCTATTTTAATTCGAGGGTACCTGCCCAAAGAGGTGGTGGAGCCATTGGTGGCCTTGTCAAGATTCTTTCAGAAGTTATGCACCAGAGAAGTTAAAAAATCAGACCTCAGGGAGATGCAAGATGACATCATTTTTATCATGTGCAAGCTTGAGGGGATATTTCCCCCAAATTTTTTCGATATCATCCCTCACCTGATGATCCATCTTCCCGAATAATTGTTGCTTACCGGTCCGGTACACTACACTTGGATGTATCCCATGGAAAGGTACAAATGATTCATACATTTGTGTTTGCCTCTGTTTTTATATATAAATTATTATTTTTTAAGTATCATAACATGCACTTGTTAACTTGTAGACAATTAGGAGCCTACAAGGACTATGTGAAGAATAAATCTGCACCTGAATGGTGTATCGCTGAAGCATATCTTGCGCACGAGTGTGTAACGTACACCAAGTTGTATTTGGGAGCGCTGGAGAACCCCCAACAACATATGCCGATAGATGAACCCAAGTTCAACCTTTCTATCATCTCCAATGACGTGGTAGTACATGGAAGCTTGCCAAAGTCGTACAAGTTGGATGGAAATGAGGTAGTCATTGCCCACTGGTCGGTACTGATTAACTGTCCAGAAGTTCAATATTGGAAAAACTATCATCTTCACTGCCCTGCTATTGCCGGTGATGTTGACTACCATAACAGGACGTTTGCAAACTACTTTAGTCCATGGGTAAGGGTATATGTGTATATATATATATTTTTTATATCCTTAGATAGCATGTGTGCACGTGGTTTTCTTTTTCTATGTTCATAATTGCTTGTGTGGTTTCTTATCTTTTTCAAATGAACCATGTAGCAAATGATGGTTACCCAAAGTGGTCAAACGAATTGAGGCACTTGGCGATGAAACCGATAGCTTCAAAAGTTTACTCGATGTGTCAGGTCAATGGCGTGAAATTTATATGTGAAAATAGAGACGACCGACTGAAAACACAGAATTGTGGGGTGATGGTCCATAGTGGGCAGGATGGCGTTGACTATTACGGTGTCCTTCATTCAGTTGTTGAACTAATTTATGGGAACCGCACGAAAGTGAACTTGTTCAAGTGTAGATGGTTTGATATTAGCCCGGAGAACACAAGGACCGATCAGTACGGAATATTTTCGGGTGAACACTGCTACAAGCTGGTATAAAGAAGACCCTTTCGTTCTTGCCACATCAATAAAACACGTGTTTTACCTTGACGATCTTATGAACAAAGTCCCGTGGAAGGTGGTTAACCATGTTGCTCATAGAAACATATACAGTGCTGCCATACTTGGTGAGACCACAGATGATGAAGAAGTTACTGCATACCAAGAGCCGAACGCTTTTGACAATCCGGAATCCTCTACGATTCGCCTTAATAATGTGAGATCTGGGAGTGTGGTTCGAATTACTGGAGAAGAACTTCTTGATGTTAATCCAAATGAAGTAGACGATGATTCAGATGACGAAGAGCAGCACATATTGCTAGAGGTTACCTATGAAACCGAGTCAGACTCAAGTGATGAAGATGATTATGATTATCATCCTTAGTACGTTAATGATGTATGTATTTTAGTATATATAAACGTGCATGTATGTTTGTTATGACCGAAGAGTCGGAAATACTATCACCGAAATAGAAGAACTCGCACAGTTTCGTAATTAAATTACAAAAAGGTGGCCAATGTCTACATTAGACTTGAAATGTAAAATGAACACGGAGTCTTCGTCGATAATTAATGGTGTTAATTATTTGTTGCCGGAAAATGGGAATAAAACTATCACCGACGAGTTACTCACCAACTCGTCGGTTTTGATAGTATCACCGACGAGTTGCTTATTAACTCGTCGGTGATAGTATTACCGACGAGTTAATGCAACTCGTTGGTAATACTTCCCTTTATATCCTAGCCCGCTACGGGCAGTGGCCATTTCCCTCTTCACTACCCCAAAAAAACTCTAAAATT
Source organism: Geum urbanum (assembly GCA_946800695.1). Taxonomy (NCBI): domain Eukaryota; kingdom Viridiplantae; phylum Streptophyta; class Magnoliopsida; order Rosales; family Rosaceae; genus Geum; species Geum urbanum. Next base: position 47,046,884 of record OX327012.1, on the reverse strand, counting down.
TCTCTCCTCTCCTCTCGCCGCCCACCCTGCCAAAATCTCCTCATTAGCCTCCCCTCTCCCCTCTCCACCCAAAAAAACCCCAAAAACCCTAAATCTCCTCTCCCCTCTCCTCCTCCCCTCCTCCCTTACCTCCTCCCTTCACTAACTCGCCGGAATTCGAGCACCGCCGCTGCCATCTCTCTCAACCCGAAGAATGACAGGTCCCCTCCCCCCCCCTCTCTCTCAATTTGATTTTATGTAATATATTATGTATGCATTTTATGTAATTATGTTTGCATTAATTTAAGTTGGTGTAAAATTAATCTTTAATTTTAATTAAGTTGGTGTAAAATTATGTGTATATGTTAAGTTGATATTTTAAGTAGTGTAAAATTATGTGTAAAATTATGTGTATATGTAAAATTATGTATATATGTTAAGTTGATATTTTGTATGCATTATAATTATTAAGTTGGTTTATGGATTTTAATTATGTATATATGTTAAGTTGATATTTTTGTGTATATATGTAGAATATATGTAGGACATTTTGTGTATATATGTAGAATATATTTTTGTAAAATTATTTTTGTGTTGGTTAATTAAGATTTGGGTTAATTGATATTTTTGATAATTATATTGGTAATGATATTTTTGGTGATTTGGTTAATTGATATTTTTGATAATTATATTGGTAATGATATTTTTGATAATGATTTTGGTAATGATATTTTTGATTTTTTGGTTAATTGATATTTTGGTAATGATATGTAGGATATTTTGTGTATATATTTTTGTGTTGGTTATTTTTGGCATATAGAATATTTTTTTTGCTGTTCTGTTTAATTGTTGGATGTGCATGAGGTTTTGCGGCAAATTGGCTTGGGGGCATCAAACGGAGAGGGACTAGATCCAGTGGAGGGAGCAGTAGTCAAGTATCCTCATCCGCAATCAGCAACACGCGCAGCGGCCCTATTATGAATGCTCACACACAAATTTTGCTACGTGCGCGAGAACAGGAGGAAGTTGCACGATCCGGATCCGTGCAACCCTCAGTCCAGCCTCGACCCTCAGGAAGCAGACACTCAGGTGAGCGACACTCGACGGGGGCATCAGAAACTCCCTCCATCCGAATGCCCCCTATTGGCCAGGTGCCTACGCCCCTTTCACGGGAATCATCTGATGCAGATGGTGCAGGTTGCTCATCGTCCAGACCTCGTCTATCTCCGCCGTCCAGTCTCTTCGTGTCCGACGAGATTCCTGTCATCCCTCAATTCGATGCTAGGGGGAGGGTTATTTATATTGAAGGACGGCCGGAGTTCCTGACCGTGGAGGAAGCGTACAAGTTCTTCCCGTTCGACCCCGTGTATCTTTGGAGTGCGAGGTGCATGAACCAGCAAACGGACGATGCATGTAAATTTTATTGAACAAGATTGATTACTTAATTATTACTTAATACTATAAATAGTGTCAATTAATAATTTCAATTTTTTGACATTGTATTATTAGGCAATATCGTTAATGGCAACGGAAAACGAAAGACTAGAGGCCCCTGCACCGGGAAGAATCTTGAGCAGGCCACCGGGGGAAGGAAAACAATCATTAAGGCCAATGAGCGTGGTGAGGTGATCGAGACAGAAAACACCACGCGAAAGTATGCCAGCATGGCCAGAGCCGTCGTGTGGGACAATGTCCCAATGCTGTGGCCAAATTGGGGTGTTGTGCCTCGCTATGTGAAGTTGCAAGTGCATAATGCACTGACTGTGAGTTAAATCGTATTTTCATTACGTAAATTTTACATTTCTTAATTAAGTCCGAAGAAATATATAATTTTACCATTTATATATTCATCTTGCAGCTGTGGTTTGACGTGGATGAATGCCTTATTGAGAAGTGGGCAGAGCGTCAACTACATATCAGGTGATGTGATTCGAGTTATTTGTATATATCGAGTTAGATTTTTGTTTATCAAGTGTTTTAATATCTCTAACATTTGTTTCTGGTGTTAATATAGGTATAAAGAGTGGAAGAACGAGCTTTCAAAACATTACACACAGTACAAGGATCCACGCCGAGGTTCTACCCCTAGCGAATTCCGGTTTAGGGAGTACGAGTGGCTGTGGCTGGTAGCCCACTTTGAGCACCCCAAAGTAAAGGTATGCATCCTGAATATATTTTACAACCCTAATGTATCGTATCACATTGAAATAGTTAGTTATTAATTTTTTGACATATGTTTATCAAACAAGGCAATTTCCAAGACGAACAGGGGGAACAGATCGAAAAATATCAAGTCCCATCATGCAGGTTCACTCAACTATTTGGGTTGGTCGGGTAGGGCGCAGAAACAACAAGAAGTCAACCCGTTGGTGTTTGTTTATCAGAAGTTCTATCTGCAGTGCCCTGAAGAAGCGGTAAGTCTTTGGCCTCATTATTTTGTAGTTCACATATGCATGTGTTAATAAAACTATTTTTCTCTATTAATTTTTTTTAATAATATGTTATTCATATTCGCTTTTCAATTAGGTGAGAGTGGAGGATGCGATCACAGAGGTCACTATGAATATAGCTCGAAACGACCATCCTGACTGCTCAGAGAAAGAAGTGACCCAGTATGTCTCTCAGATCGATACGCTTGATCGCCCTATAACGGCTCAAATCATGGCAAAAGCGTGCGGGACTGGGAAGAATATCCACTACTGCAGGGGAATGGGCTCGGTGGGCGAAGGAGTATTAAAGAACACTTCGGAATACTCTAGCGGGACAAGAACTTCTTCTAGGAACTCTAACCTAGCAGCGGAGCTTCAGAGGACGCAGAGGGAGTTGAAGGAGCAAAGGAGGGTGGTGGAGGAGATGCGGCAATTGGCCGAGCAGCAGGCAGTCAGAGATGCCGAGCACCGGGTGATGGTCGAGCAACACCGAATTATGGTCGTGCAGCAGACACAAATGTTTACATGGATGCAGACGATGTACGCGTGCCAAACTACCGGACAACCGCTCCCCACACATCCACCGATACCTATGTTTCATAGTGTTCCACAACCGCAGCTGTCGCCGTCGCAGCAAGACCAAGGTAGCCGCCACAGTTCAAATGATTTCGTCAACATGGATTTTGTCGACCCTTAGTGTAGTTGAATTTTATTTTCGTATTGTTGCTGTTTGTATTGTTGGAAAATTATGTGTGTACTGTTGAATGTGTATTTGGACGGTTTCTGTTTTTCGGTGCAGGTTCTGGAATTGGGCCCAATCCAGAACCTGCATTTTTTTGTAAAATGTAACTGGGTATTGCCGACGAGATGGACCTATCTCGTCTGCAATAACTCCCAATTTCCGGCGAGGCCCACCGGGAAATGGTGGCGGTCAAACGCGTTGACCCACCGGGATATCATCACCGACGACTTTCACAATTTTTCGTCGGTGATAGTATCACCGACGGGTTACCGCCGGCGACCTTATTACCGGCGACAATTCGCCGGTAATAATGATCACTGGCGATTTAAAGAGAAAGGCCGACGACTTTAAGTCGTCAGCAATAATGAAAAATGTGGTAGTGTGAGGTAACCGATTGCTCTTTTTCTTCTTCTCTTCCAATGGGTCGCGACTTCTTTTCTTTAGTCGCACTTCTCTTCTTTTGTTTTTTCTTATGTTGGAGGCGGGCTGCGGGGCTGGGTATTAGCTAAGGCTGGTTCTATTTTAAGTTTTTTTTAATATTTTTTTTTCTTATTTGATGACATAGCGTGTCAGAAAAGTCAACATTTTCTGGCACGCCTGCACACTCCACTATAATCAAGTGTAGATGCAACAGAACTCTCGACATAAAAATAAATAAAAAACAAAGAATTTGACATCAAGCAGATCGTCTGATTTCATTATGTTTTGAGGAGATCGGCATTAGGATGTCTGGGCATTGCTCAGAGACCAGACGCCCTAGGAGCGGACGGGGTCGACGGTGGGCCGAGTTGACAAAGCGCCATGCAGAGGCGCGAGGTGCCAAGCAGAGGATCGGAGGGGCGGGAGCCTTGAGGTCGAGGCCGATTAGGGGGCAGGGATAGGTGGCGCGATGCCGAGATTGGAGCAGACGGCTGTGACCATCCGGTGGAGGCGTGGAGGCCGCGAGGTCACGAGAGCGACGGGTTGAACTGTTTGAGCATTGCTTCTAGGGCCGAAGAGAGAGAGCTCATTCACTGAGCTTTGAACTTCAAATAAAGTTGAAAAATGAACCAATAGTAACTCCACACGTGTCATTGCAAATATTATCCCTCCCTGCATACGTAACATGGGGCAAATGATGGTTTTGTACTCGGCAAACGCCAGACCGTACATTAATCATGATTTTGTGCCTATAATTCCGAAAATAATGCATGATTTTCTTTCCAGATCTACTGCAACTACAATTCTATCATGCATTATTTTCGGGATTATAGGCACAAAATCATTATTAATGTACGGTCTTGCTTTTGCTAAGCACACTGGAATTTTTTTTAAAATTTGTTTTGCTAAGGAAAGGACAAATTACACAAGAAATGTTACTCTTTGACATCCGATGCCAGTAAGCTCACAGGAATGACAGGATGAAGTTAAAGACGAACAAATCACTTCTTATGCACTATTCTGTTTAGACGGTCCAGTTGAACAGAGTGTTTAACGGTGAGATTCTGCAGGTTTTGCCAACAAATATATATATATATATACACATATATATATGATGTGCATGGTGCATACTATAGTTAAAACAACAACAACAGCAACAACTAGTTGACTCTCAAACCTGTATGCCAGAACAGTCAAAGAGCTTGCATAGGTCTCGACGATTAATCACATCTTTGTAAACATACCTCCGAATCTGTAGATATACAGCACAAACATCAGATTCTCGATATCTGGATTGAAACATTTCAGGCCTGGTAGGAGGATTCAAGTACAGACATTACATACCTTTACATGCTTGTGAAACGTGTGCATGGAAAGACAGTTCGGACACATAGGTTGACGACAATCGATACAGAAATGATCTAAATCGTTCTTCGTTTCCGGGTGAGCGATGCAAATCTTGAAGAATACAGTGTTACACAAGATATTCAACCATTGAGGTACCACCATGTGATTGCTCTGCAAAAACATTCACAAATGATTAAGCTGAAGAAGCATAGATTAAAGTAAAACACATATCTGGAAATGACAGATACAAACTTGGGAGATGTTAGTACTTCAGTTTTGGATGAATGTAGTCGTTTGAATCCTGTAATATCTCTCATGCCGACAGTTTTTCTCTTCTCAGAGATTTTCATATCAAACTTGAAGTCTGTCAATATTTAGGTGTTGGGGAGGGTTCTCCAACACTCCCACAACTTTATAGCACGACCAGTAGTCTGCCACATCATTGTCTGCAAAATGAATAGGGAAACAGAATTAAATTGGTATAAAGTTTTACTTCCCTAGTGTTGTGAAGTAAACAACTGAGTGAATTAATCTCTTGTGTATATCAATATCTACCAGAAATACGTTCATGTTGCATTTAACAGGGTACTTGAACTATCTTATCATAACAAAAGAAGGTATTTGAACTCAATGTTTTAAAATGCTGCACATTTTTCGGTTAAGATTGGGCTTAAGGAAAACCGTGTTAGATTGATACATTATGGGCAAAAGACTTAAAATGGTTTATTAAAAAATGAGCGATAAAGGCTTTAAAATGTGCATTTTTTTTTTGTAGCAACGACATTGTTTTACTGATAAAAAGAAATTAAAAAAATTGTCTTATAAATTTAAATCAAATAAAGATCATTCTATTAATGATATTGACCCTATCAAGTTTGGGTGAAGATGATGAATTTGAATCTTGGAGTTGATCTAATATTTTATGTTTATGTTTGAGACTATGAATATTTATGTTTGAATTTTGAAATTTTTTAGACTTTGAAACTTGAATGTCTATGTTTATTGAAATATTAAACATAAGTATTTTATTTAAAAACTTATAAGTTCTACGTCACGTTTTTCCCGTGCGTGAAGCTATCAATTTTCTACGTCACATTTATGTTTTGCGTTTTAAAACATTGTTTGAACTTAACATTTTTTTTTCTGCATTCAGCTCTGTTTTTGTTTTTTTGGGCAGTAAGTTTTCTCCTACCTCACCCACTTCTACAGTGAATTTAACACTAACGAAATGTACCAATCTGTGGAGTTATTTTGATCTTACGCCAGAAATGCAGGCCTTTTGTCATTGAAGCTACCTTGCCAATCTAGACGACGACATTTACTCCCATAACTAAATCTTGTACGTACTGATACAGCAAATTAAAGGAGTGCAAATTAAAGTTGCAAATAAGTGTTTCTAGATACACGTGTTTACTTATTTCCTATATATATATATATACCTATATTACGAAACATACACCTTGATTAGATCTGATATATTTATATAAGGACAAAAATTCACATGGTGTGAATTTTCGCCAAAGTATCTATATGATATCCGAATTTAAAAAATTAATAAAGTGATGTCGAGACTCTCAAATTTATATTTACGTGATGTCTACCGTCAATTTCTATCTATGCTCAGTTAATTTTGCTTACATTTAATTTTTTTTTAAAACAAAGAAAAATGACTTTAATACCTTGCAATTTTCTTTTTTTCGTTTTCTCTTAACCTCTCTCTCTCCCTATCTCCAACTCCTCCAAACCCTAGAGTCATAATCCCAAAACCCATCTTCATCTACCCCAATCTCACAAATCCTAATTACCCAGGACGACCCCAAACAACAAGACCCATCATCTTCCACGTCGAATTTAAAGAACCAGATTGCAGAAGAGCCATCTTTGGATCCAAATTCACCGACCCAGATAGCAAAGACCCATCTCCTTCGTTGAACCCGCCGACCTATAACAATGTTGAGAACAATTCTGATGATGATGCAGAGGCAGTGCCTCCTTGGCCTGAATTGGTGTCTTTCTGTGAGAAAATGGATGCAATTGAGCTCAGGAAAACAAGCTGGAGGTGGGAGGCTGAGAGCATTCCCACCGGTACCGAACGGCGAGGACGTCCGGGGGGGTGGCCCACCATTTCGGGGACGTCCGGCGATCGGCGAGCGTGCAGCGGGGGGAAGGAGCAGCGGCGACCGACCGTTGACCCACGGATCGTCCGGAGCAGCGTCCTCGGCCGAGCACGTGAAGCAGAACGTCCCGCTGGCGGGACCCACGCCACGTGGGTGACGTCAGCATGACACCTTCTTTTTTTTAGGGTAAAAAAAGAAGATAAAACAGTCAAAGTTAAAACTGTCAGCCAACCAGAAGCTGACACGTGTCAGCTTCTGGGAGGCTGACAGACCAACGGATATGTTGATCTCAGCCATCCATTTCAAACGGATCTAAACTGATCCGACGGCCCAAATTCATATCCAACGGCTACTTCGGCCAGAAATCAATTAATTGCAAAAAAAACCCCAAAAAATTGCAAAAAAATCCCAAAAAATTGCAAATCACCCCCTATATTTTTTCTATAAATACTACCTTCATTTCATTCATTTTTTACATCAATTTGTGCACAACAAATTCACTCTCTCCCCCTCTCAATCTCTCCATCTATCCTCTAAATCCTTTGTTTATTTTTTGGGAAAAAAATGTCAACAAATTGGCTTCTTTCGGAAGATGTGCAATTAAGCATATCTTATTGTCGTTTTAGTGTTGATTCGATTACCGGAAATCGTCAAAAGGTCGACAAATTATGGGAAAAGATTCATGGCGATTTCAAGGCGAATTGGGAGCTAGGTTATGGTGAATCAATGCCGGAAACTAGGACCCAAAACGCATTATCCTCTCGATTCGCAAAGTTGAAGGCGAATTTGAAACTTTGGGGTAGTGCTATTTCTTTCGCACGAAGAAATGCATCTTCCGGCTCCAACTTACACGATGAGGTATTGTTTTTTATCTCCATTTTTTTGCAAGTTATTTTTGAAAAAATATTTAATATAAGTTATGTCCATTTTATTTAATTTTCTTTATGGCATGTTCTTTAATTATTTAATTTTTTAGATGAGAAGTGCTCAATCATTTTATGTTGCCAAAAAGAAGAAAGAGTTTAAGGACTTTGCTTGTTGGGATGTGGTGAAGAATCATCCATACTTCATTCATGTCGAAGCTAGTACACCTCCACCTTACTTATCCTCTACTCCGCCTTACTCATCAACACATCTCGCAAGCTCAACCGCCACCGCCGTCAACTTGGATGAGGATGATGCATTTCCCACACCAATGGCAATCAAGCTCCCTCTTCTTCGGAGCGTCCTATGGGAGTGAAAGCGGCCAAGGAAGGGAAAAAGAAAGGAAAAAAAAGGCATGAATTCAACAAATGAAAGAGCCGAGGCTTTGAATAGGATTGCGACAAATCAAGAAGCTTATGGTCGCAATCAAAAAGATAATGATGCAATTGAGGTTTCCCTTCTTCGAGAGCAAATCGCGCTTCAAAAAAGAGATATCGATTTGAGAGCTTTGGCGGAAGAGACTCGGATCATGTCAATGGATACCGAGATTATGACTCATAAATCCAAGAAGTATTTTACCAAGAGGAAAGCCGAAATCCTTTCTCAAATGGATGAGGTTGAAGATGAAGCAAGCGGAGAAGGCTATTCCAATTGTTATCGCCCCCTTTTTCCAAGCTCTTAAATTAAATTACCCACTTGTATTTTTTTTCAAGTATTTTCCCTTCAAGCATTTAAATTATGTAGTTTCCCATTAAAATAAATAAAAATGCAATTTCTTTATTTCCATCAAGTTCCCACACATTACAAAAATTATTTAACACACATAATTCAAACACACAACAATGCAAACACACATAATAAAAATACAACAATTAAGACAACAAGCTTATAGTTGTTCACCGGTCTCAAGAAACCAGTTGTGCTTAACTAAGTCCTTTTGAAGCTCTTCATGGATGTAAGGTGATTGGAGATCTACAATACGCTCATTAAACCGTTGTTCATTTCCATATCTTCCAACTGGCTCGAATGGAATACGGTTCCCCCCTTCATCCACTGGCCCATCATAAGCAGTGAATGCGGTAGATGGGTTTTGGAGATCTTCTTCTTGGTTCTCCTCAAACTCATCCTCCACGAACTCGTCCTCAACGATCATGTTGTGCATTATGATGCAAGCCAACATGATGTCTTTTAACGTCGAAAGGCGGTGACACCGAGCTGCATGACGAATTATCCCCCAACGAGCTTGTAAGATGCCAAAGCACCTCTCCACATCCTTACGGTATGACTCTTGCTTTCTCGCAAAAAGCTTTTGTGGAAGCTCTTGAGGATTAGAAATTGTTTTGACAAACGAAGAGTACCTCGGATATATCCCGTCAGCAAGGTAATAGGTGTTACGGTATGTCATACCGTTCACTTTATAAGTCACAGATGGACTTCTTCCAGCAAGCACTGCATCGAATATATCTGATTGATACAACACGTTGATATCATTTTGAGCTCCTGGTACCCCGAAGAAACTATGCCAGATCCACGTGTCATATTAGGCCACTGCTTCTAAGATGATTGTTGGACGACCTTTCCTCCCTGAGTACGCCCCGGACCAAGCAGTTGGGCAGTTCTTCCACTCCCAATGCATGCAATCAATGCTGCCGATCATACCAGGAAATCCGCGTTGTTTAGCCCTTCTTAGAAGCCGAGTGATGTCTGTCTGATCTGGAGCACGGAGGTAACGAGTACCATAAAGCTCAACCACTTGGGTGCACCACTTCTTCATGCACTCCATAGTTGTTAAGTCCCCCATCCTTGTGATTTCGGCACACTGATCTGCAGCTGAGCCGTATGCCAACATCCGAAGAGCACCGGTCATCTTTTGTTGGGGAAGAAGTCCGACCATTCCAGTGGCGTCGGCTCTTTGATGCCAAAATGGGTCGTTGTTGCAGAGGTCCGTCATTAAACGGTTGAATATATGTCGGCTCATTCGGAACCGCCGACGAAAGTCGTGGTTGGTGAAGACCGAGCGTTCGATGAAGTAATCTTCCATAAGATTATGGCCCCTCTCATCCCTCAGCCTTGGTTGATTTGCACGGCGGCGTGGTGCTGGATCATCATCGAATGCTGCATCAACCGCCACCGCGTCGATAACGAATTGATTGGCAATTTCAGCATTTTGTCGACGTTGTTGTCGCCTCCTATTGAAAAAATTAGTGAAACCCATAGGATTCATCTTGAGGAAAGGGAAATGTGATGAAGTGTTTAGAGAGGATGATAAGAAATGTGAAGAAGTGTTGGTGTGAGTTCTTCCACTCCCATAGCTCATTCTTTTATAGTCATTTTGAAGAACCAGATTAGATTAGATAACGACACGTGTCGACCGTCGGTTGGTTGAAAATCTTACCGAATATCTTTCGCAATTATTTTGCCGACACCAACACGTACACAATACACGTGTCACATTCTCATTGGACCGCAATCTTACAAGAAATATTACCGTCTTATCTTCATCAATAATTTTGCCGACACTGACAAGTGTCTCATTCTCGTTGGACCGCAATCTTACAGGAAATATTACCGTCTTATCTTAATCAATGATTTTGCCGACACCGACACGTATACATGACACGTGTCTCAAAATAACTTGTCGAAAATGTTATCGTAAATCCGTAACCACTTATATGTTCTGGGATAACACGTGTCAGTTAGTTATTGGGTGAAAATAATATTCGATATTTAAAATTTAAATTTTTTAATTATTCGTGAATAGTAATAGGAAGTCCTCAAATAGGCACCGCTGCACGAAAAACTGTTTGAGGACTTCCTATTATGAGGAATTCCTCAAAATTCTGAGGAATTCCTCAAAATGGGGCTTCCTCACATCTTCCATGGGTGGGAATGCTCTGAGGCACCTAGAGACGCGAGGGTACCGGTGGTCTCGATTGTGCTGAAATCGCGAGGATCGACTGAGTGCAACGCTTGGACAAGTTGAGGCAGGACATTAATGGCAAGATCGAAGACGAGGTGGGAGTCAAGGTTATAGAGAGGGATGCCAAGGGATGCGGAGAGGTTGTGGGTGTTGAGGGAGGTCGTGATTTCGATGATGTTGTGGAGCTTGCTGAAGTGAAGGAGCTCCCCGATTGGGTCAACAGCTTGGGTCAAAATCGAAGATGAGTCGAAAGGTACCATTTCATTCACTCTGTCTGCTACCACACCAACAAGTCAATCACCATTATTGGTCTCTTACTCCACCTTCACTTCTCTGACTCTGACTACTTTATCAAACTAGGACGTGCCAGCAGAGGAGTGAGATCATCGATCATCGGCAACACCATGTTAACAACCACCCTGACCTCATTGGCCTCAACGTCGTGCCAACCATTCTCAACCTCCTCGGTTACTACAACACCGAGATCACCATCGCCATCGACGAAGATGTTAACAAAACTTAGAAGGGAAAGACGTTTTTAACTCAAATTGTCATCTAAGTTAATTATCAATAAAATGACAAGTTCACCCTTTTTCGAGTAAGCCACGTCAACAAATTAACGTTATACTGAGAGAAAATTAAGGGAGGTGCTATGAATATAACAAAAATGTAGTTTATGTACTACATTGATCACTTTGAGAGTCTAGATATTAACTTAATGGGCACAAAAAAGTTTAGACATTGTTTGTGTAATTTTCTCAATTTTTTATTAAGTCACGTCAACAAACTAATGTTTTGCTAATGCAAAATTAACGGATGTACTACAAATATAACGAAAATACGGTTTATGTATTATATTGATCACTTTTAGAGTTCAAGTACTAATTTAGTGAGTACAAAAAAATCTAGACACCGATGGTATAATTTTCTCTCGTATTAGTTAGAGACATAAATAGTGGTTGGTCATCATCATCGCACATCCATTTCAAAGACGCGTCATGGAGAACAGTCGTTAGATTCAATTTCGTCAGTGTCCTTCTAGATCGCGAGAGTCTGGTCAAGTAGCTCATCAATTTATCTGCGTACCGTTACACACACAGGTGGCTCTTACTGTATACCAACGTTAGCTAACGTAGCCATAATCGCTCTGCAAAAAACAGAAGCTGCAGCATTGTCCTGTACGAAGTAACTGAGTTGAGCTTGGATGTCTCATCTGCTACTCCCCCATCAACATCTCCTTTGTGTAGGTGTCTATTCTTCATTTTTTGCTTAAAGGGTTTGGTCCAATTTCCAGTCAAACACGCCATTAGCAGGTGAACCTCTCTATAATGATCACTTCTAACTCCTCCCTGATCCAGATAGATAAGCTTCACAGAAGAAGGAAACTGAAGCAAAGGGAGAAAAAAAATATGGCGGCGATTAATCATAATAATAATAATACCTTGGATTACGATCGAGCTCAAGAAGTGAAGCAATTCGACCAATCCAAGCTCGGAGTCAAAGGCCTCGTCGACTCGGGTCTCTCTTCCATCCCCCGGATCTTCATCCACCCGCCCGAAACTCTAATCCAACTCCAACCCACGACCCGGCCCGACTCGGCACAGCTGGTTATCCCCACCATCGACCTCTCCGGTGAACGATCCTCCGTCGTTGAAAAAGTCAGCGGCGCGTGCCGCGAGTTCGGGTTCTTCCAGATCACCAACCACGGCGTCCCGACCGTGGTCCTCGACCGCACGATCGCCGCCGTGAGGGCTTTCCACGAGCAGACGGCGGAGGCCAAGGCGCGGTTTTATCGCCGGGAAATGGGGCCCGGCGTGTCGTATCTCTCCAACGTCGACCTCTTCACTTCCAAGGCCGCCAGCTGGCGCGACACTCTCCAGGTCAGGCTGGGACCCGTCCCCGCCGCCGCCGACGATGTCCCGGAGATCTGCCGCGAAGAGATCTCCGATTGGAACCGCGAGATCGGACGGCTGGGAGAGGAGCTGCTGGGCCTGGTGAGCCAAGGGCTGGGATTCAGCGCCGAGAAGCTCAAGGAGATGACGTGTCACGAGGGGAAAGTGATGGTGGGCCACTTCTACCCGCGCTGCCCGCAGCCTGACCTGACCGTCGGGCTGACGTCACACAGTGACCCGGGAGTATTGACCATCCTCCTTCAGGACCATATCGGTGGCTTGCAGATCAAACACGACGGAGCTTGGGTCGACGTGAAACCCGTCCCCGGTGCTCTTGTCATCAATGTTGGCGATTTACTCCAGGTAAATATTATATATTAACTTGATTACATTTTCCTTATTTGTACTAGTTTACTATTTCGAGTTTTACCGAGGTTTGTGGAATTGCAGATCATATCGAATGAGGAGTACAAAAGCGTGGATCACAGGGTGCTGGCGAATCCGAAGAGCGAGGCGCGTGTCTCGATTGCCGTGTTTATGAACCCGAGCAATAGAGAGGGCGTGTTCGGTCCGTTGCCGGAGCTGGTCTCGCCGGAGAAGCCTGCTCTCTATAGAGAGTTTACGTTTTCAGAGTTCATGCAGAGGTTCTTCAAGAAAGAATTGGATGGCAAGTCTTTGGTGAATTACTACAAACTGCATTGAAGTGAAGTGAAATAGCTGTGTGTCCAGATCATAGTGAAAGATACTATTATTACCTTAAGACAGTTTGATTTCCATGTGATAAAAGAAAATGGTCCAGGACCTATATTACTTCATGTGAATCATATTATTGTTATCGCTCGTAATGGAGTTCCTAAAGTGTTTGCTTTGCATCTTAATAACAAGGAAATGGAGAGCAAAATGCTAAATAGCATCCTCAGTTTTCTTGATATTGCATATTCAAACCTGAAATTAGTTGGGTCTAGATGGAAGCGTTTGTGTTCCTAGCTTTCTATCACAAAACCACTCGGCCATTTCTTCATCATCCGAAGAATCAGAGAGCTGTACTCCTTTCAATTCTGGCAGGCGAAAATTCATCATCACTTTCCATTACAGTTGTGGCACCTTTGCTCTTCTCTAACATCTTCAACTTCCATCTATCCCTTCTCTGTGGATTCTGAGACAGTTCGGTCTTGCCTCCTGCGATTGGGAAGTCTACAAATCAACAGGCCGTATTCGATCTGCCATCGTCATTCTCTTCATCAACAAATCTCCACCTGCCTGCACCAATGTTATGACCTCCTCTGCCTATTCCTGAGTAGGATCGATCACTACCTGAGTCAGTGTTAACAAAGTTCATTCTGTTACTGTTATGTTGGCCGCCACTTTCATGTACAGGTTCGGCCATGGTCTTGTGCCTTCTATGGTCGCATTTTAAGCACACCATGTTTTTCCTAAAATTGATGAAATTACATCTGCACAAATACATACTTCTTATTATTATTTATATACGATGCAAGAAGAAAATAATAACCCCTCAAAAGTGCAGTTTCGATTTCCATAACATAATTGATCATATATCACAATTGATTCAGAAATACTCGCGACTCGCACTCCCACTCTCCGGGATTCAGCTCCCGCTTTGGTGGCTTCTCTTTGCACTGCAAGCATCTTCCATTCTTGGCCAAATTGGAGAAACATCTGTAATAAAAAAGACAATTTGTTTTACCTAATGTTTCATTACGAAATGAAAGCAAATGCTGAAGAAAGTTAAGATCTCAGCAACCAGTACTTTTCACATATCCAGTCCCTCTTCTTCAATGGAAGATGATCCTGAACCTCCTTAAGTTTCGTAAGTCTTTCTTGAGATAGACTATCACAACCTAAGCACTTAATATTTCTGGCAAAATTTAGGAAGTTGCATCTGCAACCAAAACATCAGTAACATTAAAAAGTAAAAAGATATCTCTACCAAACATTTACCATCACATGATCAAAACTCATCAACCACTACATATCAGCTATCGACTTACTTGGGGCAGAGCCAGTCCCCTTTCTTCATTGGAACATTAATGCTGTACTTTTCTTGTGGCGCCCATTGTTTTAGCAAGGGTTCAACTCTTTTGAGAACCATGCTCTTTGGAAGATCGGAGTCAAGGTCATCGGTGCTGTACTCCACCACCTCTTTCAATAGATTTCTCACTGACTCTTTGACCTTTTTATTTAGAGATGCTTTGTTCCCCACTGTATCACTATGAGGATCAAGCCCATGTGTTAACGAGAACCGCATGACATCAACAGTATGCCCGCCTTCACATATGCTCTCTCACTCTCCTCTCAAACTGCAAGAGCTGCAGACCTAAGAAAAACATATGTTCATATCAGATACGATGATAAAATCCTACTTACATCCCAAACAATCTCCCCCACTTAAAAAACATCAGTTAAATTATAGATAATCGGAATGCCCGAAAGCACTTACATCTCCTTCATCAATGCCGACATGCGCTCTCAGCCGCTTCCCCGAATTGACTATTTTCCTATCTATGCTAGGACAACCATACCCTGAGATGATCTGCACATCTTTCCTTGACAACAACCTGAACGGACGGCTCCTCAGCGTCCGACACCAATGGAGCGATTGTTTCGTTAATCGGGTTTGATAGCTGACTCTCGTTGACTATGAAGTCCAGCTTCGGATTGGGAGCTTGGGCTTCGCCGGAGTTGTGGAACTGTGAAAAGGGTATGGAAATTTTGGGATTTCTGAGGAGGATGGGATAGAGATTTCGACGGCTGGTTCTGAAAAGCTTGTGCATTTGAAACCAATTCGGTTGAGCCTTGGCGCCTTGAGGTTTTTGGCGGAAAGAAAAATCAGCAATGGTGTGACTCCGTTCTATACGACTATGGCTGGCGTTGGACGGTTGGAAGAGGAAAAAAGCCCAATATGTAAAAGTTGCTTCTTGTGGGCTTAAACTATAAAAGACCCAATGTATATTACCCAGAAGACAGCCCAACACAGTGGCCCACCAACGCCCTCTATATTTCTGTAGAATAATGTTTATGATGTGAGAATCATGAGATGATCAGTGTACAAGGGGGATTTGCTTTGCTTAGGGTTTTGGAGTGGCATAAGATGCTGATGATTGGTAAGTGGCATTTTATATATCACTTATTCATAAACTCATGTGTACAGAACTATACAAACATATATAGATCCTAGAATTATGCCACACATTGCACTTTTTCTTCTTTTGTGAGAAGAATCAGAAGAGATGGACCCCTGGTACTTTCGCGGACAAGGCCTTTTCGAATGAGATAAACATTGCTGTGCATAGTACTAATCAGTATTACAAGGCTTGCATGTTCCAAGAGGGCCTCATTTCCGGCTTTCTACAGCTCCAAGCACCCGCGGAGCCAGCCCAAGGCTCTTCTGGGCATAAGTCCGGCTAATAAGTTTAGGTCTAAAACAAAAATTATTTCATATTAAAAAAAAAAGTTAGTTAATTTTGACATTATTTTCGGCCAATTGATCGTAAGTGGGATATATTCTAGAGAGCAGTTGTCTCTTAATTGAAGATCCACTAGTCTTTATCGTCTCTTAAGGTCTTGATTAAAGAGTTTTTTGTGTGTTGATTATCTGATAACTCTGATCCCGGCAACCCTTCGTTGGCTATTCCCAAACCAGCATCGTCTTACTCAGCCTAACTCGCCTGAGTCGTCTCCCTCACTTTTAATCTCTATATCGCAATTCATCCGCTCAAATATCAATCCATTGTCAAATCAATTCAACACATCTAGTTTCAGTCTCAATAGCACAATCGTAATTCATATTTCATAAGTCACACGTATTTGTTATAGTCTTGTGCTATTGTTTGCTGTAGTAATTCCAAATTAGATTGAGTATGCAAGTTTTGAATAGTGAAGATGTCTGATGGTCGCGATTGATGCTTTTTAGACATTGACTTAATTACGTCTTTTAATATTTTTGTCTCTCTTTTTAGCAATTTGGGCAGAAGACAATTATAAACTAGAATCTAAAATTATGACATCACGATGAAGTACTAAACTAAAAAATACTTAGGTATGATATTAATCACCACTAATGAGATATTCGTAACTGTCAATTATGTAAGTAACCGTTGTAACGGTCATGTAACGGTTATTGACATTATCTCTGTAATCATATCGGGTCCTCACATTCTTCTATAAAAGGATGTGAAACCTTATAATACAATACGACATAATAATTTTACTTCTACACATTCTCTCTCTAATTTTACAATTTTCTAAAACATTTCACTCTAGAATTTGACAAATTATGAAGCACAAGAGACGACCAAGAACGCTACTTCTTAATTTCAGAATTCTCAGTCACTCGAATCAGTTTTCCCATGTGCGGGAGATGAGCAGTATTTCTGTATTTCTATCTGAGATGCATGCACTGTATACATTACTCTATGATGAAGTATCTTTCTTTTCCCTATACAAATTCATTGGCAACGTACATCCCAAACAATACAAATGTGGAAAAGCTTTTGTAAACCACTAAACCAGCTTATCCAAATCCATTTTCATCTGTCCCATCCAAACACTATACCTTCTTTTCAAAACTTGGATTGGTATATTAGGTGTAGAAATGTCGAATACAAAAAATAAATACGAATTAATGATGATTATAGTCCTTGAGAGAGATGATTCTCCCCTCAAAATTGTCTCGTCTCTCTCTTTTCTTTTTAACTTTCATCTCAAAAAAAATTCACCCCTATCCTCCAACTATATAAATCTGATCGATCAGTCACGAATTTATAAATCACAGTTGAGATACATATTGTTTGAAAACTAGCTTTTGAGTCCTTACGAACTATCCAAAATTCAAGTTTGAACACACTCCACAATACACTACAACAAAGCAGACAAACAAATACGAATGAAATACAGTTGACACAAGATTTACGTGGTTCGACAAAAATTCTGTCTACGTCTACCCTAAGATATATGTTCTTCACTGTAAGTTTATGTAACTCCCTAATCGGGATGTTGTGTATTGCATTGCATATATATATATATATAGGATAGATACAGGGTAATTAGGAATAGCCTAATTAGGAAACTACTAAAGAATATAATTAACATTATATACACTATTACACCCCCGCAGTCGGAGCGGGAGAATAGTAGACGCTCAAACTGGAGCGAAATCGAGTGAACAACTGTCGATGCAGGCCCTTAGTGAAGATGTCCGCGTAATGAAATTCAGCTGGGACATGCAGGACACGAACATCACCAATACGAACACGCTCACGCTCAAAATGTATATCAAGTTCAACATGCTTGGTGCGTTGGTGTTGTACGAGGTTGCCGGAAAGATACACAGCGCTAATATTGTCACAATAAATAACACTGGCGCGACAAAGTGGCAAATGAAGTTCAAGCAATAAGTTCCGAAGCCACGAAGCCTCAGCAACGGCATTAGCAACCCCACGATACTCGGCTTCAGCACTAGAACGCGAGACAGTGGGCTGACGCTTGGAAGACCAGGAGACCAAATTATTTCCAAGAAAAACACAGTACCCGGAAGTAGAACGACGAGTATCCGAACAACCCGCCCAATCAGCATCAGAATAAGCAGTCATGCCATCAATAGCAGAAGCTGATAAAAATAAGCCATGATCCAACGTCCCCTGAATGTAGCGCAGAACGCGTTTAAGCGCCTGGAAGTGAGACTCACGAGGATCATGCATAAAAAGACAAACTTGCTGAACAACATAAGTAATATCCGTTCGGGTAAAAGTCAAGTATTGCAGCACACCAGCGAGGCTGCGATACACGGTAGGATCAGACAGAGCAGGACCAGAAGTAGCACTAAGCTTAGAGGCAACATCAACAGGCGTCGCAACTGGCTTACAGTCAGACATAAACACATGGACTATAATCTCCTGAGCATATTGTTTATGTGACAAAAATAAACCTGAACGATCGTGAGAAACAGTTATGCCAAGAAAATGATGGAGGGAGCCAAGATCAGTCATAACAAACTCCCGAGATAGCAGAGCAAGGAACCGACCCGCAACAAAGCATCAGATGAAGCAGTAAGCACAATATCATCAACGTACAGCAGGAGAAAGGCCATATCAGAGCCAGAGCGGAACACAAACAAGGAATTATCACAGACGCTACTCTTAAAACCACACTGTGTAACATAAGTAGCAAACCTGTGATACCAAGCCCGGGGAGCCTGCTTAAGACCATATAAAGATTTCTTCAGACGACACACAAAATTAGGCCGAGCAGGATCAGAAAAGCCAGGAGGCTGGTGCATGTAAACAGTCTCAGTTAAGTCACCATGAAGAAAGGCATTCCTGACATCCAGCTGATGGATAGGCCAAGGACGAGACGCAGCAATGGTGAGAACAGTACGAATCGTAGCCGGCTTAACCACAGGGCTAAAAGTCTCGTCACAATCAATACCAACCTGCTGAGATTTCCCATTAGCAACGAGACGCGCCTTATGGTGCTGAAGAGACCCATCAGAATTATATTTGTGCCGAAAGAGCCACATACACCGAATAACATGAGCATCATGAGGATGAGGGACCAGTTCCCAGGTATTAGTCGTCAAAAGTGCATTATACTCATCTAGCATGGCAGCCTTCCAGTTGGGGTTCCTAAGGGCATAAAGGTGGGATTTGGGAAGCGGGGAGATGGAGGATAGGCTGTGGGTATGGAGGTTGAAAGGTCGAGTGGGTTTGAAGATGCCATTACGGGACCTGGTAGTGATGGTGCGGATGGGCGCGGAAGGTGGGGAAGGCGGCTGAGGTGAAGGGCTGGTGGGAGGCACGTGGGTGGTGGGTTGACGACGGGAATAAGTGAGGAGAGGAGGGTGGGAAGGCGGGGCAAGGCTGGCCGTAGGTGAAGGTGATGGGGAAGTGGTATGCCGACGGTGGGGAGGTGTGTAGCGAGCGGGAGAGGGAGTGGTGGGGGGAGTCCGAGGAGGTGGGGAGGCTGGCGGTGGGATGTCTTGCTGTAGGGGAGGGGCAGCAGCGAATGCATCGGGAAAGAGGTGCGGAAGAGATGGGGAGGTGAGGAAGTCCTAAGAAGTAGGCGGAGAAGGAGTGACCGTAAAAGGGAAGACAGACTCATCAAATGTAATGTGGCGGGAAAGGATGATTTTGTGAGTGGTGAGATCCAGACATTTGTAGCCACGATGCTCGAAAGGGTAACCAAGGAAAACATACCTAGAGGAGCGAGGGGAAAGTTTATGTGGGGCTTTGGCGGAGGTATTGGGATAGCAAAGGCACCAAAAAGTACGAAGATGCTCATAGGTAGGGTGGCGCAGATAGAGAACAGAAGTGGGGGAACGGAATTGAATGACTTTAGAAGGGAGAATATTGTAGAGATAGGTGGCCATAAGGACAGAGTCAACCCAATATTTGGGAGGGAGGGATGCATGATGGAGGAGAGTGCGGGACATATCATTGATACGGCGTATCATACGTTTAGCTTTCCCGTTTTGAGAGGAAGTTTGAGGGCAAGAGAATCGAAAAAGAAGGCCACGCTGTATAGCAAAATCGCGAAAGTCACGGTTGTCAAACTCACGCCCCATATCACATTGAAAGCACTTAATTTCTCGCTCAAATTGTGTACGTATGATATTGTGAAGTTCAAGAAATTTTCTGTACACCTGGGATTTCAATTTGATAGGAAAGAGCCAAAGAAAATTTGAAAATCATCTAATAACAGAAGATAATATTGAATGCCAGAAAGAGTGATAACAGGTGAAGTCCATAAATCACTATGTATTATATCAAAAGGGGCTAAAGTAGCCGAAAGATAAGAAGGGAAGACGAACATGTTTGCTAATCTGACACGAATGACAAAGATGGGAGCTAGTCTCCTTATTACAACGAATGAATTGGTTATTATGAAGGGAAGACAAAATATTGGCGCCAGGATGACCGAGGCGACCGTGCCAGATTGAAGGACGAAGGACAGCAAAGGATGTAGGCGGAGGAGGAACAGCAAAAGATGCAGGCGAAGTAGTGGATTTCGGAGTGGCGGTAGTGGTGTCAGGATAGAGCTCCCCGGAACTATTGCATCTCATAAGTTTCCTCCCCGTAATCAAGTCCTTCACACAAAACCCATAAGGGTCAAATTCCACAGAGACATTATTATCAGAAGTGAATTTGCACACAGAGACAAGATTTTTAATGATATGGGGGGCAACTAAGGTATCTCTAAGGTGAAGGGTACGGTCAGGGAGGTTAAAGGTTTTGGTTCCGATGGCGTTAACTGGGATAGAACTGCCATTACCAATAAGAATAGAATGCACAGAATTATTAGTATGGACTGAGTTGAGGATACCTGCATCGGAAGTAAGGTGTGATGTCGCACCCGTATCCATGTACCACGAGTCATCAGGTGAGTGAATTGTCATGAAATTGTACGCCTCCGCAATATCATAGTGCTGCAAAGTGTCAGTAGTCGGGGCAAAGTATGCTTGTCTGTGACCATAGGAGGGGGCGAAGGACGGACGGGGCTGCTGTGAGGGAGGATGCGGAGCAGGTGGGGGCGTCCAGTATGGTGCGGCCTGGTACGGGCAAGGTGGTACCGGCCAGTAGGGGTACCAGGCGGGTCGCTGCTGGTGCTGGGAAGGCAGAGGGCGACCAAGGATCGAGCCGTCAGATGCAGAGGCATGCACTGGAGTGGAGCGGTTACCACGACCGCGACCTCGCCCACGGTTACTGTTACGGTTCCCACGACCGGAACTATTGCGGTTCGGCTGCTGGGAGGAGGACTAGGGAGCAGGGGCTGCTTAGGTCTAGGGGCGGCTGTGAGGGCCGCGGTGCCGGCAGATGCAAACGAGGACGCCTGTGTGGCACGGCGTTGCTGTTCGTTCCGGAGCTGCGTGCGGGCAGCATCAAACGTCGGCATCAGTTGAGAGATGAAGGAGGCGGCGGTATCATATTCTGGCGGCAGACCATTGGCGAGTTGGATAAAAAGTCTCTTATCATCCATGGGAAACTCAAGAGCTAGTAGGCGATCGGCATACGACTTGAGTTTGTCACAGTAATCATCAATATCAACACAATCTGTCAATTTGAGATTGACAAATTTGCTTTCGAGATGGGCAACGCGCACTCCTTTGTTGTCTTGAAAGAGGACTTTCAAGCGATCCCAAACGTCCTTAGCCTTTTTGCCAGATTTGAGGACGGTCATCATGAGATCTTCAGACATGGTTGCGAACATCCATTGACGAACCACAGCATCGTTTTGTTTGAATGTTTGCGCATCAACGTCCGCGGGTTTAGGAGAACCATCGATGTGATACATAAGCGAGTGAATTTCAAGATGAAGTTCAAACAAATCAACCCACGAATCATATATATCCTCTTTGAGATCGAGGGTGACAGAAACTAGTGATTTGATGTTGTGAACGGCTAAGGCCGGGTTCAATGGCTTCGCTGTCATGGTGGCGGAAGGGTGATGTGTGTGGTGGGGAGATCACCAGGAAGGGGAGGGGAGGCGCCTTGGGCGGCCGAGAGGGGATTCAGAGGGTTTAAGGGTTTCGAGAACCAAGGTATCTGATACCATGTAAGTTTATGTAACTCCCTAATCGGGATGTTGTGTATTG
This sequence comes from Geum urbanum, assembly GCA_946800695.1. Lineage (NCBI taxonomy): Eukaryota > Viridiplantae > Streptophyta > Magnoliopsida > Rosales > Rosaceae > Geum > Geum urbanum. The sequence goes on along the minus strand of OX327012.1, from coordinate 47,024,504 downwards.
CATTGCATATATAGGATAGATACAGGGTAAAGATACAGGGTAATTAGGAATAGCCTAATTAGGAAACTACTATAGAATATAATTAACATTATATACACTATTATTCACTATGAGAATAATATTAGTACAAGACACACAACCCAAAACTCGTGTATACCATTTCTCATAGAATACTCAAGAGCCTAATATCTACCCAAGAGAAGTTCCCTCTTATCACTTTTTTTTTCTCTCTCATGCACAACTCCAAGCACTTGAACTCAATGCTTACCGAATGCTTCAACAATGTCTCATATATATAGCCGTAGAGCTTCTCTTGTGATTCATGTGTACACAATAACAATTGAAAACTTACGTAAGTCTTCACCCACTATTGCTGATTGCATACAAAATCAATATATTCACATATCTCATTTTTCACATTTCACTCTACAAAACATGGTGCATTGTTTCCTCTTCATCATTGTCAAACATGGTGGCTTCAACTTGCTTGTTGTTCATCTCCGCAAAAGAATGATCACCAAAACTCAACAGCCATCTCATATCTAGCCACTTGACAAACCTAGCCTAGCCTCTTGACTCAAATTCTAGGGACTGATCTTGCTGTCAATCCAATCTCATATATATCACAAGTTTACGGCTAGCGTTAGAATAGATCACAGCAGCCTTCTCGATCAGTCTCAAGCAGCAATTCTGTACAGTGGTCTTTACGCCGCCGCTACTGGGTTGCTCGACTCAATGCAAACGTTCTTACCTGCACATGGTGCTGATCAGCTTGAACACAGCTAGCGATCAGATACAGATCTCTGCCTTCCTCAGTTGGCTTTCTTTTCTGTGTGCGTGCACTGGTGGACTCATTAGCTGCAGCCATTGATCAACAATTCCATCATTCATTAATGAGTGCATTAGGAAAAGAAAAAAATAATTGATCGAAGAAGGCAGATATCTATCTGTGATCGCGGTATTGAAGCTGATCAGCACCATATGCTGATTACTTAGTTGGCATTGATCCCAGCAGTCCCCGTAGAGACGGCGTAAAGGCTGCTGCTGAGAGAAATTTGATGATATCAGTGTTTTGGCTCGGAAGGCAGCGGTGGTAAAATTTGATTGATATTAAAATATAATATAATAAATACTAATAAAATAATTAATAAAATGTAAATATAAGAACGAAGAACAAAGTTGAGTCACGTCTTTTTTTAGTTCAAATCGGAACGACATTCGTGTCCGCAAAACGCTGGCGCATACAAGTCCATATCGCATACTCAATTCAACAAAGATTTGCACCCCCCTTGCACGCATGAGAGAGAGCATCTCTACTCACTCACATCAAAATTAAACATTCCTAATTTCTCCTATGTGGGATTACATTCATTCCTTTTGTTTCAAGTGGCTAACTTTGGGTGACAATTTCTCATTCACCCCTTAACTAATTTAAAGAAATGAATACATAATCTTTATGTACTCTTGTAGGAGAACACAAATTCATGTTTCTCTAACATCAAAATTAAGTGCAACACACTCAATTATTTTATTTAAATTATCATATTAAAATGGTGGAAAACCACCATTTTTTCGACAGGCAGTCCCTGTTGCTAGGAGTTTCTAATATGCTCACTGTTGGAGGAATGCTAGAGTTCTTCTACTCCCTCCCAGACACCAAATAGCATGCGAAGCATGTGTACCTCTTTGTCAATGCATGGTGCTCCATGTCGATGGGATACTGTTTGAGCTCAGTGCTGGTGTCCTTGGCAAACTCGGTGAGAGGAAGATATGGGCAAGAGTGGCTTGGAGGGATGAACTTGAACCATGGGCACTTGGATCTATTTTACACACTTCAAAGTTGAAATGCTTAATTTAGATTTGATACATGCTGTTTATACTGACCCAAGTGCATGTGCAATAACTGATAGTAACCTTGGAAATGAATTATTAAGCATGTTAACAACAAGAGTTGTTGTGATTCAAAAATTGAATTATGAATTGTCATTCCATTTGATGTATTTGAACCAAGGCTATTATTTCTTTCATTCAAACAAAATCCGTGCATACATGTACAGCAGACTTTGATTCTTCTTCTCCATTTCAGGCACGGCAATTTCTCCTCTCGTCACAGGAGAAGAAAGTTGCGAATAGGAGAAAATATCACTAAAACTAAATGAAACTAATACTGTTTTACACTTTTATCTGCCAAGTTTACTCTGCAACCAGTTCTTTCTGGTTGGCCGGAAACCTCTCTAAGCAGTGTCATTTCTGTTTTTCTTTTCTCTCTTTTCGGGCTTGATTCTCTAAGCAGCTGTAGTTTATGTACGCAAATACTGGGAATTGATCTTTGTTACTAGCTCAAAGAACAAGCAGATTCTTCTTCTTCCTTCTGTTTCTCTTCGGAGGTAAGCCGTTCAACCAAAATGTCCAAGGCTTCCTTCATCCACCAATGTTGACAAGCTTCTCTAGCTTTGGCAGCAGTCATCTGTGTATATATAGCAACTAACGATTTACAACACATTTTTGTAGAGCACGCATATAATGATACATTGTAGTACAAGCTTATTACATGACATGGATTCAGACAGATCAAAGACAATACCCAAATTCGTTGTCGCACATTCTTCTCTGGCCAGAGATCTAGCTGCTCCTTGACGAACAAAGGAAACATGTAACCTTCATAATATGTGTCATGCCTTTTGCTCATGAAATTCCATTGTCCCAATTGACACTGCCATCATATATGTACATTAATTACGGTTAAAATCTTCGGCTAATACATGCTTTTCAGTTCTTCGAATTCATCTTGACTATATTTTATTAAACCAATGGTAAACTTTCGACTCTTTACCTCAATGAAATATATGAAGAGAATCAAAACACGAACCTCAACATTTCCGAGAACACCTGCTTCTTCTAGTGACTCTCGCGAGGCGGCTTCTTCTACGGATTCATCGAGTTCCCAACCACCCTAAAACAGCAACAGATCGATCGTTGAATTTTAATGTGAAGATAAACGTAGAAACAATTCGATCTAAATCCAAAGCAAAATGGAAATGAGGAAAAGGATATGACTTTGAGATGTAACAATTGTATACCTTGGGGAACATAAACGCATTGCCCTTCTGTGAAGTGATCACGAGAAATTCCAATTCACTGCTACCGGCGCCATCCATGTCGTTTTTGTATCTATAAGGTATGCACCTGCAAGAATAATTCAGCAGAAAAGTCAATTTTAAGTATTTATACGAGACGAACATGAATGGGGGACATTCTGATAGGGACCCAAGACGCATGAACAGAAAAAGAACAAAACCGCCATGTCAATTTGTCAAGAAAAGCACACAACACAACTCAAAGAACTTAGAAGACCAAGAGCTTTTTACCCTACGACTTGTCGGCGGCCCATGTTGTACCTCTGCAACTCCCTTCCCGTTCGAGCAACCAAACAAGCCATATCTCTTTCGGCTTCTTCTTCTTCGTGTGAACTACTAACCTTCTCAATTGTGAAACCCTTCTGTTTAAGCTATAAGGTATATCTAAACGCCCTGATGAGGCTTTTGTTATCTGTTACAACTAACAATCTGAATCTCAAAACAACAATATATATTGGACGTTAACAGGGAAATATTATCCAAACTTGGGTAGGGAGCTTCTGTATACGTTCAAGTTTAGAGGGAACAGAGATGAAAGGATGGCATGGGCTGGCACAACAACAAACGACTTGGTTATTTATAGAAAAAAGAAGCGTTCAGGCGTGTACGTACCTCTTCTAATTTCCAAACAACAAACGTGATCGAGAATTTTCTACTGTAATTGGGATGCGGAGGTCCCGCATTTTGTATTTATGCTTTAGGATGCAACTAGTATTGTAATTGTAAAGCAAACGCAAATACAATTACTTTACATCGTTATAATTAATATTTTAGACGTCAATGAGACGTTGTTCTTAAAGAAGACGGTGATAATTTCATGAGATATTGTCATTACGTGTTTGTGTTGTACTTTTCAGTAATAATATGATTAGGTATTTGGGATGCATTTTTGAGCTAAAATTTGTCCGGTTTCATTTTTATTATATTAAGCTAGGTTGCATGGAACCCAAACGTAAGGAAACGTGGAAGTATTTTTTTCTTTCAAAAACTAGTGGAAGCGGTACGCGAAGAAAGTGTTTAATATATAATAAATAATTAATTATATATAAATAGAAAATAAAATTTTGATAAGTAACTTAAACATGATTAAAATTTAATTTTAATTTAATTGTTTTCAAACAAGTACATGCATAATAATATGATTCAAATATAAAAAAATACTAAATTTCTCTCATGATTCTTTGTGAAATACGATTTAGCGTTTCCATTATGATATATCAAGTTTTCAAAAAGAATATATTTTTGGAATTATGCTTCCAAAAGAAATATTTTTGGAATCGTGCTTCCGAGAGCTTCCGGCAAGCTTCCAATTCCGAAGCGAGAAATACCTTCACTTTGAAGCTTCCATGCAAGCTAGATATTAAGAATAACCCAAAAGTTTTTCAGCCTATTATGGACGGAAATTCTTGGTGCATGTGAAATGATCTAATTGTACAATAAAAAATGTCCCGTCACTTTGACAATTTCATGATTTGAACCACGAATATAGAGAATTTCACACTTGTAGGCTCAACCATTAAGTAATTTGGGGGCTGGTTCCAAATTTCTTTCACCAATAAGAAGTAGAGTTGAGAAAAGTTATTTATTCTATTTGTAAAAAAAAAAAAGTTTTCTTATTCAATATTCGTTAAGGAAGATGATATATGGCCTTAAGGAAGGCCTAAATATTATCGCCTTAATCCTATTTGGCATTCCACGCATTCCACATCAACACACGTTATCTCGAAATTCCATGTCATTTCAACCAAATGACTTTCCTACCATTTCTAAATCTTATTATTCTCTTATCTTCTTTTTGTTTTTCAAACCTAATATATGTTTGCCCATAAAATTGATCGGTCGTATTCGATCTAATCTCCGTCCATCCTCAATCAATTAGCCTCCCCTGCAAACAAGTCATCCACCCTAATATTAAACACCTAGATTTTCTTACAAGCTTGGAATTCAAAGAATCGTTAAGTGATTCTTTTTCTTTTGTTTTCCCAATTCACTCCCCAAATTACAAGGGAGGTGGATAAACTTGATAAACTCATGAATCATGATAAACTTGATTTGATTGATTGAAACCTTTAATTAACAAATCACATTTGCCAATAGAAATCCGAATCTTTGCTTATATATTTATTTTCAAACAAGCTTGAAAAATTGCATGTTTTTGTCTCAGATTTTTTTCCTGGGTTTAAGGTTGAGATTTGTTCAATTGTTCTATTATTGGCTTCTTAGGTTTAATGATTATTTTTTTTATATATAACAGCATATATGTAAATGAAATACAAGGGCAATAATGACTTTTATCAATTTAATATATTAAAGATATCATTTATTAGAATGACATGTATCAACACCTAGAATTAAGGCCGGCCACAAAAGTTAGGTCTTACGGGAGGCCCATAACAATGGTCTATAGGTTAATTACATTCTATATAAAAAAATTATGGCTTCTCATATAGAATGATTGGGTCATACTCGCTCTAAAAAATAATATTTGAAGATGTTGGCAGAGTAAACATGAATGTACTAAATTATAAATGTTGCAAGGAGAATTATTAAAATGCATGTTATCGGAATAATTTGTTTTGACCAAATAATGTTTGGAATGACCCGTTCATCTCAAAATAAAAATGGAGGAGTATAAGGAACTCTAAATGCAATCTTCAACTTCTTTTTAAATGAGAAAATTCAACAAATTTTGTTCATTTTAAATATTTATATCTTAATTTTACAAAATATCATAATCATACTCAACATCTTGACATTAACTTAAAAATTATACCTACTGGTACTAAAATTGTTAATCTTATACCCTTGAAAAGATTGCCACCGGCTCGAAGTGAGACGGATTTAGTAACGTACAAAATATATAGTTTTTGAGTATGCATGGGTCAAAATTTAAGGTATAGTTTTAATATTTTGTAAAGTTTAGTAAGAATTTTTTTTTAAAAAATCACCCACATGGTCTGAACTCTTTGGGATGTATCAATTTGATGTCTGATCTTTAAAAACTATCAAAGTGATGCCCAAACTCCTAAAATCGTATCAACGTGATGCCTACTGTCAATTTTCGCCTATGTTCAGTTAACTTTGCTAATGTGTTGTTTTTTGTTTTAAATGAAGGGGTAAAATGGTCAGTGTATTGACCAAAGTGCTTAGGGCACCCCAAAATTGTTATGGACACTCCAAAAAAATTGGTATGCGCACCCTAAAATTATTTTGGGCACCTGATTCCCACCCCCCCCCCCCCTCTCTCAACCAATATTAGAGAGAAATCGTCAAAGTGAATCTTAACTACACAACCCCATTTTTGCTGCAATCGAGACTTCAAATTGTGGCAATTGGGGACTTGAAAATTCAAAAGTTTATTATGAGATCGAGCTAGCTATACATGTAAATTTCAAAGTGTTTGTGCATCATCAACTTGACAGAAGATGGATCAATAGATGGGAGTTCAGCCTCAACTCACCTCGCCCAGATTGCACAACCCCCACAAAACCCTAATCCCAAATTTTGAATACGACGACCTTGTCGATCGGACGGTCGTCGAGGACATGGAGACGCGTCTTGGAGCCCAAACTCTTCGTCGAACCTAAGCTGAAAAACAATTAGATTGACCATAACAATTGTAGCCCCGTGGACCTCGAGGCTCATCAAAATCAAAACCCTCCCTTCGTTGCCTCTTGGCTCGCTGCACTATGGCAACCCCTACACGAGGTCGAGCACAATTGATCCATTTGACTCGTCTCTGGTCACCCATCGCCAAAAACCTAAAAATCTATCTCGATGATTCTCTCTTTCAACGCTTCGTTAGGTGGAATTGAAAGAAGCCGAGTGGAGGTGCTGAAGCCGAGTCACCCGAGTGGAGGTGCTGGAGCCGAGGTGATGAGGCAACGACGAGGCCAAAGTGAGCCCTAGGCGAGGCGCCGCACGAGGCGACTATCTCTGCTACTGTGCGGGGAGAGGGAGAGAGAGTTGAAAGTGCAAGGGTATTAAAGTCTTTTTATTTTTAAACAAAAAAAAGTTAACCGAATATAGACGAAAATTGACGGTAGATATCACGTGGATAAGATTTTGGGAGTTCGAACATCACTTTGATAGTTTTTAAAAGTTAGATATCAAATTGATATATCCTTAAAAGTTCAGACCAATTTTTTCTTATTTAAAATGGATAAAAGTTTAAATCGTAGGTTAGATAACACTTTTAAGGCAGATCAATTACATTATCCAAAATTAAGACAAATAACATGTGAACATATCTTGCTTGATTACACGGATGAATATGACTTTTTCTAGAGTGTAAATATATGACAAGACTAATTGGTCATTACAGTCATTCAAGACTGTCTCAATGTGAACAAAAAAATCGCTCGAAAACAAAAAGAGAAATTAAGGAAAAGTCGAGCTCATCTATCCAAAGTTCTTAACGACCAAATACGAAATAACGAAAGTGCGTGCGGGCGTACGATATCCACGTTGCCTTTCTGAGACGGATCTGCCCGAGCGGGGGTCTCTCTGTCGTTTCCCTCCACAGCCATCCTTCCTTATTGGTTCGAGTCCACGTGGCGAGTAAGTACTGGGTTGGTTTCTACTTGACTTTGGATAAACCCTGCTCACGTGTAGGATTTATGGGCATGCCTCTGTGCACGTTTTCCATTTTTAACTCTTAATACGTTTTTCTTTTTCTTTCAGAAATTCTTATTTTTTTTCCTGTTGTTTATATTTCTCGACTTTCACGAATTAAAAGAAAAAATAATGGTGGGTGACGTGGGTCCTAGTTGTCGTTGGACAAGCTATTATACTAATGATCTGCTGCGTAATGATGATGATTAAAGAATGATTAGGACTAGCCGTAACTACGTTGCTACAGAATGTGCACGGGATCGTTGTGTTGCAAGCTAGAGAGTCGCAAGTAAAATGTGATTAACTTGCTGATTTTGGTCATTTTATATGATTAAACTAGCTTAGAGCAACCTCAGCATCTATGTCAAATTCAAATTTTGACATATGACTAAACATTAAGTTATTTTGACAATTTACCTCTTCCAACTCATATGTCAACTAAATCTTTATTAATTAAAGAAACTTACCTTAAGACAGTTAAAAGTAGAACTTTTAAAATATCAATTTTTACCCTTACTGTCATAAATATGTTTAACAAAAAAAAAACTAAGGATATCAAAGTGAAATACAAAAAAAAATAAGAGAGTAGATCAGGATTGCGCTTACCACACACAGAACAAAACTGCTCCCCTAATCAATAATCCATGTATCTAATAACAACTATCCCTAAATTTTCTCCACTATTCGGCAATGTGATTTGGCACAAGTACACACCCATTGGGTGTACGTCAAACTCTAGTATATTATTAAATTAAAAGTATCACAATTTAATATTTGATTCTCTCTCATTTTCCTTCTCTCAATTGTTCTTCTTTCACTTGTTATTTACGAGTTTCTTTTCATCAAATTTTTTTTGCTTCATCCTAAACATAGATCAACCCAGCCAAACTAATCTTCATCTATTCTCTCCACATTCAGTACTCAGACTCAAAGATGGAGCATCGATCACTTTCCTTTTTCTATTCATTAGTTCCAAGCATCTATGTCAATACCAATTGAAAATCGTCATATCTATCTTATGAAATCTGGAACCAACCCAAAAAAAAAGAAGATCTGATGTATGTTGTATTTGAGTTTTTTTTTTCTCGGTATAATTGTATTTAGGTTCTTGCTGGTTAGTTATTTCTGGGTTCCTCTTGGGGTTCATGTTCTTGATTTTGTATAAATCCCAATTTTGTTCATCTTCAATTTGATGTGAAGAGTGAGAGAGTAAGAGTCGAGAGATGAAGAGAAGGCAAAGAGTAAAGAAAGAGAAACAATAGTAAAGAAAACATTTGGCAAATGGAATTCAATCCGCCAAATCTAGCAGATGAGTTTTGATATGTTATCCACGTGGGCTTCACCTAAGTTTTGGCAGATCAATTGAGAAGTTTCAAGATTGCTAAAAGTTATCGTTTGAACCTCCAGCTGGTTTTTGGCAAAACCGCTAAAGATGCTCATAGTAATCATATCAAAGTTGAACATAAATGGAAACCTATTATTCATGCTATCAATGTAGATTTACCCATAGTAATCATATTAAAGTAGAGTTTGATTAGTTATTGTGCACCTGTCTATTTGGCTCATTTCAACTTGATGTCAAACGTTTTAATATAAAGTTATTGATCATAATCTCAGACGTACTCCTAAAATGAGATAGATGTGTGCCTCATGTAAGTGAATTTTGAAAAGTCGAACATCAAATTAACTTTGATCGAAAGTATTTGAATCCTTTGAATGTATTTTTGTTTCTCCAAAAGATATGATTATTTCCACCCTACAAAATACTTTGTTCACCTACATATTTGATGTTTACTAAAAGATTATTTTGGTCATATATAAAATTACATTTAAGGACAATCACATTGACCGCCGGAATACGCTTAAAAAAGAGAACGAAAATGCAGAGTTGGATGTAAACTTATCTCCGAACTGTGTCTGGTAACTAAACAAACTACAAGGATGAATGTTGAAATATAAAAGATCTTACATATCTCTATACGAAGACATTTTGGAATCTTGTATTACAGAATGAATTGAATTGGAACAGATTATAATCAGATTCCTCCTGTTGTACTGTGGATGCCGTTCATCTAACAAACCCCACAATATTAAAGGCTAGTTGTGAGTCGATCCAAGTTTGATTCTCTCATGATGAAACCCCAAAGAAGGTTTGTTCTTCGCAAGCAGACTCCAATCCTCCTATTAAAAGTTTTTAACATTGTGAAGTAATTTAGTATGTGAAATATATATAAGAGTTGCTCGGGTTGGTTCTTCTTGAATCCAAACCTGTAAATGAGATCATCACAGTGTGGGATGGGGGAATGAGCAGTTAGAGCGGATTTCATAATCTTTATTAATTAAAAGAACTTACCTTAAGGCAGTTAGAGGTAGAACTTTTAAAATACTATTTTTTACCCTTATTGTCATAAATATGTTTAACCAAAAAAAAAAACTAGGGATATCAAAGTAAAATACAAAAAAAAACAAATGAGTAGATCGCGATTGCTCTTACCATACACAGAACAAAACTACTTCCCTAATCAATAATCCATGTATCTAATAACAACTATCCCTAAATTTTCTCCACTATTCCGTAAGGTGATTTGGCACAAGTACACACCCATTGAATGTGCGTCAAACTCTAGTTTAGAGAATAGGATATTTTTGAACGTGGAGGTGGGTAAACATAACAGCTTTTAATGCACAAAAATAAAAATTGGATGAAGAGGGTGAACTAATTATTTAGAGCAGCTGCACCGGCAGCATCCTCACCGAGGACGTCCTCCGAAAAACCGTCGGGCCCGCCAAAAAATAGGACGTCCGGGGTTGGGGGCATGCAGCGGGGAGAAAGGGAGGGGTTGACTGCTCGTGAACCACGAGGACGTCCTCCCAGCCGTGCCACAATCGATCGCCGGAGAGGAATTCCCCCTGGCGGATCCCACGCTTGTGGGTGAAGTCGGGCGGGAAAAAAAAATTTGAATACACGCGCCAGTAAAAATGTAATTTTTTTTTTTTACATTTTAACGGACCAATGACAGCCCGCCACGTGGCAGGCTGTCGGCCCATTAACCTGGCAACGGCCAGATCAATCTGGTTTGTCCATTTCAAATTTGATTGATGAATCCAACGGCTAGAATTTAAACCAAACGGCTACTGATTGTTTTGATTTTTTCAGAACGGCTATCACCAAAAATGCCCCGAAAAAAAATCAAAAAAATCCCAAAAAATACCAAAAAATTTCTAAAAACCCCCTACTATTTTTCTATAAATACTACCTTCATTTTCTCAATTACTTCACACCAATTTGTGCAAAACAAATTCTCTTCCTCCTCCTTCTGTACTCTCTCTATCTCACAATCTCTTTGTTTTTTTTGGCGAAAAATGTCCACCAATTGGCTCATGTCGGAAGATGTACAACTATGCATATCATATTGTCGTCATAGTGTATGCCATATCTCCGGCAACAAACAAAAGGTCGACAAATTGTGGGAAAAAATTCACGGCGATTTCCAACAAAATTGGGTGATGGGTCAAGGTGAAGCGAGGGAGGAACCTAGGTCCCAAAATGCACTTGCCTCCCGTTTTGCTAAGTTGAAGCCAAATTTGTCACAATGGAAAGCGGCTCTTGCATACGCGAGAAGGAATCCGGAATCCGGCGGAAATGTGTATGATGAGGTAATGATTTTTTTATGTTGGTCCTTTCAATTTTAATTAATATTAATTCGTAACTTGTAATTATAATTTTTTTAACTTGTAATTATATTTTTTTGTTGGTCCTTTCAATTGATGCCAAAATGAAATATTAATTTCGATAACTTGTAATTTTTTTTTGTAACTTGTAATTATATTTTTTTGTAGTTAAGGAAAACCCAAACGTTTTATGTGGGGAAAAAAAAGAAGGAGTTTGCACACTTTGCGTGTTGGGAAGTGGTCAAAAATCATCCAACCTTTAGAGTCGTCGAAACTACCACCCAACCTTCTTACAATTCATATTTCGAAGAAACACCTACCGTTAATGAAGTATCTCCTAACGTCAACTTGGATGAAGATGAAGTGATGCCAACATCACAAATCAACCTTGGAGGAAGGTGGCCAAGGAAGCAAAAAGAAGAGGAAAGAAGGCCATGAAACCATCGAATGAAGTTAGAGATGAGACTTTGAAGAGCATTGCGGCTAATCAGAAAATGTTTGCCGATTGGACGAGGGCAAATCATGAAAATCAACGAATACTTGATGAGAAAAACTACAAATTAAGGGCACGAGAAGAAGAAACAAGAATCATGACAATGAATTTCGAGACTATGACCCCAAATTCAAAGAAATACTTCATGAAGCGGAAATCAGAGATCCTTCAGCAAGTAGATGACGATGAAGGAGAAGTCGGCGATGCTAGCTTTACCGATTGTTATCGTCCCCGCAACCTTGATTTTAGTGATTAGTTTAGTAATTTCAATTCATGTAATTTCAATTTCAAGAAATAAAAATGCACTTTATTTATTGAGAGCTTACCTCAAATTTAAATTCATTGATTATTAAGGGAAACACACATACAAAAGGGAAACACACATACAAAAGGGTAACACACAAATTGCAAACACACATATCTCGCGCACATTATTTAGAGACGTTCACCGGTTTCAAGAAACCAGTTGTGCTTCACTAAGTCCTTTTGAAGTTCACCATGGAGATAAACTGATTGTAAATCGATGAGCCGGTCGCTAAACCGTTGATGATGTTGATCTCTTCCCACTGGCTCAAATGGAATTCGGTGACCATTTTCATCCACCGGCCCATCATATACTGTGGAAGCAGTCACTGGGTTTTGTAAATCTTCTTCTTCATTCTCCTCAAAATCGTCTTCCACAAATTCTTCCTCGACAATCATGTTATGCATTATGATGCAGGCCAACATGATCATTTTCAATGTCGATTTGTGATGACATATGGCTGAGTGACGAATGATAGCCCAACGAGATTGCAAGATGCCAAAGCACCTCTCCACATCTTTACGATATGACTCTTGTTTCCGTGCGAACAACTTCTGTGGTTGATCTTGCGGATTGGAAATTGTCTTGACAAACGAGGAATACCTCGGATATATTCCATCCGCTAGATAATAAGTGTGGTGGTAAGTCATACCGTGGACTTTATACATCGAAGGCGGACTTCTTCCGACAAGGAGCTGGTCGAAGACATCCGAGCTATTCAGCACATTAATATCATTTTGTGCTCCAGACGTCCCAAAGAAGCTGTGCCATATCCACGTATCATATGACGCCACCGCCTCTGAGATTATGGTCGGACGAGCCTTTCGGCCCGAGTATGCCCATTGCCAAGCTGTTGGGCAATTCTTCCATTCCCAGTGCATGCAGTCGATGCTTCCAATCATACCAGGAAATCCCTGTTGCCTAGCCCTTCTTAAAAGTCGAGTTATGTCACCCGGATTTGGAGCGCGGAGGTAACGGTCCTTGTAGAGCAAGACCACTTGTGTGCACCACTTCTTCATGCATTCCAACGTCGTGGACTCCCCCATCCTTGTGTACTCAGTACACTGATCTGCTGCTGCGCCGTACGCCAACATTCGTATAGCACCGGTCATCTTTTGCTCGGGAAGGAGTCCTTGCAATCCAGTGGCATCTGCTTTTTGATGCCAAAATGGGTCGTGATTACAGAGGTCTGTCTTGATCCTGTCTTGATCCGGTTGAACAAGTGCGTGCTCATTCGGAACCTCCGGCGAAAATCTTGCTCGTGGAAAATAGGGCGTTCCACGAAGTAATCTTCAAGCAGATTCTGACCCCTAGGTTCCCTTTGCCTTGGATGGTTTGGAAGGTGGCAGTGGGGTGGCTCATCATCAAACGTGGTAACTACCATGGTTGCATCATTGATGAATGAATTCATCATTGTGGTAGCTTGCCGACGTTGTTGACGCCTCTTCCTGGAAAATTCTTCGTAATCGTTATGATTCATCTTCTGGATGAGAAAAACGGAAGAATTGTGTTTAGGTGTAGAATATCAAGTGACTTATGCGTGTTGTGAGGTTTCAATCTTTAGGAGCCAGAGATGATGATTTTATAGCAAAATTATGATAATCTGATGTTGAAGGATGAATACACGTGTCACATCCTCATTTGTCGAAAATCTCACCGGAAATCTTCAATCGATAACTTATCCGACATGTACACGTGGATGTGACACGTGTCGCATTATCACTGGTTAGAAATCTCACCGGAAATCTTCAATCGATAACTTATCCGACATGTACACGTGGATGTGACACGTGTCGTATTATCACTGGTTAGAAATCTCATCGGAAATCTTCATCAATAATTTAGCCGACAGTGACACGTGTCACAATATGACTCGTCGAAAATGTTATCGAAAATTTGGTTCAATAATGTACAGGATAATGACATGTGTCGCCTAGTTATTGGATAAACATATTACAAATAAAAAATCAAAATTTAAGTTTATGATTATGAATAGTAATAGGAATTCTTATTTGTTGCACTGCTGCGCAAAAAAACTGAATAGGAAGTCCTATTTGCTGAATAGTAACAGGAAGTCTTGAAAATAGGAATTCCTCGTCAATAGAAAGTCCTCAATGAGTGCGGATGCTCTTAATAATGTAGAAATATTCCCACCTTTCCCAAAACATTTTACATCCCGCCTTGTTTAGGCTTGATTGGTGAATGAACCTCCCAAGTCCTTATCAAAAGTCTAATCATCTAATAACTACTATCTACCTTTCTATTCGAAGAAGTAATTTAAAAGTGACGAAGATAATAATCAATAATTTTATGCATATACAAAATTTATGTGTGTCGCCTTCAAAGCGAGACCCAGCAGACCTGAGGGTTGAAATGGTCGGACTCACATGGAGTGGAAAATATGTGCATGCCCGCCCACTCCCTAAGAATTAATTGGTCTGCATGGTTTGTCTCCTCTGCTTTCTTTAGATAGAACATTTTTTGAAAATCTTATCTTTAATAATAAAAATTCTCAGTCTTATATCCTAAAAGTTAATCCTATATCTTATTCAAAGTTCTATTTTAAAACTTGATATGAGGTATAGAACCTTGGTAATATTGGTGGACCCAGAAGTGAATTAAGTGTGTTTTACATATGAGGCGGGATCCAGAATAAATTGTGTGTTGTTTTACATGTGAGGGAGACTTAAAGTATATGATAAAAAATTCAATAATATATTATTTTAAAATGAGGTATGAGATCTTGATAATTCGAGATGATAAAGTCCTATATTAAATAATAATTTTATAAGGTCTCACAATAATAAAGTATGAGTAAGATGCTCTTAATAAACCAACCATGAACCATACATATTACCTCAGCAAAAAAAATGAACCATACATATTACAAAGAATGACTTAATAGACTCTTCTTCCATGCCATTAGATAAATATTGGGGCACTGGGAGCTAGGACAAGTTTTCTCTCATCAATTCTGTTGTGGATTGTGATACTTTCTTGTCCTTAGCTAGTATTGCATGGCTAGTCAATCTTTGTTTTCGAGTGCATGCATATACATGTAACACTAAGATAAAAAGGTGCTTTGATTTATAATGACAAAAATTGATACCATGATTACAGAAAGACCCAGAATTTATTATAGTCATCGAACTAAATCAACAAATGACCAACAACAGGACTGTTTTATGAACTACTTATGCTCGTAATTGGAATTTAATTAGACTTTCCTCCGTATAAAACACACACTTTGAAACCTTCAGTAGTAACTAATGCATGCAGTCCTCCTCGAAGATTAATAATAGGTTTAGCCACCATAACATCAATATTAGCAACTTATTTGTTGTTAATTTGCTAACAGAAGAATATTATCATGGTCTAGTTGCAAGACGGTTGGAAGTTGGGTTTCATTGAACATTTGTTAGGCGAGGCCCTAAATAGATAGCCAGAGCTTGTCAAAATTGAATTTAAATGTAGCAGTCTAAGGAGAAGTCGAACACTGCAAAATCTCCAATGTTAAACATGTACTTAAATTGCCCCCTGATCTAGTAGCATAAGTAACATGGGAAGTTTCCCAACGAGTAAATGCATTGCATATTTTAGTTTCAAATTAAGATAATACATTTTTTAAGAAGCATAATTGAGACTTATTTATACTGCGGTCCGAAAACTTATTGATTGAATTCTTATTAAAAAAAACTTATTGATTAAATTAATACCAAGTATAGGGGACACAGGGGGAAAAAAGAGGGAGATCGTAGTTATACTTGTTGATTAATGTTATCAAATTTCTTACGAGTACTTGGTTAGTAGGATCATGAACTTATAACATGCAAAGATTTGTTCACCATTAATTATGAATCTAACAACTCACATGCATACAAACATTATTGAGTATCTTACGCACGAGTAAGTGAATGAAATTAGTTTATCTCTACTAGAGAAGCCCAAAAAGTTTCCCCAAAAAGCCCAAATCGGATGGGGGAAAAAACAGCAAAAACTTCCATGAAGAACAGTTCGACGTAGAAGAGCTAAAAAGAAAAAATAAGAAAAAGAAGAACGGTTGAAGAACAGAGCAAAAACTTCCATGAAGCTAAAACTGCCATGCGTAGTGGGTGCACGATCAAACAATACTTAGATCTTGAGACCTTTAATATCAGAAGAGCTCCTCTCTAACTGCCTTGCTCTGGAAAATTTGGTCGTAGATGTATCGAACATTGCAAGAGATGTCTACAATTTCAAGATATCTACACCAACACTGAAATTGCTGGATATTCGAATTTCACAACAATCAGACGGTTTTGATAAATGGACATTTTCTATAGCTGCTCCGAACCTTGAAAGCATATACATCAAGAATGGTGATTTATTGACTCCAAACTATTGTTTCCTGATCAGTCCAAAATGTCTATCCACAGCCAACATCTCTTTCTGCACTCATGAACGAATTCCGTCTGATTATGATGGTGAGCCTAGAATTGATACAAAGCTGTCTCGCTTGCAGAACTTTCCAGTGTCAATATTTGGTTCTAACATTGCCAAAGTTATTTAAACCTCTTCTGCCAGAGCTCTTTGATAACTTGAAGTGATTGGAGTTGACACTTCCCAATTACTCTTATTGGGGCTATCTGATAGACATACTGAATCATTGCCCAAAATCAACTCGGTATCCTTTAGAGGAAGCAAGCAAAATCCAAATCACTCTGTAATTAACAGGTAAGAATGATCAATTTGGTTCATTCGATCAAGTCGGTTTTCCCTCAACGAAATCAAAATCACTCTGTAAATGAAATTTTATTCTACTTTCTTTCTGATTTACAGGTTTCATAGGGACCTAAACAAAGAAGATGCGATCAAAGTAATTGATTTGGAAGAATTGGAAGTATAATGACTATGTATCTCTTTATATAGTGCCAATGATCGACAATCAATGTTAAAAAAAACGGTAATCGGACACGAATCGTTATGGTACTGATTATTGTGTAGCCAATTACTCGGTGATTAATCGGGATTAATCAGAATCGGTATTTTATTTATTTATTAAATAATATTATAATTAGTAATATATTTATAAAAAATCTAAAAGATCATTAGCATCTCCAACGATACCCTATTTCACAAATAAAGTCAAATTTTAACTTTTCTTACGCAAACTATCACTCCAACGGGTACCCTAAAGCAAAGTTAAATGTAACTTTGAGTTAAATTTTGAAGTTATATTTAACAAAAGTGGAGAGAGAAAATGACTTGAAGTCATATTCTCCATCTTTCAGTTTTTATTGTTTTAACATTCAATTTAGTCTAGTTTAACTTTTAAGTAATTTTTTTACTACCTCACAAGTTATATATATATCGTCTAACTATATTTAACTTTTAGACAATTTTAACTTTAGAATTTAAAACTCCACCATTGGAGAAGGTAAAATGATTAAGTCAAAAAAAATATTAGGAAAGTGATCAAAATTGAACACATAGTTCAATATTAAAATAATAAACATAATAAAATACATTTCAAATAAGAAAATCACTCCGAGCCAAATCTTCCTTGAAAAAAAATATATTAGGTTTTGGGTTGTTATTTTTAAATTTTGATTTCTCATTAAAAAAAATATCTGGCTGTGTATGCAGTGTAACACACCGATTAATCGGTGAATCGACCGATTAATCGGTTTCTACACAGTTCACTGTGTAGGGGGCCGTTCAGGCTTTAATCTACGCAGTTTCTTACCGATTACTGATTACACACCGATTAATCGGCCGTGTAAACTGTGTTTTCGAACATTGTGGACAATTACTTTTAATCTGATTGATACTTGATATTAAGTTCTATACCATTGATTCCCCACCATCTCGATACGATACCATTGATTTCACCATCTCGATACTTGATAGTTGATATTCACGTAGTTTAATCTGTTTGATACTTGATAGTGCGAATTCTTGCCTACACTAAAATGGCCAATGCTTATATATTCAGCAAGCGAGTTAAGTATATAATGCTTACATTGCTTATATATTCGTACTGTATATGATGCTCATACTAAAAGCTTAGGTATGCACTATCAAGTACTCTTTTAATGTAACGGTCGCAACGATGCTGTAAAAAAAACAAAAAACTACACTGATATAAGTTGAGTTTTGTAAGAGTTATATATCTTTGTGCTTGGAAGACTGTTTCTGGATTTCAACAAGTACTACGAACACGTACTCAGATTATGCTGATCACTATCGAAACAAATAAACAATATATATTTCATTTTACTCACTAAACTTAAAGTTGTGTATTTTCAGAGTTTGCATGCTATATTTTGGCTTACAGTCCATTTATAATTCTTTTTATTACAATTCATCTCTGATTATTTTTATTTGTAGATCTAATTTTTTTTTGTATTCTATAATTCAAAGAAATTATCAGAAAATATGGGTCAAGTTTCTCCATCACGCTTTTCTTCACGGGATGAGGATAAGGTATAGTTACAATATATTGAACGCCTCTTTTAATAGGAGTTCAAGATTTATAGATTACTTTTCTTAATTGTAATTAAAACTAATTTTGTTTCAACTTCTAGGAATGAGCCCGTCATCATGAGTCAGAGACACAAAGAGAAAGAATACAATTATTTACTACTTCAAAATTTGAAGAAACGCATAGAATGGATATAGTCGAAGGAGAATTGAGCGAGTCCCTTATGTCATCATCACATATACAACCCCCCAACGAGCACCAAGTATATGTTCCTTCCACATCTTTTTGAATAAGAAACACAATTTAATTAATTTGTTTAAAATATTGTTTAGGGTCACACCCGTTCTCTTCATTCATTAGATGTAGAAAGACTATGTAGAACTAATCAGCAAAGAGAAAGACGTCGATCAATAAGTTCTTCACAACGAGAAGAAAATGTGGCTAGAAGACGTGTCATATATCAAATGCGAAGAGCAATAGGAAACACAAATTCGCCAAGTCAATCTCATTTGATGGATGGTAACATACTACTGTGTAATCTTAATATAAGTACATAACTAACCCTATACAACATATGATTATAAGAAGCATTTAATAAATAAATTATGTTTATTGTATTCTTTAGAAGCTCTCCCGCAGGGTCGTCAATCACAATCTTATCATAATCACAATGTAAAAGTTTCAAATAGAATGCGCTTGACACATATTAGACAAATAGCACGGTCCACATTACAAACAACAAATCATAACCTAATCAATGATAGCGTTCACATAGTTGCCAATGAAGGTAACGAGTTTAGGCCATTAGTTAGTTTTTAAATTTTTTACTTTTTATTATTGAAGTGTCTCATAGCTAATTTTAATTTTTCTTTACAATTAACTTTTTTTCTGTTCACATTGGAGTAGTTGACAATGCCACTGGCCAACATGACATGCCATGTAATAAAGTTGTTGTGAAAGTACAACAAAGACATAGAGAACGACGTGGACATCAAAATTGTGCTAGAAATTTTCAAGAGAACATTGGTGTCACGAAACTTCAATTGCCAATATCAAACACATGCCCACATTGTTACACTCGTCTATTTCATCGTGAAAGTAGAGATATGTGCTGTAAAAATGGGGCCATAGTTCTCTCTTGGATACAAGCACCTCCAGAACTAAGAGAGCTATTTTCTGCTGAAACTCCAGAAGGCACACATTTTAGGCAAAATATTCGAGCCTATAACCATGCATTTTCCTTCACATCAATGAGAGTGAATGTCGATCAAAATCTAGCGACAAGGGGGTTAACTTTCACATTCCGTGCTCAAGGATCCATATATCATAAGATAGGAAGTCTTCTCCCTGAAGGGGATAATAGACCGAGATTTCTCCAATTGTATATATATGATACTGATCATGAAGTGGGCAACCGTATGTTTGAAAACAAAGCATTGTGGAGAGATTTGGTTGAAAAATTACAAGATATTTTAAATCAATACAACCCATTCACTCAAAAATTTCATCACTTAGCACAACGCCATGACTTAGAAAGTTGTAGACTTATCATCAAAGAGCAACCTGCAAACCAACGTCAGTACACTTTGCCTTCAGCATCACAAGTTATTGTAATAGTAATGGGAGTTGATGATGCAGAACATTTAATGGGTCGTGATATAGTGATACAGACAAAGCACGGTTAACTTCAAAATATCCAAGATTGTGTTGGATTTTATGATCCTTTGCAATATCTATTATTACTACCTTATGGCACATACGGATGGGACGTTAATAGTCAAACTAATCGTGGAAGGAAACTGACGTGCCGTGACTACTATGCATATATTCTATAGGTGACTATTTTATTTATTCTTTTCAATTTTTTAAAGTTTAACACTAATGGTCACTATTGCAATAACATTACTATCGTTGCAGATCTGCCAATATGACGAATCAGTTTTACTCCGAGGAGGTCGCCTTTTGCAACAGTATGTTGTTGATAATTACGTCAAAATTAAAACACAAAAGTTAAGATGGATTCATACTAATCAAAGTACTCTTCGGAAAGAATTGTATGAAGGACTACACGACTCGCTATAAACTGGCGAGAATAATGCCGGTATAAACTTCATCATTCTCTAATATTTATTTGATTTTTCCATATTAAAAAGCATGTATTAAACTACTTTTATTTAAAAATAGGTAATGTTGTCTGTTGAACTATTTTTCCATCCTCTTTCATCGGAAGTCTAAGAGATATACACCAACGATATCAAGATGCAATGGCTTTGGTCCAAAAGTTTGGAAAGCCTGACATTCTTCTTACGATGACTTGCAACCATAGATGGGAAGAGATACAAGCCGAATTATTACAAGGGTAGGTACCACAAGATTGTCCTGATTTAGAAACACGAATTTTTTACTCTAAGTTTGAACAACTAAAGGAAGACATTATCAAAAAATGAGTTCTTGGTGAAGTTTTAGCTTATGCGTATGTCATCGAATTTCAAAAACGTGGTCTCCCACATGTGCATATTCTTCTCATGTTAAAAGAATATGATAAGTTGAATAGTCCAGATGATTATGATAAGATTGTCAGGGCCGAAATACCAAATGTAGAGGAGGAGCCAGAATTGCACAACGCGGTATTGAGGCACATGATACATGGTCCATGTGGAATACATAAGCGCACAGCTCTGTGTATGAAACGTGGGAGTTGTAAGCGAGGTTATCCAAAGTCATTTTTAGCAAATACATGTCAAGGGAATGATTCTTATCCAATATACCGTAGGCGAGATAATCGTGAGGTCCAATCTGGTACAACAGATAACAGTTGGGTTATTCCGTACAATCCTTGGCTACTTGCGAAGTATGATTGTCATATCAATGTTGAAATCTATTGCAGCATAAAAAGTGTGAAGTATTTGTACAAGTATGTCTACAAATGTCTAGATAGAGTGACATTGGAAGTTCGTCATGAAGCTAATCATGACGAGATATAGAACTATGTTGATGCGCGATGGGTTTGTGTACCGGAAGCTTTATGGAGGATCTTCAAATTTTTAATGAACCGGATGTATCCTTCGGTGGAACGATTGCAAATTCATCTTCCTAACCGACAAATGGTATTCTTTAATGCATATTAAAGAATAACTAATGTGGTCACAAATGATAGGAACTCAATAACGATGCTTACTGAGTATTTTACTATGAACAAGTACTAAGAAGATGCGCGTGCGTACTTATATCGTGAATTCCCTGAACGATTTTGCTGGGTTGCAAAACATAAGCAATGGCAGCCAAGAGAGACCAACCAAAAAGTCACCGGAAGAATATATATTGTGTCGCCTTCAGAGGGAGAAAAATTCTACCTACGTGTTCTTCTTAATCATGTGAAAGAAGCTACTTCATTTGAAGATTTAAGAACTGTGGATGGCATATTGCAACCAACTTTTAAGGAGGCCGTTGAACAACGTGGATTATTAGAAAATGATAATAACATCCGACAATGTTTGTGTGAAGCTTCAACAATGCGTATGCCTTCGTCGTTTAGAAGATTGTTTGTGACTATCTTGGTTTGTTGCGAGCCGTAAGGGGTGCGAAGGCTGTGGGATGAGTTTTCAAATTTTATAATGGAAGACTATGCTTCATCAAGCACCACTGACTACACACGTAGCACAAATAGACTTTTGCAAGACTTGAATGGTATGCTTTTACAACATAATAAGTCAATCTCAAACTATGATTTGCCAAAAATGATTGAAGACTGTGATGAAGTGTTAGAATTTCCAAGGTTGATACAAGATGAAATTTCATTAGATTTTCCTCAGCTTGACTGAGAAGCATTTAATCATTTGAATGTTGATCAAATTTTGGCGTACCACACTATACTATCCGCAATCGAGAGTAAGAGTAGTGCCCTATTTTTTGTTAACGGCCCAGAAGGAATCGGAAAGACTTAACTATATCATGCACTACTAGAAACCTTAAGAAGCAAATGTCATATCCTATTGGCAACAGCTACCTCCGGTATTGCGGCAACATTAATGCCAGGTGGAAGAACATCTCAATCGAGGTTCATTATCCCCCTCAATCTTTATGCGTCTTCAATATCAAATGTAGGTAAAAGAACAGATTTATATGATCTAATCAGACTACCATTAACAATTATTTGCGATGAGGCTCCGATGTTGCATAGATATTCATTTGAAGCTATGTCATGGGTTGTGATGACTTGCCATTTGGAGGAAATGTGATGATCTTTGGTGGAGCTTTTCGTCATGTTCTCCCTGTTATACATAAAGGCACAAGAGCAGAGATGGTCAAAGCAATTTTGGTTAATACTTGATTCTGGCATGTTGAGAAGATTTTGCATTTAAGACAAAATATAAGATTTATCAATGACCATGAATTCTCACAGTTCTTACTTGACGTCGGTATTGGAGATGAACCGAGTGTGATTGATGACATGATACGATTACCTTCAAGTATAATCATACCATGGGAGAATGAAGAATCAATCAACCAATTTATTAATTGATCAAATATTTCTAGATCTAAGTTCCCATGTAAATGATGCAACATACATGGTTGGAAGAGCACTAATTACTCCAAAGAACCTTGATGTTGACATACTCAATGAGAAGATCGTAAAGCAGTTCCCAGGATCAGAACGCATCCTATATTCTTTTGATTCAGTAGAGGATGACACCAGAAATATGTATCAACCAGAGTTCTTGAATTCAATTTTGCCTTCTGCATGCCATCGCATAAGTTAATTATTAAGAAAGGGGTTCCGCTTATGCTTCTGAGGAATATTGACCCAAAAATTAGGTTGTGTAATGGTACAAGACTGACTTGTCGTGGACTGTACAACAACCACATTGATGCAGAAATTTTATCTAGACAGTATGCAGGAACATGAGTCTTCTTACCTAAAATTGAGCTGAAAACCATCGAGAGTGCCAGACTGCCTTTTAGGTTGACAAGAAAGCAATTTCCTCTTAAATTGAGTTTTGCACTGACAATCAACAAATCACAGGGTCAAACGATACCAAATGTTGGTATTTATCTTCCAGATCATGTGTTTAGTCATGGAAAGTTGTACGTGGCTCTATCAAGAGGAGTTTCAAAGGTTACTGCCAAAATATTGGTGAAGAAAGGATCGGTAGAACATGAGGAAGGGGTATTCACAACAAACGTTGTGTACAGAGAAGTGTTGCTACCCCACGATTAATCAAGTTTTAGAAGGTATTATTTATCCTAACTATGGTTGCAATATTTAAATGCTCACAAAATAAAATTTATATATACTATTTATCATGTATAAATTTTCAGGACTTTGGACATCTTGAACCCTATCATCGCTTCGATATTCAGAACATCAAATCACGAAGATGAGAACCAAATATATGTGACAAGTGATGATTTCACGGAAAGGTGGTGAATTTAGACAAATATTATGTTTCAGTCGTTTCCCTTCAAATATATTTTATTTTATTTTCACATGTATTTAATATTAGAGTGGTTGACTTATGTATTCCGTGAACTTATATAATTTCACAGTATAAAATAAAGAAACCGATAAAGCGCGTGCAGGAATGCTAGTTTGAGATATATCTCTACTATTATAAAGTCAAGCAGAAAAATTTTACCGAATTTGAAATTAATAAAAATACCTTTTATAATAATAACTAAATTATAAATAAAATAATATAAAAATAGAGAATTATATTGTTAATTGTTCTCCCTGTGTCCCAACCATACGGGCGAGAATTTTTCTAGTAATAATAGTACGTATGGACTCGGCACCGTAACTATAAAAGATTTGCTACAAATATGTATATCACTGATTACCTACCACCAGTTTCCAAAGGAAAAATGAACCCAATGTACTTGCCCAGAAATTACATGATATTTCGTCATAAATTCATATAACTATGGAAAGTGTCGAGGTTAGTCCATGAATATATGGGCCGAGATCAAAAGATGTGCTCGGACTTGCTCTAATAGAAGCTCCCCGCATAAGCTGAAAAAAGATGTCGGAAGAGTTTCTAGAAGGATGACTCGCGTTTCCGAAACCAAAGTCGCATACGCACTTCTTGGTGTTTGGCGTTGCTTAACCGTATAAAACTAACGCGTTTGTCACGTAGAGTGTCATGACCTGTGTAATCTGAGCCATACACTTGGCCAATACTACGACAGTACCCCGTTTGACCATTATGTTAGTCGATCTCTCCTATCTACGCCTGTACGTAGGGCTGGGATTCGGTGCGAACGGTTCGGATTTTTGTCCAAACCAAACCAAACCACAAATATTTCAGCGGTTCGGTTCAGTTCGGTTTTTGTAAATTCGAACTTTCAAATCGTAGCAATCGGTTCGGTTTGGATCGGATAAATTTTCGGATTTTTTCCGATTTTTCGGTTTTTTTTTTCATAAAAAGAAATGAAAAAAAAAATCTATTCACCTGTTTACAAAATCTAAGTTCTTAAAATCAACAATACACTAATAGAGTGATACTCTAATCCAGTTATACAATCCAACATGTAACTTTAATCCATCAATTTAAAACACATCACAAAGTCACAAACCAACATAGTTACAATTCAACAACATTCTTAATAAACAGTTCTCTCCAGTTCTCAGAACAGTTCTCAAAATAGTTCAAGCCAACAATTCCAGCAAAACAGTTCTCAAAACAGTTCAAAACATCACAGTTCTCAAAACAGTTCTCAAAACATCACAGTTCTCAAAACAGTTCAAGCAATTCCAGCAAAATTACAGTTCAAAACAGTTTAAAACCAACAATTTGCAGCAATTACAACCCTCTCCAGCAACTCTTTCCACTCCAGCAACAATTTGCAGCAAGTCTTTACTTAGTTTCCACTTTCCAGAATGTTTAGCAACATTTACAGCAGCTATACAATAGAGATAATAAAGTTAAAACACCAACACACAAGTGTAATAAAGCTAAGTCTAATGAAACATGAAATTACCATTACTTCTTCAAGCACGAGCAGCGGTCAAAGATGCCAACTCATTAAATCATTAATGGTGTTTGCCCTTCTTTCCGAAGATGAACACGCCATATTGAAAATTTCTACAACCAAATAGCAATGAAGTTAACAACTAAACAGCTTCACATTAAACAGCTAAACAGCTTCCAACTAAACAGCCTTAAAAACTAAACAGCTTCCAACTAAACAGCCTTAAAAAAAAGTAAATTAAGTGCAAGACAGATTCATTTACAGATTTACCTTCTTCAATTGCTTCACATTCTTCCATATCTTGAATAGTGGGCACACAATTCAATGCCACTTGAGTAGTAGTCAGCCAATTTTGTGAGCATATCAGTGCCTCCACTGTTTTAGGACTTAATGAGCTACGAAATGGATTGATCACCCTGCCACTTGTGCTAAAGGAGGCTTCTGAAGCTATTGTGGAAACTGGAATGGCTAAAACATCCTTTGCAAATTTAGCAAGAATGCGATACTTAGAAGTCCCACACACTCTCCACAAATCCAAAATGTCAAAATTCTTCATATCCCCTTCAACCCTATCGACTAGATATCTATCCACATCATTATCTATTGTCCGGGCTTCCTGCTCTCTTTGTTTTCTCTCTTTTTCAACAATCTTTCTTTCTAAATCAGTGCAACCACCCAAATCCATATGCTCCATTTGACTACTTTGAAAACTCCTAGAGTCTACAGTTTGCTGCATTTGTTGAGTGGCCACAGTTTCCTCCTCATAAACTTTATACATCTCATACAATAAATCCCTCACCACCTTCTCATTATCTTGAACCCTACTATCCAGCTCACCATATAGACCCTCAAAGTAAATAACAAGAGTCTTACGCTTACGTCGAGGATCAAGAACAACACCAAGGAACATATAAGGATTGACATTCTCAAATTTATCCCAATACTTGTTATATTTGTCTTGCATAGGTTCAGAAATTGAAGAGAGCAACACACCACAACTTTCTTTTAATAAACCATATATCTTGATCAAATCACGAAATGTAGTATGAACAGTAGGTGAATTAGAGCAACAAACATGCAAAGTGATCTCATAAAATGGTTTCAGAAAAGCAGCAAATTGCTCAGCGTCCGACCATTCACTATAACTAGGTGGCCCCTCTCTTATTTTCTCACCTGAATCAGTCCGAAAGTATCTAACAAAATGGCCATCATCTTCTTCCATCCTATTAAAAGCTTTTTGAAACTTCAAAGCAGATTGCAACATCAAGAATGTAGAATTCCACCTAGTTGCAACATCCATAATCACAAGCCCCTTACTCTCTATTTTCACAAGTTCAACACATTTTTTAAATATGTCTAGCCTTTGAGGAGAAGATCTTACATATTTAACAACATTCCTAACAGCTTGGATGCACTTATTCATCACAGTCAACCCATCACTCACAATCAAATTTAGAATATGAGCAACACACCTCACGTGCATGTGTTTCCCATCATGCAAAAGAGCATTATGGGCTGTCCAATTACCTATCCTCTTAACTAAATCTCTCGTAGCAACATCATTTGAAGAAGCATTGTCAACAGTAATTGTAAGCACCTTTTCAATTTCCCAATCAAGCATGCACCCTTCTAACAACTTTGAAATTGAATCTCCTCTATGATTTGAAATCACACAGAAGTTCAGAATTTTTTTATGCAATTTCCAATTATCATCCACAAAATGAGCAGTGAGGACCATATAATTTATATTCTGAAGTGAAGTCCAAGTATCAGTTGTTAAGCTAACTCTCTTCCCCTTCAAGGCATTCTTTAAGTGATTCTTTTCAGAAAGAAAACGATTCCACACATATTTTGCTATTGTCTTACGACAAGGCCTATTCCAATAAGGGTTTAACTTTGAAGTAAATCGCCTAAACCCTTCTCCCTCTACATGTCTAAAAGGCAACTCATCTATAACTATCATCTCAGCACATGCCACATTTATCTCTTCCTGAGTATGTCCCACTGCCTTCAATTTATCATCCTTAAACTCCAATGTCATTTCCCCCCCTTTCTTAAGTTTCTCTATATTAGGCTTATATCTTGGGCATCTTTCAATATGGCCAGTAACAGTTGTAGTTCCATTTTTAGGATCCCCCGCAAACACTTTTTTACAATAATTGCAAGTAGCTTTTACTTTACGATCACCATTAACCGTCACAAATTTCTTAGTGTAATGAAACCAGATATCTGACCTTTCATTTTGCTTCATCATATCCAAAAGCTCTTCCTCAGTAGGTTCATGAGACTCTTCACCGTCACTCTCGCCAATATCAACAGTTGTAGGAGCTGCAGAAGAGGCTCCAGATGGTAAGGGAGCAGTCGAAGCACCACTTGCTGGTGTTGATGAGTCCCCACCACTGGTATGAAGACTATGAACCTGTAAAAAGTATAAAAATCACTAATTAGTATAAATGAGCTAGAATTGAATTTCTGCATATATGTGAAATAGTGAATTCACAATACAAATCCAAATTCATACCTGAGAATGAGCTGATGAAGTTGATGTCCTCTTTTGAACCTTATTCGAGGATGTTCCTTTTGAGCTTGATACCAAATTCCCTTTTCCTCGACCTCTCTTCATCTGCACAAAAACTCACATATATTGAACACATTACTTATCGATATATCATATATGAATAATTGAATATATCATCACAACTGTAAGTCTCATAACTTACCTTCTTTGGTGTTTTCAGTTGACGCAAAAATCAGATGAACAACACTAGTGCACTGTATGTATGATTGCAAGTCTGGACTGTCAGCAATTCAACACCAGAAACATAACCATTAATAAATCAATCCTAGAGGGGTAGACAAAATTAAGCACATAGCAAACCGTATCAAATCTCACCCAGACTAACCAGAGAGATTCATAACGAGTTGAATCAGTCGATGGAGAGGATTTTCGCGAGATTCAGGCGGCGATGGAGGATCCAGCGAGAGGAGCTCGTCGGCTGAAAATCAGGGGCTCCGAGTGACGCTCTCAGCGATTTCAGAGAGTGACGAGGAAAGAACTCGGATTCAGGCGGCGAGGACACAACTCGGATTCAGAGAAATCGAAGTCCGATTCAGGCGGCGAGGAAAGAGCCGAGCGGCCGGCGAGAGTGGATCTAGTGAGAGGAGCCCGCCGGTTGAAAATCGAAGACTTAGACTCAGACTCAGTGAGAGGATCCAGTGAGAGTGACGATTTGGTATGAGTGAAGAGGTAGTCTGTTAACTCTGTTTGGGTGTTTTGAGAGAGGACGGCTGCTCATATTTAGGGTTTCTAATTTAATTTCTCTTCGTGTGTATACACTATACAGTACAAAGACTACAAACTAATGAAACTATACACGGTATACAGACAGGCTAATTAAAAACGACAACGTTTCATAAAGTTCGGTTTGAACGGATCGGTTCGGATTTCAGAAACCCTAAACCGAACCAAACCATAATTTAACGGATTTTTCGGTTTTTCAGTTCGGATTTATTCGGATTCGGTTTTTTTCGGTCACGGATCGGATTCGGCTCGGATTTTTTCGGTTTTCGATTTGAAAATCTCAGCCCTACCTGTACGGTTCTTAACCGACTTTATGTATGTGTACATAAGTACAGTATAGAGGACTATGATCCTCCTTGTCGACTACAAAGTTAATACACAGTAATTTTGCAATCACTTTCGTACATCATCCTCACTACACATGGTTTGTTTTATTTCTGATGGAATCAGAAATGTCCAAGTTGTATTGTAGTTGGTGCTGCAAATTAGAGTTGGACAAAGCATTTGTGATTTTCCTCAATTTGGAGATGCCTTGCAACCTAAGTTATTCGAACCATATAATAGTTACCTAGGTTACACATATTCTTGTTAAAGCATTGCCATTGGTGCACTTTCGGTTTCGTTAAAGATAAGGCAGTTAACCAAATTATGACCATGTCACTATGTCATATTCTCAAAATGAAAAAAAGAAGCATGTAGATGACTATGAGAACAAACTGATCGAACAATGCAGAAACATTCATGCTTCTTCACCAAAATTTTGTTCGGACTTCACCCTTATCTATAGCAGCCAAAATCACTGCTCTTATCTTTGACGTAGAATTGTAGCAGAGACGAGAACAAGTCGTTTTTATTTTATTTTCGTTTGTTGGGTCAGATATCAAAGAGAGTATGAACCGAAGACATTTGGTGCTTGTTTATATTGAAAATACATACAGAACGTTTCGGTCAATTGCAAGAAATTCCAAGTGGCTGCTCCAAGTGACCGACCTATTCTAGGATTTGTTATATTTTTCTAAGAACAGAGTCCAATTCAACACTAGGTGCCTGCATTAAACCATTAATCAAATTGGATTTAACCTAAAGTTGGCGACCCTTCCATAAATTGCTATAAGGGTCATGATTCATAAGTATTATTTCAAAGAAAAACAAAAAGGGTTTAACCCACTCTCAACCAACAAGGCAGTAAGGTCATACAAGAAAATAAACATACAAAGACTTCACTAGCTATATCCAGTGTACCGATATCTATCTATAGTAATTAATTACGTAATGTAATCTCATTTCCATGAGGATAAGAAGGAATAAATTAGGAAGGGCAAGTTTGGGTGAGATAATCTTTTTACACGCTCAAGGGTCAAGAGTCGTCTCTAATCGGAGTCATTCATAACTTAACCCTTTAATACCTTCCTTTTTTTTCACACTGTTTACGAAGAAATCGTGTCAACACAATTCCTCGTGTTCGAGTATAAATTCTTCGTTACGCTCAGAACTCTCTTCATCGAAAAACTGATACACAAGGCATAACGTGTGAGATTACAACTTACAAAAGAACATCATCATATGGAGCACAAGTACATCAACAGCAGCAGCAACATGGACGGAGAACATGGTTACAACTTGGTTCCAATTCATATGCAAGTGATGAAGATCAAGCAAGAGTTCGAGAAGACCAAGCATCCGTCTCTGTCCATGGAGGAGCCTGCGGAGATGAGACACGTTCTTCTCCGTGAGATTAATCGGCAGCGGTCACGTTCGCCACTCGGATTGGCAGCAGTTTAAACTTTAGAGCTTCATGCTTCTTCTTTTTCTGTGTAGATTACATGAAACCAATACCAGGATTGGTGCCTGGTGTTCTAGGGCTCTGTTTTGGTCTTTGTACAGTGGAAACTAAGAGGCATAGTGAAATTGATCTGATAGTTCCTATGGACTCCGCTTTTCTGGTTTACTGTAGGTTTTGGGTTCGGGAATCATGTATCATAGTTTTGGAATTTGGTATATTATTTTCAGTAGTTCCTTGTATATATATCTCCTCTCTTTTCTGTTTTTCTGTGTTCATCAAGCATATACAGACAACCATACATACAAGAATTCCGGGAATCAATCACTGTCTCGCTTCTATTTCTCAGAATATTTTCGCTGCTCCTATAGGATGCCTTGTTCATCTTAGAATATTCTTTATCTACGAGTAAATATCTCAGAACAATTTCCAAGTCATTCCATACATCATCATAATCAAGTCATTCTCAATATGAAACTTTGGATATAGCTAGTGAAGTCTTTGTATGTTTATTTTTACATATCGAATTGACATACCTAATTGTTTGTTATTTGCTGACATGTTTAAGCATACTTCCAAGTTCCAACTAGTATATTCATGGCTTGAAGAGAAGAAAGATAAAATAAGCTGAAACAGTTCTTGGTGAAAACTGAAAACAGAAAAGGTCCATCCACCCTTCAATTCTCTGCCGTTATCGGATATGTTTCATAGCAAATATAGTTGTAACCAACGAAAATATCACATTCTACAGAAAGAGCTGATTAACTTATTCAGTACAGTATGCAATTAAAGGAAAGAAAAGATCTGTGTTTATGCTACGCAAAACCTTGACATGGTATATGTTCAGAAAAATAATACTCAAATTAGTAGACAGTTGAGAGAAATCTAGCCTTGAGCAGTGGCTGTTTCTTTTGCTGAAAGTAACTTCACCCTCCTCGTGAGATCTCTCATTGCATCTATGATAACACTTTTCTTCTGAATTCTGAACTGGATAGCCAACACTGTAGAATCTGATACACCTTTTTGCAATAAGGATTCATCCTCCATGATTTGGGTTGGGAAGTGTCTAAGTGCAATCACGCACAGTGCAATAGCGGTCCGAAAAGCAGCAACCTCATTTGCAATACCAAGGGGAGCTTCAACTGATATTGATGTAAGTGTATTCAAATCATGCTTCTGCACTGCTTCTACATCAGTGGCAAGAACAACTCTCAGCGCTGCCAACAGTCGTCCCTCAACCACCTCTGAGCCCCCAACAGATACCTATAGGCAAAACAGAAAGCAGTGCCGGATAGTTTTTAGTACAATTGAGTGATTGACATCCACAATCTGAAATATCAGAAATCGCCTTCATATAGAAAATCGGAAAAAATAATGAATTAGGATAATGCCTGCTACAACATATGGAGAATCATTGATTAAGTAATAAAGGAATCAGAAACCTTTAGAAGAGGAGCCTCCCCATCTAAATTTAGTTTGCATAAGATTTCTTTCTGCCATGGAGCTGGCGAAGAGAAGTTGGGAGATGATACACCAGCAGCCATACTCGCAGCATCCAAAAATGCTCCATCATACTTCAGCTCAATACAATCATAGGGGTTTGATGGTACCACAAATCCATAATCAAGTAAAAAAAAGTCATTGCTTAAACCACCATAGTTGAGTTCTAAGCAATCGTTCTGTTTAATTTCTGTTTCTGCCACAACCTGGAATGAATGTTAATTACTAGTCTATCCCTTGAATTTAAAAGTTAGAGACTACGAGCATGAAGTGAAGTTAAAATTACCTTTACTAGCATCTTTGAGTTCCCGCTATCTTGATCCTGAATTATTCGCGCATTTGGCTTGAAACTATGGTTGCACATATCGATGAGAGGAAGCATCATTGGGACATCCTTGCTTATCCCATCTGCAAGCTTTTTACCATGTAAACGAAATGCCCTAGAAGAAACTGCTGACATTGCCCATCCAAGGGCTGAAGCACCTACAGCTTGGCCGTCAAAAGGATGATCACCTGGTTTGATATCTTCAAGAGCACGCCCAACTTCTTGTTCAAATTCAAGAAGAAATCTACATCTCTTGTTTACCTTGAGCAAGAGATCATCACTAACAAATTAAATACACCAAACTCAGCACCATATATCGGCACTACATGTAGTTGAATAAGGTACCTGGTGAAGCACTGGGGCATACTGCAAATTCTTTATATCCTCGCCAGGGAAAAATATGGGTATGTTAATGGCTTCAGGGAGGTTGCCAATGTATGGCCACCAGAATGATCCAACTCTAGCTCGTTCTTGCAGAAGCTTTAAACCCAATTTCATTGCCCACAGTTCCTCTGCCAAATGCTTCCACAGTGTCCAAATTTACTCATATTCAAAACTCAGTACAGCCTAGTGTACAAAACTTTTAAGTCACTAAACTACGCAAAACAAAGAAACCCTTTCCTATATAGTGCAGTATCAACGTTTTAAAGTATGTGAAACAATGAAAACCTTAGTATAAGCATTCATCTAAAACTAGATGGTGCCAAATGAACCTTCATAGAGTACAATTCTAAAGTGGGATACACAGAGAACTAGAAATACACTGCCAATTGAGCATACAAGTACATCAAGTTTCAAACTTTTTTTGCTATTTACATTCCGAATAACCTCATTGATGAACAAAACTGAAGTAAGATTATAGCAATATGGCTAGAAATACACACCAATTCAATAGGAAAATGCAAAACCAGAAACACTTACCGGGAACCTGACACGCCAAATTGGCCAGAACAGCGTCAATTCCATCTCCGCCGTCCGATTCAACTGGGCCAAATCGGAGCGGTACGTGCTCGGGAAGAGCAATAAGTTCAGACCCTTTAGGAATTTCCTGAGCAGCCACCAGTCCAAGACCAAAGGAAGCATCTTGAGCTATCTTCACGGACTCATGAACAAACCCACCTTCACGGCGGACCCATTTGATCAGGTCCGGCGGGTAAGGCGCCAAACGCGCAGGATAAGATGCCGATGCGGAAGCTGCGGCGGCGCAACTTAGAGGCCGAATGGCGGTCAGGGAAGCCATAACCATTTTTGAAGCTCCCATTTTCAACTGAACCCTCACTCCAGTCCCAACTCTTTTTTCTTTTTCTTTTTTGAAACGGACAGCCCACTCTTTAGATTGATTGTGATTTCTTTATATACACCGGAAAAAATTACAATTGAATTTTTACACCTGTGCCCCTGGTTAATTTCATTCAACATTTTTCATAAAAAAAGGTTGATAACTCAATCACAAAATGACATATTGGGCTTCTCTATTTCTGGGAATTTTTACTCATACAGCTTCCCTCGTTTGGTTGCCATAATTTGCCATTACACCATTCCACTGTTTAACCAAACTCAGAAAACAAAGAGCTAAACTTGGAGAATGCGCAATTAGATCAGAAACATTATACAAAGATGAAAAAGTAAACTATGTTTATGTACATTACTACGTTTAAATGTTATTTAATTAATGTAATCCTTATTGTACATTGAGATAGAGTTGTAAGGCTTTAATGTCTTTATGGAGATCTAAACCAAAGCAGTATATAAAGAATTATATAGAAGAATTATTATGTTGATCAAGGATAGCTAGAGGCGACCATCTAACTCAACGAGAATGTCACTAACAACGTATATAATTTGTGTTCTTGATTGACATAGCTTAATCTAGTTTTTACATGGTAACATGATGATGAATAAACGCGACCGGTGAGGTCCGTAGCTCCAAGATTTTCTCTAACAGAGACGATTGAACAATTACTCAAAAACTTGAATCAATCAGTGAGTCGTCTCTGAAAAACTTAGGAGCCAACAATCGTAGGAGAATCACATCTCGACGACCCCATCATCATCATCACTTTAAACTCCTCGAAATTGATCATACCGTCACCATCGGCATCGACGCCGCCGATCATTTTCTGGCACTCGCCGATGGAGCACTCGTCGCCCAAGCTCTTCAGGACCTCGAAAAGCTCCTCCGCCGAGATCGAACCGTTGCCGTCGATGTCGTAGACGGAGAAAGCGTCCTTGAGATTCTGCATCGCCTCCGCCGAGTCGATCCCTTTCGTGTTGAGCTCCACGAACTCTTTAAAGTCGATGAAGCCGTCGCCGTCGCCGTCGACCTCGACGATCATGTTCTTCAGCTCCTCCTCCGTCGCGGAATGGCCCAGGCTCCCCATGATCGACCCCAGCTCCGCCTCCGAGATCTTACCGTCGCCGTTCACGTCGAATTTCCTGAAGACTTGCTCCAGCTCCGCGATCTGGGACGTCGTCTTCGTCTCGGCGGCGGAGGAATCGCCGCCGTTCGCGGCGGTGGATGACTTCTTCTTCCGGGAGAATAGGGATTTGAAACCCATGGGGATTTGAAAATGTAAGAGAGATTAGAGAGAGAGAGAGAGAGAGAGAGAGAGTGGGTCACAAAATCTGTGTGAATTTTGAATCGGAGATTGTTGTCGGCATTGGGAGACAGAGATAAATAACTAACTGAATAGCGAGAAACAGAATCCAACAGAATCTCTCCCCCTCTCTCTCCTCTTCTCATGATCGAACACGATGCCCAATATTGGGAGAGAGGGCAGGGATTCCGCGTGAGTTGGGTTTACAGTAGTTACAGTGCACAGCACTCGCGAACTTTAAATGACACTTGGCAGCCAACGGTGATTATGGTTCCCACGCGTCACCTTCAACAATTATTTTACCGCATTTTAGCTGTGCGTTAACTACTGGGGTATTGGTTCAGGTACAAAACGGGGTAATTTATAGAGGTAAGTTCAAGAGTTCCAGCTGCTCATATATGAAGTGCGAGTAAATGTGAATTGGCAGGGTGCCCTTAATATCATGTAGCATTATTGAAGAGGTTAGAGTTAGTTTATTGTTTACATTTTCAGTTATCTTTTATATATATAGCTTGGGAAAAAATTCACTCGTGGCATCTAAATTTTTGGTGTTATACTAAAAATGATCCCGAACTTTAAAAACTATAAAGAATGTACTTGAAAGGACCCAACCCTGATTTAGTTTCCTAAATCAGAATTAAACCCCTTCTGAAAACACGAACTTGCAAAAACCATAGAAATTTCGGTAGAGTTTCACTATATCGCGGGATTACCATTAACCTGCACATGAAAACACACTTCATCCTATGCCACAAAAACCAAACTGTGGGCACCAATCCCATCCGGATTTCTCAAAATCATAACATAATATAAAATAATAAGCAAAACTGTAACTTTATAAACATCCGGGAAAATCATATGAAAATATAAACATCAAAGTATTCAGAGCGACCTCTAGTATATATATACATAAATACACAGCAATAAGCTAAACAAGAAACCTACTAAGAAAGAAAGGTAGCTCGAACATTAAGCCTCCGACTGCAACGTGCGACACCAGAATCCGAACTGCACACTGGGCACGGAAACCGAAAAGTTCAGGAGAAAGGCAAATAAAATCGTTAGAGTGAGTGGACGAAAATAAACATATGTCTTTCACCATTTACATAACATAAAAATAATGCGAGTTCTTAAAATAAATGGAGGTGTCGGGCGAATCTCTCAAGCATGGAACTGGACTACCGGTGATCAGCCGAATAGTCAATGCATCGATGCTAAGTAAATGCCATCACTAATAAAACATAAAATAATACCTCCAAAACAATAAATAATCTCAATACTGTACTGGAAATAAATACTGAAACCAAGAACTCGCTACGACAGTGTAAATAAATGTCCACTCACTGATAAGCACAGCGCACAGACGCGCTAATCCTGAGATCCGGCGGAAGATCCCTCGCCAAGCGTACGATCTCGATCCCCTGAATAATCACAAAATATCACTGATCAAAATCACAATTCAATACTCTGAACCACACCTCGGAAACCAACCATTTCCGGAAACATATAACTCGGATAACAAAAGAATTGCCGAAAATCCCAAAATACTCCACATAAACCTTTGACTTAAAATCCACTACTCGAATCAACTCGAAAACCTCAAGGCGACGATCGGGGCGCGATTACAAGTAAAACGACATAAAACTTGTGAAAAATTCAAAAAGTCAACGCGTCGCAGGAGCTCCGCCGTTAACCGCCGCCGCCGGCGATGGCGCATCATCACCTGAGAGATTTCCCGACGACCAAGACCCCAAAAACTTCCTCTCCTCAAGCCTAGCCTTTTTCCTCAAAGGGTCACCACCGTCCAGCCACCACCGTGGCCGGAAATCGCCTCGAAAGCCTCAAAAACTCAAACTGGCCGGAAAATTTCTCCAGCGAAATCCTCCACCGTGAGGCCACCTCGGCCTCCCATCTTCAAGGGGTTTCATCACAAGCTCAAACCCAACAATTTCCACCCAAAATCCCCATCGACCCTCCACCATTAAACCCGATTCCGGCCAACTTCACGTTAAAAATTAACCAACCAAACCGCCACCAAAACACACCATATATACATCAATCGAAAGCCCAAACAACAAGCTTCAAAACCATACCTTGAAATCCGGCAACCGTGCCATATTCCGGCAGCCACCACGATGGCGAGTCGTGACTCACTAAGTCAACACAGTTGACTCGGTCAACTCGGCCCAGCTCTGGTCTACTCGGTCAAAACAGCCCATTTTCGAATTTTTTCGATAACTTTACGACTATTCGGCTATTTATACGTCGCGAATCAACTCTATCCACAATTCGGATAACTCAAACTCAAACGGATAAGCACGACTAACTCGGCGATAATTTCAAATATTCATTTTATATTCCTCGATTATTCGAAAAATCATCGGAAAACTCCAACGGACTCGAAATCAAATTCTCTACATTTCCCATGCTACGAACAAACCCAAATCAAATTCGTGTCCGAAAATTAAGTCGTGAACGAAGTTGCATATCCGATTAATTACTATAAACCTCAAATACTTGTAAAACTCGCAGATTAAACCGATTACTATACAAATTCCAGTTCGGGTCGTCACAGTACCCAAACTCTTAAAATGTATCAACGTGATACCTATGTCAATTTTTCATCTATTCACCGTTATTTTTGCTAATATGTCAATTTTTTGTTTAAACATAATGACAAAAAGGCCTTAATGTCCTTATTTCATTTTCTTTTGTATTTTAATTCTCTCTCTCTCTCTCTCTCTCTCTCTCTCTCTCTCTCTCTCTCTCTCTCTCTCTCTCTCTCTCTCTCTCTCTCTCTCTCTCTCTCTCTCTCTCTCTCTCTCTCTCTCTCTCTCTCTCTCTCACACACACACACACACACACACACACTAAACACACTAAACACACTAAGCGCGCGCGCGCGCACACACACACACACACTAAGCATGAACATGAACGGATTTGAAACCCAAACAAGGGATGTCTTATTTTTCTCCTCCCTGAAAATTCTCAAACCTTAGCAAAAATACCAAGTGAAAGTCTTTTGCGCAATTTGGTTTTGGGTCGATTTTTTATCTGGGTCGTAAGAGATGTTGGGAGATAAGATGAAATCATTAGAGAAGAGAAGTTTGGATTTGAAAAGGGAGATGAATATATTTGCTACTTTTGATGAGTTGAAATCCATGAAGCCCAAAAATAAAAAATCATTCAAAAATAAAAAATCCATGAAGCCAAAACAAAATTCAACTCGACCCGATTACGGAAGGCGTCTGACTACAACGAGTATTTGGGCTGGGTCGCTGCTCTAATGGCGACCTCAACGTGTTACATTACCCAGGCGGGAGGAAAATTAGGGTTTTCAATCCAACCCAACTAGATCGATATGCTCTTTCATCTACTTGCTTTGTTTTGATTTTGGAATTGGATTTATGAATGATTGATTGATTTGTTGTATGATGCGATGGGGAGATAAAGTGAGGATGGCCGGAGGAGCGAGTGTTGCGGTGGTGAAACGCAAGGCGGTTGTACGTGATCGAGGAGAGAGAGAGAGAGAGAGAGAGAGAGAGAGAACAACCGTTGGATCTCTTTTATTGAGATTTGACGGTAAGGATTAGATTTAAAAGAAAGAAACTAAAAAGAAAATTAAAAAAATAAAGACACTAAAGTCTTTTTCACTCTGTTTAAAAAAAAACTGACATGTCAGTAAAATTAACGAAGAGTCGACGGAAAATTGACACAGGTATGACGTTAATACATTTTAAGAGTTTGGATACCACATTGATAGTTTTTAAAGTTCATGACTCTTTTTCGTATAACACAAAAAATTTAAGTACCACAAATGAATTTTTTCCTATAACTAAAGATTAATTCTTTTGTTTGTGCTGGAATTGATGTGCATGTTCTGTTCCTTTTTCAAAGAAAAAATTATGTCGAGATCCAATTTTATTTTTTCATCACTGTGTATGATGATTACTGAGTTTTGCAAGGAATGTGTAAAACACTAGTTGTGTATATATATCATGTGACGAACGTGGTACTACCATGATCTCATTTTATCATGACTAGAAAAATCCGCAGCCCACCTTACCGGTGTGGATGTGGTGTGAAAATAAGAGAAAAATGTGGAGAAAATTATGAATATTTATTTTTTAATTTTTATATTTTATTAAGAATTTATAATATAATTATTTTTTATCTTTTTTTAATTAATATTTATTATTATTAAAAATATTTTTATCAATTGTAAATTTGATGAAGCCATGACTAAAATTACTTTCGACTTCCTTTTATTATTTATAGTATATAGATATATAAAGTTTGATGCAGTGTCATATGATCGAATTCGAACAAGACGAAATACAGCTCTGTTTAATTAAGCATCAAATGTTCTACACACATAACATATCAAATGTACAAAGTTACATATTAATATACTCAGCTATACTAATTGTCTAATGGCCGGCGGGCGAGATCGAAACAGGTTGTTCTTGATGGCTAGTTAACACAGTTTAATTACGACTTCATTAATTAGTCTTCTTCACTTTGCAGATCTTGCTTTGCATCCACCGAGTGACCCCATCCAAGAGCTCCGGCTAAACACCCAACTCCCGCAGCCACTTGTCACCCGCGGGTAACTTGACATTCAGAATCCTAGCAGCGACCACGACCGAGC
Organism: Geum urbanum; assembly: GCA_946800695.1. Lineage (NCBI taxonomy): Eukaryota > Viridiplantae > Streptophyta > Magnoliopsida > Rosales > Rosaceae > Geum > Geum urbanum. Next base: position 46,984,695 of record OX327012.1, on the reverse strand, counting down.
CTACGGCGATGTACTGCGGCTTGTATTGCAAGGACTTGTTTGTCTTAAGCCACTCCTCCACAAGACTCCATGCAATCCGACTCGGTCCCGCCACGGTTTCATCAGCGGTGACATCATCTTCCGCCAATATTCTCTTGAGAGCCGTCACTAGAGGCTTGTATGGTAGCCGAACTTCGATGTCGAAACCGATCGTTCGAAGCGCAAGTCTCTCGGCCGCTGCGACCAGCTCTTTCTTTCTAACCCTCATCAGCTCCATTCTCTTGTTACAAAACTCTTCCTTTTTAAACTTGTCGTCGAGAATGGTTTTGTACCTGATCATTTTAGCCTTCATCTGTTGGTGCATCTCGCGAGTGTAGGCGGCGTTAACGACGTCGGTGAGTGACCGGGGCGTGTCTTCGACGTTAGAAGCGAGGAAGAGGCAGGCGGTTGCGACTGAGAGCCAGTCGACGTCGTTCTTGGCGTGAGACGGAGACTGACGTCGGGCGGCGTAGAAGCGGTGGCACAGAACTAGGGCGGTGGCTGTGGTCGAGCGAGGCAATCTGAGGTGGTGACCTAGCTTTTCGATGTGGGAGCAGTACTGAGAGCGGAGTTTGGACTCTTTGGCGAGGGTACTGATGTCGTCGCGGCGAGAGGGTGAGTTGAGTTCCAACTCTTCCTGGTGGTACCAGGGGCGACTCATAATTGGGATAATGAAGAAGCAAACGATCGATCCAAGTGGAAATTTGATGCAAGATCGAAGCGAGGAAATTAAAATTCTTGTGTGGGAAGGAAATGAAGAGTCGATAGGGCTTATATGTAGGTTGCTGGTTCGATCCAAAAGAGGGTAGGATATGATCGAGTAGCCGTTGCCATTCCATTCCTGTACCCTCTAGACTTCGGCTTAATTCCTTAGTTTCTTTCCTACTCGGATTGGGAATTCTTAGTGACGCGCTTTCCTATTTCCTACGCGGATTATTGGGAATAGTTATGATTATTAGGTTCGATTACTAATTAATTACTTGCAAGCACTCCTCAACATTACGATTTAACAATACTATCATTACCTTTCAAAAAAGAAGAAGAATAAGATCATTACATTACAAAACATGATTCAAATATCTTAAATTCAATAAATTTTAATTTTCTTTCCAATATCAATCATGTCAGACGAAGTTATTTGTCCTAGGTGCGTAAATGTCTTAAATTCTAGATAATGGATATCAAATTCAACAAGCACTCTCTCACATTTTACCACAATCCGACTCACAATCTAAGTTCGGCATGTATGAAAAGCCATGAACACATGTAAACGAAATTCAACACGAATCTACTTGTCTTTTTTTTGGGGTATATTAGCACGAAGTACGGAAATAGTACCCCCGATGAAAACTACAATGACATCCAATCCCCGAACCGGGCTAGTGACTAGTAAGTCGGGAAAAGTAGTCGGTCTCCGGTGCCGAAAATACTACCACCGTAACATGCACGTATCCCTAGTTGTCTCATCATTTTTTTTATTTTTATTTTACCTATGTCAATTAACAACACCCTTGACTTAGAATTCACCGGAATATTTAAGCCGGCTTCTCCTCCACAGTGGAACTCCAACACATGACACCCTCACGAAAAAGACCCCAGTTTACCCCAGTTCTTACACTAAAATTAAAACACATGGTCACCCAGTCTTGACTTCATTTCATTTCTCTGCACACTCATGACACCCAATTCAATCCGAGCCTGAACTCCCACCACATCGATTTTACACACAAATGGACTCCAAGTCCGCGCGGTTCTTAACGCACCAGTCCTTCTTCTCGGCCGTTCGATCCGGCGACCTCGAGGCGGTGACTCAGCTGGTGGAGAAGCTCGCCAAGGACGAGCAGCCTCAGCCGTCGGATGGGTCCTTCTCTTCCTCTCTGATTTCTGATCTGATGGCGATGAAGAATGATGCAGGCGAGACTGCGCTGTACGTGGCCGCAGACAATAATTTGGAGGAGGTGTTCCGCTACTTGCTCAGGTTTTGTGATGTGGAGATTGCCAAGATCAGGTCCAAGCTCGACTTGAACGCTTTTCATGTTGCGGCCAAGAAAGGTCACTTGGGTTTATGCTCTATAATTCTCACTGTTTTTTACTTTCTGGGGTTCTGATAGTTGATTGGGTTGAATTGGTGTAGTCAAATGAATTTTATTGGGTAAAGTTTGATTATTTAGTATGTTGTTTGAAGCTGATTTTTACTGTACAAAGTACAGAAATTCATAATTATCATCTTCCCATAAATGTAAGATTGAAATTGGAATGACTAGTTCATCTTTGGTAAGAGAGTTAGTGATTGAATTCCCGGTGAAAATAACGAAAGAAATTTCCATGATTACCTCTATTGTATTTGTTATCTCAAGCTTAGAGAGCCTGATGGGTCTTATTTCTACCGGATTACGCGGGACGTAATCAAGCAGAAGTAAGTATGAGTAATTTTCTCTTCTTGTCCGAACGTTCGGGCTGTTCGGATGATCGGGTGCTTTCTCTCTCTTCGGGTGTTCGGGTTATTGGGTATGCGGACTCGTGCGTTCGGCTTCAGCTGTTAGAAGAATACAAGCAAACCGGCGGTCAGATGGTCAAGACAGGGTCGGCCTGCCTTCAACGCTCCGATGCCTAAGTTAGAAGATGTATTGGATATAACAGTCAAACGAACGTGTAAGAAAGTAGGTTGGAGTATTTAAGACTAGAATTGATTGCTGGGTCGAATTGAATGCGATGGAGTTAATTGTCCTCTTACCTGTAGTAAATGTCTTACCTATATGGGTGGGTGAGATTGTTGCTTGCTTGTGCTCTTCGATGTGTGATAGAGTTGTATTTGCCGTCATGTGGGCCGAGTATTCAGATATGCGTTTGTCGGGCACGTGCTCGGTTGGATGGACTCGGTCTTGCGAGTGAAGTTGTAGTCCGCTTGGTAGTCTTTCGGGTGGTCGGGTAGGTGTTGATCATCTACTTAAGTGGGTAAGTATGTTTAATTCACAAATTAATGGTGCTATACTAACAAGTCCCCCAAGTCCCCAAGTCAAAGAGACCTTTCTTGATTGGGGAGTTGAAAAATGGTTCGTGCGATTTAAACAAATACTTATCCGGTTGAGCAGTGATGCGTGGTCCTGTAACCCCCAAGTCCCCCAACTCTCCGGTCAAGAAAGAGCTCGCTTAACGGAGTGGGTACCTGTGCGTCCGATCGTGTATCTGTTCGCGTGATCCTGTACCCGGGTGCCTGACTCCCAAACTAATCTTGCTGTTTGGAGCCGTGTGCCTGGGCGTGCGCCTGTAGATCTGTGTGGATGGATATGTGTATGCGGATGTGTGTCAGTATGTAGGAGTGAATGTGGATGTATGTGGTACATATATACAGGTAGGTATGAGTGAATGAGTATGTGAATGTATGCGGATGTATGTATGATCGTGTGATGCGGTTTGAGTGAATGAGTGATGATGCGGTTTGAGTGAATGAGTGTTGATGTATATTTATGTGGATACATGGATGGTTCCGAGCCACTTACCCGGCCCCGCGACGAATGTTGCTGTCTAGAGTCCGCCAAGGATAGGCCTATGGAACGGCCTTTCTTGATGCATGAATGGTTCCGAGCCGCTTGCACGGCACTCCCAAACAGATCTTGCTGTTCGGAGCCGGTCAAGAATAGGCCTCGGAACGGCCGTGCTTAGATGCCCGAGAGGAGATCCTCACTCTCGGCGCCGACCTATCGTAGCGTCAACAGTGGGGCTCTGACCATTACGTACATGTGTTGCAGCGCACACGGAGGGACAGACAACATGCCTGTGCCGCTCTTTGGTTTAGCACGCGCACGATAGGAGCTTGCCGCTATCGTGTCGCCTAATTCGGCGAATGGTAGCGTTACGCCATCGGAAGGAATGGGGCCACTCCCGAGTGGCCCATCATTCGGCGGGCGCTCTGAAAGGTGCGTGCCGCTTTTGAGTTGCCCGAATGGTCCTGTGGTTTGTGCGCCCCGGAAGGCAACGAGTGACGTTAGCCGCTTCCGTGCCGCGTAGCCCGAACGGTGGGTCACCTCTTACTGAGTGTCTAGGCGCGGACTCACAAGCGGCCACTTGTGCTCCGGCTTCGCCAACAAAGCCAGAGAGACGATACCACGCGCCGCCTACGGTCCATTTAGCGCGCGTACGCCGAAAAAGGAACGCGGACCGTTAGCCTCTTTCGGGAAGCCTAAATGGTCTTGCTTTGAGCGCGCACACTCCGAAAGGAAACACGTGACGTTAGCCTTTTTTGGGACGCCTCAATGGTCTTGCACTAACCTGGTGGGGTGGCGTTTACTTGCCTGTGAGATTGTAAGGCGCTTGATCGTGCTGGTGGTGACGTGTGTGTGCGTGCCTCAAGTGGGGTGATCTGACTGACGGGACGCTTGGAGTGACATCTTTTCAACTTCTCCATGGGAACCGTTGGGGGTGCAATAAATGCTAGCCGGCGTAATAAATGCTGGCGTGCCATGCGTAATTAATGCTGGTGACATAGTAACTGCTCGAAGGTCAGGCGTCACGCGCGTGGGAGCGTGGGAGGCTGCATGGCTGACACATGGCGAGTCGTGGGAGATCGTGCTAGGGTTTGAAACCAAGGCAGGAAGCCGAAGGGTGAGCGCGATTACTTAGGCGGGTAAGTAAACCGCCTCGTGGGTACGTGTCACCATCTGACGGTGGATACGCAAAAAATGAACGGTAGGCGTTCGCTCGCGTGTGTCGTCGGGTCAGTATAAATAGGCCATGTAGTGTCGTATTCTCCCACCGCTTTTTACTTTCACAAACTCTGCAAAAAATTTACCTTGCATACCTGTTCTTGTTTCTGATTTCTGTTTGCGTTACTTGTCGGAGTTCTTCGTCGACGTTCACTTTCAAGCTTCAATTATCAACTTCTGGTGAGGCTCTAGACTGATTTGTGTTGCTTTCCATTCTGTTTTTTTTTGCTTTTCCGGTTTCATTGCCGTTCCTGTCTTTCTCGTTTCTTGGTTTTTCCTGGGTTTTCGTCTCAAGAACAAGGCGTGTTCTTGAGGTGTGCCTGTTTCGATCTGTTTTGGGTTTTTCTTGTTTGTGGTAGGATTTTTTTTGCTAAGTGTTTGGGTGTTGCGTGCGTGCGTCTATTCTAGGAGATGGAACGGATAGAAGTTTCGAGCGACATGTCGCGTGAGCGGATATATGTTCCGGGGGCGGGGTGGGTTAGCTGTGGTTCGTGCACGAGTGGATCGGACTCCTTGTACGACTCCGTGATAAGTGTAGCGCCCTTGCGGTATATCCTTAACGATGATTCTCCTGTCGTGCAGCCGATGGAAGAGGAACGAGCATGAACCGCTGCCGAAGTCGTCGGGTTGGGGGATGCGTCCGAGTCGTCTGGGTCTTCTTCGTCGGGGCCTTGGGGCGAGGAGAAGGGAGGGGGGGGGGGAACCCCGTGCCATAGTTTGCGGAGGGTGGACGGGTGCATTGGGTGCTTCTCAACGGAGTACCGGTGCAGGAGCCCGAGCGAGCACCCTCGATGAAGGAGATGGCGAGGTGGGCGCGCGACTACCACATCCCTTCATCCGTGAAGGCCGAGACGTTCACGCGGACTTCGCCCGGTCATATATGCGTGAGCGAGTTCCATCTGAAGGCGGGTATCAAGCTTCCTCTGCACCCCTTCTTCCAGTATATGCTGGCGCTGCTGAGGATCTCGCTTGGTTAGTGCGGGCCCACGCTGACCTGAACGTTGGTCGCCTTCTTCAACATCTTCCGTCTGAGCGGCTTGGACCATCCAACGAGGGCGGAGTTCCTGCACTTCTTCCGTCTCAAGCACTCCTCCCGCCGGAGGGACTCGAGCACCTTCACCGTGGAGCCGCGGGTGAAGTGGTGGTTGGTCGACCCGCCGAGCTCGTCGACTTCATGGAGAACGATCAGCTGCCTGGTCGGAGGCGACTAGGAGTTTGGCTTCTTCTCCCCAGAGTATACGGCTAACGCTCACCGTATCGATCGAGTCCCCCAGTGCTTTTATCCCTTCAACACCAACGAGTACACGATGATGCCTGTGGAGGAGGTCAGGGTTGCTCGTCTGAAGTATGTCTTCGACTCGGTGCCTGAGGAGAGACACTTCTGGGTGGCGTGCCATTGGGATCTGATCGAGCGCACGCGTCTGGCCCGATCACCCGGTCTGTTCGGGCATCTAATACCTGTTTCATTTTTGCATATTTTACGTACGTATATTTGATAATTGTTACTAACCTTTCGTTCATGTTTGTTTTGCAGCAAAAATGACCAAGTCAAAAGCCACCGAGAAGGACGAGGCCCTCCAGCGCCGCATGGAGCTGTTGCTGTCAAGTGATGAGACCGTGCGTCGGGTCGTGGATGACGGGCACGGTGGACTGGTTGTGGGGGACACCATCCAGTCGAGGATCCCAGCGCCGAACGTCTCAGACCACGCTCTTGCCGTGCGTGCGGCTGCTGTTATTATCCCCCGAGTACGGGTTGCTGGTGCTGCTAAATAGGTTGTTCGTCCACCACCTACGTCGTCTGCTGCTCGGAGTCAAGACCGGGCCGAATGGGATCGCCTCTCCCGCGAGAAAGAGCAGCGACAAACGGAGCGCGACCAGAGGCGCGTGGAGCAGAGGGATCGACGAGAGGCCTCCCTGAACTCGGGCTCGCGGATCCGGGCCTACCAGTCGTCTAGTGGTGCAGATATCTCCACTAGGTTGCCTGTTCCTGAAGGAGGGGCCGCCCATCCCTTCAAGCACTCATGGACGGATGCTGCTATTCCGGTGGCAGAAGGTGGGGATGCTGCTCGCGTCCTTCTGGAGAGTCTTCGCCAATCCTTGGGCGAGGGCGTGTCGTCCATCCAACATCTGCTGCAATCGGGTCCTACCCCTGCCCTCGATGGTCTTTACCGGGCCTTCAACGCGTGCGCCGAGCAGCAGCATCGGCTCTTCTGTTTGCGCGAGCGCGAGAACTCGGAGGAGCTGACGCGGTTGAGGGCCGAGTCCTGCCAGGCTGCCGTGGCCCATAAGAAGCTGCAAGCTGGGCTCTCCAAGGAAAATGAGCTGGCCGAGTGGAAGGCCACCCGGGTGAACGAGCTGACTCGGGAGCTCCAAGAGAGCGCTGAATGGGAGACCGTGCTGAAGGCCGAGCGCGACAGTGCCTTGGCCGAGGTGGAACGGGTACGCGTTGAAGCTGCCAATCACGTAGCTGAGATGGAGTCCCGGCTGATGGAGGCCGAGCGCCATGCCTGGACGGAGGATCGGGTCCAGCTTACCCGGGCTGAGGCTGTTGCTGCCTTCAAGGAGTCGAATGATTTCTTGGAGTTAGTGACGGCTGAAGCGGAGGAGCAGGTAACTGCTTTTCGGGTGGCTGTGGCCCCGTTCATCTATCTGGAGCGCTACCGGGCCCATCTGAGCGAGCGTGCGGCTGGAGCGGCTGGCCCCTCCACTGAGAACGCGGAGCAACAGTAGCAGCCGGTGGTGACCGAGGCAGTGGTGGAGGTGGCGGAAGCGGATGTCGAGATAGTGTAGTGTAGTTTTTTTTCTTTTTTTTTTTGTAAGTAGGATTTTGTAGGATTTTGTAAGCGGATGGCGGAAGTAGGATTTTGTAGTTTGGCCGTTCGTGCCTTTTTTGAGTAATGAAGTTTCTTTTCTTCCGTATGCGTGTGCTTGCTCTTTTTTTTGTATGGTATTTTCACCAAGTGTTACATCAAAGCAGACATTCTATCCCCAGTCCCAGAGTATCGGGTCGACGGGTCAGGAAACTATAATGTGAAGCAAATACATAACGTAATAAAAGAACTTAAATGAAAGTACTTCCGCAAGTGCTGGATGTTCCACGGGTGTCGTAGTCGTTGACCTTGCATATCCTTTAGGTAGAAGGTGCTAGGGCTTACCACGTTGTCCATGACATACGGGCCTTCCCACGATGGACGGAGTGCCTTGACCTTCTGTTGTATTGCCTTCATGACCCAATCCCCCTGTTGGATAGGTCGAGCCCGAATGCACTGGTTGTACAACCGGGCGATCCTCTGTTTGTTCGCGGCATTGTGGAGGTGTGCAGTGTCCCTCTTCTCTTCTAGGAGATCGTTGTTGAGTCGTAACCCTTACTCGTTCGTATTCGGATCGTATCCCTTGATCCGCGGTCTTTGGTGGGTGATTTCTAGAGGTAGCACCGCCTCAGTTCCGAACGTCAGGCTCAACGGAGTTTCACCTGTGGCCGTGTTAGCGGTCGTTCGGATAGACCATAAGATTTCTAGGATGATTTCGGGCCAGAGCCCGTATCCTGCTTCTCCGGGCTCGATGTCTTCAATTTTCTTCTTGATGCCTGCCTTGATGATTTTGTTTGCCGCTTCTACTTGCCCGTTTGTCTAGGGGTGCGCTGGTGATGCGAACACGAGCTCTGTTCCTTGCCGTTTGCAGAAGGCCGTGAGCCGAGGGTTGTTGAATTATGGGCCGTTGTCCGTGATGATGCTGATCGGGGTCCCGTAGCGACAGAAGAGGAAACACCAAAAGAAGCGTTCGACCTTTTCTGTCGTGATCTTTATCATTGGCTGAGCTTCGATGAACTTGGTATGGTAGTCCATGACGACGATCATGTACTTGTACTGCCCCTTGTATTTTGGGAGTTCCCCGATTAAGTCCAGTCCCCACTGTGCGAACGGTACGGGCGATAAGAGGATTGAGAATGGGACGGCGGGCGCGTGGTGGTGGTGTGTGTGCAGCTGGCATTGGTGGCACTTGCTCGTCAGTGTCGTGGCATCCGCATGGATGGTGGGCCACCAGAATCCGCACCGGAGAGCCTTGTGCGCGATTGATCTTGCTCCCACGTGGTGGCTGCATGTGCCCGAGTGGATCTCTTGTAGGATTGCGTTGCCCCTCGTCGGGGTGATGCACTTGAGGCTCGCCAAAGTCTTTCCTTGTCGGTAAAGCATGCCATCCCTCATGCTGAAGTTTGCCGCCCGTGCGACGACGGTCCTGGCCTCTCGCCTGTCTTCTGGTAGTTCTCCCCTCGCCTTGTATGCGATGAGTACGTCCATGTAGTTCCATTCGTGCGGTTCGATTGCCAGGATCTGTTTTGCTTCCGAAATGCTTGGTCGTCGTAGTACTTCGACGATTCGCTGCCCTGGTCCGGAGTGGACGGGAGCTGTAGCCAATCGGGACAGCTTGTCTGCCTTCGCATTGAGTCCCCGGTGTATGTGGTTGATGTTGACGTAGTTGAATCTGCTGATCAGCGCCTTCACGTGCTCACCACCAACTGTGAGTCGTTGAATATGTTTAGGTCGGGCGCCTTCGAGTTTTTGGCCAGCTGTAGGCCAGCGATGAGCGCCTCGTACTCGGCTTCGTTGTTGGTTGTTTTGAATTCAAATTTGAGGGGGTACTCTGCGTTTACCCCTCCTGGCCCAGTTAGGATGATCCCGGCGCCGCTCGTCTTCTTTGTACATGATCCGTCGACGTAGAGGTTCCACTCCGACAGTGGTCCTGCCTTGACTTTTGGTCTCTCGGATGCCTCTACCGTCGGGCTGTCGGAAGCGCCGGTCGACGTCGCTTCTGCTTCCGTATATTCGGCGATGAAGTCTGCCATTGCCTGCCCTTTTATTGCCGTTCGGGGCTTGTACTGGAGGTCGAACTCGCTGAGCTCAACCGCCGCCCACTTGGAGGATCTAGCGCAGGGGCGCGTTTGTGAGGATGTGGATGCTGTGGGTTTGGAAGTATGGTCTCAGCCGTCGGGCGGCGGTGATGAGTGCGAGCGCCATCTTCTCGATCACGGGGTATCGGGTTTCAGTGCCCGTCATGCCTTTCCCCGAAAAGAAAATGGGCAATTCCATGCAGTCCTCCTTACGGACTAGGGCAGAGCTGACGGCAATGAGGGATGGGGCCAAGTAGATATACAGTACCTCCCCTCGGATGGGTTTGGATAGGAGTGGGATTGAGGCCAAGTATTCCTTGATCTGGAGAAAAGATGCATCGCATTCGGGAGTCCATAAGACCTCTCACTTGTTTGTCGTTCAGAGGGCTTTGAAGAATGGTGCGCATTTGTCCGAGTAGCAAGATATGAACCTGTTTAGCGATGCGAGTTTGCCCATGAGGCTCTGTAGGTCCGCCTTCTTGACGGGCGGCTTCATGTTGATGATTGCCCTTACCTTGGCTGGTGAAGCCTCGATTCCCCTCTGGCTTACGATGTACCCCAGGAATTTGTTGTTTGTGACCCCGAACGTGCACTTGGCCGGGTTCAACCTCATGCCGTTCTTGATTAAGACATCGAACACAGTCCCCAAGTTTTGGACGTGGTCGACCGCTTGGACGCTCTTTACAAGTATGTCGTCCACGATGCTGCCTATCATGCCATGAAATATTGCGTTCATGAGCCTCTGGTACGTGGAACCTATGTTCTTCAGTCCGAAGGGCATGATGACGTAGCAGTACAGGCCTTTGTCCGTGATAAAGAATATCGCCTCCTGGTCTTCGGGGTCCATGAAGATCTGGTTATATCCTGAGTATGCCTCCATCATTGATAGGAGCTCGTGCCCGGCCGTCGCGTCCACCAGCTGGTCAATCCTTGGTAGAGGGAAGCTGTCCTTGGGGCATGCCTTGTTGAGGTCGTTGTAGTCGATACACATCCTCCATTTCTTATTGTTCTTCTGCACCATCACAACGTTGGAGATCCATTTCGGGTAATCCACCTTTCGGATAAACCCAATGCTCAGTAGTCGGTCCACCTCTTCATGCATTGCTGCGTAGTGTTCTGCTTTGTACGCCTTTCGCTTCTGCTTCACCGCTCTCGCGCCGGTGTTGACGCTCAGTTTGTGGGATATGATGCTTGTGTTGATCCCAGGCATGTCTTTGTACGACCACGCGAACACTTCTTGTTTTTCCTTTAGCAATGTGACTAATCGTTCGGCTATCGCGGGCGCCAGTTGTGCGCCAATATGGATTGTTCTCTCCGGGTGCTCGGAGGATAGCTGAATCGTTCTCAGCTCTTCGCGTTCGGGGACGGGGGATACTACAATCAGCCCATCGCGCGGGTCGTCTGGCGTTTCCGCCTCTGGCGCCAGTTCTTCTAGAGCTAGGATCTCCTGCCTGTAACATGTGCCCTGCGATGATCAGTTTTAGCCTGCTGATCCCCGGTCTCCTAAGTATGGCATTGTATGGGGAGGGCGTGTTCATGACGATGAAGTCCGTTTGGAGCTCGCTGTGCGGGGAGTCGGGGGCGCCGATCCCGACCCGAATATTGTCGCTTCCGATTGGATATGACGTCTCGCTCGTGATGCTTGCGACGCATTCGTGGTCCTGCGTCATTTTGTGTGATGGCCTGCCCAGTGCCGTATACGCGTCCAGGTAGATCACGTTTACGGATGCCCCGTTATCCACCAGCACTCTCTTCACGAGAAATCGATCTATGATCGCGTTGATCACAAATGGCAGGGTGCTGTTCTTTGGACTCCTCTCTTCGTCTTCCGCCGTGAAGGTGATGGTCGGTGGCTCCCGTCTTCCTGCCTTGTTCGTCCTACCTGTCCCGATCGTCAGAACCTCCCTGCTTGGACGGTCGGGCGATGAATTCCCCTCCTTGCGCTTCCCTCCGGATATCGTGTTAATCGTCTCCCGGGTTTCGACGTTCGCCTCGCGCTGTCGTTCCTCGGCTCTGGGGAGGGCGATCCGTCCATCCCTCTGCATGTCCCTGAGCACCTTCTTCAACATCATGCAGTCGTTGGTGTGGTGGTATTCGCACCACCTGTCCGGGGTTCGACCGATCGGGGCCCTGTTTTTCGACACATTGTTTGGCGATTGAATCTGGTTTCGGTGCTGGCGGAGTAGTCGTTCGTTTGACTACCGGACGATCGCGTAGATTTCCTGCTCGGCCGGTCGATACTGGGGGGCCTCTCGGGAACGGGTTCCCTGCGGTGCTGGTGCCCTCGCCTGGTTGTGTCAGATGCTTTGATAGCCGCGGGAAGACGACCTCTGGTTATTTTGCCTGTGCGTATCTCGGCTCCGCTTGTAGCCTCCGCTCGACTCTCCTCTGTCGTCAACAATTTGTCGCGGTTGGGCGTCCGCGTTCTCTGGTTGGTCGGTGTTGGATTTGGAGGCAGTCCCGTACACTCGTGTCTCCACCAGCGCTTTCTGTACGATCAGATCCATGATCTCGTCGTAGTCGAGATGCTTATTCCGTACGAGCTTTTCTACAAACGGTGTTGCGAGCATGTTGTCCATCAGGGTGACCTTAGCCACCTGCTTGTCGAGGCCCCTGCACGTGCTCGCCAGCACCCTCCATCGGTTGACGTAGCTGGACACGCTCTCGTTTGCCCCCTGGCGGACCTTGAGGAGGATGCACGTAGTGTTGTACTTGCCTTGGAGCCTTTAGCGCCTTTGGAAGCTTTCCGCCAGTTCCAGGAACGAATGGATGGAGCCTGGCAGAATCTCGTAGAACCAGCTTCTCGCCTCCTCGGACAGCGTCTCTTGGAATAGAAAGCACAAAGTTGAGTCCGAGTAACTGGTTCCGCCCGTAGCAGACCAAAACTCATCGATGTGCGTGCGGGGGTCCCCACTTCCATCGAACCGGGTGACCTTCGTTGTTTTCGCGTTGAGGTCCATGCCTCTTTCTAGTATGTGTGCCGAGAACGGACTGACTCGGGGGGGGGGGGGGTTGAACATTCCACCTTGTCTGGTAAGCTTGTCTTTCCGTAGGCGCGACACCTCCGCCGACAGCTCTTCCATCCTCCGGAGGATCAGGGTGTTGTCCATCGGGGACGTGCCCTTGGGTGCGAGTTCATCCGTCGGCGTGGATGTTCGGGTCACCCGAGGGTCGGCCCTGCCAAACGGATGCCAGAGATCCTCGGTGTTGGTGTCTTCCCAGACGGGACCTCGCCGGTGTCGTATCTGCTGCTGGTTGACGAGCGCGTCCAGCCGTTCTTCCAGCCTCTGCCGGACCTGGCGGTCATGGTCCATTTCGGACGCTGCCTCTCGCAGCTCCTGGAGCAGGCAATCGGCGCGTTCCTCGCCGCTCAGTCCGGGGCTGTTGCTTGTCCCCAGCTCGACGGGCATGTCGTTGATGTTTTTCTCTTGGGTATTCATGTGGGCTTTTGGTTACCTCTATTGTATTTGTTATCTCAAGCTTAGAGAGCTTGATGGGTTATGTTTCTACCAGATTACGCGGGACGTAATCAAGCAGAAGTAAGTACGAGTAATCTTCTCTTCTTTTCCGAACGTTCGGGCTGTTCGGATAATCTGGTGCTTTCTCTCTCTTCGGGTGTTCGGGTTATCGGGTATGCGGACTCGCGCGTTCGGCAGCAGCTGTTAGAAGAATACAAACAAACCGGCGGTCAAATGGTCAAGACAGGGTCGGTCTGCCTTCAACGCTCCGATGCCTAAGTTAGAAGATGTATTGGATATAACAGTCAAGCGAACGTGTAAGAAAGTAGGTTGGAGTATTTAAGACTAGAATTGATTGCTGGGTCGAATTGAATGCGATGGAGTTAATTATCCTCTTACCTGTAGTAAATGCCGTACCTATATGGGTGGGTGAGATTGTTGCTTACTTGTGCTCTTCGATGTGGGATAGGGCTGTATTTTCCGTCATGTGGGCCGAGTATTCAGATGCGTGTTTGTCGGACGCGTGCCTGATCGGATGGGCTCGATCTTGCAAGTGAAGTTGTCGTCAATTTGGTAATCTTTCGGGTGGTCGGGTAGGTGTTGATCATCTGCTTAAGTGGATAAATATGTTTAATTCACGAACTAATGGTGCTATAATAACAGATTATATACTTGTATACTAATCTAGTGCAACAAAACCTATTAAGTTCTGTATTTCTCTTTGCTATTTGTGTAGAACAAATGAAAAAGATTCGTACTTGCGATTTTGTACTTTTCGTTGGAAGATGGTATTGACTGTTATATTTTCAGGTATTGTTAAAATATTGTGGGATTATGGCCTGAACTTTGTAAAGTGTGTGACTCGACAGACACTAGTCCCCTCTATTCAGCTGCTGTTCAGGGCCATTTGGATGTCGTCAACACCTTCTTGGATGCTGACATCAGCTTGACGAGGATAGCAAGGAAAAATGGTAAAACGGCATTACATACAGCTGCAAGGTATGGCTACCTCCGGATAGGGCAAGCTCTCATTGATAGAGATCCAGGGATAGTATGTATAAAAGATAAAAAGGGTCAAACTGCTCTCCTATGGCTGTGAAGGGTCACTGTACATCAATTGTCGAGGATATATTACTTGCTGATCGTTCTATACTAAATGAATGTGACAAAAAAGGCAATACTGCTGTGCATATGGCAACAAGGAAATGCCGTTCAGATGTATGTCCATCAAGTTCTCATCATTTTATTCCTGGCTTCCATCGGAATCTCATCTCTTGTGCAACTGAAATCCCCCACGTAGCATCACTACACTTCTTACTTGCCACTAATTCCACTTGAGTTGTCCGTGCTACTCAATATGGATATTAATGGCATGCCTTGTTCATAATATTTAAGTAAACTATCAAGTGCTGTCAGGCTATGTTCATATTCTACTTTCTTTTTGCTTTGACCACCCTTTAGTAATGTTGCGAAATTATATTTCAACATCGCAAAATTGCATTCAGTTTGTATTTATATTTCCTTGTGTGGTGATGTTTGCTTCTCGTATTTCAGATAGTGAGCCTTTTGTTGAGCTACAAGGATGCTGATGTTAATGCTATAAATAATCTGCAAGAAACTGCAATGGATTTGGCGGATAAACTTCAATATGGAGCTGCTTGATCGGAAGTTATGGAATCTCTAGCAGAAGTTGGTGGCAAGTATGCGAGACATGGTGGGCAAGTGGATGAAGCAACTTTACTCAAGAGAACTGTGAGTGATATTAAGCACGAGGTGCACTCACAGTTGATACAGAATGAAACAACTCGCAGGAGAGTTTCTGGTATTGCCAAAGAACTAAAGAAACTTCATAGAGAAGCTGTCCAGAACACCACCAATTCCATCACAGTTGTCGCTGTTCTTTTTGCCTCGATAGCCTTTCTGGCCATGTTCAACCTGCCTGGCCAATATGTATGAACTGAACCTGAAGCTGGAAAGGCTAATGTAGCCGATGAAGTTGGTTTCAAAGTGTTCTACCTCTTGAACGCTACATCTCTCTTCATTTCTCCGGCTGTTGTTGTGGTTCAGATCACCTTGGTGGCCTGGGACACAACTCACACAAGGGCTCAGCAGCAAGTCGTGTCAGTCGTCAACAAACTAATGTGGGCTGCATGTGCATGCACTTGTGGCGCTTTCCTGTCTATAGCTTTCGTGGTCGTTGGAGATGGGAGTTCATGGATGGCCATTACCATAACACTCCTGGGAGCACCAATCCTGATAGGCACTCTTGCAAGCATGTGCTACTTTGTTTTCCGTCAACACTTCGGATCTTTCCGGCGGGACTCTCAGCGACGCATCAAACGGGCCAGCGGAAGCAAGTCCTTCTCGTGGTCCTACTCTGCCAATATCTCAGATATCGACGAGGAATATAACTCCGACATACATTGAGAAAATCTATGCTTTGTAAATACACACCCCTTGTCCCACCTGTGTTGTTTAGCAGTTTATATAGTGAAGTAATAGCTCTTTCTTCACGTACCTGTAATCGTCAGTGACCAGTTTACTGTATATATCTGTATATCTACTGTATGTATATAAATATAAATATACACTCATAGGATTGAGCCTTATAATCATGCTACTGTAATTCTACTATTACAGAAGAAAAAAAAAGTTGGGTTCATAATTAAAATAAAATAAAATAAATTCACGAGGGAGTTTTCATTCATACAAAACCCAAAAAAAAAAAAATCGTGGCGAGTCGTGGCATGTGGTTGGCGCTGTCTTAATGAACTTAAAAACTAAATATTAGCCGTTGGATTAATCCAACGATACGTTGACCCAGTCCAACGCCAGGTACAACCAGGAAGAGAGGGAAATTTGCAATCCGAAAACCATACCAGCTAAATTCTATAGTCTACTCTGCCATTTCGTCTGAAATTGAACTGAAGCTCAATCGATCACTCTGCCATGGCGACCAGTAAGTTCTTGCTTCTTATATATTCATATACATGTGTGTATGTACTATGTAAATACATATTTGTGTGGAAAAATATTGACGAAAATGTGATTGTGTGTGAAGGATTGCAATTCGAGAACTCATGCGAGATTGGAGTGTTCTCGAAGCTCACGAATGCTTACTGCTTGGTTGCGATTGGAGGCTCCAAGAGCTTCTACAGCACTTTTGAGACTGAGCTGGCTGACGTCATCCCAGTCGTCAAGGCACTTTTGGAGGCTCTCCCATCATTGGTCGTCTCTGCGCGGGTATATTTGACCTCAATTTTTTTGAATATTGATTTCGGTTTGGTTCTTATGCTGTGTTATTAGTTTTTGTAGTGATTTTTGAAAATTTCAATTTCAGGAAACAAAAACGGGCTTCTGTTGCCTCACACCACCACTGACCAAGGTTTCTAGAGCTTTAGATTATTTTGTATGATAGTCTTTTGGGTTTTGACACTTGTTGAGTTTCTAATTTGTGTTGTTGTTGTTGAAATTGAAGAGCTACAGCACCTGCGTAGCAGCTTGCCTTATCAAGTTGTTGTTCCGTGTCGACGAGAGACTATCTGCTCTCGGTAATTGTATTGCGTGTAATGATCATGTTGCTTTTACACATACTGATCTCAACAAGGTATGCTATGCTGTTCATTTTCAACTTGTTTAGTGCTTACATGTGCTTGCTCTTTGCTGCTAGTGGCACTATGCACATTTGCAAGCCTGTTTGTACTGTTAAGGCAATCGGAGGACCTACTGTTGACTAAATCTGCCCTGTGCATTTTATATCTGCAAGAGTTACTTCTTTTCTGGTAGTATGATACAATGTTGTTCGTTCATAGCATGTTGAGTTCATTAGACTTCAATACTCGTTAGGTTTGACTGCACCACGGATTCTTTATTTCTAAGCTTATAGTTTGGTGGGAGTCATGTTTCTTGTGTTTGTTGAATGAAGATTTTGGTGTTTGATGTAGTACACCATGATCATAAAAGGCACTCCATAGCTATATAGCCTTTTTCTGGTTAGTAAATGATAATATCTCGGGTATAACTTAATTTGTAATTGCTCTTGCATTTGCCAAGTCATTTATGAGTTATTTTGCTTACTCAGGAAACTGAGGAGATGATTGCTGATGTCCTTGGAGTTGAAGTGTTTAGGCAGACAATTGCTGGTAATATTCTAGCGGGAAGTTACTGTGCTATTTCCAACAAAGGTGGCTTGGTAAGAAAAATGTCCCTGTTATGATTCCATCTCCTATTTTTGTGCTAAATTTTGAACTTCTGGTTTGATAAATCACTTGGTGCAGGTTCATCCGCACACATCTGTTGAAGACTTGGATGAACTTTCAACACTTATTCAGGTTCCTCGTCGCAGGTACGGTCAACTGCGGTAGTGAAGTCATAGGTGCTGGCATGACAGTGAACGACTGGACAGCATTTTGTGGAACAGATACCACCGACACAGAAGTCTCTGTTATTGAAACTGTTTTTAAGTTGAGGGAAGCCCAGCCTAGTGCGATCCTGGATGAAATGAGGAAATCACTGATTGTCTAGTTACTCTGCCGCTTCAGTTTTGATTAGGAACCGGGACGAATGTATGTAACAGACTCCAATTAACAGAGTAACTCTAGTCTCTTCCTTTGCGAAGTTATTAATTTACAATGCTACTTTGTTAGTTACCAAATACAGTTACAAATTAACTTAGGCAATGGGCTGATTTTACCTCTCTCTTTTCCCTGGTTGCCTGGCAAACCCAAGATATAAGAATATTATAAGGACCCTTTCAAAAAAAATAAAAAAAATTATACGGATTTACAAATGATAAGTGAAGCACAATATAAGTTGTTACGCGAATATACATCCAACTTTTCTTTCTTTCAGAGGACGAAATGTGTACATAACGATAAAGGAGCTCGACTTATAAGATTGATGATGTAACAGATGAACAAGTGCATCTAACCGGAATTATCCCCTTCTAACCCTCCCACATGATTTTCAATAAAAAATAACAGAACCACATGGGCCGCATCCCGCTTACAAAAGTCAAAAAAGAATAGCTCCCGCAGCTGGAGCTCATCTTAATCCAAACCCAATTTTCCACCATCCCAACCTCCATGAATTTAACAACAAACTACTTCGATATACAATTTTACAAACTATACCAGATCCCATCCACAACTGCAATGCTCCCCGAGATGAGACAAATTTGCCTCCACCAGGGTCCAGAAGCAGCAACATTATAATTGTAATTGCCCAGGTCCCTTTCTCGATCTTGAAGGAGGTCTATTCACATCTGATGAAGGAGATCGGCTGAGTTCTTCAGGTCTTCGCACATCCTACATATATTGGCAAGTAGCAACATAGTTCAAACTACAGTTATGGCCACTTTAGAGGGCAGAGTAAGACTGGATATGAAACATCAAGGTATATATATATTGACAGGGTATCCTTAATCGGTAATAAGTGAGGGTATGGTGTGAAAAACATTCTAAATGCTTGCAGAAAGTTTGACACGTGCTACAAACACAGCTCTTGCACGTATATTTATGAAACAGACTAAAAAAACACCAAGTAAACCAATGCAGTAGTAATATTCTTTCAATAAAGCACAACAAACCTTTGGTGTTGAAGAAGATGTAGAACTCTTGCGTGCTCGAGCCTGTACTTTTGCGTGCTGGCGATGCTGCTGCTGCATTTGCTCAAATTGTTGTAGTCTTGCAGTGAAGTTAATTCCATTACGGGAGAACTTACTGTCCTGGTTTAGGTTTATGTCACCATCCTCAGCAACCTGAGATCCACTCGACATGTGTTGTAAAATGTGATAGGGATTTCCTGAAGAACTCTGCCTGGGTTGCTCACCACCAAATGAGTACAAAGGTACAGTTTTTAAACGAGTCCGTAGAATTTTAAAGGCGGCACTTTGCTGCAATAATAATTGAAAACTGTAGCTCAAAAAGCAATAGGAATCACAAAAAAATAAAATTAAAAAACGCAACAATTTTAAGATCTTTTAGATACTCTTATGAATTTTGATCTCAACAGTTAAGCTTGATGTTAAAAGAAGCCAAAAAAACAAAACCTAGATGTTTTATTTTCTTCTCTACTGGACAATCCAAATATAGAAGATTAATAAATTCAAGCCAAACCATGGAAGTAGTTGTCAATACAGAACAAGGAAAGTGCAGAAGTCTTGGTTTCTACCTGGGGTAGCAGCATCAGAAGACCATACAGGGCTTTTAACAGCCACATATGCCTTCCAGGTTCGAGCAGCTGCAAAAATCAGAAGACACCTTAGACAACCACACATGTCTTTTATTGTATTAGAAGCACACATTAATTGCAAGGGCCAATACTACATAATAGTAGACTTCCACACCTGTAATCGAAGACATGCAAAGATCGGAGTTTCCAGTAACCGAATCAATTTATCCAGCTGAACTAAGAACTTAACATTAATATCTTCCTCCACCAGAGACTGAATCACAGTACTTGCATGCTGATATGTCTGTCGATAAAAATAAGAGTAACAATTTAAGGAAGCAAAACACATGTGTGCAGAATCATTTATATAAATATAGAACTGGTAACTATGAGTGATAAAGTTCATACCTGAGATAACAAACACAGGCTTATAATTGCCATGGGTGAGTGGCACCATGAAGCATACAAAGAAACAAATAAGTCTTTCCCAGAAGGATTTACAAGTGATTGCTTCAAAAGATCTCGAAGGTCAGACAACTCAGAGGATGTAAGCAAAATCAAGTTCAAAGCCTGAACAAAGAAGTACAACACATGAACAAATAAGTAAATGACTTTAAAAGCTATCAGAAAAATGATGAACTCCTAAACCAAATTGCAAACTTAAATTAAATATATAATTGGTCATGTATTACTTGTAGGCGATATGATGTACAAACTCGATATAAATAAAAATCATTCCCCAACTAAATAAGTTCACTGATGCAAATTGCTTTATGCTAACTACCTGAACCATTATTGATGCAAAATCCAGGTCTGAGTCTCCTTCTAGTATAGTCGACAGTTCTCGGTAGACCCTTTCAGCATCTAAAAGCACACAAAGCCGGCGAATAATCAAAGCACCACGCCTAGCAGAAAAAAGAAAGAGCAGTCAAATCAAGAACAGCACCCACATAACAACTACAATTGCCAACACAACTAAAGTAACCCCTGAAAGAAGGGAGAGGGAACATGAGTAGAAACTCACTTCTCCAGAAGAGAATTATCTATACGGAAATTATGAACAAGGAAGACAACAAGTTGGCGGAAGTGATGTACATCTTTTGCTATGCATGCATGAACCTCTAGAACCAGGAGGACCACCTAGACATAAAACCAAACTTACAATATTACAAACCTGCATAAACGCCATTCGATATTTAACATATAAATAATGTCTTGCACAAAACAAGAGATATATAGCTCATAATCGATACCTCATCAGAAGGATCTGAAAGTGGTTCCAAAAGGGTGTCAAATATGTCATTCAGATATATTAGAACCTGGTTCAGGTAAAATATAATCAAAATATACCCATAACAGAAAGAAAAAAATTATAGAATTAAAAATAAAAACAAAGAAAACCCGAAAGCAATGGCCAAAGAGCTATTAAAAGGACAATTCATATCAATGACCAGGCCAAAGAGCTATTTCTTGTGTATCTCAGCATAACCAGGCATGCAAACTACACGAACAATAGCAGAATCTAATGAAAATCAACTTTACTAGCAACATATACAAGCATAACCAGGCATGTATCTCCAAGATTGTTAAGATACAGAAAAAAAGTAGCATACAGATATTACATTCATCCAATAAAAGTTCATCTTTAAAGAGTCAAAGTAGATTTGATTAGGTAGCTCTCCTGAATAATGATTACGTAAAAACATGCATGAATCAATCAAGCAATTAAACGTGCATACAATTGGCATTCAAGTTCTAAATCACCTCAGTACGATGTCTGTTTAAAAGGTTGGAAATCCAGTGCAATGCTTCAATTCTTGTAGCCTCCCATTCACTAGACAGTTGCCTGATAAAAGAAAGAAGTTATCAGAAAACAGAGCTTATGAAGGGAATTATCCTAGTAGCATTTCACCCAAGCTAGTTTTGGTTAGAAACTACACCTCCTTGCAATAGAGAGGATTGCTCCAACGTCAAATCCTTCAGCTGGATCAGCCTTAATGGCACGGAGCTCTTCATTGGTTTCGCGAGCAACCTTAGGTGAGATGAAGAATTCAGTGAAAGGAACCGCAGTAAGCAGAAAATCAGATAAACAGGAGACAAAAGCAGGAACCGTGATAAGCAGGGAAATGAGCAGCCAATAGACCTACCACTCTAATTTTCTCTTCTTTATCGGATATGCAGGGCAGAATTGCACCCAGAATATCGGCATAATAGGGAACAAGCTGGTCCCCACCAAGTTTTACAAATTCATTTATCTGCATGTATAAAAGTCACTTAACAAAGGTACAAAAATCAACATTCATCATCATATAGTGAACATCGACAAAAGCTCCTCCAAATAAATGATACGGAGAGTACACATAAAGTACTTCTTCACCTTCTTTTACTCACCCATGTGATAGCTGTTAAACGGGTAAACTCATCTGGAGAGGCAGCCCTCTGCACCAGTATTTCAGCCATGCGACCATAATCTACAGACTTCAAGAGTAGCACTGCTCGAGTCAGAAAATTACAAATGAACAAAACACATTGTATTGTTATTATATCAAGTACAAATGATATAACAAGGCGTACAATATGCAGCTTGAGGAACCTCTTATGTATTCATGTTTAAAATAATTAAAATGACACCCCAATAAGTACACTTCATATTTTTCCAGTATAAATGCGCAAATGTGAACCTAGCTCGAATACTGGAAATTGTATAGCAAACCTCTCTATTACTGTGTGACAAGGCTTGTTGGTCTGACTGACATAATTTATATATATGGAGGAGAGAAAGTGGAAACAAATACACACGGCGAAATAAAAAATGAACTGGCAGAGGCTCTGGAAACTAGTGAAACATATACGACAAACATCATCACATAATTGGGGTAGCAACAGTTATTATTCTTACTGGCGAATTCTTGATCTCTTGGAGAAACTCTGAAAGAGCTGAATCAGCCTGTTGTCTTATCTCATGGCTTGAATCACTTAACATATTAAACAAACCTGACATTTAACAGAAAACTGTGCGAGTAAGCAACCGACAAGAAAGAGATTAGAAAGAATCATACTTTTCTTTTCTCATTGTAAAAAGCTTACCATCGAGAAAATCAGGAAGGAATCCCAGCATATCAATATCTGGAACGCTATCTAACACAGTGATCCATCCCACCAAAAACTGTCGGACATAGGGATTTAAAACATTCATACGCTCCCTCAACAGTGGAATAAATTCTTCAATGCTGCAGAACAGGAAACATAAAACCAAGTTCACATTTCAAGTGTTAAATCAATTGTTGAGAATACAATAGCATACGAATCTGAACCAGATGGAAGGCGAATGATACACACCTGAATTGGTCACTGTCAGTAACAATTTCCTGCTTCAAAATATAGAAATAATTAAACATTGAGCACATAAATGCTTATGTTGAAGCAGACGAGACTGCTATTTAGAGTAGGATACAACTTTTGGGAGCTGGTTAGATGAGAATACCTTTACAAGCCGATCTAAAAGATGAGCGGCACTTTGTACATTAGCATCTGAGTCTGCTGAAAGCTTGCACAAGGCATCAAATATCTGATTAAAGAATATGATAAAATCTCCTCGTACAACCTGAACAACATTAGAAAAAGAATATCAAGACCAGGTTATGGACGCCATATTAGACTAGTACATCAGGCAGCTAAACCTCTTACCTTCGCAATGTTGTATAGAGCTTCACAAGCATAATAACGAACTCTGCTATCTTGGTCCGAAAAGGAATTAAGCACAGGAGGCACAATTTGCTGGCAGGCACAAGAGAAGCCAAAAAATATATTCGTTACTAAATAAAAGTATTCTTGCATTGAGTTAAAAATGCAAGTAGAAAATACTACATAATCTATATCAGGTTTATGTGCATGCACGCAAACTACAAACTTGTCAGCTTAGTGATGTAGGGGGATCATTATTACCATGGCACAAGTGCACATAAACCTGAAATAAGCAGTAGGAAGGAAGCTGAGTTCAACTAAGTTTTCCAAAAGTTACAAACTCCTGGGCATACCAAAGGCATAAATACAAACTAGAAACCAAAACATCATAAAAGGAAACTAGCTTCAACACCTCTGCATCAGACCGTATATACTTCTACGTTATCAGAGTGATGTTTAATGACCGTATATACTTCCACGTCATTTTAAATGGTTAATAAAAATTAAATAAAAATAAACTTCTGACCCAGACCCTGACCCAACGGGTGGAAGAAACTATCAAGAAGTGAATGACACGTCACTGACACTGAAATCAGAAAAAGACTAAGTAGATCACTAATGATTCCTAAATCTTTTACACGTTCATCACAATGTGATACTCATCCATATCAACAGCTTAGCGTATATTTCTTGTGTTTAAGTAGCAACCGCACGTCCTACTTATAGCCAACGTACTCCATACCAATAATTTTGCATGTAACTTGGAAGTACCACACTAATCACAGAATAATACCTACTCTTTAACACGATTGATCATTTTGAGGAACAACAAAAATCGTAATCAATTTGCACTCAAAATTACCTCAAGATGCTGAGCAGCTTCACTGGTCAACCCAACTGTTGCAGCAGCTAACCCTATCAATCCTCCCTGTACAAAAATCACAATAGAGACTCAATCAGCAACCAAACTAAACAAAGACCACTGCAAAACAGTCACACCAAATAAAAATACCTTTCGGTGATTCGCTTGCGGTGAGTAAGTAAAGTCCGTAGTGAGCAAATTGATCACGGCCGTAATCTTATCATGATCCCCAGCCGTCGTCAACTGCTTCACGATTCCCTCAACCTACAGATTAAAACGCAGTCTCAGTTAAAACCGGAGCGATTGAACTCAAGATCTAACCACAACCCAGTCGAAAACTTATTCAACCAAAACAATACAAAGCGAACAGAGAGAAAGAGAGCTGAAGAGAAACACAGACCTCGATCGCGGCATTCTTGCGCTTCTCGTAGAGCTTGTCGGCGAGGTTGCGGAGCACGCCGGCCGGAATCACGGTGGTAGCGTCGGCCATCTCGGCTCCTCTAGTTGTAATCGAATTCACCGATTGAAGGAGGAGAAACGGATTCGGATCTTCTCCTGTTCCAATCGGAACATTATCCTCTTAGGGTTTGGTTTTTCGCCGGAAAAGTTGAAGACAATCGGATCTGCGGAGGAGGAAGACTTGGAAAAATGAATCGGAGACTGAGAAAATGTTTGACACCAAATTTTCCCAGCCAAGAAATTTTTGTGTTGTTTTTATTTTTTATTCTGTTGATTTTAATTTTAATTTCTTCCAAGTCGTTCAGTCGTGGCACTTCTTTCTCTCCGGATCGACTATTGAGAGTAGTGAACGACTCCGCAAGAGTGGTTCTTCGTGGAAAGACAGATATACCCTCATCATTTATGGCGAGTTTAAGAGTAGTTCTCGTGTGAATTTCAAAACAAACAACAATCATCTTGCTCAATATCACACCTGCAACATTCCAAGTTGATAACTTGCTCTTGTTTGATTATGAGATGCGATCAATTTTATGTTTTTTTCGAAGAGAAGATTGCCCAATCGCTTCCACTTTTGACCATCTCTAGTTGGGCCCTCAGAAAAATGAGCAAAAACTTTATTTTCATGACATGCAATGAGTTTGATAGAGGAAAGAGGCAGCCTTCAAGGCTTCTTCTTCAAGTATATGTATGCCCTGCAAAATCAATTGCTTCTTCAACAAAGAAATACAAACGAATCAGTAAAACACAGTGCCAATCACCAGTGAAGACGAAACTCGCTGTTACTGATCCAGTCACCACAATTCTCTTGCACAGAATTACATGACACATCTAATCTACAAACTGCAGCTACTTGTACTAAGAAAAAAAAAATCATACAGCACCATATATAGCACAGTTAACGATCAATAGCGATCAAAAGAGAAGGGACTTAAGAGTGAGTCTTCAAGTTCTCGAAACCCTCGGAATACAGGTTCCGTACAGTGCTGTGGAAGAGCCAACCTCCCAACCTCAGTCATGTACCTGCAAGACCAAGTTAATTAAGATTAGAAATATTCGGAGTACTGAACGTATACAGTGAAATCATTGAACATTGTGTATCAACAGATTAGATAAATAATTAAACTACATGTGTGTATCAACAGATTAGCACTACCTGTATTCAGTGCTACTCATTTGTCATCTTCAGTGCAAATACAAGTAGTGCAACTATTGTACTCTATAGAACTGAATACTAAGTAGATCATGAGCATGTGTTTATTGCACCAAGGAAACTCACCTGTTGGCTGCACTTGAGATTTTGTCTCGAACTCCTTGGTTAATAACTGCTCTTTGCTCCCCTGAAAATGTTCCACCTAATATTAAAGAAGCTCCAGTAGCACTTGTACCCATTCGCTGTGCAAACAATGACATTGCCCACTCGCGAAGGATCACAAGTACTGATCGGAGAAGACGGAGCCTGAGGTTGGGCGAGGGCAAAATCGCACCACTAGTCAGCAACTGATCGTATGTGTTCAGTACAGGCTCAGTGGAGTTTCTGCAAGCCGCAAGAAGAGCCCTTCCTACATCTTCATCTCCAACAGCTTCAACCCCTGATTCCTGTCTTTCCTATGATTAGACAGGCGTGAAAGAAGTTAGAAATCACATAATTGACTAAATCAAAAATTAAGTGGTAATTCTCTATAAGTTTAACTAATCAGTTTTCTAATCAAACACACAACATATATACAGTAAAACCTCGATAATTTAATACTTAATTAATTAATAACTTCGTTAAAATAATATTTTTTGTCAGTCCCAACTTGGGGACTTGAGTATTAACTTAATACTCGGTTAATTAATAACCTCGTTAAATTAATAAATTTTGTCAGTCCCAAGATTATTAATTTATCGAGGTTTTACTGTATATTGATTTGCAAAATTAGTAATAGCGTCTCATAAGTACCAGTGCAGCTTTCTCAAGATGAAGACATAATGTGTCCAAGGGTAATCCAGCTCCATCTCCCGGATATATGTGAGAACCAAATCTCTTTAATACTGAACAAGCTTCAGCTACACCACCCCTGGAAAGAGCTTGATCAAGTAATCTTGCCCAAGTTTCTCTCACCATGCTACTATCTGGATCATCGGAATAGCTTGCAAAGTATAGCATCTCTAGACAGATCTGATTCGACAAAGAAAAAGTGAAACTTCAGTTACAACTGAAAACGTTAGATTCTCTTAATCTGTTATATGAGGTGCGGTAGCATAAAATTTGGAGAAGAGCAATGTCAAATGATGACATAATTTGTAGGGATGAAAGAGAAAGCAATTACCTCCCAAAGTTCGAATGGAACAGCATAGTCATTGTATAGCTGAGTTATGCTCTTTAAGTCTAATGATAGCTCTCTGGCCTTTTCTCGTGCGATATTTATAGTATTGGAATCATCTGTAAAAGTATTATTGGGGTCAGTTCCACCGGACTCGGATGCGCTACGCAAATTTTCTAGCCTGGAGATTAAAGCCTCGAGTTCTTCTTTGATCTTCATCTGGAAACGGAGAACAGCAAGCTTTCCCTCCAGCAACTCTAAGAGCCCATTATCATGAACAGTGTGTGCAGAACCTGCTAGGCCATCACTACTAGCATTTTTTGCTTGTATGACTGCATTTTTCAAGTAATGACACCTGACATTGACAAACAAAAAACCATCAATAATCTTGGGAAATCATAAATTTTGGTTTGGACTACATACTTCCTTCAGTTCCTTGATTAAGATAGACTAAGACCAAACAACTTTTTCAGTCGAGAGAATTTAAAAAGCACTTCTCCAAAAGAGATGTACAAGTTAAGATTGATATCAATACATAAGAATTAACACATTTGATCAGCATAGTAATATACACATTTGCCTGAAGGACAATAGAAATCATGAAAATCATGTATACTCAGAGTAAGCTAGTTGCCTGCACTTGGACCAGATTTTGGTGAGTGAATACAAGACAGGCACAAAGAATTGCACCCAATAGAATACAATTGAGTGACAATTTAGCTACTTGGACAGATTGCATCTTGAAATAACATCAGGATACAGTATCTGAGTTAATGCAAAACAATTAAAGAAAATGCAGAGAACTAATAAATTATGAAGGGGAGAATACCTTTCATCCAGTGTAGGAGCATCCCCTGAGCCAGTAGACCGCCTCTCTGCCAATCTCAACAATACATGAGCTGCAAGCAGAGGCTGCCTCTTCAAGATATAATACCGGGCCAAAAGATCAGTATATTTGGCCACAGACGCCGCAGAAATAGGTCGAACCTACAACCAAGGGAGAAGCAAAAGAGAAATAAAATGAGGCAAAAAAAAGGAGCAAAAATACATCATTTACATGCTTGTCATCCCTTTAATTTGTTTTGAACAAGAAAAAAGACTTGGTGCAAATCACTTGCATCATTAAATTAATACATTCTAAAAATAACTAATCCATATACAAAATATAACAAGCTACCTGTTGTATATTTTCACGGGCAGCACTTTGCAGAAAAGGTACCAAATCAGGACCTCCGTTTTCCAACAACTCATTTTCAAGTCCCATATCAATCATGGCACTGTACAAGTACTCATGAAATAATTTGTCAGGGGATTGGATGCCAAGCTGAACAATCTGGCTGATATACTTGTTCCGAGAGGCCTGATCAAGGGACTGTGCAGCAGCACGCTTATAAGGAGAACCAAACTCCCTCTGTGAAGGATCACCTTTTAGAGAACGCAATGCATTGATGATTATCTCATAACACTGCACACGTTGAGTAACTGCATAATCTCGATCTGCTGCATTAATTTGGTCATTAAAAGCATCCCCTGCAGGGTCAAGAACCTGTGCCTTTTGTAATGGTAATTGAACCACAGCTTCATAAAACCTACAGTACATTCATGGCCAAAATTTAGAATAATCACCCAATTAGCCATAATGAGGATCAAGAAGGCTTTACTTAGCTCTTACACATCTCACCTTAAATCTTCAAACCGTTTGCAAACTGTTCGTAAATCAGCAGACTCTGGAACTTTACTTAAGAAATCAAATGCTTTTCTTGCGAGACTGTCCTTCTCCACGGGATCTGGAAGTACAGCAGCTTTCTCGAGACACTCCACAGCCAGAAAAAACTTGTAATCAGACTCCTTATAATAGCTAGGACAGCCTTCCCGTAATCTTGTACTTATATCATTCACTCCGCCCCTGCCATCAGGATCAGTATAATACTGGCACAAATAGATGACATCAATATATAAGAATATTTTGGAATGCAAGACGACCCAACCAAGCTGATAAGTAAGTAAGGAACAAAAAAACTTATACTTTTGAGTTTTTTGAAAATGAGATTAAATATTTTTCATTTTAGTTTCCTCGTGTAAAATAGATGTACCTCCATTAAAGCAGATATGAGCCTTGTGGAAAGGCGGTCCCCTTCCTCTGAACATACTAGTTGATGGAATGTCATTTGAACTAATGCCTCTCGTAGGCTCGCATCAAAGCTCTCAACCAAGCGAGTTACATTGTGCTGTGAAAGAAGTTGGAGCAGAAACAGGGCTTCACTGGATCTGAGAAGCAATTGCCGAATGCATTCCATTGCTCTTACCTACAGTTTAATAAAGTCTGCTATTAAGAAAACTGAGAAGGACAGGTGTAAGCCCCTATTGCATTACAAAAGTAACCAAAACTACCTCCATCGCAGTCAGTTCAGCAGGACTGTATGGTAGTCTTTGCCTTTTATTAGAGTGGCTGCCAGCATTAGACTCAGTGTTTCGTGAGTATGTACCAAATAAGTTTCGAACCATGTGGTCACCAGCACCTAATTCAGAACCGGTTCCATAGAGAATAGAGCCAGTTAAGCCTCCCGTACCCGCCACACGGCCATAAAGGCCCCTCTGTAGGTCCCTTCTGGACCTCAGAAAGTTAACTACCGAACGAATCTTAGTTTCAAGCACTTGCATAGCCTCAACAGAGAGTCTACATATGACTAACCCATTTTCTGATATGCCACCTGTAGAACCTGAGCCACCTTTTACAACTACCACAGGAAGTTCCCAGAGAGGAAAGAGCAACCTTGCTGAGCATAAACAAAGCCCCTCATGTGCAGCTGAAAACACTGGCTCAGCCTCCTGAACAACCTGACCCATGCTAAATCCCCCAGCAGCTGTTCTAGTATTTGATAGTGCACTGGTTTCCCCAAGTTGTGGCATTCCAACAAACAATGGGTTCTCAAAAGCTTCAGCTGCTTTCTGAGCAACAACATTGCTTATAATATTTTCTGAATGGACAACCCTGGCTGCTAGCATTAAACACATGGCAGCTGCTTCACCATTTCCAAAACGACTAAAGAAATCTTCCAAGATAGACGTGGGGGAGTTGATCTCCAACAACCTCCTCAGAATGTCAACAGGCCTGTTAAAAACTATTTCCATCATGCCCATAGTACTAAAAACAACAACATGCCTCCTTGGTAATATATGTTGGATTGAAAGGTCGCCTCGAGCCCAAAGCTTTCCGGAAACCTTCTCACAAGACTCATCTAGGCTTTCGTATCCCTCATATTCAATTGCTGAATACAAAGACAGTACGGCTGTTGCAGTATCAGGCATGGGTAAAATATCTGCAACAAAAAGCATTCGCCCTTCAACTGGTAAAGATGATACCGATTCCCGTAATGCCCGATAACTCCTGGAACTCACACCCAGAGTACTTGAATCACGATTAACAATAAGGAGTGATGGTGTTGTAGGTGAAGATGAATCAGAAAGGACCAGAGTTCCAGCAGAGTAATGTGCTGCCTCAACCTTTAAGGAGAGACTGTCATTCTGAGGTCTACCAGCAAGAGACATTGTTCCAAAGGCAAGTCCGCCACTAAGCCCCAGAGGAGGAGAAGGCCTAGTTGTCACAACTTTTAAACAACTAGGTTTGTTATGATCTGTATTAAATCCACCCATAGTCCTGCTAGATGGTGAAGTGGTGAGGTACATCCTTCTGCCATCTGACAGAACAGCAACAAGGTGTAGAGACTTAGATTCAAGAGTAGACAACGGTGATATGCAAACTATTGATGACTTTGTCATTCGATTTGGAGCTCTAGGTCCAGCTGGTGGTCTGCCACCGTAATTAGTATCCCTCAGATTAATCAAATTCTTTTCTTCTGCCACCTTCTTCAATGACCCTTCAGCATTTTCACACAGAATAAAAACCTGGAGTTTCATTTCTTCAGTTCTTGCATACAAGATGTGCCTCTCATTATCAAACACCATTTCAATTATGGGATCAACAGCTCCGAACTTAAAAACATTAGGTATTACCCATCTGAAAATAAAGAAGACATGTTGCACTTATCATATCATGGAAAGGAAGAATCAAACTTAAAACATATACACAACAACTAACCTTGAAATGATACTTCCTAAACCAGCAGTAAGACAAACTTTGCGACATCTTGTTTGCCAGCCTGATCCAGTTGTATAATGTAACTCATAGATGTGGCCATCACGCCCAGCCATGAAAATACGACCCTTGTCAGTACATGTGATACAAGTCATGGTGATCCCATCAGACGGTACAGTATAATCTAGCAATGGCTGAAGTGAGACCTCTGAAAATGGATCTGTGCCATCAGCCCCTCCAGAGCAACATACTCCTACGAGAATTAACTGAATACAAGCGGAGGCCATCAGATAGTATACAAAATTAAACCTAGATACTGACAGGTTGTGAGAATTCTATAGAAAGAAGACCATGTAAGTGCAAATAAAAGAAGATATAACCACGAAAAAGTAAAAGATGGGATAAATCACTGAGTACCTGAACCGGTGTTGCCAAAATCAAAAGATACTGAATGGCTTCAACAAAAACACCAGGTTTAGCTTTAGCAAGACCAACAGCACAGATAGCTTGATCCTCCCCACTATATTCAGGGCACTGTCCATCCCTGATCAAGAAAAAAATATAGAGAGGTAATAAATAGCGTGTAGAGCGAAAACCCATGAACCAGTGTCTGTAAGCAATAATCATAATAACCAAATTGTATGATGTGTATGATGGTTTTCCTACAAATGTGTATGATGTAAAATACATGCCATCTAAAATATGCAATGTACTTCGGACTTGTTTACAATGTCTACTTATTAATATACTTTTGGAAAGGATTTCTCGACAGTGTTAGCTAGTATTGATAATAACGAAACTGCCTAAATCCATCAGTTCATGTGGCCTTAAAAATGTGCCCTTCTCCCACCACTTGCCCCTTTTTTATTCAAAACCAAAACAACTGAAACTGCCTAAATCCATAACCAATATTCTACTCTCGAGGCTACTCACCACTTGTCGAAACGCCAAAGGAACAAGGAGTTATCTATCGAGGCCCAAGCCCTGCGAATCTGTGGGAAAATCCCACATAATGTAGTTCCTTCCCCACCAGCTGCATTGTATCTTTCGATAAGTACCGGCGGCAAGTCCCAACTATCCACCACTTCTGCCATAGGCGGCCACTACAACAGAAAGCAAACATTATCTTAAACTACCAGTACATGCCACATCTAAACCGAATACGAAACCTTCAAAATGTCAAATTATCAAACACTTGGAAAATCACAGTAAACTAATTCGAGAAGCAATGCTTAATAAGACTACTAAGAGCAAATCAAAGCTATTCAAACCCTAGGAGGCTCTAATTGACAGTAAATATTGATTTTGTGACCTCTCTGGGATGAGTAGAATAGGGGTGGCTGGCGTATCTGGAAGCTTCTAAGGATTCTTCGAGATCGAGATGAGACGCGACCTCTCTGCCAATTCGGTCACTGACGACCAGACCCGCATTGGTGACATCACGCATGACGATTCGGTCCTCCTCCCGCGACATGTTGAGCTAGCTCGGAAACCCTAACTCTATCTGTCGACTCCAAAACTGGAGCTTCCCTCCCTTTCTTTGAATGTAGTGAAGAGCCCTAAAAGAGGGCGCCGATTTCTGGTATTGGGTTTGGTTGTGGCGGGCAAATTAAGCTTTAGCTTTGAACAAAACCGGTTCGACAGTTTTAACTTTACGCTGTAAATATTGCGCCCGCCAAAATACGAAGTCGTGGTGGTAGGTCACAAGACAAGTCGCAATCGATGACAGTCGTCTCCAGTGCATTCAAGTCCTCCAAACTCATCTCCTGGAAATCGGTACACACTTTCTCTCTAACCAATCGAAAAAAAACACCTCCATTTTTTTACCCTCATTATTAATTCACTGAAATTTCTAGACCGGTCGGCTCCAGCAGACCTTGGCCGGATGCATAGAGCGGAAAGGGAAGAGCTTGCACTCCGGCAAGGTCTCCACTGTGAAGTTGTGGCCGGAGCTCGCCGGAAAAGGGAGGTACTTTGAGTCGCGGTCAACTCTGATTCCAGCCTCCGTTGACTTCGCCGACGAATCGGCTCTCTGCACTAGTCTATGTAAAGATGGGGTCAAAATCCGAACAGTCGAGCACTTGCTTTCAGCTTTGGAAGCTATGGAGGTTGACAATTGCAGAATCCAGATCCAAAATTCGGAACCCGAAGATTGTTGTGATCTTGAGGTTGGTAATGTACTATTCTTTAGTTGCTTGTGAGTTTTGATTTCTTTGGTAAATTTGATAAATGAAAGTTAATGTATTATGTGGAAGAAAAATTTGAGGTACTGAAATGCCAATGAATCATTTGGGTGAATGCTAAGAGCTGCTAGTAGTAGATAGCTCATACAAAGCTATGCAGCTTCCTATTTTAGATGGGTCGGCAGGTCAGTGGGTGGAGGCAATAGAACAAGTTGGGTTGCAAGTCGCAACAGACCGTGGTGGTGATTGTCGTGAGAAGATGGTGGCGTATGTGAATGAACTGGTGCACGTGTGGAGGAAGGATTCTTTTGTGGCTGCATTTCCCTCGGAAGAAGCCCGTATCACGTATGGGATTGACTTTGGACAGGTATATTTTTTTCGGCTTGGACATTGTCACTATTAACATTATGGAATGTGAAACAACTCTTCTTCTTTTTTTTGCTGCTTTGTTGTGTCGTTTGCTGTTGTGTTTTTGTATTTCTTATCAATCGTTTATATCGGAAATGGATGCCTCTATGCATTATGTTATTTCTTGCTGTTTGTATGTGAGATTGTGAACTCACTTTGGGGGCTTGACATGTCTGATTTTTCATGTAGGTGCCAGCTATTGGCAGCCAGTGGTTTTCAGTGGCTTCTTTGGATAAGTCTTTCTATTCCAAGCAGATAGCTTCGTCAAGAACGTTTTGCATATATGAGGAGGTCAGTACTAAATACTAGTCCATCAGTAGTCCATGTTAGTCTTCATATTACTTTCTGTTTGCGTTTATGGAGTATCATGATGTAGCTAGTAACTTTAACCTCAGAACAGTGAGTGGTGTAAAGATGTCTAAGATCAGTTCAAGTTTAAGTTTCCTCCTACTATCTTACGAGATATTTTGACAGTCTGTGTATTATTAAGTTGATGTCATATGAGCGTTATTCAAATAGCATTTTTTTCTATTCCCGTTTATAAATAGAATTAATATCTTCTTAGACCAATATTCCTTCAACTTTGCTCAGATATTGGGTTTTGAAGAGTAAAAAAAAGTTAGAGAGTTGATCTAACTTCTGATTCAAATATCTGCTCCATTTCCATAAAACACTAACAAATATCTTGTCTGTAGATTCTTCTTTTTTTTATCTCAATGGCTGTGCCTAGTAAACAAAAACCTAACTGAACTTGGCATACCTAGTTTTCTACAGGTTAGTCAGATGATGTTGAATTTTCTCTGCTAATGCTCGAGCGTGTTCTAACAGGTTGAACGAATGCGCGGTGCAGGACTCATAAAAGGAGGTTCATTAGAAAATGCAATTGTTTGTTGGTGAGAATGATCTACTATATTCACACGAAAAGTCACTAACTGCTTTCTTAGATTGACTAGCTACATTTTGAACAAAACTAGCCTGCCTGCTAGTGAAGGAACATGTAATTATCCATCCAAAGCCTACTTTATTGAATAAGCTCTGAGGGATTTGACGTCAAAAATTAACTGAACTTGTTCAACTGACTCCCCTTTCAAATGAACTTCATAGATACTTGAGAACTTTCATCATGGATGCCCTATGTAAGAATTTCTTGCCTGGGGTTTTGGTATCATGTACTGTAACTCAGAATGATTTTTAGTAGAACTAGACTATCTGACTTAGACAGTAACATGTGTGATTAAGATGGAGTGGACTGAGCAGCATGGCAATTTGATTTGATTTTATGCGAGTCAAATGCTGGAAAAAATGTTGCAGAGAGTGGGTGGGTATTTATCAATTTTGCTCTGGGAGTTATATTAAACGGATTGCCGACTTCAATCGTACTTGGTGCTTCCCCTTCATTTCCATGGACACTTAATCTATTTTCCTTTTGCAGTGCTAGAAAAGGTTGGTTGAATCCACCGCTTCGTTTTCAAGATGAACCGTGTCGCCATAAGGTCTTGGATCTTATTGGTGATGTTTCTCTTTTTGCAAGGTGTGGTAGCCAAGGGCTTCCCATGGCACACATTGTAGCTTACAAGGTTTGTATTGATTGCATCAAATTATTTTATGTTTGGTAGAGAACTGTAGAATACAATGGCTATGAGATAATGAGGTTGCTAAATGTTGCTTGCATGTCACACAGGGTGGCCACGCACTGCATTCTGATTTAGTTCGCCGCTTGTCAGAAGTTATCTAAAAAGATCGTGAATTACAGTTGCTCATGTTCCCGTCTAGAAAAGTAGTACTTCCCCAGTCCCAGCTTGAACTCAAGAAATCAGCTTAGCAGAGATGGAGTAATGGTGACTTAAGATGAGGCCCCATTGTACGCTCTTTTGTATTATGCTTATAAATTATTATTATTACTATTATTATGAACATATTTTTCCTTGGCAAGAAGCATAAGCATGGACCAAAACTTGTAGTTGAATGGTGCTGCAGATCATACTAGAACAAGCAAGCAATTCAAGGTAACTACATATGTAGATGCAAGCTTACAACACATGATCTACAATGGGATTTTAGTATAATTTATATGGCTACCTGGAATCAGAAACTACTATGTTTTCAAGGTTCATAACAAACTTCTTTTTCCTCGAAAGCTGGAATATGTTGAAATTTATGGTATTCTATATACGCTATAGCTTTGGAAAAATAATACAACAATGTCTAATAGCCACTGGTTTTTAAGTCTTCAACTATCAGATAGAAAGTAATTGAAACCAGCAAAACATACCAGTGACAATGACAAAGACAACACTCTAACTAATGACGACCTTAGACCACGAGTCCCAGTTTCTTGAGTTACGTCTTTGGGAACAGCTATATCTTGAATGTAGTCAAATTCAGATTCACTTTGGCCACCAGACTCACAATCGTAAAATGTTTCCTCTGTTACGGTTGGAGCTGCCTTTCTTTTCTGCCTCTTCCTTTTATTCCTCTCCCTTTTCTTCTCGGCAGCTTCCTCTGCTCTTTTGGTCTCCACGACCTCCTCTGCGCTTTTGGCCTTCATGCTCTCTTCCTCTACATGTCCGGCAGTCATGCCCTCTTCCTCTGCGCATTCTGCCTCCATGTCCTCTTTCTCTATGCTTTCGGCCTCCATGAATTTGTAAAGAGCCAAAAACTTATTAGATTCTTCTAGCTGTTTGGCTTGGGGTTTCTTTGTTTCTGCCTGGCTCTTGTTGTCTGCTACTGCACTGGACGCATTGTTTTTTGGCTTAGAAGGCTTTTGTTTCTTTTTCACTTCAAATCCATCATCGTTGTCATTACTTTCCTTCTCTTGATTCATAGTAGTCTCCTCAGGTAGAACAACTTGGTTGGTCGTCTCAAGGGAGTCGTTGATATTGTTTGTTTCCTGAACAAGAATAGTAGTGGCAACCACAACAGCAGTACCACGAACTACTTCTGCTTCTGCAATATCCTTCTCCAACTCCACGTTGTTATTTGTCTCTTTTCCGACACCGTTGGTATCATTCGTTTCCTGAACAGGAATAGTAGCAACCACAGCAGCAGTACCAGGAACTACTTCTGCTTCTGGAGTATCATCATTATCCAACTTCACATTGTTATTCGACTCTTCATTGGTCTCCGGGACAGCGTTGATGTCATTCCTTTCCTGAACAGGAAGAGTAATCACATTACTAGAACCACTAACAAAATCCTCTTCTGCTGTTCTTGCATCGTCGATCTCGCCTGTGTTAATCTGACTATGACTATCATTACTTGCCAACTCCAACCTCACATTGTTATTGGTCTCCGGGACATCAGTGATACTATTCCATTCCAGAACAGGAAAAACAGTCACAGTAGTAACAGGAACCACTTGAGCCGCAGCTGCTGCAGCATTACTAACCTTCTCTAACTTTGATTTCACATAGTTAGTCATCTCTCGAATATCGGTTTTAGTTTTGGTTTGAGGAGGATAGTATCCTTAAAGGCAACTGTCCAATGAAGATCTCTGTAAAGCCGGTACTACTCGAGACAGATGTTGCAGAAGTAGGTTCATGTGACCCTCCTTCTTCAGTTGCAGTTGCAACTTCCTCAATTCTTGTAGCATTGGTCTCTTGCTCCTCCTCATCACTACTTATTGGCTCCACATGAGGGATTGCACTTGGCACCGTCTTTGCGATATTAAGAGGAGTTTTAGCCGCTTTCACAACAGAAACAGGTTGTTGGCGAGTCACATTGGACGTTTTGGAGGCGTTAGCAGTACTTGTTGGCACCATTTTGGAAAAAGCAACCGGAGTTGCAGCTGCTTTGACTAGAGAATGTGGGGCTTGAGACTGCTTAGCCGGTTGTGGGCAACAGAGGTCGGCCTTTTTAGAGGCATTAGTATTACTGGTTGACATCATCTTTGTTCGAGTAAGAGGTTGCGTACTACGATGGTTTCTATTTCTCAGTGAATTTGCCATCTCAAGTTGAGACTTCCTCAACTTCTGGAGCTCCTCTTCCTCCTTCCTCTTTTTCCTCCGCAGCCGCCTTCTTCCTGGCCTCTCTGGCCATGTTCTTCTCATCCTTCTTCCTTTGCTCTTATGCTAGAGTATCCATATCCGATGATTCAAATGACCTGCGATTGCTAAGAATAGAATAGAAAAAATGGGTGTGACCTTCGGGGTATCTACAGAACTTTTGAAGGCACTCAAGGCAGAGTCCGGATTGGATATGGATTCAGGTTTCATTTCTTCGTTTTCTGTTTTATTTTTACTTTACATATCCACATCGAAGAGACCCCAAAATAAAAGGTTTCCTATTCTGTGTAGGAATTGTTCATCTAAACGGATATTTGCTCCTCTTTAAGTCCATTGGGGGTTTGTGACCGATTGTCCAAATTCATTCATGAGCGATCGAGATTCAAGACGGCCCCGACTCTTCGCCGATCACATCAAATTAAGTACAGCAAATACACCAATTTCAGTCCAACCTAATATGCCAAAGTGCGGAATTAACCGAGTAACACTACGTACAATTCACAAATCAACTATATGAATGCGTAAACTATGCAAAAGTTTTCTTCACACAAAGCTAGGACATAAAAGTATACGAGTAACATGATTTTCTCCATTTTCGCACAGGCATGAAATAGCACATACAAAAAGAGAAAGAATCAGGCCTGGCACAGACAAAAAGAGGTTCAGTTGATTGCTGTAGTGCAATATCGACAACTATTCCGAGGTTTTGATCTTGTGCCTTTGGCATTTTCTGTACAAACGGCCAGTGTGTTTAGAGCCAACCACTAGCAAATTCCTGTTGATCCGTTAAACACTTAAACCTGTTCATTCCCCTTAAGAATATTGAACTTGCAGAGAGGACATGTCGCATTCATTTTAAGCCATTTCACAATGCAATTAGCATGGAAATGATGGTTGCAGGGAAGAGTGTGAAGATCTGCTCCATCCTCATATTGGCTGAGACATATACAACATTCCTGAAAAGAAAAGGCCAAAGCAAAACCATAAATCTCCAGACTATTACATATAAATGAGCTTGAAGTGCTTAGATGATCTAGTGTTCCAATCCATCAATTCACTTTCATGAAATGAAAGAAGCAAATAAAAACAGTTGCAAACTTGAAAGATTAACATGTTACAGGACATTAGCATATATTCCCTTATAAGACTTACGAAGGGGTAAACAGGAAAACAGGTATTTTCATCGTCCTTGTCAACAGAATAATAAGAATATTACTAATCACATATAATAGAATGGTTTTCACATACTGTAATTCAATTATATGCGAAACTATAGAAATAATTATTAATAACACGATGCTGTAAACATACCGCATCCTCAGGTAACAGTACACGCTCAACTGCCGGGTACCCGCTGGTTGTCTCCATTGGAATCATTTTCCCTGCTCCTATACTAGATTTGTCCTCACCCAGTATTCTAAATCTGTATTTTGGAAGAATACTGAGATCTGCTTCAGATGCACCTTCCTACAATGAATAGAAGAAAAAACAAGAATCAGCACTCGCAAAAATATCATCTCGTTTCTGAAATTTGAATCATAGTTAAAAAGGTCTTCATACCTGTCCTGCCACAGCATACAGAATGGCAATGATGCATGGTAAACAGCAACAAAGAGCAATTCCGATCAGACATGCCAGAACAACACAAAAGATGGCAAAGAAGACATCAAATGCCAAGAAAACCACAGACAACCTGCACAAATTAAAGTTAAATCCTTAGTTCTTTCAGAAGTAAAAAAGACTGTTTATCACTTAAACACACATGACCCTGGCTCAGGTCGAATTCATGATAAGACCTATCGTTAGTTTTCGCACTACATCCCTTAAAAAAGAGTGTAGCTTCAATATCAAATCTACAATTATAATGCCACAAGATCTTCTAGTGATTAGATGAAGAAATTAATCTACCATGTACATGTGATGCATATATATATCTGAGTCAATTGGGAAGAAGGAATACCAGTACAAACGCGGAGCACTCTGCAGAAGCATATCACCACCAGAGACTACCCAGTAAAAGCCAACTATCCACCATAGGAATGACGCCATTGTATTCACTGACTCACATCGCTTAGATACACTGTGCCACATAAAACAAAGCCAATCAGAACTCCTCAAACCCTGAATCATATATAACTTAGAGAGGACAGAACTCCTCAAAACTGTGCCATATATATATATATATATATATTTATATAATTATAGATTATGCAGCTGCAGACATAGTAAACAGTCATCCATACAGTACAATATGAACGTTAGATAACAAATAAAACAGAGAGAAAAGACCTATCCTGTTGTTGTCTTCAAATTTCACTACTACTACTACTACATAGAATTCAAAACTGTAACAATAATAGAGCATACAATTCCTATGAGCTCAAATTTGCAGATTAAAATCGCAATTGAGAATTACCTGGAACGATTGGGAGCTCCCAAATCCCTAGCCTCATCGTCGTCGCTAACATTCACCTCATTATTGTGAACCTCCTCCGTGCTCGTGCTGCTGCTGCTACTTCTTCTCCCTCGCCGAGTACTCCTCCTCCGAAACTCAATCCACACGAGCACCACATGAACGAAGCACTGCAGAGCGTAGCCACAGATCCACAGCCGGATCGGCGTGTTCGGCTTCTCATCTCTCGTCAGAATCAACATCACCACCGACACCACCACGAACGCCGTGTTCCACATCATGTCCAGCGCCACCACCGGCTTCGAGTAACCCCAGTCGGCTCGCCTCTCGTCAAGCTCACGCGCCGCCGTCTCCCTCACCAGCAACGACGGTCCGCGCCGCCCCGACGCCCGCCCCAGCAGCATCGCCAGCGTCGCCGGAGGGTTGTTCGGCGACCCGACCTCCGACGACGAGTCGTCGCCCCCCTGCCGCGGCAGGAGGAGCGGCGCGCGTGACTCCGCCGCCGTAGCTGAAGACTCCGATGACATAATTTTGAGGTGTAATTATTATAGCAAAGATGGAAATAAAAAAAAGGGAGTGAGACTATAGGTTAGAGAGAAAGAGAGGCATAATTGAATGTGTGTGGTATTCTCTCTTCTCTTCTCTTCTCTTGTACAATAAGCAGAGCTGCTCAGTGAATCAGCACTAGTAAGAAAGTCTCCAAGTCTCGGAGGTCTGTGTTTGAATGGTAGATGGATGACTCGGTAGTGTTTTTGCGCCACCGTTTTAAAATCAACTTCCACTCCATTTTATTTTCTTTCTAGCTACTGTATTATTGCCTGAA
Source organism: Geum urbanum (assembly GCA_946800695.1). NCBI lineage: Eukaryota > Viridiplantae > Streptophyta > Magnoliopsida > Rosales > Rosaceae > Geum > Geum urbanum. The sequence goes on along the minus strand of OX327012.1, from coordinate 46,944,219 downwards.
TTTGTCTCCTAATTTATATCGGATTTTCGCACCTATAAACGAGAGAAAGTCATATTTTAAGGAATTCCTCACCCATTTGAAGAATTCTTCTTCAATAAGAAGTCATATTTCTGTTTTTCGTGCAGCAGTGCCAAAAATAAGACTTCTTATTACTATTCATTATTATGTAATTTTTTTTTAATCCGATTAATATTTTCACCTAATAATTAGCCGACACGTGTCATTCCGGATCAGATAATTAGTAGCAGATTTCCGATAAGATTTCTAACAAGTAATTTTGAGACACGTGTCATGTCTACTTGTCGGTGTCGGCAAAATTATTGATTGAAGATATTCGGTAAGATTTCCGGTAAGATTACAAACCAATGAGAATGAGACACATGTAATGTCTACGTGTCGGTGTCAGCAAAATTATTGATAAAAATATTTGGTAAAATTTTCGGTAAGAATTTCAACCAATCGACGGTCGACACGTGTTGTTATCTAAAAAAATCTAGTAATTCAAAATGGCTATAAAAAAAAGAGCTATGGGAGTGGAAGACTCACATCAACTACTCATCATTTGTAGTTCTACAATTCGTTTATGGGTTTCAGTACTTTTTTCAGTAGGAGGCGACAACAACGTCGGCGAAATGCAGAAATTGTCAATCAATTCGTTATCGACGCAGTGGCGGTCGATGCAGCTTTTGAAGATGAACCACTACCACGCCGCCGTGCAAATCAACAAAGGATGAGGGAATCCAGGGGCCAAAATCTTATGGAAGATTACTTCATCGAACGCTCAGTCTTCACCGACCATGACTTTCATCGGCGGTTCCGAATGAGCCAAAATATATTCAACTGTATAATGACGGACCTCTGCAACAACGACCCATTTTGGCATCAAAGAGCCGACGCCACTGGAATGGTCGGACTACTTCCCCAACAAAAGATGACTGGTGCTCTTCGGATGTTGGCATACGAGTCAGCTGCTGATCAGTGTGCCGAAATCACAAGGATGGGGGAATCAACAACTCTGGAGTGCATGAAGAAGTGGTGCACCCAAGTTGTAGAGCTTTATGGTACCCGATACATCTGCACTCCAGATCAGACAGACATCACTCAACTTTTAAGAAGGGATAAACAACGAAGATTTCCTAATATGATCGGAAGCATCGATTGCATGCATTGGGAGTGGAAGAACTGCCCAACCGCTTGGTCTGAGGCGTACTCATGGAGGAAGGGTCGATTTGCTCTAGTCAAAGCCCTCAATTGAATGTCTTTCTTTTAAAGGGCAATTTACTCTCGCATAAAGGAAACGACAATTGCATCACTATCTTTTTTATTGCGGCCATAAGATTCTTGATTTGTTGCAATCCTATTCAAAGCCTCGGCTTTTTCATTTGTAGGCGTTACGACATTTTTCCCTTTCTTTTTCGCTTCCTTGGCCGCTTTCACTCCCATAGGACGCTCCGGAGAAGAGGGACATTGGTTGCTCATTGGTGTGACAAATGCATCATCCTCGTCCAAGTCGACGGTGAAAGGCATTGAGCTTGCGGGATTTTATGATGAGTAAGACGGAGTAGATGATAAGTAAGGCGGAAGTGTACTAGCTTCGACATGGATAAAGTAAGGATGATTCTTCACCACGTCCCAACAACCAAAGTCTTTAAACTCTTTCTTCTTTTTTGCCACATAAAATGATTGAGCACATCTCATCTAAAAAAATAAAATAATAACATGGAATGAATAACTTGTAATTCATAAATAATATGCCCTAAATAAAATTAAATAAAATGTACGTGCTTATATTAAATAACATGAAACAAATAACTTGTAATTCATAAATATCATGAAATAAATAACATGTATTTCATAATATTTAGACAACATAATTTGAAACAATATGGTAAAAACTACTAAAAAAAATTGGAGATCAAAAACATTACCTCATCGTGTAAGTTGGAGCCGGAAGATGCATTCCTTCGTGCGAAAGAAATAGCACTACCCCAAAGTTTCAAATTTGTCTTCAACTTTGCGAAACGAGAGGATAATGCGTTTTGGGTCCTAGTTTTCGGCATCGATTTACCATAACCTGGCTCCTAATTCTCCTTGAAATCGCCATAAACCTTTTCCCACAATTTGTCGACCTTTTGTTGATTTTCGGTGATGGAATCAACACTAAAACAACAATAAGAAATGCTCAATTGTATATCTTCCGAAATAAGCCAATTTGTGGCCATTTTTTTCCACAAAAAACAAAGGATTTAGAGGAGAGATGGAGAGAGAGAGTGTGTGTGAATTTGTTGTGCACAAATTGGTGTGAGAAATGAATGAAATGAATGTAGTATTTATAGAAAAAATGTATGGGTCATTTACAATTTTTGGAGATTTTTTTGCAATTTTTTTGGGTTTTATTTTGCAATTATTTCATTTCTAGCTGAAGTGGCCGTTGTATTTAAATCTGAGCCGTCAGATGGCTTAGATCAGTTTAAAATGGACGACCTAGATCAACTTAGCTGTTGATCTATCCGTTGCCCAGGAGCTGCCACGTGTTGTCTTTCTATTCGCTCGTATTTTTTTTTTACTTTTTCACCGGCACCATAGAAAAAAATTACGTCAGCCTGGCGTCACCCACGTGAGTGGGACCCACTAGGCGGACGTTCGCTAGTTCTTCCTCAACCGAGGACGCCGTCGAGGACGTCCCTTCGGTCAACGATCGGTCTCTCTCCTATTTTTTTCCCGCTGGACCTCCCTTGCTTGCCGGACGTCCTCTAAACGGCGGGACCCACGCCAGACGTCCCCGAAATCCTCCAGCACTACAGCTGCCCTTATAGAAAAGAAAAAATGGATGAATTCTTAGCAAAAAAAAAAAAGGCAGACAATACGAAAATAATTATACTAATTCAAATTGAAGCATTTTATTATTAAAGTTTGAAGTAGATACCCAGTCATGGATGTTAGTATGTTACCATATATTTGTTAAATTATTCAATCGAGTCGTGACACACCCGCTCATTTTCGATGTCTAATTTTGTTATCAAATCCAAGTATTCTTTTTGACCCAAAAGAAATTCCGAATCTTCTTTCCGATGTTAAAAAGAATAATGTCATCCCTTTGAAAAAAAAATCTGGTGAATGTTTCTGAGCATCCCTTTAAAGATTTCATTTCACCTAAAGTTCAAGTCAACACAAAAGCCAAGGCCGGTTGTGTGTCCAATTGTTCCATGTTCTAACGCGTTCGTAGAAGGACCCAGCACGAGTATAGCATATACGTCATCATTCTGCCTGTGTCGTACGACATTCTGATTGTCGTAACTCGTAAACACTTTGTACTCAATCCGATCCTTTGTTTACTATGCAAAGTCAAATTGTTTGACACAGAGAGATGATTTTCCATGGAAGCTTTTCATCTTCAGTTGCCCAACTGCAGCAAAAGAACACAGCTTCTTCGGATGTCTCTTCAGCACTAGCATCACTTAATCCGTAAGGGCAGTTCTTCTTCGAGCAAATAGGAGCACAAAACGACGATCCCGGAGAGCTCATTTCCGAGTTTTGCCAGCAGATTGTCGTTTGTTGAAGACGGAGGCAGACCACGTTGCTTTCGGTCTCTTGATTCTCTAGCAAGTTGCGTGTATGAACAGGAATACAATAAGCAAATTTATGTCCTATGGTTCCAGCTACGCAATATCTAGAAACAAGAAAGGGATCAATGATGAGAAGATCAACTTCGATACACAGTAACAGAGAGCTGTAGACATATGAGCAAAAAACATTCTTTCTTCAAGTCCTATACATTAGTAGAGGTTTTAGATCGAGGAAGCTGAATCTACCAGCAAGCCTGGAAAAATATTATACAATTTATTTTGGGTTTCTGTTATAGTAATCACTAATCAGTAACTGAGTTCCAACCGAATCTCTATTATCGATATCTGAAATAAATTTTAGATTCAGACATAACTTAACAGAGAGAGCACTTACCCTGGCATTGCGATAAGATTCTTTTCTGAAGGAGCCCAGTGCTTAAAAACCTCGAGTGAAAAACCACCAGAGATCATCCCTGGTGTGGAAAACAGAACGCAAGGTCCAGCAGCATCTATCATAGATCGTTCAAATTTGTGAACTGCAGCATTCAAATTCATAAAAGTAAGATGGAGAGTTTATCAGACAATGAAAGCAGTTGTAATTCAAATAATATTATGCCGTCCATCAATCATAATAATGATTGTTTCTGAATCTCAATGAAAAACTTGTTTAACCATCTTAGTAGATTCTTGTTTGAAATATTGGAATAGGGAAGAATTCCACGACCAAAAACATGAGGAAAGGCCATACAGGTCAATTGACAAAGTGTTTACTTGTTTTGCATCAGAATCAGCTTAAGCTAAAACTCAGCAATTAAGAGGTCTAGCACAGGTTGACCCCATAAGTTCAAAACAAATTGGAAAAGAGAGTAATAGCCAACAATCTTCCCATCCACATTTCATTTTTTTCATTTTCTTTTAACCCATTACTCTCTTTTCATCAATGTCTTAGATTCCTACCAGTAAGTAGTAATATCTCTTCATTAACTTCACCCTAAGAAAACAGAAGATGGAGGATTTTCTTTGGGACTTGAAGTGGACCTCTTGAAAAAAGAATTACCATTTTTAAAATCAAATGCATGTGTAGAGTAAGTTTCTTTGATTTTCTGGCTGGTCCAACTGATGAGCATCTTATAATACATATTGGCTTGACGGGTTAAACCTGAAACAAAATAAACTTTAATCACTGGTAATAAAGGATACCAATAGATATCAGGAAATCATTGAAGCTACATCGAACCTGCTGAGAAATAAATAGGAACCTTCAAATTCATGCGCTCCCAATAGTCATCCAGTAAGATACAGAGTTCCTACATTGTATTAGCTTTCTGTCAGTAAGAAACAGTTCGATCAAAATTTTAAACCATTACTACTAAGAAAAGCCTTCAAGATTCAACAAACATATAAAGAATCTAGCATTATTCCTGTGTCGTTTTTTTTGAGTGGACCACTTTCTGAAAGTGTTGCACTCTTGTCTTCTTTGGAAGAATTGTTTTTGGAAGGAAATAACCAAACTGGCAGAATTCCAGAAAGTATTGGGAACTTGTCATCCTTGGAAATCCTAGATCTCTCTGATAATCGATTAAGCGGAAGACTAAAGTATTGGACAACTGTTCAACTTGAACTATTTGAATCTCAGTGTTAATTCTTTACAAGGGTTGGTCTCAGAATTTCATTTCTCAAATCTGTCCAAGTTAGATGTCTTGGATTTAGCAGATAATAATGGATTAGATTTTGACGTCCATTCTGATTGGATCCCTCCTTTTGACATTATCAACTCTAAATCTGAGGTCATGCAAGCTCGGACCGGATTTCCCAAAATGGCTTTTAACACGAGAATTGTGCTGCTCTTGATGTGTCTCGTGCTGGAATCTCTAATGTCCCTACCAAAACCTCTGGAGTCTCTTCAGTAGCTTTCTGTTATAAATTTCTCCTATAATCAAATCAAAGGAACATTTAGGAGTTTGACGTTGAAGGTTCCAACATTTTATGTAAATGAAGTTCGTTTCAGTTCTATCAAACGTGTCATATTGGATCTCTCCAACAATACATTTTCAGAGATATCTTATTTTCTTTGTTCTCCAAATCCAGAAGTAAAGGTGTTAAAGTATCTTGACCTCTCCAGCAACCATGTTGTGGAAGAACTTCCCAATTGTTGGACGCATTTGGTCCATCTACAACTGTTGGATTTGAGTAGCAATGTTTTTTTTGGAACAAACCCAAATTCTATAGGCGCTTTATCTGAGATTAAAACATTGAAACTAAGAAGAAACAGACTTGTGAGAGAGTTGCCTTCATCCTTGGTGAAATGTACAAATTTAAGAGTGATTGATCTGTCAAACAATAAGCTTTCAGGTTCAGTGCCTGAATGGATAGGGGTAAGTTTTCCAAGTCTGGCTATCCTTATGCTTCAGTCTAATCATTTTACGGGAAGCTTGCCTCCACAGCTATGTCAACTAAAACACATTCGAATTTTGGATTTCTCTGACAATGACATCTCTGGAACTATACCTAGTTGTCTCGATGGTTTGATAGCTTTAGCTCAAGAAGGGAAAATTCAAATCTAACCATCCAACATGACCTACAATATTATTACTTGTCGTCCGGTTTTCCTTGTTACGAGGATGAAGTAACCTTCATATGCAAATGAACTATGTCCGAATACAAAAATACTCTAGGGATGATCAGCAAGTGGTAATCACCTATGTGGACTTCCACTTCCAGTGTGTGCTTCAAAGAAAACAAGTCAGGATGATCAGCAAAATGTCACGGGTGATCAAGAAGATACTGATAAGTTTATCCCCGCGGGATTATACATCTCTCTAGTACTTGGATCTGTTGTTGGGTTTTGGAGTGTATGTGGGAGTTTAATATTCAAGAGAAAGTGGAGATATGCATACTACAGGTTCTTCGATGCTCTTAATGGTTGGTTTTATGTCAAGGTGACTTTGCTCAAGCGGCAATTCAAGGATCGATATGCTTAAATATTTGATGGCAAACTATAAATAAGGTACTCTCTCTCTCTCTCTCTCTCTCTCTCTCTCTCTCTCTCTCTCTCTCTCTCTCCCTCTCCCTCTCCCTCTCCCTCTCCCTCTCCCTCTCCCTCTCTCTCTCTCTCTCTCTCTCTCTCTCTCTCTCTCTCTCTCTCTCTCTCTCAACAAGAGCTTGTTTTCTTGCAGGTATGGCATATATATATGATATGTATTCAGTAGCTGCTATGCCGCTTCTGTGCTAGAAGTTGATGCTTGCCTCCCGTCAGTTGAAGAATAATCAAGTGCATGCATGATTGCTGTGAGCAATTCTCATCTGCCAAAGTTTGCAACCACATTTGAACTTTGTCATATACTGCAAGTTATGTATTGAAGTACTGCTATCTCTATAGGCACTGTATCGATTATTTCTTTGTTTCTCACTTCCTCTACATACAATCCTAGATTCAACATTTGGGGTTCTATTAATTGCTTGGGCGTTTCTTGCTCTGAATATGAAGAATTCATATGCGGATGGAATGATGAAACTATGATATTGCTATTTAGACTAGAACCGAGTGAGATACTGAACCCCTCGACATTGTGTACCACACCTAATTTAACTCCCGCATAATGCCCCATACACTGGTTCGGAATCTGGGACATTTCAGGTCAAAAGAGGATCATACCCAAGAATGAGTAGAAAAACAATCTCAATACGGAGAGGAAGGAGATCCTGCTCACCCATAAACATTTCAAGAAAACAGAAGATGGATGGTGATTAACAAAAAAACGGATAAGCTACAATCAATTAAGCATTCTACCAGATTTATATAACCAACAGTGGACTATAGATGAATTAACACAACCACAAAGGATCATATCTTGATCTGGTTACAAGAATATTAACAAACAATCACACTAGCTGCAATTACAAATATAAACTGCAAAATAGATAACAAAGTTAAATGTCAAATAAGCTACCTATACAGCACACAACCATTGCCCACTCACGATACCTCACAAAAGGTTAGCCCAAAGTCAATAATCGTCTTCCCTCTTCTTTCTTGGCTGATTTCTAAGCATGGGAATATCATCTATGTCAGAAGCACACCGCTTTCTCAGAGTTTGATCTCTTTTCTGGAATCTCTCTGCCAGCTTCAGCATGCCAACTACAATCACAGTAGGGGTGGGGGGACATAATATAAATTTGGAAAACGGAAGGAGGAACAAGGCACATGCACCAACACTTCTGCAGCTTTAGTTGTGATATTGTTATTGAGTGCTGCGAGTCAACCCACCTCGTGACAAACCTCTGCAAATATGAGAAACAGTTCAATTTACAAAAACACTGACCACAATAGTAAAGCTCATTTATCAGATTCATCCATAAACAAGGTACCTTAAATCTATTACATACAACCCAAGTAGCAACAACTAACAAGCACATATGTGATATTCTAAAAACTAATCGGAAGCATTAAAAACTGGCTCACTGCACCTTAGATGAAAAATGATTATGGTAACAGGCTAACAGCCATACTCAGAACAGCCAAGAAATTATATGCAAAGCATTTGTCAATATATCCTGGAAAATATACCAAAATAAACGATTTGGATTTAGCAATAAGCTTAAACTAGTCTCCAGAAAAGGGGAGACAAAAAGAACTCTCTTTTTTCTATTCTTTTTTGAAAAAAGAACTCTTCAGAGTATAAACAATTGGGTTCCCCAATCTTGTAAACCCAGCAGAGTAATGAGGGTTCTTAAATGATAATCCTACAACCACACTATGGTCTACTTGTGGAGCAACTAATTTTCTTGAAACAGATGTGACCAGATTTATGTGTCAATCATGTGTGTGTCCTTGATCTGCATTTGCTTTTGTTTTTTGGAGATGTCATATATGGTGATTGAGCCATCAGGATTTTCAGCTTTGAGGATTAAGAGCACACATTAACGAGTTTGGTCAACGAACTAATGGTAAACACACAACGAATCTAGATTGAACTAAAACCATATTTATGGACACAGGAATAAGACATTGATAGACATGTAACCAAGAACTACATGCAGCCCCAACTATTTGTACAGCTGAAACATCTCTCGACTCTTGATTATATACACAGAAGTAACGAGGGAAACATATATCATTCTAATTTGGACATGTGTTTACTCTAGCTGATAACATTTTTTGGAAGATACATTCAATCATTATAAATGCGGATTTACTGTTGTACAGTTAAATGAGAAAGTGTCTTGATTTATTCCCAAGTATCTTGAGGAGTAAAAACATCTAAAACAAGTTTACATCAAGGTTGTCCACTATACCAATAAGAACGAACAGAGTGTCATACAAATGCATTGAATAAATTATACAGCATAATTGGCTCAATATCTTACCTTCCAGAAAGCACCTGAGCACTGCTGACAGAGCTTTTGGCATTTCCAAACCGCTTGGCCCTATTGTCGTGTTCTTTGTCTACACGCATGGCAGCTACCTCCTTCTCCATAGCAGCGACTTCTCGTCTCATTTTCCTTGCCTCAACTTCCATAGCTTTAGTCAAGGTATCTACCTTCCTGGCCAACATCTGAATGACAAGATTGACCAAGAAAACAACATCAGAATGACATAAATAAGAAACATTTGATACATTAAAATCTCATTATTAATGAAAAGGATCTCAACCTCAATAGCGTCATCCTTATCTTTCAGGCTTTGATCTTTCTCATGACCAGCTTTCCTCAAAGCTACAACCTCTTTTTGTAGCAAATCATATAAAACCCCTGGGACATTGTCCTCTGTATCCACTGTTGAGAATTCACTCGGTTTATCATCTGAATTTCCTTTCCAGCTATTCTGTGCATCCCCATCCTTGGTTCCCTCACAAGATTGGTTGACTGAGAAAGTGGGGCTTGCACCATTTGCTAGAATCTTACCCCTGTCCAATGATCTTGTACCACCATCGAATGATTTGGAAGTGCCCTTTGCATGCTTCAACACTGAACTTGTGCTAGAGGACAAAGATCTAACCGGTGTTTTCTTGGAAGCAAAGCCATTAGAAGATAATTTAGGAATGTTATCAGCTCCACCCAAAGACTGACGACGAGAGGGTCCATTGCTCATACTTCTTTCTAATGTGCTACGGCTAATACTAGAAGATCCTCTGACACTCTCCTCGAGCACTTTAAGTCGCATGTGATATTTCTCCTGTTAAGTGCAAAAAAAAATCCGCTCAACGTAACATCTCAATTTAAAGTAGAAAGGAACTGGTATTGGTCGTAGAATAAATTTATTTACTTTCAACTGAGCTTCGGACTTGGCAGCTCGCTCAGTTATGGCAAGCTTGTCACGAAGTTGCTGCATCTCTCCCTGTAAGAAACATTTAGATTGTAACGGAAACAGTAGAAGCCACACAAAGTTATCCCATGAGAGCCAACACCTAGCAATAACCAAATGAAGAGATGACAGTACCTGCAAGAATCTCCGTTCTTCAAGCCATTGCTTTACAGGCATCACCTTGTCATTAGCGTCTTTCCACTCATTTGCTACAACTACAGCTACCCTGTTTGCTGTTACTTTTGCACGGGCCAACTCTCGGTCTAGAGTCTTCCTTTCTTCCTGCGAAACACACACCATTCAGTTCTTCATAATGATATCCACTACAGGGTACATGTCAAGTATAAGCAACCACCAAGGCTGATTTTTAAAAGTGCAAGGCATTTTACATTCATCTCCTGAAATTTCCGCTGATAATCCCTGACAGCGTTTGCCGCTGCACCACCAGCAAGAACTGCCTCTTCCAACTCCCGCACAGTCTGTGTAAGCTTTTCCACCTCAGCAACCTTTTGTCTATGCATTCTGTCTAAAATTTTATTTTCTTCCTGTCATATAGAAGCATAGGAAAAGAAATTAAACTCGTCCAAACTATAAATTAATATCTTTGACCACTGCCAAAAGTCCAAAACAAAGTAAGCAGCACTTAAAGATGCATGATCTTGCAATTACCTGACAAATTTCTATCTGTTTCATCAACTCTTGGTTCTTATTCTGAAGGTCATCCACCATAGAAGCCTTAACCAAGGCAACCTCAACAGTTCTCTCAGCCTCGAGTAAAGCTGCTTCTTTTGATTTGGTAAGGCGATCCAAAGCTTTGTTATCATCCTGGAGCTTTGCAATCTGTAAGGACCAAATGTAAATTAATCGATAACAATTCAGACTAAAGCATAAATATTCGTTTTCTGCTGGGTGACAGAATCATATTTGAGAACCAAGAAAGTACCTCTTGCCGAGCAAGTTTGAGCTCAGCCTCCAAAGGTGCAAGAATGGCTTCAATTGGTGGCATATCATCATCCTTCTGAGCCGCATGAACCCTTCGTAAAGTAGCTTCAGCAGCGAACTGCGCCGCCATGGAGGCTTTCTTCTCATCATTAATTTTCTTTATTTCAAGATTCTGCATTTATTTTTCACAATGTACCATTGCAATAACACGTGGTCAATATAAACACTGAATGTAAGTGAGCAAGACTTCGGGATAAGCTAAAAGATCTTGTAATTTCATATAGTACCTTGGTTTCTAGAAGAGATTCTGTTAACTTAAGCTTCTCATCCACCTTCGTCAGTTCATCGGTGAGCTGTAATGTGATTAAAGCACAGATGACCGCATTAACCATTGTAATGACAAGAATATCAACAAAATAACCTTATTCGCCTAGAAGTGATTTTGGATAATAATAATACAATAGATTATCATAATACCAAATTCTATGATATATCCCAGATTCGAATGCCAAAAGAGGAAATGTGTCGGTATGGCTGTTCCATCACTATAATTTCCGACTAAAATAGTTTTTCCATTAGAAGTAGCAAGGCATAAGACCAAGTTATATTCTCAAATATCATGCCACAACTATCATTTAACATCAATCCTGTAGCTCAGTCCTACTGGTATTATATTCATAAAATAACATTTGGACACACCGAAAATTAACTAACAAAAAAATTGAGACTCGAATAGAAGACAACTGAAGCTGATAGAAGCAAATATATATTTAAATTTATATACACTAATATCTTAAAATGGAAAATCAGAAGAAAAAAAATCAGTGAAGTAGAAAATAACCTCTTCAACAGCCTTTTCTCTAGCCCTTTCAGAGAGCTTGAGAGCCTTGATCTGAGCCTGAGCCTCCCCCAACTCTCTGTCCTTATCTGCAAACAAAACTCACACACAGTCAAAAAAAAATTCATTAACCGAAACTCGAAATTTCGCAAAGAAGAGCTCAAATCTCAGAGAAAAAGCCGCGGATCGAGCCGCATTTCGAACCTCTGACTTCGTTCTCGAGTCGATTGAGCTCAACCTTGACCGGATCCGAGCCATGGAGGAGGTTAATGAACTCGTCGCCGTCCATGCTCGGCCTCCTGATGGCTCGTCCTCGCCGCGACGCCGACGACGACGAGGAGTTCTTCCCTCCTTCCCTGAACGGCGGAGGCGTCGGATTGTTGTTGTTGTACGGCGGAAGCCCATTGCCGCTGCTGCTCATGAAGTCCGTCGTCGTCATTGCTCCGTCGCCGGAAACTTCCTCCATGAAACCCGATCTGAGACCTCCCTTCACATCCAAATGCAGCTCGGGATCCGAAAATGCGGTTAGGGTTTTCGAATCGTACAGAGGAGGATTGAGACACTGTGTGTGTATCTATCTCCAGAGAGAGAGAGAGAGAGAGAGAGAGAGAGAGTAAAGCTGTGTTTGTATATTGGTTTGGTGCTTTCTCTCTCTAGGTTGTGATTTAAATCTGGTCCAGAGAGAGAGAGAGAGAGAGAGAGAAGGAGAGGAGAGTGATTAGTTTAATGGAACGCTGCAGAGGGATGGGGACGCTTTGCTGTTAAGCAGGACACTACTACTGAGAGCATGAGAGCCTCTCTCTCTCTCTCTATCTCTATCTCTGTCACTATCACTCTCTCTATCACTCTTTCTTAGTAGAGAGAGATCATCGGTAACTTAAACTGTGTTAAAACTAAGCTAATGGTGTTGTGTTTAATTAGTGAGATTTCCTTTTATTTTTTGGTTGTGGGCTTATTTGGGGTGGGATGCGTGGTGTCTACTTTCACGCAAAGGAGAGACCCAGGAATACGATACGTAGTGGATACTGTACATGGGATGCCCACTAACTACAACAGCCACTGAGATCTTTTCATTTGGTGGTCAAAAGAGGTCAAAATAAAACACAAAAAGAGTTGAAACGCCGTCTGTGGGAATCGAACCCACGACCACGTGGTTAAAAGCCACGCGCTCTACCAGCTGAGCTAAGACGGCTAATTGTTCATATCTCACATAAGATATTATTTGTCCATATTTGAAATATGAAAAGAAATATTGGACGAGATCAACCACAAGTATTTTCCATTGTCAAACGACTCAAATCCAATAGAATTAGAACTTAGCTAGAAGTAGTCAATTTATGTGAGAACATATTTTGAGGAACTTATTTAAGTTTGCGAGTCGTTACTATTTAGTTATAAACTTGTAACTTTTATTACTAATATGCTTACTGTACAATCTGTTGGAGAGAAAAAAATTTACATTGGAAAAAAAGTAAGCAGAAGATGACTTATAAGTGAATGGACCATACTCAATATTAATCGAGGTCTTTTGGATAAAATCCAACACCTTAAATGTGGTTTAAGTTGGGATAATATCGGTTATATTAGGAGTTCATATGCCACGTTTACCACATCATATTTGATATATATTAGGATGCCTCATTTTTTTTGTGGCATTGTTTCATGCATATATTCGCACATGAAGGATAGTCGGAGTTTCATACAAATAGCCAAAATTTGAAGAATGGCTCTTTCTTATGATATATATCGAGTTAAGCATGTAAATAGAAAGATGTTTGTACCCTAATCGATTTTTGATCGACAAGTATATTAGGTTATCAATCTCGACCAAGACAAGTCTCATGACTCAAGATCGATGAAACAAACATTGCACATACAATTATCGAGGGTCATTTCACTAAGGTATACCTATTTTTGGTCATTTTCAGGTTTAAGGCATTACACAAACTTTTCGATCATATTTTAACATCTCCACCGTCCAATTATTAGGTCTACATGAATAGATCATTCATGTAAATTTTCAGCCAAAATGGTGATCCGTAAGGTATCGAACTTGGTTAAATCAAGGGACGGACCAAATCTGCCAAACCTGAGGCGTTCATACTTATAAACTTCAATTGCAGTTTTGAATACCTTAACGATCACAATTTTGGCTGAAAATTTACATGTTTGATCTACACATTATGACCTAAGATCTAAATGATGGAGATGGTAAATTATAATCGAAAAGTTTGTGTAATTTCCTATACCTGAAATGACCCCAAAAAAGTATACCTTAATGGAAGGGTGCTGCACAATTATCACGGGTGTGCAACATATATGTTTTATATATATATATATATATATATATGACCAGAAAACATGAAACTAGAAAATAGTGTGAATATTGGCAGATCTAGCCATCGAGATAGATTAATTAGTTGGATTGTTGGAAGGTGCATGGTAGAGAGTATTGTCATGACTCTATAGGTATGTACGTCTAAAATTTGAGCTATTTAACTTAAATGTATATTAAAACATAGACCTCACTGGGAATAAGAAATGGCCACGCGCTCAGTTTGGGATTTTTCAGCTCTGCTGGGGTTTCTCTTTTTGATCCTTTTTACGATCTCCTTCACGATTTGGCGACCCCTTTGGCCCAATTTCTTGACCAAAATCGAATCCTATAATCCCCAATTAACTCCATATGACTTCAATTTTGATAATAACACATCTTTTTTACCCCAATCGACTCTATGCGTGACCCAATGGAAAATTGGGATGATATGGTGGTGGTGGCCACTGTGGTCGGATTCAGACTCACACGTCCGGCACCTCTTCAGCAGCAATGATGCAAAATCTCTTGTGCGAGAAAGCTTATGTTGGTGGAATATATGGAGTGTGATGGTCGACTCGCATACCCTCCTACCAGAACTCGTCGGTCTAATGATAAGTTGTATTGCAAGCTCTTCATTCAAGGTATGTCATAATCCTGTCTTTTACTTTTCTATTAAAACTTCGTATGATCCTTACAGTATGAATATGGCTTTTTTTTATAGCACTTGATTTGGGGTGCTCCCAATCAATTGAAATCTCTGGTTCGTTACTTTGGTTTGAGGAAATTAGCATTGGCTATGTGTATCCTTATATTTGGATTGAACCACTGACCTCTGTGATTGTCTAAGGTGAGACCTCCTTCAAGTTTTGTTTATTGGTCTTAAGTATTTTATTTTTTTGTATTGTTTTGACATGAATCAAGTCTATAATCTATTCGTATTGGCCGCGAGAAATGTCAAAACTCCAAATAAAAATAGTTTATCATGAAAGTCTTAGTTTGGAATAGCTAAGGCTTTGCCTGGCAAGATTTTCAAGCACATGTGTCTTTTTATGCTTCTTATTTAGCTCTTGATGTTCTCTTTATTGTCGATACTATGACTTCTTTAGAATCCAAAAATAATATTGCTAGTAAGTTAAACTTTGGTGCTTATCATGTAATCTCGGCAATCGGTCAATGTGGTGGCCTTATTTTGTGTTGGGATCCTCAAGTTATTCATATCAATATTATTGTTCCACATGATCATTTTATCCACTATAAAGCTACAAATGTGAATAACAATTTAAGTTGGTTCATGACTTTTGTTTATGCATATCCATAGAAAAAAAAGTAACTTGATCTTTGGAACACAATCTCAAACCTAAGACCTCGGAATCATGACCCCTGGATCCTTATGGGGGACTGTAATGTCACGATCTCTCTCGCTAAAAAGTGTGGAGGAAGTAACACCTTCAAAAACTGTATGGCTAACTTTATAAAAAAAATTACATAACAATAGTCTAATTTCATTGCCCAATATTGACATGCCTTTTACTTGGACTAATAATCATTCTGACCATACCCCTGTGTTTGAAAAGCTTGATAGAGCTTGTGCTAATACAAATTGCTTAAGTCTATTTCCAGATCTGGAGGTGGAAAATCTTCCAATTATGGGATCAGACCATGGTCATGTCCTTCTTTCTTTGGCAAAATTTAGGCAGAAATTTGTGAAGCCTTTCAAATTTGAGGCTATATAGATGTCTAACCCTTTGTTTATTGATTTGGTTCGAAACTCTTGGAATGATACTCATGACATTGATCCTTACAGGGAAATATGCGGTGCTAGATAAGAAGTGGAACAAAAAGGGTTTTGACAACTTGTTTGCCAAAATCAAGGATATACAAGAGATCATTGCGATTATTCAGCAACAACTTATGTCTAATCCCAATTCTATTGTGTTGCAGGAAAATAATAAAGAGCTTAATAAAGATTTGGTTGACCTTTGCAAGAACGAAGAGATTTTTTGGGCTAAAAAGCTAGAGCAAATTGCCTCTCTCTGGGTGATAAGAACACAAAATATTTTCATACTTTTGCCTCAATTAGAAAAAAGAGAAACTGCATAGCAAAAATCAAAGATAATAGTGATAACTGGATAACTGATCCAAATGTTTCACCTAATATTTTTGTTTCTGATGTCAAGGAACGATTTACTTCTGATGATCAACTTAGTCAAAGAGAAATGACATTAACACAAATCAAGCTGATAATGAAATATTAATGTCACAGGTTACTGATGAGAAAATCTGGGATGTTGTTCAATCAATTGGGCCTTTGAAGGCGCCTGGACCAAATGGTCTTTATGCTGTGTTTTATTAGAAATAATGGAATGAAGTCAAAGGTGTTGTCTTACTAATGATTAAAAACTTCTTTGCAGGTAATGCCTCATTGAGAAATATAAATCATACTAATATTGCCTTAATTCCTAAGGTTGAGAATCCTGAAAGTGTTGGACATTTTAGGCCTATTAGTCTGTGTAATGTTTGTTACAAGATTATTACTAAGATAATTGTTAATAGGCTTAGACCTTTACTAAAAAAATACATCTCTCAAAATCAAGGTGTTTTTGCACCTGGAAGAGCTATACAAGAAAACATTTTTATTGCTCATGAGATTTTCTCTGATTTTCAGAGAAAGAAAGGTAGAATATGTTCTATGGCTATCAAGTTAGACCTTGAGAAAACTTACGATATGATTAATTTAGATTATATCAAATTCTATTTGGAAAGATTTGGGTTTTGCGAGAACTGGATTAACCTGGTGATGGATTGCATAACTTCAGTTTCTTTTTCGTTGCTGAATAACGGCAATGTGAAGGGTTCTTTAACCCAACTAGAGGAATCAAATAGGGAGATCCTCTCTCCCCCTATATTTTTATTTTGTGTATGAAACTGTTTATAAAACAGATGAATGATTTATCTAGGATGCCTAAAACCCAAGTTGGTTTAATCTCGGCTCCTGGTGGCATAAGAACTCTAATCTAGTGTTTGTTGATGATTATCTTATATTTTGCAAGGCAACAACCAAAGCAGCCAGAAATGTCTTAAAGGTGTTGAATGTGTTTTCAAAAGTTTCAGGTCAGAAAATTAATTTTCATAAGTCTTCACTCTATTTCTCTCCTAAAGTGCAAAGTTATGGAATGACATTGTGAATGTTCTTCATATTCAAAATAAAAATACTATTGAAAAATATATTGGTATTCACACTATTGTCTTTTAAAAAGACCCTTTAAATGCAAAAGATCTTTTAAATAAGATTCCAAATAAGTTTGCAGGTTAGAAGCAAAATACTCTCTCCAGAGCAAGTAGACTTACTTTGATCAAGTCCATTGTTTCAGGTATGCCAAATCATATAATGTCTTACTTTAAATGTCCTACTAAACTTACCAATAAGATTGACAAAGAATCTAGGAAGTTTTCCTGGAGTCAAAATTCTAAGTGTAATGCAGTGGCTTTGAGCCAAGTTTGTTGTCCTAAGCACAAGGGTGGACTTGGTGTTAGGCTTGCTATTCAGTTCAATAATACTGCGATTGCTAAGCTTAGTTAAAAAATAATTACCCAACCTAATAACTGGTGGGTTAAGTTGGTAACTAAAAAGTATCTTAAACGTTTTTCTTTTTTCAATGTTAAGAAGAGCAGTAATGCTTCAGTGGCTTAGAAAGTGATTCTTGATTGCAGATCCCTAATTTCTTATAGCATGAGATGGATTATAGATAACGGAAATGATGTTAACTTTTGGCTTTTCAATTGGGTGCTGCATTTTCTTCTAAATGATGGTGTTGATGCAAGTAATGAAGATATTAACCTTGGTGAAAAAGTAAGTGACTATATTCAAAATGGTGTCTGGAATAGAGATAAGCTTCTTAGTGTCCTTGATTCTACTATTGTTGATCAAATTTGTGCAATTCCTATCCCAATATATGAGCATAATGACAAGTTTGTCCGGGGTCCTTCTTCCAATGGTTCTTTTTCTATTAAGTCTGCAACTTGGTTGCAAAATGATCATCTCAATAAACATGAAAGAACAGATGTTTTGAATAAGATCTGGAAGTTGAACCTTCCGCCAAAAGTGCAATTATTTTGCTAGATCCTCATTAGAGGGAGACTCAAAACAAGAGATAGACTCCACAAATTTGGAATGATTGACACTAATGTTTTCCTTTATGTGTTAATGCAGAAGAATTTACTCACCATTTATTTTGTACATGTCCAATTGTGAAGGATGTCTGGAGTCTTTTAAACATCAACTGCTTTAATGAGAATGATAATTTCTATGATTAGATTTCTAGATTGCTTTTACAGAATGACAATATTGATCATACTATTAAAAATTTACTCACTTCTTGCTGGTATATCTGGAAAGCAAGAAATGATTTTGTTTTCAGGAATGTGCAACCCAATCCTCCTTGTATTGTGGTTGTTGCTGCTGCTTATCTCCAAAGTCACCTTGAGCACAACCTAGACAAAGTGAAGAAAGCTCTCATCCCCACCCTTGTCAAATGACATCCTCCCCTTCCTAACACACTTGAAATCAATTTCGACGGTTCTGTGTTGCAAAGAGGAGTGGGAAAGGCTGTTGGAGGTTTTGTCATCAAAGATTATGAAGAAAGCTCAATCTTTGCTGGTGCTAGAAGACTCGGTGAGACTTTTGCGCCTATAGTTGAAGCCACTGCTGTGAGGGATGCTCTCCATTATGCATGTTGCCTTGATCTTAGTAATGTTGTGGTGGAGGGAGATTCTTTGTTGATCATTAATTGTATCAATTGGAAAACACATATTCCTTGGCGTCTCAGAACTCTCATTGAAGATATCAGAAAGTTAGCCGACCAACTTGAAGAAATTCAATTCAAGCATGTCCTCCGCAAAGCAAATTTTGTTGCCGACAATCTAGCTAACCATGGTCATCACCTCCGTCATGTGCGTACTTGGGATCATTCATTGTCTTCTGTTGTTGGGCTTACTATTGTCTTTGATCAGTGATCAGTCTAGTGCATAATGCTCTAGGGGGTCCTCTCTCTAGAGTTTTCTTTTGTTTTTTTCCCTTTGTATAAAAAAAACGTAACTGTATATTAATGATTTAATGTGTTATGTGTGACTAATTCGCAGAAATCGAAAACTTCTATTGTATTATGTCAATCATGGATATAATTGAAATTGTACCAAACTATTCATTTTTTTGTGACGTCAATGTTGGTACACTCTTATAACATACATTACGAACCAGGGGAGGACATACATAGCTCTCCAAATAAGCCATCGCCCGAGTAGCACTGGAATGGACGATGCCACACTGCCCAAAAAGTGAATTGAAGAAAGCAACCCCGCCAACCCGTCGAGAAGAATAGAGCAAATCACATATATCTCCATGGCTCCATGATCGATCCACTCACCCATATTGTCCTGCAAATTAAGTGACCCGCATCAATATGTACATAGCTGCATGCATTCCAACAATCCTTAATTACAATTAAAGAAAAGTAATTGAGATTTTTCGACCCCTATATATAAACTCTAACATTTAAAATCTCATCGATTGTTAGTTTTGTCCGATAACAACTAATTATGTAATATATCAAATTAGTTTTCTTATGTATTGGAATATGTAAATATAAAGTTGAATGTATAATTGAAAGAAAATTAATTTGAACTTGAATTATATGTATATGACGACATAAATAAATATAAAAGTGATCGCGAAATCTAGCTGGATCTTCTATGATTTTTAAAGTCTGCTAGTAAAGGAACTTGATCGAGGAATACAAAACTTTTTTGTTTGAATTGTTAAACTAGCAAGTCCCCATGCTTATATCTTAGTGTGCACTTTATCACCTTTAAGCTGAAAAAGAAAAAGAAATCCCCTCGGCCTTTCAATAAGGTTGCTATCCCTTAAAGAATACTTTGGCCTTTTTATTTCTGTCAATTCGGTGTATACATAAAAATCCTAATGTGTATCAATCCATTAGTTTATCTTAAACGAATCTGAAAGCGAGTGTTAAGGTGTAGTAGTGTGTGTTCCCTCAACAACCTCAACTAAGCTGTTGCTGATTCTTCTTCTTGTTTTGTGATTTTAATTCATAACCATAGATTTATTATGATTAATACCCCAACATTTGGACACCTCACACTTTAATTGGACTGTTTGAGGTTCGAAGGCACGGTGACACTGACACTATACCCACCACAGTGCACCTGTGCGGCCTGTGAGGGATATAACCCATGCCTGATGCCTCCACTCGAGGACCCATTTGGCCATTTCCACCATGAATTAGTTTTATCTTTCTTATTATTATTGCATAATAATTTCTTTGTGGATACGAATTTAGTTTTCAGTGTTGAAAAACAAAATTCCAATCGCACCTGGTGGTTTAAGTTGTAACCATCAACTGATATGGAACCCTCCACGCTATTATGGTTGGGATACCATGACATATTCACAGGCTTCGTCTAAATTGCGTGCGTGTGATTGAAACTATAGTAATTTTGGGTGTCGAAAAGAAGAAAGGGTACTTAGAATGGAGTTGGTAGTTTAGGATATATGTACAGTGCCACATGGTACCATGTGTGTGTGGGAAAGATGTGTAGGTCTGGATTCAGACAAGAGTTGACGGATTATTGCCAAGTTCGTTTCTAGTAATTGGTGTTGTGTTGATCGTCAAGACTTGGACAAATTGGACATCTGGATCAATATTAATGCCCGATTCAATTCAGGCCCAGCTTAAGAGTTAAGACTAAGATTAGCTTTCCAGTTTCTATTTAAGGAATATTCTCCGTAATTTTAGTTGTGTGTCTTGTACTAGTTAAATAGAATTTAGTCTAGATAGAGATACATAGAATCTTTGTTTTATCGAGACAGTTATTACAACAGGTTGTAACAGTCTATAAATGTCATTCTTTCAATGAAAGAGTTGTAGTTTTCAGTTATCACATACTCTCTTTCAATCGTTTATACCATACAACAAGAACAAGAAAAATATATAGATTCAAAAGCAGAGTGCACTTAAAGACAAAGTTATTCTATCAATAAAAGAGTTACAATTTTTAGTTATCACATATTCTCTTTCGACCGTTTATACCATACAACAAGAACAAGAAAAATATATAGATTCAAAATCAGAGTGCACTTAAAGACAAAGTCGAGATGTCAAGAATAAGAAGTCAAATTTAAGAACTACAAATTAAATTAGACAAAATACGTACATTATATGTGTGGAAATATGACAATAAATACAATTTTGCAGGGGTAGTTCTTGCATTTTCATAATTTCATCACGGACATTTTTTTTGAGTTCATAAATTAGAGTTTTTTTTAAAAACATTATACATCACATTAAACAAATAATGAGTTATATTATACATAGATCCACCCAAAAGGCACAATTTGGAAAACACCAACGTTCCTAAAGAACCTACGCGATCTAACAAGACCTAGATCGAAATGCAACCAATAGAATGAAGCGCAAACAAACCATGTGACCATGATTAAGAGACATTGCTTTAATGTTTAGATCACTGCAGGAGCAGACACGGAATAACCATGCTCAAACAAATAGTCCAAACAAAATCTAATTAAAAAAGAACCGCTCGGATCCCAAGTCCAAATCCAAAAGGGATATGAACCCAAAACTCAGCCAAAACCCAAATTTCAAATAGCCATAGCTCCTCAATTGGCCACAGTTGCCGCACAACCACAACACCTGCAGAAATCCACCGCCGGCCCAGCCAACGCCAGCTAGCTCCGACCACCACTGCAACACAACAACCAAGGAACTCACAATGCACGTACCCACCAAAGCCGACACTGCTCACAAGAACTGATAAAGTCAACCCACAAGCAGCCACAAACTCCGCCGCACGACTGTGAGAGACCAGCAGAAACTCCTCGAGCTTTAATCTAGCACGTGGGGGATGCTGATCGCCAAGGAATAGCTCCCCACCACTCCGTAAAGCACCCACGTTGGTTTACCCACTAACTCCTCCCAAAAGTCATGGAGAGCTTAACTTGCAACCTCCTAAGCCAAGAAGAAGCAGTGTTATGAACTAGCACACAAGAATCGGTAGTCGGAGAGACCGCCAAGATGCTCGACGTACGCCAAAGAGGCCAAAAGACCATTGACGCTGCCGTTGAAAGTCTGCTAGGGTTTTGGAAAAAACCTCTCATCTCACTACCATAAATTAGAGCTAACAACCAAGAGGTATAACTTTTTTTCTTTATATTCAAAGATAGGGCCGATCCTGAGATGTCAAAAATATCTTGGGACCCTGGGCTAAATATAAAAACAAGGGCCCAAATTACATATATTGTGCATTCTCAAGTCTTATTTTGGGGTCTCTTCTCGACGGGGGCTCTAGGCACAGACCTATAAGGCCTGGCCGGTCATGTTCAAAGACAAAAGAAAAAAAGGAAAAAATGAACTATATTTATTCAGAAAAAGAACAAAATAGGCATTGTTGGGTCTATTTCTGTGGATTTTACATTGAGCCCATTAAGGCTTTAATATATTAAGAACCCCAAAAGAAAAGGACCGGGAAGCTCAACCAATTTGGTTTGAGATTACACAAGCTTCTCTCAAGTCTGAAGCAGCCGTGAAATTGAGGTCAACCGTGGAAAAATCGCCGGTGGTGTGCGCATGGAGATAACACACCCATCCCCAAGCAACTCCGACTTCGCCGACCCGACCCGACCGTTCCGAATCATCCCGGAACGACGACGCCGTCCGCGAGCAGTAATGCCTCGTCGGCGTCGATTGCCGCGCCGGCGATCGAAGTTCGAGTCAATATTGGAGCTGTTCATTCCTTGCTTCTAGTGGATTCGAACTCCAGAGAGGTGAAAAATAATGGCGAGGGGTTTCAGAGAACAGAAGGTGTTCGATGAAATGCCTGAGAGAATCACCCAACTCCTCTACTTCGCTCCTCTCCTCTCCCATTTATTTTTTATTTTTTATTTTTAAGTCTGAAGGACACCTGGACCAAGAAGAATCCCCCTGAGCTATATTGCCTATAAAAGTAACAATTTATAGGAGTGGTAAAAGCAAGTCAGCTTTACAGTCCAAAATTTCCAGAGAGAGAAGTGTACATTGGCAAGTGTCAGACAACCTCCATTGACACTTCACCGAGAGACACAGGGCATGGCTTTCTTTAACAAGAAGAAGTCTTCTAATGGACTACATGTGTGATTTCTGCTCTAATATTCTTCTTCTTCTTCTTCTTCTTAGCGTTGTTCTCAGCGGTTGTAATGTACCTTGCTGCTTAGGATTTCTTTAACAACAAGTTAGTACAGGTGTTTCTTTAATCTTCTAGCATTACAGTCTTCCTCAATTTTGGATTCTTTTTTGTTTTGCTCTCTGCGTTTGTTAGCATTTGAATGTTACTTGCTACTTTGTTGCAGATTTTCATCATCAATGTAAGCAGTTTTGTATTCTTGAAAATGGGGGAAAACCCATTTCTGGGTTTTGACAATTAGTCTTAGAATATGTGTTATGGGTGTGGGTTTCTTGTGTTAATAGCAATGTCACTCTCTGTGTTTCTTGAAAATGGTATTTGTTGTGATGTTAAGCTAATTTGGCTGCCCTGATCAGATTGTTAGTAGCTGACCTATCACATTTTTTATTTGAGTTCTTCAATCCGTTATCAATTTAGTTGATGGATTAATCAATCTGTGATTAAACTTTGCTGTAAATGATTAAACTTTTGATTTTCAGGCTACCAACGACGAAAAGTCTCATAGAATCACGGAGAAGACTGTATGTTTGCCTGAAATCTCTGAAAGTCGAGTGTCTTCTGGAATCGAAAACACTGGTAAGACGTTGATGATGTTTGGAGATCAGGAACCTTGATATTGTTAAGAGTTAGCTTCTTGCCGGCTCTGACTTAAAAATTAAACTTTCTGCTTCTGTTTCAGGAATTTCACATACAGATCTTGCCAACTCCACTGTCAAAGGCCATTTTTCTAATGATCGAAATGAAGAAAAAAGGAAGGTAATAATGCTATTTTTTAAGTGGCCATAAGTAGTTCATTTAAATCTACAACTAGGTACATAAACATTTGTCTTTATGCTCGAAAAATGTTGTCGTAATAAATTTGACCTGATATTTCTTATATATATGCAACTAAGGATTATTTCGTACTTAATGAATCTTTGGTTTCAGTGGCTATAACCTATAAGAGTATGATAGTGAACTTTACTAACAAGAATACAAGATTTGTTGCAAAATTTGTTTTACTGTGGGTTAGGATGTTATGCAGTTTGTCCCTCATTGTATCAAGATTAGTTGCTGTGATTTTTTAAAGACTGTTTGGATCTTGTGCAGAGCTCAAGTCAGCAGCATGTGGGGAATATCGGCAATTATGGCCACTTGAATGTACACATCTTGACAGATAGCGCAGGGACAGATACAATTACGAATGTGCGATATACCGTGTAAGATTACATACACCAAATTTTATAGACGTTAGGCACACACACACACACACAAATATAGTGTCAATTTGTGTTGGCATTCCTTTATAGCATTGGAATTTGTCTAGAAATTGGTCTCCTGCTCTGACCAGGAAATAAGTCTAGCTTTTGTGTTTCCCAGTCCGTCTAGGAAAGCTGCTGCAGATAATAATATTTTATCAAATAAGATTTTGAATCGATATCAAATCATGGTTCTCATAACTAATTACCTTTACACTGTTCATAAAACCACATTTCTATTTTTTTTTCAAATGATGGCTTTGAGACTCATCTAACAGCTCATGGCATGGCGGCCTTCTTTTCTCAATAAAATCTTCCTGATTTTCCCGTTCTCTCATAGAAGAAAGGAAAACATGGTCCTCCCCAAATCCCTCAATTTTGAAGATCTCATGCTTGTTGTAAAGTGACTAAAGTCTTTTCGAAATCAGGCTTATCTATATATATTTGACTAAATTCTCTTCAAGTCAATTCATTGGTTCATTTGATCGAGTCCCTCTCTTATTTTTTTTATGTATATATATATACAGTACACCAGAGGTGGCAGGCAATCGGTTCGATGCCCCTGAAGGAGCTATAGAAGACAGCAAGACCCTACCTGATATACCAGATGAACAAAGCCCAGACAAGAAAATGGTGAATAGGAAGAATAAGAAGAAAAAAACAATGAAGAGAGAAGAGGGAGATGAGGCTGCTGTCAACAATGAGGAACAGAGCCCAGACATGAAAATGGTGAATAGGAAGAATAAGAAGGAGAAGAAAACAAAGAAGAGAGAAGAGGGAGGTGAGGCCACTGTCAACAGTGAAGAACCTGGGACTATTTGGAGACAGCTGAGTACAATGCTGAAAAAGCTGATCATTCTGATGAAGAAAATATTTTGTAAAACATAGGACCAAGCATTCTTTGTGATTGAATGTTAGATGGATAACTCTTCAACAACCAGATTAGCTCTGTGGAAGTTTGTGATCGGCTAATCATGGCAAACGATGATGATGATCGGTGGCATCCTCTGAGTTTGAAGGGAGAGGACTTTCAACCCTTCATCATTTGGTCTTGTTTGCGCCAACGCACTTTGTTTGGTGTTTTATTCACCAGGTTGTACGGTTTTGCACTGATAACTCCATGACAAAATTCAGTTGTACAGTGTGGTATTCTTAAGTTCTTTGTGTGCCAATTGCACAGGACCCTCTCTTATGAGCTTTATTTCAATATTATATTTCTAGTGTTTCATTCATGTTTAAAGTCCAGATCTATTACGTCTCATATTATGTTCACTTTCTTCCTTTACAACAGTTCGTTCGGATACAATTTTTTCTTATGCTTTTGTTTCTACAGGGCAGATACTACTGATACTTTCCAACCCAGAAACTTGCAACTTTCTAGTAGAGAAATTCACTCTGCAGAATATCATTTGTGCCTGGTTGGAACGGTTGTAACCAGTCAGGGCCAAAAAACTTATTCTGGTCCTTTGCATGAACCTGGTCTCTCTTACTCTTGTTAGTTGTTACCCGACTTCAATTACTCAATTCTTTTTTAATCCTGTTTCAATCAAGTGGACGTTTCTACTTTGTTTAATAAAGCTTGGGTCCTGCGGTCCATCATCAAGCTCTGTGTCATGCTGTATTGTTTATCTTGCTATATATCTTCACAGGATGCAAGAACTTTGGTTTTGGTTCCGTGTTCTACTGATGAAGATTTAACTCGATCAGCGAGAGGCTCATGGAGTATTATCCAGGAAGTGAAACTTTTTTTTCTCTTCCTCCATCAGTTAGTTGTATTTAGTTCTTAGCAATATATTTGGATAACGGTTAATTTAATTAGAAATACGCTTTTGTTTCCTGTATTTGTTTGGATTGTGGGTTAGACCACTATGGTTAGCTACGATATTTGTAATTGATGTACATATCTTGGTTGCATTAATGCAATTTCATATATTTTTCACAAACAAATCTTGAATATTACTGATTAGCATAGGGTATAGTACCTTGGTTTTCCATCTACAGTGATCTACTGCTATGAATTAAATGTCATTTTGTGTCATTCATAGCTAAATCATTTTCTGAAAGACTGATAGAGAAGAAATAATGCCATGAAACTCCACTTAGAATGTTATGTTTTTTCTATGTTCAGATTGAGAGTCCGACTGCTAGTTGAAATGTATATGTCTTTACTTCAGTTTATGAATAATGGACATATAAGTAATGGAGTAGATATGATGTAGCTTGCCATGTATTAGTTTACCCTTACCATAAGTTTTTTTTTTCCTAAGAAAATGAAGAAAACTACAAAGAAGATCCTCTATTGCATCCCGTTCCCAGTTATCAAACAATTGAAGGTGAGCAACAACTGTAGGTAAAGAATTGCTCCATATGTTGATGTTACCAGTACCATGTCCAGCATTAACAAAGTTATGAGCAACGAAATTAGCATCTTTGAAGATGTGTTTGAACCTGATGTTGTTGAAGCTATTAGCCAAGTTTTGAATGTTTTTGATGATTGAAGAGATTTTCCAAGGAGGTTTCTATATATTGAGGATACAATTGAATCTTATCATAAGTTAAAATTGGCAAATATATTTGGAGATATGTAAGTAATGTAACATTAGTGGAGTTGAAACAAGTATCTACGCTCGTTTAACTAGACAACTATCCATCCAGACCTTGCTAGCTAGCTTGCCTATTATACTGCCTTGTCTCCGTCATTTTTCACGTATTTAAACATCGATCCATGGCGCGAAAACTATCGTAATCCGGGCCAAGGGTGCAATCCAACGCAAGGAGTTGATCAGTTTCACATGGTCTCTACTTCTCTTGTTTGGAGGATGTAGCATATTTACGATCAGACTGTTGCTTTTAGGCAATGGTGCAGAGAATTCCTTTCTCATATTCTTTGAAATGATGAGATCCTTATAATCTGGACAAGTGAGGGTTATCTCCCTGCAGCAGCCAAACTTTTCAAGAAAACTTATCAGTGCAGAAAATGTGTCGAGGGTGACAAGAATCCCTTTTCGTTGTCCCAAGTTCCGATACTACAATTAATCATGGCGTTCTGAGATGGTTTAAAAGACAAATTTGCCTTCAAATGACAAGCCAACTTTAAACGAAGGAGATTTTGATTTTGATTTTGGATATTGATGTTGATATTGGCATCCCGTGCACGTTGACATCCCTCTATACAAAGTTGTTCGAGGTCGCCAACGCGAATGTCAATATGCTTCAAGTTAGAGGATGTAGTCAAGATCACCTTTCTCATTTTTGAACTTGGGGGTGAACCAATGTAAAACTTTCAAGACTATCATCATCCCTGAACTCCAAAAAACTTAGGCGCGAACATGACATCACTCGACACTCTAACTTTTCGAAGTTACACCAAATCAATGACAAATACTCAATGGAAGGGCAGTTCGATAATAGGAAGACGAGGGCTTGGTCACCAAACCGTACATGTCCCAAGGACATAGTTTTCAAAGAGGGAAAAAGTGGCTGATCGTCACTTTGAACCACGTGTGCCATAATTGTAAAACACTCGAGGCTTACCATCACACTTAATAGTATAAGATTCATACTCGCCCATTCTCATGTGAAGCCTTAGTTTCTCTAGGGCCGCTCTCGATCTGGTCGTATTTCTCACGAAATTTCAAATAACAATCCAAGAAGTTGATGAAGTCGTTGTGATCGTCCTCATCAAAAACATCAACCTCATCAAAACCCTCATCCTCATCCTCATCCTCATCGAAATCTAGTACAGCTGTACAGGGACCAAAGCCAATGCTTCTCGCCATTGATTTGAAAGAAAGCTCAGATGGACTGCATCTCTAGTGGGAAGGAATTGAAGGATTTTGTCAATAACAAGATCAGGTAAGTAATCATGATGTTGAATGTCAGGGCTGGTGACCGAAGAGAGCACAGGTTTCCGTCGCCTGAAAAGAAAGATCACCAAGCCGTCAACTTTAACGCGAAGAAGCCGAATTATTCTGTCAACTGCTAGGTAAGGTAAGAAGTGAAGGTCAGACATCTGATCGATCAGATGATTCTTAGATCACCTTAGGTTCTCTCTCTGTTGGGATACGTACGTACTAGTGTTTCCTACCACGCCGAGGAAAATAAGTAATTAAACTGTCTGATGTCGATGGTAAAAGTAAAGAACACGAGATCATGTGCTTGCATATGTGTCGATCTATGAGTCTATATATATATATGTTTAATGATCGATAATAGCCATGCGGAATAGTATGCTGATTGATTGGCGATAATAGCCAGATTACTAGTATATCGGGAAAGAATCAAAACCCTACTTATACAAGGATGGATTTGATTAGAGATTTAGAGAGCGAGAAGCTTGGGGATAATCACTCATGTTAGATCAGTGATATCAGAGTAACATCAGTAGTCGAAGCTTGTTGACCTGATGTTCCTTTATTACTCATATTAAATCAGATTTAAAATATTCTTTAAAACAAAAAAAATCTGATTTAATTTTTTTTTCATTGCCCAACAATTGTTTTATTTGATCGTGGACTCATCGGATAATGTAAGGTCCATATATAACTTTGTTGCTTCATGCTTACCATGTGTAATGCTTTCTAGGATACAAATGCACTACATGTCTTCTTGTTGGAACGTAATGCACATTGAAGAAGTGTCTATAATTAGGTAGAGTAGTCTAGAACAATGCTAGACTAGAGTGATCTAGAAACTTATGCTAGGTCGGTGAAGTCAGTAGGGTGATTAGACAAAGTGCTAGAGGTGTCTAGAGAGTCTTATGAATGTGTGGTTAATAGTTAATCACAAAGAAGTAAGTCAGTGATCTAGAATGATTTAGTGCAATTGATGAATCAACTAGATCATGACAAGCTATGTCATTGTAAGAAGGGTAAGAGAAGATAAGAAGTGGAAAGAATGTACGTACAACCAAGTGTTGTCCGTAAGAAATAAAATCAGTATTTGAGTGTCCTCCTCTGTTCTCCTCTGTCGAAAAAGCCTCCTTCCTATTTCCAACACCCAAGTGCTCCCCCTTTTCTATCAGTAGTATCAGATTCCCAATTCTAACACTTCTGGTGCTGTGGTGCAAAGTATTTATTTGTTATGCAGAGAATTGAGTAAGAGCAGAAAAGGAACTGGCCACAAGTGAAACTAGATCAGCTTGCATTGATCTAGTCTTCATATTCCTGAACCTTTTACAATCTAATTAAATTTTGAACTACTAGATATTACTCACAAGGCACTATGATTAATGTTTACACTAGATTAGGAACCAAAAGTCTATGTTGCCAAAATGGAGAAATATTTTACAAATTGGACAGACAACCTTCTTAGTACCACCATTTAGCTCAAAAAAAGGATACTTAAGGTAACTCAGTACGTAGAATACATAAGTAAAACTGATAGGGAAGGTTAATAACAAGTAGCTGCTCTTCGTAGTAGCAAATAGTGAAGAGGACAAGCGCGTTGGTCTACCTGCATTCTGTCTTGCTCAACGTCCACCTGCTTAATCAATAATGAAGCAGAAGGTGCAATCCAACGACAAGAGTTCACCAATGCCAAATGACCGCTGCTTCCCATTGTTGGTGGATTCGGCATCCTCATTTCCAGAATCTCACATTTAGGCAATGGTGAAATGTAAGCTTTCCTATATTTCTTAGGAACCACGAGAGCCCCACATCTCGATTGTAGAGAGATATTTTCTTGCAGGAGCTGTATCCATTAAGAAATCTGATGAGCCTTCATATCTTTCTCTCTCTCTCATTTTCTTATTTACATCTCTCAAATTTTTAAAAATTCGTAAAACCCTAAACAGTCCCTAAAAAAATTAGGACTGCAATCATGTTGCCTCACCCAGTCAGATAGTGACGGAGCTAAAATTGAATATCAGGGTGGGCACAAAATTATAAAAATTAATAATAATAAAAATAATAATTCATTATAAAATAATAAATAGAGAAAATTTTATCTGGATAAAGAAAAGAATAATATATAAAAATTGGTTATACAAAAATATACTATAAAAAATTAAAAATAGAATCAAACCGAGCCCATTTCATTTAGTAAAAACAAAGCATTTCCACTTCATCAGATCAACGTTACAGTTTACTTCAAGAAACTAAACCTTCTTATTGAGTGGAACATCGATCTTCCAAATTATTCCAAGGCATCGTCATAAATTTCATTCAAATTGCTTAGCTCTCAAAATTGAATAATTAATACAATGAAATCTGATCTACGCATTATGTGCTCGATTCTTAATGTCTTTTTTTTTACATTTAGTTTTGTTTTTACCTTAGTATTCTCTATTGTTTTTAGGTGTTGAATAAAGGAGATCAGTAAAGGAGGTGGAAATGAGCTTAAAACGCAGCAAATGGAGGTTTCCTAATTCGACTAGAGAAAATGGTATTTTCCTACTTTGACTAGAATTCCTACTCGGATTAGGAAAGTAAGAAGGTCCAAAATCTCGGAAGTATCGCGGAGCTGAAAAGTAAAGTTTCCTAAGTCAACTAGGAATGACATGGCGGAATGTTCCAGAATGCGCAAAATGATCAAATGAAATGGTTCTCACATGAAGTTACTAAAATGATGTCAAATGGTGTGAAGCATTTCTACATGGACAAAGAAGAAATGGTGGCGGCACAAGATCAAGATGATGGCCGAATTATGATTCATTTGGATATGAAAATATGAGAAGAATATTAAGAATATCAAGTGTATCAAGAGTATCAAGCAATTCGGCAAGAAGATGGCAAAATCAAGCAAGCATATTTGGCCGAAAATAATATGTATCAAAAGTATCAAGTGTATCTCAAAAGTACCTTATTTGAAGATCAAAATATCTAAAATATATGGTATCTTCGGCCAGCCAATATATTCCTCGGAGAGCAAGAAGAACAAGATCTAGAAAGTCAAGATTTCTCATGGAATAAGGAAAGAATATCCAAGATACAAACCTGTAACTTCAAGGGAGCACTGCATCTGTAAATGTACTCCGAATATGGTGATCATATACCTCTTTGGAAAGCTCTCGCAGTATTCTTTCCAACCAGACCAATAACATAATTTTATGAGATCCACAGCCCCTAGTATACGCATTGAAATTATACTGCCAGATTTACCCGGGTACACTAGGAAAACCTAGTTTGAAGGAGAATAATCTCATTCTTCACCTATAAATAGAAGATCTTGGTCTCATTATCATCATCACTTACTTTAGACGCCTAAGCTATGCCTAAACACTATCTCCTCTCCACGAAGCCAAGAAATTCTCCAAGAAAGTAGCCTACACCACCGTCTACCACCACAACAACCTCCATTGACATATAGGACGATCCCGAGTATCTCCATCACCGAAGAAGAGTCATTTACACCTTAACTCCATAGGGAGATCCTGAAGACTAAAAAGTGTAACATGAATCATCTTTACTTTGTAGCTTGTCCTTGTATGAACAATCGGTTTTATGAAGTAGTGTTAAGTATTTCGGTACTTCTTTACTTGCTACGTTTCCAACTATTTTTCATGTGTTCTAGTTTCTTAGTTTTTATAATATATGTTAATCTATGATTAATGATTTGGCTTAGATATAGGGCAATCTCGAGTCTAATCAATGGTATGTGTATAGGGCGATCCCGAGCACTAAAACTAAATATGAGCATGTGTTTTGTAAAATTGAGAAGTTAGGATTTTGATTAATGTTGTTTAATTTGTAGGTTAAGAACGAGTAAAGGTAATTAGGATGAGTCGATCACTTGTATATATTTGCTTAGTGTTTCATTTTCGGTCTAGTAAGCATGTTTATGATTTTATGTTATTTAATTGTTTGTACTTGTCTATGAGGGAAACATGTTAGAATTTAGGGTTCTAAATCTGTTTGTTGGCCATTACTTGTCTATTTTCGTAGTTTATAAAAAACCAACTTACAAAACCTCCATAAACTTAGCGTAGTTATGCATGCACCCTTAATGCCCGGTTAAGAATGATACTCTATTTACCAATGCTACATCTACAAACAAGGATTTTAATTGTATGCATTATTGTTGAGTGTTAAGTGTTTATTTAATGCTTAGTTTTAGCGTGTAAAAATCCCTAACTAGTCCATCACCCATTTAATAATTGATGTTATAGAAATCGAGAACACCAAGAACTTTAACTATGCAATTCATATCATATAGTGTAATGCAAATACTATCAAGAGCGGAGCTTCGCTTTGAAAACACGGAGCAAAGTTTTCATTTTCACATGACCGACAAAGTTGTTTGGCGATTGAAATCAATTATTCTTTAGATTACTATTAAATGATCGTGTTTACAAAAAATCAACCCAATTGGAGATGATTTGACAATTTGATCATCACATTCAACTTTTAATAAATATAGTTCACCCGATATAGCTTAAAAGTTTAATGTAACAATCAAATAGTCAAATCATCTCCGATTGAGCTGATTTTTTGTAAGTGTGGTCGTCTAATAGTAATATAAAGAATGAGTAGTTTCAATCATCGAACAACTTTGTCAATCTTGTGAAAATCGAAACTTCGCTATGCATTTTCAAAGAGGAGCTCCGCTCTGGATAGAGACTAAAATGTAATATATTGTTGTATATATTAATGGGTTCTCACTCTTCACGACTCTTCGTTTAGTTCAATTTGCTGCTGCAAAAGCATCATTCTAGCAAAACAACCAAAATCACTATGTAAACTTAACTTTCAAAGCTTCCCTATCAATGAAGTTGACATCAAATATAGATGTATTGGATTTGATAGATAAATAAACATTGTCGGCCGTGGATTGTGATAGCTTTTTCAGCAAAGGTGGTCGCGAATCACAAGGAATACTTTGGGAAGAAGAGGTGTACTAAGAACATTTAAGGGAAATTTGGATGTTTAAAGCGGAAATTTGTTAAAGGAGGTGCAAATAGAAAAATAAGAAGGGTGAATAGACGCACTCATACAAGTATTATAAAGAAGTGGAATCTATATTGACTTCTTCCTTTCGATTACTAGTATTTCTTCTTAATAAATGTATTCAGGTTACAAATATTTAGTTAAGAAGGCGTTTATGTTTTCTACATTTCTTTTGGTTGTAGTTAGCCACAATAGGTAACTACAATACTTGTAATTTGATGTACATATCTCAATTGTACACTGTAATTTCTAGAGCAGACTATTTTTTCTAGCCTACTACTTGTCTCTGTTATTCTTCACGTATTTAGACATCGATCCATGGCACGAAAACTATAATAATCTGGGCCAAAGGCGCAATCCAATGCAAGGAGTTCATCAGTTTCATATGGTCTCTACTTTTCTTATTTTGAGGATGTAGCATATTTACGACCAGATAGTTGCTTATAGGCAATGGTGCAGAGAGGCCTTTTCTTATATTCTTTGGAATGATGGGATCCTTATAATCTGGATAAGAGAGGGTCATCTCCCTGCAACAGCCAAAATTTTGAAGAAAACTTATCAGTGCAGGAAAATGTGTCGAGGGTGACAAGAACCCCTTTTCGTCCCAAGTTTTGGTACTACAATTAATTATGGCGCTCTGAGATATTTTAAAATACAAATTTGCCTTCAAATGACAAGCCAATTTTAAACGAAGGAGATTTTGATGTTGATATTGGACTGTCGTGCAAGTTGACATCCCTCTATACAAAGTTCTTCAAGTTCGTTGATGATGTGGAGAACCATCTCTCAAAGATACCTTATTCTCAACTTAGATATATCAATGTAGTATGACAAACAGAGGTTATCAAACACAAGAAATTGGTGAAACTAAATCCTAACACTAGACTACAAAGCTGACAGACTCGTGTACAGTACACTAACAACACTACGACTCTACTCTAAACAGACTCAAATGACATGAAAATTTGACATAGTAAACTAGACACAGTGGCGGACTACCACACAAAATGATGGATATGTCATCCAAGATAGCTGATGATGCTTTTGCTTATTCCATCGCTCAGGAAATCATTGACGACTATGACGTAGAACCTTGCTCGGTTGTTTTATGTAAGCGAATAGCAGATTGGCCGAAGTGGAAAGATGCAATGCATGTTAAACTAGACTCCTTGAACAAAATGCATGTTTTCGGTCTAGTAGTGCTATGCATACTGAATGTGAAGCCAGTAGGACATAAATGGGTCTTTGTTTGAAAGCGTAATGAGAAGAATGAAGTCATGTGGTATAAAGCTAGACTTGTGGCGCAAGGATTCTCTTAACGCCTTGACATTGATTATGAGGAGACATACTCTCTGGTTATAGACATCATTACTTCCCGCTACCTTATCAGTTTGGTAGTGTCCGAAAAACTGAACATCCAGCTGATAGGTATGGTGACAACATATCTCTATGGAAACCTTGATTCAGAGATATACATGAAAGTGTCGGAAATCGTAGTCATACCCAACTGAAGTAACTTTATACTACAGAGTGCTCATATGATTAGATTGAAGCGTTCACTATATGGATTGAAAAAAATTGATAGGATGTGGTACACACGCCTAAGTGATTACTTGATTGAAAAATGATACAAGAACGGCGATTTATGTCCATGTGTGTTCATTAAGAGAACAAGTTCAGGATATGCCATAGTAGTAGTCTATGTTGATGATATGAATATCATTAGGACTCTTGATGAAATCAATGAGACAGTTATGTACTTGAAATCCGAGTTTGAGATGAAAGACCTTGATATGACTAAATTTTTTCTTGGTTTGGAATTAAAACATCGAGTTGGTGGACTACTTATTCATCAGTCAGCTTATGTTCAAAAGATGCTCAGGTTATTCAACATGGACAAAGCACACCCTCTTAGTAAACTAATAGTTGTTCACAGTCTGAAAACCAATAAGACTTCGTATCGTCATGATGAGGAACTATTGGGAGTTGAGGTACCATACCTTAGTGTTATTAGTGCTTTGTTATATTTAGCGCAATGCACAAGACCAAATATTGCATTATTTGTAAACTTGTTAGCTCGATTTAGTTCTGCGTCTACATAACGCCATTAGAATGGTGTAAAGCATATATTTAGGTACTTGGAATCTTCCATAGACTTGGACTTGTTCTTTTCTTACAAAGAATATAGAGAGAAGCTTGAAATTCCCAGAAAATGGATGATTGAATTGCAGCATGCAGATTCTAGGAAATTTCGACCAGTCGAAGGAACTCGTTGACCCGTCGAAGGAACTCATCGACCCATCAAAGGTTACAACCTGGACGGATCAAAACCATTCATTCAACCTGTCGAGTAAAATGTTTGAACCGTCGAATAGTGATCCGGCTGCAGGAATTGTACCCCAATTCAATGTGGTCCCCTACTCAGAGACACGTTGTGATGTCTTGATTAATTTTGTTGATGTTGGGTATCTCTCTGACCCACACAAAGAACATTCCGAGTCTGGTTACGTATTCACCATAGGAAACACAACGATTTCTTGGAGATCAACAAAGCAAATCTTTGTTGCTATGTCCTCGAATAATTTTGAGATTATAGCTTTGCATGAAGCGGTTAAAAAGTGTGTCTGGCTTAGGTCAATCATACATCACATTCGAGGATCTAGTGGATTATCATCACTACTACCACACTAACTTGTATCTTTGAGGACAATGCGGCTTGCATTGAACAAATGAAGTTGGGATACATCAAGGGTGATCATACAAAGCATATTTCGCCTAAGTTCTACTTTAATAAACAACAACAACAATTATTGAACATTCATGTGTGAATCATGTTTGTTCAGCAGATAATGCTGCAAAGTTGTTTACTAAGTCATTGCCTAAATCTACATTTGTAAAGCATGTAAGACGCATTGGAATGCAAAAGTTGTCTGAACTCCCAGATTGAGTTACTGATCAGGAGGAGTTCATTTCGTAGACTTCAGGGGGAGTCTACAACACATGTGGTTGCATTTGTAGTTGATGTGTTGTACTCTTTTTCCCTTAGACCAAACTTTGGTTTTTACCCAAGAAGTTTTTTGTTTGCTTGGGAAAGTTTTTTGTTTGACAACAAATTATGCATTATACATTAGGATTGCAACACAAGGAAGTGTTCAAGGAGAAATATTCCTTGTATCTCAGTGTGTATTTTGTCCTGATTAGAATAGAAGTAGGTGTTTTCTCTATCCCAAATTTATAGAGATATTGATTGAATCAGATTGTAATGTATATTTAAGGTCATCTATCAATGAATAAAGTACAGTTTCAGATTATATCTTTTGCATAACTATTTTATCCTTCAACAATTATATATATGATGATGATTTTGTAAGAGTCCCAGACAAAACCTATGGCAATCAAATCTTTTAATTAAAGAAAAGAATTTGATCTAAAAGGAATAAGAATTCTAAACCATTAAAACTCGAATCAAAATATGTAGACATTTTAATCACTTATATCTGGACAGCTAGAGCTCAATATTTGTTGAATAGAATGTACAAGGCAACTATTTGGTAATCTGTTACACAGTGGTTTTAAGTAGACATTGCAATTGAGAATCAGAAACAGAGAGAAGCTGAGAAGGTTACAGCAAAAACCAGGAAAATCTATTCATTGCCTTGAATAATGTCACAGCTAAAACCAGGAAACTCTATTCCTTGCCTTGAAGAATGAAAAGATACACTTCACAAGCCATATGATGGTATATTCACAAGTCATTTGAAGCATTTCTATCAACTAAAGCCTAATAAACACACAAGCCTAATAAGGGTATAAACAGAAAACCCACATTAAAGCAAAGGAATGATGATGATATCTCAGAGTCTTAGTACTACTACATGAGCTTGTAGTAGCAATTGCCTCCAGCAAGGAGAAGCTGATACGGCACACCACAGTGGCAGCTGAAATGAATCACAATGCACTGCCCAACATTCTCAACACTCACTGATTCCTCAAACCTCTTCTGATCACAATCCTCCAGCAACAAACAATTAACCAAAAGTACTCAACCAATAAGTAAACCACATTCCTATCAAATCAGCACAACCAATCAAGTGCTACATTTCTCCGAAATCGGAATTCGACATTTATATATCAAGTACCTTGGTAACTGCAGCAGTGTTGTCAAGATCTTGAACAAGCTCATCAGTAGGTTCAGTGTTGATGATCTGTCCCTCTTCTTCTGCATCTACAAGCATCACTTGTTCAAAGACTTCTAACCATATGGTCATCTCCCTGAACCGATCTTTGATCCTTCTCCGCCTCCTCTGCAAAGCAAATCCCCATCACATCAAATTCAATACCAGTAACCATAACCAATATACCCACAAAAGGATAAAAGAACCCAACTTGTTAAGAAATTCTATATCAAATTCTAAAGAACCACCAGAACCAATTTACTTAATCAATTAATTTTCAAAGAATAAAAGAAAACCCAATTAGTTGAATCAATTCAAGATTGAGTTTTGAAGAGTAAATTAATTACCTTGGTATTGGGGGTACAGGCATCATCACCGTCGCCGGAGCTGGAGGAAGTGCGGCAGACGGACTTGGCGGCCGGAGAAGAGGCGGAGTCGGAGACGCACCGGTGGAGAGTGTGGAGACCACGGACGGCGGAGCAGAAGCGACCGCCGAGTTGTGGACGACGTCGTTTTTTGGGAGACGGGGGCAGATTGGAATTGGGGAGAGAATCCGGAGAAGTGGTCGGGTCGGGAAATGCAGCGGCGGTGGGCCCGGGTCCGGGTTTGTGATTTGGGGAGCGGAGGGAGAGGAGCGATCTTGGAGAAGCCGGTGAAGAAGAGAGGAGGAGGAGGAGAGAGCTTCTCTTTCTTGGCGCTGGGTTGATGCGACGGCGGTCATTTGAGGGGTTGTCGAGGCGGAGCATGGAGAGGTGTTTGTCGACGACGGCGACGGGCTCAGAGGACGCCATTCTTGAAGAGCTGAAGAATTGGGTCTGTGAGTAATTTTCGAACCCTTATAACTGATTTTTTAAGCGCCAATTAAACTGGTTGATTGTTTGAATAATAACTATTGCTGCTGTTGGTCAACAGCCCGTCTAGCTCAGTTGGTAGAGCGCAAGGCTCTTAACCTTGTGGTCGAGGGTTCGAGCCCCTCGGTGGGCGATGTTTTTTCTTTCCCTTTAAAGAAACAGAGTGAAACTCGACACGTTTCTTTTTCCTGGGAATTTTGACATGTTTGTTATGAAAACTTGAGGCTTGAGGAAATGTTCCACTGAAATAAAATCAAGTTTTTATAGCCTACAACAGTTTAGGGTTCACCAGAAAGTACTACCAACATGAAGGAAAAACAATCCAGAATGCACATACATATACAGTTAACCAAAGCATTCATTCACTTTCATCAAGGATTGCCAGCCTTCTGCTTCGCCTTCTCGATCAGAGGCTTCAGCTGCTTCTTCTCTGCCAGGATTTTGAGGAAGTTAAACAGAAACGGAATGTAGTTGTGTTTCCTGCGAATGTTTTCTGTTCCCCACTTCTTGAACTTTTCTTCCTCCACCAAGATCTTCTCGGTAGCACCCTCTATCCCAGCATTTACTTCTGAAAGGGCTTTGTTCAGTGCTTGAAATTTGCTGCCATCATCCGGTCTCTCCACTTGTAAGATAGACAGCTGCTGCAAAATGCGCTCCCTCTTCTTTTGGAGATCCTTCAGTTCAACAGTGTACATCTCTTTCCTGTTCTTAATAATGGCCAGGAGATTGAATCTTATCTCGCTTTGGGAGTACCTTTCAATGCGCTCCTGGATTACAGGCTGCACCATCTGCAGCCATTCCATATCGCTTTGCCCACCAGGGCACTGTCCAAGACTAATGGGTCCCCCCTTCAGTCCATCAAGCTCATATAGGACCCCATCAACAGGCAAGTAGCTTATAAAATGATAGACATCATCATCTTTCCCAGCTGCCTTCTGCTCCTCCGGAACAAAAGGCTCAGGCCTTGCGAAACTATTGTGAGCTGCACGAATGGCTTCGCTATTGGTTATGGCCAGTCCTTTCAGTTCAGGAGGAAAATTCTTTGAAAAATCTTTCAGCTTTGATAGTTCAGGACCAAGATCGACATCTGGACAGTTAAGGAGGATAGACAAGATTGCTTGCGTTGCACACGCATTATTGATAACCTGTGAGAAC
Source organism: Geum urbanum (assembly GCA_946800695.1). Taxonomy (NCBI): domain Eukaryota; kingdom Viridiplantae; phylum Streptophyta; class Magnoliopsida; order Rosales; family Rosaceae; genus Geum; species Geum urbanum. The sequence goes on along the minus strand of OX327012.1, from coordinate 46,904,696 downwards.
AAACTATAAGGTCAATCTTACAAATTTAACATGACTCCAGAAGAAATTTTTAACAAGAAAACAAACCTGGCTTGCAAAAAATAAATTAGGATTTGGATCTTTAATTACAAGGCGATCATCCTTCTCCCCAGGACGCCATTTGAACAGGAAAATCAAACCATACACTGGCCTGAAAAAAATCCAAGTGGAAAAAAAAAATCAGTAACAATAGAACTTTAAACATGTGTGTGGGAATATATCTAACCAGGAGACAAAAGCCTACAAAGCTGCTAACATACCTCAGATTGTTCAGAGAATCAGTGTCCAACGAATACAGCTCCTCAACCTGCACGGTCGTACCAGGGAAAAATTGCATACATGAAAGAGATGAGGTAAATCCAAATTACAATATAACACTTGGACTGCGACCAACATAAAAGTTATGTGCCCAATTTTCTGTAAAGTAAAAGTTGGATATAGCTTAGTAAAAGAAAGAATCGGTGGTGGATAAAATTTATATTCAACAAGGGACATAGCAGTGAATATCCCAATCCCATAATAAGTGCAAAGACAAGATCTAGAAGCGACTAAAGCCAACAGCAATTGCATTAGACACTGACCAAAAACTACAATCACAGCAGCATGAAAAGGACAAAAATGAAAGGCATCATATAACCCATACCTGCACGCCTTTTACTTGCATCTGCTGAATAAGTTCGGTAAAGACACCTGAAACACAAAGCAGAACCTTAAAGAACAACACTAATAGACTTCAAGTATATCATAGCTCTTCTTATTTCTCACAAAACCAATGTGCAAAAAGGAGCTTCAAACATTAACCAACGTTTTCAAGCATTACTGCCTCTTCGCCACTACTCAATAACTTATCCACTATCACTCACTCTACATCGAACTCTCATGTTTCTTCTCAAAATCTCACCTTTTGTTACTAACAAAACTTACACTGATCTCGCAAACAAACACACTATATATCAGTACCAAACCGTGTTGAAATTAACTAGAGACTCCACAACTTAGTAGCTAATTAGCCCCTTCCTCTTTTTCATTTGTCATTGTAATCAGTTAGTAAACTTGTATATACTAATTATTTCAGATTGTACATACTCAAATCACAAGAAACACTAACTACTCCAGCTCAACCACCCTAGAAACTCATCATATACATTATTACCAAACACAAAAGAAAGCCCAATTTACACCGGGGTTTCGTAAATAAGTAGATTAATAATTAAATTTAAAATTTTCTGGAATTTTACCTGGGTCGGACTCAATCGTGCACCAAGACATGTTTGAACAGTAGTCGAACCTGGAAACAAAACGAAACAAAAGAAACAAAGCTTTAGAGACAAAAATTGAACAATTATATAAGTGCATATGTGTGAATTGAAATCAAAGGCGATTCGAATAAGCAGTAAACGCCCCAAACTGGACTCTAGTATTAGGTTTAGAACGGCGCCGTTTGCATGTCCCCAGAGTAAGGAAACTGAGAAGAAGAACAAGAGAGCTCACCGGATATCCAAAACGGCGTCGCTTCGTCTCTTTCGGTCTTCCTTGTGGGATTTTTGAAACGAATACTAATCTGTTTCTCTCGAGGTTTCTCCCTCCTGCTCCTCACTCACTCGGTTAGCTTCATCTTCTCTTTTTCTTCTGTTTCTTTCCTCACTCTTGCTGGGCCGCTACCAGCTTTTTTACCTTCGGGCCGGCCCACTAATAAACTTTATGAAGAAACAAACTAATGCCCACTCAGATGCCACATCTCATAAAATTGGGTCTTGGCCCAATAAAAAGGGACATTTTAGGGTCCATGAATGCAATATTGGATTATCTTCTTTGATTTTCGATCACATGTCTCTCAATGAAACCAATGTTTATTTTGGCATTGAGATCATTCAAAAATGTTCACAAAATCACTACGTAATTAAGAATATTTGTTCTCAATATTTAGGATCATGCTGTTCCAAGATCTGGTAGTCATGCTCTTTTGTTTGATCGAGTGATGTTCTAGAGCTTTTAGTTTCTAGTTGTTTGTTTCTTTTTCTTTCGTATCGTTTTTTTTATAGAAACAGCCAAACAGGGTTGGTTTCTTAATAATCAATATTTAAGTCCGAACTTTGCTCTTATAGGATTCACATCGTCATCAGTACCTATCCGAAATTCGCTAGCTTGCAGAAATCTTACGGTGCCTAATTAACCTTAAACTAAACACCACTGATCGAGCTGATATAAAGCACAAAGGATATTCTGGATATGGACTCCAATATTGATCAGGCTTTGACAGTATATGTAGGATCTGAAAAGATAAAGCCAGGGCTCTCGTGCTTCTTCTGAAGTGTGTTGTTTCTGGCTTTTTCTACTATAGCATGTCAGCAGGCGTGTGGCTTTTTTAGTCGCACTACATTATGATATATATGTATATGATATAGATGAAGGACCATACCAATTCATCTGTAGATCACATTGCCAGTCCACAGAAATTTTGTTTTCGTCAACCTCCTTTTCTCTAATTATACTACGTGTGCTCGACACTCAGCACACAGCTAACGTCTCGATCTAAATACGATAATATTCTATGTATTTCTTCATGTATAGTTGTCGGTACGCAAGAGAAACAAAGTAGCTGCTAGCAAAGCCAGCAATCAATTCAAATAGCAGAAGCATTCGAAATATATGCTTAACAAGATTAGATAATGCGTGCAGTTTCTGGTAAGAGGAAAGTTAAAAGGTCCGGTGGTGGTCTCTGTTTTCTTTTCCTTTCAATTATTAACTTTTGGGTAGTGCGTTGGTTTTACTTTGTTTTTCCAGATGCCACACCCCTTTTCGTGTTCACTTTGGGTTGGTGATCGTCGACCTTTAATCCTATCCCTGCTATCAAACTTATCGATCATGAGAAAATGGTCCAGCCGAAGGATGATTGATCGAGCAGGAAATATATCGCAAATGATGTCCTAAATTCATACTGAAATTAAAATGTGACGCACATGTATACATGGTATACGTAGTGTAGCACACTCGAGATCGATTTCTCTCAAAAGATGCATATCTGGGAATTAGTATACTTGGTATGATTAGATTCCCTAATTAATCCAAGAAATGAAACCACATGGTGCGCAATTGCAGATCTAAAGGGGGGAGATATAAATAAGAATTATGAAGGCCAAACAAAAGAGCTAGCTAGCATGATGGACCAGCTGAGCGGAATCATTTGGAGACGTGTAATTATATATGGCTAACAGAGAATGCGTCGCCAACCTAAAAGCTTCAATTATCAAATGTTATAGACATGCATGTTGTGCTCATTCTTTGAAAGCAAAAGTTTAGCTAGGGTCAGAATTTCACACAGAAAATAATACATGCATGCTAGTAGTCAAATATCACATGTGCTACGCGCAAAAGGAGATGGACATTTCTGAAAACGAACAGAAAATTTGAAGCGGAATTTATCAATTCTGGTATCTTGTGAATGAATTCACTTGGTCTATATATATAGTATATAACTCTACTAAGCAATAACCTTTATATAGTTATATAAAATGTTTGGTCTACAAAGTAGGATGAGATTTAATTGTGAATTGATAATTAGTAATCGATTTTTACTTATCAATCAATTCGTGAGAGAAATCGGTAAGTTGTTCAATTCTGAAGCGATAAGGATTCACAATTTAATCAATGATGAAAATAGAAGATTGGAACCTTGAGATCAAAATTTCATTGATCGTGATTCACGAGTGATTGTTTCGGACAAACTTTTATTTGTTTTTTTTCTTCCGATGATATATTATTATACAAATTAAAGAGGAATATTTGATGCGTATATCTATAGAGCATGTGTCGCACACACGACCAGTGCTAGGGTTTTGGCATTTGTACGAAGCCTATGCCAGACACACGCCTAATAATCACCACACCCCGGAAGAAGCTCGCTTCCTTGACCAAAAGAAAGAAGCCCTAGATCTCATCCGCGGGCGAAGAAAGTATTAAGCTTTTCGCCGGTGGTGGTCCCCAGATGGCTCTTTTGAACATATATGCATGTCTTACCAGCCTGTGGTGCGCACACGCCGTTGAGGTGACAGAACCTCCAACACCAATACCAATTTGGTTTCTTCCTCTTAATTTAAACGAAAGGAAGCAAACACTCGCATCACTTCACTATTTATCTGGAATCTCCACAGAAATCAAATCCCCACCATCCTAATTTTCCTTATTTTTTTCTTCTCTTCCTTTAATCTGAATCTGAGACCGTACCGACTTTGATATTACTGTTTTACCCACCACCCACCTCCCTCATCCTATATAAATCCTATCCTTGCCTTTTCTCATCATCACTCTCTCGCTCTCTAGCTCACTCATTTTCAGACGTTACTAGCTAGTGCAGTTGATCGATCGAGTGAGTGGTTTTAGTCTCAGTATGGGGACTGCTCACGAAGATGGTTATGGCGACTTGGAGAAGCAGATGTTGGTTCTCCACGACCACGAAGAGAAGCACTTCATGTCAAGTGAGATTGTCCGCGACGTCATTCTCGGCGTGTCTGACGGTCTCACTGTTCCCTTTGCTCTCGCCGCCGGATTGTCCGGCGCTGATGTCAGCTCCTCCATTATCCTCATTGCCGGCATTGCTGAAGTTGCCGCCGGTGCCATCTCCATGGGACTTGGCGGGTACGTACCGACATATATATTGTACTTAATTATCTTTCACTTTCGAAAAATATATACAAACAATGTCGTGGGTGCATGTTAATCATTTTGGCTTTGATACGTATGACGTACAGGTACCTAGCGGCGAAGAGTGAAGAAGATCACTACAGGAAAGAGTTAAAGAGGGAACAAGATGAGATTGTTGCTGTCCCAGATATAGGTAATTAACTTTACTTTTGTAATTTAATCCTTTAAAGTTTAATTCTACTGTTACGTACTGTGCGTGTCTGAAAGAAGAAGAAAAAAAAATTATCATCGATCATTTCCCAAAAGTTTTGTTCCGGCCGTCTGTACATATAGACATGCAGGAATCACAGGATGGTCCAAAAAAGCACTGTTGTTGGATTCGATCCTTCTTTGTTTCCAATGAAAACTATTAGATTATACACAAATGCTCACGAGCCTGTCAACTTTTTTAGATATGTAGGATCCGTATGTGACTTACCAAGCTGGCTTGTCTCAAACTGTGCGGCATTGCCATTCTTATAGGACCGCCCATGTTCATGTTTAGCTTGCTCTTTTTATAATTGCTCTTTTTTCTTACTGTTTCTGTTTTCTTGAACAGAAGAAAAGAAAAGTAAGTGGGAAATAATATTGCTTTAACTTTTACTAAAAGGCTAAACTTTGTGCTGATTCGAATGTGAGCTGTATGTTTTGGTTGATATATACCCCATATATGGTCTAAGTCTGTCGACTGTAATGTATGTAGCTCCGACTCTACTTGAAAGTTGAAACAGAACCCTATATATATATATATAACACGATTAAAATGAAATATTACAGAGGCTGCTGAGGTTGCAGAAATATTATCACAGTACGGGGTTGAACCACATGAATATGGGCCTGTGGTGAATGCTCTTAGAAGGAACCCTCAAGCTTGGCTTGATTTCATGATGAAGTAAGTAACTCGATCATGTGTTGCGGCTTGTCTAGTCTTAGTGTACTTAGTCTACGAAACTATCACCAGCTAAAAACATAATACATCTTGTATGATTGAATTGACAGGTTTGAGCTAGGGCTGGATAAGCCAGACCCGATGAGAGCATTACAGAGTGCAATGACAATAGCTATCTCATACATATGTGGTGGATTGGTGCCTCTCCTTCCCTACATGCTAATCCCAATTGCTACAAAAGCTGTACTTGCATCTGTGGTGGTTACAATAATCGCTTTGTTGATTTTTGGGTTTGCAAAGGGTCACTTCACCGGCACTCAACCTTTCAAGAGCGCCTTCCAAACTGCCCTCATCGGAGCCATCGCGTCTGCCGCTGCTTATTCCATTGCTAAACTCTTCCAATCCTACCACTAATCAAGATCACTATTTAAGCCTCTTCAATTCCTCTGCGTGTCTAGCTGTTTATTTTATTCACTACTAGTAGTTGCTTTGCTTGATCGTTTGCTTCTCTATCTCGGAGTTTCACTTTATCATTTTCTGCAATGAAGTGTACTGGCTAGATCCATATATGGGTTATTGTTAATATAATGGATGATATGATGTAATGGTTTCATCCACAAGAACACCCCGTGCATTCGACTTCCAAGACTGATCACTGCTCACCGAGAAGTACCTAGCTACATTATATATGATGTCAACACCTATCTAGGCAAATTAAGAACGTGACGACCTTGATCAATGTACTGCAACAGCTAATACATATATAGGCACGAACTTGATCGATATACTACAACAACTAGCACATATGCAAGCACTTCATGATGATAAGCATGTATATACATGGTATACTGTCCAGTACTAATGCCTCGAGCTAGGAGGTAAAATTGATCTTCACAAAATAACAAATGTAAGCAGTTATGCACCATTAATTATTGCTAAGCAACCAACCTCTTGAATGGATCGAAGCCAAAAACACATGAGCCAACCAGATCTGTAGTTTACGAAAAGTCGAAAACAATGTTACGTATAAAAGTTACGTATCCCATGTTATTGTTCGATGAACAAGGAGACAAGCAAATATGTTTATTTTAAGTTTGAGTGGCATTGTTCATTTGTTCTCTTTAATTTCAACAAAGGACGAACCGCTCGATCAGTTACCTCGAAATCTGGAACAATAGGAAGCTGGATCGGCGAGATCGCCGACCGCGTTTTGGCCGGAAAAGAAACACTAGCCCCTTTTTTCCCGATGGATACTAGCCCCCTTTTTACAAACTCTGTTTCTTGTTCTCAAGGCCGAGAGCGCGTGCAATTTGTTTTCAGGGCGCGTGACTTTTATAGTTTACTATACACGTACAGGTCGAAAGCAACTAGCGGTCTTTTTAATTACAGATTACTAACCATTTATACACAAGAAGACACTGATATAAATATAACGCTTGCAATCACCTAACCCCTATTTGTTCCTTTGGCACACTACGCAGTTGTTGAAACCCAAACAACTCGAGGAGCCAAAACTAGCTAAAACCCTTTTCCAATGGCTGATGAAGAGTCGGGGAATAATAAGCAAAGCCTTCTTCTCAGTCAGCACAAGGAGAAGCACTTCACCGCCGGCGAGATCGTCCGTGACATCATCATCGGCGTTTCCGACGGCCTCACCGTCCCCTTCGCTCTAGCTGCTGGACTGTCCGGCGCAGATGCCACCTCATCCATCGTCCTCACCGCCGGAGTCGCCGAAGTCGCCGCCGGCGCCATCTCCATGGGACTTGGCGGGTATAATATAATTCACTGTCCCTTATATTTATAGTTTCAAGTTTTCAACTCCTCTATCACTTCGCATAGACTTTTTTCGTCTCTGTTCATATAGTTAACTTAAAAAAGATAGATTAGATTAGATGATATTAGTTCTTCGGAATACTTTTAGGTTACCGAAAGTTTGTAACTTTTGTATAATGGATTACAGATATCTTGCGGCGAAGAGCGAGGCGGATCACTATGTGAGGGAGCTGAAGAGAGAACAAGAAGAAATAGTGAATGTTCCAGACACTGGTAACTTTTGGATGAACTATATATATTCTTATTCTCTATCGATCTTTAATCTTCTTTTTAGTAATTAAAGTTGTGATTAATTCTTAGTACAAGTATTTTGGTTATGATGCGTAGAGGCGGCAGAGGTAGCAGAGATACTAGCTGAGTATGGTATAGAGCATCATGAGTATACACCAGTTGTGAACGCCTTGAGGAAGAACCCACAAGCTTGGCTCAATTTCATGATGAAGTAAGTTGCTCTAGCTTCTTCTTAACCATTTTTAGCTGCCTTTTGTTGTTTTTTCCAATCGAAAGTAAATGATATTCTCGCAGATTTTAAATAAAAGATTAATCTTCACAATATTTAAGCATGTTTCCTTTGTCCTAAAGCTATGGAAATTGTGATTAGAATGTCATAGCTAGCTAGGGTGAGGTTGAGGATGATACAAAGGGCATGTGATTCTGATGTTTCAGTGGAAAAATGGGGCCAACAAGGTGTCAATGGGACACTAGTTGACAATCTAGTTGTGATAAACTGGTCCACCGCCACTCACCCAATGTCATTATGTAAAGCTAATTCGGCTTTCGAAAATGATAGTCTTGCTTTTGAAGTGTGGACAAAAGAAGAGGCATGAGAAGCCCATGCTGTTGGTGCTTGGCCCTGTGAATAGATATAAAGCATTTTCTTGGCACATCGTGTATAAGATTTTTACTTCACATTTGGATTTTAGTTCATCATTATAATGGTTTCCCAAACTTATAGCTGTTGCCCTTCTTGCTTTCTAGTTGCCAATGATGGTTTGGTAGTGGGCAGTCGTCTCTTCTTTAAAGCATTTTCTTGCCGGTGTTATATGTAGTCTTGGTCCGATTCAATCTTTAGTCTCGTGCTGCATGTTCAACTACAATTGGATTGCGTCATTTGCATGGCTAACAAAACATGCAATGCAGGTTTGAACTGGGACTGGAAAAGCCAGATCCAAGGAGAGCATTGCACAGTGCACTGACGATTGCGGTTTCTTACGTCCTGGGTGGAATTGTGCCTCTGGTTCCTTACATGTTCTTTCCAAGGGCAAGAGAAGCACTTGCTGGGTCTGTTGTGGTAACCTTGGCTGCTTTGTTAATATTTGGGTTTGCCAAGGGGCACTTCACCGGTAGCAAACCCTTCAAGAGCGCCTTACAGACTGCCCTTATCGGAGCCATTGCGTCTGCTGCTGCCTTTGGCTTGGCTAAGGCTATCCATCCATGAACACAACCTTCCGGAGTCCTGATTGAATGTCACATAGTAATTAGTGTGGCTTCTGTTTGTCTAGGGTTTGTAAACCCTTTTTTATGTTTTCTATATATCTTACCCTGAAAAATCTCAACAATAAAACCGTGCGCTAAAAAAAGTTGAATAAATAAAACTCCAATTTCAAAATGGGAATAATGAGAACAGAAAAGAAAAGGTTCCAATTCATTGGTTTCATTCTTGTCTATTCTAGCGCTCTAATCTTGATCTTCAAAACAGAGCTCCTTTCATTTGATACACATTCCAGAGAGGGATTAGAATTTAGAACACAATCTCATATGCCTTTTGAAGTGTCTGCATTTATCTTGATAGTTGAAAGTTGAGGCATTAAAAAAGCATTTGGCATCCCCATGAATTTACTCCAAACATAGTATTGGAAATCTATTCCGAGTGAACCTGTTCTGGTTATGAAAAATGGAAGCTCATTACATATGGCACATTCAGCATATACTCTGCTTTAACTAGCTAACAGGTACAAGTACATATGGAAACACCAAAACCGCAAACATGCTTGGTCTTCCAAAGGGTGTAGCCCCACTAAAATCTGTCAATAAGCAAAAGAAAGAGAGGTCAGTAAATGTTGTCCAATTTTAGCATGCAGACAACACATCTTCAATCAAAAGCTCCAGAGACAGTATGAGGACTCAAATATATATAAGTTGTAAACCAAGAACTTACATTTTTTACTCGACTTCTGTAAGAAAAATGGATTGGGATTACAAATCTCATAAGAAGCTGTCACAAGAGCAATATAAAATCCTGCTACTTTCCTGACTGTGTTTCTTGTTTCCTGTTTGGGTCAGATGACTTGAGTTCCAGTTGTCCACTTGGTTCCAAGTTTTGAGAGCGCGCCATATTAGATCGGTAAACTGATTTCTTCATCTGTTCTATCATAGAATCAAAATTTTCTGTTTCGTCTAACTCAGCTACCGTTGATTCCACCTCCATCCTAGAATCGTCGGACTCTTTTCTTTCTTCCTTTGTACCTTCACCATTTTCTAACAGATAACTAGTTAAAAGTAGTTTCTCCCATTCATTATCAGCATCAGCATCTGGCAGCAGAAATGGGGCTTGATTTTCTCGAGGGCTCACCTTGTCGTCCATCAGCCATTTCATGAAATCAGGACTCCCAAACATATCATTTATCCCATCAGGGTTAGAATCAGATTCTGGTTGTTTACTTGAATCAGAATCGTGTGTCAATACAGGAGTTGGTGCCACATCCATAGGCGATCGGTACCTCACTATTGCACCATCAGTATTCACGAAAGAATCTCCCACTCCATTGGGGTAAGAGTCAAATGCCGGTTGTTTCACTGTCACTGAAGTTGGTGTGGTGAATACAGGATCTGGAGTTTCATCCACAGGTCGTTGGTACTTTACTATTACACCACTGGAATTCACCAAAGGATCTACGTCTGTTTGTTCCTCTAGCCCTGCATTTGGTGTGAGGACAGGCTTTGGTCCTTCATCCCTGGGAGGTTGGTACTTTACTATGGCACCATCAGCAGCCCCTGGTCTACCATCATCTACTTCTTCTAGCATACTTCCAGCTTCAGCCATGCGCCAACTATTATCTTTTGGATGAAGCAGCTGAACTAAGAATCCAGGATTTTCCATTGCCATCACTAAAAATGAGAGCATCTGTTGCTGATCCTTCTCCATTCCATGAAGGCGGTTTCTCAAGAGGAGCAAGTTATTCTCTGACATTTCCTGGTGCTGCCTAAGCTTCACCAATTCTTGCTTTAGAGAGATTTTATCAATCTTCAGGTTCTCAACTTCCCTCCACAGGCCATTCTCAATATCTTCAAATTCATCAGGACTGTCTTTCTGAAGATTCTCTTTCTGCAGCAACACTTTTCTCTGATCCGTGCCCTGTGGATATTTCCTTCTCAAAATATTCTTCAACAAATGCTTTTGATCTCGAATAAATCCTTCACTTGCAAATACATAATGATCTGGATCTATTTTTCTGAAGCCCTGAAACATTATGATTCATTAATACTTTTACTATGTGTATGAAGCTGGTGTATATATGAAGAACAAGAAACCCATTTGGGACACCTCAAGCCACAAGCATATCTATTCAAACACCCTTGCCAACATTCAATAGTGAAATTTATCACAATTTAGTCAAAATAGCATTCTGGGATTACAGTGCTATGACAGATGCACCTGATCTTACACAAATCAGACATGCTCATGTCTGTATCATTCACAAACACACCTAAATATATGGTTAATTACTGCTAATAACCATTACACAGAACACATCAAGAAAACAATAATCCCACAGGGATAATATATGGGATACTATATTGACTATAATAAAGGTTTTCATCTTAAGATGAACTTGGGACAAGAAGCCTTCAATTTAATGAGCTACAACTTTTCAGTACACATTGAACACTTCAACCTTAGCACTAATGGCCCAACATCTATAATATGTACCTTATTACATAACTTAAATTATGTCTTCCAAGAGCATTTAGTCAACTGTTTAATCAGAAATTGCAAGAATTGTGATCCCAAAGACACAAAAAAGAGAAAAGTTCTATCTTTACTTTCTAAAGACAATTTCATATATCTTTTCTGTGCTCGTCTTTGATACATCTATAGATTGCTTCTGTATCTTCAATCCAAAAATCTTGACACATTTGAACTAAGCTTCTGACCAACATTACAAACCTCCAATACAAACACCATAAAGCAAACGGCCTCCACACATAATCAAAACACACAAACAATTCCAGGAAAAGAGAACAACTTTTGCCCAGAAAATAAAAAAAGACTCACGTAGATATTGAGCTGCCTCATGAAGCTAGAGAAATTGCTGTGCTTGAAATACTTGGGTAGCATCAAAACCGAGAACTGGGTCACGTCCTTAATCACAAAGCTACCATTGGAAGCAGTCCACGAGATTATAGAGTCGGTTTCTTGATCATCGACCATCTCGTAACATTTTCTGAGAAATGGAGCCACCGATCCATCAGCCGAGTCCGACCCATCTCCGGCCTTGTCCTTGTCCTTCGATTTTCTCACCATGGCTGTACAATTCTGTGGTTTTGGAGAGGGCCCAGATATGTAAAATTGAGATTTGGTGCTGGATTTTTGGGGTTTTGGATATCAAAGATCAGAGCTTTGACGTGTTGACGGGGTTTAAGGTGAAGAGAGACGAAGTGGACAAAAGATTTTTCTGCGGTTTTGATATTTATGCTGATCGAAGATTCGCTTTTTGACCAAGAAAATTGGGAAACTACATGGAAAGGCTCATAAATAGTGAGTTCAAATTGGGTTTGGGCACAGACGTCCAGCCCAGCTCAATTGTGTTTGAGCTGTATCCAATAAGGGGGGCTGGGCTTTTAATAAGTCCAAACTGCAATACTCATATTTTTTATATATACTAGATAAAGTGGACATACCTATGTGTGTATGAATAAAACTAGCATTTGGTACACATGCCATGCGTATGCGAAATTTAAAAATTAATATAATAAATGTTTATCACGCAGATATCTCTTTGTATATATATATACTAGCTTAACCACCCGTGTGTACACACGTGTTAAATCAGATCACCCACTACTTTATCCACTTCTATGACAGTTTTTGTTGGACAAAATTGTTGTTCACCTTTTTTTTTTGTCTCCCGTGGGTTTTTCTTTTCTTTCTCTTTCTTTTCTGTTTTTTTTTCTTGAGGCTGCTTTTATTTTTTCATAGGGGTATTTTCGGGTTTCCATAATTTGGTATGGGATGACACCAAAAGCTACGCTTGGTGTTATATTAGTAGAGATATATTTTTTGTTTGAGAAATGCTCTTTATGTTTTTTTTTCTTTGAACATTAAAAAAGGAAAAATAATCCTTTCAAAAAAGAGAGGAAAAAAGATAAAAATTGAAAAGAAAAAAAATTAACTTGAAAAAAAAGAGGGAGCGTCTGACTTCAATGCTTGGTTTCTTCCCTAAAATTTAGGGAGGTTTATCCCGATATTTGAGGAAAGTTAACTATTGACTGCAAAAAAATCTTATCGTAAAAATCATAAAATAGCAGTAGTTTAATTTATTTGTTTATTTTACAATTATTTGTAATTTACAGTTTTAACCCTAACTACTTAATGTTTGTATAGTATTTTAATATTTTAAGGTTAATATGATAAAAAAATAGTTTTTGTTGAGAACTTGATCATAGTATGTATAGATTAAAATATAAATTTTAAAGATAAATAATTATGACAGAGTTAATTTTTTTTCACAGTTATTGCCATGTACAGATAGCTCAACTAAAAAGTAGCAAAACCTTGATAAAGAATGTGCGTGGAGATATAAACATTTTGTTTTTATTTTATTTTTTTAATTACGGTCTTAGCCTTTACACCAATGAAGAAAGTGTATAAAAGGAAGAAATGATAAAAATGGGGAAACAACAACGCTTCTTTAAAGAATAGTATAAATACAGAGTGCATACACGTTGTTGTGTGTGAAAAATAAATTAAATAAAAAAATTGAACAATTACTGGAAGTTGAGAAACAAAAAAAATCAGTGACAAAAATAAGTTTTTTATTAGTATCGATTACAATTTTCACATTTGTTGGAAGGGAGAAAGCAGGAATTTTTTTTTCTTTTTTAAATTTTATTTATAATTTGTTATTTATGATAATGACCTTGAATGATTTAATTTTGTTAAAAGAAAAGGGCATAAAAAGGGGAAAAAAGGTAAAATAGGGAAAATTAAACCCTCTTCTCTTAAGAAATAGTATAGATTCATGTTAATCATGTACATGTTGATAATAAGAGGGAATTGTTCGAGCTTATATGAATTTAGACCTATGAATTGCATGCCAATTACTTTTGGTTAAAAACCAAATATTAATTACCATAACACAAAATGTGAATGTGTACAATCAAAGCTCTAATCAAGTCATTCTAGAAAAAAAAGTGCTTCGAGTTTTCATCTCCGTGAAAATATAACCCGATTAAATTTTTTATCTCTTTTTCCTTTCAACCCTAGTTGCCTCTTATCCTTCCCTGATCTCACTCATTTTCACTTTAATTTCCAATCATATTTCATATTCTTTCTCCCCTTTCAATTCTCTTTCCAGTGATATCCTTACATGTTGATGTTGGCTGGTGAAGCTGGTGACGATCTATCCGGTGGCGTTCGAAGAGGTTGATCTTGCTCTTTCAGACAACACAAGGAGGAAGAGTGAACATACGTTGTCGCGCGTGTCTTTTCCCTCAAGCCTCTTGCACCGGAGAAGGTGCGATCATTCAAGATTTGGATGGCGGGGTTGTGGCATGATGCTCTCGGATCCTACAAAATAGGCTTTGATCTAGTGGCGGATGATTGCTTTGTATGCAAATTATGATCGGTTGCTGATAGGAGGAGGGTTATTGTAAGCGGGCTCTGGTATTTTCATTCTGCCACGATGGTGGTCGAGGCCTTTGATGGGATGGCAGATCCTCTTCTAGTCCTAGCGGCGTTTGGCCGTGCATGGGTGGTAGTGAAGCTGGTCATGGGACGTCTGGTTGCCAGTGCACTACCGGAGAAATGTTGTCACTGGATCGGGAATACTCTCGGTGAGTATGTTGAGTTTGATCGTCTTTTGCTTGAACACCAATCGAAAATGAAGATCCGTGTGAAATTGGATTTTCATCTTTCGTTGGTTGTCTGGAAAAAATATTGCTTTAATGCTAGCTATGCTATGGATGTGATGTTGATGTATGATAAGATCTTAGGGTTTTGCCCAGAATGTGGGTCTTTTGTGCATGGAGATGGTAGTTATGTTATTGCGAATGTGGAACCGGTGATGGAGGAGAGATGAGGACGGGTATGAGGTCGGGTAAGGGTGGAAGTAGGGTTCCAACATCGGTGGCGGCCTCTGCGTCGCGGTGGGATGATGGCTTAATCAAAAAGGAGGGGGTGTTGAAAATCCGTCAATGATGTGTTTGTTTCATGTGGTGCATAGTTTCGGATATGCAACTCTAGTTAGCGGTCTTCCCCAGCAAAAGGCTTCACCACCAGTGAAACCGTTGGGTGGGAAGGATCTGGATGGAGTGGAGGAGGTGATGAAAAAAGGTCACATGGCTCAACTGGGCCAGGATGAGATTATGATGGACAACCCCTTGTACGAGGGAGGTCCTACTAATAAGGTTATTCTTTTGCAGATGGATCCGCATGGATACATTCAAATTTCAAGATCGTCGGGTCCACGTGCACGAGATGTGGAGCCACCTTGGCCACATTAGCAGTACCAAATTCTATTGCGACGTAACTACCAGGTGCTGGTAGGATAACAGTCCTGGCTCCAGAGCTCCTAGATGGAGCTTCAAGGATACTAATAGGATCATATGGTTCAGTAGCCGGCCAACTGGAGAGGCATGTACCTATGTCAATGCCCAATGGGCTATCGAAATGTATGTTGGGAGAGCAACCTGAACTTGTGGGTGGCTCCGCCAATAACTTGACTAGCAGGGGTAACTCAAAGCATAACGCAGAGGAGAAGAATGGGAAGACTAAGTTGGGACCAAAACATGGGACACTCAAGCGGAAGTCGCCAACGAAGAAGCTGGTTCTTTTGCCAGTAAGAACAAATGTGGAGGAAACGCGGCAATCTGTCGCTCAGTAGAGATAGCGCCTAAATAGCTAAGGAGTAGTGCCCCGGGATTTTTTTGACAATTCTTGCACTACTCTGGTTTGTTTATCTAAGTTATTAGACATTCATCGGTTGCTTAAACAATAGTGATGCATTAGGGGTTTCCTTTTATCGACTGGATAATCTGATAAAACTCTGTATTACTATATATTACATTTGGAATGAAATTTCATCGCCATCTACAAAAAATAAATCTTAACATAAAAGTTTCATTCAAGTTACCTTTTTCTCGCACGTCTTATACTACTGAAGAAAAAAATCGTATTATTATATTAACAAAATTTGTTATTACTACTTATGGTAAATAAGTGTATGATATGACACTGAACATTTTTTTTTGTAATTCATCGAATATTTTCCTAATTCATCAAGTTTGCATGCCTCATGGTATTGATGAAATGATACGACCTTAGTTTGAACATCACGCATTTACGGTGGAGATTTCAATAATTCGTAGGTGTGGGTTACACAGCATTCATAAATTGTGTCAAAGTGTTTGATATATCCCTCAAGAAATTAATTAAGTTTCACCAGACCATATTGTTGTTGATTGATCGAGTTTCACCAGGGGAAGCATATTATTTGGTTCTAGGATATTGGACTAAGCTAATTTTGACCTACACTAAGACCAAAAGATAATCACCATCAACAGAGATTCAATTTATATATGCAAATATTTCTCTCTTTGGACAAAATACATAAGAACCTCTTGTTCGGAGAGAGTTAAATGCCTAGGGCGGCGACGACCGTATTCTTCCTTTCCTCTTCCCTGTCCGGCGGTGGGCCACTGGGCTGGCCTTTTTGGCCATGTCTTAGTTTTGGTTTGTTGTCGGATAGGAAGTTGAGACCCAAGCGGCTCCGTAAAGTTTTGGTCGGGTTGCTGGTTTCTTGCAAATTCTTTTCCAGTGTTTGGGTGGCAGTGCGGTACCTCTTGTAGCCAACAGTGTGCAGTGAGGGTATTTTGGTTTCGGCATCAGTTGTGTCGTGTCTAGATTGATTTCGTCGGTGGGAGAGTGGTTTGTTTGGTGGTGGATGTGGTGCGTTGGTTGGTGTTGCATCTTGTCGTAAGAGTGATGTGGTATCACGACACCGTACGTAGTGGGGATGGTGGTTGTGGTGGTGGATGTTGTTGGTGATTGGGTGCGGCGGAGGTGCTCTGTTTGTCGATGGGATGGTTTCATTTTTTGGCCAGCAATTTGGGCCAATCTTTGGGCTGCCATGTTTCAATTAGGTTTTTACTAATTTTAGGTTTTTCGCGGTAGCTAATTACGTTATTGGTCCTCTTGTTTTGGACCCTAGAGTCGGGTACTGTTGGTACCAGAACTTATTTGCATCCTTTTGGGACCACGTAATTCATGGGAATGACATACCTATTACAATTGCGTGCTTAGAGATATATTCATCGCTTTTAGTGTGTCTTTCGTCTGTCCTTAAAGGATGTAAGTAAGCTTGATTATGTTCAAATTTAGCGTTTTAATGAGTAGTATTTGCTCTGATTAGTTTCTTTTCTCTTGATTAGAGATTGGGTTGCTAGTCAGTTGTGTGTGTACTGTTCTGACTAAGAAGATTTTAATGAATTCTTCCTATTTCGAAAAAATAATAATTATATATGCAAACAACTATTTTGCACCTGGAAGAGCGATGAAGACTTTTCGACATCAATTGATATATCAAATAAAATCGACCAAGTGCAAAAACAAATTCTGAAATAAAGTAAACAATAAATAGGTTATTAAGTCATGAATGCAAGTTCACTCTAGGAGAAAAAAGTGAAACCATGATTGAATGTAATAAAATGAAGTTTATACTTGATATTTTTTTTCGATATATAGTTTATACTTAATATTGCTGTGAATCCTTGTATACGAGATAAACTACTATTAATGTCTTTTGGGAAAATGTACAAACAATAGAGATTGTGGAAGTAATCCTTATAACCTTTCATTGATAATAAGAAATTCATTTATATAGGAGAGTACATGAAATTATATATGGTAAGAATTTTAATACATCACTAAATAAGATTCTCTTCCTTATTCTATACATGTTCTACCAAAACTAGAAACACACATAATAAAGTAAATATCCTTCAGCACTCCCTTTTTATGCCGGTTATTGTAGACGATGTTTCTTCAATGCTTCTTGATGTCTCATTAAAAATCTTGTCGAACCAAAAACTTTTGAAGGAGAAAAAATGATCTTGCCAAGTAAAAAAAGTGCAAGTCATCGTAGACGATGATATGACACTTAACTATGTTGCCTCATTAAAACCTTGCCAAATAATAAAATTTGGGATAAAAACAACCTTAATCAAGGAGAAAGAGTACAACGCGTCTTTCACATTTAGAAATGCTCATGTGAATATCAGACTCCACTGAAGTCTGCATCTCCCCCTGATATCAACAATCAAGGTAGCTTAGATAAGCTGAGCAACCATATGCTCTTCACATGCTTCTCAAATGTGGATTTGGCTAATAGCTTAGAATGTAACTCTACCATAATATCCTTAATTCAAATTCAAATCACTGTGATCTTGAGGACAACCTGTAGGTAATGCTAATTATAGAATAACTTATGCGATATATGTTTGATGTTGTTGCCCCACATGTAACCGAGCAACATTATCCTCATAATGCATGTAGGTTCATCAATAGTTGATTCCAAACCACTTGATTTTCGACATGTGCATCTATGGACCTCAACCATATGCACTCTGAACAACTTCATGTTAGATCAATAATCTCAACATGGTTTGAAGATGTAGCAACAATAGTCTGCTCTCTAGACTTCAAGATATCGCGGTGTTACCCATTGTAAAGACATAACCAAATTGGGAACAACCTTTATGTGGATCAGAGAGATATCCAACTTCAGCAAAACTTGCCAACACATCACAATGATTTTTGGTGTAGGAGGTGAATGGAAATCAACATCACTCTCTTTGTGGTGACTTTACTTCCAACGCCACTCTTTTTGTGACCTCTTTATAGGGATAGATCAAACTCATATCTTTCGTACTATTTGATACTAAAAGATTGTCTTTAAACCATTTCAATGCAATTGTGTGGGGGCATAGCTACATCTAGCTATCAAGTTCAATAATAATGAGGAGCTAATTTTTGTATATTAGGCTAAGTACATTCTTGCACTTAGATTAGGCAATGTAGCCTCTAACAAGTCTTCATCATCATCCCTTGGATGAATACGGATTCCTTTGAGAGTTAAGACTATAGCAGATCATGGGAGTACTCATAAACTTAACTTTATCATAAAGTGCAACATATCTTAGAGTGCAAGTCGATTGATGGAAAATCTCATCATTACGGTGCTCGAGTTTCAATTTGAGACAACATCGCGTCTCCCCAAGATCTATTATCTCAAATTCAGATTTTAAACACTTTACAAATTCTGAACTTGTCATATAAATGAATACGTATGAGCATATCCATTCCAAATCAAGTAGGTTTTCTAGTGCTTCTTTTAAGAAAATAAGAAAAAGAAAAGGTGGTTCAAGTCGCATGTTCAAATATTATTTCTTTTAAGCTTGTCAAATTAGAAAATTGTTAGCTAAGCTAACCTTGTTTACTTTCTTACTCATGCACTCACAAACACACATAAACTAGCTTTATATATCACTACTAGAAAAAAAGGCATTAGTCACGGCTCCAATAGTCATGAAATTCTGTTACTAATGCCTTATTTTACACTAGAGTCACGGCAGGATTTCCATGACTGAATAAGATGTTGCTATTGATAATTTGGTACAATTAAGTCATGGAATGGGTTTCCATTACAAAATTGGTACACATTACCAAAAAGTCATTTGGTCTATTTGAGCTATGAAATAGACATCCGTTGCCATTTGGTACACTTAATGAATACCATACATTCTCTGACATGCACCGTAGGCTGGACTACTTTACTTTATTATAAAAATGTGAGACTCCGAAAATATTTCAGGAGATTAATGCGATATGATTTTGTAATCTTGGTGATCACCAAGACCTTTGCGAAAATTTTATGAAATTTTGAATAAGTGAAATTCTTGATTTAAAGCTTCGATGAGTAAATACACATCTTCGCGAGTTTGTGATAATTTTTGTGGCATTTTTAGAAAACATTTGCTATTTATTTCTAATTTTAGAAGATTGAAAATAAGAAAATATTTTATTTGTATGATGTTTTTGGACCATTAGATTTAAGGGGATAATCCAGACTATTGATCATAAGCTTAATGATGTGGGCTGTTGGATGGAAGTGTTAAAATACTTGGAGTCAGTTTAGAAGAGACCAGAATCTAGCTTACCCAACTGAGCATCTCTGTTCTCGTTTTAACCCGGTCTCATTTTCCACAGCTGCGTTGTAGGGCATAAATAGACATTCTACGGCATCATATCCAATATTAACGACAATCCAACCGTGGAGTCATTATAGATCAAGGTAAACGTAGTCACTACTCATCACAGTTTCTTGATTTTCAGTTGAGCATCAAATGAATTCTAATTCGTGTTGCATGTCAATTTCTTCTATCTAATCTCTTCATCTAGGTATGGGTGATGTTTTTCCATTGGGATTGAGTATGAGTTAGTTTTGAGAGCTTGAGACCCATTTTAGAGACCGACCCGAACCCGATTAAAATTCCCTCATCCGGCCATGACACAACGGCGATTGTTTTGCATGAGGTAAGAGATGTGATCTACTCATCTAATTTTGATGTTAGGTCCTTTTGTAATCAAACTTTAGATGCTCTACGTTGTTTAATTGACGAAACTATGAAGTGGTGAATTGAGAGTGTTTATATGTGGTTTTATAGTTATATGCCGTGATTTGGAAAAGATGTGCATGATGACTTTATTTGTTATGAAGTATATATTGGCATTGTGTTCTTGTTGCCGAAGTAATTAAGTGATATTAATTGAATTTTAGAGCTGTCAAGAGACCACAACATTGTTGGATAATTTTCTTATCCGAAGTTTGGTAATATAAGTGGTGATATAAGATCAATAAGTGATATTTGTTAAACTTGGTTTGATATGGGTGTCCTTAGTATTGTTGGACATGTCATGGCTTTAAAGAATAAGTTGGTATCTTTTCAAAAATCTTGCTTGGCATAGCTATGGTGATATTGTGTAATTGATATGAAGTGATTTAATGATATTGAGTATGTCGGACTAGGACTTCAGTTACCAGAGACGTGAAATATGGTGGTGTTGGCCAGGGACGGAGCCAGGATTTTCAGTTAGGGGGGGCTTAAATGAAAATCTTAAAAAATAGTCTCAGTTAGGGTAGCCAATTCGATCTTCATCTATATATTTTGCCAAAACAAACTCCATGTATTTTTTTTGATTTGATAAAACATCACGATTACTCGCAGCCTGATTATGAGTAATATTTGATCATCCAAAATTTGACATTAGCGTTTACTTCTTCTTCCAATTACTAAATCCATGACCAGCACCAACAAAAGTTTCACCACCGCCTTGTTCTCCAGTAGCTGGTTTAAAAATATAACAACATAACAAAATGCAGCATCCTCTTTAATACTGTAATCTAACCAATATGAAAATTATAAACCAATCACGAATAAACCTTTTTTTCTTTTTTTTTTCTCCCAAATTCCGTGAAAGAAAAAGTATGATTTTTAGGTCGACAAGGGTCTTGTTGTAGATAATATCTTCGAACTTCTTCTTAAATGTTAGGATGATAACTTGAAATTAGCGGGCATTTAGCGAGATCCGATGAACACGTTTATGTAATATCTCCAGCATGAGACTTTTTCATATTGTTACTATTCTTCTTTTGAATTTTCGTAGGTTGTTACTCATCTGATGTTGGAGTAGAAGAAGATGATTTTTTTTTGAAGTATCTCTCCATATCTAATAAACTTAAGCTTAATAAAAATGATTGTATTTTAATCTCAGGAACGGTAGAGCTTTTATAAAGAAAAAAAGACCATAACATCCTAAACCTGGTAAGAGATTGAATCCTAATTGACCTAATATTTGAACTTCATTATTAAAATAATATATAATAATATTCTTACCAAGTCGTCATATTTGAATTAGTCATGCACGCATACGCGTCATTGAAGTTTAGATATACGTACTTCAAATAAATTATAATATTTATATTATATAATAATAATATACTAATTTTTTTTTTACAAAAATTGAGGGGGGGCCCAGGCCCACCCTGGTCCCCACATCCCTCCGTGCCTGGTGTTGGCCTAGGAAAGTATGTGAATGTCAAAGTGACGATGTTGCAGGTAGGGGACTCTGGACTTGCCTCAGTTAGTGGTTTTATAAAAGAACATATTTCCTTTATTACATGATTACTATGTTTTCAATGCATATGAGTTTTTATTTGATGACCTAAGAGTGAGAGGAGTATAGCGACTTCCCTAAGCTTCGATCCCCTAAACCTCCAGAGGAGCTATATGGACGGTAGAGTGTTTGACATCTTTTGAGGTGTGGCACTGCTTCTAGGCGATACGGCGTAAGCGGACACTCTCGCTACATCTTTCCAAGTAGACGATATTAATCGTGGTAAAGTTGTAGTTGACTTAGATACCGATCATCGGGTTTGAGTTTTCTCTATGGGCTCTACTACGATTTTATTCACTACTACAGTTTGTGGCTTTGAACATTTTATCATATACATGATTTTTTCATTCACTTGTCGACACCTATGATTTCAATATTTGTTTTCACAACTTGTTGGGTACAACCCTATTGAGTAGCGAGGACGAAAGCTCACCCCTACAACAGTTTTTGATGTATGTACTATGTACGAAGACGAGATAATTGGATGATGTTCGTGTGGCTTGACTTTTCTTGTGTCTCATATGTCATGGACGGAGTTAGATCCGTGTGACACGTTTGCTCGTTTCATTTATTCCAACTTGATTTGTTTATTGAGTATAGTTTGTTTGTAAAGTTCTTCTCTTGTTAGCCTATTGTGAAATATTACGTACTCCTATCAATCAATCCGATCTGTCTTTGAACCAGACTACTATCTGTTAATTTTTACGGACTTGTATTTGTTTCTAAATATTTCACTTTATGATTTTATTGTTTTCACCTCATATTCAATAGATGCTTTCGCTAGTTATTTTTCTTGTCTACTTTATAGATAGGTTCTTCATTCTTAATTTACTTTGTGGATTCTTAGGACTTAAGTTAAGAATATTAGCATAAATTTTTGAGACACGTGACACTATAATATGCTTAATTTAATGAAGTGCAAATCAAGACGTTACAGAAAATGTAGAAAGTGGCCACAGATATCCGTTGCCATTGTTCGTTAGTAAACAAAAAGAAAAAGACTCGAACCTCCGCTCGGCTCATGAAGATCTCATGAAGATCGGCTCAAAATGTTTAAAATACTGTATTTATCATTGAGAGTATTACATAGGGAATACACTGTTCAAAAATACAATACTCAGAAAGTAATAAAAGTACAATTATAGTGCAGTATTTCTCATTCAAAAAACTGAACTGAATCGACTATCGTCGTGCACACTCCTGCTTTACTCCTACTGAATTGAGAACGCATCCTTCTCTCGATTAAATGCCATAAAAGTCTCATCTTCGGCTGCTATGTAGAGCAAAGCCTGCAGCATCAAACAGTATTGAAAATTAAAAATAATCTCCAGGCATTTAACAAAAGTAAGGTGCAGTCTGACCACAAATGCATATATGTAAAAATGCTTGGACAAATATGAATATTTGTAATAATTAACCTTGAGCAAAATGGGTTTCATCAATATGGTACCTTTGCAAGAGATATGTCCTTGTCTTTGGATTGGAAGGATATCTCCGGAGTAATTTTTTGCCTGGCAGCCTTTTAGATACTACTACTACTAGTAATTTTTTGCCTGGCAGCCTTTTAGATACTACTACTACTACTACATGTCTAGAATGTCATTTCGTCAAGAACAAAAAAGCCTATTTCTCTAACACCACCATTACCAATCCAACTCTCTAATTAACCTAAAACCAACATAGAAATTAACGTATATTACCAAGATTGATCACAAAAGGTACAAGCTTTTTTACCTCATGAGCTGCCCCCGATCGTCGCAGTTTGCGGCATAGATGGAAGTTGAACCTGTCAGACACGCCATTGAAATTTGAGACTTAAAAGACACAAACAATGTTGAAAACAGTCAAAAGGGTTTTGTGTTTTTTTTCTTCCAGTTTTTTCACAGATCAAAAGACCAAAGTCTCTATGGAATTGAGCTCAGAAGGGTGATAGTCAATTCCAGTAGAGGAAGAGTGATGACAATGATAATGGTTTTGATTAATAAAGAAGAAGAAGAGATCAATGACCGAAAAACAAAATATTCACTTGACTGTATTCTCTACTTGTTTCTACCGAATTACGCGCGGGACGTAATCTGGCAGAAGCAAGTACGAGTACTCCTTCTCCTTGCACGTCCGAACGTTGGGGCCATTCGGATGGTCGGGCGCTTCCTCTCTCTCCGGGTCTTCGGGTGCGCGTGTTCGGGTGCGGCTGTTAGAAGAATACAACAACAAACGAGCGGTCAGGGGTCGAGACGGGGTGGCCCGCCTTCAACGCTCCGATGCCTAAGTCAGATGATGTATTGGATATAACAGTCAAGCGAACGTACGTGCGAGTAGTGTTTGTGTCGAGTGAATTCGTCTGGATTAAATTCGATATCTTTACCTGTAATAAATACCTTACATATATAGGTGGTTGAGCTTGGTGCTTGATGGTGTTCTTCGATGTGGGACTGGTCTGGTTCTATTGATGTGTGATCCGCACATTCGGATGTGCGCTCCACGGGCGCGTGCGTGCTCGGATGGGGTCGGTCTTGTGAACGAAGTTGTAGCCTTGCTGGTGGTCTTTTGGGTGGTCGGATAGGTGTTGATTACCTGCTTAAGTGGATAAGTATATTTAATCAGACAACTAATGCCATACTAACAAGTCCCCCAAGTCCCCAAGTCAAAGAGAACTTTCTTGACTGGGGAGTTGAAAAAGGGTTCGTGCGATTTAAACAGAATACTTATCCGATTGAGCAGTGGTGTATGATCCTGTAACCCCCAAGTCCTCCAACTCTCCGGTCAAGGAAGGGCTCGCATGACGGAGTGGGACCTGCGCGTTTTGATCGTGTACCTGTTCCTGTATTCTGGGCCCGGCCTCCAAACGGATCTTGCTAGTGAGCCGCGCGCCCGTGGGGTGTTGTCTTGTAAACATAAATAACTACAACAGATATATAGGTATGCAAGTGTGAATGTATGGTATGATGCATGAATGCATGGTATGATGTGTGAATGTATGCAAATGCTGGTCGTAACGCCAACGCTGGGTTGCCGTTGCGTACGTCGCACGTCAACGGGGATGCCGTTCCGTACGCTGTAGCGTCAACGGTGGGATCAAGACCGCGACGTACAATGTTGCGGCGCGCACGAACGTATACCCGTGCCGCCCCTCGGACTTAGCTCGCGCAGAGGCCTCTGCAGCCTAAACCGGGAAGATTTCGCGCCCGGAGAGGACGGACCCCACACCCGGTAACGCTCATAGGTCTCAGAGCGTACAAGGAGAGGACGGACCCCACACCCCTGCCGGCCGAGTCGACGAGTCGATCGTTAACGTTACACACACGGAGGGGAAGAGCCCTACGCCCATGCCGCCCATCGGCTTAGCGCGCCCAGAGAGGAGTCGGCCCCATGCCTCTGTCACCACAGCCGGCTTGTATTTTTTCGCGAACGGAGAGGACGGACCCCACACCCGAAACGCTCATCGGTCTCAGAGCTTGCAAGGAGAGGACGGACCCCACACCCTTGCGTCTGAGTCGGCGAGTCGATCGTTAACGTTGCGCGTACGGATGGTACGATCCCCGCATCCGTACCGCCCATCGGTCTCAGAACGCGCAAGGAGAGGACGTACCCCACACCCCTGCCGTTTGAGTCGGCGAGTCGATCGTTAACGTTGCGCGTACGGAGAGGGCGGACCTCACACCCGTACTACCCATCAGTTTTAGCGCGCGCAAAGAGGGGACATACCCCATGCCTGTGCCGCCTAATCCGGCTTGCTAATTCTTACCGGGGTGCGTAGGAGGGGAGGTGCCCACGCTCGTGGCAGTGTTTTACCTTGTCCGATCGTTCGCGGTGGTTCTTCGTTCACTGGTCGTGCGGGTGAGGTGTGCGTGTTGCTCGACTGGCGGAAGACGTGTCGTGTCTTGCCTTGGGTGGGGTGATGTGTTGACGAGACGCTTGAGGTGA
Source organism: Geum urbanum (assembly GCA_946800695.1). Classification (NCBI taxonomy): domain Eukaryota; kingdom Viridiplantae; phylum Streptophyta; class Magnoliopsida; order Rosales; family Rosaceae; genus Geum; species Geum urbanum. The sequence goes on along the minus strand of OX327012.1, from coordinate 46,878,897 downwards.
CATTCCTTTTGACTGCTCCTCGGGAACCGTTGTGTAATAAATGCGAGCCGTCGTAATTAATGCTGGCGTGCCCTGGGTATTAAATGTTGCTGACGTGATAACTGCTCGAAGCCCAGACGTCAGGCGCGTGGGCGCGTGTGGCGTTGCATGGGTGACACGTGTCGAGCTGTGGGAGACCGTGCTAGGGTTTGAAATCAAGGCGAGAAGCTGAAGGGGAGCGCGGTTACTTGCGTGGGCAGGTGAACCGCCTCAGGGCCACGTGTTGTGATCTGACGGTGGATACGCTAAAATGGACGGCTGGCGTTCAGTGGCGTACATCGTGCGATCAGTATAAATAGGGGCTTTGGTGTCGTCTTCCTCATCACTTCTTGCAACTTACCGAAACGCTGCAGAAATTACTTTGCACTGTTCCTCTCTGATCTCTGCTGTTCTTTGTTTCTTGCCGAAGTTTCTTCGTCGACGTTCATCCTCTCAACCGTCAAATACCGATTTGGTGAGGCTCTCATCCTGTTTCTGTTGTTTTTCGTTTTGGTTCGTGTTTGTTTGTTTCTGGTTTGTCACGGTTTCTGGGTTTTTTGGCTTTTTCTGGGTTTTGCATCTCAAGAACAAGGCGTGTTTTTGAGGTGTGTCAGGTTTGATTTTGTTTGGGGTAGGAATTTTGGGTTTTTTTGGTGTTTCTGGTAGGGAATTGTTTTTTGCTAAGTGTAGGGTTTGCGCGTGCGTGCGTCTAGGAATGGAGCCAATAGAAATATCAAGTGGGCAATCGCGTGAGCGCATATACATACCGGGGGTGGGGTGATTAAGTTGTGGGTCAAGTGGGTCGAGCACATCATCGTGCGAGTCTGTGTTGAGTGTGACGCCCATGCAATGTGTTCCTGACGCCTTTCCTGTGGTGCAGCAAATGGATCCCCAACAAGCGCTTGCTGCCGCAGGGTTAGGGGAATAGTCGGGCGGATCCTCGTCGTCTGGTCCGTGGGGTGAGGATCGCGTGCGACAAGATCAGCCCGTGACCCAGTTTCTTGAGGGTGGGCGAGTTCACTGGGTGCTCCCCGATGGAGTACCCGTGCAAGATCCTGAACGGGCGCCGAGCGTCAAAGATATGGCGCGGTGGGCGAGGGACTACCACATTCCTTCGTCCGTCAGGCTGAAGATCCCGGGGAGGGGAGAGACGTTCACCCGACCACCGGCTGGCCATGTATGCGTCAGCGAGTTCCATCTGAAGGCGGGGATAAAGCTGCCTCTCCACCCGTTCTTCCAATATATCCTGGCGCTCCTCAAAATCTCCCTCGGTCAGTGTGGGCCTACACTAACCCGAACGTTGGTGGCGTTTTTCAATATCTTCCGCTCGAGCGGGCTGGAACACCCCACACGGGCGGAATTCCTCCACTTCTTCCGTCTATGATACTCCACGTGCCAGAGGGACTCGGGGACCTTCACGGTGGAGCCTCGCGTGAAGTGGTGGCTGGTGGACCCACCGAGCTCTTCAACTTCCTGGCGTACGATCAACTGCTTGGTGGGTGGGGACTGCGAGTTTGGCGCCTTCCCGCCCGAGTATGCCGCTAACGCCGAGCAGATAGATCGAGTCCCCCCAGTTTTTCCATACGCTCTACACGAACGAGTATCCGCTCACGCCGGTTGAGGAGGCCAGGGTAGCTCGGCTCAAGTTCGTTTTTGACCCCGCGCCCGAGTCAAGATATTTCTGGGCGGCGTGTCACTGGGATCTTATCGAGCGCACGCGTCTCGCCAGGCCGCCTGGTCCGTGGGTTGTAGTTTTCTGCTAGGAATAGGAATAGGATAATTTTACCAAGTGTTGTATCTGTTCGCTAACCTTCCGTTTGTGTGCTTTGCAGTTAAGATGACGAAGTCCAAGGCCACGGACAAGGATGACGCGCTCAAGCGCCGGATGGCTGCGCTACTGGTCACTGCTGAGAAGGTTCGTCGGGTGGCGGATGACGATCGTGGTGGACTCATCCTGGGGGACAGTACCCAGCCCAAGATTCCTATTCCCAACGTGGCTGACCTCGCCCCGCCCATCCGAGGGCCACAAACGGATGCTCCTCGCCCGCCTCCGGGCAATGCTGCTGGATCCAAGGCCCAGGTCTGGGCGGAGCGCGATCAGCATCAGCGTGAGAGGGAGCAGCGTCAGGTGGAGCGCGATCAGCGCCGGTCCGAGCGAGATGATATCAGGGACAGGCGGGAGGCTGCTCGTACGCCTCAGTCTTCAAGTCGTGCTCCCGTCACGCCCCCGTCTTCGGGTCGACCTTCAAGTCCTCCACAATACTCTTGCTCTCCAAATCCCCCGCTTCCGTCTTCAGGTCGACCTTCAAGTCCTCCCCAATCTCTTGAGCAGGGGGAAGGTGAGGAGCGTGCGCAGAAGCGCCCCCGGACTGAAGACTCCTCTCCCGGCCCCACACCTGGGTCGAATGTTGATGTCGTGGATGCTCTGTGACGTGCACTGGTGGATGGCGCCGCCTCTCTTGGGCCCCTGCTGCAGCCGCTGGAGAATGCTGCCCCCGACGGGCTGGACGCAGCCTTCATTGCGTGCACCCGCCTGCAGCATCAGCTCTTCCGTGTCCGCTCGCGGGAGAGCCTGGAACTTGCACGCCTTAGGGCCGACGCGCTGAAGCAGCGGAGGATGACGGACAGGGTCTCGGCGCAGCTCGAGAAGGCCAACGACTTGGCCCATCGGTACACCGCCCGTGCGGAGGAGGCAACTGCCCTGTCTATTGAAGCTGCTGCCCGTGAAGCTCTGGCGAGGGCTGAGCGAGACAAGGCCGTGGCCGAGGTGGAGCGGGTGCGCGTCGAGCTGGAGCGCGTCCGTGCTGAAGCAGCCGCCCGGGAAACGCTATCAGAGTCCCGGCTGAAGGAGGCTGATTGCGTTGCTCGCATGGATGCTGTGGCGACGTTCAAGGAGTCTGACGAGCTCCGCGAACTGGTCAGAGCAGAAGTGGATGAGCAGGTGGCTGCGTTCCAAGAAACGGTGATTCCTTTTCTGAAGCTGGAGGAGTACCGGGCGTTCGTGCGGTCTGAAAATGAGAGACTGGCGGGCACTCAGGTTCCTGTGCCTGTGGGAGAGGTGGAGCCTTCCGGGGAAGCTGCTAGGGCGGAGCTGGGGCCGGTGATCATGCGGGTAGATCCGGGCGGGCAGGTGGAAGCTGTTGGGGTGGCGTCATCAGAGGAGGCTGAGGAGCTGGAGGTTGATACGGGGGCGTAGTGTAGGATTTTTCTTCTCTTTTTTTGTTTGTAATAGAATAGATTTTTGTAGTCGAGCCTTGTGCCTTCCATCAATAAAGTATTTTCTTTCCGTACGTGTGCCTTGTTTGAATTTTTTTTGGCATCTTTTGAATGGCTCGTGCGAACGTGCGCCCACTCCCTTGCTGTTGAATGGAATTTAACCGTGTTACACTCATGTGAGCGGCCTATCCCCAGTCCCCCGAGTACTGGGCGGGCGGGGTAAGGACAAACAAACGCGAAAATGAAATGAACTAAAAAAATGAAGTACATCACAACAGAATTTAATGAAAATACTTCCTCAAATGTTGGATGATCCATGGGTGCCGTAGTCGTTGACCCTGCATATCACGGAGGTAGAAAGTGCTGACGCTTATCACCTCATCGACGACGTACGGGCCTTCCCATAGCGGACGGAGTGTCTTCACCTTTTGTTGGATCGCCTTCATCACCCAGTCCCCCAGTTGGATCGCCTTCATCACCTAGTCCCCCAGTTGGATTGGTCGAGCCCGGATGCGCTGGTTGAACAATCGGGCGATCCTCTGTTTGTTCGCGGCGTTGTGGAGGTGCGCCGTGTCCCTCCGTTCTTCCAGTAGATCATTGCTGAGACGTAGCCCCTCGCTGTTTGTGCGTGGATCGTACCCCTCGATCCGTGGGCTCTGATGGGTGATTTCCAGGGGCAACACAGCTTCCGTTCCAAATGTCAGGCTGAACGGAGTTTCGCCCGTGGCTGCGTTGGCGGTCGTTCGGATGGACCATAGGATCTCTGGGATGACCTCGGGCCAGCGCCCGTATCCCGCGTCCCTGGGTTCGATCGGCTATCGCGGGAGCCAACGATGCTCCAATTTGGATCGTCCTCTCCAGATGCACGGAAGATAGCTGAATCGTCCTCAGCTCCTCGCGCTCGGGGACGGGTGACACCGCCATCAGCCCGTCGCGTGGATCATCCGATATCTCCGTTCCTGGCGTAGGCTCCAAGGCGAGGACCTCCTGCCTGCCCCGGGGTTTCGCGGCTTCCTCGTGATTGTATCCCCGAATGTACCCGATTCCATGCTCGGTCGGGAATCGTCCCAAGAGCAAATGCCCCGCGATGATCATCTTCAGCTTGTTGATCCCCGGCCTCCCGAGAATGGCGTTGTATGGGGAGGGGATGTCCATGATAATGAAATCTGTTCGGACCTCGCTGCCCGGGGAGTCGGACGCACCGATCCCGACCCGAATATTGTCGCTCCCAATCGGATACGACGTTTCACCCGTGAAGCTGGCCATGCACTCGTGATCCTGTGTCATCTTGCGGGCGGGCCTGCCGAGCGCCGTGTACGCGTCCAGGTAGATCATGTTCACGGACGCCCCACTATCTACCAGCACCCTCTTCACGAGGAAACGATCGATGATCGCGTCGATCACGAACGGCAGGGTGCTGTCCCTCGGGCTTCCTTCCTCGTCTTCCGCCGTGAAGCAGATGGCGGGTGCCTCCCTTCTTCCTGCTTTTTGCGCTCGTCCCGCCCCGATTGTCAGCACCTCCCTACTCGGACGGTCGGGCGACGAGGTGCCCTCCTTGCGCTTTCCCCCGGATATGGTGCTGATAGTCCCCCGGGTTTCGATGCCTGCCTCGTGCTGTCGCTCGCCTGCCCTGGGAGGGGTGACCTGATCGTCCCTCCTCAAGTCTTCAAGGGCCTTTTTCAGCATAATGCAGCTGTTGGTATGGTGGGTGGCGGCGTTGTGGAATTCGCACCAGATGCTCGGGATTCGGCCGATCGGAGCCGTCGCTTTCGTCATGTTGTTTGGTGGCGGGATTCGGTGTCGGTGCAGGCGGAGCAGCTGCTCGTTGGATTGGTGATCGACCGCATAGACCTCTTGTCCCGCCGGACGGTACTGTGGCGCTGACGGTAGGCGGACTCCCTGCTGCGCTGGTCCCCTCGTCTGGTTGTAGCGGTCGTTGTTGTGGCGGAAGGGTGGCCTCTGGTGATTCTATCTTTGCGTGTCCCAGCTCCTTTTCCGCCCCCCGGCTGGCTTCTAGTCGTCCGCTAGCTGTCGCGGTTGGGCGCTTGCCGCGTCTGGTCTGTTGGTGCTGGATTCGGAGGTGGATCTGTACACTCGCGTTTCCACGAGCGCCTTCTGCACAATCAGGTCCATGATCTCGTCGTAGTCGAGATACTCCTTCCTCACCAGGTTTTCTACGAACGGGGTGGCGAGCATGTTGTCCATCAGGGCCACCTTGGCCACTCGCTTGTCGAAGTCCCTGCACGTGCTCGCAAGCGTCCTCCATCGGTTTATGTAGCTTGACAGGCTCTCGTCCATCCCCTGGCGGACATTGAGGAGGATACCCATAGTGTTGTACTTCCCCTGGAGCCGATAACGCTTTTGGAAGCTCTCCGCCAGCTCAAGAAACGAATGTATGGAGCCTGGCGGGATCTCGTAAAACTAGCTCCTGGCCTCCTCGGTCAGTGTTTCCTGGAATAGGAAACACAGGGTTGGATCCGAATATCGGGTTCCGTCCATGGTGGACCGAAACTCGTCGATGTGCGCGCGGGGGTCTCCACTCCCGTCAAACCGGGTAATCTTCGTTGTCTTCACGTGGGGATCCCTTCCCCTCTCCAGTATATGCGCCGAGAACGGGCTGACCCGAGGGGCGAACGTCCGGCCTTGCCCGGCCAGCTTGTCGTTGCGCAAACGCGAGACCTCCTCCGCCAGTTCCCCCATCCTCCGAAGGATCAGGGCGTTTTTTGTCAGAGGCGCCGATTCCTCCACTGGTGAGGGCGCTCGGGTTGCCCGGGCATTGGTCCCGCCGAACGGGTGTTGCTCCTCGCCGGTGGTTTCCTGGGTTTCTTCGAGTTGCTCCTGCCGCTGACCGATGAGCGCGTCCAGCCGCTCCTCCAACCTCTGCCGGATCTGGCGCTCCTCTGCTCTCTCGAGCGCCGCTTCCCATAATTCCTGGACCAGGCTGTTGACGTGTTCCTCGCTCCTCGCTGCCGCTCGTCCCGAGCTCTACTATTGGGTGCGCCAGCGCGCCCACGGGTGTTTCCTCAAATGGTGTGCTGCCGGTGTTAGTCTCATGGGTAGGCATGTGGCTTTTGCTAGTGGTATTTATATGAGGTTTACAATTTGTAAGCTTCCCACAGACGGCGCCAACTGTTTCTACCGAATTACGCGCGGGACGTAATCTGGCAGAAGCAAGTACGAGTACTTCTTCTCCTTGCACGTCCAAACTTTGGGGCCGTTCGGATGGTCGGGCGCTTCCTCTCTCTCCGGGTCTTCGGGTGCGCATGTTCGGGTGCGGCTGTTAGAAGAATACAACAACAAACGGGCGGTCAGGGGTCGAGACGTGGTGGCCCGCCTTCAACGCTCCGATGCCTAACTCAGATGATGTATTGGATATAACAGTCAAGCGAACGTACGTGCGAGTAGTGTTTGGGTCGAGTGAATTCGTCTGGATTGAATTCAATATCTTTACCTGTAATAAATACCTTACATATATAGGTGGTTGAGCATGGTGCTTGATGGTGTTCTTCGATGTGGGACTGGTTTGGTTCTGTTGATGTGTGATCCACACATTCGGATGTGCGCCCCACGGGCCCGTGCGTGCTCGGATGGGGTCGGTCTTGTGAACGGAGTTGTAGCCTTGCTGGTGGTCTTTCGGGTGGTCGGGTAGATGTTGATTACCTGCTTAAGTGGATAAGTATATTTAATCGGACAACTAATGCCATATTAACACTACTGATCAACCACAAGTAAGAAGGAATGTGGAAGAACTAAACATGAAGATGACACTGCAAACTGCAAATAAAGGTTCTTACTCCATGTGCATGATCCACCTAAGAGTAGGAAGAAACCCACCTGGTACGGTTGTAACAATCTGAAATTGAGCTTCGTTGTCCTCGTACTTTCAATCACCATATTAGAGTCCTTCTAATACCAAACTCCTCCCCTTAGAAATTCTTCCACAACGTATTAGTCACTAGGCTGAAATCCCTACCTTACAAAAAAGCAAACAACTGATCAGAACAATGGTATGGAATACAACACTGATCAACTTGCTTATGCACTCTTCTCCATATGCATCCATATCCATTGGTACCTAATTAGCAGGCAAGAGTTTCTCATATACCAAAAATTTCATATGTATATATACATACAAGAGTGAAATAGTTTCTACTGAATCTCACCATTCCAAAATTATGATTCAACCAACAATTTTTACGTATGCAAATACATGGTCGAAAGATAAAGGCAAACAAACCCAGGTGAATGATTCAGCCATCGTCGTCTACATCAAACTATCTTTCAAGGAAGCTCCGATTCGTCTACTGAGTAAGCCGGTACAATACACATATAAAATCAAGCATTCAAAACAAATTGAAAGAAGGGGACGTCATATTTGGATTCCTATAGATAGCAGAGCTGTGGAAAAACACATACTGAGCCCGGCGCCTCGGCTCTTTGGTTTAGGTGACAGAAACTAAATTGGCCGAGAAAAGATAGAAAAATATGAATGATGTTGGGTAGAAAATGGCAACGGACAAGCTATATGTGTGATCTCAATGGTTCACTACGTTGAAGTAATAGTCACGGACAAGTTCCCTCTGTTATCTCATTGGTTCACCATGTGGAAACTATGTTAAAACAAAATGGCAACGGACAAATTCATCCGGATACATATTTGTCAACTTGTAACGGATTTTGTTACTTTTTTGTTTATACTTATCACGGAAGAGCTTCCGTTACCACTTCATACCAATTGGAAACGGAAGTCAATTTCGTGACTAAAACCATTTTTTTTAGTAGTGTACGTACGTACCACGTGGTGTAACTTTGTAACTCCCTATAAAGCCAAAAGCCCCGCACACAGTAATTGGAAGATGAGCATCCTCCGCATTTTCTTTTGCTCGTTGAAGATTTGGTAGCCAGACTTGTTCTCCATGATGGTGATACATACTACTATAAATGAATATCATTATCTCTAAATCACACATTCAGTGAAGGTGACCATCAAGTCTATAGTTTATACAGTACACCATGCCTTGATTCATGACACACCTCTATCCTAAGTACGTAAGAGCATCCGCACCCGTTTAGGACATCCTATTTCGAGAAATTTCTATTTTCAGGACTTCCTGTTACTATTCAGCAAATAGGACTTCCTATTCAGTTTTTTTGCGCAGCAGTGCAACAAATAGGAATTCCTATTACTATTCATAATCATAAAATAAAATTTTGATTAATTATTTTTAATATGTTTATCCAATAACTAGGCGACACATGTCATTATCATGTACATTATTGAACTAAATTTTCGGTAAGATTTCCGACGACTCATATTGTGACACGTGTCACATCCACGTGTCACTGTCGGATAAATTATTGATGAAGATTTCCGGTGAGATTTCCGACAAATGATAATGCGACACGTGTCACATCCACGTGTCACTGTCGGCTAAATTATTGCTGAAGATTTCCGGTGAGATTTCCGACAAATCAGGATATGACACGTGTACTCATCCAGAAGTCACTGTCGGCTAAATTATTGATGAGATTTCCGGTGAGATTTCCGACAAATCAGGATGTGACACGTGTACTCATCATTCAATATCAGATTATCATAATTTTGCTATAAAATCACCCACGCTGGCTCCAATACATGAAACCTCACAACATGCATAAGTCACCTGCTATTCTACACCTAAACACAATTCTGCCGTTTTTCTCATCCAGAAGATGAATCACAACGATTACGAAGAGTCTTCCAGGAGGAGGCGCCAACAACGTCGGCAAGCTACCACAATGATGAATTCCTTCATCAATGATGCAACCATGATAGTTGCCACGTTTGATGATGAGCCACCCCGCCGCCGCCTTCCAAACCATCCAAGGCAAAGGGAACCTAGGGGTCAGAATCTGCTTGAAGATTACTTCGTGGAACGCCCTGTTTTCCACGAGCAAGATTTTCGCCAGAGGTTCCGAATGAGCACTCACTTGTTCAACCGGATCAAGACAGACCTCTGTAATCACGACCCATTTTGGCATCAAAGAGCAGATGCCACTGGATTGCAAGGACTCCTCCCCGAGCAAAAGATGACCGGTGTTATACGAATGTTGGCGTATGGCGCAGCCGCAGATCAGTGTACTGAGTACACAAGGATGGGGGAGTCAACGACGTTGGAATGCATGAAGAAGTGGTGCACACAAGTGGTCTTGCTCTACAAGGACCGTTACCTCCGCGCTCCAAATCCGGGTGACGTAACTCGATTTTTAAGAAGGGCCAGGCAACGGGGATTTCCTGGTATGATTGGAAGCATCGACTGCATGCACTGGGAATGGAAGAATTGCCCAATAGCTTGGCAAGGGTCATACTCGGGGCGGAAGGCTCGTCCGACAATAATCTTAGAGGCGGTGGCCTCATATGACACGTGGATATGACATAGCTTCTTTGGGACGCCTGGAGCACAAAATGATATTAATGTGCTCAACTCCTCTGATGTCTTCGATCAACTCCTTGCCGGAAGAAGCCCGCGAGCGACGTATAAAGTCCATGGTATGACTTACCACCATACTTATTATCTAGCTGATGGAATCTATCCCAGGTATTCCTCGTTCGTCAAGACAATATCCAATCCGCAAGATCAACCACAGAAGCTGTTCGCAAGGAAACAAGAGGCATATCGTAAAGATGTGGAGAGGTGCTTTGGCATCTTACAATCTTGGTGGGCTATCATTCGTCACTCAGCCATGTGTCATCACAAATCGACATTAAAAATGATCATGTTGGCTTGCATCATAATGCATAACATGATTGTCGAGGAAGAATTTGTGGAAGACGATTTTGAGGAGAATGAGGAAGAAGATTTACAAAACCCAGTGACTGCATCCACACTGTATGATGGGCCGGTGGATGAAAATGGTCACCGAATTCCATTTGAGCCAGTGGGAAGAGATCAGCATCATGCACAGTTTAGCGACCGGCTCATTGATTTACAATCAGTTTATCTGCATGGTGAACTTCAAAAGGACTTAGTGAAGCACAACTGGTTTCTTGAAACTGGTGAACATCTCTGAATAATGTGCGCGAGATATGTGTGTTTGCAATTTGTGTGTTTCCCTTTTGTATGTGTGTTTCCCTTTTGTATGTGTGTTTCCCTATATAATCAATGAATTTAAGTTTGAAGCTCGATCTAAATAAATCAAGTGCGTTTTTATTTCTTGAAATTGAAATTACATGAATTGAAATTACATGAATTGAAATTACATGAATTGAAATTACATGAATTGAAATTACATGAATTGAAATTACATGAATTCAAATTACATGAATTCAAATTACATGAATTCAAATTACATGAATTGAAATTACATGAATTGAAATTACTAAACTAATCACTAAAATCAAGATTGTGGGGACGATAACAACCGGTAAAGCTAGCATCGCCGACTTCTCCTTCATCGTCATCTACTTGCTGAAAGATCTCTGATTTCCGCTTCATAAAGTACTTCTTTGAATTTGGGGTCATAGCCTCGAAATTCATTGTCATGATTCTTGTTTCTTCTTCTCGTGCCCTTAATTTGTAGTTTTTCTCATCAAGTATTCGTTGATGTTCATCATTTGCCCTCGTCCAATCGGCAAACATTTTTTGATTAGCCGCAATGCTCTTCAAAGTCTCATCTCTAACTTCACTCGATGGTGTCATGGCCTTCTTTCCCCTTCTTTTTGCTTCCTTGGCCGCCTTCACTCCTGGAGGTCTAGGCGGGCTTGAGGTTCCTCCAAGGTTGATTTGTGATGTTGGCATCACTTCATCTTCATTCAAGTTGACGATAGGAGGTACTTCATTAACGGTAGGTGTTTCTTCGAAGTATGAATTGTAAGAAGGTTGAGTGGTAGTTTCGATGATTCTAAAGGTATGATGATTTTTGACCTCTTCCCAACACGCAAAGTGCGCAAACTCTTTCTTTTTTTCCCCCACATAAAACGTTTGGGCTTTTCTTAACTACAAAATAAATTACAGGTAACGACTTAATATTTCACATTTTATATTTCCAAAAATTAATAAAATTTGAAAGGACCACCATAAATAAATCACTACCTCATCATGAAAATTTTCGCCGGATTCCGGATTCCTTCTTGTGTATGCGAGCGCTGCTTTCCATTGCGACAAGTTTGGCTTCAACTTAGCAAAACGAGATGCAAGGGCACTTTGTGACCTCGGTTCCGCCCTCGCTTCCCCCTCTGTAATCACCCAATTTTGTTGGTAATCGGCGTAAATTTTTTCCCACAATTTGTCGACCTTTTGTTTGTTGCCGGAGATAGGGCACACACTATGCCGACAATATGAAATGCATAATTGTACATCTTCGGACATGAGCCAATTGGTCGACATTTTTGGCAAAAAATGAAAGAGGATTGTGAGATAGGGAGAGAAGAGAAGGAGGAAGAAGATGCTAAGTGGTGCACAAATGGGTGTGAAATTTTTAGAAAATGAAGGTTGTATTTATAGAAAAGTAGTAGGGATTTTTTAGATTTTTTTTGGAATTTTTTTGAAATTTTTTCGAATTATTTCAATTTTCCGTTCTGAAAATTCTGAAAATTCTGAAAAATAGTCAGTTGCCGTTGCATTTGAATTACCACCGTCCGATTGAAATTTGAATTCAAATTGGACAGCCCAGATTGATCGGCCCGTTGCCAGCCAATCGGCCCGACAGGCTGACACGTGTCAGTCTGTGATTGGCTGGTAACTTCAGTTAAAAAAACCAAATTACCGATTAACTGGCGCGTGTATTCAAAAAAAATTTCGGTTCCCGCCTGACGTCACCCACGAGCGTGGGCTCCGCCAGGGGAACCTCATCTCCGACGTGCTCCTCGCGAACGTCCTGGAGGACGTTCTCCTTGTCGCCGTGCGGTCAACTCTCCTCCTTAGCCACAGTGCACGCCCAGATTGCCGAGGACGTCCGATTTCCGGCGGGCCCGGCCTGAAAACGGTCCTCCGAGCACTCCAACGTTGCGGATGCTCTAAGGTCTACCACAAAATAGCTTTGCTAACGAGGGCATTTTGACTTCTGAGATCATAGAAAAATGGTTATCTGTAAGATCGAATCATAATCCCTTAATCAAACTCATAATCTTCACAATATATTTGGATTATTTGGCTTTGCAAATTACAAACCCCATCGAGGGCATGTCGCACAGACACCCTCCCAACGGGCGCATAACAATAATCGACACATGTCAAGGAGGGGCTGAGTTGTACCCTTCCACGTATACTGCCACACGCTGACGAAAGCTAGTTTGTGGGGACACCACTCTAACCTCTATGCTCCCTCGTGGCGGAAACCTCAATGGACAAAAGGATAAGACCGCGAGAGTTTTTATATTCTACTCCCACTCCAATCCGCCGAGCCACTCCCAAGTCATCGTTGGATCTCATGACTTCCTAAGTCAAACACCCTCATCCGACGGTCGGTATTCTTTCTCTCCTCATTGAAACAAACAAATAGTAAACAGATAATCATAAAAAATTAATTAAAAAAATAAAACAAATGTGTAAATTTTGGCTAAGAACAACACCAACATTATCCCCACTATTTTTTGTTTGCCTCAGTGGGGCTTTATAAGGGAAGACTCTGATTACCAACGAAGCAAGGGCCTTTTTTCTTCTTCCCTTGGCGAATCCTCGATTAGTTTTTTTATATTTTTTTTTTCATTTTCAGCCCATTTCTGCTTTCTTCTGGTGTTTCTCAATTCCCATTGAAAATTCAAGACCAAAGTTGGGTCCTTTGCAAATTGCAGCCACTGGTAACATCTCAAATTCTGCTCTTCAAGTTTAAAGTTTGATTCATCTGGAAGCTGTTGTTGCTTGTTCTGTCTCCAAGTTGTGTTCTTTTGTCACTTCAATCTTGTATGTATTGTTGTTGCTGAGAAAGTTCATGAGTGACAGTGTGTAGTTGAATGGTTGTTACTGAAGTATAGTCCCCAGCTGATTTGTGATCTGAATCTTTATTCCTTTCCTTTCGCTGTCTTTGATTCACTTATCTTCAATATCTTGTAGCTTAGGGTATCATATTTCTGAGGGAAAGTTCTGTCCGCAAATAGGGTGGGAAAATTGTTGGAGGTTTAATGGGGATAGAATCAATAGATAGAGTGGTTTTCTGATGAAGTAGAGTTCTAAGTAAATGGTTTCGAAATCGTATTCCAATCTGTTGGAGCTTGCCTCAGGCGAGGTCTCTCCTACTTTCGGCCGAATTGGCCGGAGAATGCCACGCATCATGACTGTTGCTGGCTTGATATCCGAAGTTGATGATGAGAAGTCTGAGAGTGGATTCTCCGAGGTGTCTTCGTCTGCGGGCCACCGTGACCGAATCATAGTAGTGGCTAACCAGCTCCCTATAAGAGCTCAGAGGAAGTCGAATAACAAGGGTTGGATATTTAGTTGGGATGAGAATGCACTGCTACTACAGTTGAGAGATGGGTTAGGGGATGATGAGACTGAGGTGATTTATGTGGGTTGTCTTAAAGAAGAGATTCACCCGAATGAGCAAGACGAGGTTTACCAAATCCTCCTTGAGTCATTTAAATGTGTCCCAACTTTTATCCCGCCGGATCTATTCAGCCGGTACTACCATGGATTTTGCAAGCAACATTTGTGGCCACTGTTTCATTACATGTTGCCGCTGTCTCCAGATCTTGGGGGTAGGTTTAACCGGTTGTTGTGGCAAGCATATGTTTCGGTGAACAAGATATTTGCTGATAGGATCATGGAAGTCATTAACCCAGAAGATGATTTTGTGTGGATACATGATTATCATCTGATGGTGTTGCCGACCTTCTTGAGGAAGAGATTCAATCGTGTGAAACTCGGGTTTTTCCTCCATAGCCCTTTTCCTTCATCTGAGATTTACAAGACATTGCCTATTAGGGAAGAGCTTCTACGGGCCCTTTTAAATTCTGATTTGATTGGATTCCATACATTTGACTATGCAAGGCACTTCCTCTCCTGCTGTAGTCGAATGCTTGGTCTTAGCTATGAATCCAAGCGAGGTTATATAGGCCTCGAGTACTATGGTCGGACTGTTAGCATCAAAATTCTTCCAGTTGGCATACATATGGGTCAGCTGCAGTCAGTTTTGAGCCTCCCAGAGACAGAAGCCAAGGTAGCTGAGCTCAAGAAACAGTTCTGTGATCGTGGTAGGACATTATTACTTGGAGTGGATGACATGGATATATTCAAGGGCATCAGTCTCAAGCTTTTGGCAATGGAGCAGCTGCTTATTCAGCATCCAGACTGTCAGGGGAAGGTGGTGTTGGTGCAGATAGCCAATCCAGCCAGGGGTCGGGGAAAAGACGTGAAAGAAGTTCAGGCCGAGACATCCTCAACGGTGAAGCGAATTAATGACACATTTGGCAAACCTGGGTATAAGCCTGTTGTGTTGATCGATGAGCCTCTTAAGTTTTATGAAAGAATTGCGTACTATGTAGTTGCAGAGTGTTGTTTGGTTACAGCTGTCAGGGATGGAATGAATCTGATACCATATGAGTACATCATTAGCCGTCAAGGAAATGAAAAATTGGATAAGGTATTGGGATTGGACGCCTCACTTGCCAAGAAGAGTATGTTGGTTGTCTCTGAGTTCATTGGCTGCTCCCCTTCTCTAAGTGGAGCGATCCGTGTGAACCCATGGAACATCGATGCTGTGGCAGATGCAATGGACTCTGCTCTGGAGATGCCATATCCAGAAAAACAGCTTCGGCATGAGAAGCATTATAAGTATGTCAGCACCCATGATGTTGGCTACTGGGCTCGCAGTTTCCTCCTGGACTTGGAAAGGACATGCAAGGGTCATTTGCGGCAGAGGTGCTGGGGTATTGGGTTTGGGTTGAGTTTTAGAGTTGTGGCTCTTGATCCAAACTTCAAGAAGCTCTCTATGGAATATATAGTGTCAGCTTACAAAAGGACTACAACCAGGGCAATCCTTCTTGACTATGATGGCACATTGAAGCCTCAGGCATCCATTGATAAGAGTCCAACATCTAAATCTATCGAGATCTTGAATAGCCTGTGCAGGGACAAAAACAACATGGTTTTAGTTGTTAGTGCCAAGAGTCGGAAAACACTTGACGAGTGGTTCTCTCCTTGTGAGAAGCTTGGAATTGCTGCTGAGCATGGCTACTTTCTACGGTATGTATGCACAAAACTTCTAACGTTTTGCTTCTGAAACAAGTCTAAAGTGTAGAAATTAAGGATGGTTTGGATGCAGGTCAAACCGTGATGAAGAATGGGAAACATTGGTGCCAGTTGCAGACAGTAGCTGGAAGCAGATTGCAGAGCCAGTCATGAAGCTTTACACTGAAACAACTGATGGGTCCACTATTGAAGATAAGGAAACATCACTTCTCTGGTCTTATGAGGATGCAGACCCAGACTTTGGGTCATGCCAAGCTAAGGAACTAATGAATCATCTTGAAAGTGTGCTTGCTAATGAACCTGTTACAGTGAAAAGTGGACAGACGTTTGTGGAGGTTAAGCCGCAGGTTTGTTTTTCTTGTAATCTTTACTGTCTATGGTAACTTGATAATCAGTTTCTGTGACCAGCATGACTAATATCCAAATGTTGACTAATCCTACTAAAATACATGTGAGTCCACAAAAGGCTGTGGTTAATTCTCGGTATACTCATAATACTGTAGTGGCCTATGTCCGCCATACTAAATAGTTGTTCTATGCTTTCTAACAAATGAAAGCTCTGAGCTACTACCTGATTGTAGGAAACATGAAAGTGGATAGATATGCATGTTTAGAATTGTTTAACCAATGCAAGCATCACTAGATTGATTCAATGTGAAATGTTTTGAAGAATTTTGTCATTTGTGTTATTGATAAGTACTGAAGTTTTGTGATACAAGTGAATAATATGAGAGATCCACACCCTTACAAATATGTGTGCATGCAGGGTGTAAGCAAGGGACTTGTAGCCAAACGTTTACTCTCCACCATGCAATTAAGGGGAATGTTACCAGACTTCGTTCTCTGCATAGGCGATGACCGATCTGATGAAGACATGTTTGAGGTAATAATAAATTCCGCGGAAGGTCCATCACTTGCTCCTAGAGCAGAGATATTTGCGTGTACAATTTGTCGAAAGCCCAGTAAAGCCAAGTATTATCTAGATGACTCAGTTGAAATCATGAGGATGTTGCAAGGTTTGGCATCTGTTTCTGAGCAAACTGTACCTTTGTAGACTTGCAGAAGATGAAGATAGGTGCACAACCTCATCTCCCTTGTTTGTGACCGTCATATGTAGGCTGAACGGTTTTTTTTATGACATTTTCCTTCCATTTCCTGATTTGTCTGTTGTTTATGTAAATGTAAGTGATTGTAGTCTTAAGAGAAGTGCAATCAGAGACTCTTTCTGGCATTGGTTGTAAATGTGTAATTTGTGTGCATGAAATCCAAACTTATTTCTCTCCAAATTGATGATATAATCTTAAGTTCGGTACTTTTATTCCTTATTACTGGCAAAGCTACTTGTTTAGGAATATCCATGTTCTCTTCCTCTCCCTTTTCGAGTTCATGCAATTCATACTGTAGTTGAATAGTTATCGGTTTCGTCAACTTGGGAGAGCTATACTGTGTCCTCTTCCGCTCCATTAGTTTGATCCCCCAACTTTTGTTTTTGGTGTATCATGTTATCATAATCGGTTGGAATCAGTCTTCGATGGCTTATATTGTCTGTATGTCGTTGCCCTTGTTTTTACATCTAATCTAATCTCTTGGCGTTTTTCTTCAGCCGAATTATGCTGCCTGGCAATAATGTTCATATTCTCTGTCTTTGATGTTTCACCAGAAACTTATTATTCTATGGTCGCTTTTTATTGGACTCTGGCCTTTGGAGTTGTAGTAATTGCTTTCCTGTTTGTATTGAATCCCTTGCTTCTGTCCATATTATTACATTAGCTCAAAACTTGTTACCTTGCCTTTGTTTCTTTGTGTATTGTAGTTACATCGATCTAACCTCTGTGGTCCATTTCACTATCAATGTAAATTGTTAATTTGATATAGCATGTGTGATTATGAAGATGTATGTATGCTTCACCTGAGTGTTGGACCCGTTACCCTTTTGCATATGTAGCTTTGATGTGCAAATGTTCCTTTTAACTTTGCTGGATGCGCATCTTTTACTTTGAGAAGACTGGAACCGAGACAGAGGCCATGATCGGTTTAGTTTGCATTTGCCTCTGCTTTTTGGACAAACATAATTTGGTTAACAGTCATTTCCAGGTCTACTCTCCACTTTCTAGTAATGGTTTCAGACTCAGAGCTGTGTCAAGTGTATTCAGCAAGTGCGCAAGACTGTAGAGAACTGAAAGTAAGCTACGTAAAGCTTGGGATACAGCAGTGATGAGAACGCGGCTTGTCATCCGAAAGAGAGACCCGAAGAATCAGTTGCAGTCTACTTCACTGCATTTTCATTCGGAGCAACTCAAACTGGGCTTGCTTGGGAGTTGGGACTGTGTTTGCAGCTGAATGCCACGACGAAGTGCTCGAGTGATGGTAAGGCCAGGTTTCAAGGACTGTTGTTGGTCTCTGATTAGCAATGGCCACTGTTCTGCTCTTAAGGGCGTTAGAGCATCTTCAATGGAGATGTCAAATTTGACCTTCAATATAAGTCGTCAAAAATTTAAATTGACATTTTAACTTTTTAACTCATATGTTAAAAATAATAATTATTTTATTAAATATCAAAGTAAATTCATTTAGATGAAGAAGAAAAAGTTGATAGAAGAAGAGAAAAAAATAATAAACAAAAGAATGACATATTTTTATTTTTCTAATCAAATATTTTCATTGGAGTGAACACAGAAAGGCCCCGTCCAAGTTTCATGAGTAACTTTGTTATTGAGAATTTTGCCGAGGACTTTGGTCCTGGTCGTGTCCCAACAAAGATTGACGTCAAAGACTAAAACTTTTGAGTTCGTAGTTTCATACCTAGCTTTTCCCATGAACTTTGTTTTGGGTCGAGATTTCCTAGGAAGCTTCATATATCTACTCTAATGCAATAGTACAGCTCCGATGCAAGTTTGGAACCGGACAACGAACTCCCATTGGGATAAGGATGTAATAATCTTTCAGTGAAGTACTCGTGTCTGATCCTTGAAGCAAGTATTCGATCTATTTGAACAAATTTGTTTACCTCGATCTTTCCATGTATTGTTGTTTTCAAGTTTATGATGGAGGTGAATTGGCACCCTTAACTACAAATCAACACCCTCTTCATTAAATTTCATGTGTAATTTTAGAAACTAATTAAGGCCTAATTCAGCAGCATTTGTTTTATGGTGTCTGTCTTCTCTCAACAACAGGTACCCAAGTCGAGTAGAGAGTAATGGAACCAGGAGACTATCTAAGTAGCTAGTAGTAATTTACAAATTACGTTACTAAAACGTCATTTTAGTCGTCTACTTTAGTCTTTAGAGGTCTGCATCACCGCATCAACACGTTTAGAACTTTGTTAATCAGAATTTGGAAGTAGCGACTTCTGCTTTCGATTCCAAATGGCTAATTTTGTTTTCGATCTTTTTTTCTTCTCATTTTCACATCAAAGAAAGCGAGCTCTTCGCAGTTGTAGCAGCTCAAGAGTGTGTACGCGGTCAACCAAGAAAGTCTTCATTTATACAAAACCCTAGACGGGGACAGTCTTGCTCCTGTATATATGTATTTCTATCTCTTGGATACTGTCCAAAGTGCCACAATTCAATTCTTTAGTCAGGTAGGATGGTAATTGCATACAATGATACAATATATAGCATGTTACTAAGAAATGAACGGGGTTATCGTGTATATGTATCCATGATCAAACAAAAAGGAAATGAGAGATGTCATGAATCGAACTTAGAAAATTCTCGTAGGATGGCTTCAACCATGTTATTACTCTTAATATAGTATGAGAATGATGAACGTTGCAACTTTTGTTTTGACTTTTCAAAAGGATTTTATTGAGTTTCGTTAACCGTATACATCATTTGTTCCCACTCTCGATATTACTTGAGGATCGAATTAACAAAAACTTATGATTGTGACAGTGATTAAGTGTGATGATGATGATATTGCTCAAGCTAGGTAAACAGCACCTTGTAAGCAAGTAGTTGATCGAATTGCTCTAACTTGACTATTCTAGGACCCTGCAAGTCTGCAACCATTATTAAAACACGTATGCATCTTCCATCGCACAATCCAAGTACCATTATTTTCATAAACAAATTATTTTCGTAGCTATTCGATCATATATACTAATCAATTAGATGAATTGCCCCCTCGCCTTCCAAATAAGTCTCATTTCTATAGTTTAATGGATAGGTAGAAAATCACCTATCAAAGATAATCCTTATTAATTATTTAAGTATGTTCAAAATATGTCAATGTAGTGCAATAAAAGTATGGGTCATTCCTGCAAAGGACTGATGAGACTTATCACTTTTAAAAGACTTGATACAATAATACCAGAAATCTATCTATAGATAAAGAAAAAATTTATTAAATTACTTAGACTCGACCTAAAATTACAAGAAAACACAGAAACAAAATAGATATAGTGGCGGACTACCACATAAAGTTACAGAGGTTTTGAAGATGAGTTGGTTGGTGAATTAAATTGACAACACGAAATATGAAACAAAAACAGGAAATTAAAGTCGTAGAAAATCAAATGGATTAAAGCGTTAGACACTTCTCTCCACTTAGATAGTCTCAATCTACCCCAAACTCAAATCACACAACAATGAATTAATGTTTTTCATGCATGAGCTATGATTAAGTCACATACATATTACATTCTCTTACTTGACATGTTATCCGGATTAATTACATGGTTTAACGTGATCTTAACCTAGGAGACAAGGTACTATGATAAGTCCAAATCTACCTAAAGTCATTACGATCCATAGAATGTCTGAGAAACAACAAGACTTCTAGAGCTACTATGATGGGTGTTATTGCATCACCTAGGAATAACTTCACACAACGAAAGATGTTGCTTTTATCTCTACAGAATATGCAATGATAAGATGACCATGTACACATTCAAGACAATAAATCCTACCACATGCATCTAAGTTTGTAACCAAAGAAACATATAATAGAAATCATTAATGATTTAACAGTGAAGAAATTCTCATCCAAAATTATGCAAATCAAGAGACAAGAGGGGTTCAAAATCGAAACATGTATAGGACTTCGATCAGCCCCTAACTAAAGAAAACTAAACAAACATATTACAAAGATGGAGAAGAATAGAAGAGAACAAAGAAAGAAGAGAGAAGAGAGACGTGACAAAGAGAGAGGAGAGAAGAGAATCTGATTTTTTGTCTAATAGCCCTTATATTTTCTTTAATCATCTTCCTTGTAGGTTTGAGACTCTTGGAAGAAAATGCATCCTCCCTTTTTCTTTTATTGGCTCTTGACTTTTATGAATTCTTATCACCAGCTACATCCATATTAAATGGGAATTTCAAGCACAAATTCGTTCATGGGCTTCTCAGTGAGATTTGGGCCCCAACATGAAATTTTGTCAAAAATCAGAATCCCGAGCAGACTGACCTCTCGATACCAATATTGCCATAACTTCTACTAGAAACATCCAAACCATAATCTGGAAGATGTTCTGGAAATAAGACATCTGGGAATTTTTCTGCATATGTAGATCACCATCTAGTTCCTTCCGAATTGTTCCCAGTTCTCTGTCGAAGTTGACTGATCAACACAGGCAGATTTCCAATTTAAGCTTTTAATCCCTCTTTTTCTTCATTTCTTCCTTTCTTCTTATCTATTCCAAAATACCTATAAAATAATAAAATAAATTAATATTACTGAATATTTAACAAAAAAATAAGTATATGAACATTAATAAATATGCACCCATCATCAACCTTGAGCTTTAGCAAGCGTATAGCCAACCATATGATATGGTACTCGATCGACATGGCTATCAATCTTTTCTAAACAAGAGGAATATATAAATGATTAGCATAACCGAAACAAAACACAAAAAAGAATCAACGACTTTTGGTATTAAATCGTATAATGATATCTCCTTCATACTAACTCCTTTTTCAATCCTCTATCCGACTACTTGGTCAGTCTTCTACCTCATCAAGTCTGAAACTTCAAATATATATATTGGCAACCAGAGTACACCATTTCTTAATTAACAAACATTCTCTTCTTTGTTCTCCACACTCCATATCCATTTTCAAAAAAAAAAAAAAATAAAGAGCTTCGGAGACATTCTCCGATCGGAGAGAGAAAAAGAGATGGCCATGATGAAGAGTAATAGTAGTGCTACGACTCTCCATCATGATATAGTCGAGACGGCCCTTGTCAGTTTAGGCAAGGGATTTGACTTAATCTCAGACTTCCGTCTCAAATACTACAAAGACAAACGACGGTTGGTCTCCCTCAACGACAACCACAAACGTGAACTCGTCGTGTCGGGCTTCGGCTCCGTCTCCGGCATCTCCACCGACATAAAATGTGACAAGGGAGATCGGACTAGGTACCAGTGCGACATGTTCAGCTTCAGTCAGATGTCGGAGTACTTCAACGACAGGTTGTGTGCCCAGGGATGGAGCCACCTTGAGCTCAGGGTAAACTCAGGCCCCCTCCTGAGATTTGGTGAAATATATTTTATGTGCATTATTTTCATATATTCTAAGCTAGTACACCGGTAAATGCATAGAAATGTTAGTGTTAGGTCTTGAATTCTAACATAAAAACATGCAATTTTTTTTATGAATTTTTTTTTTATTTTTCATTGTTTCCGGTCTATTTTTTTTCTTTGATTTTCATTGTGTACATTATAAGTCCCTTCTGACTTTATATTTTGGCTCCGCCCCTGCGTTTGCCCTCGGGAAAGTATCAGGGATGTTCAACTCCATGTTCGGATTCGAAAGTGGCTCGTGGGCTAGCGATGCGGCCAGTATCAAATGCTTGGGTGTCGATGGCTATTTCATCATCTTCTTTAGTGTTCATATTGATAGGTCTCCTCTTGTTCTCGTCGATGAAGTTCGTGATTCTGTTCCGTCGTCATGGGACCCGGTTGGAATTTCCAGGTACGGTAATAAACTGTAATTCTGTACTAGAATGTTTAAGGTTTTCCAGTTTTTTGTTATGTTTTTTACTTTTTACCCCAAATGTCAACGTAAACTCCCTGAGCTGATCGATAACTACATTTGGTGAAATTAATTATCCTGGACTAAATGCATGTTAAGGTTATGACCGTTTTTCTATCGATCATGGATCCGTGATTGATGGAGAGATATGATTTTTCTCATGTTTAAAGGGTGAAGTTTCCTAATTGATGAATCAATGGCTATTTTATTGG
This sequence comes from Geum urbanum, assembly GCA_946800695.1. Taxonomy (NCBI): domain Eukaryota; kingdom Viridiplantae; phylum Streptophyta; class Magnoliopsida; order Rosales; family Rosaceae; genus Geum; species Geum urbanum. The sequence goes on along the minus strand of OX327012.1, from coordinate 46,856,307 downwards.
CTCAATACGTAGAATGAGTTACAAAGGCTAATGTTATATTATCTATAGAAATGTGGATGTGAGAAGGTGAATTCAAAGTCAAGAAGACAAAGAAAAGGTCTGGATCACTTATTTCTTAGGTAACGTGAACTTTGTCGAAAATGTAGCAAGTAGAAAAGGTCCTTTTAATTTCTTGTTAAGTGTCACTTTCATGGCCGGTGATGATATACCTCGATTAGTTCCGCTAATATTCCTTCGTTACATTTTGTGTACGTATATAATTACGCAATAAGTAGAGAAAATTTCAGTAATGGCGAAACAGAAAAGGAAAATGAACCTCAATCATGCCCCCATGTTCTCGCCATCATTCGCTAGCTAAACTTTTAAAACGAACTCGTAGGGACGAATTCCTTTGACTATTTTTTGGTTTGACAATTTCACTTAATGAAGATTAATTTGGGAGAGGCCAGCTAGCTAGGAACTAGGAATTAGTGAGTCTAGTTTGTCAACAATGTAAGAAGGGCACGTTTTTGTATTTGTATGTAGGTATGTCAATAAGGCGGGTTTTGATCCGGATCCGTTTCAGATTCTTATATATTAGGCAGATTTAGATCTAATTTTTGGACCCGTTGATCCGTTTGTGATCCGTACCCGTTGACCCGTTTATTTAACGGATCAGATTCAGATCACAAGTGATTCGATCCGTTTATGATCCGTCCTGTTTATTTTTTAAAACTTATTATATAATTTATTTTTATTTACAAATATGAAATATTTTTAATCTAAAACTCTCTTTAAAAAAAAATAAAATATAAATATCTTTAGCAAAGTTATATAAAATTAATAAATTAAAAGATTAAAAATCCAAAATGATTTATTTCTTGTCTAGTTTGTTTTAATGAAATATTTTATTTATGTAAAGAGATTATATGACATATTGGTAATAATTAACATATTGATAAATTTTTTTTTAGTAATTAACATATTGATAAACGGGTCCGGATCCGAATTTGATTATTAAAGATCCGTCGGATAAACGGGGCAGAGCGGATCTAATTTTTTCTCTCATTAAATGAATTCGGATTTAAGTTGATCCGGTCTAGATCCACCCTATTGACAAACCTATTTGTACGCAGTTTGGATCATATACATTAAGATTAATACGTATATATAGGTACAGTATATAGAGAGTCAAGAATACCAGATGGCTCTGAAAACGTATATTCCAACCCTCAACGTTAATGTACGTTATCGAACTGTATACATTAGCTAGTCATAAATCTATCTCTACCCGACTACCTGTAATCTAAACAAGTTCCACATTGGGGCTCTACTCTATTATTGATTTCCCATTCGATCTGTGTAATACAAACGACCAATTCATTTGGATTTGGAAATGCGTTGATTTCCCACCGGTACGGTCAACCCTTTTTTTTATACATGATTATCTAGCTACCTCGCCAGTATTTCTGCTATTAGTATACGTGTAATTTGATATGGTGTGTATACGTACATACATATTCATCGAGGAATATGGGACGCAAATCGTGGTGGGTTTAAGTGTTGGAGGTCAGGATGTGATGTTGGTTAAGCAAGATAAATCTTCAGACTTGGGGCATTCAGACCTCAAGAAGCACTTGAATGAGCTTGGAGATGAACACTTTACAGGCACTTGCAGTTTCTCCCCACTCCACTCCAAAGCACAGGGTACGTATCTAATTAACAGTACTTCATTTTAGTCCATCGTCTTTCGATCTCTGGTATTCGCTAGGTTTGCTAATAGTATGTGAAAGAACTCAACCTCGATTCAGTTACTTAATTCGGAATTAGATCCTAACAACACTACAATTTTTTAAAAATTTTCGCCAGAGTTTACTTTATAAAATGAGTAAACCAAAAACTTACAATGAAAACACACTTTCAAATAGTCCACAAAAGCCAAACCGTGGGACGCCAATTCCCATCCGGATTTCTCAAATTCACAAACTACTGAATAACAGTAAAAGTATTTCTTTACACTTATTATTCAAAATCCAGTAAGTACTCGAAAAGTATTAAAAAGGAAAATAAACTAACATAGTACTCAGAGCGACTTCTAATTTACAAATATACAAAGCTAGTAGGTTAAATCAAGAACCTACTAGAAAAGAACGGTGACTTGAACTCTAGGCCTCCGACGACGACGTGCAACCACAGGATAGAAACTGCAAACTAGACAAGAAGGAAACCGAAAAGCCAAGAGAAAAGCATATAAATAATAAAACCGTTAGAGTGAGTGGACGAAAATAATAATATATCACATAAAACGGAAATATAAATCCAACATGCTTTTCATAATAAATGCACATCGAAATCATGTGAGTCAAAACAATCAAGCCCATGTCAGGTATTTGTCATAACCCTTCTGTGTGCTGTGTAATGTGTGGAGACAATTACTTGAGTACGTTTCCCTCAAGTTACAAACATGCCCAGGTTAGGTGCTTGTCCTAACCCTCCTGGGTGCTGTGTAATCACGGGTCATGTGTTTGTCATAACCCTCTCGAAGCATCTCGGGGATCAGCCGAGAGGCCATAGCATCGATGCATCCATAATAACCATACTCTGTGTAAAAACAAATCATATGTGCCTCCGAACCAATGTATGCTCATAAAATGCATAATCATAAATGCATACCCGTAAATGCATAATCGTAAAATCATAATCATAGATTCGCAAATCAACTGTGAAAATCAAAGTGTCCACTCACAGTAAACAGCTAGCCCTGAGGCCCGGCGGAAGTTCCCTCGCCAAAATCTCTCTCGCGGTTTTCTGAATAAATAACAATTCATTTAATTCTAAAATTTAATAAAACGTGCGAAAAACAACTCAGAAACCATCCCGAAAACCCATGAGAAAAATAGGATTTTTGACTCGCCAGAGCTCCGCAGTGGGCGGCGGCGCGTGGCCGTCACAAGCCTCCACCGGCAGTGGCACGTAAGCCACACGCGCCTCCGGTGCAAACTGCTCCGATTGGAGCATTTGACTACTCGTTAGAAAGATCTCAACGAACCCAACACTTTTCTCAACTGGACCTAGACTTAGTTCTACGGCGATTGGCCGGAATTGAGCCCGAAACCCACGGTGGCCGAAATCGCTAAAAATTTTCTCCGGTTGATTCCGTCACCGGTGATGCACATCGGTCCCCCAAACCAAGGGGGTTTTGATCCTTGGACCATACCCAGTCGAACCCACCTAAAAACCACCCCGAAAAATGACTGGAACACCGCCACCGAATCCACCAGGATTCTAACGGGTCCCGCCCATTTTTCGGCCACAAAACCTAACCAAAACTCACAAATGAATACATGAATGGAAAGAGGAGAGGAAGAGCTTCAAATCCATACCAAGAACGCCGGCAACCGTGACGTTTTCCTGTGGGTCGAAATCGGTATTCGTTTGGAACAAAATACGGGTCGATACATATTTCGTACGATTTTCTGTATTTCTATGTAAAAATTCATATTTCTACCTAAAATTCAGTATTTATACCAAAAAAATTTGGTCAGATCAACGGCTGAGGTTTGATCTGATCAAGATCCAACGGTCCAAAGTAAACCGCCAAGAAAAATATTTTAAAATACATATTTTCACATACGAACTTCCAAAAATCGAAAGAAATAGCTCGATAACCCGAAAAATTCCCCGAAAATTCCTACGTGCACGAAATTAAATACTCTACGACTTTTGCGAAGAAAGTCGGATCAAATTCTTACCCAAAAAAAATTCATTAACAAAATTACACGATGTGCATAATTCGCGGAAAACCTAAATCGTAAAAGTTAGTGTAACTTTTGGTTTGGATCGTTACAATTCTACCCCCCTTAAAGAAATTTTGCCCTCAAAATTTAACACACATGTTAGTTAAAAAGATAGGGGTACTGCTTCTGCATGTGATGCTCGGTTTCCTAGGTGGCTTCCTCAACTACATGATTTCTCCACAAGACTTTCACAAGAGGAATGGCTTTGTGATGAAGTTCCTGAACCCTCCAATGAAGAATCTGAACTGACTCTTCCACATAAGTCAAATCCTCCCAAATAGGAAGCTAACAAAGTGCTAAAACATGAGATGGATCATAAATGTACTTCCGCATCATAGATACATGAAACACATCATGAACCCTGAACCCTAGCCATCTCGGAAGGTAGTGCCAACCTGTACGCCACAACACCCACTCACTCAGTAATCTCATATGGACCAACATAACGCGGACGAAGTTTACCACGTTTCCCAAACCGTACAACACTTTTTCAAGGAGACAATTTCAAAAACACCCAGTCACCAACTTCGAATTCTAGATCTTTTCTCCTCACATCAGCATAGCTCGATCTTTTGTCGATCTTGTGCAACTTTCAATCTGTCCCAAATAATCTGAATGTCTTCAGCAGTATTTTTCACCAGATCAGGACCAAGAAGCCATATTTCCCCTACTTTACTCTAACACAACGGAGTTCGACACTGTCTACTATACAGAGCTTCATATGGAGCCATACCGACACTGGCCTGGTAACTGTTGTTGTACGCAAACTCAATCAAATGTAGCTGTTGATCCCAATTTCCCTTGAACTACAACACACACGATCGCAGCATATCTTCGAGAGTTTTAATTGTCCTTTCTGATTGGCCATCAGACTGAGGGTGGAAAGCTGTACTAAATCACAGTTTAGTCCCCAATGCTTTTTGTAATGCCCGCAAAAAATCGGAAGTAAACTGAGTATCTCGATCTGACACAATTGACACATGCACACCATGTAATCGAACAATCTCAGCCATATACAACTTCGCCAATTTACTCACAGAAAGTTTCCTGGGAAGTGCAAGAAAATGAGCTGACTTCGTAAGATGATCAACAATTGCCCAAATCCCAATATTACCATTAGATGTACGAGGCAACTGATACACGAAATCTATGGTGATGTGCTCCTATTTCCACACTGGAATCTCTAATGCTTGCAGTTTCCTCACAGGTTTCTGTCGCTCTACCTTCACCTGTTGACAAATAAAGCACTTGCTAACATAGGTTGCTATTTCCCTCTTCATATTGCGCCACCAGTAATAAGCTTTAAGCGTCCGGAACATTTTTGTACCACTGGATGCATAGCATAAGCAGAACAATGAGCTTCATCAAGTATATTTTTCTTCAATTCTACATCACCTAGTACACATAATCTCCCTCTGAACATTAAAGTGTCATCCGTCTTCAATTGAAACTCTGTTGGTTCATCATTGAATCATGTTCTTCTTACTTCATAGATAAGAGTCTGCATCCTAAGCTTCACGAACCTGATTCAACAATACTGGTCGAACCTGGAAACTAGCCAACAATGCTCCATCATCATCCCATTCCAATTCCACTCCTGTAGCTCGCAACTCAGCTAATAGTGATACTCTTGCTACACGTACGTGAAATAGGGAAGCTCCGAATTTTCAGCTAAGGGCATCAACAACACCATTAGCTTTTCCCGGATAATACTCAAACGTACAATCATAATCATTAATCAGCTTCATCCACCTTTTCTGTCTCATGTTCAAGTCTAGTTGAGTACGCAAATAAGGAAGACTCTTGTGATTAGTAAAAATCTTGCACTGTGCTCCATATAGGTAGTGTCTCCAGCTCTTCAATGCTAACATAATGGCAGCTAGCTCAAGATCATGCGTGGGGTAATTAACTTCATGAGGCTTCAATTGTATGGAACTGTACGCCACCACCTTGCCATGCTGCATCAAAACACAACCAAGACCGAATTTCGAAGCGTCACTATAAATGACATACTCCCCACTGTCGTCTGGTAAAGTCAACACCAGTGCAGTAGTCAACCTCTCTTTCAATGTCAGATAGCTTTCTTCACAGGCATCGGACCACTCAAAATTAACTCATTTCTTCGTCAATCAAGTAAGTGGAGTCGCAATCCGCGAAAAGTCCTGTAAAAAACGGAGATAATATCCCGCTAAGCCCAAAAAGCTTCTTATCTCGGATACACTAGTAGGTCTGCTCCAATTCAACACTGCCTCAATCTTGTCAGGATCAACGCTAACTCCGTCAGCCGAAATCACATGACCCAAAAATTTCACCTGATCCAGCCAAAATTCACACTTGCTAAACTTTGCATACAACTGTGTATCCCGCAAAGTTTGCAAGACGGCCCACAGATGCTTCATATGTTGATTTACACTTATGGAGTAAACCAAAATATCATCGATGAACACAATCACAAACCTATCCAGGTAGCATCTGAAAACTCGATTCATGAGATTTATAAAAGCAGTTGGGGCATTTGTTAAACCAAAAGGCATAACAAGAAACTCATAATGTCCGTACCATGATCGAAAAACTGTTTTGGGAACAATAGATTCCTTAATCCGCAGCTGATGGTATCCAGACCTCAAATCAATCTTCGAGAATACTGTAGCTCCTTTAAGTTGATCAAACAAATCATCAATCCATGGAAAATGATACTTGTTGTTTACTGTGACTTGATTTAGTTTTCAATAATCAATACACAATCTCATAGAACCATCATTTTTCCTTACAAACAGCACTAGAGTACCCCATGGTGAAACACTAGGCCGAATGAAGCCTTTCTCAATCATCTCCTGTAACTGAGTCTGCAACTCTTTCAACTCTGCTGGAGCCATTCGATAAGGTGCTTGTGAGATCGGACCAGTACCCGGAAGCAAATCAACGGTGAACTCAATCTCTTTCATCGGAGGAAGACCGGGTAAATCTTCAGGAAACACATCTGGGTACTCACAAACTACAGAAATATCCCCAATATTCGGTGCACAAACATCAGTATCAATCACATGAGCCAAATACGCCTCACAACCTTTCTTTAACATCTTCTCAGCCTTTATTGCCGAAATCAAACAAGGTGGAGAGACATTTCTTTCACCGCGAAACAAGATTTCTGGCATGCCTAGACTTCTAAAAACTACCTCCTTTCTATGAAAATCAAAGACTACCCAGTGAGTCTTCAAGAAATCCATCCCCAAAATCACATCAAAGTCCATAATATCCAGCAACATCAAATCCGTGGGTAACCCATAACCTCCTATAAAAATCTCATGGTCCCGATACACCCACTTGACACACACTACCTCGTCGGATGGATACAACACTCGCCACATACTAGGGAGTGGAGAAGCATGTATAGTGGCTAATGATGCTAATCTATATGATATGAAGGAATGTGTAGCCCCCGGATCTAACAAAGTAAGAACTGGAATACCGAAAATATATAACGTACCGATGATGACTTCAGGGTAAGCTCTGCCTTCTCTCAGGTTCATGGCATGCATACGAGCTTGTCCAGCCGGTCGTCCACGTTGACTACCATTCTGCTCATCTGCTTGCCTAGAAGACTGTGTTGCTAGATCTCCAGAAGTGGTACCCTGATCATGACTGCTACCCTGAGCTGCAACACCCCCAAAAGTACCACCTTGCGGACATTCCCTTGCAAAGTGACCATCTTGGCCACAACGGAAACAACTGGTGGTGCCTCGAAAATAGGAACCGTAATGCCGCCTATTAAAAATGTTGCACAATGGATAGTCTCTTGGTGCAGCTGGTGTATCATATGTGCGTCGATGGTAACTCGATCCACTGGAACTGGTACTTGCTTGCGGCCTCTGGGGTCGATCCCTCCTCCATCTCTGGCTTCCTCTCTGACCATATGAGCCAGTAGAAAACCTGTAAGATCCACCACTCAAAGAGGATGCTGATCCAGAAGTACCAAAACTCGGCCTTTTTGAAGGACCCTGACTAGATCCACCTTCCTCGAAACGGCAAGACTGAAACCACATATCTCTCTCTCTCTCACAATGTCTTCGCCTTTGAGTGCAGCACTGACAAAGTCATCAAAGTTGTCCCGAGACATAGTTGTCAAAGTTCCCTTGATATTCAGATTCAGGTCCAACTCAAACCTTCTATATTTTGCTTCCTCAGACGCAACCATATCACGCGTAAATAGAGACAAACGGGTAAACTTATCTCGATATTCGAGCACTGACATACCTCCCTGCCTCAAGTTGGTAAACTCTTCATATTTCCTTTGCTGGGTAGCTTGGTTGAAATATCGGTGCATAAACAAGTCCCTGAACGTAGGCCATGGAGTATCAATAGGAACCCTCTGGGTGCTAACCCACCAGAAATAAGCATCTAAGTCCAATAATCCAACAACAGCAACAGTCATCTGCTCAAGAGTAAAATGTAGGCGCTCACAAACACGCTCCACCTGGACTAACCAAGCCTCATATACTTCAGGATCAGTAGAGCCAGAAAAAGTAGTTGCTCCAGCTGTCCTAGCATTTACTACAGGGTTAAAACGCTCTTCTAAACGTAAGACTCACATAAGCAAGTCGTGCATTCGCTGATCCTCAACATGATCCCCAGCCATGTCAACACGAGCTCTACGTTGGGGAGACATCCTAAGAAAACCAAACATTAGTCACCAAAACCAACATGATGCAATAATGATACCTCAAATATTTGAAAGCATACAACACCCAGAGCATTGATGATTATCCGCCGGTCGGTCGGGTCATCGCTCCGGAAATGCTGTACATTCTCAAAGGTTCTTAGTAACATAACTGCAAAAGTCTACATAACCTAAAACCTAATGCTCTGATACCAACAGAAAGAACCCAACCCCAATTCAGTTCCTTAAAATTAGACCCTAACAACACTACAATTTTTTAAAAATTTCGCCAGAGTTTACTTTATAAAATGAGTAAACCAAAAACCTGCAATGAAAACACACTTCCAAATAGTCCACAAAAACCAAACCGTGGGACGCTAATTCCCATCCGGATTTCTCAAATTCACAAACTACTGAATAACAGTAAAAGTATTTCTTTACACTTATTATTCAAAATCCAGTAAGTACTCGAAAAGTATTAAAAATGAAAATAAACTAACATAGTACTCAGAGCGACTTCTAATTTACAAATATACAAAGCTAGTAGGTTAAATCAAGAACCTACTAGAAAAGAACGGTGACTTGAACTCTAGGCCTCCGACGACGACGTGCAACCACAGGATAGAAACTGCAAACTAGACAAGAAGGAAACCGAGAATCCCAGAGAAAAACATATAAATAATAAAACCGTTAGAGTGAGTAGACAAAAATAATAATATATCACATAAAACGAAAATATAAATCCAACATGCTTTTCATAATAAATTCACATCGAAATCATGCGAGTCAAAACAATCAAGCCCAGGTCAGGTGTTTGTCCTAACCCTCATGAGTGTTGTGTAATGTGTGGAGGCAATAACTTGAGTACGTTTCCCTCAAATTACAAACATGCCCAGGTAAGGTGCTTGTCCTAACCCTCCTGGGTGCTGTGTAATCACGGGTCAGGTATTTGTCATAACCCTCCCGGAGCATCTCGGGGATCAGCCGAGAGGCCATAGCATCGATGCATCCATAATAACCATACTCTGTGTAAAAACAAATCATGTGTGCCTCTGAACCAATGTATGCTTATAAAATGCATAATCATAAATGCATACCCGTAAATGCATAATCGTAAAAGCATAATCATACACTTGCAAATCAACTGTGAAAATCAAAGTGTCCACTCACAGTAAACAGCTAGCCCTGAGGCCCGGCGGAAGTTCCCTCGCCAAAATCTCTCTCGCGGTTTCCTGAATAAATAACAATTCATTTAATTCCAGAATTCAATAAAACGTGTGAAAACAACTCATAACTGTCCCGGAAACCCTACGGGAAAAATAAAATTTTTGACTCGCTGGAGCTTCGCTGTGGGCGGCGACGCGTGGCCGTCACCCGCCTCCACCTGCGGTGGCACGTGAGCCACACGCACCTCCGGTGCAAACAACTCTGATGGGAGCATTTGACCACTCGTTGGAAACATCTCAACGAGCACAACACTTTCCCAACTGGACCTAGATCTAATTCTACAGCGATTAGCCGGAATTGAGTCCGAAACCCTCGGTGGCCGAAATCGCCGGAAATTTTCTCCCGTCGATTCCGTCACCGGTGATGCACTTGGTCCCCCAAACTAAGGGGGTTTTGATCCTTGGACCATACCAAGTCGAACCCACCCAAAAACCATGCCGGAAAATGACCGGAACGCCGCCACCGAATCCACCCGGATTCCGACTCACATAACCAAAACTCACAAATGAATACATGAATGGAAAGAGGAGAGGAAGAGCTTCAAATTCATACCAAGAACGCCGGCAACCGTGGCGTTTTCCGGTGGGTCAAAATCGGTATTCATTTGAGACAAAATACGGGTCGATACGTATTTCGTACAATTTTCTGTATTTCTATGTAAAAATCCCTATTTCTACCGAAAACTCGGTATATATATCAAAACAATTTATCAGATCAACGGCTGAGGTTTGATCTGATCAAGATCCAATGGTCCAAAGTAAACCGCCAAGAAAAATATTTTAAAATACATATTTTCACATACGAACTTCCAAAAATTGAAAGAAATAGCTCGATAACTCGAAAAATTCCCCGAAAATTCCCAAGTGCACGAAATTAAATACTTTACGACTTCCACGAAGAAAGTTGGTTCAAATTCTATCCCAAAAAAAAAGTCGTTAATAAAATTTCACGAAGTGCATAATTCACGAAAAACTTAAATCGTAAAAGTTAACATAACTTTTACTTTGGATCGTTACGATACGTTTAATATTGTTCGTGTTAATTTTGCAGCTGACACCACAGACATTCAATGTCTTTGATGCGCCGCAGTCTGTCGCGATCAACGTCTTCTCCACCGCACACACAAAAGATGTAGGTCAAATTGTTTTGTTTTTGTAGGTTTAGCTAGGTGGTATTGATTGTAACTCATTGCGAGTTAACAATGTCGCATATATATTGATCACGAATTTTTCAGGGAATTACAGTGATAAGCTCTAAAAAGGGAGGTGACCCATCAGCCAGTAGCCACAGCGAGTGGCTCTTAACAGTTCCATCGATGCCGGACGCGATTCAATTCAGCTTCATTCCCATCACTTCTCTTCTTAAAGGTGTTCCCGGCAAAGGTTTCTTGTCCCATGCCATCAACCTCTACCTCAGATGTAAGTTAACTTCTCAAATGCACTCTCAATCAAAAACGGTTTATATAACCAATTCAATCTGTAGTGAATTGACTTTGGTTAACTATGTATATACGTGCATGCAGACAAGCCTCCCATAGCAGATTTGCCCTACTTTCTTGAGTTCCAAGTATCACACAAAATTTGGGCTCCCATGCACAATGACCTGCGAATAGGTCCTGCCACAAATAGCAAATCCAATCCATCATCACCTGCTATCTACTTCAGCTTGATGGGTCCTAAGTTATACGTAAACACTACACAGGTATTACTTCATCCAATTCCTTCAATATTTACAAGCAAAACGTTCTACTTTAAAAATCCATCCATCTTATTATATATGCTATTTCTATATGATCATTAGGTCAGGGTTGGAAATTGTGCCCCGGTCACTGGGATGTGCTTGTTTCTTGAGGGCATGAAATGCAATAGGTAAATTAGTAATCAACTACAAACATATACCTGGTTTAATTTCGACACTATATAGTTGCTTTGTTTTTAACTAGTCTTTACGTACACCAAGTGATCACAAGCATGTATTATATCTTTCGGGCTGGCCATCCACCTCCAACATCTAGCAAACACTCCATTGATGTTGGAGAACAAGATCGACGACACATCCTCGTGGCGAGGATCAGAAGAGGTTACAGATCACGGCTACTTCGAAGCAACGAATGGGAACAAGTTCTCTTATGTTTGCACCGCGCCGGTACTGTATGACCCTGAATGGACCTCGCCCTCCAGCATAAAGTCAGCTTTCATCGTATCCGGAGCACAACTTGTGGTCAAGCAACATGGCTCAAAGAGTGTTCTTCATCTTCGGCTCTTGTTCTCCAAAGTTTTGGACTACTTTATAGTGCAATCAGTTTGGGGAGAGTCGTCATGCTCCTCATCTAGATCTTCGTCGTCGTCTGGCCTATTGTGTGCGATCAGTAGACCAGTTTCTGGGGGCTATTGGGCAAAAAAGAAAGTAGAATCTGCCGGAGAGCAAGTGATATTGGATTCAAGTGTTTTTCCTGCAGGGCCTCCGGTGCCATTGGCATGTCAATAAAGACAATAATGTTGTGATTCTAAAGTGTACCAAATAGATAGATAAACACAACATCAAGAGAATCGAAATAGCAAACAACCTAAACAACACAAAGAAGAAGAGAAGACAAGAACAAAAACACAGGATATACGTGGTTTGACAATAGCTTATGTCCACGGAGCAGCAGGGAGAATCTTCACTATCAATGGAGGTTACAAAGAGAGTAGAGTTACAAACAAAGCCCTAAAACTACCCACTGTTTTTACTATTAGAAAAATGTGGTTTTTCACCATTTTAATATAACAATTTAAACAAAATAATTGAGTGTATTGCACTTAATTTTGATGTGAGGAAAACATGGCCATAGACTCATAAACTCATCAAATCTGAGGTATAAAGCCGGTTATGATGGGTTTATTGGCCGAGTTATGGTGAGAGAACAACGTCATACAAGCCTATGAGCGGCGTAAAAGTTCTTAAGAAAAACGTATGATACACGTGACTCAACTTAGTTCATCTTCTTATCTAGAATTTGTTCTTCGTTCATATGTTTACAATTTACTAATTATTTAATTAGTATTTCGTATATTATATTTAATTTAATATCACAAATTTTATATTATATTTAATTTAATATCACAAATTTTTACTTACATTTACACACTCAAGAGGGATACACATAAGCTCTCAATACTCTGTTTTATACAATTCTCTCACTAACACCAAACTTACTCGCTAAGAACACTGTTCCTCGCCAAAAACCACCAAGCTTCTTACGTATGCTTCGGAACCAATCCAAACTTCTAGCATACGACTCATGCACTTCACGTGCACATTACATGGGTGATGCAAGCAACCGTAAGCGAGCAAGAGTACGCGAGCAAGCGAACACGAGCAAGCATATGCGAGCAAGTGTGAAACCCACACACAATAATCTCCACATTGGGGTTCACACGACTCCCCTTCATCCATCTCTTAAAACTCAACTTCCCACTGCTCAAACAACTCTTCAAGCATGAAGAATGTGTACCAAGTCCAAGCAAAGCCCAAACTTGGCAGCACCAACAACTTTTGTCAATATATCAGCTGGATTGTCTGCAGTACCAACTTTCTTCAACACAATCTTCTTCTGTTCAATAATATCACGCACATAATGGAATCTCACATCTATGTGCTTGGTCCTTGAGTGATACATCTGGTACTTAACCAAGTGAATGACACTTTGGCTATCACAATGGACCTCCACCTTCTTCTGATATATGCCCAATTTATTTATGAGACCAGATAACCACAGAGCTTCCTTAATACCTTCAGTGAGCGCCATGTACTCTACCTCTGTGGTAGAAAAGGCCATTGTATCTTGCAAAATAGACCTCTAACTGATCAGCCCATTTTCCATAGTAAACATATACCCAGTAGTAGACCTCCTCCTATCCAAATCACCAGCATAATCAAAATCAGTGTAACCAACAAGAAGATTACAATCTGCAGAACACATTTCAAAACACAAACCAACATCTCTAGTTCCATGGAGATATCTCAGTATCCACTTAGCTGCATTTCAATGCTCATTTCCTGGATTGTGCATATAGCGACTAACAACACTAACAACATGAGCAATATCAGGTGTAGAATAGACCATCGCATACATCAATCCACCAATCAAATTAGCATGTGGAACATTCTTCATCTCCTTCTCTTCATCAAATTTGAGACACAAAAGAGCACCAAGTTTGAAATGGCTCGCCAAAGGAGTACTCACAGGCTTGGTTGAACTATAAATACCAAACTTCTGTAGAATCTTCTCAATGTATTGCTTCTGAGTTAGGCACACCAAACCATCCTTTCTCTTGCAAGTAATCTTCATCCCAAGGATCTTCTTGGCCTTGCCAAGATCCTTCATTTCAAACTCCATCTTCATTTGCTCTTTCAGCTTCTCAATCTCCATCACATTCTTTGAAGCAATGAGCATATCATCTACATAGATTGACAAGTAGACGAATGAACCATCACGCAATTCTTAAAATACGCACAATGATCATACCTACTACGAGTGTACTTCTGCCTCCTCATAAACTCATCAAATCTGAGGTACCATTGTCGCAGTGATTGCTTCAAACCATAGAGAGATTTGTTCAACTTGCACACCAAATTCTTTCTACCATCTTCCTTAAAACCATTAGGCTGAGACATGTAAATCTTCTCCTCTAAGTCTCCATGCAAAAAGGTTTTTTTCATATCAAGTTGTACTAACTCAAGATCATACTGTGCTACTAGTGATAGTAACACACAGATACTAATATGCTTCATAACTGGAGAGAAAATTTCATTGTAGTCTATCCCTTCTTCTTGCGAGTACCCTTTGGCGACCAATCTAGCCTTGTACCTTATGCTCTTGCTGTTGTCGCCAACATCCTTCTTAGCATAAACCTGCAGCCAACAACCCTCTTCCCAATAGGCAACTGAACTAGATCCCAAGTCTTGTTCTTCTTAAGGGATCTCATCTCTTCCTTCATTGCCTCATCCCAATCACTTCTCTCAAGACTCGCTAAAGCCTCCTTGAAATTTGATGGGATCTCAACATAAATAATGGGAAAAGCATAAGCAACACAGTTGTTGAACCTTGTAGGTTTCCTGACTTCTCTCATTTGTCTTCTCGCTGCAATGGATTCAGGATCAGGTACATGATCTTGCCTCTGCCTTCTAACATGTGACTCAACATCATCTTGGTTGTGCACATCTTCATTGTTCTGGACTTCAATCTCTTCTTCACTTCCAGAGTCACCATCATCATTCTGGCGAGGAGAAACATCATTGGTGACAACTCTGTCCAGCTCCACCTGTTGAACATCTCTATCATTCTTTCCTTCTTCAACTGTACTCTTGGCATTAGGGTGATGCATGCTAGCTTCATCAAAGGTAACATCCCTGCTAATCACAAGCTTCTTCAATTCTTAACACCATAACCTGTAGCCTTTCACACCACTCCTGAAACCAACAAATATAGCCTTTTTGGCCCTTGCATCTAGTTTAGTTTCAGTCACAAGAAAGTAAACATGACTACCAAAGATATGCAAATGATCATAATCATCTGCAGGTTTTCCAGACCACACCTCAATAGGCGTTTTATCATTGATAGCAGAGGATGACAAACGATTGACCAGGTGACATACATAGGTGACTGCTTCTGTCCAAAAAGCTTTACTCAAGCCAGATTGCTGCAACATACACCCCACCTTCTCCAACAGGGTTCTATTGAGTCTCTCAGCCACTTCATTTTGCTGAGGAGTCTATGGAACAGTAAAAATGCCTCACTATCCCAGCCTTTCTACAGACTCTATGAAAAGGATCAGAAGTGTACTTTCCACCATTGTCAAACCTCAAAGCCTTCACCTTCCTGCTAGTTTGGTTCTCAACCATCTTCTCCCAATCAAGGAAGATACTCAACACCTCATCCTTGTGTGTCATTGTGTAAACCCAAGACCTCCTGGAGAAGTCATCAACAAAGGTCACAAACCAATGCTTACCACCCATGGAAGCATTCCTTGTAGGACCCCAAACATCAGAGTGCACATAGTCAAGGATTCTCTTGGTTTGATGCACAGTGGTACCAAACTTCACTCTGTGTTGTTTACACAAGACACAAAACTCACAGAAATCAATCTTGCAAGTTTTGGCTCCCTCCAAGAGCCCTTGTTTCACCATTCTTGCAAGGCCTTTTCACCAGCATAACCAAGCCTTATATGCCACAATCTAGTGGCATCATCTGTACAATCTCTAACTGCAGCAACATTGCCAATCACTATTTCACCTTGCAATATATACAGATTGTGGTTTCTATTCCCTTTCATCCCCACCAAATCTCATTTTGTCACTTTTGGGACACCATTCTTCATAGTGATCTCGTAACCACTAGCTTCCAAGGCACCCAAGGAGATCAGATTGTTGCCAAGCATAGGAACATACCACAAGTTAGTCAGTTTCCTGACTACACCATCATGGAGCTTCAACTTGACTGTTTCTACTCCTTTCTTATCATGAGCAAAGTTGTCACCCATAAACACACTACCAGTGACACTTGTATCCAAAGTAGTAAACCATTCTTGATTTGCACACATGTGTTGGGAGCAACCACTATCCAATAGCCATGAATCATGTTCATCTACTGATGCAACACAATTGGAAGCTACAGTAACAAGATAATCAGCTTCCTCACCAGTAGAAGCAACATTTGCATGAGGCCCATTGTTCTTATTTTGCAGCTTTGGACACTCATGCTTCCAATGACATTTTTCACGACAAAAAGCACATTCATCTCTTCCCAAACTCCTTCTGGCTTTGGAATTTCTTCTGGTGCGGGAATGTACGTAACTTTCTTCAGTTGTTGAAACCCTTCTTTTCAACTGCTCTATCTCTAGCTACCAAAACATCTGATGTAGAGACACTACTCCTCTTGTCTACATGCCTAATCTCATGATTCATTAAGGCACTAGACACTTCTTCAAACTTGATAGTCTCTTTCCCATGAAGCAACGTGGTAATCAAATGCTCATACGACTCAGGCAAGAAATTCAACAAAATCAAAGCTTTATCTTCATCTTTGATATCTTCATCCAAATTAAACAAATCTGCAACTAGCTTATTAAAAGCATCAAGGTAGTGTATCATCTTCGTACTTTCTTTGTACTTGAAGTAGAACAACCTCATCTTCGTATGCAGATGGTTTTCGACACTCTTTGACATGTAGTTGTCTTCAAGTTTCTGCCACAAATCCTTAGCCTTCGTCTCCCTCATCACAACAAACTTTTGGGGCTTTGCAAGACAAACGAATCGACGAACAAGCCATCTTGTTTATCTTGTTCCAATCGCCATCCGACATCGACTGGGGTTTGTCTTCCAAAGCAACATCCAACTTCTGCTGTGTCAACATATCTCTCACCTCACATTGCCATATTCCAAAGTTGTTTGTACCATCAAATTTCTCCACCTCGAACCTTGCATTCTGAACAGTCGTCTTCGTAACTTTCGAGCTTTTAGCTCCACCAAATGGGTTGACATCTTCACCTCTATTATCTGCCATCTATCTCAACCGAATCTAAGCCTGAAGTTCTGATGCCACTTGTTGTGCTTCTAAAGTGCCCCAAATAGATAGATGAACGCAATACCAAGAGAATCGAAACAACAAACAACCCAAGCAACACAAAGAAGAAGAGAAGACAAGAACAAGAACAAGAACACAGGATATACGTGGTTCAGCAATAGCCTACATCCACGGAGCAGCAGGGAGAATCTTCACTATCAATGGAGGTTACAAAGAGAGTAGGGTTACAAACAAATCCCTATAACTACCCACTGTTTTTACACACTCAAGAGGGATACACAAAAGCTCTCAATACTCTGTTTTATACAACTCTCTCACTAACACCTAACGTGGTCACGAAAATACGTGAGCAAGCGAACGCGAATAAACATATGCGAGCAAGTGTGAAACCCACACACAATAAAAAGTTTGTGAAGTATGTGAACACTTCACATGTATGAAAAGGGCTGCAGAATAGTCCTGGACATTGGTTAGTCACCGGAGCAAAGCTCAACTTGGTCAAGGGAAAGATTGGCTTGCAAGTGGAGTTCTCTCTGGTAAACGCAGCAGAATACTGAGTGCCACATGCCATGTCTTTTTATTTCATTCTTTTGTTGCATTACTTATACTTCAGTAGAGCTATATGTGAGCAAGATCGAGCATATGGCATATAGAAGCTCAGGGGGCAGGCATGTTAAACTGTATATATACACATTGTGGTGAAAATAATAAAAATGATATGCTTCATTGACTAATTAGGATCACTAATTGAAAGTTCGAGATGAAGATGAATATAAAGAGATCAGCATTTCATTTGCTGATGACCACACTGTTATATCCCACTGAGATTGTCACAGACAAGAACTTCAAACCAGAAGATCGCAGAGCTCTGTTTGTAGAAGCTGAAAAAGCCATAATTGACCTAGGTATCAGAGTCTTTTTTAACCGCATGTTTGAGCTGATACTCATGTGGTGTTTGTTAATAATGTATTAGAGTAGTTTGCCAGAATATTTGGATATCTCGACTCAAATAAACCTGGCAACCTGAGACGGTGCATTCTCTCTGTAGTAGATTTCGAGTCGAGACGATCATTCCATGTCTCTAGCTTTTGAAAATCATTCTTGCTACCTGTACATCTAAGTTGCAGTTCTGAATTTTTGTGTTTTGGTGGATCAGGTCTTGATAAGGTGTGGGATGTGAAGCCATTACTGAATGGAAAGAAGATTATGGATACTTTGCGACTTTAGTCTGGAGGACCAGTTGTCAGTAAGTGGGTAAGTTAACAAGTTCTCATTCGAGTACACCATAAAGATCGATGTACTGCAAAAGCTTTTACATGCTAATTCCAGCACCCCGTAATATATTCTGATTCACACTGTTTTTTTACTGGCAGCAACGGATACTAATCGTATGGCATGCGCGCAGCTTGCTCATCCTACGGGGACTGAAGAAGAATGTACTTACTGGCTGAAGGAAACGCAGTCCTCAAGTACTAGATCTGCTGGAGATGTTGATGAATTGAGTAGACCCAACAAGAAGAAAAGCAAAACTGTAGATTGCAACTAATCACAATTAGGACCCTTTTGATATTATCAACATGTTAATATTTCATGGAAAAAAAGTTAGCTTACACTTAAATGCAAAAGGTTCAAGTTTAGTTGAAGTAGTTAGCTCCTCAAGCTCTTTGCCTGCAGCTTTGATATGCAGGTTGTTGATTTCAAGTAATCCAACCATTCATTGCGTGGGAATTATACAATGAGCATTCGTGCGGCCACAAGGTAATTACTACTGATTATTCAATCTACTCATAAATAATAGTGCTGTTTACGGACGATAATTTCGTGTAGATGTAATTGTTTTTACAAGTGACAGTACATGCAAAGTGATCATGTACTGACACACGAAATGAAATAAAGAAGAAAAAGGAAAATGAAAACCCATAAAGCTAGCAGTACTTCAATACATAACTCGTTGCATTATATGACAAACTTCAAATAAATATGCTTGCAAGCACCGGGAGATGAGAATTGCTCACAGCAATCATGGCAATCATGGATGTACGTAGTAGTTTTCAACTGACCGGAGGCAAGCATCAGCTTCTAGTACTTATATCCAAAGGCGGCGTAGGCACAGCAGCTACTAAATACATATATGTTATACATGCAATAAAACAAGCTCTTGTTAGTACCTTATGGTTGAGAGAGATAGCAGCTTTGTATCCAAATCTCACTGTGTTTTAACCAGACTCATGACTCTTTGATTGGGCACACAAGGCTCTGGCTGTGTTTGTAATTCAAACTTCGAGATTTCTGTTAGGTATATGATTAATTTGGAGAAATGTGTTTTTCTAGTCAGGTGACTTGTTTTGCTTGTGGTTAAAATCAACAAAACCTTTTCTCTTCTTTTCAAATTAATGTTGCCTTGAGCCATGAACTTATGACCTCTCTTGTCACTTTCATCTCTAAAAACAGTCATGCTATAGTCCACAATGTGCTCACATGACTGGGGTGTTTGTTCATTAGGTCATTTGTCTCTGTGGCCTATATAATGAACAAGACTAACTCATATTAAGTTGGTTGTTTTGCTTGGTTATCAAAATGTAGAAATTATCATAATATAGTTTCTTTGTTGAGTCAGTTCATATAGTGTTTCACTCTAAATTTTCCTTTTGAGTTTATAAACCTTAGAGTTACATAAAACCTTTTTCGTACTCATTGGATCTTGCATCAATAAGATCGAATTGGTAGTGCAAGCAATCTCAGAAGTGTTCTAAAAAATCAGCTTTGTGATAGCTAGGTTCATGATCTAAACCTTATGATATCTTCGTATGTGGAAATGAAGAAACAAGATCGAGTGGTTTTCAAGTTAGTGTGGCAGACTGATAGGGATAACTCCATGTCTTGCCATCCTCAGAAAGTTTCGTAGGTGCAAGCACTTAGAAACAAAACAAAGTACAGTTCTTAGACTAATGTGTGAGACTAGATAAGATAGCATCGTTCTTGCTATTGTCGACATTGTA
Organism: Geum urbanum; assembly: GCA_946800695.1. Classification (NCBI taxonomy): domain Eukaryota; kingdom Viridiplantae; phylum Streptophyta; class Magnoliopsida; order Rosales; family Rosaceae; genus Geum; species Geum urbanum. The sequence continues at coordinate 46,836,081 of OX327012.1, read as the reverse complement.
GTTTTATAAGAGTGTCTTGACATGTATTCTTGGGAATCAACTGTGAGAGTTGGATTCCAGGTAGAAGCTTATGAAACCTTCATATGTAAACACTCAAAAAATATGAAACCTTCATAGAACGAACTTTTGATGAAAAAGTTGGTAAGCAACACCGGAAGAGACCAAGGCAAGTGCTAACTGCTGCTGTTGAGTCTGGTCGAGACTGATGATGTATATATAAGACTAGGTGGATGAGCCGCGCTGAAGCGCGGGTGGATCATAATGATCAAATAATTTTGTAAATGAGTCATTTATAAATTATTGGATGTATCAAAGCATTTCCTCAAGTTGGCCATGGTGATGAAGTTGACCACGCAAATAACTCTTGTTCTCATTCCATCGCCACAAACTATTATTTTCATTTCATTTAGAGAGAATACACAGTTATCCTTTATGCATTGACTAATTAATTATGCAATAAAATGGATAGAGAAGGATATCAAGAACAAAAAATATAAGCGGCGAATAAATTATGTTATTGATATTACAAAAACAACATAAACATGAGGAATATATGACATAACAAAATAGACAAAACAGCTAATCTCCAGATCAAGAATAGATTCTTGATCACAACATTAGCTGAGCGCTTGTATCTAGAATAGGAAATTTGCATGTACTAACATCCATTAAACCAAGCAAGCTGACTAATCAAAGAAGCTGTTGTACTCCACAGACTCCTCGCACAAAATAGTCTCATTTTCAGCAAAAATCAATTCCTCATTGTATTTACACCAACACTGGGAACACAAAAACAAAATTGTCATTAGAAGGCTAGGTCAGTGCGACCAACAGGAAATTTGGTCTAAACAAATGCACACATGCCAACTGTTTCAAGCCAGTAGAATAATGATGCAACCAATTCTGTAAAAAATGTGAAAACAATTATGTGACGGCATTTCACCTATGCTTACTATGGAAAGAATGTGGAAATCATATACATGGCTAATCTGTTTATGGCAGATTATCACTTGTTTATCATTGTTCTAATCACTTGTTCAATAGTGAAGTGGTGTATACAGGTAATGTACCTAGCAGGTCTGTGGCAGGCTTCATGTCGCTGAACTGCTTCCGCTATTGTCCCTGAAAACATTGAAGATTTTGATTTAACCTATAATTATTATAGTTGTAGAGCATAAAAATAATGTATTTGAGAGATATATCCTTACTGATTGCCCTCTTTTGTGATTTCATCCAGGAACAGTTTTATAGAAGCACTCTTATTTCCACCTCTCTTTGGAGTTGGGTCTTTTTTAGGAGTCTCCAAGATGGGTTGTTCAAGTTCAGGTGCAGCCTCAAGCTGCTTGTTTGCAGCGGCTGTTTGGTTAATGGTATGATGCTCACAGGTGCTTTTCAGGAAACTTCTCAGGAAAAACTGTCCATATTGATTGATGTTTATCTCAAATAAGAATTTTCCACCAATCTTGCAGCTAATCTCGGGAGGGAGGGTTGATTCGGTAGGGTAGAACCTCTTCTTAAGTAAATCCTCACAGTTTACATCAAAAAAATCCTCTGCTACCTTTCCCATAAGAGTGATACTTGCCTGGTCCTGTTCATCTTCAATAATCATGAAGACCCTGTAGCTGTGCAAAAGCATCGCATAACCATCTAAGTGAGCCAGACTGAGCAACTTTCATGTAAAAACTAAACAGGAATTTGTCTGGTTGTGCACACCTATGATGGAATAGACTCACCTTTTTTTGGGCGTATTCTGTCCATGAACAGAACAGAAATAATTATCTTCATGGTCTTCATTTTTGATCATAACCTTGTAACATTTGTCATGGGAACATGAGTTATACCACCATCCTTTTTCAACAAAAAATCTTGCCACAACTGCTGAACAGTAGACTGACTTGGACTAAAAAAGAAGAGAAACTAATCAGAAATAGTTTGATATTTGAAGGTTGACCACACAAACAGTGAGGTACAGCACAGAGATGCAAACAATCCATATAACAGCACATGCCAACATGAACATGGGGTTACCAAGAACAAAAGGAACTGAATTAATGCATAAAAGTTTGGAACTGATTTCAAAGCAATTTTGTTAGAAGTCAATTACGTTAAATGTGTGGTTCTGACTGAACAAAGGCATGGGGCTGTTTAGGTTGATTAAGTAAACACAATGTGAACTGTAATTCCTAGTTCTAATCATGCTGAACATGGATTCAGATATTAAACTAACGGCTGTTGAAAAGATTGGTTTGGCTATGTACATGAGTCATTTATAAATGGTTCACAAAGAGTAAAACTATTTAGAATAAGATCTATAGCGTAAGGTCCATAGCATGCAATTGTGATTAGACAATTAATAATTTGATAATTCCAAACAGCTTGAAAGAGAAGTACTCGATTACATACTGCATGTATTGCAGGATCCAAAGTTTTTAGTTCAGCGACAGCGCTCATCTCTGTTTCATTGATCTCTCCTGACAGAGTCATTTTTGAGTATGTACCAAAGACAGTAACCTTGTCACCTGTTCTTGAGAACCTGATGCAAAACAAAATTTCTATTAGAAGGCTAGGCAGGTGACATCAGTTCATAAAAAATCATCAAGCTCAAAAATAACATAGTCTGCATCGAAGGAAATTCTCTGCATTGAGGTGAAACAACATAAATACTATGTTATAGATTATGAATGACAGTGAATCCCTATAACTTTTCGAAACAACAAACAGCACAAAAAACAAATCACAATGGATAACCTAATTGCATTACCTTCATACTTTGTTATACGCATTGCGGTGAAGGCTGCCAGCACAGGTTCGGCAGACTCACTGACTTCTTGGACAGGAAATGATCTTGCCACATCTCCCCACAATGCGATTTTGATTTCCTCCCTCCTGTACATCCAACATGTAACATCAGGAAAACCAACATTTGCAATGAAATCCAATGGATAGCAATTCTCATGGATCAACTATATTGTAAAAAATCAGCGTTAATTGGCACAGAAAATGAAAATGAACAGGCAAAAGGCTGCAGGAAAACATACCCTATAAACATGAACCTAATATCAGTTCTTGTCTGCTTCCTCTTTGAGTTCTTCACCCCGATTTCTATCGGTTCTTTCACGGCTTTGATGCAACCATATAAATCTTGCAGTTGTCAGAACAAAAAGATTAGCATCATGCCATGGAGTCTGTATGATCATAACTCTCACACACACACACACACTCAATCATATATATATATATATATATATCAATATATATGTGTGACAACTAACCAGCAAGCAGGGTCTGACAATCTGCTTCTTGGTGAATGCGTGTAAATTCCATGAATTTGGAAGCATATCTTGGAATTGTGGGCATTGCTTGTTTGATTTCATTGAATTCAGTTTTTGCAGTGAATGTCAAGATGATATCACGCTCACAAACTCTCTGCCTAGCAACATCCCTCTTTGAACCAAACCAACGAATGTCATATACTTGTCCGACTCTCATGAGATTCGGTATATGTCCATAATAACATTCATCAATCATAGCATGGATTGATGAACTCTATAAACAGTGAAAAAATAAAAACGCAAAATTCCGAAATCAGCTTAGAAAGGAAAAATAGTTGTAGGGCAGCGAAAACAGTTAGGATGCAGCAATTATAATTTATATCTAAATCATATATAAGAAATGAAATTTAGTTTGACCTCTTCATCCACCAAGAGATAGTGGAGTCCATCATATTCAACACTGTCAAACAGTCGAGGCCTCCATTCCAGAGCAACGCGTGCTCTAATAGCCATGCCAATTGTGAATGGTTTGATGTTCCTAATCAAATTTGTCATCTCTGATGAACCTACAGTGAGAGAAAAAAATTCCATTATATATGCTAGCATAACCTATATACATGTTGTAAAACTGTAACAGAACAGAAAACTAACAAAAAAATGGCATATATTGAAGACAACAGAAATCTGCAACATTGATCGATTGCTTGATTGGAGTCAGAATAGATGATTCCATTCAATGATTATTGAAAACTATAAGGACATAGATTAAGATACAAATATATCACACCTTGAGTTGAATATCACAATATTTGAGACCTGACAATGTTGTAGGTTTAGAGACAATCACTATGTCAAGCAGAAGGGGACTGATTGTTTTCAGTGGGTAATGAACAATCAGTCCCTTATAAGACTGAAAATAAAGGGGCTGAGAGCAAGTAAGCATGAACCAGAGTTTGTCTCAATTGACCCATCATAATGAACAGAAACTTAAACATATCAGAGCCCAATTCAATCCATTCTGGTCTCCTCACCATATAGAAAACCAGAGAAATTCGAAAAGAATGGATTATACCTCAGGCAGGTGTTAAAAGCTCCACAAACTGCTTAGTACCAACACCAATCAATTATACAAAGAAATATGATTTTAGTTATCAGAGATTTTCTGTTACGACTGTAAATGAAGACCACATACCCAATAACTCAATTGAACTATGCATTTCTCAATACGAAGGAATAATGGTTCAACCTCTTGTGGCAAACTATAAGCCTTCTTAAGGCAGTAACAAATTTTAGTCCTGTAGAAATTTAGTCCACGAAATTCAATTCCAAAACTACTCAACGCAAAACCACAGATGCTCACTAAGATAGAAGAATTCAGTCATATAATTCATACGAAAACAGATAGTAAGCGTTAAATTACAGAAAACACAATCATGCAAATCGAACATCGATTGGAAAGTAATCACAATTAAACTGAGCACGAACCAGAAATTGAGAGAGAGTTTGAGAAATGGGACTACATAGAATTGAAAATGTGGATACCTTTGCTGTGAGTATTTTGCCTATCCTTGGTTTCGAAGCACAACTGCAGACGCCTGTTCAATTTAGTCTTCATAATGAAGACATACATGAGTGTAGTAGGTGTGATCTATGGGTTTTTAATTTGATGGAAATTGATTGGATTTTCAGCAGAGATTTGGTGAGATGCACGTTCTGCGATCTTCCCAAATCCAGGATATCTAGATTTGGAAGCTAGATGAGAACCAACTCCGGCAGGAACAGAATGTGTTGTTCGAAATCTAACAGGGTTGGTTCAAAAGGTAGAGGGTTGGCACTGTATGGGATAAGAAGGGGACTGATTTTGTTCCTCACGAACTGAGGTCTGGGGGGCATGATGGTTCGATGGAGATAAACCTCTATAATTGTTATGCAGGTCTGATCACTGATCTTGGCAGAGATGGACACATCCCATCGAAAGTAGGTGATGGATGCAGGTCTGATCACTATAGGTTTGATGGATACAAAATCCAAATTTTTGGTCAACCCAGATTTTGTTCTCGTGGTGGAACTAAATAAGTTTACAAATTATACATATTATATACATACATATACATATAAATGTACAACATATAGAAATTGACATCAGACGCAATTTTTTTAATAAAAAAATCAAAAAGTACTGATGGAATTAATCAGTTGATATAACAAAGAGATACTTCAGCGAAATTGATTTTGTGTTGTATAATTCAATGTCCGTAAAAATAATAAACAGAAATGTATATTTAATATAACGTTAACTTACGGTGATTAAAAATGGAAACATCATAAGTAAAATTACAAAAGAAATATACACCTTGTAATACATCTTTATAAACAATATTTTTCGTCAAATTATTGGGAATGTCATTATTATTATTTATATAAATTTTAATTCCTTTTTTTGATGTTACTCTTGATAATGCCACATATAATTGTCCATGAGTAAAAACTGGTTCCGACAAATATATTCATACTTGATTCAATGATTGACCTTACTTTTATTTATCGTCATTGCATAACACAGTCGGACAGGAAATTGACGTCTCTTAAATATAAATGGCCATTTAGTTTCGGTAGCATATAATATGATCCTTGGAATATGAACTTTTTGTCCTGTATTATTTCCTGTGAGTATTTTAGCCTCAATTAACCTCTCAAATAACTTTCTCACGACTAATCTTGTGCCATTACATAAGCCACGCAATTGATCTAAATTTCTTAATAACATAATCGGCATGCCAATTTTCAAAATAAGTTCGTGGGTTGGCAATCCATTAAATTCAAGCTTGTTCAAAAATTCTATGGGATATAAAAGATCAAGATTATCACTATTACCTGAATTGTACGAAATTGTATCTGAACTAAAATATGATTTTTTTTCACCAGGTATTAAATTAATTGCGTAATTATTTATTTCTCTAACAACCAAATTTTTTGGAGTCACTATGGCACGTTCTTTTAAATAGTTTGTATCATCATATTTGTTTAAAAAGTTAGGATATGTTGCTTCAAAAATAGATTTGATAGGATCAATTGCAGGATCAGTAAGCAATTCTTTTGGTACATCAATCCAACTCACATCTGGATCATTTGTAGGGAATTTAGATTCTAATCGACCTTCACCTATTTGTAAGATCCATTCAGCGAATGCTTCATTTTGTTTTTTTCTGCATCAACTAAACCAACGGTTGATAATCTCATATTTTCAGTAGATGAAACACTGTAATATCAGGCCATAGGTATGAATTGTTGAATGATTGTTGAATGATTTGTTCTTTGCTACCACCTTGTATGACTGGCAATGTTTGCCTAAAATCTCCGCCAAATAAAATTGTCTTTCCTCCAAATGGCTCTTCTTTTTTTGACAAAATATCGCGTAGTGTTCTATCCACCGATTTAATACACCATTTATTACACATAGGAGCTTCATCCCAAATAATCAACTCAGCTTTTTTAATTAATTCAGAAAGATTTGTTCTTTTATTTATATTACAACTTGATTCCTTATCTATAACAGGTTTTATTGCAAAGCGTGAATGAGCTGTTCTGCCCATTGGTAGCAATAATGAGGCAATACCTGATGAAGCAACAACCAAAACAATTTTTTTTTTCAGATCTTAGTCTCGAAATGATGGTATTCCATAAAAAAGTTTTGCCTGTGCCTCCACAACCATAAACAAAGAATGATCTAGATCTTTTTTCTTCTACAGCGGTTATCACGTGATCATATATAACTTTTTGATTAGTATTCAATTTGCTTATTAAGTCAGAATGTTGCATCTTCAATGTTTCACAATCAAAATTCAATTCTTCTCTAATAAGCCTATTATCAAGTTCATGTATTTGTTGTGTTATTGGCATTGGTAATTGATAATTTTTTAAACTACTGGATGACATGTTAAATAATTTTTCAAGTTCATGCAAAACGGCATTTTTTAAATCATCATCTAATACAATAATATTTTGCATGTCACAATTTAATTTGATTCTATGCAATATATCATCAGACATATTAATCCAAAATGTATCAAACAAAACTTTTGGCTCAGAGACATTACAAAACAAAATAATTGTTACAAATAAATAACGAATTTGAGCAGAAGTTGCAGTAAAAGTAGATTCTAACAATGCTTCGATCCATTTTTTATCATCACCCAATAATCCCAGACCTCGAGATGCTTCTTGATAAGTAAAATATATTTTTTCATTGACTGTTCTAATTGATTCAAAATCAACGCATCCTTTTTGAATATTCAAGAGCATTCTAAGATAATACAATTCGCCGGCATTCGGCGGCACATGTGCTATTCTACCAAAAACATGATATTGTTTTCTTGGAGTCCATAATTTTTGATTATCATTCCAAACATATTCAGTAGGAAATTGAGCATACGTTAATTTTTTTGCTTTTTCATAAGTCATGTTTGCAAGGAACCAAGCAGTGAGCATTGTAGTTCCTATACATGGATTTTGTAAGACATTTTCAATAGAATTAGATCCATGAAAACAAACAGTTTGTTCATTAGGCAAATGAATTTTTAAATATTGAACTGCAGGAAATCTAGAATGAATAGAAAATTCAAATAGACGCCACACAGATTCATGAGGAGTTAAATATCGACAATTTTGATAATTTTGAATTTCATCATTTACGTTGCCACTAATCAATATACGTGCTCTATCAGGTCCTTTGTTTATGTATTTGAATAAATATTTTATTAACATTGATTGAGAACATGATTCAACATTTATATGAGCATTATATCTCAATAACAAATTACTATTATATGGTACAACAAAATTATTTCCAACCTCAACTCCTTTTTTTATCACAAAATGTGAATCAATATTACGACGTCTATACTGAGGAGAATTAGTTGCTTGAAAAATTGTGTTCGCTATAAATGATTTTGGAAAATGTTTGCTGCATAATTTGTCTCTCATACATGGAGAAAATGGATTGAGCTGACCGCAGGGACCATGAATCATAAATTGACTTACTATTTCAAATAATATGGGATTATTATTTTTATCAGGCAATTCTGCTGAAATAATGGAATCAACATCATCTGCTGTGTGACATTTGTATTCAGTTTTTAGCCAAAATAATAGATGAGCATGAGGCAAACCTCTTTTTTGGAATTTAATTGTACATACATGAGCATGTACCTCTCCAAATGGTGCTCCACTTTTAATATGCGCAATCATATCATCAACTTTTATCGATCTTCAACTCTATATCCAGGGTTTTTTTCAAAATATCTCAAAATTTCTGGCCATTTGACATTGCATGTGAAAGTAATAAACAAATCTGGATTCCCATATTCTCTGCAAATTGTCATAGCATCCTGATAATTATTAATCATGTCTCTTGGACTACCTGTATGAGTAGCAGGAAGAAAAATTCTTTTTCCAACATCATAGCCTTGGACAATTCCTTCGGAAACAAACGCAGACAAATTTTTAACTGTTTCAGATCTCATCTCTGGTTGATGATGTCTAATATATTCCAAACGATTTTCTTCAACAGTTGCATATGCATCAACTAAGTATTGCTGAAATAATCTTCCACCCTTTAATAAAGTGCTCGATTGGTTTTCCCTATCATGAATTTGATAACAAACAAATTTGCTCATAGTTAATTTCCTATCCTTGTCACCAACATCACCGGGCATCGATCTTAATTTCATTTTAATCCTAAACCCATCCTCTCCATATGGAAAAAGAAGTGGATATTGTAATGACATTAGTTTCGGATGAATTTTAGAGATACGCTTAAGAGATCCTTCATTGGATAGAATAATTATATCTCTATTAGAATTAAATTCACCTATATCACCTACAATTAATCCACCGATTTCATCACCAGAAGGTAATTCATACTGTTTGCTGTCACTATCTTCGCGATCAAGTACATCCATATAAAAATTTGGCAACAAAGAATTTTCAAAAGCATCTCTCACAAATCGATATTGTTTTGTTAATTCATTACATCCATCTAATAATTCTATCAATCCCTTTACAATATCAACATCAATTTTATCATTTGAATTGTTTGGATCAATAGCCATAATGCGATTTCTGATTTCATTTCGCGTGTCATATACATATAATTGAGCATATTTAGGAGATTGTCCTTCTGACGGTAAAATTGAACCCATTAGATGATGTACTTGACCACATATTTTAAAGACATAAGGAGCACCTCCATTGTTTATATCATATTGAATTTGAGCTCCCATAGATGTAAAAGCAAACATAGAATTATATACTCGAATATTATCACGAAATAACACACTCTTTCTACCATTAGCTGAATTTAATAATTGATCTAGAAAAGGAGGTGTTGAACGTGATATTGGAAGTTGAACACGGCTTTTTTCACAACAATGGGTATATATTGGTTGACTATTTTCTTTTCTTTGTAATGCTTCATCCAACCAAAAAAAAGCGGAACAATAGTTACATGTATAGGCATCATCGCCGCAATCCTTATAATGAACAATAACATCTACAATATCAATCATGGTAATACAAATTAGATAATGCACAATCAACAATAACGATTTATTGATATTTTACGCCGGATGATTCATGCAAAAGTTTCTTCTAACCTGCTCGGCTTCGTTGATATGATGCTTGCCCAAAAGATCCAACACGAAGACCTATAATTTGTGATACATCATAAAGATTAAATTCATGAACAAATGATAAGGGAAATAACTATATTTTTTGTAGGCAACCAATTAGCCATCACACAAAAATATTGTAGGCGCAATTCACCCATAAAATAACTAAATTTAGGGGCATTGATGAGCAACAGGAACGCAACATTCTTATTAAAAAACATAGAAAAGCAAGGGGAGCACCTGATATATTTCTACCGACATCTCCATCATCACTATCTTCATGTATTTCATGATGATTACTCCGAAAGGGATGAGTCACTGACTGACGAAAGGGTAGAGATTGTTCAGAAGTACCAATAGATGAGGTAAGCCTCTCAGACAAAGAAGGTTCTGTTTCATTTAACACAATCCCTCTGTCAATGGACTCATACTTCCGCTTACGTAGCATCTCTGAAAATTCAATTTAAATTTTATCGAATAATCCAATATATTTAAAAACCAAGAAAAAAAATTAATACCAAATCACCTGCAATAGTTTCCTGAAGATCTAGACTATTATCGATGTTGTTTGTTATCTTCCCTATAAAGGATCCATAAACAAAGGTTCATATACACTTGTACACATCATTTGAAACATAACAGTGAGAGGGGGGAAAAGAATTTAGCCAATATCACAATACAAACAACACCTTGCTGAAAACATGGACCATTTTCACTATCCTGGGTGGATATTTCTAACAAAGAATCATTACACAGAGGTTGGAAAAAAACACGTCGTCTACTTGAACACATCATCGCTTGGTCACTTTCTGCAGAACATATTTAAAAAAAACGCTAAACCCAGTGGTAAATCACTAACTCATGCATGAAATAAATGCAGACATACATACATAAACATCATAAAAAACAACATAATATGAAATAAATTACCAGGTGTTGTGGTTGCAGTATTAATGCGCACATTTCTCTTTCGACCCATAACTGAACAGGGGGGGAAGGAAAAACTAATTATTTTTTAGATAAAAAGAATAACAAAATAAAGAAGGGAAAAAAATTCACAGCTCTATTTATAATCTAAATACAAAACAACTGTCACACCAACACAGTTTTCGGCAGCAAGAAAACATGCCAACATCTAAATTCCAATGGAATCTAAAGGCGGCAACAGAAATCAACACAAAAAGATAAAAAAAAAAAAACAAAACACGATCAAATCAGCGCGACACAATATAGAAATAAACAAAACAAAACAAAAAAGGAGTGATCAACAAAACACATATGACAGAGTCCTAGGATCAAATTTCATGCATATTTCACAAAGTTAAATCTGATGCATGTCATATCATTGCATGATTATGCAAAAAATGTAATCACAATTCCAAAGAATGCACACGACAATGAACGCATTAGTGACTCAGGTTACATAGGTATCAAAGACATTATATGCACATACATTAACATCTATTTCCCAAAAAATGATCTCTCCATCATTTAAGTTTCTCAGGCAAGACAGAAAAATGCATTCCCAAGAAAATATCAAAAAAGAGACAGAGTATGCACCAGATTTCTGCAATTCCAACGCTAGAACTTGAATTCAATAAATAAATCTTTCGAACACACCAGCTGCCTTGGATAAGGAAGGACTGAAAAAATAAGCACCTCACATCAGAACAACTGTATTACATATTAACAATCCAACGAAATTGTCAGCAACTTGGTATATCAATTCCAACGAAGATACCACAATCCATCAAATTTAGTTCATTGAGATGATGTAAATTTCAATCATTGCTGGGCAAATGGCAAAAAACCGCATAACACATTATCACACCAAAAACTTTGGAAAACATAAACAACAGACGCATTATATTGATTTCTTTACACAACAACACAGCTTACAAAGCTGAACCAGAACCATGAAATCTGTCATACCCAAAACGAGGATTTGAATGTGACAAATGATATCTAAGCATATCCAATCTATTCCGCTGCTTTCTTATGTAGCACATCAAACAGTGCCATGACATATTCATTTGACACTTAAATGTGCTCACCAGAGGCATACATTTATAGAAACAGAGCAACTGTATATTAGTTCATCAAAAAGCACCATGACAGCAGATAAACAGCATGCTTATTACACGCAGAAATAGAGCAACTGTATAATAATGTATATCACATAATACTGTTAGAATAGTCAATCAGATCCGCTTTAAAACCAGCCTATTCTGATTTCATCAAGAAAGAAACATGAATATTATGGAACGTCAGGATAAAATTTACCCAATTATCATATATTTTACAGGTTGACATGTCAAAAAAATAATGTATGTTCAATGGTCTAAAGTTTACCAGCAGAACACTTCGACTATTTCACACAGAGCAAACCAAACTAAACAATATAAAACCCTATGACAACAAATACAGCAAGGATAACGAAAATAAGATACAAACACTGTCACCAATTTAGCAAACAGATGCACATTTTGAACCACCACAAAACTTAACACCAAAAGCAACAAAATAAATTACATAGATCAATACCACAAAAGAGCATTAAATTTTAGAGGAAGACTAATACAACAAAACCAGAGTAACCCTTGGAGAACAAATCTGCGAGTAGTAACACAAAAACATGAACATCAAAAATCACACAATGTATGGATTTATACCATCTATAGAATAAGAGCTTGCATAAACTTGTTAATTGTGTAGCTGTATTTTATGGCTACATATACATTACAAATCAAATTGATCTAATTCCCACCCCATGTCTACTGCCTCCCCCATACAAATCTTATGGACAGAAGATTGGTCCCCCTAATTACATTAGTTTTGCGACTTCCATAATCAAGAAAAAAAAACCACAATCATTGATTCCATAATCACTGATTTGCATCGACTTAAGATCTGAATGAAAAATTTTCCATGAACATCGAAGAAACATCTGATATAAATATTCCATAATTGCCCATGTTTGGAAACTAAATCTGCGTATATGTAACCAGATAACAATACTAATTAATCACAATATCACTGCCCAACACACTTTTTTTGTCCAACTATGTTAAAAAACAGGAAAAGGTGAGAGAGAAGAACATCAAACTACAGCAGAAACTGAAACCTCTACCTCTATTTCTAAAAAAATTAGCCAACAAAGGGTTTATCTGGTCTTGGATCTTACCACAGGACAGAATATTGGGATCCGCAGAGACAAAAGCTTAGCAAATCAAATATGAGGTACTGTGAGGAATGCCTGCACAATAACGATTAAACCCATGTGAGTTTTGAATTCAACGATCCCAAACTGATCAAGAGAAACAAAATAAGGACCTAAAATAATAGATAATAAAGATTGTCCGCCAAAGAATACCTTTTAAATTAGAAAACAGGTTGTCCAAGAGAAGCACAGAGCCAACACATCCATCAACTTGGCACACAACTAAACCCAGCAATCATGTATAAGCCTATTGATACAGCAAACATATCCCATTAATCCACAATCACATTGTCCAGCCAAAACAACAATAGAAAACAGATGGATATTTGTGCAGATGTTTCACAGGCAAACAAATGATACTTCATAAGAACATTTTTCCAAAATCAGTTTCCAAATATCACTCTATTGCAAGACAATAAACGAAGATGGGAAAATGGAAAGACAGGCCACACTGACCAGAATTGGAACAAACAAACACAAAATCAAATGATAAATTGGCGGGGCGAATGGATATTAACTTTTGCACAATGTAAGATAAGCACACTCCTAATCACATAAAAAGCACCAACTACATGATATAGCTATCATATTAGAATACGTCAATCAAAATAACCCAGATTATAATAATACATGCACACCCATTCATCCATCAATTTACTGAACATCATATGCATTCAAATCTAACTGCACTCAAACACCCTCAAACACTCACATACCTAATTGTAAATCAATACCCAGCACCGACACGAATATGCATTCGTATGCCAGCAAAACCCAATCAATTGAAACTGGAGATAATCAAGACACCGAAAAAGTTTACATAAAGAGAGGGAAGCGGAGATAATCAAGAGATGGAAAAAGTCAACATAGAGAGAAGGAGATTTTCACAAAATCAGTTTCCAAGCTATCATATTAGATCACATCGATATGCATACCTTTGATTTCCTTCCAGTTGAATCCACTTCGATCTCCTTCAGAGACAAAAACAGAAATCAACAAAACAAAACACAAAAAGTTTCAAAAGCTGTCATAATAGAAACAGACATTTAAACTCAAACCAAAAGCCAATAAATTACTTCAAGTCAGCATACACAAAACCCCAACATTTATATACACAGCAGACTTTTGAAGACAGCATACCACAAATTTCCTTATTGTTAAATTCACTTCGATCTCCTTCAAAAACAAACACATAAATTAGCAAAACAAAAAAAAAATATTCCACACCCACAATAAGCAGAACCAAAGACAACAAAAAATATATACATTTGTACGCTTGCGAAAAGTGTTTAGAGTCCATGATGTGGGATGGCATACATTCGTATGAAGCAACATACAGATCAGGAAATTCAGGAGAAAAAAACAGAAGCCAAACCCTGAACTTAACAACCACAGATTGTAGAACAGAAACTTCACAAAAAAGATATATATTTGTACGCCTGTGAAAAGTGTTTAGAGTCCATGATGTGGGATGACATACATTCGTCCGAAGCAATATACAGATCAGGAAATTCAAAAGATAAAAACAGAAGCCAAACCTTGAACTTAACAACCACAAATTGCAGAACAGAAACTGCAGAAGAATATCTCTGTAACACTAAATGTCTCAATAAAAAACCAACGTTTCATCAAACCAATCGGAAATTTGGTTTACCAACTGCAGAAGAATATCACCATGAAATTTTTTAATCCATAATAACTCACCCATGAAGATCCATGAATAACTAATCGGAATAAAGCATCAGTCTACCATTTGCATGCACCCATTTGCAAAAGAAATCAATAAAACATATATAAAGACAGGAAAAAAGCGAATACCCAAATTCCAGAACCAGTAACATACACGTACGAACAGTAATGATTCTCCAATTGGATCCCAATCGATCAACAGCAGAGAAAATTTGAAAACCAAATTTCATTTTCAAGAGGCGCCTATACTTACCGGATTTCTGTGAGAGCAAGATGAATAAGGGTGGGTTGAGGGAGAAAGATCGATCTGTGGAGATTGCGTGCAAGAGAGAGTGAGAGCCAGAGAGAGAGAGGGAGAGAGACAGAGACGCGGATGAAGAACGCAGCAGCAGAAGCTCAAAAGAGAAGCACACGCTTCGCACGTGTTGAGGCACTCTTCTAGCAACAGTTGCCAAACTCGTCCAACTTTGTTATATAGGTAATTACGGGATGACGCGCATACGTACGTTTTGTTTGAACAAAAATTTAGCCATCATTTGCATTCAAAAATAGTAATGAAAGATCGAGTTCAACTTTTTTCACAGGTATCTTCACTCTATGACGTCATTTGTCGATAAACACTGATATATAGAGTTCCGCAGATTGAGATTGGACATGCAATTATGGAATTTAAACTATAACAACATATCTCATTCGTAAATTTCGGACTGAATTGAAGATATAGAGGTGTAGGAAACTTCAACAGATCGACACTTGGGCGTCGTTTACCTCAAGGATGATGAGCTAAGGCTAGCTTGATCTGATGATTTGCAGATTTGTGTTGCTGAGTTTGGGATATTTGTTGGGAGTTCGCGAATAGATTCCGACGTCTGAGCTCCTGATCATGGGACAATGAAATAAAAGTAATTTTTGGGTTTTCTATCTCTACTTTACATGATTTTCCTTGGTAAAAACTTCCGACTTGGCAATCAAAGAGCATCAAGTTGTCCATTGGTTCTTCGGTGATGACGACTTCTGCAGATGACTTCTTGTACTTGTTTTATCATTCTTGATTTGAATGAGCACGCCGAACACACACCACGGGAAACTCAGGAAATGATCTCTTGCCATACCCTTGTTGTTGTGACAACCCCAGTAACTTGGATGATAAGTAACATGGTACCATGCTGATGCTTTTGCTGCATTTACATTGTTCGTATCACTTCCAAAAATGGATTGATCGTCATCACTTTTCGGCTTCTCACCAATAAACCATGTCCTAGCCTCCTTCTTCAGTAACCTGACAGCGTAGTTAATCGAGTCCAGGTCCTTTCTCTTGTCCAAGAATTTTGATGTATTGGTGATGTTTCCACTCAGTAGTTCAGCTTCAGTTTTGAAACCATAATAGTCCATCAGATTTCCCAGCTTGTAATCATACTCACGTTTGTATCTGATGGCATCATCGATGTAATATTGGAATCCATCTACCTCCATGTCAGGATCATAAAACCTCCTGGCCACTTCCCTGGTGAAGGACTTGAATTTGAAAGAGGGTGAATGTGATCCTAACTCCACATCTTTCACCCGCCGAAATAGCTTCCCAATGACACGCTTGGATTCATAGGTGCGTCCGTGGATCTTTTCCATGAAATCAGGGTACCCTTGAACACGCAGACTACTCGGAATTTCCACTAGTTCACCGGTTTTAGGAGAGTCAACAGCACTGGAGTGGAGCTCGGCGAGCTTTACACATTTAGCACTCATTGCCATTTGTGGCTCTCTGTCTGCATAGACAAGATGTGCCTTTGAAATGATGCCCAAGTTGTCATTCACTATGTAGTCGGTATAAGACTTTGCAACTTCCTGCAAGTGTATCACAACACCAACACAATATCAATTCATGTTCAACACTATAGTACTAGCTAGATTCCATGTTACTTCATAATCTGAAAAATACCATACCTGTATCGTAACATTGTGATCCAATTCTTCAGTTGGTGCTGGGGAATAGTTCATGGCTTGAGTTTGCCGTCGGGGAATAAGATCATGATCCCAGCTAACAAAGTAAATATCACCTTCCAAATCACTCCCTGAGCATTCATTTGGATGAGGCCTAATGGAAGAAAGCTAGACTTAGTATATAAGTTTCAGGCAGTAACATGATGTCAAACTAAAAAACATGAAAGTGTTAAGCAATCTGAAACTTACCTTTTTCCTTTCTGTGGGAAGACAACACAGTCCACCATGTGATGTAGAGCCGGCACATCCACAGCCATAAGAACACGCACATCTCCCGGGTATAAACAGGGATTTTTAGCGACAACTACTTTGCCCTCGACAATGAAATTGTCTTGGCTGGTAGTTGAAGTAGTACTAGTAGCGCTGCCACTGAAGATAGCATGGTGAGAACACTGCACAATACCTGACCATATTCCAGTGTCCCAGTTTCATCTAGACATCCCATCAGAGATCTTCCCTCTTGAACGAAAATTCGTGATTTGGTCCGCTGTTCTTCAAGAATTGATGCACACAGGGTTGCAGCATCAATGCAAGAAATGGTTCTGCATTTGGCTTATAGCACTTCAGCATTTCCTTCAGAATGTTATTGGCTTCTCCTGGAAACATCAACTCGAGTGCCTCCAGTGCTTTCAGCGGATCAGTTAAAATGCCTTCCAACTGCCTCATCGCCTATTTCTGCTTCTTCTTGAAAACATGGTCTGGAATGCCAAGGGTGGACAATAGGGTGATCAGTTGGTGATTGAGGAAACAAGGCTGCTACCTGCTCCATCCCAGAACATCCAACTCTCTGTTGTCTGATTTGAACTTGCACATGCTCTTTCTCAATGACAGCTTCTTTGACATTGTCGGATCAACTGCCACAACACCTATGTACCCACCAATTCGGATTTGAAAGGCAGATGGAGTAGAGCTTCTCCCACATTTCCTTGCTACTTTTTCAGCAAAATCAGCAGAAAATTTTCCAATTCCATCAGAAAAACAATACTTGACTCCACCTCTTTCAGTTTCTACATCAGCAACTAGCTCATCAACTTCATCTGCTCCAACACTAAAAGTCGCCCAGGTTGAACTGAAGGACTGACCAAGCCTGGCAGCATGTTTAGCCACATTTTTAATGTCACTAAAGTCCCCCATCCAGTCTCTGATGTCTTGTGCAGTAAGCCCTCTTCTTGAAGCAAACATCCACACAGAGTTTTCTCGCAATTGACTTGATGAAAATGCAAGAAACTTAAACTTCTTTTCACCAATCACAATGCCGTCACTTAGAGTAGAAAATATCCTTTCATAATCTCTAGTCCTCCTTTCCTCTTCTGCACATCTTCTTCGTGGACACAGATCAACAGAATGCATCTTCCCCAAGTCATCATCAACAAAAGAGACTCGAAGAAAGTTGTCAATATCTTCAGGATAGTTGCGCAAAACACGGTTGGAGAGATTTACCTCCGGACCACAGAAGTACACTTTAGATGGTGTAATCCGGACCCTGTGTACATACACAAATCCCTCATCTAGAGATATAGTTGGTGACCAAGGAGGTTGCTTGCATGCTTTGTACTTCTTGTACTGCACAAGAAGCCACCCCACAGGTTCATAGCAGCACTCCTTGGAGTTGAACAGTTTGTCCAGGGCACATTCTATATATTCAGTTCTTATTCTAGTAGGATCAACTAGATTATAGAAATTTGAATCAAGAACTGGCCCCGGAATGCAACCGTGCTGAACCAGTGAATTTATCTTGAACAGGATTCTATATGGCAAGTGAATGCCAAGGGGTGGGGCCAGAATAGGAACCAAAGGTGAATTGCAGGAGAAAGGGTTACCTATCTTCAGTGCAAACACTCCTTCATTCTCTTCATAATGCACAAAACTCTTGTGCAGGTCAGGAAGTGCACACCTGAACGGGAGTTGCAAGCATAGAGAAGAAGATTGCCCGATACAGCTTGCAGGGGTAAAATCAACTTCTCGAACCCAGTTTTTGTCAGAACCTCCAGTTACATCTTTCTTATAAATCCGAGGAGCACCACGTAACTAGCAACAAGAAAAAGAACAGAAAACTGTTAGACATTTCCATCAAAGTAACAACAGATCTAGTGAAATAAGTATTAGAACTGAAATCGTCATGATTTAAAAGAACTGAAAGAGTAATCAAACATGACACCAGACCTAACTTTGACAGAGAAATTCACCATGTTGCAGGATATTAAGAGCTAAATCTCATTGGTTTATCCAAAATACGACATGAATATATTAAATGCAAAACTGTCACTGCTTAAAGATACTCCAGATCTATTCATGACTGGTATATCTAATGCAATGTATCTAAAATTGAATATAATTCAGTTTATCTTACTCGAAATTGTGATGTTTTGGCTCATTGATACAATCTAAGAAATGATCAAGAGTACAAGTTCATGTCTAGCTAGGAATGGAGTTAGCTTAATTTTTTTATAAGTATTAGGAGAGTTAATTTATCCTTAGTTGGTTAGGATTTGTGTATAGACTTCAAGTTAAGAACATTTCTAACAGATGCCCTATTTCAAAATAAAAGTTAAAATATAACTAATTTTATACCTTTTTCTCTTCCAACAGTTATTCTATATGAAAGTTAAAATAGTTTTTTTTGTTAAATTTGTAGAGTGGAGAGAGAAAACAACTCTCAGTTAAAAACTTTTCCTCATTTTTATTTTCAAGGGAAGAGAAAATAACTCTTAGCTAAAAACTTTCCCTCATTTTTATTCTCAATTCTAACGTACTTTTTTTAAATTGACAATAGTATGACTTTTAATTACTGAATTAAGAGTTAAATATATATCAGATTACTTTAACTTTTAGATAATTTGACTATAAAATTGAACATCACTGTTGGAGATGTTCTAAGTCTACTAGGATTAGGATATCATTTCCTATGATGTATTAGTAGCTTCTATTTCTATATCTAAGGCTGTTTAGGGGGGTGGTTCTAAAGCAAGGCACAAAGAGAGCAAGTGAGATAGAAAACTAGAGCTAAGAGTGATAGAGAGATAAGAAATAGGTTGAAGGGTTTAAGGGATCTACAATAAACTTGTGATCGATTAATTCTTTATAGTGCTAGTGTATCAAGAGAGATCACAAAGTGGACGTAGGCTATAGTTTTAGTTGAACCACTCTAAATAGTTTTAGTAGAACCTCTCTAAACTGCTGTGTTTATTTCTGCTTTTGGTATTCATCTGTTTGTTTAGTCGTAACACCACAAAAGATCTAAGAGGCACTTACACTATAAGTGGTATCAGAGCTTAGGCTCAGGGTGCTTTTACGATGGTGAACAACAAGATTGTCATAGGAAATGTGAAACAGTCCATTAAGTCTTTCAACGGCAAGGAAAACTTCACACTTTGGCAAAAGGAAGATGAAAAATGTCTTGATTCAACAAGAAGTCGACGAGGCACTTGAAGAGATGTCTGAATGGACGGATAAGGAGAAGGCGATCTGGACGAAGAAAGATAAGAAAGCAAAGAGCTCTATTGAGTTACATCTTGCTGACAATGTCCTGCTTCATATTAGTGAGGATATGAATCCAAAGGAAGCTTGAAACTGTCTATAAGGGGAAGACCATTAGCAGAAAGCTACTCTTGAAGGAACAATTCTTTGGCCTCAAGATGGAGGAAGAGGATGATCTTAACGATTACATATGCAAATTTTAAAATTGCATTTCTAACTTAGAGAAGGTCGAAGCAAAGATGGATGACGAGGACACGGCGGTCATGCTATTACATTCACTTCCACCTTCATTCAAGTACTTCAAAACCACCATGATATTCAAGGAAACTATCACATTATCCAAAGTATGTGAGAGCCTGGAATCATATGTCAAGTTGGAGAAAGATGATGAAAATTCTCAAGCCCAGGGGCTTCATGTCAGAGGCAAGGACAGAGGAAGATCCGGGAATAGAGGTGGTGGATTTGAAGATAGAGGCATGACTAAATCCAAGGGAAAAGGCAAGGAAAAGAAGAATGATTGCTTCAAGTGTGGTTCACCTGAGCACTAGAAAAGGAATTGCAAACAATGAAAAAAGAAGAAGGCGCAGATGTTAGGAGAAAACTCCAAGTCAGCCAACATCGTTATTGGAAACAATAGTGATGATGGAAAACTCATAGCAATTTCACCAAGCTCCGGTGTGCCTAACCATTAGATCTTGGATACAGCGTGCACATTTCATATGTGTGCACACAAAGATTGGTACAGCACATATGAAGAGGGGAACACCAGAGAAGTTTTGATGGGAAATAATTCACCAAGTAGACTTATGGGAATCAAAACAATAAAGATCAGAATGCAACGATGGAATTTTCAAAATGCCGGAGAATGTCAGACATGTCCCAAAGTTGAGTAGAAATCTTATATCCTTTGGATAGAGCTGGATTTTGGTTTAAATCCTAAGATGGACAACTCAGAGTAGTAATTGGACAAATGGTTTACATGAAGGGTGTTATGCAACAAGATAACATATATAAGCTCACAGGCTCTACAATGATAAGTGGAGCAACAGTTTGTATAGAAGAAGACAAGACTAAGTTATGGCATAGACGACTATGGCACATGAGTCAAAGAGGGTTCCAAGAATTACACAAAAAGAATAAGCTAGAAGGAGTAATGAGCTACAAACTTGAATTTTGCAACTATTGCACACTCGGAAAGCAGACCAAGGTGACATTCAACGTGAGCAGCGGTGAGAACAAATCCAAAGGAGTATTAGACTATATTCATATAGATGTTTGTGAACTTGCACCTACAAAATCAAAGGGTGGAGCCAGATATTTTGTAGTTAATGAGAAACCAAAGCACCAACAATAGTCACCAGATAGGACTTAGGTGGAGCAATCCTCACAGAGGGGTCGAAATTTCCCAATCCTACAAGCACCTGAGTCATATCAATGTCTAGCACTTGACAGACCTAAGAGGAATCCAAGAAAGATACAACGTTTTGGATTCGAACCAGGCGAAGATGTGAGTCGTGCTCTGAGTATAAGTCAAGCAGATCCAACTACCTATCAAGATGCTATAGAAAGTGACGAACGAGCAAGTTAGATTAGTGCTATGACAAAAAAGATGGAATCTTTGTATAAGAATTCTGTGTGGGAGCTAGTTCCTAAACCCAAAGATAGAAAGCTTGTTGGCTACAAGTGGGTGTTTAGGAAAAAAGGAGTACATGATGTTGATGCTATCAAATACAAAGCACGGTTGATATCAAAAAGGTATTCGCAGAAAGAGGGAGTGGATTATGATGAAATTTTCTCTCCAGTCGTCAAACACACTTCAATTCAGTTATTGTTGTCTATTGCAGCTCAGAATGACATGGAGACCTTGAAGAAGACATCTACATGTCACAACTGGAGAGTTTTGTTGAAACAGGAAAGGAGAATCTTGTATGTCTGTTGAAGAAGTCACTATATGGGCTCAAGCAATCACTGAGGTAGTGGTACAGGCGTTTCGACACATACATGCTGAAAATAGGCTACACAAGATGTCTATATGGCTGTTGCATTTACTACCATGTATTTGAAGATGGGGGAGATCATTCTACTACTTTTGTATGTAGATGGCATGCTAATTGCATGCAAGGATATGTCAAAGATTGAAGATCTGAAGAAGCAACTAGGAGTTGAGTTCGACATGAAAGATCTAGAAGCTACACAAAAGATCCTTAGAATTGAAATAAGGAGGGATAGAAACACAGGCAAAATCTGGTTGTCATAAGAAAAGTATATTTTGAAGGTACTTGAACACTTCAACATGGATGAAGCAAAGGTTGTTTATGTTCCATTAGCTGGACATTTTCAGCTAAGTGCAAAGCAAAGGCCATCAAGTCAAAGGGAGATTGATGCGATGAAGGATGTTCCATATGCAAGTGCAGTAGGGTGTCTCACGTATGCAATGATTTGCACAAGACCAGATTTAGCTCAAGCGTTGTCTCTAAATACATGTCAAATCCAGGTAAGCGTCATTGGGAAGTAGTGAAGTGGATTTTGAGTTACTTAAAGAGGACTAGGCAGCTTGGAATCATGTTTGAGAGAAAACAAGAAGTAGCATGGTGGCTGATTTTGTGGATTCAGATTATGCATGAGACTTAAATAAAAGCAGGTATACAACAAGTTGTTTTTACTTGCGGAGGAGGACCTGTGAGTTGAAAAACAACTCTTCAAGAAGTCACAATTTAATCTACTACTGAGGCAGAGTATATGACATTAACACAAACTTCTAAGGAAGCTATTTGGTTGAATAGGCTGGCAAGTCAGTTTAGAATTCAACAAAAGGGCGTGGTAGTGAAGTGTGACAATCAAAGTGTCATTACTTGGCAAAGAATCCAGTGTTCCATGCAAGGACGAAACACATTGAAGTTTACTATCATAGAATTAGAGATTGGGTAGAATCTGGAGATATCAATGTAGAGAAGGTTCACACTGATGATAATGTCGTTGATTGTCTTACCAAGCCAGTTTCTATAAAGAAGTTCAAGCATTGCTTGGACTTGCTCAATGTTACAACATGTTGAGCTGTGGTGGAGCACTTCCTCACTTGAGGTGCGTTAAGGCAAGAGAAGTCTTGCCAAGGTGGAGGGAGACTCTTTGAGGTTTGTTCGGGGTTACTTCAAGAGATTCAAGATATCCTAAAGGTTGCAATAATCGTTTTTGGTATCAACTCATCAAGGTGGAGATTTTTGTGTTTTGGCTCATTGATACAATCTAAAAAAGGATCCAGAGTACAAGTCCATGTCTAGCTAGGAATGGAGTTAGCTTAGCTTTTCTATAAATACTAGGAGAGTTAGTTTATCCTTAGTTGGTTAAGATTTGTGTATAGACTTAAGGTTAAGTTCATTAGGATTAGGATTCCATTTCCTATGATGTATTGGCAGCTTCTATATCTATATATAGGGCTATTGGGGGGAAAGGTAGGCATAAAGAGAGCAAGTGCGATAGAAAACTAAAGCTAAGAGTGATAGAGAGATAAGAACTAGGTTGAAGGGTTTAAGAGATCTACAATAAACACTTGTAATCGGTTAATTCTTCATAGTGCTAGTGAATCTCTCGAGAGAGGGACGTAAGATATAGTAAAGGTCCTAGAAGGGGGGGGGGGGTGAATAGGCCTTTCCCACTTTTTTGTTCAAACTGTTCTCAGGATAGCAAGATAGAGATCTATCCCAAAGCACAGAAACGAGTACTGAAATGTAAGACCGTAAGTAAAGTGTGACACAAAATGTTTTTGATAACGCATAAATCCTACAACCAGGATTAAAACTGCGTGCCCCTAACTCTTGAGGGACAAACTTTTCCACTAATTTGTAACACACACAATTACAAGTTTCTGGCACTCTGGGGATACATAACCTGTATGCTATCCTGACTAGTCTACCCACCAGTACAAACAGAGCTACACTACTTTAATCTATGTGTTTACACTTTGGAAATATACAGAAGTATCAACTCAGATCTTAACTACACTTAAGTTAAATCTTCTTGATCAACTTCTTGGGTTTGGCATCTCCATACTTTATCTCAATGGAATGCACAATGCAATGATGCATATGAGTTTTGAAAAACAATTTTTATGCTTTAAGAATCCATGTCTATTATGCACTAAACAGAGCAACCAGAAGACATGGAAGGGGAAGAGAAGAGATAAGAGAAACTACACCTGAAAGTGCTCTCAAAGAATACCAAAACAGAATAACCAAAACCCCAAAAGTTTTCACTCAACCAACCAAGGATCCAAGACAGCTTGGGACTCCTTAAATAGGCAAGGTTATTCAGTGGTCAAATACAGTCACCTAGGCACGTCAAACACAGCTAAGAAGCTCGTAAAACACAGCAGCACGCAAGCCTAAATGCAGACCTAAACACTGTCCTAATGCAGACCTAATCATGGACCAATGCAGACCTACAAGAGCTGCTACCGAAGGGACACAGCAAGCTAAACAGGGAGCAAAACCAAGGCAGCTTTTAGGTCTTACCTTAAAGAGTTAAGGTTGTCTAAACAAGGCAAAAGGTTCCCATGTACTTGTACAAGAATAGCAATTGCAGTGTTCAAGGAAGAAGCACGTTTCATGACAGCAAAGGAAGAACCAGGAAAAACAGAGCCAAAAGCACTTTTGACAACCAGAAAAGGACAAACAAATTTCAAGAAATCACATGTGAACTTTAGTCAACTTTCCTAGGGATCTTCATTAACTAAGTCAATTTGCCATGGTCAAAGATCAACCAGATTAATCACAAGTAAACTGGAATTTTAGAAGTGATTAAAGCCATGAAATATCACACCAGAAAACGTTCCAGAATGTCTGGGATACATGCTCAGTGTTCTATCCTAGATGGAAAACATGATATGCAATGAATGTTATACCTGTTTGTCCAAAGAGATAAAGTATGAAATGTCACTTAAGCTTTGATGATCTTCCATTGCTGTGTTTTGTCATAGCAAAAGAAATAGCCAACAGCAAGTGTATGCCTTCATATAGTTTTAGCTGAACCACTCTAAACTGCTGTGTTTATTTCTGTTTTTGGTCATCTATGTTAATTTGTTTAGTCGTAAAACCACAAAAGATATAAAAGGTGCTTACACTATAGAAATGAACTTGACGGTAGCTTAAGTACAAGTTAACATAATTAAAATGTAAACCACTAAATTGTATATATGATATGCCAGGGGAATCAAAAAGTAAGAAGTTTTACACACCTGGATGACAAGAAACTTAGCAAGCTGATCACAAGGATGATGCAGCTCAATTCGGCAGATAGTGTCGGATGAGAGCTCAAGCTTGTATTTACAACCTTCATAGGAGAAAGAGAAGTCTACATTCTTCTGTTCCATCCCAAACTTCACAGAAACATCTGATATAGTCCAAAGCACCGAAAAAGTATCCTCAGATATCTTGCACCCAAAGTGAAGTGTCACCGCTTCCTCCATGACTTTGAAGTCGGAGGTCCTGCAGTTAATCTTCCATATTCGAGCAATAAGATAAGAGCTCCCGTACCACAGGCGTTGAGGAGTATCAGCTAATGAAAGTATCATTTCAGCACATTCCAAATTAGTGAACTGCACCATGGCAAATGATCTTAGTGCTCCATCTTTCGGAGGAATGATCTTCACAGCATGAACAGTTCCATTTCCAGTGTAGTCCTCCAAAAAATTGGTCACAGCTTCTGGAGACTCCCCAGTGGGAAACCCAGACAAGTAAATTTTCTTGACCATAGTGACTAGTTGATAATGGCAATTGCTGTTTCAAAGAAAGAAATGAAATTGGTAAATCCCACCACATTACAGTTTCAGAGTAAAGAGAATGCAGAACATATATTATAACACAATCTTCGAAATAAAATGCTACTGACATAGTACTAAATCCTCATTAGGCATCAAGTTAACTAAAACAGCTAAACAATTGTAGTGCAAAACTCACATTGGCTTTGAAATTAATTTGAGCTCAGACTTAACAAATTGATCCGCGTGGAATAAGCAGAGCTCATGAAGCCAATATATATAGTTAGGAAAAGAGCATAGAGGCCAGAGCTAGCTTGCTTGGTGCTCGAGATTTAAGTCCATCTCAGAGAGTGCAAGTAACTAACTTGTCGTGGCAGCTTACAACTTGTCATGGCAGTTATGCTTTAATCTATAGAATCATTTGATTTTCAAAGAATAAGGACAGTCATGATCCCCTGCTTTATTGTAAAGTGTAAAGTACAAGGTGCATTTGGACCTGGTGCACTGAAGAATCTTCCCAAGTACTAAACGGTTAAACTAAGCTTTCATAGTTCAAAACACTTGAGATTATTAATTTCACTTTATTTATAGCCAAGAACTTTCTGGAAGTTAGGGGACCAATCAATCGCGATGCCTTAAACCCTTGTGGGAAGTTCAGAGCAAGAATCTTCTAGAATCTCTCACATGGGAAGTTCATAGTCTTCTTGAGGAAGGTTTAGTTCGTTTTGACAGGAGAGCGTCTTTAACTTTACCAGTTGACCAAGTGAAAATGAATAAGAATGAATAGTGCCATGAATCTAAAAGCAGCAAATAGAGAGAAGTAGTTATTGGATAGAGGAACTTGCTCCGAAAGAAGTTGGAGGCTTGGACCCATCATTGACTAGAGTAGAGTGACTAATGTACTGTGTTGAGTTGGGATGGGGAATGATGATGCACTATAACCAACCTTGTCTGGGAAGTCTTCGGGTCACTATTCCTACAAGAACAAGGAAAGAAACATCCTAATCAACCAACAGTAAATCTAGGGAGAATTGCCTGATCTGTTGGTGTAAATAGCAGATTTTTACACAAGTGCCTTTGGATTTTCAACATAAAAAAATAATCAAACGCTTCATATGAAATGCTGAAAAGTCATTTTATATGCCTGCTATCACTTTCTTACATCTTAAAAGCTCAATCAAGGTGTCGCCAGAGTTATTCATGGATGCTCAAAAGTCGAAAGTCCTGAAAATGACTTCCGTTACACTTCTCTGGTGACACAAATCTAAAATTTGGCACACCTTAATGAAAACATTTGCATACGATTGTTCTCTTAAAATACTTATATTACAATTTTATTCTAACAAACCTCCTCCAAATGGAAGGATATTATGTTATTAGTTGCATTTTGAAAATGAATAACTAGTCTACAAAAACAGCTTGCATTTGATTCATCTCACCACACGACCCCGTCTAAGGACAAAGAGTTGAATAAGAGCTCAAATCACTTCATCTCGGCAAATAGATTAGACGGTGAGAAGTCTCACCATTCAAACCAAAGTTAACTATAGCAACAGCTCAGCAATCTGAACAGCATTGAGTGCAGCTCCCTTGCGTATTTGATCACCACAAACAAAGATGTCCAACCTGCTCAAACAATCCCATTAGTGCCTTCTTAAAATAAACAAGGTACAATTAGAAGAACCTCTGCTGTTATATTAGTCTTACCCATAATTCCCCTCTTGGGACACATCACGGCGGATTCTGCCAACTGCAACATCATCTTTGTTTGACACCTCTAAAGGTGTAGGAAAGTTATTTGCTGTGCGATCATCAATAACCACCACACCAGGAGCCTTCTTGAGAATATCCCTTGCGGTCTCCTGGACATTGAACAAATTTGAAACTCTGAGGAAAACTTGGGATGAAAAAAATACACTGATACATTTATAAATATAATCCATCATTCATCACTTTCTGTCAGCAGGACTTATTAAAGTAGACAATATATCTCAGTATGTTACAGACTTGCAGATTATCAACACTTAATATTGTATACTTATATCCAGAGATAAGAACATGACATGCACCAAAAAGCTACACACAATGATGGAACTATAGTACTTGACTCAGAAGAGTTCGAGTTTGGTAAGAAAAAGTAAGCTGTACTCATCAAATATGTGCCAGAAGCCCAGAAGTTGCTGATACGCTCCCATACCAGGAGTGTGGCTCAATTTTCACCTTCATCAAGGTTGGATTCATGGAATGTTTGAGAACTACCTCTCGTTATGTAGGCCCATAAGCCCAATGACCCTCCAATGGACAAAAGAAACTAAGCAATACCATGGGAATAATAATCTACACCGCAACTTAACACCAGTAAAACAGTTTGTTTATTATGATTACAGCTGTAAGATTCTTAACAATTTCAAGAATATCAAATAGTTTTTCTGTGATAGAAAGACCAAATACCACACTAGGTAATTATGTTAAGCGTGTTTGAAAGAGAGAAGTTGAAGAGAGGACAAGAGCACAGTGACTTGAATTCGACTTGATCAAACCATCATAAAAGCATGTAAGAGAATCATTTGTAGAATTACTAGAATAGCATTAGACTCTGAGAGCCATGATATCATCTACAAGTTTGTCCTACCAACTTTTCTTCCAATCAGGTGGTGAAGAGTTAGATTGTGAAATATCCTAAATGCGTCCAACAGAACAAGTCATCAACAACCAAAATATACCTATAAACTTAAACCTACATTATATACCAACAAGCATTGTAGTATACCTCATCGAGGGGATTCTCAAATTCAAGATTTACACTCTCAGCATGAGCTCGCATGACAGGAACTCGTATACACGTAGCAGTTACCTTGACATCCTTGTCATTCTGAACACATGGGAAAAACAAATATTACATCTAGTATTCTACACCAATTTCAGTAACATCTTTATATTTAAAAGCTAAATTTTACGTAAATATTTTTGTTTACGTATTTCATAAACAAACAGAAAACAGTTTTAACACTGATAAACAATAGTAAAGATACTAACCCATATTTTGCGTGTCTCCTTGACAAGTTTCATTTCTTCTTCATTATATCCATTTGAAAGAACCACTGAATTGTGGGAAAACAAATTGAATGCATACTGCAAAAAGTAGAGGCAAAATAAAATGGTTCAACAAAACTTCATAAGAAACAAAACAGAAGTACTTCTGTGAATACAAACTTTCACACAAGGAACAGCAAAGATAGACAAACCTGCCGCTGAAATATCTTGCACGTTACTGGCTTCCCTTCTAGTACCTTACACCAAAATCAAATCACATCAGCTAAACTTGAAAGACAAAACCATACCAAAACTTCAACCACGAGAATGGAGAAAGTTTGAGAAAAAACCTCGTAAGTTTGCAGCTCGAGCTCTCTCATAGCAGCTGCACCGGCTCCACTAGCAGCCTGATACGTACTAACCACCATACGTTTCACCTGGAAACACCATTCATTCCCTAATCAACACACATATTTCCACAAATCCCCAAAGCAACGAACTTTGTATCACCAAAACATACTCAAGTCACCAAAACACCCAACTTTCTACAACTCAAAAACCAAATCCAATATAATTCAAAGACCCAACTTGCAAATTAGTCCCAAATCACAAAGCATCCAACTTTGTTCCAACCAACCTCAGTAACAACACAAAAGCATCATACTTTACAAAAACAAAAGAACACAAAGACAATGAGTCCCTTCAACCTTGGCGTGACGATGCAGAGGAGTTGCAGCCATCAAGCAAATAATGGTGGAGCAATTAGGATTAGCAATGAGCGCCCCCTTTCCTTTTCCGGCCTTAATTCCGGCCATGGCCTCCGGATTCACCTCCGGCACAACCAACGGCACACCCTCCTGCATCCTAAAAGCAGAGCTATTATCCACAACAATGCTGCCCTTCTCCACAGCGATGGGCCCATACTCTTTGCTGATGGACCCACCAGCACTAAACAGAGCTATGTCGACGCCGTCGAAGCTATCTTTCGTCAACTCCTCCACGACGTAGTCTCGGCCCTGAAACGACTGAGATTGCCCGGCTGAGCGTTTGGAGGCCAACATTTTGATTGAGCGGTAAGGGAAGTCACGGTCGTTGAGGACCGAGAGGAACTCCTGGCCCACGGCGCCGGTGACGCCGACGACGGCGATAGATGGGCCGGACTCTTGGAGGGCCATCCGGACGCGGAATGGGCCAGTCCTCAAGGACTTGGGCCGGCCCGGAATGACGGCGCCGCCGAAGAGAGAGGTCTTGAGTTGGAGTTGGCTGGAAGCAGCGGCCATTGTTTTGTTTGGTTTCTAACTTTCAAGTGGCGGCGGAAGGGTTTTGGGTTTGTGCAGTGTTGTTTGATGTACTACGTACTGTTGTTACCTTAATTATAGGATACAGTGCGGTCAAACTCAACGACTTCGATTGACTTTTGGTGTTCTACTGTACTTTACTCTACTCTCTCGCAGTTGAGATTGGCACGTGCGATGTGCACGTTTGCTTCGTTCAGACCTTTTTTCCTGGTCAGACAGAGTAGTACTGATTTTCAATTTGATTTTGAACAGAAGGGAGGAGCCAAAACTCACATATGAATTTCATCTTTACTTAATAGGCTGGCTTTACTAGTTTGATTTCATATGAAGAACATCATATATGAAAGACAGAGAACTACCCCAATATGAGGTTTAATCTCAAACTGATAGAGAACATTCTGATGCTCTGAAGATAAAGTGGCATGAAAGACATGAGTAAAAGTTTACTATACATGGAAATTTTTACTACTGAAGAAGCTCATGATAAAGAGAAGCAGGCTGAAACTGCCTACTGGGTCTCAGCATTCGATAGTACAAATTAAGCGAGGGGCAGCTGTAAGAGATCGGACTGCGGCATAGAAGAGAGGGGCCAGTCTGGCATATGAGAAGGTAATTCTGACACTGGAGCCCTCATCCTCGGTTTAGTTTGTACAATCAGTCCTCTATTGGGGGCACTACAACATCTTGAATAGCGATAAGCTTTGCTCGACCACCGTACTCTTCCGGCAAGCTTTCATCACCTCGATAACCTTTATGAAGTCTCGTCTTTCATCCTCATTGGTCACAATTACAATCTGCATTCATTGACACAAACTTAAAACTAGCTGCGACTTTATTCCGGTATGTGCAGACAGAATCAAGGTCAATTCGTAATACGGCAACATCATGTAGCTAGATTCGTTCACTAGCTTGATTCCATACCAAAATTGAATTGAAACAAACTTAAGTAACCTTGATAAGGAACTACCTTTTCTATTGTTGCCTTCTCAAGGAATCGAGACACCAACCTCCAGACACTTACAAAGAAGCGTGGCATGTTTAGAATGAAGAGCTTTTTTAATCTCTCAGGGTAATAAGACTGCACAACAACACAAGCTTATATAAGAAAGGATTTCATAAATACCTAATAATGAGGAAATGTTGTTCTTCAGAGACCAGGGACATCTAACATAAATTTTGGTATCAAGTCTCTTCCCAGTCTTTATTAAGTAGTCACTAGAGGTTATCAATGCGACTGTATCATTTTTTATTTCTTTATTGTGCAAGTTTAACAGAGAAAATTGCACTCTTTGTAAATACAGTATGGTATCAAACCATTAGCCAATTTTTCGGAATTAATCCTTGTGATCTATTCTTGTCTACCTCTTAAAGTTTCCACACAGATTTCTAGAAATGAAAGATTGTCACCTGTAGAAACTGAAAGCCAGTGATTAATCCATGTGCATCAACATTTTTATATGAAAGTTGTTGCAAATCAAGTATGCCAATCAGCTTTTTGTTTCCAATTTCTCTTCCTCTACAAGAACTGAAAGAGGCCAACCAAATGAAAAATGTTAACAAATGACTTGTATATGCAAAGAGTTGATATTATCGAGCATGTATATATACAAATATATACAGTCCATATATTATTGCTCATCAACCATGTATCTCAATTACTATCTTACTAAACTATCCTTTCTAAAAGAGAAAGTTGAATGCTAGTGAAATGGAGCTGTACCTTGCAATAATCTTGTCAAGCAGATGAACCACAAACTCTGCAACAAAGGACAAACTGAAGTGAACAAATAGTTCACCAATTACTTACATGAAATATAGAGCTAAATATTTATTTCCATCCATTAAGTTCTTCAGAGTCATGCTCATCTAACCTTATTCCCTATGCTAGAGCAACTAACTGCAGCGAGTGATGTAGAGAGGCTGCACTGTGAGGATTAAATCTATAAGTCCCCACAATCCAGTGTACAACCTTGGTGAATATAAGATTAAAGCACAACTAAAAAGTTTAAGTTATGAACTCCCCTTGGAAATAAGAGCTGTGATTAATAAGCATTGACTATTGCAACCGGGAAAACTCACTTTCATACTTTCACAAAAGTTCTATATTGAGTTATATTATTGTCCTTTGGCAGTATACCAAAGGACCAGACACCATTGGCAACACCTCTCAGATAACTATTGTATGTTTCCATTTGTGTAGGACATAAACCACCATTGACAAGAACTAAAAGACTAATAAGAGAACTAAAAGAAAAATGTTCAAAGCATATAGCATATTATGAAGTATGAACTAATCGATCCAAAATTAAAGCCAAGAACAATAATACTTATAAGAACAGCTTAATTACTCTTGAATTGGAGTTGGACCTTGGCAGGATAATGGTTGCTTGCTTTGACAATCATCACAGGGTGCCCATCCTTAGTTAAATCCTGCAAAAATATCTTTCTGTATTCCAATTGTTCCTCAACTTCGGAATCAGAAATGAACCCATTGGGAACAAACGAATCCCTCCATTTCTGCCACTGCACGAACATATTTGCTGCTTTCTCTGGGTCCATTGATCTTGCAATCAAGAACCTCATGAGTGTTGGGTCTCCATACTTCTGCACAAACACACAAAAGAGCCAAACTTGAATAATTACATACAATAAAGAACCAAAATTCAATGATATGAAGCACATTAGACAAAGCATTACGACCTCAGTGGAAAAGCCAAGTTGCTCAACTGATGTCCTCATCTGGGTCAGTGCAATTTCCTGGGTTCTCTCCATTTTTGGTGACTGCAAAATCAAGTAGAGAAAGAACAAGTGATTTGGACTCAGAGTGAGAGCAGCTGAAAAGGGTCTCAGCTCAGGGTGGGAAAGATGAGTTTAAGTGATCAAAGCTTCAAACTTGGTTTCAAAAAGAGAACTTTAAAGTTTAAAGGGGCTTGCGTTGACGAAACGGACCCTCTGAAATGTCTAGAAGAGAAGGGCAAGCAAGAACAAGCATCTTGGATCTTTTGATGCTCAACTCAGTCTGGAAGAGCAAGACAGGAAAGTTTGCTAATGAACCAAGCAAGAGATTCACAGAGCCAAAGTAGGGAGTGTCGTTATTACGAGTTCATTGAATTTTTGTCATCCGTATATTCTATAAAACTACTCGATCCCTCATCATAAATATTAAGAAAAAAAATATTAGGAGTCACATTGAAGGTATGGTAATAATGGTATTGTATTGTAATAATGTAGTCAATACTGAACAGAGCCAATCCTTCTGCTCCATGCAATGTATGAAACCTAATTAACAAGAAGGGCACATGGTATTTATGGAAATTCGGACAACTTCTACGCCTCAAATAGATACCAATATTGGTAAAGCATGCAAATCATTGAGCAAATATGCAAGGTATTCGTGGCTTGCAAACATAAATTAAAGGCTCGAAATATGTATGGCGTCCCTTGCAAACACAAAAGGTTGGAAAAGAATTTGCTGTAGGCAAAAATTATTTTCAGAACACTTCACTTAAAAGTAAAAGATTATAGCTTATTAATTCGACAACAGCAGTTTCAAGAAATTGCTGTTGTGATGTTGCTGGTACTAAGATCATGTTTTGTTAGACAATCATTTCAGAATCTATTCTCTACGAGTCAGAGTTGAATGGAAAGATGTAACTACTCGGAAGAGTAGGAAATTAGTCTAGTAGCCGTCCCAGCAAATAATTACTGTACACTTTTGCTGTTGAATAAAGAAACTGAGCGATTGATTTAAAGAGATAAGAATTACAACTTCATGAATTGTGAAAAAGAAAATGAGTCATATTCAACATCTCTACTGCTACATAATTGTGTTGGCTATAGACGCCATCATAATATTATAGTTTCAAGCTGTTCGAGACTGACATAACTGATTTTCCTAAGGACCAACAATACTAAACCCCCTACATAAACATGAAAATGAACCTGCCCAACAATGAGATTAATCCTCAGCCTGATGATGAGTCTGGTGGAGGCGATGAAATTAGATCTATCAAGAGAATGATATAAGAGACTTCAACTGCAATCTATACTGAGCTTTGGAGAATGTGAAATAATCTATACGCGCCACAGCGAATCAAGAGATATTTGGTGGCACCTAACGACAGCCTGTTGTAAAATGAGAACTCAGAATCAGATTTTGAAAGAACAAACTCCAGATATATATAGGAGTTCAAATAATATCTATATAAGCCATAGCACATGTTTAATTGACAAACACCTTACATATAAAATAAATAATAATAAAAACACTTGGGTATGTGACAATAAAGAGATGAAAGAATTTGGAAGAAAACCAATAATAGTAGTACCTATTCATCAAAAACACTTGTGAGATCACTTGAAGAAAACTGGTGAAATGATGGAGCTCCTTTTGCATAATCCATAAAACCCATACCTGGCTCCTGCTTGATTGGGTTACCACTGCTCTCAACAAGGATGTTTGTAGAGTTCAAGTTGCTTCGCGATTCAAACTCCTCAACCGCAAATTGACTTGGAACATGAGTTTGTTGGCCAACAAAACCGAGATTCCTATAAGCACCCTGATCATGCATTTCTCCTGATTTAGGAACATATAAATCCTGGATGTTTGACACGTTATGCAACCTCCCAGGAATTTTTTGGGCATCACTACATATCATTGTTGAGTTATGGGGAGTGCTGATATTTTCGGCAATCACAGAGCAAGATGGAATAGATAAGGAACCGGTAGATGCGTACCCACTAAGAACTCCAGGAGTATTAAGATTTCCGCTTGGTATCCGTCCAATATTCAATGAGGAATTATTAATAGTTTGAGCTGATAGCAGACTGTAGTCAATAGCAGTAGACCTGTTAAAGCTACGACTCTGACTGACAGGAGCAGGATTATTTCCAGCCTGGAAATGAGATGATGACTGGGAGGGAACCACAAGGCAAGATGGCTGTACATTAATACCACGAATAGGTTCCGTTACCACAGACTGCTGATGTGTTTTCTGCTGTGTCCGTTGGTCCTGCTGCAATATACCCATGACCATCTTACTATTCTGAGTGCTCAACCCTCCGAGAGAGTTGCTCGATGCCACGGTAACAAGATTATTAGGCCGCCAAGTTACACCAGGAGAAGCATCCTCAGAAGATATGATACGTGGTGGAAAGGGTATGTTAGCTTGGGATTTCATTAAAGGCTGCCCAAATGCCACGCCATGATCTCCAAGGACATGCTTTGGTCTCTGCAAGGATGCATTTAAAACACCGGGTTGATCTATTGTTGGCACAAAGCTTCCTACAGGTTGACCTAAAAGCTCAGCTTGCAAGGCAGCTAGTGTTTGTGGAGGAATTTGTCCAGAGGCTGCCAAAGCTTGGAAGTCAAACCTATTCCCATGCTGACCCAATTTCACATTTGAATCTACAGGGCCACAGTAAGCATTTGCACTTTGATGTTGCTCTATACTTATTCGCTTCAAATATAACCTGAATTTCTGTACATCATTTCAAATCATTTTAGTACAAACTTTGTGTTGAAAATGAAATCCCAAATGAAATAATAAAGAGGAAAGTGAAGAATAATGATCGACTGTGATGGTACATGCAAGATAGATTGATTAGAACAAGAGAAGTAGAACACATTAAAAAAATAAGGGAGAGGGTGGACTTCTGCACAGAGGATCTGAAAATAGATGGCTAATGTCGAATAATTGTGTGTGTGACTAGAGTTTTTACAAAGAAAAAGAAAATTCATAAATGGAAGGATGCGCCTAACCTGCAGATGGCTGGCAACATTTTCTCTACTTAAACCAGGTACATTCATCAATTCAAGGATTCTCTTGGGCACAGCCTCTGAAATAGAAGAAAAAAAATTCTGATCAGCCGTTATGGAAAGAAGAAGTCAGCAGTCTAGGCATTACCATATATATCTCCACGATACTAAAACAGTTTGCTTTCACATAAATTTCCTCCTTGATGACAGAAAAATATACGTATATAATTATAATACTAATAATAATTGTCATGTAATTAACACTGTACGAAGCATTCATACTTTAAACTTAAAACTAAAGAGACTTGAGGAAATTAATGCAACTTTAAAATAAGACTGCTTCCCATGCTCTTCATATCTTTCACATTAAGGCCATAAGTTGTTTAGCTAATTTATTTTGAGAACCAGTATATAACAGGTTTTGCGTGACATAACTTCTACACTGAACACCCTATACTAAAACAAACATCTTGGATAAATTATAGCATCTGAATTAAATAAATTTATATCATATTCAATTAACATATAAGGAAAGGTTAGGGACCATACTGTCAAGCCCAAGTTGGTTCACAGCGTTAACAAATTGCTGATGGAGTTCAACTGACCATACAACTCGAGGTTTCTTTGACGTCGACATATCATCATTTTCCATATCACCATCATCATCTTCTTTTGCACTGCTCCTTTTCTTCTGACTTTTCACTTTTCCTTCAGTTCCTTCATTCACAGAAGAGGTATGTTCGGCATCATTGTTTCCCCATCTGTGCCGATCATTATCTTCCAAACTCCCCGACTGTTCAAGCTCTTTATTTGAGTTCCATCTTTTCCTAGCAACATGCTGCCAAATATTCTTGAGCTCCTCCTCACGTATAGGTTTAATTAAGTAATCACAAGCACCATGTCTAATTCCTTTCATCACAGCACTTGTTCTATTATCAGCAGACATCACTGGAAAACACATTATCATGTCAATTGTCATAACTCATAAACATAGATGGATTATTATTAAACAGTTCAGGTATATGTATACTCACTAATGACAGGAAGGTCCATTTCTAGCCCAATTTGTTCAAGGAGCTTATAACCATCCATATCAGGCATATGTACATCGCTCAGTACCACATCAAAATAACCCTTTCTCTCCCGTAGACGATTCAAAGCATCAGTAGCATGGGAGCACAATGTAACTGCAACAAAATGACATGACACAGTAAATAACAAAAGATTTAGGAAACTTAACTCTGTTTCCTACATGATCTAAATCTGCTATGTACATCTGACACTGTTTGCTGTCAGATCAAATTTGCTTAAACAAAACGGTTTTCCCATGCATTCTGAATACGGAAAATTCATAAACGCTTTCTCATGTTAGGTTATAAATTTAATGCAGTATATGCATATTGACGATTGGAATGGCTACTGCTCAACCTCGTCTATATTCTCAAACTTGCCAGAACCAAAAGAAAAAAAATAGCTACAACTAGAGGAATCAAATTGGACGAAGACCTCTGCCGAATGTGTTCTTCATAACTAGCTCAAATTGATTAAACAGACATTGCCTATCAGTTAATTATGCATTAGAGTGATTAGACTAAACTTTACCTAAAGTTTGAAACTGTGTGACAATTGTTCTCATAGCACTAGCAAACACATTATAATTTATAACTGATCAAAATGACTTAATTTCTCAGTAAATTGACTAAATTCAAAAACACAACGAAGCAGGAACGAATAACAAACCCTGATAGAGACACCGGCGAAGCATCGCCTCAAGAATCGCCAGACATGTGGAGTCGTCGTCGACCACCAGCACCCTCAACCCCGCCGGAAACTGATCAGGAACCGCCATGACGTCAGCGGAAGCAGCCGAAGCACCTCCGCCTTTGCACGAACCGAAGCTGCTCGCAGCCGTGGTGGTGCTCAGGCACGACTGCACCACGCTCTGCAACGCCGTCATAGTTAGGGCTCCGCCACCGCAACACTAGGAAACGCCTCAATTACACACACGGAGAGAGAAAAGGCGAGCTCGGAATTCCGAATTAGGGTTCCGGCGAAGCTCCGAGAAAGGTGATCGGAGAAATTGAGTTTGACAAAGGAGCAGAGAAGAGGGTGGAGTTTATATACTGTGATTTTGGAAATGGGTGCAGATAATGCGAGGGTGAGACCAAAATGGAATGTTCTTTATTTTAATTTTAATTTTAATATTTAGACATATATTTATTCATAAATATAGAGAGAGACATAATTGAAGGTCAGGGCAGGGTTGCTATAGAAGGATGGATCAGACACATCAGACAGGCCCACCTTCGCTCCTCGGCATATCTATATCTATGCTAGTAGTCTTCCTGCACGTGCGAGTGTGTCCGCGTGTGAATTGTTAGATTTTTTTTTTTAAGTATGAAATTATATGACGTGCGTGTAAAAGTACATCGTGCTCGTGTATGTGGAAATGCATTGTGCTCGCGCGTGCAAATTGTCAGTATACTTATGATTATGTGGACTTATTATGCAAGAAGGCTAGTACTATTTTACCCAATAAATAATTCAAACATTGTTAATTCTTTGCTCACAAATCCTGTATTTAAATAGTTGCTTGTATGTAAAATGAAACCAAAGATGTACGAAGAGAATCCATTAAAAGGATAAAGCAAAGTCGAGAAATCCAATGTCATCGGGATATCCAATAAACACGTATGGTAGCACCTTGATCTATTTTAGTTGTTTCTATTAGAAGAAGATCGAAGTGATTGTAGTGAAATATAATAGAGATTACCACAAAATATGTAACTGTTTATACTTGTGTATGGATGAAGTACCTAAGAAGATGCATCATTACTTGTGTCTGAATGAATAATCACCTCTTTAAATACTACATTTATGGTATATACTCCATCTTGATCAGTTAATGAGCCTTTTTTTTACCAGTATCTTTGTAGTTGATCTCGAAACTCCTCTTGACAATGCGACGACCTACAATTGACCGTGGCTGAAAACATGATCTGGAAGATAAACACCTACGTGGAGAATAGTTTGACCTTGAGCCTTGTTTATGGTGAGAGAGAAACTCAATTTCACTAGAATTTGCTTTCTTGTGAGTACAAATGGTAGACAAACATTTTCTGCAGGTTTCAACGGAATTCGAGGTAGAAAGACTGTATTTCTGGCAAACTGTCCACTCATAATTTCAGCATCTATTGATTTATAGTATGAACCACGACATAACAATCTCGTACCATTACATAGACCCAGGTTTGGGTCGATGTTTCTCAGAAGCATGATAAGAGCACCTATTTCCAAAGTTAACTTGTGTGGCGGGAGACCTCCTACAATTATTGTGTTTAAGAATTCTAGTTGGTACAAATTTCTGGTATCATCTTCCACATAGTCAAAGGAAAACAAAGTGATTGACTCCCCCGGAAGCATATTGATTATCTTTTCATTCAACATGTCTACATCGTCATTTATGGGAGTAATAAATGCTCGCTTCACCATGTATCTTGCATCATTTACATGATCTCCCAGGTTGGGAAAGACTTCATCGATGATTTGGGTAATTTATTGCTCTCCTTGCCATGGTACTACCATGGATCCTGGTAACTTTATCATTTCGTCTTCCACAACATGTTCAATTCCTTCTCCAACCCAAAGTAAAAACTCCAAAAATTGTGGATCAATCTCATATTGTGTTGCAACCTTAAAATCTTGGTTTGTGGTCAGAATGATGATTTTACAATAGATGCTTCAATGAATTTGGATTTTGTACCTTTTGGAATAACATGAAGCACTTGATGAAAATTTCCCCCGAAAATCATGATCTTTCCCCTAAACAGTAACCTAATAACTGTTATGTCTCGCAAAAGTCAATCAACTGCTTCAAAGGTATGTCTATGAGTCATAAGTGTCTCATCCCAAATGATTGTGGTTGTATTTCTTATCAATTCGGTGAGATCAGATTGTTTACTGAGTAAACATGGGGATGAAGCATTTGCATTAATTAGTATCTTAAATCTCGAGTGAGTTGTTCTTCCACTGGCCAATACAGTTGAATCTATTCCGGATGAAGTCGTTGCTAAAACAAAGCGATTCATTCTTCGTAAGTTAGCTAACAACGCACAGTATATATATGTCTTCTCAGTTCCACCAGGACCATAAAAAAAAATATAGCACTATCTTGTCTCTCCACAACATTCATTATGGTGTTAAATGCAACTCTTTGGTCATCGTTAAGTTGATCTATTGCATCCATGTCTTCTTGACAAACTTGTATAGAAAGCCGTCTTGAGTACATCTCAGCATGTCTGAACTTTCATCCACTTCGCTTGATCTTTTGGGAAGATCAAAATCTCGGATATCCTTATTAAGTTGTTCCAACATTCTGTCTAAATCTCGTATAAGCTTATTTTTACAAACAGAATCACTGGATGGAGGATAATCTTCAACCATGAAAGGGTAAAATTCGTCCCACAATCCTCGAAAACCTGTTGGTTCACAGTAAACTAAGATTGTGGTGAACAATATTCTTAAAGCAGATGACATCTTGATTGTTGAGGCCTCTAACAGACAACCTCGAATATTGTTATCATTCTCTAACAAACCTGCTTTCTTAGCTGCTCGCTTAAAATTTGGTTGCAAAATACCTTGCACAATGAGCAAATGACAAAATGATCTCGTTCCTCTTACATGATTATGAAGAACACGTAGATAAAACTTTTCAGCATCAAAAGGTGAAACATTGTAAATTCAACCAATAACCTTCACATTGTTTCTTCGTTTTGCCCAGCATTTTCTGCGGCTATCTCATCTATACTTTTCTGGAATTTCTCGATACAAATATGCTCTTGCAACATTATCCCTTGATTTAGATTGAAGAATTCAATAGGCATTGTCTTTTGTGCATCAATATCAGCCAAAATGTCTTCTATATTTTTATCTGCATTGAATGTTACTTGTTGTATATTGGGAAGATGTATTTGCAACCGTTCTACTGTTGGATACTGACAGTTCAATCCAAATTTAAATATCCTCCATAAGGCCTCAGGTGCACACACCCACCTAGCATCGACAAATTGTCTGATTTCATCAAGATTCGGATCTGCTTGAAGCTCTAGAGCCACTTTATCTGGACCTTTGTAGATATATTTGTATAAGTATTTGACACTTTTTATGCTCCCGTAAATTTCAACATTAATGTGATAATTGTACCGTAGTAACAACCATGGGTTGTAAGGAACTACCCAACTGTTATCCACCATAACATCTCTTTGCCTTTGCAAGGGAACTGGTAATCTGTTTGCTCGTCTTTGATATACTGGATAGGTTTCATTCCCTTGGACGGTGAAATTTACAAAAGGTTTTGGATATATTTTTGTACAATGTCTATTTTTCTTACAGGAAAGGTTTCGATTAAATCTTCCACACGGACCATGAATCATATGTATACAGACTGCATCGTAACGTTGAGGCTCTGCACCCATATCTAGTAGTTCTACTCTAACGATGTGGTCATATTCATTTGTAGTGTAAAGTTTATCGCTTTCTTCTAGCATGACCAACATATGAACATGCGGAAGACCGCGTTTCTGAAATTCAACGACAAAAGCATGAGAAACAACTCTTCCCAAGACTCCTTTTTTTATGATATCTTCTTTCAAATGCTCAAGCTTAGCATGAAACACCCCTGTGACTATATCAGGACGATCTTGGGCAATTTGTCCAGGGAGGAGTTCTTTTTTTACTTCTTCCCAATTACGATTACATGTCATTGTAATAAAAAGATTTGGTCTACCATATTTTTGAACCAAAGTCATAGCATCTTGATACCGTTGATACATATCACGCAGGCTTCCAATAAATGATGAGGGAAGAATGATTCTAAGTCCAACATTTTCTGATAATAAATTGATTTCGAATTAACAAACATATTCAAATACAACATTCCTACACATAAATAGGGCTTTAGAAAGAAGAGAAAAGATTATAAGTATCTGCATTATTTTCCCCTGCATTTAGAGAGTCTTGTAGTCCTTGACGAAATTCTTTTCTGAATTTTTCTTGCTCAAGACTGATATATCTGAGTCTTTGTGACTCAATCTTTACATAGTTATCTACAACGTATTGTTGAAAGAGACATTCACATCGATGCAGAGGATTTTCATGACCTTCACGTATATACAAAATTTAGTTAATTAATAGAGATTTTATAAAAGTATAATTTATGTGTTAAAAAGGATGAAAAAGAAACACCAACCTGTAACATATATGAGTAATAGTCACAACATGACATATCCTCATTATTGTTGTCTTTATTATTGATGTCTCACCCATATATTCCATAAGTCAATAATAACGGATATAGCATGGGGTCATAGAATCCAAATAAATCTTGGATGTTTTGAAGTCGCCTAGTAATTGTTTGAATAACGAAATCTCTTCCACTTGGATTCACATTGTCTCCCTTACTATAACAGCAACAACTTGTGATGTTGACGGTAAAATGTATTATCGACGGTCAGATGGCTGCTCTCTTATGATAAGTCTGCAGTTGAGCAAATCTTGTCGTTGTCCAAGACTTCTAAATGTATGAACAAATGGATTGTATTGATCCAAGATATGTTGTATCCGGTTCACCCTTCCCCTATCCAAAATAATACTCTCAGATAATCTATTTTCAATTTCATGCTTGGTGTCGTATATATAAGCTTGTAAATAATGTAGTCATCTCCCATCATTAGGTAGAAGTCCACCAATCTTATGATATATAGAACCTTGAGCACGAAATGTGTATTGGGCTTGGATATTTATTCTTTAATCAATGTGTACACTCGTTGAAGTGAACGCAAACATAGTATTGTACGCTCGAATATTCTGTCTACATTTTTTTCCCTTGCCTGTTTGGTCGGAAAATAGTTCAGCCATTTGTGGGAGAGAAGGAAGTACGAGCAAATCAATATTCCCATTTTAACAACACAAACTAATGTCTCTCTATGAAATAATTGACAGAACTGAATGACATCGTCCTCATGAAAATTTCTCGCACTATTATAACATATTCTCACTCTTCTTACCCGGTGTATAATAGGAGCATCACATTGCATGTCACTAACAATCATGATCTCATTATGATCTTCTTCATCTTGATCATCATCGTATTCCATATTATTAGTGGACAAATTTGGGGCTTCTATAAAAGAAAATTTTAAAATTTGTATATTCAATTCACATACAGAAACTTGTGTGAATATAAAATTTATATTCATGAAAAAAGTATTGCTAATATTACGTAGACAAATTTGAATAGCTCAAGCTGGAAGTATGGAAAAAGATAGAGTAATATATAGTTTGTTTTTAAAGAAAAAATAATCTGTGAATTGTTCTATTTCTTCTATATTGTTGTGGAACTAAAAGCGAATGGCAAAGAAATCAGCGTCTTCTATTTCTGTGGAAAGCGAAGGAGCAAGGAGCTTAGCCTTCAACCGCAACAGCATACGACGGTAACGGCGACGACCCTGAGGTGGAAGAACGAGTCCATGGATTTAAGGCTCAACAAGCACAACGACTCTGCGTCGCGGCGCCGCTACTACTGCGGAAGCCTTGTGGGTTTGATTGGTTTGCTACGACCACGCTAAAAGTATCAAAGAAAGCCAAGAAACCGAAGATTGAAACCGAATCGTCGTCTTGCAAAGGGACGTCCATTGTACCTTACCCGAGTGATGATGACGATGGTGGCGATAACGAGGTCGCCCTGCCTTTGCCTCTGTTGGTTTGATTTAGGCTTTTGGGGAACCAAATAAGAGATTACATTGGGTAACTTTGGTAAGTGGTTAAAAATTGGGAGTATATCTTTGATGATGAAGTTAGGCTTCTTCAATTTCATTGTCTCAATTTTGGATTTGATATCGTTTGATTAGGGATTCACGACAAGGATTGTGAAATTGAATTGTTCATAGGGAAGCTCTTAACATCTGCGTTTGCTTTTAAGAATGAATATTAAAGTGTTTCTTGGTACAAACTTGTTTCAATTTAATCGTTCTTTCAATGTTGATTTAGTCCCAATAACCTGTGAATTGTCCAATATTGTTGGGGTTTCTTTGAAGGATGTGACCATGCACTCTTTCTCTATCATTCAATCGTATCATTGGTGTACGTGTTTGATTATGTGATTTAAAAGCATTCTTGTAAGCTCTTCACTGTTATTCACATGATTATCAGTTTATTTATTTTGAAGGGTGTGGTCATGTATTATTTCCTCATCATTTATTTGTATCCTTATTGTTCACACTCGCTGCCTGATGTGAGTTAGACGCACTCTTGAATTTTTTCATTATAGTTGACGTGATTCTCATTTTGTCCTATTTAGTGAAGCATAAATACACCAACACTATATATATACACATACTTTGTATGTATACACTTTAACATGTATCAAGATATGTATATACATGTAGGTTGTTCGTTCATATTATCTCGATGTGTGTCAGGTTGGTCATGACTACTTTCTAGCAATGGTCGTTTTCCTCTTGCATGGTCTCGTCGTCATGCCAAATAAGCTTCATGTTGCTCAGGACTCATTGAGTGTCGCCATTATGTATTGCGTGAAGCACCTGATGTATTTATTTGGTCCATACGGTTTTCGATTTGTTAATGCAAAAGAATTTAAATTTTAAATACTCTGTTTGTTTACTACATAGTGACTTATCCAAGAGATTCTCCAAAAAAATGTCAAATGAAGATACATGGACAGTATACACAATTACAATAATTCTCGCCATGCCCATGCGCAATGCCTCCCAACCATCCTCCTTATCACGATCAAATCATCCTCAA
The DNA here is from genome assembly GCA_946800695.1 of Geum urbanum. Taxonomy (NCBI): domain Eukaryota; kingdom Viridiplantae; phylum Streptophyta; class Magnoliopsida; order Rosales; family Rosaceae; genus Geum; species Geum urbanum. The sequence continues at coordinate 46,791,093 of OX327012.1, read as the reverse complement.
ACATTATAATGAATTTTGAACCTCTTCAGCAGAAATTATAGTAATGGATGATTGTTTTTTTTTCTCCTGATGATTGTTAGTTTGGGATCTTTCCATGGATATTAAAGGTTATATAATATGTAAAGGGGAAATTGATTTTGAAATGGCTCATGACCGCCTAGCTATACGTAAAACTATATAAAGAATAGAACAACTTGAATATTAGTTTTCTACTATTGTAGGCATGAACATGAACTAATTACATGCATGAAAGGGTTAATCGAAAAGCTATTAAAAAAAACTTCTAAGTTTATTTATAGTTACATGATGAGATTTTTTTGTGTAGTAAGCGCCCCTCCTTGAAAGTAGAATGGCGTCTTTGATCAGTGTACGAAGGAATACCTGCAACAAGGCATATAGAGCAGTGATGCCATTGCAAAGAAAAAATTATATAAGTGCATAAATTTTTTTAAGCTGGAGAGAAATCGGTTACCAGTGTATTGGTTACTGTCTTCAATGCCAATAATCCAATTCTTACTTCCAATAAAAAACTTTCACACCTTTTTCTTTCGAATATCAAATAGCCAAAAGACTGAAAAAGGATTCAGCAAAACAAAAACTGTAAAAGGGGAGATATCAATGACGTTTATCAAATTACGTAAATAGATGAAGGGAAATCAATATTGAATACAGTGCTTACCAAAAGAACATGTCAATCACTCCTTCGATATGTGTCTATGTTGATTTGCTGCAAAGAATAAGAAACTAAAATCAGAATTCGAATAATGAACTGAAAAACTACATGTGAGCAGTAATCTATTAATGTTTACCTAATTTTCTTCAGAGCATGGCGTGAATGACAGAAAAATGTCTAAGAAGTGTTGAAGGCACAGACAAGAAGTGTTGCAGAGCATGGCGTATTGCTAAATTGATGGAGGTTTTAAACTATTTAGAATTGTTTTGAACAGACGTCTGGATAAAAGTCAGTTTTGTAATGTTATCTAAACATTATTTTTTGAAGTTCTTGCGTACGGTTTAGCGAATCAGTATTTTTTTGTACGTCTATAATGACCTCCAAACGAAGAGAACGATGAGTGCAAATTGGAAAGTTCGTATTTGGGGTCGAAGGATAGACTATATTTGGCTGCTTGAACTGACCAAAGTTTGCACTCTTTGTGTTTCTCCCTCTCCCTCCATGTCTATGTTCGTGAAACAACTGAAATATTGATAATGGATTCAAATTCATCCCAATATCTTAAACATAAAATAAAATTATAGAAGCAGAAAAATCATTAAAAAAATAAAAACATACATGACTTGATATACATAGCCATGATCAAACGTAGAAGGACAGCATCCCAAACCCTTTTACCAGATGAAAATCACAAAATGGATACAATTTGACAATGCACTTTCCCCGAAAGTTTGGTCTATTGTTATAACTACTACAATTTGATGGTGCGAATGCATTTTTCAAGTTCTGTATATGAAATAGCCAAACAGGCAAGTGATATTTAGTTGATTAGGGTGTCATCCAACATAAAATGAAATTGAAATTGAGATCGGGGTACCTTTTTGGTTGGGCATGATGTTGGTGGTACCAGTGTGGTGCGTGCATGATGATGTTGTCGAGATGAAGCCGCCGCCGGTCGTTTAGGAGGAGGAGAAAGACGCAAGACCCAATTTGGTTTTAATTGCGTGGAAGAGTATTTAGGGGAGATAAGATTGATTCAGTTTCTGAGTGAACGTGTGATGGTGGGCATATAAAAGATGAGCATATAAAACCGAAAATAGGCTGGGATATCTTCAAGAACAAAGCAAAATAAATAAATAAAACCATACCTTCTAGTAAAATGTAGAAATTCAGTTCTACAATAAAAGATGAGCATAAAACCGAAAATAGGCTGGGATATCTCCGAGAACAAAACAAACTAAAGAAAGAAAACCATACCTTCCAGTAATTAAAATGCAGAAATTTAGCTCTGCAATAAAAGATGAACATATAACATCATTTAAATTTCCATATCACATTGTATTAGTTATGGCGTACGTAGGAACAACAAAAATCTTAAAAGAAGAGCAATGAAGAGAGATTAATCAGATCCTACATAAGCTAATAGCAATACATCTAGCATCGAGTGTTCTTGAATGATATACATTGGTCAAGCTCTTGAATCCCTCAGTACTAAAATACTGAAGCAAGGAGTTGAAAAGTACAAAATAAGGCTTACCTATCTTAAAAATAATGAAAAAAGATGACAAAGTACAATAACTGGACGTCACTGATCGTGGATACATCAGTTCAAGTCGGCTCCGTGAAAATGATGTTATAGGTAAGAAATCAAGATATTTCTAATCTGCAAGAAAGGACCCAATAATTTACTTTTTCATCTTTAGCAATGACATATACATAACAACATATATTTGAAATCAACTTTGAATCAACAATGAGAGCAAAATAGAGGAACTGGCCAGGCTTACTATTTGTGAAGGCAACTGATCAATTCTTTAGCTTCGGGATGACACTCTCAATCGATTGATTTGGTCTTCCTATTAGTGCATTTTGAGAATTTCGACCCGTAATTCTTATACTCTTTCGTCGTCTTATAATTGTGAAACTGGAAATCAGTTTCCTCTATGTAAAGCGGGTGTAAAAATCGCAGAGGAGTGGCAGAGTTAGAAATTGAACTGTAAACCAGTTTCTCTCTCTGGTAGAACAGTGAATTGTTTATATCCCCTTTAATCTTTGACTTCCTGTATTATACGTGTCGTGAATTCTCTAACCCATCAGTTTTTATCTACTACGTGTCAAATTCCAATTATCTGTTCTGTTTTGTACTATTTTACCCAATTCTTTATTATTTTGAGCGCTGAAAGTTTACAATCAGTCGGAGGGTAAATTTTGGGGTTTTGAAAGTTTGACCATAATTGTAAAAGCCTCTTCTGGCTTAATTAATAGAGATTATTAAAGGAGCACCTTTTGTTTGGCATTTTCTTAAAAAAAAACTCTTTTTACTTATGAAAAATTTAATTATTCAAGGGTATTTTTGTAATCAACAAATTGAATATAAAAAATAAACTACCAAATTCCCTATTTTCTCTGGATCTCTCTCATCCACGTAGTTGTTTTTGTTGTTTTAATTTACCTATTTTTATGGTGAAGTAACTGATGACTCCTGTAATTAAAAAAATAACTGCACCATTTAATTCATTTTTTTAATCCATGTGAAAGAAAAAAAAAACTAATTTTCATCAAATCAAACACACACACGTAGTGTGTGCACTTCCTTCTAGTACGTACTATTATTAAGGGAAGGCTTTGTTTCTCAATATTTTCTAATTTTTCCATATTTATCCTTCTATATTTGGTGAAGTAAAATAAATAAAATAACTCAAGGTAACTACTAATTAGCAAATAGATTTTCTGTGTTTTTTTTCTTTCTATTTTTTCTGTGGCAGTTTCTGCCTCGTGCACTTCCCTAATTTCATGCAGGTAACTAACCTCAGTAATCTCTATTAATTAAAGAAATGCTTATGTCAGTTACAAGGTAGAACTTTAAAAAACTCAAAAATATCCTTTATTTTTTATAGCTTTAAACTAATATAAAATAATTAACAAGGGATAAAAGAGTAAAAGTATTGAAAAAAAATATTAACAAACCAATTACATTGCTTTAGTTTTATTCTCTCCTTTCCTCCACACCCATCCGGGTGTGAGTTTCTGCTAGTTTTATTAAAAAAAACTTATCTCAGTAAAAAGAAAAATAAAAACTGTACGTTTTTTTTTCTTTCTGTTTTTCGATTTGTATTAAATATTTAAAATTCCAATTATTTGTTTTGTTTGTAAAAAAATATTACCCAAAATTTACTTTCTTTTTCTTAAAATTTTTCAATATATCAACAACACACATATGGGTGTGTACTTTTTCTAGTATAGTACTACTTGACCGTTGATGAGGAATTTTTATTTTATTTTTGGGAAATCGATTTAATGTTTATTTTCTTGACCAAGAAAAAAATGGAAGATTTTTTTAAAAAAAGCTGGAAGATTTAAAAAGATTAGCATAAGGACACCCGGCCTACCATTTATACACTTATTACTTTTCTTTAAAAGTTTTATTTACTAATTCGATCTCTCATAAAATCTAACGACTCTCGTAGTTTTGTTAAATATTAGTCTTACATTCGTACGATATTGATTGATCAAGAACATATGATATATGCAACATATTTCCGTATAGTTTCGTGATGCAAAACTAGATGGACCAACATTACTCGTTTTCCGAGGAATGCCGGATTTAACTAGATCTAAAGTTTTACGTTTAGTGTTAATCAAATTAGTGTAGTGACTCATACAACCATTCTTCATATGAGATTTGGGCTTATTCACGTAAAATGAATTGTGATACATGTACACGAGTAGTCGCACGAGCCTATGTTAGCATCTAATTCGACATTCTTAGTTTTAGTAAATTGATTATATATATTTCTTGACTAAGAAAGACATAGATGTAAATTTATTAGCATAAAAAATAATTATATTTTGGATTTATTACTTTTCTTTAATTTATTTACTATTCTTATTTTGGAAAATTTAATTCTTGCATGTAATTACTCTTTTAAATACGGGTCTCACAGGTCACTTCCGTACAATACATATCAATTTAGTATAAAAGAAATCCCCGAAGCATGATTCCGTACTATTTCCTAGTACAAATTTAACTTTTGAAGAAGGTACGGTAACTAATATGTTGACTTATTAAGAGTAATGTTTCCCCGAGTTCAAAGCATATGAGACAACTCATGTAATGTACGTGGCGCACTTATAGTGTCAAGCACAAATGTGTATGACACTTGTCACAATTCTAATTGTTTTGAGTTTAGATAAATAGTACATGAGAATCACTTAAATGTACCAATTTGTCAAGTGAATTTCATACGATTTAGTTAGTTATAGCAATCTGAAAGAACAACAAGTATATATCAAAACAGTTAATGCTTGGCAATTTTAAATGGTAAGTTTATATTTTAATTATTTTGAGATGAAATATAGAAATTGTTGAGCTAATAAGTTATAAAGAAGAATGTTGTTTACCGACTTGGTAGAAAAACTCCATATAGCAACTCACACTACATCGTGCTCGTTATAGAACTAGAGAGAAAACTAGACGTAGGATAACGACTGGAAAAAATTCGGGCCCCACATCTTATCTAGTTATGCACCTCACAACTATAGCAACATGTGTTGCTCTTCAGCCGTCTTTTCAGCGACTGGAGTCAATGCCACCTTTTTCTGTAGGGACTCTTACTTGGACAATCCCATCACTCGGTCACTCGATGTCCTGCTGACCGACGGCGGGGTCTCCTCCCGCTTCCCTCTCTTCCTTCCGCTTGTTGTGATCAGAGCAGAAGGTTGTGATCCTCCAATAGTCAGCAACGATGCCCTATATGAATGCCCTAGGGCCTCCTCTTACAGAGATGATCCAACTGTTTGCGTTGTCGAGGTTGAACGACACCATTTAGATATGACGGTAGAACTTTTTGCCTTCGAGCCATTCCCCACAGCCTTATGGGCTTTAGGGTTCAGCCCAAGTGGGCATGATCTTTAGGGTTCAATCCAAATGGGCATGATCTTTAGGGTTCAATCCAAATGGGCATGATCTTTGTGTACCAGCTCCTGGAACCTACAAAAAAAACTAAAATGTTTTAGTAGGTCCCCCTCAAAGAGAAGGTTATTTTGCATGAAGGACATGTGTCCTGGACTCTCTTCTCGGGCACCCTGTATACTTGCCACGTGTCTACCATGCATAACCTCAACTGTCGATTTTTTGTCGCCTGTTGCGGTGGCACTGCTGAGGTGGTAGAAGAGGCAGAGAACGGGCCAGTCTTGTTTTCAAAGCCCGGAAGTACCTGTGAAGCCTGGGCCGCTGCTTTCTCCGCCCGACGCTCCTTCCTAACCCAGTGCACCACACAATCATTTGCGTTGTGCACAAAGAGGTCATAAAGAGAGCAAAAGCCCCTTAAGTTTGAGTACTCAAAGGATATAGGCAACACGCATTTTGATTCACCGCCATGCCGAGCCGGAGATAAACCCGTACCTTGATCTTCATAACTCTAGTCGACAACAAAGCTGGATCGTGCTTGATGTACGCATCGATGAAGTTTCTGATTCGCTTTGCTTAGTCCTGGGCCAGCATCACCTTCAGAACATTGTGAGCATACACCCACATTTGCGTCATCGCCGTCGGAACCACCAAGGGGTCAAAGAATTTGTCAAACTCTTTAACGACTACCATGTAATCTTGGTAAAACCTAGGATCACGCATGACCTGTTTAAGAGCGACGGGATCGCCAAAAATGCAAAAAAAAATCAGTCATCTTCATGCCGATGAAGTACCACCTTGCCCGGGACGAGTGGGTGATGCCACAGACGCGTCATGGCGGTCTTGAGCAACTGATCTCAGACCTTCGGCAAAGTCACTGGCCCTAAAAGTCGAGCGACCCCATAGGGCATCGCGAATCTGTCTTCGCCTCCTTCTGCCGTTGTCAGCTGGTTAAGATTGACAACATCAAGCCTGTCATCATCACCATCTAAAAAGGTCATGGCGGCCTCAAACTGGGTTGCAATGTCATCGACATTTACAACCATGGCAACCGAATAAGAAACTGGTTCCAATTTGGGTTATGGGGTAAAGAGGAGAAGGGAAAGGATGAACCAAAGATCAGTGAGAGGAGGGAAAGGGTAATCGGGAAGGAGATAAAGGAAATGCAAAAGAGGGGTGGCGACACCGCAAGGGTTTGTAATGGGAAAATATTTTCAGAGGAGAAGAGGAACTTAACGCAAACAGACTCAATGCATTACTAAATGGTATGCTTATATTAAAATAAAATAAATAAATTATTTGGTGATTTCATTTTATTCATTTCAATTAAATCATATATCCCTTTCAGAAAAATAAAAATATCAACCACGTACATTTCTAAAAGATTCGATAAACATGCCCGAGTAGCATACAAAACGAACTAGTTAATGGAAGTCCACAACCATGAAACGTACAGGTCGAACAAAAATTTACATTGGTACTGGAATTGAATGTAAGGAACCCTTGAATGAATTAATCTAGCTAACAGAGAAAAAAGAACTCATGGGTACACGTCAGAGAAAAGACAAAATTGTAACACCAAGAAAGAAAGTAATGAACACAGAGTATACTCACCAGAAGATCTCACATTTCAATGTGTTTCATTCTTTCATGAAACACTGGATTAGAGGCAATATGCATAGCAGCTTGATTGTCACAGTGAAGAGACACAAGATGAGAATTTTTGAAGCCAAGATCCTCGAGCAACCCTTTAAGCCAGATTAATTCACAGGCTGCTGCAGCCATTGCCCTATACTCAGCTTCGGCACTAGATCTAGCAACAACAGTTTGCTTTTTACTTTTCTAGGTAACAAGGTTACCACCAACCAGGGTACAGAAACCAGTGGTACTCTTTCTGTCTAATGAGTTTCCAGCCCAATCAACATCAACATAGCCAACCAGATCAATACCTCCATTAGGCTTAAACAACAAGCCTCTACCAACAGAACCTTTCCAGTATCTCAGTATTCTTCTAACAATGCTTAGGTGATCCACAGTTGGAGCATGCATGAATTGACTTACAATGCTAATACTATAGGAAATATCAAGTCTAGTGATAGTGAGGTATATTAGTTTTCCAACTAACCTTTGATAGTGACTGATATCTGAAAGTGGAGATACTTCAGAACTGATATAATACTTGCTACATAAGGGACTGTTTGCTGGTTTGCAATCCAACATATTTGCTTCCTTTAAGAGATCAAGAATATATTTTCTTTGGTTTAGAAATAGACCTTTGTGAGATGATGTCATTTCTATTCCAAAAAAGTACTTCAGATTGCCAAGGTCCTTGATTGCAAAAATTTTATGCAAGGCAAGTTTCAAAGCTGATATTTCTGCCAAGTTTTCACCAGTTATAATCAGACCAGTTATAATCAGATCATCAACATAGATCAGTACAACTAATTTACCTTGAATTCCATTCTTGACAAATAGAGAAGAGTCAGCATTGCTTCTTGAGAACTTCATTTTCTCTAGTACTGAACTTAACTTAGCGTACCACGCACGAGGTGATTGTTTTAAGCCATAAATAGCATTATGCAATCTGCAGACCTTGCTAGGATTTTCTGATTCTGTGAGACCAGGAGGCAACTTCATGTAAAATTCTTCTTCTAACTCACCATGTAAAAATGTATTTTTTACATCCATTTGGTGTAAACTCCAAGCTTTGTTAACTGCAACTGACAGAAAGACACGAACTGTGCTCATTTTTGCAACTGGTGAAAAAGTTTCCTTGTAGTCTATACCATAGGTCTGTGTGAATCCTTTAGCAACTAAACATGCTTTCTTCCTCTCGATCTTACCATCAGAGTGAAATTTATGTTTGAATATCCATCTGCGGCCAACTGCCCTTTTCCCAGGAGGTAATTCAACCAATGTCTAGGTGTTATTGCTGTGAAGAGCTGTCAGTTCATCATTTATTGCAGCTCTCCATTCTGGATGAGAATTTGCTTCTTCAAACGATTGAGGCTCAGAGGCATTATCCAGACTGTTCAAAAGAGCAGTATGGTTGAGAGAGAATTTTTTGAAGGAGCAATAGTTAGCCATAGAGTGCTTAGAGGTCATGAGCACATAGTCATTTAGTTTAGCAGGCCTTTTCCTGTTTCAACTAGGATAACGTCGATCATGAACATCAGCATCAGTTTCTGCATTTTCAACAACACATAAATTTTCTTCAATATCAGTAGCATTGGAAATATCAAGATTATCTTCAGCATGAATTTCAGGATCAACTGTATTGAATTCTGGAGACTCAGAATCTTGATGTATCTCAACAGTATCTGTAACTGTAGGAACTGTAGAACCTAGGATTCCTGTAGCAACAGGGTTGTAGCTCTCACACATAGGCATTTCAATGGCTGAGGTTAAATCATCATATGACTCCTTCTTTCTGCTGATTCCATCTTGTGTACTGAAATATGGCAGACCTTCATTAAATCTGACATCTCTTGAGACAATGACCTTCTTAGTAGTATAGTTGTAGCATCTGTATCCCTTTTGTGTGGAGGCATATCCTAAGAACATGCATTGAATTGCTCTAGGTTCCAATTTGTCTCTCTTGTTGGACTGGACATGAACATAACAAGTGCAGCCAAAGGTTCTGAGATGAGAGAGATCAATTTTTCTGCCTTTCAGAACCTCCATTGGAGACTTAAACCCCAATACTCTACTAGGTAGTCTGTTAATTAAGTAAGCAGCATATAGAACAACATATGACCAGTATATCTTGGGAACATTCATTTGAAACAGTAAGGCTCTAGCTTTCTCAAGAATATCCCTATTTTTCCTCTCAGCAACTCCATTTTGCTGAGGAGTCCCAACACAGCTGGTCTGATGGAACACTCCATTGATACTTAGAAAGTTTTTCATCTTGATTGAAAGATACTCAGATCCATTATCTGATCTCAAGGTCTGAATTTTTGAGGAAAATTGATTTTTGACTAAATTATGGAAGTCACAGAACATATCAAACAACTCATGTTTGGATTTCATGACATATAACCAAGTAATCCTTGTAAAATCATCAACAAAGGTTACAAAATATTTGAATTCATCTACAGATTTCAAGACAGGTCCCCACATGTATGAATGAATGATTTCAAATGGATAACTAGCTCTAGACAAGGATTAAGCAAAAGGCAGTCTGGTAGACTTGGAATACTGACATACATCACAGTGATTGTTGTCAGGACAAGAGTTTGGAAATAAAAAGGATAGAACTTTGTCAGAAGGATGAGCAAGTCTTCTATGCCAAAGAGAGAGGTCTAAATTGGACTGGAACTGACTTGAAAGCCATTGGATGCAGTAGGCTTCATGAGGAAGTAGTAAAGTCCATTTCTAAATAACCCTTCACCAATCATCTTCTTGGTGATGATATCCTGAAAAAATACTTTATCAGGAGTGAAGATGACAAAGCATTGCAGCAGGGTTGTAATCTGACCAACTGTTAATAATTTGAAAGGGAAAAATGGTACAAACAGAACACTGGACTCGATGGTGTTTGACAAAATCCTAATTTTTCCTTTTCCATTAACATCGGCCTTTTTTCCATTAGCAACAGACACAGTGGAGTTGGATTTCTCAAAGTATTTTAGGTTATCCACCTGGTTAGTCATGTGATCAGTTGCTCCGGAGTCCACAATCCAACAATCAAATTTATCACTCATATCCAAAGCAGTAGAGAATGCATTTAGAATACCTGCTTCATCAGAGTTAGAGTGATGATCAGCATCAGCCAAGAACCCTGCAAACTGACTTAGCATAGCTGAATGGTTTCCTGATGGGAAACTAGCCTCATTGCCTCGTTGCTTCTGTTGAAATAACTTAGCAAACTCATTTATGAGTGCTGAGGGATTTGTAGTGAAGCCAATCATCTCAGGCTGAGGTGAGGAGGATGCCATATTTGCCTTGTACCCTTCAGTGGAATTTATCTTTGTCTTGTTTCTCATCTCCCTTTCTATTTTGAATTTTGCTTTGAGTTCTGGATGTAGGCTCTAGCAGGTTTCAACAACATGAGTAGTGGATCCACAGTAATCACAAAGCAAGTTCTGCTTCTTTCCCTTGTAACTCCTTGGCTCATGTTGATAATTTGATACACAAGCTCTCACCTCGGGATTGGTGATTTTTACCTCCAAGTTCATGACTTTTCTTCTTGTTTCCTCTTGTTGAATAGTGGCACACACACTGGTATAAGAGGGAAGTATGGCACTCATGAGAATGATACTTCTTAGATCTTCATAGTCGGAGTTCAAGCTTGCAAGGAGTTGAAAGATTCTGTCTTCCTCTGTACGCTTGCGTGTCACACTCTTAATGTGGATGTGACAGATTTTTATGTGTTTTCATTACGAATTATGATTATTGTTATACAACAATTACGTAATTATGATTATTGTTATACAACAATTTGAAAGAGCTAGGCTAGCCTGTCTGTTCATTTTATTTTTATTTAGGGTTTATGATTATGAGATCTGTAGTGTAGGGTCTGAATTGATTTAGTTCATTCCATAAGGTGGTGAGAGCTCCTAGGTGCACAGAGAAGGGTTTCTCATCTTGTTGCAAGTCAGCAATCTCCTTTTGAAGTTGGAACACTCTAGCTGCATTGTTCAAATTTTCATACATCTCTTTTACTACCTTCCAAAGAGCAGCAGCAGATTCTGAGTAGTTGAAAATTTGAGCAATGTGAGGCACCATGGAGTTGCAAAGCCAGGACATGACTTGATGATCTTTTGCAAGCCATGAGTCGTATCCTTCAAATAGAAGTTTAGGTACCTCGATGGAGCCATTAATGTATCCTAATCTGGACTTTCCTCCTAGAGCAAGGGTGATATCTCTAGACCATGAGTGGAAGTTAACACCATCAAACAATGTTGATGTTAAACGCTGATTGGTATTGATATCAGCATCAGAGTGTGTAACAGCGAAATTGGAAGAGTTGTTCATGTTTGATATTATGGAATCAACCATGATGCAACTAGATTAAAGATTACAATCCAGTAGGGAGTTGTGGTGAACAGAAGCAGGCGATTTAATCGACCTGCTCTGATACCATGTAGAAATTGATATCAAGAAGCAACATAAACGTATGGGAAGAGAAACTGGATTTCTTGTATATTTTGCTAAACAGAACATACATGTATATATACAAAGACAATGTTGCTAACAACTATTAGCAAACTCGAACAGCTAGTAAAGCAAAAAAAAACCCAGGAGAAGTACATTAGTATAAAGTAAAAAGCAGAAAGGCAAGTTTCAAAGTCAACTTGTCTTGATTACTGCAATTCTAACTAAACTAAGAAAGCTTCAAACTAGAAGAACTAAACCTGTTGGCTAACTAATAGGGAAACAGAACATAATTCTTCAACAGATTCGTGTTTAATACTTTAAACTCACATTAATATAGAGCATGCATGCTAGTTCGAAAACAGAACGAAATAGTACCTATCTGACCTAAATTCGAAGTGTAATAATGACAAAGAGCCCAATTTCAAACTTCAATAAATCTCAAGGGCACTTGATCAAAATGTAAACATCGAGGGTGGATAGAACTGTGGGATCGAGTCGCCATTAATTCTCAACCGGAATCTTCTGAGGGTCACTCAAATGGAGTTTCCTATTTAAGCTAGGAGACAGAGCAACAGCCTCCATCGGTAAAAAAAAGAACTCATACAAAGCCTCTGATATGCATGTATTAAATGACACGTTTGAATCGAATGGTCCTTGCTATTAACAGTTTAACACACACTGAAATGTTAATGACGATTTTGCCCCTCTATAAATCATCCCATTCGATTCCATTCAATCATCCTACACCTTATCTTGTTAGACTTGGAAGCATCTAATATCCAATGCCATCTACAAAGTTCTGAGACCCTCTTGTGTATAATACAGTGTTGCGATGTTGAAGCATTTCCAATTGGGAAGTTGGACCATGCTGGTTTCGTCCCCAGCCACTGTACCATGCTCTCCCAAGTTTACCTCCTCTGTTTCCGATAACAGATGTTCTACTTCACGCTCCACCTTTAAAGCTCTGAACAATATCTTCAAACCGCGAATCTCTTTGAGCATTTGTTGCGCTGCCAGAAGAAGAGTGCGATACGATGACGAAGATGAGGATGAAGATATTGAAGGGAATGAGGAACATAACAAGGAGATGGCATTGCTGGAGTTGTATAGTCAGAGTGCGAGAGGAGAAGCACTTATAGTTCATGCAGTGGTGGATGACCAACCAGTAGAAGTGCTTATTTTCAAGGTGCCTATTATATTACTTCAGAACGTTTTGGAGTCATTTTGAGTAGCTCTGTGTGACATTAGTTTTGTTGGGAATTGATTTTTATGCATATATTTTAGGGATTCTCTTCGAGCTTGAGCTATGGAACTTCAGCAGACCCATCAAAAAGCATTCTTCCAGCCAGAGCAGTGATAGAGAGGATAGATAGGGTGAGAGGACCTTTTGATCCTTCAAACATAGAGTACTTGCAGAAAGACCTGAGCTGGGAAGTGTTCAAGAACAACTACCACCTAACTTAGAACTATATGTATAACTGGAGTGACATTAGGGTATCTCCGATTATGAAGTTTTATAATGGGATTTTATACCTATTTTGAGATCTCATTTAGACACTATTTATATAACACTTCAACCAGGAGTTTTAATTCAAAGTCTTAACTTTATATATTTGATTTTTCTTTATTTTGTGTTGTAATTAATAATAAATTATATTTGTAAACTATTCTTGTACATGATAAATAAATATTATCTTATTATATTTTTTTTAAATTTAATTTTGTCCACTTGCGTATTTTCTCTCCAATTTCGTCTTTTTCTGCGTCTTTTCTCTATTCTCGTCTCTTCTCGCGTCTTCTCCCTCCAATTTCTCTCCCCTCTGTCAAGTGGCCCCAGCCCAAAATTATAAGACTAATTCTCATATGGAGTCTCAAAATAAGACTTGGGATGAAACCAAGTCTTATAAATATAGGGTTTAGGACTTTACAAAACTATCATTGGAGCCCAATTTTTTTTAGTACCCCATAATTATAAGGTTTAAGACCTCCTATTGGAGATGCCCTTATACAAAAATAAGACTTAAATGGCCAATTTTGAATTATTCAAGTCAGTAAGTGCAAGACTCATAGAAATGGTCTCCCATTGGGTTGATTAGTATTTGCAATTGTTATGAAAGACGAAGATGAAATAAGTTTTGACTACATATCTGTTTGAAATTCAATTTAGTTGCATTATGGACACATATATTCAGTTCTTAGATTAACAAATGTAAACTTTAACTTTGATATATTTTCTCTCATTTACATCAAGATTTCATCATCCACAGATTTATTATCATTTATTTTTATGATGTTGATGCAAAATTGCTTTTAAATTTAGAAAATCTTAACACGACAAATGAAAAGATTCAATCATATTTATCTAGAGACAAATTTTATGACTGATAAATTTGTTAAAAGACGTCGAAACAAAACATTTGTAATCTTCGCATTTAGAATTGGACTCTTTCTCAAGACGTTACTTTGGCTACAACTTTTGACAACCAAGAGATCGTCCGTATGAGAGGAGGTTTCTTAGCTCTCGTTTATCTATTTTGTGTAGAGAAAAAACACCAAAATGGTAAAAGATAAAAGTTACCATTCACTCTAGCTCAGTTACCAGCTTGACAAAGTTACCAAATACGGCAGGGTCCACATCGATTTGACTAAGGTAATCCGGCACCCGAGCAGTTCTTGGGTCGGGCGGCCCTAGACTGTTTCCATACGGCCCATCCAATAGCAGAAGCTGTGAGAGGTAGGTTTGGGATTTCGCAGGGCCTTAGCAGGGACAATCAGGGTAGAAGGTTTTAGATGTTTGGTTTTTGATAGACTGGGTCGTATGGCCTTGCCACGTGGATTTCCTATCAAATAACTGCTCCCAGCACCGCCCAACCAAAATATCTTCTTACAATAGAACCTACTGACGTGGAAACAATAGGGTGGCAAGTTCGACCACAAAGATATTTCCCTAGAAAATATCCGCTATACACGTGTTCCCCATCCCACTATTAACGTGGACTCCTTCTTCAACTCCCACCCTCCAATCTCTCTCTATTCACTACACTACCACTCCCCTTTCCCCTTCTCCGCACGTCATAACTATGTTGGTGGTATTTACGCAAATAAAACTATCTAATATGTCCAATTCTGTCCCTGAAAACTTCCATACTGGAGCTTTAAATTTGTTTAGATTTTAGATATTTATTTACTTGAAGAAACTATGGCCATAGCGAAAAAACACCAAGGCGAAGAAGAAGAGGAGGTTCAGAACTTCGGGAAGAGACTGAAATGCACCAAATACGAGGAGACCCAGTATCAAGATGAAGAAGAAGAAGAAGAAATTGAGGGTTCATTGAAAGCAGATATGATGTTTGGGATGATGTACCCAACGACTCCCACATCGTTTGTGGTCTCAGATGCTCTGGAGCCTGATTGTCCGATCATATATGTCAACAAGGTTTTCGAGACTTTTACTGGATATGGAGCTCATGAAGTACTCGGTCGCAACTGGTACTGATTTTGATTTCATTTTTCAGAGCTTTTTTTTTTTACTATTTTACTTTTGTGTTTTTTACTGCTTGCAAAATGATGTAAGAGGGTTAGTTATTGGCGGGTTTGAGAGGAATTTGTGGAATTAGAGATGGGTTTTGTGTGTAATTTGGCAAATGTAGAGTAAAGTTGAGGTCTTGTTTATAAACTAATGGTCAATATGATGTGATTTGCTGAAGCTACTTTTTTGAGTTATAATCCTGTCACAGGGAATATGTGTTTGTAAATTTGGTTATGAACAATGTCGAGTTTGACATGCTGAAATTAGCAATACAAGTTTGCGGTATCAGTGTTTCAGTATTCGTTTAGCAATTTTGATATATCAAGAGAACATAAGGAATGTTCATCTGCATTCTGAATGTCAGCTTTTATATCTTGTATCTTGGAGTAGGTAGAACATGAGCAGATGGAGGTGACACATGATTTAATGAAGTATAAACCGAGTCTTGACTGCTATATATGAGGGAGGCATTATAGTTAACTTTAAGAGATAGCTAGTATACATTACAAAACAAAAAATGAACCCGTGCTATGTTTTTTTTGGTTTGAAGTTAGCTGAGTTGATTCAAAGACTTGAGATTCATTTCTGTCGTTTCTTAACCAGTATTCTGTTTTATTTCTTTTGTTTCAGTCGGTTCTTACAATATAGGGATCCTCATGCTCAAAGGCGACATCCCCTGGTAGATCCTGATGTTGTGTCTGAGATTAGAAGGTGTCTTGATGAAGGAGTTGAGTTCTTAGGCGAGATCCTTAATTTCAGTAAGGATGGAACTCCCTTGGTGAATAGGCTAAGACTGAAACCCATTCTTGATGATAATGGGACTGTCACACACGTCATAGGCATTCAAGTCTTTACCGAAACAAAGATAGATATGAGCAGTGTATCTTATCCTGTTTACAAAGAGATATGCAATGAGCAGTACACTCAATTTGGCAAACATACTCTCACCACTGGACAAGAACCTTTCAACCAGCAGCAAGAAATTTGCGGAATTCTTCAGCTCTCGGATGAAGTCTTGGCTCACAATATCTTGTCACGCTTGACTCCAAGGGACATGGCATCAATCGGGTCTGTCTGCAGAAAATTGCGTCAGCTAACGAAAAATGAGCATGTGAGGAAGATGGTATGTCAAAATGCATGGGGAAGAGAGGTCACAGGTACATTGGAACTGATGACTAAGAAGTTAGGTTGGGGGCGTCTTGCAAGAGAACTGACAACTCTGGAGGCTGTTTGTTGGAGGAAATTCACTGTTGGAAGTTCTGTGGAGCCTTCACGGTGCAATTTTAGTGCTTGTGCTGTAGGAAATCGACTTGTACTGTTTGGAGGTGAAGGAGTTGATATGCAGCCAATGGATGACACATTTGTTCTCAATCTTGATGCTGCCAATCCAGAGTGGACTCGAGTAAGTGTGAAGTCATCGCCACCGGGGCGTTGGGGCCACACTCTTTCATGTTTTAATGGTTCATTGTTGGTAGTTTTTGGGGGGTGTGGGCGGCAAGGGTTGTTGAATGATGTTTACATTCTGGACTTGGATGCCAAGCAGCCAACATGGAAAGAGGTTTATGGTGGAACTCCTCCTCTCCCAAGATCCTGGCATAGCGCTTGCACTATAGAAGGTTCTAAATTAGTTATCTCAGGTGGATGCACCGATGCGGGGGTGCTTCTGAGTGACACATACGTATTGGATCTCACCACCAACAATCCAACATGGAAAGAGATTCCAACTCCATGGTCTCCTCCCTCTAGGTTGGGACATTCACTTTCAGTTTATGGCCGGTCAAAGATTCTCATGTTTGGTGGACTTGCCAACAGTGGGCACTTGCGGTTAAGATCAGGCGAGACTTACACCATTGATTTGGAAGACGAAGACCCTCAGTGGAGACAGCTGGAGTGTAATGCATTTACCAGCATCGACAGCCAGAGTGCGGTGCTTCCGCCTCCCAGACTTGATCATGTTGCTGTGAGCATGCCCTGTGGAAGGATCATCATATTTGGTGGTTCAATCGCGGGATTACACTCTCCTTCACAGGTTTTCCTCCTGGATCCTTCTGAAGAGAAACCGTCATGGAGAATTCTGAATGTTCCGGGGCAACCACCTAAGTTTGCTTGGGGTCATAGCACGTGCGTGATTGGAGGGACGAGGGTGCTGGTACTGGGTGGCCACACAGGTGAGGAGTGGATACTTAATGACTTGCACGAGTTGTGCTTAGCAAGCAGGCAGGACTCGGATGTATGAGAAGATTTCTTCTATACCTTTCTGTTCACCAAAGGAAAATGTTGTGAGACCGGGGGAAGTTGAGCTTCTTCCTCGAAAGTCCCTAGTGAATGGCATAGTTTTATGTTGATGGTTGTTGTCTGATCACTGATGATGTATGTGTGTAGTTATGCTTAGATTCTACTTCACCGTTATTTATTCGGGATGATGTACATTGTGAGCTTAGGATATGAATATGCAAAAAGCTTAGGTTTTTACCTGTTTCTGGTGTAGAAGCATTTCCGAGTGCTGGTTATGGCGATCATGAAGTCCTTTATTTACAGTTGATCACATATATTTAGAGGAAGAAATTATAAAGAGAAAATAGAAACTACAAAAAAAATTTAGTTCAGGTAGTTGAATTCTTGCGGGCTTATTAATATGGTATTTGAACTTTGAAAATACGATAAACATTTAAACATTTGTCCAATTTTTCGTTTACGAGCCGTCTATTTTTGATCATGTAAATTTTTTTGTGACCAAATAAACTGAGAAATGACCTAACTACCCCTGTTGTCGTACTAATCCCCATTAGCTGTCCTCTCTCTCTCTCTCAGCCGTCCTCTTCCTCCTCCTCGCTAAAGACCCTGTTGTCTCCTCCCCTTTTCTATTCGACCCTCACCATCTCTCCTGGTGCCCTCTCCCACCCATGCCTTGCAACCCCTACGTGTACGGCCTCTGTAACTTCTCCATCGTCGCCATCGGGCCCCACCTCTACGTCATCGGCGATCGACACCCGCTCTTTCCTTATAGATAGCCCTACCCCTTCCTCTGCCGTCTTCCGATTCGACTTCGCCACCACCATGTGGCACGCCCTGTCTCCAATGCTCTGCCCTCATGGGAGCTTCGCCTGAGCCGCCATCCCAGAGTCCGATCAGATATTCGTCGCCGGCGGGGGGTCCAGGCACACCGTATTCAGCGCCGCCGGGAGCAGGATGAGCTCATTGGAGAGGTATGACGTCGTGAAGGACGAGTGGGCTGCCATGGAGTGGCTGCCGAGCTTTTGGGCCGGGTGCATCGGGTTCTTCGCCGGTGATGTGGAGGAGAGGGAGTTATGGGTGATGGGAGGGTTCGATAGAGTGAGGACTATATCAGGGGTGGGGCCGGTGGACGAGTATTGCCCAAACGCCGTGCCGAAACCCAGATTTAAAAAATATATATATATCCAAAATGACCGATTTATCCTCAATTTAGAAAAAAAAAAATATACCACGGCAGAAAGTATCATGTTCATGTTTTCAAAATTCAAGTACCATATTGATAAAAATTCAAGTATTAAACTTATACGTCCGTAAAAATTCAAGTACCTCATGTGAATTTTTTCCTAGGCCCACAGAAAATTCAGTGGAAGTATGTATTTTAATTGATTTGGTAAAGCAACCAAAATATTAATAGAACGAAATAAATCAAATTATCATTGTACACTCTGGGTTTGAGTCCAACGTAGGTATAAGGCTGAAAAAAAAAAATTAAGAACAATCACGTGTTTTTCAACTTCGTATGCCTGAGCAGCACCTGGGCTCTGTGGCTGTCTGTGGGTATATCTTCTGAATTTGAAGTTTATATTAAAGAACATGCAGATTCAAATCTGGTAGAGGGGTCATCTGCTGGTCATGTTTGAGTGCATCTACTAGTATGTGCAATCGGGCTCCTTCATTTCCACGCAACGGAGTCAATCTCATCTCTGGCTGACTTGTACAGTTCAAGCCGTTTACTGATCATAGTTCGCTTTTCCATGAGTGCCGGATCCTCATCCAGCATTGCACTGAGCCTCTCCTTCTGCAAAGGAACACATTTACTTTCAAATTCTCTTCTATACATCTAGCACATGAGATTTGTTTTGGAAAATTGAAAAGTTCTTCACCTCTTGCCTCCCAATCTGAGCATAGAAGTGGTTGAGAAGGGATCTTTTGGCCTCTCGAACTTGACAGTGAACAACCGCCTTGGGAATCGAATGTCTCAGCGTCTCACAAACCATACCGATATAAGAGGTGACATTCGATGCTGATACACGGTACAAAAACATTTTGTTATTTGCAATGCTTTTTAGGAATGCTGACAATGTGCATCTATTCATTCTAGTGTGTGTGTGTGTGAACCTCTAATGACAAAGTGAGAACCGCATACCAATCCTCCTGAGATAATTATCTCCATGCATGTCCATGTTTGGTGGTGGTTCTTTTACTGATTCTCTTCTGTTTTTCTCTGCATTTGGTCCTGTTTGCTGTTGACTTCTATCCCCTTCCATATTAAGCTTCCTGAAAAACTCCACTGTTAGGTAGCTAGACTCCATTTCCACCAGCCGTGTAACGGTTTTCCTGCTGTCATCACGAAATCTTTCCAATGCTTCTGTGGAAGCTGCTGCAATGTCTGACTGAAGAGTAGGGAATCGTTTCAATTCCTACAGTTGTCATAAAGCAGCATCAGTATACATAGATCACATCTACATGTTGACTAAAGTCATGACAAGAACTAGAGCACAATAGAAATTATAACTTTGTAACAACGGTGACTAAAGACAAACTTGTAGAGAAGTCAGCCATTGTGTTACATAATCAAGAGCAACTCGTGTGGAAAGAATTAACATATAAAAATGTAAGATCCCGCATAAAGCTTGCAAAAGTTCACTCACCTCTGTTTCAGCTATTGACTTCCGTACAAGTTCTTTCAAAACAAAATGCACCTGTGGGAAAGCAGTGGAATCAGAATAGTCAGATAAACACATCAGTACAACAGTAGAAATATAAGACAACCAAAATAGCACATACAGCATCCACAGAAGCTTCAGCTGGTCCTTTGAAATAGACAATAGATCCATCAATAAGTCTGCGGTATCCTTGTTCTGGAGCAATCAAATGGGGTTGATAACCATCAGCCTCTGTAACAACTTTTTGGACATTCTTTATAGAGAGATGACGATCGAAGGGGAGCTTTTTTAAAGCAGCCGGTAATTGATGATCAAAAACTTTGTATATCCGATCTCCACCAGGTCGCCTGAGATAGCAATGTGTGTTTAAATTTGTCCATATAGATATATTGTATGCAAAAAATGGGTGAGACATAGATTATGTAAAAAATCAAATTGATCAACCACCAAGCTCAACATGAACAATGAAACTATGAGCAAGTACAAGGGTATTGATTCTCTTTCACATTATCATTCCACGTGTGCACCTTGTAATATACTGCCATTGAGTCTCACAAAGCTTATACACCTTAGGAAGCTCTACTAAACAAAGAGGTAAGGTATTGGAAAAGCAGCCCATCCCCATAAGTTAATAGTTTTCACTCCTAACCACGGCTACAATATAGAGCAACCAAGACCAAATTGCTCAAAATATGGCAAACACAGCTTTATATGCGACAAACAAAGCTGGTAATACTGATCGATTAAGGAAACAAAAAGTGCAGGTTGTGAACAGGTCATGAAATTTACCCTCCATCCAGGTGTTCCTTGAATACGCGATCAAATGCACGGCATAGTTCTAAAATAGTGTACAACTGGGCCTGTATGTAAAGTAGCATGTTAGTCATATGTTACACAAACATGAAATTGTATGCAGAGGGTCAACTCTGTTACCCCTGAATCAACACCAATTGGCCTGCCAATATGATCCAGCTCTGCGTTAAGTTCATCAATAGTCTTATTTATCAAGGCAATGATACTGGGTATGCGCTGCCTGATGACGGTCTCCAAATGCTGGGAAAGATGAAATGGAAAGGTGAAATTCCATTATCCATGCATATACACGGTGGGTAGAAAATGTGAGTAAGGACGACCTTAGACAAAAGTTTGGCAAGATACTCTGAACCCATTCTATGCGCCAAGTGTCCATAATCAGGACTAGTTTCAAAGTATTCTTGCTCCTTCCTACGAGCAGCCATCATATCAACGTTCTTGTTGATATCAGCTTGTGAGCGGTTCACAATTCCAACCCATGGGTGTTGCAGTCTATATGACCTTCCTTCTATAACCTTAAACATTCAAAGTGTTTAGCCATTAGTTTGAAGTTATAGCCACAATCAGAAGGTTATTATTATGAGTGTGTATATATTCATAGAATAACAAAAAAGCTAGCAACCCTGACAATTCAAAATCTGCATTTCTATCATTAACTTATATTTATTGTCTGATCAGTTTATGAAGTGACTGTAATTAGATCCTTACATCCAGCGCGTTGGTTCCCTTGTCCATGAGATCAAGTTTGGTCATCACTCCAAATGTTCTTTCACCTAAAATGACAAACATAACAGTAGAACATAAGTGTTTTGGCTATTAAATGAAGCAATAATAACAATCATAGGGCACAAAAATGTCATTGCCACTTCAGGTATCGTTCATATTACCTGATGGATCGACTTCTCTTGCCAGCTTGATGGCATCTGAAGTGGCGATATCTTGATTAGCAGGAGATATAGCCAATATAATGCAGTTAGGCTACAAATCAAAGAAATCCATCAGATTATGTGGTACAAGTAAAATCAAAGATATTGATCCCAGAAATGCTTGTTAAAAGTTAGCTTGTGTCCACTATTGGAGCTGCATGTTTCACATATTAAATGGTCCTAGCAATTTTTTTCTGTGTAGGAGTTTGTCTCTTAAGGGTTTGTATGTGTACTTTATGACAAAAAGGTACAGTAACTCTCATGGGAATTTGTCTGAATTTAACAAAAAACAAGCTTCCTTACCTTCTCAACATAAGAACGAACCATATTCTCAATATCCTCAACAATGCTGTCTGGTTGTCCCTCTGCAAGACAAAGAAAACAATATTTTACTACTGCAAGATATACCTGGAAAAGAGAGATGAGCGAGTGAGAGAGAGAGAACGGATATTACCTACAGCAACCTTAGTCAATCCAGGCAGATCTATCAGTGTCAAGTTTACAACTGCGAGACACCAAAAATGAGAGAAAATCCAAAAACAATAAATCAATAGATATAATGATATCTTTAAATGAGTAGACTTAAGTAAATGATTTCATTCATTAATTTATCAAGGAGATATAATACAGACCATTTGGAGAATATATGCTGAGGTGAATTGGGATGTTAGAGATATGTTTTGTTTTGCCAGTAATACGATCAGTCTCGTCCGAGATTTCCTTCCGTACAGAAGCTGCATGAGCATACATGAACTCTCAGTGTGCCGGACAAAGAAACGCTAACACCATTTTGTCATATTGTCAAAAAGTAATTTGTAAGGCCCTGCAACTTTCAGAGCAGAAACCCACCTTGTCAAAGTACAACTTTTTACACACAACATCTCCAATTTCCAAAATTAAATGATATACAAATCCAAATGTGTCACTAGATAGTAAGAATAAAAGATGAAAGAAATGAAGGAATATCTGCACTTCAAACGTAGTTTGATGCACTCATCATATGCAGGTTGTCTTTATCTCACACAAGTCATCCCTACACTATTCCAAGATGAAAAAAAAATGAAAGTCTCACTAAAAGTTAACATACCAAAATCACCAAACTTCCTTTTTGGCGCATGAAGAAACTCAGCGTATTCAGACCGCCCTTTCTCTATCCGATGAAGCTGCAGCACCAACGGCCGCCTCGTCACAATACCTAGCGAGCAAAGGAATACAATGTCAGAAAACCACGTAACAAAACAATGAGCGCACCACCAGTCTTGATGAACAACACTATTCTCTATACTGAAAACAACCAATGAGCTATACAGATTGGCATCGAAACGAGCTCCGAAAATGTTTTGAGCAATCGAAAAATACTACATTACACATCTCACACTCTAGTCTTGGCATTTCACCACAGATAGAATAAACACAAAAGTGTAAGAAATGAAATGACGATACTCCAGGAGGCGAGGACTACCTGATCCACGTGGCAGGAAGTCTCTTCCGACGATGCTTTCCAACACCGAAGACTTGCCGGAGCTCTGTGATTTGTTGTTAATAAAAAAAAACGCAATGAGAACCAATCAGAGATGAAAATATTGAACTAGATAATAAAGAGGTCGGTGGAGCTGAAAAACCTGGCCTCCGACGACGGCGACGGAAGGAAGAGCTTCCCAGAGAGACATTCCCTCGCCGCCATGGTCGCCGAGGGCGGTGCAGGCTCGCTGGATTCGGTTGACCAGGCCGATCAAGCTCTCCAATCTCGCCATAATGCTTCTGGTGAGATCTGCAGAGAGATGGGAGCAATGTGGGATGGTGATCAGAGACGGGAATGTGGGAGCGGAGATTAGGTGAACCGTAAGCAGAGGTTGAATCTGACAGAGACCTAGAGAGAGAGAGAGAGAGAGAGAGAGAGAGTAAACGGAACAAAGGCACCTGTAAATGTCGATGTTCTTTTCTAAATGGAAATGTTTTTTTTTTCTGAAATAAAAATTGTGAACTAACTAGAATAAATTAATGCACTATGATCAGAGTAAAGGGCCGATTATAGGAACCCTAATCGTCGTTCATGCATTCATAAAAGCCACAGAACAATGAGTACATTCACATAATCACACTACAAAATCACCACTTTCTGGTATTCGTGTGGAGCCAGATCCGACGTATCACTCTAAATCCTAGATCGTGTTTTGTGGAGAGGCCACAATCAGTGTCATGGAGATGCTTTTGGATGATGAAGAAGGGGTCTCTTCGTATTCGATGCAGTTTCCTATGCTGATGAGTCTTCTATCTTTAGAGATACGGCTGTGCAATAATAGATGTCGATTAGGCTGGTGGACATTGAACAAC
This sequence comes from Geum urbanum, assembly GCA_946800695.1. Classification (NCBI taxonomy): domain Eukaryota; kingdom Viridiplantae; phylum Streptophyta; class Magnoliopsida; order Rosales; family Rosaceae; genus Geum; species Geum urbanum. The sequence goes on along the minus strand of OX327012.1, from coordinate 46,766,906 downwards.
ACAGAGAGCATGTAAATCACAAAGCTAGTCCGGCATATGATAATGCTGATGTTTATTTAGTAGTAATAGCTAGCGCTTGTCTTATGATTATAACTTCCATGATCCCATCCAATTTCTTCCACTGGCGATTTTTTTTAATGAAATGCAGACCACTTTAGGTTCCAGCTAAGTTCAAGGAAATGAATAATAAGGTCATTGTAGTCTGTACTGGAGGTCATTTCACCAACATACAGTTTGCTGTAAGCCTGTAATTTACAAGCTGCTTATTACTAATATTAATTTATTTGAACTCAAAAGAGACTTCTTGATTCATAAGTTCCTGTATGGAAATATCATGAAGAGGCTTGTGTATTCGACGTCTACGGTCAAGAAGCTCTTTGGACAAATGATCCATCGGTGGCCGACATTTTGGTTCAGAGCGTAAGCAGGCTAAGGCCAATGTGGCTAGAATAACCACACTAGAAGCTTCTGGACGTGGAATGTTGCTGAGAGGAGATAGCCGTGGATCCAAAACATCTTTCAGCATCAAGGGTGACTTTGACGACATCGATGAAGATGTTGTTATCAAAGCAAGCAGTTCTGCAGGATGTCTTCCCATGATTATTTCTAGGGCCACCACTCCAAAACCATAGACATCACATTTCTCAGTCACGGCCAAGGTGTGTGCTAGTTCTGATTTCCCAAAGACAACAGGTAATTAATAAGAAACATAGACACATGAAGGCAGAAGAATTTAGTGAAGCAGAGAAGATGAGAAACTGAGAAAGGTTTATTAATTACCTGGAGCAACATATCCTGGAGTACCAGCGAGTATTGTTTGATTAGAGGAATTGGGAAACAAGAGCCGTGCTGTGCCAAAGTCAGATAAAGAAGCCACCATTTCTGAGTTGAGGAGAATATTGCTGCTAGTCACATTTCGGTGAATGATTGGTAGAATACAGTTGTGATGCATGTATGATAGTGCAAATGCAAGATCTTTCATAATATTAACCCTCTTGGTCCAGTCCAATTGTGCAGCTTCAATATCATTCATTAGAACACTAAATAAGCTTCCTCTTTCCTTGTATTCATAGATCAAGAACATACAACGCCTGTGTAAACAAAACCCATGGAGCTTCACAATGTTTCGATGTCTTATTTCCGACAGCATTCTTACTTCATTCCTGAAACTTTTGATCGGAGTTGGTTCCTCAGCTTCCCAATGATGAAGCTTCTTCAAGGCAACTACTTTGCCGCTCGGTAACCGTGCTTTGTAAACAGTTCCATAAGACCCGGTTCCAATACAGAACTTCATGTCAAAATCCTCTGTTGCGTCTATGATATCCTTGTAAGCAATTTGTCCATCAAACTTCCATATTGAGAATAAATCCCCATTCTTTGCTCTTGAATCTGATTGGTTTTTCCTAACTAGACATAGATATCGAGCAACTAAATACCCGAAACAAAAAACAGCTAAGATAATGGTGCCGAGAACAAAGACTTTCATGTGCAACATGTTTATGCTACTAGAACTGGATGGAGGAGTAGGACAGAGGTATAAAGAAGATCACGTATCTTGTTCCCTAAATTCGCACAATGTGAAGATGAATGAATGCTTGAGATTCACTGGGATTGGACCATTCAAAGAGTTGCGTGACAAGTCGAATTTAACTCTAAACCAGACCAACTGATGAGATCTAGTGTAGCTAACATCTAAATACTGCAGTGAATACCTGAGATTCCAGAGCTGTTACCTTATGCAGCGCGAAAATGGGACTAAACTGAAATGCAAAGGCATGCTTCTGTGGAAGACTGATTTGCGGATCAGTTACCTGCCGATGACTTTAAACTGGTTATAACTTATAAGTGATATAATGGTATGAAAGACCAATCATCATCCTCATCATTTTATAGAAAGAAAACTGTGAAATGAAACAAATGATGCTTTGGAGTTGACTTGAGCGACCAAGAGCCATAGACTTCAATTGCTTACAAATTAAACAATGGCTGTTTGGATGCTTTGAAGTTGACTTGAGCGGCCAAGAGCCATAGACTTCGATCGCTGACCAGTGGAATAGGCTTGGAAGGGAATAATGTGCACATGGCTAGCACGTTTCGGAATAGCTTGTATCCAACAAAAAAAAAGGCAAATTTCACATCCGTCTGTGGCTCTGTGCAACAACATACTATTTGTAAAGATAGAACTCTCGCTCAATTTCATTCATCGAAAAAAAAAAGATGGAACTCTTGCTAGTTACAAATCAGACTAACCACCTACTCTTTGCTTCACATCTCTATAGTTTGCTAGCTGCCTAGTGACAACTCTGGTCCAGCATCCAAAGGCAAGTCATACTAAAACTAAACCAAAAGCTTATTAATGTACATTACAAATATATCAACATAGTGATGAGAAGTGAATTTAAATTCGCCTTGCGGTTCAACATTGCTTGGGGACCCACAGAGGCAAGAAATATGACGATGATTGGTCCGGCATTTATCATGTTTGTACAGATACTACATCCCATGGAGTATCCCCTAATTCAACGAGAAAGCTCCACCGCAGTACCTGCACAGTGCATTCAAATCATGATGAGTAGTCTTGGAAATTTGTTTATGAATGAATAAGCAAATGACAAGCTTAAAGTGAAGTCATAAGAAAAGATAACAATGACTATTGCAAAATATACTTCCATCATCAAACACAATATGCAGTACCTGTTACTGAACTTCTCAACTGCATCCGAGGCATAAAGTAGAGTTTCGTTGGCTTTCTCTAGAACCATATAAAGCTCCTTCCCTCTTGTTACCCGGGCAATAACCCATGCATTGTTTTTTGCCCTGATGCTAACTTCCCAACTCTTTTTCATGACCATGGCTATCCCACTGTTCTCTACTCTTTTCTAAATCAACTTCTTCTCTAAGCTTACTTAAGGCAAGTAAGGAGTCCTGCCACATAACATGAATATTAACAACTTGGAGATCATTAGATATGAGCACAAATCGGCATTCAAAAGAGCAAGTAACTGAAGATGGAATCTAGTCCGATGGAATCTAGTCCATCTGGTAAAGCCCATGAATACAGCACCAGTAACATAGCGAAGGAATTAAGGATATGATGAAAGTTTATAACTCAAGGTGAGAACAGAGCAACCCAAATGTGGTGAAATATTATCTACCTTGCCAAGGGTTGTGACCTTTCCTGCTGGAGAAGCCCTGGATATATTTCTGTCTCCATCCACTAGTAAATACCGATACCCAATAACATGATATGCATTCTCACCACCCCATCCTCTAGATAGTTTTTCTTCAACTTTCAACAGCTTTAGGGATACCTGTAAAATAGTGAAGAAAATCTAAAGTTCAATTATATATGTTCCATCTTCGCCTCAAGAAAAAGCTAAATCTTGAGAAATACCAATTTTGTTATTATACAAGTAAATGAAAACATTCTATATTGCTTATTATACTTCACATAGACAATAAATATAACCCATGTTCGTCATATTAAAATTGATTCGTCCAAATGGGTAATATAACAATATGAGAGAGAGAGAGAGAGAGAGAGAGAGAGAGAGAGATAGAGCTCCACATTGGTATCACATAATATATTTTCATAAAAACCAATAGTTGTATAGGTATATAGGTATATTGTGCCTATAGGTATATAACATTGGTTTAATTGTGATACCAATGTGGAGCTCTCTCTCTAAACCACAGTGGAGGATGTTATATAGGTATGATGAAAATATAGGTACAATAGTGCACGTTTATAGTCACAGTGGAGGATGTTATATAGGTATGATGAAAATATATTGTGCTGATGACTTCTTCCTCAGTGGACTTCACCTAGCAGGAAACACATCAAACCCTGCTAGTTCACGTGTGACTCCTGCAAATGTAGCTCAAATTCCAGGCCTTAATACTCTTGGTATCTCCCTTGTTCGTATTGACTATGCACCATGGGGCATCAATGCTCCACACACTCATCCTAGAGCTACTGAGATCTTGACTGTGGATGTTGATATCACATCTCTAACACATCTCGGTTAGAGATACCAATGTACACCAATATATCGAGTAAACCGATATATATTCATTGAATAAATAGCATTTCTAGGGTCTGAGATCTTGACTGTGGAAACCGATATATAGATGTTGATGTCACATCTCTCTTTGCGTTTGCATCTGTCGATTATCCAGCCTCCCCTCCTAAAAATTTGGATATCTGGATGCATATTTAAGCTCATTTCTATTCCAATCTATTGGTACTAAATCCAATAAAGTTGGATTTGACAGTTTCGCCGAATGTGGATGCATCACTTTATCAAATCCATTCAGTCCAAAAGCATGCTGAAACAAACCCATTTCGAGCAAATTCCAATACTAATGGAATAAAGAAAAGATCGAAACTTTGAATGAGAATGAGTACTATGGTGGATTGAAATGATATTCATATATAAAACAGCCTAAAGTCGAAATATGATTATGAACAAAGAAACCCAGATAAGAGAAAATTTAAATACCTTGGAACCAAGCCTAAACGATTGAGCAGGACTGCGAGAATTAGTGAGAGACTGTCTGATTGTGAATTTGAGAAACGATGAACTGAAAAAATGGAATGAAGAAGAAGAAGAAGAAGAAGAAGAAGAAGAAGAAGAGGGTTTTTAAGCTTAATGGGTGATACCCAAATCTCTGAGGGAAATATATACGCTATGAACTTCATATCAGCAAACCGATTATATCAAAGCAAACACATATCAAAGCACCCAATTGAGATTATATCACAATTTTGAACCGGTGCTAAACCGATTATATCGACTATGTCTATCTATTAAATTAAGAGGTTTTTAGATCAAGGGCAAGAAACTAACCTCCAAGACATCTGAGATCGATTGCAAACCCAATAGAGCCGGTCCAGTAGATCCAAGACCTTCAAAACACACACAACTATAATTGCAAACCCCCGCACATCCAAAACACACAAAAGCTAAGGACAAAAACAAAGCTATCTAACCTCATACTAATCTAGCCGTCTACCTTTGGGTAACAAAACAAAAGAGATAGAAACAGAGAGAGGAAGATTACCCAGTATAGAAAAATGATCGGTAAGCTGGTGCTTGTCAAAATCAGCGAAATCGATTTAGATGTTGGTGTTCGTCGAGGGAGTTGGTTGTTAGGTTTGGGAGCAAGTAGGCAAAGAAGTGGCAGATGAGAGAGCGAGATTGTTCTGTTAATGGCAGGTGAGCTCGGGCACGCACCGCACGCTCAAAAAATTGTGACCAAAATACCCTCACATGAACAGTCTAGCAACAGTGATGCTTCACCGTTGTTATATAGTAAATTGCCTCATTGCAATGCTAAGGCACAGAGACAAGCACAAACTTAAAATAAACTTTTTGCTATCATAAAAAATAATAGCAACTAGCAGAAATAGAACACTAACATTTTCAAGAATTTGCTGCTTCATTGTAGAAAGACCTTGCTCCCCATTGAGTACCGACGAAACGGGAATGAGGAAAATTAAGGTAAGACTTTTGTGCTGATGCGCACAGAGAAACATCCTTTCCTCTGTCTGACGGAGAAACACTGTTGGGGTGGTAACCACCCCGGTATCAGGCTCTGCTCCCCAAATATCCGTGGCAAGAAAGCCATCCTTCCCTTTGGACCACTTCTCCTGCTTCAACGGCCTTATGACACGAGAGTTGTTATTTCCAGCAGGAGAATTGTCATGTGACCCATGAAACTGCTCTGCAACAGCGCCAGAATGAGACAAGATAGAACTTGAGAAAACGTTAGACGTAGCTCCTTTTCGTAAAAAGGACCAGGAACTTGATCCAGAGGACAAAGCACGGGGTGTCGGCCTTAGAACAGCATATGCAAATAGATTTACAGTGTCATCCTAAGAAAAATACGAAAAATAGAATCCATCTAAGTTGGTGTTTCACAATAGAAAACACAATGGTGTGAGAAACGATTTCAAAACCATTTAAATTAGTAACTTAAAATATCAAAACCATACAGGAGAAAGTGTAGTGGAGACCAACAGGTCCTGAAACAAGATTAGCGAATGACAGGGCGAGTTCCCAGCACAAGATTCAAGTACCCTGACAAGTGACTGCAAAGACTAAAGAAACCATTCAAACCATGCACCAAGAAACATAAGATAGCATGCACTTAGATTAATAACAGATCTAGTGGAATGTTTAGGTACATCATATATGCCAGGTCAAAATTGAGGATTTCATGAAAGCCTTCACTAAACAGAAAACTACAGGATGCTGACAAGCACAGCAATACAATTTAACGTTAAAAATAGGGTTATACAATGTGTCTGAGCTCACTGGGATTCAAATGATTAGAAGTATATTTCTGAAAACAAACCTGAACTTCAATTGCTGCTTCGCGTCCTACAGTAAGCATCTGCACTGTACCACGCTCCTTTAAGCTGTCACGGAATGATGGCATCAGTAGTTTCTTCCCACCAAGAAAATCTGCCTCAGAGCAAAACCAGATTTTAGCACCATTAGTTCGTTGATTAAATATACTTACCCAATTAAGTAGGTGATCAACACCTACCCGACCACCCGAAAGATCACCAAGCAGGCTACAACTTCACCCGCAAGACCGAGCCCATCCGACCGGGCACGCGCCCGACAAGCGCACATCCGAATGCTCGGAACACATGACAGCAAAACCACTCCATCTCACATCGAAGAACACAAGCAAGCAACAATCTCAACCACCTATATAAGTAAGGCATTTACTACAGGTAAGGGCATTCAATTCAATTCATTGATTACAACTGATTCCATTCAATACTCCAACCTACTTTCTAGCACGTTCGTTCGACTGTTATATCTAATACATCTTCTAACTTAGGCATCGGAGCGTTGAAGGCAGGCCGACCCTGTCTTGACCATCTGACTGCCCGTTTGTTGTTGTATTCTTCTAACAGTGGAAGCCGAACACCCGATCATCCGAACAGCCCGAACGTTCGGACGCGAGAAGATTACTCGTACTTGCTTCTACTAGATTACGTCCTGCGTAATCCGGTAGAAACACCAGACATATGAGATTCAGCAACTTCGGCATTACTTTAGGTAGCAAAATCCAATTGAGATAGGACATGACACGGCAACTTGAGTATTACCCCAGCAACACTCATCGAATGGAGACTACTTTTCAAATACTGGCAATTAGTGACTTTACAATGACATTTTTAACCAAGAACACGTAAAAAACCAAAACTTCAATACATAACAACAACAACAAAAAATAAACCATGACTCACCACCGAGATAGTCCATGACGAAAGGGTACAAATGCGATCGCGCCAGCACTCCACCGAGGTCCTTGTCAAGCATCGCCCTTACAGAACCGTGAAACATGACAAAAAGATAATGTACTTCCTTTAAGACCCTCCTCAATGCATCATTCCTCCATTTCGCTTTGTACTCCATACTTTTCTCCACTACCTAACCACAATGACAACAAAAACTTCTAAACTACTCACAAAATCCAGAATCAACCACAATGCCAACTAACAGTGTATAAAATCAGTCAAAAATATTACCATAACCATCCAGATATCTGGTTCGGCCTCATAAAACACATGAGAATGCCTCTCTGCTTCTATCGCCTCACACGCAGCTTCCGAAGAGAATATTATGCATTTCACTCAACCGATTCAAGACCTATCGAAATCTATAACAAACTAAGAGTAGAATAGCGCGCGCACACACACACACACACACACACACACACACACACACACACACACACACACACACACACACACACACACACACACACACACACACACACACACACCTAGTGAATGTGATGAGTCCTTCACTGAGTCCAATGACAGAGAACTGAGCCGAGAAAGGCAAATCGGCAACATAGAAGAAGAGGACCTTATCCAACTCCTAGCCTTCGTTTTGACCTCTCCGCAAATCAAACACGCACAATTGCATACTCTCTGGGGCACTGGATGCGCTACTCGCAGATGCCAAGCCCATAGCTAGGTCGAATTTCAGAACCGGAGACCAGTTTTAGGGACTGATCCCTTAATTTTGTGAGCTTCTGAAACGAGAAGTAAGCGATTGCCGATTGGATTAGAAATGGAGAGCTGGGAGATTGGAAGATGAAGGTTCTGGTGGGGGTGAAGTTTGTGGAGAGTGAAGGATTCTGATCGGAGAATTGGGAGAGACGATCGAGGTTTGGGAAATTTGAAGGGTAGGTGGATCAGAGTGTCTTTCTATCTTTCACTCGATCACTGGTAACAGAATCCGAATACACGAGGCACGCGTATGTCACGACTTAACGACAATTTTTTCTAGGTTGCCGTCACTCCAGTTGGATTGTTTGACAGGTCGATAATAATTCGACAACTAGCATCTTCTATTTTAGTTAGCAATTAACATAATATTAGAAAAAATCTCTGCCGGTAGCACAATGAGAGAAAAAATTATAATATAACTCTCTTCTTTTATTTTTAATTTAGTTATTATTATAAATTGTATTTTTGTCAACTTCAAATTTAGTGGAGCATTTTCGTATAAAGCAGAGATATTATATTTAAGAAATAATAACAATTTTAATGTTCTAACAGTAGACCAAGCCATCCAACCATCTGTTAAACCTAAACCCCCTGCCCTACCCACTTGACCCCATCACGAGAATTTCTCTAAAATCAAACTCTTTTTTGGCTTCTGTTTGTGTCGAACAAAGTAAGAGAGAAGATGAGAAACTTCATTATCTCCAACACCAAATCCCAACACCATCAAATTGTTAGCATACCACATATCCATCATCAGACTCCAAGTGAACACCGAAAAATTTGAGCTTGGAAACTTAAGACTACTCGCTTTGCCTCGTCTCGCCGATCACTCGATCCCGTGCTCCATCCGCCGTATTACTACTCGGTGATGAGGCTTCTCCTCATTCTTGTTGTCTGTTATTTTGCCTCAATCAGAGTCGACATCGATAGCTAGAGTATAAATTGTCATTTGAGAAGGTATTTTTGAGAAATCAAATTAGGTGCTTATTGAGTTGAGTCAAAAGTCGAATCGTGTGAATCTGAAGTCAAATTAGGTGGTTCTAGTTCTGGACTCCTAAACATTTGTATGTTTTTTTAGTGTATTAGAGCAAAGAAATCAATGGATCAATTGATTTTCTAGCTCTGTTGTTTGTTTTTTGTTTACGTAAATAATCTGACCATTTATCCATCTAAGTTTTGTATTTACTATCTAGATTTTATTATAGTTCTGTAATTGTTTGTTGTATCTGAATTGGGAACTCAAGCTTGTATTTGAGAAACATTGGAAGAAATAACAAGAGAACTCTTCACATTGGCATATTGTGATCTATATTGATGGAATGTGTTAAAAACTTAATAATGGTTGTCTGAGGTAGAGTTTTCAGACAAACCTTCAACGTGTAAACTCATCTCCACTATCTTGCAGAACTTCATAAGTTATAAACCTGAAAGTAGGTTTAGGACTTTTTATTGTCATATATGTTACATTAATCGGTGGGGATGTGGGGTAAGGAAAAAAAAGGAAGTGTGTCAGTAAAAGAATGACAAAATTACTGAAATGTCTCATAAATTTGGTTGTAATTGTCAATTTACACTCTAAACTATCAATTGTAAACTTTTGCCTCCTCAACTTGGAAACAATTGCTGATTTGCACCCTCTCCGTTAATTTTGACGGATTTCATCCAAATGTTGCCATGTGTCAGGCATATGATGGATATAATTGTATTTTTGTATAATTAAATTTTAATAATATTTATTATATCAAAATTCAATCATTATGAACTAATTTTCCAAAGTTATATATTCCATGATGGGGAAAAATTACTAAATTTATAACACTTTATTATTATTATTATTATTATTATTATTATTATTTCACGACTATATATATATTCAATATATATTAGTGGCTTAGTGCTCGTTGACTCACTACTTTTATGTCCAAAACAAAAACAAAAAACCTGAAATATTAAAAGCGAAGATTAAGAGCACAAAAAATATTTTATTAAAGAAAATAGAAAATACTGTTAAAAAATTATATTTTAAAAGTATGTATTAATATTATTTATTAAATCAAAATTCAATAGTTATGAACCAATTTTTCAAACTTATATATTCCACTATGGGAAAAAAATTTCTAGATTCAGAACACAATATTATTATTAATTCCATGGGTATATATATATATTCAACATATCAGTGTTTGTTGACTCACTACTTCTATGCCTAAAATAACAAAACACCTAAAATATTTTTAAAAAGAAGATTTAGAGCACAATTTTTTTATAAAGAAAATAGAAAATACTAAAAAAAAATTATTTTTTAAAAGTATGTAAAATACAATTTAACTATACAAAAATACAATTATACCCATCATGTGCATGACACATGATGACATTTGGATGGAATACGTTAAAATTGAAGGAGAGAGTGCAAATCAGCAACTGTTTATAAGTTGAGGAGACAAAAATTCGCAATTGATAGTTTATGGTGTAAATTAACAATTACTATTAAGTTTAGGAGGCATTTTGACAATTTTGCCGTAAAAAAATCGGGACATAGAATCAACTTTGGTTGGGGTTATGTGGGGATGGGGTGGTAGAGTTAACGGTTCTATATTATTAAGAATTATGCGTGTTATTATTACTAAATATAAGATATTATGATATTGCTGACTTTTATTAATGTTGCCCGGTGTTGAATTTTTATTGGCCCATTAAATAGTCTAGCTGGAGTAACGGAACCTGGAAAAATTTCTCCGACTTAACACATTTCATTAACAAAAGAATTGAATTACACTTTTTAATGTTCGAATCTAGTAAATTTTCTTTTCAAGGGCAAAATAAAATAACATTACAAACTTAAAGCCTTTAGAACAAATAGAAGAAGCAAGATTAAACATTACCGCATTCTGAATTGGTGAAGTTTTATGAGCCCACACTTTAGTTGATGAAATAAAGCTTGATTTATGGGCCTTTACACAAAAAAATTGATTTATATATGGAAAGGTAATGTTGTTTCTAAGGAAAGAAAGAAATCTCTTGTTGTCCTCTAGGGAAGAAATTCGTGGCGTAGCTAGAATTTTAGGTTAGTCATGTCAGAACTTAATCTTTTCTGGATACAATGTCAAAACCATTTTTAGATACGCCAATTACGTACAGGTAAATTATAGTATTAAAAATCAACGAAAAAGAAGAAGAATTGTAAGAAAACAAAAGATGATAATGTACAGGTTTGGAGATGGAGACATTTATGAAGATGATTTTAATTAATTAAGAAGATTACAATATTTTATTGGTTAAATATTGCTACGGGATTTATTTTTTTCGAAATAAGAAGATTGTATTAGAACTCTCTCAGCCAGAACAGTTCATACACAAATTGACAGGCAATCCCAACTCTAAACAAGAGAAGAAAAAACCTATCAAAACAAGAACAATTCATTAAAACACTAAGCCAAACTAAAAGTCGGGCTTACATGCTCCTTATGTAGACTACATAAATTATGTATCATAGTAACAAACATACCCTAGAGCACTCAATTGTGATAGGTATATTTGCAACCCATGATAAACGTAGCTATGAAACAACATGCAAGACGATACCAAGAGGTGTCTAAGTCTCATTCTCCTTTCCCACAACCGAACAAGGAGTCTTCACATGATATGTCAGACGAGGTGGAGCTTCCACATCCTTTCCTTTACGCTTTTTAGACCCAGAGCCATCCACAAAAGCCTTGTCTCCAACAGAATCTAAAATATCTTTAGGTTTATTCTTTGACCCTAAAGGACGTCTAGGCCTTTTCTTACGCAACACAATCTTCTCATCTGGTGTCTCCATAAGATCCATTGAAGCTGCTTGCAATCTATCCGGAAAAGAAGACACTTTCAACCTCTTAGGCTCTCCATTCACATATAATTCTGCTGCTGGATTAATTAGAAACTTCTTAGGTAAGATTTTGGACCCACAAGCTCATCTTCTCTTCTTTCCCACCTCACTTGCGGCATGCTTAGTGATTTCTGTAGTCTCTATAGTAAATCCCTCTGAACGAAATATAACAATCAAAATTCTTCCTTTCTTGACATTGTCCACAGGTACAGGGATCTCATTTCCTGCCTCCCAATGAGGAGCACCATGACTACTAAACTTAAATTCACCTTCCTCAACATTCAGCCCCAATGCCTCTCGAAAATCGAAGTTGATATTGATCTTAGGCATTGGTTTCACAACCAAAGTCCTAGAATTCCCGGAATCCTCCTTCTTGGTCCATGATACCTCCTCTAAAGTGCCAAAAACAATATTAGAGCTCTTGCTAGGCTCTGCCATAGGCCAATGGCCGCCAAAGATTCTGGTCGGTGCCACTGCACAACTCTTTAACGCATGAAACACCAAACCACATTTGTCACACCGACCCTTTAGGTTTTCAAAAAAGAAATCAATTTCAGCTTCGATTCCTGCAGCAAGTTTCATATTCTTCTTGAAAACCACAATTTTATCAATCATATGCGACACATGAACCCTAAGCACACCCTTCTTTTGTGCGATAGAGTCAAACTCCAAATACTCCCTTGCCTCTTCTACAAAAATCTCAATGTTCTTGTCCTTATCAAAAATAGGAGGCACGTTTGTGATCCGCACCCAAAAGAAGAGTCTATTGAAAATAAGGCTTGAAAGAGGAGACACTCTGTCATACGACACCACAACCAAAGATGATTTCCTGTAATGCCAAGGGATTCCTTGAAGCTCCTTGTTTGTGTCTCGAAGTGAATCGAAAGTGATGACCAATATGTCATTAAGGCGTTCCTAAACCTTGAAGCCACCCTCAAGAAACCAAACATGGCAGAACTACTGCCGAAATTCACTAATAGTAACAGACTTTCCAAGAACCTTACCCTTAAGGAAAACCTGCGAGTCGTTGGAGGAGGAGGAGGAGGAGGCGCTCAAACAGGCGCTAACGTCCACCGTACCTGCACCAAGAGCTAGGGTAGAAGAAAAGGAGGTGGCTACTTGCACGATGGAGCCGGACATGACGACTTAATGGTGCGGCGTACAAAGACGGCTCTTATTTTCTCAAAAGAGAGAAACTAATAGTGTTAAATTAGGTTTATCCATTTGATTAAGACTAATTATATTTTTACGGGATTGATACATAATTTTGCCAAAGTAATTGATTACTTACTTTCACCAATAATATTGAAACCCAAGTCCAACAGATAATAACTTTATAAGTAATAGATATAGATAATAACCAAGGGGTGTTAAAAACCTTGTAATAACCTTATTCATATATATTTTTCTATCTTTAAAAATTGAGAGTTGTTAAAAATCACATTAATATAGATTATACACTAAAAATAGCGTAAGTTTCTTAACTAACCAGCTAAAATCTAGGAAGTGAGCCATGTCAATTGACACAGCTCACATAGAGGTAGATACGCCAGTGGAAGAAATAATGGTTTAGGAATCACCTTCTACAATAAGTTTTTCTTTGTCAGATGATGGGGATCAAAGAAATTGACACCAGACAGGACGTGAAGGTTCTGAAGGTTTAAGAAGTCATCCTCTATCTAGTGTTCTCAATACTCGCCAAGGAAATTGCTCTGCTTTGCACCAGACAGGGTGTGCGAAGTATCGATTTTCGTGGTTCAACAGCGAGACATGAAACCTAAGTCTTGGTGTTCACTTCGCTCCAATTGCTTGTAAAGAAACAAGAATATCAGGCGCAACACACACATCGATATTCTACCCCCGACAGTGGCACGCCAATCACACATCACCAAAAGAGACAGTTTGTGATTCTCTAGTCACCACTACATGATGGAGAAAAATGGAGCCAAATATTTTGGCACGCCTAGTAGGACTCAGGTTTCGTGCCTCATAGCAACGATAGGTGACCCATACCAAATGAGTTAGCCAAGTTTCACCAAACACCGTTCGCCGGCATTCAAAGATCACAACTCTTCACATTGTCGATAGTTGACAGAAAAAGAAGTCCGGAATAAATTCGGTGTACTACAACCAACAATGGTTCCCAAACCAAAATCAATAGCGAAAGTTAAGGTGCTTGATTCCGCAACCTACGGAGAATATGCTTTATAGTGGGATCAGCAGTTTAACGGACAGCTGACTGAGCTCATGTGGAAAATCTCTGAGAGCAAAGAAACCGTGACGCAGTTTACTAACAAATTTAAGAACATGTAAGTAAGCATGGAAGAAGAACGGAAAGAACAACAAACACGATTCAATACGTTCACCGAAAGCTAGGCTACCTTAGTAGCGAATGTCGCTAGCCTCGGCGAGCAGATGCAGAAACAACTTGAAACCATCAATGTTACTATTGCCATAATTAGCAACAGCAGAGGAATCGACAAAGGAAGAAGGGACGCAGAAGCTCCGTTGTTGGAAGAATGGAAGTAGTTAGTCATCAGTCTCATTGACAAAAGGATTCCTGGGACAACAAAACCTCCAATTGTGTATACTTATCCTTTTCCTTATGAGTAGAAATGAGATTGACCAAAGGGTTATAAGCCAATCAACTTTACAACTTTCAGTGGAAATGGCACAAAGTCCGCTACAATGCAAATGAGTCATTTCAAGTTTCAATGTGAGCCTTGGGGAGACTTGCCAAAACTCAAGCTCAGAGTTTTTGGTTCATCACTCTTAGGGTTAGCTCTAGCCTGGTACACAGGGTTACGACCTGATTCAGTCCAAACTTGGGAAGACTTGGAAAGATTGTTCGTAGACCACTTTGGTAGGATGAAATCGAGAGTTAAGATTTCAACGTTGTGCCAAATGATCCAAAAACTATCAGAGTCACCCATAGCATACTTACATCGATTTAGGACCAAATACACCAGGAGCAAGACATCTTTGACTATGAATGAAGTTGTTGACATTGTCATTGGGAGATTAGAAGAGCGTATGCATAAGAAGTTCAAAGGCATAAGATTTGCATCTTTGAATGGATTAATTTATGCGGTTTCTTGAGCTCATTTCGTGTTTTAGGAAAGAGACAATAGGCAAAATACATCAAAAAGAACTTATGCTCCAAATGCACCATACATGTTAGAAAGACACAATTCTGGGTCAGCTGCTTGCATGGAGGAACCAACAGCGGAGGAGTCTGAACCAGAGGATGAGAACGTGGCAGCATTAGAATTGGTCTTACGAAATTTGATAAAGTCAAAGAAGGTTGTGCCCAACAAAGGTACAATTAAGGTTTTGACAAGTGCATTCGCAAAGCCAGAATTTGAGACTTATACATATGACGCTAATCTAGCACATGAAATCATCGAGGACTTGATCGAGAAGAAGATGATAAAATCAGACTTTGGTGCTTATCCTACAATGGAGCAGGTGAAAGGAAAGAAATATTGTAAGTTTCACAACATGTGGAATCATACTACAAAAGACTGTGTCAAGCTAAAAGACCAAATCCAAAGGTGGATCGATGATGGTAAGCTCACAGTAGATTCAAGGCTCACACTCGCATTGGTCGACTGTCAAGATTTTGATAACCAAAGTGTTGAGATGGTAGATCTAGAAATGAGCGAGTCCTTGCAATAAGGAAACCATGATACCCAGCTGTGGGAAAAAGAAGTCATTGTGACCAAGAATAAGTCCCCAAGTACCTTCCGTGAGGATAAAATCTCTGAAATTCTGGAGGATCTCATTAAGGCAGAAGTGGCAGTGGTTCCATTTGGTCCAAAACCACACCCACAATTAATTCAAAGCAAGCCTTATTGTAGATTCCATCATGTATAGACCCATAGTACAAATCAATGTATTTGATTGCAAAGGCAAATACAACAATGGGTTGATGATGGCAAGATCGCGATCCCAGAAGTTGGTTAGTAGGAGACTCTTACTAAAGGAGGAGCATTTCTTGTTGGAACATTGGAAGTTTTATGGGGCAACAAAGAAAAAAGACGACAAGTGGTAGATCTTGTGACAACTGAAACAACTAAAGCAACAGCTAGCAAACCTAGTATAGGCGCTAAGGGTAAAGAGAAAGCAGAAATACCAGAAGCTACACCCGTTGTGTTGTGTACTAGGTGCAAAGTTGAATGCGGGCTAAAGATGACATATGATGAGTTTGTGGAAGCAGTCCGTGCAGCACCTAAGATAATTTCTCCACCAGAAAGTTATTAGCCGGTCAGTCTCAGGAAAGAAAAAATTCTTGCGAAGGAGTCCAATGTTTTCAAGAGAATGAAGGCAGCAGAGAAATACAAAAGGTCGGCTGCGAGTACAAAAGATTGATCGGGACAAACAGCTACACCATATGTACCTCTAACGAGTAGGTCCATAATCAAGGAGGATATCTGGTATGTCAAAGGGTGAGGAAAGACAGAAATTACTCCTACCAGGGAGAGAAAATTGCAGAGATAATATGGAGCAACCAAAAGGACATTAGAAGCTCTGGACCGAGGTCTCAAAACACCAGACCAATTGGTAGAATCTCCAGTACAAATCCAGAGAATCGTCTGGGAGCCAATCTGGTCATAGCCTTTGACAGAAATTCTAACAGACCCAAGGTTAGAACATCTAGAGTGAGTGTTTTCTCCATACTAGGTAAAGTGGAAACTGCAGCGGACGACCAGCAAGCTGCGGAAATGTCCCGCCAAGGTAGAGAAGTGGAGGAGCCAGGGAAGGAGGAAAAGACTCCAGTTGCGGTTAACATCCGAAAAAGTCCAGTGACAATGACAACGAAGGCTGAGCCTGTTCTCCGATGGCGACCAAAGCCGTTGATCATAGAAGAACAGAAGAGACTCGTTGCTACCAAATCCAAAAATATCATAGATGAGGAAAGCAACCATACTATCTCAGCAAGTATATCAGCAGTAACACAAGTTACAGCGAGTTCGGATACAAAAGAACATATTCCTGAGGTTTTAACACCAATCAAGGGTAACACACTTGAACAAGACATGATTGAGAGTGACACAACACTCAGTGTGGATGTTGATTCAAATGAAGATGAGCAATTGGTAGACTACAAAGATGAAGAAGACATTGAAAGCGTCTACGAGGAAGAAACCGCAGTAAACATGGCATATGTTCTTTCCGCTCGCTTTGCTAAAGCTGTTGCAACAGAGGCAACAAATATTTCTCGAGCAGTAGAAGGGATCACATTGGGGGAATCTAAAAAATATGAGGGTCTTATGCCACCAATTGGGGATCAAGTCACTAAGAAACCCAGCATGGTGTTCGCTAAACCCACAGCTTTAATGGCAATTCATGTGACTTTTGTACATCACAGTAGGCACGGGGAGCATGTAACTCAGTAAGATCATGGTGGATAAAGGAGTTGCGGTAAACATTCTCATAACTAGAGTAATGGCTTTGTTGGGGATTCGGAGATCTTTCATTCAAGCCACATCTATGACGATCAAGAACTTTGCAGGAACTATTTCGCAGACCCTGGGGTTATTATTCATTAACATAATTGTTGGACCCGTAACGGGAGCCCATATATTTTTCATCCTCGATTGTAATTCTCCATACAGTGCAATTCCGGGGAGGGATTGGATACACCGAAGCTACTGTGTGTCTTCATCACTTCATCATCAATTGTTGTTATGGAATATGGAAACTAATGAAGTTGAGTTGATCAATACAAATCCTAGACCTTATTCTGTTTCAGAAAATGCAGCGGATGTCAATTACTACAATGAGACTATCAAACCATTGGAGGTCTGTGGTGTTGACAGCATGGGCTGACCAGTAGGAGTAACGGTCTCAGACCTAGCTTAACATACAGGCTCAACGCGGCCTTGTTTCCTCGAGCTATCTTCTGCCCATCATTAATGATACGACCTTCTAGAGAATCAGAGGTAGAGGATTGTACATCTCTGTGCAAGCGATTATAGACTTATATGATAGAAAAACAAGCCTATGAGTGTTTACCTACCATTGCCCAAATGGAATGTATCAATGAAGACGTGCAACAAGGAATCACAAAAGATGAGGAAATTATCCAGTTAGCACTAACGACTATGAATGATACACCACCTAAAGTTAAGGATCCTATAGAAAAAGTCAATTTGGGAACAATGAGTGAGCCGATGGAAGTGGCTATTAGCACCTTTTTGGAGCCTGTAGAAAGAAAGTGGCTCATAGATTTATTACAGGAACACAAGGATTGTTTTGTGGAGAAATATGAAGATATGCCGGGTTTGTCCCTAGATTTAGTATGTTACAAATTATCAACTTTATCCAATATGAAGCCCATACAACAACAAATGCGAAGAATGAATACTGAGACAGTTATATTGGTTAAGGAAGAAGTTCAGAAGATGCTCAAGTATGAGATTATTCGAGTGGCCAAGTATAATGAGTGGTTGCCAAATATAGTTCTTGTTCAGAAGAAGAATGTGAAAATCTAGGTCTATGTCGACTAAAGGGACCTTAATAATATGACTCTAAAGGATGCCTATCATATGCCAGTAGCGAATCTGCTAGTAGATTTTGTGTCTCGACATGCGATGTTGTCTTTCATGGATGACACAGTGGGGTACCACCAAATTCCCGTAGCAGAAGAAAACAGACATGAGATGACTTTTTGTTGTCCAGGCGTTGCGGGAGTGTTTGAATATATGGACATGTTGTTTGGTTTGAAGAACACGGGAGCTACTTACCAACGCATAATGCACTTCATTTTTCATGACTTATTAGGAATAACCATGGAAGTTTACATTGATGATGTCGTTGTTAAGTCCAAAAATAGAGGGGACCATATCCATGACCTTTGCCAGGTATTTGAACGGATGAGGAAACACCAGCTCAAGATAAATCCAGGGAAGTGCGGGTTTGAAGTCCAAGCGGGCGAATTTTTAGGGGTTTTGGTTTATCAACAAGGAAAAGAAGTCCCAGACGATAAAAAAAAAGTTGTGATCAATGCATCCCTTCCAAGCAACAAAACTTCAACGGTTGCTTGAGAAAATAAATTTCCTGCAACGATTTATCACAAACGCTGCGGGGAAAACCCGACCATTCACTTCTCTATTTAAATTACAGGGATAGAAGGAGTTTGTGTGAGAGCCTGTTCATCAAGAGGCATTTGACACTATCAAGCAATACTTAACCAATCCGCCAATTTTGGTGCCACAACGGTCATGGGTACGTACCTCTTAAGCTCTATATATCCACTACGGATACATCAATTGGAAGTTTATTGGTACAAGATGATGATGCCAAGGTACAGAGAGCGATCTTTTACCTTAGAAGGACCATGATAGACTACGAGACTAGATACTCACCTATGGAAAAGTTTTGCCTCGCACTATACTTTTCAGGTTGGAAATTAAGGCATTACATGTTGTCTTTCACAACTTGCGTAATTTCTCAAACGGATTTCATAGGTACATGCTATCTCGACCTACTTTCAGAGATCGCATCAATAAATGGATTCTCACATTATCAGAATTCTCGCTATAATACGTTCCATAGAAAGCAGTCAAAGGCCAGCCAGTGGTTGACTTCTTGGCACATCACCCAATGATAGAAATGCCATAGTTTAGAGAATTGGACCTTTCTCGGGTCTCTCTCGCCCCATGGAAATTATACTTCGATGGATCCAGCATGAGTACACTCGCAGGGATAGGCATAGCTTTGGTTAACCCCAACAATGAAACATTTGCCTACTCATTCCGGTTAGATTTCCACTGTACAAACAATGTTACTAAGTATGAGGCTTTGATTATTGGTTTGGAACTATTATTAGACTTGGAGGTCTTAGACGTGCACATTTAGAAAGATCTGTTGTTGAGTCATCAGACACTTGGAAGCTACATTCGGAACAAGGCTCGTCCTAGAACTATATGTTAAGAGGGCCAGCGAGCTGCTTAAGTTATTCACATAAGTATCTTTGGAGCATATCCCTAGAAGTCATTATTACGTAGCAAATAAGTTAGCCTAATTGGCTATGAGTATCAAGCTTGTGGATGAAGTACAGAAATGTATTTTGAAGGTAAAACGTCATACTTTTCCCTCGTTCATGGTCAGAAAAGAAGAAAATGAATTATGTTCTCAGGGATGAGGAGTTGCTTAGTAGAGGGGGTGATGGTGTTGACTTCGTATGAGTTTATTGTAAATAAGCTAAGTGATTGATGAAGGAAGTACATTTAGGGGTTTGCGGGGCTCACTAGTCTGGGTCTAAAATGTGTTAGTTGTGGCGAAGACATGGGGTCTGAAGGATTGTATTGCTTTCGCCAAAGGATGCGAGGATTTCCATGTTCATGGACCAGTACATCACATTCCTAATATCCCCATGCAATTAATTATCAAGCCATGGCCCGCTTGGGGATGGGCATTGGATTTAATTGGTATAATTCATCATGATTCATCGATGCAACACAAATTCATCATTGTGGCCACGAACTTCTTCACCAAGTGGGTAGAGGCCAAACCTTTGAGGATAGCTTCTGCAGCAATGGTTTGACATTTCCTGTACGAGAATATTATCTGTCATTTTGGAATCCCAGATGCTTTGTCTAAAACAGGGGGGCAACATTCTTGTCTGAAGAAGTTAAGGAGTTAATGAGAGATTTTAACATCTAGTTTTTACATTCATCACCTTACTGTGCTCAGTCTAATGGACAGGCAGAAGCAAGTAATAAGTTGATCTTGCATATCTTGAAGTGAATGCTCACAGACAATTCTCGTTTGTGGCATCAAGAGTTATTCAGTACACTTTGGGCATATAGAACATCAAAACAGAG
This sequence comes from Geum urbanum, assembly GCA_946800695.1. Classification (NCBI taxonomy): domain Eukaryota; kingdom Viridiplantae; phylum Streptophyta; class Magnoliopsida; order Rosales; family Rosaceae; genus Geum; species Geum urbanum. The sequence continues at coordinate 46,746,166 of OX327012.1, read as the reverse complement.
TCCAACAAGAACTACGCCCTATGCTCTCATGTTCGGACATGATGCAGTATTGCCATTGAAAATTAACATATAGTCACTACGGGTCATGGATTAGTATCATCTTATAAGCGAGGACTCTGTTAAGATAATGTAGAAGGAGCATGAGGATTTGGATAAGTAATGATTGGAAGCTCTCAATAATCTTCTCGCAGAGAAGAAAAGGATGTTCAGGCTCTATGACAGACGTACACGAGGAAAGAGTTATGCAGATGGTGAGTTGGTATGGAAAGTCGTTCTTCCTCTGGGCGAGAAAACTGAGGGCATGGATAAATTTTCATCAAAATGGGAAGGATCGTATGTCATTGATAAAATCATAGGCAAAGGAGATTTTTGCCTACGCAACATTAAAACTTAATGGTCGGTTTTTGATAAAATCATAGGCAATGGATCTTATGTCCACAGTTCATTGTAATCCCATAAATGGTCGGTTTTTGAAGAAGTATATTCAGCCCGTCTGGGAGTACGAGGAGCCCGCAAACCTAAAAATATAATTTTACTACTTTCACAAACAGCCTATTCTAGAGGCATGTTTTCCTGTTCACCTAGCAAAACTAAGAGGGCAACCAGTATCATAAGTGGCCAATACCTATGGCCAAACAATTTATATGACAATTTTTTTGTTATAATGAAAATTTTGAAACTTTTAAAGCCAGATTAATTGTTCATGCCCATGTCTCTTGCTGTCAAGAAAACTGAAACAATACACAATTTGGTATCACAAAAGCAAAATTTATTACATAGAGGTTTTACGGCCTTGAGCTCTGATACCATACATAAAATACAATATAATATGGCCAAATTTAGTGGCCTAAAGAGATATACAATGAGAAAGAGAACCGACTAGCATTGGTCCGCGGCCACCCCAAGGCATCATTTGCATTGATGTATGCTAGATTGGTCTTTTGATGGTGTTGATTCCAGCCGGCGGGGAAGAACTCTGGTGAAAGCATTCGTTGTCACCGTCGCTTCACTCAGCCACAAATCAAAACCCTTGTGGGGAAATATTTGTGGAACATATGGCTGTAATGTTGCTACGTTCAAAGATGGAGTCAGCGAAGATCCCCCAACGTCTGAATCTGGCTCACCCTAAAACTGCTGGGATGAGCACACAATTAACTCCTGGGCTTAAGTATTGCTACTTAAGCCATGTTTGGGCTTAAGTATTACTACTTAGTGCTACCTAAAAGAAAGAAATATGATCTGGTGGGAAGGCTTTGAGACCAGGGAGAAGAAGGAAAAGGACAAACATGAGGAACATCTTAGAGTCTAAAGGGGTGAAAGTTTTTCTGATGATCAAAGCACTAAGTAGGTACTGGTATTTATAGGAGCCAAAAACCCTAGTGGCTTTCCATCAAAACAAGGCATGAGCATATCAATTCAATACGTTAATTAAGGGATACTGGCTCACCGCACTGATTCACGTACCATATTCAAACCAAAGGCCATTATTCTCGATAAATGCAGTTAAAGAGCATATACTCTTACGACGTTTGGGGAACAAGCATGATTTTTGGGGGCTAAATTTGAATACAAATATTTGGCACAATAAATTTTGAAAACAGACCAATAAGTGGGCTGGATTTGATATAAGTAAGAATCTTTAAATAACTAGTTTACAAAAATCCCAAGCCTAAGGCCCAAAATCAGAGTTGTACAACGCTTAGCCGAGAAAATTTCCTAACTCTTTGATTCTAATTGTGGCTCGCTCATAGTCCGCGCGAGCAGTAGAGCGCTTGGTTGTGGCAACCGTTGTTATGGCGCAAGTATTTTTCACAAACTTCAAACATGCTTGAACCTTGGCCTCTATCGTTGCCAACTCAACTTGAAGTCGTGCGATCTCTACCTTCTTATCAATAATATGCTGAAGGTCATCCTCAAACTCAACTGCGAGGGCCTCAAGGTGCTCTTTAGTGTCTTGCCACTTTCGATTGTTCTCACGGTGTAAAGAAACTGCTTCGCCTTCCTCTCGTTTGGCCTTGTTGATATTAAGATACATTGAGGGGAGTTCATTTAGTTTTATCTCCATCTCATCCAAAACATGAAGGGGAACGGAGGACATAGCATTACGAGTAGTCTAGATGTATGACTTCACAACTGCAACGGTGTCACTGTCGTTCAGGTTAAAGGTCCACATATCTCGAAGGTAAGCAAGGGCGGTACAGACTTCATTGAGCTCTACGGGAGGTTAGACAAGTTCATGGTACACCCTCACAACTTCCTCAAGTGTCGCCGCCATGCAAGGCTCACGGTCTCGGTAATTCACTCCAGACGCTGAAGAAGAAGGTAGGCTGGCTCGGGGGGCATCGCTGGATGAACAACCATATAAGATATTTTGGACACAGCTCATTACCAACTTTCCATACATCAAAGAAAGTTCACCCGTACCAAGTCCGTCATCATAGAGCTCCTACGGGAAAGGAGATGGAAATATACCAAAGCTAGTTGAGCCAGAGCTTCACTCTCCTGGTGAGGGGTTTTTTTTTGGAAGCGACATAGGAATAAAGGCGTTCTAGAGATTATGGGCATAACGAGCAGGGGTTAGGAAAGACCTGAATTGTGAAGAAAAGTTTAAATATGAAAGTTACTTATGAAGGGTTGCCAATGTCTGCAGTACAAGTCTGTTCTTCAGACAGATGGGTGACTATTTTCTCAATTACAGTCTATGTTGTAGCATTCTCCTGATCACCTTGATCCATAAGCAGTTGGTCTATGGCCAGAGTTTCAACATGGATTGGTCGACATCCAAGGCCTAGATAAAGACCAAAATAAGTGGTTAAAATTGATATAACAACTTTTTCCAGAATAGTTTAAAATTTCAGAATACCTCGATGACAGGTTCATCATCCATGGCTCCGGCAGCAAGTGTTTGAACAACTTCAATAGTGGGATCTGCAAAGGTCATGTTGGTCGGGATAATGGATTCCAAAATTGAAGCTTCCAAGACCTAATGGAAATAGGTTTAGTTTAGTAAACATAGTTGGCGTAACCCAAATAAAAGTAGAAAAACCATCATACCATCAAAGCTGAATGTGGGTTCGGCTGGCCAGAGGTATCTTCGCCCGTAGTAACCCAAAGCTGCCAGAATTCTTCAGCATTGGGTGCGGTGGCAGAGTTTGAGGCATGCGGAGGATGATCACTCGCAGTGTCCTCATAGGAGCTATTGGAAATCCAATCAGTGTTGGAGAGGGTTTTATCTGGATAAGCAGGTTCTTGGTGCAGACTGGATGAAGAGGGAGAGTGAGATCTAGAAGTATTCTCTTCCTTATCCAATGATGGACACTGAGTGGAAGGAACCGTAGCAGGATGTTGTGTTGGCTGGACGATCGCAATGATGTCCTCTTTAAAACTCTCAATAACAAGAACTTTGGCGGACGTCGCTGAAGACAGGAGAACTTAGACCAAGAAATAAAAAGTATGAAGCCAAATGCAAGGTGGGAAAGAGGCTTACCAGTGCTTCATCTTCTTCTGATTGCGTGCTGCCACCCTAATCTTCTTTAGGAGAATGAGGGGAGTTGTTAACTTTCCGTTTCCCAAGGCGGGTGGAGGTCCTGGTCTACCTAGGAGTGGCATTGACAGCTGTTATGCTGGCAACGATAAATTTACTCTTAGATAGTTGCCTAGGGGAGGCACCCAATTTTTTGGAGGCTCTCCTCTTATCCGCAGCAACGATGACTTGAGCCTTTGGAACCCCAGCTGCAAGCTTATCTTCAGAATACTTGAAGTACTCCTCGAAGGCCGTTGTGAATATCTTAGGAAACACGACAGCTTCATCATGTTTCTGAATCGCGTTAAAGCGCTAGATTTTCCATTTGTGGAAGGTCTTAGTAGTACCATAGTCAGTGCAGATTATCTCACCCGCACAGATAATTTCGTCGCATGACAAATGCTGAAAAGTAGCAACGGCTGTAGCTATGAGGGTGGCCTTGGAAGACTTCTCAATGTTTACCCGCCACGAAGTAAATCAATTGCGAGACTAGATTAGAGGGCAAGGCACACCTTATGACAAACCAAATTGATGAGCAAAGTTGTTTGGATCATAAAGCTCGAAGTAGAGATTAACGTCAAAAATACGGAAGTCCGCACACGAAACACTCTAGATAAGATGTTCCTCGCTGTTACTTCCTGATGGGGAGAGATGATGAATCCGCTCTTTAAGTCATCCGGAAATCGACAGTTGACAAATTATCTCCACCATTTCTTGAGGATACTCCTTCAAATTGAATTTTTTTTGGCAGAACCTCTCAAAATAACTTGGAGGGCTAAAGCTTCCCGCTCTAAGCAGAGTCCTTCCCATGAGTTCCTCGTCATTAAATCCTTTGAGTAACGGGTAGCGGAAGTGTAGGAAATAAGTCTAAATCTATAACTCCAGAATCTAAATGAGACCTCCAACTTTGTAGTTGAAAGGGTCAGTAGATATCCAGCCCAAGCAGTGGTAGAGAGAAGCAAGTACTGGTTGGGTCAAACCAAGCTTTTGGCCATTGAAGATCGCTTCAGCGACTTTAGTAAAGTTGCTGGTAATTTTGTCTGCAGCTACACAAAACACATACTTACAGAGCCAATATTCAAGGAAAGCAATACCTCCCACATCTTCATCGTTGCCCTTGTAAAAATTGCGCCAGGCAGTACACGACTTGACTTATTGCTTGCGATCAGAGCTAGCTTGGATAGGGAAGGATAATTCATCAAGGTCCCCTGGGAAATACGAGTGTTCTGCAGTGGACAAACCAATGATAGCAACGACATTAAGGAGTGCAATACTCATATCACCACAAGAAAAGGTGAAAGTATTGATGTTAGAATCCTAGAAACAAAGGACGACGATGATTTGAGATCTATGCCAGCCAGCATGTAGCTTGAAGCATAGGTCCAGGGTCTAAGCGACACCCACTTCCTCCCCTTTCTTGGAATCAAGAGCGGCTCGCTTTTCATACCAAACAGATTCATCCGATTAGGTAATAGGTCATTTACCCAGCTTCACATCAGTCTCATTGTTGTCCCATTCAAGCAGCTCGACTTCTTCTTGCTTGAATACTAAAGGAGCGACTCTCACTAGGCGAGCAAGTGCAGAAGAAACCTGATGGGTATCTAGCTCCGAACCCAGAACAACGGTATTTCCCTCCTGCAGTTCAAGAGCAGTATAGAGGCTATGACTTTTTCTGTACAATTTCCCTTGCATGTGGGCAATGAAGTCGGCGAAAGCCTCGAAAGTGTGCCCGTCACGAATCTTGTTCTTGTAAGGAGCCATTCTTCGTGATCAGATAATCGGAAGGATTGAAAGATTATATGTGAGTAAAGGAGGCAAAGAAAGCAAGATGTTTTTTAGAATCAGAAGGGTTGTAAGTGAAGAAGGCAGAAGTGGGCCAATTAAATAGTAGTCTGCATTACGGGCACGACTTTTTAAAAGGGCATTTGAAAGGCCTACACGAGGCTAAACGTTACCGGTTGAAGCGATACTACCGTACATATAAAAACCTCTTTGATTGCACCTAGAGTTTATCTCGAGGTTTGGGGGGCAATGTTTGGGCCCAAATTAAAAATAACATTCATTTTTAATTTATGGGTTGGAGTTACAATGGGTCGGCTACCGCGGCCCAGCAATTCTCACATTGCAAAGCGAGAAGAAGGAAAGTGCCAGATTCCTGACAAGATAAGGAAAGCACGAATCGACTTAGTCTCAAATCTATATTCTTTCTAGGAATCAATTTCCTTGCTCGATGAGGTGGTTATTGACTATTATAAATAAGCGAATTCAAGACGGAAGACAGAGATCTACATATAGATGCAAATTTGCTCTCAGCAAACAAACTTTCTCTTATGAGAAACCAATGACATAAGCAAACTTAGAATCAACACCAGATAGGGCGCGAAGGTTCAAAGGTTTGCTCGGTCAGACGACGGTGATCAAAGGAATTGACACTAGACATGGCATGAAGGTTCCGGGGGTTTAAGGAGTCACCATCTATCCAGTATTCTCAACACTCGCCAAGGAAATTACTCTGCTATGCACCAGACAAGGTGTGCTAAGTATCAATTTTTGTGGCTCAATAGTGAGACACGAAACCTAAGTCTTGAAACAACTTAAGCAAGAAGAACTCGTCGAGCGAGGTTGGTGCTGTCCTCACTCTAATCGCTTGTAAAGAAGCAAGAATATTAAGCGCAACACACACATCGAAATTTTGCCCCCGACAGTGATACGCCAAGCACACATCACCAAAAGAGACAGTTTGTAATTCTCTAATCACAACTACTTGCTTAAGAAAAACAGAGCCAAACAGAAAGCTAAAATTAGAACTCCTCGAGAATCTTTGATGATAAAACCTCATGTAACCATCAAATTAGATAATATTGATTCAATCTAGTTTGTAATAAAAGAAATTAAACTTTAGATGAGTTGTAACTACCTTCTCTCTAAATATTATGTTTCTCGTCTATATTCGTAATTGCTCACTACTATCATTTGCACGTAAACATCAATACAACTTTCTCAGTTGTGGGATATTTCGTGTCTAGCTTTTAAAGCTTACATCTCATCCAAAAACATCACACATCACTTCATTTATAAGTCTTTCAAACACTAAAATTGCATCAGAAGGCACCTACCATGTTGGCCAAACTCATGTGACGTCCGTTTTCGCAAGTATTTCTTCCTCTTCTGGGTGGTCTTATGCGGTTCAGGATTTTTTTCTTTCAAAAATATAAAAATTTAAAATATGGGAATCTAACTCTAATTTCTCAAATTGACTCGCGACACAGCGCGTTTGAAGACTTGTCTTGCGATAGTCAATTGCGACTAAGCTTGATCTCCTCACTTTGCAGCTTTTCATTGTGTTATGGTTTTGTATTGTGTGGATAGATGAATTGTAAAGATTATAAAGTCTTAACATTGTATCATGTAACTTATAATAAAGACTCAATGATATGCTTTTTATTTAGTTATTGTGACAATAATAATGTTTAATTTAACTTTATAATTTTTTTATTATTATATATCAATTATATATATTTAATACAAACCATCTCGAAACTGCCTATAATCTGATTAATCATTGCCTAGATGTTAGAAAGTGTCTCACACCCTTGCCTAAGAGCAGCCGCAGCGGTTCAAGCTTTTGGGGATGATCTCCGGCGGGACCTGCGGTTCAAGGACTTTCTCCGGCGATTTAGCGTGTAGCGGTGAGGAATCCAAGAGGCGACCGAACGTTGACACCTCGAACGTCCTCACCGGCATCCTCTGGAGAGGAAGCTCACTCAGACGTCCTCTGGTGGTTCCTACTGCACGTGGGTGACGCCAGAGCTGATGCAATTTATTTTCTATCATTACACGCGCCGGTTAAAAAGTTAAAAAAAATTACAAACCAATCAATCAATGACACGTGTCCTCCAAAGGTTGAATTGATCTGAGCCGTCATTTTTCATTCAAAATTTTAATCCGACGGCTGAGAAATATTGATCAGTTGTAATATTTTAAATAAATTATTTACTCTGAAACTTCGATGTACTGCCCTTTGGATTTTGAGTGTTCCCCAATTAAATCCAGTCCCCACTATGCGAACGGTACGGGTGATAAGAGGATTGAGAGCGGGACGGCGGGTGCGTGGTAGTGGTGTGCGTGTAGCTGGCACTGGTGGCACTTGCTCGTGAGTGTCATGGCATCCGCGTGGATGGTGGGTCACCAGAATCCGCATCGGAGGGCTTTGTGCGCGATTGACCTTGCTCCCGCGTGGTGGCTGCATGTGCCCGAGTGGATTTCTTGTAGGATTGCGTAAACCTGCGTTGGGGTGACGCACTTGAGGCTTGCCCAAGTCCTTCCTCGTCGATACAGCATGCCATCCTGCATGCTGAAGTTTGCCGCCCGTGCAACGTCGGTCCTGGCCTCTCGCTTGTCTTCTGGTAATTCTCCCCTTGCTTTGTATGCGGTGAGTACGTCCATGTAGCTCCGTTCGTGCGGTTCGATCGCCAGGATCTGATCTGCTCCCGAAATGCTTGGTCATCGCAGTACCTCGACGATCTGCTGTCCTGGTCCCGAATGGACGGGAACCGTGGCCAATCGGGCCAGCCTGTCCGCCTTCGCGTTGAGTCCTCGGTGTATGTGATTCATGTTGACGTAGTTTAATCTGCCGATTAGCGCCTTTACGTGCTTGAGGTAGGCGATCATGGACTCTCTTTTTGCCTGGAATTCTCCCTCGACCTGGCACACCACTAGCTGCGAGTCGCTGAATATGTTTAGGTCGGGCGCCTCCGAGTTTTTGGCCAGTTGTAGGCCTGCGATGAGTGCCTCGTATTCGGCTTCGTTGTTGGTCGTCTTGAATTCAAACTTGAGGGCGTATTCTGCGTTCACCCCTCCTTGCCCGGTTAGGATGATTCCGGCGCCGCTCGTCTTCTTCGTACACGACCCGTCAACGTAGAGGTTCCACTCCGACAGTGGTCCTGCTTTGGTTTCTGGTTTATCAGACGCTTCTACCGTCGGGCCGCCGGTTGTGTCGATCGGTGTTGTCTCTGCCTCCATGTACTCGGTGATAAAGTCTGCCACTGCCTGCCATTTTATTGCTGTTTGGGGCTTGTGCTGGAGGTCAAATTCGCTAAGTTCAACTGCCCACTTGGCCAGGCGGCCGCTGTGATCGGGCGATTACAGGATCTGGCGCAGGGGCGCGTTCGTGAGTATATGGATGCTGTGTGCTTGGAAGTATGGTCTCAGTCGTCGGGCGGTGGTGATGAGTGCGAGCGCTATCTTCTCGATCGTGGGGTACCTGGTTTCAGCGCCCGTCATACCTTTTCCCGAGAAGAAGACGGGTAGTTCCGTGCGGTCCTCCCTGCGGACGAGGGCTGAGCTGATGGCTGTGAGGGAGGCAGCCAGGTAGATGTACAGTACCTCCCCCTGGATCGGTCTGGATAGGAGTGGGATTGAGGCAAATTATTCCTTGATCTGGAGAAAAGATGCCTCGCATTCGGGAGTCCATACGACCTCTCGCTTGTTCGTCGTTCGGAGGGCTTTGAAGAACGGGGCGCACCTGTCCGAGTAGCGAGATATGAACCTGTTTAGTGATGCGAGTTTTCTTATAAGGCTCTGTAGGTCCACCTTTTTGACGGGCGGCTTCATGTCGATGATCGCCCGCACCTTGGCGGGCGAAGCCTCGATCCCCCTCTGGCTTACGATGTACCCCAGGAATTTGCTATTTGTGACCCCGAATGTGCATTTGGCCGGATTCAACCTCATGTCATTCTTGATTAGGACATCGAGCACAGTCCCCAAGTTCTGGACGTGGTCGACCGCATGGACGCTCTTCACAAGTATGTCGTCTACGTAGACGTCCACGATGTTGCCTATCATGCCATGAAACATCGCGTTCATGAGCCTCTGGTATGTGGAGCCTGCGTTCTTCAGTCCGAAAGGCATGACGACGTAGCAATACATGCCCTTGTCTGTGACAAAGCACGTCGCCTCTTGGTCTGCGGGGTCCATGGAGATCTGGTTGTATCCCGACTATGCGTCCATCATTGACAGGAGCTCGTGCCCAGCTGTCGCGTCTACCAACTGGTCGATCCTCGGTAGAGGGAAGCTGTCCTTGGGGCACGCCTTGTTGAGGTCGCTGTAGTCGATGCACATCCTCCACTTTTTGTTGTTCTTCTGCACCATTACAGCGTTGGAGATCCATTTCGGATAATCCACCTTCCGGATGAACCCAATGCCTAGCAGTCAGTCCACCTCCTCGTGCATCGCCGCGTAATGCTCCGTCTTATACGCCCTTCGTTTCTGCTTCACCGCCCTCGCGCCGGTGTTGATGCTCAACTTGTTAGATATGATGTTCGTGCTGATTTCGGGCATGTCCCTGTACGACCACGCGAACACTTCCTGATTTTCCTTCAATAGCGCGACTAACCGTTCGGCTATCGCGGGCGCTAGTCCTGCCCTGATCTAGACCGTCCTCTCCGGGTGTTCGAAGGATAGCTGAATCGTCCTTAACTCTTCGCGTTCAGGGACGGGGGATACCGTCATCAGCCCGTCGCGCGGGTCATCCGGTCTCTGTTTCGGGCGCCGGTCCTTCCAAAGTTAGGACCTCTTGCCTATTCCCGGGCCAACACTACTTTTAATTATAATGAAATATAATAGTATATGGTCAACTCTCAAAGTTCCTGTGGAATTGGTTTTGAGCTACCTTAATTTTCCTTATATAGGATTGTAGGATATTAGAGCAACTCTAACAACGTTTTTTTATAATTTTTGTAAAATAAAGAAGTAAAAGTCAAAATCTCCACACAAAAAAATTATGCTTCAACTTTAAGAGTTTCTTATTTTACAAATTTTTATATTTATTACAACTACATTCTTATTTATTATAACAATAAAATACTTATTTCTTTCATTGGGACTTGCAAAAAGGTGGTTGGGAGAGCTTTGAGAGACATTTAGACTTGCAAAAAAGTGCAAAATATTAATGGTAGCCTATTCTCCAAAATTTTGTAAATTGTTATAAATTTGGGAAATATTTTGTTCTCTCTATTGTCTTTCTCTATTTTGAGAAATGGGATAGAAAATGGGATAAAAAAAAACTATTAGAGTAAAAAAATATCAAATATTCTCTAAAATTCATTTTTTTTATAATAAAGAAGATGTTGAAGTTGCTCTTAGGAATTACTTAAAGTCTGCCCTCTTCTTTCCCTTTAATTTAGATTTTATTCTATCAAATTAATGTCATAAAGCGTGTTGTTTCTAGTGTCGAAGCGCATTAATTATGTCATCCACCAAAATTCATCTAGGCCAATATCATTAAATGTGATCAAGGTTTTGTAGACTAATGTAAGAACAAAATGTGATGATTTCAGTGTTCTAAAAAACGGCCACCTAGGCCGTTTAGGCGCCAACTAATCGGAAAAAATCATGTTATAGCATAATTTTGGTCCTGGGCGGGGTAATTAGGCGGGAACCGATTAATCGGCAATTAGGCGCCGCCTAGCTAGGCGGGGTTTTTTTTTTTTTTTTTAAATTAAGAGGTACAGCGCAAAGGAAGGAATTCTAAATAGAAAATCTAATACAATTTCTTTTGTGAAACATCGTCTCTCTCCCTCTGAAAACGCCGCGACTTGGACACCGCTCGTCGAACACCGCCGTCGCCGTCACTTATCGTCCACAGCCGCTGTGCCCGCTCGCCGTCCACCTTCGAGGATTTTCTCTTCTCACTTCTCTCCCTTATAATCCCCTCTTCCTCTGAATCTTTTCTTAAACATCAATTGGTACGTTTCGAGACAGACCTGAGTTGGGAAACAAGATTCATCCTTGTTTGTTATATATTGATAATTTGATATGATTAAATGTGAGTAAGAGCATAGTGTCGGCGGATTTGAAAATGGGTGGTTATGGTGGTGTTGATGAATTATCGGCTTCGAAATAGATGATTTCATATTTCTGGGATTCCAGTTTATGCGCATGTATTTCAAAAAATTGAGATGGATGGTTAATTGGATTTATTTATAAACTTAGTTTAGAATTTTTATGATATTTCTTTATAATTTTTACTTTATGTTTCAAATCACAATATACCATATAAATATATAATTAATTAAATATATATATATAAAATGATCCGCATAATTACAGCTTAATTACCGATTAAATTCCGCCTAAACGCCTAGGCGTTAGGCAGTAGCTCCACCGCCTAATTCCGCCTAACGCCTTTTAGAACCTTGGATGATTTACATAAATGCATAGAGGTAAGGGAAAATTAATAGCTATCTTATTATTCATTCATTCAACACATCATATCATATCTTTTGTTACATTTTTGTAAGGACGTCTTGAATTGCAAATTAGCTTTTTTCCATTTATAGTTGTGAATTTGCCGATAGGTTCCTGATACTGTTTTGGATTTGGAGAGGCATGGTTGTTGAGCTATGTTTGATAGAACACAAAGAAGTAATGATGTATGTAAAGACACACTGACATCACGCACCATTTTGATTGCCGACTTTCCCTCCCATCACAAGCGGGTCAAACAAGGATATGAATCTTCTAAAGTCTAAACATATATAGCACTCTACCCTAGAATTTTTCTGTATGTATATAATCCGATGCTTTCGTCTCTATACAATTAATTATACAATGCTGGTATACTCACACTTTTGCTAGAAATTATGGGGTGGAATCTTTACAATTTGATGACCTTCTAAGAATCATAACTAAGCTGGTTGAAGTTCTCTGCTTTGAAAACCTCGTCAGTAATCGATGAGTAGAGTAAGAAAGATACATAATACATACTAGAAGAAAACCCCGCGCCTAATGAAAACCTGTTGACCTCGTCATTTTGTATAGAATTGAACAATAGTTTAGTTTACAATACATGACTACAAGAGGAATTGGGACACAAAGTTGATGGGAAATTATTCTATACACGGGGTGTAAGTGCATTATATATATAAATAATGATAAAAAAATTTAACATTTTTTTATAATATTTTATCTAAATTTTTTAATTTTTTGTTAATTTTAAGTCAATAAAAATTTGTAGATACAAGTGCATTACTGTGTATAGAATATGTTTCCAAACTTGATATACAAACATAAAAACATAAACACACATAATTAAGCTGATCATACACAAAAAGATAAACAGAAAGTGAAAGTTGTCCTTTAAGTTCAAAAACCCAGAAACATAAGATCAACTTTGTACATGATCATACACCCTTAATGCCCTTGAAAATTAACGCACCAGTCAACTGTAACGAATAGCTTAAAGTTCGGGTATCGTTGACGACGTACATTCTCTTGATCTTAATCATCGTATGATAATATTGGTCTTAGGTAGTGTTGATCGATCACCTCCTTTCTTTTTGTCTTCCAGTATTTTACTCAAAATGGTTTTGCAATGGTTTTCATTTCTTTTCGTTTCATGTTAATTATGTCTTCAGCGCCACAGTACGTTTTTACCAATGCAACGCAGGTTATGCTTATGTGAATGTCAAGTTCGAGTCTTTTAGAAGCTGGAGCAGTACGTTGTTGATTTTGTGAATTGTAATTACTAATTAGAGATGGATCTGCCCTGGATATATAGATGTGTGCAGTGTGTTGTTGAAAAACCCACCAAGGCAGAAAAAAAAATGAAACTATATAGAAAAATAATTTAAAAAGTTGGGATCATATAGATATATGAAGTATGTCTCAATATTGTGTAAAACATAATTGCACATTCTCGAAATATATACTGATAATTCACATGAGCGCCATATTTTTTTATATGCGTGGAAGTAGACTAGGACGAGAAGACTAGTTAACTTGTTTTTTAAAAGCAAAATCAACGGTTAGACCAATTTATTGAATAAAAAAGCAATACATAGATGGGGGATAAAGACCAAAATCATCCAATGAGCAATACACATATTAAACTATGTTTACAAAGAAAACATATCAAATAAAGAAACACAAATAATACCCAGATATGAGACCCTATAGGTAGGACTGTAGGAGTAGACTCATGAGATTGTAAACATGTCAACAGCACAAAGAAACAGGATTCATCAGCATCATCACTAATGCTCTATCATCCTCTTTATATTCTTTTTTAGATTCAACTAAGGAAGAATGTCAAGCGGGTTGATATTTGCGCCTTCTGAGGTATCTGCACCACATATGCTACAGAAACATTCCCCAGCCTTCAGAACAAAGAAACATACTGGAGTACAACAAATACAACCGTTCTTAACTTTCTCCATCCACACGCGAAAACAACCACCATCATCAGCAACAGCAGTAACAACTTCCTGAGGCCTCGTCCTGAACCACGAAAAAAAAAGTCTTATTTTCTATTAATATACATAAACAATCACAGATATATTAATAAGATTCCAAAGCTGGTAATTATTTGTATGAATTGAGTGACTATTATCTCAAGTGTAGCTAGTAACTTACTGGGCTTCATGATCAATGCTAAATGGATGTTCAATGTGAGGAGGGCTTGTAACAGCAAAAGCTTTACAATGTCCCGCTTTGATATTATTACTGCATGTTCAAAATACAGAAACAAAATAGAGAATTATGTATGAGAACAATGTAAGTAGACCGTGATCATGAATTGATTATTTATTGAATTGTGAAAAGTATCAGAGCTTGTAAGATATGTTTTGACAGAAATTAAATGAGGAGACAATCATACTATACCCCAAAATTTCACTTGACAAATATGCTAGGGCTTCACGCAAGTTGGTATCGCTTTTGACAGAAACCCCAAAATATTTGATGTTATTCTCCGAGAAGTAGCTGTGTTGGTTTGTTGGAACATGACTGCCCCTCAAGAGGTCGATCTTGTTGGCGCAAACAACAAAAGGGACATTGCAACGACGAAATCTAAAACATGATCGAAAAGGTAATGTTAATTACTAAAACAGATTTACAGAAAACGTATTCAACCTGTACATTGTTGTTACACTTGCACCAATTAAAATGATTCATATTTGTATTATATTGATCGGGTTACATTAAACATTACAATATTAACATACTTATTGACGAGGCCAACACAGTATTTGAATGTTGGATCGCTGGTCACATCATACATAAAAACAACACCATCCACATCGATATCTTTCCTGCATGTTACACACATCAACCAATGTGAGAAAACAATTACGACAATGAGTAGGGAAATGACCGGTACGGTGAAGTCTGAACAGCCTCAAAAATTCTTCACAAATCAGGTGGAATCCACCGGGATAGAAAGCAGGATCACCTGGTTTGTGAGAGATTGTGAGAGATTTTGAGGCTGTGCACACGGTGCAACTTGGCCATAACGAATCAAGCTAAGTTGGAGTCAAGAACGAACTCATATTGCTAGGTTTATTGAGCAATGACGTACAATATGGTAGGAGAGTCTTCTTCTTCGGTAATGTCATCAAGATCACGTCCACCAGTATCATCAGTGCATGTGAAGCTGATTGCTTTCCCATCTATTTTCACTATCCGATTGATAAAGAAAGCTTTCGGAATCAGAGTAGCTGTAAATTTGGACGACAAACGTACATAAGCAAGTGTGACTGGAAACATCAAAGCAAAAATGATACGTACGATTTGCTAAACGAGCGTAGCTTACGTTCAACAGTAGCATTATCGAGGCATGACATGTCCGGGGAACTGAGCAGTTCCAGTGCTGAGGTCTTTCCTGAATGTATGTAGATCGAGCAGACTCTCATAAGTATATATTTACCAATTAAACGTACAGATCTATCAGTAAAATACCAGCCAGTAACACAGTAACAAATTAAACGAGATTGTATGTCTCGTACCAACGCTTCTAGCCCCCTTGAACTTGAGCTTGAGCTTGATCTCATTAAAGGGCCGAGTGACTGGCACTGGTAGTTGAGCCTACAAAAATTAAATGGATAGAGTCAGATACAAACATCAACAAATTTATGTAAGCATTATTAACATAAGTTTAGAGAGTGATAGAATGAGGTAGCTAGCTCGATCTCACCATGATCGATGGTTATGGTGGTTTCGAGAAGTCCTGAGGAGGAGGAGGAGGAGGGGGAGAAGGAGGTGGCCAGCTGGAACTCTGGAAGCAAAAGCGATTGAGTCAAGGTGAGCCTGAAAGGAAAATGTAGTGCTGAGAGATACGATTGAAAGGGAGAAGTGGGTGGGGGTTTTATAGCGGGCGTGGGGGCGATAAACGTCTTTTATCGATTTGGAATTCATCTTCATTGCTTAGTTGTCACATGTTTATGTTTATGTTTGAGATGTTTATGTTTATGTTTATGTTTGAGATGTTTATGTTTATGTCTCACTAGTTATGGTGGGGGAAGGATTCTTTGACCTGGTACTCGACTTTATCGAGGAAATTAGAGAATTCAAGGGTTTGGTACGTAAAGTTCACCATATTCCAGAAGACCAGAACTATTGTGGAGAGGTCTCTCTCTCGTAAAAAAGTAAACTATAAATAAATCTCTGCATGTCCACCATATTCCCATCAGGTTATATATGAACAAACTAAATCTTCTAGCCAACCTTGGCTGTTGAAATTGAACAAGACAAACTGTGATCAATTTGTTATGGCTTCGATCCTCCTTAGTTACTAGTTTGTTGGTTCTGTTTGTTTTTGCTCGTTTTGTTTGTGTTGTGTTGTAAGTTCCTACTCATAAAAAAAAAAATTAAAAAAAAATCTCCGATCCTTCAACCATGCATGACCTACAAGGCACCATTCTATCAAAATCCAATGCAACGCGACAAAGTGATTAGGTCCCCTGTTTATGAGTTGAAACTTGAAAATGTTTGGAATAGGTGTACGTTTTTTGATAAAAATTTCCAATTGGTTCTCTAGAAACACAGGTACTTAATAGCATTTCCATTTCTATGTTTTTGAATCGAAAAGAAAGAAAAAAAAAACATTATACGTTTCTGTGTATTATATATATATATATATATATTGGCACGGTAGGTGCATGTGTGCATGTCGTATCATAATTAAGCAGCTCCTTTTTAAGTGATTATATTATTAGTAGATCGAGTCAACAAGCTTAGGTTAGGCGTGAGATTCTCATTTCTAACGTAACCACTCCATAGTTACTTAGATTATGCACCTCACCATGTACGCACAGAATGAGGATGTAGAGACATCAATCTATATATATATTCGCCAAGAACTTTCGTTGTACGCCATAAACAAGATTTGGAAATTATGTGTAGGCATACATAGCTTACTCATCTTACATATTTAGTCCTAATTCTATGAAATTATGTACGTGTTTTTGTATAGTCCTCCCAGTCCCCACTCCTCCTGACCCGATCACTCACAGTCTAAGTGAATGAAGCAAATTAAACCACTGTAGCCAAGTTTTTGTGCCTTCTCGTTGCCCATCAATTATATTCTACGTTTAAGTCTCGTCGTCCAAATCTGACAAATCCCATATGATATCAGCATCACCCCTAACATTAGTTCGTGATGAGATTCTGTTACTGACTATATTAACCACTATGGTTAATTAGAGTTAGACAGGTCATTATTGTAACTACAGGTTAGTTAGTTAAGTGACTAACAGCTAAGTGACAGGATGACAGCTGGCTGTCCTTGTCCTAGTACATATAGCTACAGTACCAGTGTAATCGTAACATTACACACACATTAGTCATCATCTTCATATTTTCTCTGCAAACCCTTCAAGTGCTAAAAGTTATTGCAGTATGTTGATAGCATTTTCTTACTTTGTTAATTGACGACTAATAAAATGTTAAACTGCTTCTTAAACTGAGCATAATTATTCATGGAAGTACTAATTATCTAGAGACGAACTCAACGTGCATATTTAATCATTACATCCAAGCTAGGAGAAAAGTACGTCTTCAAGAAAGTGATCAAAAATTAAGATTGTCAATTTCATAAGTAGCTGGATGCATACGACATATAGATGATCAATAATCACTTAAAAATATAAAAATTAAGTTACTCATTTGTAGTGTTTGCTTCGTATAGCTTGTAACATAACTTGTAACCATCAAAAGAGATGTCAGTATATATGGCTTGTTTTTATCTATGAAGGTAATTAAATACGTACTGATTGAGGATATTAGTTTTCATCATGTAATGTAAAGCTTACGTACATGCAAGTGATAAGTACAATAAAACATGGATGCATGCTTGTACGTAACTGCATGTCTTTCTAATTTTATATACTTTTATATATACTGTTTCCGGTTTGGAGTAGGTCTTATCATTTGGCCCGTGGGGTTCGAAAACCCGTCGAGGCCCGTAAGGTCCAAGAAACTCAAACCTGGTTCGGCTAAAAAAAGTCCACAATAAGCCTGGGCCGTGGTCCGGACTTGGGCCTAGTGTCTGCCCGACCGGGCCTACATAAGAAACCCGCCTCGTCTGGCCCAGCCCGTAGAAATCCTGTCAGAAAATTCGTCTTGTATTTTAATTTCTTAACTTGAATATAATTTATACTTGTATAAAAAAAAATGTAATAAGATAAGGAAACAATGCTATAATCTCTTTAGTAGTTCAATCTTCTCTTTATATAAGGAAACAATGATGTATATTTGATTAGACTTATGAACGAGCAAACCCTAGCGGCGTGAAAAAACCCGAGTATGAGCAAACCCTAGGTGGCGAGTTTTTTACTTGTTGTGCTTCCTTTTTCGATCAAATCATTCACCGGGATCTCGAGACCTACAACCATGAACAAGAATTCTCACTTAATGCAGAAGGTTGATGCTATGGCGGCTCATTTTGCCTCGGCTTTGGCGTTGGACGAGAACGATTAAGTGGTAGACCTTTGTCATGGGGTAAATCCTTATTGAACCAAACTGGGAAGAGCTACTTGGTGGCTCGCTTGCTTTCCTTCAAGCCATATGACAGAGATGCTTCAGCGAGGAAAATCTCTAAGTTTTTGAGGATTTTAGGACACGTAGGGGTACAAGATTATGGTGAACGCTACTCATTGGCGTTTGATAAGGAGAAAGATCAAAATCGAATACTCAAGGAAAGACCATGGGACTTTGATCGAGCTCTAATACAAATGGTGAAATATGAAGGGATTGAGGATGTGGATGAGGTTTCTATGAAGACAATCGACTTTTGGGTAAGAAACAATGGAGTCCCTCCCAAATATCATTCCAAGGAGAATGTCTTCAACCTTGGAGCCACTATAGGAGAGTATGAAGATATAGACAATGAAGAATTTGATACAGGAGTTATCCGAGTTTGAATCCAGCATGCACTGGGAAGCCCGATTTGCATGAAAAGGATATTTTGAGTTGATATGGGGGTGGAACCAGAGCTAAGCTTCTACTATGACTATCTCCTGGGTCGGTGCCCTAGCTGTTGGAGGATTGACCACTTTGGCTCGTCTTGTTTTTGGATGAACACATTAATGCATATTTTGAAGGAAACAGTAAACCCTGAAACTAGAGTTTTCAGGACACCTCCTCCTTTCTTCGAGGGACTGATACTGAGGAACACTGCTCAGGAAAACATGAATAAGGGTTTTTTGTTCACCACACCATTGATGTAACAACAATAATCAACCCAAGCTAGAAGGCGACCACTGGTGATAGTGGGTCGCCGAGAACCAAAAGAGGAAGAAAAGAGTGAAGCTAGAGTGGAAGAGGAGAGTCTGAGAGGGGCACTAATGGAAAAGTTGTGAACCAAAATAAAGGTAAAGAAGTTGATACTCTTGCATTTGAGAATAGAACAATGCAGATTGCTTTGGTAAATGGAGGGGCAAGTGAAGCTAATGAGGAACAAGAACAAGTTATCGGGGATAAGAGTCAACAAGTACTGGAAGAGGAAGAAGAAAACCTAATGCCAACCTGCAAATTTCAAAAAGGGAATGAAGAGGAACCAAATCCACCGGAGTTGCGGGTGTGGTGGAGGGGAGCGTGGTGCAAGCAACACTGCCTCTCACACGGACAAAGAACTGTAGAAGAAAATGAGTGGGAGAGGTGACGGTCTCCCTAAAGAAGCCTAGACTTACCATATCTTTGGGAAAACTTCTCATGGATAGAATATGTCTTGGTCTATAGTCCCCGAAAAAATAAAGAAGAAGAAGAAGAAGAAGAAGAAGAAGAAGAAGAAGAAGAAGAAGAAGAAGAAGAAGAAGAAGAAGAAGAAGAAGAAGAAGAAAAAGAAGAAGAAGAATGTGGAACATAAGCTGTCGATAGTTGGTCCTCTGCGACTGACTTACCCGACGGTGGAGGGAGAGTGCTTTGCCACTGAAGGCAAGGCCAAAAAGAAATTATAGTGAGATGTTGTTTAGGGCTAATTTCATCTAAGATATATTGATAGATTAGACCTAGTTTATATGAGCTCCAAATGTTTATGGATACATTACTGCCTAGTTTAGTTTTGTCTGGCCTACAAACGAGGATTATTGTAGGTATTTTTTGTTGTATCTGAGAAGGTGCAATGGGAGGGTTTAACAACTTAGATAAGGGCATGCTATAATCAAAGAGCGACGTAGCATACCAATGGAGATAATGAAGATGGAGTTGAAGATAGGATTGAAGGATCCTCTCCATCAAGTTAAGTCCATCGTTCACCCAAAAGACACAAAGTTTATTGAAGGACTCCTGTCAGAGATCCCTAGGACGAACGGATATATGAACGTACCATTCCTTTAAAATGCAATATATGCATCTTTTCTTCAAAAAAAGAGAAGAAAACGAGGATGTAGAAAATTAGCAATTAGATAAGGAAACAATGATGCAATAAGATAAGAAAATAAGACTACAACATAATACAAAGATCCTGACTACCACAAATTACTAGTTCAATCTTGTCTATATATATAGTCACTCTTTAAAATGAGAACAAACACTATTGTTTTTTTTTCGTACTGCATTTTTATTATCTACTTGGATAGTTGGATTTGCTCTTAGATTCTCAGTTTGGCTACTTTGCCTTAATGAATAAAATTAGTTTTATATTGAAAAAAAAAATTCATTGTTTTGAAAATGCTATATGATTTTTGAGTTGATGTTTGAGTATTGATCTAATATTTGCGACTAATAAACTGAAAACTTGTTTTTTATGTAAAAAAAAATTAGGTCCAGCCTAACCCGTTGACTACCCCAGATTAGAGTTTAGATCGAGTTATATTACGTTTTGAGTATTTTGGTCTTAGAGCTTGCATGTGGTTTGCAATTTAATGTTTAACGCATTAAAGGTTGAATTTTAGGGCATGATTTTTTTATGTCGAACACATACTTGTTTCGGTACATATATAATTTTGTAGTATTACAATTATACAACCCCCAACAAACATGAAAAATAATATATAAAGTGGCTACATTATGATTTGGTACTTTATACATGATCATATATCTCAAACCGAGACATTTCTCGACTTTAATCAACGCATCATATTCATAAAATCAGACTATTCCCTCAAATCAGGTCTCATTTTGAGACTCAATTTGATTATGGGACTCAAATGTTAGGGTGGACTAGACAAGACAAAAAAAATAAAAGAGAAGAAATTGTGTACGAGTAATGAGTCCTATGAATAATAATTGTAAGAGGGAAGTATGGTCCTCACATAATTAGAGATTAGAGATGGGTCTTAGGTAGCTAGTTAGCTCTTTACATTGTATCATACTAGCCAAAATGAACACACTGTGTGTATAATTTAATTTAATTATTTGTTTAGTTGATTAAAAGATAATATTGGAATTTAAAATATTTAATAAAAATAAAAAACAGAAAGAAAAAAAACGTACAGTTTTTTTACTGTTACTGGGTTAGTTTTTTTCTTTAAAAGAAATGACTGGAGTTAACTTATTTTTAAAAAAATTACTAAAGTTAGTTACCGACCTGATAATAGGGAAAGTGATCAAAAACAGTTGCCGTAAAAGTAGAAAAATAAACAAAAATTTATTTATTAATTACTATAATAACCTTAAGTTATTTTACTTTATCAAATAAAAAAAAGGCAAATATGAAAGATTTGGACGACAGTTGAAAAATAAAGTGTCTTATGACCTCTTAATAATAGTATAGATGCTGACTGCTGTGGCATATCACTCGCACGCTTTCATTGTTTTTTTCTTTAGTTTTTAATAAGAAGCCCAACAAACGAAAACCAGAAAAGCACTAGCCCATAATAGGCCCAACTACAGTTCTTCGCATTGGAATGGTGCTTCCTAAGTCATCTAGCAGCAGCATAGGAAGGAAGTCAGGAACTTCCAACAAAGTAACTTGTCCAGGCTCCATGTGCTTTGCAAGGGAGTCGGCCACCGTTTTCACCTCCCTATACATGAGTCTCAAGTTCATTGAAATATCAAATATGCCTCCTAAAGTTTTAAACTTGTAATCCTTGTTTAGTTCAATCACTGAATGTGGCACAGTAAAAGATATGATACAACAAACGAAACATGAGTTAGTTCATTTGTCTAGGGGAAAAGTAAAAGAAAAACATACATGAAAAGAAAATCAACAACAAAAATCTACATCACTCATATTACTCCAGGATTTGTGTCATCAGTAGATTTTGTATGAACCCCTGGAGGGTCATTTCCAGACGATTCATCGAGATGCTTCTCCGCAAATTCACTGATGATCTCTGTTCTCTGCCTTTGCATTGTCTCCTGTTTTTCCTCCTCAGCCCTAACAACCTTTTCTCTTGTCATCGTGCTCACATCCTCGGCGGCCTTTGCAAATGCACCTAGTGCATTCGAGACCCACGAAGCCCCACTCAATACATAAGGGTTGCTCATGATGGCAGATCCGGCACTGCTTGCCTTCTGCTCAGCGACAGCGAAAACAGACTTCGTCTTTTCGGAGACCAAGAACCTTTCATCCATCTGTTTCACCTTTTCATTGACAACAGCTTTTCCCATGTTTATCCTCTCCATCAGACCTATTTTCTGATCGATGGTAACAGCCGTAGCCGATGCCTTGGATGTCAAGTTATGCTGCTCGTCGAAGGCCTTTGCCTTCTTAAGGGCATCCTTTCCCAAGATGAAACCTTTGGCTAGCATAGTGCTTACTACATCTTCTACCTTCTCAACAGCACTAGAAGCAGATGGCTTTTTCGCCTAAAATCAACAGGATTGCACATAGTTAAAAACAAAACATTTTTCTTACTTGCTATTCAACACTACACATGAGTACATCTATTTATGTATTGTAATGGTATATACCGGACTTGATGGGATGAGAGCTTCTGGTGGCAGCTCGTATTCCTTGGCAAGTGCAATAGTAACAGGCAGATTAGCTATGGTGGCACCCTGGATTGACCATTAAACCAGACGCTCATTAGTAAAAAGTAAAAACATGGGCACTTAACAGCTTGAGAGCAAGAAATGTACAACTTAATCAGCATTGTTTATCACAGTAGAACATACAGACAAGAGCATTGCTGTGTCTGCACCTTGTGCATCAATGAACGTAACATACGAAAGTTGTGTATATTTGGTTTCGCTAGCAAAAAATCACCACAAAATTGTGAGAATGACAGAAACCTAGTTGCATTGCCTGCATTTAATTAAAGAATTTTCACCATTGCATTTCAACATATTTAATTTCTCCGGAGAATGAAAAGAACTCTCTGATATCTCTGTCGGAAACAGTTTGAACAATGTTGCCAACTTTAATCGTCTTTACCTGCAAAAACAAGTGAAGTAGAGTGAATTTGCATTGTTAGAACACAGAATCACAGACTAACACTGTAATGGTGGTAGCACAAACCAATAAATTGTAGTACAAAAAACCTGTAAATATCTTACTTCCGAAACATTGGTTGTGCTGTTGGGTGTGGCAGCTGGCTTAGGAGCTTCTTCGTTCCTCTGATTTACATTGTCCACGGAAGCCTGCACCAAAACTTCTCGATTTATTACTTGAAACGAAATCAAAGTTTAGAAAGAAATGCATTTCAGATCCTTAGAAATAAAATCAAAAGAACAGATGAAAATGCAATGCAACATATGTATCAAGGCCCCTGATTTATATTGGAGTGTTATATATGTGCAATAAAATTCAAGCCAAAACAGAATGCCCATCGTATAAGTTACAATGCAATCAAAAATATGTGTATAATTGTATATAACTAACCACCAATTGATCTAACGCAAAGAATACTAAGAATTAGACATGTTTTAACTTTGGATACGAAAACTTACCGACATGTGAATTGATTTTGTGCAGAATGAAGGGCAGTATTTCTTATTTGAAAGGGAAATCCACCTCCTTCAATGGCAGTGTAGTTTTGTTCAATGTTCTTTTTAGGTTTCTGGATTTTGTCAATTTTAGTTCCTAAAAGCGAGAAGTAACCCCGCTAATCGCGTTTCAGTTGCGATTTGGGCTGTCGATACCCGATTTTGTTTTCTGTTGGGGACTTTTATTTTATTTTTGACCTGAATGTACAAATCATCACCAATTAATTATCATTGATCAATGATTTAGTTACATCCTTTGGATTATCATCAACAATCGAGATTAAAACACAGAAAAGATTACTTTCCTTAATTTCAACCCCTTCATATTTAATCAAAGAATCATTTTCAAAAAAAAAAAAAATACACAAAGGGATAGTGAGAATGTGAGGCCATCACTAGCCCTTTTAATGATAATGTATTGTCCATTGTGAGATCATGTCTAAATTTGTTGAATCTAGAGTGTCTTTATTGAGTTTATTCTATATGAAAACCATTTGAACTTTGCGGGTTTGCATCCAAGTCCTATATTCTGACTTTACATTGTTGCCCACACACTTATAGGCATGCTTAAGCATCAACAACTTTTCACATCAGCAAGCCGCAACATGCAAGAGAAAAGTTGATCATCCATGTGCATTATGTATACCACACCTATAAGGAAACATAAACTAAAGATCTTTGGCCATAATTCTAAAGTGAAGACCGCAGGGAACATGAGGCCAATCACCAACACCAATAGGACACAGTCCACATTGCCACGAAAGCTATCAATCTTTGGCAGCCAACAACCAATAAAACAACGCTAAAAGGCATTGCCAAAAAACACAAAAGATTTTAAACCAAGCATCAACCATTGTTAACCAGGCATTTCAAGAATGCAAATCTTATTCGGTGAAGGACATATTTCACCAGGCGAAAGTGAAAAGAATCATACAACCCAAGCATTTGCACCAAAAACAGAGTAGAAACTTCCTGTACAACTCGATCACTCATTTGAGAAAATGTCGGGGGTAATAGATGATACAGTAGCTCTGGTTTTATGGTTATAGTTTAATTTAGACCGCGAACATACAAGGACAGAAAATGGAGCAAAAATATCATGCAAGTCTTTCAGGAATCAACAGAAAGGAGACCTGTGAGGGATGCCTTTTCTCTTGTGCAGGATCCTTCTTGGCTTCAAAGCTGAACTCACCCAAGCATTTGTCTCCTCAGATGAGATAGAGGATTCCATGTCACTCATATTTGTTTCCGAATTGTTGTTCTTTTCAGGTGAAAAGCCACCACACTCTGAGATTCCAAAGGTGCTGAATTCATGACTTTGGAATTTGGGCATCACAGGTTCTAATGTGGCCTGAAAATGTTTAATCATGCAAAATTATTATCCTTAGACAATAAGATTAATGAGTGAGGTTAGTATAAGATGGAGTTTTCTATTTGAGTTACCTTGCAAGCGATAGAGCAAAAGCGGTTTGGCATGTCTTGCAAATATCTCCCACAAGCATCACAAGCAGAACCAAACTTTGCTTTTGTTGATGGTTTGGCATCCTTAGACAATGGACGGGGATGTAGATGCACAGCTTTGCCACCATTGATTTTATAAGTCTGTAAAAACATGAAGTTGTCACTACTTCAGATAAGAACACTCAATTCCATTGTACAATGTCATGTCATGAGGAACCAAGAATCTGAGGAAAAAATAAATATGGAAATTGGTACCAACAACAGAGCCATGTATGTTGATCAAGCAACAAATCCAACCATACAAGGATTGAAACTAAGAGCCTGACTGACAACCATAACTGATGGATTTTTGACACAAAAAAGCTGAATTGCATCAAACCTCAGCCTATTTCTGTGATACTTTGTTCTTGAATTGTAGAATAATTGAAACATGTTATAATGTTTCCTCATCAACTAATAGAATAAGAACTTTAGTATAAGATTCCAATTACAGAGCTCACAATCACAAGTTCACAATGTAGATTATGTAGTTGATTTAACAAGTCAAGATGATACAAGCATATGTGTGATTGGTAGTACATGAGCTCCGCCAAATAGAAACTCAAATGATCACCTGGTCTAGTTAAACTCATAACAACGGCTATTGATTGAAGAAAACAAACAAACAGGAGCAACTTATACAATCAAACACAAATGTATGCTAGTCACAAGATTGTTAAGAGGTGCATTGTTCAATAAAGACTAGGAAAGAAAACCTGAATTCTAGCACAATCCACATGCTTCTGAATATCTTGAATGCGAATCACATCATGATAGACATATTTGCAGATCTGAAGCTTTGCATGATGACAATGCGCTTTCATACAGTGCCTACACAGCCGGACACTGCAGTCAATGCAGAACACATTCTTCTCATTCTTCCGAAGATCATGATGAACAAGGCAAGAGCCGAAGAATTTGCTACGCAGAAGAGTATTAAGCCAATCTGTTATCTTTGTCTTCACCTACAAAAGTACACAACCAACCAATCCACAATCACCATCATCATCAAGATTCAATTTTGATTGTTTAGCATTCAAAGGTCAAACACAAAACCCACAATCAAAAATCAGAACTTTATTAATTCACAGCAAAAATGATGCATAGAATCCAATGAAAACCTCTCATAATCAATAATCTCAATATCACAAACACCTGATATTCAAAAAATGAGACATTCTTTACCATTTTCAGCAATTCACTTCAAGAAACTACTAATCAATCAAACACACAACACCCACAAATCAAAGACAAGAACTTTCATCACTTCTACACTAAAGCATAAAGCAAAATTGCTGCACAGAAACCAAGGCAACTTCATCCAATCAATATCCAAACAAGATTGACACTATTCAAATTCTCACCATTCTCCAATTCACTAATGAAATGGGTTTGCTGGGATTGCAGTAGCTGATAAAAAGATGAAGAATTTGCAGAAGGGTCCAGAAAGGCAAAGTGAAAAGATAGAAGAGAGAAGTGAAAAGAGATTTGAGGAGTAAGTAGTAAGTCTTCTACTGACACAAAAGTATATATGGGAAGAAGGCCCAATTATTCCCAAAGAGCTGTCTCTTTAATAATATTAATTAATTAAATAAATAATAACAAAACTAACCCGCGGGAAGCTGGAAGCTTAGCCGCCGCCCAATTCATCTCCCCAAAAGTAATCGGACGGTCAAATAGTTTTATAATGAATTTAATTCATGATAGTAGAGAATGATAAGTTAATAGAAAAGAAAGAATTAGGTGAGTGGGATTTTCTCGTGTGGGGCCCCCAGTGGGCAAACCCTAGTGGCAATCCTCTTTTTCCCGCCGGAAATAACCCGGAATTTCGGAGCTGTTTTTTTTTTGTCTATTTATTGGTTTTCCTTTAATATTTTTGCTATATTCAATAATTCCATATGTACGTAGTTTTCGGTGGAGAGCGAGTACGTAAAGAAGGGTTTATGGAAAAAGACCAAACGCTTTATGAAGGAAATCTTGGTTCGTGGAATACCAGTCAAATGTTTAAACATCGGTAGCTAAACTTTGGGGGAAAGAATCTGTCTTTGACTTATTTGGCAATAATACATTTTCGAATATGAAAAAAGTAAAAGGGCCTTCAATATTATCAGTAAATTTATGAGAGAAGGAATTTCATATGTTTCAGAAAACATAGAGATCTCGAAAATATTTGGCAGAAAAATCTTGGTAAGCGAATCGATCTTCACTCAACAGTTATGTTCTCCGGCTATTTAGAATGTCTAGAGTTAATGGTGGAAATACTCATTTTCGACACGCGACGCGACCCAACATGTTTGAAGACTAACTAATGAGAGAATGTGCAGCATTATGTCACTTGATCGTGAACTGCCGCTCTGATCCCTGAGGTGCATGAAACGACCTGAGTCTTCTCTTGGGTCTTTTCACTTCTTTTGGCTCTTGCACTCATCCATTTCTACATTTATTTATCTCTAATTGACTATTCTATGTGACTTCAGTTTCTTGAGCAGGAATGAATTTCGTCCCTGGCCTCGTTTGAAACCAATCATAACATAAGAGCAGGATCCATGCATGTGAGCTATCAACACCTTGAGGCTTGTTAGCGTAACAGAAGTAGTAGCAAACGGATTCAATGGTAAGCCTTGTTTTGTCGGATGGATATTTCGTATTCGGATAACAATTTCCGACTTCTCCATTCCCCAATACAGCAACTATATAACATATACGTACATGCAATGAAATCAATGTGAATAGAAGTACTACGACGTAGCCAGTATGGTGCTATGGGAAAATGCGATATCCGCAGTTTGGAGAAATAGACTTGTTTGCTTATACCAAGCCAGCTATGCATTACCCATATATTATGTTCCCTAGATTCATTAGGTAACCGACTCTTTACTCGATCAAGAGGCACATATGAGTCGAGAGCTGCATTTGAGTAGAAGGATCTGCGTTGCAGAAGCTCCTATCCACACCCTCCCTATGTGGAATTTTTCGATAGCAACCCTCTCTCCATGTAGTTTTTTTTTTATATATATACATATCTCCCTATGTAGTTGTTGTATATTATATGTAGAGGTTTATGTAGGGATAGATAAAAATCGTTTTACAAGTGGGAACTACACTGCACTGATCTGAAAAAGTAAAACGGGAACCGTACTGAATAATGTGGGTGTAAGTTCACTGACGAACCGCACCACTACCGAATTAACGGGATGGTTGCGGGTTGAGCAACTAAACCACCCGAATATACCGCATTGCACCATATTTAAATTTTTTATATATTAATATAATTTTTCATTATGTTTATATTTCATTGGTATATTTAATAGAGATCTTACTCAATTTAATATTGATTTTAACCATTTAAAAGTTAGAATATGACAAACTTGACCCAAAATCCTAATGCTATATTAATATCGGAACTATTAAACCCTTTGGTCACTTTTTTCATCATAGTTGTAAGGTTTAGAAAATAAATATAAAAGACGCTCTATTCACTTCTCTAATTTCACCACGATTAAGTTAGTGATTATGTAATATTAAAATTTTGATATACTTACACATTGGTTGTGTAACATTTAAAATTTAAAATTTACTTGTTATTTTAAAATTGTTAAATATCAAAGCTGTATTGCTCCGCACTAATAATGTGGTGCACCAAAATATGGATGCACCGAATAAATAAAGTGGTTGTGGTTTGAATCCGTAATAAGTCTTGGTTGCGATTTGAGTTTCAAACCGAATCGAATTAACCCACCCTCACCCTTAGTTTTCTGTACGGTTTGTGATCAATACAATACATTCATATCAAACTTTCTCAATATCAACAAGGGGGGTGATATCAAAAATTCTGACTCTGATTACTTGCAATCTACAGTTTTTGGGTTCACTCAATTCATAATCTCCAGCAGATCCTAGTACTTGAAGTATATGTTTCCTTCGGCCAATCACGACATTCCTCTGCAGTCCCCGTAGGACGACCGAGCTGACAGAATACAGTACAGATCGAGCATCAAGGTTGGTATCTGAAGGTTCAAAGACTAGCGATAGTCTTTGAGTATAATAAATAGCAAAATTGTGGTTTAGTTTGTTCCATGAAGTAATTAAATTGAAGTCTCTTGGAGGACTTGGTATAAATAAGAGTCTTGGTCGACTCTTGGTCTGCTCTGTTCATCTCTTTTTGTCTCTATAATTCTGATCATCTGCATTTTTATTCTTTACTTATGTGAGTTCTAAGAGGAGTTGTGTAGGTGTGTGTGAGAGAGAGATGAATTCTAAGAGGAGTTAGTGTCTCGAACATGTTTATGCAGTAATATTTATGTTTATGTGGGTGCCGCATACAAATACTAGTAGTGCTTCCAAGTGCATAGAAAGAGAGAGGGAGGCTCTCCTTGCTATTAAAAAAGACCTTGTGGATGAAGACAGTCGACTCTCTTTGTGGAGGTCAGGAAAAGATTGCTGCAAATGGGAAGGAGTCTCCTGTGACAGCCATGGTCATGTTCTTACACTTGATCTTGCAACCTCTGGATCTCGAACTACCAACCTCTACGAGGTGAACTTGGTCCCCAACTGATTGGGTTACGTAATTTGACATATTTGGACCTCAGAAACAATCTAATTCAAGGTACAGCGTCGTTCATTGGTGCTCTCACCAATTTAAGATACCTTGATCTCTTTGAGAACCACTTCTGTGATGGTCAAATCTTACTCACTTGGAATATCTCAACCTCGCTTCGCCTCTCTGCGATCATGTCCATGTACAAAACCTCAATTGGCTCCCTAATCATTGTTCTTTAAGATACTTGGACCTGTCGTACCACAATCTCAGTAGTGTTTCTGATTGTCTGAAAATAGTAAACAGGCTCCTTAATCTCAGAAACTTGACATTGGATTGTTGTGATCTTCCTCCTCCAACTAGTACTCAGCTTCAAACATTTCTTCCATCTGTTTTTGCTGGTAATCACCTATGTGGACTTCCACTTCCAAACATGTGTGCTTCAGAGAAAACAAATCAAGATGATTAGCGAAATGTCTTGGGTGATCAAGAAGATATCGATGAGCTTATCACCGGGGGATTTTACATCACTCTGGCATTTGGATTTGTTGTTGAAAATGGAGATATGCATACTACAGGTTCTTGGATGCTTTTAATGATTGGTTTTATGTCAAGGTGACTTTGATCAAGCAGCAATTCAAGGATCGATATGCTTATATATATATATATATATAAATGATGGCAAACTATAACTATAAATAAGGTACTCTCTCTCTAACAAGAGCTTGTTTCATTTCATGTATCATCTATGACATAAATTCAGCGGCTGCTATGCGTACGTCTTCTCTGGACATGTACTAGAAGATGATGCTTGGCTTTCTTTACAGTTGAAGAGTACGTGCGTGCAGGCATGGTTGCCGTGAGCACTTCTCGTCTGCCGAAGTGTGGAAGCATATTTGAAGTTTGTCATAACTCATATGTAAGTTATGTGTTGAAGTACTGCTGGCTTTATGGTATTTCATTTTCCTTTTCATTTGTTGTTCCATTTTGTGTGTTAGTACATGGTCACATGTACTGTCCCTTGTTAAATAATTTGATTGAGGTTGAGTTCGGACTTTCCCATTCGAAGTTTGCTATAAAGAATAATACTGGTTTTGAAAGCAAAGATGAAACTTATTTTAGATTTGTGTCTTCTGAGAAGTGCAACGGAGGTATTTTTCCAGACTTTTGCATTCAGTTGAGCAGTCATGAAACTTTTTGTCCAAGGCTTGGTTGAGCTTTTGATGCCGAAAATCCATAAGCACTGTTAGAAAATGGCAATGCACATAGGAAGAGAAGTGTCTACAATTATGTAGATTAGTCAAGAACAATGTTAGACAAGATTGATCTAGAAGCATCGAAATTAGTTAGTATTGAGAAGAAGTCTATAAAATTGTTGTAAGCTGATAAACCAAGATTAGTCCAGAAAGTTGTGGGTCTGGTTGTTAATCAAAGGGATGGCTTTCCTTTCTTAGTTTTCTATCCTTTTCTGACATTAAGTATGCAGTTAGATTTTTGTATACCTTAAATCTTATTCGATCTTGTTCCAGTAACAAAGACTACGTAACCCATAAGCAATTAATCAAGTAGTCTATATATCATGCATTCATGCCCATGATTTCATTGTTATATTAATCTGACATTCTATACATGACGCAAGTTAGTCTGAATCTCATATCCACAGAACATTATATAAATTAAAACATAATGAAACTACACTTGTTATCCACCAGCGGCATCCTGACCAAACAAGTAACCACTTTTATATCAAAATTGGATGGTACTTAACAAGAAGACCACATGATGTTGTAACCAAAAAGAGAATACAGATGATGCGTTTATCTAGCTTAAGCAGTCCTAAACATTATCTATGCACTTAGTAATACTCTTGGGGTCTAAGTCATAATTTCTGGCAGCCTCCATGTTCAACTTGTTAATTGACTTTCTGGACCAGAGAATACTTTGGCTGTGAGAGAAGCCGAACCTGATATGTGCATGTATTTCTCTTGTTTAAATTTAATCATAATGTAGATGATGTTTCCTCCTTTTGCACCTATTTATATACCAACTTGCATGTTTCTGAAGGCCCATGCCTATCAACACCTTGAGGCTTGTCAACATTACATAGGTCGTAGCAAAGAGTACAAGAATCCAAAAGAGTTTCCAAGGTAAGGGGCTGTGCGGTAGATGAGCAGCATATACGGGAGTTAGCACCCGAATGACCTAAAATAATGAAAACCATACTGATTAGGATGACTGTACAATTACTAATGTTTATTCACTTCAAATATAACATTTTCAAGTCGAGAACAATTGTGCAATGCTTTTAAAGGCCAATTTGACTTATAAGCCCTATATTGTTGTATGGAGAAGCAAATTCTGAAGACAAAATTGAAAACAAAGTAACAATGCTTGAAAGTCAAAAGAATGAATTCAATGTGAAGATAAAAAATAGCTTACCACACAGGCCGGTGCTAGAGGAATAAATGTGAGATTCTTCTTTGCAGCCTCAGGTTGCATATTTAAAGTCTAATGAGAAGAAAACAACTATCAGTTTTTCTAAAACACATATATTCAAAGGGGATAGTTGTATTATGTTGTAAGGAGTCAGGACATCATTGAATATTTTTATATAAGGTTCACTGATCCAAATTATACAGACATACTAAGCATTGCTCAACTGACCTCAACTTTGATAAGTAACATATGAAAGCAATCCACACTATAAACAAACGGTACCTGTTTACATAAGTCTTCAAGAAACTCAGAGTACGCAATGGGCTTTATATCATTAAACTTAGCAATGAAAGAGTGCTTTACGATATCGATGATCATTTCACAGATGAATACCACCCCAGCATTCTGCAGTACCCAAATGTCAAATAGTTTCTCATCAAATGTTTCCTATTCCATAAAATTCAAACAGAATGGCTTCCAATTGAAATGGTTAGAGAAGCTTACAAAAAGAAAACTTTCAAACCAAGGACCCTCAGCCTCCAGAATGTTTTGAGCTAGAATGAATATGATAAAGGCTGAAATGTGGAATCTCTCTATTGAATCTGGTTGCAAGAAAAACATGAAATTCAAAGGGTTTAAGACCACATGGAAAGACTAAATCAGAGACAACCTAACTTACCCATAAAACACAGAAAATGGATTCCAGAATTGTTCATATTGTATATCATACATTCATTCTTAAATTCAGATAAAGAAAAATGAGCTTCTAAATGTTCATTTAATGAAGAAAGGAATCAAAAGCAAACTAAATCTCAGCCAAAATATAACATGTTGACTTGTAGTTTAGCAAAACAAATGACAGAAAGGTTTTAGGAGCCAAACAGTTTGTGAATTTTTTTGCTCACTATATGCAGTTGAAGACTATAGGCCAATAATAAGAAGATAACTCACCAAAGTAGACCAGGCTATGAATGTTGTCCTTACTATATCGCTTAAACACATTGCTTTTTATCTCAGCAAAATTATTGGACACCAGCAAAGCAAACAATGCATTATTGTGAGCAACAATGCAGGTTGACAGAGTAATCGCCTGAGCTAAGAGGATAAATGAATGAATAAGTATGTGTAGTCAAGGATCCCATTGGCATTGAAGGGAAAACAAAGAAAAGATAATATGATCATTTCCAAATTAAGGATATTTGAAGCTGCCACTGCTAAAGCTTGGTCACATGAAAATCTCCAAATCCAGAATCGTATGTTTTCGGTTGGACAACTAGCAAGTCCGTCTGCTGAGTTAAATAGAGTTTGTAATACATCTCCATTAAAACTTTGGCATAGTTTATCAAATATCTGTATAAGGAGTAAAAATCAGTAATCATGGATATCAGATTATCAGCAAAAACACTGACAAGATGGTGCAATCACAACATATCAAACAGGAGAGACTGACATCATACATCATTTCTTAATCATAAGCAAACCATTCTAACATGAATACGGAAGATTTGCAGAAGCCTAGATTAAGCGAGAGCAGTGACCCTTAGATAATGGTAAGCTTTCACTTGTCAGTTAAGAAAATGTTTATTGATAAAAATAAAATAACGAAAAGGAAATCTCTCATCTGTTGTCCTATTGTTTATATCACGCTGCCAACAACTATGATGTATAAGTGTTCTGAATGAGTCTACGTATTTCTATATTTCTGAAGAGGAAAAAGAACTCAGCAAGTATAAAACGTGCATTTTTAATCATAGGTTCATTAAGTCAATTACCTCCAACACATTGTACACCACGTATAATTTGATAGTTCCTTGACCACGAATCATGTGATATATTAAACTGATATCTGAAAGACCAAATGAATAGATAGAAGAAGAAAAAAAAACAGTTAGTAAAGAGATCCAGAACTGGCTAGACATACATGAAAAACTAATAATTTTACTTTTAGAACAGCGCATTTTTAGTTCTTATGAACCTGTTTGCTCCAAAAGAATGACACCACAAGCCATTATCGTAAAACACCCGAAATCAGACAGCTCTGCTGCAGATGGCCTCTTAAACTGCCTGCCACAACTATGTTAGCTTGTGTTGTAATTTTCGAAACCAGGGCACATAATTAACTGAATTAATAGCATAAAGCACCCAACTTTGATAAGAAGACTGAAACAGGAACTAACCTTGTCTGCAGAAGCCTCCAAAGGGTCATAGCAAGTCTTGTCGGCATAATAGTCAACAATGACAGAAACGAATCAAAACACACAAAAAATCCAACATCTATCAGCTGCGGCAAATGTTAATCATTAGTCACAGTCTAAGAAAGTTTATTTTCACAAACTATGAGTCATCAAACAGCAGCTGAGGTTTTACCAATTCACATCTCCAAGGTAAGCGAAAGATAGTATCGTAAACCCTCTCTCGCTCCTTCTCATTACCCAGAGTCGTTGTGCTCCTTAATGAATTCCCATTAGACATCTCCTCCATGAAGTACTTGAGCGGAGACTTGTCTACTGTATTCATATCTAATCAAAAAACAAACAAAAACACATTGTTATCAACAGATATCGAAAAATTGCAAATTACATTAGAGAAAACCAAACTGACTCACAATTGGGATCTTCGGCCATGAGCCGCTGCCAATCCAACGACTCCGCCGTCTGCAATTTCCCGTTCGGCTTTGCCTCCACGGCGCTCTCCTCCTTCGACACGTCATCAACGCCACCAGACGACGGCGTCGTTTCGTCTACGGCGCCGGCATTGACCGTCCTCTGCCTCAGCTCCCCGGCGCCGAACAAAGTACTCTGGAACTCCGGGTCGACCACCTCCGTCGCGACCGAGCTCAGCACCACCGTCTGGCTGAAATTCAGCTCCAATCCGTCGCTGACAGAATCCGCGACGGTGGCAGCGCCGGAGGAGGTGGGACTCTCCGGTATGGAGCAGTTTGGGATGGTTCTCTTCTTCTTCTTGCGTTTTTTCCGGACGGAGGCAGCGGGAATGTGGTCAGCGGCAGCGGCGGAGTCGTGGTGGCTCGATCGGATTGGATCTGAGTTGGATCGGTAGAAGAGCAGCGCGGCCTGTTCTTCTTCGTAGCTGCTTCTGCTCAGAATCTCGAATGAGAGCTTCCGGCCGCCGGATCTCAATGCCATGATGACCGAAGCTTTTGTCTAGGAGTGGTTTAACAGAGTCGGAGTTTCATATCGGAGTTGAGTGCTCGCTCGGTTTATTAATAGAGAGATGAAGAAATCAGAGAATGACACCCTGCGTTTTCTCTTTGTTTTTTTTTCTTTATCAAGTTCCTTCCTTTCGGTTTAGTTTACTTCAAGACACTATACCCTTCGACACTAGGACACTATACAAGCGTACGACATGTCGCATCCCTGAATTAGTACGATCTAGATAAATTAATAATTTTGAGATTGACAAAATTTATTAATTTAACGAATTTATTAATTAATCGAGTATTAAACTAATACTCAAGTCTTCATGTTAGGATCCACAAAAAAAAATATTTTAACAAAATTATTAATTAATCGAGTATTAAATTATCGAGATTTTACTGTATTTGCTACTCGATTATTGCCATGTTATATACACTTGATTTGTTAATTATGATTTGTTATATCATTTACATCATGGAACATTATTTAATTGGAAATAAATATACTTAATTCTAATGCTTGTCCCGTGTGTAACACAAAGGAAGAGAGTTTATCTCATTTGTTCTGTGATTGCAATTTTGCTAATAAAGTTTGGAATGTGGCAGGTTTTTTTCAGACCAACCCATGAAATAAACTTTTAGAACAACTTCAGAAGTTACATAAGAATAATTTGAATGAAAATCAATGGTTTAAAAAAATTGTGTTTATTTGTTGGCAAATTTGGAAAGTTAGAAATAACATTATTTTCAAGAATGAGAAGACCACTCATGTTGTTGGCCTCTTCAACTACCATCATCAACCAATATCTGAAGTTCAACAAACCTCAGAAGAGGAAGAAGCAACCCCTCGAGAATATCAAGTGGAGACCCCACCAACTGACCATTACAAAATCAATTGTGACAGTTCAGTTCTTAACAGGGGCATTGGAGATTCAGGTGACGGTTTTGTGATTAAAGACAACAATGAGAATCCTATCGTCTTTGGAGCAAAGATCTTTGACAATACAACAATTCCTCTGGCTAAAGCTCCTGCTCTTAGAGATGCTATGTTTCAAACAAAAAAGAAAGGTCTCGCAACATTATTGTGGAGGGGAATTCAAGTCTAGTTATCAACTGCATCAATGAGAGACACTTTGCCTTGGAGGATCCAAACAGTTATTCAAGATATCAAAAATATTACCAGTTATTTTCAAAGTATCTCTTTTAACCATGTTTTTCGTGGGGCGAATTTTGTCACCGATAGTCTTGTTTCATTAGGCCATAAATCTTGTAATTTTCAATTTTTGGGACAATTGTGTTCCAGGTGGAGCTAGAAGTGCTTTAGGTTTTGATCTCCTTGTGATTGGTTGTCCAAAAGGAGCCTATTTTGTCGCATTTTTTCCTTTTCTTATTTAATTTTTTTTGACATAAATCATTTTTTTAATGTGTTAATATAACGGAAGTCAAATTAAACACTTCATGTATTAATTTTTTTGACAAATCCATTTTTTAAATATTTAGATGATACAATGCAGAGATTCCGCTTGATGTCTCCCCTGTCTATGTATTCAATCGTTTCATTAATTAAAAACCAAGAGCTACCGCATCAAAATAAATAACTCATCCCTCATATATGACATATGATGGCAAGAATACGAGAATCAAATAAATGGATGTTATCAACATTGCTTGTTTTTGCGTTCTCACAAGGATAGCATTTAACGGTCTTGGTCTATTCATGTTTGCTGCCTAAAACTCCTTTCAGTCTCCCATCTCCCTCGATCAACCGACTTAATCTTCAAATAGTAAGGAGTAAAATATTGAATATTGAAGATATATCGATGTTTCAAAATATAGATATTTTGATGAAAATATCGAGTAAATATCAATATCAGTGAAAAATCAAAAGATATTATAGAGATTTAAAACGTAAATTCAGTTGATTTTCTTCTCTATCTTTCAACCAAAGAACCAACATATAAAAAATAGATGAATGTAAATAACAAAAGCATGTATAGCAAGGTTGGTTTGGGTAGTAGAATATATGATTTGTTGGCCTGGGTTCGGTTCTCCTTGTTGTAGATAACATTTTAGTTGTAATTTACTCAAAAATTGCGGGAGATCTCCAAATTATAATATCGCCGAAAATATGTGTAATTAATATCGGTCTCTCCAAAAAAAACAAAATTTCGCCGTTATTTCGGAAAAATTATCGAAATTTTATACCCTTGCTAAAGAGAATATTCTCTAAAAATGTAAGATTCCCTCTCTCTATGGACTCTAATCATATTAAATTTATGAATTTTATTTTATTTCACGACAATCGTCTTCATCTATAATGCCGTATGTTATCCATTATCATTTTGGTTTTCTCTTGTTCATATCCATGTATAATAGCCCAAGATATTTAGCGTTAGGCAACCTCATCACAAGGAATAATGCAGCCGGCCACAAGAATACAAGATAAAACCCACCTAAATATCCTTGATTCACACAACTACAACATTATTATAGAAACTCTAGTCGTCGCTAAGGAAAGACAAGGTGGGCTTTTTAGGTTCTGTAATATCCACCGTTCCTTCTAACATCTTGGCCACTTTCCCCATCGACGGCCTGATCTCCGGCCGATCCTGAAGGCACCACATCGCCGTCTTCACCATCCGATTCACCGCATCATAATGCGCCTTGCTATCATAACAATGCTTAATATGACGGTCCAAAATATCCTCCACGTTCATCTCTTTAAACACTTTATCAAATGCCCACCTTGGCAAATACCAGTCTTCGCTCTCTATCGCAGACCCTTGGATCTCGCTACTTCTGACCCCACTCACGAGCTCCAATAAAACCATCCCAAAGCTGTACACGTCAGCCTTGGGCGTGATCTGGTCCGTCTTGGCCCACTCGGGTGCCATGTACCCACGGGTCCCTTGCATACGAGATATCGTCACCATGTCCTCCTTCTTCTTCAACTTCGCCAACCCGAAATCCGATATTTTGGGGCAAAAATCGGAGCCGAGAAGTATATTCTCGGGTTTAATATCGCAGTGCAAAACCCACTCGAGACACTCCTCGTGTAAATAAGCAATCGATCTCGCGACGCCCAACGAGATTCGGTATCGGATCCCCCAGTCGAGAATCGGTTTCTGGTTTTCCGAGTCCGGATCCGTGACCCGACCCGACCGGAAAAGGTACTTGTCGAGTGATCCGTTTGGAATATACTCGTAGACTAGTATTCTCTGACCTTTCTCGGCGCAAAAACCCCACAGCCTGACCAAATTGAGGTGGTGCATCCTCGCTATAATAGTCACCTCCGCCCAAAACTCCGCGTCTCCGCCGGCGACTTGCACGTTCTTCAGACACTTGACCGCCACGACTCGCTGATCCGTCAGCTCGCCTTTGTACACGTCACCAAACCCGCCTCTCCCCATCAAATCCGAGAAGTCCTTGGTGGCGGCTTTGAGCTCGGCGTACGAAAACCTCTTGGGCCCGCCGGCGGGTAGAAACTCGAGCCCAAGAGTCCGGGCCATGTCTCTGTATTTAATGTACTTCTTTATGAAAGCCCAGAAGAACAGCACACCGGA
Source organism: Geum urbanum (assembly GCA_946800695.1). Taxonomy (NCBI): domain Eukaryota; kingdom Viridiplantae; phylum Streptophyta; class Magnoliopsida; order Rosales; family Rosaceae; genus Geum; species Geum urbanum. Next base: position 46,707,308 of record OX327012.1, on the reverse strand, counting down.
AATGAGCTCGGCGGCGAAGAGAGTACATATGATTATTATATTCCTCGTCGTGGCGTTGGACTCTTGTGGCGGGAGCGGGAGGCTGATCTGGACTGGACACGTGGTCTCCAGGAGCTCCGTCATCCCGGTGAAGTTTGACTTGGCCGATTCGGTGTCATCGACCCGGAGGAACATAGCGGTTTCGGATCCGGGCTGTTTCTACCGAATTACGCGCGGAGGCGTAATGGGGCAGAAGCAACAAGAATAAGCTTCCTTTTCCTTCCTTGGTCGTGCGTGCGGACCTCTCCTCCTTGGTGCGTCCGAACGGTGGGGCTGTTCGGATGGGCGGGCTCTTCTCTTCTTCCTTCTCTCCGTGTGTGCGGGCTCTTCTTGCGGGTGCCTCCTTCCTCGGGCGTTCGGGAGCATCTGTTAGAAGAATATAACAATGAAGCAGGCGGTCAGGGGTCAAGACGGGGTGGCCCGCCTTCAACGCTCCGATGCCTAAGTCAGAATATGTATCGGATATAACAGTCAAGCGAACGTGCGAGTGGTGTGATGTGGATCGAGTGAGTCAACTGGCTCTCGATGGGATCTAGTGGAGTGATCGAATGGAATTAGATACCGTTCGATGGGATGTAATGGAGTGAGATTGAGTCCAACGTGTTGTGTTGAGATTCAATGGAGTGATCTTACCTGTAATAAATACCTGATATATATAGGTGGTTGAGATTGGGACCTGGTGGTGTTCTTCGATGTGGGACTTTGTTGTTCCTGCTGGTGTGTGATCCGTGTGTTCGGGTACGCCCCCCACGGGCGCGTGCGCGCTCGGAAGGGGTGGGTCCGGTGAGTGAAGTTGGTGCTTCCTTGGTGGTCTTGCATGTGGTTGAGTAGGTGTTGCTAATCTGCTTAAGTGGATAAGTATGTTAATCGTACAACTAATTATGCAATACTAACAAGTCCCCCAATTCCCCAAGTCAAAGAGAACTTTCTTGACTGGGGAGTTGAAAAAGGGTGGGCGATTAACAAGAAATACTTATCCGGTTGAGCAGTGGTCACGATCCTGTAACCCCCCCAAGTCCCCCAACTCTCCGGTCAAGAAAGGGATCGCATGACGGAGCGGGACCGGGGTGCCCGAGCGTGTACCTGTTCGTGCGATGGTGTACCTATGTGTTGCGAACGTTCGTGCTTTTATGGGCCCGGCTCGCAAACAAGAGTTGCTATGTGTTTGGAGCCGCGCGCCCGGGTGGGGTTGGTCTTTAAAACATACACAAGTGTAACAGGTACATAGGTGCAGGTATATAAGTATAGGTATATAAGTGATGCATGAATGTATGGTATGGTGCATGAATGTGTGCGAATGTGTTTTCGTGATGCCAGCGCTGGAATGATGTGGTGCACCGCGTACGTAAACGGGGATGCCGTTCCGTACGGTATAGCATCGACGGAGGGATCAAGACCGCGACCTATAAGTAACGCGCTACGGAGGGAGCGGACACCGTGCCCGTGCCGTTCTTCGGATTTAGCGCGCGCAAAGAGGGGACGTGCCGCATGCCTTTGCCGCCTAACCCGGTGTTGCCGTCGGCGTCCGGGGGGAAATCCAACTCCCGCGACGTCCATCGGTCATCGGTACGATCAAGGGGGGAAACAGGACACCCCCAAGCTGTCCGAGTCGGCTTGTCGTTCGGTAACGGTGCGCTCACGGAGGGGAACACTAGACCCCACACCCGCGCCGCCCATCAGTCTTAGCGGAGAGAGAGGACCACTCGACCCCATGCCTCTGCCGCCCAAGCCGGCTTGCGTATCGTTATCGTTACGCACACGGAGGGGAAGAACCCCGCGCCCGTGCCGCCCATCGAGCTTAGCCCCGCTAAGTCGGCTTTCGTTGTTGCGATCGTCGAATGAGGAGCGTACTCTCCATTCGCGTCGTTTGTGTGGCCTATAGGGGGAGGGCGGACCTCACGTCCCTACTAGGACTTCAGTTGGCACGGAGGGGAAAAACCCCACGCCCGTGTTTTGCCAATCAAATTTCGTCAGGAGAGGGGACGTATCCCATGCCTCTGCTAGGAATGAGCCGTCGCACGGAGGGGAAGAACCCCACGCCCGTGGCGCCCATCAAACTGTGGAATACTCAGAGAGAGGGCGGACCTCATGCCTCTGCTTTGGAATGAAGTGGTGAACGGGGAGAAAGAACCCCACGCCCGTGTCACCATTGGCGCGCGCAAGAGAGGGGACGGGACCCCATGCCTGTTGCCGCCCATCTGTTACCTGGGACACAGAGAGAGGGCGGACCTCATGCCTCTGTTGTTTATCCGACCTGCGATTTGTGCGAACGGAGGGGACGTGCCCCACACCCGTCGCCCGTTGGTTCCAGGGACTGCAAGGGGAGGACGGACCCCTTGCCCTTTCGTATAGGCGACCTGTATCTTTACGTATGGGGGGGACGTACCCCGCGCCCGGCGCCCGTTTACCCTCGGCGCCTGCAACCTGCCAGGGCCGAGCTGGTGTGTGTGTAGTGGCGTTTACCTTGTTTGGACGTGTGCGTTGTGATCTGTCTCTACCGGTCGTGCGGGTGGTGTGTCCTGCCTTGGGTTTTGGTGGTGTGCTGGTGATGAAACGGTTTGAGATGATATTGCGCTTTTTCCTTGGGAACCGTTGTGACGAATGCTGGCCGTCGTATTTGATGCTGGCGTGGGCCAGGCATTAAATACCGCTTTCGCTGTGATTGCCTGAAGGGCAGGCGTCGCGCGCGTGGGCGCGTGGGGTGGGGCATGGGCGCCACGTGTCGAACCGTTGGGAGTCGTGCTAGGGTTGTGTTTTTTTTTTGTTAGGTGGGGAGATGATGGGCTGGCACGGTTACTGAGAAGGGCAAGTGAACCGGGTGGTGCCATGCGTCCCAATCCTACGGTGGGCATGATGGATCGGACGGCTGTCACAGGCTGGCTGATATCAACCGATTAGTATAAATAGGGGTATGCGTGGTCTGTTCCTAGACTTCCATGATTCACAAAAAGCTCTGCAAAAATTTTCCTGTGGTCTGCTCCCCGAGATTTCCTTCATTTGTGTCCACTGTTTGCCGGAATACGTGCCCGTCGGTTGTACTCTGTCGTGCCATCCCGAGCTGGTGAGTCCCCCAGTCCTGATTGCGTGTGTATCTCTCTCTAGTTTGTGTTGCTTCTGGGTTGTTTCTGGGTTTTCTTGTTGGTTTTGCTCTAGAACAGGGTTGGTTCCTGAGGTGGGGTGGGTTAGATCTGATTTGGGTGATGTTTGGTGGGCTTTGGTGTTTGTGGTGTTGTTCTTCTGTTGCTAAGTGTTAGGCTCGGTCGCCCAATGGGGCTACATGGGCGGAAGTCCCCCAGTGTACATGCGCGCGCCCAGTGTGGGCGTGGCAGTAAGTAGAATTCAAATGTTGCGAAAGTGTTATCTGGTTTGCTAACCTGTCTGCGCGTGCGTTTGCAGCGAAGAAGATGGATGGAGTGAGCAAGCGTCGAATGCTTAGGTTGCTGGGTGCCGGGAAGAAGGTCCGCGCGGTGGCAGATGATGCCAAACGTGCGCCCCCGGTGGGCGGTGTGGGTGCCCCTGTTCCATATGTTCAAGTGCCGCAGGCGGATGCTCCTCTTCTGCCGGCGGGCGATGTTGCTGGAGCCGAGACGCAGGTCGAGGCAGAACGTGAGCAACAGCTGGTTGTGCGGAGTGGTGGTACGAGTAGGCGGGAGGGTGGTCCTGCGCTGGCGCCGGTGAGTCGTGCGCTTGTTGTGGGGCCGTCTCCAAGTCGGGCGATTGTCCCAGATCGGTCCCCGAGTCCTCCCCAGACTTCTTGTTTTTCAGATCCTCCTCCTCTGGCTTTGGAGGCGCCAAAGCCTCTCCCGCATGGGAAGAGTGGAAAACGTGCGCGGAAGAGGGCGCGGGCGGAGGACGCTTCTCCTGGCCCCGCTTCTGGGTCGGGCGATGATGTTGTGGGGAGAGTGCGCCAGTCCCTGGAGGATGATGCTGCTGCGCTCGCGGTCGCGTTGCCGTCGGTGGAGGAGGCTCCTGCTGATGGGCTGGATGGGGTTTTTGGTTCATGCGCCCGTCTGATGCAGCAGGTCTTCCGCTACCGCTCGCGGGAGATTGCGGAACTTGCACGCCTCAGGGAGGGCGCGCTGGAGCACCAGAGGGCGATGGACGTGGTGGTGACCGCCCGGGAGAAGGCCGTCGATCTGATGCGGCGGTACGTTGCTCGTGTGAACGAGGCGGATATCCGGGCGGGAGAAGCTGCTGCCAGTGAAACTCTGGCCAAGATTGACAGAGATAAGGCCGTGGCCGAGGCGGAGTGTCTGCGAGGTGAGCTGAAGCGTGTTCGTGCTGAAGCAGCAGCCCGGGTGGCGTTCCTGGAGTCCGAAGTCGAGAGGCTGTCGGGCGTCGAAGTTTCTTCGTACGAGAGAGTGGCGGGGCATTCCAGGGGACGTGCCGAGGCTGAGCTGGAGCCAGTGGTCAGGCGGGTGGGGCCGGGCGAACAGGCGGAAGCTGAAGTTGCGGTGACATCGGATGAGGGTGAGGAGTTGGATGTGGAGATGGGGGCGGAGTAGTTGTTTCTTTGTTTGTAATAGAGTAGGTGTTGTAATATTTGGACTGAATGGAACTGCTTTACCTTTTGCCTGTGCGGCTCTGTTTTTTTTTTTTTTTGGGTGCCTCTCTAAATAACTTGTGCGAGAATGTAAAGCAGTGCCTTCATTCGGTGGCCTATCCCCAGTCCCCCAGTCCCCCGAGTTCATGGGCGGGCGGGTCAAGGGCACGCGAATGCGCAAATATAGGCTAACGGAAAGAGTAACAAGTTATGACTGACCGCAACAACACTTCTCCAAATGTTGGGCGTTCCGTGGGCGGGGCGTACCCCAGTTTGGACGCGCCCGTCCGGATGATCGGGTGGTCCGTTTCCTCGCCCCTAGTAGATTACTCGTGGTGTTGCCTTGCGCCGCCCGTGTGTGGATCGTGCCTCCAGATCCGTGGGTCCTAAAGTAAGGACCTCCTGCCTGCCTCGAGTCTCCGTGGTTTCCTGCTGGTTGTATCCTTGGACGTGGCCGATCCTATGCTCAGTTGGGAACCTTCCCAAGAGCAGGTGTCCTGCGATGATCAATTTTAATTTGCAGATTCCAGGCCTCCCGAGTATGGCGTTGTAGGGGGAGGGGGTGTCCATGATGATAAAGTCCGTCCAGATCTTGCCGTGCGGGGAGTTGGGCGCGCCAACCTCGACCCGCAGGTTGTCACTCCCGATAGGATATGAGGTCTCGCCCGTGAAGCTGGAGATGCATTCATGGTCCTGCGTCATCTTGCTGGCGGGTCGGCCGAGCGCCACGTATGCGTCCAGGTAGATTATGTTGACAGACGCTCCGTTGTCGACTAGTACCCTCTTCACAAGGAATTGATCGATGATCGCGTCGATCACGAACGGTAGGGTGCTGTCCCTTGGATTTTCCTCCTCGTCCCCTGCTGTGAAGCTGATGGTGGGCGCCTCCTTTCGTTGTGCCCCGGGCGCTCTCCTTGCCCCGATCGCTAGCACGTCCCTGCTCGGGCGATCGGGCGATGAGGCTCTCTCCTTGCGCTTGCCCCCGGATATCGTGTTGATGGTCCCACGGGTCCTGGCGCCTACCTGATGCTGCTGTCCTTCCGCCCTGGGAGTATTCGTCCGTTCGTCCTCCATGTCCTCGAGGGCCTTCTTCAACATGATGCAGCTGTTGGTACGGTGGGTGGTGGCGTTGTGGAACTCGCACCATACGTCCGGTAACTGGCCGGGTGGTACCCCCGCCTTCGCCATGTTGTTCGGCGGCGGTATTCGGTGTCGGTTCAGGCGGAGCAGGTGCTCGGGTGACTGCCCGTCGATTGTGAAGACCTCCTGTGCCGCCGGTCGATAGCGTGGGGCTGGCGGAAAACGGGCATCCTGCGCCTGGTTGTAATTGTTGCCTTGATATCCGCGGAAGACGGGCCTTTGGTAGTTCTGCCTGTATGTGTCCCGGCTCCTCTTGAAGCCCCCGGTTGGTCTCCCGCTGTCCGTCAGCTGTTGCGGTTGAGCGTCCGTTGCCTCGGGTCTGATGGAACTAGGTTCGGAGGCGGCTCCGTACACCCGCGTTTCCACCAGTGCCTTCTGCACAATCAGGTCCATGATCTCGTCGTAGTCGAGATGCTCCTTCCTCACGAGTTTCTCTACGAAGGGGGTGGCGAGCAGGTTGTCCATCAGGGCGACCTTGGCCACTCGCTTGTCAAGGTCCCTGCACGTGCTTGCGAGCGTCCTCCATCGATTAATGTAGCTCGACAAGCCCTCGTCCATCCCCTGGCGGACCTTCAGGAGGATGCATGTGGTGTTATACTTCCCCTGGAGCCGATAGCGCCTCTGAAAACTTTCCGCCAACTCGAGGAACAAGTGGATGGATCCTGGCGGGATTTCGTAGAACCAGCTCCGTGCCTCCTCCGCCAGTGTTTCCTGGAACAGGAAACACAAGGTTGGGTCCGAATATCGGGTCCCGTCCGTGGTGGACCGAAACTCGTCCACGTGCGCTCGTGGATCCCCGCTCCCGTCAAACCGGGCAATCTTCGTTATCTTGGCGTGGGGATCCCTTCCTCTTTCCAGTATGTGCGCCGAGAACGGGCTGACCCGGGGGGCGAACGTCCCGCCCTGACCTGCCAGCTTGTCCTTGCGTAAGCGTGAGACTTCCTCCGCCAGCTCCTCCATCCTCCGTAGGATCAGGTCGTTGTTTGTCGGGGGTGATGACTCCTCCACGGGTGAGGGCGCTCGGGCGTTGGTTCTGGCGAACAGAGGGCGCACCTCGCTGGCGGTCTCCTGCGTTTCTTCGTGCTGCTCTACCTGCCGGCCGATGAGCGCCTCCAGCCGTTCCTCCATCCTTCGGCGGGCTTGGCGCTCCTCCGCTATCTCGAGCGCTGCCTCCCGCAACTCCTGGGCCATGCCGTTGATGCGCCCGTCCCTGTCGTCCCTGTCGGTTGTCTGTGCGTTCCGCCCCATCGACCCTGGCGGAGTCCCTCCTTCAGGTGTGTTGCTGCCGTTAGTCGCCGGGTTGAGCATGTGGACCTTTGGTTTCGGTGGTGTTTATACGAGGTTTGCAATTTGTAAGCTTCCCACAGACGGCGCCAGATGTTTCTACTGAATTACGCGCGGAGGCGTAATGGGGCAGAAGCAACAAGAATAAGCTTCCTTTTCCTTCCTTGGTCGTGCGTGCGGACCTCTCCTCCTTGGTGCGTCCGAACGGTGGGGCTGTTCGGATGGGCGGGCTCTTCTCTTCTTCCTTCTCTCCGTGTGTGCGGGCTCTTCTTGCGGGTGCCTCCTTCCTCGGGCGTTCGGGAGCATCTGTTAGAAGAATACAACAATGAAGCAGGCGGTCAGGGGTCAAGACGGGGTGGCCCGCCTTCAACGCTCCGATGCCTAAGTCAGAATATGTATCGGATATAACAGTCAAGCGAACGTGCGAGTGGTGTGATGTGGATCGAGTGAGTCAACTGGCTCTCGATGGGATCTAGTGGAGTGATCGAATGGAATTAGATACCGTTCGATGGGATGTAATGGAGTGAGATTGAGTCCAACGTGTTGTGTTGAGATTCAATGGAGTGATCTTACCTGTAATAAATACCTGATATATATAGGTGGTTGAGATTGGGACCTGGTGGTGTTCTTCGATGTGGGACTTTGTTGTTCCTGCTGGTGTGTGATCCGTGTGTTCGGGTACGCCCCCCACGGGCGCGTGCGCGCTCGGAAGGGGTGGGTCCGGTGAGTGAAGTTGGTGCTTCCTTGGTGGTCTTGCATGTGGTTGAGTAGGTGTTGCTAATCTGCTTAAGTGGATAAGTATGTTAATCGTACAACTAATTATGCAATACTAACACGGGCGACCAGTACCCGTATAATAACCGATCCAGCTGGAGGACGCAGTAGCCAGTGCCGTCGTATTTGAACATGTAACCTTCGCAGTTGGACCGGGTTAGACACCTGGACTCGCAGATAGTTTTATTCGGGGCGGGCCAGTTGGTCTGGTTCGACCCGCCGGTGAAGTTGACGTAATCCATCTGTAAAAATTTGGTTTTTTTACCGAGCGGGATTGATCGTGTACATCCTTGGTCTTGGATCCCTCCTCCGTTTGTTACGGGCTTAAACCCGGGCGGGCACTCGCACGTGTAAGTGGAGCTGGAGCCGTCGCTGACGCAGATGGAGTTGGGTCCGCACGTGCCGTGCACCTGACAGAGTTCATACATTGTTTAATGGTGGGATCGAAGCTGTAGATGCGGAGATTGCCGTCGTTGTCGAGAGTGAGGCGGCGAGAGCGTTTGAGGCCGAAGTCGGAGACGATGAACGACGCGCCGTTCGCCTGGGTCATTTTGCCGGCAGAGTCGAGGCTCTGGAAAGTGTTGACTAAGTCGCTGTAGGGCTCGGTGAGGTTGAACAAGAGTTTGGTGGAGTTTTGGAATGTGAATTTTTTGTTGTTGGAGATGAGAGTGATGTCTCCTTCCATGCTTTGATTGGGCAAGGCGGTGTCGGTGGGGAAGTTGAAGCTCTCCCAGATGCCGTAGATTAGATTTCCGTCGTCGCGGAGGCGGAGCTGGGTGGTGTTCTCGCCGGAGGAAGGGTTTTCCGGCCAGAGATTTTGTCCGCCGGAGGAGGATGAGGTGTTGGAGAGACGGAGGGCGCCGGCGGGGGTTATAGAGAGAGAGGCGGAGGGGCCGATGGGAGAGGCGACGGACAATACGGCGGCGTTACCGGCGGAGAAGGCGGCGCGGTACCAGACGGAGAAGTTGAGGAGGTTTGGGGAAGTGGGGAGTGGAAGGAAGCCGGCAGCGAAGAGTGAGTTGGGGGAGATGAGGGTGCGGTTTTGGAGTGGGGTCCATGGAGAGTTTGAGATTGTGAAGGAGGAGAAGGTTTGTTGGGCCGAGGACGGCAGCGGGTTTGAGATGAAGAAGAAGAGGAAACACCGGAGGAGAAAGAGAGTAGACATGGTTAGTTTTTAAAATTAGATTAGAGAATGTGGAGAACCGGAGATGTATATAATAAATACTGGGAGGTTCCGAGGTAGGAATTGGGAAACTGATTGTTTGATGGCGGCTTAGGCCAGGCCAGGGAGGGAAGGGAGGCCTCTGGGTTCACTTCTCAAGTCGTCACTGAGATTGGAGGGGACCACCGGTCCACGTCTGTGACACATGACCGTGTTTTTCGGATCGCTCAAATTTTTTGTCGTATAGTGGGGCTGTCTGACTGTTGTTTTGACAGTTTGAGGCGAAGTGTTTTCATTTTGAACCTTGTTTTTAATTTTTTTATTATTAAAAATTAAGGTTTTGCATCGGTAAACGGTCAGAGGAGTTACCATATTATATCGAGAGGGATTCGTTAATAATTAACTACGGTTATACCAGTTATCTAACACCATACACTTGCAGTAATAACGCGCAAAGAATAGAAAAACCAAGAGCCTTGACATGCAAGAGCACTTGACCTGAAACATGACACTGATAAACTAAGACTTGAACTCGAATAAATACCAAGAGTAGGTCAACCTACCCCAGAATTTGTCCTGGACTACCATCTCCTGTTGTGAGAACCAGCTCCTTGGACCCCTTTAGAGCAAACAACTCCTCGCTATCCTCAACATTACTAATAGCTTCCTCTTCGCCCATATCAATTCTTCTTCCTTTGATACGACTCTTCCTCACCTTCGGTGACCCAGAGACCATTGTTGGAGGATTCTCTTTGACTTCATCCTCCATTCTGGCTTTGGGTTTGTTCTTGGAGCCCACCTTCCGTCCTCTCTTACATTTCAAAGGCGAGACTTTGATTTTTCCATACTTATCCATAGAGATCCGGATAGGGATTGGATGAGATTTGCTCCACCAATAGGTAGCTCCGGGACTTCTTCTACCGACTTCCTCTGGTGGACTTTGATGGACTGGTCAATAGATGCTTGACCACCCTCAGGACCTTTCCTCTTGCTACCTACCACTGGTCACGACTCATTTGAGAACCGGACTCCGGGAGTGAGCACCTCTGTTGTGGAGAAGGAGAAAGAGCTTAGTTGCTTTGCCAATTCAGTGACGTTGATTCCCGAGAAGGAGATAGTGAATCTCGGTGTTGTCAGAGCCACACCTTCATTGCCTGTATCAGGATCGGAAGCAAGACCTTTCCCGGTCAAATTAGGAAAGCGAGACTAGGTTGTTTGCACCGCCCGTGCCCCTGGACGCCCTTTTCCTCTAGGGTTTGGAACCCCCAACTCTACCATCAATTTCATTGCCTCTGATACGTCCGGTGGCCCTGGACAGACCTCGTGTTCGAGCAACCCACAAATGCGGCAAAAGCCTATGACCCGGTCATACTGAAACCTTACCCATGTCAGTGCCTCGAGGATTTCAAAAGCAAGCAGAGGAAAGGCCTGCTTCACTGGCGTTGTGATATCATGCCACAAGCGTGCCCGAGACCTTTTTCCCTGACTTAATCCTGCTCTCATCAAGCCGAATGACTTCACCTAGGGTTTCGGCTATACATCCCACCGTCGTCGGGGTTGTCAAACGTGGTGGCAAACCTATGATCTCCACCCATACCGGAAACTGCTTGAGAGGAACCGCCTCCACATCCCCGATACCATTATACTCACCCAAAACTAGGTTAGATTTTCCATAGAACCAGGGTCCCTCCTTCATGATCGAATATCTCTCCTCCTCCTCCTCAAAATAGAACACCTACCTCTCCCCATGATTTCGTATGGAAAGACGTCGGTTCAGATCCCACACACCAACGATAGTACTCTGGAATGCCTTTGAGTTCACCTTCTTTTTCACTGACATAAATCGCCATAGTGTTTGTTATTGTCGACATTGACAACCCCAAATGAAGTCTTGCCCTTGTCAGAGACAGCAAAGCAGCCGCAAAGCAACGTTGATCTCCACTAGTCATGGTGTAAATAGAGGTGCTGCGTCTCAAAGCCAAAAGAGGAGCTTTTACAGCGCCTAGGGTTTTTTATATATTTTCTTTTCTTTTTGAGCCTTGTCAAATTCAAGAAAAACGGAAGCAGACAGAAGAGCACAAGGTAAAAGACTCGAGAGACTTGTTTGAAGTAGTATCAGAATTCAAATACCACGTCTATAACAAATATTAAAAATTCACTTCTGATTACTGACTGAGCAATGGGATTGCAATCATAGCATAAATTTACGAACACCAACTATATTAAACAATGATTAACTACAGTATTTATAATCGATGTATGTATCTCAGTTACAGTTGCGTTAATACAATTCGTTTATTTCTCACAAAAAAAACTACGTTAAACAAAACAAGATGGAAGCATGCAGAAAGCTAGACCATGAGACTTTTAGTTTTAGTAGTATAAATATTTCAACGAGGTTACCACGCCAAGGCCTGCCCTGGATCATGAGTTTGTTGCTCCCTATCTGCCTTGGAAAGATAGTTAAATTGATCATACTAAAGCCGAAAGTTGGAAGACAAAAACACTTTGACAAGCTAGAAGCGAACACGATTTGTGCTCTCTGCCTCTCTACATATAGAGCCTTACGAGATGTCGAACCAAAATTAGTGAACTACTGTCAATGGCCGGGCAAGTCTCATAATTTCAATTTGATAATCCTAAAATGAACGTGTTATACAAATCCGTAGAATGGATTAACCACGTTGGGATCGTACAAGCACAACATGTTGTTGTTGTTGCTATGTTCATGGGAAGGAGACACATTGATAGAAGCTTCAAGAATCTTCTCCCAGCTCTCCTCCACATCTTCAAACTGAATCAACATCTTCTCTTCCTCCTTCTCTTCAAACTGATTCAGCCTCTCCTTGTCTTTACCTAACCGAATTACCGCCTTCTTGTCCGCGCAATCGCCTCCGAACTGAATCAAGGGCTTCTCCCATTTTGTACTGACAAGAATGCTCTCGTTCTCCGTAACAGTCTCACTAGATGAGCCTTCCACTAAAGACGAGGGAGATGATGAAGATGGTGTGAATGGTGTGGACGGGGACGATTGATCCGTCAACTGCCACATTCCATGGAGGAAGTTCTCGAGTGCATGGATTTGAATATGAGGGATTCGATCGATAAATGGATACTCATATGCTCCACACAACCCCAAGGCTTTACACATGGAGTAGAACTCACATAGCTCATTGGCTTGCACTGCTGCCTTCTTGTAAATCCCAAATGCCGATATGCAACTCCGGTAAGGCATCTGAAACAGACTGTCTAGGACCATAACGATTTCTGTTCGGAAGATTGTGTAACACCAAAAGCTGTCTCGGATTATTTGTTTCATGGCCAATTTGACCAAGAAGCTTCTAGCTGCTGGCCCTGTTGGCCGGCATTCCATGACTCGATCAATAATGCTTTGCAGCTGCGGCAACATTTCGAGCATTCGACTTATTTCTTCCATTTTGGCTGATAAGCTTGGAAACTGTGGTTTATCATCTTCTTCTGGTTCTTCTTCGCTTTCGGTTTCTTCTGCTTCTTCTTCGCTTTCGGCTTCTTCTGCTCCTTTTAGATATAGTTGCGGTGGTTCTTGGGGTACCTTGTAATCCAAGCAAAAGCAGTGAAGAACTTCGTCTAGGAACTGAGCATAGGATCTGACAAAGGCCGTGTAGTCTGAAGAGGCCGAGGAGGAATCATCACGGAAGTGACAGTCATTGAGAGACATGAAGCCAAGGGACCGTGTCCAAAGCAGCTCTGATCGAAGCCGGCTGTCGTCGGGGACTGAACGGAGGAGACGGTGGAGGAGGAGCAGGCACTTGAGAGCAACTCTCCAACAATGAGTCTTGCCAAAGCGGCGACAGAAGCTGAGTGAGAAGTCTCTCAGTGTTGATGGAGATATTGAGAAGATCTTTAAGAGCTCTTGAACGTACTTCTCCGGCAAGGCGAAGTCGTCCGGAGCTGTGGCTTTTATGATGATGAGATCCACGGTGCAGAACCCTCCAACCGTGGCGATTTTAGCAAACCTCACGGAGCTGTGCTCCCTTAGAGCAGTGAAAACCTGCCGGAATCGCCTATGCATTTTGAGAAACAGAGGCAGAAGGATGAGTAGTTATGTAGTACTACTAGGATGTGTTGGGCAAATGAGGTAGGATGAGTTTCTTGGTTGCTTTATGTGTATACAATGACTCGATGACAACGTAGTGTCTTTGGTAGGATCGAAGCTACAACTGCCCAAGTCTGTAAAACTACAAGAAAACCACGTACAATATATTGTTGAATCAGTCAACAAGGAGGATTGTAGCTAAGATTGCAGCTAATGAAGACAGATGTGAATTGAGTCTACTCAGGTATAAGTACAAAGGGGGTTCATCGGTTTCATCCTTTGATTAAAGCACTTGCATCGGACAAGATTCTTCTGAAGAGCATATGGGAACTCTCAGGTGCTACAAAACTTGTCTATTGTGGTTGTCGCAACTCGCGAGAGAGAACCCCAGAGTGCCCCTTCAGATTTGATCATGGGATTTGCAACACTCTAATATATGACAAATGGGATTTGAATAGAAACTCGACTTCCAGAGTTTAATCTGAAAAGAACAAAAGGAAATTGGATTTTCAGAAGGCATCGAGACAGATAATTTTACTTGGGTGACTAACTACCTGTTGTCCTGTACAATTGTGGACACATCGAACGAATTTACAACAGTAAAATGTAAATAAAAGAATGCGCGTCTATAACTACTCAATCAAGAGATTGTAAGAATAGATGACTATATAGCCATAAATTATCTATTACGGCAAATCTGTTACAAAATCAAGAATACTGGATGAGTACTGTTTCTGTTCACCTCTTTGCCTTTTATCAAAAGCAATAAGCAGCATTCTAGAATTTTCTAATTCTTCCGATGCCTTCGTTTCTGTTCACCTCTTTGCCTTTTATCATCGTCCCATTCATACATCCTGAAACTTGGTTAAGGACTCGCGATAGCCTATAAATGTTGCACACAACTGTAACTTCCCTACACTGTAATATATGCACAGATAGCGGATGCTCATGCACTCTAACACGGGATCATCATGAAAACTCGCACACTGCATTGAAGGAATGTACCCCTTGCTTTGACATGAAAGACATTTCATAAATGCACACAAGAGCAAACAATAGATATATTCAAGCACGACAAAAGCAAATGGAGCTGAAAATGATCAATTAAGGATACGGGTCTGTATCACGCCGGGTCATCTTGTTGGCTACTTCTTTGCCATGAATCCTTAGACTTGGTTCCTCTATGTAACCTGCACGCGTGACAATGGGTCCTTTCCGCTCTCCCCTATCTCTTCCATCATATGATTGGGACAAATTAATAGAAAGGGGAGGAGGAAGAGGGTGAACTGGTGAGTATTCACCAGCTTCCCCAGAAGGCAGATGTTCTCGTTTAAGTTTCCGCCTCTTAGAAGCTGCAATTGTTTCTGGATCCTCCTTCAATAGGTTTACTTTCTCCCTGTCCTTCTCCCTCTCCCTCTCCCTCTCCCTCTCCCTCTCCCTCTCCCTTTCCCTTTCCCTCTCCCTCTCCCTCTCCTCCGCCTACATACAGCCAAAAAAACAGCTTAATCAACAAGTTCATAAATCTGTTCAATTCTTAACAAACTAAAGAAAGCAAATTTTCTTGATGGCAAACAGTAAGAATACACATCATGTTAAAAAAATTCATGATGACATGAGAATGTAGTTAATAGAGGTCATTTCCTCAAAGACTAGTTATTATTCAATTCATTGGTTATCATAACAAAATCTAAACAAATTAATTAAGTGATCATAGAATTGCAAGAATGTCTCAGTTGGAAATAACACGCTAGTACCAATACCAATACCAATACCAATACCAATACATACCTTCACTGAGAGACCGTCACGATCATCACGCTTTCTCTCACGAAGATCATCTTCTCTTCGACGCTTTGAATCATCTTGAGAAATTGAGGAAGTTTCTTCAGATCGTCTGCGTTCCTTCTCATCATGTCTCGGAGAAAGCTTCTGACTATGCCTTGTAGTTGCAGCCCTTCTATCTGAATCTTCGTCTCTTCTTCCAGAACCAACAGACTGAGGAACTATGTGAGGAGGTAAGGGTGGCGGTGGAGGTAAACTTTGCCCGTGATATCGATCGTCATGAGATTTTTCGGTGGATGTATCATTATAACGCCCTTTACCTTTCTCATCCTTAGATTTTTCAGGGACTTTATCAAAACTCCTATCTATTCCCCTCTCTTGCAATTTCTCAGCTGAATGATCCCTTCCATGTCTCTCCATTGACCTATCTCTGGATCTCTCAACTAAATCATCCCCATGCGACTTATCAGGACGGTCTAATCTTTCCCTGTGATCCTTATCATGTCTTTCACTGCCTTTATCTTTAGACCTATCAGAAGGCTTTTCGGTTGCCTTATGAACACTTCTGTCATCCGTGCTTGATTTGTCCAGATCCACCAGTCTAGTATCAACAGACCTTTCTCGGTCAGACAATCGAGCTTCACCCTCAAAATCTCTCTTTTCAGCTTCCCCTTTCCGGCGCTTACTTTGTCTATCCGTATCTTCTGCTGGGCTGGCTCTTTTCTGAAGCTTGTCGTTAGCTTTTGAAAGTGTACCGGAACTATCATGTCTAGGTGAATGAACAACTCGAGAAGGGGGCCTTGCTGCATCAGAAATATCAGCATTCTCTTCCTTTGAAGACGGAACTCTTGATTCGGAGAGCTTTGCAGATCCAGCCTCCACTTTTGATTCAATACCTAATGAAGCCGAACCTTTGCCCACAGTTGATACCTTGCTACCATATGCAGTGATGGAAGTAGAAGCCCCGGCTGCTTTTCCAGATCTACTATCGTCCTTTGAAAGATCTTGTTTTGATGGTTTAGCAAGAGATCCACCAGCAACTGACCGTTTTGCTTGGGCCCTCAACTGTCAGCAGAAGAGAACAAACTTTAAGATAAGAGTCCATTATTTGTCTGGTCATACAACAATGAAACCCAGATTTTGTTTCAGCAAACTAAAATGAAATGTTCGAAGAGGGAGAAGGATGATAAAGCTAATCTCACTATCAACCACCACATAATAAGACAATCAACTCTACGGTATGGCTACAAAAATACAAACAGATATTTTGAAACTCGAGGGTCCAAAAGTTCAGCCCATTCTTCGAATTATTTTTGCAAGTTCGAATGGGAAGAGAGAAATACAGGTGGAGATACCCAAGGGCCAAGGATGAGTTGATTTAATAGCACTAGCACATTCAATGAAACTAGGCATACATTTGATGTGCAACAAGTGGTTCTGTGGGCAAGTGATAATCAATCAATAGCTTGTGTCATGAAAAGTTCAATCACACAATAATTAAAGATAATAGTTGTTTCTCTCGCACATAGTACCTCAGATTCTGAAGTGTTCTTTGCGGCTTTTCCTACGTTTTCATCTGGTGTTCTATTTGAGATGTCATTCACTTGTACTTGATTTCCAGTAGGTCTCGATGATCCAGATTGTGGAACAGTCGAGGGCATAGATGCGAGAGCATCTGACCCATTCACCAATGATCCACCTTTAGGTTTTAGATGTCCTTGATCAGATTTTCCGGAAGTACTTTCTCCTCTTTCCAACCTCCCATCTGCAGGTTTGGTTTTTGACACATGGTCTTTAGCTGAATTTAAGACAGGTTCAGTTTGAGAAATAGTAGCAGAAGGAGCACTCTGTGTAGCTACAGAATTACTGGCCACAGATTTTGAAGATGCTGCCGACTTTAATTCAACATATCCCATGCAAAATTCTTCATCTGAAACCAATGAAGGCTGCATAAAGAAGGAAAGTGTTATGAATGCAAGTTGAAACCTAAGCTAGGCGACGCAAAAGAACCCAATTGGTATCCAGGAGGAAAGTTTAGGTTGCTGTCAGGTACCAATTGGATCATTTTGTCATCCCTACGAGATGGAGAATATACCACAAAGGTACAACAAACCTTTCTAGCAGCCAAAGAAGCACCAACACTTGTTGCCAACACCTTGAGGTCCTCTCTCTCATCACCTTTGATCTTGGCCACCTGCAAACAGTGGGGAGAAGAAAAACACAATGACGCCAGTGCAACAAACCGACATAAAAATTGCTATTCGAAACAGTTCTTACCCGTTTCTCAAGGTTCATTCCACTCCTTTTAGTAACTGGGAAAACACTAGAAATTCTTGATAAGATTATAAGTGCATTTCGAATTTCCATGTACTCAGTAGATTCCAGACAATAACCTAATAATCTTGTGATCCTTTGACTCCATTTCCAGTGTACCTATTGGAAATTATAAACATGAGCACATTAGAGAAAAGAATAAGATCAATAGTGCATCCAAGAAAGAACTTCAACGTCATAAGCATAGCATTAAAGAAAGCATAGAACACTTGTGTTAATAAACTTCACAATGTAACATGCTATTTGCTATTAGGTTCAACCGTTAAAGTATCCAACTCGATCATGGACTATATTTATGACATGATATCTATGGTTAAGCATAAATTAAAGAAAGCAAACTACACTACACATATGAGCTTAGGACTCCAGATGCCAGCTCATCTGGGAGAGTTCATGGGCCTTTTACATGTTTATAATACACTTCTGCAGCTTTGTTACATAGATCACAAGTATAGCAGGAGTTCATGAACTGGCCACAAATACATACATACCTAGGGGTAAATTATTCTTGCATTATATTGGCAGTACAGGTATAGTAGAAGATGACTTTAAATACAGAGATGCCCATGAACTCACCTTGACGAACTGGCCATATTGGACCCGCTCGCTATCGGGAAATCTATAATATACAGCAAAGCCAGGCATGTTTCCACACTCCCGTTCATAAATAGATTCATCACTCTGTTCAAGAAGCATGGTACCATAAAAATTTAATTGAAAAAATTGGAAAAGGAAGATACCACTTTCATGGGCCAATTAAAAGACCCTGTTCTTTTTTAAATAATTTGTAAAAACCGTGTGGTGAATGTAAATAAATAAATAACCAAAATAGTCTATCACCTTCCAATAGTAAGCAGTCTTCAACGTCTCACACAGAAACTTCCCCAGTCTGCCTACTTCAGATTCAGTGCAGCAGCATATCATAGGCTGTAAAGTTCTACAGATGAGAACATCCATGTGGTTGACTGTGTTAAAAAAGGGTGTCCCGAGAGAATGAAGAGTGTTCACAAACATGGCACAATAGACAGCATCTGGTATACTGAAAGTACAGCGAGGAAATATACAGCGCTGAAGGAATTCCATGTTGATCTTTAAAGTATCAAGACAAGAACTCAGCCATTTATCCTTTTCACGGGATAGCCGTTTACGAACAGATGCAACATGTTCCTCATGTTTACAAAGTTCACTAGTCAACCGATCTGTGGTTTCCTGAATTCTTTCCTTCTCTTTCTTCCTTTTGGCTATTGCCGAAATCGAGTTATCAGTTTGCTCTTCCAGAGCTTTGAGAGAAGCCTGCTGTTTTGCAACTTCAGACTCATAACAATTTCTAGGGACATAAAGATCATAGAGAGTGAGCCCCCAAAATGTAGCATAAAGATCAGGGGACAAACTATTCCAGGATCTAGCAGGCAACATGGTTTTAGCAGTCTCAAGAAGATCTAACCACCTGATTAAAATCATACACAAATTGCAAGGGGAAGTTAATTAGAGAATAATATGTCATCCTTCGGCTGTGGAAGAGAATAAAAGTGTATACAAACTGAAAACAACCATTTCATACCAAGTATTGCTACTATAAAAGAAAATTAGTATATAAAAAAATACTGGCAGCGCACATAGATAACTGACATAAGTTAAAAAAAATAATATATATATCAAATGTGCAAAAGCTACTGATGATGCATAACCATTCACATCAAGATCGTTCAAAATTTAATAAAACAAAAGAAAGCGGAAGTTTGGAACACTTACGTTACAGGAGTCCATGTAGAACCAAGATCCAGAACCACATTGCCCGAATGCAGTGTACCTTCAGATTCCGAATTTGCATATGTGATGCTCTGAACGTCATTATCATCTAGAGGCCAGAAAACACCAGAACTCACAGGGATCTTGAAGAGCCTCATTACTGGACGATAAATTAAGAAAGCAACCTGTCGCAGGTAAACAATACTAAGAAAACAGAGTAAATAAGTGATAATAGAGCAGCCAATTCTTCAGACAAAAAAAAAGGTTGACAAAAATGGATACAATGTTTCTAGACTCCGAGAACTTGAAATTCAGTCCTAGATAACAAATATTTCAACTAGAAAAGATCAGAGCATAACAAAGAAAAGAACCTCAGGATCGAGGTGGTATTTGTGGACAAGATCATCAAGTGAAGGAATTAGTTGAGCATAAGCTGATGCTGATGGCATGGCACTGAAAAGAAATTCCACATATTGAAGGAGTGCCCCGTGACATCTGTCAAACTGCTCGCTAACCAGCCTAATGTAAGGTGCATCTGCATTTAATATGACCCTGCAGAAGGTATGATAACTTCAAACAAGTTCCTATTGTGAATGGGGTGAATCAATAAATTCAAAAAGGAAATCGCTTATCAGCATGTTTTTTCCAATCAAGATTGTCACACAACAGCATAATGCTGACTCAGAACCCAAAGATGAATTAAATAAGCACTATGCCTTACAGAGAACGATGTTGAGCAAGATGTAACAAAAGAGGGATTGCCAGCTTGGGCTCATCCTTCGGAAGCAGCGAGTCCCTTAGCCTGTTACTAGACTTGATTAATGTCTGTTGATACATGAAAATTCCACATTATTATCATTCCCAGCTAGGTAGATAAAAAAACATTGCATTTCCCTACTCTGCTAAAAATCAACAACAGTGATGCTGCTGACGCTGCTTAATATTCGAAATGCCAATCTATATCAGTGATTCAAACATTACAGGCACCTTGTTATGTCGAGTAACACCAAAACCAGTAGTCTGATGACGGAGAGTCTCACCCCCTGCTGTGGCATCCAGTTGATCCTCAGTAAGGTCCTCTGTGTGATGAACATTTGCCATTTGCTGAATAAGCTCCTGATGTAATAAGGAACACAAATTCAAATGATGCAATGCTAAGAACTAATCATGTGAAACAAGAAGTAAACACAGTGAACCTGAAAGATACCTGAAGAACAACAAGCTCAATTCCTTGACCCTTTTTCATTTGATTTACAAGATACTGGAAAAGGCCTCTCAATTCCATAGATGGGTATTTTTTACACCTAAAGAAAATCAAAGGATTAACGGCGTTAGTTTCTTTAAAATTGTAAGCCACATATTCTAAATTAGACTAACAATGAGAGAACACATATATTATAACAATAGCCAAAAGGCCTCTGGAAGAAAATATGAACAAAACATAACACGATAACAAAGTTCACGTGCTAACAAGGGACCACAATTAATTGTAGATAAAACATATTATCTAACAAGCAGAAATATGATTTACAAGTTTCTGTACAGATGCTGTAAATAGTTCAATTTCTGGCCAAACACCCTATTCGTTATAAATGCCAAGAAGAGTTTTAAGATCACTATATCAATATATTTCATACCACTAGCAGCTGTGTGTCCAGAGCATCACTATGAAAGGGAAAACAAAGAGGCCACAGAATGCTAATGAGATCTATTTCTCTCTTTTCAGGCAATCTGGAAGGTTGAGTGTTTAGACCTCATAGTTTTATCTAATCATAATCTGGACTCCAATCTATCTGCTGTTCCAAAAGTAGGTAGTTCTCAACAAAGCCATAAGGAAAAGAGCTGAAAGCAGTTAATTTGTAATCTAATCAATAAGTCTCTACCTTACATCTTATCTTCTAAAAACTTAAAGCAACCCACGACGACACCACTGACCTAAAAAGACCTAGTGACACTAATTAAGGGGCCAAATAAAAAATATATTAAACACAGTTCAGGCTAAGGGAGGAAGGATGAGTCCCACTAGGCTGTTGCCAAGTAGTACAAGTGGACTTTTATACAAAACATACCAATTCGAACTTAAAGAAAACATGGAATGTACATAATATGAATGCATATGTTAGAGAAAATAAGAACATGAATAAGGCATGGAAACAACAAGCTGAACATTATGCATCTAATAATGAAATCTTACATAACTAATCTGAAAGAGACATATAATTCTTTGAATCAACAGCACAATTCTCAGGAAAAGAGTTCAGATAAAGAAGGTAAGGTAATTATGAAACCTTATAGAGTTGAATTAATAATTATACGTTAAAATGGTAGCCCTGAAAAGGAACATTGTTAACCACCTCTGGAAGAAAATATATATATATATATATATATATAATATATATATTTCATAGATTGGCCTTATAAGTACATGGCATAGTTATAAACTGAAATAAAAACCTCCATCAGCCAGCTTCACGTATCGGACAATTGAAAAGCCCAAAAAAACCTTGTTTGACACAACGCTGACGAACTTCTCATTGTTCTTTTTATAAGTTTCAGGTCATCTGCTCTTTAATGCCTCACTATGTGCAGCATCTTCCAACGCCACTTTTGTTTGGTTGAATAAGCCAGTGTACCCCACTCGTATATATGCTATACTGAGAAGAAAATCATCCTAAATTATTAGTGCTCTGACTTCAACCAGAAATAGGACTCAGCATATTCGACTGTTCTTTCATTAAACCAGTCTTCTGTTTAAAACCCTCTACTGATGATATACTGTTGAGAAACCTGACTGGACCATAAGTAATTTCAAGGATTTTGGGAGTCATCAGAGAAGACAAGGAACTACTAACTGACAGCTAGTCAATCAATTCTTCAACACATAACAACAGTAATTCCTGCTTCAGCACCCCACAGAGGCAACTAGTAACCAATACTAAAAGTTCCATCTAGGATAATAGAATGTCAGCACATAGCAAAAGCAATTCCAACTTCGGCAACCGATCAAACAGTAAAC
Organism: Geum urbanum; assembly: GCA_946800695.1. Lineage (NCBI taxonomy): Eukaryota > Viridiplantae > Streptophyta > Magnoliopsida > Rosales > Rosaceae > Geum > Geum urbanum. Next base: position 46,685,410 of record OX327012.1, on the reverse strand, counting down.
TCTTCAGGAGGCTAGCTAGAAAGTTAAATAAGAACATCAAGTCTTTATCTTTATAATCTAGCTTGGGAAACGATAACACCGATTCGTCAAGATTTTGTGAACTATCTGAGAAGTTGCCATCATCAAATTGAGGCACACTATCATCTTTTAAGAAGCATTCACAATCGCTAATTGTGTCACTAACTACCAAACTCATCATACATCACACCAGTGATAAAAGCAGAGTCCCAAATCGATGCTTTTGGCAATGACAACACTTCTTGTAAAACAAACCATCCTTATGTTGCTTCTAACCTAGTCAAAGAAACTTCCATTTAGCAAGTGCTCCAATGTCCTGAATCCCATTCCAGCATGCTATACAACTCCATTCTACCTTGATTGACCACCGCCTTTAAACTGAAAAGAGGTCACAGGATCCCAAGATCATTTCAGCATTCTGCTGTTCACCAGTGCAAACTCAGAACTATCCCAATCTAGCATGCAATTTATGGCTGAATAACCAAGCACACTATGTCACCATTTGCTGGTCAACTTTTGCAGTATTTATAAATTCCATGAAATGACACAAAGATTCAATGTCAATAGTACTCCTCCCAAGCTGCAGAATATTTCAATTAACTAGTGATAGGCTAAAAGCTCTTTCAGGCAAGCTACTATGGTCCTTAGTACCCATCTGACATCCAACTAACCAGAAAGAGATCCAGTAGTAGGAAAGGTAAGCATCAACTAACATTCTGACCAGCCCTATCCATTAACAGGTTTCTGTCGGGAATTGCTACTCAAGTATTCTTTGTTACATCGACAAGCCAGCTGCTGGAACGGGTCTCAGCTTGCAAATGAAGGACACATATCTTCAATGTCAATAACATCCCTCCCCGCTCCCATCAAATGGCCCTTTTGATATGCTAATCTGCAACCCGGAAACTAAAGTGAAGTATCCAAGAATATACACTCCATAGAACCGCGTGTTCATCAAAAAGTGACTGTAGTTAATGTCCTATCACTAGGGAAAAACCTATAACTAGCATGAAGTAAGCAAAACTAACAAGAAACCTGTAAGATATTTTGCAAACAAACATACAAGTTTATGAAATTGCATTGAATCCGTAATTACGGTGCCAAAAATATATGAACAGCATAACTTTATCAAGGATAAAAGAAGGTGCATACAAGTGACCCCAAAATGAAGCCAGAGATTGAAGCCAATCTGACAAATTAAGGCCATCCTCTTTTAGCTTATCACGCCCTCCTTGCACCAGACGCTCAATCACAACGTATTCTAGAACATCATACTCCAACTGAAAAGAGACAAAGAACAGTTTAAAATCATAGGGGTAAAAACAAAAATATAAGCAGTACTCATGGAGAAATGACCAAACGGAAGAAATTACAGTAACAGAGTATAAAATATGCACCTGAGTCAAGTACTTAAATGCATCTACCACAGGAGTAATCATATCTTTGTATGCCTCAATCTGCAAGTAGTACTACCCCATTAATTATTGTCTGTGGGAACAAACTAGAACCACAAAATTTGATAACAGAGTACTGAGTATAGTCAGAGATTCTTGACCTGATGAATTATTGTTCGAAGTACAGTCATTGGGTTTGCATGAGCTAATTTGGCAACCATCCGACCCTGCTGCTTTAAATTTTCCTTTGCAAGCCGTTTCAAAATTCTTCTTGTATCCAACTATAAAGAGGACAAAGAAAAGGTATAACAACAGAATTCGCTATAGGAAACAGCATTGCAGAATCCAACATGAATAAAGGCCAATGGTATATAAAGGAAGTTGCAGGACCCAGTAAAAGTGTACGCTTGATACCTTGGCTGTTTGCTTTGCAGCTAAAACTATAGGAATTCGCTCATCTTCTTTCTCCCATTCACCATATAAGCGATACCTCACCTAAACCACAAGATTCATATAGCATGAGTCTACAATGAGAAAATAACTTTTCAAACTGAAGCATAAAATGTAACAGATAAAGCCAACCTCATATGGAAGCAGACTCATCACTTCCCAGAGTTCCATTCCAACTGCTGGATTTGCCGGTACCAACTGTAAAGAAGGAAGTAGACACGTCCGCAAGGCTTCCTCTATCCTGTTCATCACTACTTGACGAGAGGACCTTGCTTCCTTAATGGGCAAACGATGAATACTGATAGAAACAGCTCCTTCCCCGGTCCTTCCAAGCTCAGTTGCAGACAGGTAATAACCTCTCAACACTCTGCAAATCTACTCCAAACAGATGATAACATATTCATTTCTTAATTTTTGAAGAAAAAATAAGAGGAAGGATTCCATAATATCAGGTAAATGTAATGCACCTTCTGCAGCAACAAAGTATCACGATAAAGATAAGGGCCAACTGTAGCAAGCATCTGAAAAAGTTCTTTGTCAAGTTCTACATAAGATCCACTTGTTGATGAGTTTTCTGTAGTCATCACACCAACACTGGTTCCTGAAGACCCCAAGTTTACAAGACATGCTTGACGAACAATATCGTATGCAGAAGAGATTGATTTTTCGATGAGCCTGGACACAAGTATCAACGACATATTATAAAACAAAGATAAATGCATAACCGTACCAGCCTACGAATACCCGGGCACCAAAACTAATAACAAGGCTAGACAGGGGAGATCTAATAGTTTCAAATGCCCTCAATCACCTAGTCCACATGTATTGTCAATTTGGGCATACATGTCATGAAAGCACATTGATCAAATGAATATATGACACAAAAAACAAACAGACAAATCATGGACAAGGATATATATTAGCATTACCTAAACAAGCTGTTGCAGATTTGAATATGTTCAATGGGATTCAGAGGTGACAGACGATCAAATAGTATGTGTGCGTGATACCTGAGAAGCAAACATCAAAACCAGTTTAGACCACTATAAACAATGACAAACAAAAAACTAAAAGCAAAGCTGAACTTCAGTTAAAACTTCAACTCCGATTTTCATAGGGAAAAGCAAGAAACCAGAAAAGATTACACAGGACTTTACCAGTCATCTACAGCAAGAAAACCAGTAAGCAACCCCAAAGTTTGATTATTTTCAAACTCCGTAGATCTTTCTCCTACTGCCTCTGAATCCATGTCTAACGAGGCAAAGAGATCTATAGACACGTCTCCTTGTTTTTCATCTTCCATTAGATCCTTCCCAGTAGCAGCAAGATTTATTTTGCCAATTTTATTGGCCTGAAAATAATACCAAATTTTCAGTTCACAATTAAAGCATTAGACACAAGAATATTGACTTAAAGCCAAAAAAATAAAGCAACACAGACAAGATACAAAGTTTCACGCCATATAATAGTCAATAAAGATAAATTACCTCATCAAGTTGCTTAGAGCAGAAAGCGCTATAATGCTCAAACGCCTCATCATCCTTCGGAAGTAAATGAGCACATCTGTTGAATGACAAACTAAAATATCAGAAGACCCAGCACAAAGGGACCATTAAGGATACTAGTCTCAACCTCGTACCAAAACACATAACTTAACAAGGTACACATATATGCAAATGCACGTCAAAGATGAAAATAAAATTAAATAATTCAAGAATGCAGCAAAATTTCATATATTTTTAATCCTCTTCCAGCTCCAGTAGTTCAACCATCAAAAACTAAATACTCTTAAAAGAGCCATTCTTGATTGATTTAACATTGATCTGTTACAGGCATGGACTCTCAACTATCATGGAGATTTCACTATCAATCAAAAAAGCCAAGTCTAAGCCAAGTTTTGGGCAAGTTTAATAGCTAAGCCAATGAGCTTCAAAGTGAGTACTTCCTACATATACTAGTTCCGACAGTTCTACATAACTTCTATTGGCATTGCTAGAATCATTGATGAAATATGAGTGACACACATAGTTTTCCTATCAAAGCACATAATCATCACAGGGAAACTCACATGCTTTCAAGATCAATAAAATTCTCCTTCACCAGCAAAGCTGTAAGCTTATATAGTCCAAATGGTACTGGATCAGTTACTTCCAACCGCTGGTAATGTTGAAATTTAAAACCAAGGATTTGTGAAGCATGAGACTGCAAAATAAAATATATAAACTATCAATACCTACTCTTAATCAAAATCTACCATCCAAACTAAACTTGAACAATATAAAATCCACCACCTTCGGAAAAATTGGTATCAACTCCAAGAAGACATTGTTGTCTGGCAGAAGTTCAAAACACTCCAAAACCTAATCAAGCAAGTATTGAAATGAAAATAGTGAATCATGAACATTTTATCCACAAATAGGTAGAAAACAATACAGGATAAAAGAGGTGAGTTTGACAACTTACAATATCAAAAACATGATTCGGGTCCAAATCAAAATGTCCAATTAATGACTGCAAGGATCAATCAGAATAATGAAACCCATATAAATGATATAATGGATATGCAGTACTGAAGAAAAAGACATCAAACCTATTACCTTTATAATGCCTATTGTTGCTGCTGCATTATTCGAAGAATTTTCTGGATTCTGGCAAAGAAGTGTAACCTGCAAATGGAAAAGGCATTAAATACGCAATGAAATTATCAAAATTTATCAAAAGTCTGCAAAGTATAGATTTCAGTTTCATGAGATATCAATGTAAAAGCACTCAATAGCATGCAACTTGAATGTGACTTTGGTGCGGAAGCATTAGAAGTGGTACTGAATCCAATTTACTCAGAAAGCAAAATTAATAAAATACTTAGGTTGATCTATCCACAATTCCTCGTGAATGTGTTTTTATGTGTGTGGGTGTATAGGAAAGATTCAAATCAGGCCTCCATTCATGCAATTTGCAATTGCACTTACAGCTTGGAGTTCAGTGTCGAATATATCCATTTTGAGATCCTACTACAAGAATGATTCTTACAAAAGCTTAGCCAATTGATATAGAGTAATTATCTGACTATCATTATATATCCAGCCAACTTTTTTGCTTAATAACCAATTTGTAACAATTAGAGCTGATGATTTGACAGTATAATCTTTGAAGAGGCTTAACATTATTTGGTTGTGATTAATGAAATGCTTAGTAGTTGTGAAAAACAGAAAAGTAAATGAACGGCCTATACGTAGAATAAGGAACTACTTTTTTCCATACAAAGTCTCTAGAGCCCATGCAAGCAAAGTACAAGATACACAAAACATTGTTACAAAACAATACGGAAGGAAGATATTCCCATCAATGAAGCACAAAAATTAATTTCAATAGTAAGCGTACCAGCTTGGCATATCCCTCGCTTTCTTCTCGAAGAAGATTAAACTTTGTTTGCTGATATAGAAGACGGGTGTTTACTCTAACCTGAAATTAGAATCCCACATCACATGGGACAGTATATCAGCTTACTGCATCAATAGACTCCTACCCTAATAAATCTCTGATGCATAATACTCAACTAAGAATGAAAAATCGATTACATTTACAGTTTACTCTATACCAATCATGGCCACCTTTGACTCATCTAAAGTTAGTGCAACCTTTAGTAATTTGACTAATCTAAAATGTGTGTTCAGGGAAACATCTATGAACAAAGACAATATGATGTAAAGCTTTGGATAGAGTCCACCAAATGAATACATAGCTACAAACTAATTACCGACATACCTCTTTACTCTTCAGTTCCTGAGCCTTTATTTTGATCATTTCGGCCTCCCACAGAAATTCTTCCTAAAATATGTGAAGCATACACATAAGTCCTGTTTCGTACAAGAAATGAAGAAAAAAGTAGGGCACGGCAACAAAGGTAACATCATGACCAGATAACCACTGGTCAAGTTTATTAGGGCAAGGAGCAGTATTAACCTCGCAGCGCTCCTGGAAAAGCCTTAACGAAACTAAAGAAGATTCCACCAACCATTTGGCCTGTAAAAAGGGGAACCCATTAATCCATAAGTATCCCGCCCTATAGCCAAACTAAATCAGAACAATAACTGGCAGCATGGACAATTGGAATAGATTTTTTGGCCTTTACTAGGCATCATTAATCATATAAAACAGACAGAAGTTAACACCAGGAAGAGAAAAATGAACTCAGTAACTAAGTTCAAAGCCCATTTCCTAATGCATCGACTTTCTAGCCATGAACTAACCAGTTTAGTGAGACGAGCTCGATGCTCTCCGGGCATGGTAAGCTGCAAACAAATGAGCATTTACACAGAGATTAAAAACAAACATAGTACATGTCTTTAATCTGCAATTAAAACTCGAAAATGAAACTAAGGTGGGAACATTATATCTACACTAAAGGCATTACCAAGGACACCAAAAAAAGTGTTATCTCACCATATTACGCCGTACTCAAGCATGTAATTATTTTGAAAAATCTCAAGAACATTATACTTTCTAATAGTTACTTCAAAGTATGCTATAGCAAGGCTCAATTTGATTAAAGCAACTAACAATGAAGCAAACTCAAGAGTTCATCGAAGAAACAAATGCATTTATCAATCCAACGCATCTGCAGAACTCACATCTTGAGACATTTGAGTGATAATATCAGCGAAACTCGAAGCCACCTCTTGCTCGGAAACCTTCTCCGAAAACCGAACTGAATCCAAAGCCACTCTACACTTCTGAAACGGCAATCCTCCGCGAACCTGAGACCAACCGTGTACACAATTCAATACAGAAACTCCTCCACACAATTTAAACAAAAACATAAACCAAAAAATACAGCAGAGAGAAGATTTGTGAGCTCTCACCATGGTGGAGCAGAGCTCGTAGAGAAATCGGAGCATCGGAACAGGCTCCGGGAGCTTGAAGCTAGGGTTTCCATTCTTCCATTCACGAAGGTGCTCGTCTGTAATGTGTGCTCGCTCTACCGGTGGGAGCGACATGGTTAATGAGATGTTACTAAAACGCAGTGGCGAGGCGAGGCGAGACGAGGTTGATCAGAGAGAGGAGGGGGAGAGTGGCAGTGTTGTAATTATAGGGGTTTTCATGAGAAAATTAGGGTTTTCAGGGTGATCTGAGAGAGAGAGAGAGAGAGAGAGAGGAGGAGGGAAGGGGTTTGGCAAAAACGGAGATGCTAGCTTGCAGTGGTTTTTTCTTTCTCCGATTCTTTCTTGTGACGTCGTCTTTGTGTGTGGGGTGGGATATGGGCTTTTATGGATTTTGATCTGGGTTGAGTATGTCTTTGTCTATTGACGGGCCACGTATGAAGCCCAAGGCTCAAAAAGGCTTTTCTTTAACAAAGCCCATCAGACGCATCGCAGAACTTTGTCCCGTACAAAGTTGTGACAATTTTTGGACCTGATACGAAAAAGATGCATGGCAAAGAAAATGAATCAATTTAATCTCGGTCTATCACGGATCATGGTTTGTACTTTGAGTTAATGAGGTTTTGGGAAGTCACTTGTGTTATTGTGTATATGGTCTTATCACATTGCTCAAACCACAAAGTCGTCATACAATTAATTCTTCAAAATGTACAATCGGTCGTATCCAGATTGGTCGATACTAATTATGAAAATGAATTTAACTTAATTTGAACTCAATAATAAAGTTTGTGGTACGAATAATGAAAAATATGAGATAAACTCATAATATATCTAACTTTAATCATGTAATTACTTATTATTTCTATTTTTTTTTCGAGAAAGTGTTCCATTTGCTAATTTTCAAATGCTTGTTTTCAACCTTTGATTTCTAGCTAGACTCTATTTACGTATGTGTTTTTCTTTTCTTTCTTGAATGATATACGTACGTCCATATGACCCATGATCAGCTGAGTTAGGTCTCATCATTTGGCCCTTCAGTCTCGAACCTCATTATAACTCATCCAACTTTTAGGGACGAAGCCTAGCCCAGTCCAGCCCAATTTGTACCGAGGTTGGGTCTGCCCAGCCTCTTTTGAATATGATAGGGTCTGGGCTATACATTTGAATCTCAGCCCAGCCCATTTGAGCCTCTTCGGCTTAGCCCAGCTTCGGCTTCATAAGTCTCGTCAAACCCAGCTTCTTTTCAAATAAGAAAATTAATTAATATATAAATATTTTTATATCAGTTTAAAGGCCTAGATGTTAAGCCTAAAATGAATTATTTTAGTAATTTTTATTAGAAAGCATAAAATAATTTATTATTATCAATATATTTTTCTTATTACTTTCATTTTCTCGTCTTATTCACCTCGATGTTTTTTCTGCACAAAATATATATTCAACGTAAATATCATACATCAACAATAACAATACATTGAACTTTTGATATATTAATTTTTCTCAATTTAAAGCTCATCTTGGCCTTGCCCATAGAGATCCGAAATCTTTAGCCTCATTGGCCTAGCCTTAATGGGCGGGTTAAGGCTTCTAAATTGTGGCATCGGTCCAGCCTAACTTAGCCTCGTTATGTTTGACCGTTGACTAAGTTCAGCCCTAAGCCTTAAATTTAGTGTCGAGGCTGACACAGTGTAGCCCATGATGAACTCTAAGCTAGGTGATGGAGTGTCTAGAAGACAATGCAATTGATCAATTCTATGATTTTATTTGCATTTATATAGAAGATTTGTGATTTAAAAAAAAAATCAAATTAGTCGTTCGATAAACTGGGAATGCATGCATATATGTAGCCATGTAGGTACAAAATTAAGTGTATACAGTCTTTGCCCCCTTTCTTTGATTGCAAGGTGGTTGAGGCTCGGTATGTCCCTTCTTGTAATTTCATTGAAGCAGAGTTTGAGCCGGGATCGTCGTTCACTTGGAAGAGCATAGTGGCAGGCAGGGAGCTGTTGAAGAAAGGTATCCGTTTCCGGGTAGGTACTGGTGAGGGTATAAATGTGTGGGAGGACCCATTGGATTCCTATACCACATAATTTCAAGCCATTCTCAATACCTATGGAGGGTACTGATTCAATGACTGTTGCTGAGTTGATTGATCACGAGGAGCAAGAATGGTTAATGCCCATAGTGGTGGAGCTGTTTACCAAGGAGGAAGCGGATGCTATTGCTAGAATACCTCTGAGTGTACGTCAAGCGCCAGATAAGCTGATTTGGTGTTTTAATCGGAAAGGCCATTATACAATGAAGAGTGGGTATCGAGTAGCCAATGAAAATGAGAATAGGGCTGCTCCCTTCCCCTCGTTGTCTTGTAATGAAGGGAAAAAGTTGTGGAATAAGACTTGGAATGCTCAGATCCCACCGAAGATTCGAAGTTTCATGTGGCGTTTACTGAAGGGGATAATTCCAACGAGGAAAGCTCTACGTAAGAAGGTGGCGTTAGATGAGTTACTGTGTAGTTCTTGTGGGATAGAGGTGGAGGATGATCTCCATTTATTTAAAAATTGCATGGTGATCAAAGACTTTTGGAGTATGTGCTGTTTGAAGTTGACGCCCATGCAGAGGGTGGTTCCTACTCTAAATGAGTGGATTCTGGAGGTAAGTAAGTCTCTTCCAAGTATTCAACTTGATCTATTCTTTATGTACCTTTGGGGAATTTGGAATGAGCGAAATGCTCTTGTATGAAGCAATATTCAATTTGTCCCTTCTAATATGGCGAAATGGGCATATAAGTTGCTTGAGGACTATCAGATAGCTCATTTCCGTGAATGTAAGAGGGATCCTAAGCTTCTAAATGGAGTTGTCCTCCTAGAGGCCGATTTAAGATAAATGTGATGGTTCTTACATGACAGATACTAAAAGTGGTGGGATTGGTGTTATAGTTCGGGATGAGCATGGTGAGTTCGTGGCGGCATTAGCTCGGCAGCTCCCTCATGTCTTATCCGCTTTGCATGCCGAGGCAGAGGCTTGTCGGGCAGGTGTGATGGCAGAGGCTTGTCGGGCAGGTGGAGTTAGAAAGTGATTGTGACACTGTGGTGTTAGCGTTGAGGAGTGCTGATGAAGATCTCTCTGAGGTGGGATGCATTGTTGAAGATCTGAAAGTTTTCATGCGTTCAGTTAATCTTTTACAGGTGCGTCACATTCTTCGTCAAGCAAATAGTTAGCACACTTTGCTAGTTCTAGTTGTTTTAGAGGTGGCCCCTTTAATTAGCTGTGTTAGTATTGTATCATTAGCTGTACGATTAAACATACTTATCCACTTAAGTAGGTTAGCAACACCTACCGGACTACCCGCAAGACCATCAAGGAGGCTCCAACTTCACTCACCAAACCCACCCCATCCGAGCACACACGCGCCCGCCAGGCGCACGTCCGAACATGCGGATCACACACCAGCAAGTGCACCAGTCCCACATCGAATAACACAAGTGAGCTCCAAACCCAACCACCTATATATGTAAGGTATTTATTACAGGTAAGATCATCCCATTTCGTTCCATCTCAACGAATTCACTCGACCAAAACACCACTTACACGCACGTTCGCTTGACTGTTATATCCAATACATCATCTGACTTAGGCATCAGAGCGTTGAAGGCGGGCCACCCCGTCTTGACCCCTGACCGCCTGTTTCATTGTTGTATTCTCCTAACAGCCATACGCGAACACGCACGCCCGATCACCCGAGAGAAGAGGAAGCGCCCAAAGGAAGAGTCGACCGTCGGAAGAGAGAGCCCACACGCCCGAAGAGAGAGGAGCAAGCGCCCGACCATCCGAACAGCCCCACCGTTCGGACGCACCAGGAGAAGGAAGTCTATTCGTATTGTTTCTGCCCCATTACGCCACCGCGCGTAATCCGGTAGAAACAGTTGGCGCCGTCTGTGGGAAGCTTACAAATTGCAAACCTCGTATAAACACCACAAAAATCAAAGGTCCACATGCTCAACCCGGTGACTAACGGCAGCAACGCGCCCGATGGGGAGACGCCGCCAGACTCGCAGGGGCGGAATGTACTAGCGACCGACAGGGACGATGGTGAGAGGCGCATCGGCAGCCTGGTCCAGGAGTTACGGGAGGCAGCGCTCGAGAGAGCAGAGAAGCGCCAAATCCGTCAGAGGTTGGAGGAGCGATTGGACGCACTCATCAACCAGCAGCTGGAACAGCACGAGGAGACCCAGGAGACCACCAGCGAGGAGCAACACCCGTTCGGAAGGACCAGCGCCCGGGTGGCCCGAGCGCCCTCGCCCGTGGAAGAGTCGGCGCCCCCGACGAACAACACACTGATCCTTCAGAGGATGGAAGAACTGACGGATGAGGTCTCGCGCCTGCGCAAGGACAAGCTGGCCGGTCAGGGCGGGACGTTCGCCCCCCGGGTCAGTCCGTTCTCGGCACATATACTGGAGAGAGGCAGGGACCCCCATGCAAAGATAACAAAGATCGCTCGGTTCGACGGGAGCGGAGATCCACGCGGGCACGTGGACGAGTTTCGATCCACCACGGACGGAACCCGATACTCGGATCCAACCTTGTGTTTCCTGTTTCAGGAAACGCTGGCGGAGGAAGCGCGGAGCTGGTTCTACGAGATCCCGCCAGGGTCCATCCATTCATTCCTCGAGCTGGCGGAGAGCTTCCAGAAGCGCTATCGGCTCCAAGGCAAGTACAACACCACGGGCATCCTCCTCAAGGTCCGCCAGGGGATGGACGAGAGCCTGTCGAGCTACATCAACCGATGGAGGACGCTCGCAAGCACATGCAGGGACCTTTATAAGTGGGTGGCCAAGGTAGCCCTAATGGATAACCTGCTCGCCACCCCGTTCGTAGAGAAACTAGTAAGGAAGGAGCATCTCGACTACGACGAGATCATGGACCTGGTCGTACATAAGGCGTTAGTGGAGACGCGAGTGTACGGGTCCGCCTCCGAACCCGGCGCCAACAGACCAGAAGCGGCAAGCGCCCAACCACGACAGCTGGCGGACGACGAAAGGCCAACCGGGGGCTTTAAGAGGAGCCGGGACACGCACAAACATAATTACCAGAGGCCTTTCTTCCGCAGTCATCAGGGCAACAGCTACAACCAGGCGCGGGGGCAAGCGCAGCAGAGTGCCCGCTTACCACCAGCATCGCGCTATCGACCGCCGGGACAGGAGGTCTTTACGGTCGATCGGCAACCGCTCGAGCACCTACTCCGCCTGCATCGACACCGAATATCGCCACCAAACAACATGACGAAAGCGATGACTCCGACCGGCCAACTCCCGGACGTATGGTGCGAATTCCACAATGCCACCACCCACCATACCAACAACTGCATTATGCTGAAGAGGGCCCTTGAAGACTTGAAAGACTAACAGACAACCCCTCCCAGGGCGGAGAGACAACAGCGCGAGGCGAACGCCGGGACCCGTGGGACTATCAGTACGATATCCGGGGGCAAGCGCAAGGAGAGAACATCATCGCCCGATCACTCAAGCAGGGAAGTGATGACGATCGGGGCAGGGAGAGCGCCCAAGGCGGGAAGGAAAAAGGTGCCCACCATTAGCTTCACAGCAAGGGACGAGGAGGAGAACCCGGAAGACAGCACCCTGCCGATCGTAATCAACGCGATCATCGACCGATTCCTTGTGAAGAGGGTGCTGGTAGACAATGGGGCGTCCGTGAACGTAATCTATTTCGACGCGTACACGGCGCTCGGGCGGCCCGCCAGCAAAATGACACAGGACCATGAGTGTGTGGCCAGCTTCACGGGCGAGACATCGTACCCGATCGGGAGCGACAGCCTGCGGGTCGAGATTGGCGCACTGGACTCCCCACACAGCGAGATCTGAACAGACTTCATCATCAAGGACACCCCCTCCCCCTACAACGCCATACTCGGGAGGCCAGGGATCTGCAAACTAAAATTGATCGTCGCAGGGCATTTGCTCTTGGGAAGATTCCCAACCGAGCGTGGGATCGGGCACGTTCGGGGATACAACCACGAAGAAACCGCAAAGCCTCGGGGCAGGCAGGAGGTTCTTGCCTTGGAGCCCACAGATCGAAGGGCACAATCCACGCACGAGCGACGAGGGGCCACATCTTAGCAATAAACTACTGGAAGGGCGAGCATACAGACCGCCCGATCGTTCAGACCAGCGCATTCAGGCTCGACCACTCCAACTGGGGGACTGGGAGGCAATCCAACAGAAGCGGGACACCCCGTCCATGGAGGGAAGCGCCAGCACTTCGCAAGTTCCGAAACATGCAGGGTCAACAACTACGGCACCCGTGGAACGTCCAACATTTGGGGAAGTACTCGTTAAGAATCTTATTATATTGTACTTTTATTGTACTATTTCCGTTAGTTTATATTTGCACACCCGTTCATCCTTACCCCGCCCGCCCATATACTCGGGGGACTGGGGATAGGCTACTCGCGCAAATGTAACACTTGGTTAAAACCCATAGCCAAACCCATAGCCATTCAAAGCAAAGGAGTAAGCGCGCATTGGCGTGAGTTACTCAAAAGATGCCAAAAAAAAAAAATTCAGACAAGGCACACAAACGGAAAGAAAAGAAACTTCATTCATTCGCCCGATTACAAGACCCTACTCTATCACAAAGGAAAAGAAGGAAAATAAAAGCTATTCTATTACGCCCCAGTATCAACATCCAACTCTTCACCCTCCTCCGACGACTCCACCCCAACGGTTTCCACCTGCTCGCCTGGATCCATCCGCCTGATCACCGGCTCCAGCTCCGCCTCAGCAGGTTCCCCAGAAGGCCCCACCTCTCTCTCGTACGTAGGAACCTGAGCGCCCGCCCGCCCCTCAACTTCAGATGCCAGGAACGCCTCCCGGGCGGCTGCTTCAGCACGCACACGCTTCAGCTCGGCACGCAACTGCTCCACCTCGGCCACGGCCTTATCCCGATCAATCTTCGCCAGAGCTTCACAGGCAGCAGCTTCATCCGACCGGACAGCCGCCTCTTCCGCACGGGCGATGTACCGACGCGCCAGATCATTAGCCTTGTCCGCCCTAGCCACCAACCGCTCCACCACCTTCCGGTGCTCCAGCGCGTTGACCCTGAGGCGTGCAAGTTCCGCAATCTCCCGCGAGCGGACGCGGAAAACCTGCTGCATCAGGCGGGTGCACGCAACGAAGACCCCATCCAGCCCATCAGGAGCGGCATCCTCCAGCGGCCGCAGCAGGGACCCAAGAGAGGCAGCACCATCCGCCAGCGCACGGTGCAGGCCGTCCACAACATCACCACTCGACCCAGGAGCGGGGCCGGGAGAGGATTCTTCAGTTCGGGGGCGCTTCTGCGCCCGCTCCTCGCCCTCCCATTACTCAGGAGACTTTGGCGGACCCAAAGACAGGAGCGAGGGATCTGGAGAGCAAGAGTATCCACTCCAGGAGTATCGTGGAGGATTTGGAGGTCGACTTGAAGACGGAGGCGCGACAGGCGCTCGACTGGAAGACGGAAGCACGACGAGCGCTCGACTTGAAGACGGAAGCGCACGAACAACCTCCCGCCTGTCCCCGACATCATCTCGCTCGAACTGCTGCTGCTCACGCTCCGCCCGGGCATAGGCCTTGGGTCCAACCACATCACCTGGTGGCGGGCAGGGAGCATCCGCTTGTGGCCCTTAGACGGACGGGGCAGGGGCAGCCACGTTGGAAATAGGGGTCTTGGGCTGGGTACTATCCCCCGGGATGAATGGGCCACCACTGTCATCCGCCACCTTGTGGACCTTCGTGGCAACATTCCGCATTCTGAGCAGACGACGCTTGAGCGCTTCATCCATTTCAATGGCCTTGGACTTCGATATTTTTCACTGCAAGCGCGCACACGAAAGGTTAGCAAACACACCACACTTCGTAAAAATTATCCTATTCCTATTTTTTTTTTGGTAGAAAACTACAACACAGCCCGGGCGGTCTGGCGGCACGCCTGCGCCCATCGGGCACTCGCTCGTACCGAGCGTACGAGGGGATTGGGGGACTTCCGCCCGTATGGGGTGGCCCAGCCCGTTCGAACGGAGGCAGATTTGGTGGAGCGACAGGGTATATCAGAAGAACGAGCGCAGGGGCAACACTTAGCAAAAGAGAGTAGGGGAGGCAAACCACCAGAAACACTAAAACCCACAAAAAATCACCCCAAAAACAGATCAAAATCCCACCCACCTCAAGAACGCGCCCTGTTCTTGAGAAGCAAAAACCCAGAAAAAGCCCAAAAACCCAGAAACACACAAACCAAAAACGGGAAACAAACAGCAACAGGATGAGAGCCTCACCAATTCGGTATCACACGAAAGACAGGAGGAATGCCGACGAAGGAACTCCGGCAAGAAACGAAGAACAGCAGAGATCCGAGGGGAACAATGGGCAAACGAAATTTTTCTTCAGCGTTTTGGCAAATCGTAGAAAGTGAGGAAAGAGGCCACACCACACCCCTATTTATACTGCTCGCACGACGTCAGCCACCGAACGCCAGCCGTCCGTTTTCGCGTGTCCACCGTCGGATCGTAACGCGTGGACCAGACCGGTTCACTTGCCTTCCTTAGTAAAACGCGCCAACCCATCATCTTCCCGCCTTGAATTCGAACCCTAGCACGGTCTCCAACATCTCACCACGTGGCTCCCATGCATCACTCCCACGCGCCTGACGTCTGAGCTTCAAGCAGTTATCACAACACCAGCATTAAGGGCGACGGCTAGCATTTATTACGCAACGGTTTTCGAGGAGCAGTCAGAAGGAATGTCACCTCAAGACGTCTCATCGGAGCACCACTAAAACCAAGGCAAGGCACACCGCCCGTACGACCGGTGTACACAGATCACCCACGCACTTCCGAACAAGGTAAACACCACCGCGAGTGAAGGGCACCTCCCAACGTGCGTGCACCGGTAAGAACTGGCAACACGGTTAAGGCGGCAACAGGCATGGCGCGCTAAACTCGATGGGCGCCACGGGCGTGGGGTTCTCCCCGTGTGCGCAACATTAGCGATCGACGCACCGATTCAGTCCTGGCAGGATGCAGGCGCTGAAGGCGACGGGTATGGGGTACGTCCTCTCCGTACGCAAGAATACAGGTTGTCTATTATGAAAAAGACAGGGGGCCCGTCCTCCCCTTGCAGACCCTGAAACTGACAAGCGACGGGTGTGGGGTACGTCCTCTCCGTTCGCACAAGTGCAGGCCGGATTAGGTACCAGAGGCATGGGGTCCGTCCCCTCTCTGGGCGTCCCAAAATCGATAGGCGGCAACAGGCATGGGGTCCGTCCCCTCTCTTGCGCACGCTAAGGGTGGCACGGGCGTGGGGTTCTTCCCCTCCGTGCGCCAGCTCACTCCTAGCAGAGGCATGGGATACGTCCCCTCTCCTGACGAACTAAAATCGGTTTGGGCGGCAATAGGCATGGGGTCTGTCCCCTCTTTGCGCGCGCCAAGACTCGATAGGCGACCACGGGCGTGGGGTTCTTCCCCTCCGTACGCCAACTAAGTCCTAGTAGGGATGTGAGGTCCGTCCCCCCCTATAGGCCCCGAGACTGATAAGCGACGCGAGTAGGGGATGCGTCCTCCTCGACGTTCGCGAAAGTACAAGACGAATTAGCAGGGCTAAGCTCGATGGGCGGCACGGGCGTGAGGTTCTTCCCCTCCGTGTACGTAACGTTAACGATCGATTCGCCGACTCGGGTTCCGGCAGGGGTGTGGGGTCCGTCCTCTCCTTCAACGGTCCGAGGCCGATGAGCGTAACCGGGTGTGGGGTCCGTCCTCTCCGGCCGCGAAATCTTTCCGGGTTAGGCGGCAGAGGCCTCTACACGCGCTAAGGCCGAAGGGCGGCACGAGTACGTGATCGTGGACGCTGCAACACTTGTAGGTCGCGGTCCTGATCGCACCGTTGATGCTACAGCGTACGCGACGGCATCCCCGTTGACGTGCGACGTGCGCAGTGTACCCCATCGCTGGCGTTACGACCAGCATTTGCATACAATCGCACCTCATACCATACATTCATGCATCATACCATACATTCATACTCGCATACCTATATATCTGTATATCTGTTGCACTTATATATGTTTACAAGACCAACCCCATCTGGGCACGCGGCTCCAAAAAATATATAGCAAGTCTTGTTTGGAGGTCGGGCCCATAGGTACACGAACGCACGAACAGGCAACACCCCACGGACGCGCGGCTCCAAACTATCAACATTCGTTTGGACGCCGGGCCCAGAAACCATGTACAGGTACACGATTGCACGAACAGGTACACACTCGGACGCCCAGGTCCCACTCCGTCATGCGAGCCCTTTCTTGACCGGAGAGTTGGGGGACTTGGGGGTTACAGGATCATACACCACTGCTCAATCGGATAAGTATTTTGTCTAATCGTACGGGCCCTTTTTCAACTCCCCAGTCAAGAAAGTTCTCTTTGACTTGGGGACTTGGGGGACTTGTTAGTATTGTATCATTAGCTGTACGATTAAACATACTTATCCACTTAAGCAGGTTAGCAACACCTACCGGACCACCCGCAAGACCACCAAGGAGGCTCCAACTTCACTCACCAGACCCAGCCCATCCGAGCACACACGCGCCCGCCAGGCGCACGTCCGAACATGCGGATCACACACCAGCAAGTGCACCAGTCCCACATCGAAGAACACAAGTGAGCTCCAAACCCAACCACCTATATATGTAAGGTATTTATTACAGGTAAGATCATCCCATTTCGTTCCATCTCGACGAATTCACTCGACCCAAACACCACTTACACGCACGTTCGCTTGACTGTTATATCCAATACATTATCTGACTTAGGCATCGGAGCGTTGAAGGCGGGCCACCCCGTCTTGACCCCTGACCGCCTGTTTCATTGTTGTATTCTCCTAACAGCCATACGCGAACACGCACGCCCGATCACCCGAGAGAAGAGGAAGCGCCCGAAGGAAGAGTCGACCGTCGGAAGAGAGAGCCCACACGCCCGAAGAGAGAGGAGCAAGCGCCCGACCATCCGAACAGCCCCACCGTTCGGACGCACCAGGAGAAGGAAGTCTATTCGTATTGCTTCTGCCCCATTACGCCCACGCGTGTAATCCGGTAGAAACACATGGTACACTCTCTGAAGATATTTGTATTCATCCACGAGGTAAGGCTATTATGTCCCCTTCGATTATGTTTGTTGATTTATTTAATGAAATAAAGCGTGAGGATGACCCGCCGAGCTCATAGGTCAGTCCTAAACCCCGTTTCAAAAAAGAGAGTATCTGCCCTCCAGAAAAGTCTCTTTTTAAAAAAATACTTTTCAGGCTCGCCATGGGTACGCTAGACAATCTTCGATTCTAGTTGTACGTAGCTAGATATATGGTTGCTGGTGTTCAAACTTTAAAGGCGTGGATCGATGGGAATGATCGAGATATGGAAGATGACAATCAAGTAGTCCACAAACATCCATATCTCCAAGCAAGCGTGGGTATCTGGAGTCGAAAATTTCAACATGAAAAACACTCTGTAGGCTGTAGCTTGAGTACGTACTAGTGACTAAGTAACCGACCGACCGGCCAAATGTTGCTTTACAACATCTTGTCGTGGACAATGAAGTTAGTTAATGGAAGATTGATATAGAAGTAACCTACCTAATAAGTCCTTGATAATTTTCTAAGTTTTGAAACACTCTCTTTAGCCAGATTGTGCGCATAGAAAATCGAAAATCAACCGTCGTGAATAGGCCAAAGTTTAAGTTAGTACTGGCGTCCAATTGTAGCCGTTTTCAAATAGAGGCGTTAGGTTTGGCAAATCTCATGTTTGACTAACTCAGCTATTTTTGGTATCGTATATAGGTCGATGGCAACTGCAGGTCTGTAAATATAATGAGTCAATAACGATGACAATGACAAATTGACAATTAGCTAGCTAGGGCAATAATGGCGGTACATGACAGCAACAACATGTAGCGATACAGCCAATGCTGGCGTTAATATTAGTTTCATGACCTGGACTTTTGGAGTAAGGTCGATCTGATACAAATCATACAATGACGACCATGCTTGACTATAAGTAATTAAATATATAGTTAGCGGATTCATGAATTTTTCTTATTACGTTAGTGATCTAAGATAGTGAGCTCGTACGATCGATATATAGCATTATTGGTGTTAATTTAACACAGATAACATAGATAACATATGTGCTGATCGAAGCAAAAGGAAATTAAGCTAATCAAATCATTAGTGATGGAAGGTAGTAAAACAACACTAGTCGGCATGCAAGCATATCACATTGGCTGTCGCCGATCCAACTTTTGAGCTGCAAAGATAATCTGCATGACTGTGTGGGATAACAACGTACTCCTTAGTGCCTGGTTATCCAACTTTATAATCACAAAAGATATACAATATAGCCACGTAAAAAATGTGCAATATTAATTTGTCTATTAGACAAAGTTAAAGGGAGATGGAGAACATGCATAAGCAATATATCATGTGCTAGCTACAGTAACAGAAGGCTCTGTAAGTTATTTTCTTATGGAAGTGTTTATATATGGTTCAGTCAATTCAGGCTCCTAGAAGCTTTGCTGACCTGACCCATACATATACGGTTGATCAATTCCATCGATAAAGCTTGGTTTAGTCTCTCAAGGATTAATTGATACTTATAATTAATCCAATAGATTCATAGATCGAGGATTGCGCATTTGATACTTAATAATTCAAGAGAAACGCGTACTAGAGCCAAATATATAGTGATCGACCTTAATTGTACCAATATGTAAATGTTGTATATTGTTTTTGTACAAATATTATGTGACTGAAAAAACTAAGGGTACGTATATTACGAACCCTTAGTATGAATCTTTCTCTAGCTATGAACTGCGATCAAGATCGACCAACTAAAATACTGTTTTCTAAGATCAATACGTGAATCAAAATGGCCTCTTGAGCTCCTTGAAATCCATAGACTCAATGCACTCCAACCTCGCCCTGTGGAGATTCAACACCTTCAACAGCTCGGTCGCCTTCTCTTTGGTTTTTTCCGCACACCCAACTTGTAACAGCAACAAAAGCTTCTGAAAAGCCCCCACTTGAAGCACCTCTAGCGCAAGGTCACCCTCACCGTCATTTTCCTTCTTGCAAAGCTTCCATAGAATCGACACCGCAAACTCGGTAGCCAAGTCCGAAACCCTAAGCAACTTCTTGACCACGACAGGCATGGTCAAGGCATTATCTCTTGCCTCTTCTCTCCCTAGCTTGCTTCCACAAATCGCGTCGAGAACGCCCAATACCTTCTCGCAAATGCTCCTCTCGGCGTCTACAGCCAGTTCCGATAGCATGGACACCAATCCCATTTGCACAAATTTCTCCTTGACGCTCTCTCTTGAGTTAGATGTCGACGTAGAATTAAGCATGCGGTAGATTATGACCAATGCGGCTTTAGTAGAAGTAGGGCAAATTGGCTCCTTGATCAGCTTCACCAGAGCTTCTAAAGCTCCCTCAATCTCTTCTAAAGCATTCGTCTTTTGCTTGTCGAATGAAAGAGCCTCTTTTAGAACCAAAACTGCGTTCCTTCGCTGCGACAAATCTCCACCGTCCAAAAACCTCACCATGCAATGCAACGACTCGGTCGATCCAAGATACAAGTTGGCCTCACTGTCGAGCGGGAAAAGCAAAGTCAAAGCAGACAATATCTCCTCCAAAACGCCGTCGTTTTCATGAGAAGGAGCAACCGCCGTTGAAGCAAAAGCCCCAAACGCCGCAGCTAGAACACTCGCCGCTCCGTTAGCGACAATGCTCCGCTTGTTGCGCTCGCTTTCCTTCGCCAAGCTCTCGATCTTTTGCACCAGCCCTATGCATCCGACTCGGTCAACCTTCTCCGCCGACGACTTAATCCTCGAGAGAAGCCCTCCGATTTCCATTGAACTCACCGGAGTCCTTGGCGTGGGGATACGCTCGACGCCGAAGGACTGTTTCTCGACGCACCAGTCTTGTATCATTTTCCTGATGGTGTGATTGGGGATTGGCTCGAGAGTCGTGAGTACCTGATTGGTGATAGGGCAAGTGACGTTTCCGGCTTCGAGCCATGTCTCTATACTCTGCCGGTCGTATGTGATCCCCGTAGACAACGTGATTGGATCTTTCATCAAGTCCAACGAGATGGGGCACCGGAAGTGGCTCGGTATCGTCAGCTCAATGTCCCCTCCATGCCGTAGATGTTTTGCGGCATGGCGGCCGTGCCTCAGTCTTCTCCATGACAGAGTCATATTAATTTGTTCGATATAAATGAAGTTGATCAATTGGTATGTATTGTAGAACAAAAGAAGTTCGGAGATTTGGTTTTGTGTTTGTTTGAGTTGAAGGAGAAATGAGGAGTTGGTTGGGGTTATATACTTGTCTTTCTAGAAGAGTTGAATTATAATATGGTACGCGGCTCAAGTTTGAAGAAAAAATGGGGGAGAAAGTATTAAGAATTAGGGATTATGGACGGGTTTTGAATATTTGACCGTTGAATGTTTGAAGTGGTAAACTGAACATCGTCAAAGGGAGAGTACGTGCTTACTACTGTTTGGAATGGATCAACAAATCAAAGGTTTGACGACTATCCAAGGCCGTCAACGGTAGGAAACGTCGGTGGATTGACCGAGCTTAATTAGCGTCGTCGTTTATATTATGGATTTATTATACACGCGCACCAAACACGTAGGACGTAGGAGAAAGCCAATATGGAGTTTTCGACAACTGAGATTTGGAAACTATACGACGACGTAAGGATAGTGCCGGACGCGTAGGTGGTGCGCGCTGTGCGTTGCCCCGGGTCTTGGAAAGTTAGAAGTTTTGGGTGCCTGGTACAAGGAGACTGAAGGAACCCGGCATCGATCATCACTATCAGAAAACAAGAATGCATGAAGTTTTTTGCCACGTCGATCCACGACTATACGAGTATACTGTATACATGTACGTAGATAGATAACTATTCAATAACCCTACTTTAATGTCACCATCCAGATCATATGAAAGTTGATGATTCTTACTAATTTTTTTTTATCTCAATATGAATTGGATGAGCCGAATTCGAGAACTTCCCGTCTCTTGAGCGATGGGATGGGCGTTGGTCTGTTGGAATCAAATAGCAAAATGGGGATTGGCCGAGTAGGGAACCTGTTTGGACTTTTCTACCAAAAGAGCAAATGAGGGTTAGACCAAGCATTGGCTCAAAGAAGCACTGCACTGCACTGCACTGCACGGATCCACGGATATATCGAGCCCACCCAGTGGGGCATTGGTCCGGTCTCAGGTCTAAGACACATGAGTCCCAAGAAGACAAGAAGAATGAGCCATCAATCTTTTATCTTTCATTGCTATTTAGCTAATCTGTCTACTGGCTCCATTACATCTAAAGTACCAGAACATTTTGAACTACTAAGGTATAAAAGATGGGAAAACAAGGTAAACACTCGATGTCTTTACCAGGAAAACATTTTAATAATTATGTATCCCCAGTCGGACCAGGTAAACACTCAATGTCTTTACCGCCCATCTGATGATGTAAACGAAGTTAAAAATCCGGATGCTCGATCAGGTATGCTGCTCTGGGTGCTATCTCTGCTCTTAGGATAGGTCGACGAAGATGAAGATTCATCTATGTTACTTTTCCCCTCGGAAGCCTGCCACATCTTGACTGCCTCCTTTAACGGCATGTTAAAGTCTATTGCATCCATCTCATCATAATCTTGTTGTTTAGATGGCTTCCACTGTTCAACCAACGATGAAAGTACATTGACTGCATGACCCATGTCAGGCCTCTGGTGTGGCTCCCTTGCGCTGCAATGACCAGCAAGCTCAGCAACCCTGATAATACTAGAAAGAGTTTCCTCGTTGACATCAATTGTTGGGTCAACAACATCAGGGAATGCTTCCGTTGTAATGAGCTTTCTACGAAACCATGTCACTAGGTGACAACTCTCCTCAGGCTCACTCTCGTCAATTGCCTTTCTTCCCGTGATCAACTCCATCAATATTACTCCGAAACTGTAAACATCTACCTTGAGCGTCATCCGTCCAGTTGCTGTACCACAAAAATGTTGTGAGTTTAATGTTTAACAATCAAATATTGAAAATACAAGGAAACAAGTCAAACAAACACAATGCACAGCTGATTGAGGCTATTAGCACTTTAGCAGCAAGGAAAAGAAAGATGTCAGCCCAAAGAATAGTTTCTGGCATTTGTCTAACAAAATGATGACGTGGATTCAGTACAGAAAGGAATATATATATTGAAAGATCATACAAGAAAGACATTAAAGTCAAATAACAAAGGAAGAAAGGGTCTATATATATGTACACAAATACAACAAATAATGAGCGTCTCTGTGGTTTTAAGCCAGCTATTTCTTTAAGCCATGCAAGTTTTTTTTTTGGGAACCCTTCACATTCCTAATTTGATCGATACAAACTAGTGTAGTACTCCTAGCATGCCAAATTATCATTATCTCAAAATGTGTACAACAACATCAAATTGTGACTACATGTGGTTGATCAGAATATCAGGTTCTCTAAAAATAGTTGAAATATAATGCGAGTTCTACTAGCATCATACTTTCAGAATAATAGTGTAACTTCCATATTGCTACATTCTCTAACTACAATAAGCGAGAAATAGTAGCAAATTTCCCAGTTGACATAACTAAAACTGTGCATTGAAAATAAAACAAATCACTCAAATTTGAAAAGGATAGTGTGGATTAAGAAAACTAACCTGCATACTCTGGAGCCAAATAGCCAAAAGTTCCGGCCAGTCTTGTTTCAAATGAACTTTTCCCTGCAGGAGCAAGCCGAACCAGTCCAAAATCTGCAACTTTTGCGCGCATATCATCTCCAAGTAAAATATTAGAAGGTTTAAGGTCTCTATGAATGAAAATCTCATTTGCCAAAGCGTGCAGGTATTCAACACCTCTCGCTACATCCAAGGCAATGGCCAGTCTTTTAGTCCATTCAAGTGGCTCCAGCCCTTCCTCTTTCCAGTGGAATAAATGTCGCGTTAGATTCCCCTGAGGCATGTGCTCATAGACAAGAAGCTTCTCATTCCCATCCAAACAATACCCAAGAAGTCCAACTAAATGACGATGCCGAACCTTACTGAGTACTGCAATCTCAGACTTGAACTCATTCATACCTTTCTCAGCAACCACTCCAGATTCCATCCTCTTCACAGCAATTTTCATTCCGTCATGCAATTCTCCTTCGTACACAGTTCCAAAACCACCTTTACCCAATATCTTGTCTTCATTGAAGTTATTGGTCACACTCCTCAAAACTTGGATGGAGATGATCATATTTCCAGCCTCCACGTGAATGTCATTATGTCCGTGACTAGCAGGACTATTGTGAGACTCACTTCCACTTCCACTTCCACTAAACCTATTCGCAATAGTAATTTTCACAGCATTTTGATCACCAGAGTGACGAGGATGTATAACCAATGAATTCGGACTCTGCTCTTTAACAGCATGCTTCTTTTTTCTCTTTATCAGACAAAAGACAAGCAACCCAACAAAAACCAATCCAACAGCACATCCTACAACAACCCCAACAATCACACCAGTCTTGGATTTCTTGTTACTATCGGGACCCGAAGGTGCGCCTGGCGCAGGGACACTAGGGTGGTCTTTACCTATATCAGGGTTCCCCTCTACTTTTACCACCACATTTGATCTAAAACTTGGTACTTGACCATACAATGCATTGTTCGATAAATCCAAGGTCTTAAGGTTGGGAAGGTCCGCAAGCTCCTTAGGTATGGTCCCCGTAAGGTTATTATCATTAAGCTTTAAATTAACCAAGGACGTAATCAGAGAGAAATTAGAGGATATAGTACCTGCCAGACTCATTCTACCAAAGTTGATTCCAGTAATGTTTCCTCCCAAACACGTTAACTCCGGCCAAGAACCACCTTTCCCCTGGCAAGGATCATTCCCCTGCCAGTCCTCAGCCAACTTATTCGGGTAACCCAAGTCTTTCGCGATGTTGAGCAAAATCTTGACACGAGGATCGCAATCTTGACCCACTTTATCAGTACAAAAACTATTCCCTACCCCAATATCCACCTGACCATTACTGCCACTAAAATCCGGCATAGGACCCTGAAACAAATTGTTGCTCAATGTAACAACCTTGGGGTGTAGATTGATCAGCGACGGAGGCACAACTCCGGTGAGCTGATTATCCCTCACATTAAACACCTGCAAGCTAGTCAAATTCGACAAGTCCGGTAAAGGACCCGTGAAATGATTCATATTCAAATGAACTTCATTCAAATCAGTCATTGTCCCCAACACATCAAGAGTCCCAGTCAGATTATTCCCTTCGAGCCGAAGCTTCTGAATCTCCGAACCGGAAAAGAAGGTCGGCAATTGTCCCTGTAGATTATTAGACCCCAATTCCAAGTCTGTCAAGCTCGGCATATACGTAATGTTAAAGTAATCAGGGATGTTACCGACGAGCCTCGCGTTTGAAGCTTCGAAATAGCTGAGCTTGGAGGCGGCGGTGACAGTCTTTGGAATCTGCCACGGTTTGAGCGTAGGGTTTCTGCCGATGCTGAAGTCGGTTAGGGAAGTTAACCCGACGAAGAAGTCGTCGTCGGCCGGGAAAGAAGTGAACTGGTTGGTGTGGGCGTAGATTCGGTCAAGCGAGGCTAGGCCTTTGAGGTTAGGGAAAGCTCCGGTGAGCTGATTCTCTTGAACTTCCAAACGCTTTAGAGCCGAGAGAGTTTGGAGCTCTGGCGAGAGCGAGCCGCGGAGATTCTGAGTCTTGATTATGATCTCGGTGACCTTTCCGCCGCTGGCGCAGGTGACGCCGCCCCAGTTGCAGTAGTCGGAGCCGGAGGTCCAGTTGGCCGGCGGGTCGGGTTTAAAGCTTTCGTAAATAGCTTTCATGGCGGCTCCGTCGGAGGACTGTGACTCGACCCGCCCGGGGGCCCACCACAGTAACAGAAGCAGAACCGGAGCAGCGACGTTCATGTTTTCAGAGAATTTGAGGCGGAAAGAGAGAGGCTTGTTGATTAGGGTTTTATGAAATGCGTGGGGGAATTGAATTAGGGATGTGATTTGATATGAAGAGAAATAAGGACATGATCTGACGAGGGTTTGATTTGATTCGACTCTGGGGAATTTCAGTTTGGGGAAACAAAACGCAGAGAAAGGGGAGTGCTGATGAGATGAGCAAGAAAAAATAAAGAGGTGACAGTTGGCAGGAAACGATTTACGTGTGATGATGGGGAATTCCTCTTTTTTTTTCCTAATCGCTAGAGCTAGAGGTGGGCGCGAGTTCGGTGGGGTTCGTTAAAAATATGAATCACAACTATTTTATTTATTTAATTTATATTTAATAATTTTAAAATAATAAATAAATTTAAAATTTTAAACATTATGTCTAAGAATATTAACAATTTAAATATTACATAATTACTAACTTAATCATGGTGAAAATGAAGAAGTGAGTAGAGCGTTTTTTATATTTATTTTCTAAACCCAATAACTGTGAAGAAGAAAATGACCAGAGGGTTTAATAATTTTGACATTATATACTATTAAGATTTTGAGTCAAGTTTGTCCAATTCTCACTTTTAAATGGTAAAAATCAATATTAGATAGAGGAAAATCTCTATTAAATATACCAATGAAATATAAACATAATGAAAAATTATATTATATAAAAAGAATTAAATGTGATGCGGTGCGGTAGGGGTCGGCAAAAAGCCCGGCCCGGCCCATGTATAGCCGGCACGGGCCGGGCCGGGCCGGGCCTCAACAACATTTTAATATATGCGGGCCGGGCCGGGCCGGGCTTTATTTTTTATATAAGGATCCGAGCCCGGCCCATTCAAGCGGGCTTTGCGGGTTTTTGCGGGCTTTTGCGGGCCGGGTCTTTGCGGGCTTTTGCGGGCCGGGCCTATCGGGCTTTAATTATTAAAAAATTAAGACATTTCAAAATAAACGTAACCTTCATCCATGCACCGGGGTTTAAACGTACTCCGACGAGTCTAAATTTTACGTACGATGTTTATCACTATAAGATGGAGTTTTCTACATGTCCTCGTTTATTATTAAAATATATTTAATTCTTATATTGCTTGAATTCTCCATATGTATATTAATGTTCTTACGTTTGTTCATTTGTTATATGGAATGAAATACTTTTGTGAAACTTAATCGGACATGTTTAATTATTTTATAAAATTGACCGTTAGATTGATTGGTTAGAATATTATAACCATGCCTTTAAAATTTTATAAATTTTGGACTTGATTTAGACATCGATCCATGTATTTCGCCAAATGTGACCATAGTACTCTTACAACTAAAACGGAAATTACCCCTCCCGAAAATAATTTTTAACATCAAATTTTGGACACATACTCTTATGGAATACATATCTATCTCATAGTATTGATATACGCATTTTATGCTCGTTTCTTAACGCATTTCCCTTTACGTTTAGCTATGTTATTATCTTAGTTTTATGTTTTCCTTATTTAAATTGTTATTTTGAAGTTTATTACGGTGGAGATTAATATCGACGCAATTTGGAGGAATTTCGGCGATTTTGCGATTTTTGCGATTTTGGACCTCCGAAAATGGGCCGGGCCACAAAGCAAATTGTGGGCCGAATTCTCAACTCTTGTTTCGGCCCATTATCAAGCCCATTACCATCTAGTTCGGCTAGGAAGCAAAGTGGGGAAGAGGAAAAGTCAACAATATCAAGCCATGACTCACTTTGGTGACTCTTGCTTGCATTTAATGAAAAGATGACTAAGGGAGTGACTTGCCATGGTGACTCTTTGCTTAGGGTTCACAAATGGTGACTTGCCATGGTGACTCTTGCTTAGGGTTCACAAATGATCATCACACATGGTGACTTGCATGGTGACTTGCCTTAATGATCATTGCTTGCATTTAATGAAGCAAGGCAAGGTGGAAGAGAGAAGAGCAACATCCTTGCCCTATAAATACAAGGAGGCCGGCCTCATTCATTCCCATCTCTCATTTTACAAGCTAAAGCTCTACACAAATACTCTTCCACCATAAACACTCCAAAGTTCATCACAAAGCCGAAGCACATCCTTTACCATTCCAAGCCGAAGCAAGCAAGGTTACTCCTTCCAAGCCGAAGCTATCAAGCCTCCTCCATCCAACACAATACGCTAAGTCCCTTGTGAAGGAAGTCCATCTCCACCGTAGTTCATCAAGCACTCAAGACAAAAAGTGTAACCATGATCTTCACTCTCATTTCTTTAGCTTTGTATTTGAATCTTTTGACGTATTGGAATAACAAGTTTAGAAAGTTTAGATTTGTGTATCAAATGAATAACAAGTTTAGATTTGTGTTTCATGTGCCTAAACCGATTTGTAATATGCATGTGTTTGTGATTTATAGCTTTTTATGCATGTTTGATACAATCTTAAAGCTTCGAATGCATGTATTAGAAAATACGCTAAGTCCCTCTCTTTTGCATGTTTCGATGATCGTAAGTTGTTTAGGATGTTTATACGCTAAGTTGCATTCCTACACAATTATCACGCATGTGTATTTAGTTAGAAGTTATGAATTTCGCAAGTTACAAAAAGGTTTGATGCATGAAAAGGGTAGGTTAATAAGATGAGTTGATCACATGTAATTAGTAGTGTAACTTCTTATTTTTAGCAAGCATAATTAGACTTTAAGTTTCTTGATTGTTGAAACTTGTCTATGAGTAAAACATGTTAGATACCTAAGAGTTTTAGTTGTGTTTGCATGTTATGTACTTTAATTTCGTAGATTAAATAACCAATTTCCAATCCCCCCAAACTTTTATATTTCCGCTTAATAACGAAACCATGCATGCGCCCTTAATTCCCCGGATAAAGAACGATCCCTACTCGCCAATATTACAAATGACAAAAGAAGGGTTTAAATTGCAATGCGCGTAATCGATGTTTTTAGGGTCGACTTTGTGTTATCGTGAATGCATGTTTTGCTCGTATCAATTTTTGGCGCCGTTGCCGGGGAATTAGAATGTTTTTGTATGTTTCGTTGTACATTTGTGATTAAAAGCATGTCTAAATTTTCGAAGTACATACTTGTTCATTCTTGTTTAAACTTAAAGAAATTTACATACATGTTTACAATGCATACTTTTACTTAGACGAATTTATTGATACTTAGTTTTTTTTACACTTGCATAATTTATTTTCATGTTAAAGGATAGTCTTTGATTTAATTTGAGTACTAGTACTTAGTTATTAAATAAATCTCTATGGAATAGGTGGTGCCTCTTTTGTTTGTCTATCTCCTTAACCCTTCGTGATGTGTGGATTTCATCACCACACGCCATAACCTAAGTGAAGTTATGGGCACGAGGTTGTGGGCGGAGTTTACAAACACTTGAGATTGTATACTATCTTGTGAGTTCGAGTAAGAGTTGGTTATGATGTCTAGAAGGGTTATGAATGGTGACGGGTTTTGAACTAAGAAAACAGAACACCAATGGAGTACATACTCTTACGAGTAAGCCTCGGGGTGTTTCTAAGAACAACAATGGAGTATATACTCTCACGAGTTAGCCTCAGGTTGTTCCCAGAAATTAGTTCTCACCTCTCGCGTTACATCTATCCCAACTGGTCATTTCCAACAATTACGAGGATTAACGATAGTTGGTATACATTTTCGCGCGGGCCGCACGGACAAGAGATTTATTCAATAACTAAGTCGTGTATTCCTTTTAAATCATAGGCGCAATCAAAACGTAGACGTACTTAAATTGATTTACATTGAGTACGAGTATTGGTTATAAGGTTTCGTTCTTTGGAATAGGTGGTGCCTCTTTTTCTGGTTTATCTCCTTAACCCTTCGTGATGTGTGGATTTCATCACCACACGCCATAACCTAAGTGAAGTTATGGGCACGAGGTTGTGGGCGGAGTTTACTAAGAACTTGAGATTATATACTATCTCACAAATTTGGCTGATTGTTGGATATGGTGAATGGGTTTATGATTGGTGCCGGGTTTCGGATCTAAGCAATAGAACACCATTGGAGTATATACCGTAACTGGTTAGCCTCGGGGTGTCTCTAGGAACAACATTGGAGTATATACTCTTACGAGTAAGCCTCGGGTTGTTCTAAATATTAGTCCTTACCTCTCGCGTTATCTCTATTCCTACTAACCATTTCTAAACGTAACTAAGCTGAATTGTAGTCGGTATATATTTTCGCGTGGGCTGCACGTCCAAGAAATTTACCGAATGATCATTTCGCGTACTCTCTGTAAATCATAAGTGCATATGAATACGGTTAAATACGAACTAAATAAATACGACATAATCCTTTAAATAGATGGTATATCGGATTATGCATGCTTAGACCTCCTGGAATCAGACTTCATCTTCGGATGAACGAGACCCATTGCACAGTCGAGAGCCTCTGCACCACGTACCATCGGGGCCAAAGGAAATAAATAAAACTTAGTCAAATTTTTGTGTTTATATGTGCATTAAAAACTGTAAAGGATTAATAACCGTTACTTAGCTTGCATAACCTCTTTTTAGGCTTTATGATACTCGGATTTCACTACCGAGTACCCTAACCTAAGTGAAGTTAGGGACATAAGACCGAAGAAGAGGTCATTCTTTTGCATTCATATTTAAGCACGTAACTCGTGTGTTTTCTGCAGGTTCTAACGTTTTCTCTTATGCATTCACTCCATCTTTCACGTAGGATTGTTGTTTAAATGCATTTTATTGAAAAAAAAAAAGTGTGTTGTGCATAAATTCAATGTGAATTATTGTTTGCTTGCATTGGAACCTTGTTTATATATATTCTAACTAAATTCTTAGGTTTAGCATTATATAGTGTCAATTTGCAGAAAACATGTGTCTTAGTCTATTACATTCTTTTGCATAGCCCTTAAATTGATTAAATCATTTGCATTACTTAGTAAATTACATTTAGTGTCTTAAGTATTATAAATTTTGAGTGTTATTAGTAGTTTTTTTTAGTATTTGTGAGTATTTATGTTTGCTTTGATAGTTTTACTATTTTTTGTTATCGCTTTGTTTTCTAAATATGCCTTACAATTTTGGTTAGTATTCCTATATTCATCTCATATTCTTTGTTGATACTAACACTTGGTCTTTGGTGGATGCTCAGGCTAATGAATGTCCGATCGGAATCCAGGACCATCTAGAACCACGTTTGAGGAACTCACAGAAAGACTAGCGAGACTTAGAGCTGACATCCTGGATCATCCCATCCTCGAAGAAGTTTCCGAGTCTTCACATTCATCATTCGAACATACTTTAGCCTCATCAACCGACCACAATTCAGAAGCAGAAGCACAAGAAATCAACATGGCCAATGCAGGACAATCTCTTCGTCAGCGCACCTGCTCAACAGAATGGAGCAGCGGGCCTTCGAGCATTGCTTTTCCACAACCGGAGGAAAACATGAAGGATATCGAGCTAAAGAGTGGCTTCCTCCACCGACTACCCATTTTTCATGGACTTTCCAATGAAGATCCGAACAAGCATCTCAAACAATTCCAATTTGTTTGTAACAGCATGAAGCCATCCGATGCTGATACGGAGCTCTTCAAACTGAAGGCATTCCCATTCACCCTAGTCGACAGGGCCGAGTCTTGGCTTATGGAACTACCGCCGAACCATATTACCTCATGGAAGCAACTTGCGGATATGTTCCTAGCAAAGTACTTCCCGGCCTCAAAGATCACCGTCTTGAGAAAGCAAATCACTGGCATCACACAGAAACCGGACGAGACCTTCGGCCAATACTACGACCGATTCAAGGTTTTATGTGCCACTTGCCCATCGCATGGATTCTCCGAGACCAATCTCATGAATTACTTTTACGATGGTCTCAAGCCGATCGATAGGGAATTGCTGGATGCAGCAGCCACCGGTGCATTCATGGACTTAACCGAAACCGAAGCTAGAGCTCTTCTAGAGAATCGGGCGAATAATGATGCACAATACGGAATGTCCAACAGACGAGCAGTCGGTGAAGCGAGTTCTACAACCGACGCGGACGAAAAGTACGACAAACTAGCTCATATGCTAGAGAAGGTTTTAGAACTCGAGACGACAAGAGCGAAGGCAACTCAACGGCCTGTTTGTGGCATATGTCAAACACAAGGTCACCACAACGACCAGTGCCCTCAAGTGCCGGAGCAAGCAAGCGAGCCGGAGCACGCTAACGCCATCGGCGGATATCAGGGAGGACAACGGTATAACAATTACAACAACTATGTCAACCGTGATCATCCGGGGTTTAGATGGAGCAGCAATGAGGGAACTTTGAACCCTCCAGCACCTCAACAAAGCTACCAACGCCCTCCATTTCAACCACGACCACCGATGCAGCATGGTTCGTCATCACAACCCTTCACCAATCCGGATTACGACAAGATGTTGTCGCAACTTTCGGCCTCAACTCAAGTTCTCCTCGACGGACAATCGAAGACAAAGGAGACACTTGACTCACATGGCCGCGACATCACCGAAGTGAAGAAGCAGCTTGGCCAGCTTGTTGATTTCATGGGCCAAATCAAGGAAACCGGTCGGCTTCCACCTCAAACCACTCCTAATCAAAGAAACGTGAATGCTATAGTCACAAGGAGTGGGAAGATACTTGAGGAACCAAAGACCAAGCGATCTCATCTTGATGAAGTCACCATCGAGGACATCACCAACGAAGAAGAAGATGAGATCGATCCGGCAATTCAAGAGGCCGAGAAAAAGAAGGTGACGCCTACTGTCACCAAGGCACAATCACCTCCACAACCTACCCCAATCAAAGGTAAAATCCCTATTCCTTCAAATACGGTGATTACTAATTCTCCGTTTGCTGTTGCACCTTTCCCAAGCAGATTAGCAAAATCAAAGAAGAAGGATGCCCAATATGAAGATATCCTGGACATCTTCCGAAAGGTGCAAGTGAATTTTCCCTTGATCGAGTGCATAAAGCAAGTGCCTATATACGCCAAGTTTCTGAAAGAATTATGCACTCAGAGGACGCAAACTCGAGAGAAGGAGGTCGTGAAGGTGAACGCAACCGTTTCGGCGGTTTTGCAGCGTCGGCTACCCCCAAAACTGAAGGACCCAGGGAGCTTTGCAGTTCCTTGCGTAATCGGTGACACCCATTTCCAAGATGTGATGCTTGATCTTGGAGCCTCCATCAACGTCATGCCATACTATCTTTTCAAATCGATGGAGCTTGGAGATCTCAAGCAAGATGGTGTTGTCATCCAGTTAGCCGATCGCACCCACAAGTATCCGAGGGGATACGTAGAAGACGTTCTCGTACAAGTCAACAACTTGATATTCCCAGCCGATTTCTACATAGTTGACATGGAAGAGAGTCCACTGAACACCACGCCATTGCTACTTGGGCGACCTTTCATGCGGACTGCGAGGACGAAGATTGATGTTTTCCAAGGCACTTTCTCCATGGAGATTGATGGAGAAAGAATCGAGTTCAACATCCTGGACGGGATGAAGTTTCCAATGTCGAGCGTAGCTGCCATTTCGACATACGATCCTGTGGATACCTTAGCACAAGGCTACCTCGACACCATCAATGAGGATGAACTCGACATGGCCATTCAACTTGGGCATGACGGCCTTCTCGAAGCTTTACTAGAGCTTGAACCTCGTATTCAAGGCATGGCCATGGCCCTAAATGCCGCACCACGAAAAGTAAGCTTTTCTCCTCCTTTACCAATTACTTTTGGTACTAATAAAATGGTTCCTTCCATCGTAGAAGCTCCAGTTTTAGAACTCAAGCTACTACCGGACCATCTGAAGTATGCGTACTTGGGCGAGAATGAAACTTTACCGGTCATTATTTCGTCCGCGCTAGAAGAGGAACAAGAGGAGAAGCTCGTGAGTGTGCTCAAACGGTACAAACCCGCAATAGGCTGGACACTTGCGGACATCAAGGGAATAAATCCAGCAACATGTGTGCATAGGATTTTCCTTGAAGAAGGCACCAAGCCTACGCGGGAAGCGCAATGTCGGCTCCACCCTCCGATGATGGAGGTGGTAAAAAAGGAGGTAATTAAACTCATGGACTGTGGAGTTATTTACCCTATTTCTGATAGCCGTTGGGTTTCCCCAGTGCAGGTTGTACCTAAGAAATCGGGAATCACCGTCGTCGAGAATCTGGAAAATGAACTTGTGCCACAACGGACGATCACTGGACACCGAGTGTGCATTGATTACCGGAAGCTCAACGCCGCGACCCGCAAGGATCATTTTCCCTTACCATTCATCGACCAAATGCTGGAAAGATTAGCCGGCCATGCATTTTATTGTTTTCTCGACGGATACTCCGGCTACAACCAAATTAGCATTGCGGAGGAGGATCAAGAAAAGACAACGTTCACATGCCCTTTCGGAACGTTTGTCTATCGCCGCATGCCATTTGGACTGTGTAACGCACCAGGTACATTTCAACGTTGCATGCTCTCAATTTTCTCCGAGTACATTGAAAAAATTATTGAAGTATTCATGGACGACTTTAGTGTATTTGGGAGTGATTTTGATGCATGCTTAAACAATTTAGAAACTATTTTACAAAGATGCGTTGAAACGAATTTGGTGCTTAATTGGGAGAAGTGCCATTTCATGGTTACGCAAGGGATAGTGTTAGGTCATATTATTTCGGAAAAAGGGTTAGAAGTTGATAAATCTAAAGTAGATCTTGTGCGTCACTTACCCTCTCCAACTTCGGTTAGAGAGATTCGTTCATTTCTTGGACACGCAGGATTTTATCGTAGGTTTATCAAGGACTTTTCCCACATCTCGCGCCCGTTGTGTAAACTGCTGCAAAAGGAGACCCCGCTCGTCTTTGATGAAGAATGCAACGCTGCCTTCAACAAGTTGAAGGAGCTTCTCACGAGCGCTCCTATTTTGTGCAGCCCTGATTGGACTCTGCCATTTGAACTCATGTGCGACGCCTCGGATTATGCCGTAGGAGCCGTCTTGGGTCAGCGGAAGGACAAGAAGCCTTGCGTAATCTATTACGCTTCTCGGACACTTGATGAAGCACAAAGAAATTATACTACAACCGAGAAGGAGTTTCTTGCCGTGGTTTTCGCTTTAGATAAATTTCGATCTTATTTACTTCAAACTAAAGTAACTGTGTTTACCGACCATGCAGCTTTGAAGTATCTAATGCTCAAGAAGGACGCAAAACCACGGCTTATCAGATGGATACTTCTACTCCAAGAATTCAACATAGAAATCAAGGATAAGAAGGGAGTAGAAAACGTCGTCGCTGACCACCTATCACGTTTGATAGGTGACCATGAGCCTGTCGAGATTGAAGAAACTTTTCCGGATGAAAAACTCTTCGGAATTGAGGTAACTACTTCGGAAACTCCTTGGTATGCAGATATCGTAAATTACTTAGTTACCGGTGAGTTTCCGTCTACCATGCATAAATTTCAACGTGACAAACTTAAGCATAATGCTAGAACATTTATCTGGGATGAGCCTTATTTGTGGAAACAATGCTCCGATTTAGTAATTAGGAGATGTATCCCGGATAGTGAATTCAAGCCTATTTTAGACTTTTGTCACAATGAAGCATGTGGGGGACACTTTGGTTCTAGGAGGACAGCCCTTAAAATTTTAGATTGCGGTTTCTTTTGGCCTAGTTTATTTCGCGATGCTCATGCATATTGCGCTACATGTGATAAGTGCCAAAGATTCGGTAATTTAGGACCTAAAGATCAAATGCCACAACACTACATATTTAATGTAGAAATTTTTGATGTGTGGGGTATTGATTTTATGGGACCATTTCCTCCTTCCAATGGTTTTACTTACATCTTACTCACAGTAGATTATGTTTCTAAATGGGTGGAGGCAAAGGCCACCCGTACTAATGATTCGCGAGTTGTTGCAGATTTCCTACGAACTAACATTTTCAGTAGATTTGGAATGCCACGCGTTCTAATCAGCGATGGAGGAAGTCACTTTTGCAACCGCACGGTGGAAGCACTAAT
This sequence comes from Geum urbanum, assembly GCA_946800695.1. Taxonomy (NCBI): domain Eukaryota; kingdom Viridiplantae; phylum Streptophyta; class Magnoliopsida; order Rosales; family Rosaceae; genus Geum; species Geum urbanum. Next base: position 46,649,580 of record OX327012.1, on the reverse strand, counting down.
GAGGAAGTATGGCGTAAAACACAAGGTTTCCACACCATACCACCCTCAAACCAATGGAATGGCTGAAGTTTCCAACCGTGAGATCAAGAAGATCTTGGAGCGAACCGTCCGCCCCAACCGGAAAGATTGGAGTCAATGCTTAGACGATGCATTGTGGGCTTACAGGACTGCCTACAAGACCCCCATCGGTATGTCCCCTTTCCGATTAATTTATGGGAAGGCGTGCCATCTTCCGGTTGAACTAGAGCACAAGGCATGGTGGGCCGTGAAGAAATTCAACATCGATCGAGATGCCGCAGGCTTGCATCGGAAGCTTCAACTTTGTGAACTTGAAGAAATCAGAAATGATGCTTTCGACAATGCGTGGATCTACAAAGAGAAGACGAAAAAGATCCACGATCAGATGATTCGCGGGAAGAGTTTTGAACCGGGGCAGAAAGTATTGCTTTTCAATTCAAGACTTAAGCTCTTTCCGGGAAAGCTTCGCTCTCGATGGATGGGGCCATTCGTAGTTTCTCAAGTCCTACCTCATGGAGCAGTTCTCATTCGATCTATCGACAAGGGTAGTGAGTTCAAAGTAAATGGCCATCGCTTGAAGCCCTATTTTGAGGCATTTGTGGAGCACACCGTGGAGGAGATGCAACTCCAAGAACCGGCCATTTCAAAACCAAACTAATGCATCACGTCCAAAGCTAACGACGTAAAACCAGCGCTCATTGGGAGGCAACCCAATAGGGAGACAACAGATTTGTTTTCTTCTCCCCTTTTACTTAATTTAATGGCTTTTTGCGTATTAGATTAAAAGTTTCGTAGATCCTATACTCCATGTTTAATTCTATACATTTACTTTAAGTACATTGAGGGCAATGTAAAGTTTAAGTGTGGGGGAAGGGTTTACAATTTAATTGTGTCTAAATTAGTGTTTTTCAGAGTCTTTAGGATGCCCTTAACTAGTCAATGATGAAATTGGATCAATACGAACACATATGGCGTATGAACCACATGCATCGAATTCTTGTGCTAATTGAGATATTCTATATGTTTTTAACATGTAGTAGATATGAATTGCAAAACATGGTACAGAAATCGCATGCTTGAATAAGTTTTTAATCATATGAACCCTATGTGAGCTTTTGAGCTATCTATTCTTTATTCGAGTGAATATGCATCCATTTCGTAGCTACTAGCTTATATATGCCTCATTTAATTGCTTGCCATAGATTTTAATGAACTAGAGAATACTAGAACTTACTCATGTCAATTTGCAAAGCTTTTAAGTTGATACATACTTTGATTTCGGAAATGATTAAAGGCATTTAGGATTTTCCACCACATTGCCATATATCCATGTATCCCAATTGTACGCACAAGTTGCGACACCCCTAGATAAACCAATTGAGTCCACGTTAAGCTTTTCTTTCATCACCATATATACCTAAACACTTACCCTAGTATAGAATATCCTTACCTTTGTTCCGGAAACTTGGTGAGAATTTTTCGAAACTAGCACATAAGATGGTGGTTCGGTAGGAAAGATTGGAAGAGTTAATGTGAGTAAGGGGAAAGACTTGTCCAAATAGCTAAAAAAAAAGTATGTGATTGCCAAAAAGAAAAGAAAAAAATATATTCGAGAGAATGAAAAGAAAAAATTATTATCTCTCATGGCAATATGTTGTGTTCTAAAATAGAAACCAATTGGATTAACGTCCCCCTTATTTGCGGATTTGGAGTTTACGATAAATTGAAGGCCTAAAAATAGAACAAAATATGGCCTTTGTCCTGTCCGAAAAGCTCAAAGGGTATATTAGCTTGAAATATACATGGTAACATTCAAATGGAGATGGAGGACTGATTATGGTGCTAGACTAAGTCGTTGGAACGTTTTTATCACCACATATCTAAATTTCGAATGCCTTAGCCTTAACCCCATTACAACCTCACTAAAAGTCCTTTATGATCCTTAAAATGAGTAGCTTTCAATTAGTAGAGTAAGTTGCATGAGTAAGCTTATGGTTTTGGTTCATTTGTGCAAGCAATCAAACTTTATTCATGTGGTTTTCATTTCAATTCATATACACTCTAAGTGAACCATTTTCATGAGTGAAAAATATGATGAGTGCATCCTTGTGAGTTGATTAAACCTTTATTCAAAGCATGCACAGCTATAACATAACCATTGTTTTCTCTATGTCTTACTTGTTCATTACATAATTATATCGCAATTATCTCTTGAATTCGTTGAGCATGCAAAGTTGAAAATCATGTGAGACATCGCCATATACTTATGAAAATTCTGAGACAAATTTTAGCTAAGGGCTTAGTTGTGTTCTTTCTTTTAAATTTTTAGAGTGTCTTAGTTTAACTTAGTGTTTGCTAAGGGACTAGCAAAGTCTAAGTGTGGGGGAATTTGATATACGCATTTTATGCTCGTTTCTTAACGCATTTCCCTTTACGTTTAGCTATGTTATTATCTTAGTTTTATGTTTTCCTTATTTAAATTGTTATTTTGAAGTTTATTACGGTGGAGATTAATATCGACGCAATTCGGAGGAATTTCGGCGATTTTGCGATTTTTGCGATTTTGGACCTCCGAAAATGGGCCGGGCCACAAAGCAAATTGTGGGCCGAATTCTCAACTCTTGTTTCGGCCCATTATCAAGCCCATTACCATCTAGTTCGGCTAGGAAGCAAAGTGGGGAAGAGGAAAAGTCAACAATATCAAGCCATGACTCACTTTGGTGACTCTTGCTTGCATTTAATGAAAAGATGACTAAGGGAGTGACTTGCCATGGTGACTCTTTGCTTAGGGTTCACAAATGGTGACTTGCCATGGTGACTCTTGCTTAGGGTTCACAAATGATCATCACACATGGTGACTTGCATGGTGACTTGCCTTAATGATCATTGCTTGCATTTAATGAAGCAAGGCAAGGTGGAAGAGAGAAGAGCAACATCCTTGCCCTATAAATACAAGGAGGCCGGCCTCATTCATTCCCATCTCTCATTTTACAAGCTAAAGCTCTACACAAATACTCTTCCACCATAAACACTCCAAAGTTCATCACAAAGCCGAAGCACATCCTTTACCATTCCAAGCCGAAGCAAGCAAGGTTACTCCTTCCAAGCCGAAGCTATCAAGCCTCCTCCATCCAACACAATACGCTAAGTCCCTTGTGAAGGAAGTCCATCTCCACCGTAGTTCATCAAGCACTCAAGACAAAAAGTGTAACCATGATCTTCACTCTCATTTCTTTAGCTTTGTATTTGAATCTTTTGATGTATTGGAATAACAAGTTTAGAAAGTTTAGATTTGTGTATCAAATGAATAACAAGTTTAGATTTGTGTTTCATGTGCCTAAACCGATTTGTAATATGCATGTGTTTGTGATTTATAGCTTTTTATGCATGTTTGATACAATCTTAAAGCTTCGAATGCATGTATTAGAAAATACGCTAAGTCCCTCTCTTTTGCATGTTTCGATGATCGTAAGTTGTTTAGGATGTTTATACGCTAAGTTGCATTCCTACACAATTATCACGCATGTGTATTTAGTTAGAAGTTATGAATTTCGCAAGTTACAAAAAGGTTTGATGCATGAAAAGGGTAGGTTAATAAGATGAGTTGATCACATGTAATTAGTAGTGTAACTTCTTATTTTTAGCAAGCATAATTAGACTTTAAGTTTCTTGATTGTTGAAACTTGTCTATGAGTAAAACATGTTAGATACCTAAGAGTTTTAGTTGTGTTTGCATGTTATGTACTTTAATTTCGTAGATTAAATAACCAATTTCCAATCCCCCCAAACTTTTATATTTCCGCTTAATAACGAAACCATGCATGCGCCCTTAATTCCCCGGATAAAGAACGATCCCTACTCGCCAATATTACAAATGACAAAAGAAGGGTTTAAATTTCAATGCGCGTAATCGGTGTTTTTAAGGTCTACTGATCATTAACTTTAAATGCATGTTTTGATCGTATCAAGTATCAAAAAAATTGACATAAAAAATTGATTTATCTACTCCCCCCATAGGAAAATAAGGAAAATAAGATGAGTGTATTTTAGTGTTTTCACAAATTTTGTTTAATTGTATTGACTGGGATCCAAACGTACTTCGATTAGGCTAATTTTTACGTACGGTGTCTTTTATTACAAGGTGAACTATTATATATGGCCTTCTTTATTGTTAAAACATTTTTAATTCCTATATTGCTTGAATTCTCTACATGCACACTAATGTTCTTACCTTTATTCCTTGGTTATATGGGTTGAAAGTCCTTTGTGAAACGTAATCGATCATGTATCATCATTTTACAAAACTGACTGTCAGATTGGTTGTTCATAATATTCTAAGCATGCCGTTAAAAATTTATAAACTTTGGACTTGATTTAGACCTACATCTATGAGTTTCGCTAAATGTGACCGTAGTACCCTTACAACTAAAACATAAATTACCCATCCCTAAAGGAATTTTTTAAGATCAAAATTTTAACACACATTATTGTAAATTACATATCTATCTCATAGTGTCAAAAAAATTGATATAAAAATTTAATTTATCAAGTTTCTCCATGGAAAAATAAGCAATATATAAGAGAAGGGTATTGATGTCATTTCACACACTCTCAATTAAACTCTCACCATTGAAAAATTACAAAATCTAATCTGAACCATCTATTATATTTACTGTTTTACAGTGTAAATCGATAAAATAAATTACAATGAAACCCTAACCCTAAACCCTAACCCTAACTTACTCTAAACCTCAAAATTCCTAAAACCTAAAATCTAACTTACTCTAAACCTCAAAATTCTTAAACCTTAACTTACCCTGAATCTCAATCCCCTAAACCCTAACTTACCTTAAACCTAAACCCTAACTTAATTATCCTAAACTTTAAACAATGATTTAATAGTAAAATAGATACACAAATATAACTATATATGGAATTCCAATATTTGATCAATATATGTATATGTAATATATTAATATAAACATACACAAATATAAAAAATATATATATAGTACTAGTCACTATATTATATATATAAGTGTAGGTATAATGATATACGTACTACTATCTTATATATATAAAAAATTGACTGTTGGATTGGTTGTTCATAATATTCTAAGTAGGCCGTCCCTAATTTTTATAAATTTTGGACCTAAACCCTAAACCCTAAAACCTAAACCCCAAACCCTAAACCCTAAAAAAATTACAATAAAATCCTAGAACCGGAACCCTAACTTACCCTAAACCTCAAATTCATAAACCTTAACTTACCATAAATCTTAATCTCCTAAACCCTAATTTACCCTAAACCTAAACCCTAACTTATGCTAAACTTTAAATAATGACTTAATAGTAAAATAGATACACAAATTTAATTATATATGGAATTCAAATATTCAATCTATCCATGTATATGTAATATATTAATATATATACACAAATGTAAAATATATATCTATATAGTATTAGTCTATTAGACTACTAGTCACTATATTATATATATATATGTCAATATGTGTGTAGGTAAACATTAACCAGGTATAAATTGTATAATGATTAAAATTCATTAAATAATTTAATGATATATGTCAATATGTGTGCGGGCTTTGACGGGCCGGGCCTAACGGGCTTTGACGGGCCGGGCCTAACGGGCCTTGACGGGCTTTTGGCGGGCCGGGCCCGCGGGCCGGGCCGGGCTTTAGATCTCTAAACCATGGTCGGCCCACCAACCACCTTGGCTGGCTTTTGCGGGCTTTTTTGCGGGCCGGGCCGGGCTTTTAGCCCACGGGCTTGCGGGCCTCCACCGGCCCACGAGGCCCACGGGCCAAATGATGACCCCTACGGTGCGGTATAATATGGTGGTTTGGTTGCTCAACTCACAATTATCCTGTTAATTCGATAGTTGTGTGGTTCGTCGATGAACTTACACCCACATTATTCAGTATGATTTTCGTTTTTCTTTTTCGGATCGGTGCAGTGTAGTTTCCACTTGTAAAACAATTTTTGTCCAGCTCTACTAATTGCAACGGATGTTTTTAAATTTAGGATTTGATTGACCAAACCTCTCTCATTAGGGGGATCTCCTTGCCTAATACGTTTTTCTACTTTTACGTACTATACGCTGTCAAACACAACTATTACTACGCGTAACACGCTTAATTGATTCATACATTTTTTTGATCGAGCTTCTAAAAAAAACATTTACTTTGGATAACTAGGATTTGTTACTTTTTACACGCTTAATTAAGTTTGGATGACTACGAGTTACGACTTTTTATTTTGTTTTAAAAAAGATATATGGTATTTCGACTTTTTATAATATGTTTTTAGGATAAACGAAAATCACTTCATTGTTGGAATAATAGATAGAGTATACAATGATCACCTTGGAATGAACTACGACGATACTGATCATTGCTTAAACTAGTCTAAAATAACTCAATACTACTATCATGCAACACTCTTTAGCACTATTAATCCAACATAACCTCGGTCCGTGGCAAACAAAGAAACTACACCATTGACCGACGAAACCCAACTACGTCGGTGGAACCCCAACCTCCATCATAGAGACCTCTATCTGTAGCCCATCCTCCCAGACGTCTACAATTAGAGCTTGTCCTTTAGGCCTTAAATTGAAGCCCGTCATCCACTTCAATAGAAGCCTAGTCCATGATATGTCTCGTAGTCTCCGAAATCTCAGGCCCAAAGAAGTGGCCCATAGTCCCTGAGTAGACTTTAGCAGCCCACTACACATTGTTCCGGCCTCACCAACGTCCTAGCCAAGCAACCCGATCCGGCGAAGCAAGTTCTCCCGACTCCAGTCATCGAACATCCTCCGATTAGGCACTAGGACACGACAATAGTCACCAGAACCAAGAGGTGACACAATCGTAGCAGGGAGCACATGATCCGCTCTCTACCCCAAGCACAACGAAAAACGCTCATGGTGATGGCGAAGGACAACACTAGGTTCAACCACATCCTATATCCTAGGCAGCGAACCACCCGATGCTGCAACGTCGTAGCCTACCCAGGCTCAAGATCAATACAAATCCAAATCAGCACCGCCGTATCTAGGCACCGATTACTGACCGTACCACCATCTCGTCGCACTACGTAGTTGCAATGAACGTATAGCCAAGAAAGATCAACAAACATGCGCTTGTGAAACACATTCATTGTGAAAACTATTTATTTTTCATTGTTGGTCAGACTGATCCGACCATTCTAGTGGACACCGAAAAGAGTCCACTGCGATGCTGTAACATCATTTAAGATAGGTCGCGTGATCGCATACAATTAAGTTTACACGCATGTAATTTGGGTCAAACATCTTTTCTCTATTTTACTTTTCGAATTTGATCAATTCATCGCCTATAGTCTATAGTCTGGGTGAAACATCACCTATTTAAGGTAGACAATGTAACCTATCTAGAAGCTACAATAACTAGGCATGTGTGTTAGCCTAGTTGTAAGAAATAAGACAACAATGTGTGAACTTCAAATCAAATCTCAACACAAGAATCAAGTGAATAATGATTGTTCTCACACGGACTATCGAAATTGAACTACGAACAATCAAGAAAGAACACATCAATGTGCGAATACAAATGAGAGGTCATCAATGGAAAGCACACCCGCTAGGAACACATCAATGTGACTCTTGTCAGTGCCTCTTGAGCTTTCTTTTTGGCCCTCTACTTCTTTTTCTTTGCATCATTTTTCTACATTTGTGTTTCTTTTTTTGCAACCTCAATCGAATCTTCTGGCTTCGGATCTTCTGACTCCCCTGCTTTCGCCAGTGCCTTTTGAGCTTTGGTCTTGTGCTTCTTTTTCTTTGCCACATTTTTCTGTCATCCCAGAGGATAGATTTTACATTGAAAAAAAAAATAAAAGGAAAATAACTTATATCTTAATGGACTACCTCCAATATTAATCGAAATTTTTTGGATAAAATTCAACACGTTAAAGATGGTTCAAGTTGGGACAATATCAATTATATTGAGAATCCACATGCTACGTTTGCCGCAGTTTCACTTGTGCTTCTTTTTTCGCGGCCTCAATCTGAGCTTTACCCTTGGCCTCAATCTTAGCTTTAGCCTCTAAATCCCTGTAATACTTCAAATTAGAAAACATTGGAGGAATGAGACCACCCTAACTGCTAATCACGCATAGCTCCCAAATCTCGTTGTTCCTCTCTCGGCTTCCTTTTATTTCTAGTCCTTTTTTCCCGTGTCTTTGCTAGTTTCTCATCAACTACACCACATTCCTCGAGTCACGAACTATCACAGCATCAGCCTTAGTCTCAACATCATTACTCACGACTTCTGCATCAGTCTCAACACTAGACTCTGCATTAACCACAGGATTATTCTCCTCAATCTCAACACTATTCTCCTCGATCAAAACTTCATCCTCTGTCCACAACTTCAGCATTAGCTGCAACACTAATCTCTTCCATTATAGCTTCATACTTAGTTTCCTCAATCAAAGCTTCAGAAGTCACAGCTTCAACATTAGTCTTTTCAATGACAGGTTTAGTATAAGCTTGAGCACTAGTCACAGCTCCAGCCACAACACTAGTAACGTCATTAATATCAACAATAATCTCCTCAACAAGTTCATATCTATCTTTTTCAATCACAGATTCAGAATCACCCTCAATCACAGTTTCAAGATTAGATGAGAGTTCATCAGTGCCAAACACAAATAAGGAAGGCAGTCAACTACATAGTAATGTAAAAAAGTACAAATTATGTGAATCAACTTGGAACAATTAACACTAGATTTGCATTCGATTTACAAATTACCACGTTCTTTAAATTTTCAGCTAGACGACCCTCATTGTCTGGCTGAGATTTGTCATGGTATCGGGTAGGCATATCAAATAAGAGCTCGTCATTGCCTTGCATCAACTATCCTTTATGCGAATCAACTTACAATAATTAACACTAAATTTCTATACTTCATTTACATTTTACCACGTTCTCTGACTTTTCAGCTTCATCACCACCACCCGAGAGAAATGAAATGATATTGGTGGCACCCAATTTTTAGTTAAATTTGAGAATGATCCACCGCCATGTGTCACCTGCACTGATTGTATTCTCATTTCTTCGGGGAGCATCGGTTGTGGAATAATTTGGTGATCCATGTTCCATTTTGCAATAATTCCACGAACCATGTAATTATCGATCTTGTTATTTAGAGCAAGGACTATGCTGGTCAGCCACATTTAGGTGAATGACCTAGATTGTAGTAGGACAAAGGAAATGGTGCAAGGATCAGAAAAAATAAGGTTATTGCACCCAAAGACATGGAATAAAAACATTCTTTTTAAAAATGAAACATACCTCAAGATAAATCAGGTTATCAACGGCTTCTTTGAGGTTCCCATTGTTCAGCGCTTAGACATCAACAAGAAAATCAGGAGATACGTTATGAAATATCAACAAGAAAATCATGATACGTCATGAAACGCCATATGCGGATGATCCAGATCCAAAGACTCAAAACTTATTTCATGAGCTTCACCAGTTGACTCAGAAAACGCCATATCTAGGCGTTCCAAATCCAAACCGACCTCATTTTCTTCATATTCTGTAACTTTATTCACATTCTGTGAAGACAAACTACAAGAACTACAACCAGGGTAGCAGTGCATATCAAACGCAGTTGGATTCACTTGTGCTGCACAGACCCAAACTTGAGATGAGACGAAGGAGGTAACTGTCTTAGACACTAAAATTCTGAAGGGTTCAATTTTTTTTAAAAGATGTACGTATATAAATAGTCAAAAAAATTATACATATAAAAAGTATTTTAAAAAATTCTGAGACGTAAACATTTAAGTAACTTTGTGATGTCTTTAAGGAATGAAGTTCTTATCCGAAGTTTTTTTTTAGTATTGCTATGAATATAAGTTTTCCTTTAATTATGTATAGTGTTGGAATATTGCCAATTTTATTTATTTTTATATGTACTGTGTTGGAGCATTAATTTATGTTAATTTTGTTTATAATTATTTGATCATAGATTTGTATTTGTTACGTGATTAACAAATCAAATATAAATGTTAATATACGTATGATTTGGATTTATTTTTGCAGATACAAGAACAACAGTAAAACTATATTAGTTTTCATACCTATTTAACATAACTTTGTATATTAATTTTATTTAATGGCCAGAACACCATTTTCAGTCTTTGCCTCGATTCTCAAACTCTCATCTCTGGTCTTGGTGCTGCGCGCAGTACTATGTAAATCATTTCCAAGGTAAGGTCTGCTGTGGTTTTCATTCTGGCTCATGTTTAGAGGAGCCCAAAGTGGACTGCTGAGGCCAAGGTGGTAGTTTAGATCAAACGCCGTTGCATTAGTACCATGGAAATATAGCCAATTAAGATCAACTCTGTTGTGGTTTTGATTATGGCTCATGTTTGCAGGAGAGCGAGGTTGACTAATGAGGCCAGCGTACGAGTTTAGATCAAACTCTGTTACATTGAGGTATACTATAGTACCATGGAAATCATAGCCAATATCAACTCTGTTGTGGTTTTGATCATGGCTCATGTTTGGATGAGCCCAAGGTTGACTGCTGAGTCCACGGTAGTTGTTTGGATCAATCACCGTTACATTGAGGTATGCTTCAGTACCATGGAAATCATAGCCAATATTTTGGCTCATGTTCTCAGGAGCCCTAAGCTGATTGCAAGATGACACGTCAATTCTATCATTTGGCTCCTCTTTGGAGGGTGCAACGTGTTCATGAACATATGGATTCAAAGATTTGTCTTGCTCCATCGCTTGAAATCATAAAACTTTGCTGCTACCAGTAAACAAGTTGGTCTGGAATAGGAATAATGAATATAGTATCTGTGATTGCTGATATGCATGTGAATATAGTATCTGTGATTATTGATATGTGAATATATGTATTGCTATAGGATATTATGTTTCCTCTTACAGATAGTTTCTTTGTACAATAGTCTCACGGCTTGTATATGTACTCACCTTCAATATGAATGAAATCATCTTTCTGTCATTGTTTTTTTTTTTCATGGTATCATAGGACTACAAATCCTGATTCGTCACTACACTCTAATCTCTTGTGTATTATTTTTATTCCGATCATGCGTCTCTATTTACTGTGCTCTACTTTCTTGTATAGCGTTTCAACATCATCTTTCATCATGACTTGTGAAGCACAACAAGATCAAGAACATCTAGTGCAAAGGCTCAAACAACTTGTCATTGACTTTGGCATTACAAAAGCCCAATTTCAACAACTCTTGGTTCAAGTAAGTACTAAAGAAAGTGAAGATGCTAATTCTCAAGCACATGGAGTTGTCACTAAATCAGCCTTGTCAAAAATTTCATCTTGTCGTTGGATCATTAATAGTGGTGAGACAGATCATATCGTCTCATCATCAAGTTCATTGACACGTGGTATCAAAAATCAGTCATTGCCTCCTGTAATATTACCTAGTGGTGAAGGAGCACAAATAACTTCTACTGGAACAGTCCCATTGAATACATCTTACTACTTATATGATGTGTTGTGTTGTGTGTGCCAAATTTTAAAGTTGATCTAATATATATAAGTCGTCTTACAAGAGGATTGAGTTGTTCAGTGATATATTATCTTGATTGATGTGTTTTGCAGGATCTAGTTTTGAGGACGACGATTAGTTTGGGTAAGCATCGTAACGATCTTTATTATTTGGCGGCATTAGTGACGAAGAATACCTCAACCAAACTAAGTCAACCAACTTGTTATCTCATTGTGTCACCTACCAACCTTTGGCATCGTCGTCTAGGTCATGTTTCATCTCGTCCTCTACATTACATAGCTAAACATTTTTTTTTAATTTCTATCCATTTTGATCATGTTTGCGATGTTTGTTCCTTAGCAAAGCAAATCCGTCTCTCATTTGGTACTAATTCTATTTCATCTGAGAAACCTTTTGATCTCATTCATTGTGATATTTGAGTTTCTTATAAACAATCTTCTATTACCGGTGCCCATTAATTTCTCACTATTGTGGATGATTATTCGCGTTTTACTTGAATTTTCTTAATGCGGCATAAGCATGAAACACAATCTGTTTGTAAAACAATTTTTTATTTATGCATTTCCTCAATTCTCATCTCAAATTAAAAGTTTTCGTAGTGACAAAGTTTTCCTTTCTCTTCAAAATTTCTTCAAAGAAAATGGAGTTTGTTTTTCAACATTCTTGTGTTTATACGCCTCAACAAAATGAGGTAGTAGAACGCAAACATCGTCATATCCTTCAGGTTGAACGTGTTTTCCAATTTCAAGCTATCCTACCTCCAAAATTTTGGGGAGAATATGTGCTTACTACTCTCCATGTGATTAATCGTTTACCCACTCAACTTCTCTATTTCAAAACTCCTTTTGAATGTCTTTATTCCAAACTTCCTTTTTTCCATCTGTTTAACACAAAAATCTCCTAGCGGACTTGGGAGATCTCGCAAACTGTCTCTTTTCCTCGATTGTGCTTCATATGCTGGTGTGCCACCGTCTCACGACCGAATGTTGAATTGTAGGCTAGCGGCTACTGAATTCTTAATAAGCGATTTAGGCGATGAGAGCATCAACCTCGCCTGAATGGATCCTTCTTTCCTAATAACTTAGGACTTCTGGGTTTTTGTGTCTCTAGCTGAGCCATGAAAATCGATACTCTACACTCCTCCTGGTGTAAAGTAGAGCAATCTTCTTGATGCTGTGTTGAAAACACAAGGGTGTTGCGTCTTTAAACCTTGAAACTCTCACTTTTCCTGGTGACAAGTCTCTTGATCGCCGGTTGCAGGTTTTTGCGTCCTTGAATCGCAAGAATCTCATGCTCTTCGGGTGACAACTCTCTGGATCGCTGGTTGCAAGGGTTTCTCGTGATGAGAAGGATGGTTTGTTGAGAGCAAAATATGTATTTGATCGAGGATCCATTCCAAATCGCTCTTCAACTCTGTATATAGAATATTGTAGCCGTATTCCACTTCTCTTGGAACTCTTTGGTATCAGTAATTAGATTCACAACACAACTCTAAATACTCAATAAAGCTCATCCGATACTTATAAATAACTCTCATAATAGAGTCATATCCACCATAGGAAAGGTTAGATAAACACAAGCCGCATGGATCAACATTCAATATCTTTTCCTTCAAGCCCATTCCAATATGGACTTGTATACTCCACTCGGGTCGTTCGCCTAATCCAACCCTCAAACCCCAAAGAGATATTTTATTTTGGGCCCAAAAATTTCCCCTCAAGCCTTGAGATTAAATTCAATGCAAACAAAAAGGCTTGTTTTACCAAACGACATGCCGATAATACCAAACGGTAACTTTATACACAAGCGCCACGTCGTTTGTTCTCTCCTGAAAAGCTGTGCCACTTCGGCTGACGTGACATAAAAAGTGCACGGTCGCGTCAGTCCTCACTTCTAACATAAACTCTTCATTTCATTCAAACTTTAAGGTTCTCCAAAAGCCAACCTTTCTGTCTCTTCGCCGCCGTCAATTTTCGACTATTCAACATGCCTCCTCATAGAGAAAGATTCCTAGATCTCACCTAAACTGAGACAAACCGCCTTGCCGCCGATATTTGCGTCGTTACGGCTCGCTGACAACCGGGTGCTACTTTTACTCTTAGAGTCATCTCCAAAGGCACCGGTCGCCTAGGCGCCTTCTTTAAAACACCAATCAACCCAGGGCTCTTCCCCGTGCTCCGTCACCTTTACTGCAACTCATCACTGATTTTTCAAGATGACTCGAAAGCTAACCCCGCGGGATGGACGAAGAAGGACACTTTTTGTTCAATCGACAAATGGCCCAACACCACTAAGAAGGACCGTGCTTGGTACACCAATCGCTAAGAACTGAACTTAATTCGATGGCAAGCGGCTGGCATTGATCAACTTCTTGACCTCTGCTTTGCACTCCCCAGTGGTGAAAATCACGCTATTTTCGCCACTGCCATGTGCTTCTGGGACTCAGCCTGCAACTGCTTTCGCCTACCTTGTGGCAATGCAAGTATGACTCTCTTAGACCTTTATGTTATATTTGGAGTTCCCATTGCCTACCCCATCTGGAAACAAGGCGATCACATCAAATGTACCGTTTATGCTGATTCTTATCACCCTGCTTCATATTCCTCTTGGACCAACACCTTCATCAACAACTAGACTGATCAAGGAGGGATAACTTTTCTTGAGTTCTGGTTATCCAAACATATTTTCTGCCCTTCTTCCCATAAGGTAAATAAGTGTTGGACCAACCTCGCCGAGGGTCTTTTCGAAGGAACAAAATTGGGTCTTGCACAGTCTATCCTCGCCAGCATTTATCGCAGCCTAATGTGGATTGTTCTCTCGCAACTCAACCTCACCTAACCAGGACCACTCTAGATGGTAGAGCTATGGCTTCGAATGTACTTCCCCATTTTCCATCATCTCGAAATCCTACCATATATTCGAGAGAGACGTAATTCTGGGGAAGACTCTGGCGACTACCAACTTCTTTGACGGGTGGACTTGCCAAACATGCTTTATTATCTTTTTCTCGCATTCGGAGTTTCCTGCTACTGTGGTCGATATCATTTTGAGCCGCAACTTCCCTTAAGACCTTGACACTAGCTTCCTTTCCTCGCCAGAATAAGATAACCAAGCGAGGGTCATTTTCCTTCAAAGCAACACCTATGGCGACCTGCTTGTTCCTGATCCTTCTACACCTGAGCATGAACTTTACGCCCCGAACCACTTTGCCAGACAACTTGGGCTATTTCAATGTACCCTTATGCCTCTTGTGTTCTCGGTGAATCACTACAGCATCTGGCGAGCCACCTCCCATCCAGATCCCACTGACTTGATTGATGGTCATTATGGCTTTCCTTTGGTCATGCTTCTTGAATAAGATTTCGAGCATCCTATTGCGCCATCCCTTTATATGACCACCAACTATGTAGCTTGGAAAACCTAATTCTGGGATGGGATCAGACACAGGCCACCACTAGCCCTTTTTGCTACCATCCTTCGCAATTTTAAGAAACATTTTGTGGATGATTTTGATTGGCAACTGCTACACATGGTCCATGAGGATACTGATTACACCCTTTGGCCAGTGGTATGCAACTATACTTACTTATTTTCTTTTCTAAACTTTTGCCACAGATTTCTGCAATATTTTAATTCACTTTTCCTTTGCTGGATCTGAACAGTACTCTAAAGAATCTGAGGACCAAGATGTAGCTGTTGATGAAGAGCCTCGTTAGAGGATGGAAGAAGAACAGTAAGAACTCTCACGAGCTATAAGTATTCCATTCTCCGAATGCCTCACCATTTAGGCCTTAAAATAACATAACTATCCTGCTTTATTCCAGCGGTCTCATAAGCGGACTCGAACCGGCTTGACAGCCGATGGTTCTAACAAACGTAAACAACGTCGCCGTGAGGCTACCATTGAGGACGACCTAGAGAAACAAGTAGTGCAAGATGAACCTCCTCTGCAGCCACAACAACTCCCTCGCCATCACTAGAGACTTAATCCATCGCGGTCGTTCCGTCTCCACAGACTGATAACGTTTCTTCCGAGTAACCACATAAGTTGGTTGAAATCAACCCTTCACCTTCCCTCAAGGTAAGATAACTCAATCTTTAACACCCTAGGCAATACTTAGTTACACTTTTACACTTCTAAACGCTCATTGCCTTTAGGATCTCATCACCGTTACTGAAGGGAGTCCCATCTATAACGCTGAAGCTATTATTATTGGGAATGCTCCTGATCTTCTGGTGAATACTTCTGACTCACTCATCTCTAAACCTGCCCCAGATGTCAGTCTGCCCTAATGCCAATATTTCCTGGATTTTGCTAATGAGTCTGAGGAGCAAGACGCCATAAATGAAGGCAGTGCTACTTCCTTCTCTTATCATTCCCTACATTATACTCCAGAAGAACAACAAGCCATGTCAGAATGGCACGTACTACCTATCCTGCACCCAGAACCCTTGAGCGAGCTCAATACCTTTCTGGAGCAAAGAGTACTTGATATTCTGTACTTGCCTAAATCACATATGCTTGGCGACCCTAAGGTATGCTTACTATACCAACCTCTTCTTCTTTTTACAAATTGCATCACCCTTTATTTTGAATCAAGTATTTCCAGCAGAACTCCTAGGCTCAGACTTCTTCTATTACTTCCGGTGCTCAGTCCACTTTACGAGAATGTTCAACTCCCAAAGCTATTGTTAAAGAAGATCCTAGCAACCAAGAAACATCTATGTGGCCTCATAATCTTCATGCCCCGCCAACCGAGTATCCGCTCTTCGAGACCAAGCTCTGAGCTTAGAAGAATTTTCTGCCAAGCTTGATGTCTTGAGTCCAATTCCAGCTGACATCGCTCTTTCTTGAACCGCTCTCAAAGAATTTTCTCTGGCCAAATTGGACTCATTTGAGGATTTAGGGGAATATACGCCATTTCCCCTTTTTGTTTCTCTTACCAATCGTAGCCTATCTTTATATGGTATTAAAGCTCAAGGACGTAAAGCCTTTGTAGTCTTGTGTTTTAATGTAATCTGTTTGTGTTTTTTGTGTTTAAAGAAAAGAGATTCTCTCTACAAAATGTTGTTCGTATTGATAAACTTAAACACTGTTAGTATATGTAAAATAATGTGACAACCCGAACCGGAAATGGTATGTTTATCGGCTTGATTTGCGAGTTTCGTGATTAGTCGCGGTTTTGTCGTAAGTGGTCGTTATGGCGGGTTTGTTAACGACTAAATTATCGGGTAAGAATTTTTTATGATTTCTTTCACGAGAGTTGTAGAGAATTTAATTTCGAGTTCGTGGGAGTTTCTGGAGGATGATTTCGAGTTACGTGAAATAAGTTATGAATATTTTCGGCCGTTGGATTTTGTCGTGTTTATCCATTTGGTTTCGATTCGTTTTGGACGGTACGTGTATGGTATAAATATGGTATGAATACGTGACAATTCAGGAAACTTTCCAATTTGGGAAAACTGGGTTGTAGACCCGCGTTGACCACGGGTCAAAACTGACCCATTTTAGGCCGAGCCTTTGTTGCCTTCGATGTGTCTTATTCCGGCATCTTTTGGCTGTGGTTCCTTCATGAAAGTTGTTGGACTTGAGCTCCTCTTTCTTTTGATAGGTGGATGACTCATTTTGGTTACCGGATGAAGAAGTTATGACATTTTGAAGTTGGGAGAATTCCGACGAGATTCGGTGGCGACGGTGGCGACGGAGGCGGCCGAGTTGGGGGTCGACCCTATAGGAGTTTTGAAGCCCTTGAGATGGTGAGTTGATCCCAAGTGGTCTTGCACCTTGCCGTGGCCGGTGGTAGCTGATCAGAGTTAATGAATTCCGGCGAGGGTTTTCGACTTCAATGTGAGTTTTGGAGGTTTTCCGGTTAAAATTTGGCTTAGCATTAAACTACAAAGTTGTTGGAAATGTCGAGATCTTCAAATCCATGTGTAGGTTGCAATTTTCTGGGCCGATGGATTTTTTCGGTGGCCGGTGGCGGCCCGACGCGCCGTTGTGCGCGGCGGAGTTATGTCCGAGGTGGTTTTCGACAAGTTTTATGTCGTTTTACTCGGAATCGCGCACTGATCGCAATGGTGAGGTTTATAGTTTAAATTGTGTTTCAGAATTTGTGGCGAGGTTTTATAGTGTGTTTATTAGATTTTCGACGATTACGTCGATATTCGAGTTATATGTTTCCGGGAATGGTTGGTTCTTGAGATGTGGTTCAGGGTTTTGAAATTTGATTTTGAACAGTGGTATTTATGATTAGTCAGGAGATCATGATCGTATGTTTGGCGAGAGATCTTCCGCCGGATCACAGGATTAACGCGTTTTGCGTTGTGCTAGTCTGTGAGTGGACATTTCTTTTCACTGTTGGTTGCGAGTCTTTTATATACGTTTTACGAGCATGAGCATGTAGTTATGATTATAAATTATACGAAAATGTGTTTTATGATTATGCATTTACGAATATGCTTTATAATTATACATTACGAGTATGCTTTTACATTATGCTTTATGCATTTGCGTGGAAACTTTTATGATTTGGTTTACACAGAGTACAGTCTCAGTAGTAGTTGTATCGATACACTTAGCATCCCGGCTGATCCCCGAGGATATTTACCGGGGGGGGGAGGGGGATCGTTGCCCTGACCCAAGGTCTTTACCGGGGGGGAGCAGATACCCTGACCCAAGACCTTTTCTGGCTGGAATCACGTGAGGATCAGGGATCCCGTGATTCAGACTGTACTAGCGCGGATGTGTCCATGAGTGACCCCACAGGATTTCTGATGCATGCTTTGTACGCGTGAGGAGTTAGAATCTCCCTCGTGTACTATTTGATTTTTATGCATCTAGACTCACATATGTTTTTATGAACATATATATGTATTTCCCTGGGCTCTTTGTTTTCAATGCCCAGATTGCAGTTTGGATTCAGGTGTCACACGTCGAGGTTGGAGGTATGGTATTCGAGCCACTTTTCCTTTCTCAGTAGGTTTCAAGTTTGGCGTACTGTTGCATATATATGTATATACTAGAGGTCGCTCTGAGTACTATTATGTTTATATTTTCACATGATTTTTCCAGATCTCTGTAAAGCTACAGTTTTTTTTATTGCTTTACTTTATGATATGTTTTTGAGAAATCCGGATGGGATTGGTGCCCGCGGTTTGGCTTTTGTGGCATAGAATGAAGTGTATTTTCCGTTGCAGGTTAATAGGCAACCGCGTGTTATAGAGGAAACTCTGTTGAAATTTTCGGTTTTTGAAAGTTCACGTTTTTAGAAAGAGTTTGATTCCGGTTTAGGAAATTAAGTCGGGGTTGGATCCTTTCAAATACACTTATGAAGTTGGCCACAAAAATTGGCAAATACAGACTAGTAACTAAATATTGACAAAAGACTTGGCCACATAAATTGGGTGTAAAAAATTAAAGAAAAATAATAAAATTTCACTCCGAAAGTTAGCCACAAAAATTAGCCTTGTAGAGAAGTCTCTACATTATGCCCCTTCAGTCTATTCAGACGAGGAGTTTCCTTGGAGCCTGTATGGACTGAATTACTTTGTTGCTGGTGGGTCTTCGTACTCCCCTACTGGCTGCAAATATGGCTTGAGAAAATGGCCATTGATGGGGTTAGCATGGATTGTACCATCTCGATCACACAAACGCACAACTCTTCTCCCTTGAATACGATCTATGATGTATAGTTTTTCCCACTTTTTAGACCATTTGCCTCGGTCGCCAATCTTCTCGCCTATTGGAAGTATCACTCGCCAGACTAAGTCTCATTCGACAAAGGTTTTTCCCTTTGTGCACTGGTCATAAACATGTTATACTCTTCTTTTCTCAGCACATAGGTTGTTATAAGCCTCCAAACGTTTCTCATCTAAATCCTCAAGCTTTTGCCACATTGCTTGCACATAATCTTCGCCAATCAAATTGTGTTGTTTCATAACCCTCATAGACTGAACGTTGATTTCTAATGGTAAAACTGCATCGTGGCCGAACATTAATGTATAAGGAATCATGCCAGTGGGACTTCATTTGCTCGTTCGGTATGCCCATAATGTATTAAATAAATCTTCTTGCCATAAACGGGCGTTGGAAGTAAGCATTCTTTTCAGGATATGGATGATTATCTTGTTGCTTGCCTCAACTTGACCGTTGGATTGAGCATAGTACGAGGTAGAATGAAGAAAATGTATCCCCATGTCTTTCATTAGCTCCTCTACCTCGCCAGACATGATAACTGCCCCTTTGTCTAACATGAAACATTCTGGAATACCAAATCTACAAATGACATCTTTAAACAAAAATTGGCTAATGACTTTTGCGGAAGCCACCTTTAAAGGCCTAGCTTCCACCCATTTAATGAAAAAGTCAAGTCACAACAATGATGAACTTGTGTTCTTCCGACGAATGAGGATGAATCATCCCGATTAAATCCAAAACCCATCCTCGTGCTGGCCAAGGCTTGATGATTGGTTGTAAAGTGATATTAGGCATATGGCTAATTGAACCATGTGCTTGACACTCTTTATAGCCTTTGGCTAACGTATTACAGTTTTTGATCATTCCTAGCCAGTAGTAACCATGAGGCCGTAATAACCATCTCATATTTGGACCAACTTGGTGTGTTCCTGCTGCCCCTAAGTGAACTTCTTTCATTATTCGCTTAGCGTCACATCCATACACATATCGTAATAACATACCTTATTCTCCTTTCTGGTATTGTGCATCATCTTTGAGCACATAGTTGAGGGCTAGAAACCGGATCAGCTTATCTGTCGGTTCATTAGGATTCTGGAGATACGAGATGATGGGTTGTCTCAAGTCTATATCGATATGATCAAGTGTTATGACGTATCATTCATTGTTTGCTTCTTAGCGAGCAAAGAAAGAAGGAAATATGCGTCGTTTGTTACAACTCGTACCGAAATCATACACTTATCGAACGACGTTATGCATTATCGTGGATTAAGCACGTTATTAGGGTTGTTAACGACTTTTTCACCGGGTAAGATTTTGATTTGACTTCCTTCACGAGAGTTGTAGAATATTTAATTTTGAGCTTGTAGGAATTTTCGGGGAATTTATCAGATAAGCGAGCTATTTTTAATGTTTATTAGAAGTCGGTAGGTGTGTTTGTTAAAATGTATTAATTTTAAATGTTGAATTATTTTGAGCTGTTAGATCGAGATCAGAATGAATATCATCCGTTGATTGTGTCTATGTATGTATACGAGTATTTATACGTGTTATTTTTGGAAAGTTTCCAAAATTAGTAGATATACCGTACGAGACCTGTATATCGTACGCCGACCCATTTTTGTTGACCCGACCCGTACCGCCGATTCTGGCCACCTCCGGCGTCGACCCCGGTATGGTTGGGAAGCCCTTTCTCTCCTATTTTGTTTCATGTAAGTGTTGATGAGTTTTGGGGTCGAATTGTTTAGGTATCTCAGCCGGATTTCGGGGTTAACGGTCGATGGTGCTCCGACTGTTTTCTGGCGAGGTTAAATGGTGGGTTTGACTGGGTTTGCTTCCAGGAGTCGAACCCCTATGGTTTTGGGGTCCGAGGTGGAGCGACGGTGGCAATTTGGCTGGAAACTGAATTATGGGGGTCATGGCTTTCGGGCCGTTTTTCGGCCAAATGACGGAGATTCAAGGAAAGTTGTTGCGTGGCAATAGCTTTCCAACGCGGGGTTGAACGCTCCAAATAGAGAAGTTCAGCCAGGGGGCGCGTGTGGCTCACGCGCTGCCGTCTGTTGTGGCGCGTGAGGGCCACGCATCACCGCCCACGGTGGTTTTCTGGCGAGTCAATTTTCCGAAATTATTGGCAGGACTTCCGGGGTTAGTTTTAGGGTCGATTTTCATAGTTTTAGGCGTATTTTTATATTTAATAATCCGTATTTACAGAACATTGAGATCGCGACTCGAGCAGCAAAGGAAATTCCGCGGGACCCCAGCAGTAGTCGCACACTTGTGAGTGGACCTTTATTTTTCACAGTCGTAGCGAGTTCTTATTTTATCAGCATGCTCTATAGTTTATTTTAGAGCTTTTAAATTGAAGGTTTATTTGTGATGGTTTAGTTTATGCTCTATGTTGAGAAATCCAGATGGACATCGGTGGTCCACGATTTGTTTGTGGGATTTATCTACAGAGTCTCATTCTTTTTGCAGGTTTTTGGTTATCTTCGTTTTAAAGGGAGTTATGTCAAAAAATTTACGAATTTCATAGATTATAATCAATCGTTAGGGCTTGATTCTAGATCACTAGTTAATCTAGGGTTGGGTCCTTTCAGTTTGGTATCAGAGCATTAAGTCACAGATTTTGTAGACTCTTTTGGTCATGTCAGTACATGCATTTGAGAACGTACGACACTTTTGGAAGGATGGTCCGACCGGCCGACGGATGCCCATTATTCCTAGTGTTGTGCATTGTGAGATGCTTAGAGTCTCTTTGTCGATTCAGTTTGTGACTTCTTTCAGTGAGCTAAATTATTTTTGGACTCGTAGGTCAGTCAGTATGCCTCGACAACTAGCCTAATAGGATGATACACAATCCTTAGCCCAGCAGATGCGTTAGTTAATTTCACACATGATGCCTACACCACCTGAGGATCATGAGGATTTAATTAGTAAGGCTATGAAGGCAGGAACCATTCCTTTTATTGGTTCCCATGATCTTGAGACTAGCAAGAAATGGCTAGTTGAAATCAGACGAGTTTGTGACCATTTGCGCCCACAGTTGACCCTTGAGCAGAGAACTGTGGTAGCTACAGGTTTGTTGAGGGACCATGCTTATCATTGGTGACAGAGTACTGAAAGGAATGAAGCTCTCACTTTATGGACATAGTTCACAGAATTGTTCATGAGTCGTTTCTTTAGCGAGGCTTCTGAGCAGCGAAAGTATGAAGAGTTTATGAATCTTCGACAGAGGGACATGTCAGTGATGGAGTACCGGGACCGTTTAACCCACTTGGCCCGTTTTAGTCAGTGAAGGAAAAGTACTGGAGGTTTGAGCAGGGTTTACGAGCTGATATTGCCCCATACCTATCTGGTGTGTCACGTGTTTATTTTGATGAGTTTGTTAGTGCTTCTATTAGATGCGAGGATAGACTTCAATCTGAGCGGGGATGGACTCGACGATTTGAGGAAGGTGGGCCAATCCAGGGTCCTTCTAAGAGAGGAAGCTCAAGCACTTCAAGTTCTACTTCATCTTCTGGTGAGGGATCTTCCACTCTAGCTCTTCCTACACGTCATCTGAGTCGTTTTCTGAGATGGATGAGGAGGAATAGACCCCAGAGGTAGGGATCTAGTGCTAGTACCGGTGGAGCTGGTAGTTCTCGTCCTACTTCATCTGCACCTAGGGATTTTCTTCTATGTGACAGGTGTCACAAGAATCATTTCGGGCAGTGTCAAGATGGGTCTTTAGCTTGTTTTCGTTGTGGTCAGATGGGTTACTTTGCGAGGGAGTGTCCACATAGGGATACCTCAGGTGGATTTTCAGTGCAGAGTTCTGGTGGTGATCAGGGAGCCACTTCAGGAGTTAAAGCAGCACCGCCACCTAGACAGCCAACATATCAGGATCGGAGCCAGAGAGGGCGACCACCTGCACAAACTGGACAAGCCTGACTTCATCATATGATCTTACAGGAGGGCAGAGCAGCTCCAGATGTGATTATTGGTACGTTATATATTTTTGGTTATGTTGTTTATACTTTAATACATCCGGGGGCGACACATTCTTTTATCTCCGTGAGATTAGCATTAATAGTTAACGTACCGGCCACTCCCTTACTGGTGATGTGGCGAGTGGTTTATCCCACCGGTGATATAGTTTTGGTGGGGTTAGTGTATAGAGACTATAGTGTCATGGTCGGAGGTTTCAGGTTGTCTGCTGACTTGATACCTCTTGATGTCGCGGATTTCGATATAATTTCGGGTATGGACTTTCTGGGTAATCACCAAGCTTTGGTTGATTGTCATCAGAAAGAAGTGGTGTTTAAAAGTCCTGAGTTACCAGAGATTTTATTCTATGGAGAAAGAAATGTTCTTTCTTCATGCTTGATTTCAGCTGTGCAAGCCGAGAAATTGTTGCGGAAAGGGTGTACCGCATACTTATCACATGTCGTAAACACTCGTGTTTCCACTCGTAACCTTGAGGAAATTGTAGTGGTTAAGGATTACCCTGATTTAATTCCTGAGGAATTACCAGGTCTTCCTCCAGAAAGAGAAATTGATTTCACGATTGAGCTACTTCCGGGTACAGGTCTTATAGCTCAGGCGCCGTACCGTATGGCTCCACCTGAGTTAAAGTAGTTGCAGGTTCAGCTTCAGGAATTGATAGATAAAGGTTTCATCCGTCCTAGTATATCACCATGGGGAGCTCCAGTTTTGTTTGTGAAAAAGAAAGATGGTTCTATGCGGTTATGTGTTGACTACCGAAAATTGAATCAGGTGACTGTGAAGAACAAGTATCATCTGCCTCGTATTGACGATTTGTTTGATCATTTGAAGGGAGTTACGGTGTTCTCTAATATTGATCTTCGATCGGGATATCATCAGTTGCGGATTAGAGAGTCTGATGTCTCTAAAACCGCATTCCGATCGCGTTATGGGTGTTATGAATTTCGGGTGATGCCATTCGGTTTGACGAATGCACCTGCTTCTTTCATGGCTTTAATGAATCGGGTATTTCGGGCTTATCTTGATAAATTCGTTATTGTGTTTATTATTGATATCTTGATTTACTCGAAGGATGCGAGGCAGCATGCAAGGCATTCACTACCACATTTCTTCGCATTGCCGACGACTTAAAGTCGTCGGCCTTTCTTAATATCTCGTCGGTGATACTTATAACCGACGACATGTCGCCGGTTATAAGGTCACCGGAAACCAACCGTCGGTGATACTTTCACCGACGAGAAATTGATGATATTGTCGGTGATACTTCCAAGGAATCATCAACGATATCTCGTCGCCGGCAATGAAAAAGAGCATCACCGACGAGTTACGTCGTCGGTGATGAAGCTCCGCTGGGGTCAACATATTGACCGCTACATTTATGGCCGACGATATTCTTCAAAAAATTGTCGGCTATAAGTAAGAATCTCGCCGAAAATTGGGAGTTATTGCCGACGAGATAGGTCCATCTCGTCGGCTATACCCGGTGACATTTTACAAAAAAAAAGCAGGTTCTGGATTGGGCCCAATTCCAGAACCTGCAGTGAAAAACACAAACCGTACAAATACACATCCAACAGTACACACATATTTGTCTAACAGTACAAACAGCAACAATACAAAAATAAAATACAACTACACTAAGAGTCGACGAAATCCATGTTTACGAAATCATTTGAACTCCGGCGGCTACCTTGGTCTTGCTGCGTCGGCTGCGGTTGTGGAACATTGGAGAACACAGGCATTTGTGGAGGTGTGAGGAGCGGGTGTCCGGTAGTCTGGCACTCGTACATCGTCTGCATCCATGTCATAATTTGTGTTTGCTGCTCGACCATAACTCGGTGTTGCTCGACCATTGTCCGGTGCTCGGCCTCTCTGGCTGCCTGCTGCTCGGCCAATTGCCGCATCTCCTCCACCACCCTCCTTTGCTCTTTCAACTCCCTCCACGTCCTCTGGAGCTCCGCTGCTAGGTTAGAGTTCCTAGAATAAGTTCTTGACCCGCTAGAGTATTCCGAAGTGTCCTTCAATACTCCTTCGCCTGCCGAGCCCATTACCCTGCAGTAGTAGATATTCCTCCCAGATCCGCACACTTTTGCCATAATCTAAGTCGTTATAGGGCGATCAAGCGTATCGATTTGAGAGGCATACTGGGTCACTTCCTCCTCCGAGCAGTCAGGATGGTCGTTTCGAGCTATATTCATGGTGACCTCTGTGATCGCATTCTCCACTCTCACCTAATTGAAAAGCGAATATGAATAACGTATTATTAAACAAAATAAATTAATAGAGAAAAATAGTTTTATTAACACATGCATATATGAACTACAAAATAATGAGGCCAAAGACTTACCACTTCTTCAAGGCACTGCGGATATAACTTCTGATGAACAAACACCAACGGGTTGACTTCTTGTTGTTTCTGCGTCCTACGTGACCAACCCAAATAGTTGAGTGAACCTGCATGATGGGACTTGGTGTTTTTCAATCTATTCTCGTTGTTCGTCTTGGAAATCGCCTTATTGGATAAACATATGTCAAAAAAATTAGTAAATAACTATTTCAATGTGATACGATACATTAGGGTTGTAAAATATATTCAGGATGCATACCTTCACTTTGGGGTGCTCGAAGTGGGCTACCAGCCACAACCACTCGTACTCCCTAAACCGGAGTTCGCCAGGGGTAGCACCTCGGCCTAGATCCTTGTACTTTGTGTAATGTTTTGAAAGCTCGTTCTTCCACTTTTTATACCTATATTAACACCAGAAACAAATGTTAGAGATATTAAAACACTTGATAAACAAAAATCTAACTCGATATATACTCAAATAACTCGAATCACATCACCTGATATGTAGTAGACGCTCTGCCCACGTCTCAATAAGGCATTCATCCACGTCAAACCACAGTTGCAAGATGAATATATAAATGGTAAAATTATATATTTCTTCGGACTTAATTAATAAATGTAAAATTTACGTAATGAAAATATGATTTAACTCACAGTCAGTGCATTATGCACTTGCAACTTCACGTAGCGAGGCACAACACTCCAATCTGGCCACAGCATTGTGACCTTGTCCCGCACGACAGCCCCGGACATGCTGGCATACTTTTGCGTGGTGTTTTCTGTCTCTATCACCTCACCACGCTCATTGGCCTTAATGATCGTTTTCTTTCCCCCGGTGGCCTGCTCAAGATTCTTCCCGGTGCAAGGGTCTTTAGTTTTTCGTTTTCCATTGGCATTAACGAGATTGCCTAATAATACAATGTCAAAAAATCAAAATTATTAATTGACACTATTTATAGTCTTAATTAATAATTAAGTAATCAATCTTGTTAAATAAAATTTACCTGCATCGTCCGTTTGCTGGTTCATGCACTTCGCACTCCAAAGATACACGGGGTCGAACGGCTTGAACACGTACGCTTCCTCCACAGTCAGGAACTTCGGCTGTCCTTCAATAAAAATAACCCTCCCCCTAGCATCGAATTGAGGGATGACATGAATCTCGTCGGGCACGAAGAGACCGGAAGGCGGAGATAGACGAGGCATGGACGATGAGGCGCCTGCACCATCTGCCTCAGATGATTGCCGTGAAAGGGGATTAGGCTCCGGGCCAATATGGGACATTCGGATGGAGGGAGTTTCTGATGCGCCCGTTGAGGGTCGCTCGCCTAAGTGTCTGTTGCCTGAGGGTCACTCACTGGACTGAGGGTTGCAAGGATCCGAATCGTGCAGCTTCCTCCTGTTCTCGCGCACGTAGCAAAACTTGTGTGCGAGCATTCATAATAAGGCCGATGCGCGTGTTGCTGATTGCGGATGAGGATGCTTGACTTCTGCTCCCTCCACTAGATCTTGTCGCTCTCCGTTTGTTGGCCCCAAGCCAATTTGCCGCAAAATCTCCTGCTTATCCAACAATTAAACAGAACAGCAACAATTCAACAACTACATCCGTGACAACAACAATAAAAAAACAACATGTTGATAACAAGAAATTTGCTTATATATATAGACCTTTATACATCAAGTCTATGCAAAAATAAATTACCAACTAATTAAACCAGCAGTATATACATGCCAAAAATATATTCTATATGCCAAAAATAAATTCTACATGCCAAAAATATACTACAAAATATATTCTAAATGCCAAAAATTTACACCAAAATATATTCTACAAGCCAAAAATATATTCTAACCAATTCTTAATTAACCAACACAAAAATATCATTACCAAAATATATTCTACATATATACACAAAATATCCTACATATATTCTACATATATACACAAAAATATCCTACACAAAATATATTCTACAAAATATTTTCTACACAAAAAATTATACCAACACCAACTTAATTATACCAACACCAACTTAATTAAAATGCCTACACAATAATTAGGAGAATTTCATGTAATTAAAATTGAAGATGATAAAATCGAATTAAGAGAGAGAGAGGGGACCTGTCATTCTTCGGGTTGAGAGAGAGGGCGACGGCGGTGCTCGAATTCCGGCGGCCGGCGGGAAGGGAGAGGGTAATTTATGAATTGGAGTTTTTTTGGGGAGAGGAGATTTGGGGTTTTTTTGGGGAAGAGGCGAGAGGGGAGGAAGGGAGGGGAGAGGCAAGAGGGGAGGCGAAAGGGGGTGATTTCGGCACGGTCGGCGGCGAGAGGCGGAGGGGGGCGATTCTAGTGTTTTTTGAGTTTTTGACGAAATTAGTCCCTGCCCCGTCGGGCTGGGATATAAGGACAGGGTTATCACCGACGAGTTGCTTATTAACTCGTCGGTAATAGTATTTTCGACGAGTTAATAAGCATCTCGTCGGTGATAGTTTGATTCCTAAACTATAACGTTGATGTGGCTGATCGATATGATGTTGGCCACCTTTTTGTAATTTATGAAGCTGTGCGAGTTATTCTATTTCGGTGATAGTATTTCCGACAAGTTTCTTACCAACTCGTCGGTCATACCAAACATACATGCACGTTTATATATACTAAAATACGTACATCATTAACGTACTAAGGATGATAATCATAATCATCTTCATCACTTGAGTCTGGCTCGGTTTCATAGGTAACCTCTGACAATATGTGCCGCTCCTCGTCATCTGAATCATCGTCTACTTCATTTGGATTAACATCAAGAAGTTCTGCTCTAGTAATTCGAACCACACTCCCCGATCTCACATTATTAAGGCGAATCGTAGAGGATTCCAAAATGTCAAAAGCGTTCGGCTCTTGGTATGCAGTAACTTCTTTATCATCTGCGGTCTTACCAAGTGTGGCAGCACTGTATATGTTTCTATGAGCAACATGGTTAACCAACTTCCACAGGACTTTGTTCATAAGATCGTCAAGGTAAAACACTTGTTTTACTGATGTGGCAATAACGAAAGGGTCTTCTTTATACCAGCTTGTAGCAGTATTCACCGAAAATATTCCGTACTGATCTGTCCTTGTGTTCTCCGAGCTAGTATCAAACCATCTACACTGGAACAAGTACATTTTCATGCAGTTCCCATAAATTAGTTCAACAACTGAATGAAAGATACCGTAATAGTCAACGCCATCCTGCCCACTATGGACCATCACCCCACAATTCTGTGTTTTCAGTCGATCGTCTCTATTTTCACATATACATTTCACGCCATTGACCTGATACATTGAGTAAACTTTTGAAGCTATCGGTTTCATTTCTAAGAGCCTCAATTCGTTTGACCACTCTGGGTAACCATCATTTGCTACATGGTTCATCTGAAAAAGATAAGAAACCACACAAGAAATTATGAACATAGAAAAAGAAAACCACGTACACACATGCTATATAAGGATATAAAAAAATATATATATATACACATATACCCTTACCCATTGACTAAAGTAGTTTGCAAACGTCCTGTTGTGGTAGTCAACATCACCGGCAATAGCATGGCAGTGAAGATGATAGTTTTTCCAATATTGAACTTCTGGACAGTTAATCAGTACCGACCAGTGGACAATGGCTACCTCATTTCCATTCAACTTGTATGACTTTGGCAAGCTTCCATGTACTACCACGTCATTGGAGATGATAGAAATGTTGAACTTGGGTTCATCTATCGGCATATGTTGTTGGGGGTCCTCCAACGCTCCCAAA
Organism: Geum urbanum; assembly: GCA_946800695.1. NCBI lineage: Eukaryota > Viridiplantae > Streptophyta > Magnoliopsida > Rosales > Rosaceae > Geum > Geum urbanum. The sequence continues at coordinate 46,620,166 of OX327012.1, read as the reverse complement.
TACAAGTTGGTGTACGTTACACACTCGTGCGCAAGATATGCTTCAGCGATACATCATTCAGGTGCATATTTATTCTTCACATAGACCTTGTAGTCTCCCAATTGTCTACAAGTTAACAAGTGCATGTTATGATACTTAAAAAATAAGATTTTACATATAAAAACAGAAGCAAACACAAATGTATGAATCATTTGTACCTTTTCATGGGATACATCCAAGTGTAGTGTACCGAACCGGTAAGCAACAATTGTTCGGGAAGATGGATCATCAGGTGAGGCATGATGTCGAAAAAATTTGGGGGAAATATCCTCTCAAGCTTACATATGATAAAAATGATGTCATCTTGCATCTTCTAGATGTCTGATTTTTGAACTTCTCTGGTGCATAACTTCTGAAAGAATCTTGACAAGGCCACCAACGGCTCCACCACCTCTTTGGATAGGTACCCTCGAATGAAAACAGGGAAAATGCGTTGAAGCAGTACATGGCAGTCATGACTCTTTAATCCGTACATCTTATTATCCCGGAAGTTAACACACTTGCTTATATTTCCTGCATAGCCATAAGGATACCTGCATATATGACCACAAGCAACAATTATATTTCTTGCATATAGCCATAAGCAACAATTATGTTAATTTTCTGCATGGCCATAAGAATACCTGACATTACTCATCCACCCAAAAATTTCATGCTCCTGGTTCGGCTTGACGGTGTAAGGAGCTTGGGGTATTTTTTTTTCTTACCATCTCTCAACCACAAATGTTTCTGCAGTCCCATAGCTTTCAGATCAATGCGTGCCTTAGGGATGTCTTTTGTTTTCCCCTCGAAATCATCTCAAATCAACTCAAAATCAACAGTCAATCACTCAAAATCAATAATATATCAACTCTATTTGCATATCAAACCATTAATCTCAACTCTAAATCAACACACATATATCTAAATCAACACACATATATATACGTACCTAGCTATATAGCTTCACGAGCGGGTTTTGGACGCCTTTTGACAATACCCAATGATTTCAGAGCGTTTTCCTTCTTTCTCACCGGATTTTTGTAAAATGAATGAGCTGTTGCAGAGTAGATATGATATAAGAGCTATAGCCGACGATTTAATAAATCGTCGGCTATAGAGAGATTATCTCGTCAGTATTTCGGCCGAACCATCGTCGGCCATAGAAAACATTATAGCCGGCGACGAGGATGTTATTGCCGACGAGTCGTCGGCTATAATATCATTGCCGGCTATAATATCATCGTCGGCCATAAAAAACATTATAGCCGACGTCGGGAGCTTGTTACCATGGATTTTGTGCACAAGTTACCTCGTACAGGCAATGGGCATACAAGTATTTGGATAATTGTAGATCACTTCATCAAGTCTGCACATTTCATACCAGTCTCAGAGAAACTGTCGGTGAGCAAGTGAGCTACATTATATATGCAGAAGATTATGAAGCTACATAGTGTGCCTATGTCCGTCATTTCAGATCGAGATTCTCATTTTACCTCAAAATTATGAAGGGCATTGCAGGAGGCTTTAGGAACCAAGTTGCGATTCAGTACGACTTTTCATCCTCAGGCAGATGGTAAGTCTGAAAGAACGATCCGGACGCTTGAGGAGATATTGAGATCTTGTGTGTTGCAATTCCCAAGAAAATGGAATAAGTATCTGCATTTGATAGAATTTGCATATAACAACAGCTTTCACTCTAGCAGTGGCATGTCACCATACAAGGCATTGTACGGGAAACAGTGCCGGACACCCTTATGCTGGACAGAAGTAGGAGAAAGAAGTCTCATTGGCCCAAACATAGTTCAGGAGACTACAAAAAATATTCAGATCATTCGAGACAGATTGAAAATTGCTCAAGATAGACAAAAAAGTTATGCCGACGTCAGACGTAAAGATCTTGACTTTGAAGTTGGAGATTGGGTATTCCTAAAATTGTCTCCATGGAAAGGGGTGATGCAGCTTGGAAAACACGGTAAACTTCAGCCAAGTTACATTGGACCTTATGAGATTACTGAGCGAGTAGGCGTTATAGCTTATCGTTTGGAATTACCCTCAGAGTTGGCGCGAGTTCATGATGTTTTTCATGTATCCATGTTGCGAAAGTACATCCATAATCCTTCTCATGTCATCATGCCTCAGCAAATTCCATTACGAGAGGATTTAGTTTACATTGAGGAACCAATGGATATTCTTGACCGTAGAGAGCAAGTTTTCCAGAACAAGACCATTTCTTTAGTGAAAGTTTTATGGAGGAATTATGCAGTCGAGGAGACCGCTTGGGAGCAAGAGCAGTTCATGAGGGAGCAGTACCCTCATGTTTTCTAGCAGGTATATAAATTTCGAGGATAAAATTTTTGTAAGGGGAGTGGATTGTTACAACCCGTATCGAAATCATATGCTTATCGAACCACGTTATGCATTATCGCGGATTAAGCGCGTTATTAGGGTTGTTAACGAATTTTTCATCGGGTAAGAATTTGATTCGACTTCCTTCAGGAGAGTTGTAGAATATTTAATTTCGAGCTTGTAAGAATTTTCGGAGAATTTATCGGATGAGCGAGCTATTTTTAATGTTTATCGGAATTCGGTAGGTGTGTTTATTAAAATGTATTAATTTTAAATGTTGAATTAATTTGAGCCGTTAGATCGAGATCAGAATGAATTTCAGCCGTTGATTGTGTGTGTATATATACGGGTATTTATACATGTTATTTTTGGAAAGTTTCCAAAATTAGCAGATATACCGTACGAGACCCGTATACCGTACGCCGACTCGTATCGCCGATTTCGGCCACCATTGGCGTCGACCTAGGTATGGTTGGAAAGCCCTTTCTCTCCTCTTTTGTTTCATGTAGGTGTTGATGAGTTTTGGATGAGTTTTGGGGTCGAATTGTTTAGGTATCTTGGTTGGATTTCGGGGTTAACGGTAGACGGTGCTCCGGCCGTTTTCCTACGAGGTTAGGGGGTGGGTTCGACTGGGTTTGGTTCCAGGAGTCGAACTCCTATGGTTTTGGGGTCCGAGGTGGAGCGACGGTGGCAATTTGGGAGGAAATTAAATTGTGGAGGTCGTGGCTTTCAAGCCATTTTTTGGCCAAATGGCGGAGATTCGGGGCTTGGCCCAGTTGGGAAAGTTGTTGCCAAGGAGTAAAATATCGGGTATCGAGAATATATCGACAGTCCAAAATTTGGATATATCGACGGAAATATCGACGAAATATCAATCCACTGAAAGTTCTGACGGAAATGACGGAAACTAATAAAAATATATGAAAATTTGTAATGAAACTTTTGGAGGTTGTTATATGATCAATTACCTACCTTATGTGAAAAGAAAATATTGATCAAACATCAAAACATATGAATTTGCTATATTACTATATGAATTAGTACGTGTTAAGTGCTGATAACTATTAAAATATAATTTAATAGTTCTATTTTTATTTTTTTGATGGCTAAACTTTAATGGGAGGCTAGACCATCATATTTTTGTACAATATGTTACACATCACACATTACAAAATCAAATATATAAATACTTCAAAACCACATAGAGGACCTATGAGGTTCGAAATTCACACTATTTTCCTCATCTCTCTGTGCAAAATCATGTGTGTATTGTGAAGAGTACTCATTAAATGATTGCTCTCCCATGTAATTCTGCACGTATTGACTTACATGCCAACCATATGGGTCAGGGGGCGGTCTTTGAAGATTTTGGAGCTCGTAGTATGAACCAGACATTGCTCGACTTTCTTCATTGCTATCATCATTTGAGGCATTTGTTTGTGATTGTAACTATGAGTTATCACTTGTTGGAAGACCATAAGGCATGATATATGAAGGATAAGGCATTGCAAAATTTTGACCATAATAATAGGGTTGGTAAATATCGGAAAATATCGGTAAATTTCGGTAAATATCGGAAAATATCGAAAATATCGGGGATATATCGGAAATATCGGAAAGTTTCGGAAAATTTCGGAAAGTTTGGAGATATATTCACGGATTTTTCAGGTAAGTTCAAAAAACTGAAATATCGGCGAAATATCGCCAATAATTTCGATTTTGCATTCCTTGGTTGTTGCTCATGGCAGCAGCTTTCCAACGGGGTCGAACACTCCATACGGAGAAGTGCGGCCAGGGGGAGCGTGTGGCTCACGCGCCGCCGCCCACAGTAGTTTTTCGGCTAGCCAATTTTCAGAATTATCGACAGGACATTCGGGGTTATCTTTAGGGTCGATTTTCATAGTTTTATGCCTATTTTGATATTTAATGATCCATATTTAGAGGACATTGAGATCGTGACTCGAGCAGCGAAGAAAATTCCGCGGGATCTCAGCAGTATTCGCACACTTGTGAGTGGACCTTTATTTTTCACAGTCGTAGCGAGTTCTTATTTTATCAGCATGCTCTACAGTTTATTTTAGAGCTTTTAAATTGGAGGTTTATTTATGATGGTTTGATTAGGTGCATCGATGCTCTAGCTATTCAGCTGATCACCCAATAGTTTAGTCAGGGAGGTTAGGTGACCTCGTTTGACTCAGATCGACTCAAGTTAGGTGGCCTGGAAAAGATCCCATCACATTATTTTACTTGTGTTTTCTTGAGATAGTCGTACCGGGTGAGAGGCTCAGAATGACTATCCCTCCATTTCATATCAGTTACTTATTTCGAACTCGCATTATTTTCAGAAATTAGCGAAAAGGCATGAAAATACTATTTAGCGATTTACGTAGATTATTATATTATTTGTCTACTCACGCTAACATTTTATATTTTAAATGTGTTTCCCTGGACTTTTCGGTTTTCCGTTGCCCAGGTTGCAGTGTTATTCCTGTGCTTGCTTGGTATCGTCGAGAGCTCCGAGTCTATTAGTCATCCTCTTATCAGTAGGTTCCAGCTCACTATCAGTTTGTTTTATATGTATATAGAAGTCGCTCTGATGACTAGTTTTCTTATGTTGCTACAGTAAGACTCTTGTAAATAGGTTGTTACTCTAGTAGTCGTTGAGTTTACTTTTCTTTGTATTTAGAACCAGTACTTTGTAAAATATATTTTTAACCTTGAGTTATACATCTAGTTTAGTTTATGCTATATGTTGAGAAATTCGGATGGACATCGATGGTCCACGGTTTTTTTGTGGGATTTATCTGCGGAGTGTCATTCTTCTTGCAGGTTTTTGGTTGTCTCTGTTTTAAAGGGAGTTATGTAAAAAAAAAAATACAGAATTTCATAGATTATAATCAATCGTTAGGGCATGATTCTAGATTACTAGTTAATCTAGGGTTGAGTCCTTTCATCGTTACAGTTTCAAAATTCACTTGTGTACTCCATCCTGAAGGCTTACTCCCGTTGCTTACTGTGCTAACTCATTCGCTGCATAATTCTCCTTGCGAGGAATATGGCTCAATTCTACTTTAGTAAACAACTTGAGTAGATCACAGGCTCACTTGACATACGGCTCTAACACTGGCCCGACCTTATACTTCGTCTCGAGTTGTCTAATCACCAACATGGAATCCCCATATACGTGCACATCTGCAATTTCCATATCCAGCAAGAGCTCAAATCCTATGATAAGTGCTTTATACTCCGCTTGGTTAGTCGTACACTGAAATTCCAACCTGAAAGAATACGACAAAGTTTGGCTACGTGGAGTAACTAAGGCGACTCCTTTTCTAGCCATGGTTCTAGTTTTGGAGCCATCAAAGTATAAACACCACAGGCCAAGATCAAGACGAGCTAAGTTAGTTCTAGACCTTCGTGAGCATCAATCATCGGATGGTGTGCAAGAAAATCAGCCACTGCCTGGCCCTTTACTGCCTTTTGTGGTACATACTGTAGTGAAATTCAGAAAGTGCCAAGATCCACTTCCCAATTCTGCCCCTTAGTATGGGCCATAATAACATATACTTCACCAAATCGGTTTATGTAATTACGCAAGTGGTGAAAGATATCATATAGTGCCTCAACTTGCATCCTGAGAAATACAAAGCCAAGCACAATCCTTCCATTGGCGAGTATCGCGTTTTGCAATCTATTAACGTACGGCTAAGATAGAAAATAGCACACTCAACGCCTGCCGTATCGTCTTAAGCTAATAGACTCCCAATAGAATGGTATGTAGCTGATATATACAGCTTGAGAGGGACCCCTGGTCTTGACGGGACCAAAACCGGTGGGTTCGCCATATACACTTTGATGGAATCAAAAGCCTCTTGATGGACAGGCTCCCATACAAAGTCTTTTTAATTTTGCAGCTTGAGTAAATGCGAGAATGGCTGTGTTTTCCCGCCTTCATTCACAATAAATAGCCTAAGGAAGTTTATTTTTCCCAACAGTCGTTGTAACTCTTTCTTATTCTTTGGTGGAACTGCATTTAGGACTGCTTCCTTCTTATCATCTGGAACCTCGATTCCCTGTTGATGGACCAAGAAACCCAAAAAATCTCCTGCTTGTACCCCAAAAAAGCACTTGGCTAGATTCATCTTCAATTGATGTTGTCTCATTTGAACAAGCACATGCCTCAGGTCTTCAGTAAGGTCTATTTTGCACTTTGTCTTGACCACCACGTCATCGATATAAACTTCCAAGGACTTCCCTATGAGGTCGTGAAATATTAAATTCATAGCTCGCTGATAGGTCGCCTCTGCGTTCTTGAGTCCAAATGGCATATCCACGTACTTAAATACCCCTACAAAACCTGGGCACCGGAACGCTATGCCTATCTGTTTCTGCCACTGGGATTTTATGATATCCAGCTGTCTTGTTCATGAACGATAACACCTCATGGCGTGTAACTGAGTCTACCAACAAATCTGCTATTGGCATAGGGAATGCATCTTTTGGGGTATGCATTATTAGGGTCTCGGTAATCAACACAAACTCTCATCTTGCCATTTTTCTTCTTTACTGAGACTACGTTTGAAAGCCACTCGTTGTATTTGGCTACTATAATAATGCCTGATTTAAGCATTTTTTCAATCTCTTCCTTGACTAGAATTGATGTTTCTGTGTTCATACAACGGATCTCTTACTTCGCCGGTTTCTTGCCTTCTAGGATAGGTAAGTTATGGCACACTAGGTCTGGTGACAGGTCTGACATGTCTTCGTACTTTTTTGCAAAATAGTATGCATATTCCCTCAACAATTCTACGAGCTTCTGTCATTCTTCAGGTTCCAAGAAGGTACTTATAGCCACAATCATTGGCTCTTCTGAAGTTCCAAGATTAATCTTTTCAATGGGATCTTTAACTTTAGGAGGTGTGTCGTCTAAAGTTGCTGGAGCTAATTGGAATTCCTCCTCTTCATCTGACTCGTGTAGTACGTCATCATCCATATATTACAATGTTGCAATCACTAGAATACTCTCGAGGGCTTGACTCTCCATTAGAAAATTGTGAAATCGTTCATGCAGGGAGAAACAAGCCTCGGTCTCTATGCTTGATAGAGACCATATCATTGAAATGATTTGGGTGGTAGCTCAATGGTATAAGGTTGGAGACCGTCCTCGCCCACTTGGATGATACCCCATTGAGCTAATTCAGAGGCTGTTACTCCAACTGGGCGGCCCTTGTTATCTACGCCACACACTTCTAATGGTCGGAGGTCACTGTTGTAATAGCTGGCGTCCAAAGCATTGGCAGATACAGAGTAAGGATGAGGATCAACATTAATAACTTCTGCCTCGCCTGACTCCATATTCTAAAGCACCATCTGTTGATAAATAGAAGAGGATACACAATAACTTCTGTGAATCCAATCTCTCCCCAAGATTGCGCTATATGGTGTTGTACATTCTACCACAAAGAATGTGTATGTGCCTACTGCTGGTCCTACTTGCATATGAAGGAAAACGATTCCCAAAGTCTTGGAGATGTTGCCCTAGAAGTTTCGAACATTCAAGACTGTTTCTTATATAACAGACTTAGGAATACCTAGCAGTGCCATTGCTTTGGCAGTGATAATGTTGACGGCTGCCCCTGAATCCACCAAAAGCTTATTGATTTTGATACCTTGGACCTTCCCTGTGATGTATAATGGCCGCATGTGCATGGCCATATTCAGGTTAGGCTTCGTGAACATAATGTATGCCTTCTTTAAAGACAAGTCAACCTCTGATTTCTTGGCGAGTGACTTCTGATCGGATGATATAGTGTTCTCTTCTGTGGTCGCCAAATTATTCACACCTTTTACTGGGTTAACGTTGGTTTCTGTCGCTTTTGTTGAAGGTCTTGCAAATTTGGAGGGTAAGACAAATACCATATTAACATTAATATCTACCTCATCCTTGTATTCTTGCATGTCTTCTTCCTCGTCTTCATCGTAGTCTACTAGTTCCTCGTCATCGTTGCCTTCAACACCTTCTTCAGTTTTGTCAGCATCTATGTCTGCATTGTCAGTGATATCTAAGGGGGCAACGTGTTGTTCTTGAACCTCAGGTATAAGGTCAAATATAGTTGGTTGAAACAAACCAGAACTTTTCTTTCTAGAGGTAGGAAAAGACTTTGGCCTCCAAAGGAAACCCTTTGTTTCACTCATTGTAACGTGTCCTCACGCAATCTCCTTAGTTCGTTGAGGGCTCTTTACTATTCATGTAGCTTCCTAATCAAAGTGGAGACGTTTTCTGGCCGTTCTGTGTCTCCTTAGGTTGCAGGGAACCATTGGTATAGGTTCTGGTGTCTTCTGTCTGGCCCATAACTCTGGGTTACGATCGAAAAAACTTGGCCTGACTGTCGGACTTTAGGTTTGCGAGATTTCTTTCCAAAAACAACCAAGAGATTAGCGACCAAGGCATTTAGACGCCTCTGCAGCTGTTTTGGGGTGTACTTCAACTGTTCTTCCTGTACCAAACTTATCTCTAATGCCTCTAGAACTCTCTTAGCTTCCCCAGAGTGTCGTTGTAAATTTTGTCTCCTGCTTAGAGTCACCTCCACTGTCTTACCTTTCTCTTTCACATACCATACATTCTCTTTAGTGATGTTTCTTGAAGCGGGTGGAATATATGGTTTAGCGTGTGTTGTCAACTGCGGCTGCTTCGGATTTCTCTGATCTGCCAGACTTTTCCATAGCTTTTCTTTTAATTCTTCATATGTGATCTTCCACCCACAATGGAATTTGCAACGTGAACACAAAGCCACTGGCGATTCTTTCTTCGGGTCGACCTTCTCCTTTCCTTTGGATGTATTGTCTTGCGTTCTCCTTTAAGTACCCTCACTACTGGTTCGAAAGTCAAGGGTTGGTTTCTTTTTGTTTGGGTTGCCCCTTGACAGCTTTATCCTTCCAACCATCAATGCCTCTTCGATTGCCAGATTTGGTGAGGGTGCTTCAATCTGCAATTCTCCATTGTCTATCCACTTCTAAATTCTATACATTAAGTTAATGCATTCATTAGTGGAATGGCGCCCCCATTTGTTATGGTATTGGCAGTGAGGTAGATCTTTTACATCTTCAAAGTTTGGGTATAGAGTCCCCCAATTATCGAGAACCACTGCTATCCCTGCTTGGAGTAGCTCTTCAAAAATCTATGCTCGCCTAGACGCATCATATGTGATCTCAGCTCACCTAGGTTGGACAAATGCAATATTGCGCTTGGGCTTAGGCCTTCGCCTTGATCTTCTCAATCTTTGTGCTGGCCCAGCTGCATCGTGAGACGAGGAAGTTTTTGGGACTGTAATGGAAGGCGGTAGTGTCTTAGGATGCCATTCTACCACCCCTTCTTGGCTAACTATGATCACTTCCCAATTAATCGAACCCTGAATTCTATCCTTCAGGGCAGAACACATTATTGTTCGATGTCCAAATGTGTTGTGGAACCTACAAAAATACTGGCCTGGCCATTCATAATTTAGATGTCTTAGCTTGAATACTAGCCAATAAACAACAAGTTTCATCTCTTGCAGTCCGTCTACGACCTCTTCTACCTTATCTTGTGGAAAAGTATACCGCGGGTGAATTGATGCATTCTCTTCCTCAACTATTTCTGCAAAGTTATCGGTTGGTGACCAACCAACAGTTACCATGTTAATCTGAGGTGCCGAGAATGGTTGAGAATCGATTAACGAGGCTGTCTTGGAAGCTCCTTCTAAAGCTAATTGGCCTTCAGTAATCCACTTCTGGATCTGATCTTTGAGCTTGATACAGTCCTTAGTCGTATGGTTCCATGCGCCGTGGAACTTACAGTATTTCTTCCCTTTTAGTTGTTCTGCACTGGGTAATGGGCCGAAGTCTATCTTGGCGGCTCACATACTGAAAAGCTTGTCAAGTATCTCATGAGCCATATTGGTGTCATATGTGTACGTCTCAAACTCTGGCTTTGTAAAAGCCATTATCGAGAGCTTTATAGGATCTTTGTTCTTCTGAAGCTTGCGGGGCTTTAGTACTTTGTTTGTCGTCAACTCGACAGCTCCCACTTGTTCTTCTTCAGAGTCGGATTCTTGTTCAACTTGATCATCTATATAAGCCACAGTTCTTGGCTTGTGTTTATCGTACGACCTTGCATATGTCCCCTTTGATGAGTTGTGTTTGTTATCATACTCTTGCATGGCACTATGAGCTTTTGTCACAGTCGTGATAAGCTCATTTAAGGTAAAGTATTTGTTGTTGAAAAACAAATTATAGTACTGGTCTTCCAAGCGATTTATGACCATTTCAACAACAGCATCTTTACCTAACGGAGTTCTACATAGGTTGTACTCAAATCGGAAACGATGAAGGAAAGCTATTGGTGTTTCTGTTGATGACTGACTCATGGCCACGAGCTTTCCGATTCTGGTTTCCGCTCGCGTGGTCCCGAAATGGTCTATAAATAATGCTTCCATTATCGCCCACTCCGTGATGGACCTCTTCTCCAAACTTGTATACCAAATAAGGGCCGATTCAGACAAAGATGAGCCAAAAGTTCTCAATTTGAGCTCCTCTTCATCTGTAAATTGCCCCAGCTATAAGGTGAAGTACAACAAATGTGTCGCTGTGTTGGCATCATCATCCCCTGTGAAGGTCTGGAAATTAATCTGTTTGTAATGTCTTGGCCACTGCCAAGCTTTGGTGTCGCCTTTCTGGACAGGCGAAAAAGGAGTTTCGTACGGCTTGTGTGCTTTGGCAATGTGAATGTCACATTCATCCATAAATCTCTCTAAACACTCTTCCCATGCATCCTGGAAAGCCTCTGCTTGCCGTGTTCTCACTGTGAGATCAGAGATATACTTGGTAAGGGCTTAGATGTCTCTCTCCATTCTCTGAAATTGCATTGCCACTGCTTTGGCCTGCTTCGTGAGGTTTGCATCTAGGGTATGCATGATCTCTGCATGCATGCTCTCTTGTCCCTCTATGAGGGTTGCTATTTGAACATTCAGCTGCTCCTGGTCTTCCAAACCCTTGTTATGTTCTAGCCTTAGATCTTTGATTTCGACTATTGTTGTGTCTGTCTTTTCGCTATTGGAAGCGAATATGTCTGCTTGTTCTTCAAACCTCAATTCGATTGTTTCAAAGTAACCTTCGAGCTGTATATCCCGCCTAGCGGCGTACGCTCGATACTCTTTGTAACTGAGGTGATTAATGTCACCCTTACTCAAGAAATTAACGTCCATATTCGAATGATGTTTTTTTTTTCCGAAAATGATGTCAACTGCCTTCTCAGATAACGAACGACACATAGAAGAAGTGTGTTCCCGGTACTTCGGTTGTGGATGTTTACTACACTAAAGGTATTCCTTTTTATAGGGATCCCCAATTGTCGCTTAGAGACACTTAAAATCTAGTCCCACTGGGCGTGCCAAAATGTTTAACACAAAAATCTCATAGCAGACTCGAGAGATCTCACAAACTGTCTCTTTTCCTCGATTGTGCTTCGTACGCTGGCGTGCCACCGTCTCACGACAAAATGTTGAATTGTAGGCTAGCGACTACTGACTTCTTAATAAGTGATTTAGACGATGAGAGCACCAACCTTGCCTGAATGGATCCTTCTTACCTAATGACTTAGGACTTGTAGGTTTTCGTGTCTGTAGCTGAGCCACGAAAATCGATACTCTACACTCCTTTTGGTGTAAAGTAGAGCAATCTCTTTAACGTGGTGTTGAGAACACAAGGGTGTTGCGTCCTTAAACCTTGAAACTCTCACTATTCCTGGTGACAATCCTCTTGATCGCCAGTTGCAGGTTTTTGCATCCTTAAATCGCAAGAATCTCACGCTCTTCGGGTGACAACTCTCTGGATCGCTGGTTGCAAGGGTTTTCTCGTGATGAGAATGATAGTTTGCTTGGAGAAAAATATGTATTTGATCGAGGATTCATTCCAAATCGCTCTTCAACTCTTTATATAGAAGATTGTAGCCGTATTCCACTTCTCTTGGAACTCTTTGGTATCAGTAATTAGATTCACAACACAACTCTAAATACTCAATAAAGCTCATCCGATACTTATAGATAACTCTCATAACAGAGTCCTATCCACTATAAGAAAGGTTGGATAAACACAAGCCGCATGGATCAGCATTCAATATCATTTCCTTCAAGCCCATTCCAACCTGGACTTGTATACTCCACTCGCGCCGTTCGCCTAATCCAGCCCTCAAAACCCAATAAGAGATATTTTATTTCGGACCCAAACACCATCATCTTCATGTTTTTGGGTGTTTAGTTTATGCTACCATTGCCAATGTTAGACAAATTTGCATCTAGAACAATCAAGTGTATTTTTATTGGCTATCTAGTTGGTCAAAAAATGTACAAGCTCTATGACCTCTCAACTCATAAAGTTTTTAATAGTCACAATGTTGTTTTCCATACGGGTCCTCTTCTATCGAGTCTAATCTTGATGAGTGTCCTTCTTAGGCCAAAATTTCTTCATCTCCTCTTAATTCTACTGGCCCAATTCTTTTAAATGAACCAGCAACCCCAAATTCTCCTAGTCACCCTAATGACCCAAATCTCTCCCCAAATCAGTCCCCCCTTCAATCGCGACTTCGTCTTCGACGCGGTTTGCCACGTCCTCAGCCCAGCCTCCTTCCATGCTCGACATCACTACCCCGCACCTCTCCCAGCCTCCGCTACCAACGCCTGCACACAACACTACTGCTGCCCATTCTGATTCCCCGATTGTTCCAGTCTGCTCCCGACGCAGTCAACTCCCTCGCCTAAACAACCTACTCCCTTACCCGAACCACCAGTGCCTCCGCTTGAGCCTCTTCGTCGCTCAGTCTCTCACTCCTCCCAAGGTACCGATTGGCTGCCGTTGGTGTTAGTATAGCAGCATTAGTTCGTTAATTAACATACTTACCCAATTAAGCAGGTGATCAACATATACCCGACCACCCGAAAGACCACCAAGCAAGCTACAACTTCACCAGCAAGACTGAGCCCATCCGATCAGGCACGCGCCCGACAAATGCACATCCGAATGTTCGGAACACATGACAACAAAACAGCTCTATCCCACATCGAAGAATACGAGTAAGCAACAATCCCAACCACCTATATAGGTAAGGCATTTATTACAGGTAATGAGAGACAAAATTCAACTCCACATTTAATACTCCAACCCACTTTCTTACCCGTTTGCTTAACTGTTATACCCAATACATCTTCTAACTTAGGCATATGAGCGTTGAAGGCAAGCCGACCCTGTCTTGACTATCTGACTGCCCGTTTGTTGTTGTATTCTTCTAATAGTGGAAGCTGAACACCCGAATACCCGAACACCCGAAGAAGAGAGGAAGCACCCGATCATCCGAACAGCCCGAACGTTCGGAAGCGAGAGGATTACTCGTACTTGCTTCTGCTAGATTACGTCTCGCGTAATCCGGTAGAAACAGTTGGCGCCGTCTGTGGGAAACTTACAAATCGCAAACCTCGTATAAACACCACCAACCAAAAGCCCACATGCATACCCAGGAGACAAACGTCAGTGACACACCCATCGAGGAAACACCCCCGAGCGCACGGGCGCGGCAAGTAGTGGAGCTAGGGACGAGCAGCAGCAGCGAGGAACGCGTCGATTGCCTGCTCCAGGAGCTGCGAGAGGCAGCATTCGAAAGGGACCATGAGCGCCAGGTCCGGCAGAGGCTGGAAGAACGATTGGATACGCTCGTTAGCCCGCAGCAGATACAACGCGAACGGATCCAAGAGACCGCCAACAATGAAGAGCAACACCCGTTCGGTAGGACCGACCCCCGAACGATCCGAGCGCCCACGCCAGCGGAAGAATCGGCACCCCCGACAGACAACACCCTGATCCTCCGGAGGATGGAGGAGTTAGCGGAGGAGGTCTCGCGCCTACGGAAGGACAAGCTTGCCGGGCAAGGTGGGATGTTCACCCCCCGGGTCAGTCCGTTCTCGGCGCACATACTAGAAAGGGGCAGGGACCTGAACGCGAAAACGACGAAGGTCACTCGGTTCGACGGAAGCGGAGATCCCAGCACACACATTGATGAATTTCGATCCGCCACGGATGGAACCAGGTATTCGGACTCGACTTTGTGCTTCCTATTCCAGGAGACGCTATCCGAAGAGGCGAGGAACTGGTTCTACGAGATTCCGCCAGGCTCCATCCACTCATTCCTCGAGCTGGCGGAGAGCTTCCAGAGATGATACAGGCTCCAGGGCAAATACAACACTACGGGCATCCTCCTGAAGGTCCGCCAGGGGACGGATGAGAGCGTATCCAGCTACATCAACCGATGGAGAGCGTTGGCGAGCACATGCAGGAGTCTCGACAAGAAGGTGGCTAAGGTTGCCCTGATGGACAACATGCTTGCAACGCCATTCGTAGAGAAGCTAGTAAGAAAGGAGCATCTCGACTACGACGAGATGGACCTCATCGTACAAAAGGCACTAGTGGAAACGCGAGTAGACGGAACCACCTCCAAACCCGACACCGACCAACCAGAGAGCGTGAACATCCAACTACAACGGAACACCGACGACAGGGAAGAGCCAAGCGGAAGTTACAAGCGAAATCGGGGTACGCACGAACGGGACAACCAGAGGCCGACCTATCGCGGCCACCAGGGCGCCCGAAACGACCGGGCGAGAGCACCAGCACCACGGGGAATCCAATACCAAGAGGCCCCTCGGTACCGACCGGTCGAGCAAGAAGTCTACGCAATCAATCGACAATCAAACGAGCAACTACTCCGCAAGCATCGACAGCAGATCCAACCGCCAAACAACGTCTCGAAAGAGAGGGCCCCGATCGGTCGGACCCCGGACCGATGGTGCGAATATCACCACACCACCACTCACCACACTAACGACTGCGTGATGCTGAAGAAAGTACTCAAGGACATGCAGGGAGACGGACGGATCACCCTCCCAAGAACCAAAGAGCGCCCACGGAAGGCGAACATCGAGACCAGGGGAACTATCAGCACTATATCCGGGGGAAAGCGCAAGGAGGGGACCTCGTCATCCGAGCAGGGAGGTGCTGACGATCGGGGAAGGAAGGACGAACAAAGCAGGGAAGAGAGAGCCGCCAACCATCAGCTTCACGGCGAAGGACGAGGAAAGAAGCCCGAAAAATAGCACCCTACCGTTTGTGATCGACGCGATCATAGACCGATTCCTTGTGAAGAGGGTGTTGGTGGACAACGGGGCATCCGTGAACGTGATCTACCTGGAGGCGTACACGGCGCTGAGCAGACTTGCACACAAGATGACACAGGACCATGAGTGCGTCGCAAGCTTCACCGGCTAAACATCATACCCAATCGGGAGCAACAGCATTCGGGTCGGGATCGGTCCCCCGACTCCCCACACAGCGAGGTCCGAACGGACTTCATCATCATGGACACGTCCTCCCCGTACAATGCCATACTAGGAAGACCAGGAATCAGCCAACTGAAGTTGATCATCACAGGACACATGTTGCTGGGCCGGTTTGATCTACGCATTTTATGCTTGATTATTAATGTCTTTCTCTCTATATTTAACTTTGTTTTGTGCTTAGTAAATATGTTTTTAACTTACTTTATGTTTGTAGGTAGAAATAAAGGAGGAATCCGTAAAGGAGGCAGAAATGAGCTCAAAACCTACTAAGGAGGAAGTTCCTAAAATGAGGAGGAAAGATGAAGAAGAATGGGCCACGATTTATAAAGAATGGATCAAAGATCACTAAGATGGGTCAAGACCATGCTCATGTGTCCAAGAATGTCCAAGATCATGTCAAGATTCACCCACAAAGAAGCCCAAAAGAAGAAAATGGATCAAAAGCTAGAAATCAGGAAATCTGCCTGTGCAGATCAGCCCACTTCAAAAGGCCACTGTGAACAGATCCGGATGAATCTAGACGCGATTTGCATATGGTTGGAAAGATCTAGAAGTCTAGTTTCCAACGCAACTGGAATCAAGCGATTTGGAGTCCTAGAACGAGAGAAACTCCTATTTTAGTGGAGAAGGGTCAGGTTACCCGGGTGGAGTAGTAAGAGTTCTAAAAGGAGTCGAATTAGGCTTTGCTTGGCCTATATAAATGAGGGCTCGACTAGGGTTTCAGGATCACACATTCTAGGAGCCGAATCTCTGTCCAAACACTACCTCCTTTCACACAAAGTCGAAGAACTCTTCTCCTTAGCCGAAACACCACCATCACCACCTCAAAAACATCCCTCCTTCACCCATAAGTGTTCTTATGCTAGATTTGGCTTTGACCACTTGTGTCCTCCCTCACGCCAACAAGGGGATGCTATACTTGGAGCTTGCGGAGAGACGAATTCCTCGGAGCAAAAAGTGTAACATGACATCTTGTATCAAATTTCGGTTATGTATTGGTTTTCTTTACTTTTTGTAGAAAGACAACATGTTTTAGTGTAAAGATGATTGTTTTGGATTTTTATGAGTTCTTCCATGTGTTCTTAATATGAATTCGAATATATATGCTAGCTTACTATGATCTTAATGCTTTGAAACTTGTTTAGGATGACACTAGATGATTTGGTTCACCCTAGCATGTTCCACCGAATTAATCAAGATAAAATTGAGTTAGGAAGTTAACTAGATGATTTGGTTGCTCTCTAATTCGATGTAAGCATGTGTTTGTGTTTTAATTTGTGCTATGAATTTCGTAGAACTTGTTTAAAGAAGAAGTAATCGGCTTAGGTAATTAGTATGTGATGATCACTTGTAAATAACTAGTTTAGGTTTTTTTTCGGCAATGATGCATGTTTAGGGTTTCTAGGGTTCTTGATTGTTTGCTTGTCTATGAGTGAAGCATATTAGAGTCCTAGGGTTTCTCTATGTGTATGATTGCCACGTTTTTGTCTTTAATTTTGTAGTTATAGAAAACAAACCAACTTTGCACCCCCCTATATAACCTAGCATAGTTATACATGCACCCTCAATCCCCGGTTAAGAACGATCCCTACTTATCAATGCTACATCTACAAAGAAGGGTTTTAATTGTATTCGTGTTTGATTAAGTGTTTAATTAAATGCTTGAAAAGATGTGAATCACGGTTCCTGATGGAGCACGGAGTCGGGCACGTCCGGGGCTACGATTACGAGGAGGCAACAAAGCCAGGGAATAGGTAGGAGGTCCTGGCTTTGGAAGAATTGGCACCAGAAGCAGAGACACCAGATGACCTGCGCGACGGGCTTATGGTGGTATCCCCTGTCCCTGAACGCGAGGAGCTGATGACGATTTAGCTATCGCCCGACCATCCGGAGAGGACGATCCGGAACGGCGCACAGCTGGCACCCTCGATAGCCGAGGGACTGATCGCGTTGCTGAAAGAGAAGAAGGAGGTGTTCGCGTGGTCGTACAAGGACATGCCCGAGATCAGCACAAATATCATATCCCACAAGTTGAGCATCAACACCAGCAAGCGGGCGGTGAAACAGAAACGGAGGGCATACAAGGCCGAACACTACGCGGCGATGCACGAGGAGGTGGATCGACTGCTGGGCATCGGGTTCATCCGGAAGGTGGATTACCCGAAGTGGATCTCCAACGCCATGATGGTGCAGAAGAACAACAAGAAATGGAGGATGTGCATCGATTATAGCGACCTCAATAAGGCATGCCTAAGGGACAGCTCCCCTCTACCGAGGATCGACTAGTTGGTAGACGCGACAGCCGGGCATGAACTCCTATCGATGATGGACGCGTACTCAGGGTACAATGGACCCCGAAGACCAGGAGGCGACGTGCTTTGTCACCGACAAGGGCCTCTACTGCTACGTCGTTATACCATTCGGGTTGAAGAACGCAGGCTCCACGTACCAGAGGCTCATGAACGCGATATTCGATGGCATGATAGGCAACATTGTGGACGTCTATGTGGACGACATACTGGTAAAGAGTGTTCGGGTGGCCGATCACATCCAAAACTTGGGGGCTGTGCTCGACGTCCTCATCAGGAACGGAATGAGGCTAAACCCGTCCAAGTGCACATTCGGGGTCACGAACAGCAAATTCCTGGGGTATATCGTGAGCCAGAGGGGAATCGAGGCTTCACCTACCAAGGTGAGGGCGATCATCGACATGAAGCCACCCGTCAAGAAAGCAGACCTACAGAGCCTCACGGGCAAGCTCGCATCTCTGAAAAGGTTCATATCTCGCTATTCGGACAAGTGCGCCACATTCTTCAAAGCCCTCCAAACGATGAACAAGCGAGAAGTCGTGTGGACGCCCGAATGTGAAGCATCCTTTCTCCAGATCAAGGAATACCTGGCCTCGATCCCACTCCTGTCCAGACCCATCTAAGGGGAGGTACTATACATCTACCTGGCCGCCTCCCTCACGGCCGTCAGCTCAGCCCTTGTCCGCAGGGAAGACTACACGGAGCTGCCCGTTTTCTTTTCAGGAAAGGGCATGACGGGCGCTGAAACCCGATACCCCACGATCGAGAAGATGGGGCTCGCACTCATCACCGCCGCCCGACGACTGAGGCCATACTTCCAAGCACACAGCATCCACATCCTCACGAACGCGGCCATGCGCCAGATCCTGCAATCGCCCGACCACAATGGCCACCTGGCGAAGTGGGCGGTCGAGCTCAGCGAATTCGACCTCCAATACAAACCCCAAACAGCGATAAAAGAGCAAGCAGTGGCAAACTTCATCGCCCAGTACACGGAGGCAGAAACAACACCAATCGGCGCACCCGGCGGCCCGACGGTAAAGGCATCTGACAAGCCAGAGGTCAAGGAGGGACCGCTGTCCGAGTGGAACCTCTACGTCGATGGATCATACACAAAGAAGACAAGCGGTGTCGGGATCATCCTAACCGGGCCAGGAGGGGTAAACGCAGAGTACGCCCTCAAATTCGAATTCAAGACAACCAACAACGAGGCCGAGTACGAGGCGCTCATCGCAGGACTAAAATTGGCCAAAAACTCGGAGGCACCCAACCTAAACATATTCAACGACTCACAATTGGTAGTGAGCCAGATCGAGGGCGAGTTCCAAGCAAAAGGGGAGTCCATGATCGCCTACCTTAAATACGCAAAAGCACTGATCAACAAGTTCAAATATGTCAATATCAACCACATACACCGGGGACTCAACGCCAAGGCCGACAGGGTGGCCCGATTGGCTACGGCTCCCGTCCATTCGGGACCAGGGCAGCGGATCGTCGAAGTACTGCGACGACCAAGCATCTCGGGAGCAGATCAGATCCTGGCAATCGAACCGCATGAATGGAGTTACATGGACGTACTCATCGCGTACAAGACTAGGGGAGAGTTACCAGAGGACAAGCGAGAGGCCATGACCATCGTCGCACGGGCGAAAAACTTCAGCATGCGCGATGACACGCTTTATCAGCGAGGGAAGACTTGGGCGAGCCTCAAGTGCGTCACTCCAACAAAGGGCAACTCAATTCTACAAGAAATACACTCAGACACGTGCAGCCACCATGCGGGAGCAAGATTGATCGCGCACAAGGCCCTCCGGTGCGGATTTTGGTGGCCCACGATCCACGCGGACGCCACAACAAATGCCACCAGTGCCAGCTGCACGCACACCATTACCACGCGCCCGCCGTCCCACTCTCAATCCTCCTATCGCCAGTTCCGTTCGCACAGTGGGGACTCGACTTAATTGGGGAGCTCCCAAAATCGAAGGGGCAGTACAAGTACTTGATCGTTATCATCGATTACCACACCAAGTTCATCGAGGCTCAACCGATGATAAAGATCACGACAGAGAAAGTCGAACGCTTCCTCTGGCGGTTCCTTTTCTGTCGGTACGGGACCCCGATCAGCATCATCACGGACAATGGGCCACAATTCAACAATCCTCGACTCACAAGCCTTCTGCAAGCGGCAGGGAACGGAGCTCGTATTCGCGTCACCCGCGCACCCTCAGACAAACGGACAGGTCGAAGCAGCAAACAATATTATCAAGACAGGCATTAAGAAGAAGATAGAAGACATCGAGCCCGGAGATGCGGGATACGGGCGCTGGCCCGAGGTCATCCCAGAGATCCTATGGTCCATTCGAACGACCGCCAGCATGGCCACAGGCGAAACCCCGTTCAGCCTGACGTTCGGAACCGAAGCAGTGCTACCCTTAGAAATCACCCACAAGAGCCCACGGATTGAGGGGTACGATCCGAACACGAACGAGGAGGGGCTACGACTCAACAATGATCTACTGAAGGAAAGGAGGGACACGGCACACCTTTACAATGCCGCGAACAAGCAGAGAATCGCCCGATTATACAACCAGCGCATTCGGGCTCGACCGATCCAACAGGGGGACTGGGTCATGAAGGCAATACAACAGAAAGTCAAGGCACTCCGTCCATCGTGGGAGGGCTCGTATGTCGTGGACGAGGTGGCCAGCCCGAATACTTTTTACCTTAGGGACATGCAAGGTCAAAGGCTGCGACACCCGTGGAACATCCAACACTTGAGGAAGTACTTTCATTAAGTCTTGTTGTGTTATGTACTTATTTCATCAAAGTTCTTTTATTACGTTTTGTATCTTCCTGACCCGCCCATCCGCACACTCGGGGACTGGGGATCGATTATTCGCACTAATATAACACTGGGTGAAAAAGAGCAAAAAGAATTGTGTGTACGGAAGGAAAATAATTGTGAGACAAGCACACGCGTACGGAAGAAAAAGAACTTTATTGATCAAAAGGGCACGAGGCCAATTACAAAACCTACACTATTACAGAAGAAAAAAAACAACTACTCTATGTCCGTTCTTGCTGCTCAGGCTGCTGCTGAGTGGAGGGACCAGCAGCTCCACCAGCGCGTTCGCTCAGGTGGGCCCGGTAGCGCGCCACATCGATGAAGGGGGCCACCGCCAACCCGAAGACAGTTACCTACTCTTTCGCCTCAGCAGTTACCAACTCCAAGAAATCATCAGACTCCTTGAAGGCAGCAACGGCCTCGGCACGGGTTAGCTCGACCTGGTCCGGCGTCTAGGCGCAACGCTCGGCCTTTATCAACCTGGACTCCATCTCTGCGACGCGGTTGGCAGCTTCCGCGTGCACGCGCTCCACCTCGGCGAGGGCGCTATTACGTTCGGCCTTCAACACGGCATCCCGCTCAGCAACCTCTTGGAGCTCCCGGGTCAGCTCGTTTACCCGGGTGGCCTTCCGTTCCGCCAGCTCATTGGCCTTAAAGAGCCCAACCTGCAGCTTCTCCCGGGCCGCGACAGCCTCCCGAGCTTCCGCTCTCAACCTCGTCTGCTCCACGGAGGTCTTCCGCACGCGCAGCTGAAAGATTTGGTGCTGCAGCTTGGTGCACGTGTTAAAGACCCGCTCAAGGTTGTCGGGAGCAGGGCCGGCGCTCGACTGGAGCAGCAGCTGGAGCGAAGACACCCCATCGCCAAGGGCCTGACGGATGGCCTGGACAGCATGACTAACCGTATCACCCTCTCCGGCAGCAACAACAGCATCCGCCCGCGCGCGCTTCTGGGGACGGGAGGACTCGCCTTCAGGAATAGGCGACCTAGCAGAGAGATCTGCACCACTAGACTGGGAAGCCCGGTTCCTCGAGCCCGCATTCAGGGAGGCCTCCCGCTGATCCCTCTGCTCCACACGCCGCTAGACGTGTTCGACCTGCCTCTGCTCCTTTTCGCTGGCAAGTCGCTCTCGCTCTACACAGTCGTGGCCCCGTGCAGCAGATAACTCTCCGGGAGGCGGACGAACGGCCCCTTCAGTAGTAGCACCGGTAACCGGCACCCGGGGCACGATGACAGCAGGCGTCCTCACGGCAGAGGTGTGATCGGACACATCAGGCGCAGGGATCCTTGCCTGGATGGTATCCCCAACAACCAGCCCACCCTGCCCGTCATCGACAACCCGGCGCACGGTCTCAGCGCTCGATAGCAGGAGCTCCATTCGGCGCTGGAGGGCCTCATCCTTCTCCGTGGCCTTGGACTTGGTCATTTTTGCTGCAACACAAACAAGCGAAAGGTTAGTAAGCAAATTATCAAGTACACTACGTATGCATGCAAAAATTATACAGGTATCGAAGCCCGAACAGACCAGGTGCTTGGGCGAGACGTGTACGCTCGATTAAGTCCCAGTGGCACGCCACCCAGAAGTGTCTCACCTCGGGCACCGGGTCGAAGACATACTTCAGACGAGCAACCCTGGCCTCTTCCATATGCATCATCAGGTACTCGTTGGCGTTCAATGGGTAGAAGCGCTGGGGGACTCGATCAATGCGGTGGGCGTTAGCCGCGAACTCTCGGGAGAAGGACCCGAACTCCCAGTCGCCTCCGACTAGGCAGTTGATCGTGCACCACAAGGTCGACGAGCTCAGCGGGTCGACCAACCACCACTTCACCCTAGGCTCCACGGTGAAGGTGCCCGAATCCCTACGTCGGGAGGAGTGTTTGAGGCGGAAGAAATGCAGGAACTCTGCCCGCGTTGGGTGGTCGAGGCCGCTCAGGCAGAAGACATTGAAGAAGGCCACGAGCGTTCGGGTCAGAATAGGACCACACTGACCGAGCGTGATCCGCAGTAATGCCAGCATGTACTGGAAGAACGGGTGCAAAGGGAGCTTGACACCCGCCTTCAAATGGAATTCGCTGAGGCATATATGATCGGGCGGGGGCCGCGTGAACGTCTCGCTCTTCCCCGGGACCCTCAGCTTCACGGACAAGGGGATATGATAGTCACGCGCCCATCGCGCCATCTTCTTCACCGAGGGCGCACGCTCGGGCTACTGCACAGGTACTCCATCCGGTAGCACCCAATGAACGCGTCCACCCTCTTCCAATTGGGGCAAGGGAACCCTTTCGCGCGCTCGCTTCTCACCCCACGGCCCGGACGAGGAAGACCCACCCGACGAGCCCAAAGAAGAAGAAGAATCCCCCAACCCGATTACCTCGGCAGCCGTTTGTACGCGTCCCTCTTCCATCGGCTGCACGACAGAAGATACATTAGGGATATAATGCAAGGGCGTCACACTTATCACGGAGTCGGACGAGGAGTCCGATCTGCTCGTGCACGGACTACAGTTAAACCACCCTACCCCCGGTACGTACACCTGTTCACGCGATATGCTGCTCGATACTTCTATCGGTTCCATCTCCTAGACGCACGCACGCAAAACCCACAAACACTTAGAAAAAAAATCCTACCAAAAACAAGAAAAAACCCAGAAATCCACCCCAACACAGATCAAAACAGCCCTACCTCAAGAACACGCCTTGTTCTTGAGATGAAAACCCAGAAAACAAGAAAAATCAGAGAACGGAAAGAACGCCGGAAAAACAGAAAACATAACAGAAAGCAACAGAAAAAGGTTAGAACCTCACCAGAATTTGAGATTGAAGACTTGAGGATGAACGTCGACGAGAAAATTCCGGCAAGAAAGCAAAAACACAGAATGAAGTTGATGAACAGTGGGCAAGGTAAATTTTTGGCAGAGCTTTAGTGAAAGTGAAAACGATGGAGGAAAACGACACCAGAGAGCCCTATTTATACTGATCCGATGACATACGTGAACGAACGCCAGCCGTTCATTTTTCGCGTGTCCACCGTCAGATGGTGACACTTGGCCATGAGGTGGTTTACTTACCCGCCTAAGTAACCGCGCTCACCCTTCAGCTTCCCGCCTTGGTTTCAAACCCTAGCATGATCTCCCACGACTCGCCACGTGTCATCCATGCAGCACCCCACGCTCCCACGCGCGTGACACCCGACCTTCGAGCAGTTACTACGTCACCAGCATTAATTACACAGGGCACGCCAACATTTATTGCGCCGGCTAGCATTTATTACACAACGGTTCCCAAGAAGAAGTCAAAAGCAATGTCACCTCAAGTGTCTCGTCAGACAGAATATCACCCCACCCAAGGCATGAAAACACATGTCACGACTCCAGCCATTCGGACTATCGCCCGCACGACCAACACGATCAAACGCT
Organism: Geum urbanum; assembly: GCA_946800695.1. Lineage (NCBI taxonomy): Eukaryota > Viridiplantae > Streptophyta > Magnoliopsida > Rosales > Rosaceae > Geum > Geum urbanum. The sequence continues at coordinate 46,595,813 of OX327012.1, read as the reverse complement.
CCACAATCTCACGGGCAAGTAAACGCCACCCCACCAGGTTAATGCAAGACCATTGAGGCGTCCCGAAAGAGGTCAACGCCACGCGTTTCCTTTCGGCGTGCACGCGCTCAAAGTAAGACCATTTAGGCGTCCCAAAGGAGTTTGACGGTCCTCGTCCGCTCTTCGGCGTGCGCGAGCTAAATGTACCGTAGACAGCGCGTGGTATCGTCTCCCTGGCTCTGTTAGCGAAGTCGGAGAGCAAGCGGCCGCTTGTGAGTCCGCGCCTAGACACCCAGTAAGAGGTGACCCACCATTCGGGCTACGCGGCACGGAAGTGGCTAACGTCACTCGTTACCTTCCGGGGCGCGCCAACAGCAGGATCATTCAGGAGGCTCAAAAGTGGCACGCACCTTTCGGAGCGCACGCCGAATGATGGGCGACTCGGGAGTGGCCCCATTTCTTCCGAGGGCGTAACGTTACCATTCGCCGAATTAGGCGGCACGATAGCGGCAAGTTCCTTTCGTGCGCGCGCTAAACCGATGAGCAGCACGGGCATGCTGTTGTTGTCCCTCCGTGCGCGCTGCAACACATGTACGTAACGGTCGGGGCCCCACCGTTGACGCTACGATAGGTCAGCACCGAGAGTGAGGATCTCCTCTCGGGCACCTAAGCAAGACCGTTCCGAGGCTTAACGGCTCCAAACAGTCCGATTCATTGGGGAGTCGGGGTCAGCTCGGATCCATCCATGCATCAAGAACGACCGTTCCGAGGCTTAACGGCTCCAAACAGTCTGATTCATTGGGGAGTCGGGGTCAGCTCGGATCCACCCATGCATTTCAAGAAAGACCGTTCCGAGGCTTATCGGCTCCAAACAGTGATTCGTCGGGGAGTCAGGGTCAGCTCGGAACCATCCATGCATCCACATACACGCACACATCAACACATTTAATCACCCAAACATATCCCACGACCATACATACATTCGCATACATCCGCATACGTCCACATACATCCGCATAGTCACCCCTACTTGTATATCTGTACTACATGCATACATTCACTCCCACATACTGACATACATCCGCATACACACATACATATACATCCGCATAGCTCCACAGACGCACACCCAGGTACACGGCTCCAAAACAGAAATATTCGTTTGGGAGTCGTACACCCGGATACATAAGCACCCGAACAGGTACACGATCGGACGCACAGGTACTCACTCCGTCAGGCGAGCCCTTTCTTGACCAGAGAGTTGGGGGACTTGGGGGTTACAGGACCACGCATCACTGCTCAATCGGATAAGTATCTGTTTAATCGCACGAACCCTTTTTCAACTCCCCAATCAAGAAAGGTCTCTTTGACTTGGGGACTTGGGGGACTTGTTAGTATAGCAGCATTAGTTCGTTAATTAACATACTTACCCAATTGAGCAGGTGATCAACACCTACCCGACCACCTGAAAGACCACCAAGCAGACTACAACTTCACCCGCAAGACTGAGCCCATCCGATCAGGCACGCCCGACAAACGCACATCCGAATGTTCGGAACACATGACAACAAAACAGCTCTATCCCACATCGAAGAACACGAGTAAGCAACAATCCCAACCACCTATATAGGTAAGGCATTTATTACAGGTAAGGAGAGACAAAATTCAACTCCACATTTAATACTCCAACCCACTTTCTTACCCGTTCGCTTAACTGTTATACCCAATACATCTTCTAACTTAGGCATCAGAGCGTTGAAGGCAGGCCGACCCTGTCTTGACCATCTGGCCGCCCGTTTGTTGTTGTATTCTTCTAACAGTGGAAGCTGAACACCCGAAGAGAGAGAAGGCACCCGATCATCCGAACAGCATCCGAACAGCCCGACCGTTCGAATAAGAAGAGGATTACTCGTACTTTCTTCTGCTTGATTACGTTCCGCGTAATCTGGTAGAAACAGTTGGGTTTATAAGGTTAAACACCGTTCATATGGCATTATCGGGAGATACAAAGCTCGATTAGTGTCCAAGGGGGTTCATGCAAATGGAAGGAATTGATTACCAAGATACATTCTCTCCCACTGCAAAAATAATTACGGTGCGTTGTTTGATTGCATCGGCATGAACTCGTGGATGGTCTCTTTACCAACTGGACGTGAATAACGCCTTCCTCCACCACCAGGGTTTCGGAGACAGGGGAGGAACATTTGGTATGCAGACTCCATAAATCTCTGAACCGGCCTCTCGTCAGTCAGTGGTTTGATAAATTCTCACCAAGAAAGATATGTAAAGCGGCTATCAAAAGAAAAGTCATACAACTACGAGAAAAAAAGTACAATATATACACCATTTTCGAAACATCGTTACACTCTTAGTTCTTACTTCACTTTGAAATCACTCACAAAACAACACACAACATAGAGTTTAATCCAACGGACCAGAAGAAAACTATACAATCATTCACTTTTCACATAAACTTTTTCGATCTAAACCAGTCAGATAGCGATTCACTCACACGAGATCGAGACTGGTTGGAATTGGTGAGTCATTGTAATGGATTGCACCCCGTGCAAGCATTTCGATTAAGGGTGGTTAGTTAACTACGTATATACGCTGGCTAGGGCTTCCTTCAGATTGTGAAATAGTCTAATGTCTGACATGGCTAAAAATTGTATCATTTATAATAAATCTTTAAAATTTACGCTGAACCTGAACGCAGCTAAAATACATTCCCTGTCAGATCAGGAGAGCACAAGAGGAGCCAAGTAGAAGATGAAGCGAATACCCAAAAGAACAATACTACAAGTCTTTACCGCCCATCTGATGAGGTAAACGACTTTGGAAATCCAGAAGCTCTATAAGGTATGCTGCTCTCGCTATGATAACCTCTAGGAAAGATTGATGAAGGTGAAGATTCATCGACATTGCTCGTGCCCTCGGCAGCCTGCCACCTCTTTACAGCTTCATTCAATGGCACATCGAAGTTGATTGCATCCATCTCATCAATATCTTCTTGCTTAGATGGCTTCCGCTGCTCAACTAGTGATGAGAGTACGTTGACTGCATGACCCATGTCAGGCCTTTGGTATGGCTCCCTTGCGCTGCAATGACCAGCAAGCTCTGCAACGGTGCTAATACTAGATAATGTTTCCTCGTTGACATCAATTGTTGGATCAACTATCTCAGGGAGTGCTTCTGTCTTAATGACCTTTCGACGAAACCATGTCACTAGGTGACAACCCTCCTCAGGCTGGCTTTCGTCAATTGCCTTTCTTCCCGTGATCAGCTCCATTAATATTACACCGAAGCTTTCGTCAATTACCTTGAGCGTCATTCGTCCAGTTGCTGAAACCACGTAGATATTGTGAGTTTAATGCACTTACCTTTCAATATCATGACAATACTAGGTAACAAATTAAACAACCTCTGCAACAACAACTTATTCCCAAAAACAAAAAAAACAAAAGAAGTGCATAATAGAGTTTCTAGCATCTGTCAAACTAAATGCTAACAGTTGTTTAGCGCACAGATAAAAAGTTTAGAGGATGATACATATGGAAGACGTTCATGTTTTCACAAAAGGCTTCACTCAGAAGTCTAAAAAATGAAAAATTTAACTAATTTAAAAGGCAGCAGGAAAGAAAACGTCTTGCACAGCATATAAGAACTGTATCTGTATCTAAAATATGTTTGGTGTCCAAGCTCAGTGCATTCTACACATTATCAGCATAATCAAGCGCATTTCTAGCATGCCTTAATTACATTTTTTTAGAATGTGCACAATTGTGAAGTTTAATCTCTCTGTAATGAAATTACTTTTATTGGTCCAACATGTGCTGATCAAAATAATAGTTGTGCAAGTTTAGATAAGGTATTGGTCCCAGTGCCGTCAACTGGTGATGATGAATGGTAATTTCCTATTATAATCAAACCATGACAGTTTCTCCAAATCACAGTTGGTCAAATATAGTCGAAGTACCTGAGTCCATTGAACAAAATAATCTATAGCCCCTATAGGTACTAATCACACCACCACGTAACTATCTAATTTGAAGACAATGATGAGTATAAGAGATTTAATTACCTGCATATTCTGGAACCAAGTAGCCAAAAGTTCCGGCTAGTCTTGTTTCAATTGAGCTTTTCCCTGCGGGAGCAAGTCGAACCAGTCCAAAGTCTGCAACTTTCGCCCTCATATCATCTCCAAGTAAAATATTAGAAAGTTTAAGGTCTCTATGAATGAAAATATCATTTGCCAAACCGTGCAGGTATTCAACACCTCTCGCTACATCCAAGGCAATGGTCAGTCTTCTAGTCCATTCAAGCGGCTGCAATCCTTCATCTTTCCAGTGGAACAAGTGTCGACTAAGAGTCCCTTGAGGCATGTGCTCATACACAAGAAGACGCTCATTCCCATCTAAACAATATCCAAGAAGACCAACCAAATGGCGATGTCAAACCTTGGTAAGTACTGCAATCTCAGACTTAAACTCTTTCAGACCTTTCTCAGCAACCACTCCAGACTCCATCCTCTTCACAGCAATCTTTGTTCCATCATGCAACTCTCCTTGGTACAAAGTTCCAAAACCACCTCTTCCCAGTACCTTATCTTCACTGAAGTCATTCTGTCATTGGTCACACTCCTCAATACTTGGATGGAAATGATCATATTTCCAGCCTCAACATGAATGTCATTAGGTCCATTATTATTATGATGCTCACCTCCACTTCCATTAACCCTATCAGCAACCGAAATTTTCACAGCATTTTGATCACTAGATTGACGAGGATGTATAACCAATGTACTCGGACTCTGCACTCTATTAGAACGCCTCTGTCTTCTCTTGACCAGACAAAAAACAAGCAGCCCAATTAGAACCAATCCAACAACCCCTACAATCACGCCAGTCTTGGACTTCTTGTTACTGTCAGGACCCGTAGGTGCGCCTGGCGGAGTGACACTAGGATTGTCCTTGCCTATATCAAGGTTTCCGGCTACGTTGATTGTCACATTCGGTCCAAAACTAGGCACTTTACCATAAAGTTTGTTGTTTGAAGCAAATTACCATCCTGAATATCCACCTGCGCACTACTACTAAAGTTCGGCATTGTCCCCTGAAGCAAATTGTTGCTCAATGTCACATTGGGGTTTAGATTCACCAACGAAGAAGGGACAACTCCGGTGAGCTGATTGTCCCTAGCATTGAAGTCCTTCAAGCTAGTCAAGTTTGAAATGTCCGGTAAAGGACCAGTCAACTGATTCCCTTGTAACCAAACTTGTGTCAAGCTTAGCTTGTCATACTCTTTATCACACCAATTGTGCCATCCAATGCGTTTTTGATTTTGTTTTTGGGGGATATTGAGTACAGCTGAGCGGCAGCTGATCTTGAGAAAAGCAACAGTCGGCATATCGATCCAGTTACGTTTTAAACTTTAATTTGGGCTCCCCCGCCCAATAAGTATTTTCTACGTTTGCGCTACAGTACAAAAATACGTTGTCAACTTCACTGTTGATGTTGGTCCCATTGGGAGTGGGAAACCCTGGAACGACTGGGTATACAGATGACAGAGATGAGGAACTCAGAGTTGACTTTGATCAAACCCTTGGAGTGAGAGAGGGAGATAATTTTAAGTACGTGTTAATCTGATTGATCAAGGGTGGAAGATCATCGATCGACTGTGGTCTAGTGTGTTACATATTGTTCAATAATATAAGCAATATCTTTTCGTAAGACAACTTGTTCTGAGAATGATACAATATCGGATGATAGATTTTTAAGAACCAAGGAATGCAAAAATATATGATGTACACATTTTGTTCCTTCTAATTCCGATTGTAATGAAGTCCTGTACATACGAGTGGGAAGGGATGTTTGTCTAGTACATTCATTTTGGGTGGGGAGAGTGGAGACGAATTAATCAAGTTTAAAAAGTTGGTTAGAAATGACTGGTCAAGCATCAAAGCATTAAGAACCATCAAAACTCGAAGACCAACTGTTGCCGTCATCTGCAGATGAGAGTGAAACTATGACTCTGGTTTAGATTTGAAGAACTTTGCCACGGCTTTATACAGATTCTCTTCCTCGAATGGTTTTGAGACGTATCCATCCATACCACACTTTAAGCACTCATCGTAAGTGGCATGAATAACGTCAGCGGTCATAGCTAATACTGGTAGATGCCACTCGCGTTTTCTTGCAGTTCCTTCTAGTCCACCATTCATCTCCCCATTTGCCTCGCTCTCCATCTGCCGGATTCTCCGAGTTGCCTCAAATCTGCAATAAAAACAATGAAATCTTTCGAGTTAGTTTTAACAAGGTAACTGCGACAGTTGAACTACTCTGGCACTAAGACATACCCATCCATTTCAGGCATTTGAATATCCATGAAGCACGCATCAAACTTGTGTGGTATTTGAAGCAATTGCAATGCAGCTTTGCCACTGTCAACACACACTACATCAGCTTTAAACTTCTTTAATGCACCCGCAGCAACTCTTCTGTTTACCATATTGTCATCAACCACCAATATCTTTTTACCAGAGAGGAGGCTTTGAAGGAAATTGGATCCATTAGGAAGCTCCTTTCCTTCTTGCCTCTTCTTCCCTATGCCAAGAACCTGTTGAAGACATGCCGCTACCATACTAGCCCTCAAAGGCTTCATAATCACAGTATCAGTAAAACCGGCTGCTCTTGCCTTATCGATTTCACCTGTACCAAAATTGGTTGCAAGAAGCATCATCTTGGGGAGCTTATATGCATAACCATTCTGTTTTGGTTCCAATTTCTGTATGTTGAGATCAAATTCTTCACCAGAACTCCATGCATCCTTTTCTACTAGAATTATATCTGGAGGGACAATATTTCTGCCATATGCCATAAAGTATTTGAACCCAATTAGTCAATTTACAGGTATTGACTGGTTTGATATATCACTACTGACATTACCACTAATTTTTTTTACCAAAAGTAAACATACCTGGATGTCGTACAACCCTTTTTTCCACAAAAAGTAACAGCCATCTTGATGCTACTTACAACGTCTACCAGGATTCCAAGTCTCTTCAAGTGGTACTTTGTTACAGCAGCTCTCACAAGTTTTCCATCAACTAGTACTGCTCTCAATCCCTTAAAGTTTGAAGGCAACTCTTCTGAGTTAGGTTTTTTCAAATCACTAACTGCATCTTCGTTGCACCTCCCGAAATTAGCAGTAAATGTAAATGTGCTCCCAACATGAGGTCGGCTTGTGAATTTTATCTGACCTCCCATCAATTCCACTAGACACTTACTGATGCTCAAGCCAATACCAGTGCCTCCATAATGTCTAGAGGTTGAACTGTCTGCCTGCATGAAGGGCATAAATACTCGTTCTTGGGCACTTAATGGTATACCAATTCCAGTATCTTCCACAGATACCATCAAAGTGACATACTCAGAAGCCATATCAGTGTCAGCCACATCACTTGAAAAATCAGTTCTGTGTTCATCATAAGCAATTAGATGCTTGAAATTTTCCCAACTATTCTGATCATCAGCTGCTTCACATCCACTTAACGTCCTAAACTGGCGGCCATCAGATGTTTGAACACCTTCATCTGACCCCCCGTTCAAGTAAGTCGTTGATTTCCCATTGAAGGCCATTGAAGGCTCTGCTAGATGGACTTTGACAAATATATGTCCTCGTTCAGTGAACTGCAACAATTCTCAAAATAATAAATATCAGGTCTGAAAAATAAACAACCAGCACAAAAATGACTGTAAAGATGGAAATAAGCTCTGCCAGTGTGAGCCCTCTCACTTTGAGTTGGCAAAAAAACTACTAATTGATTCAACTGAACATTGACATTACTTTTCCATGGCAAATTGACAAAAACGATTAAAATCAAATAATCTACAGAGCAGTAGTTCGTAAGTAGAACAAGAAAATTCCACTTACTTTAATAGAGTTGCCCACAAGGTTTGTTATGATTTGTCTGAATCTCCCTGGATCACCCATAAAAATTTCTGGAACTTTATCGGAAACAAATACTGCAAGCTTCACATCCCAAGTTGACCGATTTGTAAAGGGTGAACACCATCCATTGCGAAGAAGGAACCAAAAGTTGAAATTGAAGGAAAAAAGGTTAGTTGAAATTGAAGGTATCATATCATGAGCTTGCTCTTACTGAGATTACCAGGACTTACCTCTATACCCATATTTCTAGATTTTTCAGAAAATAAAGAAAGGACGTCATCTAGTATTGATCGAATGCCAAATGGAACTTGTTCCAGCTCTAATCTTCCAGCTTCAATCTTTGCCCGGTCAAGCACCTCATTTATTAACGCTATCAGTGCCTTTCCACAGGCCTGAGCAGTTTGAGCATAATCCCTCTGGGTTCCACTTAGAGCTGTATCTAAGAGCAATGCAAGCATTCCTGCAATGATGGGAAAACTATAAATGTACCATTTAAGAGAAAATATTCCCACATTGATTACTTGCTAGAGTCTGGAAACAAAAGCTCTAAAAAGGAGATCTGTTGGCATACCAAGGATTCCATTCATGGGTGTTCGAATTTCATGGGAGACAGTAGCAAGAAACTGGCATGAAAAAACAGAAGTGAATGCAGTCACAAACATGAAAATGGGGAATGAAATACATTTTGGAGAATAAGGGGAACATTACCTGGGATTTGGCAACATCAGCAGCTTCTGCTCGAACTTTCAATTCTTCCATTTCACGGAAATCATCCTCAACTTTGACAATGTGCATTGCAGCTCCATATAAGATATAACCAACCAATAAACCAATCACAAAGAATAAGAACGCCGTGTTAATCGCGGTCCATGATGTTGGTGCCTTCTGATGATATCTGCTCCAAATTAAATAAATGTAAGCATCAGCATGACATAACCGCTAATTAAAGCTTCTCCATGTATTCCGAGCTGATTTTTTTGCTGCCCTTACCTACATATCATCTGATGCTTTCTGAAGGGATCTCCAAAGTCAAGCTTGCTTTCGTGCAGAAGAGAAGCGTCACCAGCTTGTTGATATTGGTGGCCATACATGATTAAGGGATCAGAAGAGTTTGTGACATCATATACGTAAACCATGATAACCTGATTCCCAGCAAGTTGCCCAAGTAAATTCTCTACAAGGGATTCAACATCAAAGGCTCCACCAAGGTACCTACATTCAGTCATAATTTAATATATGCATGCAAAATTAACATATCTTCAACTTCTAGATAAAACTTGCAAAAATTTGTAAACAAGAAACGAAATGGAAGACTTTGTAACGGAAGAAACTAAAACACATACAAAGGTAACACAAGCGTTCCAGTGGCATTTAAATACTACTCATACTGCAATGTAAATGACAATGGAAGTGGCAAGCTAAGTTACCCGCAAGCTGCCTTTATACGCTCCTCCACAGTTGGGTTTGGAGGAAGCTTTGATTTGTATACTGGAAAAGTCAACACAACACCAAGATGATGTGAATGCAGCAGCCTGAAGGGACTGGTGAGAACAGCTTTTCCAGTAGCCCTGGCCCTAAAAATGTTTTCCCTGTCCTCCTGTGTGGAAAATAATAACAACAGGTCCAATGAAAGCCAAACTCATGTTTTGAAAATAATTTACTCTAAACAAACATAACCAAGTGGAAATTCACACATCCTGATGATTACCTCCCCAGACATCATGTCAATTGACTCGATGTAAGATACAGTTTCCTGGGAGAAAATTACAGGTGCATACTCTTCTCGAATAGGTGAGGGCTTCCTCTCCATCGTCTTTATCGTCCATCCATTTTGCCTTTCAAAACTTTCCCTCTCCGAATGATCAACTCTTTGGGCATAAGCCACCCCACTCAAAAGTGGCCTCTCGAAGGCTGTTCTGGCAGTGTATTCTGCAAAGGTTTCCTGCATTTCACTGATATTAAACCAATTTGCAAATCACCACAGCACAAATTCATTTTAGCTTCCTCAGAATCACTAGAAGTATTTGAAACTTTGACATTTGCACACCACTTACTAATCTTATAGCATAACAAAGTAACAAACATAGTCCCAACTATCTTGACCCAAAAATAACAAAACTAAACGTAGTCCCAACAAGCTATGATCAAATTTCAAGCACATACCTGATCAATTGCTGATGGGTTCTTGAGGTAATGAAATGTGGAAACAAGGATGGCCAGTGCATGCACATGATTCACACTAACATTGAATTGATCTTGCAACATTCTTGCTCTCTGATCACACATACTACTTAGCACTTCAACTCTTCTCACTTTGTTATCAGCATCCATGTAGTTGTAGATTGACTTGCTCAGATATGCCATCACCAGAATCCAAAGCATCAAAAGCTTAGGGAACCAAGCTCTGTAGGCCTGAATAAAAGTGAAGCCCTTTTTGGCCCCTCCCATTTGCTCATTCAACCTCACAGCCACTGAGTGCTGCCTCTGCATCTTCAACTTCCCACCCATCACCACAAAACCAAAACTACCACTTTGCTTCTTCTGTCCTCATATCTAAGCTCAAAGAAGAAACCCAAAAATGAACCAAGCCAACTTTCTCTAAATAGCTAAACATTTCAGACACTTTCACCTCATGCATAAAGGGGAAAAGATAGTACTAAACTCCACGTAAATTATCGTTACGGCATAGCTAGCGTTGTTTTGCGCGATTCAAACATCTGAGCCAACAAGCGAAGACCAAATTGAACTAATTGCTTCCTAGCTAGTGTGGAATGTAGACGTCACTGTAGCTTAAAAACGGAGAGAGAGAGAGAGAGACCCAGGACTCGAAAAAGAAGAAGTCTCAATTCAGAGAGACAGGCATGGCTCTCTCTCTCTCAAAAGATGGGGATGAAAATACAGCTCAAACTCCAAAGCAGTCCTTCTGAAATTGGTCTCTCAGGCTGTTGAATGTGTTGAACAAAAAAAGAGAGGCTTTTTTCGGAATAAAAAAACACAAGGGTACTCTAATCATGTTCTCTCAAAGCGTGAAGAAGGAGCACGTTCACTGTTTTTATTCCTTTTAATAATTGGAAGCCTGGGATTGACCCGAGACATACACACAGCTAAGCTTGAACTGACCAAGTTCACAACCGCACACACCCAGAAACAAAGAATGAAAATTGAGAAAATGCGGTTGTTGGAGTTGAAGAAACTCTAGAAAGACTTCATCTTTACCAGTTATAGAAAGGCACTGGCTTTAGTTACAAGATAAAAAATTATACAATGAATTTTGAACAGAACAGAACAAAGATAAAGAGTTTTGGGTCGTCTTGATCCGAGTTTTCCCTTCCAGTACAGTTTAATAGTTTGGAGACTTTTTTTTTATGCCTTGGCCTTGCTTTTCAAAGGAAACTGAATCGAATTTTTTGGATTTTCAGAGATATGCTCTTGTCTCCCTCCCTTCCTTCTCCACGTTATAAACTATATCCCCCCCCCCCTCTCCCTCTCTCTCTCTCTCTCTCTCTCTCTTCTTCCTTATAATATTGCATTTTACACCACACACTGTCTCCTCCGACTCTATTTTATTTTTTATTTTTTGGGAGATAGAGATATTCACCATTGAAGCATGTAGTCCAAGGTTTGGAAATTCGACAAGAAAATTTTCCATGGTGGTCCTGAGTCCTGACTGTGACCTCCTTAAAGGAAATTTTTTCTGGTTTTCTTTTCACGTCATAATAAATAGTGATTTTTTTTCCCATCTTAGGTGTTTTAGGATTTATGAAATACAATAGCGCAATTGGTGGAAGTAGAAGCCCAAAAATCTCGATCACAAGCCTTTGGGATGGTGACATTGCTACAAACCTTGGAACTTTCTCACGTTGTATTCCAGAAACATCTTCGATTTGATTTTTCTGGTCCTGAAATTGAATCTATTTAATTTCTTCATCAAATTCACACATGTGCCTGGCGATTATGCTCTAGCAAATAACGCTCTACTAACAAATAACGCTGTTCGCTCAAGTCTGGATTTTATTTTATTTTTGATATTGATATATCCTACTTTGGGAGATATAAAGCCATAGAGGTAAAGACATGAACTTTTTCACTCTATAATTTGATTGACGATGAAAACGTAGTTGAGATCGATGGCTCTTCCAAGACTCCAATGGCTAAAGCAAAGTCGATCTTTCTACTTGAATGGAAGGAAACTATTTATGTAGATGTGTAGCTTAACTGTTGTTAATGAAGGACAAAGAAGTGGTGTATAATGTGGATCATGTACCGAGAGATTTGACCAATGCAACCAGGTGGAATGGAAAATTGGAAATCATGGAATCCATTTAGTAAAAGTGTTAATGGCCGGAACAACCATAACTCACCTTTAATGGATCTGATGGTACGTTAATATGTATTTTATTGAATATTAATTTATCGCAAGTTATATTTGATAAACTAATTTCATTAATCGAAACTTAAGAGTCATCGCATACTTCACTTCTAAAAATTTAAAATATAGAATTTTTTTTCTTCTTCTAAGAAACGATAATAAAACATAGAATTTGTTACAGATAATAAGAATTTGTTAGACCGATAACACAGAAAAATGATGCTGACTTAACCAACGATATACAAATCTACCAAACAAACAAGATGAAGCATTGGATAGATAGATAACAGAAGAGCTCTCAATTCCTTGTCTGCTTGGATTAGGTTTAACAGTAGTCGATGTTGGTGTGTTTTGATCATATCTTTTGATGGAATAAGTGGAAGATTGCATGGGGACCATCTTCGTTTGTAATTGACGTACTATATATTTTAGCAAGTCTGCCATGATGCCCAATTCATTCTGCCAAACCAAGTGAAGAAAACTTGATAGACGTCTCAAGTTATGGTGTTAATTATAAGTTTGACTTATAAAATCAAACTTATAATTAACACCGTAACTTCAGAGAGACGTCTCTAGTTTGATTTCAAACTTATCAAAATCAAATTATAAGTTTGAAATTTGTAAATTGTACGTACAATTAAAATAAAAAATTTAAATCAAATATATAACATGCTAGAATGATAAGATTTAAGGAGAATGTCAAGGTAAAGTTTATTCCCAAAAAGTATCAATCTTACCTCTTTTTGTTTTGATAGCTTCACATATTTTCTCAGAGTGCGTCTATTCACACGTCCAAAAACTTTATTTACACATTCAAAAACGTTGTCTACACATCCTTTTAAATATTTACAACTAATCTTACTATTTTACTCTTCATAATTTTTTTTTCTCACAACCCCATCATCCACCTCCATTTAAAAATAAATAAATCACAAATCTAAACCTTCAACCGTTAAAACACAGAACTATGAAATATTATTTGGAATCTTGTAGCCCAGATCCATGTTGAAGAATGAAACTAAGATTGATTCACCCAACTGGAAAAATTCAAAAAAAAAACTATAAAGATCAATTCCAACTAATTATAATTTTCAAAATAATTCACTCATATTTTAGGTTTTAATCATCAAACCCAACCTGAAATTTTCAAGAAAAATTAAATATAAATTGAAAAATGATGAATTAACACTAAGAACACGTGTTATGAGAGAGAAAGAGAGAGAGGGAGCTTTATTTTCTAAAAAAATATCAAGAACCCAAATTCTAACTATATAAACAATTAAAGATTTTTTTTTGAATTAGGGTTAAAAATAGAATTATAAAAGTTCAAAAATCTTAATTGAAAGTGTAAGTAACAATTTTAAAGGTGTGAATAGACGCATCATCTTCTTAGGCCATTGCAAAAGAATGCGATATAGAATATCATCTTCAACTATTCTATATTCCTAAGAACTTGCGGTGAATGAAATAAAAAGGGTTTTGCTTATTGTATATGGTTATACAAAAAGAGCTTAGGATTAATGTAGTAAATTTAGGAAAAAGAGGAAATGATGTAAAAACTTCGTAGTTCTAATTTGATGGATTATAAAAGAGGAAACGATGTAGCAATTAGGAAAAATTTGAATTCAAAAAATGTGTCTAAAATTAATTAATGAATATGCAATAGAAAGTAAATTTGAAATTTTCTTATAAGGTGCATAATTCAATGCCTGATACCAAAATAGTACATTTGGACAATTTGAGTATCACAAAAAGTATAATTGTTCTCAAAAAAGAAAAAAATTAGGTCAAATAACTGTTATTTAGGTCAAAGGACTAAATCCTTCAATGAAAGTATGAAAATATGCTTGAATTTTCATTAAAATTTTAAATATGGGAGAGAGGTATTTCTAAGTTTATTATACTGTGTTAATGCTCTGATGATCGGTTCAGATATGTAGTAATGCATGAGCTAGGATCGATCATGATGCCCAATTCAGCTGGCGTACCAGTTTACATGGGGGTGATGGGCATGCATGCAGGTGCTGCGTTCTCTCGCTCACAGAGACTGATACTGAACTACTAGCTAGCTGGGAGAGAGTGAACTCTGAAACTGTGTCTTAGACTGAGAGCAGTGGGCACAGTACGTATCATGTATGGGGTTGGTTAACTATTACCTGCTACACAATCCGATGGATCGGCCGGACGTTCCTTACTTCCATATCTACAGCTGCTCAAGTGATTTTGATTTTCTTTTATTTATTTCTAAGATATATATATATATATATATATATATAAGTCGGTCTAAGAATCTATATGCATGCCAAGTCCGCAAAAGTTGTCATGCCTTGACCTGCTGCACATTGATATCACTGTTAACTAGTTCGTGGTCCATGCAGTATGCAAGATCGATCTCGATCGTTTTGATTGAGCATATATGTCATCGATGAACTTGCTCGATTCTTAATATCCTTATAGCTTCGATCAAGGCAGTGCAATTCAAACTAAATTGAGCAAACTAGCTAGTACGTACGTGGATGTTCTTGATGGCAAGGAGCAGTCGACGTTGGGTCAATCTGTGCAACAGTGAAAGTAGATAGCTAGAAAGTAGTGTGCGTGGTTCAAATTGATGGAGAGAAATTAAACTTACTAGTCATCGATTTCTTATTTCCAAATTTAGAAGTCAAAGTCTTTTGAGACATAATTTCTCAAAGCAACAACTGATCGAGAAAAGCCGCTAGATCCGATAATTCATTAGTTTTAAACGACAATTATCTATATGTGAGGATTCTGAACTAGTTGCTAGCTACAATGCTACGTAAATTAGCTTCTTCTTCTTCTTCTTCTTCTTTTGGAGATGCTACGTAAATTAGCTTATTTAAATTAGCTACCCTTGCTTGTCGTTCCCATCTTAATTTCAACCTTAGCTTTTAGAATACTACAAACATGCACCATGAAGATAAGTTGATATCACTAGCACGTGAATACTACTCGATCGATCAGGTATATATTCAGGTAAATCACTCGATCACTTCGATCAGCAGCTATTTATATTCTCAAGCTAAATTTATGTATATCTATATATATATATATATATTAAATTATATACGGTATCGATCAAGACCAATGCACATGTCCAAACGACATAAAAGCCAGCAAGCATCGATCATGCATGCATGCTTTAAGCTAGAGCTTAACCAAAGGTACGTTCATTGCACTTGAGACTACTCCGATCCGCACCAGTATATATATGTTTAATCCTTAAACATCGTTATTTGTACGTACGTACACATAGCCATATTTACATGCATGTGACTTGATGCTGAATACATATATATATATAGTAATATTGAGTATATGTATATACACACATATTAATTAGCGAATTTTCTGCTCAAAGGCACGCTCGATGAATTAAGCCTCCTATGTATAAGTAGCGCGATAAGAACTGGAAAATCTAATTTCCGGGTGGGTACACATGTTGACACAAAAGATATTTTCATATCAGCATTGTTGATATTTTTAGACAACTGACATTTTTTGAGCTGTATCTATGATATGATTAAAATATGTATTAAATTAAACACTTAACACATAAATCAATCATATAATTTAGAACCCTATAGATGTAGTATTTTAAGCAAGTGGAGATCGTTCTAACCGGAGATTAAAGGGTGCATGCAATTTTTGTGGTGTTAAAAAAAGGGGTTTCGAATTTGTGGGTTTTAATTACCTAATTTATTTACTAAAAACGTCAATCACATAGCAAGTATTCCTAGGACTTTAACATGCATTAACTCATAGACAAGCAAACACACAAGAAAATCTCAAAAACCCTTACCATAATTTCGACAAAAATAAATAAAAACCTAATTAATTATTTACATGTGATCATCCCATCCTACCCACATGCATATTATACGGCTCTAATTCTCCCATCATCTTCGAAATCTACAAACCCTAATTCCAATTACATGTTATGGTTTTCTTTATCTTTTAATTAAAGTGCAATGAACAGCATATAAACACCTTAACTAAATCATCGATTTAACTAAAGGTAGGGACTAACATGCGATGAACAGCATACAAACATCCTAGTGATCCTAACCTCTACCCATACCGAAGCTTTATGCCCAACACATAACACATAAGAGAAACTAAGACTCATAAACACATGGAATACATATGGAATTCATAAAGTGTATAAAACCAAAATAAGCATTCATTCACTGAGTTTTTACACAAATAATTACAAAGACAAAGGAGACTACGGAGTAAAGAGTTCATGTTTACACTTTTAGTTCCGTGAACAACATTGCAAACTTCGAGAGCAAGAGGACCCTTTGATGGAGATGGCATCGGTTTTAGGAGGTGGTGATGGTGTAGTCGGCCTTGACTTTGGAGATCTTTGTGGTGGAGAGTATTTGAGTATTTTGGCAGCGTGAGAGCGTAAGATAGGTGATACTCCCCACTCATTCCAAAACTCTCTTTAAATAGAAGACGATTTGAGAACTCCCACAGCTCTCCTTCTCCCAAGATGGTGCGGTGCATACCTCTTAATTGAAAGAATAAATGTGTAGTATTACTGCAATTAAGCTCCTCCCCATGTCAATAGCAATCCGTTTCAGTCGACACCAATACACCTCTCATTTAATTGTGCTTTTGAAACGCTTGAAAAGCACAATAGACTTGCTCTTCTTTAACCGAAACATCTCCTTAATTGAGAGAATAAATATTGTTCTTAACTAGATGGATGTTGGCTTCAGAGGGATGTAAAGCATTGAGCACGTGCTTCTGTAATTGGTTGATTGTTTTTGATCCAAAAGGGCTGGGATATTTCAGTAGGGTGATATGTATTACTTTGGTTCACTTCCACAATCCCACGTGACCTGCAGGGCTGGGATATTTCAATAGGATTTTTCAATTTTTAAAAAATAAATTGAAATTAAAAATTATTAATTTAATTTATTATTATTTTAATTTAAATAATGAAAAATGCTAAAATTAAATAAATAAACTAAAATTTGAATATTAAAATTAATAACTTAATTATTAAATAATCAAAGTAAATTAATTTGTACATACGAAAAAACCCATAAATTAAAAATTAATATATTGTTCGGAATGCGGAAAGAAACGAGATAATATACTACGTGCTAGCTAATACACTGGAGGAGCAGATGCGGGGCCGAGTCCTCCGCCTCCAGCCGGGTCGTTGTCGTCGGGGTGCGGGTTCGGAGGAGGTTGACATACTTCTCGATTTTGGTTCATGAGCGCGATGAGTTGGGCTATTTGTGCTTGTTGTTCGTCAAGTCTTTGCCGCATTGACTCATTCTGCTCTTGTGTCCGTCGATTCTCCTCTCGTGCCAGTCGAGCCTCTTGAATGGCTGCTTCGACGGCCGCTGCCTGACTCCTTCTCCGCTGCCCCGAACCTCCCGTAGATGATGAGCCGGAGGTCGTCGACAAATCTCGTACCACCCTAGGCCCAAAGTGCCTAACCTCCTTGCCAGCTCTACGACCGTAGACCTCATCCGCGATTGCAATTTGGCTCTCTAAGGATAGAGGAGGCAGGTCTTCCGGTGGCACATCTGGGAACGCAAGCTGAGTGTTGGCCAACTCTTCATGCGCACGCTTTATCGCCCTTGCCTACAAAATTATAATTAATTTATTATAATTTTGTAATCATATTTAAATAATAATTACTATAATTAAAAGCACATATATATATCACTTACCCCGCATTGACTCGCTTCATTATCGAGCCCTGGCGTCACGTACGCGCTTACGCTTGCATCAATAAAAGGGTGTTTGGAACCCTTATCCTTGTGCTCCTTGGCAATTTGAATGAACTGCTTGGCGCCGGTAGTATGGTGTTTCTCCTTCTTCCCCCGGTTGGCTTTGTTGACACCGGAGAATTTCTGATACACAAGATAATTAAATCATTAAAAAATGAATAACTACAATTTAAATAATTCAATTATTTTAATTGAAATAAAAAAATTAAATTAATACCTTAAATTGTTCATCGGCAAAGTGGTTACACAACCACTCCCACTCATCTTCTCTCTCCCCTTGCAGCTCTACCGGGGGAGGCACGGGACCGACATCTTTGAAGTACTTATGGAGCCTGTACTTCCAATCTTTGTAGATGGAGTTGGCGGTTTGATTGATATGCCTCAACATAGCCGGTGTCGGATCCACGTCAAATTGTTCCTATGAAAAATAAATAGAAAATTATAATCGTATATATTATGAAATTTTAGGCCGAGATTAACAATATTATATAATAACTAAATTTAACGTATTACGTACCGAAAGATCTTTGAAGACTTTTGCCTTCTCATGATCCGGCGCCTCCTTCCAAGTAGGGGCAGTGATACGAACCCGGTTACGGATGATTGACCATATCCCATGCGCCGAGAGACTTGCTAGTTGAGCTGTGGGAGGGCCACCGGTGAATTCGTCGTACGGCAAGTCGATCTTTTTACCGGTCGCCTTGCAAATACGCTCCGCTTTCCCCCCTTTAACGAGACCCCGAGTCCTTTTCGGTTCCGGGTCAGTGTGGGCCCTCCTTTGCCTACAGCGGGCGCTGTACATGATTGATTCGGCGGTGGAGGACGCCTGAGTACTTCCCGTTGAATGGGTACCGGGCGTCGGAGATTGGAAGGGGTCGACGTCATCACCGCTCGAGATGAATGGGGGAGCGGGAATTTCCCCAGAGGGCTCTACGGACGGACCAGATGATCCGTCCGGATTGAGAGCGTCGTTGCCCTCCTGTTGAACCCAACCGACTTGGGCCGCCAACATTCGGAGCATCTCATCTTCAGCCTCCAGTTGGGCTTTCTTCTTGCCGGATGTGGTCTTTGGCGGAGCCATTTAAACCTAAGAGTACGGTGTTAAAATACCTACTTACCATAATAATTACAACTTAAAAATTAACGCTAATTAATTAAATACGTTTAATATTTAAATAGAGTACACTAGCTTGGCATTTTTGGTCGTTCAATGGACGTGCGACCCGCGCGATAAAGTGTAAATTTTCAATTAATCAGCCTTGGTTAAATCGAAAAACATGGCCAGTTAGGGATAGAGATAACGCGAGAGACAGGACTAATTTCGACAAAAGTCTTTCTTAGTCCAAATCCTGTCACCAGTCATAACCCGTTTCTAGACACCATGTCCGACATTCGGCCAATTTTTCGAAAATTTACACTCCCTCAAGTCCTTTGCAAACTCCGCCATCAACCTCGTGTCCATAACTTCACTTAGGTTATGGTGTGCGGTGATGAAATCCACACATCACGAGGGGTTAAGGAGATAAGCAAGGAAAAGAGGCGTCATCTATTCCAAAGAGTGCGACTTAATAAACCAAGCCTATGTACTAAATTTAAATCGAACACGTACTACTAATTAATTTACTAGAAAATAAACGTAAATATTAATTAATATTTCCTTTAATTAGATGCAATAATTTATATTTATTTATCATGCAACTAATAATAAATAATTTAATAGTCAATTCATTTAATCATGCAACTAATAATATATAAATAATTACAATAATTACAATAATTATGATTTAATTAATTAATAACAATAATTAATCATTTATTAAATATTTAAACTAATTATTCAATTAAATTCTACTAATTAATTATATTTAGAATTAAATTAATTAAATAAATAAAATTATTTTAATAAGAGAAAAATAGAAATTTACCGAACCGGAGTTTGCGGGAATATCGGCGGAGTTGAGTCGTCGGAGAAGAGGAACCACGGCGGAAATAATGTCGTCGGAGCGTCGCCGGAGGAGGATCGCCGGAGGAGAGGAGGAGATGGAATGATGAGAAAATGAGGGGGGGGGTGCTGTTCTATTTATAGTGTTTCACTTAGACGACGGAGCAATCGGCGCGTAATTAATCGGCGGGACGTTTTGAACCGCCATGATTTTGGACTTAGACGACGGAGAATGGATTCTCCGTCGTCTAAGTGAAAATTCAAGCGGTGCCGAAAACGGAAGCGGTAAATTGAACCGCCATAATTTTGGACTTGGACGACGGAGATGGTAAGTTTCCGTCGTCCAAGTGAAAATTACATGAAAAAATAAAACAAAAAATTATTTGAACCGCCATGATTTTTGAACCTGGACGACGGAGATGGTCATTCTCCGTCGTTCAGGTGAACACCTGGACGACGGAAAATGACCATCTCCGTCGTCCAGGTTCAAATTACGTAAAAAAAATTTTAAAAAATAATTCCCTAGGAATTTAGCGATCTGTCATTCAAGTGAAATAGTCGTATAATATCGATGAACGCATCGTATATATTAACAGTTAAATTTGAACCGACCATTAATTTTACGTATTGAAACATGTTAAGTATCGACTAATCTTTATGACTTAAGTGTTCATGAGTAGACGCTCATCTGCAGCAGAGTATTAACGAAATTGAATTTGGACAAAACAACCGTTGGATATGTTCGTCGTAACATAATATATAATTGTCTTCAAAGGACCATAAAATAATAAGTTCGGGAAGGGTTTGATCGGCACAGTCAACCGCAAAACCGATAATTTCACAAACCGGAAACGTGGATACAAGGCATTTCGCAACTCCGATTTTCGAACCGTCGAAGCTCACACACCAAGAATTGTTTACTCTAAAGTCTTGATGAAAAGAAAATGCATTGGAAGAAGGTCTAGAGGGTCGTTGTCTTAGAAAAAATTACGATATCTGCACCTGGACGACGGATATGAGAGTTTCCGTCGTCCAGGTAATCACCTGGACGACGGAGATAATATTATCCGTCGTCCAGGTACTAACCTGGACGACGGAAAATCTCATCTCCGTCGTCCAGGTGTATAGACCCTGAATTCAGGGGTTAGGGCCTTACTGTTTGGGGTTTAGGGTTTGTGAACTTGGACGACGGAAAATTACCATCTCCGTCGTCCTAGTGTGCACCTGGACGACGGATAATGACCATTTTCCGTCGTCCAGGTGCATAGACCCCGATTTCAGGGGTTAGGGCCTTAGGGATTACGGTTTAGGTCGTCCCCGGTCATTTGTGTACGTGTCCGTTCAATTATTCTGATTCAAAAATATAATTAAAAAATTGATCGATCGATCCGATCTGCTAGATTTAGGGTCCAGGATTTAGGGTTTTATATGAGATTGAGATTTGGCGTGGCGCCAAAGGTGAAAATGGCGGGGGACCTAATATAAATGTGGACGGAATTCAGGTGTCCGTTCAATTATTTTGAATGACCATAAAAAAATTAAATAAATGATCGATCGATCCGATTTGCTATATTTAGGGTCGAGGATTTAGGGAGATAGCCAAAATACCCAAAGGCGACAACCTGCAATTAATTTCTCCGTTGTCCAGGATATATAATTCGGATTAATTAATTACCGTAAATTAACCTGCATCGATCATATATATATATATATATATATATATATATTACAATAATTACAATAATTAATTACCAATTAATCTCCCTCGTCGTATGACCGTACTCTTCGTCATAATCATCATCGTCCTCATCCCCGTTAGACGACGGCTCATCCTCGTCATCGAACTCAACATCGTCCGACGAATAACCTGAGTCCTCGTCCGCGTCCTCTTCCTGCTCGTCTTCTTCATCTACCTCATTGATAATCTCATCTTCAGTTAGATCTGTACAACCATCAGGCATGGGTAACCGTTCACCATCTTGAACCAGGTCCATTATATCCGAGCGGACCATAGAAATATTAGGCTCTTGATAGGCAGGAATGTCTCTTTCTGGTTCAGCAGCATCTTCAGTCGTCGCCGGTGTCCCTTCAATTGTCTCTGTATTCCATATTCCTCGGTGAGAGATATGGTTCACTATTTTCCACCCTTCACCGGCTTTCGGATCGTCGAGATAGAACACCTGCCGAACTAAGGTGGCGAGAGCGAAAGGCTCATCCTCATACCAGTGCGAGTTTGTATCGACTGATAATAGTCTCAGGTCTTCCTTTGTACGCTTGAACCATCTGCACTTGAATAGGAAAACGTTGACATCATTCCCGTAACATAGTTGAACCACGTATACAATAGCCCCGTAATATAGATCATTGTCTTTCCCAACCGCTACCCCACTATTTTTTGTTCTTCTTCCTTCGTCTCGGGCCAATGAATGGAACTTTACACCGTTCACAAAACATCCGGGATAAATATAGTGTTTAACCGGCTTCCCTGCTAGCAAGTGCTTTGGCCATGACCACCACCCTCCGTGGTTATCAGATTTTTGCAGATCAATCATCTGCGAAATATGGCAAATTAATATAAGGGTTTACTTTCTACAAACATGAGCGATATGTATTTAAATAATTAATACCGAGTCGTACGTACGTACCCATTGGAAGAAATAATCGGGAAACTTCTTCTTAACCATTTTCTCAATCCACGCCGAACTCTTGTTTTGATTTAACGCCTGAAGCCTCTCCCTGTATGACAACATGTATGGCTCAACTTCGTCACAGTCTCGCAACACTACCCAATGTGCCTCAATAAGTTCTTCCCGTGTTAACGATTCCTTTAATACTCCTCTAAACGGTCGGACGACATTGGTGACGACAGAAAGATTGATGCGGGCACTGCGATCGGAGGCAGTGGGAGGGGGTGGATCTTTGAGGTACCTGTTGCAGTAAGTAACACACTCATGCATTAGGCATGTCTCTGCTATGGAGCCATCCGGGGCCGACCTGTTTTTGACGAATGACTTATACTGTCCAAGCTGTCTACAAAATCAAACGTACACATTACATAAGTACATATAGCTAGCTAGCTAGTATATATATAATCTCCAGTGGAACAAATTAATTAATTAGTTGTACGTACCTTTCTTGAGGATACATCCAAGTGTACTAGACCGGACCAGAAATAAGCACCTGCTCGGGCAGGTGGATCATTAGGTGAATCATGATGTCAAAGAAAGCAGGGGGGAAAATCCTCTCTAGTTTGCAAATGATGTGCACAATTTGTTGTTGCAATTCCACCACATCTGACTTCTTTAATTCTCTGGCGCATAACCTCTGCCACCACCTGCACAATGCTACTATTGGTTCTACGACGTCCCGAGGCAAGTATGGTCGAATTACCACTGGAATCAGACGTTGCAGCATAACGTGATAGTCATGTGTCTTTAGACCAACAAACTTGTGTTGCACCTCGTCCACTGCTCCAGTTATAGTAGCTGCATACGTAGCCGGATAACGAACGCCCTTAAACCAGTGAAATACAGAACGTCTAAGCGTCGGCTTCACTGTGTAAGGTGCATCTGGCATCTTGTTGTACACTCCTTTCTTATCCCTCCTCAACCACAAGGGACGACGTAGATTCATTGATTCCAAATCTTTGCGCGCTTTGGGAGTATCTTTAGTCTTGAACTTAATACCGAGAATTGTTCCCACCACGCTGTCGCACACATTCTTTTCTATGTGCATCGCGTCCAAGTTGTTCCTCAGCTTCAACTTCGACCAGTAAGGGAGTTCAAAGAATATACTCTTGTGATCCCAATAGCTCAGATCATGTGGAGGAATTAGATTGCATTTCTTTACATCCGCGTCATTGCTCAACACACCAAAGTCGAAATAGCTCAACCTCTCTAAAATCTCTTCACCAGACCAACTACGGGGTTTAGGATTGTTCTCTACCGTACCGTCGAAATGAGCTTCATCCTGTCGCCACGGGTGGTCGTGAGGAAGCCATCTACGGTGACCCAAGTAACACACCTTCCCCGCGTGCCAACTAGAGTTCACGTCGTCCAAACATATAGGACATCCATTATATCCTTTTGTCCTGCAGGCTGCCAACATCCCATAAGCTGGAAAATCGCTGATCGTCCACATTACGGCAGCCCTCATCGTGAACATCGTGTCAGTGAATTTGTCATAAGTTGGGACTCTATTTTCCCACAACAGTTTCAGCTCGTCGATCAAAGGTCTGAGGTAGACATCTAAGCACTTCGATGGAGATTTAGGACCTGAAATTAATACGGTAAGGAAATTAAATTCCTTGTTCATGCACATCCACGGAGGCAAGTTGTACGGCATCAGAATAACTGGCCAAGTGCTGACGGCGGAGCTATTACTTCCCCAAGGATTGAATCCGTCTGTAGATAGGCCGAGTCTAACATTTCTAACCTCTGAAGCAAAGTCTCCAAATTCTCTGTCGAAATGTTTGAAACCCTCCCCATCCGCGGCGTGTCGCAGGACATCGTCATCTATTCGTTTTTCTGCGTACCATCGCATCGCCTCTGCTGTGTGTAGAGACATGTACAGGCGCTGCAATCTGGGAATCAAGGGAAAATATCGAACAACTTTCACAGGAATTCTCTTTTTCGAACTCTTCCTATTCAACTGGAATCTGCACTGGCCACATACGGGACAATAGTCCAACTCTTTATACTCTTTGTAAAATAGCACACAATCATTCGGACATGCGTCAATTATCCTGTACTTTAGGCCGAGGCTGCTCAGGATATTTCTAACCTTATAATGAGATTTAGGAAGATTGTGATCATCAGGAAGCAACTTACATATTTGCTCCTGAATTTCGTCAAAAGCACTCACTGACATTTTGTGCTTCACTTTTATCTTCATTTGCTCCATCACATATTGCAACACATTCTCTCAACATCCAGGGAACACCGGGGTCTGCGCTTCAAGTAGCATCCGATTGTACTTTTCCATCTCACTGGTGTCAGTGGCCAAGCTAGCTGCGGGGAATGTGTCATCATGCTCATTGGTGGTACTGTAACCTCCGTCTTGGTGTTGGTGTCCGCCATGACTACATCCCGGAAACGCATCATGGACCAAATCTGCAGTTGGGTTGCAAGCTGGGGGTCCGGCACCACTGCCGCTGGATGAGGCACCATGGTAACTGTACCCTGAGCTGAAGTCTGCTGCGCTGAACTCTACTGCTTCACCATGCTCGCTCCATGTAGTGTAACTCCACATCATACCATTTTCGTACAGGTGTTGCACCATAACATTAACCTCCGCATACTGACAATTAAGACATTTCTGACACGGACACCTGAAACGTTTCTTTCCCTGACCATGTTCTATCGCAAAATTCACAAATTCGCTAATTCCATCCATATACCGGACATCACATCTATTCTTCAACTTCATCCAACTCTTGTCCATACTGCTACAAAATATTATACTTAATTAATTATTACATATATATATATATATATTTGTCCATTAATTTACGCTTAATTATACGTACTCGATCTACATATCGATCCATCAATTACGTACGTATGTACGTAATTTAATCGATCTGTACATATATATATATAGCTAACATCAGCTAACATCCTTGCATGTATATATATATGTACGTACGTTTTCACTAAATACATATTAATTAAGCAAATTTTAACTGCGTACGTACGTACCTGCTGGCCTTCTCGATATCTTTACGTTAATTAATCTAACTAGCTAGTCAGCGGAGATCCCTTATCGATCCTGATTCTTCTCGGCCTAGCTAGCTTCTAGCTACCTCGAGCTCGATCCCTAGCTTCTCCTTCTCCCTTCTCCTTCAATTCTTCTTCAAATGGAATCATGAAGAGATCGAGGCTAGCTAGGAATGAATTCGATCAGTTTGGCAGTGGGCTTATATATATAATGCTTCACTTAGACGACGGAGGTGTCGGTACGTCGTCTAAGTGGAAGTACGTTTTGTGAACTCGGACGACGGCGTGTCGGTCCGTTGTCCAAGTATCCACCTGGACGACGGAGAATACAATCTCCGTCGTCCAGGTGATCACCGGGACGACGGAGAAGACTCCGAGGTCCAGGTGATCACCTGGACGATGGAGAATTCCGTCTCCGTCGTCCAGGTGATCACCTGAACGATGCATATGACTCCGAGGTCCAGGTGATCACCTGGACGACGGAGATTGTATTCTCCGTCGTCCAAGTGATCACCTGAACGACGCATATGACTCCGAGGTCCAGGTGATCACCTGGACGACGGAGACGGAATTCTCCGTCGTCCAGGTGGTACTTGGACCACGGAGTTTTCTCCGTCGTCTAGGTGTCACTTGGACGACGGAGACTTAGTGTTTCCGTGGTCTAAGTGTTGTTTTCTTGTAGTGTCAATTACGCAAAGTCTCAGATCAATAAATAAACATAATCGAGCTATTATCATTTCCAAATCTTAACATAGGAAAATTGTTCCCTAGTCAACACAGGATTCCTTTTTTACTCCAATTTTCTTCTTCCATTGCCAAATTCTCTTGCCATTATTTCTCCATCTTCTTTTTCATTTATCTGCATGTTTGTTGGCTCATTTACTCCGTCTCTTTTGTTCTGCAATTAAAAATAACAAAAATAAGTAAAAGCTAATAAAATTAACCATACTAAGTAAATAACAAAGTAAAGAATGTAGAGAAAATGTACTAATTAATACGCCTAAAATGCGTAGATCAATCTAACTATATTCTCTATAGCTAGCTCTCTTATCATTGTTAAATATATATAAATGATCTATGTAATAATTAGATGGTTCTGATTAATGAAAAATTTGAGATAGCTTTCATGGTGCTTCTCATTCTCTTTGTGCCTTTGCTCTAATTCATTTCTCATCTTCATCGTTATTTCTTATTGATGATTTAGCTAAATTTATCATGGTATCAGAGCTGTAGTTATGATCCTGAGCTAATTGTGTGCTTCTGCTTTGTGTATGTAGCGTGGATCTGAGTTTGAAAATATAGGGTTTTCAAGTAATAAGTGATCTCTGCAACCCAGTACCAGATTCATCATGTACGAGCAAAACCTTCCCTTCGATATTTTGGATCTAGTGCTTTTGAAGTGTTTTGCTTCCAAATCGTAATTAGTTTAAGATGAAATGACTTTCTACTACTTTAATGTTCAAATTGATGGTACTGAGGTTAACTGTGATCTGGTATAGTAGTGACTCTTGTGAATTGAGATGAAAGTAGTATGAGATCTATGTAGTTGGTACAACTAGTGATAACCTAGCATAATTTGAGGTACTGTTGTTCATAATTAGTCATAATATTGGACTTTTAGCTATAACTGATGATAATTAGTGGTATTGTGGTTCATAACTAGTGATAACCTGGAGTTTAGCTATAATTGGTGATAATTAGTGGTATTCTTGTGGCTTATTGGTGGATTAGTGATTACCTTGGAGTGTTTTATCTACAATTGGTGATAACTAGTGACATTCTGGTTGCTTATTGGTAGTATATGCGGAGTTGTGATGATATTTTTTGTGAAACTGAAGTATAGTGGCATTATTGTTGTATGTAGATGACATTGTCATCACATGTTCAGACTCTAAAGGAGTTCATAAAGTCATTGATGAATTGAGTGAAGTGTTTGATATGAAAGATCGATGACCTTTAAGTTACTTCTTAGGACTCGAGGTCTCATATAAACTTGGTGGTATTTTTGTGAGTCAGAATAAGTATACTAGAGATTTGTTGAATCGTGTTGGTATGGGAACTACAAAGGATTGCACAACACCATGTATTGCTCATTTGTAGATGCTGAAGAATGAAGGAATACCTTTAACATATCCTACTCACTACAAAAACATAGTTGGAGCATTGCAATATCTTACCTTTACTAGGTCAGATATAGTCTATGCAGTAAACACTATGTGTTAGTTTATGAACTCTCCTACTTATATACATTATAGGGCAGTAAAAAGGATCTTAAGGTACCTACATGGAACAACTAATAAGAGACTATTTTATAGAAGTTCAAGATGCAAGCCATATATTAGAGCCTTTTGTGATGCAGATTGGACAAGTGAAATCAATCAAAGGAGGTCAACTACAGGTTTTGTGGTGTTCCTAGGATCAAATCTTGTGCCATGGAAGTCCAAGAAGCAAAGCTCGGTGTATGGGAGCTCCATTGAAGTTGAGTATAGGTTTGGCTAACACAACAACTGAAATTTCATGGATGTGGCATATTCTGTGTGATTTGCATATCTTTATCCCCATGCCACCATTGCTCAAATGTGATAATCTCTCAGCTATAGTACTAGCATCAAATCTTGTGTTTCATTCCAAATTTAAGCACTTGGATAATGATTTTCACTTTGTAAGAGAGAAAGTTTAGAACAAGACTTAATTCTACAGTATGTGCCTACTGTAGAACAAACAATTGATGCCTTGACAAGGGGCCTTCAAACACCTATCTTCAGAGAACATTGTATCAATCTCAGCCTTGTTACCACAACTAAAATTGAGGAGTAGTGAAATTGAATGTTACTTGTCTCAATTTTTTTTTTTGATTTTCAAAAAATTGAGGAGTAGTGTTGACAGAAAAGATCCATGTTAGTATTGTAGATATTTTTAGATGTTTTTAGACTCTCTGTAGCTAGCTCTCTTGTCTTCATTATATATATAGATCTCTGTAATAATTGGGTGGTTCTGATTAATAGAAATATTGAGATAGCTTTTATGGTGCTTCTCATTGTCTCTGTACCTTTGCTCTAATTCATTTCTCATTTTTGCTTGATGATTTAGCTAAGGCTATCAACACAGACATATATATAGGGCTATATATATCTTAATCAATGAGCTACACATTGATTAATTAACTAGCTAGAGATCTTTAATTGAATTTGTTTAAACAATACATCTTAATCAATCTCCTAACTAGCTTGTGAGCTAAGAATACTCCAAAGTACGTGCCTTAAGTTAGTTTTGCATATACCATCGATGTATTCGACCAAATAATGGAAGTTGTTGAATAATTTGAGAAGAAGGTTGAAACATGTTTTAAGTGGAAGACAAAAGAAGAAGTAATATATTACAAGCTCCATATATATAATGTCATCGATCTACCTAGCTGTACATAGAATATATTCCTCAAGTTATAATTGTTTACTACATTAACTTTTTGAAATAATTGAAATTGCATTACACAACTAAGACATGTATATGTACATTTGATTAAAAATATTGTAGTTATTTATTGTGGCTAACTACAATAAAAAAACGTAGGAAACATAAGCATCTTCCTAACTAAATATGTGTAACCTGAACATTTTTAAAGAATAAAATACTAGTTATCGGTTGGGAAGAAGTGAAAAGATATTTTACTTCCTCTAAAATAAGCTATCAAGAAGTAATTGAAGATGAACAAAATTAGCATGGTATGAAGAGGAAGTGCAACTATTGTCAGTTTTGAAATAGGCATCTCACAACTGTTTCAAAACTTGCAAAGATACGACATTATACCTAAGTTTAAGCAGGACAGGAAGAGGGAAGTAGAAAGACCGCATTGTTGCGGGATCCCCATTGCTGCACCATTTGAGGAGAGGTTCCAACGAATATGGCCTTGTAATAATCTGATCAAACTGGAGAACAACAAATAATTAATTATCACAATCTTAATAAGTGTGTGACATGCATATCAAACTAGCAGGGAACTCCATTGGGTACACTAATTGGTACCGTGTATCCAATTGTATTGATGCACCGATGAATCCCAAAATTCTAACAACTGAGAAGTGATCAGATATGTAATAGTGTCAATCAACTCCAAAAGGGCGGGACAAGGGATCCTCCTTGTTTGCATAAGTGAGCTTTATGTAAACTCCCAGGTGGGCTTTAATTACCCAAAGTGCATGCAAAATTGTTGCATAATTTGGTGAGTGTTCATCAGCCAAAGTGCACGAGTGACCAACCCAGAATATGCTATAACATCAAAGCTTGACCAGAAAACAAAGGTTGTGTCAGAAAATGAAAGGCAACAATCTTCTCATGAGAAATTGGATCATTCTGAAATACCGTTGTCAATACAAGTGAAGATAATGTTGCTGGTTAATTAACACTAGCTCACTGGATGCAGGATAAAATTAGTAAGATTAGTGATGGAATTTTTGGCATGATCGAAGGATAAATAGCAAGGTATAAAGAGCTTATGTATTATATATATCCATCTTTTGAACTTCATATTAGAGGTGTTGGAGGCTTCTTACAAAACAAGAAAAATCATTCTTGCCACTCTAATTCTCTTTTTTGAAGTGCACACGATGGAGAAACGATGAAGTGATGAAACAAAGAAGTGACGCCAAACTGCCAATCCACTAGGTTATATAAATCTACTAATTCTGACAAGCGGTTCTTTATTCAGAGATTCATACAGCTTTAATGTGATGAAAATCTATCGCTGAAGTTGGACTCTTTGAAAAGGTATTCAAATTGGGAAATAATAAGGATGATACCCTTGTTCTAATCAAACCAAATGTGACAAGAGACATAGCAACTAGAGAGACAGATGATTGTTGAATTTGTGTCCACCACTTCGTTCCAAAGTGAAAGGGAGGATTAAAGTGATGAACTTCATCAATGAAGAAAGATTGGTATGGATGGATTAGTTCGAGGTAAACATGGTTATGAGAATCAACACAAAGATTCAACAACGGAAATAGTGGATCTGATCTAGATTACTCGCTTGATTGATACTGATAACCGCCCCAAAAACACGTGTCATGAAGAAAAAACAACCCTAGTAGTTGAGGAAAAGCACGAGGAGAATTCAAATTTGGCAACCGCTGGATTTTAACTGGTGAGAGAAAAACCGCAAAACTGACGGGTAACTGCCTCAAAACTGTCGTCGTTGCAGTCCAACGAAACTTATAAAGTCGGTTGTACTCATCAACGCCTGAATATTGAAAGTGATAGCGTTTATAATACTCCAGTGTTTCCATATTGGTGAAGGGGCTTTGACAAGAGAGATTTGTAATTCTTTAAGACAATAAGACTAGTACATGCACTTCGCCGCTTCCAAGCCTCTAACCATATTGACAACGCATGAATGATGAATCAAATGAAGATGTTCTATTGGGATTCAGTCCCATGTGACTCGTAAAACCTTCAGAAACTGATCATGTGTTCATGTTTAATAAAGAGCAATCTGAGTGTTATGTATACACCAACGTGTCTCTGCACCGTTGTTTAGCCATCAGGAACAAATAATCCATTGCTTTAAAAAAAACCTAAGGCTGGTCGATTCCATTGTTCATAGAGATCGGGTAAAATTAACAGTTAACTGGATCTCTAGATCATGGATTTCAAACCAAGGCAGTAACAAAGTAGCCACTTTAGATAGAGACATGTGAAGATATGATAAATCCACAGCCACTAACAACAGGAGATTTTCGATGTAGGTTAATGACTCCCAGTCTGAAGCATACTTCCAGTTTGTCATAGTAGAGACAAACTCCTCATTGAAACCTCGACGAGGGACAACTCTTTTCAGCATGGCATAAAAAACTAGGTTCAAAACAATTGAATCACCCTCATTTTTGGTATTGACATTCAAGGGATACTTATGTTGGCGATAGTTATCCCTTGTACTGGACAAAACACAATAGATTGAAGGAATATCAATGAAGAGATTGAAGATGTTGGTATTACTTATCTATCTCATGGAAAAACAGGTTGATCATTCATATGCATAACATGTTTTTTCATTTAGGATAACATTCTATACATGCATCCCTGCTATTCTGCTGTTATTCTGGAACGTGTTCATATGTGACATTCTGCAGCTTAGGTTATCTTTGATTCAGTATACATGTGCTTTGTTGTACTGTAGTTGACCTCGCAAAAGATGTGTTTGAATTATGGAAGAACTTTTGGTTAATGTTGCTTTTAGGTTCACATGTGATTTCTTGGTTTGTGTGTGTTGAATATATGAGTTATTTTACAGCCTGGACTGTCTTCTTTGCATTCCCCATAGTCTGTCTGTGTAAACATAACGTGCTCCTCTTGCTGAAACTGGTTTGGCCATTTCTGGCATAATGTTTGGAAAATCTTTTCCCTCCTAAACACACTTTGCCAAAACTGTGAACAACTGATTTGTCTATTCTGTGTCGGTTTTTAGTCTGACATAGGGTAGTTTTTGAGCTGTTTTGCATGTTACTCTTTGCTGTCAAATGCTTTTGATTTGTCTTGTCTATATAAGGGATTCCAATGCAGTTTTGACTCGTTGGTTGAGTGAAAAACTATTTGTGGAGAGATATTCTTTTTGGGTGATTCTTTGAGAGCACATAAACTGTGTTGTTTTCTCTCTTATCTTATCTTCTCTTTCCTTTCTGTGTCTTGTGTTGCTCCTTGCTGCGCATATAAGTCATGGATTCACAATCATAAAAACTGTTTTTCAAAACCCATATGCATCATTGCACAAGTGCATTCCATTGAGATAGGTATGGAGATGCTCAACCCGAAGAAGCAGATCAAGAAGATTTAACTTGCAAGTAGTTAAGATTTGAGTTGATGCTTCTAGATATTTTCCAAGGTGTAAACACATAAGTCAAGTAGTGTAGCTCTATTTAGAATTGGTAGTCAGACTAGTTAGGATAGCATACGGGCTATGTATCCCCAGAGTACAATAATCTTGTAATTGTGTGTGTTACTTGATGGTGAAAAGGTTTGTCCCTCAAGAGTTAGGGGCACGTAGTTTTAATCTTGGTTGTAGGATTTCTGCTTTAACAAAAATATCCTGTGTTATTCTTTACTTACTGCATTTACAGTTTAAACACTTGTATCCTATATTTCGGGATAAGTTGCAATTATGCTATTCCTAAGAACAGGTTAAGCGAAAAAGAGGTAAAATGCATATTCACCCTCCTCTCTAGGACCTTCAGACATGCACTCTCGATCATCATTAATTTTCGATAAATGACTTGTTGGAAAAGAAATATGCATGTGTAAGTTCACAATCCAGAATATATCAAATCGATGAAGATCTCGACTAGATGTTGGAGACAATCTTTTGAATAGAGATACAGGATAAATAAAGGTTATAGTAATAAAATCGGAAGGAATCAACAAGAAGTTGAACAATGAAACATAAGTTTATATTCATGAAGGGAGACTGGACACCACAAATCTAATCAAACTGAATTCTCAAAATATTAATACGAAACTGCTTTCAGATCAGACACCATCTCTTCATTAATGAAGAGAGAACATTCAATACTGTACATATATGTTATATATTTACCAAGTGTAACCGAGGGTATATCATGAAGGCCGACACCGGAGCTACTCATCGGCGGCAAGATCCGGCCAAGCCATCGTCGCCACCACCGGAAAGCATCCATCCATTGCCAAGAAGGAACAAGACTAGCATTTGTATTCCTATTTGGTGGCTTGAGAGGCTTGCACCCCTCTCCCACATCGCTAATATTGTAAAGGGAGAGGCACTCCCTACCTATAAAGGGAGGCCTCTATCCCACTTAAACACACACAACACACACAACCCATATAACACTTGGGCCTAATAGTTATTGGGTTCGAGATGCATAGTTGAGGCCCAACGAGGCACAAGTGGAGTAGCCAATTAGTGAACCACTATAATTATTGTGTCGTTTAATTATCGTCTTTACATATCGGTAAACACTTAGTCTAGTTACATTTGGTCATATCTTGAATACTCGTTATTCTTGGTATGAACATTGGCGCCGTCTACGGGATTCGCAACAAAGAGTTCAAACATGTTGCTTTACTATACGAGCTAAGATATAGGCAGAAATTTTTATTCTCAGATTTTTTTCTAAACACACGTAAGTTTGGTGAGCGTTAACGAAAGCGTAAGCGAGATGAGTCTGGGGACTACTGGGCTTAGTCTAGTGTGAGCAGGTCAACAATCAAACAAGTCAACAAGGGCAGCAAGCAACAACCATGTCGGCACAATCAATCACAACGTCACAAACAACAAACAAATAGCAGAAACAAAAGCTCAACGGGAGCGACACTCACCAACGACCAAGAAACCGCCGACACCGCTACCACCCACAGCAAGGGACTTCGAGTCCAGGTTGCTTCTCGAGCGGCAGCAACATGCTCGGTACGCTTTCCAGCAGCGGCATGCTTTCTAAGAGCATCGGCAGTTTGCTCCCCGAGTTGCTTCCCCAAGTTGCCCGACGCCGTCACTGGGGGACTGCCCCGAGAGGGATATCGCCGGCGTACTCTGAGTCCGATACCGCTGTTTTGGTTCATCATTGGCGGTTTGCTTCCCCATTCCCGACATGCTCCTCAACGCCGATTTCCCCCAAGCCGAGGGCGGTTTGATCACCGATGTCGGCCGTGTTCTCCGATACCAGCCAGGCCCGCCGGTTTGCTCTCTGATTCCCCTTCACCGGTTCGTCCCTCCGATACCGATCGACAGCCCCGAGGCCGGTATGCCTCCACATTGCTGCTATGCTCCTCCGAGACTGGTCTGCTCCAATCCACATCGCCGGTTTGGTCGAGAGGAACCCACATCGCCATTCACCATACCCCCGAGACCGAGATCGACCTCGGCCGAGATCGATCACCCCGAGCCGCTCAGTCCGATCCGAGACGACATCGCCGGTACCCACTCCGATCTCCAACACCGATTAGCTTCCCCGACTTCACAAGATTACTCACTTCCCCGACACTATCCTCCGACCGAGATACTTCCCCGATATCGGAGCGACTACCTCGATGCCACCCCGAGACCGAATCACATCGTCGATCCACATTGCCAGTATGGCTTCGAGATCGGCAACACTGAGATACCGCCGAGATCAACGACGCCGCCATGTCCGACCAGACCTGTTTTTGCTTCCTTAAAACGGCGTCATCTACCTCGACACCGGCGGCCTTCATCGAGCCCTTCACTCCCCCGAGACCAAAATCGCCCAGCCTAATCCGCCGCAACGACCACCATTCCAGGATCCTATCGCCAAGATGCATCTCCCACTCTGAGATACAACCCACTTCAAAAATATATATTTTGAGAGGCAGACGATGAGAGAAGTGAGGCGGGTAACAACAACTATCAGTGCATGAGGAGGAAAAGTCAAAGCCGGTCTTGGGCCCCTCTTCAATCCAAACCGGGCTCACTTCTCCATATTAAGCTAAGTCTTCTTCTTTTTTCCAATCCTCATGTTACTATCCCGAAGCATGTCTACTATACTTTACGTATGTGTTAATATTTCGTTACTTATCGCCCATTTACACATGCTTTAATATTTATACATGTTACAGATACATACTCTCCATGTTACGTTTACGCATTTACTATTTTTTATAATTAATATATGTTGAAAACTGTTGCTAGAAGCTTGATTAGGTAATCTATAGTTTTGATTGGGTCACTCCGAGTTTGGTATTTGCTATGTTATGTTACGGTTACAATATGGTTGCCGTTAGAGTTGATTACATCCTCCGGGACACTTACGATACTTATAATGCTTTCGTACCAACTCATGAGGGACTCGACTTTCTATCATTTTACCTAAATTAAGACTTAAACAACATTTTCACTTATATTGATTATATGTCATTTTTGCATCAATGAAACGAGCATTTTTCATACCCTTTGCTTATGTCTTACGCTCTCCAAGTTACGTTACTCACATCACCGACATAAGCAAACGAATCATCTTCATACCTTTCATTGATGCAAAACATTATGTCACATATTTTATCATTGTTACTTGTCACTATCCTCCATGTCACACTAGAGGAAAATATTCAAGAATTTCGATTCACTATTTGGTTTACTAATACATATTATTTATGTGACTCTGGGCATTGTTTAGGTGAGGCCATTCTTACTCGGAGAGTTGGGTAACCCGGGGACTTCACGCCGAGCCCGTTCAACCTTACAAACCGGGGGACTTCCCCAGTCTTTCGACGCCGAGAACGGTAACCCATACCACACCAACCGAGAAGCAAAAAAGTCTTTCTTATTTGGAGAGTTAGGGGACTAGGGTATATACCCTCGATTACGCTTGGTAATCTATTTTGTAACTCCCCAAGCAAGAAATAGTCTTTTTTACTTGGAGAGTTAGGGGACTTGTATATATATGTTATATATTTACCAAGTGTAACCGAGGGTATATCATGAAGGCCGACACCGGAGCTACTCATCGGCGGCAAGATCCGGCCAAGCCATCGTCGCCACCACCGGAAAGCATCCATCCATTGCCAAGAAGGAACAAGACTAGCAAAGACTAGCATTTGTATTCCTATTTGGTGGCTTGAGATGCTTGCACCCCTCTCCCACATCGCTAATATTGTAAAGGGAGAGACACTCCCTACCTATAAAGGGAGGCCTCTATCCCACTTAAACACAGACAACACACACAACCCATATAGCACTTGGGCCTAATAGTTATTGAGTTCGAGATGCATAGTTGAGGCCCAACGAGGCACAAGTGGAGTAGTCAATTGGTGAACCACTATAATTATTGTGTCGTTTAATTATCGTCTTTACATATCGGTAAACACTTAGTCTAGTTACATTTGGTCATATCTTGAATACTCGTTATTCTTGGTATGAACAAATACAAAACTGCTTCGTAAACGGGCACTGTCTCTTCAACTACGAAGAGAGAACATTTACAATCAACCAGGCCGCATCAATGACTGATGAGTCCCCAAACTCCTAATTAAAAATCTCATCTGAATTTATTGTTGGTAGAGAAACTAGAAATGGCGTTGGAAGAGCATTTGTGCTTAAGCGTGGAGTTCCAGTGGTTCTTTGATTGGAGGGAGAGAGACTGAGAGAGAGAAAGAGAAACAAGTTGAGGTCGAGATCGGAGATCGGGCTAACTCCCCAACAATTACTTGCATGCGCCACATATTTCTCGGGGGGATTAGTACAGTACTTGTGAGTTGGAGTCGTTTACTACATTAACTTGAAGAAAGAATAAAGTTAGGATTGAAGATTAAAGGAAACACAAAAGAGGTAGCGTCGACTGTATGAGGTTGGTTGGATATGGATTTGGCATGGTATGCACAATAAAGATAGCTAGGGCAATAGGAGGCCCCAAAGGGGACAGATTTGGCATGGCACATAATTATTATCATTATTAAATTGTAAATTCATACTATCATAATTTGATACTATTTTATGAATAGACAATCCTATTATTGTGCATTTAATGATTCTTAATTATTCAATTAATTTATTATTTAATTACCTCAAATCAGAATAATAAATGTTAAAGAAAAATTATAGCAGTAGAACTATATATAGAATATTTCTCCCCTTCAAAAAAATGATATACATATATCTAATTCTTTTTATAGTATGTTGTGTCGAATTATTAGCATTAATTGCAAATCAAAATATAAATATTCGACTATAATTATGGAACCTAAAATATATTCTATAATTGATATCTAATTATAATTATCCCTAATATATTTTTTGAAACGAAATTATGATTGTCACAATAATTTGAAATCTAAATATATGAGATAATATTGATTAGGTTTGTACAAATCATAAAGCAAAAAAGGAATAAACCATGAATAAGTTTAATACCATGTCTCATAATTGGTGTTACTATGAGTTTATGGGTTTAAGCTTTTTTAATGGAGGCGTGAAGTTGGAGGAAAAGGATTTGGCTCTGTTTATCAAGGTTAGTGTTCTTCAGATATTGAACTCCACTCACTTGGCAAGAGGAAAATGATTTATATTGTCAACTTATCCAACCTCTAAAACTTTTGGTATGCCGGATTTTTCTTGCGGAATGAAGATATATATCGATATTTTTATGGTGTGAGGGATGAATATGAAGAGTTTGGAAAAATAATAACTATTGAATGTATAATGGATGAGATTGTCATTTTAAATATATGACATATAAACTATATAATTATATATTAAATTCAATAATGCCACATCACTTTGGGCTAACCCCTTTGACCTAAAATCATTTCCCATAACTATATACTAGGTTCATTTTCATCATATATAGTTAGGCTGGCTCCAACTTAATATCTATCTCGTACGTTGTTGGAATAAGAATGAGACTCTAGCTCCAAACGATCGACAACCTATCTAGCTAGGAATATATAGTGCAACAAATCGATCTTCATAGTCAAAGTAGCACAAATTAAAGATCGATGAGTATATACCAAGGAATGCAAAATCGAAATTATCGGCGATATTTCGTCGATATTTCGATTTTTTGAACTTACCTGAAAAATCCGTGGATATATCTCCAAATTTTCCGAAATTTTCCGAAACTTTCCGATATTTCCGATATTTCCCCGATATTTTCGATATTTTCCGATATTTACCGAAATTTTTGAAATTTTCAGTAACTTTTTTAATTTAACAAAATTAAAAGCTTGTCAAAATTTTGCAATGTCTTATCCTTCATATATCATGCCTTATGGTCTTCCAACAAGTGATAACTCATCGTTACAATCACAAACAAATGCCTCAAATGATGATAGCAATGAAGAAAGTCGAGCAATGCCTAGTTCATACTACGAGCTCCAAAATCTTCAAAGACCGCCTCCTGATCCATATGGTTGGCATGTAAGTCAATGCGTGCAGAATTACATGGGAGAGCAGTCATTTAATGAGTACTCTTCACAATACACACATGATTCTGCACAGAGAGATGAGGAAAATAGTGTGAATTTCGAACCTCATAGGTCCTCTATGTGGTTTTGAAGTATTTATATATTTGATTTTATAATGTGTGATGTGTAACATATTGTACAAAAATGTGATGGTCTAGCCTCCCATTAAAGTTTAGCCATCAAAAAAATAAAAATAGAACTATTAAATTATATTTTAATAGTTATCAGCACTTAACACATACTAATTCATATAGTAATATAGCAAATTCATATGTTTTGATGTTTGATCAATATTTTCTTTTTACATAAGGTAGGTAATTGATCATATAACAACCTCCAAAAGTTTCATTACAAATTTTCATATATTTTTATTAGTTTCCGTCATTTCCGTTAGAATTTTCAGTGGATCGATATTTCCGTCGATATATCCAAATTTTGGACTGTCGATATATCCTCGATACCCGATATTTTACTCATTGGTATATACAAGGAGTAAAATATCGAATATCGAAG
Source organism: Geum urbanum (assembly GCA_946800695.1). Taxonomy (NCBI): domain Eukaryota; kingdom Viridiplantae; phylum Streptophyta; class Magnoliopsida; order Rosales; family Rosaceae; genus Geum; species Geum urbanum. The sequence continues at coordinate 46,556,633 of OX327012.1, read as the reverse complement.
ATATATCAACTGTCCAAAATACGGATATTTCGACGGAAATATCGATGAAATATCGATTCAATAAAAAATCGACGGATTTTGAGATAAATATATGAAAATTTGTATTTGAACTTTATGAGATTTTTATATGATTAATATGTGTTTTGAAACTTGTAAATTGTGTTTTGTTGATTATTTATAGAGTTTATTTGATTGAGCTTTTGGGTTATTAGCGTGGATGATTTTGTGCTTTTGATTTAGTGCAATCAACATATATGTAAAATCAAAATATCGGATAAATTCGAAAATGTCGAGAATTTCGACGATATATTGGAAAATATCAAATATTTCGAGAAATATCGGACAAAAAATATTGATATGTATAATTAATATCGGGAAATCCAAAACACGGAAATATCGCGGAAATATCGAAGATATTATGGATACTTCATTCCTTGGGTATATACAAGGAGTAAAATATCGGGTATCGAGGATATATCGACAGTCCAAAATTTGGATATATCGACGGAAATATCGATCCACTGAAAATTCTGACGGAAATGACGGAAACTAATAAAAATATATGAAAATTTGTAATGAAACTTTTGGAGGTTGTTATATGATCAATTACCTACCTTATGTAAAAAGAAAATATTGATCAAACATCAAAACATATGAATTTGCTATATTACTATATGAATTAGTATGTGTTAAGTGCTGATAACTATTAAAATATAATTTAATAGTTCTATTTTTATTTTTTTGATGGCTAAACTTTAATGGGAGGCTAGACCATCACATTTTTGTACAATATGTTACACATCACACATTATAAAATCAAATATATAAATACTTCAAAACCACATAGAGGACCTATGAGGTTCGAAATTCACACTATTTTCCTCATCTCTCTGTGCAGAATCATGTGTGTATTGTGAAGAGTACTCATTAAATGATTGCTCTCCCATGTAATTCTGCACGCATTGACTTACATGCCAACCATATGGGTCAGGGGGCGGTCTTTGAAGATTTTGGAGCTCGTAGTATGAACTAGGCATTGCTCGACTTTCTTCATTGCTATCATCATTTGAGGCATTTGTTTGTGATTGTAACGATGAGTTATCACTTGTTGGAAGACCATAAGGCATGATATATAAAGGATAAGGCATTGCAAAATTTTGACAATCTTTTAATTTTGTTAAATTAAAAAAGTTACTGAAAATTTCAAAAATTTCGGTAAATATCGGAAAATATCGGAAAATATCGGAAAATATCGGAAATATCGGGGAAATATCGGAAATATCGGAAAGTTTCGGAAAATTTCGGAAAATTTGGAGATATATTCACGGATTTTTCAGGTAAGTTCAAAAAATCGAAATATCGCCAATAATTTTGATTTTGCATTCCTTGGGTATATACATATCGATATCATTAATGCATGCCCGATTGCCCCATCGATCAGTGGTAGAGCCAAAAAAATTGTCCAGGGGTGAAATTTTTCGTTCTAAAACATAACAACAATTAATTTAATTATCTAAACATGTATTTACATATCAACTAATATATATTTACTAATTTATATCTAACTTGAATCTAATGCATCACAAAACATTAGATATATATCATCCAACGTACTACAATTTACCATTAAAAAATTTTAAACATATAATATAAAATTATGATATCAAACCAAGTCAAAATTCAATTATACTACTAGAATCAACTAATGAAAGTAAAAACTAAAACTGAAAATTTTGAGAATTTGAATTATCATGGTGTAAAAGAGATTTTAAACTCTCCCAATATGATAAAGGAAATTATGAGGTGAGGAGAACTAGTGAGGGGAGAGGTGCACACAAAGATTGAGAGTCGTGAGAGAGATGTGCACAAAGAAGAAAAGTCGATCGAGTACAGTGCACAAGAGGGAGTAAGGAGAATGAGAGGTGATAGACTTTTGATTTTGTTCTGTTTGGATCGGGTGAAAAACTAGATATTTGGACATACATATAAATTCATGATAAGATACACATAAGGATTTTTTTTCACCCCAAAATTCCAAATCGGGGATTTGCCCTACCTGGTCTATGTCTCCCTCCGCCCCACTGCTATCGATCATATATTAGTGAGACGAGCTCCATCAGAAGACTATTTTCAAGTCGATCAATCGAGTCACGGGTGTTAGTCATATATGAGTTTCATGATCGAGCTCATGATGTACTCCATTTCCTATTTAAATTACTTGACATCCTGACTGCTAGAATTTAAAATAGCCAGAGACCAATGCTTGACAGAAATTATTTTATACACGGCAGTATCTTTGTACCGTCTATGTAAATAATGATAAAAGGAGAATTTTATTTATTTATTTCTGATATAAAAACTTTAACTTTTATTTTAACTTTGAGTAATAAAAACGTATTACGTAAACGGTAATTACACTGTTGTGCATAAAATACTTTCCAATGCTTGACTGCTTGAACTCTATTTTCCACGGTTAATGTATCTGTACCAAGTCCATATATCCATGATGAGGAATTGGAGTTTTCTGATTCCGCTGGACATGCAAAGTGGCATATTCATCATCAAATCTCCGGCAGATTTCTCGTTTTTTTTTTTTCAGTTTGATTTTTGCGGGCCAATGCTGGCATGGATATGCTTGCTACTACTGGTCCGTTTCGACTCAAATTGGACCTTAGCCTGATTGTGTGAGATGCCTCAATTATAAGGCCCAGCCATATTTATTCTAGCAAAGTTACTTTTTTTTTTTAAGATAAGCCAGCGGCATTTTATTTCAACAATCATAGAGTACAACTTGTAGCTTCCAGAGTCCGGGGCAATGAACCAAACTAGACTATACTAAATTTGTTCACAAAGGAGAACCTAGCTAAATTGTCAGCCAAGACATTTGCTTCTCTGTAGATGTGGGAAATAGAGCTACCTGGTATCATGGGGATGAGTTCCACAATGTCTTCGATAACTATTCCAAGCTCCGAAAGGTTTTTCCTGCCTCTGCTTAATGGCACTGACAACTGCCAAACAATCTGCCTCAAAAGTCAGTCCCATAATGCCCCGTGACTGAATGAATGTACAAGCCTCACGAAGGCCTAAGGCCTCCACCATCTTCGGAGTCAGGACATGGGATAGATGACAAGCTAGGCCTCCCAAAACACTGCTTGTACAGTCCCGTACAATAGCTCTGATGCTGCTACTCGCCGATTCCTTGTTAAAATCTTCGTCGATATTCATTTTATAGAAGCCTGGATTTGGAGCTTTCCATACACATGAATTTCTAGGGTTCCGGAGTCGTAACCTCTTCTCATAAGTACTCTAGATGGCAACGTATTGTCCCTTGATCACAAAGCTAACCTGGATAGGGGTTTTTAATTCCACCGTCCACAGTTTAGTGTTCCTTTCTTTCCATACTGACCACACTAGTGTAAAGAACAGGGTGATATCGTCAACGTGCACATTTTTACAGCATAAGAAGATCCATTCTCGGAGTGACATGACAAGCCGTGGAGATAGCTTCCTACATAGACTAGGAAACTGTTCCAGTACCGCTTTTGTATAAGGGTAGAAGCAGTGGACATGTAAGGCGTCTTCAATCTCACTCGAGCATAACAAACAACCATTTGTTACCTGTACTCGGCGTTTTGCTAAGTTTGAGACAGTAGGTAAAAGCTCTCTGCAGGCCTTCCATATGTGTAGATGCATCTTTCTCGGTACAGCAGCCTTCCAAATTGCTTTCGAACTATCGTCAGGAGGATGCAAGGAACTACTGGATGCAGCTGTAGTTCCCCCCACTGCCAACTCACAACCAAATTTTGTAGTAAAAACTCATTTTTTGTCATGGTGCCATGTCTAGCGATCCAACCCTCCTCGTGAACTAAGGGGTATGCTCAAAACAAGCGTCCTGTCCTCCTGAGTGAACCATTGGTTTAGTTTAGACACATCCCATCGCCATAATGACGTGATCAAATCTAAGACTCTGGCATCTCTCGGAGCAGTGCAATGTAGCGGCTTGAACGTAAACAGCCTGGGAATCCAAGGATCATCATGAATGCGGACTGTAGAGCCTGTACCAATTTGTCTCCTCAAGCCATTTTTAAGGACCACTCTTGCCGAGCTAATAGCTCTCCAACACGCAGACATAGAACCGTGAGTATCAACATCCAAAAAGTTCGAAGTAGGGTAATACCTGGCTCTATACAATTGCGCAATGATGGACTTTGGGTACTTGAGAAGCTGCTAACCTTGTTTAGCTAGTAGAGCCATCTTGAGCGCTCGTAGGTCCCTAAAACCCATATCACCAGCCTCCTTAGGTTGGCAAAGCTTTTTTCATACAAGCCAATGAATTTTACGGTTATCCGGCAAGCTACCCCACCAAAATCTAGCACACATTTGGTGTAAGGTATCGCACAGTGATTGGGGAAGAAGAAAATAGTTCATGGAATATGTGGGTAGAGATTGCGCAACAACTCTAATCAGTATGTCTTTTCTTCCTCCATCGAGTAGTTTCCCCTGCCAGCCTTCCAATTTTTTGCTCAGCTTCTCCCGAATATACGAAAATGTTTCAACCCTCTCCCTGCCCACGTATGTTGGTAGGCCAAGATATTTCTCATGCTTACTCTCAATCGAGACACCAAGAAGTGTAGCTAGTCCCTACTTCAAATCTTCCGGAAACTTCTTACTAAAGATTATACTGCTTTTCTCAAAGTTTATCTATTGGCTTGACACAACTTCATATTCCTTTAACACATCCCGAATATAAACACATTCTCTAATTGAGGCCCTTCCAAATAAAAGGCTATCGTCGGCAAACAACAAATGTTGTATGGTTGGAGCTTAAATATATACCGTGATCCTTGAAGATCCCCTGAGTTTGCTTTGCGGTCTAACAATGCAGTGAAAACTTTAGTACATAAAGGAAATAAATAGGGGGATAAGGGGTCACCTTGTCTGAGTCCCATGGAATGGAGAAGATTTCCTTTCGAGTGACCATTGATCAGGAAAGACTATTTTACAGTAGAGACACACTGCATGATAAGATGTGCCCACTGCTCTTTGAAACCGAGGCGGAGAAGGACAGCCTCAAGGAAGCTCCATTCCATTTGGTCATAGGTTTTACTCATGTCAAGTTTCAATATAAAAAAACACCATCGGTACTCGATTGACAATTGTGGATGTAATGAGAGACCGCATTGGCTATCAGAGCATTGTCTGTGATTAGTCGCCCAGGGATGAAGGCACTTTGGAAAGGTGAAATCAGAGAGTCCAACACTTTATTTAGTCTATTCGCAATTGCTTTGGAGCAGATTTTATATAGTACGTTGCAGAGGACTATATGCTGTAATATATATGAGTGAAATTCAGGACTCCCAACAGTTGTCTTGTGTGTAGGAAGTTCTATACAACTCCCACAATATTGGGACTAATTGTATCCCAATATTTTTGAAAAAAGAGAGAGGAGGCATACCATCTAGTCCTGAGGCTTCATTCGGATGCATCTGACATAATTCCGCTTTGATCTCCTATACTGTATATGGAGCAGAAAGCATACTGTTTGTTTTCTCATAAACTTTAGGTTGAAGAAGTTCAATTGCCTCTTGCCTTCTCACGTAGTCAGTAGTGGCTGAGGAGAACATATTCTCAAAATACTCGTGAATCACCTTTTCCATCCCCTCCGTAAAGTCCTGAAAAATTTCACCACTGTCATACAAACCAGTGAGTTGATTTTTGCGTCACTTATTAGACGCCTTCCGTTGAAAATATTTCGTATTCTCTTCTCCATCTTTGAGCCAGTGTGCTTTGATAAGCTCTTCCTAATAGAGATGTTCGGTAGCAAGGAATGCGTCAAGTTTTTCATGTAGAATATTGTTCTCCTGTTGAGATTCTGGTGTCAAAGGTGCCTCTAGCAAGGTCATCAACCTAGATCGAATCTGGTCAATCACCCTCTGTCTATTACTAAAAGTACACCTCTGCCAAGCATTGAGGGCCAGTCTGGTAGATTTTATTTTTTCGACTGCATGAAATGTTGGGGCCCCCGAAACTTCCACACCCCAACCCTCATGTACAGTAGGTTAAAAACCATTGTTTTCTGTCCAGAAATTCTCGAATCTGAATCTTCTCGACTTCCTAGCTTGACTAGGACTTTCATGTTGAACTGCATGCAATAGGATGAGGATATGATCTCCATGGATAGGTTGTAGATGTTCTAACCAGGCTGCCTCGAATGTGTCACTCCAAGTTGGTGTGGCCATGGCTTTATCTAGTCGAGAGCGAATGGGACCTCTCTGCCAAGTGTAATCGGCACCTGTATAACCTAAATCCACAAGATCGGCATAATTCAATGCGTCCTGAAACCCTTGAATCTCTGAGTCTCTACGTGTCTCACCTCTATTCTGTTCTACGACATGAAAGAGTTCATTAAGATCGCCCAGCAACACACACGAAAGCGTGCAAGCATCATTGAGGTTCTTAATTAGGTTTCTGGTACGATAACGTTCTGCCCTAACCGAATGGCCATAGAAGCCAATTAGTCTCCAGCGCACACTGTATCAATCCGCACTACTTATTTCCAAATCGATATAGTGAGTCAATTTATCCCGAAACTTAACCTTCAATCCCTTGCTCCAGAACATGACTAAACCCCCTGAATTGTCAATACTCGATACGGCTTCACAGTTGAGATAACCAATCTCAAGTCGGATAGAGTTCATCAACTCCTTATCATCAATTTTTGCCTCACTGAGGAAGACAAAGTGTGGAGGCTTCTGGCGTAGAACACAGAGAAGAGCCTGCCTAGCCGCATCGTTGTTTAAGCCTCAACAATTTCAGGCCAAAATCTCCATTGGAGGTGGTGTTGTGCAGTCCGTCTGGAAACCCTAGGCGGCGCTGTGATGAAATAATCTAGCTACCAAAATAAATATCTCCTGTTTGTTGCCTCTCAACTCATCTCATTTTCTAGACAAGGTTTCTCGTGCTTCTACGTAACGACGGTAGAATGAGTCAAACTATTTCATTCTCTCCATTAGCCGAGTGGGATTAGGGTGGGGGACATACATGATTTGTTCCCTTAATATGCCAGCTGTCAACACCATGTGCTAATGGTGGGTTATTTCTCTGTTTTAATCGTGGATTTATGTTTTGATTTAAGTTGGTAATGGAGTTTGCGAAGTGGGGGTTGGGCAGCAAAGGTTTGTTATGGAGTGGGAACATGAATGATCTGTAAGCATAAGCTTGTCGAGCCTAAGTGGACCGATCCATTTAATGAGAGAGCAAAGCTTCATTTGAGATTTGACCCGTTCGTAAAGACTAAAGAAGCACAAAAGACATGAAAGCAAAGTTAAACTGTACTTTGAACTCACAACTTCACGAGTGTGAACAAACACTAGTACTGTTTATCGGGGAGCACAAAATCAAGGAAATCTCACTAGGCATGGGCACACTCGCCACTAATCCCATAATTTGACGGACTCGATTTACAAATAAAAAATTAATTTAAAAAGATATTTAGATTCAACGTAAAATTACAAGAAAATAGACATTACAAATAAACACATTAGCGGACAACCACGTAAATTTACAGAATTTTTGAGTTTTGTTAAGAACTCGATCACTTTCAACTTGACCGCAACTAAAAATTCATCATTTTAAGTGTCATTAAGTTGATCTTGTATAAGGGTTCATAAGTTGGAAAATTCTCTAAGCGAATCGTTTTATCGTGAATCAAGACAAAATTTTAAAAAGTAAAAACAATCATGCACCCTCTATATCCATGTAATCTGAACGACGAGAACAATGTTGGTTCATCTTGAATTTGGTTCACGTACCTAGTAAGTTATGCAAAACAATATAAACCATATCATCAAAACTAAAAGTGTATTTAATTACAACAACAACAAAAAAAAAAAAAACAAAAAAAGGTTATTGACATCACCACATGAGGGTTTTTTTTCCTACCCTTTTTTCAGCTTACTATATTGACTATATTAAGTTTTTTAGGCTCAAAATAAAATCTTAGACATTGCAGCACAATTTCTAGCCACTTTAACAGTTTCGTAATTAAAATTCGGGTGGAAGCGGTTTCATAGTTGGAGGCTCAATCATTAGGTCACTTGCAATAATTTTTAAGAGTTGCTTATTGAAATTAAGGGAAAATAACTGCAATGATCATTGAATTTTGTCATAATCGATAATTTGATTACTGAAGTTTGAAAAATATCAAAAATGTTACTGAAATTTAACTTTGTCTATCAATTTGGTCATTATACCCGTTTTGGATGTCAATTTTTCTATTTCTTCATCGGTTTTCATACTTCTCCTGCTTATGTTATGTGCATTTTTCTGATAATCTTATCTATATAAAGAAAGCACTTTGATAAATTTTAATGTTTAAAATAGACAAAGTGATCAAATTGATAGACAAAGTTAAAGTTCAATGACATTTTTGATATTTTCTAAAGTTTAGTGATCAAATTGTCGATTGTGACAAAATTCAACGATCATTTTAATCAATTTTCCTGAAATTAAACCCAATCCGGAGTCTAGGAATGTCAATTCAAATCGGAGGGTTATACATCTAAACATTTTTACCGACTTAATCACATGTGAATATTCATATAGCATTTTAGCCAGTGTAATCACACTATAAAGGCATGGGAATGTCGCAGTCCAACTACAGCGGAAAGGTATAATGAGTTTCTATCACGGAGTTGGAGAATTGGGTCATTTCGTATAGGAAGATGAGACATAAGATCTTGCAAAAATCTGTGGACCCATTTTTAAGGCAAGCAGTGTTTTCTGTTTTCTTGGCCTTTACTTTCTTTTCTATCTTGTCCTTGTCAGATATGCTGCATGGAGGAGTATTATGTATAGATAGATAATTATTAAAAGGGAAACGTATGGTGATGGTGGTGTATGAATAATGAGAAGGAAGAGAGGCCTTAATGTTATGTGCACACTTTGCACGGAAGTGTGGCGAACAGTAGTAATCAACTAATGAATAACGAAGAAAATAACACAAAGATTTATAGTGGTTCACTCAATCAATGTGATTGAGCTACGTCCACTCTCACAGCTGACGAGAAATTTCACTATGATCAATTGGAAAGATTATAACTTAAGTTTACGAATAAACTCCAACTACCTAAAATCTCAATACATCCAATTCTATGTTCTTCTATAACTAGAGAATATATTCTCTCAACTATCAAGATCACTCTACCACACTAAAACTATCTAATTTTCAACTTGAAATTTATCTTAATAAATAATGAGAACAATAACTACTAATTTTGGTCTTCTCTATTACTCTCACAATTAATTTCAGCAGCATCTATATATATATAGATAGATGATTTGCTAGGTAAGTAACCTAGCTAACTAATACCAACACGTCTTGATTTTCTAAATTAGACCAAAATTAAATTTGAACCAATTTGAATGAAGACCAAATCAACACATGTTACAAGTGGGAGAAGATGAACAAGTTATGGGAGTCCATCTGACAAAGATGTATCTTGGATTTGCATTGCGGAGTGGAAAAAGAGCTGGAAAAAAAAATGTGTCCCTTGTTTGATAAAATTTGAAAGAAACAAAGAACAGTGATGGAGCAACGGAAAAAGCATATGTTTTTTTTTCTTTTCTATTCGATGTGGGTATTGTGGAACTACATTGAGGGAGTGACTTGAGCAGTGTTTTGCTTTGCTTTCCCCGTCTCTTTGTTTGCTTCACTCAACGTCCTTGTGGCTCTGTCCTCTTCTCATCATAAATTCATCATAATCAATACTTCTCACTCGATCAAATTAGAGCTGTTGAGAGCCCCAAAATTAAATTCAACAACAAAATGGAAGTGGGGTTTAATCAGTGAATGAATAATTTGAGTGGAGGAGTGAGTGAGTTTATGTGAAGTTTTCCTTCCTCTTCTGACCTTCTCCGACTTTACACCATCATCCCCCACTTCTTCCCCATAATTGCTCATCCTTTTTCTTTTCTCTGTGTCTTTCCTCAGTTCCTCACCTTATCCTCATTTATTTCACCTTTAAATTCTTTTACCTACTCCTTTTTGTGGTAAGAACTAGATTCAAAAGAGAACCCAGTTGGCTTTCTTTCTTCGTCTTTCTTGTGGTACTTGCAGCAGCAGCAGCAGCAGCAGCAGCAGAGGCAGCACTTTCCTTGAGCCATACCATACTCTCCAAAATCAAGGCCAGCTATTTATGTACGAACTCTTTCTTCTGTGTATCTCCTTGACTACTGTTCTTGTATATGCTAGCCTTTTCATATGCTTCTTCCTCTCTCTGTAGTCCTACCTTTCTTTTGGTTTGCTGTTGTTACTTGATGAGTATCTTCTTGGCTTTGTTGGTTTTGGATTTGGTTTTGGTGCCTGAAAGTACTGCTATTTAACGACCATGTGTACTCTCGTTGGTATTCGAGGCTCTTGGTCTGTTGTCAGTACCGAAAAAAGTTCCAAAATTTGTATAGTTTTCTGGTTATGAGTTGAGAAAGATTAGATATCTTTTGAGCTCTTACCATGCCTGGTGAGTTTTGCTTGATTTTGTGCTCCTCAGTAGTGTTTCTGTTTCTTGTTGATGTGGCTTTGTTGTAGCTATTGTGTCAATTTAAAGGTCATGACTTTCTGGGTATCTTAATTTCTTTGACCCACTTGTTCTCTTCTCTCTCTTCCCCTAATAAACCACAGATGATAGTTTTCCTGCAGTTGCTTCTTTTGCTTTGCTTAGATGGTACTGGCACTTTAGGCTCCATTTATGGTACTACAGCTTAATTCTAATGAGCCTAATTAAGCCTAACTTGTAGGAAAATGGATTCAAGGAGCTTACTTTCCTTATGGGTTAACTAAAGGGCTTATGGTTGTTTGGTTCTTCTGAGTTGTATTACTGAAGTTTCAGTGAAATTAGATCAGATTATTACAGGAAACTAGTAGCTGTTGAATTCTAGTATAAAGTGAAATGTGAAAACACTACTTCCATCTGGTGATCTATTGAAACTGATTTGTTTTGCTTACAGCCAACTTCAAACCAGATCAATTAAAAGGTGGATGGAAGTATCAAATGTTATCTGTGAATGTAGCTGTCTTAATCAACAACGGACTTTGATTGGATATTCTGTAGCTTAATAAGTTAAGAATAATGCTAGTTTCCGGTGAAGTGTCTTAATTACCTTGGGAATGGGTGTTAAGACCGGTTATCAGTCTCTAATGTCGAATCAAGTATATGTACTCATTAGAAATCATATCATTCATATGGGACCTAAGTGATTGCAAAATATCCTTGGTTTCAACAATCATGATGTTAATCTGTTCAAGCTTAGCTAGTCCTTTTTTTTATTAAAAAAAAGTAGCTAGTCCTTTAGGTGACTCAAAGCATGAAGAAGCATTGCAATAATATGAGAGTTATGCTTTCTGAAAATGAAACCATCTTTATTGATTTAATTGAGGAGGGATCGATGCTGGTGATCTTCTCGCCACTATCTGGAGAAATCTTAGCATCTTGTCTCAAAGATATGAAAAATGGCTGTTTTTGATCTTTCTAATCACACCTTTTATAGGGTGCATACTGCTTGAGGCAACCATGCCTAAAGCACCCTGAGAGGAAAAGTTTGTGCTTTGAACTTCACGTGTATGTTGGTTTGACTTGGTGCATTATCTACATTAAGCACTGCTTTTATAATATTCAGTTGCTGTATTAAGACAATGACAGGGTAATGATCTACTAGTTGCTCTTGTATTGCATAGTATGCCTCATTAGATTGGTAGCATAGACTATAATTTTTTATATATGTATCCACTAACTATATTTCTACCATCCTCAGAAAGAAAAGAAAGATTTTGTCATGGAAATTTGACTCATTTTTTCATTTATGCAGACCCAGGTGAAAAAAAATACGCTGACAACAATTTAAGCAGTTCAATCTAGCAATTCTTCTTCTTGATTACTCTTATATATAGAGGAAACAGGTTTGTTAGTTCACCTTCAACATGATAACAGTGCCAAACTTGAACTTGGAGTTTCAGAATGATGATTCAGAAGCCACAAGTCAAGCAACTTCCCACAACATAACTCAGCAAAATGAATCCTCGGATCCCTCCAAGGACAGCACCACCACTTCCTGTCTTACAAATCAGACAAACCTCCCACAAAATCCTAGCCCCATGTCCCTCGATTTAACACTCCAATTTAGCTCTGAGGATCTGGAATCGAAGGGCACGGCAGGTGAGACTAGCAGTGAAATAGAAGCAGGGCCTGATTCAGCAACAGTTCCAAGGGTATTCTCATGTAACTACTGCAAGCGCAAATTCTACAGCTCTCAGGCATTGGGCGGACACCAGAATGCTCATAAGAGGGAGAGGACAATGGCAAAGCGCGCATTGCGAATGGGAATGTTTCCTGACCACAGGTATTCTAGCTTGGCATCAATTGCCCTACACGAATCTGCTGCTACTGCATTCCGGTCTCTTGGGATTGAGGCTCACGCTGCATTGCACCAGAACATGTTAATGCAATCAGACCCTAGACTACCTATCCCGGACGCAAGAAGCGTGGCAAGGTTTCAGCAGCAAGGCTATTATGGAGTGCCAATGCCAATGCCAATGCCGCCAATGCCAGTGTTCGTGGAAGATGATAATGCAGGTATGTTTTGGCCCGGGAGTTTCAGACAAGTGGGTGAAGGAGGCCATTTCAATGTGGACCAATATGCTCAAAATTCACAAATGATGAATTCAGGAAGGACCATGCCACCAAACAGTAGTACAAGTTCATCATCTTCTTCACCTGATCTTACTTTAAAGCTTTGAGATCAGTTTTGCTCTTCTGCCTATATAATATATTCTCTATTTTAGTTTTCAAACGCAACTTAATTTGTACAGTGAGATATCCATGCAGCAATTTGTAACGGCCGGAGATTTCTAAAGTTTTTGTTATGGCTGTATTTGTTTCAAGCGTCAATAAGCATTTGCTGTTTTTGTTCTTCATTTGTGATTGTGGTTTTGACCTTCCCACCTCCTCTCCTCTTTTTGAATTTGGAGTATTGACAAGGTCTGTGATTGCATTGAAATAAGTTGGTTCTCTTTGGGGGTGAATCAACCTATCAAATTTGTCAAACTTAAATTTTGATAAACCATAATTATAAATTTTTTAACAATTTTTAATTTGATTGAGAATTTTTAAAGATAATCTACTCATATATAATAAAAAAATTAAAGGTTAATTTTTTAAAATTTAATCAAAAATGTAATCTTATAAATAATTGATTAGAAAGTATTCATTAAATCTTCACTGTAGACAGGGAAACTCCCATAATTTTAAAAGGATATAAATGGAATTACAGGTGGAGGTGGGCTATTGGGTAAGTAGGAAGCCGCAGCCGGAAGCGTTGACTTTGTTGTACTTTGTAAATAATTGGTACGACGAAAACAGCAACGCGTGCTAAACATAAAACATGCTACAGGCACAAAGTTCTTGTCTTATTCTTATCTGCCTAGGGTTCTCAATCAAAAATTACTTATTCTTTCTATTTTCAACAAAATTTAGGAGAACATCATATGATCTTGCCAAGTTAAAATTGAACAGTGAAAGAAAGAACAAATTTCTAGTTCATAATGTATGTCAAATCAATGCAAAATATACCTAGTTTCAGTAGTTTGTGGAATAAGCTCAAATGGCAAGTATGTTTAATTTATGTATCAAGCAAAGAAGATAAGTAAGAATAAACGTAAAATTCAAGCTGCAAAGAAAAAACTTCTCCTCTTCATTTTACTACTCCTCGTCCAACGGCACTCCTCTGAGGGTGCGCCGGACGAGTATTGTAGCCTTCAATGGGAGTTGTTGTTCGACGTGATGTTCTTAATCCCAGGTGTGGAGATTTGAGGAGTACGGACGACGGTTGTGTGGGGGCTTTTAGGAAAGGTCTAGGTTGTAGAGAAGTTGGGCTGTCATGTGGGCTTGCATTTGTAATAGGAGGGGTGCGGCGGAAGAGGGCGGAGGTTGTGAATGGTGGTGGGTCAACAAGGAGAAAGTTGGTTCCTTGGCGGCGCGAGTTGGTGAATGCGGCAAGAAAGAGTTGACAACGTCGAATGCAGCGTGGTGGCAACGGCGGACGACAGCAGGCCACGTTTGGGAGTTTACGTCAATATGTTTGTTCCCGAATAAAGGGGGTTTGGGATCTGCTTCTAGCCCAGACCAATCCCATATATGTTTTAAATTTTTATTATTACTTCAATTTTCGTATTTTGTTTATGTTAATTGTTTTAGTCAAAATAAACCAATACTCTTTTGAGATTGGCAGAAGTGGATTTTGTCTCAGAGTGCGCACATTTGGTGCTTTGTCTATCTTAGGTAGATTTTGGTTCGTCGAGTGCGCACACTCTCCTAGTGGCAGGATAAGATGTAGTACTGACAAAAATTTTATTCGGCAACATAGTTGGGAAGCTGTTCAAAGTAAATTGATGTGTCGTCGTTATCGCGTTATCTTCCCTTTACTTTGTCAACTGAAATGTAAAGCAAATGGAGTAACCATTACTGTACGCTTTACTAAATGGTGCAGTTGATGATACAATATTTTAGTCGAGCCGTCTGATAATATTTCGAGTATTTTTTATGAGATATAAACTTTATACCTCTTTATATTTTATTAATCAAGACTTAAAGATAATAACCAGTTTTTACTTCAAAAAATAATCGGAAAATTCAATCATTTGATGTGAAAGCGAATTTAGTCAATTGACAGTCTAAATTCGCGTGTGGCCTTTTGCAAGCAACAAAATTGCGATTAATGTTTTTGGTCGGCCGCATTTTTGGGTTCACTGCACAACAACAACTAGCTCTATATTTTTTAATATGAAAATTAAACATTTCCTGAAAATTAAACATTCATATGTTGAAATTTTACTTTTCAACAGCTCGAAAACCTTGATTGCAAGCATTTTCAAACGTTTGGTTGACCATGTTCTTAAGTTTGTTAAGTCTAGTGGTGGCTTAATTATAAGATAATGACAGAGTATCCAGTGGCTCAATTATCAGAGAGAATCAAAGTATCAAACCATATCAAGTAAAAGTCTTAACGGAATTATCAGGATAAGGATTATGTGCATCAATATTCTTTGATTTGGACCATATAAAAAGCAAACTCCTTGCCGACCTTTTTTTGGGGGCCTCGATTGGTGAATATATAGTTGCTTTTCCAATCTGAAATTCCTTGGGGACGGAAACCATATTCTTGTGCTTCTCCTTGGGGCTTTGACAACATTGCTATTGATTTAAGAGCTCAATAATTTCAGGGTGACAAAGAAGCAATTGTAGACAAATCTAAGATTATAAATCATCCCAAACCGTGTGGTATAACATCAGCATGTGATCCATTTGACTTGCATTACACAAAAGATCGTTTACACGTTGGAAATAATAGACTGAATCTTTGATTATAGTAGTTCATGACTCATGACAGATCAATCCACTTGATTTAATTGGATAATGACTCAATTTATAGCTAATGTAATTTTTAGTTTATGTATTTATGAATCCAAATTATTTGGAGATTGCATGTAATTTGAGAAAATTCCCGCCTGTAATTTAGCTACTTTATTCGTTTCTTTTCCAAATTTCCGTAGCTAATCCTTGAACATTGAACACTTGACTCAATTTCAAAAGCACTACGTTAGGCACCCATTTTAGGAAGGTAAAATGCTAATTCAGCTCTAAATTGAATTCCAATATATAAGCAAATAAATGCAAACTGTAAATGCCATGCTTTTCTTGTCCAAAACACACGCTCTTCCTCACAAGTTCAAGTCTTCATGGTCAGAGAGCACTTGGTAATTCGACACAAGTGGGAAGAGCCAGTTTGGTAACTTGACAGAGCCTCGCCGGTTCCACTTGAAGAGAGCCGTTGCAGATTGGAACCAGTGAGGATATCAGTTATGGTGTGCTGAGAGAATCGTTCACGAGTTGGGAGTTGAAAAACATAACCACCCCAAGTTTTGTTCTTTATTTTCCAAACAGCCCCTGCAGTTTTTAATACACCCTCTCCTCTTTCTTTCACACTTCTCTCTCGAGACATTTCAAGCTCATCTCTGCAAGTCTCTCTCTTTTTGTTCAAGCTAGCTAGGCCATGTTCGGTGATAAGGACCAGCCCAACGGTCTTCTCGCCGCCGGCGACGAGGCTTCTCAGAGCAAGGTCACCCGCCACGTCTCTAAGCAACAACAACAAGACCCGGAAAAGAAACCATCTTTCCCTGAAAAGGGTATCAATTTCTTAAGGAATTCAAACTCCGATGGGTTTCAGTTCAGGCCCTCCTCGAATTTCGGGTCTCAGGAGCTGACTCTGAGCTACCTCTGCGAAAATTCCAAGCTGGGTTTTCTCGACAAGAACCTGTTGACTTCTCTGGACAAAGGTAAAGACATCCTCGTCGTCCCTGAAACTACTTGTTCAGATCACAAATGGGTCGAGAGGGACTTTCTCAATCTAAACGAGACCAGACTCAACTCCTCATCGAAACGCGAGCTCGGCGAAGAAGAAGAAGAAGCTGAAACAGACAACGACAACGACAACGACAAAAGAGACAAGAAGCCAAAGCTGGAGACTTTGAATCTGTCTCTGGCTCTGCCTCAGGTCTCGCTCTCTCTCACCGCCTCGAACGCTCTGCAGAACGGCGGCGGCGGCGAGCCGTCGTCCATGGCGAGGCCGAGTAGAGAAGCCTTCATGGCTCCGTCGGCCAATACAAACACGACTTCTTACTCCAACGACTACACAGCTGCTTCGTTGTCGAACTCGTGTTCGCATTTCTATTCGCACAACCTGAGTTGCTCTCTGACTGAGAATTTCGAAGGCTCTGTCGGAAAAGATGACCAAATTTGGAACTGCGGGGAAGGCACAAACGGGTCGGTTCATAGCCGATTCAAGCCGATCGGAGACGGAGTCGGATTGGCTAATAATGGCGGAGGTGGGATTTTGTCAATGATGATGATGCAGCAGAGTAATAAGTCAGGTACTAATAGTGTTTATAGAACTACTAGCTCTGATAATAACCAGTCTTTTTTTCCGTCCGAGTTGCCAGCTAGGCCTAGAGTTGATAATAGTCAGTCTGGTGGTGATTCTAGAGGGAGAGGTTCGGATAGTTTGAGAGGTTTGGAGGGTGGAGATGTTGGTGGGAGAAGTAGGAAGCTATCTAGGCCGGAGAGGATTCTTCGTGGAATTGTGTCCGAGTCTATACCTGTTATGGCTCAGGTGGTTCAGGAGCTGCCTGATGAGGCATTGTTGTCGACGAATGAGTATTTGAGGAATCTGATCTCAGCGCCGGAGAAGAGAGAGGAGTTGGCGAGTCTTCAGAAGAGGCTTGAGAGGAGGTCTGATCTTACAAAGGAGAATCTGTTGAAGTGTCAGAAGGATCAGTTGGAGATAATGGTTGCGGTGAAAATGGGGCTATGGAGTTTTGTGTCGGGGAAGAACAGACTTCCGGCAACTGAGCTGGTGGAGACTTTCTTGTTTACCAGGTGTAGGAATGTAAATTGCAAGAGTTTGTTGCCTGTGGATGATTGCGACTGCAAGATTTGCTCAACAAATAAGGGGTTTTGCAGCTCGTGTATGTGTCCTGTGTGTTTGAATTTTGACTGTGCTAGTAATACTTGTAGTTGGGTTGGTTGTGATGTTTGTTCGCATTGGTGCCATGCTGCTTGTGGTATTCAGAAGAATCTGATTAAGCCTGGTCCTAGTTTGAAGGGGCCTTCTGGGACGACTGAGATGCAATTCCATTGCATTGGATGTAATCATGCTTCGGAAATGTTTGGGTTTGTTAAGGATGTGTTTCTGTGCTGTGCAAAGGACTGGGGACTAGAGACCCTTGTGAAGGAGCTTGACTGTGTTAAGAAGATCTTTAGGAGAAGTGAAGATTTTAAAGGCCGGGAATTGCATATCAAGGCTGAGGAGATAATCTCCAAGCTAGGAAGCCAAGTGATGTCTCCTTCAGATGCCTGCAGTTTCATTATTCAGTTCTTCAACTGTAAGTCCCCATTTTTCCGTTTTTCATTATTTTTATGACATCAGTAGATCTTATTAATATAAAGAGCATTTCATTGCTGTGAGTGGGAAATGTGAAGAGATAAGTAAAAGCATGCCATTGTTAATGATAATGTTGAGATTGATAGTAAGATAGAGTAACAAGACTAATACAAAACCAGTGCAAACTAACTAGTCAGATGATGATAGTTAAGGTAACCTGTTAGGGATATGGAGATGAAGTTTTCTATGTTTTCTAGTTCTATCTTGTTTCAAGGGTTTGAGGTAGCCAAGTCTTATTTGTATCATATATTTTTTTGATGAGAAAGCAGACAAGGAAATTGTTAGTCTTGCTTTCAGAATCTGAAGAGAGCTTGTTAGGAACTGAGCTATGTTTGGCCACTCATATGTTTCAGTCTTTCTTTGTTTTTCAATTATCAAGGTAGATAATCTTATGAATATAGTGTGCAATTTAAGCATGTTTATTAGATTGGTAGATTGGTATGAAGCAAGTTTAAAGGGTGTTGTTCAGAAACTAGAAGTCTAGAGGCCTGCCTCTGTGGGACAATGGCATTACACGGTTGTGATCCTTGGATATTCTCCATTTGAATCTTGAGAGTCATGAAAGCTACAAGTGTAAAATTGCAAATTCACAGCCATACACGACCTTGTTATCTATGTGGTTTTGGGTGTTTGTTTTAAATCATTGAGTTAATAACGTCAAATATTACTTATTTAAATGTGTCCATGTGATTCAAGTGTTGTTCCTGCCTGATTATGTAGTTTTATTTCTTTGTTAATAGATACAGATGGAGTGTCAGAATATCCTGGTTCTAGTATAACCACATCCTCCACGAAAGAGTTGGCAACTCCTCAAACCAGCCTGAGGAAAGAAGCAACCCTTTTTTCCCAACCTGCTACTTCGCTGGGTCCAAAATATGCTACTTACAACACAAGTTCTAGTGTACAATCTGACTTAATGTCCAGTGATCGCCGTCAGAAGGACCTAAAATCATCCCTCATAAGCAATGAGGATGAGCTCCGGTTTGGGACAGTACCAAAGATAGAGGGGTTTGACAGTTTGGAGAGCATGGTGAGGATAAAGCAAGCTGAAGCAAGAATGTACCAAACCAAGGCAGATGAAGCACGGCGAGAGGCAGATGGTTACCGGCAGATGATTGGGGAAAACGTGGAAAAGGTGGAGGAAGAGTATGCTGGAAAGTTTTCTGAATTGTGTTTGCAAGAGACAGAAGAAAAGCGAAGGAAGAAACTTGAAGAGCTGAAAGTTTTGGAAGGTTCACATTGTGATTATTACAACATGAAGGCTAGGATGCAAGCTGAGATTGCTGGCTTGTTGGCGAAAATGGAAGCGACAAAGCAGCAACAATGGGTGTAGCTTCTTTTTTGTTTTCCTTTTGTTAACCCCAATTGCCTTAATTCATTGCGTAGTTGATTAGCTTTATTGCGGTTCTGGAATTTGCGTGTTACTTCAAATGAAAGTGAATGGTTATAGGTTTTTTGTAGTCTTTTGCAGAGATCGATTGTTCTTATATTAAGGTGTACTTTCTTTTGGTGGCCAGGTTTATAAGGTGATCATATTCTATAAGCATGATCTGATTCGTTAAAAGAGACCGAGTTTGTTGTGCCTTTTCTGCTTTAGAGCTAGTTGGAGTAGCTGTTATCATTTATCTGCATATGCTCTTTTATGGTTTCTGATAATACATTCAGTATCTTCCTTTTTAGCTATCATATACAAAATTATCTCGCAATTGAAGAATTTCATTCCTAAGATATTAAGTTTGTTAAATTTACACTTCGCAGGTAATGCGCCACAAACTCGTGTCTAGATGGAAATGAATATCCAAGAAAAAGAATATCCAGTAAAGCATACCAACTTACTAAGAGTGCAGTTCAAAAGTAAGTCATTCAAAATCAAACAACAACTGATTTACAAAACTAAACAATTTTACTGCAGGACTGTAGTTATGAAGTACATTTCTATATAATCTAACTCGGTAGTGAAAAACGAAAAATTGCAGCAATGCCGATGATTTGTGCCAGTTGCTCTCCTGAAGCATGCATAGAGGAAAATACATGACAATGCCACCTGAATCCTGAACTGAATTCACCAAATCGACATACTTTTTACCTCCCTACTACATCAGCATTTCTGAAGAGTTCATCTGTTATTAAGAAGGTTTGCACTTTGCACAGCCAGTTTCTCTAAAGTAGACCTGTTAATGGAGCGGGTTTTGATCCGGACCCGCTCTAGACCCGTACCTATTAAACGGTTTTGGATCTAATTTTTGGACTCGTTGATCTGTTTACTTAATGTATCGGATCCGGATCACAAGCGATTCGATTCATTTATGATCCGTCCCGTTTATTTTTTTTAAATATATCAAATATAATTATTTTATTTACATGTATGAAATGTTTGTAACATAAGTCCTTTTTAAAAAATAATCATAATCTAATGTCTTTATCAAATTTATATAAAATATTATCAATTAAATGAGTGAAACCCAAATTGATTTGTACATTTTTTGTCAAGATCCTCAATGTAAATTAGAAATTTATTATTTTAGTCTATCTAGTTTGCTTTAATGAAATATTTTAGTTGTGTCACGGTGTTATGTGACATATTGGTAATAATTAACATATTAATAAAAGAAATTTGTTTAGTAATTAACATATTAATAAATGGGTTCGAATCCGCTCCGTTGATCCACCAGATAAACGGGACGGATTAGATCTAGCTTTTTCTTTACAAAAGAGGATCCGGATCTAGGTTGATCCAATTTGACTCCGCCCCATTAACAGGTCTACTCATGAGCAACCTCAACGCGCTTTAGTCCATAGCAAGCACGGTTTGTGTCTATTGACATTATATGAAAGAAAGCTTTGAGAGCGCGCACCTCTTTTAAATTTACTTCTTTAGTATCTTTTATCATGTTCATAATCTTCTAATCACCAAGAAACATCCTCAAAACTATGCATGTAACCCGAGCTTGAATACACAAGTACTATCTGCGACTTGTTCTCGAAGTACTTTCTTATATTAAGGTTTTGGTGGCCAGGTT
This sequence comes from Geum urbanum, assembly GCA_946800695.1. Classification (NCBI taxonomy): domain Eukaryota; kingdom Viridiplantae; phylum Streptophyta; class Magnoliopsida; order Rosales; family Rosaceae; genus Geum; species Geum urbanum. Next base: position 46,535,565 of record OX327012.1, on the reverse strand, counting down.
TATAAGGTGATGATATTCTATAAGTATGATCTGATTCGTTAAAAGAGACCAAGTTTGTTGTACTTTTTCTGCTTTAGAGCTAGTTGGAGTAGCTGTCATCATTTCTCTGCATATGTTCTTTTATGGTTTCTGATAATATATCCAGTATCCTCCTTTGTAGCCATCATATACAAAATAATCTCACAATTGAAGAATTTCATTCCTAAGATATTAAGTTTGTTAAATTTACACTTCACAGGTAATGTGCCAAAAAGAGTATTCAAGAAAAAGAACATTGTGGCAAAGTAAAGCATACTGAGAGTGGAGTTCAGAAATATGTCATTCAAAATCAAACAGCAACAGATTTAAAAAAACAAACAATTTTACTGCAGGACTGCAGTTATGAAGTTACATTTCTATATTATCTAATTCTGGTAATGGGAAACGAAGTTGCAGCAATGCCGGCGATTTGTGCTAGTTGCTCTCCTGAAGCATGCATAGAGGAAAACACATGAACAATGCCACTTGAATCCTGGATTGAATTCACCAAATCGACATATTTTTGCCTCACTAGTACATCAGCATTTGTGAAGAGTTCATCTGTTATTAGTAAGGTTTGCACAGCTAGTTTCTCATGAGCAACTTCAACATGCTTCAGTCCATAGCACGCACGGTCTGTGTCGGCTGACATCATATTGAAGAAAGCTTTCAGAGCGCGCACCTCTTTTGCTGCTTTAGTATCTTTTATCATGCTCATAATCTTCTCATCATCAAGAACCTCCCTCAAACTACGCTTGTAACCCGAGCTTGAATGCACAAGTACTATCTGCGACTTGTTCTCGATGATAGGCCTCAGCTGCCTTCTTTCTGCTTCCAACAGCAACTGCTTATGAAATTGATCCTTTGTGAATCCCGGACTTGCAATCACAACACACCCAACGACGCTGAAGTTGACATGCTGCAAGAAACCCTGCAATACCTTCTTGAAAAATGATGCAGCGGAGTGTATAGGTTAATTTAAACTTAAGAAGAACCAAGAAATACTGGAATCTACCAGATTTTGAGAAAAACTATAGCTTTTGATTAATAATATGAAAAGATACGTCTCGCAGCCACAAAAAGACACTGAAATACTGAAACAAAACCATATGACGCTAACAAAAAGCTTACTCAAGTCTATGGGTCGAAAATAAAATAAAACTCAAATAAATAAAATCCTAAAAACATCCAAAAACATATTTTTTGAGGCCTAAACGATCTCATATCGCAAAATGGAGCGTAATCTCCATCGAGCAAGCTCTATGGGGACCCAACTTATTTCGTCGTTTTCTTTTCAGAAAGGTATTATATGCCCAAATCGGATTATATCTCTACTACGATAAAGGGATGCGTGGGTTTTGGTGTCATCAGACATGCCAAAATACTGAAACTCGGAAATGTCCTTCAGAATATATATATAAAAAACGAGAAACAAAAAAGGACGTGCATAAGAATGGAGGGCACTGCTGTAAATTCACCGGGGAAAAAATTGACTACAAAAAAAATAAAAGGGACGTACGATCAATGTGTCGTGAAAGAGAAAAATTAGACCGCAATTTTCGCAGAGGAAGTGAAAAGGAAGAACAATTTTGCAGATCTGTTGTGGATGGGAGTTGATCTAACCAAATATATATATGTTTATTCTCTTTGATGTGAGACGAACCAACTCTATTTTCTCTGTATCCAAATCATACCCAAAACCAAAATCGAATTTCTGATATTTAGGTAAGAATGATTGATTCAGTTTTCAATTTGGTTGATTAAATGAGTTTTTATTTGTAATTAGCTAGCCAATTGCGATCATGCTTCAATTGTGTTTGTTTATTTCAATCGATGCTTTAATTGAATCTGTTTATTTCACAACACTGAAAGAGTTCCAGTAGGAGAATGAATGTCAGTTGGAGCCGTATGCTCAACAATATGCCGACAAGTAAATGGTTTAGCACATGAAATGTGTATAAGTATATATAGAGATGCATTGTCCCTCTGATTAATTGTTAGATTGAATTTGTTTATTTCATCAATGGTAACCTTATTTGTGTAGTTCTTTCATTAGTTCTCCAGATGGAGCAAAGAGTTAACAAAAAATTAAATTTCTAATCCATTTATTTGAAGTATCTCTGCATGGTAAGTTTTTCTTCTTCTTTCTTTTACCCCTTTCACTAGTGCTTTTACCTTCCCTTTTCACCGGGTCTTTTACCTTCTTATCATGGCACTTATATGTCATAAAAGCGCCGCAGATAGAGGCAATTGGTAAGGCTATCAAATTCTTCTTTCGTACTAATGTTGATTATAGTAAGGAATCTGAATTCTATTTTTTTTTTCTTTTTATTTTATGAGCAGGTGGTTGTTTCCAATTTGAAAGAGTTCATGGAGTGGCGGGAGTGCTTACATGATGCACGATTCATTGAATATGTGTTTGGGTATGTTCAAATTTGATTATGTGGGTATCTAATTTACCTTTTGTTTCTTATATCAGTTATATGTGTTTCTTTTGTACACGAAAGTAGGTGAAGTTGATATTTGTTGAAGTTGTTGTTCTATTCTGTACTACGGTATGGTTTTGATTTTGCAGAGTAAGTGAATTTTGGTTTTAAAAGATGTCACTTTTCACTCCTAAGGGATCAAAATTACCCAAATGGGTTGACACCAAAAAAGCCACCGGCACCATTTCAAGAGCTAAAAATAGGAATTGATCGTTACAGTAGGTTCTCGACTTTAGATTCCGGTTCTTTTTTTAAATTTTCTTAATGTTTGTATACATGATTTCAATGTATTTTGGGCAATATTCATGTAGGAGAAATTTGAAAGCTGTTTAGTAAATTGTAGAGCCCTTCTGGCTATTGTTTGATTTGAGAAACGGGTAACCAGGTCTTATTTGAAGAACTAATAGCTTTGGATCGTTACCTCCATTGAGGTAACTTGAACTATCTTTGGTCTCTCTCTGAAAATATGTTTATTTTGGTAAGAGATCTTTAATTATGATTCAATATGACAACATATTAGAATATTTTGTAGGCCATGTAAGTATGGCAGGTGTTCTTTTTTAATCACATTTGCTTAACCAAATTTAGTGTGAACTTCCCAGATCATCTACTATCCACTTTTGGGCATCAACGTGATTTGAATTGGTTGGACATATATCAGTGCAGGTTAGATGCTCTACTCTTGGTACATATTACCAAAGTGAATCTTAAACCGAATGTGTATTATTAATACTTTTCTAATAACATTTCAGTTAGGCAAATAATCTTAATCTTCAAGTTTCAGTGATCACTTTTTTATTCAATTAATTTGGCCTTAGGTTGTTGTTGCTGGTGTATCTTGGGATGCACAGTAGCATATATAACGAGGAATGCATAAGGGAATAAAGTAAGGAAGCTCAAAGCTGCATATCCCTCTCATAAGGGGAACTCTAATAAAATGATGATTATTGTAGCTTCACTGTTGACTAGATAGAAGGTAAAAATCATGTGAATTTGTTTAGGTAAGTGCCTTCACCCAGATGATAGGGAACTAAATTCTATTTTGGATTATAAATGTAAACATTGTTGTGTATATAGAATACTCAATTCACTAAATGAAGGATATAGACATACTGTTATTGGAGTCTTGGCAGATTCAGAGATCACTATGCCTTTCCATACTGTACAATATTTTAGGTAGTATTTGCAAGCCTGTAAAAATTGTATTTTTTTTGTGTGCCAAAATTATGATTTTTATTCAAGTATGGAGGACTCAGCCTTAGACTACACTGTAGTCACCATAATGATTTTACTAGCTTGCTGCTTAAAGGTTAGAATCCTCAAGTTGTTGACTTTCGTTCAGCTTTCAAGATGCACTCAGCTGAGTGACATACAAATTGTTCATTCATAAGTTTCTTATCACACACTACCACATATGGAGACATTACCGGCGAGATCACCGGAGACAAGGCCGGCGACCGGAAAAGTCGCCGGTAATGTTCATCATTACCGGCGACTTACTCCGTCGCCGGTAATGTCGCCAGAAAATCGCCGGTAATGTTTAAACATTACCGGCGACTCCAACCGTCACCGGCAATGTCAAGCCGAACATTTCCGGCGATTTTCCGGCCGGAATTTCGCCGGAAATGTGTGGCTCGTCGCCGGTAATGTTTTTAAACATTACCGGCGATTTTCCGGCGTAATGTCGCCGGTAATGTCTTCATTTCTGGCGACTTACTCTGTCACCGGCAATGTCTCTTATATTAGACGCAGATTGCAGCAGCTCGATCATTGATTCATTTTGATCGAAAAAAATCCAGAGAAATCGAAAGAAGGAAAACGTACGCTCTGAAATCGATCCTTCGGTATATTGTCAAAATTAAGGCGCGCGTCGAAAACTCGATCACTCGGGAAGGAAGCTATATATATAGGTACGTGTATATATACGTATATGTGTATGTATATATATATGTGTGTGTTGATCAAATCCAATACGTGAGATATATATGAAATGTTGTTGTTGTCACGGAAACGAGAAAACTGCTTGTGGGATGGCGTTGACTATTATGGTGTCCTTCATTCAGTTGTTGAACTAATTTATGGGAACCGCATGAAAGTGCACTTGTTCAAGTGTAGATGGTTTGATACTAGCCCGGAGAACACAAGGACCGATCAGCACGGAACATTTTCGGTGAATACTGCTACTACCTGGTATGAAGAAGACCCTTTCGTTCTTGCCTCATCATTAAAACAAGTGTTTTACCTGGACGATCTTCTTAACAAAGTCCCGTGGAAGGTGGTTAACCATGTTGCTCATAGAAACATATACAGTGCTGCCACACTTGGTGATACCGCAGATGATGAGGAAGTTACTGCATACCAAGAGCCGAACGCTTTTGACATTCCGGAATCATCTACGATTCGCCTTAATAATGTGAGATCTGGGAGTGTGGTTCGAATTACTGGAGCAGAACTTCTCGATGTTAATCCATATGAAGTTGACGCTGATTCAGATGACGAGGAGAGGCACATATTGCCAGAGGTTACCTATGAAACCGAGTCAGACTCAAGTGATGACGATGATTACGATTATCATCCTTAGTACGTTAATGATGTAGTCGGAAATTGTTGTCGGAAATATGATGTAGTCGGAAAATGTAGTCGGAAATAGTAGATGGAAATTGTAGTCGTTAATCGTAGACGGAAATTGATAATCGAAATTGTAGTCGGAAATCGTAGACGGAAATTGTAGTCGTTAATCGTACGTAGACGGAAATTGATAATCGAAATTGTAGTCGGAAAATGTAGCCGGAAATCGTAGACAGAAATTGTAGTCGTTAATCGTAGACGGAAATTGATAATGGAAATTGTAGTCGGAAAATGTAGCCGGAAATCGTAGACTGAAATTGTAGTCGTTAATCGTACGTATACGGAAATTGATAATCGAAATTGTAGTCGGAAAATGTAGCCGGAAATCGTAGACGGAAAATGTTGTCGGATATTCTTCGGGAAATAATGACATTACCAACGAGTTATAAGCAACTCGTTGGTAATGACATTACCAACGACGAGTTTCTTATAACTCGTTGGTAATGTCATTACCAACGAGTTGCTTATAACTCGTTGGTAATGTCATTACCAACGAGTTGAAGTCGTTGGTAATGACATTACCAACGAGTTATAAGAAACTCGCCGGCAATGTTGTTTGGATAGAAACTACCCAGTCGAGCCCGAGCCTTTCATTTCTCCTCCTCCTCCTCTCCCTCTCCTCCTCCCCTCCTCTCCTCCTCCCAAATCGGTCCTGCGAGTTCAAACTAGCTCACCTCTAGCTCACCTCCTCCTCCTCCTCTCCCACTCCTCCTCCTTATCCTCTACTCCTCCTCTCCCTCTCCTCCTCTCCACCGATCCGGAATCCTCTCCTCCTCCGAAAATCTCCTCTTCCCCTCCTCCCCTCCTCTCCTCCCCTCACCATTGTAGTCGGCAAAGCATTGTAGGTGGAAATCCATGGCAGGTCCGATCCTCTCTCTCTCCCTCTCTCTCTCTCTCAATTTTTAATTATTTTTGTGTATGTGTATGTGTATGTGTATGTGTATGTGTATGTGTAAATTAATTAGGGTGCTAAGTTGGAAATTAGGGTGATAAGTTGTAAATTTATATGCAATGTATATATATGTGATGTATATATATATTTAGGTATGTGAAAATTAAGTGATGTATATATATGTGAAAATTATGTATATATGTGGTTTGGATGAATATGTGATGTATATATATGTGGAAATTAAACCTAATTAAGATGCATGATATATATATGTGTGAAAAATGTGGAAAATTAATTAGGGTTTGTGATTTGGATGAATATGTGAAAATTAAATTTAATTAAGATGCATGATGTATATATATATACATCGAAAATGTATATATGTTAATTTAGGTGATATAGTTGTTAATTAATCGTATAAATGAAGGTGGAAATCGGGATCAGAACGGTTTAGAACCAGAACGGTTTTAAACCGGAACCGCGCGGAACCGGAACCCTTTGGAACCGGAACTGTTTGTAACCAGAACCGTTATGTTACAAACGTTTCCGGTTACAAATAGTTCCGGTTTCTAACGGTTCCGGTTCCAAACCGTTCCGGTTTCGATTTGTTATAGAACCGAAACGGTTTGGAACCGAAACCGTTAGAAACCGGAACTGTTTGTAACCGGAAACGTTTGTAACCGGAAACGCTTGTAACATAACGGTTTCGGTTACAAACAGTTTCGGTTACAAACAGTTCCGGTTACAAACAGTTCCGGTTTCTAACGGTTCCGGTTCCAAACCGTTCCGATTCCGATTTGTTATTGAACCGAATCCATGACTATTACGGTGTCCAGGAGGTTTTGCGGCTAATTGGCTTCGGAGAGGTTCCTAAAATAGTGGAGGGAACAGTAGTCAAGCTTCCTCCTCGCCCGCAGTTAGCAACACGCCCAGTGGGCCAATGATGACTGCTCGTACGAGAGCCTTTCTAGAGGCGCGAGCTGAGGAGGAAGCTGCACGATCAAGATCCGTGGAACCGGAAGTCGAGGCTCGAGCCTCAGTCTCCAGACGCTCAATCAGCAGACGTCCCTCCGGTGGCAGAGCCTCAGACGAGCGACAGTCAACGGGGGCATCAGAAACTCCCTCAATCTGAATGCCCCATATTCGCCCGGTGCCTACTCCCGTTTCACGGGAATCATCTGAGGCACATGGTGGTGTTGGCGCCTCATCGTCCAGGCCTCGTCTATCTCCGCCGTCTGGTCTCTTCCTACCCGACGAGATTCCTGTCATCCCTGAATTCGATGATAGGGGGATGCCTGTTTATGTTGAAGGACGGCCGGAGTTCCTGACCGTGGAGGAAGCGTATAACTTCCTCTCGTTCGACCCCGTGTATCTTTGGAGTGTGAGGTGCACCAACCAACAAATGGAAGATGCAGGTAAATTTTATTTAACATCAGATTGATTACTTAATTATTACTTAAGACTTGCGATATGTTCAATTAATGATATCAATTTGTTGACATTGTATTATTAGGCAATTTCGTTAATGGGACTGGAAAACGGAAATGGGCTAGAGGCACCTTCACCGGGAAGAGACTTGAGCAGGCCACCGGCGGAAGGAAAACGCCCATAAGGGCCAATGAGGATGGCGAGGTGATCGAGGCATTCGACACCACGCGCAAATATGTCAGCATGGCCGGTGCGATTGTGCGGGACAAGGTCCCAATGCTTTGGCCAGATTGGGAATCTGTGCCTATCTACGTGAAGATGCAAGTGCATAATGCACTCAGTGTGAGTACAATCGTATTTTCATTACGTAAATTTTACATTTATTAATTAAGTCCACTTAAATATATAATTTTACCTTTTATATATTCATATTGCAGGTGTGGTTTGACGTGGATGAAGTTCTTATTCACACGTGGGTAGAGCGGCAACTACATATGAGGTGATGTGCTTCGACTTATTTGAATATATATCGAGTTAGATTTTTGTTTATCAAGTGTTTTAATATCTCTAACTTTTTTTCCTTGTTTTAATATAGGTATAAAGAGTGGAAGAACGAGCTTTCTTCCCATTACACTGTATACAAGGAGCTAGGCCGATGTTCTACCCCTAGCGAATTCCGGTTTAGGGAGTACGAGTGGCTGTGGCTGATAGCCCACTTTGAGCACCCCAAAGCGAAGGTATGCATCCTTAATATATCTTACAAGCCGTCTGTATCGTATCAGATTGAAATAGTTAGTTACTATTTTTTTTTCCATATGTTTATCAAACAAGGCGATTTCGAAGACGAACCGGGCGAATAGATTGAAAAACACCAGGGCCCATCATGCAGGTTCACTCAACTACATGAGTTGGTCGACTAAGGCGCAGCAACAACAAGAAGTGAACCCCTTGGTGTATATTCATTAGAAGTTCTATCCGCAGTGCCCTGACGAAGCGGTAAGTCTTTCGCCTCTCCATGTGTTAATAAAACTATTTTTCGATATTAATATATTTTGTTGGTTAATACGTTGTTCATTTTCGCTTTTCAATTAGGCGAGAGTGGAGGAGGCGACCGCAGAAGTGACCATGAGTATAGCTCGGACTAACCATCCTGACTGCTCCGAGGAAGAAGTCACCCAGTATGCCTCTCAGATCGATCCGCTTGATCCCCCGATAGCGGCTCAGATCATGGCAAAAGCGTGCGGGACTGGAAAGAATACCTACTACTGTAGGGGAATGGGCTCGGCGGGCGAAGGAGTATTGAAAACCACTTCACAATACTCTACCGGGTCAAGAAGTTCAACTTCTAGTCGTAACCTCGCAGCGGAGCTTCATAGGACGCAGAGGGAGTTGGAGGAGCAAAAGAGGCAGATGGCCGAGTACCAAAACATGGTCCAGCAGCAGACACAGATGCAGGCTCAGATGTACACATGGATGCGGACGATGTACGAGGCTCAGACTACCGGACAACCGTTCCCCACACCTCCCCCGGTCCCGGTCCCTCCCTTCCCTAGCTATCCACCACCACCACCGCACCAGTCAACACCAGAGCAAGACTAAGGTAGCCACCGGAATTCAAATGAGTACATGGATTACTTCGACCCTGACCCGCAAGTTCCTCGACCCTGACCTGTAGTTGTAGTTAATTTTCGTATCGTCGTTGCTATTTGTACTGTACGTTGGACATTTATGTGTACTGTTGAACTTGTATGATTGTACGGTTTATGTCTTTCAATGCAGGTTCTGGAATTGGGCCCAATCCAGAACTGCGTTTTTTTTTTCAAAATTTTTCCACACATTGCCGGTGACATGGACCTCAGTCGCCGGCAATGTCTCACATTCCGGCCACGGCGGTGATTTCTCGGACATTACCGGCGACGCCGTTTCCCGTCGCCGGCAATGTTAACACCGGCGGGGAATTTCCGGCGAGGTCATTGCCGGCGACTTGTCGGCAAAAAAAAAAGACAAGGCCGGCGACGGTAGGTCGCCGGTAATGTCTCCATTTCTGGTAGTGACACCCAATTTTTATGAAGGTACTTATATGGCGATGAAGCATGTACTTTTTAATTATTTTTTTATTTTTAAGATTTGTATATATTGATTTGGTACTAAAGATGTACTCACATTGCATCGGAAAATAAGATGCACTGACAAAAATGGGTCATTAAAAATAACCGAAACTAATATACAAAATCACAATTAGTAAATAAGACTTTACAAGCGCACATGCTAGCGCGACACTCTTCCGCACACGTAAATAGTATACAAAATAACAATTAGCAAATAAAGCCTTGCAGGCCCACGTGTGAGTAATAATGATTAAATTATATATTTCATGAAACAGTATAATTGTACAATCTTAATAGATACACCAAAAAATCGCATGCGCGAGCGTGACGCCTTCCGCATGTGGTACGCGCATGCAGGAATTAGGAATGCTAGTTATATTATAAATGTAAATCTGAAAAGATTCGTCTCTACAATCATGTACGTGCTACTTCAAAACGGAGAATGAATTCATCTCTCTACCCGCTCAGTAAACCTCACCTCTTTCAAAACAGAGAAAACAAGAATCTTCTGAAGAGTAGAAAAATCGGGGTGATGACGATAGCGGATCAGCATAGTAGATGGAATGGACAAATATGAACTGGATATATTGATATACCCACGCCAAATCGGACAACATTAAAGGAACATGAAAAGAAAAAGGATATAGATCTACAATTAATACCAAGATCTGGGCTTGAATTGAGAGATTCAGATCGAAGATGGTTAACCGTTTTGGCCAAGAGAGATTGAACATCGTAGAAGCCAGAAAGTAGAAATTCATTTGGTCACTGCATAGGAGAGGTCGAGAGGATGTCAAAGCATTTTGAACTTTGGAAGCTGATATTGATGGAAGACGATCATTTTGTTTTTTATTATACAATATACAGTAAAATCTCAATAATTTAATACTCGATTAATTAATAATCTCGTTAAAATAATATTTTTTACCGGTCCCAATTTGAAGACTTTTGTATTAATTTAATACTCGATTAATTAATAACTTCGCTAAATTAATAAATTTTGTTTAATTTATCAAAATTTTACTTTAATCGACCGGTTTAGACGGCTAGAATGCAACAATCAACACAAATATGCAATAAAAACATATAGCTATAAAATAGCAATATATGCTGGGCTAGTAGACGGACCTATAAAGAGCCTATTATTTAGGTATCTACTATTTAAAAGTAAATTTAATTTAATTTAATGGATGGGCTGGGTTGGCTAAAATAGGTTGGGTTGAGACCGAGATGTTAGGGCCGGGCCAAGAGGCCGGACTGGACTTTTATATTGTGGCCTAAGTCCTACCCTAAATACAAAGAGCTTGGGTCGGCCCCCCCTAACGTAGGATTGGGCTGGGCTTCGGCCCTAAAGATTGAGCGGGCTTCGATGAGGCTGGAGGCCCAAAGGCCAAATAATGAGTCCTCCTATCACTTAAGCTAGGCCCATTCCAAACTCTACTGAAAAAAAAATGTCAGCATCATTTGAGTAATGTAATGCTTGATCACCACGTTTGTTATGTGCACATGAGCAAGAAAGAATCTCAAATTCGATCCGAAATTCACTAATCTTACATGTTTAAATCAATCTATGCGTCCCAATAGTGTTGGTGAGAATGAATAATCAAAATATTGAACTGTAAAAACTACCTTATCTTAATTGATCTATAAAATCCTCTATAAGATGTAACATGTTCTGACTTAATTAGCGATATATTATCAATAGATTCGAGGGAGGAGAACTGTAAGGGAGACAGCGGCCGCAAACAGAAAGATTAAAAGTCCAGTGAAGTTGACTATAAGTCCTTGTTGGTTGTTCGATGAACCGAAGTAGTTGAGTCCAATCTCAGCAGTACACACTGCTAGAAGAAAAATGACCATCCCAAGGAAAGTGTGCCATGGCTTGAACGATGCCCTTGTATACATTTCTGAACCCGGAAAGATGTATGCAACGAAACCAAACAGCCACTGAAACAAAATTCAACAAAGAAAACAATCGATATCGTTTTCGTTTAGACATGATATCTAATTTTTTCACCGTTGGATCTACTTTTTTATTAGATACAAGCAGTGGAAGGAAACTCCTAGACGAGCTAGGACTAACTGTAGGCATTGTATATTACCTGAAGACCAAACAAAGAGATGGTGATGATGCCCAACCAGGAGTGCAAGGAAACGAAATCTGCATCTCCAGTTTCATTTTTAAACTTGATGATCACGAAAAGGCCCAAAGATACAGATACCAGAGCCAGTAGATGCAAAATCATGTGCACCACTTTTTGTGTTTTCCTTTGCACTGGCACCGTCTTGTATATCATGATAGCTGCAGTACTAATTGGTATATATCTAGTCAGTTCTTTATCTCTAGCTAGCTATATGGGCATCTGATTTTAACGTACAGTTAACAAGAACCGGAAATTACCTTCGCCTCCGATCAGAATAAACCCTATCACCATGAAAAACGGATGAAGCTGTGAAAAAGATCGAGAAATATATAATGAGACATATAAGCTGCATGGAGGTCATTGATGGAAGATCGACCTCTTAAAAATTCAGACAACTTTGTAGCTAGCTACTTACATTGAAAATTTTCTCTTTAATGGGGGAGGAGAAAGCAAAGCCTTGACCGAAGTGTACGAGCCAAACAAGCACAAGGGTTGTGATAGCAATAAGTAACAAATGTGCAAATATAGTAACTGGGGTTGCTGAGACCTGGTAGCTACGACTCTTAGGCGCCATTGTAATCTAGAAGTAATTAAGGTGCTTCTCTATCAAAATTCTAATAAAGGAGGTATACTGCTTAGAACCAAGGACCTATCTATAAAGATTAAAAGTTTGGTGCTTATAATGCACGGAGCGAATAGTGTTGAGAAGGTAGGACCGTAGGATGCAGATAGTGATACTATCAATGTGCCAAAGCAATGTTAAAACAAGTCCAAAGAGATGTGGTAACTAATTAGTTAACTTGTCTGAATGAGAATCGATGGTACCAACAAGTCCAAAGAGATGTGGTAAACTTGTGTGGCCGGCAAATCCTAAGGTGGTGAGTCCAATGGGATGCAGATGACCAAAAACATAACTAATATTGGCATTTATTCTAATTTCCTATGTTATATATATAGAGATATATATCGATCTCGTTTTTACTTGCACTTGTGGAATCGAGTATGCTCTCACGTAAAGTTCAATGCTAACAACATTGCAACCTATGTTGCACTGACACGGGACACAGGATAAGACAAAATCTAAAAAAGTAGAGTACAGACACGATAAAGGCATGGTAATTAAATTGTTATAAATATTAATATGTAATATATATATATATAATAAACTAAAATGGGGTTATAAAATCAAAAAAAAAATATATATATATCTTTTAGAAATCCATCTATCATTAAGAAAAATAATACGCATTGAATCGAAGAAACTTGAGACAACAATAAAGTACGGGTTAGAATAATTTTGTTTGTGTGTGAAAATTTTTAAACCTAACACAACTATACTATATATTTATATCTCAACTCAATCTTCTAGTTCTATAATAAATATGACTCCTACTAAAAAAATATAAAAATCTATATATTATTTGATGTGTTAAAGTGTCCCCAAGTGTTGAATGAGTGTTTCCAGGTGTCTAAGAAGTATCCCAAAGTGTCCAAATAATAATATTTTGAGACACGCCACGTGACATGTTGGACAAGGTGTTCTCAAGCATCCCCAAGTGTCAGATATGCGACACGACACTAAAATAAAGTGTGGTACTACATGTATTGCAACAAACAAATACGGTACGTACTACACTTCACTAATTCACTTGTTAACTTTTTTTGGTTCACGAAAACTTATATCTCTCCAAGGAAGTATAGCTTCAATGCTTAATTCGATCATATTGTCACCAACTTCAATTCTTATGTAACAAGAAGCTAGCCAAAATTAATGCCAAATCTAGACCCAAAATATACGTCTTAATGTTCATTAGACCAGGGTTATTGATCCATTGACAAGTATATCGATCTCACATTATACTTAAAGTCTTAAACTAATTTCAACCCTCATCCCTCGTCATATAATTACTCGCACCATGCAATTAATTAAGAAAAAAAAAACTTTCGAACCACATCAGTTTGTAGAGAACAAAAAGTTCACGAATTCAGACGTAACGGGCAAGTGCAACGGAAAGATCGACGAAGATGCCAAAGAGGAGGATTGCAAGTCCAATGAAGTTGATCAAATGTGATTCTCTTCGACTCAGCTGAGACGTCTGAAGGAAGGTAGATTTCTCCATCAAGCCAGTTAGGGCGGTGCATATTGCCATGTATAGGAGCGCCCTGCCGCCACTCATATGCCATGGAGCAATCCGAACCCTCGACTCCTGTGAAGCTCTTGGATACAAGAACGTAGCCAATCCAAACAGCCACTGCAAATTTGTGATTAAACTAATTAGATCGTCAATTAATTAGTGGCATATTTTCGCTAATTCGTATATGTACCTGCAAGCCGTACAAGATGAATGTGGTCAAGCCGATCCATGAATGGAGGCCGTACATATCTTCTATGTTCCTCATATCATGGTACCTGAACACAGCACAGATTGCGAAAATCCCGGAAATTAGAGCTACCAGGTGGAAGAAGGCATGAACATACTTCTGCACGTTGTGTTCTGCCTTTACCGTTTTGTATGCCATCATTGCTGCTCGATCGATCATATATATATACATGAAAATAAACTAAATTAGCTCACCAAGTACTCTCTGTTAAACATTCATATATTGTGCACCGTTAGCAAATACACCACATTTTGGATAGTAATGTGTCATACGTTCACCTCAAATATCTTCACTACACTACGAAATTAAAAGATGCTTGCAGGATGCAGAAGAGGAAGCTAATAATAAGAATATGTATAGTATGTACGCATACCTTCACCAGCGAAGAAAATAAATCCAAAGAGCATGAGAAACGGATGGACCTGCCAGGTTAATTAAACCGAGGGAATTGATTAGATATATCATATATGAGACTCGAGTACGTTGTTCTAAGTTTCAATTAAGCTATGAATTTCAATAATAGTTGCATCAATTTTCTTACATTGAAAACTCGCTCTGCATTGCCGGAATCATAATCTAGACCGCCTCGATAGTGCAACAACCAAACAAGCAAGAGTATGATGGCAATGATGCCAAACAAGTGTGCGCCTACCGTTAATCCAGAGGCTGATCGCTGGTACCTGTAGTTTATGCTAGTATGCATGATGGATGACAGAGGCTGAGATAGAAAGAGGCTAGCTATATTGGAGTTAAAACACACGAAACTGGTTCCTTTTTATTTGATAGTGCTGTGTTCAAAATGATCAATGAGACGTTCTTATATATATATATATATATATATATATATATATGCAAATTTCCATTTTGAAAAAGTTCTGTAAGAAACTTAGTTAAACCTTGTTTTTGGGATTGCTTGCTCAGTGGGGTTTGGAATTCTGAGCAAAGCTTTGAACTTTATCAAAGCATACCAGAAGAATAAATTAAGCCAGCTCTGCTTGTACTATATATGGTGCTTATTCTTTCTTGCAAGTTTAGAACTTGACAACCACTTTATATGGGGATTAGTATGAACTATGAGTATATGAACCTTAATCCAAACACGAACTATATGGAATATTATGGAGATGCAAATGAAAAGTTGAGTGATCGACAAAGGTAGATGCTGATTAAGTCTAATTAATAAAAGGAATATGTAAAGTAGAGACGCTATATTTGTCAAAGCTCTCCGATAGTTCTATTTTACTTTTACAAAACATAAAGTCCACAGGGCCGCAGCAGAGAACTGCTCAGAAAGAGGCCCATTGGCCCAACATTGGTCAGCCTAGACTGCAGGGCAGTAATTGGGTCAATCTGGCATGGCCTGTACGTACAGCAAACATTCCCTGAGACAAGAAATTTGCTGGGGATATGATGGTGACTGGAAATTTTTACCAAAACAAGCTCAATATAAAGGATGGTCGACTGGCTAGCTAGACGGCGCGGCGGTAGCATTTGAACTGGTTTGTGCTAAATTGCGCACACAGCAGAAGATAAAAAGGGCTCTGCTGAGACACTTTGCACCAATTCCTTTGGACCCTTAATTAGTGAGAAAATTTTAGTCACAGTATATTAATTATTTATGTACTTCGATTTTCAAAATTATCAGATATGTTCTTCAACTTTGTAAACTTATACAAGAACAGTACATGTCATTAATTTTGGTGTTAACTTTTTATAAGGTGTTAAACTTTTGAGGATAAAATAGTCCAACCAACTATTAACACCAAAACTCTACATTATTTTGTTCTTTCTAAAAATGTAGACAACTCATCTTTTTCCCCTCCAGAATTAAAACACATAATCTATTTCTCTCAATATAACCAAAAAACGTAAAATTTAAAAATAGGTGGACTAAAAAAATTAATATTTTTTGAAGTACGTGGTCGAATTTTTAATTTTCATATTTTGAACTAAAATTAAGTTACGATATAGTTTTTTTCTTCAATTTCGGTGGGTAGTGACCCATCGTAATCCAATTGTAGCTTCGTCTTTGCATATAATAAAGGTCATACTTGTTAATAACTATTTATCTTTTAGATCAATGTTTGTTAATTTCTCTCATTCTTATGATATTAAAATGTAACCTACTATGACATAAAAATGCAACCTAAATAAATATGGTAAACAACATACATTACAACAATCTCATGTTTGACATGCACCAATTAATGTATTGAAAACATACAATTGAATAAATAGACATTGTAAGATGATTTCACTACTTGACTATCAATCTTTAGAACTTAGTGATTTTATGACTTAACTAAAGTGCCACTATAAGTTTTTTTTTTAAATGAAAAATAGGATTTAAGTTGGATATTGTCTATTTTACCCTTAAAAGTTTAACTCCTTATAAAAAGTTAACACTAATTTTGACGACATACCGTTGTTGTATGAGTTTACAAAATTAAGGTATATGTCTAATAACTTCAAAAATTAAGATATATAAATTATGAATGACTCATATTTGAAGTATCATTCCTAAAATTTTCACTTAATTAGTCGAGCTACACAAACTCAAAAAGAGAAAACCGTGTGCCATTATGTTCATGAGCTTGCATGCACTTTCTTATCGCTTTGCTACAATTGCCCGGCTTGGACCACGCTCCTGTAGGACTAGTCGTTCCTTTTTTTTCTTTTTCCAAACACAGTTGCATGATAAGCAACTTTGCTAGGTATAGCAAGCCATACTCATACTTGTATAGACTTTTGCACATTGCTTCTATACCTAGTAGCTCTTCGATCATTGTTTCTAGGGCATGGAGGGAAACAATCTGAGGAATGGGGAAAAGATAATAGCATGGTACCGATCGATTTGCTATCATTGGTGTGTGCAGCAACCATCTATTTTTTACCATTGTTTCGTAATCATGTATTTCTGTTTTCTAAAGTATTTATCTATGGGAATGGGATTACCAATTGAGCTAGCTAGCAAGCACATTGATGTATAATCATCACCGATCGAGATCGAGTCTAGTGGTGGTTGTCAGATAAGCATTCTTTTTTCTACTTCATAAGTTCATAAGTTGATCGATGGAGACTTGTTCTTCCTTCCACCGATCACCTTAGTTTTCCGCAATTTGTATCTAAACTTTTTTAATCTTCTTCTGATCTTCTCCTTGAGATATATGCATGCTAACGGAAAGGTATATTAATTGTTGTTTTGTAAGTAGTTTAGTTGTTCTTGGTAGGTTTCTAGCCAAAGCATGGTACACAAACTTGTTCTGCACGTAAATGTATTGATATCATATTGATCCTTAACTCCTTTTGGGGCTCCCAAGTACAAAAAAAAACTTCATGGAATTTCTTAATCTATTTCGAACCGAACAATTTAGTTTAATGTGAAGCATGCATGTGAGTGCACCCAAAGAAAATGAAGCTCTATACAGTGTCACTCACATTGTCTTGCCGGTTAGCTATATTTGTATAGATATTGATGAAATTTAGATGTACATCAATGCATAACGAAAATCTCATCACGTGTTTATATATGTTTTCGTAATGAATCAAGAATTAATGTTCACAACTTCACATGTATTTTTGTGATGAAAATGTTCACATGCGTATTTACAAATGAAATTATAAGTTAATTATGAGTTTAATTACTTTCATATATTGAAACTCTAGTTTCAGGATTTTGCATTAATTATATATGCTTCTTTGCTTGATATATGATCAAATGGATCAATAGAAGTATGAAAAGATTGGTAAGGGAATTGCAATTGGAATGTATCTTCTATGTGCATTAACGTTATATAGACGACAATAACTCACCGATCGATCAAACATCAGTCCATGCCAAAAGCTAGCTGGGAAATGAAATATGATCACTGAGATATTCCATCTTACAGTTGTCCAAGAAAAAGACTTGATAATCTAGCGAGATAAAGTAAAATAGCTCTTTATTACGTACAAAAACTGGTACGTTGCATGAACTTCATATTTCCTTCTGAGATGATAAGATGATCGTCTCGGATAGAATTTCCATATTGTCAACATCGTATAAACATGCATCTTGCTGTTCAAGTCGAGTGGCAACAAAGAGATCCAGGATACCCTCAGCTACAAACAACCTAATATTCCCATATGCTAGCCTGCTAATTTCTTGACGTGATATATATCTATTCAAGTCGTATATATCTATATGTCATCTATTTGCTCGGTTGGAGTTTAGCTTCTAGAGTTTACTATTGATGACATTGACATCTCTAAGATAAAAATTCTATTTTAAAAAAAATTATAACTAAAAACTGCTACGAATGAGAGAGAAAATGATTTAAAAGCTAAACCTCTCACCATCTAAAAAGTGGTCTCACTATCCAACAAGTGATGAGTTTCAAGTATTTAAAATAACTTAGCTATAGCTATAACTACTAAAGTTGAAGTTAAAAATATGTGAGTTATATTTAACTTTTCAATTGAAAATAGCAATAAATTTAGCTTTACTTTCGAAGATGTTCAGAGGCATAACAATTTTTGTGTAACTGTCATATCAAGATATAATGATATTTATGCTCTAGAGTGAATGTAGAAATGACATTTCATGTTTACGTAAATATGTAAGTACCATCCACTACCAGAATAAATACTATAACCGACAACTAAAAATAGTCGGCATGTTCACAGGTATAGTCGACGACAAGTCGTCGGCTATAAAGTCGTCGGAGAAAGGACGTCAGCCATACTATAGCCAACGACAATTTTTCACGTCGTCGGCTATAATTGGACTATAACTGACGACAAAGTCGTCGGCCATAGTTTCCCCTCCGGCCAAAATTTTTGAACGGATAAACTATAGCCGACAACATTGTATCTGAATGTCGTCGGCTATAGTCCCAGATCTGGAAAAAAAAACTGCAGATTTGGATTTATATTCCCAGAAATTCAGATATGCAATTCCTAATTCACCAAACCAGCAATATAATCACTTCACCATCCACAATCACTTTACCAAATTAACCATGCATAATTTCACCAAATTAAACAAAATTACAAATTTTATTTCACAAATTCTAATTATATCTCTCCCGTTTTTACGAAGAGGGCGAGGCGGCAGAGAGAGTTTTTTTTATAGAAGAGGGCGAGGGGGCGGCGACGGCAGAGAGAGAGAGAGAGAGAGAGAGAGAGAGAGAGAGAGATTATGATTTTTGAGAGAGGGGAATAGCAGTCTGAGAATATAAGCCCGATTAATATAGCCTACGAAATTCATATAGTCGTCAGCTATAGTATAGCTAACAATTTTCACATATTATGTCGTTGGCTATAGTATAGCCGATGACATTATATAGTCAGCACTATAGCCGATAGAAAAATCGGTGACTTTTTTTTCTCTCGTCGGTGTAAAAATTATAGCTAACGTCACAATAAATCGTCGGTTATAGTGCACTATATCCAACAAAAATAAGTGTCGTTGGCCTGATTTTTTTTTAATTCGCCGACTATAATGTTTGTTCTCCTCGTGATCCCTAGAAAATGAAGCTGATTCCTATTTTGGAAGACCTAATTCAGATACGCGATCAATCATATGATAGATCATAGATGTCAATTCCACATGAAGAGATGTTACAACTGACGGCCTACAAGTTACAAGAAAAATATGTATAAAGCTAAAAGTGATAGAAATTAAGGTAAGGATAGTGGCATTGTGTCAAAAGTAGCTAAAATGTAAAATCATCCGATGCATGGATGAGAGTCATGACACCATTCACCAACGCCCCCTCCTTCATTTCCAAATTGACGACTCATGCTTTGGGATCCAATAAACTTTAGTTACTCTCCACACATCAAAAACATTTTTCGACCACTATTTTGTATTTATTTTTGCATATGGACACCACCTAATTCCACTTGTTTTAAAAATGTAGAATTTTGCACAGACGCATCTTTCTTCTATGTGTGAATTTTTTTGTAAGATGAAACGTAATTCTCTAGGAAATTAAGTTAATTGATGAAGCTCTATATATAGTTAAGAGCTCCAAGGACCGGCCAGGCATCATGGCAATGAATTGTGATCCTTTTCTTGTAATGTAAGCAATTTCACATGCACTAAATCTTGGCCACCTCAAGTGTCATGCTCATAATACATGGAGGCGCAGATACAAAAAAAGATGGAGGCTTGCAATTTTAGAAATGTTTAGTCGCTTAACATGTCGGGAATAAATGATGTGAAAATGGACCTACAGTATTATTTATATGCGACCGAAAATATTTGGTAGAGATACAAAATCTAGTTAAAGCTGCGGTTCTTATTAGAAAAGATAAAAACATAAAGCTGAAGTTGTTGGGAGTAAGGCTGGTGGCGCCCATAGCCCACCACATGAATGTACAGTGTAAAATTCAATGTATAATGTATTTCTTTTTGGCTTCATGCACCTGCTTTTGGGTTCGGTGGAATCTCATGATTTTTTCTTTTGGTATATATTTATTTCCATTTAAAGTAAATAAATAAGAAAGACTGGTAGAATTTGGCTATTTACAATAGCACCATGTTAATTAGCTAGGTACGTAGCTCATTGTTTTCCAACCAATTCGAAATTAGCCGTGGTTTTGATCTTGCAAATTAGCTATCGTTTACAGTTATCGGAGGTCGGTTTATATACTCCGACCTCGATCTGTTTTGCTCATGCTAGAGTCCATGCTCTATCCAGTACTGCACCTTATCAGCTCCAAAGACTTGCACTGTATATGTCAAGTATGGCTCTGTGATTCGGATTGATTTCATTTCGACGTCTGCATGTGGTAGGTTTGGAAGTCAGAAAACATATATGATGAAGTGCAATATTACATATTATAGAAGTTGTAACTAGTTTAATAGTTCAATTTCATTGCCATTTGCTAGACAAATTACACATGCATGATCAGAGCTCATATCAATTGAGTTGATACTGTCTGCTGGCGAGGTTCATTAGTGACAAATTAAGGAAAAGGCCATCATAAACAATGCAGGTTAGGATCGAACGTATAAATATACTTAAATAAATTATATTATAACGAAATAAAATGACAGAAGTCATTTGTTCTCAATGAATAAGATATCGGATATCGAAGATATATTGGTAGTTAAAAATATAAAAATTTCGAGAAAATATTGATATTAATAAAAATTTCAATTGATATTATAGATATTTAAAAATAAGAATGTGTTTTTTTCTTTCAATATCTTATAACCCAACATAAGATTTATACATTGTAAATGAATAATGATCATAAAAGGATGCATGACATGAATGGTTGAGACGTTAGACTTGATGTATTACCCACACCGCTTCGGAATTCGATTGAAGCGACGACAAATGTCGTACGGCTTGCCAATGCGTGCGCGTACGTAGAGGAAGAACCCCATCCCGTACGGCGCAGCTCTTCACTCGGGGCACGGCCAAAAGGGAATTCAGGCGTTAGCCCTCTTTCGGGGCGCCCGAGTGTCACATGTTACTAACCGTGTGGATGGTGTACGCGCCAGTAGGGGTGGTGGGTGTCGTGGCGTGTTGTCCTTGCCTTGGGTTTGGTGGTGCTCTGGTGAGACGTTTGGAGGTGACATTCCTTTTGACTTTTCTCTGGGAACTGGTGTAATAAATACTAGTCGTCGCATTTAATGCTAGCGTGCCCTTGCATTGAATGCTGATGTTGTGATGATTGCTCGGAGGGTAGACGTCACGCGCGTGGGAGCGTGGGAGTGGGGCATGAGCGCCACGTGTCGAGCTGTTGGAGATCGTGCTAGGGTTTGAAATCGAGGCGGGAAGTCGAGGAGTTGGCGCGGTTACTTAGGAGGGCAAGTAAACCGCCCTGGGCCACGTGTTGCGATCCGATGGTGGATACGCGAAGAACGGACGACTGGCGTTCGTTCGCGTATCCGGCTTCGGGTAATATAAATAGGGCTTCCCTTGCCTTCGTTTTCTTCATCACTTTCATACCTTACCGAAATTCTGCCGGAGTCATTTGCGATCTGCATCCGTTTGAAGCTTGCCCTCGTTCGTGTCCTTTGTTACCGGAATTTCTGCTCGACGTGAAAGTTTCATCCCACAAACTAAATCTGGTAAGGCTCTCGTCCTTGGTTTTTTTGTTTCTGTGGTTTTTGTTTTTTTTTTTCTGGGTTTTTGAACTCGAGGATAGGGTGTATTCTTGGGTGGGGTGTGTTTTTGATCTGTTTTGTGGGTGATTTTTGGTGGGTTTTGGTGTTTCTGTGTGGGGAGGGATTTTCTGCTAAGTGTTGGTCGTGCGCTCGTCTATAGGATGGAGCCAATTGAGATACCGAGTGATCAGTCACGTGAGCGGATCTACATTCCGGGGTTGGGGTGGATTAGTTGTGGGTCGGGCGGGTCGAGTACGTCGAGTACGTCGTCGTACGAGTCTGTTTTGAGTGTCCTGCCCCTGCAATGTATTTTGCCTGATACATTTCCCGTGCAGCCAATGGAAGCTAGGCAAGCGTGCGTGAATGTGGGATTGGAGAGTTCGTCTGGATTGTCGGGCGGTTCAGGTTACTGGGGTGAGGAGAGGGCGGAGGGAGGAGACTCGCTTCCTTGATCAGCGGTAGGTGGACCCATCCACTGGGTGTTCCCTGATGGTACGCCCGTCCAGGAGCCTGAGTGTGCGCCATCCGTCTCAGAGATGGCCAGGTGGGCGAGAGATTATCACATCCCCGACTCTGTGGAACTGCGGGTACCTGGCGGAGGCCACACTTTTACTCGCCCGCCGCCCGGCCACGTCTGCCTGAGCGAGTTCCATCTCAAGGCAGGGATCAAGTTGCCACTGCATCGGTTTTTTCAGTATATGCTGTCGCTGCTGAACATCTCGCTTGGTCAGTGCGGGCCCACGCTCACCCGCACGCTCGTGTCCATGTTCAACATCTTTCGGATGAGCGGCCTGGACCAGCCCACGCGGGCGGAGTTCCTTCATTTTTTTGGTCTGCGCTACTCTACGCGCAAGAGGGACTGGGGGACCATCACCGTGGAGCCGCGCGTGAAGTGGTGGTTGTCGGATCAGCCGAGCTCTTCGACGAACTGGCGCAAGATTAATTGCCTGGTGAACGGTGATTGGGAGTTGGGTTCTTTCTCGGATGAGTACGTCGCCAGCGCCCATTTGATTGATCGAGTCCCCCAAGCTTTTCATCCCCTCGATACGAATGAGTATCCGATGACGCCCGCCGAAGAGGCCCGGGTCAACCGCCTGAAGTTTGTTTTTGACCCCGCGCCCGAGGCGAGATCCTTTTTCGCCGCCTGCCATTGGGATATCATCGAGCAGACGCATCTTGCTGAGTTGCCGCGTACGTAGGGTTTTGTAGTTTGTTGTCTAAGGAGTAGGAGTAGATTTGACCAACTGTTCTGCTGTCGCTAACCCTCCGCCTGTTGTTTTTGTAGTGAAGAAGATGACTGGCAAGAATGCTGCTGCGGATGAGGTGGCCAGGCGTCGCATGGTCGCCCTTCGAGAGGCTGCTGGTAAGGTTCGCAGGGTGGTGGAGGACGGGCAGGGTGATCTGGTGCTGGGGGAGACTACGCAGCCTAAGCTCCCCATTCCTGACATGGCTGATTTTGCTCCTGCTATCCCGGCGGGTGCCCGCCGTCAGGCCACGCTGGCGGTTCAACGGCGCAGGCTAAGGCTGACCGTGCTGAACAGCACAGGGGGAAGCGCCAGGAGGGCCGTGACCAGCGCCGACAGGACCGGGACGACCGGCGGGATACAGCTCGCACGCCCCACACGGTTTCTCATTCTTCTTCGCCCCAATCGTCTGCTCGTGCCTCCACGAGGTCCCAAGCGTCCGAGCGTCCGCCCAGCCCCCCAAGTGGGCCTTCCTTGAAGCGTCTCAGGACGGATAATCCGCCCTCTAGTCCGTCCGCCGAGCCGTCCGATCCGTTCGCCTTCTACACTCCGTTGATGCGGTCCATCGAGCAGAGCGCGAAGGCCGTTGATGAGATGGCGCCAGAGGTGGCGCAGGGTAACAGGGATGACATGGACAAGGCCTTCAACCTTTGCATGGTGCTGTAGCGCAAGATGTATCTTGCGCGCGAATGCTTCGCCAACAGGTGCTGCGCGGAGGAGGCGCATGCGGAGATACTCAGGCTCACCAGTGCCTGTAAGAAATCTGAGCAACTGGCGGATCGTCTGCGCCGAGATGTCCAGAAGGCGGGTGAACGAGAGACGCTGCTCAAGGCTGAACGTGACTCAGCCCTTGCTGCCCTGGAAGAGGGAAAGGTCTTGGCGGACAACCGGGTGGCGGAGGTGGAATCCCGCCTGATGGCCGAGGCGCAGGCCCAAGTCCAGAAGGCGCGGGCGGAGGCAGTCGCTGACTTCAAGGATTCTGTGGAGTTCAAGGAGTTGGTGGACGCTGAGGCCGACGTTCAGGTTGCTCAATTCCAGGAGATGGTGGCGCCTTTTGTGAAGATTGAGGAGTTTGATGCTTATATGGCGGAGCAGGCGGGGCTCACGGGCGATGATGGTGGTGCGGGCGCGGATGGCGCGGGCGCGAAGTAGAGTAGCTCTTTTCTTTTCCTTCTCTTTTTTGTCTTTGTAATAGAGTAGATCGTTTTTGTATTTGGGCCTTCGTGCTCTGGATTCTTGCCAGCTGTTTTTTTTTTTGAACTGGCGAATGAATGAAATTTCCTTTTTTGTCTGTTTGCGTACCTTGTCTCTTTTGTTTTGAACTTTGTTTGCCGTCCGTCGAGTAGCTTGTACGGGCGCGCGCTTCCCTATTATATCTTTGCGAGTAGCCTATCCCCAGTCCCCCGAGTATGTGGGCGGGTGGGGTAAGGACAAACGCAACAGTGATCACACTTAGATGAAAGTATAAGGTAAGATCTAATGAAAGTACTTCCTCAAGTGCTGGATGTTCCATGGGTGGCGTAGTCGTTGACCCTGCATGTCCCTAAGGTAGAAAGTGCTGTCGCTTATCACCTTGTCAACGACGTACGGCCCTTCCCACAATGGGCAAAGCGCCTTCACCTTCTGTTGGATTGCCTTCATCACCCAGTCTCCCAGTTGGATTGGGCGAGCGCGTATGCGCAGGTTGTATAACCGGGCGATTCTCTGCTTGTTCGCGGCGTTGTGCAGGTGCGCCATATCTCTTCGTTCTTCCAACAGGTCATTATTGAGCCTTAGCCCCTCACTGTTCGTGCGCGGGTCATACCCCTCGATCCGTGGGCTTTGATGGGTAATTTCCAGGGGTAGCACGGCCTCCGTTCCGAACGTCAGGCTGAATGGGGTCTCGCCTGTAGCTGCATTCGCTGTCGTTCGGATAGACCATAGGATTTCTGGTATGACCTCGGGCCAGCGCCCGTAACCCGCATCCCCAGGTTCGATGTCCTCGATCTTCCTCTTAATGCCGGTCTTGATGATTTTGTTCGCTGCTTCCACTTGTCCGTTCGTCTGGGGGTGTGCTGGTGATGCGAAGATGAGGTCCGTTCCCTGGCGTTTGCAGAAGTCTATCAGTCTGGGGTTGTTGAATTGTGGCCCATTATCTGTGATGATGCTGATCGGCGTCCCATAGCGACAAAAAAGGAAGCGCCAGAGGAAGCGTTCTACCTTCTCTGTGGTGATCTTCGCCATGGGCTGGGCTTCGATGAACTTCGTGTGGTAGTCGATGATGACGATCAGATACATGTATTGCCCTTTTGACTTCGGAAGTTCTCGGATCAGGTCCAGTCCCCACTGTGCGAATGAGACGGGCGACATGAGGATTGATAGTGGAACGGCGGGTGCATGGTGGTGGTGTACGTGGAGTTGGCACTGGTGACACTTGCTTGTCAGTGCCGTGGCGTCCGCGTGGATGGTGGGCCACCAGAAACCATGCCGAAGGGCTTTGTGCGCGATTGATCTGGCGCCCGCATGATGGCTGCACGTGCCAGAGTGGATCTCTTTTAAGATTGAGCTGCCCTTTGTTGGAGTGACGCACTTGAGGCTCGCCCAAGTCCTCCCCCGTCGGTAAAGTGCCCCGTCCCGTACGCTGAAGTTGGCCGCCGGGGCGACGATGGTCCTGGCCTCCTTCTTATCCCCTGGCAGTTCTCCTCTTGTTTTATAGGCGATGAGTACGTCCATGTAACTGTGCTCGTGCGGATCGATTGCCAGGACCTGCTCCACTCCCGAGATGCTTGGTCGCCGCAGCACCTCGACGATACGCTGCCCAGGCCCTGTGTGTACGGGCGCCGTGGCCAATCGGGCCAATTTGTCTGCCTTTGCGTTGAATCCCCGGCGTATATGGCTGATGTTGACGTGCTTGAATCCCTTGATCAGCGCCTGTACATGCTTTAGGTAGGCGATCATGGACTCCTCCTTTGCCTGGAATTCCCCTCCGACCTGGCTTACCACCAATTGTGAGTCGGTAAATATGTTGAGGTCGGGCGCTTCTGAGTTCTTGTCCAGTTGCAGACCTGCAATGAGCACCTCGTACTCGGCCTCGTTGTTCGTCGCCTTGAATTCGAACCTGAGGGCGTATTCCGCGTTTACCCCTCCTGGCCCGGTTAAGATTGTGCCGGTGCCACTCACCTTTTTTGTGCAAGATCCGTCGACGTAGAGGTTCCACTCCGACCACGGTCGCTCCTTGACCTCCGGTTTGTCGGACGCCCCTACCGTCGGACCATCGGGCGCTTGGGCCATCGTCCCCTCTGCCTCCGTGTATTCGGCGATGAAGTCTGCCACTGCCTGCCCCTTGATTGCCGTGCGAGGTTTGTACTCGAGGTCGAATTCACTAAGTTCGATGGCCCACTTCGCCAGGCGGCCACTGTGGTCGGGCGATTGGAGTATCTGGCGCAAGGGTACGTTGGTGAGGATGTGGATGCTGTGCGCCTAGAAGTATGGCCTCAATCGTCGGGCAGCGGTTACGAGCGCGAGCGCCATCTTCTCGATCGTTGGATATCGTGTCTCAGCGCCCGTCATACCCTTCCCTGAAAAAAAGACGGGCAACTCCGTGCAGTCCTCCCTGCGGACGAGGGCGGAACTGACGGCCGTGAGGGAAGCAGCCAAGTAGAGGTACAGAACTTCCCCTCGGATGGGTCTGGAGAGGAGCGGAATGGACGCCAGGTATTCCTTGATCTGAAGGAAAGATTCCTCACACTCGAGCGTCCACACAACCTCGCGCTTGTTCGTGGTCCTTAGGGCTTTGAAGAACGGGGCACACCTATCCGAGTAGCGCGAAATGAAACGGTTCAGGGATGCGAGCTTTCCCGTGAGGCTCTGCAGATCCACCCTCTTGACGGGCGGCTTCATGTCAATGATTGCTTTGACCTTGGTCGGCGCGGCCTCGATCCCCCGCTGGCTGACAATATACCCCAGAAACTTGCTGTTGGTCACTCCGAAGGTGCACTTGGCGGGGTTCAGCCTCATGCCGTTCTTGATGAGGACGTCGAGCACGGTCCCCAAGTTCTGGACGTGGTCGACTGCCTGGACGCTTTTTACCAATATGTCGTCTACGTACACGTCTATAATGTTGCCTATTAGGCCATGAAACATCATGTTCATGAGCCTCTGGTACGTGGAGCCGGCGTTCTTCAGCCCGAAAGGCATGACAACGTAGCAGTAAAGGCCCTTGTCTGTGACAAACATTGTCGCCTCCTGGTCCGCGGGGTCCATGAAGATTTGGTTGTAGCCCGAGTAAGCGTCCATCATCGATAGGAGTTCGTGCCCTGCCGTTGCGTCCACCAGCTGATCGATCCTTGGTATCGGGAAGCTGTCCTTCGGGCACGCTTTGTTGAGATTACTGTAATTGATACACATTCTCCATTTCTTGTTGCTCTTCTGTACCATCACAGCGTTGGAAATCCACTTGGGATAGTCCACCTTCCGGATGAACCCGATGCCCAGTAATCGGTCCACCTCCTCGTGCATGGCTGCGTAATGCTCTGCTTTGTACGCCCACCGCTTCTGCTTCACTACCCGGGCGCTGGCGCTGACGCTCAGTCAATGGGATATGATATTCGTGCTGATCCCGGGCATGTCTTTGTACGACCAGGCGAACACTTCCTGCTTCTCTTTCAGCAGCTCGATCAGTCGTTCGGCTATCGTGGGAGCCAACGATGCCCCGATCTGGACCGTCCTCTCCGGGTGTTCGGAGGATAGCCGGATCGTCCTTAGCTCTTCGCGCTCGGGGACGGGTGATACGGCCATCAGCCCGTCGCGTGGGTCGTCGGGTATTTCTGATCCTGGCGTGGGTTCCAGGGCGAGGACCTCGCGCTTGTCACGAGGCTTCGCCGCCTCCTCGCTGTTGTATCCTCGGACATGCCCGACTCCGCGCTCGGTTGGGAATCGTCCCAAGAGTATGTATGTTGCGATGATGATCCTCAACCTGCAGATCCCCGGTCTCCCGAGTATGGCGTTGTAGGGGGAGGGGGTGTCCATGATGATGAAGTCCGTCCAGATCTCACTATGCGGGAGTCGGGTGCGCCAATCTCGACCCGCAGGTTGTCGCTCCTGATTGGATACGATGCCTCACCCGTGAAGCTGGTGATGCCCTCATGGTCCTGTGTCATCTTGCGTGCGGGCCTCCTGAGCACCTTGTATGCGTCGAAGTAGATTACGTTGACAGACGCCCCATTGTCAACCAGCACCCTCCTTACAAGGAATTGGTCGATGATTGCGTCGATTACGAACGGTAGGGTGCTGCCCTTCGGGTTCTCCTCCTCGTCCCTCGCCGTGAAACTAATGGTGGGTGCCTCCTTCCTTCCTACCTTGGGTGTTCTTCCTGCCCCGATTGTTAGCACCTCCCTGCTCGAGTGATCGGGCGATGACGTTCTCTCCCTGCGCTTGCCCCCGGATATCGTGTTGATAGTCCCATGGGTCCTTGTGTTCGCCTGGTGTCGTCGTCCTCCCGTCCTGGGACGGCCGTTCTTCCTCATGTCTTTGAGGGCCTTCCTTTGCAGGGGACAGTCGTTCGTGTGGTGGGCGGCAGCATTGTGGTATTCGCACCAAATGCTCGGGATTCGGCCGACCGGGGCCATTGCTGCCGTTACGCCGCTCGGTGGTGGGAGCGGGTGCCGATGTAGGTGGAGGCAGATGGGCGCCCTGCTGCGCTAGTCCCACCCTCCAGTGGCAGCGGTTGCTTTGGTTATTGCGGGGAAAGGGCTTCTGATTGTTCCATCTTGGCGCATCCCGGTACCTCTTGTATCCCTGGACTGGCGCTCCTCCGTCGTCCGAGGGCCGTTGAGGCTGAGCGTTCTCCTCTGGTCTGTTGGTGCTAGACTCGGAGGCGGACCCGTACACTCGCGTCTCTACTAACGCCTTCTGCACGACCAGGTCCATAATTTCGTCGTAGTCGAGATGCTCCTACCTCACCAATTTCTCTACGAATGGAGTGGCGAGCAGGTTATCCATCAGGGCGACCTTGGCCACCCGCTTGTCAAGGTCCCTGCACGTGCTGGCGAGCATCCTCCATCGGTTGATGTAGCTGGACAGGCCCTCGTCCATCCCCTGGCGGACCTTGAGGAGGATGCCCGTGGTGTTGTATTTCCCCTAGAGCCTGTAGCGCTTCTGGAAGCTCTCTGTCAGCTCGAGGAATGAGTGGATGGATCCTGGCGGGATCTCGTAAAACCAGCTCCGTGCCTCCTCCGCCAGCGTTTCCTGAAACAGGAAACACAAGGTTGGGTCTGAGTACTGGGTTCCGTCCGTGGTGGATCAAAACTCGTCTACGTGCGCGAGTGGGTCCCCGCTCCCATCGAACCGAGCGATCTTCGTTATCTTCGCATGGGGATCCCTTCCCTTCTCCAGTATGTGCGCCGAGAACGGACTGACCTGGGGGGCGAACGTCCCGCCTTGACCGGCCATCTTGTCCTTGCGCAAGCGTGAGACTTCCTCCGCCAGCTCTTCCATCCTCTGCAGGATCAGAGCGTTGTTCGTCGGGTGCGCTGATTCTTCCACAGGCGGGGGCGCTCGGGACGCCTGGGCGTTGGTCCTGCCGAACGGGCGCTGCTCCTCGCTGGTGGTCTCCTGGGTCTCCTCGTGTTGCTCCATCTGCTGGCTGATGAGTGTGTCCAGCCGTTCCTCCAACCTCTGGCGGATTTGGCGCTCCTCTGCTCTCTCGAGCGTCGCTTCTCGTAACTCCTGGACCAGGCTACTGATGCGTCCCTCGTCGCCGTTCCCGTCAGTCGCTAGTGTATTCCGCCCCTGTGAGTCTGGCGGTGTCTCCCCATCGGGCATGTTACTGCCGTTAGTCACCGGGTTGAGCATGTGGACCTTTGATTTTGGTGGTGTTTATACGAGGTTTGCAATTTGTAAGTTTCCCACAGACGGCGCCAGATGTTTCTACCGAATTACGCGTGGGGGCGTAACGGGGCAGAAGCAACACGAATACACCTCTCCTCCTGGTCGTGCGATGGACTTCCTCCTCCTCTTGGTGCGTCCGAGCACTGGGGCCGTTCGGATGGACGGACGCTCTCCTTCTCTTCGTACGTACGGGCTCTCCTTTCGGGCGGTGGATCCTCCTGTCGGGCGCTTCCTGTTCCTCTCGGGCGCTCGGGTGCAGCTGTTAGGAGAATACAACAACGAAGCAGGCGGTCAGGGGTTGAGACGGGGTGGCCCGCCTTCAACGCTCCGATGCCTAAGTCAGATGATGTATTGGATATAACAGTCAAGCGAACGTGCGAACGAGTAGGTTGGAAATCTAGTCCGAACGGGATCTAAATGAAGTGATCTTACCTGTAATAAATACCTGATATATATAGGTGGTTGAGTTTGGAGCCTGGTGGTGTTCTTCGATGTGGGACAACCTGCACTCTGCTGGTGTGTGTTCTGCTTATTCGAGCGCGCCCGGAGGGGGTGGGTCTAGTGAGTGTAGTTGAAGCCTCCTTGGTGGTCTTGTGTGTGGTGTGGTAGGTGTCGCTAATCTGTTTAAGTGGATAAGTATGTTAATCGTACAACTAATGATGCAATACTAACAGTTAGATAGAAACGAATATCATATAGTAGTCTACATTAGTATATTCTCGAACAAGTATTAGACGAGATAGATGTAAGATAAACACTAAAAATTGCATGTACCCCAAACTACAACAGAGTTAGTCGCAGCTCCTTCGCCTCATCCCTAACCTTGATTTCCTTGTCCACTACAACTTTCTTTGATGGAGATTCATGTTTCGAGACGCCCTCCTGCCCTTCCGTATGAGACATCTCGCCTTAACTCCCTTAAGAAACCAAACCTGGCTTTTCTTCACGTATTAGCCTCTTCTTCGAGCCCACGCTAGTACCGTCGTCTAGTCGAACATGCGTCCAGTCTGCAATGCAGACTCAGCAGTCAGCACCATCTGCTGTTGTTGGTCCTCCAAACCTGAGATAGGAATGTGTTATGTTCTAGGAGCCTGAGAAAGACCATGTATGGTCAAAGTAGTTTGCATAGGTGCCACTTGGCTTAGAGCTCCCTTCTCAAGACCTTGCATGATAGCCACGTGTGCAACATGCATCGTCTCTGGCCTCACACTTCCTACCACACCAGATTCATCATTGGCCTCATTTGGCCATGGCTGAGACCTGGCCACCGCCGTCGTCGTTGATGTCATCGCAGCTTTCCTAGCCACCAACACCTCACAAACGCCATCATTGTGGCCAAAACAACCACAAAACCCACAAAAACTTCTGATTCCCACATACTCAAAAGTGAGAATCGCCAACACACTTGTCAAAAATATAAATTGTCGCCGCACAAGTAAAGGCCGACAAAAATCCACATCAACCTGCAACCACATCTGTCTTCCAAGCCTCCGTGCTCAAGTTCCATTCATCCCACCATCTGGCACATTTCCCACTTCACTCAAATCGTTGTCGTCGCCACCGCCACTGCGGAGAAATCCGAGAAACCAACGAACCTCTCTACCACCAAAGTATGATCTTCAAAATACCATGGCCCACCTTGGACCGCTTGGCGCACCATCGCCAAGTCTCGGAAGGTGCAAAAGAACTGATCCGGGGCTTTCCTCAAGTACAACACTTTTGTCGGTCGGCTTGGTGTACTCCACAGTCGAGCCAACATAGCCCGCATCCCGTTTTCATGATTTTAAGGCAATGGATCCATTCTGAACAATCTCAAAACACCATAAAAGCACGTCGGAATCTGATTGAACAATCTCTTCCAACTGAGTCGCGTCGCAGTCGGTGAATTCTATTGCTGCCTCGAACTGTCGGGCGACGTCAGCAGTCGTATCGGCCATGCAAGATGCTTTTTGGAGTGGTCTCAATGAAAGGAAGGTAAATGAATAGAGAAATAAAGGATTGGGTTGCTATAATTTGCAGATCGAAGGAAAGAAGAGAATGACGACGTAGAAGAAGTTTTAGGGTTATTGGAAGAGAGAAAGAGAGAGGTGCGTTCGTGAGAGCCAAAAAAATCGCTTCAAAAGCACCAACTCACTCTAGTTTTTGAATGTATATCCCAGTGGTCCTTATATTAATATATACTTGGTCTTCACACTATAGCTGAGGCCATCTCCAGCCAATTAAGGGCTTGATATAGCCCTAAAATCAGCCAAAATTCGTCTCCAACCCAGGGTTAGGCTATACCAAAAATGTTATAAGTAGCTCGAGCGGACCAAATGCTTGGCTATATATGACCCTTGGTATAGCCTTAGGCTATATTTTTGTGGGGACCATAATTGTACTTAAAAAATAAAAAATTGATGTACCTAGTGGTTAATATTAATTTTAATTAATGTTCATGTCAATTTAAACGTTATGGTTGCATCATTTAATTAATCAATTTATTTTAATTTCTTAACTCCAATAATAATCACAATATTTTTGTAAAATAATATAATCAATATAATAAATTTATCATGTATAATACTTTAAAAACATAGAAATAATTTTTTTAAAATTTCAATATATAATATATGCAATGGTAATATAGTAAATAAATACAAAAAATATAATATTTTAAAATAATAATAATAATTTTTTTGTTAAATGAACCACTAGTATAATTTTAAAATATTAATATTAATAAATACAATGCAATTAAGACACTAGTATAATTAATTATCAACGGTAATATTTTCAACAACTAAATTAAATGTAATGAAATAAATATAGGTTTGAATATATATATATATATATATATAAAAGTTTAAAAGTAGTTGATTTTAAGTAAATATAGGTTTGAATATATATATATATATATAAGTTTAAAAGTTTGGATTAATAAAATAATATAAAAATTAAAATTATAGCCCTTACGGGTTGAAGACGGCACAAAATATAGCCCTCACTATTCACTAAAATAGTATATTTGAGAGGCTAAATTATAGCTCATGACCAAATATAGCCCCCTAAGACTGGAGATGGCCTAATGTGCTACCGATATGCTATTAATATGGGATATAACGTACATCTTCACGTTCTTGACTCGTATCATCGACCCACACAACCCTTGCATCGTTCATTATATTAGGAAAAATGTTATGACAAAATTAGAAGTAGAATATATAATGACGTTGATCAAATGTTCCATGGGCTTATGTTTTGAGTTTGGTTGATCAAATATTATTTTGTAACGATTAATGACACATCCAACAGAGTAGTTAAAAGTTATGTTTTTAAAAATTATAGCTAAAAAACACTTGAATAGAGTAGCTAAAGCTAAACTATATTTGATTTTGAATTATTTTGAGTAGTTATATTTAGCTACAAAGTAGAGAAAAAATAACTTAAAAGCTAAATCTCTCAACAACTGATCACATGGTTTAAGTATTTAAAATGAATTAATTTTAAGTATAACTATTAAAATTGAAGTAACAAATATGTGAATTATATTTAATTCTTTTAGTTAAAAATAACTATATGTATAATTTTGCTGTTAAGATGCTCTGAGCCACTAAAAACTAAAAAAGAGAAGTGGCTCTGCATAGACATATAATACACACTTCCGATACTAAGATCGACGGCTGAAATTACTTGCATGGCATGCACCATTGAGCATGAGGCCATGAGCATCATCCTCAAAGCACATTGGGATCATGAGCTGAGATCCCGTACATTATTCCCCAGGCGCCCTATATAATATCCACGCCATTTTCTCAACCTCCAACAAGCAAAATTATTTGTATTTTACATACGTACCCCCCTCCCTATAGGAATCTTGGCGGACTTCAGCACAAGAATATAGGCTTTAGCTAACGTGCTCATGCCCTAACCGTTTCCCATGCAATGGAGGCGGGGCATCATTTCCCAGAAATGTAGTATTTGCCGTGAAATTAGGGGCCCAATGAAAGCGACGACGTTTTTCCCCGGACGCGGTTCACGGACGTTAAGTAAAACCATATGGGAGGGAGATCACTTTGACGGGACTGACCCCGTGATTCACGTCGTTAGGATCGGAGGGGAGGCAGCCCATGAATTACGGTCCAAATCACACCCGAAAAAAGGAAAGAGATACCGGGTGGGCGGCTTTAACGGCTAGTAGGGTGACGGAGACTGGCTGTCACTTCAGCTGTTTTTTTTTTGAGAAATTCACGTCAGCTGCATGAGCACCATTTACTAATCAGGATAAACGAAAACAATGACTAATATAGAGATGAAAAAATTAATTCACTGAGGTTTTTTTCTATGGAACATTTCTTTCTATTTGATTAAAAAAAATAAAAAAATTACGATTTCATGAAACATAATATTACGTACATAATAATTGTCAAGTGAATCTTATTATGTTAGTAAAAGTGTTTACTGAACATGTCGTGCAGTATATCTAAATTGTGAAGCCCTATATGACCGAGAAAAAGAAGCAGGAACTAGTTACTTTAATGCACAACTTCTTTGCAATTAGAGACGCATCCAGGCTTAGGCTAATGACAATATTATGCGATTATGTACTTCAACTAAGTTACCAAAGTGAGATCAAACATACAAGTAGTAGGTCATGAAAAATCTGTATCACTGTATGACACTAGTTTCTTTTAAAAAATTTGCGTTCTTTAAAAAAATATGATACAGGGTTCGTCGCTTTATCAAGCGCTAAAATTTAGATTCTCAATATTCGTGGTAAATTAAATTAAGGATTACACATACATTCCAACAAAAGATATTTTTCTCTAAACTGCATGCCATCCCATTATGGCAACTCTGTAATTCTCCGAAAGTTCAGTACCATCCCATTATTTGTTTAATGACTTTAATCCATTAATTCTGGGCATTTGTTAGTTTTAACTTGAGCAATGTTGTGGGCCCTGAAGAAAGCCAAATTTTGTGATCTTAATTTTTCATGCTACACAAGTAAATAAAATTTTTATATTCTAATCCAACTAATACATCATGGCACATCATAATTTTATAACACCAATATTATCCTTTTAGGAATCGAAAAAAATAATAATAATATTGTATCTGAAATTGAAAAATTCGGATCATCATAGGAACCCTAAATTCTACGTTTAACCCTATTAAAAAAGAATAAACTCAACAAAAAATTAAAGCTGTTGTAAAAAAAGAAAAAAACAATCTATATATACCACAATAATCCCCATAACTCTTTTCATTTTGTTCTTCTTTGGATTCTTATAGAAAGAGAAATTAATCATTAGCTTTCTCTTTTTCTCCCAATTCCCATTTTTTGTTTATCAATATAATCGTACAACAGATTCAATCCGTCTATCAATAGATAAACAATAGATTCAAATGTGCTAATTTCCCGTATTAGGGTTCCTTGATCATTTGCACATTTATATTGGTGATCGATCTCCCAAGTATTG
This sequence comes from Geum urbanum, assembly GCA_946800695.1. Lineage (NCBI taxonomy): Eukaryota > Viridiplantae > Streptophyta > Magnoliopsida > Rosales > Rosaceae > Geum > Geum urbanum. The sequence goes on along the minus strand of OX327012.1, from coordinate 46,499,799 downwards.
ATTCATTGTGGCTCTAGCATGATTCCAACATAAATAACTTCTTTTCATGTGAAAAGCAAAATATTTGAAACCTAAATGGAAATATTGATGATTGGGTTGTAAGTTGTAGTAGGGAGTTTCATAGATAATTTTATATTTCGGGTTCAATCTTCAACTTGTAAAGGTTGCAGAGATTAAGTATTCTAATTAATTATGGGTTGATCAAACCTTTGAACAATTAGATTGAGAAAGGTTAAGATAATCACTGACTAGAAACTCAATTATATGACATGGTAATAATCCAATGAGGTAAAAAATATTATATTGACACATAGAATTAACGCTACAAAATTTTGGCCTTAATTAAGGTCCCAAAACATTTTCTTTTTAACTTTTAATCAATGATTTATCTTCAAAGGCAAAGTCCTTTTAAGCATAAAAGTCTAAGTCTTCAGAATCATTGTTTTTTCAACCCCGATGATTTTTGCTTTCTCATGTTGTGCCCCGTCCACCACTATTCTCCGTATTTACACCACTACTTTACTTTTATTGTATTTTCTATTCTTACTTTTATTACAAATTATAGCCCTGACACTTTATACCTCTTTGAAGGATGAAGAATTCGAAGTTTAATTTTTTTTTTATCGAAGTTTAATTTATAAGCTACGAGTATTTCATGGGAAAGTCTTAATTCTGGGAGGAGGGATAAAGTGTTGGGAATGATTGTATATAAGGAATAATGGGTTTTAAGAAGAACAACGTAAGTATGAATGTTGGTACTCGATTGCCTATGACTTCGTATTTTTTTGCTTGCATTTGGTGAATATGGACAAGATTTCAAGCCAAAAAAGTGGGATAATTATGACTTCATAATGATGAATAAGATCCTAAATTGTAATCTTGATATGTCATTTTAGAGATGGTGTACAATAATTCATCTATATCAACGGTAATCTCACACATCTTTTAAGAAATAATGTAGTTTATGTATATTACATAAAACATATAAAGTTTTAATATCAAATTTCCATATACTAAGCGATTCATCCTAATCAAATTAGTGTACGTGTCAGTATTTTTGTAATTGATTTTAGACATTATACTCTTCCAATATTTGGATCAGACTTGAAGAAATGAATGAAATGTGTGTTGCTAATGAATGAAATGTGTGTTGCTAGTGTTGCTAATATTTGGATCACACCTGTATTTTGTATTCAATGAACACTGAAGCCTTTCTTGTTTTACCCGAACGAGTAAACATTAGCCTCTTAATTAGAATTCCATTTATTACAAGCACCAACCAGAAGTAAATTCATTCTTCTTATCTGCTCCAAACGGACCAGCTGTAAACTACTACAACCAAGCCAGGACAGCTGGAAAAAACTATCCCACAGTAAAAAAAAAAAATGAGAGAACCAAAAACTTGAAACCTATGATCTCGATCAAAATAAATAAATTACAATAGAGAAGTTTACCATGCGTATTTTAGTGATTCTACTACTGAAGAGAGGCAAAATTTAAGCAGTACATTAGGAAGGAAAAAAGATCAAGTTTCTTGATGAAATAGATTGCAGAAAATTACCTCTGCATGCGGTGACAATGCATGGCCAAAATCCTCTGCATTGAATTAGTAGGACGATGGAGTTTTGTTTTCTTAATTTTTCCTTTTTAATTACAACATAAATTTCCTTTTTTGGGTACTTGAAATTTAAAAATACATTTTTAAGGGAAAAGAAAATTAAAAGAAAAGAAAAGAAAAGAAAAGGTGGTGCAAGTGCAAATGTGCATATGAAGAGGACACAGCTCAACAGCTCTTTCTCTCCCACTGCGCACTCTCTCTCTCTCTCTCACACACACACACACACAGCAATAAAAAGACTTCCCCTTTGGCATTGACTCTTGGGCTATCTCTCTTTCTTTACGTCTCTCTATCTCCATCTCTCTCCGCCATAGCTGTAGAAATTTAATCCAGAGAGATACTTCTCCCCACCTTCTATCTCTCTCATTCTCATTCTCATTCTCACTCTCACTCTCTATCTCTATCTCTATCTCTATCTATATAACCCGCAGCAGAGAAATAAAATAGTCACATTCAGAAACAGAACCGGAAGCCATTCGTCTGTGTTGTGTTTTTTTAAGGATAAAGGAAGAGATGGGATGTTGTTCTCATCTGAGGTTGTTTGCTTCGCTTCTTGTTGTGGCTGTTGTGTCTGCCTCGGCGGCCAGAAATTTACCAATCTTATCCTTCGACGAAGGATATAACAAGCTCTTTGGAGACGACAATCTCAGGATCCTAATGGACGGGAAATCTGTTCATCTTACGTTAAATGAGCGAACAGGTTTGTGTTTGGTCGTGGTTTGTGTTTGGTTTGTATTGTTGTTGTTTCAAGTTTTGTTCTTGACCATGTTTTTGTGTTGGGCTTAATTTTGGTGGGGCTTGTGTGTTTCTTTTATTGCAGGGTCTGGATTTGTTTCTCAGGACCTTTACATTCAAGGCTTCTTCAGTGCTTCCATTAAGCTCCCAAGGGATTATACTGCTGGAATTGTTGTCGCCTTTTATGTGAGTTGTAGTCCTTCTTTCTATTTCATCTGAAATTTAAGGGTTTGTTTGATTATTCGTTTGCTCTATTCTTGTTTGTATCGGAGACTGTCTGGTTCTTTTTTTTAATCCATGGTTCTTTTTTTTCTACTCATTTACATGTCCAAGATTGCTTTTTTAACTTCCGAGTATGTTTCTGGTGTGAAAGTTTAATACTTTGGATCTCACCGTTCAGAAATGGCGATGCAAGTTTGATACTTCTTTTTAATCAAGAGTCTCAGTTTGACAGTATCTTTGATTCTCACAAATTTACTTCTTTTAGTATCTTCAATCTACACTTTCATTGGCCCAAGTTCAAAGCTTTAAACAAAGCCATCATAACCAATTTACTATTCTAAGTAGATTAAGATGCTCATTTATTTGCTGCGATTTGTGTTTTCAGATGTCGAATGCAGACATGTTCCCCAAGAACCATGACGAAATCGATTTCGAGTTCCTGGGGAATATAAGAGGCAAAGAATGGAGAGTTCAGACCAACGTTTATGGCAATGGAAGCACTGAGACTGGGAGAGAAGAGAGATACAATCTCTGGTTTGATCCTTCTGAGGATTATCATCAGTACAGTATTCTATGGACTGACTCTCAAATCATGTAAGCATCCATCAGAACTCCCCACCACCATATTTGGATTACTCTGTTGGTTTTTATGTGCGAACTTTTTCTGAAAGCATTTGTTCCCTAAATTTTCAATAATGATGTAAGATTCTGAAGCCTAGCGATTGCTGTTTATGGTATATGAAGTGGGCTTTTCTTGAAGCAGTTTTTACACATGTTTCATAAATAATGTAAGATTATGAGGTCTGCTGTTACTGTATTTGGGATATGATGGTTAGGGTAGAGGTTAGATTTTCCTATATTGGGATAATACAGAACAGAACTTGTTTTGTTTTTTCCCTTTAATACCAATATACCAGTCCCTGGTTTGATCAAAACAAGCGCTTCTATTCACATGTCTAAAATTTGTCTGTTTGTTATCTGAGTAAAGAAAACCTGAAGCTGGATGACTTAATTTTAAACAACAGATATTAAGTTTAATAATGAATAATCATGACCCTAGAATGATCAAGGTAATTAGACAACCATTGCTGAGTTCAATTTTTTGTTTTTGTCAGTTCCATATTACGATGAGAAGCTAAATTAAGGATATTTGACGGTATTAGTCATTTCTTTTTATACTTGTAGAGTTCTACATCTGTTTTTTTGGTCTGTGTTTTAGAGGTGTTAATTCTAGTTTCAATGGTGTCTCTTACTTGCAGATTCTATGTTGACAACATTCCCATTAGAGTGGTTAAGAAAACAAATTCTATGGGTGGTGACTTTCCCTCTAAGTCAATGTCATTGTATGCTACAATATGGGATGGATCCGATTGGGCTACCAATGGTGGAAAGTACAGAGTGAATTACAAGTATGCACCCTTCTTGGCCGAGTTCTCTGACCTTGTTCTACATGGCTGTGCAGTCGATCCTATTGAACAGGTGTCAAAGAAATGTGATAAAACCCAAGGATCTGAATACATCCCAACTGGTGTTACACGCTTACAAAGAATGAAGATGGATAGTTTCAGGAAGAGGCAGATGACATACTCCTATTGCTACGATAGAATACGGTACAAGGTTGCTCCTTCAGAGTGTGTTATCAATCCCCAAGAAGCAGCAAGACTCCGAACGTTTGACCCCATTACATTCGGGCATGGTCACCGTCGTCAACGAAAACATAACCACAGGAGCAGAACAAGCATAGCAGAGGCCACTTCTGTTTGAGAATGAGAGGGTGGGAGTATTTGATTTCTCATATGACCACCATTGGCATTCATCACCTTTTGTGTATAGTGAGAGGGTAGTAAGAAGAAAAGCATAGATTTTGTTTATGGGTGAATAGAGCTTTCCTTTATGGTTGGAGGGTATGTATATAGTTCATACCTTTACTAGTTCCCAGTTGTCCTCATTCCTTGTCCTTCAGGTTCTACAAATTCAGTTTAGTGGTGGGTTTATGTACTTTGACACTACCTCATGGGTTTAATAAATCATTTCAGCATATGGAAATTACCATTTGTCCTGTTTTCATCCTTGGATTCTTTACTCTTCTTTCATCTTACATATCAGCTCAAACTGTGTACAACTTATTCAATGTCTGGCTTGCTATGTTCAAATGAAGTCAGAATTGGTGTCATATTTGGATGGTAGGGTTTCAATGATGACTCATTGGAATCCAATGGCCACAGTTGGATATGACAAGTGATGGAAATGGTTCAGCAAATGACAGTGTTTTATGTTAAGACTGGACTATTTTCCCTTTCATATTTCAGTGTGCAGAAACACAAGCAGGTTAGGTAGGACTCATTCATTTCATTCATACAGGGCTCTCTGGTTTCAGGAATTTAGGGGACAATGCTTTCAAGCTCTGCATCCGTGACTTTGAAACAAGACCAAGCAGGAGTCTCTAACCCAATTGCTCTACTTTTTCAGCTTTTGTTTTTCTCTGAAAAATGTACATATTTGAATTGTATGGCACATATGACATGAAAATCCATACAACCATGAAAGTGTTTTGGACCACAGAGCAAAGCAACTGCCGATATGTTTTTGATGGTCACTTGTAATCATCATGTGGTAAGTGGTTAACTAAACCTTTCTGATCCTTTCTGGCATAAACCACTAGCACTAAAAAAACTCTCAAACAAGTCCAAAGTCGGTGAGGGGATGAGAGATGGTTGAAGACTCCAAAATTTAGGCTGCGCAGTTACCACTAAATTGGCTTCTTAATCTCTTCATAACCTCCTAAACCTAAAGAAAAAGCTGATGATTAACAGCTTAACTGAACAGAGAAGAAACTTTCTGTTTTAAATCTTCTGTGCATCATCTTTGTAACAGGGCAAAGGGATGAAGTATCTGCCTTCTTCCTTTTTGTGAACAATAACTATATCTATCCATTAACAAATGCTCTTTACCGATATGTTTCAATGCAGATGTAATTTGAGTTGACTATTTCATTGGTGAGAATTATATCATATACCTTTGCATGTGATTTTGTGGAGACTATTTGGTGTACAATTTGTAGTAGTTTTGTATTAAATGATAACATTGCACTATCTCAAGTAGCCTCCCCTAGACTCTACTCAAACTCCAGTGACTCCCAAATTCCTAAATGGCTAACCTGGCATAAGGTGTTTGTAACTTTGTAAGAACTACATTAAACTAATCTTGCATATAACAGACAATGGTCAAGATTCTGAGACAAATAAACCTCCAGAGCCGACCCAAAAACCTTCAAAACCGACCATTTTGGCTGACTTTGGTGGTGCATGTTTGCATCTGACACAGCTAATCTTGTCTGTAGCATCATGCACTGGGAATACATTATGGATAAATTTGAGAATCTCACCCAGCTTCATTTTAATATTAAGAGTTCAAAACTTGTACACATTTCAGCACTAGTTTAATTTAACATCAGAGCCAGTAAATGTTACAGTTTCATAACGCCTTCTTATTTCTGGCTTCAGTTACACAGCTGAAGTCAGCAATAGGTCGTCAAACTTCCCAATGCAGCAGCTGTTAACAACCAACTGATCTGGCCTAGGTTTGAAAGTGCGTTACTTATACACTAGGCTATAGTAGGGTTTGGTTTTTTCTTATGAATTAGGCAGGCTTGCATTACAGATAGCTATCTCCATCACTAGTTATAGTTTGCCTGCGCGATAAGTCTAACTTGTTCTAGGTATCTCCATCACTAGTGTTAGGGGAGCTGCTTAGACATAGTGCGGTCACAGATTTACGAAGTGAGGTATGTGATTCGGCATGAATTAAAAGAGGTCTATCTTCAAGAGATAAGAAATGACACCATGAACATGAAAATGATTATCCATAATCACTGATTAAGATCATTGCGCTGTGGTTTATCGGAAACACAAGATACAAATATACTGTGGTTTACCAAAGAAACAAGATGCATAGACAGTAAAACAACCAAGTCTGATATTTTCTAGATTCCAGACTCACTCTTCTCAATCAGCTTAACAAAGTTGCGAACAATTGTCCTTCCCTCGGTAGTTATGACACTCTCAGGATGGAACTGAACTCCCTGCAAAGTTTAAACTTAGTTATAACAAACTGATTTTGGTTTATAGTGGCACATTATATAGGACGAACGACAGAACATGTAAGCTCTTAAAAATAGATTAAAATAAAAAGAACATTTTCTTACTTGAAGATGCCTATATTTCTTGTGACGAGCGGCCATTATCAGTCCATCCTGGGTCCATGCTGTAACCTCTAGTTCTTCACTAGGAAAACTGTCCTGCTCTATTACAAGACTGTGATATCTTCCAGCAGTGAAAGGGCTGAAAAGATGATGAACATAAAATTATTATTATCACTAATTTATAGCCCACGTAATGGTCAAGGTGTTTATTCATACAGTTTACAAATAAAATTGGAGATATATAGAAAGGGAGCTCTGCTTTTCTATATCATCCTAAACATAGTTCGGACTGTTTAAGAAGAAGAAAAAAACTGAATTTGACTCCTATATAAATATATCAATATAACAAGGAATGGATCTCTGTACTTATAAAATCAAGTTCAATTAAATGCTTGAATTGATTGCTAATCAAAATTGGACATTTGTTTCCAATTCCAGTCGTGTCAATTTCCTAGATAATTTGTAATTTGAGTTTGAAAGTCAGATTTTTACATCATTGTTGGCTGCAATTAAGGAAATGAGCAGTGTCGTTTGACACTACTCATCTCCATTTAGCTACGCCCTTCTGTCTGTTCCCTTGTACTAGAAAAATTGCCAAAAATTAAGATGCCGAACTAATGAGTATGACCCTAGGATATTAACATTGAAGTAAATTAACCAGCTCACTTTGACAATCCAGCAAACAAGCTGTCTTCCTCATCCTCATTATAGAATACAGGAGAGCTCTTCCCATGCATGACACCATATGGAGAACGAACAATCTTCCCTACAAGACCACAAACGTTAACTAGAAGGCATAAGAAAAACAATTACTCCGCATTATATTATGGAATTCATTTACTAATCTCACAACAGACTAAAACTTATTATTGAGATCACTTTCATAAACTAACATGTAGATTTTGCTGAAAGCTTAAAACAGGCCTATAATACTTGCCTCCAAAAGCCTCCCCAATGCACTGCAAGCCCATACACACACCAAATAAGGGTACAATGGGCCCTAACTCCAATACGGTTTGCAGCGATATTCCAGAATCTTGGGGTGTGCCTACAAAATGGAGACGCCTTATTAAAAACTTGGATGGCTCCAAATTTCTCCATTATGTTGATTTTAAACATCTAAAGAAGGAATATATCAGCATAACTAACCTGGGCCTGGGGAGATCAAAACTCCTCTGGGGTTTTTCCTGAAAGAAGACAAAGCCGTTATGAATTCGCAATCAAGTGAATATGATTCCTAACAAAATTTAAATGTCAATTCGCATATTGTGCACACTGTTGTGTTTTGGCTCGTTGATCCAGTCTAGGAAAGGATTTAGGATACAAGTCCTTGTCTAGTAAGGAATGGAGTTAGCTTAGCTTTTCTATACGTCCTAAGAGAGTTAGTTTATCCTTGTTTGGTTAGGATTTATGTATAGACTTAAGGTTAAGTCTATTAGGATTAGGATTCATTTTCCTATGATGTATTGACAGCTTCTATATCTATATATAGAACTGCTAGGGGGTTTTCTAAAGTAAGTTAGAAAACTAGAGCTAAGAGTGATAGAGAGATAAGAATTAAGTTTAAGAGTTTAAGGGATCTACAATAAGTACTTATAATCAGTTAATTCTTCATAGTGCTAGTGAATCGCTCAAGAGAGATCACAGAGAGGACGTAAGCTCTAGTTTTAACTGAACCACTCTAAATTGCTATGTTTATTTCTGCTTTCGACATTCATCTGTTTTAGCTTGTTTAGTCGTAAAACTACAGATCTAGGAGGCGCTTACACTATAAGTGGTACCAGAGCTTAGGCTCAGCGTGCTTTTACGATAGTGAATAACAAGATTGTCGAAGTAGGAGATGTGAAACAGTCTATTAAGCCTTTCAACGGCAAGGACAACTTCACGCTTTGGCAGAGGAAGATGAAGAATGTCCTGATTCAGCAAGAAGTCGACGAGGCACTTGAAGCGATGCCTGCAGAGACAGATAAGGCAATCTGGACAAAGAAGGACAAGAAAGCAAAGAATTCTATGAGTTGCATCTTGCTAATAATGTTTTGCTTCATATCACTGAGGAAATGAATGCAAATGAAGCTTGGGAGAAGCTTGAAAGTGTCTATAGGGGAACGACCATTAGCAGCAAGCTACTCTTGAAGGAGCAGCTCTTTGGCCTCAAGATGGAGGAAGGGGGTGATCTTAATGATCACATATGAAAATTTCAGAATTGCATATTTAACTTCGAGAAAGTCGAAGCAAAGATGGATGATGAGGACACGGCTGTCATGTTGTTGCACTCGCTTCCACCTTCATTCAAGCATGTCAAAACCACCATGATATTCAAGGAAACAATCACATTATTCAAAGTTTGTGAGAACCTGGAATCATATGTCAAGTTGAAGAAAGATGAAGAAAATTCTCGAGTTCGGGGACTACATGTTAGCGACAATGACAAAGGAAGATCCAGGAATAGAAGTTATAGATTTGAAGAGAAAGTCAGCTCTAAATCTAAGGGAAAAGGCAAGGAAAAGAAAAATGATTGCTTCGAGTGTGGTTCACTTGACCACTGGAAAATGAATTGCAAACAATAGAAGGAGAATAAGACGCAGATGTTAGGAGAAAACTCTAAGTCAGCCAATGTCGTTATTGGAAACAATAGTGATGATGGAGAACTTCAAGCAATTTCATCAAGCTCCGACGCGCCTTGCCATTGGACCTTAGATACAGCCTGCACATTTCATATGTGTGCCCACAGAGAATGGTTCAACACATATGAAGAGAAGAACACCGGAGAAGTTTTGATGGAAAATAATTCACCAAATAGAATTATGAGAATCGGAACAGTAACGATCAGAATGCACGATGGGATTATCAGAACGCTGGGGAATATCAGACATGTCCCAAAGTTGAGTAGAAATCTTATATCCTTGAGCACTTTGGATAGGGCTGAATTTTGGTTTAAATCCCAAGATGGACAACTCAGAGAGAGTAGGAAATAGACAAATGGTCTACGGTGTTGGGCAACAAGACAACATGTATAAGCTTACATGCTCTACAGTGGTAGGTGGAGCAGCAGTTTGTACAAATGAAGACAAGACTGAGCTATGGCATAGACGGCTAGGGCACATGAGTCAAAAAGGATTGCAAGAATTACACAAGAGGAATAAGCTAGAAGGTGTAATGAGTTGCAAACTTGAATTTTGCAAGTATTGCACTCGGAAAACAGAACAAGGTGACATTCAACGTGAGCATCGGTGAGCACAAATCCAAAGGAGTATTGGACTATATACATGTAGATGTTTGGGGACCTGCACCTACAAAATCAAAGGGTGGAGCCAAATATTTTGTCGTTTTCATAAATGATTTTTTGAAGAAGGTTTGGATGTACTTTATGAAAACTAAGGATGAAGTTTTCACTAAGTTCAAGGAGTGGAAAGCTGAAGTTGAGAACCAAATAGGTAGAAAAATCAATTATTTGAGAAGAGACAATGGAGGTAAATATAGAGATAATCAATTCTTGCAACTGTGCAAGGATGATGGCATTACAAGGCATTTTACTGTGAAGAAGACTTCCGAGCAAAACGGTGTTGCAGAACAGATGAACGAAACTCTCTTGGAGAGAGAAAGAAGCATGAGATTTCATGCAGGGTTGCCTGGATCATTTTGGGCAGAGGCGATTAATCATGCTTGTTATTTGATTAACCAATCACCTTCAAGAGCTATTAACTTCAAGTGTGCGGTCTAGAAATCAAGTTGACTATTCCAACTTGAGAGTGTTTGATTGTAGTGCATACGCACATATTCCCAGAGATTATTCCCAGAGATGAGATGACCAAACTGAAACCGAAGTCACTCGAATGCTTGTTCATCGGCTTCGAGAAAGGAGTGAAAGGTTATAAATTATGGGGATATAGTCAAAGATAAAAAGGTTATTAGCAGAGATGTCGTCTTTGATGAGAAGATTATGCCATTTAATGAAGATAGCAAGAAGGAGAAGTTGATTGTTGATGAAGAAGCAATCAAGATTTCATTAACTAAAGTATCAGATGAAGATTGTCGAGTTCAAGTAGAGAAAATTGAAAAAGTAGGGAATGATCAAGTTGTTAATGAGGAACCAGAGCATCAACAACAGTCACCAGTTAGGAGTCAGGTGGAGCAATCCCCACAGAGGGGTCGAAATTACCCTATCCCACAAGCACTTGAATCATATCAAAGATGTATAGCACTTGACAGACCAAAGAGGAATCCGAGTAAAATACAGCGCTTCGGATTTGAACCGGGTGAAGAAGAAAGTCATGCTCTGAATATAAATCAAGGAGATCCAACTACCTACCAAGATGCTATAGAAAATGAGGAACGGACATGTTGGATTAGTGCAATGATAGAAGAGATGGAATCTTTGAATAAGAATTCTGTGTGGGAGCTAGTTCCTAAACCCAAAGATAGAAAGCTTATTAGTTGCAAGTGGGTGTTTAGGAAGAAAGAAAGAGTACATGATGATGATGCCATCAAATACAAAGCACGGTTGGTGGCAAAAGGGTATTCGTAGAAAGAGAGAGTGGATTATGATGAGATTTTCTCTCCAGTCGTCAAACACACTTCAATTCGGTTATTGTTGTCTATAGCAGCTCAGCATGACATAGAGATTGAGCAGATGGATGTGAATACTGCATTTCTTCATGGGGACCTCGAAGAAGCCATTTACATGTCGCAGCCGGAGGATTTTGTTGAAACATGAAAGGAGAATTTTGCATGTCGGTTGAAGAAGTCACTATATGGGCTCAAGCAATCACCGAGGTAGTGATACAAACGCTTCGACATATACATGCTTAAAATAGGCTACACAAGGTGTCTACATGATTGCTGTGTTTACTACCATGTATTCGAAGATGGGGAGATCATTCTACTACATCTGTATGTTGATGACATGCTAATTGTATGCAAGGATATGTCGAAGATTGAAGATCTGAAAAAACAACTAGGAGTTGAGTTCGACATGAAGGATCTAGGAGCTGCACAAAAGATCCTTGAAATTGAAATAAGGAGGGACATAAATAAAGATAAAATATGGCTGTCACAAGAAAAGTACATTCTCAAGGTACTTGAACGCTTCAACATGGATGAAGTAAATGTTGTTTCTGTTCCATTAGCTGGACATTTCCAACTAAGTGCAAAGCAAAGGTCATCAAGTCAAAAGGAGATTGAAGGATGTTCTATATGCAAGCGCAGTAGGGTGTCTTATGTATGCAATGATTTGCACAAGACCAGATTTAGCTCAAGCGTTGTCTCTAAGTACATGTCAAATTCGGGTAAGCGTCATTGGGAAGCAGTGAAATGGATTTTGAGGTATTTAAAGAGGACTAGGCAGCTTAGAATCATGTTTGAGAGAAAATAAGAAGTAGCGTATGTGGCTGGTTTTGTGGATTTAGATTATGCAGGAAATTTAGATAAAAGAAGGTCTATAGCAGGTTATGTTTTTACTTGTGGAGGAGGACCTGTGAGCTGGAAAACAACTCTTCAAGCAGTCACAGGTTTATTTACTACTGAGGTAGAGTATACGGCATAAACAGAGGCTTCTAAAGAAGCTATTTGGTTGAACGGGCTGGCAAGTCAGTTTGAAATTTAGCAAAAGGGCGTGATAGTGAAGTGTGACAGTCAAAGTGTCATTCATTTGGCAAAGAATCAAGTGTTTCATGCAAGGACGAAACACATTGAAGTTCGGTATCATAGAATCAGGGATTAGGTAGAATCTAGAGATATCATTGTGGAAAAGGTTCACATTATTGATAATATTACTGATTGTCTTACCAAGCCAGTTTCTGTAGAGAAGTTCAAGCATTGCTTAGACTTGTTCAGTGTCACAGCATGTTGAGCTATGGTGGAGCACCTTCTCACTTGAGGTGCATTAAGGCAAGAGGAGTCTTGCCAAAGTGAAGGCTCTTGGAGGTATGTTCGGGATTACTTCAAGAGATTCAACATATCCTGAAGGTCATAGCAATCGTTTTTTGGTATCAACTCACCAAGGTAAAGATTGTTGTGTTTTGGCTCGTTGATCCAGTCTAGGAAAGGATTTAGGATACAAGTCCTTGTCTAGTAAGGAATGAAGTTAGCTTAGCTTTTCTATACGTCCTAAGAGAGTTAGTTTATCCTTGTTTGGTTAGGATTTATGTATAGACTTAAGGTTAAGTTACCTTAAGTCTATTAGGATTAGGTTCCTATGATGTATTGACAGCTTCTATATCTATATATAGAACTGCTTGGGGGGGGGGGGGGGGTTTCTAAAGTAAGGTAGAAAACTAGAGCTAAGAGTAATAGAGAGATAAGAATTAAGTTTAAGAGTTTAAGGGATCTACAATAAGTACTTATAATCAGCTAATTCTTCATAGTGCTAGTGAATCGCTCAAGAAAGATCACAAAGAGGACGTAAGCTCTAATTTTAACTGAACCACTCTAAATTGCTATGTTTGTTTCTGCGAAGCATTCATCTATTTTACCTTGTTTAGTCGTAAAACTACAGATCTAGGAAGCGCTTACACTATACATACGTGACATGATATTTATGGTTTGGAAATCAATAATTATCCAGGCAAAAAGTAGACTTCTTACATTTTCAGTTCTTTCACTGTTAGTTCATCGTTGCGATAAACTTTAAAGAGACATCCCAGCTCTCCCATATACTTCAGATCACAAGTAAAATATTAGTTCGGTGCCTTCTTGACTTGTAAGCACCGTCAATTAATAAACAAATAAAAAATCACTTGTTGAAAACTAGTTAGCAAACCATGAGTTCATCACTAATTGACATGTAAGGAACACCAGCCTGACTAAAGAACCAACAGTACTAAAAGTTGCGATATAAATCAAATACAATGATTGATGCCTTGATAGTTGATACTATGATATATATCCTCCTATTAGTTCACTTGGCATCTCTGAACATTTCTATGGTATGATTAGTATCGACATTTTACTTCTTTAATAGAATTTATAACCTATCACTAGAGCAATCCTTATTCTAGAAAACAACATAAAGAACAGGCAGACCTCAACATTCAACAAGGTGTTTCATCTAACAATGAACTGAAAATGGTCTACACAATAGTCAGCATACTATAACCAAACAGTAAGTATGTAAAAAGCACAAGATTTCAATTCAAACTCCATCATTTCAAACACAAAGATTAGATTAAGCACAAACCTGGCAGAGATTGTAAGTAAAGCTATCATAATTGTCAATAACAATAATGGGGCTGTTGACATTCTTCCCTTGAGGCTTCGAATTCGTCTCGTTGAATGCCAATGAAGCTTTTGTGACGAACCCATTTCCTAATTTGAGCCCAAGACGCCGTTCTGCACAGAAAGATTAGATCTTTGGAAAACAAAGACAGCAATTTTAACCTCAAATTCGAAAAACACAGAGAAAACAGAGTACCTGAGCTGTTAGTACTGGGAACTGAGATTATATTAGGACGAGGGTTTTGGAGGGTTTTGGGGGAGAAAGAGAGTAGGTTTGGTTGTGTGAGTGAGGTCTGAGATGTCACAGTGGCCGCCATTGCCTCACAAACTGGTGGGTCTGAAATTACCGATTGATCCTAATTTTGGTTAGATTTGGATTCTCTAGGGTCACTAGTGTGTGTGACCATGACGTTTGATACATGGGGGGGGGGGGGGGGGGGGGGAAGGGAAGGAAATGGGGGGGTTTTAAGTTTACAAAGATGATGATGATGATCACGAGGATGTGATTTTTTTTTCTCTTTGTTTTTCGTTGTTCCTATTTCAGTATTTCAGTTTATAGGTTTAAGTTAATTTTTTTTTTGGAAAAAAATTTAAAAAATTTCGGTCAGGTCAAAAGAGTATCCGAATTCTCAAAATTATCAAAATGATGTCCGAACTCATAATTTGCTATATGTGTGATGTCTTCGTGCTATTTCCGTTACGTTGCCGTCTATTTTGATGACATGATTTTTTTTTTTAAAGAAAAGGTTAATTGACATTTATTTTCTTATATTCTTTTTTTTTCAAAACAAATCTCTCTCTCTGCGCGATATAACCAGCCGACCTTGTCCAAGCTATTTCTCACCTCCGTCGACCTCAATCATAGCATGCCGCAACACCACCATCCTCGAGATCTCAACTCAACCTTCCCCGCCGCCTATAGCACAGTCGAGAGTTCAGTAGATGCCACCAATCCTTGGATGCGACGCACAACTCTCGCATTTTCTCTACCTTAGATTCACCTCCCGACTGTCTCGCGGAGCACTATGCCTCTTCATCTTCTAGTGTCGTCGTTCTCACTTTGTCGTTCGGCGCTCCTCCTCATTGTCGGCTTGCATGTTGTCGCTTGCCACCATCGTGTACAACAAGGTCCAAACCGACCATATCGACGAGGTTGGTTCATCTAAGACGGATGTGCATATTAGACAGAGAGAGAGGCCCAGTGCGCGGGGACGAGCAATCCCTTTCCGTCGCGGATGACCACGTCGTTGAAATTAAGGGTTTCCGGCGAGAGGAGGGTTCGAATTTGATTTGGGTTTCGATGCAATTGACTTGGGTTTTGGACGAATTAGATTGGGTAAGAATTGATTTTTGGAGTTGGTCGATTTGGGATTGGATGGAGTCGTAAAAGATCCGGGGATTTTTCCCACAGTGGTCGACATTGGTGGTTTGGTGGTTAGAGATGATCTGATGTCCTGAGCTTATCATAAGCTCAATTTTTTTCTTCAAGATCAATGACTGATATTTAACAAGAGAGATGAAATAAATTAGTTTAAAAATTATATAATTGAACATAATACATTTTTTTAAATACTCATTATGCCACATCATCGTGAGAAACGGAGTCATGACGGAATTAACATGGAGGCATCACACACATAGCGATTTAGGAGTTCGGACATCGTTTTGATAGTTTTTAGAGTTTATGCACCATTTTAACATGACCGAAAGAGTTCAGGTACTATGGAGACATATTTTTTTTCTTCCTTTTATTACCAAGATTTTTGTTTTTTCTTCACGTTTTTCTTTTGGCAAGTTCTTCGTATTTGTTCCTTTGAAAGCAACTTGCAATTTCATGCTTTTGTGTCTGTCTCACTTGACGCCCAACAAGATTTCAACTGACTTGAAATCCGAAATGAAGAACTGCCAAGCCTTACTCAACCACATCATTCATTTCTCATGTTTAGCTTTGTATCGTTTTTACTTTTTAGCATGTTACATGTACATGCTACAATTCATTTATGACATAAGCGCATTATTTGTTAAAATGAGAGGTCAAACATTTGGCACTTGTATGAGTTCGCAAAGAAAATTATGAATATAAAATGTTCATCCAATTTATTGAGAGAGTCTTACTTTTTTTTATTTGATAGGAAAATCTCGTAACAAATTCAAATTGTTACTCATAATAATCAGAAGTCACTACCAGAAGAATCACTATATCCGACGATCTGATATCGTCGGTCTGTCAAATTTTGTCGTCGGGTATACCCTATAACCGACGACTCATCGTCGGTTATAGTCTCGTCGGTGATACTATAACCGACGATGAATTAGGTTTTTCGTTGGAAAAAAAAGAGACTAAAGGCAACGATACATTATCGTCGGGCATAGTTTCAAACTATAACCGACGATGTCATCGTCGGTTATAGTTTTCTCCATGGTCAAAATGGTTGACCGTGTAGAAAACTATAGCCGACGATGTTGACACATATCGTCGGTTATAGTTAATAATAATTTTTTTTTGTTGCAAGTTCTGCGTTTTATCCCAAAACCTGCATTCCCAAAAAATCACCAATATTGTTCAAATTGAAAATTAACAACCATTGAAACTATAGTAGTAAATAATAAAATAAAAAACTGAAATCGTTCAAATCTGTATACATATGCGTACGTAGTAAATAATTAAAATAAAAAACCGAAATTGTTCAAATCTACGGGGGTCCTAAGTCTATGTGGTCAAACAGATCATCATAAGTTGGTTGGTCCTGGTCTGGCTGAGGCTACGGTTGAGGCTGAGGCTGTGGCTGTGGCGCACCAAAAATGGGCGGGGGAGCTATCTGGATTCCAGATGCCTGCAACTGTGCATAACAGTGCTGCATCCATGTCCCCATCTGCTGCTGCTGTTCGGCCAACCGATTCTGCTCAGCGGCTTGCGCCTGCTCCATCTCCTCCATCCGACGACGTTGAGCTTCCATCTCAATCGCTTGCCTATGAAGCTGCTCATGTAGCTCATTAGCCTTCGAAGATGATGATGATCCCGATCCGCGAGAGAATTCAGGTGTCTTCTTCAGCAGCCCTTGACCCCACTTTCCGGAACCCCTGCAGTAGAAAGTGTTCTTCCCTGGAGGGATCGCACTTGACATAATCCTGGCCCTGACGATCGGATCAGATCGATCAATCTGAACAATCGGGAGTTCCACATCGGGGGTGTTGGGATAGAGCTCTCTCGCCACTTGAGTCAACACCTCCGGAATCGCCTCCTGAACTCTCGCCTAATTGACAAAGAAAAATAAAATATTAATTAATGTAAACAATCTAAAAAAATAAGAAATATGTTTATTTTTTTATAAGGACACTTACAACATATTCGGGGGACTGCAGATACGCATGCTGCATCGTATAGACAAGGGGATCCTCTTTTGGGTGGTTGGCCGCCTCCTCGATCCAACCCGAGTATGATCTGGAACCGGCATGATGATTTTTGGTGTTTTTTGCCCGGTTCCTTGTGTTGACTTCAGAAATACCCTGCTCGATTAATCCAACATAAAAAAAAATATTAGCCAAATAATTTGAGGGAAATACGATAAAACAAAAATTTAATCGATCATCGGGTTGCGTACCTTAAATTTCGGGTTGTTGAAGTGAACCACAAGCCATCGCCACTTGTACTCCCTATAACGAAACTCGCTAGGGATACCCGAACGATCGTCGCCGTACTTTTTCCAATGCTTCTTCAGCTCACCCTTCCACTCCTTATACATATATTAATAAAATCAATCGTTAGTAACTTACTACATTGTATGAACATAATCAAAAGAAACGAAAAAATTGAAACAAATGAATCTAGTAACCTGCTCCCATACACTTCATCCGCCCACGTGGGTCTAATGTCATTGTCCACGCGGAACCACCTCTGCAATGCATATATATATATATCAATAATATTAAAAATTTATTTAGAAAATATACATAATGAATATACAATTCAACTCACCGACAACGCATTATGCAACTCATATTTGACGGATTGCGGCACTGAATTCCAATCTGGCCACAATATTGGGACTCTATCCTGTATGAGGCTGCCCACCATCCCTGCGTACCTTCGAGTGACATTTCCCTCGATCACCTGCCTTCTATCCCCGGTCGGAATCATAACTTGGCCACCACCGCTAGCCTGAATGGCGTTGTCCAGTAACTTGCCGACGACGGGGCATCTGGTTCTCTTTTGTTTGTCACCGGGCACGATCTCGCCTATCACATATATATGTAGACGATTTTTTAAATCATCAACACCTAATTGAATTTAAATATTACTAAGTAAAAAGATATCACTAATTAATATTTACCTGATTCGTCGGTGTGTTGTCCCGGAATCCTCACACTCCAGAGAGGTTCCGGGAAGGGTACATACGCGTATGCCTGGTCCGGGGTAATGAACCCTAACTGTCCTGGAACAGGCATCCCCGTGGAATCGACGAGAAGTATCGTCGGGATTTTCAACGGTAAGAATAGGGTAGACGGCGGGCATAGTCGCATCCTGGCCGAGGACCGAGTCGATCCACCAGCCTCCTCGGAAGAATGAGAAGTCTAGTGGGTGAATGGGGAAGGGTCCTCACGATGAATCTCCGGCATTCGGACTGAGGATTGAGTCGCACCATCCGTTTCCGGCGTGCGACTGACCTCATAAGGCCTCCTCGCGCCCGAGGATCGAGCAGGCTCGACCTGCTGCTGCTGAGGTTGTCCATCACCCAGAAGTGTACGGTGCCGAGAGGTCTGCGGAAGACTGTAAGTGTTGCCGACGCTGGTGGATCTTGATGCGGACCGACTTCCGATGCCCTCATCCTCACGTCCTGATCTCCCTCTCCCCCTTGACCTCCCCCTCGAGCTCGACCTCCCTCGGGAAACACCACAATTTAACCAATTCATCGTTGCTAAAATTAAAATTAAAATTAAAATCATTACACTCACATAAAATTTCCATTATATCACCTAATTTCATTATATATTAATTCCTTCATATATAATTCCACTAAATTACAAAAATTCAAAATAATTTCAATTAATCCAAAAATTCCACGCCCAAAAATGAGCACACAAAAATTCAATAATATCCAATAATATCCAATAATTAATTAAGCTCATCTATATATATAATCCAATAATTCTAATTAAAAATCCAAAAAATCAACAATAATTCCCAATATAATCCAATAATTCCAACAATCCAAAAAATCAACACTAAAAATTATATTCAATAATATCCAATATAATTAAATAAGCTCCTCTATATATATATGTATATAAACCAATAATTCTAATCCAACAATCCAAAAAATCAACAATAATTCCCAATATAATCCAATAATTCCACCAATCCAAAAAATCAACACAAAAATTCCAATAATTCCATCAATCCAATATATAATCCAATAATTCCACCAACCTCCTATCTATATATATATAATCCAATAAATCCCAAAAATTAACAATAATTCCCACAATCAACAAAATTGAAGAAAAATCCAATATATATTCACACAATTCATCCAAACATCCACATTATCGATAAACAAACTAAACAAATTAAAATCTAACCTAAAAAAATTGAAATTGGGGATTTAGGGATTTAGAACTTGTTTTTGGTTTTAGAATCTGAAAATGTTGATGATGGACGACGGCTTGATCGAGATTGACATCCTTCCTCTTGCTTGACGGACGGCGGTGGCAGAAATGGGATCGGAGGTTGAGGTTTTGTGTTTGCAGAAACGAAACTGCCCAGAACGGCTGCAGTTCTGCAATATATCGCGAAACTATAGCCGACGATATAAGTATTATCGTCGGCCATAGTATACCCGAAACTATAACCGACGATATTTGATATGAATATCGTCGGTTATAGTTTTTTTTTTTTTCATATGCCGGTTATATATATATATAGTGTACTTAATATTCATTAATATTTAATAATACGAATTTATTAGAAAAAAAAACGGAAATTATTTTAAAAGCCTAATTAATTAAATTAAAATGGCATTTAATTTTTTTGGCTATATTTATTAATATTTAATAATACGATATTAATTCGAATATCGTCGGTTGTAGTTTTTTTTTCCGATCTCTCGATTTCTCTCTCTCATGATCGCTATTTAGCAATTTAATCGACACAATTTAAAGTCGATCATTTGAATATAATTCATTTTACATTACACGTTCAAACTAAAAATAACATACATACACTAAGGCGCATAGTCAGAATCATCGCTTGAGTCTGACTCTGTTTCCGAGTTAATTTCAGGTAAGATGTGTATGCCCTCGTCACTTGAGTCTTCATTGTCTTCATTTTGATTAACATCAATAAGATTCGGTTGAGAAATTCGTACCACACTGCCCTGTCTCACATTATTAAGGCGAATTGTTGAGGTTTCAGGAATACCAGTTGCGTTCGGCTCTTGGTATGCACTAACTTCTTCATTATCCGAGGTCACACCAAGGGTTGAGGCACTGTATATGTTCCGTGGAAGAACATGGTTAACCACTTTCCACGCGCCTTTATGCACAAGATCATCAAGATAGAACAATTGTTTCACCGTCGTGGCAAAAACAAACGGATCATCTTCATACCAGCTTGTAATAGTATTCACCGAAAAAATGCCGTATTGATCGGTCCTTGTGTTCTGAGGGTCGGTATCAAACCATCTACACTTAAACAAGTGCACGGTTATGCCTTCCCCATATATTAATTCGACAACTGAATGGAGAACACCGTAATAGTCAACTCCATTCTGCCCACCATGCACCATTACCCCAGAATTCTGTGTTTTTCGTCTGACATCTCTATGTTCACAAATAAATAGCACGCAATTTACCTTACACATAGGATAAACTCTGGAAGTTACCGGTTTCTGCGCCAAGAGCCTCAATTCGTGTGACCACTGAGGGATACCATCATCTTGTACATGGTTCATCTGAAAATAATCATTTATTAACTTAACTATAAATAGGATACGAGACATGCACTTAAATTCATATACCAGTCAATATATCTATATACGTACCCATTTGTCAAAATAGTTTGCGAACGTCTTGTTGTGGTACTCAACATCACCGGAAATAGCAGGGCAGTAAATGTGCAAAATTTTCCAATATTGAACTTCTGGACAGTTAATCAATACCGACCAATGGGCAATGACTAGCTCATAAGGTTTCAAATTGTACGAGTTGGGCAACTTTCCAGAAACTTCAACATCATCGGAGATGATCGAAAGGTTAAACTGCCATCAATCTACTGGCATATGTTGTGAAGGGTCCTCCAATGCTCCCAAATACAACTTGGTGTACGTTACGCACTTATGCGCAATATATGCTTCAGCGATACACCCTTCGGGTGCAGATTTGTTCATCACATAGTCTTTGTAGTCCCCTAATTGTCTGTAAAGTGGTAATTAAATAAGCATGTTATGCTTATTGCAAAATAAGTGAATAAATAATATTAAAGATCGACATATATAGCCAGATTCAGAGATGCATTACGTACATTTCCATAGGATACATCTATGTGTAGTGTACTGGACCAGTAAGCAACAATTGTTCCGGAAGATGGAGCATCAGGTGAGGCATGATGTCGAAAAAGTTTAAAGAAAATATCCTTTCAAATTTGCACATGATAAAAATGATGTCTTGTTGCATTTCTAACAAGTCCGATTTCTTCACTTCTCTCGTGCATAACTTCTGAAAAAATCTTGACAAAGCCACTAACGGCTCCACCACCTCTTTGGGCAGGTACCCTCGAATGAAAACAGGGAAGAGGCGTTGAAGCATTATATGACAGTCATGACTCTTTAGTCCGTACATCTTATTGTCTTTGAAGTTAACACATCGACTTATATTTCCAGCATAGCCTGAAGGATACCTGACATTACCCATCCAGCCAAAAATTTCACTCTTCTGGGCAGGCTTCACGGTATAAGGAGCTTGTGGCATTTTTTTCTTCTCATCTCTCAACCACAAATGTTTTCGCAGTCCCATCCTTTTAAGATCAATGCGTGCCTTCGGGCCGTCTTTAGTTTTTTCCTCCCAATTCAACACTGTACCGACCACACTCTCGCACACATTTTTCTCTATGTGCATGACATCTAAGTAGTGTCTGATCAGCAACTTGGACCAATACGGAAGTTCCCAAAAAATACTTTTGTATGTCCAGAATTTATACATGTCGGGTTTGTCAGGTATTGACGCCACTATCTCAGGATGATTGCTTAGCTGCCCAAAATCGTATTCATTTAGCACTTCCAATATTTCATCCCCCGTCCATCTCCTCGGCTGCTCACCTGTTTCCACATTCCCATCAAATGCCTCCATATCCTCCCGAAATGGGTGATCATGTGGAAGCCAACAATGATGACGCATCTGTACAATCTTCCTGCAATGAGGTCTGCAATACTCAACCGTCATGCACTCTGGACAAGCCCGGTATCCCCTGGTAACGTTGCCCGACAACATCCCGCGTGCAGGAAAATCGCTAATGGTGCCAACAAGCATGACATGCATCTGGAACATCTCATTTTTGAACTTGTCATAAGTGGGATGACCATGCTCACTCAAGTACTTAAGCTCCTCAATCAAGGGTCTCAAATACACATCGAGACACTTTCCTGGATAACCCGGCTCTGGAATTATCATAGTGAGCATATTGTATTCTTTCTTCATACTGGGCATTCATCAAGGGATTCAAGATCATTCTCATAAGCATCTTCACCCCAGAAGAGAACACAATCATATCTACAAGCATGGATTTTGATGTAGGAAAGGCCAAGATGTTTCAGGATCTGTCGCACCTTACGATGTGTGGTAGGAAGACGATGACCGGGGGGGGGGGGGGGGCAACAACGAATCAGACCACTTCAGCCAATCATCAACAGCCTTCACACTCATTTTTTTCTCCACTTTGAGCTTCATTACTCCCATAACACTTTCAAGAACAGTCTTATTACACCCGTTGTACAACGGGGTCTGTTGGAAGGCAATGAGGTTGTTGTACTTGTCCATATCAGCAGTGTTGACAGCTGTAGGTAATTGCTGGACTGGCTCAATATGAGGGAAATCTCCAACGACGGGAGGGATATCCGGTGCTTGAGCAAATATACCGCTCTCATGAGGAAACATATCGTTGATCAACCTTGTTGTTGGATCATTGGATGTACTGCCACTCTCAAAAAATTGTCCGTGATCATGTTGACCAACTGATGAGCTCTCACCGTGATAAATCCAACATGTGTACTTATCCCAAAACCCGTTTTTCTTCAAGTGCTTCAATACTTTATCGATGTGAAAATGATATCGCTCGCTGCGACACTGACATTTCATACACGGACAATAATGAATTGTCATCCCTCCACAATTAACCTTCATATATTCCACAAAACTTCTAATTCCACGGTGATATCTTACATCCCATCTTGGAAGACACATCCAACTCTTGTCCATCCTGAAAATTATAACTGCATGTATATATATATACCCATGCCATGATCTTATTAATTAAAATTTCATAGCTAGATATATATATATATATATCGATCTATATATATATATATCGATATTCAAACTATAAATTACACGTACGTACCCCCTAACTATATATATATAATCGAGATCACATAAATCTAAATATATATATATATATATAACCACACTATATATAATTAATCACAATTAACCGATTGAAACATCACAATAATCACGTACAATATATATTATACCCATAATAAATAATCACAATTAATACTATAATAATCACAATATATAATGCAATTAAAATTTTAAATTAATTAATCACCCTAGCTAGCAAGCTATATATATATATATAATCCAATAATCAACACAACAAATACGTACTACCGTACTCCAACTTAACTATCAATCATGTACTCAAAATCATCCATCAATTACTCAAATTCAACAATCAATTAACTCGATCGATCAATATATATATATATATATTCAAAATCAACAATCGATCAACACCCACATGCATATATATATATATAATATATATTAAGTACGTACCTATATATAATGAATCATCACGAACTCATTCTCGACAATTTTCCACATCACCCAAAGATTTCAGAGCATTTTCAGTTTTCGCGGGAGATTTTTTTTTGAATGACAGATCGAGCTGCTGCCCAGAATGGATCTGAAATAAGAAACTATAGCCGACGATACCAATAAATCGTCGGTTATAGTCTGAAAAAATCGTCGGTATTTGTTGAAAACTATACCCGACGATTTTCCGGCGACTATATCCGACGACAATATTATCTAGTCGGTAAAAAAACTATAACCGACGAGAACCCCTGTTGTCGGTCGTTTTTTGGGAATCTCGTCGGGTATAGGCATTCTTCTGGTAGTGAGTCTACAATAACAGTATTACAGTTCAATTTAGCATGTTTCTCTCTCATCTCATTTGAGGTTAAATATTCAAATTTATCTGTTTAATCTAAACATCTAATAAACATCATGATTTTGAGGTTTTCTATGATTTCGAGGAAGCCTTTATAGATACAATTTTTGGTGTCCATTATATGGTCATGTCGGCATTGAACTACAATCTAGTATTGACAATAAATTAGTTAAGAGTTATGCATTAATAAGTCAATTACATATTAGTTTCGCATCGTAATGTGAAATACATTTTCGATCATAATGGTCCACAATGTATATATGTAGTTTCTTGTTTTCATCTCCTATAAAAGGAAGATATGAGCTCATGTAATGGACTCCTGGGGATAATACGCACAAATACTCTGGATTATACAAGTACTCTTAGAAACAAACTATACACGAGATAACATCAAAATAGATTAGATGGTTCACAATACCAGAAATAGCTTATGAACATCTAAATTTAGCTCAGGAATAAATAGTTACAAAAGTGAGGAAGCCTACTCGTAGGACTTTCACTGTCGTGTGTGACTCTGGGTTTAGTAAGGTAAAAAAAATAGAAACTGGGCCTTCTTCCCCTCATACACAGAACCCTGAGAGACTCAAAGAACCCTAGTAACCAAAATGACACAAACACCCTTACATCGAAGAATATGCCACTCTCTTGGTCCCTTTGTAGTACACACACAATGAGCTCCCTTGCCTTTGACAGCCACCATTTAAGACCATAGACAAACACCAAATGCGTGCTCCTTAAGCCATTTCTTTCACCTCAAGACAAATCAGCAGTGAATCTCACTCACGCGCACAGATACACAGCTATTCTTTTCCCTTCTCTCCCCAAACCCTAGATCTTAAGTCCCTACGCCCACCGTGACTATCTCTCTCTTTTTATCTCGGCCACAAAGAAGAAATGGCTACATATTCAAACAATGACTCGCCCTTTTGATCTTTTACCATTCACAATTCACACAAACACCCATTTCCCAGATCTGACTAAAACCCATCCACACTCCCTAGCTCGGAGTCTTCACTACTCAGCTCACTCAATTCGCTCAATTCTGATCGATCGCTGCGGAATTTGAACAAAAACTGAGAAACCCAGCTCAGGTTTTGCGTCGTTTCTTATAAATTCTCAGTCTTCATTGTCCTGAACGTAGTGAAATCGGATAAAGTTGGAGTCTTTAAGCCGATTCTTGCTGGGT
The DNA here is from genome assembly GCA_946800695.1 of Geum urbanum. Classification (NCBI taxonomy): domain Eukaryota; kingdom Viridiplantae; phylum Streptophyta; class Magnoliopsida; order Rosales; family Rosaceae; genus Geum; species Geum urbanum. Next base: position 46,474,178 of record OX327012.1, on the reverse strand, counting down.
TTTGGGTTTAGTTAGGTGGGATCTGCTTGAATTGTGTTTTGGATTTGTTTTTTAGCAGAAAAAAACAACAACCGAGGAATGCTTTTTATGTGTTGTTAGTGAATCTTAGTGTAGTGAGTTCAAATGACAATGCCATCTGGGAATGTGGTTTTATCGGACAAAATGCAGTATCCTAGCGCCGCCGTTGCCGGCGGCGAGATCCACCAACACCCACGTCAGTGGTTCCCGGATGAACGCGACGGCTTTATCTCGTGGATGCGTGGCGAATTTGCTGCGGCGAATGCTATCATAGACACTTTGTGCCACCATTTACGGGCAGTCGGGGAGCCGAGTGAGTATGACATGGTGATTGGGTGCATTCAGCAGAGGAGGTGCAATTGGACGCCGGTGCTTCATATGCAGCAGTACTTTTCGGTGGCGGAGGTGGTCAACGCGCTGCAGCAGGTTGCGTGGAGGAAGCAGCAGAGGTACTATGAGCCGGTGAAGATGGGGAACAAGGACTATAGGAGGAATGATTCTAGTGTGGGGTTTAAGCCGAGAAGCTACGAGCCGGTCAAAGAGTGGCATAATACTAGTGCAGAGTACCGGAATTATGAGGGGAGTGGTCTGGAGAAAGTTGGGAGTGAAGAAGTCAAGTCTGGTGGAGATGCCGGGAAAGTGGGCGAGAAGGGTTCGGCCCCTGCTGCAGAGAAGAAAGGTAACTTTTCCGGGGTTGCGATTTGTGACTTGATGCTCACATATGTGGACATATCTATATATGCTTACTGCAAATGTTTGATGGTAGTGAAATCAATATATTAGGGTTTGACAAATATAGTAATGTTAAAAGTGGAAAGTTGAATTCTTTTGAAGTTGGAAACTTGCTCAACTTCAACATTTAAAAATTAATAATATGTTACCTGGTTAGGGAGTAGCATCACTATCTAAATAAGGCTCTGTTCTGAATGAAGTGTAGTACTTCTGTTCTAAAACCATTGTAAGTGTAGTACTGCATCTGTATCTCATTGTGTCCTGGTCTTTACTTGAAAATCAGATTATGATTATTGCAGATGCATTGTTACTTATCCCAATATATTAAATGATTCAAAATGCAAATGACTCATTCATGTTTTTCATATTGAAATTGTCTTATTTAATGAAAAATAGATGGGTGTTTTTTTTTAATTGTAAATTTAGTCATATAGGTGTGTAACGAAGATTATCCTACTATTAACAACTATTATAACCCTTTCCTGCTGAAGCTCGTGACAGGATAGTAAGTTATTAAATGATTGGAATTGCAAATTAATGCATCTCAAATTCTCAATGAATCATTGTTTTTCAAGTGAAGATATGATGACAATCCTGTTATAGAAGTCTTTAGAGGATTAACTGTTGTTACCATGTTACCTATTCTATTGCTGTGCACTGTATCATTTCAAATAACTTTGAACTGTAAAGATTAAGACGTTAATTCAATATTTTACTGCTAATAAGTGGTACCTGTGACAGATGCTCTTACAAAACCTCATGAAAATAGCAGCCTAAGGAGATCAGGGAATTCTCAAGGGACCATCCCTCCAGAATCTGAAGATGTGGTGGTAAATGAAGGATGCATTTCAAGTGTAAAAGGTCTTACACCTTGCAATTTGATTCTCTGTTTTTTTTTCTTTTTTTCTAGTTTTATGTGGTCCCTGCATCATCGATCATGATTTCCTTTTCATTTAATGAACTTTTTTCTTCAGAGAATGAATCACATTCTACCGAAATTAAGAATGAGAAGCAGAACTTTTCACTCATTCCAAAAACTTTTGTGGGCAACGAGACATTCGATGGAAAAACGGTAGTTACTTCATCCTATGCTATTTTTCTAACTAGATGCTGATTCATTATCAGTTACAACCTTTTGGGAGTAACTAATACGTTTCCTTTGATTAGGTCAATGTGGTTGATGGGCTGAAATTGTATGAAGAGTTGCTTAATGACAGTGAAGTTACTAAACTCGTTTCTGTAGTAAATGATTTAAGGGCTGCAGGAAAAAGAGGCCAGCTTCAAGGCAAGTTTACAAATCTCTCTCTGTATATGTACACCACAGCTATGAATAACGATATTTTTGCTTGATGTCAGTATTCAACATAATCATATGTGCTATTCAATTGTTTGTTGTTCTCCTTTCTTTCTTTAAGTCATTTTAATGTTAGTTTCTGTCTGCATCTTGATCATTTTAATATAATTAGTGTCTAAACGGTTACATGTGAATCAGGTGGGTTTATGTTTACCTCTCGATACTACATGAAGACATATCTGCCTTTAATGTTCCATGGCGTATTCACTGTATTGTATTTATTGTTATTTTTTGCATTACATTTTAAAGACATTTTGTCTCCGTTATATTTATGCACACGTCAGCTAGGGTACGGTGTTACTGTCTAACAATGTTTGGTAATTTAGTATTATTTCAGTAACCCGTAAAAGAGTATAATTTCTGGATTTGAAACCCTTTAGTACTTATGAGGAAATTCTGCTCTTGCATGTAAAAGATTTTCAATAAGGTTGGCCCCTTTTCATGAGATGCAGGTCAAACATATGTGCTCTCAAAGAGGCCCATGAAGGGACATGGAAGAGAGATGATTCAGTTAGGAATCCCTATTGCAGATGCTCCGCAAGAGGATGAAATATCTGCAGGAATTTCCAAAGGCATGTTGCAAGTCGCTATGATTTTTTTTTATGGAAAATTTTGGCCTTTTTTCTCAAGAAGTTGATAGTTTTTATAAGCTCCATGTCTCATTCTTTTTTAACAAAATCTGTAGATCGGAGGATGGAAGTCATCCCTACCTTGCTTCAGGATGTTATTGATCGCCTAGTTGGGAAGCAAGTTTTGACTGTGAAGCCAGACTCCTGTATCATTGATTTCTTTTATGAGGTTGTTAATATTGTCTGATTTCCCTTTGATACAATGCTCTCTTTACTAAGCAATCATAATAATATGATGATTCTTTGTAGGGTGATCATTCACATCCTCACTCGTGGCCACCGTGGTTTGGAAGGCCTGTTAGTGTCCTGTTCCTTACAGAATGTGACATGACTTTTGGGAGAGTATTAGGGATGGACCATCCTGGGGATTATCGAGGCTCCCTCAAACTTTCACTTGCACCTGGGTACCCTTTCTGCCTGCTATTGTTTGATAACTTTTTTTTTCCTCTATTACATTATCACATTGCCGTTATGGTTTTAAAAAACAGTGGAATCGTGTTATGGTCACCTTGTAACAACCTTGTTGAGACACTTGATGATCCTTCAAATCCTTCTAGCTTTCTTGACGTCACTGACCACATTACAGTAGTCATTTTATGCAGAGCAGATTTCCTTTGTTGCTTCTGCTTGTTGTATGATTTGAATTTCCATAGTTTAGATCACGACGTAATTCTGGTCCCTTGTAGACATTACGTTATCCTGTTCTGCTGACTGCTCAGTGCTGTATTCGATCAACTGTATTTATTATTGGGTTGATTTAATGACACATTGTACTGTCATGACACTGCAGGTCCCTCCTTTTGTTGCAAGGAAAATCAGCAGACTATGCAAAACATGCAATTCCTTCCATCCGGAAGCAGCGCATACTTGTTACTTTCACTAAATCTCTACCCAGGAAACCTATGCCATCTGATGGTGGGCGTCTTCCCTCACCTGGTCCCAGCCAGTCGCCCTACTGGGGTCCACCACCCAGTAGATCTCCAAATCACAGCCGCCATCCTGTTGGTCCCAAGCACTATGCACCAGTTCCGACAACTGGAGTATTGCCTGCACCACCTAATCGTCCCCAGCTTCCACCTCCAAATGGCATCCAGCCTTTGTTTGTGGCTGCCCCAGTTGGACCAGCCATGCCTTTCCCTGCCCCAGTTGTCATCGCTCCTGGTTCACCTGGATGGGCAACGGCTTCTCGGCATCCTCCACCTCGGATGCCTCTCCCCGGCACTGGAGTTTTCCTGCCTCCCCCAGGGTCAGGTAGTCCATCTGCTGCTCCTCAACAGTTTCCAAGTGCTCCAACAGAAATAAACTCCACCGTTGAGGCTGCTTCTTCAGCAGAGAAAGAAAATGGGACTGGAAAATCAAATCATGCAAGTGCCTCTCCTAAAGGAAAGTTGGACGGGAAAGCACAAAGGCAAGACTACAATGGTTGTGTGGACGGAACTGGCAGTGGAAGAGAACCGGTGAAGCAAGAGCAACAGCAGAATTCTAACAATGCGGCAACAAACAATGAGGGTGGACCTGTTTAGGACCAGATTGAGAGAGAAAGAAAGAACAGGGTAGGCTGCAACATGCAATGAGTTTGAAGCAAGTGTAAAGAGCGGCGAGATTATCAAGACCTAAAGATCATACTAGCAATGAGGAACAGGCGGAGAAAGGAACTTTTCAGTTCTCTGACATTCCCCTGTCCTCTGTTGTTTCGTGTTTGTTGTCTTGCTATATCAAGTATTACTCTAGGTGCAAAGCAGATTCTTATATCAACATATTTTGGCTCTTCCAAGTTTTGATGGTACTGGATCTCTTTTCTTTACTTTGATATATGCATGCAACAGAGTTGTTTCCCAAATCAAACTCGGTTTGGAAAGATGAATAGGAAGAGGCTCCAGGTTTAACGGTTTGAGGCTTTCCGCTGTATACTCTAACTGGTTCGACAATTGCCTATAAATAGCGAAAACATACTACAGTGAAGTTGCAAATCAAGTACAATACAAACAGAAGTAGGGACTAACCAGTTGGCTTCTAAATGGCATGCCCAGAAGAGCAAGAACATCCTCGGCTTCTTCTCAACAAGTTTCTTTCTGTTCAGGAATGCAAACAACTTGAATTTATTCACAAAAGCAATTGCACTGTGGGTTACAGGCCCAACGTGTTGTCGACGACTCTTTCACATCTCATAGCCACCACCTGTGCCCATCTCATGATGCCCTTCGTCCCCATCAGAGGTTAAAGTGAAACAGTCCCACCATGCCACTTATTGACCTTTTTTTTCCTATTCGGTTTCTATCGATTGTTTATGGTTTTTTTGATTATGAGTATGCGGGACTGATTGACAGAAAGGTTGAAGGAGAAGGTAGAGGAATTCTTTGGCTGCGAGTTTGAACTCTTTGTTGAGTTCACCGGTTTGATCAGGTACCTCCCCTTTTAAATTTCAATGAAGAATCAGAAAAAAAAAATGTAAGCATTGTTCTTGAACGGATTGTTTATTTCTCTGCTTGAATTGTTGATGTTGACAAGATGTCAATTGTAGGGGTATAGGAATCTAGTTATTTGCCCGGAAATTGAGCAATTCATGAAAGAAAAAGCTTCTCAACTGTCCAAGTGTCTGTTTTAAATTATGTCTTCAGTTCCAGTTATCTTTCCGATTATACCATGTGATGGTACTTCCTATTTTGCGTGATACATCAGCTGGAGTAAAGGAGCAAGCATTGGGTGGCATAGTGATGACAACAGGCCCTATTTCAAACAGCGTGACTTTTCGGTGTGTATACAACTTTGGAGGATATATCTATCAATCTATGTTGAAATTCATGATGTCTTCCACTCTTATTTCGATATTCAGCTGATGCTTTTTATAACTCTGTTTGTAAAAGGCAGTTTGTTATTTGAACAATTATGACGATGATTTTAAGGGCGAACTATTTCACTTCCAGAATGGGGATCTAGCAACTATTGCTCCATCAGCTGGGGTAAGTGAAGCTTTTGGAAAAACATTTTTCACATTCTTTTTGAATCTGCAAGCACGAGAATTGTCAAAAACTCATTTCCCTTTAGGTGTAAAATTAAACAGTGTCTCAAAGTTATTCAGATCATCACTTGCTTTACCTGTCCTGTCCTATTCAGCATGAATACTAATGATATACTGTATATTTATCAGGATGTTGTGATATACACAGCTGACAGCCGCAACACTCATTCTGTTGATGAGGTAGATCTAAGTCTCTATATAATGTGTTTGTAGTGGGATGAAACTCGGCTACTCTCTAGATATATACCATTAATGTTTGTCTTCTTAGTTGATTGAACGGTGTTTCACTTGTTTCGTAAATGCTGCTTGTACAATTAAATCTAGTCTCTTCCACTATTCTTGATAAACAATTAGTTGGGATGTTACTGGTGTTCTTTTCTCTTCATTTGGGTCACCATATGCATTGCAGTCTTGGATGGCTTTATATGCTAATATATCTCTTCTCTCACGGACTTCATTTCATGATAATGGTCCTGAATCATGGCTACCTTTGCCAGCATCAAGTGATATGTACTGGTTTTCACCAGATCAAGCTTCGGCCCATGATCAGTTGGGATTTGATATATGCTTTGCAAGACTGCATATACTAGGATATATGATATAATTTATTCTGCAAACAGGATCTCCTGTTCAAATATCTCTGAGTCATTGATGGAGCCACTGCAATTAGCAAAGGGAACCGAGTTGTGTGACTATGAGTTTGTCAACATCTTGCATGCACTTCAGATATTATATGCCGACTACATTATCTGTTGATTCATGAATTGAAATGATATCAACTTAATACCAGATGGATCATATTGTTTACATAGCTGAGCTTATTCTGTGGAAAATATAAGCTATCATTTAACCTGCTATGCTCACAATGCAACAGGCAGTGCAATTCTACACCTGGAAAGCTTGTGTTTTGAAATCTACTGAAGTAGAAGCTAGCAAAAAGGTGGTACTCTTGTCGCAGCCGTTGCAAGAGAATTCTCTTTGCCTCGAGTCTTTATTTTTGAAGGATCTGCAGCAAGCAAAGTCAGTATTTAGGTCTGTGACATCCACCAAATGTTCAGAGCATTCTGATTAGGGCCATGTTGCAGTTGCCATTGCTATGTGGGAAGATTATACTAGCAAATTGCAGAAAGACCTGGTAATGTGCTTACCTTACTGGAAAACACATCAATCTATATATCATGTATTTTTTGATGAAAACTCATGCACCAAGGGATTACCTCAAGGACTGGGAGAAGTTGGGATACGAGATATGTGGTGTTGCCATGATGTCCTGCTCTGCAATAGTATGGTGACCGACCACAATTTTCCATTTTGCCGAGGAATTTTTCAGTGATACATCGAGATCCTACTTTATGTATATATGCCCCCATAAGAACAATTGAAACTTTTAATAATAACTCCTCAAATGGCAACTGGTAACAAGAGATTACAGTGCTTCTCACCTTCAAGAGTCTTGAAAGGTAATCCTGGCGAGGAAGCACACCTCTCTAGTCATAGACATGCTGCTTCGGATTTGGAAAATAGTCGTCTACAAATGGGGTTGTGTCCACAAAGAAAAACTCTAAGAATTCTGCGTATAAGAGCAGACTAATCCAGATGCTTAATGTCTATATATGCAATGTGAAATATAAGTTTTGGTGCTTAGTGATCGTAGAGTTACCTGCATTTAGGAAGAACAGTGGTCTAGAGCAAGACCATTTACCGGTAGTTTTTAGTTTTGTGCTAAAGCGTCGCCTCTGTAGTCGTGGTTTCCCAACACTGCAACCATGCATCCCAATTAGTCATGTTTTACCAATGAAGAAGATTAAGATCAATAAATAGTGTTTTGGTGCTAAACATATAATGTAAATAATTACCTATGTACCAAGGTATTTGTAAGCTTGGAGCAGTGTATATGTAGGAAAATGATGCATCAAATGCTGGATCATCAGGCCTGTCAAGCCATCAGTGTATAAATTGTCACCAGCGGAGATAACAAAGTTTGTATCTTGTTTTGCTCCAATTATTCCCATCTTCGTGCAGTGATTTGTATCAATAACAGTTAAATCTGTAATGTTAGTGAAGCAAGGTAGCTATGGGTACAACCTGCTTAGCAACTTGAGATTGGTTGTAGAGTCCTCGTCTTCCCCAATCTCCAATGACCAAGAAACTCAGAGATCCATCTGCTTTAGGTTGCTGGTGAAAACGTTGAAGCTCATCAGCTTTCGAATTAGTTATCAAACAAACTAGTAACAGGAAAGCCGTGAGGATCAAGAACTTAAGGAAGGAGAAAAGCTGCATGGTATTGTTGGATTTAGAACTAGCTAGCTAGCTTAATTGTGTGGGATGTTGAAAGGCTCAGCTATATATATAGCTGATCGATTTTATGTCATTAATTAAAAACAATAGAAAATCACATCAGATCAGATATTGTAGACTCTAATTTGCATGAAGCTCATTGATTGTACTACTCTCTTTTGTCTTTTAGAATCTGGTACCTATTTCTTTGGCCACCCTGATGATAATCTGATGTAATACACTCTCATGATCTTTGATATATATGTTCTAGTTTGATATAATACATTCTTACTCTAACTCTAATTTCCTTCCAAGTCTAGTTCAATGTTATCTGTGGCTAGCGTAGTGAGAGACTATAGTACTACTACCATCTTTACAATAGTATGTACGTTGTTTCCATGATAAAAAAAACGTGGTACAGACGGATGCGAAATTGGTGGTGTCATTAATTGGAGATAAGACTGATTGATAAACAAGATGATCAAGGACCTGCAGTGGAACGGGATGCTCTAAGCTCTAATCAAGGATTAATGCGGTCATTAGCTTAGATGACGTTTTACTGGTTTTAGTTGGCTAAAGCAACAGGCATTGAACTGATTGAAGTATCTTAGGAAACAAATCCCAAGGGTACGTAATTCATAGAGAGCTTAGAATGATCCCATCTTTAGAGTACTTTTCTGATCTCTTTAATTGCCTAATGGCATCCAATAAAGGATTCACAGTCACATAAAGGGCCTATATTCTTGTTGAAGTAGATATGCATCAAAATTGAGCTTCAAGTTTAGTAACAACACTGGCTTTGGCAGCTATATGGGTTCCCTCCAGATGAAACTACAGTAGCAAAATTAAGGCATTTTTTGGTACAGGAGTTGGATATAGGACTCGGCACGGGATGTGATGGATTGGTCCGGTACAACAATCACGATACTTTCACAGTTTTTAGGCGGAAGAGACCGTGATGAGATTTGTTATTCTAAAATTGAAACCTGAGATGACCATAACTCAAACGAAATCGGTTCGGTACAAGTTCTTTTCAGGATCCTTATGTTTTTATTTCAATAGAAAAAAATAAAGCAAGAGTATATTTAGAAGTCCCATAGTGACTAAATATAATAATTTCAATAAGTTCGATCATTAAGTTTATGGCATCTCCGAACAATTCAAAATTAACTTCAAAAATATTCCCAAAAAGAAAATCTGAAAATAGAACCTATCTAAACCAACTAAAAGTTAATAAGTTTTTCGTAAAAAAAAAGGTACAAAAAAATTTGAAAGTCAATCCGCTATAACGGCGCTAAGAAGAAAGTGAGATCAATAAAACTCATAAATGAGTAATATTGTACTGTGTTTGATTGTTGGGTGTAATATTTGGGTCATGCCGGGATATTATTCACACTAAAAAATAAACTCAAAACACGTCTTATTTTATTCAAACGGACCAGAATAAGACAAATTTTTTATTTCAAAAATATAAACTTATACTTTCTTTATGCGGGATGGTTCAAAATCGGGTTGGATCAAAATTTTCAGAACCAAGTGCCCAGCTTTGGATGTGTTTGATGTGTTTTTGTTCTTAAATTTGGGGAGCCCAAAAAACGGGAAGATTCTATGCTATTATTCAGTTTGAGTCCACTATGGGAGGGCATCTTTGAACGCTTGTCCGATGGACCATGATACCAAAGCCAATGTAGTATTGCATTTTTATTTGTCAGGTTGCAAATGATAAATTTATGTTATGTGGAGAGAGCTTTTGATGTTGTTGTGGATGGGATGTGGAAATTGCAGTTTCAGCTGTTATATTATGGTCGGGGAGCAGTTCTTCCACGAGGCAGCCCTGCCAGGTGAAAGATGGGTAGCCAATGCTTAGCCTTGCAGGGGTACGTTAAGGTTATTTTGGGGTTTGACAAGACAAAAGGAGGGACATTTTGAGTAAAAATCTATTTAATCATTGGTTGTGCTTCACCAATATATGTTTGGGACGGCCTCATAGAAGAGCTGGTCATCAAGGGGTGGTGTACAGACGCTAGTTTTCCTATGAGAACACCAGGCAAATTGAATTGCATTGTCCATGTGGCCGCACTGCTACTAAGTACATTCAGCTTAATTTAATTTATTTGTCTTCCAATAATTTTCATAGCATTCATCTATTGATTATTCTTCTAAATTGAAAGTGGAATTGTCTCGCAAAAAAAGAAAACAACTCTTTACTCGTATTGAACAATAGTAGCGTATTAACTTTGCTTTTAGAGGAAATCCATTCAGTAAAGAGAAAAAGTGCTCCGAGAATCTCGGTGAGAAGTGACAACCAACGTGAATATTCACGACGATCATTTTGTTTTCACGGGTTTCATGGTGGCGAGTACGTTTTCCGACGGTGTGCGCCAAACCCTAGGGTTTGGTTGCGTTCTTATTTGTTTCTCGATGGCGGTTCTGTCTGTGAGCGATGATGGGTATGTTGGTGCAAAGGAAAAGCTTGGTGGCTGCGGCCTTTGGTTCTTGCCGGTGGTGTTGCAAGATCTCGGTGTTCGTTGGTGGAGAACGGGGTATGCTGGAGAGTTAGTGACGGTTCTGGCAGACGTCTCCGTCCCGATTGGTTTTGTGGTCCGGCGTGCGAAACCAGATTTAGAGCAGCAGAAAGGTTGGCGGACAGTCCCGGTGGAGCCGACTTGGTGGAACGCAGGAGGCGCGTGTAATCGTAGGCGGCTCACCTGGGATGGCGGGAAACCGATGCAGTTGGCGTTGGTGACTTTGAAGTCGGTGGTGATGGCAAGCCGTGCGGCGACTGATTCTGTGTGGACCTGGTAGGTTTTTTGCGGGTTGAAGCCGGGGCGGCGTCGTGCGCTTGTCGGACTGCGAGCTCGGGTTGAGGAAGGAGTTGGTATTCTTCCGTAGGTGGAGACGCGGCCATGGGTGGAATCTAGCCCTCGCCTGTGGGCGAGACTTGGGCGACGTGCGATGGTGGCGTGGATGAGGAGGAAAAGCTGGTTGGTGACCGCGATCTCGGCACCGGCAGCGCTAGGGCATCTCTTCTCTGCCTGTTATGGGCATAAGGGGGGTGCTACAACTTTTTAGACCTTGATCTCATGGGCCTGGTCTGCTGTGAAGTGGCATAAGAGGCTTGGTCCATTTTGGGATAGTGGATTTATAAAATTGGTCCGAGACTATGGAGGGCTTCTCATGTTAGCAATTCTTTTTGGTTTACCAATTGGGATTCGGGTGACTCATTTAACTGGGTCGTTGTATCTTTGAGGATTCTGTTTGGTTTGGGGAGGCTGGTTGGAGGGGAAGCTCTTGATCTGACGGATTAATACAGATAGAGAATGTGTATAGTTAGTTAAAGGATTGTGCGATCGAAATTTTGATTAATCCAGTCTTATCCTAGTTTGTTAGTCTAGGTTGTGGACTAAAAAATATTTGTTTAGTATAGTGATATGTGTGAGACTTTGTTTTATCGGGCCGAAAATTCTATGGAATCTTTGTACTGCTATCACATTATAATAAATTTTATCAACCTTCTCAAGAACAAAAATTACTTTTTGAGGCATACATAGCATGATGTTTCGGTCCAACTATTAGTTATATTGAGGTACTCAGATCTATAAGCAAGATGTGTATTCAATAGGAAATGTATGTGCTACCCCTGCCGGCCATGAACTATCTTAGGGATGTACCTACAGTTGGATTGGACTACAGATTTCACTCCAGAAAAGTATATTGGGGAGTCTAGCTTATTCAGAGAGATTCTTCATTGAGGACCTTTATTATGAGAATTTGGTGAGTATCTTCTCATTAGACCCATTTTTTCTTTCTATTTTGACAATCCACCGTTGGTTAGATAAATAATGATGCGTAGATCATTCATGCAAAATTTCATAAAAATTAAAATCCGTCAAGTCATTCATATTCAAGATTTATCACTTATGAACATGAATAGTGTATGTTTGATATTTTGGTTCGTCCATTAATGTAATCTTGTTCGATTACATTACGGTGTATTTGGATGAAGTATTCTCAATTCCTACTGAAATTCACAATTGATGAAAATTAGAATTTGGAAAAGGTAATCCAAACACAAAAAACTAAGTGATGAAATTCTACATTGCTGGAATTTAATTAAATTCCTGGTATTTCTCTCCCATCCAAACACATCGTTAACGATTTTCAATTTTGATGAAAATTTGTAGAAATGATCTACTCATCAATATCTAAACATCTACATGTTAACTTTGTAAAAATGTTATTGAAAAGTAGCTCTTACAACCATTAATTGAAAGGTACTCATCAAGTCTTCATTATAAGGGTCTTCAATGAAGAAGTTCCCAACTTATTCAATATGTTTAGAGCTTTCTTCCAGTAGTCAACCGTTTGATTTTGAAGATAAGGTTAGACTGTATTGAGTATGCCCAATAATTTTTTTATGAACCTGCAGTGTCGCTTAGAGCATATGCAGCAGCGAAGGGATTTGAGACGTTCTCCGCGGGAGCCCGCCGAAATAGGACGTCCGGCGTCGATTTTGCGTGCAGCGGTGAAGAAATGAAGCGGTGACCGGACGTTGACCGAGGAAACGTCCTCGCCGGCGTCCCAAAATCGATCGAGCAGGAGAACGTTCTCCCTTGCGGTCCCCACGCATGTGGGTGACGTCGGGGGGGCTGTAAATTTTTTTCACAGCATGACACGTGACCAATCACAACAAATTTATTCACTCCCTCCCTCCATCTCTCCTCTCAATCCTTTGAATTTTTTTTTGTAAAAAATGGCTACCAATTGGTTTCTTTCGGAAGGTGTACAATTATGCATATCTTATTGTCATTTTAGTGTTGATTCCATCACCAGAAACAAACAAAAGGTCGACAAATTGTGGGAAAGGTTTATGTCGATTACAAGGAGAATTGGGAGCTAGGTCATGGTGAATCGATGCCGGATGCTAGGACCCAAAATGCATTATCCTCTCGTTTCGCAAAGTTGAAGCCAAATTTGAAACTTTGGGGTAGTGTTCTTGCTTTCGCACAAAGGAATGCACCATCCGGCTCAAACTTACAAGATGAGGTAAGTTTGTCTTCTCCCATTTTTTTATTTTTTTTCTTATTAAATACAAGTTGTTTATACCATATTGTTTGAAATTAGTATGTCTATTTTTTTAAAATTTTGTTCTTATGAAATACACATTGTTTATACCATGTTATTTAATATTATTATGTCTATTTTATTTTATTTTATGAATCACTAGTTGTTTATGCCATTTTATTTGATATTATTATGTCATAGCAACTAATTATTTTTATTTTTGGTTAGATGAGACGTGCTCAAACATTTTATGTTGCAAAAAAGAAGAAAGAGTTTAGAGACTATAATTGTTGGGAAGCGGTGAAGAATCATCCTTACTTTATCTATGTCAAAGCTGGTACACCTCCAACTTACTCATCATTTACTCCGTCTTACTCATCATCTACTCCTGCAATCTCAATGCCTCCCACCGTCGACTTGGACGAGGATGAAGTGGTTGCTACACTAATGAGTAACCAAGGTCCCTCTTCTCCGGTTAGACCTATGGGAGTGAAAGCGGCCAAGGAAGCCAAAAAGAAAGAAAAAAGATCATTACTCCTACAAATGAGAGAGTCGAGGCTTTGAACAAAATTGTGGCAAATCAACAAATTTTTATGAACAATCAAAAAGAAAGTGATGCTATTGAGGTTGCCTTTATGGAAAAGCAACTCTCCCTTCAAGAGAGAGACTACAAATTGAGGGCTTTGGCGGAGGAAACTAGGATTATGTCAACGGATACCACTACTATGACTTCTAAATCAAAGAGGTATTTCACAAAGAGGAAAGCCAAAATCCTCGCTCAAGTAGATGGGGTTGAAGAAGAAGCTAGCGAGGAAGCCTTTTCAAATTGTTATCGCCCTCTTTTTCCAAGCACTTAAATTATATAATTTAATTTTTCAAGCATTTAAATTATGTACTATGTAGTTTCCCTTTACAAGAAATAAAAATGCACTTCCTTTATTTAGATCAAGTTCACACACATTACAATAAGACATAGTCGAATGAAACACACATAATTGGCAGACATAATTCAAACACACAAAAATGCAAACACATAATTAATACAACATATTTATAGTTATTCACCAGTCTCAAGAAACCAGTTGTGCTTAATTAAGTCCTTCTAAAGCTCTCCATGGATGTAAGTAGATTAGAGATCTACAAGACGGTCATTAAATCATTGTTCATTCTGTCTATCTCTTCCAACTGGCTCGAAAGGAATCTGATTCCTTTGTTGATCCGCTGGGCCATCATAAACTGTGAAAGTGATAGATGGATTTTGGAGATCTTCTTCTTCGTTCTCCTAAAACTCATCCTCCACGAATTCTTCTTCAACGATCATGTTGTGCATTATGATGCAAGCCAACATGATGCTTTTTAATGTCGATAGCTGATGACACCGAGCTGTATGCAGAATAATCCCCTAACGAGCTTGTAAGATGCCAAAACACCTCTCCACATCCTTGCGGTATGCCTCCTATTTCTTCGCAAAAAGCTTTTGTGGTAGCTCCTGAGGATTGAAAGTCGTTTTGACAAACGAGGAGTACCTCAGATATATCTTGTATGCAAGATAGTAAGTATTGTGGTATGTCATACCGTTGACTTTATAAGTCGCAGTCGGGCTACTTCCAGTAAGCAGCGTATCGAAGACATCTGATTGGTAGAGCACGTTAATATCATTTTGAGCTCCTGGTACCCCAAAGAAACTGTGCGATATCCACGTGTCATATAAGGTCACTGCCTCTAATATGATAGTGGGACGACCATTTCTCCCTGAGTATGACCCGGACTAAACGGCTGTGTTGTTCTTCCACTTCCAATGCATGCAATCAATGCTTTTGTTCATATCAGGAAATCCTCGTTGTCTAGTCCTTCTTAGAAGTCAGGTGATGTCTGTCTGATCTGGAGCGCGGAGATAACGGTTACCATAAATCTCTACAACTTGGGTGCACCACTTCTTCATGCATTCTAGAATTATTGATTCCCCCATCCTTGTGATTTCAACACATTGATCTACAGCTGAGCCGTATGCCAACATTCGTAGAGCACCGGTCATCTTTTGTTGGGGAAGTAGTTCGAGCATTGCTGTGGCGTCGGCTCGTTGATGCAAAAATTGGTCGTAGTTGCAGAGATCGGTCATTGTACGGTTAAATAAATTCCGGCTCATTTGGAACCTCCGGTGAAAGTCGTGGTCGTTGAACATCAAGTGTTCGATGAAGTAATCTTCCATCAAATTTTGTCCCCTTGGCTCCATCATCCTTGGTTGATTTGCACGGCGGCGTGGTGGTTCATCATCAAATGTTGCATCCACCGAGACCACGTTGGTTATGAATGCATTGACAATTTCTGCGTTTCGTTGGCGTTGTTGTCGCCTCCTACTGAAAAAATTGTTCAAACCCATATGATTCATCTCGATGAAACCGGAATGTGAAGAAGTGTTTGGAAAAAAATTGTTTACAAGTAGAACTACAAGTGATTTATAGTTGGTGTGAGTATTCAAGGAGTCGTAAATGATGCTTTTATAGCCATTTTGAATTACCATATGTTTCAAGATAACGACACATGTCACAGCTTGATTAGTCGAAAATCTTACCGAAAATCTTCATCAATAATTTAGACGATAACGAAACTGTGCCATATCCACGTGTCGCAAACTTATTGGTCGAAAATCTTACCGAATATCTTCATCAATAATTTTTCTGACACTGACACGTGTCACATTCTCATTTGTTTGTAATCTTACCGAAAATCTGCATCAATAATTTTGCCAACAAATACACGTGTCACTAAATTACTGGTCGAAAACTTATTCGAAAATCCACTACCAATTATTTGATCGAGAATGACATGTGTCGGCTAGTTATTGGATAAAAATATTATTAGGATTTAAAAAATCAAAATTTTAAATAATAATGAATAGTAATAAGAAGTTCTTTTTTGCGCACCGCTGCACGCAAAATAGAAATAAGACTTCCTATTCGAGAATTTTGGAGAGGAATTTCTCAAATAGGAATTCCTCACCCATATCATGGGTGCATATGCTCTTAGTGAGGATGTGAACTTACTCTCATGATATATCATATATGAGGATGGGGATATTTATCAAACATGAAATGTTGCAAAATTTCTGGCTAGATTGGATCGATCTTTTGGTCATTCAACTGAAACTCTAAGTGTTGAAAGGCATGAAGTTGAAGTTATTCCAGAATGTAATTTTTAATTGGGGTGAAGTCAAATATGTGTTCTACGATGGGATAGCAAAAATATCAGTTGATTTTGTAAGGAGAGTAGCCTCACATTGTGGCAATAGAGCGTCTACACCATCTGCATTTCATATTCGACATGGTGGGCACAATGGTATAGTACAAGTTATCATTGAGAAAGAGCATGGTTGTAGAGATTACTAATATTATTTCATCTATGTTGTCATTATTGTTTCATGAATTTACAATTTAACTCACTTTTATTACAGAAAATAGGTGCCACAAAATTATGTTGAGTTGGAAGCTTCACTTATTATCGTCATCTGCTTTGTCCCATTGCCATTCCTCCGCTGATGTTAGTTTCTCATGAATGTTAGGAAATTGAGGAGCTTCTTTCCCAACTCTAAATGAACATTATTGCAATTGGTGATCTCAGGAAGCACTCGACACCACCACTTATGATAAATTGCCTAAAAAAGACTAGTCTAAATTGGCTTGGATCCATCTTGGAAACATAAAGTTGTAGACCAAACACTGTCCAGTCCTTGGACATTAGAGTTACTACATTGTCACATGTGGAAGCAACTGTGGAAGATGGATCAGATGACAGTTTCATACACTTGTTATGCCATGACGCCTTCTCTTTGTCATAGGTCCACAAACAGCTCCTGAGAGTTCCTTCTTTAGAATCTCCAAATATTGGTCCCCCAATAATAGCTCGACATCCGTATGCATGAAACAACCCACTAAAGTCATCACCAACATGGTCGAACCTGAGATTGTTAAACTTGTGGCAAACTATAAAAGATGTGTCCATCCAAAATTAATGTTCACATTGATAAAAAAATAGAGGTAGTGATTTTCAGGCGATTATAATATCATTGACATAAAATTTAGTCTTTGGTTTGTTGTTTTGTAGCTCAATAATTGTTCAAAATCATAATAAAAAAGAATTATTTTATCGTACGCGTCGAAGTGTGAAAATAATTTAATATTTAATAATTTATTATATAGTATACTTTCAAACTTTATGATCACATGAAAAAGTGATTTTCATATGATCTTAGTATGATTAACATTTTTTTTCTTCAAAAAATTAAGGGGAGTCTTTCTCATGTTTATTCCTACAATCTACTTTTTTCTCTTCTCTTTATTATATTACTTCTTTACCAATCATTTTTTTACCAAATTATCCTCGGTCTTTCTCTTCTCAACTTCTTTATTCAAGGGTTATTTTGGTAAACAGAAAGAAAGAAAACATAAAATAAAAAAGAGAGAAAGTGGAGTGTGAGAATAAGGAGGATGAGAGAGAAAATATGAGTGTGAGAATCACTGCACTATAAGAGTAATATTAGGGTGGCTACCCACTACTCTACCAACAACTGGTTAATATTATTAACATAAATATTCAAATTTTAGTTTATTATTTCATTTTTTAATGATGGTTTAAATATTTGAATAAATAAGAATTATTTAGTTTTAGTGAATACTTCATCTAAAAGAGCTCATTTAACTCAAAATTAGATCTGGACAGCAATTCTAATCACCAAATAAAAACAAGAGAAAAGAAACAGTCAAATGATATACATCTGAAAACACTAACCCAAACTAGAGAGAAAATGAAGACGAACATGCGTGGTATCCATGATATGGTAAATACAACAAAGATTATATAGATGAAGTAGAGAAAATTTAGAAAAACTTGAATTATCATAAAATATCACTATAGTAAGTCATCATTAACCAAAGACATACATCCCCATAAATTTTAGAAAAATATTATTTGTAGCTTAATTTTAGCGTAAAATTTCAAATTTTGAAATTTAGCCTCCCCCCACCCCCTAATTTGTACATCTAGCTCTTAACCATTAGTAAACTTATTTGGGAAAAAAATTTAGCCCCCCTCATTATAAAATCCTAGCTCCACCCTTGTCATTAACAGTAGTAGACTACAATAATTAAAAACATTAAAGCCTAAGATCTTCTAATTAACTATCTAACCCTAAACTCTCTCATTAATGAAGCATAATATTTGACATAATATATTTTCATTTAGGAAATCACTTCTCCCGATTTATTCTCAAATCTTACTACTAAAGTTAGATGTTACAAGTAAAAATGGTTTTCAAAAATAACTTTTTCTCTCTTCTCTCTGAACCTAAATAAACCTAGCCGCTGACTACTCCTAGCCCACTACTACCACTTCCACCCCGATTAGGATTTCTTCTCCTGGTTTTCATTCTCCTTCCTAATCTCTATCGATCTATACTACTTTTGTGGTATTGAGGACGTTCAGGTCCAACAATGGTGCCATACTCGACTAAGTCGAGAATGTCACACATGAAATTTGACCTTTCTCATGGTGCGCTGGAGGAGGAGGATGAGTTCGACTTTGCCGTTATTCATGTTTTTTCCTTGTATACTCTATCAGAAGAGAGGGGAAAGTCCCTAGAGCATTGAGTTATTCACCTATGATGCGGTATTGCAAGACCAAGCACAATCAACATATCGTGTCACACACATAATCAATTTGTGGGAAGATTCAAAGACGAGGAAGTTCTTCGCTGGGTAATCTCGCGATGCCTCTTTTTCTTTGAGAATGTTACAATCGTGGTTGAGAAATTTGATGGCTTCACCCCGATACATTGAATTGAGGCATCCACAATAAGAGTATGGGCATGAGATGATGTCATTGGTGGCAAGATGGCAGATGAGATTTCAATATCAAAGTTGTGGCAAACCATAGGCAACTGTTTAGGAAAGTATGTCGATTATCACCAATATCGACTCCAAGATATCAAGGAAATTCAACTTTTTATGGAGGTGGATCTCTGACGTCAGTTGGAAATAAAGGTAAATCTGCGACTTGGACATTAGACCTTGTAACTTGTGACGTTGAATATTTGACACTGAAAGGTTACTATATGAGCTGTGGAAACTTTGATCATACGGTCAACAGATGCCCTATTCAGTATGCACTTGTGGAAAAGCACGTCGGCATTGCGACTAAAGTCTGTATGGAATCTGATTACTGAAGTATGGACCGTGAAATAACTATATTTGCTGGTATTGGTGGTGGAGCAGGTACTAGAGACGAGAAAGTGGCCGATAGTTGGGTGGAGGAGGTTGACCTAAATTTAGAACCAAATGATGTGGTTGGGGATATCTTACTACCACTAGTAGTGGAACAACTGGAGGGCCAAAATTCAGAGTTGGTGCATGCTTGGAAGATGAGGCATTCATTGGGTGCTCGGATCACAGTCCGAGGACTGAGACCTAAGGCTCAGAGAATGCAACCTGGCTATACCTTGCCAATGGTCACATCCATCGCTCGACAACAACTTGCAAGCTAGGGTTCTTCAACCTCAGCCCACCAAGTAGCATTCCCAAGACCAGGTGAGGTTGAGGCACAACATCACGACAAGAATTGGGACCAGATTGTCGAGGGCTAGATTGGAGGGGCAGACCCCGACCTGAAAATTTCACTCGAATAAAGAATGTGTCTGACTAGTTAATGATGGTACAACCGAATTTTGATATTTCAGTGTTATCCTGGTTTGCTAGTTAGGCTTAGAAATACATAATTGCTTAGTCTAATAGTATGTGTAGGGGTTCGCTTTATCGGGTCAGGTAATCCGGTGGAGTTATGTACTACTCACTTTTAGTGAATTGATCGACCTTCTCAAAAAAAGAAAGTTAGATGTTTATGTCAAAAAAGAACGAGAAAAAATAACAGGTTACGAAAGTTGGAGTATTGGAGTAGTTAAACGATGCATAAGACTTTCTAAGACTTTTTGAAAAAGAAATATATTGATCTACAATTAAACCTCTATAAATTAATAACATCGGGACTGACAAAATCTATTAATTTAAGAAGATATTAAATAATCAGTAAATTAATAATTTAATAATTTATTCATTAATTAATAACTTATTAATTTATAAAACTATTATTGTTATACCTTGTTCAATATACATTATTTTTCAATATATTGTGTATACATTATTAAATATTTTATGAGAAGACAACACTATAAATTCTTACTGTGTTAAGAAAAGTCTAAGATGAGATTCAAGATGACATCAATTTCAAGAAGCAACAAGTCGTAATTGAGTCACTTTTCATGAAGTCATCATAAATTTATAATTAATTATATATAATAAGATATTATTAATTTATATATTGCATGTGGTCTATATAAATTTTCAAATTTCTATTATCTTATAAATTTAGCGAAATATTAATTTAGCATATTGTCCTCAAGTCGAAATCGACAAAAAATATTATTTTAACAAAAATATTAATTAATCAATTATTAAATTATCAAAATCTTATTCTATATTAAAAGAAATTAATTAACTTGCAATACACACGGTCTACATTGATAACAATATTTGTGGCTAAATAGAAAGATAGATATTATATAGGCCCAAATGTTGTTGCCTCTGATCAGTCATCCACTAGTTATCAGAATCGGATATATATGATTTTGACCATGGAGCTCGATGACTCGATCAATCTCTACATGTACATGTGAGTAGAGTAGAGGTCCTTTGATGTTCCCCATGTGTGCAACACATTACCAAAAACATCATAGAATGCAACATCTATTTTGCTCGAAGTGATTTGCACTGACATGAAACCCTGCCCGTCGTGGTACAACTTCATCTCACTTGGATCGTAAGGCTTCACAACGCCCCTCCACGCCTTCGATCCACCACCACTTGTTAAAAATTGAATCGGTCTGTAACATGAGATGTTTCAAGTTAAATTCCAAACGAAGAATCAAATGAGGTAAAGTATAAATGGCAGTGTAGCTAGTTTACTTTATACCTGTTGGAACTACTAATGTGCTGCAAGCAATGGTCGTGGCCATTCATGTAAAGATCAACATTGTTTGCCTCAAGAATTGGGAGAAGCTGTGACACAAGCTCCACCGTGTCGCCATGTACTCCGGCACTTCTAATTCCGTGGTGACCGACCACAATCTTCCACTTCGCAGTGGATTCTTTCAGTGCTGAATCCACATTCTACATTTGACAAACCAAAAACAAACTCAACTTCAATTACATATGTTGCTTGGTATTGAATTCTACCTAAACTAGATGTTTACATTTGAGTAACTAATTTAGTTACCCTGAGAATATTAGAAAGGTACTCATTTCGTGGCAATATGCCACTCCAGTCATAGGTATGGTCCTCTGGGTCTGTGAAATACTTGTCAGAAAACGGAGTTGTGTCCACAAAGAAAAACTCTGCAATTTCTGTTGTGTCCACGTACAAGGATACATAGAGATATTAGAAATGCATGGGCATGGTATCGGTAATAATATTACGTATATAAATTGTTTCCTGTTTGGAACAGGGATAATACGTACCAGCATCAACTATGAAAGATCTCATGCAAAGCCATCTGCCATCCGATGTAGTCAGGACAGGACTCAGTTGTGCCTCAACATTACCCCTGTAGTCATGATTACCCAGAACTGCAATCGATGCCGGTGTAGATATATAATCAGAACTTGAAACTAATTAATTAATCTTCACAATGTTTTCCTGTCTTCAATTAGCAAGTGCCTTATTGAGCTATATCTAACATACCACTGTACCATTGCTTCTGCAAGCTAGGAGCCGTGTAAATGTTTGTGAACGACTCGTCGAAAGCTGGATCATCGACACCAGTCAATCCATCGTCGTAAAAGTTATCGCCGGTGGATATTACAAAATCGATATCCATCTTTTCTCCGACCACTCCCATCTACGTATGTACAGAATGTAGTTAATTAGTGCTTGTAAAGTATTGCCTCCATGCATAAAGCGGTAACATCACTACCATGGTTTAATTTTACTTGGGAGAATTTGAGCTTTCTAATGACTGAGAATTTAGATGAGGAATTAAAGCATGTGATATTGCTACCGAAATGTTTGACATAAGGAAGCTTCCTACGAGAGGACAGGAAATTGGCTATTTACAACCATGGCATGGCCAATATCTCCAGCTGATTCTATTCTGTTTCTTATTGGGTATAAGTTATCCCTTAGAACTAATACTCCAAAGTATATATTTCATTATTTTGGACGTTAGCCAATGAAGAATTAAGATAATTAATATACAGTCCAGTAAACAGGAAGAGCATAAGGAATGTGCATAGAATCATTCCGAATGGCTCCGATCGAAATGGCAATACTGGAGATCGAAGATCGAAATGAAGCAGCGAAGTAAACAATATATACGTTATCATAAACCAAGAGATTAGATGCGGACGAGTAGGTAGATATATAAGAAAAGTGTGTGTATATATATATACATAGTACCTGAAAAGCGACTCGGGATTGATTGTAAAAGCCTTTCCTGCCCCAATCTCCAACAACCAAGAAGCTGAGAGACCAATCGGCCTTGTCCGAAGCGTGATGAAGCCGTCGGAGCTCATGATCTGCATCTGCTGCACTAGAGGATGATAAGCCGCAGCACCATACAGTTAGAGCCAGAGCACAAGATGAGGACAAAATGCTTGTTTTCATGGTTAGCTTGTATTCCACGGCTAGCTGGCTAAGCTTTGGAACAAGTTTAGGCCAGGAATCAAGGGTCGTAGTTGCTTCTTGATTGAACTGAGGCTCGCTCTGAAGCAAAGAAAGCAACGCAACCTCTATTTATATGTGTGCTCATCGAGTTGGATTGCAAAGTAAATTGATAGAGCTAGTGCTCTCAATAGCTAGCATGACATTCGTGCTTTATTAGCACAAGTGGACATAATACTTCACCGATTTTTATATAGAGAAGATAGTTTTAAGAGCATGTGCACCCATGTTTTGGGTGAGGAAGTCCTATTTTGAAGAATTCCTCACTCATTTGAGGAATTCTTCAAAATAGGAAGTCTTATTCCTGTTTTTCGTGCAGCGATTTCTGAAATAGGACTTCCTATTATTATTCATTAATATTTAAAATATTTTACATTTAAATTCGAATAATACTTTCACCCAATAAGATGCCGACACGTGTCATTCCGAATCATATAATTGGTAGCGGATTTCCGATAAGATTTTCTACCAGTAATTTTGAGACACGTGTCATGTCTACGTGGCGGTGTCGGCAAAATTATTGATTGAAGATATTCGGTAAGATTACAAACCAATGAGAATGAAACACGTGTAATGTCTACGTGTCGGTGTCGGCAAAATTATTGATTGAGGATATTCGGTAATATTTTCAACCAATCGACAGTCGACACGTGTAGTTATCTGATTTTTCAAGATGGCTATAAAAGAAAGAGCTATGGGAGAGGTAGACTCACACCAACTACGCATCACTTGTAGTTCTACTCGTATCTAAGCCACCATAAACACTTCTTCACATTTTGGTTTCATCAAGATGAATCCCATGGGTTTCGGTACCTTTTTCAATAGGAGGCGACAACAACGCCGGCGAAATGCAGAAATTGCCAATCAATTCGTGATCGACGCGGTGGTCGTTGATGCAACTTTTGATGATGAACCACCACCACGCCGCCTTCCAAATCAACCAAGGATGAGGGAGTCCAGGGGCCAAAATCTTATGGAAGATTACTTCATCGAACGCTCAGTCTTCACCGACCATGACTTTCGTCGACGGTTCCGAATAAGCTGAAATACATTCAACCGTATAATGACGGACCTCTGCAACAACGACCCATTTTGGCATCAAAGAGCCGACGCCACTGGAATGGTCGGACTACTTCCCCAACAAAAGATGACCGGTGCTCTCCGGATGTTGGCCTACGGCTCAACTGCTGATAAGTGTGCCGAAATCACAAGGATGGGGGAATCAACAACTCTGGAGTGCATGAAGAAGTGGTGCACCGAAGTGGTAGAGATTTATGGTACCCGTTACCTCCGTGCTCCAGATCAGATAGACATCACTCGACTTCTAACAAGGGCTAGACATCGAGGATTTTCTGGTATGATCGGAAGCATTGATTGTATGCATTGGGAGTGGAAGAACTGCCCAACCGCTTGGTCCGGGGCGTACTCAGGGAGGAAGGGTCGTCCAACTATCATCTTAGAGGCAGTGGCCTCATATGACACGTGGATCTGGCACAGTTTCTTCGGGGTACCAGAAGCTCAAAATGATATCAACGTGCTCTACCAATCAGATGTCTTCGATGCAGTGCTTGCTGGAAGAAGTCCGGCTGTGACTTATAAAGTGAACGGTATGACATACCGTAACACTTATTACCTTGCCGACGGGATATATCCGAGATACTCCTCGTTTGTCAAAACGATTTTGAATCCTCAAGATCTTCCACAAAAGCTTTTTGCGAGGAAGCAAGAGTCGTACCGCAAGGATGTGGAGAGGTGCTTTGGCATCTTACAAGCTCGTTGGGGGATAATTCGTCATGCATCTCGGTGTCACCGCCTTTCGATGTTAAAAAGCATCATGTTGGCGTGCATCATAATGCACAACATGATCTTTGATGAGGAATTCGTGGAGGATGAGTTTGAGGAGAACGACGAAGAAGATCTCCAAAACCCAGCTACCGCATTTACAGCTTATGATGGGCCAGTGGATGAAGGGGGGAACCGAATTCCTTTCGAGCCGGTTGGAAGAGATTGACAAAATGAACAACGGTTTAATGACCGTATTGTAGATCTCCAATCTGCTTACATCCATGGAGAGCTTCAGAAGGACTTAATTAAGCACAACTGGTTTCTTGAGACCGGGGAACAACTATAAAATATGTTGTTTTAATTGCATTGTTGTGAGTTTGAATTACGTATTTCTATTATGTTTGTTTCAATATTTTGTTATGTGTGGGAACTTGGTGAAAATAATAAAAGTGCAATTTTGTTTCTGTAAAAGGGAAACTACATTGTTTATTTAAAGTGCATAAATTAAACTACATAGTACATAATTTAAAGTGCATAAATTAAACTACCTAGTACATAATTTAAAGTGCATAAATTAAACTATTTAAAGTACATAATTTAAATTACATAAACAATAATTTAAGTGCTTGGAAAAAGGGGGCGATAACAATTGGAATGGCATTCTTCGCTACCTTCTTCTTCAACCCCATCCAATTGAGAAAGGATTTCTGCTTTTCTCTTTGTGAAATACCTCTTGGATTTAGGAGTCATGCTCTCGGTATCCATTGACATAATCCGAGTTTCCTCTGCCAAAGCCCTCAATTGGATGTCTTTCTTTTGAAGAGCGATTTGCTCTCGCATAAGGGAAACCTCAATTGCATCACTTTCTTTTTGATTGCGACCATAAGATTCTTGATTTGCCGCAATCCTATTCAAAGCCTCGGCTCTTTCATTTGATTACTTTATACCCTTTTTCCCTTTTTTTTCGCTTCCTTGGCCGCTTTCACTCCCATAGGACGCTTCGGAGAAGAAGGAGCTTGGTTGCTCATTGGTGTGGCAAATGCATCATCCTCCTCCAAGTTGACGGTGGGAGGCATTGAGCTTGCGGGATGTGATGATGAGTAAGACGGAGTAGATGATAAAGAAGCCGGAGGTGTACTAGCCTCGACATGGATGAAGTAAGGATGATTCTTCACTACTTCCCAACAAGCAAAGTCTTTAAACTCTTTCTTTTTTTTGCCACATAAAATGATTGAGCACATCTCATCTAAAAAATAATAATAATAACATGGAATAAATAACTTGTAATTCATAAATATCATGAAATAAATAACATTTATTTCATGAACATAAGTTGAAACAATATGGTAAAAAATGAAATAAATATTGGAGATCAAAAATATTACCTCATCGTGTGTGTTGGAGCCGGAAGATGCATTCCTTCGTGCGAAAGAAAGAGCACTTCCCCAAAGTTTCAAATTCGGCTTCAACTTTGCGAAACGAGAGGATAATGCGTTTTGGGTCCTAGCTTCCAATTCGCCTTAAAATCGCCATAAACCTTTTCCCACAATTTTTCCACCTTTTGTCGATTTCCAGTGATGGAATCAACGCTAAAACGACAATAAGAGATGCTCAATTGTACATATTCCGAAAGAAGCCAATTTGTAGCCATTATTTCCGACAAAAAAAATATTTAGAGGAGAGATGGAGAGAGGGAGAGAATGAATTTGTTGTGAATGAAATGGTGTGAGAAATGAATGAAATGAAGGTAGTATTTATAGAAAAAATGTAGGGGCTCATTTGCAAATTTTTTGGGATTTTTTTGCAATTTTTTTGGGTTTTTTTTGCAATTTTTTCATTTTATTCTGATCTGGCCGTTGTATTTAAATATAGGCCGTTGGATTCGTTTAGATCCGTTTAAAATGGACGGTAGAGATCAACTTAGCTGTTGATCTCTGATCAGCCCTGGACGCGCCACGTGGCGCATTCCTATTGGTATGTTATTTTTTTACCTTTTACCCGGCGCGTGTAATACACGCGCCAGGTTTAAAAAAAATATGACGTAAGCCTGGCGTCACTCACGTGCGTGGGGCCCACCAGGCAGCACGTCCTCTCCTTCTTCCTCAAACGAGGACGCCGGTGAGGTCGTCCTCCCGGTCAACTGTCAGTCGCTCCCTCCCTCTCCTCCCGCTGCACGTCCCTCTCCCCCGGACGTCCTTGCCACGCAGGCCCCCCTTGGACGTCCTCGCCGTCCCTCCCCGGTGCAGATGCCCTAACGGTCGATCATACAGTTCACCACTCCATCATAAAGATTCATAAGAGGCCCCACATCTCTTCATATCTCGCCACATGCTACTTCCCAATTGTAGATTTTATATGTTTTGCATTGTTCATCTTAATTCACTTTAAACGAAAAAAATACAGTATATGTTCACTTGTACCGAGATATATCATTTTAAAAAGTTGCACTACGTATAGCCTCGAGCTCTCTCACATAAAAATATATATATATAAAAAAAGGAAAATTCTTGTGTACATTACCATATTATATATAACACTTACATATTCTAGTTAAATGTAATTTACACAACAAATACTTTTTTTTTAATTCATTTTAGACTCACAATATAAGTGCATATATGTGCATATCGTTTTAAATTTGTATGAACCTACACAACTCAAACGACTTGTGTACGGTCTTTTGCCTATATTACGCGATTGATCCAGTTATAGCCTCCATGAACTTTCGTAGTCAAGCTTACCTAGCTAGCTGGAATTTACTGAGAGTGAAATGTGAGTTATTATCTTAATGATTGAATGGGAAGGTAGGTTTGAGCATACGGTCTATATCAAGCCATATATGCATCATATATCATATACTATTGCCATGTTCTGGGGTGAAAAAAACTTGTACGAAAAAAACTTGTACGAATTGACTACTCAACCACTACAAACTAATAACGAGTTATGTGAAGTGTTCATATCGCCAAATAACTAGTATTTGAGATATGGAACGAAAGTAAATAGACTAAGTGTTTACCGATATGTAAAGACGATAGTTAAACGACACCATAATTATAGTGGTTCACCAATTGGCTACTCCACTTGTGCCTCGTTGGGCTTTCACTATCTCGAGCCCGATAATGGTTCAGGCCCAAGTATTATATGGATTGTGTGTGTGTGTGTTATTAAGTGGGATAGAGGCCTCCCTTTATAGGTAGGGAGTGCCTCTCCTTTTACAACTTTAGCAATGTGGGAGAGAGGTGCAAGCCTCTCGACCACCAAATAAAGATACAAATGCTAGTCTTGTTCCTTCCCGGTGGTGGCCACGATGGCTTGGCCGGCTCTTAAAGATACGTACTACTTCATATATTGTTGGTCATATATTGTTGGTCTCACCATGCAATCAGAAGTGCTGGACATCACGGCGACACAAAGGAGCTCATATATCATATATTCAGAAAGTGGCCATATATTGTTGGTCTCATTGGCCAACTTTATTTAACTAAAGATACGTACTATTTCAAATTAACATATTAGCTTCCATTGATAAAACATTTGTATTCTACTTCTTGTCACATATAACTCGTTTGTTTTGTAAATACCGAGAGGCGTGGTTAGCATGGGTTTTTGACGGTAGACATATTCATCACTATTCCAGCATTATTTGGTTCAAACTAGCTACGCTTGCTAGGTACCGCCCCCAGTTACTAACTGCCTCTGAAAACCTGTAGATTGGTGTACGCTGTCTGCCATCATATGATATGATTAATAACTCATAGAATATATGAAACTTATGTAACTGGGGTTTTATCAATACGCGACATTCATTCGAGATTTCGATCATCAACAATTATAACTCGGTGTTTTAATTAGCTAGTTCGTGTTTAATTAGAGTGCTTCGAAAAGACTAGGAGATCATATCGTGTAAAGCTAGAATCAGAAGTAGCTAGTAATTAGAGCTAGGCGATCGAGTAGTTAGCCATTTATATACACACGGTACGTAGCCTGTACATAGTTATACGGGTGCCTAGCTAGAAATTAGTTAATTGCATATATGTACAATCCTTCTAATTAGAAAGCAGAACGAAGCTTCTTGGAGAGCTTCCATGTATGCAAAGCCCTGCCTAAAACATCAAAAAACACGATGTGAGCATCCGATAGGGTTAGGTTGACAGACATGAAACCTTGACCATCATGGAAGAACTTCATGGCTTCACTGTTGTAATTCTTGATATCACCCCTCCACGCTTTTGAACCTGCTCCGCTTGTGAAATACTGAAGTGGACTGCAGTAATCAAGTTGTCGATCCCGATTACTTGAGATAAAATGCTTGATAATCAGGTAATTTATATATAGCCTTGATCGGTAATTGGTATAATTAAACTAATAAATACGTGTGTACCTATTGAGGCTGCTAATGTGCTGCAAACAATGGTCATGTCCATTCATGTACATATCAACATTGTGAGCCTTGAGTATCGGTACGAGGTGCCTTACGAGCTCCTTTGTGTCGCCGTGATGTCCAGCACTTCTGATTGCATGGTGAGAGATAACTATCTTCCACGCCGCACTCGACTTCTTCAAGGCTTCGTCCAAATCCTTTGGTAACAAATCTTAACCAATCAAAATCTTATCCATTTCGATCTTCAGGTTCTAGGCCTAGGATAAGAAACAAAGTAAATTTTAACCGGGTAAAAGGGATCTACGTAGTCTACCTTTACGAGGCTCGCAATGTAAGTCCCTCGGGGAGATATAGCTCTCCAATCATAGACATGTTTTGCATCAGTTATATATTTGCCAACAAATGGAGTTGTGTCCACACAAAAAAACTCCCCAAGTTCTGCATGCACAAGTTTAGGGTTAAACACCAACCTGGCCAAGGTGAATATTCGATTAAGCAGAAATACCTGCAGCATTAACTATGAATGATCTGAGGCAATGCCATCGACTATCAATCTTTCGGAGTGCCGGGCTGAGTTGTGCCTCAGTATTGCCCCTGTAGTCATGATTTCCTAAACTGCACTTCCAGACATGAACATAACAAGAAATCTTTAAAACGATGATAAGATATTAGGGTTTTAAACTAATTACAGCTGCGTACTACGTATCATGCAGGCATGTATGTATGTGCTTACCACTGTACCATGGTTTTTGCAGGCTCTTAGCTGTGTAAATGTTCCTAAAGGAATCCAAAAATGCTGGGTCATTTACACCCTTCAATCCATCCCCGTAGAAGTTATCTCCGGTCGATATCACAAAATTTATATCTAATTTCTGTCCAATGTTTCCCATCTGTCTCGCATATATACCAAGTAACACAGGTATTAGTAGCGAATTAATATTGCAATTTGAGGTACCAACTTGTAGCTTAATTAAGGGATGCCTGTTGACCTGCAATGCAACTTTGGATTGGTTATAGAACCCTCTTCTGCCCCAATCTCCAACCACCAGAAAGCTAATCGAGCCGTCATCCTTTGGTGCTTCTTCTAACCTCTGAAACTCTGCAAAGCTAGAAATGATCTCCGAAGAAATGCAATACACCAACACTAACAAAACCAAATGAAGACGTGACGCTCTGGTCCTTTCATAACCAACAAGACAAGCCATGGTCAAGTTGCTAACTACCATGGCTTTACCAGGAGACGAGGGAAATTAAAGTTAACAATAATAGGAGAGATTAGTTTCAAGGGGAGGAATCAAAGAGCAGGAAGGATATAGTTACTAGGTTAGATGAAGACAAATTAATACTAGAAAGAAAAAAAATTATTTGTCAGATAAATTTTGTAAAAGTGATTAACCTAGCTAGTTAAAAGTGAGATGTGGGATTGTATTTAAAGATTGTTTTGACGAGTTAGTTTTCATCACCAAGTTTGGGATGATCAAGCATACAGTGGCAGGCCATATTTCGAGGAGCACTTCAACTATATGAGGAAGCAAATGGTAGATCTATATCCTTTTATTAATTTTAGATGATTAAGTTACCAAATTACATGCAACTCTTAAAAAATCAATAATGACTTATTTCTATTTTCTAAAGATCGAAATGAAGAAGCTAGATTGCACGTTAGGTTATTTTAATTTTGTGTCAAAATGCTATAGTTAGCATTTCTCGAGCACATTTTCTTTTAGCCTATTTAAACGCTCTTTACTCTTTCAACAACGATCGAGGTTTTCTTTCCCTAACCTCCTCATAGCCTGCCACCTTATTTCCTTTATATATCCTCAAACCCTCAGCCTCAAACTCGAAGGAAGGGCTGATACCGATTAGAACCTATTTTCTCTCTTTAAATCCACAAAACCCTTCCCTTTGTCCACCATATACATCAGAAGAATGGAATTAAGACTCTGCCTCGTTGTGCCCCTCGTTGTCCTGGCCATGGTGGCCGCCGTTGAGTCCGCAAAGATCCACGATGCCGGTTGGGATCTTAAACACCGTGCCACCTCATACAACGCCAACATCGGTGACGTGATCGGGGAAGAAAACGAGATATTACTAGACTCGGAGGCCAGCCGGCGTCAACTTGCTCAAGGCGGCCGTTTCATCAGTTATGAAGCCCTTAAGAAAAACAATGTACCATGCGGCCGCCGTGGAAACTCCTACTACAACTGCAATAACAGACAGCAGGCCAATCTGTACCACCGTGGTTGCTCTCAGATCACTCGTTGCGCTCGGCGTAATGGTTAGATGATTGAAAGAAGATACTATTTCTGATCCTGATTTTGTGTCATGCAGTCATGGACACTAGCCAGTACGTTCACTAATTTTGTGGTAGTATCTTGTATTACATATAGTAATCCAGAAATACGAATTGATTCCGCCGATCAGCGGAATCTTCCTTCCGCTGCATTTCGATCCTTAATTTTTTTTTCTTTTATGTTTTTGGATCAATTTCCAAAGCTTTCAACAACAACAAAAATACACTTTAGATCTGTAATCTCACTGATTAGAAGTTTACTTTAATTAGCTAGCTCTACAAAGTATTAGCAAAGAATAATTCAAACAAGGAACGAAGTTGACATATACTTTGTGTACGATTTAATACGTTAAATCGATCCACGTATTGCTTCTTCTTTTTTGAGATGGTCGATCAAATGTATTAGAATGTGATAGTAATACATAATTTCATCATATTATCCAGTCCGATGATAAAGGATAACTCTTAACGCATTATTATACTAAATTCATAATACAAGTTTAAAATTAGACTAACAAACCAGAATAATACAAGGACTGTCAAAATTCAATGCATACAATCTCCTTAACTAGTTAGGCATCATCTCTACCATAATCAAACTAGGAAACAAAATAAACCTGATTAACCATTGAGCCCAATTCTACCAGGAGACCCTAGACGACCTAGAATTTTATCCTAAATCCCTACCCTCCATGTCTCCATGCTATCGTCCGTCACAGAGTTGCCACCAAAGATA
Source organism: Geum urbanum (assembly GCA_946800695.1). Classification (NCBI taxonomy): domain Eukaryota; kingdom Viridiplantae; phylum Streptophyta; class Magnoliopsida; order Rosales; family Rosaceae; genus Geum; species Geum urbanum. Next base: position 46,442,125 of record OX327012.1, on the reverse strand, counting down.
GGTATGTCGCTGCCGCCACTCGCTATGTCATCACCATCAACAAGAAGCACACCGACATCGCGCACTTGTATATGCACAAAAATCCGATAAAGCGGAACAAGAGATCATTGAACCCAAAATCGGGAAAAAAGTTTTCTAACAAAGAGAAAACTTGAGAATGCTGGGTTTTTTTGTTTGTTTGTTTCTTAAAAACATCCATAACTACCATAACTTGGTACCTTTTTTTTACGGCTAAAGTAGAGGCCTTGCATTAGTCAATACAGGATAAAACATCTGTTACACAGTAAAATGTCCATAAGACTCGAGAGAATTGAACTACTGTCGTACTAACCTAGGAAGCCTACATCAGTACAATAACAAATGCTTGAAAAAAAGCACCAAAGATAACCAAGTAACCAGAAGCAAAACCTCTCAAAAGGCGAACACCAACACGGGTAGACCAAGGTAATGTTTGCCTTAACAAAAATAAAACTACTCTGGCGATTCCTCAGTGATTCCCACAGCCGTAATGGCTAGGTTCTCACTGTCACCCTGATCAGAAGAAGTTTCTGCCAACTATGCCTCAGGATCCGGCATCGATACCTCATTGGAGAGTAGTTTCCTCCCAACAAGTCTCTGCTTACGTACCTTAGGAGAATCTGCTGCCAGGCTCAAAGTAGCGTTCTCCTCTGCTTCCTTCGGCTTGTTCTTAGAACCAACCTTCCTATCTCTCTTTCTCTTCAATGGCGACACCTTAATGTTACCAAATTCGTCAGTAAGTGAAGAACAAAGAGCGTTACGCAATGCCTCATCTCCCTAGGGAATTGGAGGCTCTGGAATAACTTGGTACTTAATTAGAGTACTTCTTATGAAATTATTACCGTCGATGTAAATCGACATTACAGGTTCACCTTCATGGGCACTGCATATGCTGCCTTTACCTACATGTGCTACGTTGTTGACTATTATCATAAACCACACAAGCGCAATGTCCTATACATTGGATGATTGAAAACACGTACACATGCATGTCCTATATATAATAGAACTTTCCCACATGTGCAATGTCATAAGGTGTATTACTAGCTAGCTAATCCCGATTAATTAATATGCGCGTATTAATCTGTTAAGAGTACGTTAAGACCAGAATTCACTCTCAATCTGTTAAAATTAAGTACGTTAAGACCAGACCAGTATCATTCGATTCAGATTTCAGAATATGAAGGGGTGAAGCTATAAACTCATTCAACTCTGATCTACTTGCCAATTCAAAATAGACTGTCGATCCAAACAGGTAATGGCACGTATTGTTTATTGTCAATAACAATAATATTGGGCACGGTGTATAAGAACATCACTAGCTACGAAGAATGATTGTAAATGAAGCTGTGGTGGAGATTGTATGTATGCTTGCTAGCTTGGAATCATTATTGATCTGAGTAAACCTGGCTTAACTGCCAAACAACAAGGGAGTAGTGGGTAGATTAATCAGGATTTAGAGGGATAAGAATTGGAAAAGCTAAGAAGTAGCTAGATATAAGCATGACTTAGTGATCTCTGATGCAAGATTAAATATAATGCTCCAGATATTAAAAGTAATACCACTAACAAAAAGGTTGTTTGGGTTTCTTAACTTAATTCGTCTTATTAGAATAAGTATATAAACCAGATTAGTTTCTCCAGACGTACTAGCGAGCAAGTGCTATCATAGTTTCAGACTTTGAAAAGAATAAGCCTGTAAATTAGGTGACAGAGGGTAATATGATCTTACAATGGGACAAATCATTTCATGTGGAGCTTTAATTTCTGCTCATTGTTGTTGAAATTTCTAAAAGGAAGATTCTTTATTTCTTTCTTTTCATATGATAATGGCGTTGATGAGTTGTAAAGATTTCTGCTACGGATCAATACAGTACTTCTCATTTTCATCAGCTATTTAAAGGCAATAGCCGGAGAGTATTGCCTCCACTGGCTCTTCTCAAGGCCCCAATGGATCTATACAGATATGATCAGTTTCTCCATTTTGATGGGAATGGAAGCAGATTGGGAGAACACATCCATGGGGGCCTTAAAAGTAATGGCAATAGTGTGAGGTTATACCTCAACCTCACTCCAATAGTTTGTTTGAGTTCAGTCAATGTGCTACTGCTAACTACAGCAACATATCCAAAGGTATCAAAAGGATTGGCTAGGGCTTACTGTTCGACGCTAAAATATCTCCCGCGGAGAGATTCTTCCGCAAAGCAGTCTCTTTTATTGACTTCGGATAGTTTGACCGCAGGTATCGGTTTATCCTGTATGCGTTTCGTATACTGGCATGCCACCGTTTCTCAACGGAATATAGAACTTAAGCTGCCTGACTTCTCGATAAGCGATTAAGACAAGGAGAGCACCAACCTTGCCCGAATAGGCCGGTAATTCTCGCCTAGTAACCTAGGACTTTTGGATATGTGTCTCTAGCAGAGCCCCAGAAAGTGATACCTCACACTCCCTTAATCAGTGCAAAGCAGAGCAATCCCTATGATGATGTGTTGAGAGCACTGCTTCTTTGGATATCAGAACTCTCACTCGTTACGTGACAAACCTTTCAACCTTCCAGTTGCTATGCTTCCTTGGATCGCAATACTCTCACTCGATAGGTGACAAGCACTTTGATCGGCTGGTTGCAAAGAAATAGAATCTCTTGACGAGATGTCTAGGTGTACTTGCGTATAACAAATGTTATATGTTTGATCAGGGACCCTTCAACAATGCTCGTATTCTCTTTATATAATGCTCAGTAGTCGTCTTTCAATTCTCTTAAACCTTTTCTGCTCTTGCTCTTTGAATCGCAATATAACTCTAACACCATCCAGCATACGGGTTGTTTCTTTATATAGTTCTAATGTTTCACAACTCCTTCACCTAGAAGAAACCTATCTGAAATAGAAAAGGTATGATAGACATTAAGCCGCATGAATAAGCTATCTCAATTCACAGTCCTAAGTTGATCCGGAAACGAACTCTGTTCCTTCACTTGACCGCTTGCCAAACGCTCATGGAATATGGGCCGCTCGCCAAGACTTCAACTCATCTTGGGCCACTCACCAAGACTTCAGCCTTTCAAGCCCAATATGAAATATTTATTTCAGGCCCAAACATTGCCCCTCAAGTCTTGAGCTTAAATTACCTATGCAAGCGAAAAGACTTGAATATTACCCGAATGACGCGCGGTTAAACAAAACGGTAACATCACACGTAAGTGCCACGTTACACAACTCCTCTAAAAAGTTTTGCCACTCGACTGACATAATATAAAAGCACCAGTCCACATCAACAAAATCTCATTCCCCAACGAGACTTTCTCACTTGCCTTGATCCTGCACTTTCAACCTCCTTAGTCAAAAGCTAAGACCTTTCATTCTCGCCGTCGTTCATCTATTCCGATTAAACAATGCCTCCACGTAAAGCCATCTCCATCCCCTACACAGAACGTAATGCCAAGAAGTTCTCCAGACACCTCAAGGCCGTCGCCAGACGACAGAACCCAGAGGCAATAATCTCTCTTACTGTAGACCCAAATGAAAGCACTGGCCTACTTGGTCCCTTTCTAGATGTTCCAATTAATCCAGAGCTTTTCAATCTTCTCCGCCATCCCCTCTGCAATTCAGCCTTAATAGTCCAAGAAAATTCCAAGGCAGAACCCAAAGAATGGACAAACAATGATACCCTTTGTTTAATTGGGAAGTTGTCGCACCCAAACGCAGAGGATCTCGCTTGGTACCGGCACCGTCACGGACAAGATATCAATCGATGGGAAGCGGTTAGAATCACCCAACTCATCGACTTGTGTTTTTCACTCCCAGCTGGTGGCAACAGAGCACTGTTCGCCAAAGCCATGTGCTTTTGGGATTGCACCGCCAACTACTTCCGTCTTCCCTGTGGTGATGTGAGCATTACTATTCTTGATTTATATACCCTTTTTAGAGTTCCAGTATTCGAAAACTCCTGGTCACATAATCATCAGACCGGGACACCAGTTCAAGCCTCCCTCAATCGTCCTTCCTCCTACTCTTCCTGGGTTAAACATTTTGCACAGGAGGAGAAAGACACCGACCAAGGAGGCATAGCCTTTTTAGAATATTAGCTATCAAAGTACATCTTATGTCCTTCTTCTGCAAAGGTCAACAGATGCTGGACCAACCTTGCCGAACGTCTTTTCAACTGTGAACAACTAGGCTTGGTTGAGTCCGTTCTCGCCTACATCTACTATGGTCTGAGGCGAGTCGTCCTTTCAAAGCTCGACCTTAATCAACCAGGGCCACTCTGGATGGTAGAGCTCTGGTTGTGGATGTAATTTCCTTTCCTTTGCCCTACAACATCTCCTTCCTTTGAAGATCACAAGCTATTGGGCTAATCCTTGGTGTCTGCACCAACTAGGACTAGAGCATGGTCATATCTAGTTTGCATCAACTACCTCTGCTCACGTAAAGATTTTCCAACCGCAGCAGTTGAAGTAATTTTAAACCGTCGTCATCCAGGCAGCCTCGCAAGCGGATTTGTGCTCTCGCCAGAGCAAGATAACCTTGCGAGGAGCCTTTTCCTTCAATGTCACACCTGCAAGGACCTGCCAGTCCCCGATTCTGCGAGCCCCGGGTATGGGATCTATGCTCCAAACTATTTTTCAAGACAACTTGGGCTCACTCAAGATGCTCCCATGCCCCTCTCTTGTTTTGTGAACAAATATACCCTTTGGCGAGGGACATGCCATCCTACAGCAACAGAGATGCATGATGAACACTTTGGCTTCCCGACAGTGGTAATTCCTGTTTTGACGAAACCACTTGTGATTTCTCAATCAGTCACCAAGTCGTACCAAGTCTGGTGCTCCCAATTTTGGGAAGATGTCCGACACAAGGGACCGCTTGCCCGTTTTGCCACTATCTTTTATGACTTTGGCAAAAAGTTTTCAAATGAAGAAGATTTGGCGGTTATTGGGAAATCATACAAGAACACAAGCCCCTGGCCACATGTATACTTCTTACATCCAAAAGTGCCACATGTATTAGCAATTTCTTACTTTGTACCTGGCTAACCCTTTCTTCTTAAAAACAGCACGCCCTAGAACCAGACGTGACTGTCGCCCTGCAATCTTTTAAGAAGAAAATATCCAATCCCTCTGGGCAATCGGTAAGTATTGCAATTTATTTACCTAGAACAGATAACTTTCAATTTTACCACTGAACCATAGTTGACCTAATCTTTTGATAGTCTCATAAGCGCAGGAAGATCCACTCTAAGCCTGAAGAGCCTCAAAGTGGAATCTGGACAGCTACAGAGATCACTAGCAGGGACAAAGAAGTCAAACTTCAAGCTCATGTCTTCCATGCCACATTTGATCAACGAAGTGACAAAGCCTCCAGGGCAAGCGCCTGCTAGCTCGGCACTGGTCTTCACCATTGCACACTGGCTATGTGCAAATCCAAACAGCATGCCCACGGTCTCCAAGTTTGATGACCTCATTGTCCAAGGTTCTTCGGAGTGGCAGAAACTGTGTAAGGACGAGACCCTCGCCAGCTCCTACCTAGATCAACACTATGATCTCGAGGTTATTTTGAAGGCTAACATCAGATCCCTGAAGATTTCATCCGATGACTCCTTCGTTGGGTACTTCAACCCAGAGAGGTTTAAAGCCTTGGATGGTCTTGCATCGTTTGATATGATATGGGAGCAAATCAGCAAGAACATCAAGCCTCAGGTGTATATAGTGAGTTGGAATGATCATTTCATTGTCCTCAAAGTTGAAGACGAAGCCTACTATATTATAGACTCACTCGGGGAAAGGCTTTTCGAGGGCTACTGCAAAGCCTATGTTTTAAAGTTTGATGATTCTAGCATCATGTATGGAACTGAAGATCATGATACAGGACTAGAAGTCATCAACTGCGGTAAAGAGTGCTGCAAAGACTTCATAGCCAAGTTTCTGGCTGGAATCATCCTGAAGGAACTCGAGGAAGAAGAAAAGAACAAGCCAATTGATATTGCTATTCTATTCCGACGCCTGCAGATTGAGTTTCAATCTTGCCTCATTCCTTCCTCGCCTGGCGAGGGCATAAGTGCTCAAAATGACCAAGTCATTTTAGAGCAAGAAAATCAAATTTCTTCCCCGCCAGAGCTTCAAGTCGCCAAACCATAGTCGTTGGTTGAAGTTATTCCAGAACTAAGGCACCAAACTCCTCCCTCGCCAAAGCATGAGCTTCAAGCGACTGAAGAATCACAACATATGCTCCCCATCCAAGTAAGAATTTTTTTTACTTACCCCGTTCTGTATTTTATTTTCTTCCAACTGGCCCTGACATCTTATTACTACTTTTCAGTCCAAAAACATTCCTTTGGAATCGGTGAGATGGTTCCTGATTTACCAACAAGTCCAAAGGAAAAAATGAGCTTGCAAGGCCAATCTTCTGAATTTCCTGAAATGGCTGCCATGGATCAGCCTCCCAGTTCTTCATGTGTCAGTGATGAAGATCCTGAACCTGCAACCGAAGAAACTACTGCACCGTCTTCATCACAAGGACCTTCCTCTCAAGCACTCCAACCACAAGAAGAAGCAATAATGTTAGAAGGAATTTATACTAAGTTGAGTGCACTGAGCTCTCCTTCTGTTATTGATGTCGCCCTTCAGAACATTCTTTCTGGCAACCTAGACTCTCCTCAAGACATCCAACGCGCTCGCGAACAAGTCAGGGATCTAAAAGCTACTGCCCCTGTAGAATTTATCCATCATATTCCTGACCTTGAGGAGAAACTTTATCAACTTTTGAGTCAAAGTGAAGCCCACCAACACCTAAAACTCGAGGCAGAGTGTAAAAAAGAAGCGGTGGAGAGGTTGGTTCGCCAGACTCAAGAAGAGAAAAAATGAATCCAGGCCTTTCTGAAGGACATGTCTACTCATCAAGAAACTCTGGCAACCAAAGAAGCTAGAATAACTACCCTTGAGGCTGAAGTGGCTGCCCTTCGAGCTGAAGTAGACGGTCTGTGTGCTAATACCTCTAGAAATCAAGCCTCCGTGTGCCAATTCATGATTGAAGGAGAGAACCAAGCTCAACTATTGCAGGATGCAAAAGAAGAAGCCACAAGCGCTCTACAGTCATTTAAACAATCCTGGCTAGCTCTTGAAATCGCAAAGGCATCCGTGAGGGAAATAACCCTCCTGTTGTAATCATTGGGCCACATATTTTGAGCCTTTTTTTGTTATTCCAAAATTCTTAAGTATTTAATTGTTCAGTCCAAATTTTGGAAGCAATGTGTCAATTGGGCCTTGGACAGCAAGACTGGGCCTCAGAATCAAGCCTTCCCAAAACTTATTCGAACGGGACTAGTCTCATTTATAGATTCTAACCGCTCGCCTGTCCCGATAATCCGGATTAAATGGAATTTAATTCCAAGCTTGGAATTTGTATCGCGTTAACCATCAAATCTTCAAAATAAGTTTTACTTGCCCCAAAAATCTTTCATTCATCATGCTCTCCTCCGGGGGTAGATAAACCGCAACATGGCCCAATTCCAATTAGACGCGTGTTCTCTATTAACGGGTGTATTTACTCTCGCGAAGCCTTACTGCTATGACTCCTTTCTATAAAAGGTTTCCTCTTTACTGTCTTGTGATTAACCTTCCAAACTTCCTTGAGAGAATGAACTCCCCTTTTGTGTGTTTGCTTTGGTTCTCTTATCTAAAGAAACCTCCAGATAAAAACTTCCATATTGTAGACTTTAGATAGCAATATCCACGTCCAAACCTGGACTAGATAGCAATATCTACGTCCAGGTGCTACCTTGGGCGATTCAACCTGTGTTTCCACAAGAAGACGAAGCCACAATCCTGAGGTATAACTCACCTCGTCTTCCTCTCAGGCACCCGCTCAGTTTCTATATGTATTAAGGCTGCAAGCCTAATGGACATGGCTGCACTGAAGAGGAAGAACAGGGAGTTCAATTGGGAAAAGGCAACAAACGTCAAGTCTAGTTCATATGGTCTTCTGATCTGTTAAACTAGCTTCCTTGGCGTTTCAAATCCTCTCTTTTTTGTCTCTTGAGGTCGCATTCTCTTTTCAATGTGTGCATATTTCGCATGTAAACCCAAGGACTGGTTATCAACTGTTTGAGGATTTGGAAAAACAAACTGTATTTATCTTTCTATTCTGTTGTTGATTGTAGTTTTTTTCTCATATGGTATCAGAGCTTAAGGCAGCAAAGCCTTTGTATTTTTCTGAATAATGGATGTAATATTTTCTTTTAAAGCAAAGAGTTCCTTATGTAAACAATAAATTTATATTGATAAACTCAGATGTAGTTTGTACATATCTTTGGCCACAGTGATTTGGCTAATATGAACTCTCTTGACTTAGAAGAAATACAAATTTTGGCCTCCAATATAGGCCGAAACTAAATATTTAGCCCCAAGTATAGGCTACTATGATGTACATAATCCTTATGTGTTGCCCCTGCAGTTTACTCATACGAGTGAAATGGGATGAGCATGAATAAACTGGATTAAGCCACAGTTGGAGGGTCTTCATACTCCCAAACCGGTTGTATGAACTTCTTAAGGAAACGACCATTGATTGATAGGATTAACGTGAATGGTTCCATCTTGATCTCTTAAATGAACTGCTCCTTTACCCAAAAGTTGATCAACGATGTATGGTCCTTCCCATTTTTCTGACCATTTCCATCGGCCTTCAGTCTTCTCGCCAACAGGCAAAATGACTCGCCAAAACAGTTCTTCTTCTGCAAAACTCATGCCCCGAGTACATCGATTGTAGGCACGAGCCACCTTTCGTTTCTCAGCACATAGACTGTCATAAGCTTGTATTCTCTTCTCATCAAAGTCTTCATGCTCCTGCCACATTGCTTGCACATAATCTTCACCGATCAGGCTATGTTGTTCCATTACCCGTAAAGACTGGACGTTGATTTCTAAAGGCAGGACCGCATCATGGCCGAGCATTAATGCATAAGGAGTGGTACCTGTGGGTGTCCTTTTACTTGTTCTGTAAGCCCACAGAGTGTTAAATAATTCTTCATGCCACAATCTGGCATTGCTAGCAAGCATCCGTTTAAGGATATGTATGATGATTTTATTGCTTGCTTCAGCTTGACCATTAGATTGGGCATAATATGGAGAAGAATGTAGAAAATGTATTCCAAAATCCTTCATAAGCTCATCTACATCTCCAGACATGAATGTTGCCCCACGGTTTGAGACAAAGCTCTCAAGAATGCCAAACCTACAAATAATGTCTTCAAATAAAAATTGGCGGATGACCTTCGCCGATGATACCCTGAGAGATCGAGCTTCAACCCATTTTGTGAAGAAATCAGTAGCCACAATGATGAACTTGTGCCCGTCTGATGAATGAGGATGAATCATTCCAATTAAGTCCAGAGCCCTCCTCGAGCTGGCCAAGGCTTGATTATAAGCTGTAACGGTATTCTGAGCACATGACTGATTAGACCATGTTTCTGGCATTCTTCACAACCTTTAGCGAATGTGATGTAATCTCTTAGCATTCTTGGCCAGTAAAAGCCATGTCGTCGTATTAACTATCTCATCTTTGGACCGGCCTGGTGTGCCCCGGTTATCCCAAGATGAACTTCCCTCATTAATCGCTTAGCTTCACGTCCAAAGACACATAGCAAGAGTATGCCTTCCTCTGCTTAGTTATTTGTGCATTTGTAGTCCAACCTGAAAGAATAAGAAAAAGTTTGGCCACGTGGATAGACTAACGTTACTCCTGCCTCAGCCATAATGCTCATACTTGACCCATCGAAGTATAAACACCAAGGGGCCAAATCAATACGAGTGAGTTCGAGTTCTGGCCCCTCGCTAACATCCTTCATTGGATGATGGGCCAAAAAGTCGGCCACTGCTTGGCCTTTAACCGCTTTCTGGGGAACGTATTGCAAAGAAAACTCTGACAAAGCCAGAATCCACTTCCCAATCCGTCCCCAGAGAATGGGTCTAGAAAGCATGTATTTCACCAGGTATGTTTTTACTATGACACATGTGGTGAAAGACAACATGTAATGCCTCAACTTGCATCCTGAAAAGTACAAGGCCAGGCACAACTTTTCCCTTGGCGAGTATCGCATTTCACACTCGTTCAAGGTACGACTGAGATAGAAAACGACACGTTCAGTTCCTGACGTGTCGTCCTGAGCTAATAAACTACCAATAGAAAGGTATGTAACTGAAATATACAGCTTAAGAGGAACCCCTGTCTTGGAGGTACCAAGACTGACGAGTTTGTCAAATATGCTTTGATGGTCTCAAATGCCTCTTGATGGATAGGCGCCCATACAAAGTCTTTCTGATTCTGAAGCTTGAGCAACGTCGAAAATGGTTGTGTTTTTCTAGCAGCATTGACAATAAACCGTCGTAAAAAATTGATCTTTCCAAATAAGCGTTGTAGTTCTTTCTTACTATTTTATGGGGTTGCACTAAGCACCGCTTGTTTCTTGTCGTCCGGTATCTCAATCCCACGCTGATGAACCAGAAATCCCAGGAAATCTTCTGCTTGTACTCCAAACACACATTTAGCTGGATTCATCTTCAGTTGATGTTGCCTCATTCAAATAAATAATTGCCACAAGTCTTCAATGTGATCGCTTATGCATTTTGTTTTAACTACCACATCATCGATGTATACTTCCATAGTCTTACCAATAAGATCATGGAAGATTAAGTTCATGGCTCGTTGGTAGGTTGCCCCTGCATTCTTGAGTCGAAATGGCATGTCCACGTACTCAAATACTCCTGCAAATCCTGGGCACCGAAACGCAGTTTTATGTCTATCTGATTCTGCCATTGGAATTTGATAATAACCAGTCGTCCCATCCATGAATGTTAACATCATATGACGAGCCACTGAGTCCACCAACAAATCCACTACTGGCGTTGGGTATGCATCCTTTGGAGTTGCATTGTCCAAGTTTCTATAATCAACACACACTCGCATTTTTCTGTTTTTCTTCTTGACCGGGACTACATTAGATAGTCACTCATTATATTTGGCTACTCGTATGATCCCTGATTTGAGCATCTTCTCGACTTCTTCCTTAACTAAAATTGTTGTTTCTGTGTTCATTCGACGTCTTTCTTGTTTCACCGGCTTCTTTCCTTCTATGATGGGTAAGCTGTGACAAACCAAATCTGGTGATAGTCATGGCATGTCATCATACTTTTCTGCAAAATAATCAGCGTATTCATATAGCAATTCAATGAGCTTCAGTCTTTCTTCAGGCTCTAGGAAGGTACTAATGGCCACATAAATTGGCTCTTCATTGTTCCCAAGGTTGACTTTTTCAATGGGATCTTTGACTTTAGGAGGTAAATCATCCAGAGCTGCTGGGGCTAATTTTATTTCTTCCTCCTCATCTAAGTCGTTCAATACATCTTCATCCACATATTCCAATGCTGCAATCATTGGATCATTCTCATAGGCTTGGCTCTCCAATAGAAAATGGTGGAAATGGTCGTACAAAGAGTAGCAAGCCTCGGTCTCTATACTTGATAGAGACCCGATCATTGAGAATGGTTAGATGGTAGCTCAATGGTGTAGGGTCTACTATGATCATGACTTACTTGAATCATACCCCACTGAGCTAGCTCAGAGGCCGTAACACCAACCGGGCGGCCTTTGTTATCGACGCCACATACCTCCAGTGGCCTTAAGTCACTGTTGTAATAACTGGCTTCCAAAGAATTAGCAGAAACGGAATATGGATGAGGATCAGCGTCGACTATCTCCGCTTCTCCTGACTCCATATTCCAAAGTAACATCTGCTGATAGAGGGACGAAGGTACACAATAGCTCCTGTGGATCCAGTCACGCCCTAGAATTGCACTATATGGAGCTGTGCACTCTGCTACGAAGAATGTGTATCTGCCGGTGGTTAGACCGATGTGTACCTGCAAAAAGACAATGCCCAAAGTTTTGGAGATGCTACCCTGAAATTTTCTAACATTGAGTGTGGTGTGACGACCCAGAACAGAATCAGCAGTGGAATCAGATTAATCTACGAGCTCGCGTGTTATCGCAGGTTCCGACAGTCGTTTGGATCGCCGGATTTGATAACGACTAAATTATTGGCCGAGAATTGGAGCTGAATCTCTTCTTGAGAGTCGTTGTACATGTGATTTCGAGTTGGTGGGCGGTTTCGGATCGTTATTTGGACGACCGAGGAATTAATTATGAATAATTGAAGTTTTGGCATAATCGGATTATAATGATGGATCTCTTAACGACTAAATTATCGGACGAGAATTTGGTTTCGGCTTCTTCACGGAAGTTGTTCATAATTTAATTTCGAGTTCGTGGGAACTTCCGGAGCATTATTCTGAGTTACGAAGATTAAGTTGTGATTATTTTCGATTGTTGATTAATTAGTCGATTAAATATGTGTTGGTTTGAACCGTTGAATTTTTATCGGTTTGGTCGATGTGTTTGACTTCGGGTGATAATTGAAGATCATGTCGAGACGAGTTTATTACCGCGAGAATTATCAGGATCGGAATCACGACGAGAAAGTTACGTGTGTTTAAGTTCGTCGAAAAGGATAATTACAAAGTTTCCAAAAATGGAAGGCTTATAAATAGAAACCTGCTATTTCGGGCAAGTCAACACTTGCCATTTATGGGGTTGACCGAGTCAACTCGGTGGTGAAGGTGATGTGCGACGTACTCGGCGGTCCACGGCGGTGGTTGGCCGTCCGGCCACCTCCGGCCATGGCTCCGGTCCCATTCTCTTCGGCTCGGCCTCCCGAGTTCATCCTTGGCCACCATGCACGGCGTGGCTCATGGTGGAGAGAGAAAGCTTGAACCAAAGTTTGAAGATTTTACGGTTAATGGTGGTTTCCGATTCCGGCCAAATTGAGCTGCAAAAAGGATTGGGCTTTGAAGCTCTCATCCCCTAGAAGCTACCACATAAGTTTGGTGATCCAATTCATCTTGTACATGGAGAATTTTGAATTTGAAATTTGTGTGAACATTCGGTTTTTCGTGAAATTGAGCTAGTTAGAGATGGAATTGACCTTTGTTGCAGTTATGAAAGTTGCTCAGTGGGTGATTTTGCATGGATTGGTGGTTGCTCCGCCGAGAAATCTCACGGTTGGTGGCGGCGCCGCCGTGGGCGGCGGTCAACGGTCAACGATGGTCAAAGTTTGACTTTTTGGAGTTTTCGACAAGTTGCATGTCATTTCATTCGAAATCGCGCCCCGATCGCAGTGGGGAGGTTCGTTTTTCGAGTTGAGCGTCCGAACTTACAGCGAGGTATTGAGATGTACATTTTGAATTTCCGATGATTCGTCGTATTCGGATTATGTGTTTCCGAGAACGGTGGTTTCTCGTGATTTGTTTTGAATTGTCGAATTATGGTTGTGAGAGTTGGATATTGTGATTATTCAAGGGTTCGAGATCGTTCTTTTGGCGAGGGACTTTCCGCCGGATCACGGGTTAACGCGTATCGCGTTACGCTAGCCTGTGAGTGGATATTTCTTTTCACGGATTGTTTACGAGTCTTTATATACGTTTTACGAACTTGAGCATGCATATGAGATTTCGGATTACATGAGCATGTGTTTTACGATTATACATATACAGATATACGTATACGAATATACATACACTTATATGCTGTTTCATGCATTTGCATCGAACTATTTATGATTTGATTTACACAGAGTACAGTCTCAGTTACGTTGTTGTATCGATACACTTGCCTCTCGGCTAATCCCCGATGGTAGGCCTACCAGGAGGGGCGTATCCCCGACCTGACCGGCGAGGGGCGTTTCCCCGGAACCGAGGCCTTTCTGGCTAGAATCACGTGGAAGTCAGGGACTCCGTGATTATGACTGTACTAGCACGGATGTGTCCATGAGTGACCCCGTGGGATTTTTACTTGCATGCTCAGTACGCTGGAGGATTATGGTTTTACCTCGTGTACTATATTATCTTTATTTACCTGGACTCGCATATGTTGTTTTAAACATATATATCAACTGGTGAAAGACATTTATTTTCGTCCACTCACTCTAACAGTTTTCATGTCTTTCCCCTGGGCTTTTCGGTTTTCGTGCCCAGTTTGCAGTTCGGACTTTGGTGTCGCACGTCGTGGTCGGAGGCATAGTGCTCGAGCTACCTTATTTCTTCCTGTAGGTTTATTGTTCTACCTACTGTGGTATACTTATATGTTTATGCATTAGAGGTCGCTCTGAGTAATCTATTGTTTATGTTATACGATTTTACTCCGGATTTCAGTAAAGTATAGATATATTTATTGTTTTACTTTACTGTTGATATATTGAGAAATCCGGATGGGATTGGTGCCCACGGTTTGCTTTTTGTGGCATAGGATGAAGTGTATTTTCCGCGTGCAGGTAATGGTAATTCCACGTTAATAACGAAACTCTGCCAAAATTTCTACGGTTTTTGTTGGTTCGTGTTTTCGAAAGGGTTTGATTCTGATTTAGGGAGCTAAATCGGGGTTGGGTCCTTTCATGTGGTCTCTTTGATAGTAGTCTTGGGAACGCCTAATAAGGCCATTGCTTTGACTGTGATGATATTCACCGCTGCCCCAGAATCCACTAAAAGTTTATTGACTTGAATTCCTTAAACGTTTCCTGTTACATATAAGGGCCGCATGTGCATGGTCATGTCCAGGGTAGGTTTGGCGAACGTCATATGTCCCTTTGTCATTGATGAATCAAACTTTGGTGTTTTGGTGAGTGCTAATTGGTCTGTCGAAGTTGGTTCTGTTTTCGGCACCACCAAGTTGTTAACACCCCCGCTTGCGAGTGACTCATCCATTGATTTTGGTGGATGTAAAGCATACTTGGAAGGTGAAATAAACAGCATATTAACAGTGGTATCGACCTCCTCGATGTATTCTTCTGCTTCTTCATCTTCACCGTAGTCCAACAACTCCTCATCATCTGCATCGTTGTTGTCCCCAGACTTCTGTGCCTCGAGGTCCAAAGTTATAGTGACCTCAAGAGAAGCAACATGTTGCATCTGATCCTCAGGTATAGGATCTATGGTTGTTGGCATAAGTAGTTTAGGACTTTGTCCTTTGGGGAGGGATGCATTCTGGTTAATACTAACCTTCTTTTGTTCCTCTATGATAAAAGGCCTTGGTCTCCACTGCAAAACTCTAGTTTCGCCTAGAGTGTTGTGCTGTTGAGCACGTTTTCCCTCCTTTGGTGGTGTGGGTACCCCCATTGTGTCCATCGCTTCATCATCGAAATTGAGACGTCGTCTCACTAGCTTTCGTTTCATGACTTCACGACGATCCTCATTTATAGGTTCGGGCTGTTTGTCCTTGGACCATAACTCTGGGTTACGGTCAAAAACACTTGGTCATTGTGCTCGCACCTTGGGCTCGCGAGACTTCTTCCCAAAAACCACTAAGGGGTTTACTGTAAGAGCGTTTAATCGCCTTTGCAGCGTCTCTGGGGAGCACACCAATTCTTCTTCTTTGAGCAGGCCTGCTTCATAAGCCTCTAATGCTATTTTGGCTTCTCCAAATCGGCGCTGAAGGTTTCGTCTTCTACTTGGAGTTACCTCGATGGTCTTTCCCTTCTTCTTCACAGACCATACATTCTTCTTTGTGATATTTCTTGAGGCTGGTGGGACATATGCCCTGGCGAGCGTGTCAACAATCTCTGATTCAGATTTCTTGGTTTCACTGACCATTTCTGTTGCTCGCAAACACTTAGGAGCTGGGGAGTCCTTTTGTCTTGCTCGCTGTGGGCTATGGGGCTGATGATTTGTTTGGGAAAATAAATTTAGGAAGACCTTAGCTGCCTCAGCCAATTCTTCATAGGAAATCTTCAACCCGCCCCTAAGTTTACAATGAGCACAAAGGGCTACTGGCGACTCTGCTTTTGGATCTACTATTTCTTTTTCTTTCGTTGATCTTGTCGCTTGCTTGCTCGGTGGACTCTCGCCAGTAGTTTGATGGTTGTTGGTCTGTTTTCTTTTTCCTAATTTGTCTCTTGTTAGCTCCAACATTCCAACCGTCAAAGATATTTCGGTCGCCAAGCTTGGCGAGGGTTTTTGATCTATCATTATTTCTCCCTCGTCAATCTACTGCTGGATCCAGAACTTCAAATCACGACAAGCACTCGTGGAATGGTGACCCCATCGATGATGATATCGACAGTAAAGCAGACCCCTTACATCGTCAAGATGTGGGTCTGGAGTTCCCCAATTGTCAGGAACTATAGGTATCCCTGCTTGGATTAGCTCTTCAAATATCTCCTCTCACCTAGACGCATCATAAGTTATTTCAGCCCGCTTAGGTCGGACAAATGCAATATTACGTCTAGGCCTCCGCCTTGACCTTTTCCTTCTGTAGGTTTGTTCAGATTCATCACAAATGGAAACGGTGTCGGTGGAAGGAAATAGCGTATAGGGAGGCGGTGATGCCCTATTGTAATGTGGATGTCATTCCACCACTCCCTTGTAGTTGACTTTAATCACTTCCCAGTTGATCAACCCCTGAATCTTATCTCTCAAGGTCGAACACTTTGCTGTTTGATGACCAAACTAGTTATGAAATCTGCATAAATGTTGAGCCGGACCTCCATACCGTAAATGTCTGAGTTCAAGTACCGGGTAATAAAAGATCAAGCCCATGTCTTGCAACCTGTCTAAAATCTCTTCCAACTTGTCGTAGTTGAAAGAATAGCCCAAAAAGACAGGCTGATTCCAATCTTCCACACCTCCAATACAATTCTCGGGTGACAACCACTCGACGTCAATCAAATTAACCTGAGGAGGTAGGAAGGGTTTCGAATCTACTAGTGCAGCTGCTTTGGTCGCTCCCTCTAGCTCTAGTCTTCCTTCATTGATCCAATTTTGGATCTGATCTTTCAGCTTGATGCAGTCTTTTGTAAAGTGGTTCCATGCTTCATGGAACTTGCAATACTTTTTGCCTTTTAACTGCTCAGCCGTAGGGAGAGGTCCGAAATCTACTTTTACAGCTCGCATACTATAGAGCTCATCTAAGATTTCATGAGCCATATTTTTATCGTACGTGTATGTTTCGAACTCTGGTTTAGTGAAAGCCACTGTCGAAAGCTTGATAGGACCCTTATTCTTTTGAAGCTTGTGGGGCCTTAAAACTTTATTTGTTGCTAAATCCACAGTTCCCACTTGCTCACCATCAGAGTCTGAATCTTGGTCGTATATATCTTCTATATAAGCCACGGTTTTTGGCTTTGGCCTGTCGTAAGACCTAGCAGTGTACGTTCCCTTGGACGCATTCCTTCGATTGTCTCGTTCTTGCATGGTACTGTACGCTCTAGTTACAGCTTTGATAAGCTCGTTCAAGGAAAAGTACTTGCTATTCAAGAAAAGTTGGTGGTACGTATCCTCCAAACCATTCTTGGCCATCTCTACTACCTCTTCTTTGCCTAGTGGAGTCTTGCATAGATTATATTTTGACCGAAAGTGGTGCAGGAAGGTGACTGGACTTTCTGTCGCTGATTGGCTCAAGGAAACCAGCTTTCCAACACTGGTTTCAGGTCTCACTGTTCCGAAGTGGTCTATGAATAAACCTCCATGTCCTTCCACTCGTTGACCGAGCCCTTTTCTAATCCCGTATACCATACGAGGGCCGATCCTAACAAAGATGATCCGAAAACTCATAATTTGAGTCCCTCATTATCGGCAAACTGCCCCAATTGCAGTGTGAAGTATGTTAGATGTGTTACCGCATTGGAATCATCATCGCCAGAGAAAGTCTGGAAAGTTTGATGTCGGTAGTACTTTGGCCATTGCCAAGCATCTGGATCGTCCTTCTACATGGGAGGAAACAGTGTCTCATATGAATCATACATCTTGGCCAGATGTATGTCGCAATCGTTCATGAACCTGTTTAACCGTTGTTCCCACGCAGGAGGGAAAGACTCTACTTGTCTAGTCTTTCTAGCGAGGTCAGAGACGGATTTAGTTAGAGACAATATGTCCCTGTCTGTCCTCTGTGACAGTGTCGCCGCGTGCCGGCGGTATTCATCCAAACTTGTTCCCAAGTGTTGTATGATATCAATCCGTAATTTTTCCTGACCTTCTGAGACACTTGCTACCTAGGCTCCAATTGCCTCTCTCTCCTCCCGATCTCTGTTGAACGCTACCCGTAATGCTTGGATTTCAGCTAATGCTGCGTCTATTCTGTCGCCTTAGGTAGTGAAAAGAGGTGCTTGTTGTTCAATCCTTTCACCGAGAGCCGTATAGTAGCTAGTCTGATGTTCATCGCGCCTAGCCGCGTAAGCTAGGTACTCCGGGAACGTAAGTTCCGCAATCTCCGCTTCACTTAAAGATTTAAACGACATTGTTGAATAAAAGTCTTTAGCGAAGATTATGTCAACCGCTTGATTACTCAATGAACGACACCGAGTAGATGTATGTTCACGGTAAGCCGGTTGTGGGTGTTTGCGACACTGAGGGTAATTCCTTCGGTATGGATCCCCTATTGTCACTTAGAGACACAAAGATAGTCCCACCGGGTGTGCCAAAATGTTTGACGCTAAAATATCTCCCGCAGAGAGATCCTTCCGCAAAGCAGTCTCTTTTATTGACTTCAGATAGTTTGACCGCAAGTATCGATTTATCCTGTATGTGCTTCGTATGCTGACATGCCACCGTTTCTCAACGGAATATAGAACTTAAGCTGCCTGACTTCTCGATAAGCGATTAAGACAAGGAAAGCACCAACCTTGCCCCGATAGGCCAGTCCTTCTCGCCTAGTAACCTAGGACTTTTGGATATGTGTCTCTAGCAAAGCCCCAGAAATCGATACCTCACACTCCCTTAATCAGTGCAAAGCAGAGCAATCCCTATGAGGATATGTTGAGAACACTACTTCCTTGGATATCAGAACCCTCACTCGTTACGTGACAAGCCCTTCAACCTTCCAGTCGCTATGATTCCTTAGATCGCAATACTCTCACTCGATAGGTGACAAGCACTTTGATCGGCTGGTTGCAAAGAAATAGAATCTCTTGACGAGATGTCTAGGTGTACTTGCGTATAGCAAATGTTATATGTTTGATCAGGGACCCTTCAACAATGCTCGTATTCTCTTTATATAATGCTCAGTAGTCGTCTTTCAATTCTCTTAAACCTCTCCTGCTCTTGCTCTTTGAATCGCAATATAACTCTAACACCATCCAGCATACGGGTTGTTTCTTTATATAGTTCTAATGCTATCACAACTCCTTCACCTAGAAGAAACCTATCTGAAATAGAAAATGTATGACAGACATTAAGCCGCATGAATCAGCTATCTCAATTCACAGTCCTAAGTTGATCTGGAAACGGACTTTGTTCTTTCACTCGACCGCTCGCCTAATGCTCATGGAATATGGGCCGCTCGCCAAGACTTCAGCCTTTCAATCCCAATATGAAATATTTATTTCAGGCCCAAACACTTACAAACCGGCAAGTCACAAAATTGGCATGGACTCACACTAGTGATGAGTCATTTTCCTTTTGAAATGTTACTCTAATCTAGTTCTGGCATGAAAATGTAATCCAGTATTTATGTTCCTAGTCTTCATGTGTGTTAGTTTGTGGTAATTACTAAGTAGTGATGTATGTGTTTGTTTTGTTCTTTGTATTTTTCATCAATTGGTTTATGCTGGGATATAGTAAGGTAACAGAAATTGAGGCAACTCATCAAGGAAATATGACTGTGAAAGAAGGAATTATTGAGTCTGTATCTGAAACTAGGGATGTGCAGAGCGACTCTAGTAAGAAATGTGATATTTTTTTATGGAAAATGGGTGAGAGATGATTCAAAGCCATATTATCCTGGATGTTCTTGCCCAATGGTTGATAAGGTGTGGAATTGTCACTCAAATAGAAGGCCAGACAATGCTTTTTTGAAATGGAGATGGCAGCCAAATGGGTGTGACATCCCAAGGTACAATGCACTTTCAGCTTATATATTTGATCATTGAAATGTACTTGTATGCAGTAAAATTGACAAAGTTTGGATGTAGTAGTCTTTAAAGTCAGTGGCGAATCCAGGATTGAAATGTCACCAGGGCTAATTTTAACAGACAAAAAAATTTGCTCGACGGTATAAAAAATTTTAATTAATTAAAAATGACAAACATACATAGGGGGGACGTGCAAGCCTTACCCTCAAATCCATCAACAAAAACTAACTAAACCTTACTCTACGAGTAGCCAAAGCTTCAAACTCATTAATCACATAATCATTGTCAACCGCTTCAGCCAAATCTTTTTCAATGTGAAGCACCATACAATCATCAAGAAAATCATCTTCTATCCTGTTTCTAAGTTTGTTTTTGATAATGTTCATGGATGAAAAAGCTCTCTCAGTGGTTGCAGTAGAAACAGGAAGAGTCAACACCAAACAAATCAACCTATAGATCATAGGATAAAAGTCTGATTTTCTTCTTTGTACAAGTAGCTGACACAAATCAGACATAGAATCTAAGGTGTGAAATGCTACATCTTGAGTCATATCTTTCTTATAAAATGCACACTCCAATTCCAACTTAAGAAGGTCATCTTGCATAAAATCTTGAGGATAAAATTTCTTAGCAAGAAGGAGTACCTTTTGAGTTTCAAAGAGGCTGAACTTGTCATGAGGATCCAAAGTTGAAGTGAGCATAAGGAGTTCACAAGATCTGTCATTGAACCTCTTATTTAGCTCACTTAATTGAAAGTCAAGTACAACATTGAATACCTCTACACGGTAGTGGTGCTCACAGGTGATGAAATTCTTCTGTTGACACTGACGACCTGTACCATCGAACCAACGAGCGCTCATGTCAGGCATAACAATATCATGTGTCTCACAAAAAGATGCAACAACCGTAACTAAATCATCCCAACCATCATCTCTCATGTCTTGAAGAATTTCTTTTGTACGTTTAACAAACTTCATTGCTTCTCCAATGTCAATGTTTTTTCGCTGTACTGCTTGACAAAGTACTTCTGTGACTTTCATGACTTTATCCATCAAAATCAAACAAAACACAAACTCAAAGGTTCTCATAGCTTTAAGAACACCACTAGCTTCTCCCTGAATAGGTAAGGTTGCAGTGTCCATGATATGATACAGAGTTGTCACGGTTGAACCAAATAATTCAATCAAACTTCTAATCGAGCGAAAATGAGAGCTCCAACGAGTAGCAGCAGGCCGTTGCAAAGTACAAGTTTGATTAGATCCCGTACCTATTTGATGAATGAGAATTAATATTAAATAGTGGTAAGAATTTGAAGTATAACCAATAATAAGAAATCTAGTGATTGTAATATAATATAAGTTTGATTAGGGCCATACCAGTTTGAAGAGTGTTAAGAGCTGTCAAATCTTCGATTTCATCATCTCTAGCAGCTTTTAGTGCACCCTTGCGCTTGGCAGATGAATCAATAAAGTTCACAACTAATAATAGAGTAGAAAAGAAGCGACATATATCATGAACACCCTTAGCCGCACCATTTAGTGCTAGCTGCAACCGGTGAGCAAAACAATGAACATAATATGCATATGGACAATCTTCAAGAAACAATGCTTGTAAGCCATTCCAAATACCACTCATGTTACTAGCTCCATCATATCCTTGACCACGCATATTTCTCACTTGCAATTCAAACATACCAAGAACTTCAACTATCGCTTTTTTAAGAGTTAATGAGGTTGTGTTAGGAACACTCACTATCTTAAAAAACCGTTCTCGAATGAAGCCTTGACGATCAACAAACCTCAAAACAATAGACATTTGCTCCTTGCCGGATGTATCAACTGCTTCATCAACAAGAATGCAAAATTTTGCATCACCAATTTCTTCACAAATCATTTTCCTCACTTTATTACCTATAATGTTCAAGAGCTGCTTTTAAACAGATGGACAAGTGTACTTGGCATTTCCGGGACCATTCTGCAATATCAGCCTATCATCATCACTAGCCATTCTTTCATAAGACTTCTTAACTTGCTTATAATTTCCAGCATTAAGAGAGCTTTCAGATTCATCATGGCCTCTAAACGCTAGTCCCTGGTTTGCTAGAAGTCTCACAGCCTCTATTGCAGCCTTCAGCCTTAATCGATTATGCTCCACCTCTTTTGCTGTTCTTTTAACAAAAACTCTCTCAATTTCAGTAGCCAAATTTCTCAGTAAGTACCACTTCTCCATGGCTTCATTATGTGGACTCTCTATACCCCCAATATGTATTTTGAGCACATTCTTATCCCTCCAATTTCTCAACCCATCCATAGTAAACAAATGGTAAGGATTATTTTCTTTATCAAATAGAAAACATGGGAAACAATATATCTTATCTTGATCCACTGAGTACTCAAGCCATGGATAATCTTCAAACCAATTAAAGTTAAACTTACGATTTTGTGCCCCATGAAGTGAAGAAGGATATCGTTTCAGCTTAGGTTGACATGGACCCAATGCAATATAAGCTTTTCGAATGGCTTCACGTTGATTCACATGATACTTCCATAGAGGACACCGTTTGCCCGGATCACGTTCAATGGCATTGACATTACCAAGTGGATCAAACTCGTTCCTCACAGAACTAGGTAAAGTAGACTCTGAAGAACCATCTTCAGTTACTTCAATAGCAATTGGAGTGCTTACGGAAGCTTGTGAACTTGAACATGACGATGGTTGATCACTCTTTCTACTAAACCATGTACTAATATCTTTAGATCTTGGCCTTTTGACACGATTAATGTGATCATCATCAGACATCCTGAAAAAATATGATGCACTCTGTCATCTATTAATCATTGGATGCAATCTGTGAATCTATCATTTATCATCTATCATCTATCATCTATTAATCATTGGATGCATTCTATGCAATCTAGTAATCAAATTTTCAGATGCAATCTATGAATGATGAATCTGTCATCAACTCATCTATGAACTCATAAATCATAACTCATAACTGGATTAACTTCCCAAAAGCCAAAACCAAATTAACTCGGGTATAATCTCCCATTCCAAGTTTCTAACAGACCCAAAATCACACACACCCAGTCACCCAAAGTCGAAGTCCCAGACGCAGACAAATCTGAATATCCAAATTAACTAAAAATCTGAACTTACTGCTACATTGAATTTCCAGACCCAGTTCTTATAATCTTTAGGGAAATTCGGAAAGAGTCAAAGAGGGTGAAAGAGCTATTAGCTATACCTGACTACCTGAGGAAGACTGGAAGACAGGAAGCAGACTTCGGGTCAATCGGGTGATGGGGAGTTGGCGACGGAAGCCAATCAAACCGTGGAGGAGTGGGCGGCGAGTGGCGACTGGCGACGGTGAAGCGCCGAGCGCGGCCTTGCGGGGGAGTCAGGAGCGGGCGAGCGGCGAGCGGCGACGGCAGAGGATTTGGGAGGAGTTTGTGAGAGAGAGACTGAGAGATGAGATCTGGAATCGGGAGCCAAAGCGCTTAAGCACGTATACTACCTCTTCTTTTTTTTTTTAATACATATGAGAAGTTGGGTTTTTTTTTGCGGGCCTCAAAGTCACAAGGGCTCCAGCCCTGGTCAGCCCAGGCTGGATTCGCCAGTGTTTAAAGTAGTTTCATACACGTTTGAATTACTAATACATGTACCGATGTATGTTATTCTGTGTGACTCTCAGTTTGAATGCAACTGATTTTCTGGAGAGGTTGAGGGGAAAGAGGTTGGCTTTTGTGGGGGAGTCACTGAATAGGAACATGTGGGAGTCTCTAGTCTGCATTCTCCGTCACAGCGTTCGGCACAAGATAAAGGTTTACGAAATTTCAGGAAAGAAAGAATTCAAGAAGAAGGGGATATATTCGTTCAGATTTGAGGCAAGTCTATGCATTATGCATCTATTGTTCTTAGAAAATCTATCAGTGATTGAAAATCTTCTTATGGTCTATGGATGAAATGTTTTAATTATCTAGCTACAATGCTGTACTTGGAGGAGTACAATTGTTCGGTGGATTTTGTTGTTGCTGCATTTCTTGTTAGGGAGTCATCATTCCGCGGAAGAAATGGTTCATTTGAGACATTGAGGCTGGATTTGATGGACTAGTCTACTTCAACATATCATGATGCTGATGTCTTAGTTTTCAATATAGGCCACTGGTGGACTCATGATAAAACTTCTAGAGGGTAAATTCCATTATTTGTTCTGGTATATTTTGTTTTAAAACAGTAGACATGAACTTCAAGTCTTCAATTTAAGGAAAAATCATGAATGCAATGTGTTAATCGATCAAACGACCTAACTTTGGGTGGTCTGGCAGAGAAGACTATTACTAAGAAGGCAACCAGGTGTATCCAAGGCTCAAGGCTCTTGAAGCATACAAGGGAGCTCTTACCACCTGGGGAAGATGGGTGGACAGGTGGTCTGGCAGAGAAGACTATTACTAAGAAGGCAACCAGGTGTATCCAAGGCTCAAGGCTCTTGAAGCAAGGGAGCTCTTACCACCTGGGGAAGATGGGTGGACATGAACATCAATCCCAACAGGACTCGGGTTTTATTCCGTGGATATTCAGTCACCCATTTCAGGTTAAAACAACGTCTTCTGTCTGCTCGAACAATGTGATGTGGTAGTTGGAGATACCTAGTAGGCTAGTGATAACATTTTGATCACCTTATGCTTTTATCTTTAGAATTTGAGTTTTCTTTTACAAAAAGAAAAAGAAGAAGGAATGAACAACTTTGTGAAAACTGTTTGATGTAATTGCAGCGGAGGAATTCAGGTGGACAATGCCACAAAGAAACAGAACCGATCTTCAATGAGACTTATCTAACGAGCTACCCTTCAAAAATGAGAGCTCTATAGTATGTACTTCAAGGAATGAAAACTCCTGTCTGTTAACCATAGTTAGCTAGGTCTGTTATATGTTAACCATGGTTAGTAGTTAGTTAGTCAGTCTGTTATTACAGACTGTAACACGTGATACCTGTGATATACCTCAGCTGATATATACAGCTGTGGTTTGTACTGTTTCATTGTCTTGTTATCCAAGAACCATAATCAGAAATATCTCTTTTCTTCTACTCTCTTCTTCTTCTTCTTCTTCCTTCCTCTTCTTTCTCTGAGCTCAATCTCAGAGCTTTCATGGTATCCAGAGCCTCGGTGTTGATTCTGGACTAAAATCGCTTCCGCATCATACTCTTGTAAAGCTTCGGTCACGGTTTGTGACTAAGATAAGTTCTTCTCTCTCTACAGATTCATTTGCTGTGAGATTCCATATTCTCCAAATCGTAGCTTGTTCTTGCTCGATTTTGCTTGTCGAAGACTAGGGTTTATGCTTCTGTTTAGATCAGTGTGTTAATTGTACTGGCTGAAGCTGTGATTTCACAAATTGTGTGAAACTCTTGAGTTACTACATTTACTACAATGGCTGAATCATATTCTACCTCTCAGCATAATGTGTTCTTACCTAACATACTCTTGGATAAGAACAACTATACTTCTTGGCTGTTTAGAGTTGATTCTTTTTTGAAGGCTCAAAATCTGTATGGTTTTGTTGATGGCACAATTCCATGTCCACCACACACTATTACTAATCCTGTTGATGGCATGGTGCTACCTAATCCTGCATATCCGGCCTGGCACATTCAAGATCAGTATATTGTGCATGCTCTAGGTCAAACATTGTCTGATGCTGCAGTTAAATGTGTTGTTGGGTCTCGTACATCTAAGGAAGTATGGGACAGATTGAGGAAGAAATTTGCTGCTTCAACTAAGCAACATGTTCTTCAACTCAAAGAAAGTTTCAAAAGGATTAAGAAAGGATCAGACTCAATTGAGTTTTTTCTTGAAAGGATTAAAGAAGGCAGAGATGCTCTAGAGGCTGCAGGTGCTTATATTGATGATGAAGATGTCATGGTTGCAGTCATTGGTGGTTTACCTAAGGAGTATAACTACACAAAATCAAATTTGCGCAATCTTGGCAGCAACTCTCTTGATGATATCAAAGTGGAGTTGCTTGCAGCAGAAGCAGATATGGAAGGTGATTGTGAAGATGTCCCTTCATTTCAGCTGTCAGCTATGATGGCTAAGCATACATTTGATGCAGGATCTAGTAGCTCATCTGTGCTAATGCCAAGAGAAATGATAACCAGTGAAGCTAAACACAAAAATGCATCACCTAATATTGGTCCCTCATATAGTCCTGTGCTCACCTCAAGTTCAGATTCTCCTGTTGTTTCTGGGAATGTATCCAACAATGAACTGTCAGCTGCACTTCTAGCAGGATATTATGCAGGAGCTAATAAAGTTCACAACTCTGAGGAGACACAAGCATTTCAGAACTATAACAATAAGAGTGGTATTCTTGGGGCTACACCTGCTTTCTCTAATTCCACTGGTGGTCAATGTCAACTGTGTGGCAGGAAAGGACATATTGCAAAGACTTGCAATCTGTTTACTTCTTCTCAGCTTGCCAGACAAGGTGAAGGAACTTGTCTATACTGTCATGGTGATACTCATACTGTGGAGAATTGCTATTATCTAAAGGGATTTCCAAAGAAGAAGAAACAGAAACAGAAGTCTTTCCAATCATTCTCCCCACAACAAATGTTTGCTAATTTTGCAAAACAGCAGCAATCCCTATCTCAGACTCCACTCTGCACTCAACCAATGACATCTGATCAAGTTCAGCAAGCTAATCAGGCCATGGCTCAAGTCATGCAAGCTATGTACTCATCTGGTACTCCTGCTCCACAGTTTTGGTTAGCTGACTCAGGTGCCACAAACCATATGACTTCTAATATGTTACTTTTACATGATCTTGTTGCTTATAATGGTGGTGAGTCAGTGGAAGTAGGTAATGGTGCTACTCTTGATATTTCTCACAGTGGCAATGCCTTGCTTGGTGACCTTAAGCTAAATAATGTTCTATTGATTCCTTCTCTTGCTGCTCATTTACTGTCAATTTATCAGCTATGTAAACAGAATAACTGTAGAGTTTGGTTTGATGAATTGATGTGTGTAATACAGGACAAGGAAATGGGCACAATTCTCTATCAAGGTCTGAGTAAGCAAGGACTCTATCCCATACCATTTGATCTACCATCTATCAACTCAACCTCTACCTCTTCTTCAACAGTTGATGTCACTTCAGTTCCTATTCCAGTTCAAATGCAGAATAAAAATTGTGAACAATTGGACTCTCTCAGTTCATATACTGATATTCAGCAGCAGTCAAATACTAGACAAGCTTATCCTCCATCAACCTTCTTGGGCAAATGTGTTAAGAAATCACTATGGCACAAGAGACTTGGACATCCTTCAAATGACATTGTCCAAAGAATGCTTAGTAAGGGTAGTATTGTTAGTCATTCAAAGTCTGAAAATCATGTATGTGAAAGCTGTTTAGCTGGGAAATTTCATAAACTTCCTTTTCCTATTTCCACAACATCTTGTTCCAACATTTTTGAAGTAATACATAGTGATGTTTGGGGACCTTCTCCTCATGTTTCAATTGATGGCTTCAGATATTTTGTTCTTTTTATTGATGATTTCTCTAGATACACTTGGCTGTTCCCAATGAAAGCAAAGAGTGAAGTGTTCTTTTACTTCAAAACTCTGAGTGCTTTTATTCAGAATCACTTCTCCACTTCTGTTAAAGCACTTAGGAGTGATGGAGGGGGGGAGTATGTTAACAATGTCTTCAAGGCCTTTTTGAATGAAAAAGGTATTTTACATCAGGTGTCTTGTCCATATACACCTCAACAGAATGGTGTGAGTGAGAGGAAAAACAGACATCTCAGAGAAACTGCAGTAACTATGATGCACACTGCAACCTTACCAGAACAATTTTGGTATCACTCATGTGCCTTGGCTTGTTACTTGATTAATAGAATGCCTACTCCAGTATTGCAGATGAAGTCTCCTTTTGAGGTATTATACAAGAAATGTCCTTCTCTGGAATTGTTGAGAGTTTTTGGCTGTGCATGTTACCCTCTCTTGACTTCTTATAATACCAACAAGCTACAGCCAAAGACTACAAAGTGTATATATCTTGGGTTTGCTGCAGGATACAAAGGATATATTTGTTACAATGTTCTTACAAGAAAATATATAATTTCCAGACATGTATTTTTTGATGAAGAACAGTTTCCATTTGCAGTGTTTGGTAAATGTCTGTCTCCTTCTAAAGCATCTGTCAGGTCTGCTATGCCTCTACACAGTTGTCATCAGGTTCAGAATGGAATCACCATTATGCCTCTACAACTTCATCATAATTCTCCTATGCTTACTCAGACCTCACCTCCAGTGCCTTTTCCTTGTTCATCTACATCAACCACACAGGTATCTCCTGTACACTTCAGTCCTCCTCATTCCTCTCCTGCTAATGCTAACACAATTCATGCATCAGAACCTATATGGTCTTCTTCTATTCCACCAGCTGGTTCTAATCCTAATTTTGCTTCTGATTCTCACACTCAAATACAATTTGATGAACATGAGGGCACTATTGCTATTGAGACACAACCTGGTACAGGGATTTCTACAGTTTTGAACTGTGAACCAACTAGAACTGTGTCCCACATGTCTGATGCCAATGTTTTGCATCCAGTTGCTGGTCTTACTGATACTACAGTAAATGCTCATCCTATGCTAACCAGGAGTAAGAGAGGAATCACTAAATCTAAGTGCTTTCTCTCTATTCTTACTGAACCAGTACAAGATCTTTCAAATATTGAACCCTGCAACTATAAAAATGCACTCAAAACTCCTGTCTGGAAGTCTGCTATGGAAGAAGAATATAGTGCTCTTATGAAACAACATACGTGGGACTTAGTTCCCTTACCACATGGGAAAAATCTTGTCACTTGCAAATGGATCTTCAAAATTAAGAGAAATGCTGATGGTTCCATAGCTAGACACAAGGCCAGGTTAGTTGCTAGAGGTTTTAGTCAGGAATATGGAGTAGACTATGAAGAAACTTTTTCACCTGTAGTTAGACATACTACAGTAAGACTCATACTCAGTTTAGCTGCCACAAAAGGGTGGACTTTACATCAACTTGATGTTAAAAATGCCTTTTTACATGGAGTGTTACATGAAGAAGTGTACATGATGCAACCAGGTGGTTTTATTAATGATGGCTATCCTAAAACTCATGTTTGCAAACTGCTCAAGTCATTATATGGTCTGAAACAGGCACCCAGAGCCTGGAATGAAAGATTTACAAGTTTTCTTCCTTCTATAGGATTTCAGTGTGCATCTGCAGATCCTTCCTTGTTTGTTCACTCCTCTGGTTCATCTTTAGTATATCTTCTGCTATATGTTGATGATATCATTCTGACAGGAAATGATGACTCACTCATTACTATCATCAAAACAGCTTTACAAAAGGAGTTTGATATGACAGATTTAGGGCGTTTGCATTTCTTTCTTGGACTAGAAATCACATATAATGCATCAGGATTATTTGTATCTCAGCATAAGTATGCCAGTGATTTACTCAAGAAGGCAGGGTTAGAGGATTGTCAATCTCATGTTACCCCATGTCAATCAGGTGTTAAGCTGTTAAAGGATGTTGGTACTCCACTAAATGAGTTTCAGATACCTCAATTCAGGAGCATAGTTGGTTGCTTACAGTATCTGACTTTCACAAGACCAGATATCACTTTTAGTGTGAATTCAGTATGTCAGTTCTTACATTGTCCAACAGACGATCATCTTAAGGCAGTACACAGAATTCTCAAATATCTAAAGGGCACTATGGATTATGGTATTTTCTTTAAACATGATCCCACTGCAGATCTGCTTCTCCATGCTTTCTCAGATGCTGACTGGGCAGGAGATCCCAATGATAGGAAAAGTACAACAGGTTTTGTGGTGCTTCTTAATCAATGTCCTATATCATGGTGCAGCAAGAAACAAAATGCTGTATCTCGATCTTCCACAGAAGCAGAATATAGGAGCATGGCAGACACTACATCTGAACTCATGTGGCTTCAAAATCTGCTTCAGGATCTTCATGTCTCAGTAGCTGAAGTTCCTCAGTTGCATTGTGACAATATCTCAGCTATTGCCCTTGCTACCAATCCAGTATATCATTCCAGAATGAAACATGTTGAAGTGGATGTACATTTCACCAGGAATCAGGTAAAAGCTGGAACTATCACTCTATGCTTTGTCTCAACCAAGAACCAGCTTGCTGACATCTTTACCAAAGGCCTGTGCTCACCTCAACATTCTGTCACAGCTTGATGGTCACTTCACCCCCCCATCCAGCTGAGGGAGGATGTTAACCATAGTTAGCTAGGTCTGTTATATGTTAACCATGGTTAGTAGTTAGTTAGTCAGTCTGTTATTACAGACTGTAACACGTGATACCTGTGATATACCTCAGCTGATATATACAGCTGTGGTTTGTACTGTTTCATTGTCTTGTTATCCAAGAACCATAATCAGAAATATCTCTTTTCTTCTACTCTCTTCTTCTTCTTCTTCTTCCTTCCTCTTCTTTCTCTGAGCTCAATCTCAGAGCTTTCACTGTCACGTATCTTAACATAAGTAGGCTTACAGATTATAGAAAAGATGGACACCCTTCCATTTACAGAACGATATACAAGACAAAAGAAGAACAAATTACAGCTGAACCTCAGGATAGCAGCCATTGGACAGAGTTACTATATGCTTCGCTTTTGAAGGCTGGATGGGGATCTGGGAAGAACTGAACAGATACTATTTTTCATGTAGTTTACATACTGATTTAGATGTTGTATGTAGGGTGCTAGTTATGCAGAGTGGATTCATCTTTGTTGTACATGTTTGGTTCCAATATCAAAAATATAATGTAGTTCATATTTATTTGAAAATTTTGAATGAAAGATACAGATTGATCCATGATAAGCTTTCAGACGCGCGCATAGATATAAATCATTACTTGAATTCTTTGACAAATTACTACCTTCAACTGTTTTCTCTGAGTGCACATCTTTTTTCCCGGCAAGGCTTAAATTTCCGATTCCTCTCCCGTCACCATGCAAGCTCTCAAACTTCAAATTCTCAGATGAATTCCCCAAATTGGAATCAAAGTTTCCATCTTTGATCTTCTCTCTCCCATCTTCACCTTCACCATGCAAGCTTCCATTCTTCAAAACCTCGGAGGAATTCCCCAAACGGGTAATTCCCAAAGCTTCCACCTTTAACTTCCATTTGTGAAATTCCCCAATTGGGTCCTGTTCGTATCCACAGAGTCCTGCGTTTCTGAAGTGATGGAATTTGCAGTACTTGAAAATGAGAAAGGCCAGGAGACAACAGAGGAGTTAACTCCAACACTATAGAAAACCTGGTCCACAGCTGGAGTCTTTAAGAGTAACTGACATAAAGTACGGCGAGTACAAACAGAGAGACTCCGATTCCCAAACCAAACCTGGAAACCACTTTCCTTCTCGGCCCGAAAAGCTGCTCTAGCCTCTTCGATTCCATGGCAGAAGAGAAAACACGATGCATGCAAGAAAAAACGAGAGATGGAGATCAAAACAAGTGAATATAGATGGTGTTATCAAGCGAGAGATACCATCCTTTCATTTCTGATGTCAAAAGAAAATAAGGAGTTAATGGCAAGATTGTGAGTTTGTGACGCACTAGAGGAGGAGTAAAGAAAACAGAGTGCCCTGAAGTTGCTACTTGAAACAGAGAGTGGGACTGTGATTCGTGAATTTCCTTTTGCTTTTGTGGAGGGGTGTGTTGGTCAGGTTTGCTTGAGGTTTTTCATCTTTCCTCCCTTTAACTGTCAAAGAACCGAAGAAAGTAACACAAATGCGAGTTGGCTTCCCGCCGACACTTGCCGAACACGTGGCCGGTCCTTAAGCTCCTCCGCCTACCAACAACGATACTGATAGCCGGTGATTTTGGCCATTAATGCCTCGACGCGTGGAGGTCCCTTGTCTGAGGAAAAGTGACGCATGCATTTGTTACTGTGATGAGTTCCATCTGGCGCCGACGCTCTGTTCGATCACCTCTCAATCTTCTTCTACATGCATCTCTCTGGTTTAGTCGAAGCCTCCAATTAGTCCCTCTCTGTTTTACGGTGATGCAAGCTTAACTGCTTAACCTAGTTTGTTAAATTAGTCCCTCTCGAGTTACAGGGGTGACGATAACAAGTGGACTTTTCACACGCAGAGAAAGTGATAGAAAACAAGCGTCAAAACCTAGAATTATGAGCAAGAATCTGGTAGTCAATTAAATCTTGTTTAAGGAGAAATTTAGGTGAGCAAAGTAGATCTGAAGACGTAGTCCAATTATAGATTGGTAAGTTTCCTGAATTTGATGGGAGAACTATGCTGTATATGGTAAGATGTTCACATTTGCATTGGCATTTACTTATGTAATTGTCTTTTACTGAGAAGAAGATTTACCAAAATCTATACCAACCAAGAATATTATTTTCAAAATTGACTTTTGGATCAAGACCTATACCCTTCCATTAGAACAGTATTTTCTGATGTGATTTGTGAATATTATTTCCCAATATAATATTATACACCGTCATCTACCCTTTTGATTCCCAAGCAAATCTTGTAAACTATATACAGTACCATTGTACAAATTTTGTAACTTTCGTGTGAAAGTGTGTAATTTTTTTTATATATTATATCATTGTATCACCATACAAATATTGTAGTACAAATATTAGAATATCACGTTTAATTTTGATGAATACAGTTTATCTGGTATATCTTAATATTTTAATGTAGTAATTAAATTGTCAAATTATATTCAATTGAGTTGATTTTTAAAAGAATAATCATTTAGTAGTAATATAAATCGTCCAATAATTTTTTTAATTTTGTAAAAAACGAAATTTTGCTCCGTATTTTTTATTTTTAAAGTACATCTCCGCCCTAGATTAGAGACCGTATAATCATATTGATTACCGTACATCTGCCATCAAGACAAGATTCTAACATCAATCTGCCTCTGCAAACGTTTTATCTCTTTTCTGGCCATCGATCTATACGGAACTTGCGACACAAGCTCTTGACTACCGTCACGTTAAACTTCAAGAGGTCAATTAGCAGCCTCCTCGATGGTCATATGTAGAAAGGATCGGAGATTGCTAACCTCTCGAAATTGGATGATCTTCTATTCTTCTTACATTTGCAAGCACAGTTCGAGATGAGATTAGCGATCACAGACCCTTCCTTCATATGGACATTGAGGAGGCTGCTAATTAACTTCTTCAGGTTTAGCAACATGGTCGTCTATAGACTGTGCCGCAGATTTCGTATTGATAGATGGCCAGGGGAAGATCAAAAGTACGCATAGGCAGATTGATGTTATTCTAGCCTTGTCATATATGCAAACTAATGGGCACACTTTTACTCGTCCAATTGTAATGCCCCTTGTCTACAACCTTTGGGCCTCCATCTAACCTAACAAAAATAATTGAGCCCATCTGCATCATTGCATGTGTAGCCAACTAGCCAAGTAGCCTTAAGACTACATACAATTTTTCACACAAGCCCAAAATTTCTCTGAAAGAATCTCAATCGAATGAATTGATATTCCAACAAAGAAAGAAGATTTCACATCACTTTCCATTCTCATTTTTTACAGATAAATATATGCATTTTCAACAGCTATCAACAATCACATATATTGCTTTTAATTTTAAACTTGGGCAACTTAATGAAGAAAGAGGTATACAGGTAAAACGAAAACTACTTGTCACCTAGGCCCGGAAAGCTCCATAGCTTCAACAACAAGTGTCGATTCGTCTATAAAATCTGAATATCTTTGAGGGTGTTCACATGACCGGAATCTTGGTGTCTCAACTTTCTGCGATGCTTCCCATTTCTCGGCCAAGCCATCCCCTTCTAACATCTTCAGTACTTCGGACATTTTAGGGCGGTGCAAAGGATTAAACTGAGTACATAACAATGCAACTTGAACCATTTCTTCAACCTCAATCCTGTCAAAACTTCCCTTAAGATCTTTATCTACCATCAGGTTTAGCTTTCCTTCCTGATGGAGCTTCTTAACCTGCAAGTGTATAATGCAACAATGTAAGTGGCTATGATACCAAGCAACCTGTAGAATTGTCAATGTATTTTTTCTGGAAAACATTCTACCACTGAAGAAAATAGTTCTCTGGCATAGTGCAGTTAAGTATGGAGTTCTTGTTTCAAGCAAAGGACCAAAGAATTTTAAAAAACGTAAATATAGTTGAACATTAGATACAACAAGAGAGATGAGAGTACCCACCCAATCAAGCATAACACCCTTCTGGTTTGCAGCTCGTCCAAAATCCAAAGCTTTTTGACCTGTGATTAGCTCCAGGAGTAAGATACCAAACCCAAAAACATCAGTCTTTTCCGATGATTGACCGGTTGACAAGTACTCTGGAGCCATGTGGCCAACAGTACCACGCACAGCTGTGGTCACATGTGATTCTCTGTGATCTAAAAGCTTTGCCAACCCAAAATCTCCAACAACCGCTTCAAAGTCTTCATCTAGCAATATGTTGG
Source organism: Geum urbanum (assembly GCA_946800695.1). Lineage (NCBI taxonomy): Eukaryota > Viridiplantae > Streptophyta > Magnoliopsida > Rosales > Rosaceae > Geum > Geum urbanum. The sequence goes on along the minus strand of OX327012.1, from coordinate 46,407,630 downwards.
CTGCTTTGACATCACGGTGGATAATTTTGGGATCACACTGCTCATGCAAGTAAACCAAACCCCTAGCCGTACCTAAGGCTATTCTTTTTCGTCTTCCCCAATCTATAGCTGGCCGGCCATGAATATGATCTGATAAAGAAAATATGATTACAAAGCAGAAGAATACAGAATACTCAAAAGCATTAATTAGAACTACACTAACAGAGAGCTTGAACATTGCCCATTTAGCCACACAGAAAAAGGAATGTTAAAGAGTGATAACATCACCAACAACGGAAAATAAGACATCTAAAGTTATATGGCTGCACATCTTATTGCTACAGTTAAGGGTCCGTATGTTCCTACTTCCAACTATCAGATGTAGCAAAAAGGCAGAGAGCAATCAATTTTGATGTAAACATATGAAAGAAAACAAACCTCTTAATCGAGATGCTACACTTCCATTAGGCATGTAAGGGTAAACAAGTAGTCTTTCGTTTTCAGTTGAACAGAAGCCACAAAGCCTCAGAAGATTTCTATGGACTGCCAAACTTATCATCTCAACTTCTGTTTGAAACTGGATTTCACCACCAGCAGTGTTGTAGTCCTTCAGCCTCTTAACTGCCACCAAAGTTCCATCATTCAAACATCCCTTGAATACAATCCCGAAACCACCTCTTCCAAGAATGTTTTTCGAGTTAAAATGGTCAGTTGCACTCCGAAGCTCCTTGAATGTATACCTTCTTAAATGGCCCAAGCATACTTCTGGGTCATATTGATCTGTCACAAACCCCATACAAGTAAGAACGCTGGGATAATCACAAGTCATGAAGCTGAACTAGCCTTCAAGGTGATGAACATCAAGTTCGCTCTAAACATCGGGTTCCTACTACTTATAACTCCCATCACGCGGTTGAACTATTTAATACTAACATAGAGTTTAGACTTCAGAGAAAAGTGAGTTACAAGAAATATTACCGTTGACATCAAAGAATATCTGCTGGTTGTGTCTATATCGTAACCAAACAAGTAACCCAATAATTATTATGACAGCAAAGGCAACACCAAAGCTTGCAGCAAACACTACAGTCAAGTGGTGGCGTCGTGTCCCAGAGTCTGATTGACCTGGGAAAGAATATAAAATCCATCAACATACTCTTCAATCAGAATCTCCTGGGGAAACTGCTCAACAAAAATTTAGAAATGCACAAATACCATTTAGAGCATTAGGTGAAAAAGATAATGGCTCTGGCAAGACAGCAGAACAGTTCTCGGCCTTCAGGCCACAAATCAAAGGATTACCGACAATTCTGTCAATGAAATGGAAAGTTTTAGTAAGAATCATAACTGAATCATAGACAACTAAGTCCTATTGAATCAAATGACAATGAAGCTCACTTGAAAGTTCTAGCGGACACTTTTGGCAAGGAGCCACTAAGATTGTTGAATGAAAGGTCCCTACAGAAATGTTGACATAAAACAGGTTAAGATTTACTCCTAGGTTTTGCGTTGTATTATGCACTAGAAGAACACATCACACATCAAGACAAGGGTGAGAAGACCTACACGAGAGTGAGACCTTCAACCGAGGACAAAGTATCAGGACAGGATCCTGTAAGGCTGTTGTTGTTTAACCGCCTGTCTTGGTCAATAACAAGAGATGTATGTAAACATCAGTTGTAAGTTCAGCGTAATAATTCATTGTCCCAAACTTCACTATGTTATAACTTATAACTGGCATCAAGTTTGTGGAACTTACAAATAATTTAGGTTCTTTAGGTTTCCCACAGAATCTGGTATGCCACCAATGAACATATTATTGGAGAGATCAAGTGTCTGAAGCTTTTCCAAATTCCCAATTGAAGCAGGAATTGGACCTGAAATTGCATTATTTTGAAGCAACCTACAAAAGGCAAAACATCCATATTGATTAACTTCAGGAATTCCTCAAATTCAGCAGCTTGCTGAATAACAGAACACAAGTATGAGCTAGTGAAAAACACGACCGGATGCTTACACAGATTGCAAGTTACTGAGGTTTCCAATCGCCGGAGATAAGATACCAGACAAGCTCTGGCTAGGCAATCCACTATTACAAAGGAAAGAGTAATACTTTAATAATAAATGAAATCATTACACACATGGAGAAACAAAATATCCATCTCTTTCTAGACAGGTTAGTTATGAAAAAGAACAAAGAACTTACAGAGCGGATACATAGCCATCAGGTGTGCAAGTAACCATCCTCCAGCTACAAGGATCTACAGAGTTACTATCCCAGTTCTCCAAAACATTATGTGGGTCAATTAGATCGCTTTTAATGGCCACCAAAGCTTCAACTGTGAGGCATTTCCACAAAAAGAACAGGAAGAAAATGATATAAAGATTATTTCCCACAAATAATTAGAAGAAAGAGAGAGCAAGGCTTCAAGAGCTTCAGTCCAGCCACACCCAACTAAGACAGACCATGCTATAATGTAGATAGTTCCTAGCTTCCTATCCCATCAAAGCATTAACGCAACAAATGGACTACTTGTATTAAATGTTTCAACATAAGAAATGATAAACCCACACAAGACACTCACCTTCATAATTTACACCAGTAGGTGAAAGAGTTGCAGAAGAAACCTCTGCCAATACTGAAACCAGCAAACTCAACTTCCACAACATCATAAATCCACCAGTTGTTCCCAGACACTTTTCCACTCTGTTCATTATAATCAAAACAAGCAACTCAAAAACACACTCCTCATTTTCAGATGAATGTTTAATGCCTTAATCTTCAACTTCAACAGCAGCATCAGATATCAGTGACAACAACTCTGCTCACTTTTCTTCTTTCACTCTGAGCAAAAGGCCCCAACTTTGTTGATCAAACAAAGACCCTGGTACTAAAGTCTCAAGACTTTACTGAGAATTTGAACAAAAGGATGAGAATTTCCTCGGGAAAACAAAGACCCCGGATTTCTGAGATCCTAGAGATCTAAAAACAGTGGGTGTTAGACTTCTATAAATTTTGGGAGATCCCCACAAATTCCATGTGGGTACTTTGTGAGTGTTAATATGGTAACCTAACTCAGCTCAACTCAACTCAACTCAACTCACTTGCTCTTGGCCACAACCAAACCATTATCTTGTTTAACATTCAAAGTAGCAAAAGGGCGTCAGTGATGGTTGACTCACAAGCAGAAAGAACCAAATTAACACGCGAAAAAGGCCAATGCCAAAGGCCAAAGAGGGACACGGATAAAGATGCAGAGAGCACAGCAGACCCGGTAAAAGATCTTTAAATTATTGTGAGAGGTGAAAAAAAGAGAGTAACGGGTTGAAGTTTTGGTGTTGGTATGAGCAACTGGGTGATTGGACTGAAAGAAATCAAAGAATTGAACACAGGAGGATGGGATGGGATGGGATGGGATGGGATGTCATGTCTTTGCATCAAAAGGAGAAAAACCACTGCAGAGGGCGTGGTCACGTGCTTGGATTGTCTTGGCCTTTGTTGGCTTCCGCCTCGAATTTTCAATATCTTTGCAACCAAACACAAAATTAAATTAATCACATTCTGTCAAAAGTTTTGCAGAGGGCAGGGTCCATCGATCCCCACCAATCTAATCAAAGAATATAATTGTGTTCTCTCTTTTAAGTTCCTCAGAGATATTGAACTAGCTAGTAGCCCTACTGTATTATCCAACGAATGTGAAAATTTGTGCTCATAATAGATTGTAAACTAATACTTGAGCAGGAAGTTTAACTTTTACCAGGAATTCAAATTTCAAATTCACATGATTATTAACCTCTGATGCAAAAGAAACAAGAAATAACCTCCACCTGTAGTTCTATATATACACAACAAAAAATCTATAATCAATATCTAGGCTAGAGAAATAACAACAACAAAAGTATCGAAAAAGAAAAAAACAGCTGCAGGCAGAAACTATGAAGAGTTTTCTGGTAAAAAAATGCATTAGTCGGGGCTATGAGATGGTCCTATCAAACGGATATGATCAGGCAGAACCATCGAGCATGGCTTAGTAATTACAGATTGACACGCTAAAGAAGCACAAGCTACAGTAGCAGGTAGCAGAGCAGCCATGACCTACGGAAATATACAGAGGCTCCATCAGAGGGAGGCCTAGGTCGGAGGCATGTCATGTCATGTGAACCAGCGCAGCGAGTAAAGTGACCGCGATCTCCTTCCTTCCATCTCTGTCTCTCTTCCTTATTATTCTTCGTCGGGTAATGTGCACAACTCAAGAGATTCTCTCTAAACCGCCCGCTCCACAGTTCATGCATGAAATGGAGATGATGAGTAAGTTTACTAACTTATTATTTTTGATAAATCTGTAATGTGGTGCACTTATGCTCTCTGATTTCTTTGTGTTAATAAGAATATTGAATCACACTATGATAATCTCACAATCTAAGCTAGAGTAGTTCATACACTATATAGCCGCTTGACTATGATCTAAGCTCGTTTATTTGTACATTGATTTTTTTATTTTTTTAATTTGTGCGTTGATTTGTATTTTGACGCCGGTTGTGCAATTTATATATAGGACATTCTAAAGCAGTTAGGCATTATTCATAAAAGAATGAAATATACATGCATTAAATTCAGATTGAAAATAAGTGAGTAGAGAATGTGTGTTCTCCTGTAGGTAGTAGGTACCACTTGAGAGTGATGTTTCAAGGAAAGGTGTCAACTAAACATGGTATAATTTTCCTCCGATCCTCAATTATATATTATAAAAGCATACCTTACATATTACAGTTATTATTATGTGATAATAATTATAAGTTGCTTAGACTGAAAACAAGTGTTTATTATCTGATATTACGCAACAAACTGCATGTAACACGTTAGATATCATATGCAAATGGAATTATCCAATACAAAGTTGATAATGAAGCCTTGAGAGTAGTGTTTAAGTAATGCATGTATATATAATATAACATATTCGAGCCCAGAATCCGAGCATATACTCATTAAAATATAGCAGTATAGTATAAAATGAAAGATGATACCGTGAGGTTGAATTGTGGAGGTTGGTGTTCTCTATAAAACTAGATTAGTAGTTTGGAACCCAAATTCAAGAGCATTTTTGTCGCATTGGGAAAACTGAATATTCCCCTATTGCGTTATTTGTTTTGTTTAGTTTACTGGATAGCGGTGATGCTGATGCATGAGGCTAATTCCCTCTTGGAGCTAAACCATATCCGAGTCCCATTTACTGATTTGCATGCATATATACATACATGCATATATATATATCCATACATCGTTAATTGTTCCTGCAAATACTTATTGTCCACATGCCCTATACACATAGGCAGATCCAGGATCATAAATTTAAGAAGGCTAAATTTATCTCTCTTTTTTTTTCACAAGGTCGATAATGTTTTCTCAATATATACAAGAAATTATTATTTTTTTGGAGAAACCTTTTTAAGAATTATGAAAAGAATCTTTAAGTTCTGTATGCTAAGAAGAAATTTTAACAGAGGAGAAAAAAAATGGAAGAGAATTGGACAATAAAGAAGAATATAGAAGAGAAAAGAGAGGAGAAAATATTGTAGGAGACTCGAAAGTAAAGAAAAAGATAGGAAGAAAATGGAAAAGCAAGCCAACGAGTCAAAAAGAAGATGGGAAGAAAATGAAAAAGCAAGCTCACTGGAAGTCGAACGTGGGGTTGTTGTAAAATTAGAACTTAATCAACTGAACCAAGATTATCACATGTAAACATCTATTACATATTGGTGAGTCCGTATATAAATCCGCCACTGCCTATAAATATGCTTATTAGGACTTTGAATTATAGAACACCCGAGACCCCAAATCTACTGAAGGGTATTTTGGTCGCTTTGGGAACATGCATGATATCCTCAATTTATTACCCTACAATATGCTAATTAACCTTTGTATTTAAATAAGGCACATTGTTACCTTAAACCCACCACATGCAAATGACTTATTTGGACAAGCATAATATTAACCTTGACAATTGATCGAGAAGTTGAGTGACGGGATATCCTTGCTTCTCATTTCCATCAGAGCATCTGCATCTATTCCATTTCTTGAGCAATTACATGAACAAATCAAAAAATATGCAAGAGCAAACTAAATATATATTTATAAGAGAAAATTACAACGAAAGATTGATGATTTTTAATCATTTCGTAATATTTAAAGTGTGTAAACGATTTTTTTTGGCTGCATAATAAAAGACTTGAATTTGTTTGATCTAAAATATAATAAATATTAGTTATTTAACAATACTATATATTTAAGCAAATTAGATGTATCAATTATATAATTTAATTCATATATGATAAAAGAATTGAAACTTACATCATCCATATGCGAAGTGCTGCTAGCTATACACATCCGTGCATCGTGCAAACATTTTTGATAGGCAGAAACCACATATCAAAAATAGTCTCTACTTTGTACCTAAAGATGTCAATGTCGTATAATGGAAGTAAGGTTCATTATCCGTAGAGGACTGATGAGACTAAAAGCTTTACAAGATCAATTACATTAATACCAGAAATCTGGTAGACTCGACCTAAAGATAAAGAATTAGTTTATTAAAATACCTAGACTCGATCTAAAATTACTCAAAAACAGACGCTGCAAATAGACACAGTGACGAACAACAACGTAAATTTACAGGATTTTTGGATTTATTTTGAGTGGTTAACTAAATTTTACAAAACATAAAAGTAAACTGAAACAGAAAAATATCAAAGTAAAGAAAAAGAAGAAATCAATAAAGAAGAAAGCTAAGAACTTCTCTTCACCCTAGATATTTTCTATCTTCCCCAACCCCAATTCCAACAACAATGAATGAATATTTCTCATGCATAAGTTATGATTAAGTCACATACATATTAAGCTATTAAGCTATGTGAACAGTGTCAATTGACAAGGCTCAATTCCGAAATTTGTGATAGTTAGTTAAGAAATTTAAGTTATTTATTGTATATAACTTAAATAATATAATTTTTGACACCCCTCATTCTTAAAGTAGCACTACCAGCATTTTCACTATAGCCGACGACATTATAAAAAACAGACCGATGACATTTTAAATCGTCGGCTATAGTCTACTATAGCCGACGACAACACCAAAAATCTTTGGCTATATATAGTACTATAGCCGACGATTTTTGCAACAAAAAATATCGGCTATATTTTTGCCGACACTTTTTAGCCTACAGGATTATAGCTGACTATTTTTTTATGAAGTCGTCGGCTATAGTATAGCCGACGATTTTTGGTGTTGTCGGAAAAAAAACGTCGGCAAAAGTATAACTGACGTTTTTTGTTGCAAAAATCGTCGGCTATAGTACTATAGCAGACGATTTTTTGTGTTGTCGTTGGCTATAGTAGACTATAGCCGACGATTTAAAATGTCGTCGGCTTGTTTTTTATAATGTAGACGGCTATAGTGAAAATGCTGGTAGTGTAGAAAAATAAGAAAGAATACCGGTATTTGACCTGTTAGATTTGGTTTCCAAGGGAGTTCATGGGAGAAAGTAATCAATTATTTTGGGGCCGAATGATAAATTCGGTATCAATATTTAATTAAAAAATTGTGAATTTCTTTTAAAAAAAATTCATCTCCAAAAATAATTAAATATCTCCATTTCTAAACCTTCACGTCATCTTTTTGTTCTTACAATTTTACATTTTCATTCCATTTTGATTCTATAAAACTATAAGCGAAGTGTCATTAGCGTAGCTAGCTAGAAAGCTAGAACTGGTTTTGACGTTATATCTAAAAAAGTTTTGACACAGCTGACCCGAAATTCTAGCTACGCCACTGCTTATCTCTATAGAATATACAATGATACGATGGTCATATACAGATTCAAGATAATAGATCTTACCACATGTATCAAAGTTGGTTACCCAAAGAAACATATAGTAGAAATCATCAATGATATGATAGTGAGTAAACTCATCCAATAGTTGTCAAAAATACAAGGGATTCAAAATCGAAACATATCTAGAATTTTGATCAACCCCTAACTAAAGGAAAAACTAACTAAACATGGTAGAGAAGAAGAGACAGAAAAGGAAAAAGAAGAGCCAACATAGGAGCTAGAATATGATAGTTGCATATTTAGGCAACGTTTATGTGCTTAACCGAACCTTATATTTAGCTCTTTTGTTATGTTTTTAAGCAATTTAACATTATTATTTGTTTTTAGGTATTTTGGAGATAAATGAAGAAAAGGGATTAAATAATATTTCCTGGCGAAGAAACCTTCTCGATGAGGTTTTGTCTTGGCGAGCTTCGATAGAAAGTAGCCCTTCTGAAAGTTGTTTTGGCGAGCATGTGATAAAAGAGAAGTTGTTATATATTTATATATACTTATATTGCCAAAGAGACGTACGTGGGGGAAGTGGTGTGTGTCAGGATGGCTGCATGCATGCATCTTTGTTTATATATATGTCAAGTGGGTTGAAAAGAAGAGGCATGCACGTGATGCATGCTGGCCAGTGAATCAACTTTGATATATATATATATATATATGGCTATCGAAGTTCGATGGGTTAGCAAGGAGAAGAAGAGAAGAAGAGAAGAGTCCTAATTTAATAATGAGATTATGAAGAGTTGGACTTGGACTTTGGGAGTCCATTTGCTTTTGGACTTTTTGCTGGCACGTGGGTTGCTAGCTAGGTTAATTAACCTAGCTAGTTTGAAACATATAAATAGCTAAGAAGAGAACGTACGCAAAGGGAGGACGGACGTATCGAAGAGCAAGGAAGCTGCAAGTTTCTCCTTCATCCGTTTGTATCAATTTCTTTCATGGATTATTTTAGTTTATTTTCTGATTCCATGAGGAACTAAACTCCATTGTTAAGGGGCTGTTTTGAAGCCCCGTTCATGATATCTAGATTGCTTATGCACGTTAATTAAATTTTGTTTTTGTTATTTGAATGAGGTTTCTTTGAGTGCACGCTTAGTATGCATGTTTAGGAATCTAATTCTAAGAAAATTGATGGCTGTTGGTGATTATTACCTTCCTCAAGTTTCAATAGTAGAACCCATACATGCTTGGTATAAGAAACCCTAGGTCTAGTAAGACACGACCGTAGTGTACTTATGAAGCCTTGTAGATTCTCAAACCCTTTCTAAATCTTAATGCGTTTCTCTTAGTAAATTCGAGTCCGTGACTTCGGGTTCTTTGAGGGATAGACAATATTGATAAGCAGACCTTCAATGTTGTAAACATAAGGATCGGGTAATAGGTTGTGTTCACAACTCGGGGCCTTCCTGGGAATCTTTCATTCATAACAATTACATTATTTAGTTAAGCATTTGTTGTCTAGATGGAGTGACGGTGGTGGATAACACTTCCCTTAACCCATTTTATCATTGATTCTAGTTTTAGTCATACTCTGTTTTCTGTTTCAGTTTCGTACTCTGTTTTGCATAATTTTGTTCGATAACCTATCGAACTCCGATTGCATCGAAATTTTGCATCGAAGCTCGATAGGGTGTCTTTAGTGTCCAGTGTTAATTTCGTAATTTTAGGTCGAGTATAGCTATTTTAATTAATTACGTTAGTGTCCAGTGGTCGAGTCTGTCAGCTTTCTGGCTTTTGTGTCTGTTTGTAGTTTAGAATATTAAGTCTCGTCTTTCCCTGTGGATTGACCCCTATACTATTGTACTGCATTGACAAGCATATTAAGTTCATTATAGGGTATTTTTGAGGGTGGTAAAACACCGATCAGAATACATATTTCATGAATTTTTTATATTGCTCCTTGATTCCTCTACCTTGTAGGTTTGAGACTCCTTGTCTTGGAAGAAAAGTCATCTTTTGATTATTCCATTGGCTCTTGACTTTTTGTACTTATTTTCCCTAGCCAATCTTAAGTACAAGCTCGTCCACGGCCTTCTCGGTGAGATTTGCGCCTCAAAACATGATTTTCGTCCAAAGTCAGGTTCCCGAGCAGTTTGACGTTCCTGTACTAGATCAGCCATAACTTCTTCTAGAGACATTCAAATCACGATATTGAAGATTTTCTGGAAACTAGACATCTAAGACTTTCCATGCATATAAAGATCATTATTTGGCTCCTCCCGAGATATTCCCAGTTCTCTGTCGAATTAACTGACCTGCACATGCAGATTTCACAATTAAATTAAAATCTTTCTTTTTCCTTCTTTTCTCTTTATTCACTCAAAATACCTATAAAATAATAAAGTAAGTTAATATTCATCAACGCTATGACGTGCGAAAGAGATGTACATTTGTAAATCTTCGGAAATAAGCCAATGTGTGCCCATTTTTTTGAAAAAAATACTCAAGAAAATGAAATAAGAGATGGAAGAGGATGTGAAATTTGTTGTGCACAAATTAGTGTGAGTGGTGAATAATTTGAAGTAATATTTATAGAAAAAAAATTATGGTGTTTTCTGCAATATTTAGGAATTTTTTTGTAATTTTTTAGGATTTTTTTGTGCAAATATTTTATTTCTCCTTGTTAAACCATAAAATAGCCGTTTTACTTAAATCTGCACCGCTGGATCAAATTTTATATTTAAAATCAAAGGTCCATATCAATTTGACCGTTGCAAGATAAATTTTCAAACGGCCCAGACACGTGCCACTCTCCTATTCGTGCGTCAATTCTATTTTTCAATGTTTTACTGGCGCGTGCAGTAGAAACAAAAATAGAACATACATGACGTCACTCACATGCAATGGGATCCGCCAAGCACTGCAGCAAACACCAGAGCAAATTTTGCTCGAGCGATTGCTCGATTGCTGATTTGCTCATGCTTCATCCTCATTGATCTCACCGTTGCGTCGCCAAATATGATTTGCTCGAGCAAAATTTGACCGACTCCATCATTTGCTCAAACACCAAGGCAGCCGGTGCAAATTCTTTTAGTGACTTCATAAATGTAAGAATACTTTTGTTCGTATCATATCTATACCCAGTTACATTGATGTACAAATATACATACATAAGCAGTTATAATCAAAATACAATGATTACTAAAGTTCATGGACTTGCAAGTCGCAACATAGTGAACATACCCTTCATTCCTTTAAGCTAGCTAGACTTAAAGGTATTGGAGGAGTTGGAGGAGTTGGAGCAAGACATTTTACCCAGGCACACATGTATGCCTAACTGAATAAGTCAGGTCTTCTGAAACTTTTTTTCTTCTTCTAGTTTTCAACATAAAGAAAAAGGAGATTGACTTCTAACTATCATGATCCAACAACTTTGCGAAAACACTGATACAAGATATACAGTGTGTCCAGACATACTTTTTAGTTTTTACCTTGCTATTGAGGTAGGTAACGCCTAGGAATGACAATAATATCTATCATGCAGAGTATTCATCGGATATTTGGTCTCGATGAGAAATAGTAACGGGTAAAAATGGACAACGGATACGGGTGTATTCAATACCCCGATTTTCAGGGTACAGAACGAGTATAATATTTTGATATCTATACCCGTACTCACCCAATAAGAACATTAAATTAAACTTTTATATATTTTTATTATATAATTAATATTACGTATAATAATTAATTTGTATATAATATTTTTAAGTAAATAATCATTAATTTAACTATATATAAAAACTATAATAGATATAAATATATATAGGGCTTCTTGATGCGAACATTCGCATATATTGAAATATGCAAATTTTCTTGATTTGGTCAATGTTTTGGTCACATAATCACATCTCTATCATTCAGTTTATAAATATATATATATATATATATGTTTAGATCAACCATGTGATCATTTGGGTTCTCAAAATCGTGATTTACCACTTATATACACGAACAGTTCCGATTTTATTGATTTATGTTCATTCGTTAATTTGATTTAGTTAGATAACTTAACCATCACCAAATTGGATGGAACTTTACAAAAGTAATATATACACTAAGACCTAAAAACTGAACGGTGAAGATGTTAATATATGACCTAAAAGTTAGCTAAATTAAGAAATCCGCATATATTGAAATATGCGGACCTCCACATCTAAGAATCTTCGCGCGTGTGTACACACACACACACACACACACACACACACACACACACACACACACACACACACACACACACACACACACACACACACACACACACACACACACACACACACACACACACACACACACACACACACCAAAACCCTAGTACATTACTACCCTAGCTATATATATCCTGTAAATCTAGCATGTCTTGTCGTCTGATGCATTCCTCGTCTATCTCTCAAACCACAAACCGTACGTGAATCGTTTAGTTCGTTAATGGCCTCCATGAAACCTTTAGTCAACGATTCTAATGTCAAGAGAATTAAATTTATCCGGAAGTTGAAAACGAGAACATTTCTACACGTATTCTAATTTATATATTTTTGGTTTATAATTTTGCTTATAATCATTTTCTCTTTTAACATATTTGTTCACGGGTTACAGGCGGGTACATATATCCTAATATCCAATACTGATAACACTCTATAAAATATTACGAATATCGAGACAAATACAAAGACAAAATATATACTCAAATATAAATATGATATTTCAATATTGGTATACTACCTTACCCTTACCCATTGTCATTCCCAATAACGCCTACTGCGAATAGCAAACACCCTAATTTACCTAACATGCGCTTTACTTAAAGATCGAATTGTTGGAAATGCTCGTGTACTATGACTTCAACCACCAACCCCTTTCCGATAAAATAAACACTACTAATCTAGAAAGTGTTGGTCATAAAACCAAAGGAGAAAGGGAGAGATATGATTTTTGTTTTGGGTCCATAATTGAGAGCACCACATGCACAAATATAAGTCACTTATTGGACCCACGGCCAAGCTAATATATATGTGAAGTCGTATACATCGAGTATGTATGGTCACTATGGTGGACCATATTGCCAAAGATTATTGCACCGAGTTCTGTCACTCAGCTTAGCTTATTTCTTTGAATCGGTTTGTGATTTGATTCCTCCAACCACTCTATATATGGATTTCAGGATTTGTGACAAGGCCAGTATATTGAAGTTGACAGCTGAAAAGAAATAGAAAAACAAAACAGCTAGAATTTTGTTCTATGGATTGAAACTGCTTGGACTTAGAAATGAAGGCCCATAGTCAATTGGGCTCAATCATCAATCACACTGATTGCTGAAACATGATTTGCACCGGGTTTGTGGGAACTAGGAAATATATATTCTAAGGGTAGGCATGTGATAGGACGGGACGGGCCTCATCAAATTCCGGCTCGTCCTGTTAAAATATTACGAGATAGGATGGGACAGAATTTATGGTTAGAAAACTCAAACTCGTAAAGGGCTGTCCCGTTTAGGTTCAGGACAGTACAGACCTAACACATGATAGATACTTCATATATTTTTTTGCTGAAGGCCCAAAGACCCAATAGTATAAAGTGTCCAAAATAAGTTGTAAACTATGAAATGACTAAAGTCTGTCAAACAACCTGCCCTGCTCAATTACAATAAACATGTCAAATATCCATGACTAAAATTTGTCAAATAAGCTGCTGCTCAGTTACAAAATAAACATACCAAATATCCAAAATAAGTTGTTCATTTACAAACTAAGTATCCAAGGTGTCAAAGTTAACATAATTGTAAACTAGCAAGCTGCAACACATCATTCTAAATAAGTTACAAACCAATATTAAATTTAATCAAATGTTCTTTCAGTCCCTCACTTCATTGTTCATGAACATCAAGCATTAATAACAACATGATCTTTCCCATTTCTTCTTATAGATGGAAGTGGAGCTGGACAAGAGGTGCTACATGCATTGCTTGCATCACTTTCATGCTCTACAGAATATAAGAAGTTGATTATTATCTCAATCACCAAATATGCAAAAAGAAAATTAAGGAAACAATGTTAGAAAGAATTATCAATCTTCACTTCTTCATAAATCTTGGTATCATCTATAACCTCACAACAGAAGCTAAGTGATAATATATCTATCTTGTGAACACCCGTCAATCAGTAAAAGAGCAAAAATATTAAACACAAAGCTGATATAAACAAAAAAACACGCACAGAGGTGGAAACCAAATTAAAGGAAAACCGACTCCAACCACTACTAGACAACTGCTTTAAACAAAATCATTCTTGTGCAGTTGTGCTAATGTCCTCTTTAATCATTGTTAGTTAATTGATAGATGACCACAAAGAAACATAAATGACAAATACCAAATTTCAACAAACTGAAAATGTTTGAAATACTCACCTTACATGGCTTTAGAGAGAGTCAAGGTCGAGGATTGGAAGCGTGAGGAAGTCAGGTGATCGAGGTGGAGGAAGCGAGGTGTTACCGTGAAGGACTAAGGGGATTATGAGAAAGGCTGCGCGAAATTGATATGAATGAAAGCTAGGTTAGATTGAGAGTCCATGAAGGCTGAAGAGGCCAGGTTAAGCTAGGTTTTAACTTTTAAGTTTTGTACGGGCCGAGTCGGTCCTCGACTGATTTTAAAACTATGACATGTGGCATGTCCTGGATTGCTCAAACAGACTGGGACGGGACGGGCCTCGATCCTTGAAATTTCAAACTCGTCTCGTCTTGTTATGGCTCGGGATGGTACGGGGACGAGCTGGAATTTACAGGCCGAAGTGCTCAACCCTAATATATTATATCATGTTCTACGTACTTTGAAGGTCTTCAAGTTCAAGGCACTCTAGCGTAAGTCATGTTCTAAGAAGAAAGACGTAGTTACACTCGGATTACGGTGGGTTATAGACCCTCCTCCCCTTAAATTCTCAAAAAATATTATTTGTAGCTAAATTTTTAGTGCAAAATTTTAATTTTTGAAATTTAACCCTCTCCAAACTTGTATATATACCTAACTCCTAAACCATTTGTAAACTTATATGAGAACAAATTTAGCCCCCACTCGTTATCAAATTCTAGCTCCACCCTTGCTTAAGAATAAGTTAAACTAGTGTTCAATTGTGCTTAGTTGTTAAGCCTGTTATTGGATCTAATCGGTGAGGTGTAATAAAGTGGTAAGAACTCAAACCTGATCAATGAGGTAAAGTATATAATTGATTCTCTTCAAACACCAATTATCGGTCTATTACTAAAAGAAAAAATGTTACTAGATCTACACCCTACTGTCTTAGATATGAGGAACAGATGAACACAACTCACTACACCCAATATAACTACTCACTCTTTGGAAGCGAATAGATATTCAATGACATGAAAATAATCTTTGATACAATCTTGCCAGCAATTAGTATGTTTCCTCCGGAGAAATGAAATAAGAGGCTAGTACTCGGTTGGTCCATAGAAGGCGGGCCTGCGAAAAAGATACGAGCCTATCCATGGACCATTTTGTATATAATATAAGATTTATGTAAACCATAGATCCCATATTCATGGGCCTCCTATATCCTCTTATCCTAAACTAATTAAAGATCCATTCAATATCTGGCCTAAAGACCGCAACAGCAATTATAGGCCATGAACCAGCCAGCTGGTTTTCAATTGCTGTCTCCTTCAATTGATAGAAATACATATCGAGACAGGTATCTTTCTAGTTTTGTTTTAATAAGCTCCACACAAAAAATACATATCACATCTACTTTGTTAGTGTATATGGAGAGATCTACCCTTCACTCAGTTCACTGATCGATCCCCATGCAACCTGCACTACTAATCCGGATCCAACACTGTTAAGACGTCGACATGTAAGTGTGGGGACAAATGTTTCAGCCGGATTGCGTTGTTATGAGCTCTAGATTTTGGTGTATGCATGATCATGTTATAACCATATGTAACTATTGCAAAATTAAATATTATTAGGGCGGTTTTCCATATGTCGAGCAGTTGAGCTTATGGGCCGGGATGCATGTTAATTTTCTACAAAAACACACAAGCCGAACGTTTCCCAGTGATCATGTATGGATCTTGTTCGAACCTCTCAGGTTCTCACTAGAAATAAGATTCCATGATAACTCTCCTTGTCTCTTTCTAGTACATTTTTTTCTGCCATTAAATGTCCGTGTTTGACTGTTTGATCTACGTTACTATAAATCTATAGTATATAGATAGCAAGAGTCTGACCGCCCAAGTAGCTAGCTAGCTTTACTTAATTGGTTATATACTTCAGTCAACTGATCGGTATATCCACCCTACCTTACTTTCTAACTAAAAATCCATCAAGTCATCGAAAATAAAACTATAATACCAACAAAATTAACTGCCCGGCGTTGCAAGTCACAACTGATAAGTCACAATAGAGATCGATCTGAAAAGAAAACGGCACGAGGCACATGTTGCAAATTGATCGACACAAACATGCATCCATACATTATTTGCTTCATAAATCAACAAGTAGAGACTTGTTTTATAAGACGGTGATAGATGGATGAAAATGATAAGTTATTAGAAGTTCGAAATTTTGACCTGATCAAACGAATCTCCTAAAATAACTTATATTAGAAGATTTTTTTTCCAATACCTAACGTAGTTGAGCAGACAAGTGTAAAACAAACTAAAAAAAATTTCGAGTTCCACACCATATTCAATTATGCAACCTCATTTACATCAGCGTCAAACAATATTCCTCCCGTGAAGTCTGGTTCCACACCATATTCAAGTTTATGAGCTCTTTTTAGACGACTAGACTCACTCTCGGAAAACTGTCCGAGTTTCTCCTCCCGTACAGATTTTAATAATAGACATAAAAGTAATAATTGGATAATACGTTTAAATAAAAATAAATCGGCCCCTTTCCACAGGCGGAGGAGACGACGACGACGGTGAGAGTGATCTAGCTAGTACGTATACCCTATCGAATTTCTAGTGCTCCGACTTGAACGGCTTTCTGCAGCTCCGGCATCCCCACATTTGAACACGTCACCACCATCCTCTGCAACCGTGTGCCGTCGTTCATTACATCGTTCTTTAAGCTCGTCCACCTGCACCCTCCTTTCTCTAGCTCGCAGAGGATCAACTCGCTCGGATCCGAACTGTTGTGAAAACACACCATTCCTCCCATGCAACTCATCGCAATCGACTCCGCCGCACAGTCGACGCTGTCCCCCTTCAGCTTTTGCACCATCGTCTCCGGCATCTCCCCGATCATCTCTCTCAACTCCAACGACTCGTCTTCCTTCTCCACTTCCCACAACTTTACACCCTTCACGTCGTCCTCGACTTCTCCCACAACTCCCGCCAAAACCATACGCCCATTGTTGGCGAAACCAATCACGGAGCTAAGCACCGTCGACGTCGGATCAGGGATGCACAGATCGTAAGGTCCGAACCACGTCTTGGACTCGGGGTCGAACGAGTACGTCACGCCGGAGCACTTCTCCGTCACGTACATTCTCCTCTCGTCCGCGGCCACCGAGAGCCACGTGGACGCTGCGGAGTCCTTGAAAAAGGCGGGCATGGAGTCGCACGTCTCCCACTTGCGGCTTTCCGCGTCATACACTTCCACCGCTAGAGGGTCGTCCTCGTACTCGCACGCGCCGCCCGCGACGACGACGCGCTGCCCCACCATTGCGAGGATGGGATCGGTGCGCCACACGAGCGGGGTCGAGTCCGCGTGGTGCCACGCGAGGTGGAGCGGATCGGAGGAGAATGTGAATTTGGAGGGAGAGAGCATGTAGAGAAGAGTGGAGTGGGAGGAGCGGAGGGTGGAGATGGCCTTGACCGGAGGACTAGTCGTAATAGTAGTAGTACTTCCTCCTCCGATGTCGACCCACACGTGGGAGGCAGGGTCGTAGGCACGTGCGGAGACGAGGTAGGGGAACCTGGTGGTTTGAGTGTGGACAATGTGCCAGGGTTTGATTCGGTTTTTGGAGAGACGAAGCGAGGAAGAGACGGCGCGGTTCCATGACTTGGAGACGTGGCAGGCCGGAAGGAGATGAATGAGGTGGAGTTTGGAGAGGACGGACTCCAAGACGTCACCGTAGAGTGGTGCTTCTTCTTCGACCACCTTGGTCTGCTTAGGTTTTGCCATGACTGTAAAACACTAAAACAGAGAGAGATTGAATGATATATAGCCTTGTTTGAGTTGGGGGAAAGGGTTGCGTTTAGATGGATTTATATAGGGAATGAAGGGAGCGAGAGACAGTTAATGGAATTTATGTTCCTGGCATGGCATGCTGCAATTCTTTAATCTGGAAATTTTGTTTTATGTTTGTCATCTTTTGTTGGATGTACGTATTTATTAATCGAAGATTCTAAAGATGGAAATCCGTTTATGTATGATGCATGATGGCAATTCTGGTTAAAATATACATCCGGGATGATTCAGGCTAGTGACGCTTCAACTCTATTATAGTGATATATACTCTGTCCCAACTGTACGTATTAACGTAACTAATTCTAATAATTTTGTTTCTAATTGCAAGTATAAACTTTTATATGAATTACTATAGTTTGCGTATTTTAGGTCTTTTATCAAGGTATTCTAAATTTATTATCGTTTGCTTTCAAAGTTTGCTTCTTAATTAATTGACAAATGTGGGAGCTTAAGGTATATTAGACTTCTACAATATCTTATTGAACTTTAGAGCGTTTTTGTTTCGTTTCTGCTTTTGATTTTGTTGATCTGAGTATAAGACCCGGCAACAGTCTTGATCAAATTGTGGATGGCAATATGTTATGATGATCGCGTAGACCACGATCTGAAGTCGGTCAAGATAAAGAAAACCAAGCCGGTCCTTGCTGTGACTTTTCATATTTGGCTGCAATCATCGAGCCCACTTAGTTGTCCCTGTGGCGTTGTATAATTCTTTTAGTAATTTAGAGGTCGATCTCAAGATAGTGTTATAAGTGTATTTTAGAATGTTTTTTTTAGATGCATGTGCGAT
Source organism: Geum urbanum (assembly GCA_946800695.1). Taxonomy (NCBI): domain Eukaryota; kingdom Viridiplantae; phylum Streptophyta; class Magnoliopsida; order Rosales; family Rosaceae; genus Geum; species Geum urbanum. The sequence continues at coordinate 46,388,773 of OX327012.1, read as the reverse complement.
TTGTTTAACGCCTGGAGCAACCATTTTGGACATCAAACCATCGATTTATATTCGGTATGTTTCGGACAGCTTCAAGTTTCAACGTATTGAGTCCTCCTCAACTCAGGCAACCCAAACCGCCCACTCTGCTTAAGCCAGCACCATCTATTTTAAGTTTTTAACAATGCAAACTCAAAAGGTACGTGCTGCAAATAAAATCTATTTTCTATCTATATTTTAGTCCATACATGCAATTTTCTTTATTTCCCCGACTCTATTATTGAATCGAGAATGAACTTAGTTCAAAACAAGTGTCCGATCGACGGAGTTGATCGAGTTGAATCACAAACTTAATTTCGTAGCAAAAAATTATATTCGGCAAGCAACATGCCAACATGTATGCCTCACGTACATGTTATCCATGCGTGCCTTAATGGAAGATTGGGTGTTGGTACCTGGTAGGGCATCGGATATTCATATAGACAAAGACAGAAGGGAGAATCAGTTAAAACTCTCACCCACATTTACTTTACAATTTTAGTCCATTAACATTTTGCTTACCAGATTTAGTCCAATAATTACTTATGCCTCATTAGATACATTTTGAACCATTTCTTTTTAACTATTAACACAAATGACATTCTCTTGTAACAATTTATACAAAATTTATATTTAAATAAATTTCATACAATTAAGACAGCAATAAAGTTGTTTTAAATGCTAATACATATTTACCTAATTATAAATATTGTAGGTAATTTCTAATAATTGATTACTTGTTGGAGCATATAGATATTTAATATATACCTAATTATAGTAATATAGTAGGTATTTTGTTGGAACCTATAGACAATTTACCTAGTTATAAAATAGGTAAATACATATTGTAGGTAATTTCTAATATAGATAAATTGATTATATAACTAACTTTATGTAGGTAATTTCTTATAAACTTTATGTAGGTAAATTGATCGATCATGAAATTGTTTGTAATTTACGGTAAAACTAAACCATACATGCAACATACCCTCAATTTCCTACAAGCAACAAAGTATGGTAGCTAAGTAAAATAATTACATATAAACCAGAAAATCATTACGAGCAAAGCAATAGATAAACAAAATTGAAACTCAATAGTATAATACTTACCTTAGAATTTGAATCAAACAATATAACAAATGAAAGAAGGAACCCACATGTGCGAGCAAATCCAAATCAACAAAATGACTAGAGTATTCATTTAGAGTCACAAACTATATATATAGAAAGAATTACAAATATTTAAAAACTAGAGTAAATCATGAAATTTAATTTTTTGATATTTAATATTGAATTAAATTGAAATCTCTGAAAGAAAAATAAAATTTTGTGTGTAGAAACTTTCAGAGATTTCAATTTAATATACCTAAACTTTTTGTATGTTCATGGATTAAATCTATGAACATAAATATACCTAAACTTTTTTCTAAAATTTAAATGTGCAAGGGAGTTTTTCCTAATTTCTCCAAGACAGAATAATAGAAGATATAACTATATTAACGCCCTTCGTTACATGTTAGCCTCATATATATGTATATAAATGGAAAAATTCCCTTTCAAAAAAAAATGGTAAAATGGATACATGACTAATATAGTATGTTAAAATTGAACTTTGACATATGAGTTGGCGATGGTTTAAATTGACATTTTACCTCTTTAACCCATATGTTAAAAATAAATATTATTTTATTCAACATCAAAGCAAGTTCTTCTTGTAAGAATTAATATGGACATTACACAATTACATTCATTAACAACATATTAGTTCTATAATTGATACTTAAGTAATTGATAAACAAAGATATTTCCTACTTCATTAATTCTTAAAAGAATATGATTTGCTTGGTGCAAATAAGAGTTCTACATGAATTCTATATTCATTATTCATTAAGAGTTGTATTATGATTAATTACCTTATGGGAGGTATTAATTCTATACACAATATATAAAGGCATAAGGTCCCTGCTTTAACTATTATTCCATTGAAAAATTATTCATTAACTCTGCCCCATAGAGGAATCCGATATTAAGGATAGTAAAGAGGAGAAGATCTTTTGGTTGTGACATCATCTACAACATGAGTATTTGTAAGTTCTCAATTTCTTTAAACAATTTATGTATGTTGTTTGTGTTCTTGTATTGATGATTTAATCACAATTTTATAGTTTACATATTCATAACCCTAATTTACATTCAGCATTCATAATCCTTAATCTTAGTTTTACATTTGGTATCAGAGCCTCTGTGCTCAATCAAGAATCAAATAAAAAATTGAATTTTTTTATGAGAGTGAAAAAAAAGGGGGAAGAAGGTTCTAATCAATCTCATCGATTAATTCATAACCAAATTAAAGGGGCTTTAGTATCAATTATGTTGGCATGAGATCGTCCGTAAACGATCATGCATGGCTAGCGCTAGAGGAATATATAGTCGTTATTCTTCTTATACGGATTCTCCTATCTGGTTAATGGACTTAGTTTTATACGTTACTAGAAAACACCCGCACTTGTTGTGTGCAGAACAACAGAAATAAGATATGGGAGGGTAAAAACATGTTTATAGCAATTATTTTTATTTTTGGGCATGAGACGATCTATCACAAACCATTTTCATAGACATCTAAAGCTATTAATGGCGTACAGTACTACGGTAGTATAGTCCACTTCAAATTGATTGATTTTAGGGTTTTCTCACGCTTAAATGGATTTCTCCCTATTTTATTGTGTAAACGCAAACGCAAACGCAAACACAAACACAAACGCAAACGCAAACGCAAACGCAAACGCAAACTCAATTTTAATTGTTTGTTTTGGGAAAATTTATTTGAGTTTCATTGCATGGAGCATACGTTGGAGACAAGGTACACTTTCTTAATTCATTCTTAATTTTATATTTTTTTATTTAGGGAGAAGATGGAGTCCATTAATCATAGAAAAGTGCAAATTATTTTCTGCATTCATACTTGTGCTTTTTGTGATGTTTTTGAAATTTTTTTAGTATGTGTGTAGTTTGCAGATTAAATGTGCTGTTAAGAAGTTGAACTCAGTTTTGTCACATGTTTTTGTAAATTTGCATGCATGGGCAATAGATTTTGGTCAATTCTTTTGAAGATTGAATTACATGTATAATATTCTGCATACAAGTGTTTTTATCATGAAATCCATGTTCAAACATGTTGTAGATAAATTTATAGCAACATGACAATTTATATCTCCTAAATTGGTGAATTATCTAGTTCAGTGGGAGAATTATAATAGTCCGTATATTTGAACTAGTATTCACCACTTCTCTGTTTAAGACTTCCTTTACTCCCGACATATATGAGATGTATACGTACTATTTATTATCAATATTTGCATATAACTATTTGTTACTAATTCATATTGAAAGCATATATAAAAAAATGGCTCTTCTAGGGTTTTTCAAAGCCGTTGCTGCGGCGATATCGCTTCTGCTTCGTGATCTCTCTCTAACACGGATCTTCCTCAGCGTCGCCTTTAGAACGTCTTTGCTTGGCGTTGCCTCCTCATCCTCCCACCACAGGATTGCCAACTTCACTTTCGGATCACCCCAATGGTTCTTTGATTTTGTGAGCGGACTTTGGTCGGTCATTTGTTTACTGCCCGCCTATGTACGTAAGACTCAAGGGCTCGCTAGTAGAATCGAGGGTTGCCGAAGGAACGCCATGGCCGACGACAATGAAGCACGATAAGATGTTATTCAGCCGGCGTGTTATGGTGCATGACGCGGGGCTGATTTCGGCAGGCTCAATCTTTGGGCCACGTTGCTTAGAGAAGGAGGCAGGTTTCGATGTCGGTGTTCGAAGTTTGTTGGGTGCAGCAAATCTTGTTGTGGGTTTAGTTTTTCCGCAGCGACATCTTTACACTACAACATTTTTGATTATTGCCGGCGACGACCTTTCTTTTTAACTCGCCGGTAATACTATCACCGGAAATTAGGCGCCGGTGATAGTATTACCGGCGACATGTAGAGCTCGTCGCCGGCAATAATTATGAAGTATCACAGGCGACCAAAGTCACCGGCAATAGTTTGGAATTGCCGGCGACTTGAGTTGCCGGCAATGTTGCTCCGCCGTGGCCGGAAAATGAGAGGTATTGCCGGCGAGATTGGTCCAACTCGCCGGCAATACCCGGTGAAATTTTACAAAAAAAAGACGGTTCCGGATTGGGCCCAATTCCAGAACCTGCACTGAAAAACAGAAACCGTACAAATACAAGTTCAACAGTACACACATAATTGTCCAACGTACAGTACAAAAAGCAACAATACGAAAATAAACTACAACTACACTAAGGGTCGAGGAAATCCATGTGGACGTAATCATTTGAACTCTGGTGGCTACCCTGGTCTTGTTGTGGCGGTGACGGCTGCGGTGGTGGATCACTGTGGAACACAGGGATCGGGGGAGGTGTGGGGAGCGGTTGTCCGGTAGTCTGGCACGCGTACATCGTTTGCATCCATATGAACATTTGTGTCTGCTGCTGGACCATAATTCGGTGTTGCTCGGTCATCACCCGGTACTCGGCATCTCTGACTGCCTGCTGCTCGGCAAATTGCCGCATCTCCTCCATCTGCCTCCTTTGCTCCTCCAACTCCCTCTGCGTCCTCTGAAGCTCCGCTGCTAGGTTAGAGTTCCTAGAAGAAGTTCTTGACCCGCTAGAGTATTCCGAAGTGTTCTTCAATACTCATTCGCACGCCGAGCCCATTCCCCTGCAGTAGTAGATATTCTTTCCAGTCCCGCACGCTTTTGCCATGATCTGAGCCGTTATAGGGTGATCAAGCGGATCGATCTGAGAGGCATACTGGGTCACTTCTTCCTCTGAGCAGTCAGGATGGTTGTTTCAAGCTATATTCATGGTGACTTCTGTGATCGCATCCTCCACTCTCGCCTAATTGAAAAGCGAATATGAATAACGTATTATTAAAAAAATAAATTAATAGAGAAAAATAGTTTTATTAACACATGCATATGTGAACTACAAAATAATGAGGCTAAAGACTTACCGCTTCTTTAGGGCACTGCGGATAGAACTTCTGATGAACAAACACCAACGGGTTGACTTCTTGTTGTTGCTGCGCCTTACTCGACCAACCCAAATAGTTGAGTGAACCTGCATGATGGGCCTTGGTGTTTTTCAATCTGTTCTCCCTGTTCGTCTTGGAAATCGCCTTGTTTGATAAACATATGTAAAAAAATTAGTAACTAACTATTTCAATGTGATACGATACATTAGGGTTGTAAAATATATTCAGGATGCATACCTTCGCTTTGGGGTGCTCGAAGTGGGCTACCAGCCACAGTCACTCGTACTCCCTAAACCGGAATTCGCTAGGGGTAGAACCTCGGCCTAGCTCCTTGTACTGTGTGTAATGTTTTGAAATCTCATTCTTCCACTCTTTATACCTATATTAACACCAGAAAAAAAAGTTAGAGATATTAAAACACTTGATAAACAAAAATCTAACTCGATATATACTCAAATAACTCGAATCACATCACCTGATATGTAGTTGACGCTCTACCCACGTGTGAATAAGGCATTCATCCACGTCAAACCACAGCTGCAAGATGAATATATAAACGGTAAAATTATATATTTATTCAGACTTAATTAATAAATGTAAAATTTACGTAATGAAAATACGATTTAACTCACACTCAGTGCATTATGCACTTGCATCTTCACGTAGAGAAGCACAGATCCCCAATCTGGCCACAGAATTGGGACCTTGTCCCGCACGACGGCCCCGGCCATGCTGGCATACTTTCGCGTGGTGTTAAATGTCTCGATCACCTCACCATGCTCATTGGCCCTAATGAGCGTTTTCCTTCCCCCGGTGGCCTGCTCAAAATTCTTCCCGGTGCAGGGGCCTCTAGTCTTTCGTTTTCCAGTGCCATTAACGATATTGCCTAATAATACAATGTCAAAAAATTGATATTATTAATTGACACTATTTATAGTCATAAGTAATAATTAAGTAATCAATCTTGTTAAATAAAATTTACCTGCATCGTCCGTTTGCTGGTTGTTGCACCTCGCACTCCAAAGATACACGGGGTCGAACGAGATGAAGTTGTACGCTTCCTCCACGCTCAGGAACTCCGACCGTCCTTCAATATAAATAGGCATCCCCCTATCATCGAATTCAGGGATCACAGGAATCTCGTCGGGTAGGAAGAGACCGGACGACGGAGATAGGCGAGGCCTGGACGATGAGGCGCCAGCACCATCTGCCTCAGATGATTCCCGTGAAAGGGGAGTAGGCACCGGGCCAATGTGGGGCATTCGGATGGAGGGCATTTCTAATGCGGCCGTTGAGTGTCGCTCGCTTGACTGTCTGGTGACTGAGGGTCGAGCCTGGACTGAGGGTTGCACGGATCCGGATCGTGCAGTTTCCTCCTCTTCTCGCGCACGTAGAAAAATTTGTGTGCGAGCATTCATAATTGGGCCACTGCGCGTGTTGCTGACTGCGGCTGAGGAAGCTTGACTACTGCTCCCTCCACTGGATCTAGGCCCTCTCCGTTTGATGCCACCAAGCCAATTTGTCGCAAAACCTCCTGCACATCCAACAATTAGTCTTGGATTTGGTTTTATGAAAATTAAGGATGGAACCGTTTGGAACTGGAACCGTTTGGAACCGATAACCGCTAGAACCGGAACCGGAACCGAACGGTTATCGGTTCCAAACGGTTCCGGTTCGGTTCCGGTTTCGGTTCTAGTGTTTATCGGTTCCAAACGGTTCTCGTAGGCTTCTCACTCTGTCTCGGAGCATGTGGCTTGAGGTGCTAACAAGCCTGGTCGAGGTAGAGATCGATCTATCGGCAATGGATTTCAGTTGCGGTGCTACTACAAATGTCAATCGACGAGCCGTCGCTGGTGGTGGCGAGCCTCGGGGAGGAGAGATAGAAAGGATAATTTTTTTATATTTTTTAGATTTTTAGATTATTTTTTGTCAAATGAGGATAAAAAGATTAAATTACCCCTGAACATAAATGAAATATTCTTTTTTTACGGACGTTTGAGCTCGAATGACCAATTTGAAAATGAAACCTTAGCGGGACTGACCATTTTGACATATGTCATACGATAGTGACTAAAATGTCGTTTTGGGCAAAGATTAATGACTATTCATGCAATTTTGCCAAGACAAAAAGATAAAAATACCCTTGAAAAAATAGTTTTTTTTAACGGGCGAATGACCATTTTGATATATTTTCGAAAAAGACGAGTGACCATTTTGACATATGTCATACGATAGTGTTACCAAACTGTCGTTTTTGGCAGAGATGAATGACCATTTATGCTATTTTGCCATATATATATATATTCCTTTTCTTGACCAATATACACCATATATATACATTTTTTTTAGTTGTAGAACATCTGGATCTTGCTAATTATCAAGATAAAGGACCATTTCCTTTTCTTGACCAATATATATATATATATAGCCATTACACACATGTTATGTATGTATATCACTTTTTAACTGAAAATGTTTTTTTTTCTAAAAAAAAACTTGTAAGTGTTTCAAGCAAAAAAAAACTGAAACTATTATTTACCAAAAACAAATGCCGGTTATCACTGTGGAAAAAAAGTAAAGCGGTTTTTAAAGAGAGAAAGGACTCAAAGGGGGAGAGAAAATATGAGTTTTTAATTTTTTGGTTTTTTTATTACCGATACACCCTTTAAATATATATTATACTTTTCCAAAGTAGAAAGGACTAAATGGAAATAAATGGACAAAAATGAGAAACAAAATGGGTTCTTTTAAAAGATAGTATAGATATGAAAAATTCTAGGGTGGATTGACTCTACCGTAGTTTTTATTCACTAATTTTGTTGTTATTATTGTAAAATGAGATGATTTTTTAGTAGTTTTGTTCAATTTTTTGTAAATATTCCAACGAGCACATTTTTACAAATTTGAAAACAAATCATTGTCAATGTTGTATTTTAATTTAATTGTTTGTAAATGATATAAAAAATCGGTCGTAATTTTGTAGTAATTTTTAGTTCAAAAAATTATAATTTTGTTCAACTAATTATATATATATGTTCAACTAACACACACACACACATATATATAAGGCTATGGTAGGGCATTGTTTAACAATGTATACATACTTTCTGATTGAGCTCAAAACTTGAATGTGGTGATCAAATGGCTAAACGATTTCTGATTGAGCTAAAATTTTGTATGCTCGATCATTGCATGGGTATCTAAAAGATGATTGACTTCAATGATCAAATTAAGTTTTTGATTTTGTGTAAAATATAACTTTATATTGAAGTTTCGGTGCAAAGCTTCGCAGTTAATGGAAACTATATATATATATCCTAAAAGAGACAAGCTAGTACGTCAGGTGATTTATGGTGCATCGGTTGTACTCCGCGGAGAACTTAATTCTCCTTAAAGAGAGCGAGATATCCACTCTTCAATGTATTGTCCACGAGTTCTTGTATGAATTTATAATATATTTGTAATTTCACTACCAGTAAGATGTAAAATTAGTTGTTTGATGAAATAAAAACATATTTGATTCAATAAGAAAAAACGTAACTCGATTTTTTAAACTTCATGATCTTATTGGTAGAGGGACGTGGTTGCCGGTCGGCCATGTTAATACTTTGAAGGATAAACAGTGTAACCCACTGCTTGATATTTTCGGAAATGAGAACTTTTTCTTGGTGCTATTGATTGTAGTAATGTACGCTACAGTGAAATAAGGTGGTTGTGGTTGCCTGTCTATATAGAGTTTATCAAGATGGACTGTTTTTAAAGGTGAAACCCTTGTTATCGTTTATCAACCCCGCCAGAAAAGCTCACGATCGATCACCAAACCAGAAAACTGTGATAATCGCATCACTTTATCGATCACCAACCCTCTGACGACCCCATTTTCCAGAAGCTAGCTGACTGTACGTAGCACCCGCATATTAATGTACAAAATACAAACTAAATAGAGATTGAAATTTGAAATACATGGCATACGAGTATTGAGGAATAATATACATGAGACTAAGATAGGCCGTTGATCTTTGATCATATATAGTGCATGACCGGCCACCTTGTTTTCTCATGACTCATGAGCACTCATTGTCGGCTACCAAATCACAGTACATGCTTAATTAAGAATACACTTATAGATGAGATAGATCGATTTCATTTACTTTCATGTTGCTCGATCATGAAGTACTATTAGAACAAAATATAGCTAGGCTAATTAACCGACTAGATCGATCACGCATCACATCAATTTTTTTTAGATGTTCGAAAATATTATTGAACGTTGTGATTGTAATACAGACTTTCATCGGATTATTTGGCCCGCTAAATTCAAACCTCTAACGTAATACAATACTTAATCAGTTCAAACAAACAAATAAATCTAGATATACAAACCACAGTAGCACGAGATTTGTCAAAAAATTCAAAGTGTACTGCTCTTTAGTTGTCTAGGTACCATATCTACTGAGACGCATTATGGCGAAGTTCTTCAGCTGTCATACCTAAGGGAAGGAGAACCATTTTCCTTTGTGGATAAAATTTTCTTGTGGTCGATGTTACGGGACCAAGCTTAGACTTGGCTTTCTTGTCTTCTGATCGGTGATGCTTGCCGCCCTCCCCCCCTGACGAATTAGGAGGCATCTCCTCAGCTAGCTGTTGTTAGTGTGTGATCCCGTAACACACAATTACCGCACACTTAGTCACTGAAAATGGGTCAACACAGCTTAGACCAAACGCAAAGAAGCAATACAGGTTTCAACTTTAAACAAGGAACCAATACCATCCGAACGTCCACGCGTTCGGTACGAAAAACGGGAAGTACCAAGACAGGCCATGCACAAAATACAAGATCCAACATCGAAGAACAACAAAAGACTCCATACTCAACCACCAATATAAGCAACACATTTATGACAGATACAAGGTACGCCCGCTACTCTACCAATACTACTGTTACACTCCATACATTCTAACTACAGCGTCAGAGAGTTGAAGGTGGGAACACCCATCAAGATTCCTAACGCCCGTTTGATGTATTGTTCTTAACAACAGGTAAATGACGACATACGCGTGATAGACCAGGTCATCCCGAAATAGACCCCATCCACTTTTCTGCTAAAAACCCTTACGAAATTTGGTAGAAACAATTTGCGCCATCTATGGGAAGCGAGCAATCGTAAACCACGTACAAAACCTCGCAAAAAAAAAACCCGAAAAAAAAACCTAGCAGCAAAGATGGCGACAGACCATATCACATTCGAAAGCAGGAAGACAAGAGACACACTCGTAAACATGATCAGCAGCATCAACGACTTAACGGAGGACGAAGCAGCAACCCATTTCGTGAAGGAACTCCGAACGGCCAGAACCGAAAAAGATCAGCAACGCCAGACCTGACAACGATTAGAGGAACGACTTGATGCGTTCATCCAGAGCCAGGAGACCCAACGCGAGGAGCCAGAACCGACAGAGGAACCAAGAGCGGGCAAGCAGGTCATCAGAATCAACCCACCATGGGGATTGCGAAACAACCAACTTCTGGGACCACCCCCACCGCCCAAAAGAACACAGGAATACGATGACGAGGAACCAACTGCGACAATCGAGGATGCCATGCTTCGACGGATGGAAGAAATGGATGCCGAAATCACATCACTCAAGAAAATCACGCACACAGGGCCAAAGAGGATGTGCACGCCACGCGTAAGCCCATTATCGGACGTCATCGTGGCACACGGCAGGGACCCATATTCCAAAATAGTCAAGATCAGCAGATTCAACGACAAGAGAGATCTACGAACACAAATCGACGAGTATCAATCCGCCACCGCAGGTACCCGGTACTCGGACGCAACCCTCTGCTTCTTGTTCCAATAGACATTAACGGAATGATAGTCGCATATTTATGCGTCTATTTGGTATTTAATTTGTTCCCTATATTTAGTTTATTGTTATTAATTGAGTGAATTAATTATGTTTATTTATTTTTAGGTATTTTGGAGATTAATGAAGAAAATGAGGTTAAATAATATATTTTAAGAGTTATTGTGGAAGAGAAAGACTTACGGAGTGAAAGAATCCTAACTTGAGAAGAATACTAAATGCCCATGTGACCTTGGTGAAGGAAGTCTTGGCAAGGTGATTAACTAAGAGATGCTTGGCGAGTATAATTGGTGGGAGACGTAACAACGTAGGAAGCAAAGAAGTGGAGTTGAAGTGGTATTTGACTTGGACTTTGGGAAGAACTCCATTTGGAATTGGAGACGTATTGGTGCACGTGATCTTGCTAGGTTAAGTACTTAATTATGTTGCATATATATATATATATATATATATATATATATATATATGGCAAGTGGGCTGAAAAGGGAGCACGTACGGTGACTTGGCGAGAAAAAGATTAAGGAGTCCTTTTACATGTTGGTTTGCTATGCACGTGCTTTAGCTAGGTAGGTTAATTAAGATATATATATATATATATATATATATAGTTGGCTAGCTAAAGGAAAAACATATAGATGGCTGGCTAGAGGTGAAGAAAAGGACAAAAGTGAAGAAGAATAAAGACAAAAGAAGAAGAAGTGGAAGGAAAGAGGAACCGTATTGTAAGTCTGCGATTCCGACTGGGATCAAGAGTTTTTTTCTTCTCTTTCTTTTGTTCATCTTTCATGAATTCTTCAATGTTATTATTTAAAACTATGTGTAGCTAAATTTCCGTTGTTAGAGACTGATTGAAGCCCTAGATATGCTTACGATTTTGAACCCCTTTTGATTCTATTAATTATTTGGATGAGTTTTGTTTTACTGTTTTCTCACCATATGTTTTCTATGTTCATGTTTCTTTGAGTGCACGCTTAGATGCATGGCTTAGGATCTATAGTCTTGATTATGTATATGACCACCTTATCATTGCATATTCTCCAGAGACAAACATGAATTTGTGTGAAACAAGCCTTAGTGATGAAAGGGTGACCACCTTATTAACCCTTGAAGCTCTGTTATTCTTCAAACATTCTTAGAACATAATGACTTCAGTTCTCTAGGCTTACATCACCATATGTATAAGTCGGTTAAGTGAGGATCAAGATCGAGCGGATTGTCCCTCCCTCTTTCATGCCAAGTAAGAGAGTGTAATACATAAGATGACTTAACCAAAGCTCTTGTGTGGGGAGTATTCATCCATGGTTAGTTCAATTATATTGGGGAGGTCGTAAGTATGTCTAGGATGGAGAGAAGTTCTTAACATTCATATCTCATTGATTATCTACAACAATTTACTTTCTGCAATTTACTGATTTCTGCATTAGCTGTAGCTTAGCCGATTTATTTCGGTAACCAAATCAACTCAGAAAACCCTCAAATTTTGTGTGGTAGTCCGTCACTGTGTCTAGTTTGTTGTGTCCAAATTTCGTAGCATTTGAGTCTGTCTAGCTTAGGATCGCGTTATCATTAATGTACTGTAGTCAAGTCTGTCAACATAGTAGTTTGTTAGGATTTAGTTTCACCAATTCCTTGTGTTCGACAACCCCTATTTATTTTACTACATTAATATATCCAGGTTGTGAATAGGGTATCTTTGAGAGGTGTTTACCCGCCTTGTCACGGAAGAAGCGCGAAACTGGTTCTACGAGGTGCCCACGGGATCCATACACTCGTTCGAGGAGTTAACATGTGTTTCCTCAAATGATACTCGCTGCAGGGCAAGTACAACACCGCCAACACACTCCTCAAGATCTGTCAGGGGGACAACGAAAACATGTCCAGCTTCATCAATCGATGGAGAGCTCTTGCGAACACATGCAGGAACCTCGACAAGAACGTGGCAAAAACGGCATTACTGGAAAATCTGACAGGAACCCCGTTTGTAGAGAAGTTGGTCAGGAAGGACCACCTCGGGTATGACGAGGTGATCGACCTGATCGTCCAGAAGGCATTGGTGGAAACCCATGTATACGGGGCACAAGGTCCGAACGCAACTCCACCCTCGAAAATACCCAACTACATACACGACCACCCACCATCCCCCCACATAGCTAAAAGCCCACTACTGAAAACACAGCCCAAACTAACCTCCCGGAAATGTAAGAGCCACTACCGCGAACTCAAAAGCAACAAACAATATCATCAAGTGCATCGCGGACGTGAACCACCACCCAGAGATCCCCACCCACGTCGTGGAATCTTCTCGATCACCCAGGCCTCAAACGAGGAGGTGCTCAAGTAAAATAAAAGCCAAATCCGCCCACCAATGCCGAGAGCACCCGGTACTGTCCCCATGCGGAATAATAGAGGAACGTGGTGCATGTACCATGATTTGAACACCCATAACACCAACGACTGTGAAATCCTGGCAAGGGAAATCAAGCGGCTACACAAGGAGGGAACGTTAGTCTTTCAAAGGTGGAACACCGAATGATAGGTTGCAAACATATGAACGAGTGGTACCATCAACAACATCTCGGGAGGGAAGTGGAAGCCCGAATTCCCACAAGAGCCCAAGGGACATATTCGCAGTACATCCCGGGAATCCACCAACGGCAGGTTGGAAGAGGGCGACCGGAACAGCACACTCCTATTCGTCATTGACGGAATGGTGGATCGATATCTTGTCAAGCGTATCCTCATTGACAACGGGGAATTCGTTAAAATCATCTTCCGGGAGGCATACGAGGGGCTCAAACTCCTGAGGTGCAAGATGACACAAGACCATGAGAGCATTGTCAGCTTCTCGGGGGAAACCACATACCCTCTCGGGAGCGACTATAGGCGATTTGGTGTCGGGACGCCCGGCACCCCCCAGAATGAGATCAAAACGGACTTCATCATCGTAGACATTTGCACGTCCTACAATATGATCCTTGGATGACCCAGCATCTCAAAGCTAAAACTGATTATCGCAAGCCACATACTCTTGGCCAAGTTCCCAACAGATTACGAAATCGGTACGATTTCGTGGAAAATGTTGCACGACTGGACGAAGACAACATACGATTGGAGGTACTCGCAATGGCAGAAGGCTTCCCCAAAGAACAGAAACCCGATGACCCAAGAGACGAGTTGAACGCCATCCAGCAATCTAAGGAACGAGAAGAGCTACGCACGATACACCTGTCGAACAAACACTCAGAGCGTACAATCCGCATCGGCCCCCAGTTAGAGCCAGCGTACAATCCGCATCATCTCCCACAAACTCAGCATCAATCCAATCGTGAAGTCGGTCAAGCAGAAACGACGGGCGTATGACCAGGAACGATACATGGCCATGCACGCGGAGGTGGACAGACTGCAGAAAATCAATTTCATCTGAAAGGTTGACTATCCGAAATGGATCTCCAACGCTGTTATGGTCAAGAAACACAATGAATCATGGTGCATGTGTGTGGATTACAGCAATCTGAATAAGGCATGCCCGAAAGACAGCTTCTCATTGACCAGGATCGATCAGCTGGTGGACGCCACTGCAGGATATGAACTGCTATCTATGATGGATGTGTATTCAGGGTACAACCGAATCCTCATGAATCACGAAGATCAGGAGGTCACGTGCTTCACTACAGACAACGGACTCTACTGTTCCGTAGTCATGCCGTTCGGCCTCAAGAATGCAGGCTCCACCTACCAAAGATTGATGAACATCATATTCGATGGGCTAACAGAGGAAATCGTGGAAGCACCAAAGCAGTGGACAACCCTGAACACCTACGAACCGTACTCGAGCTGCTGATCAAGAATGGCATGCGATTGAACCCAGCTAAATGCATATTCGGCGTCATGACAAGCAAGTTCCTCAGATACATCATTAGCCAACGGGGCATCAAAGCCTCTACCACGAAGGTCAAGGCAATACTAGACATGCAACCCCTTACGACTAAGGTCGAGCTCCAAAGCCTAACGGGAAAACTAGCATCCCTGAATCACTTTATCTCTTGCTACTCCGACAAGTACACACCATTCTTCAAGGTCCTCCGGACAACAAACAAATGGAACGTCATTTGGACACCCAACTGCGAAGTCGCATTCACATCTATCAAGCAATACCTGGCCTCAATCCCCCTTTTATCCAGGCCCGTGAAAGGAGAAACCTTGTATATATACCTATTTGCTTCCTTAAACGCCGTTAGTTCCGCCCTTGTTCTGAGGGAAACAAATTTGGAACTGCCAGTTTTCTTCGCCGAAAAAGGCATGACACCATCCGAGACCCGTTACCCAACAATCGAGAAGGTGGCACTCGCACTCGCAATAGCAGCCAAGCGACTCAGGCCGTACTTCCAGGCCCACATCATCCACATTCTTACGAACGTACCACTACGACAAGTACTGCAATCGCCCGATCACAGTGGCCGTTTGGCAAAGTAGGCCATCGAGCTGAGCGAATATGGCATCCATTATACGCCTCGGACAACAATAAAGGGCCAGGCCATCGCAGACTTTATAGCCGAGTACACCAAGGTCGAAGATACAACACAACTTACTCCCGATGGTACGGCACCTGTTAGCACAGACATCCCCGACCAGGAGCCCCCAAAAATGAAATCTCAATGGAACCTTTACGTAGACGGATCGTGCCCTATGAACACTAGTGGGGCCAGAATCATCCTTACCGGGCTAGGGGGCATACGAGCAGAATACGCACTCATATTTGAATTCAAAGCCATAAATAACTAGGCCGAATATGAAGCTCTCATTTTGGGACTGCAACTAGCCCAAAACTCAGAAGCCCCAAGCATCAACATCTTCAGCGACTCGCAACTGGTCGTTAACCAAATCTGGGGTGACTTTAAAACAAAGGGCGTTATGATGACGGCATATCTCGGCCACGTTCACACGATGCTAAGCAAGTTCAAGTTCTTCAACATCAACCACATCCCCAGGGGCAGAAACACTAAGGCAGATACACTTGCCCGTCCATACGGAGCCAGGGCAACGGGTAGTGGAAGTTCTGAAAGGACCAAGCATCATGAAGACACTAGAGAAGATCTTCACCATCGAGCCACACATGGCCAGCTTGATGGACTCAATCGTCAAATACAAAAAAAAGAGCGAACTCCCAACAAACCGGGCACAAGCACGAAATATCATAACCAGAGCAGTCAACTTCAGCATTTGACACAACAGCCTGTACCGACAGGGGAAGACATGGGCCAACCTCAAATGCGTCACACCAGAGAGAGGGGACATGATACTAAGGGAAATCCATTCGGGCGTATGTGGCCATCACGCAGGAGCACGATCAATCGCACAGAAGGCACTCCAAAGTGGATTGTGGTGGCCTACCATCCATGCTGACACAGCCGTAATTATGACGATCTGCCACCAATGCCAGCTATACGCACACAAGAACCATACGCTTATAGTACCCCTATTGATTCTCACTTCTCCAGTTCCGTTTTCACAGTGGGGACTCGATCTCATCGGAGAACTTCCGAAATCCAAGGGCTAGTATCGGTACATCATCGTGATCATTGAATACTGACACAACCGTAATTATGACGATCTGCCACCAATGCCAGCTATACGCACACAAGAACCATACGCTTATAGTACCCCTATTGATTCTCACTTCTCCAGTTCCGTTTTCACAGTGGGGACTCGATCTCATCGGAGAACTTCCGAAATCCAAGGGCTAGTATCGGTACATCATCGTGATCATTGAATACTACACCAAGTTTATCGAGGCCGAACCGTTGGTCAAAATCACAACAGAAAAGGTTAAGAGATTCCTTTGGCGTTTTCTCTACTGTCTCTATGGCACCCCACTCAACATCATCACCGATAACGGGCCGCAAATCTACAACAACGAGATCAAAGCATTATGCAAAAAGAAAGGCACCAACCTGGTGTTCGCATCACCAGTACACCCCCATACAAACAGACAGATAGAAGCAGCCAACAAGATCATCAAGGAGGGAATCAAGAAGAAGATCGAACTCATCGAGAAAGGAGACATCTGGTATGGACGATGGCCCACACTCCTCCTCGAAATACTATGGTCAATCTGAATAACTGCAACGATGGTGACAGGAGAAACCCCGTTTAGCCTCACATTTGGAATGGAGGCCATACTACCACTCTCCTAACTTTGCACATCCTTCTCCCGATGGAGGCGGTCCTTTCGGGATTGCTCGCCCTCTTCCCCTCGACAAGTGTCGAGGGTAGCTTCCTCAACCCGATCTTCGGGTGTGGCGGCCCGTACAACTGGAACCTCAACAGCCTCACCTACGACCTCCAAACTTCTTCATCGACCTCGGGAACCGGGTCGAGATACTAGTTGCAATCCAGAGCGTGGAGCACAGACTGGGGAGTGTCGCCCTGGACAAGACTTCCATTCTCATCCTCCACCACCATACGGGCCTGCCTGGACCTCTCCATCAGCACCAACATACGCTGGTGGGCCGCATATTGTTTGGCCAAGGAACGAGACTTCTTCATTTTTGCTGCAAAAAAAGGGGGAAACGTCAGTCCAAAAAGCCACACAAACGGTATAAGCAAGCGCACAAAACAGAGAGATCACGAACATACCGAGCGGGCGCGAAAGACCACAACGTTCCACAAACTCCCAGTGGTTGGCTGCCTAGAAGTTCCTTGAGTCTGAATAGGGATTGAAAGCGAACTGGATTCGAGCCAAACGCCTTTCCTCCAAACGGGTGAGGAGGTACGATCGTTGATCTACAAAAAAACACAAGGCATTAGCAAGCACGACTACAAAATGAAATGAGCAGACAAACGTCGATAGTCGGCAATACAACACCACACCTAAAGGCTGAAAGAACTCGGGGACTCGATGTATCTGATCGTGTCCACGCGATAGCGCACCATTGGGCTTGTCGAACTCCCATTCACCCCCGATAAGACAATGATACCAGCGCCAGGAAGTCGAAGAGGAAATGGGCTCCGTTAACCACCACTTCGTTCGGGGCTCCACCGTTATTGTACCCTTGTCCTTCATATGTGGGGAGTACTTCAAACGGAAGAAGTGACCGATCTCCGCACGAGTGGGGAACTACAACCTACTGAGCTTCCAAATATTATGAAACGCGATCAACACGTGCCTCAACGTAGGACCAGACTTGCCTAACGTGATGTTGAATAGGGCAAGGGTGTACTGGAAGAACGGGTGGAATGGAGGCTTCAACTCAGCTTTGAGCTGGAACTCGCTCACACAGACGTGACCGCGAGGAGCACACCTGAACGATTCACCTTGAGAGAAGGCCCTCGGCTTCACCGTTCGGGGAATGTGGTAGTCCCAGTACCACCGTTTGATCTCGCGTATGGACGGAGACCCCTCCGACTCTTGAACCGCCTGCCCATCCACAAGACGCCACAACACGGGCCCGCCTCGAGAAAGTACGGGGAGAGCAGCCCCTGACGCCCGACCACCACAAGGTAGGATGACGTAACCTTCTAAATCCCCGGAAGAAGAGGTTGACACTTCACCACTCGGCACCATGGAGGCACATTGATGATCAGACTGCACAACCATAGACCCGCTCTGCTCCATGTTCGGGATGGATGACTTACGCAAAGCACCACCAGCGTTAATGGGCAAGAGGGAGACGATCAGTACGCTATCGGACGAGGAGTCCGAAACACTATTGGCAGGACCGTGTGACCCTATAAGGAACCTAGGGGTGTGCGGAAGGGACTCATCGCTTGAAACGACTACAAATTCCATGATCTTATGAGAAAAGCAAACAAGAGAATAAGCCAAAAGGTGAACGCGTGGAGTATGCCGCGACCCTAATTCTTCACATAGCACAAACAGGTACCCACCATTTCGCAAACACCCAAAACATATCAAAAGCCCCAAAAGCAGCAAAAAACCTCAAGAACAAGACTGTTCTTCGTAACGTACCCAGAAAAAACCCAAAAAGTAACAAAAACCCAGAAATTCCTTTTCTTTGAGCACAAAGATAGAGAAACGTGCTCTACACTAGGAAAAACACAAGAAACATACCACAAAAAATCCAGAAATTACCACAAAAGTCCCATAAACTGTATACAAGTGCAAACGCACCAAGGCAACATGAATCACACGTTTTCATAGCAACAAGAACAAGAAAATTACCTTTATAAGACGAGAGGAAGATTAACGAGACGACTAAAAACTCCAAATTGATCACAAAAGCTTTGAGAAGGCATTTCGGCAGAGTTTCAGTTGAGAAGCGAAAGTGTAAGAAAGTGAAAGTGAAAGCCAAGCTATATAGGGAGAGAAACTAACCCTAGGCGAATGCCTACCATTTATTTCCAGCGCTTCCCACCGCAGGATTACGACACGTGTCCCACGTGCTCCCGCCAAAATTAATTACCCTACTGCTCCGAATTCTGCGCGCCACGTGTCACACATGCAGCAAACAACTGTCAAAACGTCTGACAAACGGGCATGTCAAACGACAGGTAACCTTGATGAAGTCGAAAAGGTTAGAATGCGAAAAGACAGGGAGGGCCCACTTCGAAAACAACAACATCAAGTTTCGGAGTCCACCCCGATAGTCGAACAGCAATAACATTCACACTATCGTGGCACAAGTAGCAACATCACTTGTCGCCACGAAAGCGGCTCCAAACAGCAACATCAAATTTCGGAGTCCAACCAGATAGCCCTATGGCAATAACATTCGACATTCGACTTCAAACCAGCTCTTCATCGGAGAGTTGGGGGTATCGGGGCGCGGACCCCTCCCCAAGTGACCACGTGTGCGCAACCAAAAAAAAGCTTTACAACTCCCCAATCAAGAGCTGATTCCCTTGACTTGGGGACTTGGGGGACTTATTAGTGTGTGATCCCGTAACACATAATTACCGTACACTTAGTCATTGAAAACGGGTCAACACAGCTTAGACCAAACGCAAGGCAGTAATACAGGCTTCAACTTTAAACAAGGAACCAACAACATCCGAATGTCCACGCGTTCAGTACAACAAATTGGAAGCACCAGGACAGGCCATGCACAAAATACAGGATCCCACATTGAAAAACAACAAAAGACTCCATACTCAACCACCAATATAAGCAACACATTTATGACAGATACAAGGTACGCCCGTTACTCTACCAATACTACTACTACACTCCATACATTCTAACTAGAGCGTCAGAGAGTCGAAGGCGGGAACACCCCGTCAAGACTCCTAACGCCCATTTGGTGTATTGTTCTTAACAGCAGGTAAATGACGACATACGCGCGATAGACCAAGTCAGCCCTAAATAGACCGCATCCACTCTTTTGCAAAAGACCCTTACAGAATTTGGTAGAAATAGCTGTAATCCTCCATGGGCAGCTTTCATACGCTATGTATGTTGCTGACTTGCTGGGCTCAATATACCTTGATCTGAGTCCATCTCCAAAGAACCCAATGGCAACTTTGCAGGAACAGATCAAGGAGTCTCTTTTGCAGACAAAGTTGCATTGTCTGCAGTTGTCAATGACAACCACCTGCTGTGCCACCAATGGCCAACTTGGACAAAAAGGTTCTGAAATTGGAATTTTATCTGGAAGTTCCATCTTCAAAAAAAAAAACCTAGTTAGCCGAACGCTCCCTATAGAGGGGATTGTCCATCAAATAGCCTCCATCACTTCCGAATAAGGAAGTTGTCTCATCACCTGGCCCATATTAGCTTGAAGTGTAGGGCCAATTTCAGTAGTTAAAAGAGGAGTCTGGGTTTGCTGTACTTATTCTAGAAATGCCATCATTGATGGGGCAGAACCTCTCTCTAATGCCTACAGGGGTCGAAGGAGCACCAGGTTTCGGGCCTGAGTTCCATCCCTGACCCCTAACCGTCATAAATGACTCGGGGTCCTAAACAGACCCGTTCGGCCACTGTAGCCTTCGCCACCAACTTCTGTCCTGTATGAGTACCAAAAATACAACCTCCCGCTCCATGCGAGAATGAACCACATTCTCCGCAATAGCCTTTAATATTCTCATACATTAAAGACACATCCATAGCATAATTTTCGAAAAATCGAAATCGGGTCCTTATCACCAGAGGTCTATTTAAGTCAAGCTCCACTCGAATTTTCATCTCTGATTGATTGTTCAATGCATGTTGGTGATAGTCCTCATACACACACCCCAAAATCATTACCAATACGCTTTCACCACCGCTCCTGCAGAACACCAGCAACAAATTGCCCGGAAATGGGCCAAACCACAGCGCAAGCTCTGCCACGTGAAGTCGAGACTGCAAAAGGATCCTTAAAATCCTCCATATCCTCAACAATAATTGTAGCATAGTGAAAATACAACGGTCCACTAGCGATCGTACGACACTGATCGACATAATACCGAAACTTATAGACAAACGGGTCATCAGAGACCTGTGTAAAGCCCATGATGTCGGATTCGGTTGTATGATGTCACAGATCAATCATCTTCATTTTGAATAGTTGTACACGATATGCAGCCAACGAATTGAGAAAGAATAGCCGAGCAACAACATAAAACCATGCTCGATCGGCGTCTTCATCGTCGGAATGTGCGAGGTCCACCTGGCCGTGCGCCGCCACCAGAAATTGCGGTTCCGGCATGGCATCGGCGGTAGGTGGGTCAAGAGAAGGCTCGGGGTCGTCAATTAGGCATGCATTAAGCAATATATCCCAACAGAGGGCGCGCACATGCTAGATAAAATATGCCACCGGGTCATTTAGCATCAAATAGTTCTCATAATTCCTCCAACCATATGGATAGAATTTTATGTAGGCCAAAGGTACATTTGCTACGGAGGACCATATATAATTTGCGACGGGGACCATATATAACTGGATCGATCTCCCAAATTAAATTCAGGCATGTGTAATATGGTACGGACTGATGAAGGCAGTAACCTAAAACAATCGTGACACTAGATTGCATCAAATTAATAACTTTGTCTTGAAAATTAAATAACCACAAGCAACTCTAACTACAGTACTCAGGTTTGTAATTGTCATCGACCCTTTAATCCCTGCATATATAGTTCAAACATACTTGCAAACACACATTACATATTCTTATTTTCATATTAGCAATACAAATTAACGACCAATATTTATCGACTCATAATCTATGATTAATAATACGATCGACATACGAGTTCATGTACGTGACTCATACAAGTTTCTGCAACTCCAGCGATCCTACACTGGTACACGTCACCACCATCCGATGCATTCGGACGGCATCGTTATTTTACAAAGCTTCGTTCCTTATGCTAGTCACCTGCACTCCCCACTCTCTAGCCCGCAGAGGATCCTCTCGCTTGGGTCGGAACTGTTATGCAAACACACTAGACCTCCCATGCAGGTCATCGCAATCGACGGCGGAAACTCACTCTCGCCTTTCAACTTCTCCAGCATTGCCTTCGGCATCTCTCCCAACTCCAACGATACGTTGTTGTCGTTCATTTTCACTTCCCACGATTTTACACCTGACGTCCTCCGCCTCTCCCACAACTCCCGCCAAAACAGACCCCCGTTTGCGAATCCAATCGCGGAGGTAACCACCGTCGGATTAGGGCACAGATCGTACGGCCGAACCACTTCTTGCGTTCGGGTTCGAACGAGTACGTGACGCCGGAACACCTCTCCATCACGTACATTCTCTTCTCGTCCGCGGCCACCGAGAGCCACGCGGACGCGGACGAGTCTTTGAAAAAGGCGGGCATGGAGCCGCAGGCGTCCCACACGCGGCGTTCCATGTCGTACATCTCCACGGCTAGAGGGTCATCCTCGTGTGAACACGCGCCGCTTGCGACAACGATGCGGTGGCCAATCTTGGCCACGACAGGATCGTTTCGCCACAGATGCGGCGCGATGTCCGCATGGTGCCACTCGAGGTGGAGCGCGTCGAGGGAGAAGGCAAATTTCGAGGGAGAGAGCGCGTAGAGAATAGTGGAGTGAGAGGAGAGGAGGAGGAGAGTGGAGATGGAATTCCAAGGAGTAGTAATATTGTGAACGATGTCGAGCCACACGTGAGTCGGCGTCGTATGCACGTGCGGAGACTCGGTAGGGGAAGCCGGTGGTGGTCTGAGTGTGGAAAATGAGCCATGGCTTAGCTCGACGGTGGCGGCGGATGGTGGAGGAAGCGGCGAGGTTCCAAGACTTGTTGACGTGGCCGACGGGAAAGAGATGGATGAGATGCATTTTTGAGAGCACCAACTCCAAAATATCACCACTTAGTTCGGCAGCTGCTCTTTTTGTTCTTCTTCGGCTACCTTGGTGTTGGTGGTCCTTTGTTTAGGGTTGGCCATTACTGTGCATGTGTCTGTTTTCTTTACTCTCGAGTGGCTGTTTTTGAGTGGGGAAGGCTGTGTGCTTGGCGGAGGCTTTTAAGGATGTGCAGATGGGAAGTGCTGTGAACTGAACATCTAAAAAGTTAGAATTACAAATCACATCTTTATAAGATGTTCATGTATGAAATAAATGGATTATGATGGATGCTTAATTAAAGATCACGCATTCATGCATATATAATTTTGGCGAGATATATCTTATATGAATTGATGCAGGAACTAATATTAATGGATTTTTATGGGATCATGCATATAAACACACACTTGCACTTGAGAATTTGATTAGGTAAGGATGATAAAAGAGGAAAGTAATAGGCGAAAGAAGCCCTCTCAAGCAAGTCTCATCTCTCAAGTGATAACTGTGAGTGAACTAGTAGTCTAGTACCTTCTCAGATGTTAACTTTGGGTGAAAAACCCTCTCAATTAAAATTACTGTGAAGTCTCCTCTCTTTTGGAGTTTTAGATCACAAATCAGACGGTGAAATTAATGAAACAAACCCATCCCAAACCAAACCAACAAAAGAAAGCTCGAAAAAACTAAGCTCTCAATGGGTTCATTGGGTTGGGTACTTGGATTCTCTTTTTTATTTTTGAGTTAAAAGACCCAACAGTTGGCTGACTTGGCTGTTGGCTTTGAAGCAGGCGTTTGTATTTTGAACTTTACCTAATGTAATAAGATCATGAAACGAATACCAATTTGAACTTTTTATTAATGTAATAAGATCACACAGTACCATCCCGCTATCATTACTCATGGGCACATACAACTACACTAAAATTTGCTGAGGTTTTTGATGAACGAAATTTGGTACAAAGAGCTTAACAAAAGGATTTGGTACAACCGTACAAGGTATGGAGACGATGAAACTTGCCACAGAAAAAAAGAAGAGATACACAAGAATAGAGCAATATCCAGATTAATGTTATCATGCAGCAGCAGTGATGCACTGAATTGCCTGCTTGCAGATACCAGTCATTGTCGCTTCAGGCCCATAGACCTATAGGAAAACAACAGAAGATATGATTTCAGAAAATTTCACTGGTGATTGGCGATTGCACTTCACATATGAGTGACATGTTTGCTATTCCTCGGAGACTTGGACTTATTCAATAGTTCAATACCGATTTAAAAGAGTCTGCTTACCTCAATTGGGAGGCCAATTTCCTCTGCAAGTGCCCTCATCTTTGCAAGTCCCTTCTGGTAGTTGGGACCTCCTCTCCTGACATAAAGATGCATCCTTGCAGCTTTAAGCTTTGATTCCTGATCAATCGATGATTTCATTGTCAATTTTTTGCACTGAATATGATAGAACTGAACAAAGACAGACTTGGAGTACAGCCTAGTAGATTGCGCACACCTTCTCCTTCAATGCTCTAATAATGCCATTGAATGTTGCAGCTACATCAGTGAAGTTAGCAATACCTCCTCCAATGACAAGGGCTCTAGTACGGCCATCCGGATCAGAAGTTGCACAATCAATCACAACTCTGGCATACTGCAATACCTCTTCTTCATTGGGTGCCCCACTATATTCAGCATAGTTTCCAAGCTCATTAGCAAAGCCTAGATCTCCAACCTGAACAAAGAATAAATGTTTGGGTATGAGCACTTAATGCCATGGAACAAAAAGGTTAATAGCCAAGTTCTGAATCTTAAGTGTTCGCACCGTGTCAGCATAAATGACACTAGCACCTCCTCCAGCAACCATAGTCCAAATTCTTCCCTTTGGGTTAAGAACTGTGAATTTCAAAGATGCACTTGTCTGCAAGAAAATGACAAATGAAGCAGATTAATACATATACCAGCATGGCATTACAATATGAGACATTAACGTTTAGATTACAAAACTTAGGCCAAGGACAGAGGTCATTCAGACAGTCGAGAAAGTCATTTGTTTCTCAAAATTGTATGAACTTCAGATTCAATTCCTTTTAGCATACTGATTATATAAGCAGTAACAGCAGGACTCCTGGCTTTCATGCTAAATAATGGGTATAAATAATCATTGGTCCATTAAGAATCAGCCCCTGACTCTTCAAGATGTTCAGTGGAGAGATTTGATGGTCAGAGGACTACAAGTTGTAAGGAATTATCATGGATTCAGGGAGTGCAGAAATATGAAAGATACTTTCTTATGAATATTGATTACAAGTCAACAGCAGGCAACTCAAATTTTCCATGGAACATATCATTGAGACAAGGAAACTATTTGTACCTTTTCATCTAGCCCATGAATGAACTTCTCTGTAGGACTCATCACTCTTCCAAAAGGCATTGGAAATTCAATGCTGCCCCACCTGAAACAAGATTATATAAGATGCTGTTGACAGTGGTATGCTGAAACACTAGATACATTAGCAAAGGAGATAATAATAACAGAACATATCAGTGTACTTTTTGAAGTTCTTGAATGCAGCAGTGTCATCCAACTCGCCCCTCATATCCAAAGGATATGGCTTTCCATTGACCAATGCAAAAGGATTCATCTCCAGGAAAGTAAAGTCCAGATCTGGAACATACTAATTATTAGTAAAGCAGTTCTTACGAAAGTAGCATGAAAATGGAACTGACGAGGACTTTCCAACACACCTTGAAATAGAGCAAATACGGATTTGATAAACTCCTCAATTTCTCCTTTAATCTGAATTCAAGAACTTTTTGTTGTTAATGATCCAATTTGAGTCAAATAAACTAGAACTCAATAGAATAACATGTCATTGCTCCACTACAGTAACAAACTAAATGTAATCAAATAACTCCTTTTTTTAAAAGTTTTTTTCTGGTCCGAAGTAAACTGGGTGCTGACATCAATAAAGATAGAACTAAAATTATAAACTTCATGAACTATGATTTCCTGCAAAACCATACATAACAATTAACAACTAGTATATTTCATCATTGAAGTCAAAGGTAATACCTCCAAAGGAAGGGTTGCAACAAGTGGAGCCGATACGTCAGCCGATAGTGAAGTTCCAGTTGGGACAAAGATGGTCTTAACCTGTATTAAGTACAAGTCTTCCGTAAATAAAAAGTCTCAAATTCTTCACGTCATCATAGAACTCACAGATGATGCATTCTACATGTAGAGATATACTAGGTAACAAAATGGTGTCTGAAGAATACCTTATCCCAGTTCTCCTCAATGTCAATTCCTCCACATTCTGAGAAGCTTATGCTATTTCCGAGTCTGTCTGAGACAATGTTAAGGTAAAACTCTTCATCGTGGGGAATGAAGGGCTCGACAATGAATGTTGTGATGGGTCCTTTGCATCCTCCCATTTCAACCTGTAAATCAAAAAGCACAGCATGAAAACATGTAAACAGAACTCTCCCAATCATCAAAAGGATACAATAAGTAGCACAAAAGTGACAAAATACAAACAACTCATATATTAATGAAGCAATAGGACAACCAAAGTACCTCTTTGCCTAGACGCTCCTTCACGAAAGTGACAACTTCGGTGAAATCTAGGTTCAAGGCAACCAAACCACTCTTTCCACGCTTTCCGAACAACATGTCAGGCTTGACAACCAATTTGGAGGTGGATAACCAAGTCTCCTTCTCAAGTAGCTCATTGAAATCAGTTGATTCAGTCACCTAACGATTGAGCCAGAAATAAACAAACATTACGGAACAACCCCCAACAAAGACATGTTCTGCAACATCATAACAGATAGCTCAAAACTTCAAAGGGTATATATGATCTGATAAATTTCTAAAGGTTTGATCTTTAACAATCCAAAAGCTCTTATTATCCAACTTCACTGTGGTCAGATTAGATCGGCATTTACACAATAATTTCACCACGTAAATCTTTCAAAGCTTGAATCGTTAAGATCTAAAATGCTAGAGCAATCTAAATGAAACGGATACAAAAAGGAAAAAAAGACTGACTTGGGCAGATTTGAGAGGCAATTCACGACCCGCGAGTCTCTTGAAGTGTTCCTTCAACAATCTCTTTGAGTCGTACTCTCGGATCTTCTTGCGAGCCATTTCTCACCTGCCTGTATATTATAGCCAACACACACAAAGATCAATTCCAATTCGCTTAAAGATCTCAGCTTTATCACTATCTGGGTTGCAATTGAGAAATGCAAAACTTACCGTAGAAGAGAAAAAGAGTTGAGTTTTGGTTCGTGGAAGTTAGGTAGGCAGATGCAGACTTTGCTTTTGTGTTTGTGCCAGCAGGGTCGTCTATATATAGCTTCAATACCAGAGCGCCAATATTTTCTCGATTTTCTTTTTTTCTTTCTTCATCATCTTATTATTGTTGTGGTTGGTGGTTTGCAAAAACGTTATTTCCTCTTAGCGGCAAGCACTAACAATTTAACAAACACATGGTGCACCTACCAATTTGGACCAGAGGGATTCAACCACAGCCAGTTTTGATCCTCTGCTTTGCTTGCCACAACTACTTGTTGCGCTGGTGTGGTGCATCACCGTGCGTCTTGTCTACTTAGTGTTGATCATCAGAGTCAACTGCTGATGTCCCCTGGGTTTATAGTTGGTCCAAAATCGAGAACTTGGAAAGATGCAGATTCTTGTCGTTTTATATTACAAAAACGAGAGTGATGGTGTGACACATTAGAATTTAGAAACTTTTGTGTGTTCTATAATGGCATGGACATGTGAAACGAGTTTTTATCAAATTTAGAACAAAATATTTGAGTTTGTCATTAGTCGACTAGTTACAGTTACAAATAAAAAACTCGATGCAAAATTGCAAATTCAATACTCATGAGAGCTTTTGGTTTCGGTATATATAAAATTACAAATATCCTAATGTGAACAACCATCAAGAAATGATTTTAGATGTACGGTATTAATTCTCGATGACTTCTATGCACGGTGGATTCTTTTATTGTTTGCGCGCATATTCAAGCTTCTTGTTTGTCAGTACTAAAGGGCTGCTAGGCTGTAACAAATTATTAGAATTTGGGTAAATGTTATAGCTGGACTTGTGGACAGTAAAATGTCATATAGTTTTGGTTAATTTGTACAAAAACTTTCAAATTCCATGGCTCGCTACTCCAGTATATAACAGCATCTCCACTGGTAGCAAACTTGCTCGAGCAGAAGGAGCTCGAGTATAGCTTTTTGATAGATGCAGTGGTTGATTTTCGGCTGACGATTGCTTGAGCGCAACTTCTACTTCCACAAGAGAGGGAGTGTCTGGCGGAGCCCACTTCCCATGTGAGTGACGCCAGACCATTAGTTTTTTTTATTTTTTATAACGATCTACTTGATCTGAGTTATTGATTTCGAATCCAAAATTCGATCCAACAGTTCAGATTAAAAGAAAACGACTATTTTTAATAAATTAAAATTAAAATTAAAACATCTAAATATCATAATAAATAGTTCGAGAAGTCGAAAAATTATACGAAAATTTATACGACGTGGCAATAAAATATTATACAATTCTTATGAAGAAAGTGTAGTCATATTCATTAATGAAAAATAGTCGATTTTAAAAACTCATGTTTACGACAAATTCATCACCATCACAAATTACGTCGTATTGTCATTGATAAAAAATATTATCAAAAATCGTGTATAATTATTTAGACAATAATAATATGTGTCGCATTGTTACTAGTCATGAATATGTTCGAAAATAATATATTAAATTTTTTTAACTTAATAAATAATAACTGCTTTTATTCTTTACTAGTCTTGGAGACCGAGCCTGAACCGAGTGGAGTAATCTCAGTTCTCCCATCTAAACCAATGGTTTTAAATATTACCACATGCTTCTTTGCTCTTAAGAACAGATGACCATGAGAATTTCTCGATAGTTAGATCATCAAAAGGCAAAAGCTTATATGAGGCTAAGTCACACATAGTAATATGAGTGGCCGCATTGGATACAATGATCCAAACCGTATTAATATATAAACTACTACAAATCCTCATAAACTTCTCCAGATTGCGCCGTTGACAGCATTCTACAGAGATTAGACACAAAACTCTCTTCCATTCTCACAATGTTATGTCTAAGTCAGAAACGTTGGCACAAATGTGTTCAAATTTGAGAAAGGTTCAAATAGTGACACTCAATCTCACCATCATATATCAACAAAATGATGTCAATCAAACCGTCTTTGAATCCAAGACATGACGAACACTTTAAGTGAATACTTAAAGATTTCAACTGGTGTAACCCATGTTGAGTGCTGATATGGTATAATAATATACTAGCGACTTATCAGTGGCATACTCAAGAGTTTGTAATTATATCGTCTTCACTTAATTGCCCAAGCTCATTGTAGCTGATAGATATTATTGTGCACTTTCAGGCCTATCTCTATTATTCGAACACTGATCTAATTGAGATGTGAGAAGAATTACCAATGATTGATGAAAATTTTTGCAAAATAATATTAGCCTACTTCATATGAAGTCAATATGTAAGAAAATTTATGAACACTACTAATTCAAAAACCTTTCATAATCAACATTACCTCTGGTTGGTTCGTTTACATTTTCTGATTGAGAATTTGGGTCATCATCAACAGATTCAACCACATGTTGTTTTCCTCGAGCATGGTCTCGTCGTTTGGCCAAATAAGTTTGATATTGTTCGGGAGTCAATGTCTCTCGCCATTGTCGAGTACGCGAACTATTTGCTTGATCCATAAGATGTTCGATATATGACCTAAAAATAGAAGTCATTTTTTGTTTTGGTGATTTTGTTGATGATATAGTTAATTATCGAGTGTTATTATTTTGTTGATAATATAATTCATAATTCTTTGATGATTTTGTTGAATGGTGTGTGAGACTAAAGAGGCACGTATTACTATTTTGTGGATTCAAATTATATGACTCATAAGGAAAAAATTAGGAATATCAAAAGTTATGCCATGACAGATGTCGTAGTGGATCAAATTTCTTTAATTAATAGAGATTTTATGTCATTCATACATTGAAATTCAAGTATGTAACCCAAAAAATACATCTAATGGTCGAATTTTGTTCTACCTCTAGCAGTCATGCTCTTCTTTGGTGACTAAGTGGAGCTGCACCAAGTGAAGGAAAGTTGAGTATTGCAATTAGATGAGCTGCACCAAGCTGCATTACAATTAGGTTTGATCAGTTATCATAAAAGAACACAACAATTAGAGTATTCATGTAGAGATCTCTATTAATTAATCGAAAACTAAATAAAGGCTAGCATAACATAAACTTAGAAAAAAATGAATGAATGAATGAATGAATGCTAAGCCAAATAAACACAACCTAATCCCCCCTCACTTCTCATATGCAAATTGACCAGTTTCTTAATTTAAAAACTGAAATTTTTTTATATAAGACAATCCTTGTAGTATCAAAGAAACACTTGTAAAGATGAAGAAGACT
This sequence comes from Geum urbanum, assembly GCA_946800695.1. Lineage (NCBI taxonomy): Eukaryota > Viridiplantae > Streptophyta > Magnoliopsida > Rosales > Rosaceae > Geum > Geum urbanum. The sequence continues at coordinate 46,358,086 of OX327012.1, read as the reverse complement.
CACAGCGCTACTCGCAAGGACCTTAATCTTTGGTAGACCCAGGAATCCAGTCATATCAGCAAGTGCAACAACACCAATTGACAAAACCGAATGTGGTTCATACCCAAATACTACACAAATCAAACAGACCGAATTTTTTACTCATCCTACATCATAATAACCTTGTAATTCAATAAACTCACAAATGAAAAGGGTGAATACCATAAGAGCGATCAGGATCAAATACATGCTTATCCTCCACATACATGGTCACTGGAAAATAACCACATGCATACTTACATATGTACCTACACAACACAACACAATCCAACCACATAAACTTATCAGCTCAACTATAATCAACTTGAAATTCCAGATTACAAAGAGCAAAAAGGATAACCTTACCTGGAAACCTTTCTTCCTATTTTGCTCTTATCATCAACTGGGACTATCATAAACAATATGAGCAACCCAAACACCCTGAAAGAAACACAGACTTTCCATCACTGAAAACAAACAAAGCAAATCAATCAGACCAAAAATGGTGAATTGGCCAAAAAAAATAAACACTACTAACAATATGGCCTTGGAAATTGGAAGGAAGCAGATGGAGAACACAATCAAAGCAACGTTGAAATGAATAGCTCCAAGCCACAAAGCCATCGCCACAAACATGTTGACAACTCTCAATCCCAAAGCTTCTTCCTTTCCTTTGATGATTGCCATTCTCTCCTTCTCTTGTTCTTCTTCCTTCATCTCCACCATTTCTGGGTCGCACTGGAAAAAAACTCAATTTTTTTCTTTCTCTTTTGGGTCTAAAGATCAAAGCTTTCGAGCAGAGCATGAATAGAATTGATGTCACCGTTTGAGCATCTTTCTTCTGTTTCTGGGTGCTTATGGGTTAAACACGAATTCAATCAACATATCTAATCCAAACAACAGACCTAACTCATGAGTAGTCCTAGGGTTTCAAATCCACTCAAATTAAATCAGTAACACAGAGAATTTTCAAGAGATAGAAATAGAGACTCACCTTAATTAGCTTTCCGATCTTGGAGCTCGCCGTAAGAGAGTCTTTGTCTTTGTTTCCCGAGGAGTCTGCAGGACTGGCCGGAGAAGTAGCAGCGCCGCAGCCTCCATCGCCGCCGTGCTTGTCCGAGACGGAGATGCAGCCCAAGTCCAAGCAGCCTAGGTCCATGGCCAGTCTGAGAGATCGCCGAGAAGCTCTGGAAGAAAAAGATTATTATTAGGTGAATCTTGAGAGAGAAAGGTATTTAGTTCACCGTCGCCGCAATCCACAAACCTAAATCACCCAGTCACATCATAAACAAATAATTGACAGTAGAGAACAAAGCGTACTGTGTGGATCAGAGAATTGCATAGGAACTATGGAGGAATGGAGGATACGTACACCGGAGAGAATTAACGGTTTACATTTGCAATTTTATGCATATCTTATTTTTCCAGTTACTCTTTTACCCCTCACCTGTTGAATTTTTTTTTCAGCTAAGTTATGTTTAAAAAAGGACAATATTTGTCATTTGGAATGTTTAACCTTAAGAACATTTTGCATAATTGATAGAAATTTACTACTGTATTAAAAAATTACTTTATTCCTTCTCTTTTCTCTTTTAAATAATGTCTGCTCTCACTCTCTAGAGAAGTTGCAAGGCAAAGAACAATGGTGGATATGTTCTCGGAGTCAGAATCGTACGTGTGACGACGATGGAGCTCTTACCAACCCCACGGCTGTAGGAGTCAAAGGTTTGCACTTGGTCAACACTGTACAGCAGCTCTCTCTAGTTGACTCGATCAGTTTAGCTAGTAGTAGTGTTTCATCATTTCACCATACACACAACTTTGCAGTTTAAAAATGATCACCATCATCGGCAGTGGAGCCAGAATTTGATTTCATGGGCACAAAAATTAGAAAAAAAATACAAAATAAAACTTGAAAGAGGAAATTAAATTTATGATTAGACATCTGAGAAAAACATAGGCTAAGCAGAATATAAAAACAAAATAGAAGAAAAAAATTATAACATAGTAGAAATTAGAAAAATTGCAAGGAAAGAAAAAGGAATTAGCAAGTCTATAACAAAAAATGAAGGCAATAATTGGAGCATTAGAGGCTCTTCTGATGGAACTTATACGTGAAATGTTCTACTCTTTTGGATCCGAGGGAAGTTTAATTATCTGCAGATGGCTCCACGGCTTTATAAAAGGAATCAAGGTTTGTGGTTTTGATTGTATTTTGCAGTAGTACGTACTAGCTAGTGCTAATCTACAAAGTCCTTAGCCAAATCAAGCATCTCAGAGAGATATATCAAGCATCTGTTCTCCGTGCAGTTTTGTTTTGCATCATTTACTTGATAGTAATCTCATGATTCAGTGATGCACCAACCAAGCGGAGGGAGCAAATTGTAGTTTGTGAATTTATGCTGCTGCGTTTTCTGTATCTGAAGTGTTGCAATTTGCAAATACATGAAGGCCTTGAACTCTTCAAGGGTACTTTACTAAGCCCTACTATTAGCCTTGGGGCCATGTACATACGGAGTTTGGCTGAGAGTCTGAGACCTCTATTCAGCTAATCTTGCTCATGATTGTGGATAACGCATTTTTCCAGTTTTGGACTTTTGGAGAATCCACAATTTATAGTACCGATCAACAGAAGCTTGTTGGGCTTTCCTGATTGGTTTGCTATTTACAAATTTTTATTTATTTATCATTTTGTCTTGGAATTAAACTTGATTCATCAGATTCATCAGATGAGAAATTTGCGAGTACTATATAATCGAACATGTCCATGTGAGAGTCTGGATCTCATCTCAATGTGGTTATCCTGCATGCTGCATGCCTCAGTTTGAAGAATAATAACCATGTGACATGTGCAGAAGCAGCTAATATGGAGGCCTCGACCACTCAACTCTCTGACTCTCCCCTTCATTCAAGCCAACAGCAAAATCATCTTTACTGATCCTTCACATGAACTGAAACGCTTCTGCTAGAAACCATGAGTGTCCATACTTTCATTATTAAAGTAAACAGGATGCAGCAGGTAAAGTTTCAAGCTTGTTTTGGTTTTTGAGAGTATTTACCGTATCTCCCTCGAGTCATTGCATTGTTTTGATAGCACCACTGGTCTTTTGACTTGCTTACTACTTGGATGAGTAGAGCAGTTCCAGAGAAATCAAACTATCGATAAAGTCATCACACTTCAATAGATTTACAGTTCAAAAAGCTCATTTCATGAAGACAGCCCCTCATATAATTTTAGGTTTCAAGTAAACCGTACAAAATCACACATTTATATATCAACAGTGCCAAGGATTTTTTTTCATTTTAAGATGCTAGCTTCATAATTTAAGACAAGTACACTTGGAAACTAGCCCTTTTCATTGACTGGCATACGGGGCAAACACTGATGAACTCATCACAGTCCTTACATAAAGACAGGTGCCTACAAGGCATCAACAAGATCGACGCTTCCTTTGCTCGACATGCTTTGCATGCTCTGCAATCCATTTGCGCCTTTAATCCAAGGTAATTTTTGGATACGGATTTTCCATGCCCACCTTGAACAACCAGGAAGTTATTGGGATCAATGTATGAAGCAGTATCATCAACTTCACTGTCTCCGAAACCCTCCTTCCCTAGATCGGCACCCTGGGAAATGGCTTGCTGGAGGTTGCTCTTCAGGACATTTACAACCGACTCATTGTACTTAGCTCTGTAGTGCCAATTCTGGGCTTCAACAGCTACCTGTCTTATTCTATCGACCAAGTCTTGGTTCTTACGGTTCATGATCTCAATTTCCAAGTCTTTCTCCCGTAGCTTCTTGCCTACACCTTTCTCAATAGCAGTAAGGAAAGAAGCCATATGTCTCTGCTTCATGTCCCTTACCCCCTTTGCCAAGTGTTCCTCCTGTTTGATGATCACGCATGATTAATTCCAACAAGCTAAACAGACCACCAAACTAGAAATCAATCTTAATTGTAAAGCTCAACAGAATTACACAAAAAGATTTCACAAGTTGATATAAAATTATAAACTGCCTACCTTAATTTGAAGTGCAACACAAAAACTTTTGGCTAAACTTGATTTAATCATATGATTATCTACAGCTCCTACAAGCCTTGGTCACAAGTAAAAACAAAACACTGCACACTAGACTAAAATCATTGCCAATAAACAACAGTCGCAACTGGAAGTATTTTGGGTTTTGGAAGAAACTAAAGAATCCAACTGTCTTAAATCTGTTGCATATCACTGTATTTTGAATCTGAAAGATAAACAAAATGACAATAGAAGGTGTCTTGAAAACTATGAAACAATACCTGGCTTTTGATGTACTGATCAAACTCTTCTTTCTGCCGATCAAGCTCCGATCTAATATTGTCACCTAGAGATAAAATCATCGAAGGTGCTGCTGTCATACTTCCACTAGCAGAAGTAACAGATGAGTTACGCTCATCATCATCATACGATAGCCTTAAACCTGTTGACACGTGGTTTGGGTTTGGAATGCTAGCTGAGCGATCAGCTTCTTCTTGACAAACGTTATAATTCAGAGAAATCTGAAGCTTCTGCTGTCTTGAGATATCTTCCATTTCTCGGGTTCTTTTATTAGGTCGAAGCATGGGAGTGATCTGCTCCGTTCCAAAATAATTTACTGGATCAACGTTACATCCAGTTGGTACTGCAACAAGATTAAAACTCATTCTTGTTAAAATGAAGCCCAAAAGAAAGATTCATAAGAATTCTGAAAAGAGCTGGAACACAACTTTGGAAAGGGTAGAGATGATCATAACTGGAGAATGTCAATATATTTTTGTTATAGTTACAGCACAAACACAGAAACAGAGGGTAACAAAGACCACAAAGGCTACGAAGATCTTACCATTTCCAAACAATTGCAGCTGATTTGAAGCATTAGTTGGATAGGGGAAGCAATTTTCCTCCACGAAAACGGGAAGCATGGAATTAGCATGGTTACCCCCCAACATCTTATTAGAAAAACTAATTTTTGTAAATGACTATGCTTTGCACAAGTGTAGGTAAGAGGACGAGCAAGATTCCACCTGAAAAGAAGAAGAAAAGTTTTAATCCTGTATCATGGCAAGATGGAACTTGTAAATAAAAACCAGTAGCTCACTGAAACAAATAAACATGAACATAAATATTCTAACTCTGGAAATCTATTAAGATGCATGTAATGCTAACCTTTACATGCGAGGAATTTCTAAAATAGTGTACAAGGACATGTCAATTCATGTTTTATTCGGTATCTTCGAACACGTATCATGCGAAAAAGAACCACACACCAAAAATTTCTATTAACAATAGGTACGTTACATGAGATGGGAAGTAGATCTTGGAGCACACGGCAAGAAACACAATAGGATAGCTCAGACTAGACATGTGAATTGACCTTTACGTTTGCTCATTCAAGCAAGTAGTTCACCAGTACAATAGGTTCAGAACTTCAAGCATATACTTTAAAGGACAGTCATTTCAAATAAACATAACTTTCATGTAGGACTAAAAACAATCATGACAGAACTTACTCTAGGAACAATGAATATTCGCTAATACTAAGGTTTGTACTACAGCCTGTCAACTGCATTGTTGATTTCAGATAAACATAAACATTTATATAATATACGAAATATATCATCCAAGGAAAAAAAACACAACAAGATGTCTCCTTATATATAGACAGAAACATAATTTTTCATGGGAGCTAGCTTCTATATCTAAATGTATTTGAGTTATAACAATTATGACAGTGCTGAACTAGGTATTAAATTGCTATCAACCGCTCAACATGGAATGTAGCGGTATTTATTGTCGTTTAGTTCGTAAACCTACGTACACACTGCAAGATAATACTCGAATGCACATGCAGAAGCTTGCAAGAAGATAAGAATGCACAACACATAGCTCTTCTTCAACAGCATTCACAATTCAAACATCATGATACTCAAAACACGTTAACACGATAGCAAAATGCACCGCAAGCATTCAAGTACCCGTAGTTGTGCTCAGCTGCAAGTCTAAAGTCACCATATACACCACTAATTTTGAGATTATCTGCATAGACTGCCCTAAATCTAATATCAATAACCACCGGATTATCTTCGTCCGCGTTGTAAACATCGGTCAGGAGGCCATGAAATCATGCTTGAAGCCTCCTAACACAAGAGGAACAATCAACAGCATCTTCCAAGAAGAACATCAGTAACAGATACAAGGACTGACTCAACAGATGATCTTAGCTGCTATGTTATCTTCTGCTTTCGGAAGAACAAAAAAACCAAGATATCAATCGGTTTACTGAATCCTATTCCCAGATTAAGAGCATATCCAAAACTCAAAATCATGATCGCAACATAAATAAAGATCGAAACTTTGGATCGTTTACCACAAAATTCAACACACAAATACCACAAGAACATCAGACAGCTGATAAAAAAAACCAGTGCAGCATAGCAGATAGAGCAAGTTACCTCAATCTTCAAAACCTCCTCAGTCACCTAGATCCTGCAATCCCACGCCAACTCAAATCAGACCCAAAAAAGAACAAACCTTTACACAACAGAAGAGCTGTACACAGACAAGACAAGTTAACAAACCTCAAACAAATGTAGTGCTTTGATCTACGACGACGAAATGATCCAAATGAAAAGAATCGATCTTTGGTATGGAATAAGAAAACTAGAGGAGAGAGAGAGAGAGAGAGAGAGAGAGAGAGAGAGAGAGAGATGCGATACGCGAAAGTGGGTAACCTAAAGAAACGAGTTATCTTTTATTGATGGAGAGATAGAAACAGAAGCAGAAAGTGAAGAAGAAGAAGAGTGCTTCTGCGAACCGAAGTTATTATTCAACATCCACAAGAGTCAGATACATGATACATGATACAGCATTGGTTCTTGTGTAGTTACGCAAACGGATTTCCGTTTACTCTGTCTCTCTTCATTTTTTACCCCAATGTGAATAAAAATTTGAAAAAGACCCAAATGGGGACGCAACACCTTTGACGTTAATCGTTTGATGCTTCCAAAAACGTGGTCGTGCCGTTGAGTTGGTGTAGCAGTTCTGCAGGGAGAGAGAGAGATCCGAAATGGGTAGCTACTTTTTTGACAGTTCTCCTTTGTTTTACTTTCCTGACCACCACAGATTTTTACTACCTTATTTACTGGTCTTAAAACTTGTTATTCACCTACTGTTGTTGATTCTTGAGTCAGAACGAGACCATTAAACAAGAACAGCCATTTTAAATTGGGTCACTAAATTCATGTTGGAAATAACGATAAAAACGATTTAATTGGAAAATTTTATTTGTCCCAATGCTTGTAACGATGTGCATAGTAGCAGACTAAGAGCATCCGCACCGGGGCGGATTTCGCCGGCAAGTGCTCGAGCAGGAGGGAGGGGCCCGCCGGCAGCTGCTCGGAGGCCGAAGTGGAGGGGCGCACCGGGGCGGATCTGCTCGAGCAGATCGGAGGGGAGGCTCGCTCGAGCTCGAGCTCGAGCAAGAAGAAGATGAGTTGCTGCTCGCGCAGCTGGCGGACCCCACCTCACGTGGGTGACGTCAGCTGACGTGGTTTTTTTTTTTTTTTTTTTTAACTTAGGGTAAAAGGTGAAAAAAAAAATTACCAACCAATCAGATCGTGCCACGTGGCACGACAGAAACAAAAAAAAAAAAGTAACGGGCCAGTTGATCTGGGCCGTAGATTTCGAATTCAAAAGTTGATCCAACGGCTCAGATTCAATCAGAAAAATCAGAACGGATATAAACGGTAATACCCAAAATATTTACAAAAAAATTGCAAAAAAATCCCAAAAAATTGCAAAAAAATCCCAAAAAATTGCATATCACCCCCTACTATTTTCCTATAAATACTACACAATTTTTTTCACAACTCACTTCTCATTTGTGCACTACAAATTTCACCTCTCCATCCATCTCTTCTCCATCTCTACTTTCATTTTCGTGAGCATTTTTTAGAAAAATGGCCCATTGGCTTCGTTCCGAAGATTTGCAAATGTGCATCTCTTTCGCACGTCATAGTATCGATGAAGTCAACGGCAACAAACAAAGGAAAGATAAATTGTGGGAGAAAATTCACGCCGATTACATGGAAAATTGGGTGCCATCGGAAGGAGAACCACCTCGAGAGGAGCCTAGGTCTCAAATTGCGCTTGCGTCGCACTACAATAAATTCAAAATACTATTGCAGAAATGGGGTCAATGTTTGCGAGACGCACGTAAGCGTAGAGCTAGCGGCATTTCTCACATGGATGAGGTAACTACTTATAATCTAATTTTTATTTAATTTCTCTCATAATCTCATTTTCATTTAATTTCCCGTGAAATAATCTCATTTTTATTTTACCTATTTAATTTCATTTTTATTTCATTTCATTTTTATTTAATTTGTACTATGTAATTAATTAATTTAGTAAATTTGAATTAACTTTTTGTATGTCAATTTAATTTAATTAATTTACTGTAATTTTTAGATTAAACAAGCTCAAGCATACTACTATGCCGCTAAGAAACGACCGTTCACCCACTTTGAATGTTATGAAGTTCTTAAGGATCATCCAAGTTACCGCGATGTTGAACCGAGCACTCCGTCTCCGTTTGTTGGCTCATATGAAGATACTCCCTCCGTTACCGGATCATCTCCACTCGTACATTTGGGTGATGACGGAGACTTGAATGAAGCATCACCCGCCTACGTTGGCCCCGGTTCGTCGAGTCCGGTAAGACCAATGGGATGCAAGGCGGCAAAGGAATCAAGGCGTCATAAGAAACAAGGCAAGACTCCTATTGATCAACGCACTGAGGTTTTGCAAACTATGGCAAGTGATCAAGCAGCGTGGCATTCCACGAGAAAGATACAAAATGAAAGTCAGCTCAATTATTACGCCAAGTATTTAGAACTTCAAGAACGAAAAGAAGCAAGGGCACAAAGTGAGCTCCAAATAAAGAAACATGAGGAAGAAGCAAGGATCATGACCATGAACTTGGAGGCTATGACCCCGATCTCCAAAAGGTACTTTACCAAGAGGAAACTAGCTATCCTTAAGGAATCTGAAGATAAGGATGGTGAAGCTTCCGATGATACATTTGCGGATTGTTATCAACCACGCGTACTCTTTCCACAATAATTATAGCGCCCTATTGTATTAAGAATAAATGTTGTTTATGTTTTCATTATCGTTCCATTATGTTTTCATTATGTTTTCATTATCTTTCCATTATGTATTTGAATTTTCGAGAAATAAAATTGCATGTGCTTTATGAAATAACTTGTCTGCGTAGAGGCATAATCTAACATTTAAAATTCAAACACATCATATTTATTACACAATTTCAACTATCGAAACACACTTACTGAATTGAAAGCACATTTATGAAAATTAAGCACACATAATAAAAATTTAAACACAATTAATTATAGTCTTTCTCCAGTCTCAAGCATCCAGTTGTGCTTCACCAGGTCCTTCTGAAGTTCGTTATGGATATAAACAGATTGGAGATCGGCAACACGATCATGAAACCGTGACATATTATCCCCATCTCTACTCATTGGCTGAAAAGGAATTCGATTCCCATCCTCATCAACAGGCCCATCATAAACTTGGAAAGCTCGTACTGGGTTTTGCATATCTTCTTCTGCATTCTCTTCAAACTCTTCATCTACGAACTCATTCTCAACTATCATGTTATGCAATATGATGCAGGCTAACATGATAGTTTTGATCACCGATTTCTTGTGCAATGTACAACTATGACGGATAATTGCCCATCGGGATTGCAGGATGCCAAAGCATCTTTCCACATCTTTCCGGTATGACTCCTGTTTCTTTGCAAACAACTTATCTGGCGGTGTTTGGGGGTTAGAAATTGTTTTCACAAATGTAGAGTACCTTGGGTATATTCCGTCTGCAAGAAAATAAGCGTTGGAATACCGCTCTTCATGAACTTCATATACGGCGGTAGGGCTTCTTCCGGCAAGGAGTTCGTCAAACACATCTGATTGGTGGAGCACATTAATGTCGTTTTGAGTGCCTGGAACCCCGAAGAAACTGTGCCATATCCATGTATCATACGAGGCCACTACCTCTAAGATAATGGTGGGACGACCCTTTCGCCCTGAGTACGCCCCTTGATGAGCTGTTGGACAATTCTTCCATTCCCAGTGCATGCAGTCGATGCTTCCAATCATACCTGGAAAACCTCGTTGTTGGCCCTTAGCTAGAAGCCGTATGAGGTCATGTTCTGTTGGAGGGCGGAGGTAACGTTGACCGTAAAGGAGAACCACTTGTCGGCAAAACTCCTTCGTACATTCTAGTGTAGTGGATTCACCCATCCTTGTGATTTCAGCACACTGATCTGCGGCTGCGCCGTAAGCCAGCATTCGCAGCGCAGCGGTCATCTTTTGTTGGGGGAGGAGGCCTAGCAATCCAGTGGCATCCGGTCTCTGATGCCAATATTCGTCGAAATTGCAGAGACCCGTCATGAGAGTGTTGAATAAGTCTCTGCTCATTCGGTACCTTCGCCGAAATTCTTGCACGTTGAAGATCGGGCGTTCGATGAAGTAATCTTGCAGGAGATTATCTCCCCTGGACGCCCTCAATCTTTGTCGATTTGCTTTACGACCCCGACGTGATCCACCACCATGCGGTTCATCATCAAGTTGTGCCACCTCCACGGCCACGAGATCCACGAAAGATTGCTCTATCTCGTCATCCTCCTGGTTTTGTAGTTGCCTCATTCGAAAAAAGTTGTCGAAGCTAAAAGGATTCATCGAAATTTGATGATTCAAGGATTGGAAATTGTGGTGATTGGTGTGATAGGAATGAGAGAGATGATAATTTATAGCAAAAGCTCACCGACACCGACAATCTATTTCCATTATTTCGTTATCCGGAGATGACACGTGTCGCAATCTCATTCGTCGGAAATCTCACCGACAATCGGCCTCAATTATTTCCATTATTTCGTTATCCGGAGATGACACGTGTCGCAATCTCATTCGTCGGAAATCTCACCGACAATCGGCCCCAATTATTTCGCACATATCGTTATCCGGAGATGACACGTGTCGCAATCTCAGTGGTCTGAAATCACCGGCAATCCGGTTCAATTATTTGGTCGAAATCGTAATTACGTGATAACACGTGTCACGCCCTCATTCGCTCAGCGAATAGTAACTGCTTGAGCAGTTGGTGAACTGGTGCGTGCAGTTTTGGAACTGCTTGAGCAGTTCTGGGATTGGCAACTGCTTGAGCAGTTTCCGGCAACTGCTTGAGCAGTTGCTGGAAAATGGGTGCGGATGCTCTAACAAGTCGTTTTCATGAGCACCCAATGGCAGAGGCCATAGGGCTACTAGCTACTTTTTTATATAAAAAAAAATTGTGACATTGCCTTTACGGAACAATTTTGAGCTTTTGGCATCTTAATAAGTTTCTAGGTCTACACACTATCTAAAGGATTGTCTAGTGCCTGAACAATTCGTATGTCACATAATGGCATTGTAGACCCTTCGTCTGCCACAGTTTATTGTTCAATCTTTATAATAAAAACATTTCGATTCTGCATTTAGAACATGATTTGTGGCAGTTCTACAATACAGATGAATCGCTTGCTCTGGCGTCATAGTTTTGGTCGGCAAGAAAATGGTGCATTTTGTTTTAGGTTGATTGAAATTGAATATTATTTGGTGGCGGAATACTAATGCTAATGCGATGTGGGTGGTGGCTGGTGGGTGCGAGACGGAGGCCCATTTGGTCAGGAAAATTAAATATATAAAAAAGCGGAAAATATGGAGTGCAGGAAAGTCATGAGTCGTGGTTGATCACACCGAAGGAGGGAGAGAGGGGCCAAACGGGTGGGTCATCGGTTCCTAAGTTGGGCCCCACCTGTACCCGCTTCTCTGTGTTTCGTTTGTGGCGGGTAAATTTTGGCGGGTGATGATCTGAGCAGGAAAGAGCGGAGGGATGGAGGCATCAACAAACCCACCCCGTCATTCATGGTTTCATCACTTTCATGGGAGATGAGACATATATAACGGGGACCAACATCATCACTACACACGCTTATTACGGTGTTGTTTTTTATGTCTTTAATTCGTGTGATAATTTATGTTGATGATGCTGCCATAACAAAGTTTATGATCTTTAATCCATGTGGTGTAAGTTTGGTGACTACTCTATTGATTTCTAGACAAAACTACCCTCGAGCCCCCCCCCCCCCCCCCCCCCCCCCCCCAATTTAAAAAAAATGCTCTACTGTCATTTTTTTCCGTTAGTTAATTTTGATCGTCTTTTTTTTTTTGAAAAGTAAGGGTGATGGAGGCTATTCTTAAACGTTGCTTAATGGAAATGTAGAATACATATCAGAGGGGACATGAAGCTTAAACTCCGTATTATAATAAGACTAATTAGAGCATCTCAAATAATCATAAGACTACTCATAATACATATGCATTCTAACACGCACCAATGCAGAGAGTGCAATACATGGTACTCTATCTGCTTTACAAAAGTGGTGACACTATATAAGAAAGATAACGCAAATACGACCCATTATTACAAATAATTTAGTTTCCATGCTATGCTGCTGAGCGATAAGAAAGTTGTCTGCACTTAGTTTCATCCTACCGCTAGAAGGAAGTATCCATCGATTCATGACACACCCCCTCACTAGGATAGACAAGACACATGAGGCGCACACACAAGTGGATCGCCTAAATCCCGTGACGAATCCTATACCAAAAGGATAGAACATTATTAACGATAACCAGTAAAAGTAAACATACTTAACATAATATGGGGATGAAGTTGATCCCCATTCCCAACTACTATCGATACCAAACAAAGAAACAAAGACCCAGGTATTGCACTGTAGCAATAGTTTGGCAGCCACTGTTCCGGTCGGACGTACCCAACCTTCAACCTAAATTCGGCCACGTTGAACCAAAGCCCAAGTTAGCCCTTGTTAGTGCAGCCTCCCTATACAGTCCCATTGTCGAACAGTCCTCCAACCACCAAGTCACCGCATGCTGCCATTTTCGGCAACCGCCCAAAGCTGACGCACAAGAACCTGCAGCCTACCGTCTGTCGATCTCGATTTATTGATTGAAACATAAAACCTTAACAACCGCCCCAAAGGAACGAACAGCCCAGACAACGCAGAGTCGCGGCCGGAGGCCAGCGCCGACACCATTGACCACCGAACGAGCCCCAATTTGGATTACTAGCGTCGACAAAAAATAACTACCACAAAGCGTTTTTTTTGGCTTCGTACGTTATGTCACTTTTGACGGTGAGAATATGTCTTTTTTACTACTATATTTGATATGAGATTAACTTCGACAACATAGTTTATATATTTATGTATAAGATTGTTTATTCAGCATTGTCAATCGAAAATGGTGGTTTTACCAAACCTGTACAGGCAACATAAGCAGATCGCCGGTCCGAGTAGCATTGACATAGCTTTCAAAGATACTTTCCCTCTTTTGGTCACCGAAGTAAATTCCTGATCCTCCGGTATATTAAAAATCATGATCATGGTTTATGATATAATGTATTAGTTGAGTGGCCTGATAGTATTTCAGGTGTTTCTCTTCATATAAGATTTAAGTTTCATGTTCCCTCCCCCTTTTATATTATATTATTTTATTAATCGAGATTTAAAGGTAGTCGCAAGTTCTTATTTTTAAAAAAAAAAATCATGGCAGTTGAATGGTAATAACAATACATCTGCTGTAAGAATAAATTCAACGCTGATCGACGAAGTTAAAACTTAAAACAAGCTAGAAGCCACAGGCCAACCGCGGTGATAATTGCTTGGATGCAAAGTAAATTGGGAGCTAGCTAGCACTAGAAGCGTGCATGTCTTGATTCGGATCGAATCCATCTTCGATTTCTTCTTATCTTGTTTGATTAGTCCCATCCACGATGTTCAAAGACATGTGGTACTCCTTCATTACCAGCAGCCTACCTCGATGGATTTATATATGTGCACAACTATAGGTACACAAAATAATCGAAAGTGTAGAGTAGTGAGCATCAAACGTCAAAACGGAAATGCAAATGCGTGTTGCTTGTGTGGAAAATGTGGAATGGACCTCACTTGTGTTCAACACGTCATTTTGAATGATAATACTAAAGGAAGCTAACCTGCTAGCTAATTTGCATTGCCTTATCGATCTATTGTGATTGCCGGCCTCCCTTGCTTTGATTTTTTCTTCCAAAACAATGCACCAGCCAGTCGTCCACACTCCACACACATACGAATGATATGATTCACATTCACCCCCAACATCACGCACACGATACTTCACATGCACCGTACTGATTGCACTCTTATCATGTTTTCATATTTCCTTCCATGTAAATTTGGTGTCAAACGTAAACTTTGCTTTATTGTGTAAATTGTGTTCAAGTGTGACATTATGAAGTTATATTTTGTGTAAAAGTATTATGTTTGACTTTTTAACTTGTTCGAAGTACTATTCACCTATTCAAGATAATCAAACTTCTAATTAATCTAGTATAATCCTAACTTAATTCTCTAACTCTTAGTGTTTCTTTACATTTTTTTAAGAGAAAGTTTAACATGATAGCGATCAATTTCATGAAAATAAATTCCATACAATAGCAATATTTAACAAACCCGAAAGTTTTCTTCATTTCACACTATAGTATATGTCTCAACGGTGATCATTTTGGTTGATTTTAATTTTTTTTAAAGGGTAACGTTTGAGACGTCAATACTCATTTAGAAAAAAATGTACATACAAATACAACCATGACTATCCACGTACTGAAGGACAACACAAGAAAGAAATCATAGTCTAGACAATCCAAGCAACCCAAATCACCTAGCCTGCCCAAATATTTGTATTCTAGCAATAAGCAGCTTGACAAATAACTAATAACCTGGCGGAACATGAGACGATAAGTGTTAAGACCATAATTTTGTGCTAATTAGGCCCCTAACTTAGGCTTGTTGCTAGTTTTCTACCAATAAATCATCATTCTTACAATGTTTCTCTTTTATGCTAGGAAATTGGGAGTTGACACGGAAACACTTTTTAAAATGATTATTGATCACTTCTTGGAGAAGTCGAGCACATTTCCGGAGCCTTTGGAGAGGATGGGGCTAAATCGGAAAAAAGACGAAAATTGGTCAATGGTCAACGACGAGGTCAATGCCAGTTAAGGTCGAAAGTCAAGTCATGAAAGATGTTCAAACCAAATGCTAAAAGAAATTAAAGAGAGGTGATGGCATATGACTTACACATGCCAATGTAAGTCACACTTTGAACCATATTAAAAGCTCATACTTTAGGATCATGTTCCTTATCTTTCTTTTGAATTTTAAATCTGAAAATATCTTCCTAAAGCCCAAAGTTTCAGACGTGTCTTTCTCTCCACACATTACAATTGCACCATACCTCTACACATCACACAACTAACTCTAACCTCATTTTTTGGCACACACATTCTCTCTCTACCCAATTCTCTCTACCTTCTCTCTACCCATCTCTTTCTCTCTAGTTTATCCCTTCTAACCCTCTAAAATCTCCTCTCCCTCTAAAATCTCCTCTCCCTTACTCATCCAAGCCTGGCAAAACACCATCTCCACCATCATAAATCCAACCTCACCACCACCATAACCATTGGGCTTTTCTTGGGTGTTCCTCCTCTCACTTTTACTTCAAGTTAGATGCATTTGGGAACTTAGAAGATGGAGTTTGAAGACCAATGATGACTTAGCTTACGTAGTTCTTGGGCTATCTCTTCAATTATGTATCTAAACTTGTTTACATATTGTTTAGTGAGTAGTTACATTTTGGAAAACCCTAGCCAATTTGATGTACATACAACTATGTATTGAGTATAGAATTGAATTTGGTTTAGTGTACTACATGTTGTGAATAAGTTTGATAACTTGTGATGTAATTGTGGTATGTTTGCATATTTGGGCTTGATTTAATGTTTTCATATTCATGTCTTAGCCATGACTAAGTTGAGATATGTTTAAGGGAGCTAAAAATGAACCTAAGTGAACTAGTCACTCACTTAAGGAAGATAAGTATGTAAACATGACTTAGGTTGCATTTGAAAGAATGCGCTTAAGTGTTGGTCTTCATGGTCTAGAGCAAGGATTGGAGTGCCCTTGAGATGTTTTGTAGCAAATGTTTGATTCTTCCGATTCATATTCTAAATGGTGCGAGTTGGGAGACTCACCTAGAACCCACTTCCAAGTTCTCCAAAAGGGACTTAGGAAGGAAAGTCATACACATTCATCATAAATGAACACATATTAAACTCATTAGGCATATGATATGATTAGAATATGATTATTAACTGAGTTGCATTCTAGTTTCGGGTGCTTTATATTTGAGTGTTGGACCGGAACACTTTTAGTGCCCTAATGGCCTGGGAGATTCGATCTACAACCAATGGTGACTCGAAAGATCACGAGTTAGATAAGCACGTATAAACCGGACTGTCATATTCCAATCCACATAGTAAGATATTGTCCGCTTTGGGTCTCGCCCGTACGGTTTTACTTTTGGGCCTACCCCCAAAATATATCTTACTTTAAGCACGTCACATTCCCACTCCCAAGCGATGTGGGATTGCATACCCTGTAGGAAGCTAGTTCCCTTGCCACCTCCACACATGAGTCATCACACGGACTAAACTCATAACTTGGATATCATTGGTACATTCAGTTGGCTAGTGGTGACATCTCTAACCGACCAAACATTTACATTTACATTTACATTTACATTGTTTTGTTTTGTTTTACTTTATGATTGTATTTAATTACTTAATCCACCCTTTAATCGTTTAATCGCTCTTTGTAAGTTATACCACCCCTTATTTAGCTAAGTATCCAAAGAGTTTAGTTAGGTCCACAATCAATAGTGACTCAAAAAGATTACGAGTTGGACAAGCACGTATGAACCAGACTAAACTCATAACTTGGACATTGTTGGTACATTGAGTTAGCTAGTGGCGACATCTCTAGCCGACCAAGCATTTACATTATTTTTTTTTTGTTTTACTTTATGATTACATTTAGTTAGTTAATCCACCCTTCAATCGTTTAATCGCTCATTGTAAGTTACACCACCTCTTATTTAGCTAAGTATACAAAAAGCTTAACTAGGTAAGATACATTTGTATTCCATGTTTTACTTGTCTTAGAGTCACATCCGGTGTCTAGATTTATCAAGTAGTCTAGGGTCTAATCCGGTTAAAGGCTAGGAAATCGAGTGTTCAATCCAAGTGGGTTCGACGCTTGGTTTCAATATCTATACTATTACTTGACCCCGTAAACTTGCGGGTAGGGAGTTTAACTTCATTTAAACTAGTTCATAGTTTAAGGTGAAGGGAAATATTTTCTCTGACAATAAGCAATACATACCCCATGTTCAACTGTAAGTTCATAAAAATAAAATGCACAATTCAAAAATACAATAAATTAAAAACTTAAAATTTCATCAGAGAATGGTCTTCCTCCAGAGCTGTTTCCAGTTTCAATCCCTGGATCCCAAATACGAACCCAAAAGTTCAAAGCTGCTTGGGAATCCAAGCCCAAAACATTGGGACCAAGAACAGAGGAAGCAGGGGATACATTAGGCCAATAAACCTAGGATGCCTCTGCCAAACTATGGAAACAAGAGACCCAATCATGAGCACCGTTGTGACAACCCGAACCGAGATTACACACTTATCGGAAGTATTAAGCTTTATCGTGAATTAGTCATATTATCGAATTTGTTAACGACTTTTTCACCAGGCAAAAGTTTGATTTGACATTCTTCGCGGAAGTTGAAGAGTATTTAATTTCAAGCTCGTAGAAATTTTTAGGAAATTTTTCGGACAAGTGAGCTATTTTTTATGTTTATCGAAAATCAGCGTGAGGAATTATTTAAAAAGAAATTATTTTTAGTCAGTTAAATCTAGATCGTCTGATCTTGATCAGACCAAATATGGACCGTCATTCTGATCATATTTTTGGGTTATAAATAGGGAAATTTTAGAATTTTTATTTCTGAAAATCAGAAACTTTATCAGGCTCGACCCTTTTTCCTCCCCGGCGACCCGCGTCGCTTCCTGAATCAACCCGCCGTTTCTGGCCACCTTCGGTAACGTAACAAGTAGGGATTTGAAGCCCATGGCTTTCTTATTTGATTCGTGTAGATATTTTTGGGTGATTTGCAGGTTTTAGGGGCACCCGAATCGGGTTTAACCGTGGGAGTCACTGACGTCGGTGGCGGTGCTGATGTGTTTACGGGGTTAGGAGTTCAGGGTTCTTGAATCTCCCTTCCCCATGAGTCTTCCTGGATAGGTTCCGTGGTCTGTCGAGGCTCCACGATGAAGCTTCAACGACGAAGGGTTCACCGGCCAATTTCGGCTGGTTGATTTCGTTTGATTTTCCAGCGAGTTGGTCGCGTGTTGGAGAGCGTAGGTATAGGGGATCAATTGGGCTCAACGAGAAGAAAATTTCGAGGGGTTAATCGCCATTGTTGGTGGCGGCCGTCAGAAAGTGGTTTTTCGGTCTGTTTATGCTATTTCCGGCCAAACGCCGATGAGTTGGACCTCGGTCCAGTTATGAAAGTGATAGGGCTCGTGGAGAGCTTTCCAACGAGAGGTTGGACACCCCCATTGGAGATGGTTCACCAGAGACGTGAAACCCATGCGTCGCCGTCCACGGAGGAGCTCAGGCGAGGCAGTTTGTGGAATTCTTCGACGGGACTTTCAGGGTTATTTTTAGAACATATTTCCATAGTTTTACCTAATCTTACATTATGTGATCCGCATGGACATGATACCGTGATCACGACCCTAGTAGCGAAGGGAATTCCGCTGGACCCCTACAGTAGTCGAAGACTTGTGAGTGGACCTTTATTTTTCACAATCGATAGCGAGTTCATATTTTACCAGTATGCTTTATGGTATATTTTTAAAAAAATTATTTTGAGGTTTATTTAGTGTCATCGATGCCCTAGCTATTCAGCTGATCACCGGATAGCCGGTCGGATCGGGTTAAGGCAAACACCCTGCCCGACCCAGATTTTCTCGGGTTAGGACAAATACCCTGAACAATCACCTCCATCGCATTTCAGTTTATTAGATTTGAACTCGCATTATTTCACGAAAATCAGCAAAAAGGCATGTTAGATCAGTTTTTATGATTTACGCTGATGATATTATTTTTGTCCACTCATGCTAACGTTTTATATTTTAATATATTTTCCTGGGCTTTTCGATTTCCATCGCCCAAGCTGCAATGTATATCTTGGAAGTGCTTGGTATCGTCGAAGGCTTTCAGTCCATCAGTCATGTTTTCAGCAGTATGTCTCAGCTTACTGTCGGTTTGTATCATATGTAGTATATGCTAGTAGAAGTCTCTCTGAATACCGTTTGTATTATATTTCTTTCAGTGATGTTCATGTAAATAGCTGAGTCAACTTCTCATGTTATCGTAGAGTTATTTTCTCTTGTATTCAGAACCAGTACCTTGTAAAATGCTATTAAATTCCTGAGTTGAGTTCTAGTTTTGTTCATGACTTATGTTGAGAAATTTGGATGGACATTGGTGGTCCACGGTTTGTTTGTGGGATTAAGTCCCTGAAGTGAATTTCCTTGTATGTTTTTGGTAGTCTCGGTTTCAGGGGAAGTTATGTCAAAAAAAAATCGTAGAATTTCCTATATTATGGTCAGTCGTTAGAGCTTAATCTTAATTTACTAGCTAAACTAGGGTGGGGTCATTTCAATTTGGTATCAGAGCATTAGGTCACAAATTCTGTAGACTTCTTCAGTCATGTCAGTTCAGGCATTTGATTGTGTACAACACTCCCAGGAGGATGGCCCGACTGGCCGATGGAACCCCATTACTCAAAGTGTTGTGCATGTTTGAATGTCTAGAGTCTCTTAGTTGAGTCAGTTTGTGACTTGTGTCAGTGAGCTAATATGTTTTTGGCCTCGTAGGTCATTATGCCTCGACAACCAGCCCAACGAGATGATATGCAATCCTTGGCTCAGCAGATGCGTGAGTTAATTTCATGCATGATGCCAGGACCACGAGAGGATCATGGGGATCTAATTACCATGGCTAAGAAGGTTATAACAGTTTATCTTACTAGCTCACATGACCCTGAGACTAGTTAGAATTGGTTTGTAGAGATCAGACGAGTTTGTGATCGTCTCCATCCCCAGTTGACTCATGAGCAGAGGATCGAGGTAGCTGCAGGTCTTTTGTGGGACCATGCATATCACTGGTGGTAAGGGACTAGGAGGAATGAAGTCATCACTCCATAGACAGTGTTCACAGAATTGTTCATGAGTCGTTTCTACAGTGAAATCTCTGAGTAGCGAAAGTATGAGGAGTTTATAAATCTTCGGTATGGAGACATATCTGTGATGGAGTATATAGATCGTTTCACCCACTTGCCTCGTTTTACACCATATTCAGTCAGGCTCGTGTAAGAGAAGTGCTGGAGATTTGAGCAAGGTTTGTGGTCAGAGATTGCTCTGTACTTATCTGGTGTGCCACGTGTTGATTTTGATGAGTTTGTTTGTACTACAATAAGACGTGAGGATAGGCTTTGAGCTGAGTGAGGCCAGACTCGACAATTTGAGGAAGGTGGGCCTAATCAAGGTCCTTCAAAGAGGGGAAGCTCAAGTACTTCTGGTTCCAATACGTCCTCAGGCGAGGGATCTCACACTCCTACTCATATTGAACGTCGTCAGAGTCATTTTCAGAGATGGTTGAGGAGAGTTCGACCACAGAGGCAGGGATCTAATGCCAATTCCAGTAGATCTAGTGGGTCTCATTTTACTCTATTAGCGCCCAGAGATTTCTCTTTATGCAATCGATGTCACAAGCATTATCACGGGGAGTGTCAGTTTGAGACTTCGGCTTGTTTCAGTTATGACCAGACTGGTCACTTTACTAGAGACTGTCCGCATAGGGACTCTCCATGTGGATTTCCTATACAGAGTTCTAGCGGTGATCAGGGAGCCACTTTCGGGGTTAGAGCCGCACCACCACCCAGACATCCAGCTTTTCAGGACCGAAGCCAGAGAGGGAAACCG
Source organism: Geum urbanum (assembly GCA_946800695.1). Taxonomy (NCBI): domain Eukaryota; kingdom Viridiplantae; phylum Streptophyta; class Magnoliopsida; order Rosales; family Rosaceae; genus Geum; species Geum urbanum. Next base: position 46,336,963 of record OX327012.1, on the reverse strand, counting down.
GCTGGACAGACTGGGCAGACCCGACTACATCATATGAATTTTCAGGAGGGCAGAGAAGCTCCAAAAGTGATCATCGATACGTTATATTTTTTTGGTTATGCTGTTTATACTTTAATTGATCTGAGGCGACACACTCTTTTATCTCCGTGACATTAACATAATAATTAACGTACCTGCCACTTCCTTATCAATGATGTGGTGAGTGACTTATCCCTCTAGTGAGGTAGTTTATAGATGTTGTAGTATTATGGTTGGAGGTTTTGGTTGTCTGCCGACCTGATACCTCTTGATGTCGCGAATTTCGATTTGATTTTGGGGATGGACATTCTAAGCAATCACTAAGATTTGGTTAATTTTCATCGAAAAGATATGGTATTTCGAAGTCCAAGTTTCCAGAGATTTTATTCCGTGGAGAACAAAATGTTCTTTCTTCGTGCCTTATTTCAGCTGTGAAAGCCGAGAAAATGTTACGAAAAGGGTGTACTACATATTTGGTGCATGTCGTGGATGTGGGAGTTAAATTTGGCCACATCGAGCTAGAGGGATTCTGGTTCCCCAGGTTCGCAAGCAGAAGAGGTCTGATAAATGGAATAATGGGGTTGGGCCTATACGATTAGAGTTCCAAGTATGAATAGATTAATCTAGAGGTTTTTGGAAGTATCTAGAACGATTTAGAAGCCTCTCGAATGTTCGTAAAATGGTGTGACAATCCCAAAGTACGATTGGACCTTAAGAGACTGCCCGATCAGACCTCGAGGGATTGCATGATCGGACCTCAAGGGATTGACAGAAATCCTAGGGGATAAGAGTAACATTTGTACGAATCCTAAGGGGATTACACCAAAGGGCCTGTAGTAATCATGAGATATGATTGGCCCTGGATATGGAGATTCATTCCTTAATGGATTCCTCATATCCAAAAGTAAAGTAATCCTTTCCGATATGGATTATGCTTAAACCTAGTTCGATTGCTATACATAGACCATCTATGCATGGTCCAAGGTAACGAAACTCTGCTATATTTACTACTCAATTCTTGGGATAAGAACTAACTTGAGCATCGGAGGGTCTAAGCACAGTACCACATCGTGCTCTGACTTATTTTATATGTTTTCATGGAAGAATACTTAAGGGAAGCAGTATAGCAAGGTCTCAAATCATCAACAGATCTCAGAAGGAATGTCTTCACCTTCCACGATCATAGGCAACCCCTATGATCTAGTGCTTTCATTAACCAATGGAGCCTAAGCTCGGGGGCGGTACAAATCTGCGCTCACAAATTGGTACTTTCATTGAGAGTACTCCTGCTGTGATCATTCAATCATCCTTCCATGAACGAGCTCTCCAAAAATTCAGATCTATGAGGTCATCACCAAAACCTAAAAAACACGATGAAGAACGACGTTTCAGAAACCCAGAAAAGTAGAGCATCTGTTCGTCAATATTCTGGCAACATTACAGGAAACGTCAGACAATGAATCATATATCATTGGAAATCAGCGGAATTCTAGTTTCCAACGAAATAAATTTCATCCCAATCGCAGTTCTTAGAAGAAAGATATGGCCAAAATATCGACCAGAGATCGAGTCTGACTAAAACAGCACCACTGCTTCTAGTCTGTTTTGCGGGATACTTTTGGGGATCAATATTCGAGACCAAGGATGGATGTGGCCGATGGTTAGAAATCCCCTGAAGTCCACTTTCAAATGCCATATTAATCGCATCAATCGGACGTCCCTGGAGAAAGATATGGATAAAGTTTCGAGACATGTCAGAACGCGAAAACTGTCCAGAAAACCTTTTTTTAAGAGGGATACCAAGTACGATAACAATAAGGATGATGAGGTTACCAGAATGAATTGGACAGTTTAGCAGGGGGTTACAACACCTATGGACGACCTTGTAACCCCATGGAGTCCAAGAAACCCAAGGAGCTGAAGGTTTCCAGAAAATCAAGGTCTTCAACTAGTTGTTTAATAAAACCAACCCTTGGGAAAGATGTGGTTCCTCACAAAGGGAGCAGCCTCCAACGATGACGAACGACTACCGACAAAGCAATCGCTTTTATCGAAGACATTGTCTTGAGCATGGAGGCAAAAGTTCCTCATGAAGTAAGGGTAACTTTCCATGGGGGAGGAACGATAGTTTTTACGAAAAGAAGATAATTCTTCGAAGTGTACGGGTTTCAACAAAAATAATGCCTTTTCAGCGAAAGCAGTCCTCTTCCTCAAAACAACGATATTCTACGACGACTTTTCTTCCCATCAGGGTTGATTGGAAAGCACACACTCATAGTATGAGAAACCTCAAGGAACGTACGCTTGAAAGCCGGGAATATATGGAAGTTCAAAGTCCTCAAGCTTTCCGTGAGGGGAAAGCTTAGGGTGGTTTTGTTGAAAGCAAGGGCACGCCGTTGGATGATCCGGAGGAGCATCCTTAAGGTTTTGAAGAGTTTTCTAGCTCGACCCTTATGATTTCCGAACTTAAAATATCATAAACGAGGAGGAAATACGTAGTTTCACTTGACATCTGCACAAGTAGTCTCAAGAAGATATCCAACAGCTGGGGGTTTGGAAGATGTATCCGAATACTAGAGGAAGTTTGGAATGAATAAGAAGAAAAGGAGAAGAAGAAAGGTTCCAAGCCCAAACTCGAAAATCTTCCCATGCAGATCAGTAGACTTCAGAGGAAAACTGGGAACAGATCAGAATGAACCAGATTACGGTCTTTATATGCATGGAAAGCCCTAAGTGTCTAGTTTTTGGAACATCTTTTGGATTATTATTATCATGTTCCACGAAGAAGTTATGACCAATTTAGTAGGAATGGGTTAGTCTGCCCGAGAATCTAGGTTTTCAAGCTTGAAGGTTCTATTTTGCAAGCTCTCATGTCACATGGAGAAGATGATACTAGCTGAGGGGATGCCTTCTGACGAATCTATATAAAGTCCTCGAGCATATAACGTGTTATTGCTGGGGATAACAATGATGGGCTTGGTCAACCTTGAAGTCTAAAGTATTCCGAGTGAATCCATTGATGTGGAGATCCTAGCAATGTAATCCCTAGAGGTTTCCTCGATTTCAGAATGTTCCCTCGAGGTCCGCTACAGCTGGGCATTCCCTTCAGGTTCGTGACAACATGTCAGAATATCCAGTGGGGGGAAAAAATCTCTTGGACAAGCTCCATGAAATATCTCAAAATCATGCTCATCCCTTAAAACAGGCATTCGTTCATGCCTGTTTGATCGAGCACGAGGAAAGATGACAAATTTGATTTGCTAGGCAAAAATACATGGCTGAGATGATCCTACGAACCAAGGTGAAAGATGATCATGTTCAAAGGAAAGCGTTTGTTTTCCCTAAGGTTTCTAAGTGTGCAATCTGCAGAAACCAGGGGTTCTCCTGACCTCGAGGGTCATTCAGACCTCAAGGGTTTTTCAGAAACCTTGAGGAATTATCCATAAATTTTAGCAACGACTTTTTGTTGAACATTCTCTATGAAGACCAAGTCATAATGATTTATTTGGCGTTCCAAGCTGAGGGAAGACTCCAAGGAAATATATGAATGGATTTTCAAGCAATCCTGAGCTCATCATGGAAGAAAGCTAAAGGATTTGAGTTAAGTAGGCTGCTTAGCCTATTATCTTCATCTTTATGAACAATTCGCCTACTAGAATATTGAGGTATCCCATGGAAGACCTGTAGAAACAAGAAAACTTGCATGAAGATTGAGAAATCTCTCAATGGAGTTTGCCTCCATAAAACGATCATGGCTTAAGTATGTGTTTCTTTTCAAGTTTGATTTAGTACGTTGAATATTATTGCTTTGACGCCTTTATAGGCCAAATTAGCTGGAGTGTGAAGCCACATCAATTAACAAAGTCTGCTTGGCATGCCTTGGGGGTATTTGTGGGAGTGAAATTTGGCCACATCAAGCTAGAGGGATTCTGGTCCCTCGAGTTCGTAAGCAGAAGAGGTCCGATAAATGGAATAATAGGCTTGGGCCTGTACGATTAGGGTTCCAAATATGAATAGATTAATCTAAAGGTTTCTGGAAGTATCTAGAACGATGTAGAAGCCTCTAGAATATTTGTAAAATGATGTGACAATCCCAAAGTACGATTGGACCTTAACGGACAGCCCGATCGGACCTTAAGGGATTGCATGATCAGACCTCGAGGGATTGGCAGAGTCGAACCTTGAGGGATTGACAGAATTCCTAGGGGATAAGAGTAAGATTTGTATGAATCCTAAGAGGATTACACCGAAAGGCCAGTAATAATCATGAGATATGATTGACCTTGGATATGGAGATATATTCCTTAGTGGATTCCTCAAATCCAAAAGTAAAGTAATCCTATTCGATATGGATTATGCTTAGACCTAGTTTGATTACTATATATAGACCATCTCTGCATGATCCAAGGTAACGAAACTCTGCCCTATTTACTACTCGATTCTTGGGATAAGAACTGACTTGAGCGTCGGAGGGTCTATGCACGGTACTACACCGTGGTCCGACTTGTTTTGTAGGTTTTCATGGAAGAATGCTCAGGGGAAGCGGTATGGCAAGGTCTCGCATCATCGACAGATCTCAAAAGGAAGGTCTTCACCTTCCACGATTATAGGCATCCCCTATGATCTGGCACTTTCATTAACCAAGGGAGCCTAAGCTCAGGGGCGTTACAAATCTGCGCTCACAGTGGACACTTATGTTTCCACCCCTAACCTAGAGGAGATTTTTGTGGTCAGGGAATACTCTGATGTTTTTTCTAAGGAATTACCTGGTCTTCCTCTAGAAAGGGAAATAAATTTCACGATTGAGTTACTTCCGGGTATAGGTCCCATAGCTCAGGCGTCGTACCGTATGACTCCAGCTGAATTGAGGGAGTTGCAGGCTCAACCTCAAGAATTGATTGATAAAGGTTTCATCTGTCCTAGTGTATCTCCGTGGGGAGCTCCTACTTTATTTATGAAGAAGAAGGATGGATCTATGAGATTATGTGTTGGTTATTGAAAAGTGAACCAGATAACCATGAAGAACAAATATCCACTGCCTTATATTGATGATTTGTTTGATCATTTGAAGGGAGCTCTGGTATTCTCCAAAATTGATCTTCGATCGGGATACCATCAGTTGCAGATTAGAGAGTCTGATATCTCTAAGACCGTGTTCCAATCGCGTAACGGGCACTATGAGTTTCGTGTGATGCTATTCGGTTTGACGAATGAACCTACTGCCTTCATGACATTGATAAATCAAGTATTTCGGGCTTCTCTTGATAAATTCGTCATTGAGTTTATTGATGATATCTTGATTTACTCAAAGGATGTGAGGCAGCATGCGAGGCATCTACATGTAGTTTTGGAGACATTGAGACAATCTCAGTTATACACCAAGTTCAGTAAATGCTAGTTCTGGATGGATAATGTAAAATTTCTTGGCCATGTTATTTCGGTAGATGATGTTAGTGTTGATCCTGACAAGGTGGAGGCGGTGTTGAATTGGAGCAGACCTGCAAGTGTGCCAAATATCAAAAGTTTTTTAGGTCTATTTAGTTAATTCCGTCGATTTGTGTAAGACTTTTCACGTATTGCAACACCTCTTACAAAACTCACAAGGAAATAAGTTAAGTATGAATGGTTTGAAGCTTGTGATGAGAGTTTCCAGACTCTGAAGACAAGGTTCACCACAGCCCTTGTGTTGACGTTACCTGATGATAATATGGAGTTTACTATTTTCTGTAATGCCTCTAAGTTAGGTTTGAGTTATGTATTGATGCAACATGGTAGAGTGGTCGAGTATTGATCATGACAATTGAAACCTCATGAGGTAAACTACCCTACTCATGATACGGAGTTGGCAGCTATAGTTTTCGCTTTGAAAATCTAAAGACATTACGTACATGGTGTCAGATGTCAAAATTTTACCGATCATAAAACTCTTACATACCTCTTCACACAGCCAGAATTGAACCCGAGGCAGAGAAGGTGAATGGAGTTGATAAGTGATTATGAGTGCACTTTTGAGTATCACCCTGGAAATGCGAATGTTGTTGCTGACGCTCTTAGCCAAAAGTCCGGAGTTTCCTTGTCTCCTATTCAGATGGTTCGTGTACCACTGCTTTTTAAGTTGTGAGCCATTGGAGTAGTGTTGTACACTGATGAGAGCGATGAGGGAGTTTGATTCGTTAGTTTGCAAGTTTGACCCATTCTGATTGACCGAGTACGTGAATTATAGGATTCTGATCCTTCATTTTTGAAACTAAAGGGAACAATGCATGACGGTGGATAATCATATTTCACAGTAAGGAGAGATGGGTTGATGGTGTTCAAGAATAGACTTCGTGTTCCAAATAATGAGGAGTTGAAGCAGGAAATACTCAATGAGGCTCATTGTTCAGCTTATGTTATGCACACGAGTAGCACGAAGATGCATCGCACTCTCAGAGAATACTATTGGGGGCTTAATATGAAGAGGGAGATAGCGACTTATGTGAGTCAATGCCCTATTTGCCAACAAGTGAAGGCTGAGCGACAGAAACCTTCATGTTTGATGCAATAGCTAGAGATTCCAGTTTGAAAATGGGAGCATGGCACTATGAATTTTGTATAAAATTACCTCATACATACAAAGGTCATACAGGTGTTTGGGTGATTGTGCATCGCTTTACAAAGTCTGCACATTTCATACCAGTCTCGGAGAAGCTTTCAGTGAGCAAGTTAGCTATGTTGTATATGCAGAAAATCGTAAAGCTTCATGGTGTACATATGTCCATTATATCAAATCGAGGTTCTCATTTTACTTCACAATTCTGGAGAGCTTTACATGAGGCTTTGGGAACCAAGTTACGATTCAGTACAACTTTTCACCTCCAGACTGATGGTCAGTCTGAGAGATCTATTCAGACGCTTGAGGATATGCTGAGATCCTGTGTGTTGCAGTTTCCGGGGAAATGGAATAAGTATCTGTACCTGATGGTGTTTACATATAATAATAGTTGTCACTCTAGCATTGGAATGTTGTCATATGAAGCCTTATACGGGAAACAGTGTAGGACCCCACTGTGTTGGAGCGAAGTTGGAGAAATGAGCCCTATTAGTCCAGACATAGTACAGGAAACGACAAAGAATGTGAAAATTATTCGAGATAGGCTGAAGAATGCTCAAGATGGACAAAAGAGTTATGCAGACGTCAGACGAAAATAACTTAAGTTTAAAGTGGGAGACTGGATATTTTTGAAGCTATCTCTATGGAAAGGGATAATGCATTTCGGGAAACGCGGTAAAATCCAACCCTATTACATCGAACCCTATGAGATTATTGAGCATGTAGGCGTTGTGGCTTATCGTTTGGAGTTACCCTCAAAGTTGGCACGAGTTCATGATGTATTTCACATATTCATGTTACAGAAGTACATTCATAATCTCTTTCATGTCATCTTGTCTTAGCAAATTCCACTACGGGAGGACTTGGTTTATATTAAGGAACCAGTGGAGATTCTTGACTGTAGAGAGTAGCTTCTTCGGAACAAATCCATTTTTTTAGTGAAAGTATTGTGGAGGAATCATGCAGTAGAAGAAGCTACTTGGGAACCAAAGCAGCATACGAGGGAGCAGTTTGTGGAATTCTTCGATGAGACTTTTGAGGTTATTTTTAGAACGTATTTTCATAGTTTTTCCTGTTCTGATATTATGTGGTCCATATGGACAGGACACCGTGATCACGACCCTAGTAAGGAAGGGAATTCCACTGGACCTCAGCAGTAGTCATAGACTTATGAGTGAATCTTTTTTTTACAGTCAATAATGAGCTCATATTTTACCAGTATGCTTTATGGTATGTTTTCAGAGCGTTTATTTGGAGGTATACTTTGTGATGGTTTATTTAGTCCCATCGATGCCCTAGCTATTCGGCTGATCACCGGATAATCGATCGGACTGGGTTAGGACTAACACCCTGCCCGACCCAGATTATCTCGGGTTAGGATAAACGCCCTAGATAATTTCATCACCTTACTTTTCATATTTACATGCATTCCGGGTTGACAAACACCTTGAATGACCTCCATTGCATTTCAGTTTATTAGATTTGAACTCGCATTATTTCACGAAAATCAGCGAAAAGACATGTTAGATCAGTTTTATTGATTTACGCTAATTATATTATTTTTTTCCACTCACGCTAACATTTTATATTTTAATGTATTTCCCTGAACTTTTCGGTTTCCGTCGTCCAAGCTGCAATGTATATCCTGGAAGTGCTTGGTGTCGTCGAAGACTTTGAGTCCACCAGTCATCTTTTCAGCAGTATGTCTCAGCTCACTGTCAGTTTGTATTATATGTGGTATATGCTAGTAGAAGTCGCTCTGAATACCGTTTGTATTATATTTTTTTCTGTGGTGTTCATGTAAATAACTGAGTCAGCTTCTCATGTTATCGTAGAGTTACTTTCCCTTGTATTCCGAACAAGTACCTTGTAAAATATTTTTAAATTCGTGAGTTGAATTCTGGTTTTGTTCATGACTTATGTTAAGAAATTCGGATAGACATTGGTGGTTCACGGTTTGTTTGTGGGATTTAGTCTATGAAGTGAATTTTCTTGCAGATTTTTGGTAGTCTCAGTTTCTGGGGAAGTTATGTGAAAAAAATTTGTAGAATTTCCTAGAATATGGTCACAGTCTTTAGGGCTTAATCTTAGTTTACTAGCTAAACTAGAGTTGGGTCCTTTCAACCGCGCCTTGAACTCACCTGCTAGCCAGCCGCCTACTCACACCACCTCCTTGCAAAACATTGTCGACCAGCACAACCACACTCGTCAGCCCTGAACACCAATCTGCAGGATTAGATCGACACCTCCATCATTGACTAGTACCATTTTTTTCGAGCTCCAAGGGAAAGAACCTCAACAATCAAACCACTGCAGACCCACAGGCCGCCCTGAATCAACGGCAGAACATCGGGCGGCGTCAATGCTTGTTTGTTTCTGATATCCCATGGCAAGAGCCCCTTATCAGGCCATGAACAATGAAGCTGGAATGGTTCTGGTCAAACAACGTTACTCTTTTTGGTCCTTTACTCAGACCATTTTTTATTAGAAATGTCATTTTCATTACTGTTCTCACAAAATAAGTAGACAAACATTACTGAAGAATTGTGTGATCATTCTGAGTTTCTCACGCACTGTACTTCTTGTATGGTTAGAGTTCAAGATAAGTTTTTTTTTCTCGCCATATTTTATACTCCAAATTTTTGAAAGTTAAACAATATTGATAGAAGATAAGAAATTAAAATCTTTGGAGTAAAAGAGAAACCCAAATTGTCGAATAAAAAAATAACCTCTGGAAAAAACCTACAAGTCATCCATAATTAAATCAGAATTTCAATAAACAAAAGTATAATAAAATGTATAATATATACAATCTATGCTATGACTACTCTCCAGTTCTTATATATAGATAGATGGCTCAATGATTTATAGTGCACATCCCCCAATTTTAAATTTGGAGTGAAGAGAAGAAGAATCAAAATCCCTAAATATATGCCGCTATATATGCTTTAGCTCTCGGATGTGGTGATTGTTCGTCGTCTTAACTCATAAGTCATAATATGGTTTTTACTTCTGATGTTTAATTTCTAAATTTATTCAAAATAGTAACACTGTTGATTTAAGTTTGCAATATATTGACGAACACTTATTTGAATTACCACATAAGATTGGAGTAAAGCCTCAAAGGCCTCCTATCATTGCCCATGATCTTATAGTTTACAACAAATAGAAGGTTGCTTTTAGCAATACACACATATAAATTTAGTAGACAAACATTATTTAGAACATCCAAGTCAAACATTATTTAGAACATCCAAGTCAAACAACATGGTGCACGTGGATGTTTGATCGAGCAGCTGATTATGCAGTCTTGCTTAGATGCTCATCGAGATCTTTGCTGGTAGCAGAGACCATCTGGAGCAAAGCATGGGGCTCAGGAGCATTCTCATCAATCTTTTCATATTCCAAAGCCCAGCGCGCCACAGATGAGGAGACTTGCAGAATGAATTTGAAGCTTTTGTATTGCTCGAGAAGATCCCCTCCAATTACTTCACACGTCACCGACTTGTTCTCCCTGTCTATGGCTCCAATTCTCACATTAGTCACTATGGCTTTCCCATCTGCATATTACAAAAAAGTACGTGTTACAAAAATTGAAACAAAACCAAGCAATCTTCATCTCTAACAAGTAACCAAGGGATTCCCTTAAAATAAAACACCAAGGGCTTATAGAGGCTAGATTTCGGGTTTTTATATTCATACCGTGGTTAAAATGCCAGGAGAGGAGAGAACCTACTTTTGCACCACCCGAGTTGGAATCCTGAGGTGAACAACCTTGAGATTGGCACGAGTTCCAGAAGTGATCATGTTGGGAATGTGGTGTGGCTTATCGACGTATACATCATAGAACCTCTCAGCATTACTCTTGATCTCAAACTGCGTCTCCACTCTGCTAGACATTCTTAAAAACTGCTACTTAGTACTTTCTTGTATCTTAGTAGCTAGCTAGTAATCAGTGCGTGTTATACGAACATTCTTGGCCCCTAATATATAGGCACAGAATGTGTTGCCTTTCGGTTGTCTACCTCAGTATTTAGAATTAAAGTAGGGGTAAGGGTTGATTACTTGATTTGATGTTTTCCTCCTTCAGCTTAGTTGGTTCGTCCTTTGGGTTAGGTTCTTTATTCCCTCTCCCTATAATATGGACCCATGGATTGCATGGAAACCAAAAACATTATAGAGAGAAAGATCTTAACATATCAAATTTACTACAATGGACCCAATAATAAACTCTTATTGCAGAAAATATAATATACAATGCAAAAATATTGACAAAATGCAAATAAAAATTTACCGAAAATTTTATCAAAAATCTGGATCAATTATTTAGACAATAACGATATGTAATATTGACATGTGTCGTATTATTATTAGTCAAAAGTATTATCAAGAAATAAAAATAAAAATTATGTAAAATTGATAAATAGTAACAAGAGGTGTTATTTTTTGGACCTCTGTAAAAAAATATATAAAAAAATTAGTGTCGCTCCTCCTATACACGATAAATAGTATTTGCTTCTCCTCAAAATAGAAGGAGCAAAGCAAACAGGTGCGGATGCTCTCACAATATTGATATCCAAAGTAAAGTCGGGCTTGATGTGAAATTTTTCCCTCTTTTAACATTGTTGGTTCGTCCTTTCAGTTGGGTTCTTATTCCATGTCCCTGTAATGTATATATCATCTTCCTTCAACTCGATAGGTTATGATTCTCTCTTCCCTTTATAAAAGATTTTGTTTTATGTAATGATCAAGCATGATGAGATATATTATCTTCCTTCCATCGACACCTTGAGTCTGGCCCTGGACGGACGAGCCAAATCGGGAATCAAAGGCCATGGATCTGCCGCAAGAAACCCATCGCCGCTAGTCTCGAAACACTGCAACACTACACGAGCAAGGAGAGTACTACTCCCAAGAGCGACTCAGGTAGGCAAAAAAACCCTGGACACAACGTCACTAGAAGATGATGAAAGGGAAACAGAGCCAAAAGAAAGAGCAGTCAAAGTTTATGAGAATTTTCTAAATATTGATCAATCCCAAATTGGGGTACATATACACAAGTACTTACATTCTTAAAAGGAAACTAAATTAAGCATTGAATCCTACTTAATTATAGAATATACATCTTCGAACTATACAAGGAGTGTGACTCACTCCAACACTCCTCCTCAAGTTGGAGCAGACACGTCTTGAATGCCCAACTTGCCAAGTGAGTCATTGAACGTCTTGGACGAAACCGTCTTAGTGAGGATGCCAGCCAATTGCTCTTCTGATCGAACAAATGGGAATGAGATGATCCGAGCATCCAGGTTCTCTTTAATAAAATGTCTATCAATCTCACAAGCTTTGTCCGATCATGTTGAATAGGATTATGTGCAATCTCAACTGTAGCAGTGTTGTCACAGTAAAGAGGCATTAGAAGTTCCTGCTTAAAACCCAAATCTCCCAACAAATACTTGAGCCATAGCAACTCACAGACTCCTTGAGCCATTCCTCTATATTCGGCTTATGCACTAGACCGGGCCACAACATTCTGCTTCTTGCTCCTCCAAGTAACCAGATTTCCACCAACGAATGTGAAATAGTCAGAAGTAGAACATTTTTCAGTAATGTTACCTACCCAATTTGCATCAGAGTAGCCACAAGTTCCCAAATATTTATTCTTTCGAAACACAAGACCTTTACCAAGGGCAGACTTCAAGTACCTTAAGATTCCCACCACCACATTCATATGATCTTTACTAGAATTAGACATATACTGACATACCACACTAACAACATAAGCAAAATCGGGCCTAGTATGGGACAAGTAAATCAACCTTCCATCTAATCTCTGGTACATGGATTTGTCTGTGGGAACCTGATCAGGATATTCTGCAGTCCAATGATTCTATTCAATGGGTGTATCAAATGGTTTACAATCAAGCATATCAATTTCAGTTAACAAATCTAGAACAGACTTTATTTGACTCAACATAATGCAGTTTTTGTTTCTAGCCACTTTAATACCTAGGAAATACTTCAAATTTCCAAGGTCCTTCATTTCGAATTCAGACGACAATTGAACTTTTAACCTCTTGATCTCGTCTAGATCATCACTTGTTACTACCATATCATTCACATAAATAATCAATGCTGTCAGCTTGCCCTGTTGGTGTTTAAAGAACAAGGTGTGATCTGAATTGCTTTGTCTGTACCCAATCTTCCTCATGAAAATCGTGAATCTGCCAAACCAGGCTCTTGGAGATTGTTTCAATCCATACACAGACTTCTTTAATCTGCACACCATCTTTTCACCTGTAGAAGTTCCATATCCTAGAGGAAAGTCCATGTAAATTTCCTCATTCAAGTATCCATGGAGAAAAGCATTCTTTACATCAAACTGCTGCAAGAGCCAGTCCAGATTAGCAGCTAGGGACATGAGAACTCGAATGATATTGATATTTGCTACTGGTGCGAATGTTTCATCATAATCCACTCCATACTTCTGAGTATATCCTTTTGCCACCAATCTTGCCTTATATCTATCAACTGATCCATCTGTATTATGTTTCACAACATAAACCCATCTGCACCTAACAGTCTTCTTACCAGGTGGTAGTGGTACCACGTCCCATGTATCATTCGTGTTGAGAACATCTATCTCAACCTTCATTGCATTAGCCCATTTCTCTTCCTTGATTGCATCCTGCACTTTACTAGGAAGAGATACAACAAATAATTGATTCACAAAGGCTACATAAGGTTTGGATAGTCGATGGGTTGACACATAATTAGCCATAGGATACTTGGCTTTAGCTGACATGAGAGGTTCATATTTTTTGGAGGGTTGACCACGAGTTCACTTAGCAGGTAATACTCTTTCAGGCATATTAGAACTAGGCAAAGGAACACATACCTCAGGTGATGATAGGTTAGGAGAGATTGTTGATGGAGAGGGAGAGACTGTTCTTGCATGTACACCTTCTAGAACTGGTTGTTGATCACTGATTTCTTCTCCTCATTTCCACGTGTCATCGTTGACAGGAGAAACACTTTCTGTTTGGGGATTTTCGACGAGTCGAAGGATACCCTCGACCGGTCGATGAGCTGGTTCTGTCTGTTCCGGGTGATCAGGTTTGACCGGTCGAAAATTTGCCTCAACCGGTCGAATATTCTGCCCTGCTGGGGTACTCACTTCTGGAATGTCTTCTTCTGGTGCCCCAAACTGATCTTCATAAAATTCATTCTTCTCCTCCTCGCGAGGAGTGGCTGATGGAGAGAAATGACACATGTCTTCACTAAAAGTGACATCCATAGTGACGTAGAATCTTTGAGTCGGGGGGTGATAACGCTTGTACCCTTTTTGGTGAGTATTATAGCCAACAAAGACACACTTAAGGGCACATGCCTCTAACTTGGTCCTTTGATTCTGATGAAGATGAACATATGTCACACAACCAAAGACATGGGCAAGGAGCTTGTTCAGAGATGGAATGACGACCGTTTGAGACAACACCTTAAACGAGATCTGATTATGAAGAACGAAAGATGGTAGGCGGTTAATGAGGTGAGAGGCACATAATACAGCTTCACCCCATAGATATTTGGGCATGTTGGCACTAAGCAGGAGAGCTCGGCCCATCTCCAACAGATGACGATTCTTTCTTTTAGAAACTCCATTCTATTCAGGTGTCTGAGGACAAGTAGCCTGATGGATGATTCCATATTGTTGAAAATAGTTTTGGAAAGAGTGGTTAACAAACTCTCCGCTATTGTTAGATCGAAAAACCTTCACACAAGCATCATACTGATTCCGGATAAGATTATGGAAAATAGTGAAGGCAGAAAATACAGCATCCTTCGTCTTGAGTAACACAACCCATGTCAATCTTGTAAAGTCATCAATAAATAAAACAAAGTATCTCATTCCTGACAATGTTATATTCTTGGAAGGTCCCCATACATAAGAGTGAATTAATTCAAATGGTGCTGTACTAGAAGACCTGATAGAGGGATAACTAGATTTATGACTCTTAGCAAAAACACAAGTTTCACAACGGAGAGTGGACTCCTTTATTCCTACAAATAAAGACGGCATAGATTTCTTCATAACTCCAAACGATGGATGACTTAATGGACGATGCCAAAGCCAAATTTCTTTTACTCGATCAGAACTCGAAGTTAGGGCAACTGTTGGTGATGTCATTCTTGTTTCCCCGTTGTACATGCAATTCAAGTGAAACAGTCTCCCCCTCAGATCTCCCTTGCCTATTATCGTCTGAGATGATAGATCCTGAAAGATGGAATATATTGGAAAAAAGGTTACAGAACATTTGTTTTGTGAGTTCAATTCAGAGACCGATAATAGGTGATGAGATAAAGAAGGCACATAGAGAACATTATGTAACATGATGGTGAGAGTAACTTGGATTGACCATATACCTAAAACAGAAAAAGACACACCATTTGGATTAGATATTTCAAATATGGGAGATGAAAACAAACTCAAAAACAAGGTTTTATCAAATGTCATATGATCAGACGCACCAGAATCAATTATCCATGTATTACTACCAATAAAGTCAGAAATTTTGAGTGCAATACCAATTTTACCTCTGCTCTCATGAGCATAAATACCTGTTGTTAGATCTTGGCCCTCTATTCCACAGAAGTTAGGTGCTTGGACCAGTTGTACTGCCGTCTTGCTACTACGATTCTTGTCATAGGTGAGACCTTGAATTGGTTTATGAGGACACGAGATTTTGTAGAGGCCAAATTCTTTGCAGTAGAAACACTGTACTTTGCTCAGATCTGGGCTACGAGCAGGTTGGATTCCTAGTTGAGTATCTTCGGTCCTTGGCTTCCGCCCTTGTTATGGTTTTGATTGTACTGCTAGACTTGATACAACATTATGGAGTTCCTTAGGCTGATTTGACTCTTCTTTACGGATATAAGCATAGACTTGTTCAAGAGTCGGTGGTGTGGCTTGTCTCAACAGTTCTCCTTTGGCAATAGAAAATCTTAAATCCAACCCTTTCAGAAAGATATAGACTCGCATTTTTTCGATGGTCATATTGTGTGTAGCAGTATCAATGCCACATACCTTAGGATTCGGATCTCGTTCATCTAGTTCTTGCCAAATAGCCTTTAGATTTGCTTAGTATTCTGCTAACTATTGACCGTTCTGAGTAGTGGTAAAGGCTTCACATGTCAACTCATGTACCCGAGCGAAATCATTCCCATCATAATAGGTGGTTGCTACAACATCCCAGATAGCTTTTGGAGATGAGTAGCCAAAGAATAATATCATCACAGGTCTCATCATGGATTTCAGAAGAGTTATCATTGTATTGAAAGTCATAGTATCTCATAACGCTTGTTCTTTACCAATGTCAGTAGGTCGTGGTAGAGTTCCGGCCACATATGGCCACTTCCCAACACCGCCAAGATGCATCTTCATCAATCGTCTCTACAACTGATAGTTGTTTCCATCCAATTGTACTCCACATCCTGTGTGCCCATTTTGAAGGGCCATCATCTGGTCATGAGAGATCTCAAGTTGCTCAAAGATTGCAAGATCCATTGCAAAAATAAGTCAAGGTTAGAAGATCAAGTTCAGAATTCAAGGCAGAAATTTTCAGACGTCAAATTTCGACCAGTCGAAGAAATTTTTCGACGGGTCGAACAGGGGGTAAGAGTTCAAGTCAGACAGCGGAAATTAGGTCAGGTCAGATTTTCAAGGTTGACTTCGGCTCTGATACCAAGTCAAGGTTTATGCGAATTTTCTGATATATTGATTAATCCCAAATTGAGGTACATATACATAAGTACTTACATTCCTAAAATAAAACTAAATCAAACATTGAATCCTACTTAATTACAGAATATACATCTTCTAACTATACAAAGAGTGTGACTCACTCTAACAAGAGCCGCCGCCGTCACCAAAGCCCTATGGCTAGCGAGAAAGGCTCTCGACATTTTTCCGTGTATTTTCAACTGCCACTTGCATAGAGCCTTCTACTCGTTGGTCTTGGGCTTTATTTTTATTTTTTTGAAACTAAGACGTGGTATTAAACTGCCCCCGTTTTGAAGGCATATTTGTTTTGTTTATTATTTATGGTGCATTAATGCTGGCCACGGTGTAATCGTCTTGTGACTTGAGTTAGTTTTTGTCTTACCTCATAAAAAAAATAAAAAATAAAGTATATTCTGCAAAAATTAAAGAGAAAACAAAAGGGGCAAATTTCGGTTTTAGTATTTGTGGTTTGTCATTAACATCATTTTATTACTTGATTTTTAAAATTTGATCATTTCATTATTTATGATTTGTCATAAAATTCAGTTTATTATCTGACTTTTTATTTTGAATCATTGTAGTGCCTTAACTTTTCGATTATAATCATTTTACTATTTCAAATCAATATTTTTCATCACTTTTAACTTCTTTTTAGTTTATGTGTTATGTTTAAAATTAAAAAGTCAAGTAATATAATGATCAATTTTGACAAATTTATATAGTGAAATGATCAATCTTAACAAGTTTAAGTATTGAAATGGTTAAATTCAATAAGTGAAGTAGTAAAATGATGTGACTTAAACCATAAATAGGTAAACAGAAATTTGCCAAAAAAACACAATGAAAGAAAAATAAGCCCAAAATGAAGAAAACTCGTGCTAAAGCTGTGAGCCCATTGTAGACCCGTATAAGAGCCCACAGTTGAGCCCGACCCGAGTGACTTCCCCTGTAAAAATAATAAACCTCGTCCAAAACCCTCGGTCAAAACGCACGACAAGAGCTGAAGAACGACAGGCTCCAGTCTCCACTTCAATTAGGGCAGAAGAAAGAAGAAGATGATCATTCCAGTGCGTTGCTTCACCTGTGGCAAGGTACAAATTACCCACTAACCCAAAACTAGGGTTCTTTCAGACCCTTTTCGTTTCGCTCAGAGTTTCGATATCTATGAATCTGTTGCATTCGAAAATAAAGATTGGTTTTCTGTTTGTGTTTTAGGTGATTGGAAACAAATGGGACACTTATCTTGACCTCCTGCAAGCAGATTACACCGAAGGGTGAGCTGCTCGATGCTTAAGTTTTTAACCCCAAAATTCTTGTTATGCTACAGAGTAGTTCAGTATTGCAATGTTTACAGGTTAACAAAAAATATAAATTGCAATGTTTGCCTTTATTTGTCGTCAATAAACATATTTGTAGTCAAAATTAGTTTCTTTTAGCTGCAGGGTTGAGTTTCACTAAAGTAGTTGTAATGAACAAGAAAGTGCTTTGCAATGTGTAAGCATGTAGATTGTAGAACTGTTTCACATTGGGCATTAAAAATCGCTGGTATCAGTTTACCATTAGGAGACACTCAATATTTTAAGTAGGCGTAGTTCCAGAGAGAATTTTGAGCTTGGTTAAGCAGAGATTTAGGTGCTGAATCTTCTTTGTGGAATGCAGAGATGCACTTGATGCATTGGGTTTGGTTCGTTACTGCTGCAGGCGCATGCTTATGACTCACGTCGATCTCATTGAGAAGCTTCTCAACTACAACAGTAAGTCCCTTATCTTTCTTCCTCTCAAACAGTCACCATACCACAAATGTGGCTGATGAGTTCAATGACACTCTGCTTTGTTACAGCTTTGGAGAAGTCTGAAGCTAATTGAGGAGGCTGTGCTTGTGTTGTAACTAACTACACAACGGGGTGTGGATGTTGGGCTTTTCTATTTCTTGTCAAGTGTCCGAGTGTGTCAGTGCACGCTTCAGTTTGTTTGGACTGGAGCTGTATTGTTCCCTTGTTCCATGCTTGGATTAGGTCTAGTAGGATAATACGAGTTTTGTGGAGATACCTTCAGAATGTGCTTGTGGTATGTATGTTGTTCTCTAATTATTGTTGACATTGTGGAAGACCCTACTTAAATAGAATGAAAGACTGAGTGCGTGTGTGTTGCTATTGTAACCAAGTGTTTGCTGCATTGATTTGTTAGTATGCCTGAATAGCTATGATATAAATGGTTGAATGCAAGAGATTAGTTGGAGTGGGGGGAACAGCAAAGTCGGTTTGAAACTGATGAATGTTAGTTGAAATTTACCTGCCAAAATGTCCATTTATCAACTCATTCTCTACTTCTTTTCAAGTTAAAAGGGAAATGATACCTGACATCAGTTCTACCATTTGTATTTCTTCACCATGTTTTGTATTTTGCTGAAATCTTTGCCTTTTCTTTGGATGTTTTGTTGGCGGATTCATAAGCAATGTCACACCCTATAGCTAATAGAGATCCACCAAAGTATGGTTTAGTCAATTTTCAACTAAACATGTGCAGCTGAGAATACACACACTACTGCGTAGTGATATCTTATGTGCAATACAGTAATACAATGCTTGTTTGTTGCTGATTTCCCATTGCCGGAGCCCTTTATCAGGCCATGAATAATGAAGGTGGAATGGTTCCGGTCAACAACGACGTTACTCTTTTTGGTCCTTTGCACAGACTATTCTTGATTAGAAATGTCATGTCATTACATATTTTAAAGGCGAATGGTTGGGCATATTTTGGCTTTATGCCGGTGGATTTAGACTTGTTGATCCACATGAATTTGCATCTCCATGGCATTGTAGCATAACAAATGAAAATTTGAGTCGATAGCAATGACGCTGGTGTTGGAGAATTGAGTCCACAAGGCCAGTAGCTAGTAACATCATTTTAGGTCATACCAATCATACCACGAGGGATATAGATCAATGAATTAGGCTTGACAATAGTACATATTGCAAATTCATGAAGAGGAGGTTCTTTTGCACAAATCATGAGGACTACCTTTGTACACAGTGGTGTTTTCAGTACAAGGCACTGTATCACTTGGTTGACTAGAGCATAAACACACATTTGGCTCGCGATATGGTAGAGAGATATGATGGCGATGTTACTAATGAATGTAGGACCCGAAATACAGTAAAACAGGTAGCCATTGTTATCAAACTGGCCTCGCTGCTCAGATTCCGACTCGGACTCACCTGGTGGTTTTTCAAGATGGGTGGCTTGGCTTAGCTAGGTAAATAATTAGCAATCCAGCCACTGGGAACCTATGTGTCATCCTCAAAATGTACACAAATGTGCTTCCTCTTATCTCTTTGGAGTTTTGGAGATGATGTGAATCTATCGTTTGGATTTGTTGTGCACTTTTGGCCCTTCGCTTAGATATCCATGGATAACAAACATATACCCCATTCTAACATATTACGTAACGTACTCGCTTTACTATTCTTGCTTCAGCCTCTTGTTACATTTGTAACGTTGTCCTCCTACTATTACATATACTAGAAGACTAGAACCTCGATCCTGAACATATCTGTCCGATTTCGCTCTGCACTCTTTCTGTGTTAGTTTTCTTCTCCCTTTGTCCATCTGTGTAGTTTTATATAAGCCCCCCCCTTCATTTTATATTGTATAGCTAAACCGAGCTAAATTAGTATTCGATTCAAGGAGAGAAATATGATGCATCATCATAACCATCTCCCTGGAAGTCCTTGCTTGCATTGCCATCCTCATACCTACATTAGAATGGTGAGTTAGTCATGCAGTACCTATATATCTGTCTGTGCTCTCTCATTCCACAATATCACACACGTATAAATATGCATGTCTTGAAGATACACTTGGTCTAACTTACTATTACTAGTGCATATACTAAACTGATCAATACGTACCTACAGGTTCAACATCTTATCGAGAGATGCTTGCTTCTACACATGAGCCGTGACCAATGCATAAAGGCTCTTGCATATCATGCAAGCATTACACCTCTCATCACACTTACAGGTTCTTTCCTAATCTTTTCTCTCGATCGTGGACTAAATGTTTAATACCAGATAGATAGTATTTGTGGATATTTAACTATTAATCTATGTATTCTCGCAGTGTGGAGAGAGCTACAGAAGGAGAATCAGAACTTCTTTCAAGCATATTATCACTCCATTTCTCCCATCAGGCATTCACGGATGAGTATGTCCATGTTTCGAGCATATTCAACTCACAACTTCTTCAAAACTGATCTAACAATAACAACAGATTGAGGCCACAACACAGATTTTTAGGTATCAGTAACCACACATGGCAATTGGTTGATCGAACATAGTGGTCATATTTTTGAACTTTTGAATTTCAGGAAGTCGTATTCAAAGGCCGCCAAGATTTGCAGGAAGGAAACAGTATTGGAAGTGAGTGTGTGGGTGCTCTAGAATTTTATGTTGGAATTATTTTCAAAATATGAAGAGATGTATATGTTGGAAAGTATGAGATGGTTAACAAATAGATGCAGTATTGGTAATTAACTAACATATTTGTTGAAAGGGTGTGAGGTGATCGAAAGGATGCATCCCTTGATTAAAGAATTAATTTTAAATTGAAAAGTCATGGATCAATTTGAAAAGCTATGATTATTCCTATAAATAGGAGCTGTTCACACCTAATGCATATAATGTAGATTGTCATTTCTTCTCTCTAGTATCTAGCAATCCTACCATTAATCTCTCTTAGGTTTTAGTCACATAAAATCTGAAAATTATAATACTGCAGTTGTAGTTTTCGGTAACCTTGTGTTTCTTGTAAAACCTTCGATTGAGTGTTGGTTGATCACATTAGCAAGTTGTTAGGCTTCATTGTATCCTAAAGGCTTATTTGATTATTCTCCATTGCACACTAAGTAGTGGGGCAAATAAAGTTTAAAGGAAAATGTAAACCTTTACGTGCCTTTGAAGTGTTTTTTCCTTCTTTTGTCATACCCACAAACACAAAATTTCCAACAATCTTTAGACTTTAATTTTGCAATGGAAACTTTGAAGGAAAACAAAAGTGAATTTTCTACAATGAAGCTTGATCGATTTGATGAAGAATATTTTCGAAAATGGTGAAAGAAGACTTACCTCATGCTTACATGCCTCAAGATAGTGTATATGCTTACAACACCAAGACCCGAAGAAATTGAAGATGAGATCGTATCCATGAAACAAGTACGAGACAATGGGATCAAGATGACGAACAATGTAAGTACTATATATACAATTTTTTAAGTGATGAATTAGTTTCTCACTTCAAAGACAAGGAGACGTCAAAGGACTTATAGAATGCATTGGTAGAGCAATACGTTTCTATGGATCCTACAAGTAAGGTCTTTCTCATTTCTATTTAAAAAAAATGAAATGGTAGATACAAGATCTATCTTTGAGCAATATCGTGAAATCATTCATATACTTCATTTGCTCACTCAACATGATATGCAAATGGATTCACTCATCAGTATTTCTTATTATTATGAAGAAGCTTCCATCTTCATGGAAAGACTTCAAAATGTTGAACTATTTTTTTCATATAAGAAAAGAGGATGCGTTGATGAGAAAATCGATGATTCTTTTTCTATTAATTATGATTTGATTGTTGGTGAATCTGATAAATTCAAAAATAATAATAGGAATAGAAAAAGATAGATTCGATAGAATAATGATCATTCAAGTCAAACTTCAAACAAGAAGATAGTGAATTGCTTCTATTGCAAGAAACGTGGTCATATCATGAAATATTTCCGTATTCTCGAGAACCAACAAAGGGGTTTTAACTCCAAGGAGAAAATTGTAGCAATAGTATTTGAAGTGGTGAATGCATTTCGGGAGAAAACTGGAGTTCGTTTATGAACTTTACAAACGTTTCAGTGAGTAAGAATGATACTTTGATATGTACATTATGATAGATATTTTTGTATAAAGTGCGACATATATTTTTATTTTACATCTTTATTTGCTTCATTTGCTTGGTTTGATCGTTGGTGTATTTCCAGTTTCAATTTAAAGAATGCATGCTAATTACAATTTATGTTAAGTGTATGCTCATATCAAGTTCATATATGTATATCCGACTTATGTATATACATGAGTGATATAATTTTATGTATATGCACTTCGTTAAATCTTTATGCATCTTTTTAAATTGAAAATTTTAAATGCATATGTAAGTTGGAATATCATTAAGATATTTTAACTAGTTAGTTGTTTTTATAAATATCGGAATACAAGCTTAGTAAAAAAATTAATTGCATGATATTCATTATAAACAAGTATCAAGTTTGATGACGTCTATAGTTTGTGGATTATGAAATACTCATATGCATATAATGAGTATTTATATCATGTAGAAGAGATGCATTTGACGGAATACTAGTTAATGTCAAAAGAAAATTAATCCACATGTTATAAAAATGGACGGATCCTTAGGATAAAGATATGATATTTAGTTCTTTGATAGTCTTAACTATCAAGGGCTTCTTACTAGAGATATAAAGGTAAGAAAGATATACCGGTTTAAGACATAGCTATGTAAGACTATTTAAGGAGACGGTGTGACCCGTTGAACTTTAAAATTATGGATAATTAAATTTAATAACCAATTAACAAAA
Source organism: Geum urbanum (assembly GCA_946800695.1). Taxonomy (NCBI): domain Eukaryota; kingdom Viridiplantae; phylum Streptophyta; class Magnoliopsida; order Rosales; family Rosaceae; genus Geum; species Geum urbanum. The sequence goes on along the minus strand of OX327012.1, from coordinate 46,313,923 downwards.
TAACTTGCATATTTTAAATTTGCAAGAATTTGATGGGTGATACATCAAATGGGATGAGGAAGTCCAAACTTTTAATCACCAATGATGGAAACTCAACTCAACGCTTGAAACATCTTGTCCTTGAGTTCAATGAGAAAAATATATCATATGTAGTGATTGCAAGTACTCAAGTAAAATTAACAAACATGACGGATATATGTTTGTATCCATCCAAATGTTAAAGTGCTTGTGTACATGTAATGAATGGTGGAGGTTGGGTTATAATTGAAACTCTTAATAAGCATGACGGAAAGTACTTTAGTTACATGAGTACTATATGCTTACCTATACGAGTGTAGAAGGTGGTGTCGCCTTCTATGCGACTTGGTCTAGTCTCTAGAGCACTCGTGAAAAAGATATAGACGCAAGACCAATCCACGCGTCGGCTTTTATAGTAGAAAACTAGTGTGTGAAATGTGTCCGGTTAGATCACAATAGGATTGCAAGTTCAAAGCAAAGCTACTTAATCATCTTGATTTAACTTTGATATGTTCTCACTAAGCTAAGGTTAAAGTCCACAAGACACTTTAGTTTATGCGCTAAGTTTTCTAAGAATTTGCTCAAGAATTTTTTAAAACATTTTTCAAAATAGTTTTTAAACTTCATAACAATTTATATTTTGAAAATGGTGCCAGATTGTTGGAATTATTTTCAAAATATGAAGAAATGTATATGTTGGAAAGTATGAGATGTTAACAAATAGATACAACTATTGGTAATTAACCAATATGTTTGTTGAAAAGGTGTGAGGTGATCGAAAGGGTGCACCCCTTGATCAAAGAATTATTTTCAAATTGAAAAGTCATGGTTCAATTTGAAAAGCTATGATTACTTCTATAAATAGGAGTGGCTCACGTCTAATACATATAATCTAGATTGTCATTTCTTCTCTCTAGTTTCTAGCAATCCTACCATTAATCTCTCTCCTCTTTTTTTTGAAAGGACCGTTAATCTCTCTTAGTTTTTAGTCAAATAAAATCTGAAAACTACATATAATACTGCGGTTATAGTTTTTGGTAACCTTGAGTTTCTTGTAAAACTTTCGATTAAGTGTTAGTTGATCTTTGTTAGTACAAACCGACGATCAACATTAGTAAGTTGATAGATTTCATTGTATCTTAAAGACTTATTTGATTATTCCCCCTTGCACACTAAGTAGTAGGGCAAATAAAGTCTAAAGGAAAACGTAAACCTTTACGTGTCTTTGAAGCGTTTTTTCCTTCTCTTGCCATACTCACAAACACAAAATTTCCAACATTTTAGCTATTAATAAATTACTACTTGTTTTAGGTGATAGAAAATAAGAATCGATGACTTTCCTTCGAGGAATATATCGGTTAGAACTTAGAAGTCACCCAAGAAGTAACAATTTACTTTCATGGAAACATTTGTACGTTGCAAAGTTCTAGGTTACTTCAAAAAAAGAAGAAGTTCTAGGTTACTTGTTCAATTGTGCTTTACTTGATGTTAGTCTACTTGTATCGAACTTGTCTATGTATCGTGTGATCATACAACATACTCATCTAGTCATCTTAGTGTTCTTCATGAACGCATGAGACACATGAGACCGCATGGATCATTCAGAACCATTATTGAGATACAGTATTGAACCTAAGTTAAGCTTAGCTAAGATGTGCCATTGCAAATAAAAGAAATACATTCTACACAAAAGATACCAAGTGCACCTTAGATTGCACATCAGAAGCTTCAATTTTTGCCGATAATGATTAATGACTCCAAGAATTCACAATCACTTCTCCAACTACTAGCTCACCTCACTGCAGTTCTGTAATTTTCTCTTAACCCATGTGAGAGTCGAGCGATTAAAGCTAGTTCTCAAGAGTGTTGACAAGTATTGATCTTGTAGATAATTCTGTTCACCAAGATATTCTCTTATTGGTGCTTTGGTTGCTCCTTTTATTGGCTCGCCTGATTATGTTGGGTCACTGACAACTAAAATGTCAAGAACTGGTTGATTGACAACATGTCTCCATTCATCATATACCGCTACCTTCGTCTGAAGACTACTCCAGAAATTTGAAGTGCCTTGCATCAATCTTACCATGATGATTTAGACTTTACCCGGATCTATGAGTTGCACCATCTCTGCTTCACCACCAAACAAGCAGGGCAACCCCTCTCTGTCTACTACAATGAGTTAGTCGCCTGATTCGAGGAACTTGATTAACGTGGTGCGTCTTTTGAAAGGATCCAACCTTATCTTAACTAGTAAACTATGATCAAGCCCTAAGGACTGACCATAAACTAAGAAATTCTGTGAATTTTTTTGACATAACCTCCATGTAACTGAGACAACCAAAAATCTGCAGGATACTAACACTCCCCAGATTAATCTCCGCAAACAAACCGTGGACCATCTATGTCCATCCAGATTTCTCAACATATGACCAGAACTAAACTAGATACATAACTCAGGAATTTAAAACATATTTTACAAAGTACTGGTTCGGAATACAAGGGAAAGTAAACTCGAAGACTACTCGAGAACTAACTGATTACTAGAGTCTCACTAAAAACAACAATACTGAACTGGTATCCAGAGAAATTTTTATAAACATACAATACATACTGACAGTGAGCTGGAACCTACTAGTGAAGGAATTGACTGGTGAACTCGAAGCCCTTGACGACACCCAGCACTCTCAGGATACACACTGCAACCTGGGCAACGATAAACCGAAGAGCCCGGGAAAAGACAAATAAAATATAAAATGTTAGCATGAGTGAACAAAAATAATATAATAAACTGCTTAAATCGATAAACTGAAATTTCATGTCTTTCCGCTAATTTTGTAAAAATATAACGAGTTCAAATATAATAAACTGAAATAAAATAAAATATGGAGGTGGGGGCTCATGGTGTTTATCCTAACCCGGAGCGTCTCCAAGATTGTAAATAAAAGTGATAGGATCGTCTAGGGGGTTTATCCTATCTCAGGACAATCTGGGTTGGCATGACGTTTGTCCTAACCCGGTCTGACCTGACTAGTAAGTGATCAGCCGACTAGTCAAAACATCAATGCTGAAAATAAAACCACCATAAACATACCTCAAAACTCGTTTGTAATAAAATACAAGAGACTATAAATCTGCATAAATATGAACCCGTAACAACTGTGAAAATAAATAAATGTCCATTCATTGTACACAACTAGCTTTGTGGTCTGGCGGAAGTTCTTTCGCCAAAATCTTGATCACAGTCTCCTGAATAAATAACATATTCAATAAATACCGTAATTCAAAAAAACGTGTGAATATTAACTCAGAAACTATCCCAAAAACCCCTCGGACATTCCTGGATTTTTTCCTCGTTGGAGCCCCACCATGGATGGCGACGCGTGGCTCTCACCCGCCCCCACAGGCGGCGGCGTGTGGCTAGAAACTCCGTTTGGAGCATTCGACCTACCAATTTGAAGATCTCCTCGAGCCCAGTAGATCTCACAACTACGACTTCCCCTGATGTTGGCGCGTTTTGCCGGAATCAACTTCGAAAGCCGACGGATCCAAAAATCTGGCCGAAATATTCCCAGTGTCGAAATGCCAGCCACGCACCTATGTTGCCCTCGAAACCAAACTAGATCGACTCCTCGTACTCCACTTGACTAGAAACTCCATACCAACGCCTCCAAACCTCGTCGAAGCTTTGCCGACGATGGCGAAACTCCACGGGTTACACAACATGAATCCAAAACTCCTCCAAACCTCACCAAAACACCCAATCCTCACCATAATCACAACCACAATGAAGAGAGGAGTAAAACCCATACCTTGAGCATGAAAAATGGTGACCGGGCGGCCGCTTTTCTAGCGGGTCATGATTCGGGTCGGGAACGAGTCAAGAAACGGATCGGTGAACACGGGTCAACAGTTCAATTTCTGACTTTCTATTTTTGGTAAATCTATAATTTCCAGATGTGACGACCCAAACTAGAATCAGTAGAGTAATCAGTACGACTCACGAGATTATGCGTAATCACGATTAATCGTTAATTGTGTGGTTTGCCGATTTAGTTTACGACTTAATTATCGGCCGAGAATTTGAATTGAGTTTCTTCATAAGAGTTGTAGAGTTCATGATTTCGAGCTCGTGGGCTGTTCCGGATGATTTTTCCGATAACCGAGGAATATAGTATGATTATTTGAAGTTTTGGTTTTCGACGAGTTTATCCGTTCGTTTCGTATTTATCCGAATCGTAATGGTTATCCGTTTTGGACCATTGAACATCCCGAGACGCGAGTATAAATATTGGAAATAGTCATAAAATTGTCGAAAACACTGTTTGAGGTTTGACCAGGCGTTGACTTTCCATTTTGGGCAGTTTGACCCGTTGACCCGTGGAGGAGGACTTTCCCGTTTGGGTTCGCCGGCCGACTTGGATTTTCCGGCCACCTCCGGCCACGTGAAGGGTATAATTCTCTTTCTCTTGAGCTCTAGAGTTGTTTGGTAATTGGAATTGTGTGATTTGGTTGTGAATTGCTTGAGTTTGAACCGGATCAGTTTTGGGGTTTTCGCCGGTGACGAGATGTGGTGCTCCGGCGAGCCATGGTGGCTGGGGTGAGGGGGGTTCGACTCCCCTTGCTCCAGTGAAGCTTATTATGTGCTTGAATTAGGATAAGGTTGGGTTTTGAGTTGAACCCGTGGTGGTTGCCGGAGTTTTGCTCCGAACCGGTTTCGAGCTGAATTGGAGAGGTTCTGGTTTGAATTGGGTGTTGTCATAGTTGAAGAAAAGGTTAGGCTTGGGGAGACCTTGAGATCTGGAGCTTCCTCGCCGGAGAAACTCTCCGTTGTCGGCGCGCCGCCGCCGCCGGCGGCGGTCAACGGCAGCGCTCCGGCGAGAAAGTTGACTTTTCAGTTTTCGATGATTTTAATGTCATTTTTCTCGTAATCGCGCCCCGATCATCACCTTGAGGTTTTTGAGTTGATTTGGGTATCGGATTTTCAGTCGAGGGTTTCGAGTGGAGATTTCGGAAATTCAGTCGATTGTTTTATACAGTTTTATCTGTTTCCTGGAACGGTTGGTTTCCGTGGTTAAGTACAGAGTTGTGGGCTATGTTTTTGATCAGATTTGTTTTATGATTATTCAGGGGATCGAGATCGTGCTTCAGGCGAGGGATCTTCTGCCGGTCTACGAGATTAGTGCGAGTGCGCGTTTCGCTCATCTGTGAGTGGACAACTTCTTTTCACTGATCATCGCGATTCTTTATACACGTTTTACGAGCATGAGCATGCATACGAGATTATGTTTTATATGAGCATGTGTTATACGATTATGCCTATACCAGTATACATTACGTATATGCATTTATATATTGTCTCATGCATTTGCATCGAACTATTTATGATTTAATTTACACAGAGTACAGTCTCAGTATATGTTGTTGTATCGATACACCTGCATCTCGGCTGATCCCCGATTGATGCCTACCAGGAGGGGCAGTACCCCGGAACCGAGGTCTTTCTGGCTAGAATCATGTGTGGGTCTGGGATCCCGTGATTCGGACTGTACTAGCACGGATGTGTCCATGAGTAACCCCGTGAGATTTTCCATGCATGCTCTGTACGCGAGTTGGAGTCAGCGTCTCCTCGTGTACCATTTGATTTTTATATATTTTGACTCATATATGTTTTTACAACATATATCATCTGGCGAAAGATATTTATTTTCGTCCACTCACTCTAACAGTTTTCATGTCTTTCCCCTGGGCTTTTCGGTTTCGGTGCCCAGTTTGCAGTTCAGGTTCTGGTGTTTCACGTTGCGGTTGGAGGTTAGTGATTCGAGCTACCTGTGTTTTCCAGTAGGTTCTTGTTTCGCCTACTGATGTATGTATTGTATATATTTACACTAGAGGTCGCTCTGATACATCCTGATACATGTTTTATACGGTTTTTCCCGGATATTTTATATATTACAGTTATGTTTACTGTTTACTGTTTATTGTTATTGATATGATATTGAGAAATTCGGATGGGATTAGTGCCCACAGTTTGGCTTTTGTGGCATAGGATGAAGTGTTAATTTCTGGGTGCAGGTAATGGAAATTCCACGTTAGTAGCGTTACTCAGCCGAAATTTTGAATGATTTTTGTTGATTCCGGTTGGGTCCTTTCTGCTGGTGCGACTGTGTTTTTCGAGTTCAGCTGATCCAGAGATATGTGAGGCATGGGTGGTTCAGGTTGAACGTGTATGTTAGAGTCTGCGGTTTACTCCTAAGCAGATGACAGTGGCAGCAGTCGGATTACTTGAGTCTGATGCATACTTTTGGTGGGTTAGCACCGACAGAGTTTCAGTTGATACTCCATGGACTTTGTTCCGAGATTTGTTTATGCGGAGGTATTTCAACCAGGCTACCCAGCAGCGCAAGTATGAGGAGTTTACGAACTTGAGACAGGGCAGTATGTCTGTGCTTGAGTACCGGGACAGGTTTACCCACTTATCTCGTTTTGCGCATGATATGGTGGCTACTAAGGAAGCCAAGTGTCGTAGGTTTGAGCTGGGTTTGAATCTGAACATCAAGGGGACTATGACTACGATGCCTCGGAACAACTTTGATGAGTTTGTCAGTGCAGCACTCCGAGGTGAGGATATCGAGAAGGAGAGGCAGCAGAGGTATCAGCCTAGACGGTTTGAGGAGGGTGGACCGAGTCAGGGGCCTTCAAAGAGGCAGATTTCTGATACTTCTGGTTCGGCTTCATCCTCGGGCAGTGGATCTTATCGACCATCAGCTAGTGTACCGAGACAGAGATCGAGATGGAGGAGAGATCGACCGCAGCGACCACAGGCTAGTGGGGGTTCCAGCGGTTCCAGTTATCCTCGGCGTACCGGTGGCACGTTTCCTGTACCGAGGGAGTATCCATTGTGCAATCTGTGCAATAGGGATCATCTTGGTTCATGTCAGTGAGGTACCCTCAACTGTTATCATTGTGGCCAGGTGGGCCACTATGCGAGGGCGTGTCCTCAGTTAGTTGGTGCTGGTGATCAGGCGGCCCAGAGTTCCGGAGGAGAGCGAGGTGCCACTTCGGGAGCTCGACCAGTACAGTATGCGGGCTAGGGCGGACAGCAGGGACAGCCTCAGCGTAGACGACCAGCCGGGCAGGCAAGAGTTCATGCCATGACTCTACGAGAGGGCAGAGATTCACCGGAGGTCGTTATCAGTACGTTGCATGTATTTGGTATTCTAGTACTTACATTGTTAGATCCAGGTGCCACGCATTCATTCATGTCATATAGACTATCATCATTAGCTACGGTACCTGCATCTCCACTTTCGGGGTTGTGGAGAGTGTTATATCCGTCAAGCGAGATTGTGAGTATCGGTTGGGTGTACAGAGACTGTGAGGTGTTTATTGGAGGCCATGGTTTAGCCGCAGATTTGTTGTTTCTTGATATTGTGGACTTTGATCTGATCTTGGGTATGGACTTCTTGCAGACGCATTGGGCTATGTTTGATTGTCACAAGAAGAAGGTCTCGTTTCGACGACCAAGTTTTCTCGAGATACTGTTTCGCGGCGAGAAGAACACTTCACTACCGTGTTTGATTTCCGCGATGAGGGCGGATCGGTTGATGAAGAAAGGCTGTGTTGTTTATTTAGCCCATGTTGTGGACACTACAGCAACTGTGCCAGATCTTGGTAGTATTGAGGTTATTTATGAGTTCCCTGATGTGTTTCCAGTAGAGTTACCGGGCATACCTCCTGTTCGGGAGATTGACTTCACTATTGAGCTGTTACCGGGTACAGGACCGATTTCCTAGACACCGTATCGTATGGCGCCAACGGAGTTGAAAGAGTTACAGGTTCAGCTCCAGGAGTTGCTGTAGAAGGGTTTTATTCGACCCAGTGTTTAACCATGGGGTGCTCCGGTGTTATTTGTGCGAAAGAAGGATGGATCCATACGATTGTGCATCGACTACCGGAAGCTGAATCAGGTTACGATGAAGAACAAGTATCCGTTGCCGCGGATTGATGATTTGTTCGATCAGCTCAAGGGAGCATCAGTCTTTTCGAAGATTGACCTTCGATCCGGATATCACCAGTTGAGGATCCGAGACTCTGATGTGGCCAAGACAGCTTTCAGGTCGCGGTATGAGCATTACGAGTTCTTGGTTATGCCGTTTGGATTGACCAATGCCCCCGCAGCTTTCATGGACTTGATGAATCGGGTGTTCAGACGGTTTCTGGACAAGTTCGTGATTGTGTTCATCGATGATATTTTGATCTATTCCAGGAGTGTGGGCCAGCATAAAAAGCATTTGCGAGCGGTGTTGCGGACTTTGCGGGACCATCAGTTGTTTGCAAAGTTTAGTAAGTGCGAGTTTTGGCTAGATAATGTAAAGTTTCTGGGCCACATGATATCGGCTGAGGGAGTCAGTGTTGATCCTGACAAGATCGAGGCCATGCTGAACTGGAGTAGACCTACCACTGTACCGGAGATTCAGAGTTTCTTAGGTTTAGTAGGTTATTACCGACGGTTCGTACAGGATTTCTCTCGGATCGCTACTCCATTGACCAGGTTGACGAAGAAGGGCGTCAAGTTTGAGTGGTCCGATGCATGTGAGGAGAGTTATTTGCTCCTGAAAGAGAAGTTGACTACTGCACCGGTTCTGACATTGCCAGACGACAGTGGTGAGTTTGTGGTTTATAGTGATGCGTCGAAATTGGGGCTTGGCTGTGTGTTGATGCAGCATGGTAGAGTTGTGGCCTACGGTTCCAGGCAGCTGAAACCACATGAGGTTAACTATCCGACGCATTATTTGGAGTTAGCCGCTATTGTGTTAGCATTGAAGAGTTGGAGACATTACCTGTATGGAGCCCAGTGTAAGATCTACACCGACCACAAAAGTCTTACCTACTTGCGGACGCAACCGGATCTGAACATGAGGCAGCGCCGATGGATGGAGTTGATCAACGACTAAAATTGCACGTTCGAATACCATCCAGGGAAGGCCAATGTTGTAGCTGATGCACTTAGCCAAAAATCTGGAGCTTCGTTGTTTCACGTATTTGTTTCTAGAGTGTCGATGTTAGCCGAGCTTCGGGCTACGGGTGCCGAGTTCGAGTGGGATGATGAGGGAGCTTTGTTTGCCAGCTTTCAGGTTCGACCGGTATTGGTTGATCAGGTACGAGAGGCTCAGGATTCAGATTCCTACTTGTTGGGCAAGAAGACCATGATACGGAATGGTGTGCCTACAGAGTTTGGATTGAATGACGACGGTACGTTGTTGTTCAGAGGAAGGTTATGTGTGCCCAGAGATGAGAGCTTGAAGAAGGAGATTCTGGATTAGGCCCATAGTTCAGCATATGCGATGCATCCCGGAGGTACGAAGATGTTTCGTACACTTCGAGCGTATTACTGGTGGCGCAACATGAAGCGGGAGATTGCCGCGTATGTGAGTCGATGTTTGATCTGTCAGCAAGTTAAAGCGGAGAGGCAGAAACCTGTAGGGAAACTACAGCCACTAGAGATTCCGATTTGGAATTGGGAGCATATTACGATGGATTTCGTTTATCAGTTGCCACGTACTTCGGCTGGCAACACTGGTATTTGGGTTATTGTGGATCGACTGACGAAATCCGCTCATTTTCTCGCACTTCCGGGGAAGATATCAGTGGGCAGATTGGCCAAGTTGTACTTATCTGAGATTGTTCGGCTGCATGGTGTGCCTGTATCTATTGTTTCTGACCGAGACAGTCAGTTCACTTCTGAGTTTTGGCAGGCTTTACAGCGAGCCATGGGCACGAGGTTGCGTTTCAGTACAGCTTTTCATCCTCAGATTGACGGGCAGTCTGAGCGGACTATACAGACACTTGAGGATATGTTGCGGTCTTGTGTGTTGCAGTTTCGTGGGAATTAGGACCAGCAACTACATTTGATAGAGTTCGCTTACAACAACAGTTATCAGGCCAGTATTGAGATGACACCATACGAGGCCCTGTACGGGAAGCAGTGTCGCACTCCATTGTGTTGGAGTGAGGTGGGCGAGCGATGGCTTATTGGCCCTGATCTGGTGAAGAGCACCATGGAGGACGTCCAGATTATTCGGGACAGATTGAAGATCGCCCAGGATCGTCAGAAGAGTTATGCGGACGTGAGGAGGAAGAACCTCGAGTTTGATGTAGGTGATTGGGTATTCCTGAAACTATCTCCGTGGAGGGGAGTTGTGCGTTTCGGGAAGCGTGGCAAGCTTCGACCACGATACATTGGTCCGTACGAGATCACCGAGAGAGTTGGAGCTGTTGCTTACAGACTTGAGTTACCGGCTGAGATGGCTCGTGTTCATGATGTTTTCCACGTTTCGATGTTGCGGAAGTACATCTCAGATCCTTCACATGTGTTGGCCCCACAGCAGTTACCGATCCAAGAGGATTTGACGTACGTGGAGAAGCCTATGCAGATTCTCGATCGTTGTGGCAGGAGTTGAGGCACCGTGTGATCCCGCTAGTGAAGGTCTTAGAACCACTCGGTTGAGGAGGCCACCTGGGAGACTGAGCAGCGTATGCGGGAGCAGTATCCTCATCTGTTCACTTAACAGGTATGTAAATTTTGAGGTAGAAATTTTTTTAAGGGGGGTAGATTTGTGACGACCCGAACCAGAATCAGTAAAGTAATCAATACGACTCACGAGATTATGCGTAATTACGATTAATCGTTAATTGTGTGGTTTGCCGATTTAGTTTATGACTTAATTATTGGCCGAGAATTTGAATTGAGTTTCTTCACAAGCGTTGTAGAGTTCGTGATTTCGAGCTCGTGAGCGGTTCCAGATGATTTTTGAGATAACCGAGGAATATAGTATGATTATTTGAAGTTTTGGTTTTCGACGAGTTTATCCGTTCGTTTCGTATTTATCCGATTTGTAATGGTTATCCGTTTTGGACCGTTGATCGTCCCGAGACGCGAGTATAAATATCGGAAATAGTCGTAAAATTGTCGAAAACACTGCTTGAGGTTTGACCAGGCGTTGACTTTCCATTTTGGACAGTTTGACCCGTTGACCCGTGAAGGAGGACTTTCCCGTTTGGGTTCGCCAGCCGACTTGGATTTTCCGGCCACCTCTGGCCACGTGAAGGGTATAATTATCTTTCTCTTGAGCTCTAGAGTTGTTTGGTAATTGGAATTGTGTGATTTGGTTGTGAATTGCTTGAGTTTGAACCGGGTCAGTTTTGGGGTTTTTGCCGGTGACGGGATGTGGTGCTCCGGCGAGCCACGGTGGCGGGGGTGAGGGGGGTTCGACTCCCCTTGCTCCAGTGAAGCTTATTATGTGCTTGAATTAGGATGAGGTTGGGTTTTGGGTTGAACCCGTGGTGGTTGCCGGAGTTTTGCTCCGAACCGGTTTCGAGCTGAATTGGAGAGGTTCTGGTTTGAATTGGGTTTTGTCATAGTTGAAGAAAAGGTTAGGCTTGCGGAGACCTTGAGATCTGGAGCTTCCTCGGCGGTCAACGGGGCGCTCCGGCGAGAAAGTTGACTTTTCAGTTTTCGATGATTTTAATGTCATTTTTCTCGTAATCGCGCCCCGATCGTCACCTTGAGGTTTTCGAGTTGATTTAGGTATCAAATTTTCAGTCGAGGGTTTCGAGTGGAGATTTCGGAAATTCAGTCGATTGTTTTATACAGTTTTATCTGTTTCCGGGAACGGTTGGTTTCCGTGGTTAAGTACAGAGTTGTGGGCTATTTTTTTGATCAGATATGTTTTATGATTATTCAGGGGATCGAGATCGTGCTTCAGGCGAGGAATCTTCCGCCGGTCCATAAGATTAGTGCGAGTGCGCGTTTCACTCATCTGTGAGTGGACAACTTCTTTTCACTGATCATCGCGAGTCTTTATACACGTTTTACGAGCATGAGCATGCATACGAGATTATGTTTTATATGAGCATGTGTTATACGATTATGCCTATACCAGTATACATTACGTATATGCATTTATATATTGTCTCATGCATTTGCATTGAACTATTTATAATTTGATTTACACAGAGTACAGTCTCAGTATATGTTGTTGTATCGATACACCTGCATCTCGGCTGATCCCCGATTGATGCCTACCAGGAGGGGCAGTACCCCAGAACCGAGGCCTTTCTGGCTAGAATCACGTGTGGGTCTGGAATCACGTGATTCGGACTGTACTAGCACGGATGTGTCCATGAGTGACCTAGTGAGATTTTCCATGCATGCTCTGTACGCGAGTTGGAGTCAGCGTCTCCTCATGTACCATTTCATTTTTAGATATTTTGACTCGCATATATTTTTACAACATATATCATCTGGCGAAAGACATTTATTTTTTTCCACTCACTCTAACAGTTTTCATGTCTTTCCCCTGGGCTTTTCGGTTTCCGTGCCCAGTTTGCAGTCCAGGTTCTGGTGTTTCACGTCGCGGTTGGAGGCTAGTGATTCGAGCTACCTGTGTTTTCCAGTAGGTTCTTGTTTCACCTATTGATGTATGTATTGTATATATTTACACTAGAGGTCGCTCTAATACTTCCTGATACATGTTTTATACGGTTTTTCCCGGATATATTATATATTACAGTTATGTTTACTGTTTATTGTTATTGATATGATATTGAGAAATCTAGATGGGATTGGTGCCCACGGTTTGGCTTTTGTGGCATAGGATGAAGTGTTAATTTTTGGGTGCAGGTAATGGCAATTCCGCGTTAGTAGCGTTACTCTGCCGAAATTTTGAATGATTTTTGTTGATTCACGTTTTCAGAGGGGGTTCAATTCTGATTTAGGTAACTAAATCGGGGTTGAGTCCTTTCACCAGAAACTTGCTATCTATTGGGGGAAGCTCCTCAAACAATCAACGATCAATATTTGAGTTTATCGCGATCGTACGAACAATAATTAGCCGATAAAAAAAATACGTTTCTTTTCAATATTCCATTAAGATAATTTTCGATAAACAATGCGATACTTACCCGAAAACAAAAACTTCCGAAAAATATAATAAATAGCTTGCATATCTGAAAAATTCTCCGAAAATTTTCATGAGTTCAAAATAAAATACTCTACAATTCCCGTGAAGGTATCAAGTCCACTTCTTGTCTGATGAAAGAGTCGTTAATAACTCAATAACGCGACTAATCCGTGATGAACTGTAATAAGATTCGATAAGCGCGTGATTTCGGTTCGGGTTGTCACATCTTTTTCCATTATTGTGTCCGGAGTTGTACAAGACAATACCCACATATATTCTTGGGAGGCTTGGATCTTAAGTTTGATCAAATTCGAGGAGATCTTCTTCGTCGTGAGGAATTATTAAGTCTTGACAAGACTTATGCTCATGTTCGTTGGGCTCACAACGACTGTCTTACTTACACTGTAGTTCCTACACGGCCCGCAGTCATGACTATCACCACCACCACCATATCTCCATCGCCACTTCTACCCACGTCGACCTTAGATTCTCAAGCCATCGTGGCTCACCGACGGCCTCCCTCTGCTCCTCCGACTCCTTCTAGTTTGGTGTTCGTCCTCCAAACCCCAATGTCAACTTTATCGGCCCGTTGTGCAAAGATAAGGGTTACTCCAAAAATAACTGCTTTCCATGCATTGGATATCTTGACTGATGGGGTAATCGCCCATGCAAGATCTTTCCTTCCACAAGTACCTCTGCTGCTTCTACTAATGTAGTCCAATCAGGTATGTCTGGTAAGGCCTATCTTACTATATCATATGGGAATAATGCTTGGATATTAACACTGGTGTATCAGATCATATGACCAATACCCTAGCTTAGTTCATTCTATTAGTCCATCTTCTTTACCTAGTATATCTACTGTTGATGGTTCCCTTTCTTCTGATGTTGGTAAAGGCTCTTGTACTCTTTCTCTATATTTAACCATTAATTATGTCTTAGTTTTCCTTTCTCTAGCATATAACCTTCTATTTGTTAGTGAAATCGCTATGACCCTCTCTTGTTCTGTTATATTTTACCCCCTTTTATGTATTTCAAGACATTCTGACTCAGCAGATTCTTGGTTATGGTACTAATGGAGGAAGCTATACTATCTCGATTTAACATCAAGTGGAGAAAAACAGCTAAGTTCGTTGAGTCAAGCCAACAGTATTGGGTTTAGGAAGATACATTTAGTTATGGCATCTTCGTTTGAGTCATCTTTCATTTGGTTATATTAGGAAGATACAACCCCATCTGTTTTTGGGTATTGATGAGTCTGATTTCAAGTGTGATGTTTGTGAACTGATCAAGAGCCACCGTATTACTTATTCCCAAGTTTGAATAAATGCTTAGATCCTTTTATGATAATTCACTCTGATGTTTGGGGTCCTAATAGAATTTCTACCCCCATTGGAGCTCGTTATTTTGTTAATTTTATTGATGAGTGTACCCAGATGACATGAGTCTCTTTGATGATTAGAAAGAGTGATGTCTTCTCTCGCTTAACTGAGTTTCATAAGATGGTGACTACCCAATACCAACAACATATCCGAGTTCTTCAATCAGACAATACATGTGAGTATGTTAATGGTGCCATGTATACTTATCTTGCCTCTTATGGGATCCTTCACCAAACCTCTATTTCCTATACTCCTCAACATAATGGCTTGACAGAACGTATGAATAGGACATTACTGGAGGTTGTTCATGCATCATTGTTTGGCATGAATGTGCCTCAGTCTTATTAGGGTGTAGCTATTACTTTTGCTGCTTACTTGATCAACTATACTCCATTCCGTGTGATTGAGTTCTAGAGCCCACTCCAGAAGTTACAAGAGTTGCTAAATGTTCATTCCCTTTCTAATCTTTAGCCTTGCGTGTTTGGTTGCACTGTCTATGTCCATATTCACAAGCTTCTTCTAGGTAAACTTGATCATTTAGCTGTGAAGTGTGTATTTATTGGTTATGCTGATTTTTAGAAAGGCTATCAGTGTTATGATCCTCTCACCAGGAAAAATCACGTCTCTCTTGATGTCTCTTTTCGAGAGTCTGAACCTTCACTACCACATTTTTAATCATTGCCGGCGATTTAAAAATCGCCGGCAATGTTTTTTATCATTACCGGCGATTTTTTCCCCAAAAATCGTCGGTAATGTCTTCTTTTTTTTAAAATCATTGCCGGCGATTTTTCCGGCAAATCACCGGCAATGTTCCGCCGGTAATTAAAAAAAAATGACATTGCCGGCGACTTACATTTAAGTCGCCGGCAATATTTTTTTTATTTTTTTTAACATTACCGGTGACTTAAATGTAAGTCGCCGGCAATGTCTTTTTTTTTTTTTTAATTACCGGCGGAACATTGCCGGCGACTTACATTTAAGTCGCCGGTAATGTTAAAAAAAAAAGAGACATTGCCGGCGATTTTTGGGGGAAAAATCGCCGGTAATGATAAAAAATATTGCCGGCGATTGAGTTTCAGAGTCTTCTCTTTATGGGGAGAGAGGTTGTGAAGGAAATACTCTTAATTTGTCAAAATTTGATGAGTTTGAGTAGTTTGGGGCACAAATTGGAGGATAAGGAAATTCAAGAATTGAAACGGAGACCCCTGTACACATCTTTGACCCGTCGAGTACCACGTCTTGACCCGTCGAAAGTGGTGCTCTGGAAGGACAAAGGCTTACATTTGACCCGTTGAGTGATGTGTCTCGACATGTCGAAATTGGTGCATTGGAGAGACATGAGCTTACCTTTGACCCATCGAGTAAGGAGTCTTGACCTATCTAAAGTGTTACTTCGGAGGGACAGGAGCTTGCTTTCAACCCGTCGAGTAATATGTCTTGACCTGTCAAAAATTCTACTGACAGGGAAGAACTAACAATTATACAACATCGAGATAGTACTGAAGCACATGCTTCCCTATCTACATCATCAACTAAGGTTTTCGTTTAGAGTGCTCTATCTTTGGTACGTAAGTCTAACTGAATTACTAAGGGAATTCTCAAGCAACAATATGAGCCTAGAATAGATGTTAAAGCCAAATACCCTATTGTTAATTATATCTCCCACCATAGATTGTCTGAATCTTATGCACTTGTTGTTAATTAATTATTTTCAGTATCTATTCCTGGCAATGTACAATATGCTTTGGCAGATCCTAGATGAAAACAAGCTATGAATGAGGATTTAAAAGCCTTGCAGAAAAATGATACTTAGGACATGGTTCCTATGCCATATAGTAAGAAAACTGTTGGATGTGGTTGGGTGTTTAATGTGAAACTTAAAGTTGATGGAAGTATTGATCGCTACAAACCTAGATTAGTTGTTAAGGGTTATACTCATAAATATAAAGTTGATTACCAGAATTTTTTTGCACCTGTTGCCAAAATAAATAGTGTAAGAATCCTTATTGCCCTTGCAGCTCGTTATGATTGGTCTTTACACCAGTTTGATATGAAGAAAGCTTTTCTGAATGACAACTTGGAAGAAGAAGTATACATGGATACTCTACCAGGAATCAATTGCAAACCAGGTAATGAGGGAAATGTATGTCATTTGAAGAAGTCTCTCTATGGTTTGAAAGCAATCACCTAGGGCATGGTTTTGATGCTTCTCCAAGGCAATGAAGAAATTTAGGTATCGCCAGTACAACTCTGACCACGCCTTGCTTGTCAAATGCAAGGATGGTAAGACTACTGCCTTAATTGTGTATGTTGATGATATGATTGTTACAAGAGATGATCCATACGAGATGGAAAGTCTTCAGAGAGTTGTCACCAAAATTTGACATGAAAGATCTAGGTGATTGGAAATACTTCTTGAGAATTGAAGTTGCAGGGTCCAAGCAAGGGATTACATTCTCCTAAAAGAAGTATGTTTTGGATCTTCTTGCTAAGACAAGATTGTTAGACAGTAAGCTTGTTGCTACTCCTATTGAACATAATCACATGCTGAAACTTTTTCCAGATCGGGTTCCAACAAACAAGGGCAGGTATCACCGTTTAGTTGAGAGACTTATTTATTTATCACGTACTAGACCTGATATTGTATATGCTGTGAGTGTGGTGATTTAGTTAATGCATAGTCCTGGAATAGAGCACATAAGTGTTGTCTTACTCATTCTCAGATATTTGAAGGGCACACCTGGTAAAGGTTGAGATGTGTGTTTCAGGCTACACTAGTGAGATTTGTGTTTCGGATTACACTGATGCAGATTGGGTTGGTGATCATACTAATAGGGCGTCTACTTCTGGATACTTTACTTTTATTTGTGGAAGTTTGGTGACTTAGCGCAGTAAGAAACAGAATGTGATTGCCCGCTCGAGTGCAGAAGCTGAATATCGTGGGATGGCAAATGAAGTATGTGAATTGTTATGGATCAAGAATGTTATGAAAGAACTGGTTTTCAAGCTTAAGAAGCCTA
Organism: Geum urbanum; assembly: GCA_946800695.1. NCBI lineage: Eukaryota > Viridiplantae > Streptophyta > Magnoliopsida > Rosales > Rosaceae > Geum > Geum urbanum. Next base: position 46,296,541 of record OX327012.1, on the reverse strand, counting down.
TGAATTTACATTGTGATAATACAACTACTTTTGAGATTGCTTATATACCAGTACAACATGACAGAACCAAGCATGTGGAGATTGATAGACATTTCATAAGGGCACCTTGACAAGAAAATTATTCAATTTTCCCTTTGTGACATTTGAAGAATAGTTAGTTGATGTTCTTACTAACGGGTTGTCACATGATGCTTTTAGTAAATAGTTGGACAAATTGGGCATAATTGACATCTATGCTCCAACTTGAGGAGGAGTGTTGGCAAGTATTGATCTTGTAAGTACTTTAGATTTCTATTGTAATTAGAATTTATGTATTCTTTATTGTAGATATTCTCTACCTATTAGGAATATGCCTTATAAAGATGTATATATCTAATTTAAGAGTGAATAAATGTATTACATTATACCCTAAATACTTTTTCCTATATTTTTCTACTAAGAGCATTGTGTTCTGAGTTCTGACCCTCGCCCAGCACAATTCCAAACCCAAAAGCAGAGGAAGGAAGCAGTCTAAACCTAAATCCACTAACTACCATCGTTTGAAGCAGCTTTTTCCTATCGGCCAACTGGAACAAATGTTGGCCTCTCCAAAGTTGACAACCCTTTTAGCTGGCTGTCCCGGCCAAAACACAATGGCACTATCCAAACCTTGGCAACCAAAACAAACTCTGTTCCACTGTGTTTTTGAAGCAACTTCATGTCAACAGTAAACCAGATTGCAATAGAGTGATGCCATTAGATAGCTCAAACACTTAAGCAGTACTTGTTTCTCAAGTTACATAAAATTGTAAATGTTTGCAAAGGCGATAATTACATTTAGAATTGGCACCTCTAGTTAAGAAGGTATACGGTCAAAGAAGCAAGTTTCTGTTGTCATTCTCTAGTATTAACTCTCACCGAGTAAAATTTTACACCTAAAGAAGCTTATTTATCTGAAATAAGCAGTTCTCACACATCTTTGGCCAAGAGAGAAGCAAATGAAAATATCCTTCAGAGTAATACAACAGATAATATTAGATTAGGTACAAAGATGGATTACGACAAAAGTGGCTATGAGGGATAAAAAGTTGGTCAAAACAAATTTGTGGTTGATGGGTTAGGAAAGATATCGAGGCCCATAATGGTGTAGTGAGAATTATAAAAGGAAATAGATAAGCCCAAAATGTTAGGTGAGAACATATGGGCTCAATGTCGAAGAAAATATGGCGATAAAATGTCACGTGGTGAACTCGTGAGTGAGGATGACCGAGTCAAGAGTTGTTAATGAAAATATGGCGGGAATCAAGTGGGCCGACGAGGAAATGCTAGAAAACGTGTGAAAGTGGGTGGGAGGCTTGGGTCTAATACCGCAGAGAAGTTCTCGATGGGCCATTCTGACTCTTGAGGCCCACCTCGTTATCCCTGTTTTGGAGGGAGAATTACGCCTATAAATACCATTTCATGCATTTCATTTGATTCATTCACTTTTTGAGCACTGAAATTCTGCTTGCAAAGAGCTCTTAGTGACTTGATCGTCAAAGTGTCTTTTGTAGGTACACCCCCCATTGGTGAACTCGTGAGTGAGGATGACCGAATCAAGATTCATTGATGAAAATATGGCAAGAATCAAGTGGGTCGACGAAGAAATGCTGGAAAGCGTGCGAAAGTGGGTGAGAGACTTGGGTCTGATACCGCGAAGAAGTTCTCGACGGGCCTTTGTGACTCTTGAGGCCCACGTCGTTATCCCTATTTTGAAAGGAGAATTACGCCTATAAATACCAGTTCATGCATTTAATTTGATTCATTAACTTCTTAAGCACCAAAATTTTGCTTGCAAAGAATTCTTAGTGACTTGAGCGTCAAAATGTCTTTTGTAAGGTAGCCCCCCCCCATTTCGAGTGTGATGGTCTTAGTCGTTAGGGTTTTCACGAAGATCTGCATCGTGGCTGCGACAAAGCAGAGCATAAGAGAGATTGGACTCACAAAATGAGAGAGAGAGGAGTTTTTTATAAGCCTGTCAGTGGGGCGGGTTTTGATCGGAATCCGCTCCACATCCATCCATATTAGGCAAATCTGAATCTAATTTTTGAATCCGTTAGTCTATTTGTGATCTGAATCCATTAATTTTTTTATTTAATGGATTGGATCCGGATCACAAATGATTCGATCTGTTTATGATTCATCTCGTTTATTTTTTTAATTTTTTTAAATATAATTTACTTTTATTTACATATATAAAATATTTTTAATCTAAAACTCTCTATTTTTAAAATAAAATATAAATATCTTTAACAAAATTATATAAAATTTTTAATAAATTAAAAGATTAAAAACCCAAATGATTTAATTTTGTCAAGTTCCTCGATGTAAATGGAGTTTTTTCCTTTCTATTTTGGTATCTCTAGTTTGTTTTAATGAAATATTTTGGTTATGTAAAGAGATCATGTGACATATTGGTAATAATTAATATATTGATAAAAGAAATAAATTAAGTAATTAGTATATTGATAAACGGATCCGAATCCGCTTAGTTGATCCGGATCCGGATTTGATTATTAAAGATCCGCCGAATAAACGGGACGGATCAGATTGGGTCTAGTTTTTTCTCTTGTGAGCATTGGAATTGGAAAATTGTCCAATTATGTGGAAAATAATGTATTCTTGTGGAGATCATCGTCAACCTTTGCTGATTCTTGAAGTTGTTGCTTCAAAAAACCTTTGGATACGACATGCTTTTTTCGGATTACCTGGTTCTCACAACGACATCAATGTCTTGGAGCATTCACCTTTATTTGCAGACCTACGTGAAGGCAGATCTCTTCCGGTTACTTAAAAAATCAATGGTAACCTTTATACTATAGGATTCTATCTTGCAGACGGCATATATCCTTTATGGTCAACATTTGTCAAAACAATTCCAAGTTCAGAAGGTGATGAAGCAAAGATATTTGCCAAAGCTCAAGAGGCATGTAGGAAAGACGTTGAACGAGCATTTGGAGTGCTTCAAGCTTGATTTGCAATTGTTTGTGGGATTGCTCATTTTTGGGATCTTGAAACGCTTCATAAGATTATGATTGCATGTGTGATATTGCATAATATGATTATCGAAGATGAACGTGCAGAGGAAGCAACCAAAGTGGATACAACTCTGCTGAGAACTTGATAACAAGAACAAGAAGATATCTAAGAGATGCCCAACTAATGTGCCCTCAACTTCCATTACAGACATCAATGTTGAGGATGCTTTCATCGATATTTTTGATCAATTGTCAAGGTCACCATGTAACAAGGCTGAAAAAAGAAAGCTGAAAGAAAACACTAAAAAGTTGGAGAAAATTCAAATGTTGCATAAAGAAAAAAGAGAGATGAAAGAAAAATTGAAATTATGAAGGAGAGAATTGAAATTGATAAGAAGAAAGTCGAAATTGATAAGGAGAAATAAGAGTTAAGAAACATGAGATTGAGATGAGGATTATGTCCACGGAGACATCTACTATGAGTGAAGAGAAGAGAGGGAGAGGGTACTATTCTCGGCTTAAGATAAAAAATTTGTTGGATGGTCTTTGAAGTTCATGCATCTTGGTTTATCTATGTGTGTTGCATTAATAACTTATGTCTTTTATTTTTGAACTAAAGTTTAGAATTCTCACTATAGTTTCATAGTAAACGAGTGAATTGAGTTTAGTTGTAATAGTGAGGCAAATAAGTTTGCATATTTTGTGATTTGCATTAGAGCTCACTCTACTGTTTGTTTTTTATTTTCAGATATGTATTATTGTGGATTTTGATTAGTTCAAGTGTATGTGTTTGGTTCATGATTTGGAACATGCTGTGTCTTTTGTATTTGATAAATTTTGAATCTGTTTAGCTACAGTTTTGAGCTTGTGGAGCAAGCTCCCTCTTTGGTTTATAGTTTCACTTTCTGTGAATCTTTTCTGCTACATTTTTGACAAATACTACATGTTGATGCTTTGCAATGAACTCGTAGTGTTCATTGTAAAGAACTTTGCCTTATTGGGACCTCTATTCCAAGTTCTAGTCTCAAGATTAATGAACATGATGGGAAGATCAATGACAAACCAGGGGATGTAGTAGTGGTTTAATATAAGGGACCAAAAGCAATTGACATTTCTATTAGACTTGTATTTAATTAAAATGGAAAATTGCCACATAAGCATTCAAATTTGAATATCACCATCAATCTTCGACAATTCTCCTAGACTTGTCATAGGCACAATCTCCTGGTTTTGAAACATTAAACTAATCACATGTTAACTCTTCCCGCGAAGTCCACGTGCATTGGTCTGATTGGATTAAGAGACAGAATCCAAGAAGAGAAACAAAGTACATTTTACAGAGATGAACTAACCCATCTCCAGGAAAATTACACTTGAAATAAAAGCACAAACAAGAGCAAAGGAAGAGAATCTAACAATCGTGGTGCGGGCAGGGCAACCCATCACATGCCAGAACATGAACAAGGGAGGTTGGGGGTCTATTGACCCATACCAAAGTGCTCAACCTCGAAAATGCTAACTTGGCAGCCGCATCCGTGATTTTGTTAGCTTCTCTTGAGATCCAATGCCAAGAGACCGAAAGAAAAGAACCTCTTACCTTGTGAAACTATTGCAGAAAGGAGTAAATTCTACAATAAACAAACTTAGTATCCCTGCTAAGGTCAACAATCAGATTAGAATAACCACTCACCAAAACTAAGTGTTGCACACCAATTTCTTTAACCAACTCCAGACTAGCAACCAAGGCAGCAACTTCACCTTCAATAGCAGATCTATCAGTTGAAATTTTTGCCATTGTATCAAGAAAACAACCAACAAAATCTCTAATAACAGTTCATGCCTTAATCAACTCGATATCAGGCTTCCAAGTACCATCAATATTAACTTTGATCATAAGGAAGACAGGAGGGCATCATATTTTTATTAGCTGAATCACTCCTCTAAATACTCTCCTGGGCCAAATTTCAATTATACAAAAAACTTTTGCTCCATTTACCACTTTCGAGAGATCAAGTTTTGTGACACAAATGCACGTCTATCTTTCTATATACTCCAAAATAGCGTGACCCTGTACCACACAAAAATGGAAATACAAACAACGTCGGCTATGACTTGTGTTCTGACTCGTAGAGCACAAGTTCGTTCTGTCTTCTTATTCGACCCAAAAACAAACCAAAAAAACCAGAACCTGTAAAAACCTCGAGAATCTTATAAACAAAAACTGGTATTCCACGTCCTTCTCTCTCCCTCTCTCTCCCTCTGAGAGGCAATAAGAACAGAGAAGAAGCAAAGCATCTCTCTTTTTTACTGTTCCGAATTCAACGTGATCGTTACCGACGTGGGGTTAAAACCCAACTTTAGAGTAAGGTATCTCTCTTCTTCTGCTTCATATGATTCCTTGGCTATATTGGGTTTAGTTTAGTTGCATTCTGAATTTAATAATTTGATAAAAATATACTCCATCCATTTATTAGTGGGTTAGATAATAAATTGATACAGATTTTGGGTTTTTGATGCTCCTACTTTGAACCACTTTGCTTGTTCAACTGGCCTTGAAGATCACTGTGATGCTTCCTAATGTTGTATTTGCGTCTGGAATTTATGCCTCAAAACTCTTTAGTAATGTACAGTTTTGTTGCAATGATGAATGATGTATCCTTCAAAGCTTAAATTTTTACACTGGGTTTGCTCCTAAAGATTTGATTTTTCGTTAAAATTTGTCTCATTTGGAGATAACATAAGCTGTGGGGAGAGTTTAGCTGTGTCACTTATGAGTTTCCTAACAGGATCATCGGATCAGTCGTGGCATCCAATCATGACTACGGATACTACAGTTCTAAGTTATTGGTGGAACCGGAGGTTCTTGCTCTGTGCATTGCTTCTATTGACTAGTATGGCTGTAGCTGCTGTTCTTATATGGAAGTATGAAGGTTGAAAAAAAACGAAAAGGGAGAGAAGGGAAAATGACCGTGAAACAGTAGGGTCTTTGTATGATGATGAAGCCTGGAGGACATGTCTTAAAGGGATTCATCCTGCTTGGCTACTAGCTTACAGAATAGTTGCTTTTGTTGTGCTCTTGTCCTTGATAGTTACCAATGTTGTTCTTGACGGAGGTGGCATATTTATTTTCTATACTCAGTAAGTAATGCTGTTCATGCCACTATCTAGCTATCCGTCCTTTACATCTTTAAATCGTCATAAACATGGAAGCTCTATTTGAGGGGTAGATTCACAAAGCTTGATATACGGATTTCACATGTTTTTCTCTTGTTCAACAGGTGGACAGTTTCTTTGGTCACAATCTATTTTGGGGTATGCTGTCGAACTTTAAGCTCTTGAACTGTCGATATTGGCCTCCTTGATACTGTAATAATGTGATAGAATACGAGTAGAATGATATTTTTCTGTTGTGCTTTCAACTACTGAAAATGTAGATACATCCAATACGTCTAAAAGTTATACTGAGGAAGAATGTCCCTCCCACAAAGGTGCAGTTGTATTTGTTTATATCTTTCAAGTCATGTATCAGGTGAGCTTTCAATTTGTTATAACTTCTCTAATGTATGAATTCAGTTATCTGACTTGTTAACTGTTATCTCATCCCGTTTGTTTCTGTGTATAGATGTGTGGGGGTGCCGTGGTGCTCACTGATTGTGTATTTTGGCTCATTCTGTATCCATTTTTAACATCCCATAGTTTCAAACTGAACTTTGTAAGTATGCTGGTCTATCGATTGACCTGATGTTATTTATTCTAAAATATTACGTTTTTTTAACGTTCTTTTAACTAGTGTGGTTACAGTGAACCCCTATAAATGATGAGTTTGTTCACCTTTCGATTTCAGATGATGGTCAGTATGCACTCAGTCAATGTTGTTTTCCTCCTTGGTGAGGCAATTTTGAATTGCTTGGTAAGTCTGATGAATAACTAGTGAATTTCCATTCTAGTTTTACCAACATATATCTGGGAGATAGAAGCAGAAGTTTGGTTTCATTTTCATTTTAAGAACTTACACTCCCAACTTTGATCAAGGACTAACATAAGTTTAACTTTCTCCTTCCAGCGGTTTCCAATGTTTCGGATATCATATTTTGTGCTATGGACGGGAATATTCGTGACTTTCCAGTGGATTATCCACGCTTGTAAAAACTTGTGGTACACTTCCATTTCAACTAATTATATTTGTTTTGGTAGGTTGAATACGTTTTACTATTGCTCACAATTTCATAATTTGATTGCAGGTGGCCTTATCCGTTTCTTGATTTGGCATCCGCATATGCTCCCTTATGTTATGTTACCTACCTACCTCAGTCTGTAAATGTATAATTGCAACATTGACTGCCAGTCCTGGGGTGAAAATATGTTGCTTTCATGGAGTGATGCATATTCCATGTTATGGCGTTTTTGCCTTGATTATTAAGGTGAAGCAGTTGTGGTTCTCCAGATCGTTCCCGCAGTCTTTTCAGGTCACAAGGTGACGAAGCAGATATGGGATGCATTAAATGAATCACAAGGGGCTACATAGTGTGCCACAAACTAGGCACAACCAATGCATATAAAGGAATCATTTTTTGGTCCGGGTACAGGAGGAAATCCATTTGTTCCTGCTCCCTTTAGCTGTACATGAACATTCTTTTTCATAGGAAGCTATAGCATTTCCTGTTACATATCACCGCTAAGGTTATCTGTATATGATTACAGACTTTACAGTGGACAAAGTTTATATCCAACCTTCAGTTGTGTACACATATCAGGCTCTCTAGTCATGCCCAAAGTATGTTGGAAAATTTTCAGTCTATCAAACTGAGAAGTCAGCAAGCAGCATGGTGTAGTTGGTTTGCTTGAAACTTGTATCGACTAATGAAGCTACCTTACGCCTAATGTCAATAGAAAGACGAGAATCAAACTTGGACAAAACAATGCATCCATTCATGGTGGCATCCATTTGCACAAAAGCTCAAACAATAGAGTAATATTGGCAACTAGTACACCATACGTACTGAATCAACCAGACCTACATAGGCATGAGCAATCTGCTGCCAATTCGAGACCTAAATAAGGTTAAGATTTTCTAACCATCTAACCAACAATGCCATAATGCAGGCTCTTGCCTTATCTTGGAATACTATAAAATCCTACAACATGCTTCGGCAACTATTTCACCTGCACTGAATCAAACAGCGCCTTGGAGACCTGAATCGCTATGCTTAAGTCCTCAAACCAGCCAAACAACCTCGCCACAATGCAATTCGCTACCTTATGATCAAACCTACCATCTATACCGAACAGCAGCCTCCATATCCATTCGACAAGTAATCAGAAACAACAAGCGCCATAATGAATAACAGTGCAGCACATGTATATCAATAATACAGGAGCTGCTTTTTATTAGCAATTCAAGTCTTTAATATCACTTGCATCAATCCGATGAACTACAATTTCATTCCAAGAACAAAATGAGACTCGAAACACTTTTGTTACTTGGTAGCAGACAATCAAATTACAACACAGCGGCGGCTGCTTCTCTCTTCAGTACCTGTGTTCCAGCTTCTCCTTCTCCTGGTAATGCTGCACGTACCTGCCCCAATCCCCAAAACACAAAATCAAAACCTAAAATTTCAAAATCAAATCCTCAAACACTAGAAATTGAACACGAATCGCAACCGAAACCCTAGATTTTCAGATCAATTTAGAGGCGAATCGGAGACTTACGCGTGGACGGAGATGAGCGGAGCGAGGAGGAGAGTTGCGCTGAGCCAATTCTCGGAGACCTTGTGTGTGAGCTTCGCCGGAAGATCCTTCCATAGCCCCGGCATCACTTTCTGTTGAAACGGCGACAACGCGTACACCACCGCCTTCATCCTCACCGGTTGCTTCCCCATTCTTCCTTCTCCTCTCAGAATTGTGTTTTGGGTCTGAAACATAGAGTCGTCTTCGTTATCAGAGTCTACCACTACAGATCAACGGTTCCGATTCATCGGCCTAACATCCAATCATACAACGCCACGCGTCAAAAAAAAGTTAAAAAGATTAATGACGACGCAGTGCAGTCCACCGCTATGTCCATTCACCAAAGTAAAGGCGCAAAGAGAACAGAGAGGAGAAGAGACCGAACCAGGCTTTGTAGCTTTCTCTCGGTTTCTCCAACGCAACACATTGTGTCTTCTTCAGTTTCAAGGTCCTGCTCCAATCCCAACTCCTCCGTTAATAATCTTATAAAAAATTATGTTCTTTAATACAAGTTTTTTTACTCATGTGTGTACGAATAATACTAATCTCGGGTCAACTCATTAATCCGAACCCAGTTGTTATAAAAGTTTGCTTCTTTTTTTTCGTGATGGAGGTTGAGTTGTTTTTGTGTTTGGTAGAGTGAAAACTGTATACGAGTAGAGAACGAGAAAGAGGAGGAGATGGGATCAGAAGGACCAAAGAGCGTGGTGGTTAATGTGAGTGGGTTCAAGAAGTTTCAAGGAGTGGCTGAGAATCCAACTGAGACTATTGTTAACAATCTCAGAAGCTTTGTGGAGAAGAAGGGTTTGCCTGCTGGTGTTAAACTTGGGAGTTGCACTGTTCTTGAGACTGCTGGAGATGGTGCCAGTCAAGCTCTCTACAAGGCTATGGAGGAAGGGGTTTCGAATGCGGGCTGTGCGGCCAATGATCAAGTTGTATGGGTCAGTGTCTACTTTTTTTTCGGATTCAAATGTTGGCATGGACTTTTATTTGGATAAGATGATTGGACTTTTATTTGGAATAGAATTGTCAACATTGAATTTTAGTTAGGCTTAAGAATTGGACTTGCTTGGGACATTGGGAACTTATGAGACTCAAGTTTTGACAGGGCCGTCAGTATCTCTTATGATATTATGAACTTAGTTTTGGTAGTGACTTTAAGTACTATATTAATCTGAGACTAGACTCATTTTCTAGTATGTGTGAGAACAGTTGCAGTTGAACTGACTTTTGGAAGACTATCACGGATGTGGTTTCGTTTTTGGTTACATAGCAAAGATATTTATTAATCTAAGGCTGCGTTTATTATGAGTGTGAATTGATAGCGGTAGACGGTTGATGCTTTTGCATCTTATAGTGATGGTTTCTTTAATTACTTCTTCAGCTTCACTTGGGGGTGAACAGTGGGGCTCTAAAGTTTGCTATTGAGAAGCAAGCTGTAAATGAAGCCACCTTCCGCTGTCCAGATGAGTTGGGATGGAAACCTCAGGTTTGTGTGAATCTTCCTGTTGTGACTGTCTATTGTAGGTTTCTCCTACCAAGGTTTAGACTATCTGTGATTGTTGTTGATCTAATGATGTTCTGTTCTTATTTGCCAGCGATGCCCAATTATCGACACAGATGGAGAAATTTCTCGGGCAAGAGAGGTACTTTTACAATCCTGTTTGCAATGCTATTCCTACAAAACATGATTTTTTGAGCTTCAACTTGAAAGGATTCAAGTTCCTTGCTGTCAATTAATATCCATGCTGTTTGACTTGTAATTTGGACTTGAATTGCCTCAACGTGTTCTAACTGTTCCACGATTTGTTTCTTAAAGACTTGCTGTTCGATTGAGGCAATCCTCAAGATCTTGAAGAAGAAAGGATTCGATGTGGCAATATCAGATGATGCAGGGCGGTTTGTCTGCAATTACATCTACTATCATTCCCTCCTGTATGCAGAAGAAAAGGGTCACAAGTCTCTGTTTGTCCACGTTCCCCTTTTCTCAAGAATCGACGAAGACACTCAGATGCGCTTCGTGGCCTCCCTCCTAGAGGCCATTGCAGCAACATGCTAATGCTGTCTGTCAGGAACGCTTCATTATTGTAACATCATGTTTCATGCCAATCTGCTTCTTAAATGTAAATCCATGATGTGAATATCATTATAAATTGTAAAATAACTTGTCCCCAGTAGTTAGTTTTCTGGTGGTGTGGGAAATGGGCTTTTGTCATTACTTGTTGTAAAGGAAGTTTCCAATTTATGTTTCCTAGTTTGTGTACTTGTTGCTCTCCAAATAAACCAATAGCACATTTCAAGCTTCATTCTTTTCTTCCTTACCAAAACTGGAAAGAAAAGCTTTCGTTGTCTTTTCTCAAGTTGGTGACCCAAAAAAGGAAATGACTTGCGCAACATCGAACTACTTCTGACAGTGGAACTCACAAACCACAAGCCTCCACGAAAACAATGCAGATTGCAAAGCAAAGCAAAGTCCCCTACTAGACTTCAACAAGTTTCAATGTCCAGTTTACTTCGGAGAACCGCTAGTTCAGTTTCACTTTCACGGTTATTTACTTCTCTGAGTTTAGACTCCTACTTCAAACCCACTACCAGTGATCAAGTTTACTCCAGCAATCTTAGATTAGACACCTTTATAAAATCCGGTGAGTTACAAAGTGCACTCAAAGTGTTCGACGAAATGCTCGTCTACGATGTCGTCACCTACAACTTGCTTATTTCCGGCCACGCCAAATTCGGGCTCCGGCAACAAGCTGTTCTCCTCTACGCCGAAATGGCTTCCAGAGGAATGAGCGAAAGCGCGTCGACGCTTTCGAGTGTTTTGGCTAGTTGTAGTAATGGAGGGTTATATAGAGAAGGTGTTCAAGTTCGTTGTAGAGCTGTTTCGCTTGGTTTTGGTAGCAATGTGTTTGTGGGGAGCTCACTTGTGGATCTTTATTTGCATATGGGGATGGACAATGTAGCTGTCGAGTTGTTTGATGAGTTACCAAAGAGGAACTTGGCTGTGTGGAATTTGTTGTTACGTGGTAAATGTGAAGTGGGGAGGTTTGGGGAGGTGTATGGTATGTATTCGAGGATGAGAAGAATCGAGGGTGTGGATCCGAATGGGGTGAGTTATTGTTATTGGATTCGTGCATGTAGTAATGGGAAGATGTTAGATGAAGGAAGGCAGCTGCATTGTTGTGTTGCTAAGGAAGGGTGGTTGGTTTCAAATGTGTTTGTTGCGAATGGTTTGGTGAATTTTTACTCTGCTTGTGGGAGTTTGATTGATGCGAGAGATGTGTTTGAGGGTATTGCTATGGAGGATGTGATATCATGGAATTCAATTGTTTGGGTGCACGCAGAGAATGGTTTGGTGCTTGATGCTCTAGAGTTGTTTGCTAGGATGCAGGTTTGGGGAAAGAGGCCATCAATTCGTTCGTTTGTTGGGTTTTTGAATTTGGCTAGTAGGAGTCAGGATGTTCAATTCGGGAAGCAGGTGCATTCCTATGTTGTGAAGTCTGGTTTTGATCATGGTGGGAGTTATTATGTTCAATCTGCTCTGATAGATATGTATGGGAAATGCGGTGACATTAAGAGTTCGGTGTGTGTATATGACAATGGTCATGAGAGAAGTCCCAAGTGTTGCAACTCGTTGATGACATCTTTGCTGCACTGTGGTGTTGTTGAGGATGTCGTGGAGTTTTTTGGTTTCATGGTTGATGAGGGAGTTGGTCTTGATGAGGTTAGTCTTTCTACGACCCTGAAAGCCTTATCGGTATCTGCTTTTGCAAATTTAGGCAGCTGCAAATTACTTCACTGTCGTGCAGTAAAATTGGGTTTTGAATCTGATGTTGCAGTTTCTTGTTCACTAATCGATGCATATGCAAGAAATGGTAATGCCAAGCTTGCCCGCCTGGTTTTTGATGGACTCCCTGCACCAAGTGTCATCTGTTTTACATCGATTATCCATGGCTATGCCCGAAATGGAATTGGAAGTGAAGGTATTCATTTGCTTCAAGATATGGTGGGTAAGGAATTGAAACCTGATAAAGTGACAGTTTTGGGCGTGTTAAGTGGGTGCAACCATTCAGGTCTAGTTGCAGAAGCAAAAATGCTGTTTGATTCAATGGAAATATTATTTGGGATCACCCCAGATGGAAAGCATTATTCGTGTATGGTTGATCTTTTAGGCCGGGCAGGTTTGCTAGAGGAAGCTGAAGTGTTGCTGAGACAGGCACCAGGAAAAGGAGACTGTCATATGGAGCTCATTGTTGCGAAGTTGTAGAGTACACAAGAATGAAATAGTGGGAAGGCAAACAGTGATGACTTTGTTGGAGCTTGAGGGAAAAAACCCTGCAATATTGTTACAAGCTTCAAACTTCTTTTCTGAAATTGGAGAGTTCCACACAGCACTGAAAATGAAAGAGTTTTCCGTAGCACAGCAAGTTCCAAGGAACATAGGTCACAGCCTGGTCGAAATAAACGGTCACAGTCCCAGTAAGCATATTGAAATTTCAATCTATGGAACCAGCTGATCAAATAGTTTACTGAACCCAGTGCCTTTGGGATGCTTTCTGCTCTATTTCATGAACCTGGCCCCTTCTTTTCCAGGTTTACAATCTTCTATATATAATTATTACCATTATTGCTGTTGTTGTTTTTTGCTTGTCTTATCGGTAAAGCATTAGGTGTATGCATGTAGTGAATGAAAAATCTGTATCTTTGTCCTCCTATTTGATCTTAGCAACCCGTTGACCATTTCTTATCCAATTAAAGAAATTAGATTTAGATTATGTTACTACTACAATTGTTACGCCTGTAGAGTTTCGTAAATGAATAAGATCTTAAATAGATGTCAAGGGCATAGATGCAGATCACAGAACACTGTGAATGGTGGGTTTTTGTACTGATTTAAGAGTAAAGCAAAGAACATATATTTTTCTCTTGCTTAAAGTGTGAGATTGTAGAAAATGTAACATCTTCATGTACTTTCAAGCCAAGCCATATACCACAAATCCTTTCCTTTCATGTACTAATCCACAGATATAAATTATAACCATTGTTCAACAAAAATAAGACATTTCCAATCAAACTTGTATAACAGCGAAAGAACAACAAACATGGATAAATTCCTCCTGATTTCTTTTCTAGGTATGCTGATAGCTGTTTATGGAGTTGCAGGAAACATGGTATATGACGACATTGGCACACTGGATGATCTCGAAGGATTTGACATAGAAGAAGACAATGAGATGGAAGTCTTTGAGGTTCCGTCATGGGAAAGCCAACGAGGTAGCAAAGTTCTTGTTAATGTAGATAGCTTCGGTGCCATTGGAGATGGTGTTTCTGATGACACTCAGGTATAAAAGTGTGTTAGTTACGTTTCTCTTCATTTGCTATAATTCAGTAAAACATAGGTATGAATCTTTCGATACTATATCATGGCAACTAATCGAAGATTAAAGTAACTTTTCATTCCATTAAACTGGTAGAGTATTATCTCCAATGTATTGTGAACATGTGATTAACAGTTGGTCGGATGTAATGAAGAGATAACCTCTACAGTTTTCCACATATTTTAATTACAATGATTGTGAACTTAAATTCTTCTACAATGACATATATTGGTTTAGGCTTTTGTCGAAGCGTGGGATATCGCATGCAATACTTCAAAAGCTGTTTTCCTAGTACCCCAAGGACGTCGCTATCTGGTAAATGCAACAAGATTTCAAGGGCCATGTGCAGATAGCTTAGTCATCCAGGTATTTTGTAAAGAAATTTTCATGTCCCAATCCAGGTATTTTATTGATATAAAGCACTTTATTTTGCATATTACCATCAATGATGAGATCATACTATCACGCAGATTGAGGGAACCATAGTAGCACCAGATGAGCCTGATAACTGGGATCCGAAGTTCCCACGAACATGGCTGGATTTCTATAAATTGAAAGGAGTACTTTTCCAAGGGCATGGAGTTATTGATGGATCAGGGAGTAAATGGTGGGCCTCATCCTGCAAAAAGAATAAAACAAATGTAAAACTTTGGAAATTGAACTTTCTATGATATGATTTATGCACTTCACATTTCAAAACTTGATGATGGATTTTGATGTTACTTCTCTTTTCCCTCTTTTTCTACAGCCTTGCAGAGGTGCTCCAACAGTAAGTATATGTTTTTCGAATGGTATGGGATCAGGATCAGTGCATATTATTAAGTTTGGTGCTTTTATTGCAGGCACTTACTATTGATAGAAGCTCAGCTATAAAGATTAAAGGTCTCACCATTCAGAATGGCCAACAAATGAATTTTGTTATCAGTCAGAGTGACTCTGTGCGAGTTTATGCAGTCCAAGTCTCTTGTCCAGGAGACAGTCCTAACACCGATGGAATCCATATCACTGCATCGACTAATGTAGTTCTCCAAGACTGCAAAATTGGAACAGGTTAGTCATTATTTCTCTTTTCACTTTCATAGCTCAAAAGGAGGGAAATGGAATGAAAATAAGACCCAAAAAGTTATGAGTACACAAATTAAAATGCATCCTGCAAGATAGGATTTGATAACTTTCAAGTAACAATCAAAAGTAAACATTTCAAGATAGCTATCGGTAAGCTTGGGATACAAGTGTTACCTTTGATTAAAAGGTAACCATGCGCATTCATCTATCAAGAAAGCTCTAATTCACTTTTTCTTTTTCTTTTTTCATGTCGATTATATATATATTTTCAGGAGATGACTGCATCTCAATTGTCAATGCTACATCCAACATTAAGATGAAGAGAATCTTTTGCGGACCAGGACATGGAGTCAGGTGCTCTCTACTTTGGTCGTACATCAATTCTGTATAAGTGTTCGAGTCCTTGACAATCCCAAATAAAAGAGTTAATTTAAACTGAAGTTTTATTCTCATCATATTTGCTGGTATGACACTGGTATCAGCATTGGAAGTTTAGGGAAGGACAACACTACTGCCTTAGTTACAAAAGTGGTCTTGGACACAGCAGTCCTCCGGGAGACTACCAATGGCCTCCGCATCAAGACTTGGCAGGTTTTAAGCTACTACTATGGTTTCTCTATTTATGATAACAATGACCGTGCTGTTATGATGAGAATGAACACCTTCGCTTCTACTTTTTCTTGTTTCCTTCTTTAACAATGGGATATCCTCGTATAGGGAGGTTCTGGTTATGTTCGTGGAGTCCGTTTCCAAAATGTAAGGATGGAGGATGTAGCAAACCCCATAATTATAGATCAGTTTTACTGCGACTCCCCCATAGCTTGTCAAAATCAGGTAATGCTCCAGCGCCTCATTCTGCGGTCTCTATAATTTGAATATAGGATAGCATAGACTTCCAGCATGATTTCTCATTCTTGCAGAGAAATCAACGTTATTATAAACTAGATGTTAACTTGCAATGTATTTTCTTTTTCTTTTTGTTGACATTGTAGACATCAGCTGTGCAAATAAGCCAAATCATGTACCGAAACATCTCAGGAACTACAAAGAGTAAGAATGCTATGAAATTCGCTTGCAGTGACACTGTCCCCTGCAGCAACCTCGTCCTGAGCAACGTCAACTTAGAGAAGGAAGATGGAACTGCAGAGACATACTGCAACTCCGCAGAAGGCTTCGGGACTGGTGTTGTGCACCCTTCAGCTGATTGTCTAAACTCTCATGACAAAGACCTCATACTCATCAACCAGCCAGCCAAAGTCGAAGAAGCTATTGTGCATACTGAATTCTGACCTACAGGATACGCACATAATTAAATAACTGTTTGAATATATAGTATACAGAACAGTGCTAAATGAGAGCTTGTAGACTGCTCTATATAGTAATTGATGTAATGAAGTCTTTGGAGGGAGGTCTGAGGTGCCCATGTTAAAATTTTAAGGACAGTATCAAACAATTGAGATGTGATCCCATATAGCTATAGTGTAATGAGACTAAGTTTGAAAGCAAGACAATAATTCCCCCTTTTTTTTTCTTTTTCTTTTCTTTTTCAGTTGACTCATTTATACTAGTCTGATAATCGAACTCATGATCCTTACGATGTTGGATTCCAGCATACCTCAGTTCACTGGCAGAAGAAGTTTTGACTTGGAGAATTGGAGGAGGTAGATTCTGCAACTTGGTCCATGACGCCACGTTCATATAGGTCATACAACTTGTGTCACCAAGCACTCATGAAGAACAACCAACAACAAAACCGAAATCGGAGTCATCCATTCATTAACGAAGAAACTAACTCTATTTTAGTTAGTTCATGGCTTGAGAGTCACCTCTCCCACATTGCTAACATTTGTGAGGAGGCCACCCTTAGCTTATAAAAGGGAGCCTCCCTCCACACTTAAACTCATCTTCTACAATCTAATAATTATCCAACACACAGAACACCCGGGCTTAAGTCAATATTGAGCTCAAGTAGCATAGTTGAGACCCAATGAGACAAGAGTAGATTAGCAAATTAGTGAAACAATATAAACATTGTGTTATTTACTTATCGTTACATATCTCGAATACTCATTATTCCTGATATGAGCATTGGCGCTGTCTATGGGAATCGTAAGAAAATTCCATATGGCTTTATGCCGGCAAAGCTACGATTGGCAGAAATTTTATTTTATTTTTTCCAGAAATTTTTTTAAAATTGGGAAACCCCTAGCCTGGGACTAAGCTAAAAATCCTACCATCCTAGCGTGAGCGGGAAGGCCATTGCTTGGGGGACTAAGCTAGAGTTCCTAGTGTTAACATGATCGGTTTCCTAGCGTTAGCGTGGTCGCAGCAAGCAACAAAGCAAAGCGACATCAACAGTCAAGCAAGCCAAGCAGCAATCAAACAGAGGCAATTAACAAATATCACAGCGGGAAAGAAAGTTACCAGAGCGGCGGGGAGATCGAAAACGCCGGAGGGACTGCCCACGCGCCGGAGCCACCTCCCCGATTGCGGAGCTACTGCCCCGGGTCAGCGGTTTGCATGAACGGTTGGACTTCCTTCCCCGGTTTGACTTCCGGCCCCGAGAGCGATGTGCTCACGCCGATATGCCCTCACACCGAGACACTTCCAACGCTGGTCTGCTTCGATCTTCAACCCGGTCTGCTCCAATCCTCAACGCCGGTTTGGTTTTCTTCCTCCCCCGATCTGCTTCGATCCTCAACGCCGGTTTCCTCCGAGATTCACAATGCCGTTCAGCAGCTCCGAGATCGACGCACCCTGAGTGACCGACCCGAGCAGCACGTCTCCGAGTCCGATCTCTGAGACCAAGAAACCTGCCCGAGCCGGAGTGACTAGTGCGAAATCGCTCACCCTGAGCCGGAACCAACCTCCGAGAATTAAAAAAAATGGAGAGCAGACGCGATTCATGCGAAGAGGTGGAAGTGAGGCGTGCAGCGTTAGGCAGCCATCCAAGAGGATGGAAAAGTCCGAAGTTCTTTTTCACTTGGGCTCTGTTTTGGGCTTACCGGTCTCGGACCTTAATGCCTTTGCTTTACTCAGTCCAAACCGGCTTCACTTCTCCAGCCCAATATTAAGCTAAGTGAATCTTTCTCCAAATCTTTGTGTTACTATTTGAAGCAGGCCTATTATACGTTAGGCATGTGTGAACATTTATCATTATTCGCCCACTTACGCTACTATGATACATGTTACGATTATGCACTCTTCATGTTACGTTTACGCATCTATGTTTTTATACTTGATATATGTTGAAAACTGTTGCTAGAAACTTGATTAGGTAATCTATAGTTTTTGATTGGGTCACCCCGAATTAGGTATTTACTATGTTACGGTTACAATATGTTCGCCGTTAGAGTTGATCACATCCTCCAAAGAGAGTAGATTACATCCTCCGGAACATTTATGATACTTACGTTCTCTTCGGTTTACTAATACATATTATTGATGCATCCTCCGACATAAGCAAATAAATTCTCTTCATACCTTTCATTGATGCAAAACATTATGTCACATGCTTATCAATGTTACTTGTCGCTATCCTCCATGTCACACTAGAGAAAAATATTCAAGAATTTTGATTCACTCTTCGGTTTACTAATACATATTATTTATGTGACTTTATGCATTGTTTAGGTGAGGCTCTTCTTACTCGAAGAGTTGAGGGACTAGGGAGTCTGTACTGCACTCGCGCTTGGTGACTCTTTTTACTACTCCCCAAGCAAGAATTGCCTCTTACTTGAAGAGTTGAGGGACTTGTTCATATATGTCATACAACCTATGTCACCAAACACTCATGAAGAACAACCAACATCGAGTTAGGCTTAAGTCAATATTGGGCTCGAGTAGCATAGTTGAGGCCCAACGAGGCAAGAGTGGATTAGCCAATTAGTGAATCACTATAAACATTGTGTTATTTACTTATTGTACTAGCTTAGATTACTTATTGCTCCATATCTCGAATACCCGTTATTTCCGATATAGACAACACACGTCGTTGTATATTCGTTAGCGAGGAGGACGACTCTATTCTATATACTGCGAAGATCTTGGAAATAGTAAACCATATACAACAAAGACGTCAAAATTGAGAATGTTTTATATTATTTTGAGGTGATCAAGGAAGCACAAATTCGGGCACAACATGTCTCAGAAATTAAAGTATTAGGCTGGATCCACAAGTCCAGAAGATTGAGATTTTATCATTTAAAGATGAGAAAATGATTAAAATTATCACTGAATTTTGTCACAATCAACAATTTAATCACTGAATTTTAGAAAATATCAAAAATGTCACTGAATTTTAATTTTGTTTATCAATTTGATCACTTTGTCTATTTTAAACATTAAAATTTGTCGAGTGCTTTTTTTATATAGGATTATGAGAGAAATGCACATAGCATAAGCGGAAAAAGTATGACGACTGACGAGGAAGTAGAAAATTTGATATCCAAAACGGACATAATGACCAAATTGATAGACAAAGTTAAAGTTTACAGATTTTTTTGATATCATCTAAACTTCAGTTATCAAATTATCGATTATGATAAAGTTTAGTGATCATTGGGACTATTTTCTCTTTTTAGATGTGTTTGAGTTGTTGTTCTAAAGAGGCACTTTGTGCATGTAGTCTACGCTAGGCTGCCAAAACGCGAAGAGCCGGCCTGCATGGAAGAAAAGAGCAGCTCCTCGGTTGACCAAGGAGCCTGCTCCAACTCCAATAGAGATGCGGATGGCTCGATTCTCATGCCAAACATATATATCCAAATATCTGAGGCACATTCCCCCTTGTATAGTTTGAACGTTGAAGTGAGGAGCGTACTGCAAACTGTTAGCTAGATCATTACAACAGAGCTTTCAAACAAATTTGGAATGTTGCAGACCTGATCAAACTATGCAACTTGTTTTAGGTTGCACTCGACCCCAATCATATCACTCAAACTTGCCGTTCAAGGCCAAAGATACTGAGAAAGATATCTTATTTCATAGAGAAAAAAAAGATCTTAACAAACCACTGACAATTTATTCGAAAACAAAACTTCAACATAAACAAAGAGAATAGCCGTCTGACGACTGACTCTCTATAACTAATGAAGGGGACATAATACAACTTGGAAACAGAAATCACCTAGCCCCCATTATACTTGAGTGATTGATCTACAATCTAATGGGAAGAGATTTTGAGATTGAGGGACTTGTTGATCCATGACTTCCAGCTCCCACTTCCCTTGCGAGAAATTGTAGCCGCCGGAAGCTCACCATTGGGCATTTTCTCCG
The DNA here is from genome assembly GCA_946800695.1 of Geum urbanum. NCBI lineage: Eukaryota > Viridiplantae > Streptophyta > Magnoliopsida > Rosales > Rosaceae > Geum > Geum urbanum. Next base: position 46,276,098 of record OX327012.1, on the reverse strand, counting down.
GCTGAGGCTTCTTGCACAGCATAAAGTTCCGAGCTCCTTGCGACCCTATTGTGTCCCAAGGACTCAGGGCTGCAACCAATCAAATTCACATACACGATCAAAACCCAAAAACGACCTTCAAAATTGGAATGATCTCTGTAATCAAAATTTTATTTGAGAGTCTGAGAATGATTACCATCAGGTCCAGCTGCAGGGCAGTATAGCCTGAAATCATTGAGATCGGTGCCAAGAATAGGAAGGCGGCCTTCACGGGCATAGGACTTCAAGGCGGTGTCGATAACAGCCGCAACAAGAGCATTATCGTTCACAACGAACCGGATCGGGCCTGCACTCCCCAGCACGGTAATGCTGATCAACAATCTGTTCACCTTAGCCCCACCAGCAGGACTCTTCTTCTGCTTGTACAGCAACATCTTTCTTCTTCGTCTTTTGTTTTAGTCTTTCTTCTTCTTCGTAACACAGAAATGCAAATGGCAAAATTCAATGAACCGAAAAGTAACAAAATTTAATGAAACGAGATTGATTGATCAACGGCGGCGAATTGAGTCACGGGTCGACGCCGAGGCAGCGGTAGTACCAGCCTTCCTTGCAAGAGCCGAAGGAGAAGGCAGATGCGGCAGATACGGGTACAACCACAGCGCTCGCCCTCGATTGTGTAATCGACCGCATAAATTTACTGCAGCTTAAGATTTCCACCATTCACAAATTGCTTCTGAGATCGAAATTTTTGAAATTTGGGGGTTTTGAAGATGGAAGCTATTGTTGTAACTCCCCGATTCACAAACTAGAAATAAAGGGCAGAGAAAAAGAAAGAAAGCGTGAGAGTTCGGAAATTGGGATTTGAAATGGGGGAGATTAGGGTTGGGTGCTGTATGTACCCTCTCACTTTCCTCTGCGTTTGAGTTTGGGCGTGGTTTTTTACGAGGAAGGGAGATGAGCCCAATTTATATAGGTTGGGGAGTTTTTTTAATTCCCAATTTTCTGTTTCTTTCTGCTCTTGTCGAGTTAAAAGGGTTTGGGTCGGCAACGGGTAAAAGTTTTTTCTGCCACCGACCGACTGTCCCCAAATTTACCGCGTCTTGCTTTGTTTAGGATTTTTAGTGATTTTACTAGTCACCGTGTGAGGAATTTTGATTCCTTTTTCCCTTGGTCAAAATGTTTTCGATCCCTCTCGTTAGTAACGACCTCCTTCAATTGCACGTTTTCTTCATTACTTTGCAGTAGTAACTCAGCAAGTCAGCATCATGTATGGGTCAACTTGCTCGGTTATTATGGTAAATATAGTCGTATACTTAGTATGGAATATCAAATTCTTGAGACACTTGAACAAGTTATTACAATAGTTTAGTGATGTAGTAAGAGCATTATTACCTAAGAAGTAGGTCATAGTTCAAATCATGCCAAGAGTGTAAGATTAAAATCATTAACTTGTTATTAATAACAAAAAAAAACAAAGAAGAAAAAAAATATTAGTCGAGAATTTAATTTTGATTCATGTATTTATTTGACGTTGATCACAAAAACATACTATAAGTATGTATTTCTTTTTATGAAAATAACATTATAGGGTTTAAACATATAAGATTGTTCTACCAAAGAAAACGTATAAGATTGCACAACAAAATGTAAATACTAATGACGACGCCTTTTCTACGTACCTTCCATTCCTAGCATAAGCACAATAAAGTAGACAACATAAAATAGGATATTCTCTATATCATTGTACGGATGCGATTCAAATCGATAAACTACCAGCTGCGCGCCTTACTTGGTTGGCAAGACTGTCAAGACAGATACTTTGATTGTGACAGTATAATATACCTTTGATCACTAGCCTCACCTCAAGACAGATATTGAGGTCTAAATCTAATAATAATAATAATTTGTTTTGTTAAATCTCTAATTGTGACATATAATATACCTTTGATCACTAGCTTTGACAGGAAAAAAGGATATAAACCATATAATAAAATCGTTTTAATTCAGAGGCTCCCTACAGTGCCTAGCTTAACGAATCAGTCCTCGCCAGAACCATATCGACCTAAAGCAAAAAGGAAAGGAGGATCCAGGAACTCTTAATATGGTCATATCAGCCACAAAAGGAGAGGCCTAAATTTTCCTCGCTCGAGCATATTATAAATGGTATTTAGATGACTCGTTACCAAGTTGGTTGGCTTGGAAGCACCGAGTCTTCACCAACCAAACACGACGAACTTGAATTATTGGTTCAATGAGATTTAATAATTCAACAAAAAGACGCATGGAATTTGCTAATGTTCTGTTTTGTTTTAATTTGCAGCTTCTCAAATTTAGTAGGATGAATACACTCCGCAAACTCGTGCTCGTAATATATGATGACATTGTATCGAAAAAAATATATGATGACATTCACATGTACATGTTCGTGATATTCGTGGAGATTATATATAGATGAGACCAGGTAGGATACGTAACATGCATGATGCATAAACTGGGACTTGAGAGATAGATTAACTGAATGTTAATGCGTTTTAGGTCAACAACCGAATAATATCGGACCACTTGGGCAGTAACACAACTCTGAATTTCAACTATACGATCATATATAGCTACTCACAATCAAAAGTCCTTCCTGATCGAAAAGCAATAGTAGATCGACGAAGCTCTACCATCCTTTGGGTTTATTCTCATTCCCTTTCTGGAATTAACACTAATTTGAATTTCAACTATACGATCATATATTGCTAGCTTACGATCAAAAGTCCTTCCTCGAAAAGCAATAGTAGATGAAGCTCTACCATAAGGTCATTTATTATGGGCCTAATTTTTCCATTAAAGTTATTCATATCTTTTATCTCTTTTAGGGTCACTTTCAGTTTTCCTGTTTTCATAATTTTCTAATTTTACCCCTTCAATATATTATTATGATATTGTATTTGAATTCAGATTTTAGGAGGAGAGAGATTGAGATAGAGAGAGAGACGGGACAACATCGACGCAGAGAGAGAGAGGAGCGGACTAGACGATTCCGGCAAAAATTTTGGAGCAGATTAGTCGCGGGTGAGACATCGATTCTTTGTATTTGTACTACCTTGTTGTTCTGTGTTGTTTATTTTTGCATTGTTTGTGTTGTGATTTCAAATTTTCATCACCATTTTCGATTTTGAATTTTCTATTTTGAATTTCCGTTTGTGTTTTCATTGATTTCATTCTTATATTGTATCTATACTACCTTGTTGTTATGTGTTGTTTGTTTTCGCATTATTTGTGTTGTGATTTCAAATTTTCATCACCAATTTCGATTTCAAATTTTCTATTTTGAATTTTGTTTGTGTTTTCGTTGATTTCATTCTTATATTGTTTCTGATCTTAATATGGCTATGTAATATGCATTGTGGTGATCATAATGGTAGGTTTTGTGTAGATCGATTCTATGGTTTTGGTATTCATTTTGATGTTGATTTGTGTTTTGGTGACAAACACACAGTTAACCTCACTGAATACACTAATGTCTTTTATTTTCGGTGAGAAATACACAGTCAATCTTAGTGAACCTCAAAGATTTGTGTTTCTAAGTATAATACTGTTGTTGTTTTTTTGGTGACAAATACACAGTTAACCTCAGTGAATACATTACTCTTTTTTTATTTTTGGTGACAAATACACAGTTAATCTCACTCTTTTTTGTTTTCTGTAAAGCCGAAATAATTCATGTCAACATTGCAACTATCGTATGACTTGCATGTTTCTTATCGCACAACTTGGTATGCAAGAGAGTTGGTTGCACGCTTAGTTTGGGGCAATAAAGGTGACTCATATTGCAGTTGTCTTGGTATCGGGAGCAAGTTTTGGCTACCAACCATGGTTCTCATTGCATCTTGGAAGTGGATCCATTCACCAAGCGTTTTGAACCGTTCTTCTTATGTTTTGGTGGATGGATTTAGGGGTTCATGTCATGCATTTCTATTTTGTTTGTTGATGTTGCTCATCTAAAGGGGAAGTATAAGGGATATATGCTTTGTGCCACTGGAATGAACAAGAATGATGGTGTGTTTTTTCGTTACTCCGCTCGATCTCACGTATTAATGGGGACCCTTCCGGCTCTTGAACCGCCTGCCCACAAGCGAGACGCCACAGCACGGGCCCACTCCGAGGGAGTACGGGGAGAGCAGCCCCTGACGCCCATCCACCGCGTGGTAGGATGACGTAACCATGGGAGCCCCCGGAGGAGGAGGTAGACACCTCACCGCTCGGCACCACGGAGGCACCCTGATGTTTGGACCGCACAATCACTGACCCGCTCTACTCCATACTCGGGATGGATGACCTACACAAAGCACCACTAGCGTTAATGGACAGAGGGGAGATGCTCAGTACACTATCAGACGAAGAGTCTGAAACACTATTGGTAGGACCGTGTGACCCTATACGAAACCTAGGGGTTTGCGGAAGGGACTCATCGCTGGAAACAGCTACTGGTTCCATTATCCTAAGAGAAAATCAAATGGGAGAATAAGCCAAATGGCGTACGTGTGGAGTGTCACCAACCCAGTTCAACACAGAACAAACAGATCCCATGATTCCGAAAACACCAAAAACAGATCAAAATCCCCAAAAACAGCAAAAAATCTCAAGAACCAACTGTTCTTCGTAACATACCCAGAATAAACCCATAAAGCAACAAAAAAGCCAGAAATTCTTTCTTTGACCACAAAAACAGAGAAATGCAATACCCTACCTAGCCAAATGCACTTCACTACCAAAAACACAAGAAACGTACCACAAAAATCTAGAAATTACCGTAAACAGTAACAAGTGCAAACGCACCAAAGCAAGACAAATCACACATTTTCTAAGCAACAAGAACAAGAAATTACCTTTACAAGACAAGAGAGAGATTCACAAGACGGGTAAAAAGCTCCAAATTAATCACAAGTGGCATCGAGAAAGCATTTCGGTAGAGTTTTAGTTGAGAAAGCGAAAGTGTAAAAAAATGAAAATGAAAGCCAGGCTATTTATAGACAGCGAAACTAACCCTAGGCGAACACCTATCGTTTATTTTTAGCACTTCTTACCGCAGGATTACGACACATGTCCCACGCACTCCCGCCAAAATTAAACTACCCTACCGCTCTGAATTCCGCGCGCCACCCGTCACACATGCAGCAAACAACTATAAAAACGTCTGACACATGGGCATGTCAAACGACAGGGAACCGTTACGAAGTTGAAAATGTCAGAATACGAAAAGACAAAGGGGTCCCACTTCAAAAATAGCAACACAAATTTTCAGAGTCCACCCCGATAGTCCAACAGCAACAACGTTCGCACTATCATGGCACGAGTAGCAACATCACTTATCACCACAAAAGCGGCTCCAAACAGCAACATAAAGTTTCGGAGTCCACCCCGATAGTCGACAAACACAAATGTTCGTACTATCTTGGGATGAGTAGAAACATCACTTGTCGCCACGAAAGCGACTCATAGCAACATAAAGTTTCGGAGTCCACCCCGATAGTCGAATAGCAACAACGTTCGTACTATTGTGGCACGAGTAGCAACATCACTTATCGCCATGAAAGCGGCTCCAAACAGCAACATCAAAGTTTCAGAGTCCAATCAGATAGCCCCATGGCACAAACATCCAACATCCGACATCCGACCTCGAACCAGCTCTTCATCGAAGAGTTGGGGGACTTGGGGGTATTGGGGCACGGACCCCTCCCCCGAGTGAGCACGTGTGCGCAATGAGGAAAAAGATTTTTACAACACCCCAATCAAGAGTTGACTCCTTTGACTTGGGGACTTGGGGAACTTGTTAGTGTGTGATCCCATAGCACACAATTATCGAACACTTAGTCACTACAAACGGGTTAACACAGCTTAGACCAAACGCAGGGCAGTAATACAAGCTTCAACTTTAAACAAGGAAACAACACCATCCGAACGTCCACACGTTCGGAACGACAAACGAAAGGTACCAGGACATGTCATGTACAAAAAAATATGATCCCACATCGAAGAATAACAAAAGACTCCACACTCAACCAGCAATATAAGCAACACATTTATGACAGATACAAGGTATGCCCGTTACTCTACCAATACTACTGTTACACTCCATACATTCTAACTAGAGCATTGGAGAGTCGAAGGCGAGAACACCACGTCAAGACTCCTAACGCCCATTTGGTGTATTGTTTTTAACAGCAGGTAAATGACGACATATGCGCGATAGCCCAGATCACCCGAAATAGCTCCATCCGTTCTTCTACCAAAAACCCCTTGCAGAATTTGGTAGAAACAACTATCATTGGTTTAGAGTTATTGGCATGTTAACGTTGAAGTTAACATTTTTTTTTATTTGTTTGAATATGGATTTTTTTTTTTGAATAAGGGCTTGCGGCTACTCTGAACCTTTGATTAATGAAATGATAGAATACAGAGGGGAAATGGGACATAAAGCCTAAACTCCATAAGAAGAGCAACACCCGAAATACTATCAGGAGACTCAACTAATACATTGTATCCTAAACTTTACCATTTAGCAAAGAGTTTATTATTGACTACTTTATTTGCTTTACAATTACGACGACATAGTATTGGAAAGATAACCCAACTAAGGCGATGCAGTAATTCACTTTGAACCGCTTTCTACTACGCTGTCGACAGGGATCACCGTCGACACTCTATCTCATCCTGCCACTAGGCGAGAACTCCCAATTCACAAACTAGCGAACGTCCCTACCTAGAGCAGACAAGGCACCAAAGGTGCACAACCCGGGACAAACCCCACATATGCCAACCTCATATGAGTATTGGTTTATTTGAGACAAAATTAAAAATACCATAAATTAAACATAACTAAACTTTAGAGATTGAAAATACCAAAATAAGAGACCTAGGATTTGATAAATTCACGGCCGAACACTGGAGCCCAACAAGCAAACAAGGAGAAACCCATTGCACGTTCACTCCGAGACCTGCCGCCAGCACACCAACTCCTTCCTTCAATCCTCCACCGTTCTCGTCCCCCGACCCTGCTAGAGTAGCAGCTAAATCAGAGTAGGATCACATCTCATTCTGATCTGCCACCATCCCTCCTCGGTCCCCAAAACTGTTTAAATAGTCGGGTAACCACCGTCGAGCCATCAAGACCCACAGTTCACTCACTCGAGGCCGTGAACACATATTCATCGGTGATGCTTGACCAAGGGAGGGGATATGCTTCGACTGGGGGTAGCTCGACTCTTCATCCGCACCCCAAACCAGCTGCCTATCATTTCCATTGTCGCTGCAAATCCCTCGTGAACACGAGATCCGCCACTTCCCATCGCAAGTTCAACTCCATTCTCCACCAAAACCCATCAAGGGCTAGGGACAAGACCCACCTGGTTGCACCCCATGGCGCCGACTAGGCCAGAGACCATCGCCGATAAGGCCAAGGGCCGCCGGATGAGCAAAAGGCACGAAAAGATTACTACTATCCCTTGCGGCGCTTCACGTCTCTGCTAGGATTTTTTTATATTCTATTTCAATCCCATCTTAAGTAACACTTTAGTTTTATATTTGGGATGGGTGAGGAAGTGTATCTTGCTCATGAGTCAACAAAGTGATGAAACTTACAAGAAACCTAACTGAAAATATACGTGTATCAATGATATTTGTGGTTATTGTGTAATTTAATACTGTGATCTAATTGACACGTAATCTAGAATTAATATGGTACGAGAGAAAAATACTTAAACGAAAATACACTTAAACAAGGCATTTGAGTGATTTGACTATGCATCAGACAATACCCAAGGTATATTCAAAACTATATACCGTACAAACGGCATGATCGACCGGTGAGATAAATCTATGCCAATGTTTGAACGCATGATATGAGGGTTCCCATCTTTAATGTTTTCATGAAGGAACATATTGATGTTTTCAGCGAATCACTTGCGGTAACTCTGTCCAAATTATAATTACACATGGGCTAAATTACTTTGAAAGTGCATCTTGTTCCAGTTTGCCCAAATTGGCTGGGCTTCTGTATCTGAACCCAACACACCGTACCCAAACTCAAAGATCCAATGCCCAGAAGTCCAGAACGCAGCTTAACCCAGTACACCTACACCTTACAATGTGACCGTCATTGTCAACCTTTTCCGATCATCTACAATCGCAAACCGACAAGGAAGGCGGACCTGTCCCCTCGTGAAACACAACCATACACGTGCATTGCCTTACGTCCTTCACTGTTGTATGGTTGCGCCATTTTATAGCTAGCTAACCCACAAAGCTAATCGGTCAAACTTGTTACAGTTCTCTCGATCGGGTTAGCTTCAATTCTGCAAACAAAAACAAAAAAGAAGAAGAAGAAGAAGCATGAACAGCATCTACGGACTTCTCCGGCTTCGTATCAAGCGAGGAATCAACTTGGCCGTACGCGACACGAGGACGAGCGACCCTTACGTGATCGTGAAAATGGGCAACCAGAAGCTCAAGACCGGCGTCGTCAAGAAGAACATCAACCCAGAGTGGAACGAGAAGCTCACTCTCTCCATCACCAACCTCACCGAGCCCGTCCTCTTCACGGTCTACGACAAGGACACGCTCACCGGCGACGACCCCATGGGAGACGCCGAGGTCGACATAAGGCCGTACGTGCAGTGCCTGAAGATGGCGGCGGACTTGGATAAGCTCCCGAGTGGGTGCGCCGTGAAGAAGATCCAGCCGGACAGGAGCAACTGCTTCTCCGACGAGAGCTGTTGCACGTGGGAGAATGGTAAGATCGTGCAGGACATAATACTTAGACTCAGGAACGTCGAGTGTGGGGAGATTGTGGTTCAGATGGAGTGGATCGAACTTCCCGGTTCTGAGGGTTTAGAAGCGGTCGAGATTTAGAAGCATTTTATTTTCAATTTTTCATGTATGATAGAATTGTACGTATGTAGTATTAGGGAATTAATCAACTGTATATGCTTTGAAATTAATGAGGTTTTGATCGATCGATGTAATATACACTAGTCTGTCTTTCTGAAAGTAGTTAGTTATCTGTACGATGAGGCATGCTATGTAGAAGTGTGTTGTATTATTGTTTTAACTGTCTTGGTGGGATTGAAACACTCAGAAATTTTACTACAAGTCATGCATGTAACTATTTCTATACAAGCACAAAAGAGGCACCTAAAAATGGATCGACTTTGATCGGATCCAAAGTCATTTGGACCTAAAGGATCAAATTCATCTCATTTTTGTTATTTTCTATTCGTGATTTCAATTTTGAAACCACTCATTTTATAGATTATTGGTTGAAGATCAACTCTACAAAAAATCAATCAAAATGAAAATCATTTGGGTATCCGATCTTGCAAAACAAATGAACGGTTATGGTGAATTTTAGCATTACAATAATAACCGTTCATTTGTTTTGCAAGATCGGATACTCAAATTATCTTCATTTTGATTCATTTTTTGTAGAGTTGATCTCTAACCAATAATATATAGAATGAGTGGTCTCAAATTTGAAATCACGAATCGAAAGTGATAAAAATGAGATGATTTTGAACCTTGAGGTCCAAATGACTTTAGACCCAAGTATTGTCCAAAATCGATGGAAAAAACTTGGGTCTAAACTTGTTTGGATGTCAAGGTCCATACTACTTCTATTTATACAAATTTTAGTTTGTGATTTAATAATCGAAACAACATAATATATAATTTATCTCGTAATGATTATGTATGCAAAAATTTGATTAAATCGGAGATCGTTTGCTCATTAAATTTTGCAAAACAAATAGACGATTGTTAACGTAATGTTAAACTTCATAATAACTATTCATTTATTCAATAGAATTATATATTCAAATGATCTTCATTTTTATTCATTTTTGGATGAGTTGATCTTCAATGCATAATTTATAAGATATGTGGTCTCGATTGTAAGATTATAAACCGAAATTTGTATAAATAGGAGTAGTTTTGACCTTGACATCCAAATGAGTTTGGACTCAAATATTGTTCAAAATCGATTCAAGTTTAAAACACTACAGGCAAAAATCTTGATGTATTCGCTTACTTCACGGCTTCATCGACGAGTAGAAAAGTAGAAATTGCATTTTCTATGGAAGATTCTTCCAAAAACTACAAAAGAGGTCTTTTCTGTGGTGTAAAAGGATTGACATCGAGTATTTTTCGAGTCCGACTGGAGAGGAAGGAGATAAATGTAGTATAGCGAGTGAGGAATGTATTAAACGTGCAAGCATGGCTAGAGTTCATGCATGAGGAATATGCCATTAATATGCAAGCATGGCTAGCACATATGAAAGCAGAGGAATGCATGCCTTGTAGCCTTGGACAAAACAAGAAAAAAATCTGGGGATTTGGAGTTTTGTTCATAGATATTTTTACTACTCTCGTATGAATCCCTTAAGTTGTATGGTTATGGTTTACTATTGAGATATCTTATCTTCTAAATTTGTTTGTTTGGTCTAAAATCCCCCTTCAAAGTGAAGCTTTTGAAACAACCTTGGGTGGCGCGAATTTACTTGAACAGAAACAGAACAACAATGGCTTCCCCTTTAACTTCTTCAATATCTTTGCAAACCAATGCTCAGAAACCAAGCCTCCCCTCAAATTCACCGACCAAAACATTGCACACAAACCTTAGCTTTGCATACAAATCATTTCATTTTGCGAAATTTGTATGTGTAAAAACTTGTAGCACTTCCAAGTACTACAATGAAGTTTAGGTGGATGAAGAGATGGACCGAATTCAGAGGCTCCAAAACGGGTCTGATGTTCACAAAGTGGCCTTGGAAGGCGAGAAGGGAAGGACAGTGGACCTAACACCTCCGGCTGTGGAGGCCATTGCAGAGAGTAAAGGTCGTTTGGGGGGGGGGGGTGTGTGAATATGCCCTTTTCAACTTCGAGGATAGCAGAGTATTGAACTATCCCGATTAATAGATATTCGAGTATTTGAAATGTAAAAGTGATAAGTAAAGAATAACACCAGGATGTTTTTCTTTAATGCAGAAACCCTGTAACCAGGGAGAAAAACTGCGTTCCCCTAACTATTGAGGGACAAACCTTTCCACTATGAACAACACTTCTTTACAAGACTCTTGTACCCTGGGGATACAAAACCCGTATGCTATCCTAACCAATCTCTCTAATAGTTCTATAGAGCTACACTCTCTCTTGTGTCTAAGTGTTTACAAATGAAAGGATTTCAGAAGCCTCATCTAAGAACTTAACTATTTGTAAGCTAATTCTTCAGGAGCAGCTTCTCGGGTTGAGCACTTCCATACCAATCTCAATGGAGTGCACAATGCATATGAGTTTTAATGAAAACTGGGTTTGTGCAATACTCTAAGGCTTACATGCAGTAGAAGGGAAATTTTAGAGAAAAAGAATAGACTCAGACTCGATTTAGAAATATGCACAAAAGACTCTCTAACTCAACTAAGGAGCAACGGCTACCCTGCTGTCCTTATATATTAGCTGATGAGTTCAGCAAAGTGATAAGCCACATGGATACTGAACCAAGACAGTTTTTGGACATTTATCAGTTGGCAATTTGTATGATGTGACAGATGCATAGCATGGGCCAACAATAAGAGACAAACTGAAACTTTCCTAAACAAGGTCTAAGTTTCAAAATGGGGTAAACGAGATTTCTTTCACTTACTCAAATGAGAGCATGTCAAAGACTAGTAAGAAACTCTTTTTCAGAGGGAAAGGTAACTACCTGACATGAGTGTGAGAAACAAGAAACCCAACTGGACCTACTTTCAAATAATCCAAGAGAAACATAACACGGTTTGTAAGAGATCCCATGTGACTTGAAAGATAACTTCTTGGGCACTAAGTTAGACCTAAGCTGTCTTAAAATAACTTTCTTTTAATGTTATAGAAATTCAAAACAAGCTTAATCACAAAAACTCCAAGTATAAAGTTGAGGACAGACTGACTAGGGATATGTGACAAGAATGCCATCCTCAGTGAAAAGTATGATATACACATGCATGTGACTACTTGTTTTCCATTGAGATTAGTAGGTCTAAGTCTCCGGTCTTCATTGTTGATCTTCACATAATGTGTTTTTAAAATGTAAGGAATAGCCAACTAAATGATATGCCTTCAATCTCCCCATTTGACATTCCTAAACAAAACACCCTTCTATAACTAACAAACTAAGTATGATAATTATTCAACATGAGAGTGGAAAAAGGAGTACCTGCACAGTTTCTCACAAAAAACAAATGAAGGCAACAAATAAGTTTTTTTTCTTCATAAAGTAACCACATAATCTATGGACAAGAAAAGTATGCAATGAATCGCCGTTTGCAAAAGTAACACCAAGTAACACCTTACAACAGATAAGGTGTTCCTAGTTCTCCTCCTTTTTGTTTAGGAATGATAAAGGGTAAAAGAACACATACAAAAATCAATGTCCAGGACAGCACAAACAGAAATAAATGTCCAAGATAGCAAAGACAAGTCTAAAATAGAAACATCAGAACCAGAAACGATACATCAAGATTCATGCTAAATAGCATATCCCGAACCATCAAAAGCAATGTAGTCATCTTCAGCACCAATGTTGCCTAGCCGAATGGTCTTGCCAGAGTTTATCTGAGAGCAACCACCCGTGTTGCCGCAGGAGGAGCGAGAATCGAGAGGAGAAGAGATGGTGGGTTCACGAGCAGCGGGGACAGAACCATTCTGGCTGGATATGAGGGAAAATATCTCATTCTTGATTTTCACAAATTGAGCGGCCATATGATCCTTGACTTCAATGACAACTGAGGAGAGTATGGTCTGGAAATCAACCTTGAGAAAGGTTTGATCCATAGGCTCCACGTAGACATTGGACTGGTGAGCAGACTTAGCAATAGTAACTGAATCAACAAGAGCAGGTTCAGGACCATATGCATCATATTCCCATAAAGGAACACGAGCATCACTATAAAGCTTGGTGATGAGACTAGGAAATACCAAAGCTTTGCCAAAGATTCTCGATGAGAGACATCAGCAGTACAGATTGCTTGGAACACGAAATATTCGGCGGGCACAACATGAAGATGAGGGTTTTTGCTAAGGTAGGCAATCATAACAGCTTGCTTGTGAGGAATTTTACTGGTTTGGGAAGTAAGGTGAAACAAAGTGCGAACCAAAAACCCTGAAGACTTGAACCACTCGACCGTGTTTTTGCTGGAGAGGTAAGTAGAAAGAATAGGATCCAAAGGAGCAGTAGAGTACATGCGATCAACAAGAGTGGCAATGGTATGAGAGGAGGCGAACTCAGCAAAGTTCTCAAGAACACAATCAGAAGTTACGAGGAGAGAAAGAGCATTACGTATCCTGGTGGGTGAAATATTCACAGCCACACCGCGGACAGTAACACAGATCTGTTGCTTGGAGCGAATCCAAACTTTAGCAGAAATGGCCTAGGGAAAATTCACGTAGAATTCCTAAACCAGAGTATGATTGTACCGAGGCAGGGAGTTCAGAGCAGTGATCCATCCCAAACAAGAGACCAGAGAGTGCAAGGTAGGATGAAGAGACGAAAAATCAAATGGTCTCTAAGCAACAATAGGGCGATTGATAATAATATACCCAAATAAGCTAAACACATTAGAGGATACGAAGTGATTACGAGGGGATAACACAAGGAGCTCACCAAGTCGCTTCTTTGGGGGGGGGGGGGGGGGGAGTTTGAACTTGGTCTCCTCAACAACAGTTTTTCCCTTGGATGCCGAGGGTTGCTTGCATGCCGAAGGCGGCACCGAGATTTTGCCGGTGAAACAAGTGACCCGCTTTGAAGGCGGAGGAAGAGAGAAATCTTGATCGGAGTCTGACGGCTAAGTAAGAGAGGAGGACTAAGATCCAGAGGAGGACACCATTCGCTGAGAGGTTCCTTTGCACTTCCCAGGATGAGCGATGAGGGATACTTCATCTTGGCTGGGAGGTGGTGAACAATGAGGCGGAGGAGGTAGATCAGCATGAGGAGAGCGCGGCAGAGAAACCACAGAGGTGGAAGAGCCTAGGCAAGGTTTCTTGGTAGTTTTGGACCCCAGAGAAGGAGCCAATTTCCTCTTGTAAGTAGCTAAGAGAGGCGGTGCTTGCTTAGGATTGAGTTTTGAATTCGGAGCCTGTGGTGATAGGGGCGACCGAGCAACCATGATAGGAGAGCATGGTGGCGTTTGAGCAGTGGTGGAGGGATGAGGCAACAGTGGAGCTGGAAGGTTGATGACTTCTTCGGGTATGAAGGCATTTGGAGTTACCATGAAAGGAGTGGAGTAAAGTGTAAGATTGTAAGTGAAGTAAGTTATCTTTGCGTTTCTAATTTTGGTCATAAGCTGAGGAGAGAAGTGGAGTTTGAGGATAAGAGAATAGGCAGATAGATAATCATACGAACAAGAGTGACAGTGGAATCGATGCGGTGGAAAAGAGAGAGAGAGTCTCAACAAGACTTTTCACACTAACATTACTCATTACTCCAATAAACAATTATTTTTCTCGAAACCATAACCAAAGACGATTGCAAAACCAACTGACACCTGAGACTAATAAGTAAATAAAGTGATCTCATTTTCCAACCCAACACGTGACTGATAATAACCAGTGCGTGTTATATATACGCACATACTTGGCCCCTAATATATAGGCACAGAAGTGTTGGCTTTCGGTGCATGCATGCACACATGCACACATAACTAACTAATAATAGAAATATGCCATGCATAATCGCTTGACCACCCCAATCACAGCATAAAGCAGTGGTTGATGTGATGTTCTCCTCTTTCAGCTTAGTTGGTTCGTCCTGTGGGTTAGGTTCTTATTCCCTCTCCCGATAATGTACGTTATATATCACTTCCTTTAATTAGTGTGAATGGGGGTGGGTTCTTATTCCGGTATTCCTCTGCTTATAATACCTTACCTTCAATTGACCAAAAAAGAGGCTGTTTTCTGAAACGAGCGGTAAGATAGGTTTCATGGACTACGTAATGTTGGGCTGACATTGAAGGATTAATAAGCATGCTAAAAATGGGCTGATGAGATTGATAAAATGGGCTGATGAGATTGAAAAGCATGTAGTCCAACATGCATTTTTTGATACAGTAGCCCATTTATTGGAGCAAATCTAAATTACATCAGCTGCAGCAACCTCAAATATTGACTACGTACACGTACGTACGCATGTATGCATGAACTGTTAACACTATACGATATGTAGTTTAGTGATCTTAGTATAAATAAGCACGGTAGCATATTTGTCCAAGGATAATACTTGAGTCCAAAGTTATTTAGACCTCAAGGTCCAAATTTATCTCATTTTTATAATTTTCGATTCGTGATTTTAAATTTGAGACTACTTATTCTATAAATTATTGGTTGAAGATCAACTCTACAAAAAATGAATCAAAATAGAGATCATTTGGGTATCAGATCTTGCAAAACAAATGAACGGTTGTTATTGTAACGCTAAAATTCACCATAACCGTTTATTTTTTTTGCAAGATCGGATACCCAATTCATCTCCATTTTGATTCATTTTTTGTAGAGTTGATCTTCAACTAATAATCTATAGAATGAGTGGTCTCAAATTTGAAATCACGAATCGAAAATGGTAAAAATGAGATGAGTTTGGACCTTGGGGTCCAAATGACTTTAGACCCAATCAAAATCCTTTGTCCAATTGATTCATAAAAAATCAATACACAAAAACTCTTTTCTTCATAGTTTCTCTCTCGTTCTCTCCTCTGTTTGTGCTCATCTTCTCAATCTCAAAGACCATACTCAGAATCCTAACATGGTATCAGAGCCTTGGTTTCGATCTTGGACCACGATCGCTTCCGCTTCTACTCGTATCGACTTCTCTATCTTCTCTTCATGATTCAGATAAGTCGATTTTCTACAGTGAAATTGTGATTCTTTACTGTTCAATATGCAAAAGATGAAATTAGATGTCTCTATATATTTATCGAGGATTGGGTTTTGCCATACAAGTACATATATAGAGCTCGATTTGCTCTCAGTAGCTTTTATCTTAGGAAAGTTGGATTTCTTTTTTCTTGGAACCCTAGATTCTCAATTTGAGGGGTTTGAAGATTGAAATTGTAGTTACTCTATCGAAGATTGACGCATTTGAACTCTTGCAAATTGGAATTCGTTTGGTCGAGAAAATTGTCTCTGCTTCATCGATTGAGATTTCTATATGTTGTCTCTATTTACCGTATTTTGGGATTTGTCTTCATCAAAATTTGGATTGTGTTCTGTGCATCTATCGTGCTCAGTTTGTTGCCGCCAATTTATTGATGTAATTGTCAACCCCTTGTGCAATATGCTATGGCATTTTCTTCACAAACTACTCCGGCTGCAATTTTTCTTCCTAACATCGTGTTGGACTTTACGAATTATACTCTATGGGTGTTTCGACTTAAAGCTTTCCTTAAGAGTCAAAACCTATATGGCTTTATGGATGACTCCAATAATTGTCCTGCACAAACAGTTATTGGTCGTGAGGGCACTCATGTGCCTAATGATGCCTACTCAACTTGGGTTATTCAAGATTATTGGACTGTTCATATCGTATGTCAGACCTTAAGTGTTGTGGCTATGAAGTGTGTGGTTGGCTCACGTAAGTCCCAAGATGTCTAGACTAGATGTTGAGGTTGATCTTGCAGATGATATTCAAAATGTTCATTCTGGTCCTACGACTGCTAATTAGCTACAAATGGCGATTCTTATAAATGTGCTCCTCTTCAGTTCAATAATGGTGGTGCAGGGCATCCTACTCAGGGTCCCTCTGTGTTTTGTCAACTATGTGGCAACTCTGATCACCTTGCAAGAACTTGTTTTCTCTTTTATAATCTATAGAGAGAAAATATTATGTTATCTAATCAGATGTTGATCAATAAAGTCATAGCTATTCAACAAGTTCAACAGTCTGTTATGGCATAACTTTAAGGGGAATGTCATATAGCGAGAGAGAAGATACAAAAGCTGGAATGTGAAGCTGAAGCTATGGTTTCAAAGATCATTTGAACAGAGAAGTTGATATCTAAATTAGAATGCCAAATTGATTCTCTTTTAGAAACATTAGGATCATCTGAGATTAAAATGACAGACCTTTTGCTGCAAATCTCAACATTAGAAATAGTGAACAAAAATATTACAGGGAAGCTATAAGCTGGGATACAAGAGGAAGGTGAATCACATTCTGCTAGACTTGGGAACGCTAATGAAAATCATGGCTATTCACAGAAAATTGAAGAATGAAAAGAAAGAAATACTGCATATAATGACGCATATACGGTTTGTTGCTACTCATGGATCCATTACTCCCTTTACCACATCAGACATATCTCCAGGTGTTCTGCAAGTTGGTGAGTTTACCCAATCAAGAACAGGTTATACAAAAATTCATGTCAATGTTTGTCATTCTAAAGCATGCAAGAGAAACATCAATGGATTCCCAAAGAGAGGTTTTAGCAATGGATGGAACATAATTCACAACAATAGTGACAATCTCTTCAATAATATTTCGAGTTTAAACAATTCAAAGTTCAACTGCAACTCTAAGGCTCAAAATAATAGGTTGAAAGGTCGTAATGCAGCTGAGTGCTATCATAGACACTACCATGTAATTCAACCGGGTTGATCTTCAGATGTGTTTTAGAGCTCTTCCATTAGTTGTTCATTACAACTCTTTGTAGTACATAGCAAGTTGTTGTTAGCTCCCTTGCCATCAACTTGAGGGAGGGTATTAACACTATACGACATGTAGTTTAGTGATCTTAGTATAAATAGGCACTATGGCATATTTGTCCAATTGATTCATAATAAATCAGTACACAGAAACTCTTTTCTTCGTAGTTTTTCTCCCGTTCTCTCATCTGTTTGTGCTCATCTTCTCAATCTCATGACCATACTCAGAATCCTAACATGAACCAGTATAAATGTAGCCAGTAAACATGCATACGTAGAAAACGCTAGC
The DNA here is from genome assembly GCA_946800695.1 of Geum urbanum. Classification (NCBI taxonomy): domain Eukaryota; kingdom Viridiplantae; phylum Streptophyta; class Magnoliopsida; order Rosales; family Rosaceae; genus Geum; species Geum urbanum. Next base: position 46,258,121 of record OX327012.1, on the reverse strand, counting down.
TAATACAGAAGGCTAACCACTGGACAAATGGAGAGCCGAACGGCGGCAGACACAAATGGAGAGCCTGGACACTGGACACTTATTTGGGGTAGGATCGATTTTAACTATGCAAGGCATCTATGCGACTATGCCACTTGTTTTTACTAGCTTATCATGGATGCCTAGCTAGCTCGGTTATACATTCTTTATTAAATTGGACTTGAAATCGAAAAGCCAGGCATTGACGCCAGTGAAAATGCCATCATCCATGAATCCCATGATTTTGGTAACAAAGGCACGAGAATGGTTCGCTTTCCTCGTATGACTTTTTATTTTGATACAACTTTCCTCGTATATATGGATGAGTTCATGTAATTTGTAACTTTATATATTGAGTGTGTTTCAGACTTTGAGCTCAGTTAGCTAGTTTGACTAAAGTGAGGAAGGTGCATTTAGTCATGGATCGAGGATGGCTTTGAAGTCGATCGGTATATTGTGAAAATTAACGTTCTTTCAAAATTTTGAGGGGAGGGGTCAGTGGCAGAGCCACGAATTCCATCGACATGGGGTGAAATACTTTTTTAACTCTTCTTTGATATACAGTTGAACTTTGATAGTTTAATATTTGATTAATTAATAACTTTGTTAAAATTATATTTTTTATCGGTCTTGACTTGAGGACAACGTGCTAAATTAATAATTTGCTAAATTTGTAAGATAACAGAAATTCAAAAATTCATATAGACTTCATGCAGTATATAAATTAATAATTCTTTAATACGTATAATTAATTATTCATTTATGATGACTCAATTGTGACATGTTGTCTCTTGAAATTGATGTCACATTGAATCTCATATTAGACTTTTCTTTAGATGGTAAGAATTTATGATGTGTCGACAATGTTTGTCGGCAACATAATTGGAAAGCTGGTCAAAGTAAATTTATGCGTCGCCTTAGTCGCGTTGTCTTTCCGGTATTATGTCGGCCTTAAATGTAAAGCAAATGGAGTAGCCATTGTTGCACTATTTGTTAATTGGTGTAGTTTAGGATACAATGTATTAGTCGAGTCGCTTAATAGTATTTCGGGTGTTCATATTCTTATAGACCGGGTTAAGGCTTTATGTCTCCCTTTGTATTCTACCATTTCATTAATCAAGGCCTATGGGTAGGCGAAAGCTCTTTTTCAAAAAAATAAATTAGTTCTGTTGTCTTCTTATAACAAATTTAATAATATATGCACAATAAATTTTAAAAAATGTTGTACATTAAACAAGTACAACAATAATAATTTTATAAATTAATAAGTTATTGATTAATTAATAAATTATTAATTGATAGATTATTTAATATCTCGCTAAATTAATAGATTTTATCAATCATGAGGCTATTAATTTATAGAGGTTTAACTGTATGTTGTAAGCAGTGGCTTCTATCAAATATGACTCTACATTATGACACTCCACTCCAAGGACTCGATGTATCTGATCGCGCCCATGCGATAAAGCACCATCCGGCTTGTCGAACTCCCACTCACCTCCAACAAGACAATGATACATGCGCCAGGCTATGGAATAGGAAGGGGGCTTCGTTAACCACCACTTCGTTCAGGGCTCCACCATTATCGTACCCTTGTCCTTCATGCGCAGAGAATACTTCAAACGGAAGAAATGCCCGATCTCCACACGTGTGGGGAACTGCAGCCCACTGAGCTTCCAGATGTTGTGGAAGGTGATCAGCACGCGCATCAACGTAGGCCCACATTGGCCTAAAGTGATATTGAAGAGGGAGAGCGCATACTGAAAGAACGGGTGGAGGGGAAGCTTCAACCCTGCCTTTAGCTGAAACTCGCTCACGTACACGTAGCCGCGCGGAGGGCGTGTGAACGACTCGCCTTGACGAAGGGCCCTCAGCCTCACTGTCCGGTGGATATGGTAGTCGCGATACCATCGCTCGATCTCGCGTACTGACAGGGACCTCTCTGGCGCCTGCACAACTTGGCCATCCGCAAGTCGCCGCAGCAAGGGCCGGCCATGGTGAAGCACGGGAAGAGCAGCCCCAGACGCCCGTTCACTGCGCGGGAGGACAACGTAACCGTCCGACCCCCGGAAGAAGAGGACGCCTCACCACTCGGCACCATCGAGGCACCTGGCCACTCGAACCGCCCAACCATCGATCCACTTCGCTCCATATTCGGCACTGACGACCTACATAAAGCACCACTAGCGTTAACGGATAGTGGGGAGATGCTCTGTACACTATCGGACGAAGAGTCCGAAACACTATAGGATGAACCACGAGACCTTATACGGAACCTAGGGGTTTACGGAAGGGACTCATCGCTGGATACAGCTACCAATTCCATGGTCCTAAAATAAAAGTAAACGGGGCATAAGCCAAATGGCGAACGCGTAAAGTGCCGCGACCTCAATCCCCCAGCAAAAACAGGCACCCACTTTTCGCAACACCCAAAAATTGATCAAAAACCCAAAAAAAAAAACAAAAACAAAAACCTCAATAACAAGAGGTTGTTCTTCGCAACGCACCCAGAAAAGCCCAGAAATTCTTTTAAGCACCATCACAAAGGAATGCAATACCTTACCCAGCCAAACGTACTCCACAATAGCAAAACCACAAAAGCCAGAAATTTACCCCAAACAGTAACAACAATGAGTACAACGCATAAAAGCAACACAAACCACACGTTTTGAAGCAAACAAGAACAAGAAACTACCTTAGAGTGAAAGCTTTTGATTTACAAGACGACTAAAACTCCAAATCGATCACAAGAAGGGCTTCGGGATGGCGTTTTGGCAGAGTTTCAGTTGAAGAGTGAAAGTGTAAAAAGTGAGAGTGAAACAAGGCCATTTATAGGCAACGAAACTAACCCTAGGCGAACGCCTACCATTTATTTTCAGCGCTTCCAACCATAGGATTGTGACATGTGTCCCACGCGCCCTACGCGTTCTCGTCAAAATTAATTACCATACCGCTTCAAATTCGGCACGCCACGCGTCACACATGCATGTAACAACTGAAAAAAAACCGTCTGACACACGAGCATGTCAATCAACAGATAACCATTACGAAGTCAAAAAGGTTGGAATACGAAAAGACAAGAGGGGCCCACTTCGAAAACAGCAACATCGTTTCGGAGTCCACCCGATAGAGCAATACCGATGGGCAAGTGGCAATTATGCTTACGCTATCATGGGCACGGTTGATACCATCATGACCTGCGCTATTGATCGGGGCTAACAGACTGAGGTCTGGGACCTCCCGTTACGCATCATCCGGATAGAGCAATACCGATAGGTAAGTGGCAATTATGCTTACGCTATCATGGACACGGTTGATACCATCATGACCTGCGCCATTGATCAGGGCTAACGGACTGAGGTCTGGGACCTCCCGTTACACATCATCCAGATAGAGCAATATCGATAGGCAAGTAGAAATTATGCTTGCGCTATCATGGGCACGGTTGATTGAAAGGACCCAACCCCAATCCAGTTGCCTAAACTGGAATCGAACCTCTTCTGAAAACAAGAACCAACAAAAACCATTCAAAATTTCGGCAGAGTAACGTTACTAACGCGGAATTGCATAAACCTGCACCCTGAAAATAACACTTCATCCTATGCCACAAAAGCCAAACCGTGGGCACCAATCCCATCCGGATTTCTCAATATCATAACAATAACAATAAACAGAAAACATATCTGTAATATATAATATATCCGAGAAAATCCGCATAAAACATGTATCAGAATGTATCAGAGCGACCTCTAGTGTAAATATATACAATATATACAATGTATACATCAGTAGGCGAAATAAGAACCTACTAGAAAACACAGGTAGCTCGGATCACTAGCCTCCAACCGCGACGTGAAACACCAGAACCTGGACTACAAACTGGGCACGGAAACTGAAAAGCCCAGGGGAAAGACATGAAAACCGTTAGAGTGAGTGGACGAAAATAAATGTCTTTCAGTGTATAATATGTATATGTTATAAAAACATATGCGAGTCAAATGCATGAAAATCAAATGGTACGTGAGGAGACGCTGACTCCAACCCACGTACAGAGCATGCATCGTAAATATCGCGGAGTCACTCATAGACTTCCACGCGATAGCACAGTCTGAATCACGGGATCCCAGACCCACACGTGATTCCTAGCTAGAAAGGCCTCGGGTCAGGATATCTGTCCCCCCCAGAGCGTACTCGGGGATCAGCCGAGAAGCGAATGTGTATCGATACAACCCTGATAACTGAGACTGTACTCTGTGTAAACCAAATCATAAATCTTTTCCATGCACATGCATAAAACATAATATGTATGTATGTATATTCGTATATGCATAATCGTAAAACACATGCTCATAAAATCATGATCAAACTGCATGCTCAAGTTCGTAAATCATATATGAAAGACTGGCAATCAATCCGTGAAAAGAAATTGTCCACTCACAGATGAGCGAAACGCACACTCGCGCTAATCTCGTGGCCCGGCGGAAGATCCTTCGCCTGAAGCACGATCTCGATCACGATCTTCTGAATATTCACAAAACACAACTGATCAAAACCATAGCTCACAACACTGTACTTAATCACGGAAACCAACCGGTCCCGGAAACATATTAAACTGTACAAAATAATCGACTGAATTTCCGAAATCTCCACTCGAAACCTTCGACTGCAAATCTGATACCCAAATCAATACGAAAACCTCTAGGTGATAATCAGGGCGCGATTACGAGAAAAATGACATTAAATTCATCGAAAACCAAAAAGTCAACCCCTCGCCGGAGCGCCGCCGGCGGCGGCGGCGCGCCGTCAACGGTGGAATTCCACGGCGAGGATGAAAGGACCCAACCCCGATTTAGCACCCTAAATCGGAATCGAACTCCTTCGAAAACACGAACCAACAAAAACTTTTCGAAATTTGGGCAGAGTTTCGTTACTAGCGTGGAATTACCATTACCTGCACGCATAAAATACACTCCATCCTATGCCACAAAAAGCAAACCGTGGGCACCAACCCCAACCGGATTTCTCAATATATCAACAATAACGTAAAGTAGAAAATATATATACACTTTACTGAAATCCAGTGTAAAATCGTATAACATATTCAATAGGAAGCTCAGAGCGACATCTAATACATAATCGTATACTCATACCACAGTAGGTAGAACAATAAACCTACTGGATGAAACAAAGTAGCTCGAGCACTATGCCTCCGACCACGACGTGCGACACCAGAGCCTGAACTGCAAACTGGGCACGGAAACCGAAAAGCCCAGGGGAAAGACAATGAACACGTTAGAGTGAGTGGACGAAAATAAATGTCTTTCACCAGTTTATATATGTTATAAAAACATATGCGAGTCCAGATAAATAAAAACAACATAGTACACGAGGTAAAACTCACACTCCTCCAGTGTACAGAGCATGCAAGTAAAAATCCCACGGGGTCGCTCATGGACACACACCGTGCTAGTACAGTCCGAATCACGGGATCCCGGACCCACACGTGATTCTAAGCCAGAAAGGCCTCGGTTCCGGGGATACGCCCCTCGCCGGTCAGGTCGGGGTAACGCCCCGCCTGGGATGCCTACCATCGGGGATCAGCCGAGAGGCTAAGTGTATCGATACAACAACGTAACCAAGACTGTACTCTGTGTAAACCAAATCATAAACATTTCGATGCTAATGCATGAAACAGCATATAAGTGTATGTATACTCGTATACGTATATCCGTTTAAATATAATCGTATAATCGTAAAAACACATGCTTATGTAATCCGTAATCTCAATACGCATGCTCAAATTCGAAAATCATATAAAAGACTCGCAATCGTTTCCATGAAAAGAAATTGTCCACTCACAGTCTGGCGTAACGCGTATCGCGTTAACCCGTGATCCGGCGGAAAGTCCATCGCCAAAACAACGATCACGAACCCCTCGCTTTACGTTCGGACGCTCAACTCGAAAAACGAACCTCCCCACTGCGATCGGAGCGCGATTTCGAGTCAAATGACATGCAACTTGCCGAAAGTCAAAAAGTCAACCCGTTGACCGTTGACCGCCGTTGACCGCCGTCCACGGCGGCGCCGCCGCCGGCCGAAGAATTTTCCGGCGGAGCCACCCTTGTTCCACTCCAAATCGCCCACTGAGCAACTTTGTCAACTGCACCGAAGTCCAATTCTCACTCTAACATGGTCAATTTCATGAAAAACCGAATGAACACACAAATTTCAATCCCAAAATTCTCCTTCCACAAATCGAATTGGAACACGAAACTTACAGGGAAGCATCATGGTGATGAGGGCTACAAAGCCCACCCCAAAGTTCAGCTCGAATCGGCCCGAAACCAAGAACCCGAATCACAAAGTTTTCCCTCCATTTTTGGCCGGATTTCCTTCCATTTCCGGCGAGTCTCGCCTTGAACGGTGGCCGGGGAAAGGACAAGGAAGCTGAGGCGCTTCGAACGGGACCAACCCCGTCCCATGGGATGGCCGGAATCAAACGCCGCCGTGGAGTCACCGTCAAGCACGTCGGCCTCCTTCTCTCACCACCGAGTTGACCGAGTCAACTCGGTCAACAACCGAATAGGAAATGTTTGACTTGTCCCAAAATGGCAACCTGCTATTTATAGCCTTTCCCGATTAGGAAACTTCATGTTTATCCATTTCGACAAACTTCAAACACGCGTAACTCTCTCGTCGTAATTCCGATTCCGAAAATTCTCGCGGCCACAAACTCGACTCAACATGATCTTCAATAATCACCCAAAGTCAAACACATCGGCCAAACGGATAAAAAGTCAACCCTTTAAAGCAACACACATTAAATCGACTAAATAACCAACAAACGGAAATATTCGCAACTAATTCCTCGTAACTCCAAATTATGCTCCGGAAGTTCCCACAAACTCGAAATTAAATTCCGAACAACTTCCGTGAAGAAACCGAAACCAAATTCCCGTCCGATAATTTAGTCGATAAGTGGCCCACCATTTAAATCCAGACTTCAAATATTCATAACTAATTCTTCGGTTGTCCAAATAACGATCCGGAACCGCCCACGAACTCGTAATCACATATAGAACGACTCTCGAGAAGAGATCCAGCTCCAATTCTCGGCCAATAATTTAGTCGTTAACAGAACCCTAGCGAGTAAGTCCGCTATCGGAAATCCACGTCGATACGCTAACTCGCGAATTGAGCTAATTATACTTCTGATTCTGGTCCGGGTCGTCACAAATCCACCCCCCTTAGAAAAATTTCGACCTCGAAATTTCCGAGTCTGCTTACTACAATGTAGGAGCACTGCCTCTGCATACTGCTCAACTCACCAATTGCAATCTCAACTGAACAACTCTGATCACAAACTCCACAATAGGAGATAATTCCGTGCCGGAATTCCTGTACCCTCAAATCACAAATCTGAACTGGCTCACACAATCGCTAAGTGTTCCTACATAAGGAACAGATAGGGTACACAACACGCAACGACCTGAAACATAGTTCCGCCACGCGGAACACAATACACAAAGCCAACACTATAGGCGGTGCCGAACCATACGGCATAACACAAACTCGCCTATGGCCACATACGGATCAATACATCAAGGCAAATCACAACTCAATTTGCACACATCAACATAACTCAAACATCGGACTCGGGCAATTATCAACCCATTTCCGCTAATCTGACAGTCTGTGGTAGCACACTCCACAAAACGACGTCAAACAATATCAAAATCACAGTGGACAACAACCTGGTACTGCAAGCAACCTCGAACAACTGAAACTGCTGGTCCCGAATCCTCCGGAACTGCAATACCAAGGTCCACAACATGCCCTCCAAGGCCTAAATAGTCCTCAAAGATCGCTCGCCAATCCGAGGATAAGAACTGGTACTATCTCGTAGTCTGGTCTCCAATGCTCGTGGCAAAGCTCACCAACACACAGTCGTAACTGATCACCTCAATCGGTGAATTGGGACGTACACAGGTACACCATGTAGATGGACAACCTCTACCAAACATAACCATAACCGCCTGTCACTGAAATCATTTCCGAAAGTACAAGTAAACATACCCCAAGTTTATCAAACTGTCCACAAAGACCCAACAACCGGTATCACAAACCAAACTGCGTATAAACACACACGAGATCACAACAGCAACCGCCACGTCTAACCGGAAATCTCAAATGGCTAACACATCTTGGCACGTCTCTGCCTCCTAGCCATCGCCAGTCGACGAATGTGGCATCAGTACACACATGCTGTGCTCGCACAAGCTGCTATATCGCTCTTCATGTTGCGTCACGAGTAATAAACTTGAAGTATCTGACATTTCTCCGCGTCACTAGCGCCAAACACGCGCAAAATCACAAGCCTCAACATCATCATACTCAAATTCAGCTCTCGTAGCCCATAACTCGGCTAATACGGAAACTCGAGCCACACATACACGCATGCAATACCGAAGCTCCTAACTCTCGACTGAATGCATCAACAGCAACATCATCCCAAACGGATGGTCAAAGTGCAACCATTAGCCTTCCTCGAACAAACTCTAATGTACAGCCATAATCGTCAGTCGACTCCATCCATCGACACTGCCTCAAGCCCAAATCTGGCCGAAAATGCAAGTGGATGAAACTCAATGGTCGGTGTACATCCTACACCACGCTGCACGCCGTAGCTATAAAATCTCGATGCATCGCCATAACCCACGAACTCGTCATGATCGTCAGGTAAGGTCAAAGCCGCAGTAACGGTCACCAACCTGCAGGAGTAAGCAACTCTCCTCGCGTGCATCGAACCACATGAACCTGACGCCTTCTTCGTCAATCCGGAAAGTGAAGTGGCAATCCAGGAAAAATCCTGTACAAAGCCGTCGATACAAGCCTGCCAAAACCCAAGAGACCCCCAATCTCTGGCACAGTAATAGGGCAAACTCCAAATCAACACGGCTTCGAACTGGTCAGGATCCACTCCAACTCCCTCGGATAATATCACATAGCCCAAAATCTTCACGCTAATCGACCAAAACTCACACTGAATGAACTTTCACAAACAGCTAATCGTCTCGCGAAGTCCACAAAACCGCTCGCAACTGCTCCAGGTACTGGTCCACACTCTCGGAGTACATCAGAACATTGCCAACAAACATGACCGCAACTCGTCCAGAAACCGTCTGAACACATGGTCCATCAAGTCCACACAATCTACGGAGCATTGGTCAACCAATGAAGTGACCAAGAACTCCAGATGCTCGCTCCGAGATCCGAAAACCACACCTGACTCAACAAACCACCACTGATGGTATCTGGATCCGAATCGATCTTCGACCAGTCTGAAGCTCTCACAAGCTGATCAAACCAATCATCAATCCGAAACGGAGGATACACACTCTCCTCTGAAACGAATCAGGCTTCCGGTAGTCAATGCACCACCTCGTCAACCCCTACAACATCAGTGCAAACAATGCAAGAGCACACCACGCAAATATGTGGGGTCACATGAAATCTCTTGAAACCTCCTCCAGCAACTCCTGGAGTCGAAACAATAGCTCCATCAGCTCCGCTGGCTCTGAACGACAAGACGTCGATAAAATGAGTCCAGCGCCTGTAACAAACTCAATGATGTAGTCAGTCTCCCGAATTGGAGGAACACCTGGTAACTCCTCCAACACACACCTGGAAACTCGGAAACCACCACAATGTCACCAATGTCGGACACAGCAACTACAGTATCCACAACATGAGCTAAGAAAACCACACAACTCATCTACATAAACTGCTCGACCATCACCAAGAAACAGCATCTCGGGAAAACTGGTCGTCGAAACACAACCTCCTCCTCGATGCACTCGAACACAACCAAATGCGTCGTCAGACTCACAAACATACTGTAACCGCAATATCCAGCTATAACAGATCCGCGGCTAAGTCATAACCTCCAACAAGGATTTCGCAACCTCCGGATGGATACAACACTCTCCAAGACCTCGGAAGTGGAGATACAGGTACAATCGCCATGGACATCAAGCAACAGTAACCTCGGAGAAAAGTCTGTCCTCAAACAAGGTCATGGCACGAACTCCAACATGCCCAACTGGCCACACACATCAACTGTGACTTCTGACTAACTCGTCAACAGGGTGCATTAGTCAGACCGTAGGAACAACATGAGGATCTCCTCGTAAACTCTGAGCTGTCGAACCGCTACAACAGCTGACCAAGGGCGCTCCCTTGTAACGTGATCCTCCTGGCCACCATAATGGCAACAGAGAGTGCTCCACAAAAACATATCACCGCAACACCTGCTGCGTGAAAGGATCACCAACGATCACCCAAATTCATGCCACAGGAGCAAGTCCGCTACACTGTGATCTTCGCCATCGCCAAACGGACCAGCAGAGGATCCTCCACATAATCGAAAAGGCCACAGCCGGATGAAGTCATTGATCCCGAAGTGTCGGAACTCAACCTCATCAAAAATCTCACTGCTGAATCCACTTCCTCAAACCGTCACATCGGAAACCGTGTACATCTTTTCTTCACTATAACCTCGCCGCTGAGTGCAACACACTAAGCTCCTCACGGATAACTCGAGGCACATCAATCAGAATCTCTCTGATGCTCAGGTTCAAACTCATCTCGAACCTCGTACACTGCTTCCTCTGAAGCCACATAACTCGTGCAAACCGAAACTAACATGTGAACAATGCATCTCTGCCCCAGGTGGGTAAACACTCCACAATACACTTGCTGGGTAGCCTGATCAAACATTACAGTATACACAACACTCTGAATGTAGGCCGTGGAGTCACAACCGGAACTCACACAATATCAGCCCACAAATTACAACAAACTGAATCAGGCACACATCCCTGCCAAAATTCTCAGCTCTGAGGCAACATATAGACGCCCGTATACACATTCCCAGGCAAACCGTGCCACACAAATCTCTGCACTCTAAATACTCATACAAATCCACTGTTCTCAGGCAAATCACGCGTCGATTGATCCACAATAGGATCCACAACCGAAACGACACGGAAAGCACGTCAGGAGGCATCCTAATGAATAAAACATCGTTCACAACAAGTGGAACGTAATCATGGAACTTCAAATATTTGAAAGCATACAACACCCGGAATTTGATGATTATCCGCAGGCCGGTCGGGTCACCATTCCAGACATGCTGTACATTCTCAAATATCCTTAGTAAACACGACTACAGAAGTCTACAGAACCTATAACCTAATGCTCTGATACCAAACTGAAAGGACCCAACCCCGATTTAGCACCCTAAATCGGAATCGAACCCCTTCGAAAACACGAACCAACAAAAACTTTTCGAAATTTGGGCAGAGTTTCGTTACTAGCGTGGAATTACCATTACCTGCACGCATAAAATACACTCCATCCTATGCCACAAAAAGCAAACCGTGGGCACCAACCCCAACCGGATTTCTCAATATATTAACAATAACGTAAAGTAGAAAATATATATACACTTTACTGAAATCCAGTGTAAAATCGTATAACATATTCAATAGGAAGCTCAGAGCGACATCTAATACATAATCGTATACTCATACCACAGTAGGTAGAACAATAAACCTACTGGATGAAACAAAGTAGCTCGAGCACTATGCCTCCGACCACGACGTGCGACACCAGAGCCTGAACTGCAAACTGGGCACGGAAACCGAAAAGCCCAGGGGAAAGACAATGAACACGTTAGAGTGAGTGGACGAAAATAAATGTCTTTCACCAGTTTATATATGTTATAAAAACATATGCGAGTCCAGATAAATAAAAACAACATAGTACACGAGGTAAAACTCACACTCCTCCAGTGTACAGAGCATGCAAGTAAAAATCCCACGGGGTCGCTCATGGACACACACCGTGCTAGTACAGTCCGAATCACGGGATCCCGGACCCACACGTGATTCTAAGCCAGAAAGGCCTCGGTTCCGGGGATACGCCCCTCGCCGGTCAGGTCGGGGTAACGCCCCGCCTGGGATGCCTACCATCGGGGATCAGCCGAGAGGCTAAGTGTATCGATACAACAACGTAACCAAGACTGTACTCTGTGTAAACCAAATCATAAACATTTCGATGCTAATGCATGAAACAGCATATAAGTGTATGTATACTCGTATACGTATATCCGTTTAAATATAATCGTATAATCGTAAAAACACATGCTTATGTAATCCGTAATCTCAATACGCATGCTCAAATTCGAAAATCATATAAAAGACTCGCAATCGTTTCCATGAAAAGAAATTGTCCACTCACAGTCTGGCGTAACGCGTATCGCGTTAACCCGTGATCCGGCGGAAAGTCCATCGCCAAAACAACGATCACGAACCCCTCGCTTTACGTTCGGACGCTCAACTCGAAAAACGAACCTCCCCACTGCGATCGGAGCGCGATTTCGAGTCAAATGACATGCAACTTGCCGAAAGTCAAAAAGTCAACCCGTTGACCGTTGACCGCCGTCCACGGCGGCGCCGCCGCCGGCCGAAGAATTTTCCGGCGGAGCCACCCTTGTTCCACTCCAAATCGCCCACTGAGCAACTTTGTCAACTGCACCGAAGTCCAATTCTCACTCTAACATGGTCAATTTCATGAAAAACCGAATGAACACACAAATTTCAATCCCAAAATTCTCCTTCCACAAATCGAATTGGAACACGAAACTTACAGGGAAGCATCATGGTGATGAGGGCTACAAAGCCCACCCCAAAGTTCAGCTCGAATCGGCCCGAAACCAAGAACCCGAATCACAAAGTTTTCCCTCCATTTTTGGCCGGATTTCCTTCCATTTCCGGCGAGTCTCGCCTTGAACGGTGGCCGGGGAAAGGACAAGGAAGCTGAGGCGCTTCGAACGGGACCAACCCCGTCCCATGGGATGGCCGGAATCAAACGCCGCCGTGGAGTCACCGTCAAGCACGTCGGCCTCCTTCTCTCACCACCGAGTTGACCGAGTCAACTCGGTCAACAACCGAATAGGAAATGTTTGACTTGTCCCAAAATGGCAACCTGCTATTTATAGCCTTTCCCGATTAGGAAACTTCATGTTTATCCATTTCGACAAACTTCAAACACGCGTAACTCTCTCGTCGTAATTCCGATTCCGAAAATTCTCGCGGCCACAAACTCGACTCAACATGATCTTCAATAATCACCCAAAGTCAAACACATCGGCCAAACGGATAAAAAGTCAACCCTTTAAAGCAACACACATTAAATCGACTAAATAACCAACAAACGGAAATATTCGCAACTAATTCCTCGTAACTCCAAATTATGCTCCGGAAGTTCCCACAAACTCGAAATTAAATTCCGAACAACTTCCGTGAAGAAACCGAAACCAAATTCCCGTCCGATAATTTAGTCGATAAGTGGCCCACCATTTAAATCCAGACTTCAAATATTCATAACTAATTCTTCGGTTGTCCAAATAACGATCCGGAACCGCCCACGAACTCGTAATCACATATAGAACGACTCTCGAGAAGAGATCCAGCTCCAATTCTCGGCCAATAATTCAGTCGTTAACAGAACCCTAGCGAGTAAGTCCGCTATCGGAAATCCACGTCGATACGCTAACTCGCGAATTGAGCTAATTATACTTCTGATTCTGGTCCGGGTCGTCACAGAGGAAACTCCAGAAATGAAGTTCTCATCGAGCCCAGCCACTTTCATAACTACAACAAACCTCGATTCAAACCACAACCCATCCAATTTCACATGAAACCGAACGAAAATCCTTCTCCGGCAACCTAATCGGATTCTTCAAAAACCACCACCATGTCCAAAACTAATCACCCAGGGAGCATCACCAAGGTGTGGGGAGTTGAAACCCCAACATCCCCACCTCCACAACTCGCAGGAACCCTCCTAACCGTCACCGGCGAAATCAAGAAACCGACCCGATTCGGGTCATCACAAATCCCCACCAATTTCTACAATTCCAATTACAGACCATCTTAAAATCAGAAGAGGAAGCGAACCTTACCCTTCACGTGGCCGGAGGTGGCCGGAAAATGGAAGTCGGACGGCGAAACCAAACGGGAAAGTTTTTCTCCCTCGGTCAACGGTCAAATTTCCAGAAATGGAAAGTCAACGGTGGTCAAACCCCAAACAGTGTTTTTCGACGATTTTACGACTATTTTCGATATTTATACTCGCGCCTCGGGTCGATCGACGGTCCAAAACAAATATTCAAAATGATTCTGATAAACACGAAACAAACGGATAAACTCGTCGAAAACCGAAACTTCAAATAATCGTATTATATTCTTCGGTTATCGGAAAAATCATCCGGAACCGCCCTCGAGCTCGAAATCACATGCTCTACAACTTCCGCGAAGAAACTCAATTCAAATTCTCGGCCGAAAATCAAGTCGTGAATCAAATCGGTAAACCACACAATTAACGACTAACCGCGATTACCGTCATGAGGTGCGCCATTTGATCGGGGCTAACGGACTGAGGTCTGGGACCTCCCATTACGCATCATCCCGATAGAGCAATACCGATATGCAAGTGGAAATTATGCTTGCGTTATCGTGGGACGAGTAACAACATCACTTGTCACCACATAAGCGGATCCAAACAGCAACATCAAGTTTCAGAGTCCACCCTGATAGCAGAACGGCAACAAACGTTCGCACTATTGCGGGACGAGTGAAAAAGACAAAATAGCCCCACGGAACGAACATTCAACATTCAAACTCAAACCAGTTCTTCATCAGAGAGTTGGGGGACTCGGGGTTACTAGGATGCGGACCCCTCCTCGAGTGACCACGTGTGCAAATCGGAAAAAGCTTTGCAACTCCCCAATCAAGAGATGATTCCCTTGACTTGGAGACTTGGGGGACTTGTTAGTGTGTGATCCCATCACACAATTATCGCACACTTAGTCACTAACAAACGGTTCAACACAACTCAGACCAAACATATGACAACAATACAGAGATGATAACAACAAACGTTCGCACTATTGCGGGACGAGTGAAAAAGACAAAATAGCCCCACGGCACGAACATTCAACATTCAAACTCAAACCAGTTCTTCATCAGAGAGTTGGGGGACTCGGGGTTACTAGGATGCGGACCCCTCCTCGAGTGACCACGTGTGCAAATCGGAAAAAGCTTTGCAACTCCCCAATCAAGAGATGATTCCCTTGACTTGGAGACTTGGGAGACTTGTTAGTGTGTGATCCCATCACACAATTATCGTACACTTAGTCACTAACAAACGGGTCAACACAACTCAGACCAAACATATGACAACAATACAGGCTCCAACTTTAAACAAGAAAACTACACCATCCGAACGTCCACGCGTTCGGTACGGCAAACGGAAGATACCAGGACTGGCTATGTACAAAATACAGGATCCCACATCAAAGAGCAACAAAAGACCCCATACTTAACCAGCAATATAAGCAACACATCTACAACAGATACAAGGTACGCCCGTTATTCTACCAATACTACTATTACACTTCATACACTAACTAGAGCGTCGGAGAGTTGAAGGCGGGAACACCCCGTCAAGACTCCTAACGTCTGTTTGGTGTATTACTCTTAACAACAGGTAAATGACGATATACGCGCGATAGCTCAGATCACCCGAAATAGCTCCACCCGCACTTCTACTAGAAATCCTCGCGAAGTTTGGTAGAAATAGGTAGTACTAATCATTACTAAATATTGATAGCTGATAGTATAACTACGGAGGTGATAACTGACAGGTTCTGTCTGAACACAATCAGAAGTTATGAGTAGAGAAAGAGCATTACGTATCCTGGTGGGTGAAATATTCACAGCCACACCGCGGACAGTAACACAGATCTGTTACTTAGAGCGAATCCAAACTTTAGCAGAGATGGCCTAGGGAAAATTCATGTAGAATTCCTAAACCAGAGTATGATTATACCGAGGCAGGGAGTTCAGAGCAGTGATCCATCCCAGACAAGAGACCAGAGAGTGCAATGTAGGATGAAGAGACGGAAAATCAAATGGTCTCTAAGCAACAATAGGGCGATTGATAATAATATACCCAAATAAGCTAAACACATCAGAGGATACGAAGTGATTACGAGGGGATAACACAAGGAGCTCACCAAGTCGCTTCTTGGGGGGGAGTTTGGACTTGGTCTCCTCAACAACAATTTTTCCCTTGGATGCCGAGGGTTGCTTGCATGCCGAAGGCGGCACAGAGATTTTGCCGGTGAAACAAGTGACCCGCTTTGAAGGTAGAGGAAGAGAGAAATCTTGATCGGAGTCTGACGGCTAAGTAAGAGAGGAGGACTAAGATCCAGAGGAGGATACCATTCGTTGGGAGGTTCCTTTGCACTTCCCAAGATGAGCGATGAGGGATACTTCATCTTGGCTGGGAGGTGGTGAACAATGAGGCGGAGGAGGTAGATCAGCATGAGGAGAGCGCGGCAGAGAAACCACAGAGGTGGAAAAGCCTAGGCAAGGTTTCTTGGTGATTTTGGACCCCAGAGAAGGAGCCCATTTCTTCTTGTAAGTAGCTATGAGAGGCGGCGCTTGCTTAGGATTGGGTTTTGAATTCGGAGCCTGTGGTGATGGGAGCGACCGAGCAACCATGATAGGAGAGCATGGTGGCGTTTAAGCAGTGGTGGAGGGATGAGGCAACAGTGGAGCTAGAAGGGTGATGACTTCTTCGGGTATGAAGGCATTTGGAGTTACCATGAAAGGAGTGGAGTAAAGTGTAGGATTGTAAGTGAAGTAAGTTATCTTTGCGTTTCTAATTTTGGTCATAGGCTGAGGAGAGAAGTGGAGTTTGAGGAGAAGAGAATAGGCAGATAGATAATCATACGAACAAGAGTGACAGTGGAATCGATGCGGTGGAAAAGAGAGAGAGAGAGTCTCAACAAGACTTTTCACACTAACATTACTCATTACTCCAATAAACAATTTTTTTTCTCAAAACCATAACCAGAGACAATTGCAAAACCAACTGACACCAGAGACTAATAAGTAAATAAAGTGATCTCATTTTCCAACCCAAGACGTGACTGACCAAGGATGGGAACATGCATGTGAACATTACTACTGTAGCAAATAGTAGCCTACCCATAAGAGGGCACACAATCAGCCAAAAATGAGGATACCTTAAAAAGTCAGAAATCAGTTTTGGTAGAGTACGTATGAAAAAATCTTAGATCCACCAAGCCTTTATATACTTTGGGTAATAGAAGTTACCAATGTATACACCACTGTATCGAAGTCTCCCCCTCATAAAATGCATAAAATAAAGAAGCAACAATTGTTGATTGGAAACCATAGTAAAGTGACAGCACAAGGCCTGGGATAGAGAGGGGCAGTCTGATCCTTAAAACACAAAGGTTTAGGCAAAGACTCACAAAGTGTGACACCAATTTTTCAAATATCTTGATAGCTCAAATTTGACACATGAATGTATGGCTGTGAATAGACGTCAGCGTCATGTTCCTAGTAATCCGTTCTTGGAACCTCAAGATGTGTGTGTGTGAAAAGTTTTAACCTAAGGGGTAAAGTTTTGAAGCATCAAGTGAGATAAGACAGAGTGGGTGACCATGTGACTTTGTCACAAACCAATTGAGAGCTCGAGAGTACAACCTTTTGAGGGACTTTCTCCCGACTTGGCCTTTGGTCGTAATCATTTAATTTCAAGGCATTTTTTTGCCAAAGAATTTACCAAGAGCTCATCTGAGAAATTGTCCTCATAGATCCATGTAGCGATGTAGTTATCATTGACTCCCTGAGCAGCTGCTCGAAAGGGCAATATGTGTAACATGGACACTTGACGGATAACTAGATCGGACCCATCGAATGATAGAATACATCTTAGGGATCCCCACTAGTTCTATAAAGGTGCACCCAATGATAGACTAGCTTATAAATTACTTAATTCATTCATCAATAGGTAACAAATACATTTTAGTTTCCACATGACAGTCTTTCAGAAAACAGCTCATCTCATCTCAATGTTTAGCTCAACTTAGTGCATCCCACAAGGTTTACTTTGTACAAAATAGATCTATAAAGTTCCAAGAGTGATTAAGACCACAAGCAATAACGACCTTAAAGCACATGTGCATACACTCAAGTGAGAAATGCAACAACGACAGACCAATATATATATATATATATATATATATTACATATGGACACAACACTTAGGTCTAGTTCAGAAATAGTTCTGAGGATTCATATATAAGCTCATATCCCAGACAACACAAGTACATTTTTATTGCCTGTCTTTTTAAAAAAAAATTATTAAACAAAAGTACAGAAAAGAAAGATAAACCAGTGAGGGAGAGAGATCAAGTAATGGTGCATACACCAATAGCCTTTCTAAGACTTTCAAATCTTAGGTTGTCCAAAGGCTTAGTGAATAGATCAGCTAATTGTTGTTTAGTTGGAATAAAAGTCATTTCTAGCTGATTCTCCCCAACCAAATTGCGAGTAAAATGATATCTGATCTCTATATGCTTTGTCCTAAAATGCAACACAGGCTTCTTAAAGATGTTGATGGCTAAGGTATTATCACAGAATAGGGATATCATACCTTAGTAGAATCCGTAGTCACTTAGCATGTGTTTCATCCAGAGGAGTTGAGTGCAGCAACTGCCAGCAACAATATACTCAGCTTGGGCTGTAGATAAGGATACGCAGTTCTGCTTCTTGCTATGCCACGAGACCAGGTTGTTCCTAACAAAGAAACATCCACCTGATGTGCTCTTCCTATCCATGGCATCTCCAGTCCAATCCGAGTCAGAGTAACCTGCAATTTCTGTATTAGTACCTGTTGTATACAAAATGCTAAAGTTACTTGTACCTGAAACGTATCGAATGATATGTTTGACTGCTTTCTGATACGACTTTTTACACCCTCAAAGATTTCCCTATTATTATGAAATATTTATCAATGTAGTAGTATGGTAAATATGGGTCATTACCCACAGAAGATTGATGAAACTAAGCGTTAGACGCTAACAAATACTAAAATCAGTTTCCTGACAGACTCGACCTACAGACACTAACCTAATTAATTACCTAACCTAGACTCAACTTAAAATTATGAAAATAATACTAGACATACTAGACACAGTGGAGGACTACCAAATAGAATTGCAATAGGTTTGGAGTTGATTTTCTATGCTAACAAAAATAAACAAAATAGATGAATGCAGGAAATCAGCTTTGGAAAAGCGACGAAAATCAATAAACAAAAGAGTTAAGAGGAATGTTCTCCACCATCGTCACTCCATCTAGACAATATATGCTCAACCTAAAAATGCTATGCCAATGGATGAAAGTTCTCAGGAAGATTCAATTACGCTTAGAACACAACCTATTACCTAATCCTTATGATTATACCGGTGAAGATTCGCTTATCACCGGTGACTATCTCTTAAAGAACCCAAAAGTCACGGACTCGGATTTACTAAGAGAGAAGCATTATGATCTAGAAAAGGTGTGAGAATCTACAAAGTATCACAAGTACACTAATCACAAGTACACTAAGGGCGTGCCTTGCTAGACTTAGGATTTCTTATAACCGAAATGCTCGGTTTCTACTCAATAGAAATTGAGTAAGATCAAATACAATAAACAGGCATCAAATTCTCATATATTTAGATTCCTAAGCATACATACTAAGCGTGCACTTAAAGCATACAAGATAGAAATCATCAATATAAAATTAACAAAGAAACCTCATCCAGGAACATAACAAAATTAAGTCAAAGTGTATATATTATCTAAACTTCATGTACGGGGCTTCAAAACCACCCATTAACAAAGTATTTAGCTACTCATAGTCTTAGATAAAAATATCAAAGAATCCATAAGAGATAAATTAAATGATGGAGAAGAATGAACTCTTGGCGACGTCGAGATCGGACTAGTTCTCATGCATGAGAACTTCTCTGTCTCTTTGCGCTATTTCGTCTTCTTCTTCTTTTAATTCCTTCAAGTTTTTTCAGCCCCCACGTCTAGCTATTAATAGCTATATATATGTAGCTATGACAGTAAACCTATCTAACACAAATCATGCATCACGTGCCAGACTAATTAAACAAAGTCCAAGCCCACAATTACAGCTAGCTTCTTTGTATCTGCTTGCCAAGGACAATCTCTCCTCGCCAAAGCCACTCCAAATATATATATACACCCACATGCAAACCTTCTCCTCGCCAAGCTCGTTTAATGTATCACGTGGATAATTAGTATTCTTCTCAAATTAGGATTCCTTCACCTCGTAAGTCCTCCTCTTTCACAATAACTCCCAAAATATATTATTTAATCTCATTTTCTTCATTAATCTCTAAAATACCTAAAAACAAATAAACATAATTAACTCACTCAATTAATAACAATAAACTAAATATAGGGAAAAAATTAGATACCGAATAGACGCATAAATATGCAACTATCACTTTCACATGAGATTCCTTGGGATTAGCCTGGTACCGAGCACAGACCCCTACGCTGTAGGAGATATCCGGTCTGCTAGCTGTAAGGTAGAGGAGGCTACCGATCATGCTTCTATAGAGGGTCTGGTCTGCAGTAATACCTTCCAGATCGGCGCCAATCTTGCATGAAGTTCCCATGGGATTCCGGATGAGAGAGGAGGATTCCATCCCAAACTTTTTCACCAGATATTTCGCATACTTTTCATGTGAAATAAACAGCCCATCCTTCCTCTGCTGGAATTGAAGTCCAATGAAGAAATTCAACTTTCCACACAAGCTCATTTCAAATTCTTGTTTTATTATAGTGACAAACTCTTCAACAAGTTTTTGAGAGATAGAGCCAAATACCACATCATCAACATATACTTGAGCTATAATCATATGTTGAGAAGTACTTTTGACAAACATGATTTTGTCAATAGATATCCTTACATATCCATGATTAATCAGATGTTTCAACCCATAAAGGGCTTTATCAAGCCTGAAAACATGGTCGGGATAGAAAGAGCTCTTGAATCCCGGAGGCTGTTCCACATACACTTCTTCTTTTAAAATTCCATTTAGGAAAGCACTTTTGACATCCATTTGAAAAATATCAAACTATAGGAAACAAGCAATGGCTAAGAGAAGTCTAACATATTCAAGCCTAGCTACGAGAGCAAACGTTTCATCGAAATTTAGATCTTCTATTTGAGAGTAACCTTGAACAACTAGCCTAGCCTTGTTCCTAGTTATGATCATTTTCTCATCAGTTTTGTTCTTAGAGACCCACTTTGTACCTATAAAAATTTTATTCTTAGGTCTAGGAACCAAATGCCAAACTTTAATTCTCTCAAATTGATTCAATTCATCTTGCATGGCTACTATTCAATCTGAATCTTTAAGAGAATCTCTAATGTTTTTAGGTTCAACATTTGAAACAAAACCATAACAAGAGATTCGATTGATGACCAACCTATGTATAGTAAGAAAACTTTTGAGAGTAACAAAGTTACTTATAAACTTGTTTGACTTACTTCTAGTCTTTCTTGGTTTATCAACTGTACCTATCACATCAGAGGGAGAGTGATCTTTCTGAACTTGCCTCTTACCAATGTGGTGTGGTTTCTGGACAACAAGAGTATGATCTATCTTGGAACCTTCAAAGTCAGATTCTGTATCCGAGGATACATCGTCCAAAATGGGGTTTGCTCATATATGGGAGTATCCACAGCTATGGGAGTTGTCTCAGCTTTAATGTTTGTATCCTCTTCCTGAACAGTTCTAGGAGAATGGTTGTGAGAGCACACAAGAGAGTCTTTGATAGCCAATTTTACCGTTTCTACAATTTTGTAACTTCTTTTGTTATAGACACGGTAAACACAACTATTCAATGCATAACCCAGAAATATACCTCGATCACAGTTGACATCAAATTTTGTCAAGTATTCCCTATCTCTATAAATGAAACAAGGACTACAAAAAGCTTTTAAGTGTGAAACATTGGGTTTCTTCCCTTTCCATAGGTCATATGGTGTCTTACTTGTTCCTGGCCTAGGTATCACACAATTGATAGTGTAACACGCATTATAGACATCTTCAACCCAAAACATATGTGGCAAATTAGCAGAGCTAAGCATCACCATATCCATCTCAAATAAAACTCTATTTTTTCTTTCAACTATCCCATTTTTTTGTGGAGTATTGGGGACAGAAAATTCATAATGCACACCATACCCCTCACAATAATCAGCAAAAGAAGAGTTTTCAAATTCAATTCCATGATCAAACCTAATTCTAATAATGCGCTTGTTTTCAGAAAGCTTTTCATTTGAAATTCGTTTTGCAAGTTCAAAAAACTTTTCAAAGGTTTGACTTTGAGTTTTATCACTTAAAAATATTACCCAAGTAAACCTAGAGAAATCATCAACCACAATAAGCACATATTTCTTTCCAGCTGTGCTTTCAGTTTCCACACGACCTACCAAGTCTAGGTGAAGTAGTTCAAGCACATTAGAGGTAGGTTTTGCATTCAAAACTGGATGAGAAGTTCGGGATAGCTTACCCATCTTGCAATCTCCACACATACTTGTTGCCTTTCTGGTAAGTTTAGGCAAACCTCGAGCTCCTTCTTTTAAGGAAAACTTTACCACGTCTTGGTGATTCAGGTGGCACATCCTTCTGTGGCAGAGATCCAGAGAGCTCTCCTGTACTAGAGACCGAAAATACAGCTCCGGTTGAAACCTTTTGTTGGCACGTACACAATAACAATGGTCATTTGTTCTTTCCCCCTTCATGACACTCTTGCCCTTTCCATCAAGGAGAATGCACTTGGTACGGTCAAACGTCACTGTCTCGTGCTCATCAACAATCTGGCTTACACTTAACAAGCAGACTTCCAACCCTTTGACCATGAGTACATTTTTCAAGCTTGGGAGATCAAGTGGGTCAACTGTCCCACTTATAAAAAATTTTTGCCTTGGCGCCATCACCAAACACAACATCTCCAATGAGGTGTGTGTCATTCATGGAGGTGAACCACTTGTTATCACTAGTCATATGCTTTGAACAACCACTATCCATGTACCAAGAATCAAATTTCCTGGTCGATAGGACAGTTAATGCAACATTACACATGGCCACAATCTTCCATCCATTCGTTGGGGCTGCCCTGAATCTTGACGAAAAGCAAATCATGTCTTCTTCTTGATTTTCCTTGACTCCAATTTCTTCAAGAGAGGTAGTGGCGCTGGTATCCTGAGTCTTCGGACTTGACTTTCTAACCCAGGTTGGGATGCTTGGCTTCTTCTTCCGATTGGGGATGGCAAGTGATTGAGGAATCCCGGTCAACTCTGGGCCTCTTCTTAGTTTGTAGCAAAACCTGCGAATGTGCTCGCTGTTACTGCAGTGGTAACACCTAAGTGGATGAGACTTTACAAGCTTAGGGATCTTGAGAGCTTCTTCCTTTTTGATCACCGGTAGCAAAGGAGGCTTACCCAAGATAGAACTGGTACTCTTGACAAACACAGTCTTTCCTGAGTTCTTGGATCCTTCTCCATTTCCATAGCCTAAACCCATCTTTTTACCATCCATTTTTCTCATCCCACACAGTTGGCATAAATTATCTGAACCAATGGAGAACTTTGTAAACTGAGCTTTGGTTTCTCTTAGAGATTCTTCTAGTGCCGACTTTTCCTACGTTAGAGCTTCCATCGAGCCAGTTTGCTAATCAAGTTTCTTCTTGAGACAGTTCACTTGATCCTCAAGCCGAGACTTATCAGTTTTCCATTTTGACTTCCGGGATACATATTTCTCTTGTATCCTAGACTGTGCCTCCTCACTTTTTGAAAGTTCATTGGTTAGAACTTCAATCTTACTGAGCATAGCCTTAGATGCAATACATAACTCAGTGTACATGTCATGACCCTCATCATCAGAATCCTTGTCCTCAAGAGACTCATCTAATGTGACCTTAGTAACAAAAGCAACACTTTAATCTTCTTCCTTTTCAGATTCACAGGTCGGATTGGAATCACTATCACTCCAGGTTGCTTTGAGCACTCTGTGGGACTTGTTTTTTCTGTTTGCATAGTCAACAGCCCTATGTCCCACGCCATTATACTCAAAACACTTGTTGTCCTGCCTTGAGATAGAAGCAGACTTGGTATTCCGATCTTTAGTTGAATCTTTGTTTTTAGAATGCCTAGAGCTAGATCCTTTAGAAAAATTTTGATTTGAGTTGAACGACTTTCTTTTTGAGTTCTTGTGAAATTTTTCAATTTGTTTATTCATGAAAGCAATTTCGTCAACACTATACTCAACATGTTCAAGAACCTTTTCTTCTTTGGTTTTAAGAGTACTCAAAGCAACAGACTTTTCATTTTTGGTTCTCTTCTTAAGTGTCTCATAGGATTTTAAGTTGCCAACTAGCTCTTCTAGAAGATAAGTATCTAAATCATGAGCTTCATCTATAACATTCATTTTAGAATCAAAGAAGAGAGGTAAAGCACTCAGAAATTTTCTAACAATCTTCTTAGACTCTATAGCTAGCCTCTCCTAGACTACGACACTGATTATTATACTAAGTACACGACTATAAAATTCATCAATTGACTCATTTTCACTCATGGACAAACCTTCAAACTCAAAAATACAACGTTGAAGGTTTTGTTATTTAACACGAGAGTTACCTTTATGAGTGTTGACAAACACGTCCCACGCAACCTTGGCAGTAAGGCAATGGATGATCCTTTGACGTTCTCCTTCAAACAAGGCGTTAAAGAGACAATTTAGAGCTTTAATGTTTGCTCTAGAAAGATCCTTGTCAAGCATATCCCATTCAGATTTTGGCTTCGGGATTTGAACAAGAGAACCTTCTGCTTTCGGCTTTGTGGGATGTGACCAACCTTCCTCTACAACCTACCATAACAGACCATCATCTTGGTAGGAGAGGAAGGCACTCATCATGATTTTTCATTGTGAAAAATCATGTCGATCAAAGAAAGGAGGGACATTATTGGAAGAGCCTTTTTCACGCTCAATCTCTGGTCCTCAGAGGATCTCACTAGAGAAAGCTAGTGGCCGCTCTGATACAACTTAAAGGTCCTAGAGGGGAGGGAGAGAGGGGTGAATAGGCCATTTTCAACTTTTTCGCTTAAACTGTTCTCGAGAATAGTAGAGTAGTGAGCTATCTCGATTCACAGATATTTGAGTATTTGAAATGTAAAAGTGATAAGTAAAGAATAACACCAGGATGTTTTTCTTTAATGCAGAAACCCTGCAACCAGGGAAAAAAACTACGTGCCTCTAACTCTTGAGGGACAATCCTTTCCACTATGAATAACACTTCTTTACAAGACTCTTGTATCCTGGGGATAAATAACCCGTATGCTATCCTAACCAATCTCTCTAGTAGTTCTATAGAGCTACACTTTCTCTTGTGTCTAAGTGTTTACAAATGAAAGGATTTTAGAAGCCTCATCTAAGAACTTAACTATTTGTAAGCTAATTCTTTAGGAGCAGCTTCTCGGGTTGAGCACTTCCATACCAATCTCAATGGAGTGCACAATACATATGAGTTTTAATGAAAACTGGGTTTGTGCAATACTCTAAGGCTTACATGCAGTAGAAGGGAAATGTTAGAGAGAAAGAATAGACTTAGACTCGATTTAGAAATATGCACAAAAGACTCTCTAACTCAACTAAGGAGCAACGGCTACCCTGCTGTCCTTATATATTGGCTGACGAGTTCAGCAAAGTTATAAGCCACATGGATATTGAACCAAGACATTTTTTAGACGTTTATCAGTTGGCAATTTGTGTGATGTGACAGATGCATAACATGGGCCAACAACAAGAGACAAACCGAAACTTTCCTAAACAAGGTCTAAGTTTCAAAATGGAGCAAAAGAGATTTCTTCCACTTATGAGAGCATGTCAAAGACCAATAAGAAACTCTTTTTCAGAGGGAAAGGTAACCCGCTGAACATGGGTGTGAGAAACAAGAAACTCAACTGGACCTACTTTCAAATAATCCAAGAGAAACACATCACGGTTTGCAAGAGATCCCATGTGACTTGAAAGATAATTTCTTGGGCACCAAGTCAGAACTAAGCTGTCTTAAAACAAGTTTCTTTTAATGTTATAGAAATTCAAAACGAGCTTAATCACAAAAACTCCAAGTGTAAAGTTGAGGACAGACTGACTAGGGATAGGTGACAAGAATGCTATCCTCAATGAAAAACATGATATGCACATGCATGAGACTACCTGTTTTTCATTGAGATTAGTAGATCTAAGTCTTCAGTCTTCATTGTTAGATCTTCACATAATGTGTTTTGTTAATGTAAGGAATAGCCAACTAAATGATATGCCTTCAGAGAGCTTCGGTGAGTGGGTTAAAAATGGCTTGGAGAAGACTAGAGGACAACCTGCGGAGAATGTCAAGCTGTCCCTTGGCAGAGATCCTAGAATATCAGGAGCATCTTTGAGTGTAGCTGCAGTTTTTTCAGGCCTTTGTCGTGCTGGTTGTTTAGCGTTTGATATGGGATTCGCAACCACCCCAGCTTGTTT
Organism: Geum urbanum; assembly: GCA_946800695.1. Taxonomy (NCBI): domain Eukaryota; kingdom Viridiplantae; phylum Streptophyta; class Magnoliopsida; order Rosales; family Rosaceae; genus Geum; species Geum urbanum. The sequence continues at coordinate 46,231,543 of OX327012.1, read as the reverse complement.
CATGAGTACAATTTTGGCTCCATTTTCCTATGACGCTTCTATCATGGTAGCATAGTACAACATCTTTAAATTATAACGCAAAGTTTCAACGAGTAGTACTAAACTACTAGAAGCTCTAAGGGGGAGTAATTCCATTATACAGTGAACTAATTAATGAGATTCAATGCTGTGGTATTGCAGATGACAGCATCTCACTTGCCTTACACTCGAAATGGTCGGAAGTTTTTCACTAAGAGAGGGGCATTGACCTCACCAGAAGTAGAAGAAGTATGTGACAAAGCTGCCAGCAGAAAGTATGCCAATAGGCTCACTAAGGTGTCGAGCATTCTTCGCGTGCCTCCATCAAAAGTCGACTTCATGAGCTTATATTCGGAGTACCTCCAAAGCATTATCAAGGAGAGAGTCAACCATCCTCTACATTATGACACTCCACTCCAAGGATTTGAGGTTCTCACTTCTCAAAGCCCTGCATGAATATGACACCTTATATTTGTTACTGCTAAAAGTTGAAACATTCAACCCTTTAACTACTGTCATTTTTCAACATATTTGTGTAAACTTAATTAATGCAGATAGTAGTCAATGCCGGTAATGGATCAGGAGGCTTTTTCACATGGGATGTGTTAGACAAGCTCAGAGCAGACACATTCGGGTCTCTACACCTTAAACCGGATGGGATGTTTCCGAATCACATTCCCAACCCAGAGGACAAAGTTGCCATGGCACTCACAAGAGCTGCAGTGCTAGAAAACTCTTCTGATCTTGGAATAGTGTTAGACACAGATGTGGACCGAAGCGGTGTTGTGGATGAGAAAGGAAATCCAATCAATGGCGACAAGCTTATTGCTTTGATGTCGGCTATTGTATTGAAGGAGCACCCTGGAACCACCATAGTGACTGATGCAAGAACTAGCATGGAACTTACAAGATTCATAACCAACAGAGGAGGACACCATTGCTTGTACGGTGTCGGTTACAGAAATGTGATTGACAAAGGAGTCCAGCTCAATAAGGATGGCATTGAAACTCATCTCATGATGGAAACTTCAGGACATGGTGCTCTTAAAGAAAACTTTTTCCTTGATGATGGTTAGTAACTGTGTGATGCATTTTTGTGCTTAGATATTATTTCAATCTAGCTAGCTTCATGTGTTTTACTTGTGTAATTCATTTTATAGGGGCATACATGGTGGTGAAGATTATCATTGAGATGGTACGAATGAAGCTTGCCGGATTTGATGAGGGAATTGGCAGTATCATTGACGATCTAGAACAACCAGAAGACTCTGTAGAGCTAAGGGTGAATGTCATGTCTGAGCCTAGATATGCAAAAGAAAAGGTCACTGAGGCCATTGAAACGTTTCGACAGTACATTGAGGTATGTACTAGCTTGTTTACTAGGTTCAAATCATTAAAAAATGAACTGATGTAGTTTAACAAATTAATGAACGTGGAATTGTAGGAGGGAAGAATTGAAGGATGGGAATTAGATACATGTGGAAATTGTTGGGTCGGCGAAGGCTGTTTAGTAGACTCAAATGAAGCATAAGCTACTGTAGTTGATGCCGAAGGTAGATAGTTATTGACATATATATATTTTATACTTAACAAAACATGGATTAGAAGACTCATTCAAAAGAAGATTGAAGATAAAAAGATTATCAACCTCGTATCATGAAAACCTCATGGTCTCAAAGGTAAAAAGCATGCATATGCATTTTACTATTTTTACTGAGGATGCCAAATGTGTTTTCCATCCCTGAAGTCCCTGGAACGTTTTGTTCCATTCTGAAAAATATCTTTCGACTTCAAATTGGTTACAAAACACTTTTAAAATATTTCTCTGGTCAAGTGACTTAGTTAGAAAGATAAGTTTTGTTTCTTACAAACTTAATCTTTAATCTTTATCCTTATCTCTTATAAAGTGAAGATATTTTCTGAAAAGAAGTATATACACCATTTATGTAGCTGTCAAGTTTTGGTTACTTGGTTGGGATTAAAACCTGTTTTAATACTCTTTCTTATTCACTTGGCTGGTACGTGCTGGCTTTCTTCTAAGGCCATTGCATTTGGCCTATCTAAGACACAAGCATCCCTTGTCTTCCTTGGTGGTTTTAACTTGATATTTTGCTTAGTTGAGAAAATTGTCGTTGTTCATTTTCTCTCTAAAACTGAGTCTATTTATACAGTCCCTTTTGTGTTGATCTTTTTGTATTAAAGTCTTCACAAAACACCATTTAAACTCATGCATACATCTTGCATACCATGATGTTGGATTGGTAGGTGCAAGCATCTCAAGTGATCATAGTGAGTTAGTTGCGCGATAACTATATTCATGTCTGAAACTTGTGTATCTTTCTAAGGTAAATCTCTGTAAAACAAGATTATGTGAAACTCTTAGATCTAGCGCGCGAGTCTAGTGAAATGATAGCACCGAAACTTTACTATTATCAGAACTATAGTCTTGTAATAAGAGTTGTTACGTAGTGAAAATATTTGGCAGTTTTCATCCCTGAATTTAGAGGTTTCTGCCATAGAAAAAAACATAATTGTGTTATTAGTTTCATCTACATATAGCACGATTTGTTTGCTTTGATAAATTGTTATCGGGATAGAACAACACCTTGCTATCCTTGACAACAATCTTATATTACTTTTGATTAAAAATAATTAAAAGCCTAATCATCTCTCCGCAGGGACCTTCACATGTACAGGTGTAGTTGCTACGCAAGGAAATTGATTCAGTATGCTACAAAAATGCCGAATACCACACTAGTTTTGGCCTAATATGTCACTTCATATTCACGTTTCAGGGCCAAAGTCTCCGACGAGGAGCATGGGCAACATGGTTGGCTACACGTTCGGCAGAGCATTCACAACCCTAACATTGCTGTCAATATGCAATCATCTGTGCCCGGCCGTTGCCAAACGATGACGAAAGAACCACTGGACAAGTAAGCCCCATTGCATTACCGGTCGGCTAGCTTCTGTATATGCAAATTAAGTCACAGCAACTAGCTAGCTCGTTGTGTAAAACTGACTGACCCTCATTTGAAACTTGCAAATTTCTCATAGCTAGTGAGCTGGACAGGGTCCTTGACATTACTAAGATCGACAAGTATGCCAAAAGTGGAATTGTAGACTGATCATTAGTGTTATACTATAAATGATCTCATTATTTCCAACATTTAGATAGTACGTTGCTGGTAGCAATACATACATACAAATTAAGTAGACAGACATTATTGAGAACATCCAAGTCAAACAGCATGGTGTGGATGCATGTTTGATCAAGTTTCAGATTATGTAGTCTTGCCTAGATGTGCATCGAGATCTTTGTCGACAGCAGAGATCAACTGGAGCAAACCATGGGATCAGGAACATTGTCATCAATCTTTTCATATTCCAAAGCCCAGTGCACCACAGATGAGGAGACTTGCAGAATGAATTTGAAGCTTTTGTATTGCTCGAGAAGATCCCCTCCAATTACTTCACAAGTCACCGACTTTTTCTCCCTGTCTATGGCTCCAATTCTCACATTAGCCACTTTGGCTATTCCATCTGCATATTACAAAAAAAGTACAAAACAATCTTCATCTCTAACAAGTAACCATGGACGTTATAGAAGCTAGATATATTTCGGGTTTTTATATATTCATACCTTGTGTGATATGCCAGGAGACGAGAGAACCTACTTTTGCAGCTGAATGTGAAACAACCCTGGGAAGATTGGCACGAGTTCGAGAAGTGATCATGTTGGGAATGTGGTGTGGCCTATCGACGTATACATCATAGAACCTCTCAGCATTACACTTGATCTCAAACTGTCTCCACCTTGCTAACCTTACAGCTAGACATATTCTTAAAATTAAATTGCTACTAGCTAGTACTTGTGTATGTAATAGCTAGTAACCAGTGCGTGTTATATATACGCACATACTTGGCCCCTAATATATAGGCACAGAAGTGTTGGCTTTCGGTGCATGCATGCATACATGCACACATAACTAACTAATAATAGAAATATGCCATGCATAATCGCTTGACCACCCCAATCACAGCATAAAGCAGTGGTTGATGTGATGTTCTCCTCTTTCAGCTTAGTTGGTTCGTCCTGTGGGTTAGGTTCTTATTCCCTCTCCCGATAATGCACGTTATATATCACTTCCTTTAATTAGTGTGAATGGGGTGGGTTCTTATTCCGGTATTCCTCTGCTTATAATACCTTACCTTCAATTGACCAAAAAAGAGGCTGTTTTCTGAAACGAGCGGTAAGATAGGTTTCATGGACTACGTAATGTTGGGCTGACATTGAAGGATTAATAAGCATGCCAAAAATGGGCTGATGAGATTGATAAAATGGGCTGATGAGATTGAAAAGCATGTAGTCCAACATGCATTTTTTGATACAGTAGCCCATTTATTGGAGCAAATCTAAATTACATCAGCTGCAGCAACCTCAAATATTGACTACGTACACGTACGTACGCATGTATGCATGAACTGTTAACACTATACGATATGTAGTTTAGTGATCTTAGTATAAATAGGCACGGTAGCATATTTGTCCAAGGATAATACTTGAGTCCAAAGTTATTTAGACCTCAAGGTCCAAATTCATCTCATTTTTATAATTTTCGATTCTTGATTTTAAATTTGAGACTACTTATTCTATAAATTATTGGTTGAAGATCAACTCTACAAAAAATGAATCAAAATAGAGATCATTTAGGTATCAGATCTTGCAAAACAAATGAACGGTTGTTATTGTAACGCTAAAATTCACCATAACCGTTTATTTTTTTTGCAAGATCGGATACCCAATTCATCTCCATTTTGATTCATTTTTTGTAGAGTTGATCTTCAACTAATAATCTATAGAATGAGTGGTCTCAAATTTGAAATCACGAATCGAAAATGGTAAAAATGAGATGAGTTTGGACCTTGGGGTCCAAATGACTTTAGACCCAATCAAAATCCTTTGTCCAATTGATTCATAACAAATCAATACACAAAACTCTTTTCTTCATAGTTTCTCTCTCGTTCTCTCCTCTGTTTGTGCTCATCTTCTCAATCTCAAAGACCATACTCAGAATCCTAACATGGTATCAGAGCCTTGGTTTCGATCTTGGACCACGATCGCTTCCGCTTCTACTCGTATCGACTTCTCTATCTTCTCTTCATGATTTAGATAAGTCGATTTTCTACAGTTAAATTGTGATTCTTTACTGTTCAATATGCAAAAGATGAAATTAGATGTCTCTATTATTTATCGAGGATTGGGTTTTGCCATAGAAGTACATATATAGAGCTTGATTTACTCTCAATAGCTTTTATCTTAGGAAAGTTGGAATTTTTTTTCTTGGAACCCTAGATTCTCAATTTGGGGGGTTTGAAGATTGAAACTGTAGTTACTCTATCGAAGATTGACGCATTTGAACTCTTGCAAATTGGAATTCGTTTGGTCGAGAAAATTGTCTCTGCTTCATCGATTGAGATTTCTATATGTTGTCTCTATTTACCGTATTTTGGGATTTGTCTTCATCAAAATTTGGATTGTGTTCTGTGCATCTATCGTGCTCAGTTTGTTGCTGCCAATTTATTGATGTAATTGTCAACCCCTTGTGCAATATGCTATGGCATTTTCTTCACAAAGTACTCCGACTGCAATTTTTCTTCCTAACATCGTGTTGGACTTTACGAATTATACTCTATGGGTGTTTCAACTTAAGGCTTTCCTTAAGAGTCAAAACCTATATGGCTTTGTGGATGACTCCAATAATTGTCCTCCACAAACAATTATTGGTCGTGAGGGCACTCATGTGCCTAATGATGCATACTCAACTTGGGTTATTCAAGATTATTGGACTGTTCATATCGTATGTCAGACATTAGGTGTTGTGGCTATGAAGTGTGTGGTTGGCTCACGTAACTCCCAAGATGTCTAGACTACGTTGCATTTAAGATTTGCTGCACCTACTCAGCTTCATATTCAACAGCTTATGGTTAACTTACAGAATATTAAGAAGGGAAATGATTTGATAGAAGTGTTTTTAGACAGAATCAAGGAAGCTAGTGATGCCCTTGAATCTGTTGGGGTGTTGCTTAGTGACGAAGATGTTGTAGATCAGATTCTAAGTGTCATTCCCAAGTCTTACAATCCTACAAAGTCTGTAGTTCGACTAACTTATCCTAATGCCTCTATCAACAAACTCAAAGTGATATTACTAGATGTTGAGGTTGATCTTGCAGATGATATTCAAAATGTTCATTCTGGTCCTACTACTGCTAATTAGCTACAAATGGTGATTCTTATAAATGTGCTCATCTTCAGTTCAATAATGGTGGTGCAGGGCATCCTACTCAGGGTCCCTCTTTGTTTTGTCAACTATGTGGCAACTCTGATCACCTTGCAAGGACTTGTTTTCTCTTTTATAATCTGTAGAAAGAAAATATTATGTTATCTAATCAGATGTTGATCAATAAAGTCATAGCTATTCAACAAGTTCAACAGTCTGTTATGGCATAACTTTAAGGGGAATGTCATATAGCGAGAGAGAAGATACAAAAGCTGGAATGTGAAGCTGAAGCTATGGTTTCAAAGATCATTTGAACATAGAAGTTGGTATCTAAATTAAAATGCCAAATTGATTCTCTTTTAGAAACATTAGGATCATCTGAGATTAAAATGAAAGACCTTTTGCTGCAAATCTCAACACTAGAACAAAAATATTACAGAGAAGCTACAAGCTGGGATACAAGAGGAAGGTGAATCACATTCTGCTAGACTTGGGAATGCTAATGAAAATCATGGCTATTCACAGAAAATTGAAGGACGAAAAGAAAGAAATACTACATATAATGACGCATATACGGTTTGTTGCTACTCATGGATCCATTAATCCCTTTACCACATCAGACATATCTCCAGGTGTTCTGCAAGTTGGTGAGTTTACCCAATCAAGAACAGGTTATACACAAATTCATGTCAATGTTTGTCATTCTAAAGCATGCAAGAGAAACATCAATGGATTCCCAAAGAGAGGTTTTAGCAATGGATGGAACATAATTCACAACAATAATGGCAATCTCTTCAATAATATTTCGAGTTTAAACAATTCAAAGTTCAACTGCAACTCTAAGGCTCAAAATAATGGGTTGAAAGGTCGTAGTGCAGCTGAGTGCTATCATAGACACTACCATGTAATTCAACCGGGTTGATCTTCAGATGTGTTTTAGAGCTCTTCTATTAGTTGTTCATTGCAACTCTTTGTAGTACATAGCAAGTTGTTGTTAGCTTCCTTGCCATCAACTTGAGGGAGGGTGTTAACACTATACGACATGTAGTTTAGTGATCTTAGTATAAATAGGCACTGTGGCATATTTGTCCAATTGATTCATAACAAATCAATACACAGAAACTCTTTTCTTCGTAGTTTTTCTCCCGTTCTGTCATCTGTTTGTGCTCATCTTCTCAATCTCATGACCATACTCAGAATCCTAACATGAACCAGTATAAACGTAGCCAGTAAACATGCATACGTAGAAAACGCTAGCTAATACAGAAGGCTAACCACTGGACAAATGGAGAGCCGAACGGCGGCAGACACAAATGGAGAGCCTGGACACTGGACACTTATTTGGGGTAGGATCGATTTTAACTATGCAAGGCATCTATGCGACTATGCCACTTGTTTTTACTAGCTTATCATGGATGCCTAGCTAGCTCGGTTATACATTCTTTATTAAACTGGACTTGAAATCGAAAAGCCAGGCATTGACGCCAGTGAAAATGCCATCATCCATGAATCCCATGATTTTGGAAACAAAGGCACGAGAGTGGTTCGCTTTCCTCATATGACTTTTTATTTTGATACAACTTTCCTCGTATATATGGATGAGTTCATGTAATTTGTAACTTTATATATTGAGTGTGTTTCACACTTTGAGCTCAGTTAGCTAGTTTGACTAAAGTGAGGAAGGTACATTCAGTCATGGATCGAGGATGGCTTTGAAGTCGATCGGTATATTGTGAAAATTAACGTTCTTTCAAAATTTTGAGGGGAGGGGTCAGTGGCAGAGCCACGAATTCCATCGAGATGGGGTGAAATATTTTTTTAACTCTTCTTTGATATACGGTTGAACTTCGATAGTTTAATATTTGATTAATTAATAAATTTGTTAAAATAATATCTTTTATCGGTCTTAACTTGAGGACAACGTGCTAAATTAATAATTTGCTAAATTTGTAAGATAACAGAAATTCAAAAATTCATATAGACTTCATGCAGTATATAAATTAATAATTCTTTAATACGTATAATTAATTATTCATTTATGATGACTCAATTGTGACATGCTGTCTCTTGAAATTGATGTCACATTGAATCTCATATTAAACTTTTCTTTATATGGTAAGAATTTATGATGTGTCGACAATGTTTGTCGGCAACATAATTGGAAAGCTGGTCAAAGTAAATTGATGCGTCACCTTAGTCGCGTTGTCTTTCCGGTATTATGTCGGCCTTAAATGTAAAGCAAATGGAGTAGCCATTGTTGCACTATTTGTTAATTGGTGTAGTTTAGGATACAATGTATTAGTTGAGTCGCTTAATAGTATTTCGGGTGTTCATCTTCTTATAGACCGGGTTAAGGCTTTATGTCTCCCTTTATATTCTACCATTTCATTAATCAAGACCTATGGGTAGGCGAAAGCTCTTTTTCAAAAAAATAAATTAGTTCTGTTGTCTTCTTATAACAAATTTAATAATATATGCACAATAAATTAAAAAAAAATGTTGTACATTAAACAAGTACAACAATAATAATTTTATAAATTAATAAGTTATTGATTAATTAATAAATTATTAATTGATAGATTATTTAATATCTCGCTAAATTAATAGATTTTATCATGAGGCTATTAATTTATAGAGGTTTAACTGTATGTTGTAAGCAGTGGCTTTTATCAAATATGACTTTTGCTCCCCCCCCCCCTCCTAATTCTAATATTTATCATATGTCCCTTGAATCTCCCATCTGTGATACAATTGACAAGACCCACCTCAGATTACAATAGTAAACTAGGGTAAGCCTTGCGAGACCTGTATTAGGGTCTCTAGCACCGCCTAAACGGTACCAGTTACCCTAGCACGAGCAACCCAGAACTTCAACTAAGTACCTACACTGAGAAAACATAAGCTGTAGACTGTCATGCCTCGTACTCTAGACAGTCACGACTTCAGCTGGCTAACATGCAAACTAGGCAATTTAAAACAAATGACCTAAGGAAAGGAATAAAAAGATAAAATTTTAGAGTGAGTGGACAACAATCAAAAATTGTGTAAATCTGTAAAACTAAAACTGCATATCTTTTCATCGTTTCACATAAAAATGATGCGACCAAATATCGTGAAACTGAAACTAAATAGAGGTGGTCGTTCAGGGTGTTTTCCCTAACCCGTAACGACTACATGTATGAAAAATATAGGGATGAGATCGTCTAGGGTGTTTTTCCTAACCCAAGATGATCGGGATCGGTTAGACTTAACTCGTTCCAACCCGACTATCCGGTGATTAACTGAATAGTCAAGGCATCGATGCAACTAAATGAAACCATCCCGTAAAACATAATGATAAAAACATGAACTCACTAGCGACTGTGAAAAATAAATGTCCACTCACAGTACTGTGCTGCAATTTCCATCCAGCCAAAATCCGTATGTTGGCATTTCTAAACATCTGTCACTGACTGCTAACACATCTTCCTTAAACAACGATTATTATTTAATAACTAATCGTCGAAAATCATAATGAATAGTTAAACTCATTTACCAATGAGCAATATCGTCAAGAACCTCACATTCTCGAATAATGTGATTTTCAAACTAATGACGAGTTTTAATCTAATTCCAAATTCTAATTCTTGGATCTTTTTTAAAGTCGCAACATATTACTCAAACGTTACGTGACTAGAGGTCGGATCGACGATCGACTCAACAGTTCAATATCATCGTAAAATTGTTCAATTAAAATCTGATTAACCATACGTCTTAATCAACTATGTCCAAATCAATTCAATAATCTCTACATTTCAATAGGTACATAATTACGATCAAAACAGTGTAAAATTTACATCAAAAATTCCTCCGCTAGAGTGCCGTCGTGAACCACCGCCAGCGCGACGGGGCCGGTGACTTTTTCCGGTGAACTGATGCTCAATCTGTACAAAATCAACCCAAAAATAACTTTCATAACTACACCAGAGTCCAATTTAGTACATAACCCAACAAATTTACCTTTGAAGTCAAAATCAACAAAAATTTCAAGTATTTGATTCGTGCACCTCTGATTGAATTGGGAAGCAACCAAAGTATGGTTAGCTTCGTGGTGGTAAGAGCTACATAGCTCAGTGGGTCTCCCTAGCCAATTTAAACTTGAAGTCGACATCCCCCAAATTCTAGGTTTCTAAGATTTTTGTTGATTCCCTAGCTTAATCGATGAGCAATAGATTCGTGGGTGTATCGGAGATGGTAGAGGAGAGCAAGAAAAAAAATTTAAGACCAAAACCACTATGTTTGGTGGCCGGCCGGTGATCCGTCGCCAGCAAAGCCAACGGGTAAAGAGAGAAAGAGAGGGCGCGGGAGAAAGGAGAGAGAAAAGAGGTTGACCGGAATGGAAAGTTTTGACTTTCCATTTCTGATAAGTCCTAAATGTACATGCATAATTACCAAATTCGTAAATCTCGATAAAATTTTGCTGACCATAACTTCTTCATCGTAACTCTGATTTTAACACTTGACGTGGCCACGAACTCATCTCGATAAAATCTACAAATTTTCCTAAAGAAAATTATCAAAAAACTTAATCAATAATATTCTGATAGGAAGGCCATCGATAATTATCGATGGTAAAAGCTAACTACCTTTCTCGTTAAACATTAAATAAATCATAAAAAGAAAATTCTCGGGACTAGATGTTACAATCTATCCCCTTAAAAAAATTGTCCTCAAAATTTACGCACATACTAGTAAAGCACTAATGAGTACTACTCCCGCATGAGTTCTTTCGGCTCTCAAGTAACATCCATAACTGAGAGGGGGTTATCTGTAATACCTTCACCATGTATCGCTTTATTATGAAGTCTTGTTCTTCTAATCGAGAGTCTCAAACAACTACTCACTATAAGTTTGGTACATGAAAGGGTCTTGATGCAAACTCTATAACATAAACACCTAAAACATCTGATATCCATGCCAACTCTATTGGTAAGTATTATTAATGATGTCAGCATGTTCGGTCAGTCTAGTCTTCAGTTGTGGTCCTGATATGCCAGCTGTCTAGATGGCGGTGCGGCTCTACCTTCTGAAGTGGCTCCTAATCACCACTTGAACCCTACACCACAAGCATACCAGAGGTGTCCCTCCACAGACACTCTCACATAAAAGTGACCCTCGTGGCTACAAAGGTAACAAGCTGAAGACCCAGACTGACCATTCTAAAGCCGTAACATAAGTGGGCATCTGACCGATCTCAAGGAAAGTTCTGACCCTACTCAATTCTTTTATTCTTGAAAATTCTACTAAAAATTTGGCATAGTTTCCCCTAAAACTCAAGGAAACCCAAAAACCTTTATAAGGAGAACACTTCGAATAACCAAATCTCAAAAATAAACCGTGGGCACTGAATCTCATCAAGATTTCTCATAATCCAACTGAGTAATACTATGATCATAAATCACTAATACTCATATGAATTTATGAATCACGATGATCGTAATACCAAATATCTCAACAAATCAAATAACCCTCATTCAATACACTAACATGACTAACTCAAATATAAAAATTAATAACTATAATGTAACAAGGCTCATAAGAAATTACTGAGATTTGCCTCAAATACATCAAAATTATGAGCGGACTCCAAAGAGTCAAACTGTGATCTCCAATCCCACTCTAATATGAGGATAACAACTTTGTATTTCCTCCAAAGTCTGACTAATCATGTTAGCTATGCATCTATCAGTAGTGAAACAAATAATGTTGGTACGTAACTCGACTCTCGTTAACACCAGTCTCATGACTCACGTACTACAACCTGCATAGCAAACATCACACCCATAACTGAGCATCAATAGTTCACATAGAGAGAGCTCACATATAAACGTATTTATTACTATCCAATGCTAAAAGATTCATTGAACAATAGGCATAAGCCTCCGCTTGTACATAAATGTAGGCATACTAATACTTGCACACTCAAAGTGATAAAATAATAAGATACTAATTTACTTACCCAGACCCATTATCATATTGATTAACTGAATTGTTACAACTTCCCTCATTGTACTATTATAGATATTCCTAATTCCGTTAACACTAGTACTTATCCAACGATAACTAACCAGAGGAACATAATATGTCCAAGAAACGGAACAATTCCTTCCAGAAATCAATGATAAGATTTTGTATCTCATTCGAGGTCTGAGTAATACTGAGAAGCTATGCATCTGGCTGTGATGAATTGATTGAGTCCCAAAACTCACTGTGACTATTTACACATCTCAAGTACCTCAATCTGAAACAATTGATACCGTACTAGATTTGAGCACCACATATTATCCCGACGCTAAAAGGTCCATTGAGAATTATACAGAGAATCTATTTAACTTCTAGAGATTAATTCATGACTCAATCAACACCACAGAAACCAAAAAATAAATGAACTTGAGCAATGGGTCTTGTACCCAAAAGATGCAATCTCCCTTAATGAAGGGGAACCCAGTAACTTCTCGAGAAAGCTAGCATGATTCCCCGCGAACCAATATTCACGTACTCTGTAATGAAGATTACTAAAGTGCCTTTTTGTATTTCCTCTACGTTTTCACTATGCTACTTTGGCATACGATCCTCTAAGAAAATGTTGCTTGTATTGTCTAAAAGATACTCCTTCATCTATTCTAAAAGGGATCCTGCAACCATGCATCACCTACTGGATCAAGTGACACATTTCTCTCTACTCTTAAGCGTACTCGTAAACATTCCTATTTCTCAACGATTATCACACTTTAAAAATTCTCTTTAAGGAATGTAGTATGCACACCTAAGGCCCGCACGTAAACTCATTCTCTCTAGTGAGTTCTCGTGATTCCTAACTAAACTGAAGAAATTATAATTTCAGGCTAGTGGTTTCATGCTTGTGACATCTTAGAAGTGAAGAGAATATTAGCAATATACAACAAGCGATAACTAACTCCTATGACGAAAAGAAGTTGGCGTCCAAATCTAAGAAACTTTTTCTTGGAAAACAAAACTGAATAGTTTAACTCACACGTGGGTGGATGAACTTATATCGTCGACAGTAGATTGAAATTTGTCAAAAGTTGAAGCAACTACATTCTTGATCTTATAAAACTTCATGATGTGGTTAGATAAAGAACGATACAAATCGAGTACTATGTACCCACTCTATACAGTAAAGTCAAACAAACTGACTATACGGCTATTTCAAATTGTATAGGATTGTATACCAAATATGACTCTTGCGCCTCCTAATTCTAATCTTGATCATATGTTCCTTTAATTTTTCTCAACCAATGAATACGTGTCCATAATTTATAATTTATCCCTTCTATTTCCTACAAATTCTCTTAATTGTAGCTATTAATTATTTAAATACCCTTTGTTTATTATAATATTCTCTTTATTTTTTAGTATCTTAACCTAACTATCACTACACCAAAACTGTCGATAGACAACACCATTACAACAACAGATGAGTTATTATCTGTTGTGTGAATAGGAAATCGAGAAAAATTTGATAAAGACAACATATAGTTCTGCCTACTGCTGTCTAAAGACCTATGCAACTTCATAATTTTGATATTGAAAATAGCTCCACCTGGGGACATTATACAACAACAGAAATTATTTTTTTCTGTTGTTTATATTTTGATATTTTTGCTTCAAACAACAGTAAAATAGGACTGTTGTGTGATAAAATTGTCTAATAATAATCACACAACAGATTTCCATGTAATGTTGTGTGATAAATTGTTTACAAATTTGTTCATAATAGTAAAACAACATATTTTTAGATGTCTGTTGTGTGTTGACTGATTTTATATTAGGGTTTGACACTTGAAAAAATATTTGAGTTTCCCCCCAATGTTGGCATGAATCACACAACAGAAAGGATGGTATCTGTTGTTAGTCAGTTAGTAATGATATTGGCGGGAAACTTTCCTTTTCTCCCTCCAACAAGTGAGGTTAGTAGCGGGAAGTTTTATGTCATTCCCTCCAAAATGAAGTGAGCTAGGTTTGTGGATTATGAAGGAAAAAGAAATTGACTTTGCAAAGAAAAAGGAATTGACTGAAAAAAGTGGCTCTAGGGATCAGTCGAACTAAAGACCCGACTGATCTGCTCCATGAACCCACGCTCTTTCTTGGTCGCTTCCTCAAACCCTCACCTCACTCGCACACACTTGCTCGCTGTCTTCGTTCTTCGTCGTCTTTGATTTCTAGGGTTTCAAGTTTCGCCTTTCCCCTCTTCTGCAATTCAATTCAGACCTTCGCGAATTAATTAATTTGCCTATGGACTTTGAATCGTGGAACAATCTGTTCTCATCCTCCAACGCCAGGCGGTACCAAACTCGATCCGGTTTGTGCTTTTTAACCTAACTTATATTTTACTCTAGTTTTGATTGCTGGATGCAGATCTGTTCGCGCACGAGGAAATAGATGAAGGCCGAGTTTTTGTGTCCCTTTTGCGCCGAGGATTTCGATGTTCTTGGGCGAGATTTCCCGATCAGGAATGAGCGGAGCTACGCTTTGCGCACTGCTGAGTGATTTGGGTTACGAAGGCGCCGATTCATTGGACCCTGACAGCTTCAAATGGCCGTTTCAATACGACGACGAACGACCTATTCTCAACTGGGTTTGCTCCAGTCTCCGCCCTTCAAATGTTCTATCCCTCACTGAGCTTTCTCGGTAAATTCTCTCTTTTATATCAGTATGTAAGTATGAGGATGATGCTGAAGATATGTTGGATGTGGTTGGGTTTAGATTCATTAGAACAAGAGAAGAGCTCACCCATATATGTCTTTGCTCAGTTAATTCTAATCCTAATGTGAATGCAACCCCAATATCAACCTATTCTATTCTTCTGCTTGCTTACCTAGGAAACGCATACATGATACTGCGAATGAACAATGGAGGGAGTGATTATGGCAGTTGGGAAGCTGGAAGCTATATAGCACTCTCATTCGGTAAGTTAACTACTGCTCGATTAGTGCCTTTGGTACTTTTTCAAATGAAGGTTTTACTTATTGGATAACTAGTTGATGGGGAATTTAGGCAAAGACTAACTTTGGGTAGTATGGATTATTGGTTTGATTAATGCTAGTGTTGCTTTGTTGGATTTTGAATTATTAACAGATTCTGATTAGTATCGATATCAATATTGGATTTAGTTTGGGAATGTTAAGCAGGTTTTGGTCGAGTTCTTTGCGGCATGGTGTGGACATTGTTGAGCTCTGACTTGGTGTGGCCATTGTATAAGCACAAGTACCTTTTCATGCTTACTCTTGCTATGACCAAGTTTGAATCGAACTCCAAAGTCTAGTATTAGGTTGACAACGTAGCTCTGGCATTATTAGTCACTGGATTGTTGGTTTGCCTTATGCAATCCAACATTCTTGATGAAATAGTTGCATGTGGTTGATTTCAATCCTGTCAATATGATAACCGAGTTGGCTTTGTTAAGTTCTTACAGGGTCCTCATCTTACAATTTTCAGAATAATATAGAACGAAGGATATGAAGGCTTGAGTGCTCCAGATTTCAACCTAACATGAATGCTGATTCTGACATGGAAATGGAAGGTTAGTATATTTGTTTTTTTTTTCTCCATCTTTAAGTCTGTCATATATTTTGTATTCTAGGGAGAGGCTCTAGAAGGCTAGATGAACTCTGAATAGGAGAAGGAGATTAACGAATAGGTCGAAGGGGAGAAAAAAAAGTTACGAGATTCCTTGGTCCTTGGCATAATGTTTTGCAGGCATTATGTTTCTGAGCTGGAACAGAAGCTATCAGAACAAGCAAAGATACTCTTAAGTCTGCAACAAAAGGTCGATGATTTGGCATCAAAGGTTTGCTTTTTGTCTTTACATAGACCTTCATGCTTTGAAAGTAACAGAAAATATCCTTAATTTTGGTGGTAGTCATGGTTCTTGATCACTAAGATTGCTGCTGTAAATAAGTTTTATTTATTTATTTACTTATCTGACTTTTGAGGCTACGTGCTTCATGTTGACTTTCATAGTCTTCTGAGAATTAGTGTGAATAGTGATGGACGATGCTCTTAGTCTAGTTGAGCAATAAAGAAATTATTCTTAAATTTTCAAGTTTCAACTATTACTTAAACAGTTGCTTTTACCTTGAACAATTTGCCGAAGTCATTTGATAGTAACAGTGTTAAGTCTTGTTACATTGCAGCTTTCATGGGTGAATCTCTCCAGAAATCTGTTACTTGCATATCAAAGCCTTTGTGTGGTTTATGGGGACCTCAATACTTCTCCTCTTTATGTTTATACGAACACATTTGTAGGGAGTTGGAGAATCATAACAATGAGGAAGCCATATTTGGTGCATTTTCCTTAATTTTCTGGACACTTACGTTGCTGCCCTTGCTCAAGTATGTCTTTATCCTATTGAGTGCTGACGATAATGGTGAAGGTGCGGTGACGCTTTTTTCAAGTTTAATCAAACTTTTGTGTGGAATCTTGTGTGTTTTGCATTGAGTCTCAGTTGGTCGTTGTATTTTCTAATTGGTTTCAGGTGGGACATTTGCTCTTTACTCGCTGCTTTGCTGCCATGCAAAGCTTAGTTTACTTCCCAACCAACAAGCTGCTGATGAGGAACTCTCAGCTTACAAGTATGGTCCCTCATCACAAGTTGTAGCTTCTTCTTCCCCTTTAAAGAGATTTTTGGAGAAGCATAAACGCTTATGAACAGCCCTACTAGTTGTGGTTCTATTAGGCGCCTCCATGGTCATAGGAGATGGTGTGCTCACTCCAGCAATGTCAGGTATAGTACTTGGTTGCTGTTGTCAAACAGATATTAGTCACAAGTTAATCAATATGTTGTTTTCTGCTGTCGTCAAACAGATATTAGTCACAAGTTAATCAATATGTTGTTTTCATTTCTAGCATAAGTACGTTCATAAGCTTGCATTGGTGCCAATATGTTTTCCTGGTCAAACAAAGATAAATTCATTTCTTTGCTAATTTTCATGATTACTGGATTACAAAGTTAAATCGTTGGGACTTTCTTTTCCACTTGCAGTTTTGGCATCGGTATCAGGGTTACAAGTTACGGAAGAGAAATTAACAGATGGTAAGCATTCCTTGTTGCTGTTGTTTGGTTGCTGTTGTGGATATACAAGAATATATCTTGAGCAAAGCTTCAGGATCAGTTATGGTTTCGGAGTTTAGACCTGCAGCCAATGTGGATTATCTACAGGTGTGTAATTGTTCTCATTTTGGTACCTTGCCTTTTGTTTTTAAAATATTTACTTGTATTTTTCCTCCCTGTGTTCTCTGGGAACAAGTCCATTTGGTTTTAACTTAATTAATGGTTGATCACTTGGGGGATGTTTAAGACACAAGTTGAGCACCTTCTCCTTATCGCTCCGGAGGGACACAGGTATTATAGATTTTGATTAGTTAATTGACTTAGTACTTTATATGTTGATCAAGTTGTTTAAGTGGATTGACCATGTCTGGTACACTGAGACTCTGTATGTGTTGATTAGGGAGGAATATCAATGACATTGATGCTGTCCGGATTCAATGGGCAAATCATCTTGTCAAGATTCGGGATTCAAAGTAGCTAGCGTGCCCCTTTCGATTTAGGCAGTAAAACTAACATCATGCACATCTTTTTTGTAAATAACTATGCTTGATCGATAAGTTCATGTAGCATTTTGATTTTTTCGATCATGTGAATGTGTAGAGCAATAGAGTAGTTCACTGTACATGAGGCTGTGGACTTTGGGTAATGTTGTACATGAATGACATAGTGAAGGACAAGAATTTGGGATTTGCAACCAAGGTAAGATTAGCAGCTAAACTTTGATTGATGTCATGCTATGATTTGTAGTGTAAGTTGTGTTATGCATTATGAAGGGAACTGTGATCTTTAATATATAGAACTGAGCTGGTCATGTGAATCTGTTTCTCAACTGTGAAATGTGTTGGCATGAGAGTATACGATAGACTAGCTGTAGACTAGCATTATTCTGGTCCTAATTCTGTTATCAAGCTATGCTACGTGTATGGTTACGATTAGGTAGTCATGATCCAATGAATGGTTACGATATGTTGTCAGCTGATGTGTTTAACTCTATATATAGAGCTGTACCTTTTATATCAGATATATGGAAAAAGTGAGATAGATTTGTGAAATTGAGATATATTAGATTGGGCATTGAAGGTGAAATTGAGATTTTGCAGGTGAAAACTATGAAATAAAGTAAGGGATGGGTGAGAACTGAGTTCTGCTGTCTAGTTGCTTGATCGAGTCTCAATATTTCATTGATTTTTCATTTTTGCCTTTGTTTGGTGAATTTGGTCATCTGGGCTTGCTTCTTAATGTTTAGGATGGTAGCTTCATCTATTGTTGTTTTTTAATTTTCTGGGTTCTAACTCATTGATCAAGCTCTCTGTTGGAAGAGTGGAGAAGTCTTGATTTGTATATATCACTTACAGCTATGACCTTAATTTGTATATATCACTTACACTTGTTGAGTTACTGTTGGGTAATTGTTTGTATCTACACTTGTGTTTCTAGTGGGAGGTGAGAAAGGGCAGAAAACAGCAAGTGTACACAGCAACTGAAATTGATGCTGTCCGGAATGAATGGGCAAATTATGTCAGCAACATTCAGTTTGTAAAGTAGTTGGCGCGCCCCTATCGAATTAGGTGGTAATACTAAAATCATGCACCTCTTTTGTGAACAATTATGCTTGATCTATAAGTTTGTGTAACGCGCATTTTGCTTTTGTAGATCATGTGAATGTGTATGTAGAGCACTAACTCGCACACTTCACTATGAAGCTAGCTAGCTGTATATGTATGCTGCTAGTGCAATGCAGGTGATCATGTACTGTTGCAGCTGTACATTTTGGCACCAACAGTGATCATGTACTGTTGGTGCTAGATAACTATTGCATGTATATATGTTTATTTTGGAACAAATGCTCATGCACATTAGGAATGACCTGAATTTCTAGTCTATTGTTGTTCCAATTTTCAGACAACAAAATGTTCACAAAAACAGCAGTTCAACCATCTCTCTCACAACAGAAATTTCACATTTTCTGTAGTTTCAACAACTTTACAACAACAGAAATTCCACATTTTCTGTTGTTTCAACAACTTTACAACAACAGAAATTCCACATTTTCTGTTGTTTCAATACCTTTACAACAACAGAAATTCCACATTTTCTGTTGTTTAAATAGCTTTCCTACAACAGACAATATAAATAATTGTTGTTGCAATACATATCCAACTTCAGAAAATAAAATGAATATGCTAGTTGAAGATAACTACAACAACAGTATTTAAAATATATGTTGTTATTCATGTTGCTCATTGATCAACTCTAACTTCAGACATTATAAATATCTGTTGTTGGAATAGACTTGAACCAACATATATGGCCCAAAAATGCTTAATTTTTTGGCTACTGACAGACAACAGACATTATAATTCGACGTTGTTGCAACTAGCTTCTAACAACAGAAAAAATCTGTTGTGTGAGGAGGTATCCAACGGCAACTCAATAGACAACAGAAATTTACATGTTAGACAACAGAACTGTTCTGTTGTCTATCGACCCTTTTGGTGTAGTGTATATATTTCTTAGCAAAAAATACCTAGTAATATGTTTAATTAATCTGTATATAAAAGATTTATACTAGTTGAAAATTTTGAGTTATTTATCATTAAACTTGTGTTTTTCTTCCTAATTTATTCACTTAACTCGAATTAATCTTACATACAATAAAAAAAATATTTTATTATTATTCATAATCTTGAGTAGTTATTAAATACTACACATTAAATTTTTTTCGCCCCCCAATGTAAAATCCTGGCTCCACCACTGGTTGTAAGGACATAATAGTATATACGATCCATAAAATGGTATTCTAGTTTGCAACGATGACAAATCGAGTTGAAATAATGTGACCAATCGAGAAGTTAGTATCGATTGAAATGAGAATTTTAGAAAAAAAATTAGTATGAATAAGTGCTATCATTCGCTTATATAAAAATGTAAGATTTACAGGCCATGATTCACATGATTGTAGTTGGTTTTGTATCACACAAGAGAATGTAAAAGATCATCAAAGTGTCATAGAGATCGAACCTCTATATCTTGAGCTACGAGAATTTTTAATTTTGTATTATATATTAAGTTATCTTCTCCTAAGAATCAAAAATATATGATGGACAAACCATGTATTTAGCTTCAAAGAATACAACATATCTATGTAGTTTTCTTTTTCTTCACCAAACATCCAGAGGTTATATTGGCCTTGGCTGATCTAGTGCTAGCTCCGTCTCTGGGAGGGGTTATAACCCACCGTAGCTCATATATATAACTTCGTCTTTGAATATGGCAACAGTGGAATTGTACGTAGACTGATGAGTATTATTGATTTTATTGTATCCAACATTCAGATAGTGCACGTTGTAGCTAGTATTAATATACTAATACATCTATATATTAAGAGATTTGAATCTTTTATAGTTACAAACGTCAAACATTCATAATACTAATACCAAACTTTACCCTCTCTAACAATAATTTGACTTTCAAAAAATATAATTTTGCAAGGACAAGCATGTAAAATTATATTAAATTACAAAATAATTAAATTTTAAAAAACCTAAAATCTAGGAAAGGAATAACTTCCTCTATGGTTATGGGCTAAAGCCCTTTTATGCCATTTTTTATTTTAATTTCTCTCTCTTTAATTTATATTTAAAATGATAATTATCAGTGTTATGCACACCGATCGGGTGTGCTTTTATCTAGTATAAAGTAGACAAACATTATTGATTATTTGGAACATTCAAGTCAAACAGCATGGTGCAGGTGCATGTTTGATCAAATAGCTGATTATGTAGTCTTGCTTAGGCAAACATCGAGATCTTTGGTGATATCGAATACCAACCACTACAAGAAAATGAGTCATTACCGGCGAGATTCCGGCCAACAAGGCCGGCGACCGGAAAAGTCGCCGGTAATGTCCATCATTACCGGCGACTTACCCCGTCGCCGGTAATGTCGCCGGAATCTCGCCGGTAATGTTCCAAAACATTACCGGCGACTCCAACCGTCGCTGGCAATGTCTAGGCACACATTTCCAGCGATTTTCCGGCCGGAATTTCGCCGGAAATGTCTGCCTAGACATTGCCGGCGACGGTTGGAGTCGCCGGTAATGTTTTGGAACATTACCGGCGAGATTCCGGCGTAAAGTGGCCGGTAATGTCTTCATTTCCGGCGACTTACTCCGTCGCCGGCAATATGTCTTATATTAGATGCCGGATGGGGCAGCTCGATCATTCAATCATTTTGAGCGAAAAAAATCCAGAGAAATCGAAAGAAGGAAAACGTACGCTCTGAAATCGATCATTCGGTATATTGTCAAAATTAAGGCGCGCGTCGAAAACTCGATCACTCGGGAAGCTATATATATAGGTACGTAGGTGTATATATACGTATATGTGGTATATATATATATATGTGTGTGTGTGTTGATCAAATCCAATTCGTGAGATATATATGAAATGTTGTTGATGTACGGTCACCGAAACGAGAAAACAGCTTGTAGTTAATCTTGTGTCTGAATCAATGACTGGTATTATCGTATTGTTATTGGAGCCAGGCTTAACAGAGCCTCCTCCTACCCAGTCAAATACGTTTTGAATTGAAAAAAGGAGAATACTATCATCGAGTACTGAATCGAATTCAGAGATTAGATCGATATATATACATATGCATGCATGTGTTGATTTAATTAGAGTTGAATTGAGAGATCACGTCGATTATTAGTAGTGAATGTGTGTATATATATATAATTAATACGTAAAATTGTTAGAATTTTCAGGATGGACAAGAGTTGGATGAGCCTCGAAAGATGGGATGTCAGATATCACCAGGGAATTAGGAGTTTTGTGGATTTTGTGAAGGCTAATTGTGGAGACACTACACTTCATTATTGCTCGTGTAAAGAATGTAAGTGTTTCAGCGATCGATTTCGATTTCCCATTGATAAAGTCCAGAGGCACCTGAGTAAATACGGGTTTTGGGATAAGTACACTTGTTGGATTTATCACGGTGAAACATCGGTAGCGGGTCCGCATGATCATGGACAATTTGGTGAGAGGGCCAGTCCACGCTATGATCATGGAGATTTTGCTGAGTGGGGCAGTTCATCCTATGATCCAACATCGATGTTAATCAATGATATGTTTCCTTATGAGAGCGGTGTATTTGCTGATGAAGCACCAAATGTCCCTCCCGTCGTTGAGGGTTTCCCCCATATCGAGCCAGTCGAACCATTACCTGGAGGTCATGTCAACACAAGCGGTATGGACAAGTACAACAACCTGATTGCATTGCAACAGACTCCGTTGTACGACGGTTGTAGTAAGACTGTTCTTGAAACTGTGATGGGAGTGATGCAGCTCAAAATGGAGAACAAAATGTCTGTCAAAGCTATTGATTCTTGGTTGAAGTGGACTGCTTCGCTACTGCCACCCGGTCATCGTCTTCCTACCACTCATCATAAGGTGCGACATATCCTGAAAGATCTTGGGCTTTCCTACATCAAAATCCATGCATGCAGATATGATTGTATTCTCTTCTGGGGAAAAGATCTCGAAGACCTTGAAGCATGCCCGGTATGTTTTACAGAAAGGTATAAGTTGACTCCTGCAGGCAACAAGAAAGCTGTGAAGATACTTCGATATTTCCCGCTTATTGATAGGCTGGAGCGGTTGTTCATGTGTGCTTTCACGGCCGAGGCAATGAGATGGTGGGCTGAGAGGAACTTGCCTGACGATGACACCCTTATACACCCTTCCGACGGAGAGGCTTGGAAGCACATGGTCAGGGAGTTTGATCATTTTGCAGCAGAGGTCCGAAATGTTTGGCTAGGGCTCTCATCTGACGGATTCAACCCTTTTGGCAACATGAGTCTTCAATACAGTATATGGCCAGTTATTTTGGTACCGTACAACCTTCCACCATGGATGTGCATGAAGAAGGAATACAATATGCTCACTTTGTTAATTCCGGGCCCGGGTTATCCAGGAAAGTGTCTCGATGTGTATTTGAGGCCTTTGATTGAGGAGCTTAAGTACCTGAGTGAGTGTGGCCACCCCACTTACGATAGGTTCAAAAAGGAGATGTTCCAGATGCATGCCATGCTTGTTGGCACCATCAGTGATTTTCCTGCCTGCGGTATGTTGTCGGGCAACGTTACCAGGGGTTACAGGGCTTGTTCAGAGTGCATGACGGTTGATTGTTGCAGTCCTCATTGCAGTAAAATTGTTCAGATGCGTCACCGTTGTTGGCTTCCATATGATCACCCATTTAGGCAGAATCCAGACGCGTTTGATGGGACTGTGGAAACAGGTGTGGCACCCAGGCGATGGACAGGGGAAGAAATTTTGGAAGTGTTGAATGAATACGATTTTGGCCAGCTGAGCAATCATCCTGACATAGTGGCGTCAATTCCAGACAAGCCCGAAAGGTATAAGTTTTGGACACACAAGAGCATATTCTGGGAACTCTCCTACTGGCCCAGGTTGCCTATCAGACATTACCTAGATGTCATGCACATAGAGAAGAATGTGTGTGAAAGTGTGGTGGGCACAGTTCTTAACTTGGAGGGGAAAACAAAAGACATCCCTAAGGCACGCATTGATCTGAAAGCAATGGGTGTGCGGAAACATTTGTGGTTAAGAGATGGTAAGAGAAAAATGCCGCAAGCTCTGTACACCGTAAAGCCGAAGCATAAACATGAAATTTTTCGGTGGCTGAGTAATGTCAGGTATATATTCTTATGGCTATGTAGGAATTTGGCCTTAAATTTTTAGCGGAGTATATATGGTTATATGCGAGAAATATAATTGGTCCATATATATGGCTTTATCTATATATATGCAGGTATCCTTATGGCTATGCAGGAAATATAAGCAGGTGTGTTAACTTCCGGGACAATAAGATGTACGGATTAAAGAGTCATGACTGCCATGTACTGCTTCAACGCCTTTTCCCTATTTTCATTCGAGGGTACATGCCCAAAGAGGTGGTGGAGCCGTTGGTGGCCTTGTCAAGATTCTTTCAGAAGTTATGCACCAGGGAAGTTAAAAAAGCAGACCTGAGGGAGATGCAAGATGACATCATTTTTATCATGTGCAAGCTTGAGAGGATATTTCCCCCAAATTTTTTCGACATAATGCCGCACCTGATGATCCATCTTCCCGAACAATTGTTGCTTACCGGTCCCGTACACTATACTTGGATGTATCCCATGGAAAGGTACAAATGATTCATAAATTTGGTTTGCCTATGTTTTTATATGTAAATTCTTGTGGTTAAGTAAGTTAACATGTACTTGTTAACTTGTAGACAATTGGGAGCCTACAAGGACTATGTGAAGAATAAATATGCACCTGAAGGGTGTATCGCTGAAGCATATCTTGCGCACGAGTGTGTAACGTACACCAAAGTGTACCTCGAAAATGTAGAGGACCCCCAACAACATATGCCGATAGATGAACCCCAGTTCAACCTTTCTATCATCTCCAATGACGTGGTAGTACAGGGAAGCTTGCCAAAGTCGTACAAGTTGGATGGAAATGAGGTAGCCATTGCCCACTGGTCGGTACTGATTAACTGTCAAGAAGTACAATATTGGAAAAACTATCATCTTCACTGCCCTGCTATTGCCGGAAATGTTGATTACCACAACAAGACGTTTGCAAACTACTTTGGTCAATGGGTAAGTATATGTGTATATGTCTATTTTTATATATATCCTTATATAGCATGTATGTATGTACGTGGTTTTGTGGTTTCAAGATGACATAATTTCTTCTGTACGTATTAATATATGGACGTTTTCAGATGAACCATGTAGCAGATGATGGTTGCCCAGAGTGGTCAAACGAATTGAGGGTCCTGGCGATGAAACCGATTGCTTCAAAAGTTTACTCGATGTGTCAGGTCAATGGCGTGAAATTTATATGTGAAAATCGAGACGACCGACTGAAAACACAGAATTGTGGGGTGATGGTCCATGGTGGGCAGGATGGCGTTGACTATTACGGTGTCCTTCATTCAGTTGTTGAACTAATTTATGGGAACCGCATGAAAATGCACTTGTTCAAGTGTAGATGGTTTGATACTAGCCCTGAGAACACAAGGACCGATCAGTACGGAACATTTTCGGTGAATACTGCTACTACCTGGTATGAAGATGACCCTTTCGTTCTTGCCTCATCAGTAAAACAAGTGTTTTACCTGGACGATCTTCTTAACAAAGTCCCGTGGAAGGTGGTTAACCATGTTGCTCATAGAAACATATACAGTGCTGCCACACTTGGTGATACCGCAGATGATGAGGAAGTTACTGCATACCAAGAGCCAAACGCTTTTGACATTCCGGAATCATCTACGATTCACCTTAATAATGTGAGATCTGGGAGTGTGGTTCGAATTACTGGAGCAGAACTTCTCGATGTTAATCCATATGAAGTTGACGCTGATTCAGATGACGAGGAGCGGCACATATTGCCAGAGGTTACCTATGAAACCGAGTCAGACTCAAGTGATGAAGATGATTACGATTATCATCCTTAGTACGTTGGAAATTGTAGTCGGAAATTGTAGTCGGCAAATGTACGTAGTAAAATGTACGTATTAAAATGTTTAAGGAAATTGTAGTCGGAAAATGTACTCGGAAATTGTATGTAGTCGGAAATTGTACGTAGTCGGAAATTGTATGTAGTTGGAAATTGAACGTAGTCGGAAATCGGAACCGTAGTCGGAAATTATACGTAGTGGGAAATCGGAACCGTAGTCGGAAATTGAACGTAGTCGGAAATCGGAAATGTAGTCGGAAATTGGAACCGTAGTCGGAAATCGGAAATTGAACGTAGTCGGAAATCGGAAATTGGAACCGTAGTCGGAAATCGGAAATTGTATGTAGTCGGAAATCGGAACCGTAGTCGGAAATTGAACGTAGTCGGAAATCGGAAATTGAACGTAGTCGGAAATCGGAAATTGAACGTAGTCGGAAATTGGAACCGTAGTCGGAAATTGAACGTAGTCGGAAATCGGAACCGTAGTCGGAAATTATACGTAGTCGGAAATTGTACGTAGTCGGAAATTATGTAGTCGGAAAATGGTCAGAAATTGGTCGATCGGATAATAGTCGACAAATAATGACATTACCAACGAGTTGACAAGCAACTCGTTGGTAATGTCATTACCAACGACTTAGCAACTCGTGGGTAATGTCATTACCAACGAGTTGCTCCTCAACTCGTTGGTAATGTCATTACCAACGAGTCAAGTCGTTGGTAATGACATTACCCACGACGTACGTCGTTGGTAATGTCATTACCAACGACGTTGACCTACCTCGCCGGCAATGGTGGCGGTATAGCTCGAGCTCGAGCTCCTCCTCCCCATTTCTCTTCGGCCTAATTCAATTCTCTCTTCCCTCTCTTAGCACGAAATTCTCACCTCTCCCCTCTCCTCAATCCTCTCTTCTCTCTTCCCTCTCCCCTCTCCCCTCTCTTCCTCTCCTCCCCTCTCTCCTCCCCTCTCTCCTCCTCCCCTCCTCCTCTTCCTCCTCCCCTCACCTCCGTCGCCGGCAAAGTTGGGTCGAGCTCCACCATGCCAGGTTTGAGCTCACTCTCTCTCCCTCTCTCTCTCTCTCATTCCACAATATTTTTTTTGTGTATTTTAATTAATTAATTTTTGATAATTGTGGGATGTATATATGTATGCATGTGGACAATATTTGTAAAATGTAATTAAGGTATGTATGAAAATTGTGGGAAAAAAATGTGGATAATTGTGGGGTGAAGGAGCAATATATGTGATGTATATATGTGAAAAATTAATTAATATATATGGAATGTATATATATACGTATGTTTGAAAAATGTGGAAAATTAATTAGCTAGGGTGAATTGGATTAATATGTGATGTATATATATATGTGTGAATTAAGGTGATCGAAATTAAGATGCATGATCGATGTATATATGTGTGAAAAGTTTAAAGCCGGAAATGATGTATGTATATATATATATGTTAAGTTAGGTGATATAGTTGTTAATTTAACGTATAATAGGTGATATTGGAACCATACCAAATCGGAACCGGAACGGTTTGAAACCGGAACTGTTTATAACCGGAACCGTTTGAAAACAAACGGTTCCGGTTTCAAACGGTTCCGGTTCCAAACCGTTCCGGTTCTGATTTGTTATAGAACCGAAACGGTTTGGAACCGGAACTGTTTGTAACCGGAACCGTTATGTTACAAATTGTTCCAGTTACAAACAGTTCCGGTTTCAAACGGTTCCGGTTCCAAACCGTTCCGGTTCTGATTTGTTATAGAACCGAAACGGTTTGGAACCGGAACCGTTTCGAACCGGAACTGTTTGTAACCGGAACCGTTATGTTACAAACGGTTCCGGTTACAAACAGTTCCGGTTTCAAACGGTTCCGGTTCTAAACCGTTCCGGTATTTCTGATTTGTTATAGAACCGAAACGGTTTGTAACCGGAACCGTTTGGAACCGGAACTGTTTGTAACCGGAACCGTTTGTAATATAACGGTTCCAGGTTCAAACGGTTCCTGTTCCAAACCGTTCCGGTTCCAAACCGTTCCGGTTCCGATTTTTTATAGAACCCCAGTTCCCATGACTATTACGGTGTCCATGCCAGGAGGTTTTGCGGCTAATTGGCTTCGGAGAGGTTCCCGAAATAGTGGAGGGAACAGTAGTCAAGCTTCCTCCTCGCCCGCAGTTAGCAACATGCCCAGTGGGCCAATGATGAGTGCTCGCACGAGAGCCTTGCTAGAGGCGCGAGCTGAGGAGGAAGCTGCACGATCAAGAGCCGTGCAACCGGAAGTTGAGCCTCGAGCCTCAGTCTCCAGACGCTCAATCAGCAGACGTCCCTCCGGTGGCAGAGCCTCAGACGAGCGACAGTCAACGGGGGCATCAGAAACTCCCTCAATCCGAATGCCCCATATTCGCCCGGTGCCTACTCCCATTTCACGGGAATCATCTGAGACACATGGTGGTGCTGGCGCCTCATCGTCCAGGCCTCGTCTATCTCCGCCGTCCGGTCTCTTCCTACCCGACGAGATTCCTGTCATCCCTGAATTCGATGATAGGGGGATGCCTGTTTATATTGAAGGACGGCCGGAGTTCCTGAGCATGGAGGAAGCGTATAACTTCCTCCCGTTCGACCCCGTGTATCTTTGGAGTGTGAGGTGCACCAACCAACAAACGGACGATGCAGGTAAATTTTATTTAACATCAGATTGATTACTTAATTATTACTTAAGACTTGCGATAGGTTCAATTAATGATATCAATTTGTTGACATTGTATTATTAGGCAATTTCGTTAATGGGACTGGAAAACGGAAAGGGGCTAGAGGCACCTGCACCGGGAAGAGACTTGAGCAGGCCACCGGCGGAAGGAAAACGCCCATAAGGGCCAATGAGGATGGCGAGGTAATCGAGGCATTCGACACCACGCGCAAATATGTCAGCATGGCCGGTGCGATCGTGCGGGACAAGGTCCCAATGCTTTGGCCAGATTGGGAATCTGTGCCTATCTACGTGAAGATGCAAGTGCATAATGCACTCAGTGTGAGTAAAATCGTATTTTCATTACGTAAATTTTACATTTATTAATTAAGTTCGAATAAATATATAATTTTACCTTTTATATATTCATATTGCAGGTGTGGTTTGACGTGGATGAAGTTCTTATTCACACGTGGGTAGAGCGTCAACTACATATGAGGTGATGTGCTTCGACTTATTTGAATATATATCGAGTTAGATTTTTGTTTATCAAGTGTTTTAATATCTTTAACTTTTTTCCCTTCTTTTAATATAGGTATAAAGAGTGGAAGAACGAGCTTTCTTCCCATTACACTGTATACAAGGAGCTAGGCCGAGGTTCCACCCCTAGCGAATTCCGGTTTAGGGAGTACGAGTGGCTGTGGCTGATAGCCCACTTCGAGCACCCCAAAGCTCGGGTATGCATCCTTAATATATCTTTCAAGCCTAATGTATCGTATCAGATTAAAATAGTTAGTTACTAATTTTTTTTCATATGTTTATCAAACAAGGCGATTTCAAAGACGAACCGGGCAAATAGATTGAAAAACACCAGGGCCCATCATGCAGGTTCACTCAACTACATGGGTTGGTCGACTAAGGCGCAGCAACAACAAGAGGTGAACCCGTTGGTGTATATTCATCAGAAGTTCTACCCGCAGTGCCCTGAAGAAGCGGTAAGTCTTTCGCCTCTCCATGTGTTAATAAAACTATTTTTGAAGATGGAAATAGATTTTGTTAGCTAATACGTTGTTCATTTTCCCTTTTCAATTAGTCGAGAGTGGAGGAGGCGACCGCAGAAGTGACCATGAGTATAGCTCGGACTAACCATCCTGACTGCTCCGAGGAAGAAGTCACCCAGTATGCCTCTCAGATCGATCCGCTTGATCCCCCGATAGCGGCTCAGATCATGGCAAAAGCGTGCGGGACTGGAAAGAATACCTACTACTGTAGGGGAATGGGCACGGCGGGCGAAGGACTATTGAAGAACACTTCAGAATACTCTACCGGGTCAAGAAGTTCAACTTCTAGTCGTAACCTCGCGGCGGAGCTTCATAGGACGCAGAGGGAGTTGGAGGAGCAAAAGAGGCAGATGGCCGAGTACCAAATGCAGCAGACACAGGTGCAGGCTCAGATGTACACATGGATGCGGACGATGTACGAGGCTCAGACTATCGGACAACCCTTCCCCACACCTCCCCCGGTCCCTCATATCCCTACCTATCCACCACCACCACCGCACCAGTCAACGACAGAGCAAGACCAAGGTAGCCACCGGAATTCAAATGAGTACATGGATTACTTCAACCCTGATGACCCGCAAGTTCCTGGACCTGACCTATAGTTGTAGTTAATTTTTTTATCGTCGTTGCTATTTGTACTGTACGTTGGACATTTATGTTGAACTTGTATGACTGTCTTTGCTACGTGTACTGTTGAACTTGTATGATTGTACGGTTTATCCGGTTCAATGCAGGTTATGGAATTGGGCCCAATCCAGAACCGCGTTTTTTTTTCAAAATTTTTCCCCACATTGCCGGCGACATGGACTCGAGTCGCCGGCAATGTCTCACATTCCGGCCACGGCGGCGCTGCCATTGCCGGCGACTCAAGTCGCCGGTAATGTCCGAGACATCACCGGCGACGGCGTTTCCCGTCGCCGGCAATGTCAACACCGGCGGGGAATCTCCGGCGACGTCATTGCCGGCGACAAGTCGCCGGTAATGTCAATTCCGACGAAAAAAAAAGACAAGGCAGGCGACGGCAGGTCGCCGGTAATGTCTCCATTTCTGGTAGTGAACGGGAGGATACCATGGGAAGCAGGAACATTGTCATCAAGCTTTTCATACTCCAAAACCCAGTGCGCCACAGATGAGGCCTGATCACCGTTTTGAGTGCCTGAGTGGTGATATGCAGAATGAACTTGAAGCTTTTATAATGCCCCAGAAGATCTCCTCCAATTGCTTCCCAAGTCACCGACTTGTTCTCCCTGTCTATGACTCCAATTTTATCCTTAGATACTTTGGCTTCTCATCTGCATATTATAAAAGTTAATACACACAAGACCAAACAAACTTCATCCCCAGCCATCTGCATAATGAATAGAATTTAGCTAGATGCCCTTCACTGTAGAATTTCTCATAGAGTACGTACCGACTTTGGGAATAACATTTACCTTGGAAAAAATGCCAGGAAACAAGAGAACCGACTTTTACGCTCGAGTAGTGATCATCTTTATCATGCAGCTCAACACTCGGAATCTTGGCACGAGTTTGAGAGCTCATCATACCCGGTATATGGTGTGGCTTGTTCAGGAAAACTTCATAAATCTTCTCAGCATTGCCCTGTTTGATCTCAGTATGACTCTCTACCTTGCTCACCTTACAGCTAGACATTCTTAAAATTAAGCTGCTACTAGTACCTGTATCTACTAGCTAGTAACCAGAGTGCGTTATACGTACATACTAATTGGTGTTGGGAGTCATGGCTTATTGAAGAAGAAATGCAGAAAACTAAAGAGTGCAGAAAACTAAAGAAAAACGTAGGAGAGTTTTGGACTACATTGTGACTGCAACTGCATATAGTCTAGCATAACCTCACTATCTTTAAATGTTAATACCCTCCCTCAATCATATGCTAGGCAACTAATATAATGGTTGGAACAAAGCAACAATCAAAGTAGCAGATTATAAGATGTAGAGCCAATTACAATATGAGCATCCCAATCTAACCCCAAATAGTTTGATATAACATGAGACCAACTTTCATTGAGATCCAACTGATGTGATGATGGCGAGAGAGCATGCCGAAAACTGCATATCACAATATATAAACCCTTGATGTTTGCTCTACATCTGACAACATATATTCCCTTGAGGCTTGCTCTTGAACAAACCAATATACACTCTGCCAGTATACACTTGCCAATATGCACTTGTATATTATCCAACAGCCCAACATTAATCATGACACCAATGTTTTGCCAATATGCACACATGGATGTAGAAAAACAAGCATGGCAACATCGATATTTTGTCTCTTGATACAGCAACAAGTATGATCCCAAGCAAAATCATACTATGATATCCCAAAAATGACATGAAGCTTAAATCATCAGTCCTAAAAAAATAAATTAAAATTGGTTGGAATTGTGGAATGATTGAAATGGTGCAGTTGTGCACTGGTAGAATTTATGTGCAATTGTGCACTGGTTGATTGAATGGTGTCATTCGGCACTGGTTGATTGAATTGGTGTCATTCTGCACTAGTTTATTGAAATTGGTGCACATGTGCATTGGTTGATTGAATTGGTGCATATGTGCACATGTTGTTAATTAAGAATAGTGGAAAACTGATGAATTTGATGAATGTTGTCAATCTTTTGAGATAGAAATTACAAAAAAACCTGTTGCTGAAGTGTTGTGTTGATTTTGCTGTTTTTGAAGTGTTGATGATGTGATGCTTGCTGTGAAGCAGATGTGAATAACCTCCAACTAAGGTACTACTGTACTGATGCCATAGTAGTTGCCTTGGATGCACTGATCACTGTAAAGATAGTGAGGTTATGCTAGACTATAAATATACTGTAATTCATTGTTCACAATCAATGAAAGAAGTCACAATGTAGTCCGAAATTCTCCTATGTTCTCCTTTAGTTTTCTTCACTCTTTACTTTTTTGCATTTCTTCTTCAATTAGCCTCTGATACCATGTAAGAATTTCCTTCGTTGCTAGAGTCGCGATCACGATGTCTTGTAAATACCAATCATATGATATCAGAATATGCATAAAACTATAGAAATTGGCCCTAAAAACAACCCTGAAAATCTCGCCGATAATTTCGACAAACTGCCTCACCAGAGAGCCTTGGGCGGCGCCACGCGCCTCCACAGGCGGCAGCGCGTGTAGCCCACACGCCTTTGGTGAAAGTGGATCAATGGGGAAAGTTGATCCCTCATTGGAAAGCTCTCGGTGACCCCTTTCACTTTTGTAACTGGACCGAAGTCCAATTCACCGACGTTTGGCTGGAATTAGCAGAAACAGACCGAAAACCTAATTCCAGCAACCACCACCAACAGCGGCGATTAACCCCGGAAAATGCTCATCTCAACAAGCACAACCTATCCCCTAGACCTACGCGCCTCAACTCACCACCACATGGCTGGAAAACCTCTCGAAACATCACGGTCCGAAACCGGCCAGAAATTTCAACACGACGAAGCTCCGCCATGGAGCTTCGTCAGACCTTCCTACCTACTCAGAAAGACTCAGAGGGAGGAGAGGATCAATTCCTCTCAACTCCTGACCTTTACAACACATCAGAGCACCGTCATCGACGACAGCGATTCGACAATTCTAAACACGAATCAGGTTGCCTCCAAACTTAGAAATTTTCCCAAAATAAACACACCAAACAATCAAGGGAACATCACTCATCGTTGTCCTACCTTTTCCGTCACCGGAGGTGGCTGGAATCGGTGAAACAAGTCGGATCTTTTGAAACGGGTCGCGGTGAGCAAAACGGGTCAAGCACCATGGGTATTTTCTAATTTTAATTTCTAAAATTCCCTTATTTATATCTCCAAGCTCCTCGATGGCCCAAAATCAATCTTATCATGATCGAACGGTCAAGAATTAACTGACTAAAAATTATTTCCTTTTTATTTATTTCTCGCACGAACTTCCGATAATCATAAGAAATAGTTCGCTTATCTGAAAAATTCTCCGAAAATTCCTATAAGCTTGAAATTAAATACTCTACAATTTTCATGTAGAAAGTCAAATCAAATTCTCGCTTGGTAAAAAATTCATTAACAACCTCGGTCATGCGACTAATCCGTGATAAAAGTTAATATAACTCGATA
Source organism: Geum urbanum (assembly GCA_946800695.1). NCBI lineage: Eukaryota > Viridiplantae > Streptophyta > Magnoliopsida > Rosales > Rosaceae > Geum > Geum urbanum. Next base: position 46,197,725 of record OX327012.1, on the reverse strand, counting down.
AACACGTAATTTCAGTCCGGGTCGTAACAATCTACCCCCTTACAAAAAATTCGTCCTCAAAGTTTACATACCTGCTAGAAAATATGAGGGTACTGCTCTCTCATGTGTTGCTCTGGCTCCCAAGTGGCTTCTTCTACTGCATGATTCCTCCACAACACTTTCACCAAATGAATGGTCTTGCTTCGAAGAATCTGCTCTCTATGGTCAAGAATCTCCACTGGTTCTTCAATATAGACCAAATCCTCACGTAATAGACTCTGCTAAGGCACAAAACACGAGAAGGGTCGGAGATGCCTTTTCTCAACAAGGACACATGGAATGCGTCATGAACACGTGCTAGCTCTCATGGTAACTCTAAACGATAAGCAACATCACCAACATGTTTAGTAATCTCAAATGGTCTGATATACCGTGGTTGAAGCTTGCCATGTCTTCCAAATTGCATAACACCCTTCCATGGCGACAATTTTAAAAATACCCAGTCACCAACCTTGAATTTTAGTTTCTTCCTCTTAAAATCTGCATAATTTTTTTGTCGATCCTGGGTAGCCTTTAATTTGTCTCGAATGATCTGCACGTTCTTCGCTGTTTCTTGCACAATATTTAGACCAATAAGGCTTTTCTCTTCTACCTCACTCTAACATAGTGGGGTCCTGCACTGTTTCATGTATAAGGCTTCATATGGTGACATACCAATGTTGGTGTGGAAACTGTTATTATAAGAAAATTCCATCAAATGCAGGTAATTATTTCATTTTCCCGGAAATTGCAATACGCAAGATCTCAACATATGCTCCAGCATCTGAATGGTTCTCTCAAACTGGCCATCCCTCTGAGGGTGGAAAGATGTATTAAATCGTAACTGGGTTCCCATAACTTCCTGTAAAGCTCTCCAGAACTGAGAAGTGGAAAGGAAATCTCAATCTAAGATAATAGAAATAGGCACACCATGTAGCTTCACAATCTTCTGCATATACAACTGAGCTAGTTTGCTCACAGAAAGTTTCTCTAAAACTGGTATAAAATGTGTAGACTTCATGAAGCGATCCACAACTACCCAAATACCTATATGACTCTTGGATGTACGACGTAGCTTGTAGAAAAAATCCATAGTAACATGCTCTCATTTTCAAACCGGAATCTCAAGACGTTGCATCAAGCCTGAAAAGGTTTCTGCCGCTTGCCTTCACTTGTTGACAAATGGGACACTGGCTCACATATGTCGCTATTTCCCTCTTCATATTAGGCCACCAATAATACTCCTTAAGAATTTGATACATTTTCGTACTACCGGGATGAATTGCATAAGCTGAACAATGAGGTTCATCAAGTATTTCTCGTTTTAGCTCTTCATTGTTCAGAACACAAAGTCTACCTTTGATCACTAGAAAGCCATTTCTCCGTAATGAAAATTTGGGTTGTCCACCGCTATGTACTGCTTCCTTTAGTCTCAGAAATAAGGCATCAGAATCTTGTAAATCATGAACTCTGTCAACAAGAACAGGTCGAACTTGAAAGTTGGCAAGTAAAACTCCAAGTTCATCATCATCAGTATATAAGAATACGCCAGTGGCTCGCAACTCAGAAAGTAGTGGCATCTGAGTCATTTGTATGTGTGACATGGAAAATTCTGATTTCCGACTAAGCGCATCAGCCACCACGTTCTCTTTTCCAGGATGGTACTCAAAAGTGCACGCATCATCATTCAACAATTCCATCCACCTCCTCTGCCTCAAATTCAGTTCTGGTTGCGTAAAGAAGTACGTAAGAGGTGGAAATACTAGTATTTATTATATGTGCTAAATATACTGTACACCCTTTTTGCAACATCTTCTCAGCCTTCACAACTAAAATAAGGCATGATGAAAGCACATTTCTTTCCCCACAAAATAAAATCTTAGGGAACTCCGGACTTCTAAATACTACCTCTTTCCGATGACAATCAACCAAAACTAGATGATTGTTTAGAAAGTCCATGCCCAAAATTAAATCAAAATCTATGACGTCAAGAGATATCAGATCGGCAAACAATCCAAAACTTCCAACCATCACGCTATAATCTTGATACATTAGCCCAACCAAAATCACCTCACCAGAGGGATAAATCAGTAGCCACATTTTTGATAAGGGAGTGGCAGGTACGTAAATTAGTAATGGTAATCACACTGAGATAAATGAGTGTGCCACCCCCGAATCTATTAAAGTACAAATAGGATAACCAAAAATATGAAATGTACTAATAATCACCTCTAGAGATGCTCTGCTCTCCTCTAGAGTCATCTGATGAAGTCGGGCTCGTCCAGTCTGTCCAGCTTGTCGTCATCTCTAGCTCCGATCCTGATAAGCTGGCTGTCTGGGTGGTGATGGTGTGGTTCTAACCCCTGAAGTGGCTCTCTGACTACCACCAGAACTATGCACCCAAAATTCACCTGAGGTGTTCCTCTACGAACACTCCCCTCACAAAGTGGCTCGTCTAGCCACAACGATAGCAAACTGAAATCCCAAATTGACATTGTCTGAAATGGTGCTTGTAACATCTATTACATAGAGAAAAATCTCTAGGTGCCAATGGAGTAAATCGAGACCCACTAGATCCACTGGAATTGGCCCTAAACCTCTGCCTCTATGATTGACTCTGCCTCCATCTTCAAAAACAAATTGGACGACGTGTACTAGAGGTTTGAGATCCATCACCAGAAGATGATGTGGAACCAGATGCGCTGGAGCCTCCCCTTTTTAGAGGACCCCAAGTGGGCCCACCTACCTCGAATCGTCGAGTCTAACTCTGCTCTGATCGAAGTCTATCTTCACATCTCACAGCAGCATTGAAACACTCGTCAAAATCAGTGTGTGGTACACCTGACATGTTTGGGGCAATATCATGTTGCAAACCTCGCTCCAACCTCTAACATCTTTCCTGCACTAACCTGATAGAATTTAGTGCAAATCGAGATAAACGGGTGAAACGATCCCGATACTTGATAGTTGCATAAATATGCAACTCTCTTGTGCTTAATTATTCAAAAAATACTTGGTTTATTTATTTATTTTTCAGTAATTAATTATGTTTTTGTTTATTCAGGTTATTTGGAGAAAAATACAAAAAAGAGCAATAAAAGGAGAATTTTATTCCAATAAGGATTGGTGATGTGGCAAGTCCTTATGGTGGTGACTCAACCCTATGATGATAAGGAGAGGCCCAAGGCCACACCTATATAAGCATATTTTGAAGATCAATTTAGGGTTGTTGAATTTTGAGAGAAAGAGCTAAAGAAGGAGAAAGAAACCGCAATAAGGAATTCCCAGCCGTCAGTCTTCGATCCATCAAAGATTGATATTCGATCCATTGAAGACGTCCTGCCAAGGGTCGTAGGGTTTTGATTTAATTCTTCCTTCTCCATTATATCTTGCTATCATATTCTCATGACTATGAGTAGCTAAACTTTTCTAGTCAGAGGTCGATCGAAGCCCTGAATATGTTTCGATTTTAAACCCCTTGTGATTTTAATAACTATTGGAAGAGTTTTATTCATTGTTATGTAAGTGGTGATTTCTACCATATGTTTTCTTGGGTCGGCACTTTGATGCGTGTAGTAGTATCTATTATCTAGGATGTGTATATGACCATTATATCATTGCATGTTCATTAGAGATAAAACAGGCTCCTGTGTGAATAAGACCTTGGTGATGAGGGAGCACCCATCATAATAGCTCTTGAAGTCTTATTGTTTCTTAGACACTCTACGAATCTTAATGACTTAGGTTAGGTAGATTTGGACCCATCATATTACCCTGTCTCCTAGTTTAAGATCACGTTAAACCAGGTAATCAATTCAGATAACATGTCAAGTAAGAGAATGTAATACGTAGGATGTCTTAATCATAACTCATTCGTGGGAAATATTCATCCACTGTTGTTAAAGTCAGGGTTGGGGTAGATCAAACATATATAGGGTGGAGAGAAGTTCCTAACATTCATTTTTATCTGATTTTCATCAATATTTACTTTACTGAAATTTATGTTTTTCTGCATTAGATGTAGATTCGCCAAATTATTTTGGCAACAAAAACATCTCCGAATATTCTCAATTTTTGTGTGGTAGTCCACCACTGAGTCTAGTTAATTTTATTAAATTTTCATAGCATTTGGTTTAGTGTATATTAGGTTCATAAAGTGTCCAGTGGTCGGGTCTGCCAGGTTTCTGGCTTTCACATTTTTTGTGTTCTTGAGTCTTAGTTTCACCAATTCTTTGTGGGTAATGACCCTTATTTGTCATTAAACTGCATTGATCTAATTTTCATATAAATAGGATATCTTTGAAGGTGCTTTTGCGCTTATCGATACTCCATCACAGATAAGTCTCCTTGTCAAAAATTCATAAACTCTTTATATTTCCTTTACTCTGTTGCTTCATTGAAGAAGCGATTCATGAACAACTCCCTGACCTCTCCCCATGGGGTGGTGGTTTCATTTTTTTCTTAGTGCTCTCCCAATAACGATAAGCATGATCCTGCAATAGACCCACATCTATCATTGTTCTCTGCTCTGAAGTCAACTGGGGACGCAGGCAGTGGCATACTCGACCAATCTCTATAAGTTAGTTCTCACAAGGGTCTCAGGGTCATGGGATCCTGCAAAGGGAACTGCTCCTAATGATTTAGCTTTGGTGACTAAATTATCATGACCCTTACATGGCGCTGACATCCTGTATGTAATTAACTTACACATCTGTTGTGCCAAAGACTGCACTTCATCCTGTTGAGCTGGTTGTCAAGGCATAATGACCTAAGAGTCCACAAAAAGATATTTAGCTCACTCAAAGAGACCAAGAAAAATGGCTTAACTAGGAGACTCTAGACACTTAACAATGTACAACACTTAGAGCTGTGATGGGGATTCACCGGACGGTAGAGCCATCCATCTGGGAGTGTTGTACACTATCTAATGCCTATACTGACATGACCAAGAGTCTACAGAATCTGTAACCTAATGCTCTGATACCAAGCTGAAAGGACCCAATCCTAGTTTAGCTAGTGAACTAGATAATTTAGCTAGTAAACCATAATTAAATCTCAACGATTAATTAACTCTGAGAAATTCTACGAAAATTTTGACATAATTTTTCCTAAAAACTGAACAACCCAAAAACCCGCAAGAAGAGAAAACTTCTAACCAAATTCCCACAAACAAACCATGGATCACTGATTATCCATCCGAATTTCTCAACAAAACATAAACAGGAACCTGGAATTTAACTAAGGAATTTAAAACGTAATTACAACATGCTGGTTCTGAATACAAAGAGAACATACTCGACTACTATTCGAGTAAGTGAAAATAACATAAACAACGTCAATTCAAAGCGACTTCTTTGAACATAAGATACATATAAACGGGTCTGATAGTAGACTGGAACCTACTAAATGAGGAGCTGACTAGTGGACTCAAAGCCTTCGACGACACCACGCAAACTCAGTATTTATATTGCAGCCTGGGCGACAGAAATCGAAAAGCCCATGGAAATGCATTTAAAATATAAAACGTTAGAATGAGTAGACAAAAATAACGTAAACTATGTAAAACGATAAATCTATATTAAGATACCTTTCTGCTAATTTCTGTATAATAAAGTGAGTTCAAATATAATAAACTGAATAAAATGTGGAGGTGGGCGCTTAGGGTGTTTGTCCTAACCCGAAGCGACTCTATGACTGTAAATACAAGGTGATGGGATCGTCTAGGATGTTTGTCCTAACCCAAGACAATCTGGGTCTGCAGGGTATTTGTCCTAACTCGATCTGACCCGACTAGTCAGTGATCAGCTGACTACTCAAAGCATCGATGCTGAAAATAAAACCATCACAAACATACCTCCAAACTCAAATGTAATAAAATACAGGAGACTGTAAATCTGCGTAAACATGAACCAGCAGCAACTGTGAAAATAAATAAACATCCACTCACAAGTCTCTGACTACTGCTGGGGGTCCAGCAGAATTTCTTTCGTTGTTAGGGTCGCAATCACGATGTCTTGTAAATATGGATCATACGATATCAGAATATGCGTAAAAGTATGGAAATCGGCCCTAAAAATAACCTCGGAAGTCTCTCCGATAATTTTGACAAACTGCCTTGCCAGAGCACCGCTGTGGGCGGTGGCACGTGGCCCTCACGCGCCTCAGGTGAAAAGGTCTGATTAGGGAAGTTGACCCTTCATTGGAAAGCTCTCGGAGAGCCCTTCCACTTTCGTAACTGGACCGAAGTCCAATTCATCAGCGTTTGGCCAGAATTAGCCGAAACAGACTGAAAACCTAATTCCGGCAACCACCACCAACGACGGCGATTAACCCCTCAAAACACTCCTCTCAACAAGCCCAACCTATCCCCTCGACTTACGCACCTCAACTCGCCACCACGTGGCCGAAAAATCCCTCGAAACATCACGACCTGAAACCAGCTGAAAATTTCAACACAACGAAGCTCTGCCATAGAGGCGAGTGTCCGACAATTGTTTTCTTTTGCTATTAAAGGTCATTCATTTCTTGAGAAAACTTGTCTTATATAACTTTTTCAAAAGACTCCAAAAGATAAAACGAATCAAAAGGGAATCCAGGAATATAACTACAAGAGATCTTGAGTGAATTTGTTTTATTTAACTTCCTCCGGGCTCTAACCCCGTAACTTATTGACTGGAAAACTTGTCAGCTTCTACTTGTTTTATAGCCAAGTTTCCCAAGCTTTACCACTTCTCATTGTGAGAGTTGATCGACAGTTTGAATTTTCCGACTTTGGGACATTTGGAAGCTTAGCCTAACTGGCAATACTCAATATTGACATTTTCAGGATGACTAGAGCTTGCTAGAACCATCCCTAAAGGAGGACGACAAACGTATTTGCATAGCTAAATGTTATCATTGTGACAATATGAACAAAAATCTAGCTAGCTCCCATGTTCATTATAGTACAATAATAAGGCTCCAGTTATCTGAACTTGTATGTCGAGCTTTACATATATTATTCTACCCTAGTTCTAGTCTTCCATATATTTCATCTTTGTTTTCTTGATTTTATTCAAGCTAAATGCATGGTCCTCAGAAGCATGCTGCAAGCTGCAGTAAACTAGCATGGAAATACATGCCTAGCCTTTTCTGAATATTCAACTGTGCAGTGTCGACTATAGGATCAACAGTCTTGAGATAAGATAACAACCAAAATGATGAGGCAGCAGGATCACTGTTACATATATGCAGTTTGCAATCTGGCTTGGCCAAAAACGAAGAGGAGGATGACAGGTCGAGCTATTAGCCCCGTACGACTACATCTGATTATGGTTTTTAGCCTTTTCTTTTTTATTGGTTTCAGAAGTTTTGTAAACAGAGAAAAAGCATAAAATGAAAGAAGACGTTTTCCGACGAATGCATGTATATATCCTCTGTAAATGATCTACTGGGAAGCTCAAACACCATAATCCATGACTACAATCCAATAGCTTAATATTTGAAATATTCAAAAGGATCGGACTCTAATGAGGTATACGACCCCTAGCCTTGGATAGATCAGGCTAGCTAATTGATTTTGACGTAGCATGTTTCCTCGGTGGTTCTTTCCATTATTCCATTAACCAATATATTTTTTTTTGACGCAATGATGATTTTATTAAAAGACTTTCTTGTATAAACATAAATGATAAGTCACTTTACTTAAATCAGAGAAGACGAGACAAATCAAAGTAAATACTACTTTTTAAAATATTAATCTCACTTAATGAAGATAAACATACGCTTAAACACGTAGTTGTGGTAGGTATGTCATCTTTATGAGTTTCGTCGTTCTAAAAAAATGCAAATAAGTGTAAATAATGTTCTCCTTGATCGTAAAAGGACTAGGAGTCGTCATTTGCAATAAAGTACAAAATCAGGTCCAAAAGCCCAAGAGTTGGAGAAGCTTTCCCAGCCAATCCCACCACCAGGAGCTTCGGTACCAGGAAGCCGAACGACCGTTTCTTCAGCACCAAATTCGTTTATTTAGCACCAAACTCATGCACATGGTCGCCACTGACCCAGAAGCCACCATCAGCACCATGCCCATCACTGACGGCCAAGAATACGTCGGGCAGGAGACACTGCCCAACGGAGAAGGAGCACAACGATGGATGAGTGGACCACGTCGGAGAAGAAGTGTGCAGTGAAGAATTCTAATATCAGTACGATGGAGAGGAGCTCCTCCGGCTACAAGGCATTGGATGTCGACGGAGGCCGACTCCAAAGGAAGGAAGAGATGAGTGATGCCGCCTTGGCATCAAACTTGGGGGCTTTGCTCAAACTTGGAGACAGCGCCATAGGTTCTCTCACAAGGGAGAGACTAGGGTTTAAAAAAAAGAAGTGAAATCTCCATTAACCAATTAAATCAGCGGTAAGTCGACAAAAAACACAGCTTACTCACCTTAATCGTGAAAAAAAAATTGGTCCAGCAGGAACAGCTTGATGAGCAACAGCGCAGTTACTGCAGGTTCATCTACTTTGTATCGAAAGCTCGAAACCCTGCCTGCATAAGGCGGAGTTCGATCATAGTGAGTTTAGTAGTGACTGTATGAAGAAAATTTGAATGTGTTAGTCGCTGATCCAGTCTCTAGTGGGTTTGTTTTTGTACAACTGGAGTGACATTTAGAGTTTCGAATTTGGGCTTTGAAGTTTGGTTGGATATACTTCATGGGCCTGACTATATTAAAGAATAAAGATCGACACATTCTCCGTCAATTCACTTCTCTTCCCCTCTCGTCAAGTAAGTGAAGTAAGCACTTAAAGTCAAACTTTCGTCGATTAGTTCGCATGGAAACTGGGAAAGGATGCACAAACAAAAGATCGATCGAGTACATTTTTCATATAATTAAAGGGTACATGTTTTATTATATTAGACGTATAATTGTATATAGATTGATTTATAATATCACAAATTCAATTCAACAAAAACATTACAACATTCTTAAAGGAAAGAAAAGAAAAGAAAAAACATTACACCATTATATATTTTGACTCACAATCCAAACACGATTGATACGATCGATGAGCAAACGTCCCTCATCATATCAAATCTCTTATTCCTATCAATCGAAATTTACATGCTGCGGCATGTATATAGACATGCATGCTCGATCATGTGTGGATGATTAACTAGACCGGGGCAGTAAGGTGAGCATCAATGTCGTTGAGGCCATCAACGCAAACATGGAGCAGAGTATGCGGGTCGGTAATATCCCCGTGATGCTTCTCATACTCCAAAGTCCAGCGCACAGTGCAGCCCTCGTTTTCTTTGGGAATGGCTTGAAAGCGGAATTTGAAGGTCTTGAAATGATCCATAAGGTCACCCTCAATCACTCTGAAAGTTCCCGAGTTCTTCTCCGGGTCAATTTCTTCGATTATCTCCTTTGCATAGCATTGTTTCCCATCTACATCCGCAAGCACGTACATGATCATGAGCTCATGGTTAAGTACGTACTTAAGTTAGTACCTATATATTGTTAGACTCACAAGCAATAGTTTGCACACAATAATCTGGAGAATGCTTTCTCTTATTGAATTCAAGAACTGATTGGTGGCTTTATATGCCTTACAAGGGAATGGGAAAATGCAGATGACAACCACGTACAGCATGAACTAGAAACGTGGAGATAGCTAAGGAAATATTCAAACCTAAGTCACTACCCTAAACAATAGGGATTATTCAAAACAGAATTGACTAAACATCAACTAAAAAACAACTAACTTGAAGACAGCAGATCCAACATAGCCTCCCCTAAACTGAATGCATCTGCACTCAGTTTAAACTTGGCATCACACACATTCCCAGCATCCCACGACACTTCTCAAAGGACTCTAACTTTAGTGGCTTCGTCATGATATCAGCAACTTGAGCTTGAGAACTACAATGAACTAGCTTGACAGCTTCCTCCTTTGTGAGATCTCGAAGGAAATGAAACCGTACGTCTATATACTTACTTCTTCCATGCAACACCGGATTCCTCGATAGTTTTATGGCTGAGCTGTTGTCACAATATATAACTGTACCCTCTCTCTGCACATGGCCAAGCTTCTCTAGAACCCTACGCATCCATATAGCTTGACAAGCACAAGCTGCTGCAGAAATAAACTCTGCCTCTGTGGTTGATAAGGTGACAACCGGCTGCTTCTTGGAAGACCATGAAACTGCTCCATTGCTAAGCATGAAGGCATATCCTGAAGTGCTTCTACGATCATCCAAGTCTCCAGCATAATCACTATCAGAATATGCTTCAAGCTTCTCCCTTCCATTCCTCTTGTACATAACCCCAAAATCCACAGTCCCTTTGATGTATCGAAACACCCTTTTTACCACCTGCATATGCTGCTCTGAAGGACTCCCCATGAATCTACTCACCAAACTAATCACATACATAAGGTCGGGTCGAGTAGCTGCCATATACATTAAGCATCTCACCATTTGTTTGTATAGACACGCATCTGCTTTCTCACCCAGATCATCTTTGACCAATTTGACTCCAGGAACAATAGGATTTCTAACTGAGTTGCACTTCTCCATGTTGAATCTCTCCAGAATCTCCTTTGCATACTTCTTTTGGCACATATATATCCCATCATTGTTTTGAGTTACTTCAACTCCAAGGAAATAACGCATCTCTCCCAAATCAGTCATATCAAATTCAAGCTTCATGGATCTTTTGAAATCTTCGACCATACTCATGTCATTCCCAGTAAAAATTAAATCATCAACATACAAGCTTATGATCAGTAAATTACCATACTCTTGGATTCTGGATGCAGCAATCATATGAGTGGAGACAAACAGTAGTTCTGTGACCTTGATGAGGAGTACAGACAACATGTGAAGCTCGGCAACAACTCCAAGATGTCTGTGATGGGGAAAGGGAACATCAAGTTACAAATAAATAGAGTTACACATGTGATCAGTGATGTGTACTTCATTCCGGAGTTGAAGAACAACCTACTCAGTATCAGACAATTGCAAGAAAGAGGAGTGGCAATATTAATTCATGAAGGAACTTGCCGAGTCTATCATCCTCAAAAAGGTTTGATCATACAAACAACTATGACTGCTAATAGAATGTTTGTACTTATTGCAAATATGTTGCATGAAGTTCCTGCATGTTTTAAGACTGCCACAGAGGATGTTGCTCAATTATGGCATTGTCGGTATGGACATCTTGGTTTTAAGGGACTGAGAACATTACAATTTGGGAAGATGGTGAAAGGGTTGCCAAAGATCAACATACTAAGCAAATTGTGCCGAGACTGTGTGACTGGAAAACAACGCAGAGAACCTATATCTAAGAAAAGCATGTGGCGAGCATCTCATCAGCTCCAACTCATCCACTCGGACATATGTGGTCCTATTACACCAGAGTCAAATAGCATGAAAAGGTACTTCATCACTTTTATAGATGCTTATAGTCGAAAGTGTTGGGTTTATTTCTTAGCTGAGAAGTCACAAGCTTTTGCTACATTCAAGAGTTTTAAAACTCTAGTTGAAAAGGAATCTGGTTCATATATTCAATGCTTACGAACGGATAGGGGTGGTGAGTATAATTCTCTAGAGTTCAAAGAGTTTTGTAGAACTAATGGCATTAACAGACAATTGACTGCAGCCTACACCCCACAACAGAATGGGGTGGCTGAAAGAAAGAACCAGACTATCATGAACATGGTTCGGAGTATGTTAACTGGAAAAGAAGTTCCTAAGGTGTTCTGGCCTGAAGCAGTCAACTGGGCTGTTTATATTCTCAATCGTAGTCCAACATTAGCAGTAAAGAATGTCACTCCTAAAGAGGCATGGAGTGGAGTAAAATCGGCAGTGCATCACTTTAGGGTCTTTGGGTGTGTTGCACACGCTCATATACCTGAAGCAAAGAGGAAGAAACTTGATGATAGAAGTCTCAAATGTGTGATGTTTGGACTGAGTAAAGAATCCAAGGCATACCGGCTATATGATCCTGTGGGAGAGCGTATTATTGTTAGTAAGGATGTGATCTTCGAAGAGGACGAAAGCTGGAACTGGGGCAGAGATGCAGAGACTGTGAAACTAGATGTGTTGGAGTGGAATGATGATGAAGAAATGAATAAAGAAGGTCAAAGTGTAGAAGAAGAAGAAGAAAGCAATAATGAAGATAATAATGGAGCTGACTTTTCCTCAAGTGAACCAACAGAATTGACTAAACATCAACTAAAAAACAACTAACTTGAAGACAGCAGATCCAACATATATATGGGAATAACATTGAACCAATTTAAGTTGAGCAACTGCTACGTACGTACTTAGTACTTACCATGGACGTAGTTCACGAAGGTCGCAACTTTGGATCTTGCTGCCACTGGCTGTAGAAATATGCTGTAACTTTTCGGCGAACATTTCGTGGAACTGAGCAGCAGAAAGCTTGAGGTGAACATCCATTTCCAACTTACCAGTCAGATCCATTTTCACCAAAAACAAAAAAAAACCGCTTAGAATGAAACAATCCGAAAGCTTTGCTCGTACAGAACTAGTACGTGCTCACCGGCCAGTGTTGACGAGAACTTCGTAGTCCTTGCGCTTATATAGAAGAAGAAGAATCAAATTATAGAAGTATAACTTTCACTGTCATTTCTTTCATTAATGATCTGTCTTTTCGTTTCTTAATTTGCAAACTCTCAAGTCTCAATATATAGGATAATCGTGGGATTGGATAGACATTTTAACATGGGATAATCGTGGGATCGAGTGATTATGTCGGTAGTTTTTTTGGTGATAATTATGTGGATAATTGGGGGGATCTGCTGTCCCCATTTTCCTGTCTCCCATTCTGTCTCCCTGTAGACTTTTGACATGTGTCAATTTTTTTCTACTCAGTATAATAGCCATTAAACAAACTTTAACCCCGTTACCTACCTCAACCCTGTCTCGTTAATTGCAAATCGTCAGTTATGGAACATGAATACATCCCAGAGGGAGAAGAGAACAAATTGGAAGCAAAAGGTCATGGAAAATTTTAAATCGAAATAGTGGAGGTTTCGAAGCTCAGATCTGATTCAAAGGTAGGTTCTTACCCTTCAATTCGGGTTCAAAACTTGAATGATGGTTTTGTGATATGGGTTTCTCCCTTTGGTCGTTGAGATTGAGTTTTCATGAGGACGGGTTGGCTGAGATGAAGAATTTTGAGATTGAGTTTTGATGAAGATGAAGAGTAGTTTTAATTTGGAGATAACCTAAGCGGTGTCGTAAATTGAAAAACGAAGAGGAAAAAAATAATCTGGAAATCTTCTGGGTTTGGAGATGATTTGGTTCCTCCAAATATTTTATTCTTTGAAATTGAAAGAAGATCGATCATGGTGTTTTTGATTTGATCTAATTGAGAGAACTTCAAGATTAAAGAAGACAAAACCCTTGAGTAGAAGAGAAAAGAAAGAGGTTATACTGTTAAATGGTTTAATGGGATTATACTCTTGTTAATGGCTGTTTTGCTGAGTAGATTAAAAGTGACACATGTCAAAGATCTATAGGGAGATAAGATAGGAGAGAGGGAATTTGGGACAGCAGATTTTCTTCCGAACGGGGAGAGGGTTAAGTTAAGTACAAAGTTTTTTTCTTTTTCTAATGGATAAGAGGAGAGAATAGTGATTTTAAGTAATCTAGTCAAATTATCTAAAAGTATGTTAAATATAAGTAACTAATACTTATTTAACTTTTATTCTAGCCAGAGAATTTTTTTTAACTAAGAGTTATTTTCTCTCTCCACTCTAGTTATATATATAGCTACAAATTTAACAAAAAAAATATTTTAAATTTCATATAGGATAGCTTTTGGAAGAGAAATAGTTATAAAATTAGTTATATTTTAACTTCTTATTTTTAAAAAAAAATAGGCCATCAAGGATACCCAAGGGCCAATGAGAGATTCCTTACCCCACGTGATAACACATACTATAACTTTTTGGGAAATTTTAGGATGGAGTGACTCTACCGTGTTATTATTGTAAAATAAGATTATTTTTTAGTAAGTTTGTTCAATTTTGTAAATATTTCAACAAACACATTTTTATAAAATTGAGGACAAATCGTTGCAAATGTTGTATTTTAGTTTAATTGTTCATAAATGATAAAAAAAATTATCGTAATTTTGTTCTAAATATAATAATTTCTAGTTCAAAATGTTATAATTTTGTTCAATTAATTGTAAATAAACATTGAAGGTAGATCTCCACTACCAGTCTTACCCAATTTTTCTGCACTTATATATAGAGAGAGCATTCACACCTCTTAAAATACTTTTTACACTTCTTAGTATTTTTGTACTTTTTGTAATCCACTTTTACCCTTGAAAAACTATAATGAAAGCCTTACATCTGAAAATTGAATTGACAATTGACTAATTATTGTGAAACTGATTTATTGTTTTGGTGAAAACTAATGAAGATAGGGTACGTGTTGCATAGACGGATTTTACAGATTTTCATATAAATCAAGTTTTTGTTGTTCTATCTCCGGAACAAAATCTGCTTCTATATTTGTGAATTTACTATTAGCGACACTATCTATTTATCCTATCATACACCTTTTTTATTATTTTACATCACAAGCTATTATCGAAAGTCATACAATGGACAAAATGTTTGTTTAATTCTTGTGACTTTTCCAGTGGTTATCAAAGTCCTCTTGTCTTCCTAGGTTTTCCTAGTCAAACCCCAAACGTACACTAGCCGTCGCACCTACTTTTTTCGATCAAACTGCATTGATTTCTTCCCCTCTGAACAGTTTCCCGATCTTTCCCTCATACCCTCTCTATTTAATTACCTTTTTACTGTCATCGTTATATTCTTTTAAACCTAGTTTATCCGATTTTTTTTCGAAGTCTTGGTGCCCTATTTTTGACTACTTCAAGAACTAGAGTTCTGATCTTCTCTTTTCTCATGGACAAATCGATTAAGTTGGTTCCCTTTGAGGAGTGTGACCTTTCTGATGAGGCAGCACATGAGGAATTAGAATATGGGTGTGTTGTAATCCAAGTGTTCTCCCTAAAATCTTTGTCGGATACCATTTCAAAGTGCCTTCGACTATGAATGATCCATCTTTGGCATAGACTCTTGGGATCCAGTGAGATCCAGATCTGACATAGTACCCTTAATCATTTCATGGGACATTTCAAGGACATTTGTGATCTTCGACGGGTTGTTGATCGAGGTCCCTGGTTCTTCGGTGATATTACTGTAGTTGTGGAAGAATTTGATGGTCTGACCCCAGTGCACCTGATCTTGGTGGCTAAGGATCAGATGTGGATGTGAGCTGAGGTGTATAGTGTAGATCTCACGTGTGACATCGAGAACAAGCAGTGGTGGAAAATTTTAGGGTTTTGTTTAGGGCGATACATTGATTATGACCGATCCCGGTTGGAAGATGGCAAAGAAATTTGGTTGTTTGTAGAGGTCAAACTTCGCCGTACGCTGGAAACTAATGTATTTTTAGCCCTCGAGGACATGCTTGGGCTGTTTTTGATAATGAGTATATTACCCTTCGAGGTTATTGCATGAGTCGTGGAAGCTTCAATCATACCATGGATGGTTGCCCCATCCAATGTGCTAAGTTGGAGGAAGCTTAAGCAGCTAAGAGGACAAAGGCAATATGGGTAGAAATAGAAGCCAAGGGTGAAGATGAGGCTTCAAGTTGGAACCAAGAGCCGGTCATCATGTCCATTTTTAGGGGTGGTATGGGTAACCAAAAGGAAGGCTTGGCAAACAACTGGAATCCAGTTGCGATGCCACCTGCGACACCACTGAAGTTGAGTGATATAGTACCGGTGGCATCAAACGCTCAAGAACGGCCAAGGAAAAAGCTCAAGTATTCTGAGTTTTTACGGGGCAAGCTTCAATATATTATGGCGCGTAATTCTTTTTAAGGCGGTCCTTCCTGGCAACCCAAAACTGGCATCGGTAGCTAGATGACAACTGGCGGAAAACAAGATGCGACAACTTGCACGTGAGGCTATTGAGAACCATGTAGCCACTCTACGGGAACGATGCAATTTAGTGAAGTGGGATCAGACTAAAGCAAGCCAGACTAGAGGGGTAAACCCGGATATGGCAATTGATAATGAGTAGAGGATGTGTCTAACTAGTCAAATTATGGTGCAACCAATTTTTTAGTACAATCCGTGCTATCTTGGTTTGCTAGTCTATGATTTTGTGCTATAACTTGATATCTAGTATAGTAGTGCGTATAGGGCTTCGACTTATTGGGTCGAGTAATCTAGTTAAGTCTTTGTATTACTAGAATTTATGGAAATTATTGACCTTCTCAAAAAAAATATACAAGGACAAATTTTAGTTAACCTCCTTTTAAGTACGTTGCTCCTAATATCAAGTTTCTCCTTTATGTTTCAAAGTTGACAGTTTTACCTTATTGCTTACAAGCCACATCAAACTTATACTTCTGTTAACTTTTCATCCATCCTCTCCGTAACGTATTGACATGGAAATTGGGTCAAATATTCCCTCAACAACTTTATGCAAATATGAAAGTCTAAAGTGGCATGAAGTAAATTATCAAAATAATTAGAGTACGTGGGAGTAAATTATCAATTTTGGCAACACACCAACCTCATTCTTAATCAAAAGTCCATTCCGTTGAAAAGTGTGGCTTAAATTTGAACTATTTCGAACTCACAAAAGAAAATAAAAATATAAGACACTACTGGATGAGAGAATTGGGGTGACGTAGTTACATATCTTCGTCGCTCCAATTTCAATCGAGGCGACGTAGATTGCCTGAGATACTAATTACGTCGCTTCAACAAATTGAGGCGACGTATATTGATCTTGGTCGCTTCAATAATATGAGGCGACCACTTTTGACATTCGAAGCGACGAAGAATAGTTTGGTCGCTTTGAAGAAAATCGAGGCGACGAAGATTGCTCAATCTTCGTTGCCTCGTTTTTTTAAAATCTGGATCTACTCTTCTTCTTAAAGTCAAACCGTTCATAAAGTTAGAATTTTAGAAAAACAGTTCATTCGCGTTCTGGAGCTGTTCTTGTGCGATTTTGGGAGAAATTTTAGGAAATTGAGAAAGAAGGTTGTTCTTGCCATTGATTTGATTCTTGAGTAAGGTTAGTTTGAGTTGTATCTCTTTAACCCTCTTTATGACCATAATATGTTAAATTAGAAGTGAAATTGAAGTTTTGGTGAAATTTTTGAAGTTGAATTGAATTTGGTGTTATGTTGTAGTTTTAGTGTTTGAATCATTGAATTGTGGTAAATCATATTATGGGTTCACGAATAATGTTTGAAATTTGGTTAAGTTTAGTGAAATTTATTGATGATTAGAAGTGAAAATGAAGGTGATGTGAAATTTTTGAAATTGAATTGAATTTGGTCTTATGTTGTAGTTTTAGTGTTTGAATCATTGAATTGTGATAAATCATGTTATGGGTTCATGATTAATGTTTGAAATTTGGTTAAATTTAGTGAAATTAATTGATGATTAGTGTAGATTAGGTGTATTCGAGCCTTAATTAGTAGTGTTATTAGTGTTAATCATGAAATCGAGCGTATGGTTATATATAATTGTGGTGTTTATCAACTTAGAACTCCCGTTTGAGAATCAACAACTCATCTAGTTGATCGAGTTGAGTTGTTGATTCTCGAATTGTCCCATTTTTGAACACTTTAGGTGAACATGACTTTGTTGATCCTTTTGCTATTCATGTGATTTCAGTTTCAGTTTTGGGATATAGTTTCGATAGTGTCTCATTTCAATGTTCCCCGAGTGCAAATTAGGTTGTTTAGATATGTGTGCACTCGGGGAACTGTAGGGAGATGCTGCCGAAATTTCCCTAAACTGGAGCTGAAACGCATGGGTGCAAGAGCATTGACAAATGTCGTGTTCCCTTGAAGGGGATAAGACCCAACCCGGAGGCATAAGGCGAAGAAGTGTGGGGTTTTGGTTGAATCGCAACTGTGGCGTGGTAACTTTGTTCATATTGATTGTTTATGCTGACAGGAAACATGGACGGACACCCAGACAAAACTTGGATGACATATCATCATGCTGATCCAAGGTACATCACAGACATATTCGAGTTTATGAATTTTGCCCGGCGACATAGTAACGGAGCCGATTATCACTTCTGCCCGTGCAAACGTTGTAAGAACGGTCCGTTCAAGGTTACTATGGATGTCATGTATCATCACTTATCACACAGTGGTTTGAGTCCGGATTATACTATCTGGCACCTTCACGGAGAAGTTTCTGCTGAACCGAAAATGCTCAGTCAACGAAGACAGTGGCTTCAAGACAGAGTCGGTCCTTCTAGTGGTGTCGGTCCTTCAGTGAACCTGCAGTTGGAGATTCTACATGATGCATATCCTTATTATCCTGGATACCATGCAGATGCACCCCAACAATTAGTGGAAGATAATTCGGGCATGAACTTCAATGACATGGTAGACGATGATTATGAAAAGTACGATAGATTATTGAAGGAGTCACAGACCCCATTATATGAAGGCAGTGAGGAAACTGTTTTGAGTGCCATATCAGATGCAATGGAAATGAAAAATGAAAATGGATGGTCGGACACAAGTGTTGACTCTTTATGTATTTACATTAATAAACTTCTTCCTAAAGGGCACACATTCCCCTGTTCATACTCGAGAATAAAAAAAATCTTGAGTGATCTTTCACTGGGTTACGAAAGAATTGATGCGTGTGAGTTTAACTGTGTGTTGTTCAGGGGGGCGCTTGTAAACGAGAGGATTTGTCCAGTGTGTTATTCTGAAAGATATAAGCCATATACGAATGATATTCCCAAAAAAATAATTCGTAACTTCCCTCTAACACCAAGGTTGAAGCGTTTGTTTATGTCCCCACACAATGCCAAGCATATGCGATGGCTGGGGGAGCGGATATGCGTGGCTGGTAGCCTCAGCCACCCAGCTGATGGAGAAGCGTTTCAAGATTTTGACAGAACTTTTCCAGGTTTCGCACGGGACTGCAGGAATGTACGCCTTGGAGTAGCAACAGACGGTTTCAATCCATTCGGAACAATGGGAACTTTACATAGTACATGGCCCGTTGTTGTGATGTTGTACAATCTACCACCTTCAATGTGCATGAAGAAGGAATATAACATGTTATCAGTGTTGATTCCAGGCCCTAAATCTCCCGGAAAGTGCCTTAGTGTACTCATTGAGCCGATGATCGAGGAGCTAATACATTTATGGGTCGTTGGAGTCCATACTTTTGATCGAGTAGAAAATGAGGTATTCTTGATGAAGGCAGCGGTAATGTGGACTATTAGCGACTTTCCAGGTTTAGGGATGCTTGCGGGGTCAACTGTGAAAGGGTACAAGGCATGTCCAATCTGTCTAGATGAGCTAACTTCAGAGCATATATGTGGGAGGATAGTTTATGAAGGTCATCGAAAATGGCTTCACTAAGATCACCCTTGGCGATTGAGCAAGGCTTTTAACGGGAAGGTGGAGTTTGGCGGAAGACCCTATCAAAAGAGTGGAGATGAAATTTTGGAGGACGTTAGGTCACACGTTTACCCTATTCTTAGCCAACATGACGACTTGAAGGTTCCGTACAATCCGAATAACAGACAGTGTTGGACTCACAAAAGCATATTTTGGAAGCTGCCGTATTGGTCATCATTGAAGATCAGACATTGCTTAGATGTCATGCACATTGAAAAAAATGTGTGTGACAACATCCTTGGAACCATTTTTGCGATTGATAAGAAGTCTAAGAATGGTCCAAAAGCTCGCGCTGCTTTGAAGAAGAGGAATGTGCGAAAAAACCAGTGGCAAAGAGCGGGTGACCAGGGTACGGCGAAAGTTCCTCATGCACCCTTTTTAGTTAAAAATGATGATCTAGAAGATGTGTTCCAGTGGTTCAGGGATGTTAAGTACCCTCTTGGTTATGCAGGTAGTTTGAGAAGTAAGGTGAAAGTAATTTCCCCGTCACAGTTTTATGGATTGAAGACGCATGATTGCCATGTGTTGCTTCAACGTCTTCTTCCTGTGGTTATCAGAGGGTTCCTGCCTGAAAACGTTGTGAAGCCATTGATAGCACTGTCAAATTGGTTTCGTCAACTATGCAGTAGGGAGCTTAAGAAGGAGGTTGTGTGTGACATGGAAACTGAGATAGTGATGATTCTCTGCAATTTGGAGCTCATATTTCCTCCACATTTTTTTACATCTATGGTTCATCTCATGGTTCATCTGCCCGAACAAGTATTCCTTACAGGTCCAGTACACTATACATAGATGTATCCAATTGAAAGGTAAAATGTTTTTCATTGCTAATATTATGTTCGTTATGTAATATGTCGGCAATTAGGAAAATATTGTACTAATCTTGAGGGTGTTTTTGCAGGAAATTAGGAAAATATAAAAAGTCAATGAGGAATACACGTTACCCGGAAGGTAGTATTGTTGAACAGTACCTCGTACATGAGTCAGTGACGTATTGTAAGTCTTATCTCAGACGGATGGACAACGAAGATGTCGACACTTCCCCTGAGTGGAATATCAGCTGTGTTTCACTCTTAGTAAGACCAGATATTATCGAGACTCGTTGCCAGTTCAGGTTGACTGAGGCAGAGACTGCTGAGGCTCACTGGCAAGTCTTGGTGGAAATAGACGAAGTCAAACCTTACCTAGAAGAACATCTCAGAAGGTTCGAGGCTAAAAATGGTGAAGATTTCGACGAGCTTCGTCGGAGGAGGAGTTTTCTTCGATGGTTCTTAACATGGGTACATATGCCTATTAATTCTTGTAAGGTTCTTTGAGGGTTTATAACACTTATCTTTAACTTCTCTTAACACTTATCTCTCAGGTGTCCCTTAAAGAAAAAAACTCGGACCCGAGCTTGGTTGCAGGAATAAAGTCATTAGCTCAAGGACCTCAGCAATGTCGAGTTTATAAGTCGTGTTATGTGAACGGTATTCTACATAGACGATCCAAAGGCTGGTGGTGCTTGGAAGGTAGTACAAGAAATGTCGCACCACAATGTCTACAGCGCTGACGTACTTGCCATAGATGAAAACATATCGCGTACAGGAGATCATATATTCGAGTCTTACCAAGAGGACACTCCTACGGTGATACAATTTTACCCAGATTTTCAACTACTTTTGGATGAAGAAGGAGACGAGGACGAGGACGAGGACGAGGACGAAGGCGAAGACGAGGACGAGGACGAAGACGAGGACGAGGACGAAGACGAGGACGAGGATGAGGACGAGGACGATGACGATGACGAGGAGGAGGAGGAGGACTAAACTAATATTATTAATGACATAAAAACCTAAATTCGTATTTTCTTTAAAGCATAATTTATGTAAGCGTTTCAAAATTAAATAACTTTTGAATTTGTAAAAAATAACACAAAATGAAGGATACGAGGTGACGAAGAATGCAATTTTAGTCGCTTCAACTGATTGAAGCAACGAACATTCCATTCTTTGTCGCTTCAATTAATCGAAGCGACGAAGATTGCATTCTTGGTCGCGTCAATGTATTGAAGCGACCAATAACTAAATATTCGTCGCCTCGTATGCTTTATAATTCCAAACTTCATCGTTTCTTTCATCTTTAGTTCATTACCTTTCCATCAATAAATTGAAGCGACGAAGATGTCAATATACATCGCCTCGTATGTAGAGGAAGCGACGAAGATGTCAATATACGTCGCCTCGTATGTAGAGGAAGCGACGAAGATGTCAATATACGTCGCCTCGTTGGCTTTATAATTCCAGATTCACAGTTTGGTTCGTCTTCTTTTCATTTCATTTCGTTCTTCGTCTCTAATCATCTTCTCGCCCCAAATCCCTAAACCCAGATTCAGCAAATCCCTAAACCCGAACCCCAACACCCTAAATCCCCGTCGACCTCAACCCTAAACCCCCTCCCTCCCCTCCACCAAAACCCTTTCATCGCCGTCGAATTCGAAGCCGAACCCTAATCGAGAAACCTCTCTAATCATCTTCTTCAAAGCTCACAGACCATCTTCTTCAAAGCTCCAAAGCTCTCTAATCATCTTCAAAGCAATATCGGTAAGCATCGATCTTCTTCTTTTTTCAATTTTTTTCTTTCAATTTTTTGAAATTGATTCGGTGTATTGTATCTAGCTACTTGGAAGGAAGATGTGATTTGTTTAGTATGAGTAGATGTGTTGTAACAGTTCGGTGTATGGATTCATATTAGAAGTAGTATATATTGTTATGCTACTCACTGTCAATTTGTGCATCACAATGTTGCCCACCAACTGTTCGATGAAATGTCTCTGACATTTTGGAAAGTACACACTAAACAGTGAACATGAAGCAACTCGAATGTTGTTGTTGGGTAATGGAAGAAAAGAATTTAGTTGAATTTCAATTATGTCATTTGCTATTATTATAAATCACCAGCATATATATGCATATATACATGATGCTACGTACTGCTAAATGTGGTTTACTATTATCTTCAAACTATGTTTTACTTGTAAAGATATGCTACGCATGATTTGTTATATGTACATGTATTCTCTCTTAACACTAGATAGCTAGCTAGATTTGTGTTCCAGGTTTATATGTTATGATAAGGAAAAAGGATAGATGAACCAAGCGGATTTAGTCACAGTACTAATGATCTGTCATGATGATCATGTTCCTTTAATTTTCATCCTCTCATGCAAATTCACTAGCTGTTTTTCTTGCATATATAACTTATATATATAGAAATGTGGAACCTGCTATAGCTAATTAATTAGCTAACTATATACCATAAAACATAGCAAAGCTGAATCGAGTATTGAGTATTGTCGATATGAAGTCTAGGTTATATTGCTGAATCGAGTATTGAGTATTGTCGAGTATTGAGTATTTTCGAGTATTGAGTATTTTCTATTGATAAAGTAAAAGAACATATTGTAGGACTTTATTGCTTATATTGCTGGGTTTGGTTGGAATTTTTGTTTAATGTTTTAACAGAATGGCTCCCGGAAATACAAGTCACCAAAGGAGGAAAGCGGCGATCCAGCGTCGTGAAGCGGCGGCGGCGGCGGCAGCGGCGGCGGCAGCTGCGGAGGCGGCGTGGCGACCATTCAGCAGAGAGGGAGCTTCCGAGTCGGGCTGCCCTACGGGACAATCTGCGACCCCGACGATTCCAGCAGTAGGGGGTTTAATGCCCGCCCCAAACCTTGAGGATGCGATTCCTCAAGTGGATGACAGCGACGCCACTACGGCGTCACAGCACCCTCCCGCCCTCAGCATCCGGTGCAAGAAGACCAAACTCCCCGACATGGTAGACATGGCAACCGGAGATCCGACGACGCAACAGCGCGGAGTCGTTGTCGGGACGAAGACTGAGTACCTCGTCCGAATGAACAACAATAGGCGACTACAAGTCGCTTACTCTATGAGGCATCACTACAACATTTTTACCCATTGCCGGCGACTTTTATGTCGCCGGCAATGTTTTTGGACATTACCGGCGATTTTTGCCGGAAAAATCGCCGGTAATGTCTTTTTTTTTTTTTTAACATTACCGGCGACATAAATGTAAGTCGCCGGCAATGTCTTTTCCGGCAAGACATTACCGGCAATGTAAGTCGCCGGCAAGACATTACCGGCAATGTAAGTCGCCGGCAATGTCTTGCCGGAAAAGACATTGCCGGCGACTTACATTTATGTCGCCGGTAATGTAAAAAAAAAAAAAAAGACATTACCGGCGACAAAAATTAAGTCGCCGGTAATGTCTTTTTTTTTTTTTTTTACATTACCATCGAGACATTGCCGGCGACGGACATTACCGGAGACAAAAATTGCCGGTAATGTAAAAAAAAAAAAAGACATTACCGGCGATTTTTCCGGCAAAAATCGCCGGTAATGTGCAAAAACATTGCCGGCGACATAAAAGTCGCCGGCAATGGGTAAAAATGTCGTAGTGCATCGGGGGCCTGGGACGAGGGAATTCAGGAGTCTGATGTCCAGAGACATCGGTAGCATCATCCGCGGAAAAGTTCCAATGCTTGCACCTAGCTTTTTGGACTTAGCGATTTGCATCGCGATATCGTCAATACAAATATTGAGGTATACTTACTGCCCTTAGCTTACTTTGTTACCTTACGGTTTATGTAAATATAACTTTTACATAACGGAATTTAAATGTCTTCTGCTAGACGAACTACGACATCCCGGCGACTGACGTGGAGATGTGGAACTTCATTGATGCGACGGCGCAAACAATCTACAAGGATTGGAAGTACGATTGCCATCAACATTATCTCCACGTCAGCCAGGAGACTCCGGCCGAGTTTCTCGGGAGGGAAGACCAATGGGAGTGGTTAAAAGCCCACTTCGAAGACCCTGCTTACTTGGTGAGCTTCATAAACTATCCGCACAGTTTTGGTAGCCAACAATTTAAAAATATACATGTTTATTTATTTTTATTTTAAAATGATTTTTGTGTGTGTGTGGCAGCGATTGTGCGAACGGAATCGAGGAAACCGAAACAAGAACAATGAGCAGCAGCTCAACCACCATTCGGGATCTCTCGCCCTCTCGTACCGAAGCGAGGTGTTGGAGAAGGAGGGTCATAGAGCGCCCGCCGTCCAGACGTGGATTAACGTATACCAGCCGGACAAGAATGCGGCTGAGAAAGTGGTAAGCGAAAATAGGTTCACGTTACGTTATTTCAATTATTTTTGTTTACCATATTGTAATATTATTTATTTAATATATTTTAATTGAGCAGGCGGCAGTGAAGCAAAGACTCGATGAAGTCTTGTCGCAACAAGATAGTGTTGCGGGTGACACAGACGGCGATGCGGTTTCCCAACCCCATCATCTTCCTCTTGATACACAAATAAATATCATAGAGGAGGAGGTGGTTCAAGGCCCGGGACCTCTATAAGAGGTAATAAATCTCCTAAACCACCGTCGTTCATCTCGATTTACGTTTTGCTTTATTTTTGTTTACTATTCCATTACTAATATTTGTTCTTGTTCGACGTGACAGGGGTGGGGCGCGCTCTCACACGCGACCCCAAACCAAGAAGAGGGGCCCGAGTACAGGAAACCGAAGCCCTGAAAAGGGAGGTGGCTGAAGCCAGAGAGGAGGCGCGCAGATCGAGCGAGGAGGCGCACAGATCGAGCGAGGCGGCGCGCATATCGGGCGAGGAGGCGCGCAGATCGAGCGAGGTGGCGCAGAAAGCCAGAGAGGATTACGATGAGCTCGCCCAAAGGGTCCAACAAATGGAGGCCCTAATGCGATCATTCCAGGTTGGAAGTCAACAACCTCAAGCTCCTCCACCACCTCCTGGCTCGTAATCGAGCTGCATTGCCGTCCCCCAACATTAGTCTACTGTGTGATAGGTCGCTTTGTATCAAGGCTTTGTATAACGTTTTGAGTTGTGGAATATTTTTCTATATAACTTGATTTGATGAATGAGTTTTTGTGTTTTTAAATTGCGATAGGTCGTGACTTGGTACAATAATATTTATTTTTTATTTTTTTTCTTTTTCACTCAATGAGGCGACGAAGATTGGTCAATCTTCGTCGCCTCATTCAGTGAAAAAGAAAAAAAATAAAAATTAAATATTTTTGAAGCGACGAAGATTGATCAATCTACGTCGCCTCATTTACTGAAAAAGAAAAAAAATAAAAATTAAATATATCGAAGCGACGAAGATTGATCAATATACGTCGCCTCATTTACTGAAAAAAATAAAAATAAAAATTAAATATATCGAAGCGACGAAGATTGATCAATCTACGTCGCCTCATTTACTGAAAAAGGAAAAAAAATAAAAATTAAATATATCGAAGCGACGAAGATATTGACCAATCTTCGTCGCTCCATTTGGGTGAAAAAGAAAAAAAAATAAAAATTAAATATAGTGAGGCGACAAATATTCATCAATATTCGTCGCTTCAATATAAAACAGAGCGACGAAGATTGCTCAATCTTCGTCGCTCCATTTTAGATTGAAGCGATGAAGATTGATGAATCTGCGTCGCTCCGTTTTCAAATGAAGCGACAACGTTTAGATTTTCGCGGCGAAAAATTGAAGCGACGTAATTTTTTTTGGTCGCTTCAATGAAAATGAAGTGACGAAGTTTTTCAATCTACGTCGCCCCAATGGTGAAGGGATCAATCTCAAGCGACGTATCGAGGCGACGAAGTTTTGGTGACAAAAAATCGAGACGACGAGAAAGTGATCCGAGGCGACCATAAATCTTCGTCGCCTCGAATCTCTTCCCCAATAGTGAGAGTTTTACTTTGATTATAAAAAAGTTGAACATGCATCACATGATAATATTGATGCATTTTTTTTGGTATAATCTCATACCAATTGAATATTGGGCAGCTAAAGTGGATGAATATCATCATTATTGATTCTTGTGCTTCTGCATAACAATAACTGACATCATAGCTTAAGCAACACTTGAGATTATGTAGTATTGTCTCATGTGTGTGTATTTGTGCATGTTATTCAGACAATTTTGCATTACACATCCATCATAATCCTTTGATCAAATTAAGCGCTTGATTTATGATCAGTTGCTTGTACTTAGATTGTCTTCATGTATCTTTAATGGGTGAATTGTAATTTAATGGTAAGGACTTATATGACGATCTTTCCGGTCACTGGTTCGAATCTCATTAGACATCAAATTTCTATCGGTCTATTCAAAAAAGAAGAAACATAACAAAAATCTTCTTGTATCTTTAAATAAGAGTGGACGACAATTTTAGTGTCTAACGAGATTCGAACACACATGTACATAACCTAATAATCAAATTAACTACAACACAGATTAATAGATGGCCTTTAAGTTTTATTCTTTTCTCGTTTCCAGATTTTGTATTACCATTTGCTGGTTTACTCAAGATGTTATTCGATTTCGTTAACAATTAAGTGTATGTACACATATATCAAGATTCAAGGAATAACCTAACAGAAGCATAGATTAATTCAAACCCAGATATTAAGATACAGTTTTTAATTGCATACCCATAACCCCAAAATTTAGAAACCTAGATCAATGCGAAAGAAGGAGGCATAGATCTGCTCGAAGCCGCAAGGCATATATAAGACAATAGCTAGAAAGGATATTGGATGGTCTGCATTATAGAATAGGCCATACCTAAAATTCAACAAATGATTAATTTTAAAAAAATAATCCCATGATGAATTCTAGTCGTAGATCGATCTGGACATCTGGTATTAAAGAGTTGCTCATTATTCATGATATCATGATGGACTTGATCTGAGCACTTATATGTGGGATATGTTCTCATTCTAGTTATTTCTGGATCGAGTCTTCTAAATTTCAGACATATATATAAGAATTTTCTTCGATGAACTGTGTATAAGAATTTGATAATTGCTCTTCATGATGAAGATTGTTTAATTTTCTGCAAGTTTTTGAAACAATAAATTTGATATAAGAAAGACAAGGTTTAGACTTTGAATACGAATGGGTGAAATAGTCGATCAAATAACAAAACGAAATGATAAATGACAAATGGTAAATAATTTGTCAATGACTAGGAATGCCACATGAGATTGATGCCATTTTTGAGGTGTAAGTTTAAAGACAAATCATTTTCCTAAGAATAATAATGACATTTAAAGAATTTAGTCTAAAACTTGCACGAAAGAGTAAAACTAATTTTCAAATATTCTGATCTCCACTTAATCCTCTTTCGTGCAAGTTTTAGTGGGCATAACAAGCTGATCAAAATCAAAATATATAGGGTTGTATCTATTCACACCCTAGCTAATTTTTTCTCTCCTCACCATATTACTCTTTCACCCTAAAATAATCTTTAAAGAAAATATAAAATGCTAAATATACCACAATTATTGACCTAAATATCCTTTTTAGGGTGTATTTATTCTAGAAGAGAAAAAATTAAAGTGACACTCTAATTCTTATTCACCTCATTCTTTTCTTCTTCCATATAACTAGTTGCAAAAAAAAATCGGATTTTTTTTTTGTCAGAGATCAAAGTTGGCAAAGAAGCTACAAGAAATACATTTACTATTGTTCGTTAAGATATTATCAAATAACCTACTCTAATTTGTCAGGAGATAAACAAATGACATATTACAATTTGTCATAAAATAAACAAAAGAAAGATCACGTATTTGTTAAGAGTTTGACAAACAAAACACTGACTACCAAACGTATCTACACTTGCGTTTGTCATGACCTTGACAAATATTGTACTTTTTTTGTCATAACACTAACGAATATTATATCAACCTTAGTTAAAGCCTTGTCAAATATTATCTAACAGTTTGTCAAAAGTTTGACGAACAATCCAATTTTTAAATATCTCCTCTTTTATAACGACGATAATAATGACTTCCACAAAATTGAAAAACTACTCACCCAAGTCCTTTTATGTGCGCACACATTTTAACCGGTGTAAATTAAGTGTAATATACTTGTTGGGGTGTAGAAGTAATAAAAGTTAGAATATGAACGTTTTTTGTAAATTTAAATAGAAATAAAATAATAATTCAATAACTCAAATGATATAGGATGAAGAGAGTAAAATTTGAGGTGTGAATAAACATAACTAAATGCATGTTTCTTTAACAACATATGTAAATAATAACATGAACTGATATAATTATACGATAAAGTTTAGTCTTTCATATAATTAATTATAATGACAGGGATCGTTCGGATTCCGAAGTGATGGAGCAGTTGGGATTTGGTACTGGGAAAATCATCAGTGATCTGGATATAAGTCAAATATGGATTTTGTCACATGATGGGAAGCTCCAAGGGCGATCAATGTTTGGTCACGATGCCTAATTTATTTTACAATCAATCAGGTTTCTTTATATACTGTATTTAGTAATCTCAAGTTCTCAACCCTAGCACGCTTCATCCCTAATCTTGATTCTGATGATTGAAAGCGAGCACGACGACCCGGCCAAAATAGCTCCTCATTGCGTGCTATTTGATACAGATCAGAGCACCAGAAAGGTTAACCTCCACTAGTACCCACGATGAAAAACTAGAGCACCACGTACAGCTCCTCCGTAGAGAAACCAAACCCTACCTCCATTATTAATTTTCTTTTTAAAGGTCCTAGAGGGGGGTGAATAGGCCTTTACCACTTTTTCGTTTAATTCTGTCCCCGGGATAGCAAGATATTGTCCTATCCCAGAAAACAAGATACGAGTAATAGAGAGAAAAGCAGTAAGGAAAGAATGACACCAGATGTTTTTGGTGACGCAGAAATCCTACAACCAGGATCAAAACTGCGTGCCCCTAACTCTTGAGGGACAAACCTTTCCACTATTTGGTAACTCACACAATTACAAGTTTCTGGCACTCTGGGGA
Organism: Geum urbanum; assembly: GCA_946800695.1. NCBI lineage: Eukaryota > Viridiplantae > Streptophyta > Magnoliopsida > Rosales > Rosaceae > Geum > Geum urbanum. The sequence goes on along the minus strand of OX327012.1, from coordinate 46,168,324 downwards.
TACATAACCCTTATGCTATCCTGACTAGTCTACCCACTAGTACAAACAGAGCTACACTACTTTAATCTATGCGCTTACACTTGGAAAGAAACACTGAAGTATCAACATAGATCTTTAACTACTCTTCAAGTTAAAACCTTCTTGAACAACTTCATGGGTTGGGTATCTCCACACTTTATCTCTATGGAATGCACAATGCAATGATGCATATGAGTTTTGGAAAAACAGTTTTTATGTTTTAGAAACCATGTCTATTATGCACAGTTATGAGCAACCAAAAGACATGGAAGAGGGGGAGAAGATAGAAGAGAAGCTACACACGAATGTGCTCTCAAAGAGTACAAAAACAGAATAACCTAAACACCCAAGTATCTCACACAACCAACCCACTTTTCAGTACAGTATAGACACCTTATATATACCATACAAAACAGCAGCACAATGCAGCAAGTAAGGCAAAGCAAAGGGTCAACGAAAACTGAAAAGACACGTGTCACAGCAGCACAAAACGCTGCCCTAAGCACAGTCCTAAAACAGAGCAAAACAAGTCTGCATACTGATGGGACAACACCACAAGCATAAGGAAGGAAGAAAACAAAACAGCTTTTTGTTCTTCCTAATACCCAGAAAAACATATCAGTGAGAAACAACACATATGGGTCAAGCATAGCCAAAATCACGTGGTCAACTATCATAAGAGGAAGCCTCGGGCTGTCCAAGAAACAACTCAGATTTGACTAAACAGATTTGTCACAATGAACAAAGCAGAAGCATGTTTCAAGGCAAAATGCTAAGTCACCATCAGTTTTCCATTTGGGGTAAGATGTATTTTAGGAGGGAAAACACTATACCCAACCTATTACCAGAAATGGCAAAGCATGCAGAAAGAGTACCACGTGAAGGCCAAAGCTGTCCTAATTCCAGATTGTAAAGCACATGCAAAAAGTGGCACACAATCCTAAGTATCACATGTTGGCTTAACACATTTGAATTTTAAGGTTAACTCAAGAAGAACCAGGGTACATGCATAAAGATTAACCTAGGCTGCTATAAAGCACATGCATACTGAAATCAGATTAACTTAAGCAACTGAACATGTTCACAGAATCATACCAGAACAGCAGGGATACATGCACATTATCATATCCTAAATGAAAAAGCATGATATGCAATGAATGAACTACCTGATGTACCAATGAGATAAAATTGGAGATGCCAACATCTTCAATCTCTTGTCTGGATGAGCATCGAGTGTTATCGTGTTTTGTCAAACGTCAAGGAAATGCCAATTCATATGTATGCCTTCAATCTCCCCCGTTGGCATTCCAAGACAAAACACAGAAAACCTGCATAAACAGAGTGTAGCACAAGCATAGCACAAGCACCATATACACCCTAAAGATTATCCAAAGTACAGAGTACAAAGACAGAGTACAAACTCAGCACTCCCCCTGACTGGTTACCCAGGATAGGACCATAAGTACCTATCCCAGCCAGGTTCCCCTTCATCAGTACCTGCACAGGTTAGTTCTCCCCCTTTTTGTCTAGGAAAGACAAAGGGTAAACGCACAGATAAGCTAATACCATAGATAAAAGATCCATTGTTCAGGGACACAGCCCCAAAAACCCAAAAAAAAAAGAGTTTAAGCTGTTCAAAGAAAGGAGTGAAAGAAAGGAGAAAACAGCAAAAGAAACATCGTAAATATCAGGGAAGAGGTGTGAGAGACAGTCAGACAGCATCATCATCAGCGTCATCAGCCAAGGTTCCCATCTCCCCAAGATGAATTGTGGCGCCAGAGTCAGAGGGAAATGACGTCGCGGTGCTATCCACTGGAGGAGAAGACACACTAGGCTCAGGAACAGGATCTGCAGCAGTGCTGGAAACAAGTACAAAAATTTCAGCTTTGAATTTCTCCAACTGCTCGACCAGATGCTCCTTCAATTCCTTGACTGCACCAGTGACCATGGATTGGACCGCTACCTTGAGGAACTGTTGGTCCATCGGCTCCACATACTCGTTTGATTGATGAGCAGATTTATTGATCGTAAGAGCATCCACCAAAGAAGGTTCTGGGCCATAGTGGTCATCTCCCCACAACGGAACGCCAGCATCACCGCAAAGCTTGGTGATGAGACAAGGAAACACCAAAGCCTTTGCAAGAGAGCTGCGGTGGTTCACACCAGCAGTTCGAATAGCCTGAAACATAAAGTATTCAGCAGGGATGACTGGTCGAGGTGGATCATGGCTGAGGTAGGCCATCAGAATGGCGTGCTTGATAGGGATCTTGCTCGTCTGAGATGCAGGATAAAAGAGAGTCCGAGCGAGGAATCCCAAAGCCTTGAACCACTCAGTCATGAAGCGACTGGTGAGGAAGGTACCCGTGACTGGTTCAGCAGGAGGACAGGAATAGAGGCGAGTAGCAAGCTCGTTGATAGTATAAGAATTTGAGTACTCAGTGTAGCTTTGCAGAACTCCATCTGTGGTGGTAGGGAGACCAAGAGCATTACGTATCCCGGAGGGAGAGCAGTTAACTTGAACACCACGAACGCATACACAAACTTGTTGCTTGGACCTGATACGAACTTCGGTGGACACCGTGGAGGGGAAGTTGGCATAGAACTCTAGGACCAGGGTACGATTGTACCGAGGAAGGGAGCTGAAAGCCTTGACCCATCCCAGACGGGTGACCAAAGCAAGCAGAGCAGGATGCAGAGAAGAGAAATTAATGGGCCTTTCAGCAACAATGGGCCGATTTACAGTGACATACCCAAAAAGACTGCGAGTTTCTGAAGAGACGAAGTGCGAGACTGGAGGAAGTAGAGAGAAATCACCAGAGGGAGACTTGGAAGATGCCTTGGACTTGGACTTGGCAGGAGTTGGCTTACTCTTGGGAGCCACAGAGGTGGCCTTGACCTTGGATCGAGTGACCCTCTGCCTCAAAGGTTCAGAGGACGAAGAAGCAGGGGAGGAACCGGAAGGGCTTGCAGGAACAGGCCGCTTGCGCTTGCGGAGAACCGGTGGAGAATGAGCAGTAGGAGCAGTAGGAGAGAGATTGGGCTGAGATTGACCAACCGGAGAAGGGAGATCCACTGGAGATGGAGGGACCTGAGGTTGAGTGACCGGAGATTGAACGACCGAGGTCTGAGCAATCGGAAGAGAGGGATTTACTTGAGTCTGAGTACCAGGAAGATAGGAGACATGCACTGGGTCTTCCATAAGGAGATTTGGTGAAGCTTCCACAACAGGAGGAGCAGGAGGGATCTGTGGTGAGGACGGTGGAGGTGAAGGCTTTTTGGAGGCCGAGGGCACAGGTTTGGAAACTTTGTCTGATTTGACAGGGTTCTTCGGAGTACGCCGTTGGCGTTGATAGGTGGAGTTGACAAGAGAGGGCTTTGGATTTTCAGTGGCTGGCTTTGGATTTTCAGTGGCTGGCTTGGAAGGTGGAGGAGGTAAGCAGATGATCTCTTCTGGAATGAAAGGGTCAGGGTTAGCCATGGGAGAGATAGAGAAAGAGAGAGCTTGAAAAGAAGTGAGTGGCTTGCGGTTCCTTATCCTCATGAGTTAGAGAAGTTTAAAATAGCGAAAGAACGGAAGCGAAAACGATTCAGTGGGAGAGAGAGAGGTGCAGCAAAAATCAAACCACTCATTGAATTCTTGAACCGGGAAGTTTCTCCTCTTAAACACACCATCTCCACTCTTCACTTTCCAACGTCTGCAGAGTTAAGTCAGAAATAAAGCAATAATGACCTAGACCTACATGAGACACACATGCACCTAGAAGACTCCCCAAAAGCAGATAAAAGGTCACCCATGCAGAGAAACCCTAACTTCCATTGGATAACAGAGGAGACCAGTGTACCCATCAGTACAAGAGCAGCTCCCCCTCACGTGATGCACATAAAACCAAACAGAGTTTAAATTTATACAACCTGTCAGCAAATGTCTTGGGATGGAAACAGTCAGTGGAATCCCAAAGTTTAGACAAACATTTAGGCGAGATTCACAAAAGTGTGACAGCTAGTTTTCATAAGTCTTGATGTCTCAAATAATTCACATGAGTATATGACTAGAGAGTAATATTGACGCCATGTTCTATAAAACAACAAGCCTTGGAACCATAAGAATGTGTGTGTGTGTGTGTAAAGATCACCTAAGGGGGTACAAGATTGAAGCATCAAATGATATGAGGACCATAAAAGTAACCAAGTGACTTTGTCACAACCATTGGGAGAATATCTGGAAGTTCATTATAACAAGGACTTTGTCCCAATAAGGCCTTTGGCCGTTCTCATTTAAGTTCAAAATAATTTCACCATTTTCTTTCACTTTTAGTCCAAGAGCTCATCTGAGAAATACGTCCTCATAGGTCCATGTAACAGAGTAGTTACCATTATGTCCTGAGCGCAATGCTCGAAAGAATAATGTGTGTTTCAACGACACTCAGTGGATAACTAGTCCGAACCCATCGAAGGATAGATAACATCTCAGGGATCCCTACTGGTTCCGGTTAAGGTGCACCCAGCAAAGGACTAGCCCATTCCTTTACTTTATTCATTTAACAGTAAGCACCAGATTTCCATATTAGCTCTTCAGTAACCAGTTCAACTCACTCAATTTTCTAGCTCAAATAATGTACACCCCACAAAAATGACTTTTCTGCTTAAGAGTTCCTATAGTTCCAAGAAAAGGCTTAGACCACATGCACTAACATTCTCAAAGACATAGATGCATATACACAAGAGAAAGATGCAGTAAATTTCCATCAAGAATCATGAAATAAGAACACAACACCTTAGATCAAGTTCAGAAATATTGTCAGGGATACATCCTCAAACTCGTATCCCAACATTAGCCAACAATTATTTTCGAAGAAAAATAAAAGACAAAAAATAAACTTAGACGAGTGAGGGAAAATGCTCAAGTAATGGTGCATACACCAATGGTCTTCCTAAGACTTTCAAACCTCATATTATCCAAAGGCTTAGTGAACAAGTCTGCCAATTGTTGCTCTGTTGGAATAAATGTCATTTCAAGCTGATTATCTTCAACCAAATTTCTAATGAAATAATATCTAATCTCTATATGCTTTGTCTTAGAGTGCAACACAGGGTTCTTTGAGATATTGATAGCAGAGGTGTTATCACAGAACAGGGATAGGATATCTTGCTCAAATCCGTAGTCGCTCAGCATGTGTTTCATCCAAAGGAGTTGTGTGCAGCAACTTCCAGCAGCTATATACTCAGCTTGAGCAGTAGACAGGGATACACAGTTCTGCTTCTTGATGTGCCACGATACCAGGTTGTTCCCAACAAAGAAGCAACCTCCCGAGGTGCTCTTCCTATCCGTGGCATCTCCAGCCCAATCCGAATCCGAATACCCTGCAATCTCAGTGTTAGTATCCGTGGAATACAGGATTCCAAAGGCACACGTACCTGAAACGTATCGAATGATACGTTTGACAGCCTTCACGTGGGATTCCTTGGGGTTGGCTTGATACCTAGCACAAACACCCACACTAAAGGAGATGTCAGGTCTGCTGGCTGTGAGATAGAGCAGGCTTCCAATCATGCTTCTGTAGAGGGTTTGATCAGCATTGGTTCCCTCTAGATCTGCACTGATTCTGCATGAAGTCCCCATTGGGTTACGGATGGGAGAGGCTCCTTCCATCCCAAACTTCTTCACAAGTTCCCTCGCATATTTTTCCTGCGAAATGAACAAACCATCTTTCCTTTGTTGAACTTGTAGTCCAAGGAAGAAGTTTAGTTTACCACACAAGCTCATTTCAAATTCTTGTTTCATTAGAGTGACAAACTCCTCAACAAGGTTTTTAGAGGTAGAACCAAATACCACATCATCCACATAAATTTGAGCAATTATCATATGATGTGAAACATTCTTGACAAACATGGTTTTATCAATGGAACCTCTCACGTACCCATGGTCAATCAGGTGTGTAGACAACTTCTCATACCAAGCTCTAGGAGCTTGCTTCAAACCATAAAGGGCTTTGTCTAACCTGTAAACATAATCGGGATGGGAAGAGCTCTGAAATCCCAGGGGCTGTTCCACATACACCTTTTCTTTCAAAATTCCATTCAAAAAATCACTTTTCACATCCATTTGAAAGAGGTCAAATTTCAGAAAGCAAGCAATAGCTAAGAGCAATCTAACAGACTCAAGTCTTGCTACGGGAGCAATGGTTTCATCAAAATCTAGGCCTTCAATTTGGGAATATCCTTGCACTACTAACCTAGCCTTGTTTCTAGTGATTATTCCCTTTTCATCAGTTTTGTTCTTGAACACCCATTTTGTTCCTATGACATTCTTGTCCTTAGGTCTAGGGACTAAGTGCCAAACACTACTTTTCTCAAACTGATTTAGCTCATCCTGCATGGCAACAATCCATTCTGGATCTTTCAAGGCATCTCTAATATTCTTAGGCTCCACACTAGACACAAAGTCATAGCAAGCAATTCTGTTTATAGCTAACCTATGCATCGTAAGAAAGCTCTTGAGATTTACCAGATTACTCACATACATTTTGGACTTACTTCGGGTCTGTCTTGGCTCGTCCACCATGCCAATCACATCCGAGGGAGAATGGTCTTTTTGCACTTGACGTTTCCCAACACGATGTGGCTTCTGGATAGTCAGGGTCTGATCTATCCCGGCGCCTTCAGTATCAGATTCTGCATCCTGGGATACATCATCAGGAATAGGATTCTGTTCATCAATGGGGGTCTCAGCATCCTTGGGAGATGTCTCAGTGCTCACATCCTCAACCTGCGCATTTCTAGAAGAATGGTTGTGAGAGCATACAAGAGAATCATTGATAGCCACGTTCACCGTTTCTACAACTTTGCATGTTCTCTTGTTGTAGACCCGGTAAGCACGGCTATTCAATGCATAGCCTAGAAAAACACCCCTATCACATTTAGCATCAAACTTTGTCAAATACTCACGGTCTCTATAAATAAAACAAGGGCTTCCAAAAGCTTTTAGATGTGAGATATTTGGTTTCTTGCCTTTCCAAAGTTCGTAGGGAGTTTTACAAGTACCCGGTCTGAAAATTACACGATTAAGGGTGTAACACGCATTAAAGATTGCTTCGGCCCAAAACATGTGAGGCAAATCTGCAGAACTCAACATAACCCTCCCCATTTCTACCAACACCCTATTCTTCCTCTCAACAATCCCATTTTGTTGGGGTGTAATGGGGGCTGAAAACTCATGGTGCACACCATTTTCCTCACAATACTCAGCAAACAAAGAGTTTTCAAACTCGGTTCCATGATCCGATCTAATCCTCAGAATGCATTTGTTTTCGGAAAGCTTTTCATTTGAAATACGTTTTGCTAGTTCAACAAACTTCCCAAAAGTTTGAGATTTGTCCCCTAGAAACATGACCCAAGTAAATCTAGAAAAGTCATCTACCACAACAAGTACATATTTCTTTTTCGCAAGACTTTCAGTTTCTACAGGGCCTACAAGATCTAAGTGAAGTAACTCAAGAATATTAGAGGTTGGCCTAGCATTTAGAACATGATGGGAGGTTCGGGATAGCTTACCCATTTTGCAGTCTCCACACATACCTGCAGCTCTCCCGAATAGTTTGGGCAGACCACGAGCTCCATCCTTTGAAGATAATTTCACCACATCTTGATGGTTGAGATGGCACATCCTTCTATGCCACAGATCTAGCAGGCTTTCTTGAGTTGAGGCTAGGAAGCACATATCAGGTTCCAATCTCTTGTTCGCACGAACACAGTAGCAGTGGTCTCGGGACCTCTCCCCTTTCATCACACATCTCCGTTCTCCATCAAGAACAGTGCACTTAGATGTGTCAAAGGTTATTGTCTCATATTCATCAACTATCTGGCTCACACTCAGCAGACACACTTCTAAACCTGCTACCAGCAACACGTTCTTCAGGGCTGGGAGACCTGGAGTATCAACTGTCCCGCTTCCAATGATCTCTGCCTTGGCACCATCTCCAAACATGACATCACCAACTGGATGAGTGTCATCCATGGACGAAAACCATTTTCGTTCTCCTGTCATGTGCTTCAAACAGCCGCTGTCCATATACTAAGAATCGGATTTTCTAGTGGAAAGAGCAGTCAAGGCAACGTTGCACACAGCTACAACATTCCTTGCAGCAACAAGTGAGGTCTTAACTCTTGAGAGAAAGCAGATAACTTCTTCCGGTTTCTTCTTGACACCAGGGGCTTTGGGAGACATGACCCTTCTGGTATCCCGGGCTCCACGAGCAGACTTTTCTGACCCAGTTTGCAGAAGCAGGCTTATTCTTCTGCATCGGGATAGCAAGTGAGTGTGCAATCCTTGTCAGTTCATTGAGGGATTTCTGAAAGTGAGCGAACATATTGTTGTTTTGTGAGGCCTTGGCAGGTACAGATTTTCCTCTCAGCTTGTAACAGTACCGACGAATGTGTCCAATGTTCCCACAGTGAAAGCACCTGATTTGCGAGCCTTTCTTGGGCTTCGACACCTTGGAGATCTCCAGAGCGTCAATCATCAACTGAGGTGGAGGATTTCCTAACACCGAGCTGGTCCCTTTCACGAACGTAGTCTTCTCCGAGCCCTTGGGTTTATCACCATCTTCAAACCCCAACCCCTTCTTACTGCCATCCAGTCTTCCCATCCCACAGATTTGGGATAGCTTCTCCAAGCCAATGGAGAACTTGGCAAACTGGTTCCGGGCGTCCAGCAGGGCTTCTTCGAGCTTCAGCTTCTCAGTAGTCAGCAAGGATATGGTGGAAGACTGACGGTCTAGCTCTTCTTTGAGAAAGGTCACTTGCTCTTCAAGTTGGGTTTTGGTTGAATTCCATTCTGCTTTCTAGGATAGAAACTCTCCTTATATCCTGGAATGTGTCTCCTTACTTAATGAAAGCTCATTAGATAGAGCTTCATTTTTAGCAAGCATAGACTTTGAGGCTTTACACAAACGCACATACATATCATGCCCTTCATCATCGGAATCCTTGTCTACAAGAGACTCATCCAATATGACATGAGAAACAAAGGTAACCTTCTCATCCTCTTCTAAATCAGTTTCAGAATTGTCATTTGACTCACTGTCACTCCAGGTTGCTTTTAATACTTTGTGGGACTTATTTCTCCTGTTAGCACAGTCCACAGCCTTATGTCCTATTCCATTGCATTCAAAACATTTTATATCCGTTTTCGGGATATGAGAGGGCCTGATATCCCGACCTTTCTGTGAGACCTTATTTCTAAAAGGCTTAGAACTAGATCCTTTTGAAAAGTTCCGATTAGAGTTGAACGTTTTCCTTTTCCTTAAAAATTTCTCAAATTGTTTGGTTAGGAAAGCAAACTCTTCATTATCATCCTCTTCATTTTCATGCAACTTTTCAACTTCAATTTTAATGGAACTTAAAGCAATTGACTTCTCATGCATGGGTCTTTTCTTAAGAGTTTCATAAGTTTTCAGATTTCCAACAAGTTCTTCTAGAGAATAAGTGTCAAGATCATGAGCTTCCTCAATAGCATTCATTTTAGAGTCAAAGAAGGAAGGTAAAGCAGTTAAGAACTTCCTAACAATTTTCTTTGATTCAATAGCCTCACCTAAGCTACGACATTGATTCGTGATATTAAGTACACGACCATAAAAATCATCGATAGACTATTTGTCACTCATGCTTAGACCTTCAAACTCAAAAATAAGACGTTGAAGTTTTTGTTGTTTAACACGAGAGTTGCCTTCGTGAGTGTTGATGAGCACCTCCCATGCCTCCTTAGCAGTGGAGCAATGAATGATTCTTTGGCGCTCTGCCTCGGAGACAGCATTGAATAGACAGCTAAGGGCCTTGATATTTGCTCTAGCCGAATCCTTGTCGTCTTTTACCCATTCGGACCTAGGATTTGAAACCCTTACGGTTGATTCAGCGCCCTCTGGTTTTGTGGGATGTGTCCAGCCTTCCTCTACACTTTGCCATAGCATACCATCATCTTGGTAGGAGAGGAAGGCACTCATCATGATTTTCCATTGAGAAAAATCATGTCCATCGAAAAAAGGTGGAACATTTATGGAAGAACCTTTTTCCCGATCCATAACTGACCCCTCAGAAGATCTCACTAGTGAAAGCCAGTGGCCGCTCTGATACCACTTAAAAGTCCTAGAGGGGGGGTGAATAGGCCTTTACCACTTTTTCGTTTAATTCTATCCCCGGGATAGCAAGATATTGTCCTATCCCAGAAAACAGGATACGAGTAATAGAGAGAAAAGAAGTAAGGAAAGAATGAAACCAGATGTTTTTGGTGACGCAGAAATCCTACAACCAAGATCAAAACTGCGTGCTAACTCTTGAGGGACAAACTTTTCCACTATTTGGTAACTCACACAATTACAAGTTTCTGACACTCTGGGGATACATAACTCTTATGTTATCCTGACTAGTCTACCCACTAGTACAAACAGAGCTACACTACTTTAATCTATGTGCTTACACTTGGAAAGAAACACTGAAGTATCAAAATAGATCTTTAACTACTCTTCAAGTTAAAACCTTCTTGAACAACTTCATGGGTTGGGTATCTCCACACTTTATCTCTATGGAATGCACAATGCAATGATGCATATGAGTTTTGGAAAAACAGTTTTTATGTTTTAGAAACCATGTCTATTATGCACAGTTATGAGCAACCAAAAGACATGGAAGAGGGGGAGAAGATAGAAGAGAAGCTACACACGAATGTGCTCTCAAAGAGTACCAAAACAGAATAACCTAAACACCCAAGTATCTCACACAACCAACCCACTTTTCAGTACAGTATAGACACCTTATATATACCATACAAAACAGCAGCACAATGCAGCAAGTAAGGCAAAGCAAAGGGTCAACGAAAACTGAAAAGGCACGTGTCACAGCAGCACAAAACGCTGCCCTAAGTACAGTCCTAAAACAGAGCAAAACAGGTCTGCATACTGATGGGACAACACCACAAGCATAAGGAAGAAAGAAAACAAAACAGCTTTTTGTTCTTCCTAATACCCAGAAAAACATATCAGTGAGAAACAACACATAGGGGTCAAGCATAGCCAAAATCACGTGGTCAACTATCATAAGAGGAAGCCTCGGGCTGTCCAAGAAACAACTCAGATTTGACTAAACAGATTTGTCACAATGAACAAAGCAGAAGCATGTTTCAAGGCAAAATGCTAAGTCACCATCAGTTTTCCATTTGGGGTAAGATGTATTTTAGGAGGGAAAACACTATACCCAACCTATTACCAGAAATGGCAAAGCATGCAGAAAGAGTACCACGTGAAGGCCAAAGCTGTCCTAATTCCAGATTGTAAAGCACATGCAAAAAGTAGCACACAATCCTAAGTATCACATGTTGGCTTAACACATTTGAATTTTAAGGTCAACTCAAGAAGAACCAGGGTACATGCATAAAGATTAACCTAGGCAGCTATAAAGCACATGCATACTGAAATCAGATTAACTTAAGCAACTGAACATGTTCACAGAATCATACCAGAACAGCAGGGATACATGCACATTATCATATCCTAAATGAAAAGGCATGATATGCAATGAATGAACTACCTGATGTACCAAGGAGATAAAATTGGAGATGCCAACATCTTCAATCTCTTGTCTGGATGAGCATCGAGTGTTATCGTGTTTTGTCAAACGTCAAGGAAATGCCAATTCATGTGTATGCCTTCACTTTTCTAAGGTAGTTCTTAACACAGTAGAAGGCTCATCCTCAGGTCAATGCATGTGCACCAACATTAGTTGAAATGTACAACTGATGTATATATATGATACATACTACGAGTGTTTTAAATTGCTTCTCATAACCTCAGCGCGATGTGATTACAGCGTACAACTTGAAAAAAGGGAAAACACGTGGAACGAGTAGATTGCTTAAACGCGACCCAAAATGCGTGAAACGTGTGCACTTCCTCCTGCTTTTTTCTTTTCACTTGTAATAAAACGATGTCGTCAAGTAGAACAAAGTTGTGTAGAGCAAAGAGACATGTGCATGATCTACAAAGTTGTTTAGAGCAAAGTTGTGTAGACACAGAAGGAAGATGACGAGATAGAGCAGCAAATGAGAGAACATGTTGTGTCAAAATTGAAAACTTTTTCTAAGATGAAAGAAGTCAGTAGAGCGAGAGGATAAGAAAAGATGAGCAAGGTCGGCGGATGAAAACTCAAGTAAGGATTTAGACTTTGACAAAGATCGTAAAATGTGGGAATGTCTATTCTATTAATATAGACTTAATTAATTAAAATGTGACACCTATCAAAATTACCACATAGTTTAAGGTATTTCTTTCCAAAATTCAAAATTTATATATTTAATATTCATTTTTACATTATTTTTACATAAATATTTTTTTTCCCGAAAAACTTACACGTAACGCGTCAAAGTTATCACATATGTGATGCTTATCGCGTCGCGGAGACATTATTTTTACATAAATATATTTTTTTTTTCTAAAAACCTTCCACGTAACACGTCAAATTAAGTTATCACATATGTGGTGCTCTTAAAAAATCAGATCGCGTCGCGTTTACCTTTTAAAACATTGCATACTACATACAAGAATGAATATATATGATTGCTTAGCTCAAAGCGAATGGGGAATCCCATCTCTGTCAGATTTACTATCCAAGTCTTGAAACAATAATAAGTGTTAGTGGAGGACTCTGGAGGGAGCGAAAAATGACTCTTGGTTGCTATTAAGATCGAAAGACTTGAGCAAAGAAACCAAATGAATATTGGAGGCCTAAGAATCAAAACCAGCTAAACAAAAGCATAGAAACAAGAACACGTACAGTTTGCTCGAAGAGGAATTTATTCATGATTTCATGAACTTACCTATGTTAATATTACTAGCCAAGTCATTTAATTTATACCTACATTCTGGATGTTTTTGTCAAAATTTGACATTGGGTTGCATTCTCATGCTGTCATGCATAGTCCTAGGCATTCATATGCCCCTTCCTATCCCAAACATTAAGTACTTGTCCAGCGTCAGCAAAGCAACTCCGACGAGGCGCACGGCCAGGACTGACGAGAGGGCGCCACTGGACAGCGAAATCCTCAACATAATTTTTTTTTAAAAAACCAACAAAAAAGGAGAGGAAATATTTAGATCGATCAGCTTCGCTAGCTACCAGTAAACCCTAACTTCTGTGAAAAAGTTTGGATAGCAAGGCTTAGTAGCATCGATCTCCATCATGTATATGCTTGATAATTCCACATGAGTCGATGAGATCCAATAGATTGAAGGAAAACTAAGGATGCACAAACAAGATCGAGTCAAGATTCATTGTATATGTATTTAGATTAATTAATTCACAATATCACAAACTCGATTCAACGAAATCATTACAACATGTATACATTACGAATTTCTGATTCACAAACAGGATTGATACAATGACATTCCTCATCGAATCAAATCTCTAAGTCCAAACAACATTACAAGATATTGATTCACAAACACGATTAATACGATGAAAGCCCTCGATCATCATATCAAATCTCTTATTCCAGACAATCGATAACTGATCCAGCTGCGGCACACATCACATGCTCCTGCAGTTAAATTAATTGCTCGACCGGGGCAGTAAGGTGAGCATCAATGTCTTTGGAGACATCAACGCAGAACTGGAGCAGCGTATGTGGGTCGGTAATATCCCCGTGATGCTTCTCATACTCCAGAACCCAGTGCACGTTGCAGCCCTCGTCTTTGGGAGTGGCATGAATGTGGAGTACGAAGGTCTTGAAATGCTCCATAAGATCGCCCTCAATCACTCTGAAAGTGACCGAGTTATTATCCGCGTCAATGGCTTCGATTATCTCCTTTGCAACGCATGCTTTCCCATCTGCATGATCGGAGCTCATGATCAGACATTAACTAGACGACGTCGATCTCTCGACCTATATATGTCGGAATTACGTACGTATGTTGGAACAAAATTTAAGCAACTACGACGTACTTACCGTGGACGTAATTCCAGTAGATGACAGTACCGACTGTTCCCCATTCGCCGTCATGTAAGTCGCAACCTTGGATGTTGCTGCCACTGGCGTTGGAAATATGGTGTGGTTTGTGGGTGAACATTTCGTGGAACTTGGCAGCAGAAGCCTTAATTTCGACATCCGTCTCTAACTTACCACTCAGATCCATTTTCACCGAAATCCAAAAGAAACGATTTAGCTTTTAATCCACTTATGTACTAGTGCCAATTGCAATGTGCCAGTGTTCATGAAAGTTTCTTAGTACTTGCACTTATATAGAAGAAAAGGAAATATTCAGATTATAAAAGTTACACTTTCACTATATATCTCTCTTCCATTATTGATGTCTTTTTTATGTTTTTAATAATAAATAAAGAATTATGCCATATTAATTATTCGATAATAGATAATTTAGAAAATAAGTCTCACCCTCAAACTCCAAAGCTGACAATTAATCAATCTTTTCATTTCTTTGCATTCTTTCACTTATTGTGACAACCCGAACCGGAAATTGTATGTTAATCGGTTTAATATTCAAGTTTCGCAATTGGTCGCAGTTTTGCCGTAATTGGTCGATTTGGTGGTCTTGTTTGCGACTAAATTATCGAGGTTTGATATGAGTTCCTTCGCGAAAGTTGTAGATGATTTAATTTCGAGCTCACGCGAATTTTTGGGGAATGTTTCGGATAAGCGAGCAGTATTTTATCGAGTTTTGAAGTTGGTTAGTGAAATAGTCAAAAATATTAATTTAATAGTGACCGTTTGATCTTGATCAGATTTGTTTTGAATCATTGATTTGGGGCTGTATATGTACGGTATAATTGTACGGTATAAATACGTGATATTTCGGGAAGTTTCCATTTTGGGAAACCTGGGTCGTTGACCGAGTTGACCACGGGTCAAAACTGATCCGTTTTGGGCCGAGCCTTTGTTGCTGTCGATGTGCCATTTTTCGGCATCTTTTGGCCGCGGTTCCTTCATGAAATTTGTTGGGCGTGAGCTCCTCTTTCTTTTGATAGGTGGATCACTCAATTTGGTTGCCGGATGAAGAAGTTATGGCTTGTTAAAGTTTGGTGAATTTCGGCCAATTTCACCGGCGACGGAGGCGGCTGAGTTGGAGGTCGACCTTGTAGGGATTTTGTAGCCCTTGGGGAGAGGAAAATTTTAGAAGTGGTCTTGCACCTTGTTGTGGTCGACGGTGGCAGATCGGAGGTGGAGAATTTAATTCGGCGAGGGTTTTTGACTTCAAGGTGAGTTTTGGGTGTTTTTTAGTCAAAATTGGGCTTAGCATTGAACTACAAAGTTGTTGGAAATGACGAGATCTTCATATCCATTTATTGGTTGCAGTTTTCTGGGCCGATGAGTTTTTCGGCGGTCGACGGCGGTCCCACGCGCTGCCGTGCGCGGCGGAGTTCCAATCGAGGTGGTTTTCGACAAGTTTTATATCGTTTTTCTCGGAATCGCGCAGTGATCGTAGTGGTGAGATTTATAGTTTGAATTGATCATCGGAATTTGTGGCGAGGTTTTATAATGTGTTTATAGTGATTTCGGTTATTCCCGTCGAGATATGCATGAGTTTGTGTTTTCCGGGAATGCTTGGTTCTCGCCACATGGTTCATTATATTTATTTATGATATTAATCAGATATTTTTTGTTATTTAGGAGGATCATGATCGTGTTTGTGGCGAGTAATTTTTCGCCGAACCACAGGAATAACGCGTTTAGTGTTGTGCTTGTCTGTGAGTGGACATTTCTTTTCATTGTTGGTTGCGAGTCTTTTATATACGTTTTACGAGCATGAACATGCAGTTATGATTATGAATTATACGAGCATATGTTTTATGATTATGCATTTATGAATATGCTTTTATAATTATGCATTACGAGTATGCTTTTACATTATGCTTTATGCATTTGCATGGAAACTTTTATGATTTGGTTTACACAGAATACAGTCTCAGCAGTAGTTGTATCGATACACTTAGCATCTCGGCTGATCCTTGAAGATGTTTACCGGGGGGGACTGTTTCCCTGACCAAGTTTTTACCAGGGGGAGCAGATACCCTGACCTGAGACCTTTCTGGCTAGAATCACGTGAGGATTAGAGATCCCATGATTCAGACTGTACTAGCGCGAATGTGTCCATGAGTGACCCCGCAGGATTTCTGATGCATGCTCTGTACGCGTGAGGAGTTAAAGTCTCCCTCGTACACCATATGATTTTTATGCATCTTGACTCGCATATGTTTTATAAACATATATATGTATTCGGCGGAAGACATTTGTTTTCGTCCACTCACTCTAACGGTTTATATGTCTTTCCCTGAGATCTTTGTTTTCAATGCCCAGTTTGCAGTTTGGATTCAAGTGTCGCACGTCGAGGTTAGAGGCTTAGTATTCGAGCTACTTTTCCTTCTCAGTAGGTTTCTAGTCTGGCCTACTGTTGTGTATATATGTATATACTAGAGGGCGCTCTGAATACTATTATGTTTATATTTTCACATGATTTTCCCAGATTTCTGTAAAGCTACAATTTTGTGTATTGTTTTACGTTATGATATGTTTTTGAGAAATCCGGATGGGATTGGTGCCCACGGTTTGGCTTTTGTGGCATAGGATGAAGTATATTTTTCGCTGCAGGTTAATGGTAACTACGCAATATAGAGTAACTCTGTCGAAATTTTTATGATTTTTTTTTAAAGTTCATGTTTTCAGAAGGGGTCTGATTCTGGTTTTGAAAACTAAATCGTAGTCGATTTCTTTCATTTATATACCGAAACTTTATCAAGTCTTAATTCTACTCTTTCCAATATTTCATTAGTGTGAAACCAGACGTGTCAGAGGCAACTATTTTGGTTATATATTGTTTCCACATTTTATATATATATCATAAAACTTAAAAAGGATAATGATGAACGGAGTGGGAACACATCAATTGTGAGAGATTGCCAACCTTTTGAAGATCCATCCATCGGACCCCATCTCGATCTGTTCATCATGCATCATCAAGCATGAGAGATTAAATAGTAAATGTTATACCTAAAGTTTAGCCTCTATGTATCCCCACTATACTTATTACCTAATAATAATGTTGGCTGAATCATACGTTGGGAGTTGCCGACCAGTAAATGATATCGTTGAGATCGATATTTTATTGCACTTATTCATCAACCAGCCAACCTCGCGCCCAGATATGCATAGGACGTGTTTGGATATGAAGTTTTTATTAATAGATATATACACATAATTATATATACGGTATGCGCTCTTCGCGATCGATCGATCGATCTGATCGAATTCTTTCTTTCACTATCTTGTTGTGTTTCAATTAATAGAAGTATATAAGCTCATTAGCATATAGTTAGCTTGCTTGCATATATTGGCTTAAATTTTTTAAGAATATATAATAGAGAGAGAGATATATAAAGATGTTACATGTGGACGTTTTTTAATTTGATGCTTTCGGTCAAGTTTTAGCTGGCATGCTGATCGATCGCAACAGTATGCTATTACCATTGACAATATCATTGGATGTTGTATTATGTAGTTTAGTTATCGATAGTTATGAAATTAGTATCTAGGCCGGGATCGATCAGATAACGAAATGAGCGGTTGGGGTGGGTACAGCCCCGCCAAATCTCACCCACCCCGCCAAATCAGTGAGATCTGCATTTAAGTCAAATATGTATATTGTCACTTAATTAGTAGGAAGATATTATTAGGGCGTAACCCCATAATAAGTCAAATATGTGTATTGTCTCTCTCTTGTTCCTTTCCCTGTCAACCAGTAGAGTAGTGTAGAGTAGACCAACCCTAACACCATTTGTAACTAAAACCCTAACACCATTTGTAACTTAAACTCCACCGACGACCTCCAATCCATGGCATACCCTCCGATTCCGGCTCGGAACTCGGTCTCGAGCTCTAGCTCCGGTGCCTCCGGGTTCCAATTCATGAACTCCCCTTTCGGTGACACCACCTATATCAAGCTTTTTGTCGGCGGATTCGCCTAGGAGACTCAGAGCGAAGTCATGGGACGCTATTTCGAGCAGTTCGGCAAGATTCTTGAGGTTGTTGTCATCATCGATAAGAACACCGGCCGAATTGTAATCTGGCTAAGCTGTGCCGCCCTCATAGGCTGCCTCTGACTTATGGTATGGTGTCTTGGAGCTTAGTAGCTCTCCATTTGTAGTATAGCAAGCTCATTTGTTGTGTTCTGTGATTTTTTATTGTGCTACTCATGTGCCACCTAAAAATGGTGTAATGAGTATACACAACTATGCTGTTTGTGAATTGGTTTCAATCCACTTCATTGTTGATCTACGATTGACATTTGTCCATATTATTCTAGTTGTTGTATCAGTACCAAAGATTTGAATATATATTTTGGAATTTGGTATATTTAGGACATCCTGCTCCAGCTTCGCCACACATTGCAAGCATGCAACCTACTTGCGAGCCTTACATTGGAGCATATGGCTACCATTAACCTCTTCCGTACAACTATCAATAAGGGATGGTGTATCCTCCTTATGGGTGAGTCATAATCCTAGAGAGTATTCTTCAGTACATATTATGGACACTGCAATTCTTAGTTCACTCAGATTGGCTATGTTTAGTGCATCATTTTCAATCTGTCCTTGGGTTCAGTGACTTCAGTCTAGCTATAGCTGTGATTCATGTATAGTAAATGCAGAATTATTACTTGGTTGTCTCTGCCATTTGGTTCATAGGTAACAACACAAGAATACCAGCTGGGATGTTAGGGGAGATAACCGACAGTAAGATACCGGTTCTTCTGCAACATGGGCTTCTTATGGTAAGTAATTCTATTGTAGGTAGTTTGAGTTTTCATTAGTACATTTGTATGAACTGAGATATGTGACATTTTATATGATGTATGAGAACATGATGGGGTAACATGGCTACTACTACCTCCTGACCAATCTTTGGCTAGTACTCAGCTCTAGTGATCTGGTAGCTACATATATGCCATTTTCCTAATCAAGATTTCCTCTTGCTTGATCATTTTGCTATTGAATAATCTTTTTTTTTTATACCTGAGTTCCTCTTTCTTTTCAGGCTTATTGGGAATGGTCATGGGATGAATTGGTGGCTTATGACCTCCAGCCACATATCAATATGTGTAAAATTAAGCAGGACAGAAGCTTCACTATGTTCAACATTCACTGGTAAATCTACTAGTCTACAATGCCACAACATTCGTTATGTTCCAAGATTTATTTCAAGTTACAAAACAGATTTCACATAATAGAATGTGGAACTATATATTTTGTAGGGACATTTCATTGCTCTTGTGTTTGAATTTTTGTTAGGGAATTGTAACTTATTTTCTTTGCTTATGATTTAGGTGAGGAATAAGGTGCTAGAATTGAATTGAGCAGTTGTGTCACTAATTTCGAAAGAAGTGGAGATAGTGTGGACTCTAGGCCTTCTTTCATCAAAGCTGGTCAGGTACTTGCATTGAATGAACTCTAGTAACCGTGCAAATATGAGGTCTGAAAAGAAATTGTTGAGCTGTGCATTTGATAGATTGAACGCATGACTGATTTGACTCATCCTTAATTTTCTGCATACACACTGCATATTTATTTTCCTGGATTTGTTTTCCTGCATTTGTTTTCATAGTAGTATCAATTAACTTAGTAAGTACCTAATGGTATATATTGCACAAGAGAAACGTGTCATGAGAACAAACAGTGGGTTACTGTGACTTAATTTAGCCAACAATTAAAGTGGATGTCTGCCTTATATATGTGTTGTCATTTTTTTAACACTGGCACATCCGAGATAAAAATAATGAGCTTGTCTACACAATAGAACAAATTTATGAGGTCCAAACAGATTGGGCATTATTCATTGAAGAACTTGCTCACTGCTAGCAGCTTGAATCAAGACATTCTAGCAAGTATCTATCTTTTGGTATTTAAGTTAGGCTTATGGCATGGTCTTTTTTGTACTTGCTGGAAATTTTATAAAGATCTTTGAGAGAGGAACCACCACCCAATGGTGCTTTTATGAAAGTGGTATACCACGCATAATCCCTCCCATGTATCGGAAACTGATCCGAGATGGGAATGATCCGCTAGTTGTCAAAGTAGTGTTGTTTGTGTGTACACTATGTATATGATATAAGAATTATATGATATATATATATATATATGATCCGTCTGTATAGATATCATCTACATCCAGAAAGTCGTATGCTTTGGAAGAAGCTTGTACAGTTTGGGAAGGGGTTTTGATTGATCAAAAAGAAGAATCTACTTCAACCGATATGGCCTTAGGCACGGCCAAGGAAATTCTCTGAGCTCGGTCAAAGATAAATACAATTTGAAATGAGCGCACCGAGAACGACAGAAACTTGACCGGAAGTCCCCCAAAACTAGAGTAACTTCACTATTCCTTTTTCTGTCATTAAGGTGGAGAACTGAACCAAGAATTCTTCATTCTCTACAGGGTTCTAACCCTTTCTTCAACATAGGTGACAACGAGCGGGGCAGAGATGGAAGAGATCGAACACGGGAATAAGAAGCAAGCTCGCCCTCCTTTTTTTGGGTCGAACTCTTCTTTGGTGTCAAGGCTCCAGTTCAACGCCTTTGGCACGCAATGATTCCTCATGACCTAACTCGTTTGATAAACAGTTATCGGTAGCAAGACTTTCGCCCAGAACAGGCGACTGGTATACCACCATAATAAAACTGCCTTTTATTTTTTTTATTCGGATAGGATTTATGTTGGCTTCGTCGGGAGGCTCGCGTAGTTTGTTACATCAGCTCCAAAAGGATAAGTTGTGTTGTAATCGAGAAAGTTTCGTGGAGTTCCTTGTCGACGGAGTCGTTTGTCACCTCGATGTCGACTCATCACATCCTGGGGTTGAAGAAGGTCCCATTCCTACTGATGGTCAGAATTTCTTTGAATATGTCCTTGAATTTATTCGAGATCCTGGAAATACAACATCCCACTTTTTTACTACCCCCGGCTTCGATACATTTTGAAATACATTGATAGAAGTCTAACTAGAAAAAGATCTCTCTATTACTTTTACTTTAAGAAGAGAATCGCTGGTTTGACCGACGAACTAAGTGGGAAAATGGAAACCAGCATGTTAGCTATATTAGGCTTAACTTACAAAGTTGCTCGGTACAAACTGCTACATATGGTATGTAGTTGCTACAAGCTGCTATATTTTGTGTATTTGAAACAACTTCAATTGTTCAATGAACATCTTGAATGATAAGTCTATTCAGTTTTGTGGATATATTGGATATATTCAGATTTGTGCATTGTAGTCTATCTAGATTTGTGTAATATATGTAATATTTGGCAACATTGGATGACACATATGACCACATAGGCAAAACTATATGTCGTTTGCAACAACTTACGTCAACATACATCACACTTATGAACGACCTTTGTAACACTTTAAGACGACATATATCACACATTTCTTTGACAGTTTCAAACGACATATATAAATTTTTATGAATGATAAGAGTTTGAGAGAAGATATATTTGACAAATAATATGACATGTAAGCAGAGTGCTATAGCTTGCGTTGTTCCTTATATGTCATTTAAAGTCCTTGGAAAAGACATATTTTATGTCTTCTGTAAACATTCAAGATGACATATACTACTTTAGTTTTATGTCGTCTGAAGTCATTTCACACGATGGGTTATAACTGTCATTTGATGCAATCATCAGACGACATAGCGATTTACGACATATACGGAAGGCTTCAGACGACAATTATTGTAGTTATAGTATGATTGACTTATTATAGTAGTGTTTGCTTGCATATATTGGCTTAAATTTTTTAAGAATATATAGTAGAGAGATATATATAAAGATGTTTCACGTGGAAGTTTTTTTATTTGATGTTTTCGTTCAAGTTTTAGCTGGCATGCTGATCGATCGAAACAATATGCTATTACCATTGACAATATCGTTGGATGTTGTAATATGTAGTTTAGTTATCGATAATTATGAATTAGTATCTAGGCCGGGATCGATCAGATAACGAAATGAGTGGTTGGGGTGGGTACAGCCCCGCCAAATCTCACCCACCCGGCCAAATCAGGGAGATCTGCATTTAAGTCAAATATGTATATTGTCACTTAATTAGTGGGAAGATATTATTAGGGCGATTGATGCCTTAAATGCATGTTTCTCGTTCTCTCTTTATTTATTTGTTTATTTTTGTGGTGGAGGTTCGGAGACCCCAATCTAGTTTTCGTGGAAGTTATTCATTTGCTTAGGATCGATTTGGATCGGAATGGTATTGGCATGTTGAACCGAAATTGTATCGTACTTTATTATAAGAATGCATTCGACTTGGGTCTAAGATTTGGTATCTCGATCAGCTAGCGCATCCTATGTGTTTTGACTCCAATGTGTATTTTGGATCAGTATATTTTAGGTTTCGAATAAGTTTTTTTGGTGAAACTTCCGAAGTCTATGTTTAAACTTTAAATTAAAATACAAAAATTAAAATTTAAAAGTAAAAATAAAATTTAAAATTCTAACGGAGCAGGATTCTCCTTTGGAGCTGCTTCCAACTCTAATCCCTGGATCCCAGATACGAACCCAAAAGTCCAAACTTTCCTCGGGACCAAAGCCTAAAACACTAGGCCCAAGAGCAAAGGGACCAAGGGAAACGCTAGACCAGCCACATAGAGGTAGCTAGCCGTTGTCGATGAGCTGTGAAGCTGACAACCGGAGACCAAATCCTGACCGATGTGCATGCCCTGCACATACCTGTCAGCCATCACTACCATAAATACGCACTTAGATGACAAAACCTTAAATATTTTGTCGTCTTAGTATGACTTAGACGACGAAAAATCAGTTTGTCGCCTAAGAAAACTATTTGTCGTCTAAGTTGAACTTAGACAACGAATTATGTAATTCATCGTCTAAGTTGGTTCTTAGACGAAGAAACATGATATTCGTTGTTTAATTAAGTATAAACGTCGTAGATGACAAATTATATAATTCGCCATCTAAGTTGAGATTCTAGACGACGAATTATATAATTCGTTGTCTAAGTTTAGATTCTAGATGACGAATGAAAATTTCGTCGTCTAAGTTTAACATCTTAGACAATGAAAATATTTTTCGTTGTCTAAGTTACATCTTAGAAGACGAATATACTTTCGTCATCTAGGTATGTACTTAGACGACGAAACTTTACACTTAGACAATGAAATTTAGATCAGATTCTATTTTCAGATGGAGCATTTCATCTCTCAACTTCTCTCAAAATCTCTCAACACCCACCTCCGGCCACAATTTCAATTTAATCGATTTTTCGACCACCGGAGTTCTAGTTTACCCACTTATCTTCTTATCGGTGAAGGTATTAACTTGTTTCTCTTGGTTAATTTTTTTGAATACTAATTACGTATGTAATAACGTACAGTGATGGAGTTCTCCGGTGAAATATTTCTGCGAATATAATTTTCAGCGACCTAGTTTGCATATTGCATTAATTAATTGTTTAATTGTTAAGCTAATTGCATGTATGTGTTGATTAATTATATATATGATTAAATATAAATTAATTAGTTGAATAATTATATATAAGCATATTAACTTAATAATATAATATATTAGAATAATTATAGTATATTGGATTATAGCATATTATGTAATTTAGTAATATAATATATTAGATTAATTAGTTAAAAAATTATATAATATGATAATTAACTTATGCAGAAATATATATAAGAGTTAGATACAGTTGGTGAATAGAAGTGATGAGAGGTATATTGACGAAATCAAAGAGTTTATATTGTTTGTGATGCAACATGGTCAATGAAAGAAACGTTACAGATGTCAGTGTAGAAAATGTACGTCTTAACCATCAGTTTGTGGAGGTTAATGTTATGTCTCAACACTTGTATGATCACGGTATGATGTGGAGTTAAACTGCATGGAGTGCGCACAGTAAAGTAGTAGACTTCAACTCAGGGTACAGTTATTAGGGTACCTCATCAAACGAAAGTGACGCCTCTTCTTAGAACCTCATTGTGGATTTGATCCATGATATTTGATATTATTTATAATTTGAGTTCAATACATGCATCCACAAAACATCATTACATATATATAGATCAGGCTAGGCCGATCACAAGCGGACGTCCGGAAAATGCAGACTTCTTAAACCGACTTTTACGGTCTACTTTAGTAGTTTAATTTGATGATGGGCCGCCGGATGTGTTAAGTTGGCCGGCAGTTCTCTTCACCCACCAACGTACGATTATCATCTTATGGCAGTTCGATCGATCTCTACTTAGGTTAGAGATAATATAATAGCATCAACCAATTAAATTATAAGAAAGTTAAGATATAATGTAAGTTATACAACAGAAATTCTTTTAGATACGTACAAAGAGATATATATATATATATATATATGGAGTAATGGAAGCACAATATATAATACTATATACCGTAGTAGATTTACTCAAATGCTTGAGGTAGCTCCACAACACATTCGATTCACACACGTGACACATTTCATGCAGGGAAATACAGAATTACAGCTGTGACGAATTACAAACATCTGATCCGGCCAGTCTCCAGATCTTTTATTTATGCTTCGTTCTTGCAGAAAATTAGTAAATATTAACAGCAGCACACCCAATTTATATAGATCTGACACAGTGTAAGCATTTGACACAGATATCTGTTAGTATCTTCCCTAAACCGGTTTACATGCATGATTGGGTACTTAATTTACATCCTCCTTGATCGATCATCGATATCAGGTGCTCAGGTGAGAACAAATGTCGGTGGTGAGATCAACTGCCAACTGGAGCAATGTATGTGGGTCTTCAACATCGCCATGCACCTTCTCATATTCAAAAGTCCAGTGCACCACGGAGCCTTCACCTTCACCTTTTGGGGAGGCTTGAATGGTGATCTTAAAGCTCTTGTAGTGCTCCAGAAGGTCTCCTTCCACGATCTTCAGAGTTATTGACTTGTTCTCGTCGTCGATGGCCTCAAACAACTCCTTGGCAACTTTTGCTTTCCCATCTGCGCGCTCACGAATCAATACATATGAGCATTTTTGAAACATAAATGAATACATTTGAACTAATTAACTAGGTCACATGTAAAACCAAAAACATTGATAAGAACAATTACCGTGGATATAATTCCAGTGGACGACAGCACCCACAGTTCCCCATTCCCCCTCATGAAGATTGCAATCGGTGATCTTGTCCGAGCTGACGGTGGTCAGATGGTGTGGTCGCTTAGTCCAGAACTCGTGAAACTTTTCTGGAGAAGCTTTGATTTCAACATCAGTCTCAATCTTTCCACAATCAGAAGACATTGTCTCACACAACTAGTTGAATAAGAAGCTGCGCAAGCTTTAGTGTTGAAGTGTTGGTTGATGAGGATAGTACTAGGGCCTTGCACGCTTTTATAGAAAACTGTCCGTGAAGAGTGAAGAGAAATGCGAATAATTATTCTTAATTTCTTATGAAGGTCCGGGGGGGGTGGAGGACTTTCACAACTTTTTCGTATTAAAATCTCTTATTAGGGATAACTATGAGTGAATCTATTCTGTCAGGTAGTTAATGATAATTGAAAGTAAAGTTGTAGTAAATAAAAATATATAACACCAAGATGTTTTTTTTAACGCAGAAATCCTGCAATCACAAAGAGAAACTGTGTGATCCAACTCCTGAGGACCAAACATTTCCACTATGTAAACTCATTTAATACGAGAATTTTTTTAGTTCATGGGATCTCTAGCACTCTGCTATCCTACTCTAGTATCACTCACTAGCTAATGAACTATTCTCTACTTGCTACTTTTTCCAACGGAAAGATTTAAGAAGATTCTTTCTCAGAACTCAACAAACGCACAGTTGATTCTTCTAGAAGTCTTCTGGGTTGCGTGTACTACTAATCTGACCTCATGGAGTACAATGTTATGAGAATGAATGAAAGTAGTTTAATGCAAACTCTAGTTACTATAGAAATATCCAAAGGATAAACAACTTAGACTTTGCATTTCAATAATGAAGAGCAAACTTAGCTTAAACAACAGAAAGTCTATTTGAACAACCAACTAAGTCGTGAGTGCTTGTACTATATTTATAGGCAAGCCTAAGTGACCAAAGGTCAAGGCCGAGATGCCACGGCCACAAGAAAGGAAGATGCTTCCAAAGATCATTTTTAACTCTTTAATCAAGACATGAAAGAGACTAGATAGTCAGTAAAATGCAAAAGGAGCTTTTCCTGTTTTTAGGAAAAATGAGAACTTCCTTCTTAGAATATAATTTAAACAAGAAAGAAAATGTTTTGCAAACTATTACCCAAAATAGGTTTTTTCAAACACAACATGTCAAAACATATTTTTCGAAGGCCAACCTATGATAGATGATCACAGAGTCTATCAATGGGTAGACCGGCTGGAGTCTTTGAATAATCCTAAAAATAAAGTCACGGTTGGGAATCTTGTCATCCCAAATGACTTGAGATATCAAGACCATTATCTATCTTAATTATATACATATGCAGATGTTACATTTTTCTATGAGGTTAAATTGGGTCTTCAATCTTGTTTTACATAGACAAAAGACTTCAATTACCATTGCAGTATGACATCCAGGAATTGTTTTGATCACATCAACGTTGCCGATTAATCTTTGTGCCAACATCTTATTATCTTATATACAGTATAATCAATATGGATTAATGGATGTGTGAGGGAACAGTTCCATATTTGTCGAGTAAATTGGGGACGAAATTGTACACATATCCAATTATCCAAAGATCGATCTTCACTTGGGTGATCAAGCACGATGGAGACACCGTATATGTACACATATGATTGACCGAGCGAGCTCAGTAGCACTGTACTAAAATGATCGATCACCTCTCGTTTACTGTCTGCCACTCATCCACTTTATTATACATAGTTCAATACTTCAATCTTTGAGATCACATGTACCACGAGTTTGTTTTTTTCTTCTTCTTTTCCATTTCATATGCAACACAAAAGTAACCCAACAGATTACGCACATCATGACATAGAAGTAGTCGGAAGCCATTAGAGCCTCCCCTTTTATTATAATAGCTAACTGTAACACAAGCAAATTAAGGATGCATATATTGACTACGCCTTCAGAAGATATGCATCAACATTTTTGGTTAGAATGAGAGCAATTTCCATGTACTTGTCCGGAGGTGGGGAGTCCTCGTTCAGCTTCTCGTATTCTATACTCCATTTCACCAAGCTGCATCCGCTACCTTTTGGTGTCACCTGAACCGTGGCATCGATACTCCTGTAGACTTTCAGGAGCGTTCCTTCCATCGTCTTGAAAGTGACCGATTTGGTCTTCTCATCCATGGCTTCAATCCTCTCCTTTGCTATCTCCAAGTTACCTGCACTCATGCATGGACAGCATGGTTAATATTAGTGTGATATATAAATCATAAATATATAAGAGCACGTTCTGCATGATGTAGTATTAGCTTAATTTCCCTAGGTAGTTACGTACCTGTAGCAACGTAAGTCCACTGATTGACCGAGCCAAGAGTGCCCCAGTCACCTTCGACTACCCTCAGGTCTTTTATCATGTCAGGGCAGATTTTGGGGAGCAAGTAAGCTTTACTACGAAAGACTTCGTAGAACTGGTCACCGCTGGCTTTGATCTCCGCTTCAGCTTGCATCTTTGCTATTTGAGCCATGGCCTTAAGCAAGATTGGAGTCAATTCTAGGGATAGTTAGCTAATCTATGTAAGGAATTGGTACGAGTCTGGATAGTAACATAGGAAGGTATTTATAGAGAAGCCTAACATGAACGTTAAATGAACTTTGCTCATGATCTACGAAACAATATTCGTAGTCCTGATCATGGATTGTGGTCTCGCAGAATATTAAGCTAGCAGTACTTTCGATCATTACTTTCCTGCTTCTGGATCAGATGGAATTTGGATCGCAGGATTCGGAGGTCATCACCCGGGGGGGGGGGGGGGGGGGGGGGGGGGGGGGGGGGTGGTAGAACTATATGTAGTTTTCTGGTCCCCGGGAAAGGCAAAGAAGCTCCATCACCTCTGTGTGCTTTCAATTAAGTTTGATGTTCATTGCCACTACTAGTTGTTTTCTTGGTAAAAATGTAAAACGGATAGCTACTAATCCATTTTCTTAACGTACTGTACCAGAAATGGAAAATGTCCAATTATAATATTCTATAGAACCAACGGTTGTGGATATTTTTTGGATTCCATCAACTTGCAATTGCCAAAAGCTTTGAGACTTTATGGTGCGTCTCTACGATAAACCCGTACCAAAGCTAATATATTAAACCTGGTTCACAACCAAACCAATTGAAAATGATCGGATCGACTCACATTCAATCTTATAAACTCACAAGCAAGCAAGGTCACTCACAAGGGTTACATCACCCTTATAGCGACTCAGGAAAAAAAAAATTGGAGAATATTAGATATTTTTTCACTCCAACAACTTCTCTATTCCATTTTTTAAAATAGAGAAAGGGATGAAAGAAAACAAAACATTCTTAAAATTTGTAGTAACCTGCAAAATTTTGCAGAATGAGTTATCATTAATATTTCGCGAGCCTCAATGTCTCACAAACTCTACCTTGCTCTTTTTTTGCGAGTCTTAAGGGGGTGTATTCAATTCTGATTTTAAAGGATTTTAAATGATTTCTTATAATCCATGGATTGTTGTGAATTTTTCTTAATTCACGAATTTTTTTAACTCCACGTGGATTTCAAAGGATTGTATTGTTTTGTGTTACTTGGATTTGTTTGAATTTATAAGGATTATTCAAATAATTAAAAAAAACAAAATATACTAATCGAAAATCCAAATGTATCACTTCAAATTGAAAGATAAAATACACTAATACAAGATTACAGAAACTGTATCTAACCTTGAATGCTACCAAGAACTCAACCATTGAGGTTAGTTTGTACATTATCATACTCACAAGAAATTAGATACAAGGTTATAACATAAGTACACTAATTACAATTATTATCAGTGTCTTTCGAATCAAGGAAACTTGTAAGATCATGATATGCAAAGTTTCTTCCACACTCTTCCAAGCTTGTTAGGCTTCTCTTTTCTGGTCAAAACAACTTCACTTGTATATTAGTACTTGAAAGATGTCTAGCTGTTTTTTTGTCTAAAGAAAAGAAAAGAAATTTGAAATAAGAATGTTAGCCATATACCTCTTACACCAACTAGTATATATGTACAAATGTACGTTTCTTTGATTATGGATCAGTTTTTGCTATTGGAACCAAACCTGAAAAATGAGGTAGTAAAGAGAGTCACAAAAGACCTTTGAAGTCATCCCCATACATATTTAAATTTTGCAAACCAACATATGTTGTGAATCCAAAATTGAATCACCACCATATGTAGCTCATGTAAACCAATCTAAATCGTCCATGACATGCAACCAAACACCACAGCCACCCAAAACATTTCAAAGCAAATATCAACAAATTCGTACAAACAGACCAATGCCATATCTTTGATAGAATATCAATGTGATGATGCTAGTTAGATTACACATTTGATGTAAGAGCTATATGGTTATTAAACTCTATTTGTAACATTCAATAGGATTACATAGTCAAAGACAATAACTCGTAGTATATAGTAGACATAGATGTACAAATTCTTCTCTCAGACGTTTCATCAAACACTTTCTAGACATACCAGATTCATGTTCAAATTCCATATGAGCAATAAACTAGAAACTATGGTAAATACCCATCTCATGCCTTCAATATGTGTAGTTAGATCGAGGCGGTATCGGTTGGAAAAGATGAGTAGTTAACCACCGGCCGCCGCCGACTCTCACCACTACAACATGCCTCTCAGGCTACTACAAGGAACTCGAGGGATATGAAAACAAAGACGAAGAGGAGGAAGAGGAAAAGACTGATCAAAGATATAAGAGGAATAAAGGTGAAGGAGATCTCCTTTAGAGCATCACTACCATATAATTTCTCATTGCCGACGACTTAGAGAAACAAAGGCTGACGATTTTGAAGTCGTCGGCAATAATAGAGTAATGCCGACGCTTTATAGCCTACAAGGTATTGCCGACGACTTCGTAAAAATCGTCGGCAATACCTTGTAGGCTATAAACCGTTGATAATAGTACTATTGCTGACGATTTGTTGCAAAAATCGTCGGCAATAATACTATTACCGACTATTTTGGCAACAAATCGTCGGCAATACTCTATTATTGCCAACGACTTCAAAAATCGTCGGCCTTTGTTTCAATAAGTTGTCGGCAATGAGAAATTATGTGGTAGTGCATTGAAGAAAAATGGAAGCTCATATGATCCGTTCATCTTCAGAGCGAGTGAGTGGAAAACAGAAACCGGGAAATTCGATGGGGTCAGAGAGCTAATTTCTAAGAAGGGTTCCTATTTATACTTGGTCTATTGAAATACAAAAAAATCGGGAATTTCTCCGAATCCAGCTAAATCCATAGATTGTTTAATACCTTAAAATTTAAAGGGATTATTTAAAATCCAAAAAGAATACATCATGATTTTGAATGATTCTTTAAAATCTTAATTGAATACATCAAGATTTTAAAGGATTCTCAAAATACAAAACGATCCTAATAAATCAATGATTGAATACACCCTCCTTAATTAAAAAAGAGAATATTTTATTGTTATAATAAATAAGGATGTAATTGTAATAAATATAAAAATATGCAAAATATGGAAGCTGTCAGAGTTGAAACATAATTTTTTTGAAAATTTCGACAAACATTTCACTATTTTACAAAAATTATGAAAAAGTTGTTGAAGTTTGCTCTCATACAATAACTAATCTGCAAACGATCAACTTGCCTTAACCAATTAATGTCGCCCAAAGTGCATTAAACGGTCATCATATCCGAGGACAGTAGTTTAATTATGATCATCAACTTATGCGACAATAAAGCCAAGTACAAATGAGTTTATTCCACAGATACAAATATGATCGATCACTCACTGCTTAATTACAAATCAAATTAAACAATACATCCAACTTGTTGTGCATATCATATCATACGGACGATGCGAGTACGTCCAGATCCTTATTATTGCCAGGCAGATCATAAGTTCAGGTAGAAATAAACCGGTATATATATATATCATACTATGCTCGGGTGATCGATCAGGTGATCACCAATATCTTTGGAGAGATTAGCCACCAACTGGAGCAATGTATGTGGATCCGAGACTTGGTCGTGCAGCTTTTCATACTCCAATGTCCAATGCACGGAGCTGCCCTCACCTTTAGGGCTGGCTTGAATTGTGGCCTTGAAGCTCTTGTAATGCTTCAGAAGATCTCCTTCGAGTATTTTCAGAGTTATCGAGTTGGTCTCGTCGTTTATGGCTTCTATCAACTCCTTGGCAACACAAGCTTTCGCATCTGCAACATAAACATAAAATTTGTAGTTATCCCGCGCGCGATACATATATATGGATTTGCAACATGAAAATAAAGTAGAAACTAATTAAGTTTGAAAGTCGGGCGGGGGGGTTGAATAGGCCATTTTATAAAAAAATTCGTCGAAGTGTTAATTCGAGGATAGCAGAAAGTGTTTCTATCTCGAAGTACCAGTAACGAAGTTGGTAAAATGCAATAAGTATGAAAGCGATAAATAACACATGGATGTTTTTCTTTAACGCAGAAACCCTGCAACAGGGAATTCGAAAAAAAACTGCATGCCCTAACTCTTGAGGGACAAACATTTTCACTATATAAAACACATTTCTTTACAAGACAGTAGCTCTCAGGATACAAAGACGCTCTATCCTTACTAGTATTCACACAACTAGTCTAAGATCTATCTCTCTTCTTGCCAGAACAAGTGTTTACAATATCAGTGGCTATGAAGCTTATCCTAGAACTTAGTACTCGAACGACTAATTCTCTCAAGAACGCTTCCAATGAGATTGCACAATCACTTCAACCCATGATATACAATGCAAAAATATGCAAGTTTTGAAAATAGTTTTTGTGAGTTTTCCTATGGAGATATAAAATCTCAAGAAGGAAAATCTTGATTTATAAGCCTCCTAGCAATTGTAGGAGCAAAAGAGAGTTTTCATGCTAGTTTTAAAAATCGAAACACTCTTTGGAAAACAAAATGAACTCTTAGCAAATGTAAGAGCTTTGAAAAAAGTTTTTATGAGCGTCCTATGGATATGAAATCTCTAGAAAGAAAAAACCTTGAGAAAAGCCACCTAGCAAATGTAGGAGAATAGAGGAGTTTTTTATGCTTGCATGAATAAATGGAAAACTCTTTAAAAATAAAGATAAACTCTTAAGTCATGCAAGAGTATAAGAGGACTTGAAGAGTAAAACTAAAAGGGTGATCATGACCCCTTTTCACTCCTAATTTTTCAAGTGTCGAAATCCTACTTTGGAAGTGGTATTTATAGCCACCCAAGTGTTGCAAGTGGAGAAGCAAAAACCAATCTTAGCCATTCATCCAAAAGATGAATCAACACTACAAGAAAAAGGGTCATAGACATCGGTCTAGAGACATCGGTCAGAAAAAACAACGATGTAAAATTGTTATTTAGACATCAGAATGTGAAAAAGCGATGTCTTTGTGATTTATAGACATCGGTTTACATGTTCGACTGATGTCTATAGTATGTTCTTAAAATTGAAAAAAAGAAAGTGGAAACGACTAAGTTAAAAAATGGGGAATGTGGGAACCTAATTTGCCGTACGCTCGCTCAAACTTAATTAGGGGTCCAACACTAGGTCAGAATTTCCCTAACTCTCAATTCATCTCTCTCACTCCTCGATATCTCACATCTCGCCTCATGTCATCTCTCTCACTGCTGCGAGACCTCACCGATCTGATTGACGGTGCTGCTCGTTGGTCTGACGAGGTCGGTTTCACCTCGTTTCTCTCCTCGCTGCTCACGGCTCTCATGTCACTGCTCACTGCTCTCACATCGCTGCTCACGGCTCTCACCTTGCTCCTTGCCGGTCTCACCTCGCCGCTCACCGTTACCAACGGTAAGGAAACACAAATCGCCGATTTTTTTATTTTTGTGTTGTTCTTGAGCTGGGTATCTATTGATACTGTAGATCGTATTTGGCTTTGAAGTTTGTGTGGGTTGGTTCTGGTTTCATGAACTTGGGTTTTTAATTTAGGCTCTATGAGCTGTTTATGTTTATATGAGTTGTTTGGATAGATCTGAGGTCTTGAGCATTGGGATTTGGATATTATTGGTTTGAATTTGGATTATGTTTGAAGAATAGTACTGACCGTGTAGTCAACATTGAAGAAGATCTGGTTCATACAGTAACATGTGAGCTTAGACTTTGTTATAATCCAGTCTTTGTTGACTGAGAAGATAGGGAGAAGATATGACCAATATTCATGGCAATAATTGTAAGAATTATTCAAATTTTGCATTAAAAGGTACCATAATTATACGTGTTTGCAAATGGATTCGTCTGTGTTTGGTTCGAATTCATTATTTTGGTGGTGACTGGGAATTGATTATTTTATGTGACTTGTGGTCCTAGAATTCATGGTGTAGTTCAAGTTGGATATATTCTAATTAGTTCTTCATACATACATACATTCTGATTCTCGAGTTGAATTTGATTTCAGATTCACTTTGGAGAGCCCCAAGACCAGGTTTGAGAAGCGAGTTATTCTGCAAAGTCTAAGACTACAACCACCCCATAATTATTTGAATGCTTTGAAGCACTTGAGATTAGTCTAGCTTGATAGTGAAATGTATTATTCCTTTTAATGTGTAAGTGCATCTAATAGTGTGTAATGTGGATGATGACTGCAGTGAAGATCCTGGTTATTGTTAAGAAACAACACTTGCTACTTTGCACCCTACTGATATGTGATGCTGCTGCAGTGGAGGTATCTACTATTGGTGTATATTAGGAAAATGATAGAATTTGTACGTATGATCCAGTAGTGTATATTAATATGATTTTTCCTTCTTTCTGGCACTTCACATTTTCCTATATGGTCTAGTGACAGCTTGGAGTGCTATTATGATCTCGGTGACATTGATTCTTCAGTTTGGTGAGGTGAGTTTTCTCAGAGTAGGATGATCAAGTCAGTACAAGAACTCATATTTCGAGAACTACTCTAGAAAAAAACTTCCCCGAATCGTGAAAGCGGAAATTTCAAATGAGAGCAGTCGTGTCGCGGTTGATCCATTCAAGATCATCATCACTTCCCAGAACCTTGTATGCTTTCCTATTCTTTTTGTTTCAATTTCTAGTCAACATGTGTTTTATATATGTTACTTTGGGCTTTGAATGCGGCACGTAGATGTGATGATTTTGTTCTTTATGATGAAAATAATCTGTTGTTTAGCTGTAATTGTTGAGCTACTTGCTGATTGGGATTTGTTTTTTTTTTTGAGATTTAAGGAAGAGGTTTGGAACCCAGCTTCATATAATTGTTCAGCTACTTGCTCTGTTACCCATGTTCTTCCTGCCATTACATTCTTCATGCTCTTAAAGTTTATACTTTGGATGTAATATGTCTATGCAAGTATATACTGTTTAGTGGAGATATTGTTTAGGTGCACTTAGCCAAAACAAAACCGTTTTTATTTTCTCTGTTGTGTGAATATTGTATGATTGACTACACCCAAGAATGGGAGGCTGCTATCAACTGACTCTAATAAGTTTGATGAACCCTTCAAAGTCGAGGAAGCAGAGACTATGCAAGTCCCCCCTCCTCCAATTGAGAAGGTATTGCCTTTCTGCATATGCTATGAAATTGCTTGCCCATGTTCTTTTGCTATATCTATATGTATATTTAATTTCTATGATTTTAAAATTCAGTGCTCGTGTTGGGTGGAAATGGATTTGTTGGTTCCCACGTTTGTAGAGAAGCATTAAATCACGGTCTGTCTATTGCTAGCCTTAGCAGGTATACCTTTTTCTACTCTAGTTGATACTGAAAAATTATCCATTAGTATCTCCTGGAAATGCATGTTATATGAATGTCCCTAGTACAATACTGTCACTATATAGTTGTTTGGTGTCTGAACTGATCGAAAACAATAAGAAAATGGTTTGCTATATGGATATTCTGGTTTGCATGTAATCTTTAAAAGTTGAAGGTTTATTGATTTAAGCAAAGAAATGGACTTCTTTTAGTAGCTGGATTGTAACTGGATACTTTATAGAAAAAGCCTCTGCTTATGAAATACTTCTGTTGGGGCATGGATCTAAGTTTGAGCTTCCTATACTTTATTGGTTTGTTTTGATTTGCATACCATCTTACTTTAGATACTTTTGGTGTATTTGGTATTGGATTCTTAGGTCTGGTCGGTCAAAGTTACATGATTCATGGGCTAACAATGTGACCTGGTATCAAGGTCTGCTTTCATGCATTGTATGTTTACAGATGCACTCCTTTTCATTCTTCTGTGCATTCTAGTGTTACTAACTTATATTTACATATTTGAGCAGATTATACCACATTCTGTTTGTTCCCGATATGGTTTGGCCATAGGTGCAGCAGTGACTCCATTTGTTCATGTTCTTCTTTGGGTCTGCTTTACTATTGCTTATCCAATTAGAAAGGTGTGTCAAGTTGGTTTACACTTGTATATTTACAATTTAATGTCCCAGTGGTCAGTACAGTAATTATTTTCTCCGACTATATATGCTCTATGTTGTTTCCAGCTATTGGACTATCTTCTTGGCCATGGACATGTAGCTCTGTTTCGTAGAGCTGAGTTGAAAATGCTTGTAGATATGCATGATAATGAAGTATGTACCTTTTACCACTTCAATTTCACTTGAAAGTCATACCTTCGTTAAAAAAGAAAAGAGTTTTAGTCTTCGTTTTGCCACTTCGATTTCACCAGAGGATATGAGTGTGGGTATTACGTTATGAGATATATGAGAGACATGATCAATGATGAAACTCTTGGTTTTGCAAGCAAGGTAAGAAACAATGCATTTTTAGTTTGCAAAGCTTAATTATAATGATGGCTTAAAGATGTGGTTTTTCTGTGGATTTATTTGTAGTGGGCAGCAAGAAATTGTGGATCATATACGAAGGACGAGCTTGATAATGTGCGAGTTGAAGTTGCAGACTTCATTTTCGGTTTGATTTAGAGTAGGAATTATGGAACTTAGAAAGGCTTTTTGTATCGGGCATAAATAATGTAATGGTTCCGATAAATCTGCTTGATAAGGTGTGAGTTAGCGTGCTGTGTGTAAACTAGCTTCTTTTGATATATGACTGATAAGGAAATGGACATGAGTTATAGCTTGCTATGTGAACTACTTTTGATATATGCATATCAGGAAATGAACATCAGTTTGGTAGAACTAACTGATGTCTATAAACAAAATGCATCAGTACAAAACAAAACCGAAGTCTATAATGGTATTAAACAACTTTTAAGCAAAGCTAAGCGATGTCTATAAGTACAAAACTGGTCAGGAAAGCCAAAAAAGACTGATGTCTAGGAGATATATAGACATCACTTTGTAATCAAACAAACGATGTCAATTAGTTACAAACACATCGGTTTACTTGCATTAGACATCGGTTATTTAGGAGTAAGTGATGTTAATTAGGAAATTTCTTCTACATCATCTTGATTTTATAAAGCATAATACACAATTATAAGAAGATTTAACGATACATACAGTAACACAATTGTCAAAATATAAGCTATAAACATTGTTTAATTAACCAGAACTGATGTCAAAAACATTAATACACATCGGTTGGTCAACCGATGTCTAAATTTTTTGGAGAATAGACATCAGCCACTAACACATCGGTTCGGATTTTCATAGACATCGGCCCAGAACCGATGTTTATGACCATTTTTCTTGTAGTGCAAAGGCTTCTCCTTAAAATGAGGAAAAACTTTGCTTTCCATTGATTTTGTCCAACCGGGACTTTGAAGAGAATAGGGCTTTGGAGAAAACGTTTCTCCATGAAATAAGGAGGAGACATACCAACTCTATACCTACCGAAAATTTTCAAGAGAAAACATGTAGAAAAAGTAAACCAATCTTAGCCATTCATCTTTGATCACACAAAGATATATCAATGGCTTCTCCTTCAAAGGAGGAAAAGCCATCATTTTTCTTTTGCTTTGTCCAATTGGGACAACAAAGAGAAGTAAGTAATGAGAAAATATTTCTCCTTGAATCAAGGGAAAAACATACCCACTTCTATATACCTACTGAAAAGGAGAGAAGGTTTTTTACTTGTAGGGAAAGAAAGTTTTGAGTAACAACATTTTCCATAAAGTGGGGAAGTGATATGTCAAGACCAAACACATGCTTAAAAACATTTTCTCATTTTCTTCCTACCGAAATGTCAAAGAGGAAGAGAGCATGCTTGAAAACCAAAACTTGTACAAAAAGCAACCATGTGTTTTGTAAAAAAAAGTTTTGGATATAGAGACAAGTAAAACTTTATTTTTCATGATGAAAAGGCATGATGTGCAAGTGCATGTATTTATCTTTATCAAGTGATAACTTGTCTTAAATATGAGTCTTGACATAAGTCTTGTGTCATTGATCAATTAGCTTGACTTGGATGATGATAAATTATTGCTTAGCTTAAGTGATCCATGTTTTTGATTAATAAGAGAAATGCCAATGACAACATGGCAATAATCTTCCATTTGGCATTCTCTACCAAAAACATATCTTTTTATCATCAAGACTCAATGACCTACAAAAAAGAAGATTTTCTTTTCCAACAAGGAATAGATAACAAGATATACTAGGTTTCAATACATAAACATCAATAAGCTTTGTTTACAACAAACAAACCATAATAAACTTAGGAGACTCAATGCTTAAGAATTTTGTTTTCGGTAGTAGGAAGTGCTAAATCATTCTTGATGGCCTTAGGAGATACATCGACCAATTTACCGCGAACAACAACAAAGAAGGATACATGAGACTGCAAATCTACCTTATCGGGTATGTTACTTGGATAGTTTGCATAAAACTCCCTAACTTGGGATAGATTTACCCGAGGGAATGATTTCAGAGCATCTACTCATTCTAGTTTATCAATCATATCATGAAAATCACTAAGGAGACCATCAAAGTTAAAGGGCTTCTTAAATATCATCGGCCTAGCTATGGTCACAGGAACACATATTTCTTTGGCATTGGTAATGTCAAAGTAACTATACGGAGGGATAGATAAGTTGGATAACTCAAGAGAAACTTTACAAATACGGGCGGTCTTGGAAGTGTTTGCCGAGGAAGTCTCGGTGGCTGGTGCACGATGAGCTCGTGTTGTTGCAGCAGTGGTGGTGGAGGTAGGAGCTTTCCCTTTCCTTCCAGGGGCTTTGCGCCTCACTGGAGTAGTATCCTCATGATCCGAACCCGACTTCAAATGTGGCATCACCAGCGCCACTGTCTTCCTCGGTCTTTATCTAGTCGTCGGTTAGTGGACTTGGTTTGAGGGACCAAAAAGAGTCGGAGAGAGAGGCCTAGAGGCTTGCTCAGTGTAGGCCTCATCAATCGTCTCGTAAGGATTGCGAAGTGCATCATCCTTAGAGAGAGATGATAGTTTTTGAGCTTTGTGAGGTACATTCTTGGACAGACCCTTCCTCTTTTTCAAGGGGCCTCATCGAAATCAGTAGGCTCCCAAATGCTGGCCGAGTGCTCCGAATTAGATTGAGTGAGACTTGGAGAAATTTCGGTATCTTTGAACTCAGTAATGGCAATAAGAGAGTTGGAGATGATAGGAGTAGACTCCGAAGCCGAGAGGTTGAGGTCCGATATTGCCTCTTGCGGCTGAGCCGACGGTGGAACTTTCATTGAAGAGGTGGCTGCGGAATTGCATGGGAAAGCGAGGTGACTTGGTAGACTCAAGCCTAGCTTTGTTGAAGTTTTTACTCCTCATTTCTCAACAAGGTTGAAGATGGTAGATGGTTAATGGATATTTTAATTGAGTGATGAATTTTGATGAATAGATGAATTTGGAATGGGTTTCTTTCTTTTGGAGTAAAAGAAAGAAGATGAAAAGTAGTAGGAGCGGATAGAGTGAGTGAGAGAGAGAGAGTAGTGGGTGAGTCTTGGTAATCGGAAAAATCAAGAAAGGAGACAAAATGATTTGCCAAAGTTACCAAAGGTAACTAATCTTTGGGTTGTAACTAAATTACAAATTAGATTGGGCCAAACCAATGTTACTTGACATGGGCTTTAGGTTCAA
The DNA here is from genome assembly GCA_946800695.1 of Geum urbanum. NCBI lineage: Eukaryota > Viridiplantae > Streptophyta > Magnoliopsida > Rosales > Rosaceae > Geum > Geum urbanum. Next base: position 46,129,028 of record OX327012.1, on the reverse strand, counting down.
ATGAAAAGAGAATACCTTTTTCCATTTCAAAGGAAATGAAAATGGGTAGAAAATATCATGGATAGCTTACTCTACCAACTCCCATGTCAGGAAGATCATGTCTTCTAAGAGTCGACAAAACCAACATTTTGGTTGACTCAACTTTTCTCCAAGATAAATAAGTACACTATAGTTGGATCAAAATACAACAAAAAGTGGAAACAACATTTGTTTCTCAATGGCCACTCCACCTACTTTACAGCCGAGACATCGCTGAAATAAGGGCAAAACCAAATATTTGGCTGACTAAAAAGAATAATGATTATCATTCAAAGCCAATGTAACTATGTTGGTCCAAAACCAATGGGCTACAAGCTGATTTGTTCCAAAAACAAATGGACTTGTAATGGACTTGAGTCCATAATAGAAAAAGAAGCCCCAATTTCTAAGGAAATAAACTAGATTTGGTAGAAAGCACGATGAAGTCTATCAACTTCTTTTACTAATCAGTAGGCATCATGGCATGTAAAGAGGATAAAACCAAAAACTTTGGTTGACACACATGTAGGTAATGATGCCTAAGAGATTTTTAAATCATAACAATGGCTTGAAATTTTTTAAAAGTTATATAATGTAACTAAGACTTGAATTGTAAATAGATTACAATCCATATTTGAACCAAACCAAGGCAATCTAAGATGGACTTAAGTCCAAGCTTAAAGAGAAGATCTCTTTCTCATCAACAAGAAATGGTCATGGAGAGAGGGAGTGGTTGACTTCTACCAAATCCATTTTTCAATGTCAGTACAAAACATGATGTACAAAACTAAAATTTTGGTTGATTTAAAAACAATGATGACCATTTTAAGCAAGTTATGGCAATAACTTGATTTATCAAAAGTAATAGACCACTTGATAATTATAGCATGGAGTAAGACAAACAATGATAGACAAAGCGATTATCTCTTCAAAAAGAAATATGTACATATGTACATAAGTAGTAATTTTTTTTTTAGATATTTCGAATGAGATAAAATAAATAAAACCAGCATATACTTGGTAAAATCAGAGAATAGATCCACTTACATAAGTAATCATAGGCATATATACCATTATATTACTAGTGTATCACATGTGGTCCTTAAAAGTAACGGAGAATGAATGCATGTGGCATAGTAATTAGAAATTCATTTGTTCATGGGGTAGCTTTATTTGTTCCCCGATGAGATATATTATCTCCCCCTTTTTGTGTAAGAGTTAGCCATAATTTTTTTTCTTCGTTTTTAATTATTTTGCACAATATTTGTTTGCTCATCTGAAAAATCGTTCTCTTAAATTTCATGTAGCAAGAGGGTAATCATTGACTCTTAGATCAAATGATCTCGGGCAATATGTGTAACAAGGACACTCAAAAGGATTACCAACTCGAATCCATGGAAGGATAGAATAAATTTCAGGGATCGTTGCTTGAGAATATGTAGCGAAGAACTTATCAATAACTCCCAAATCAGATGATTTTAGGGTACTAAGCATAACGATGATGCTCCAAAGGATAAGGTAATTCAGACTTAAGCTAAGACTAGCAAAAATAATTAATAATTTTTTTTTATTTTGATATAAAGAGAAACTGAATTGGGTTAACTCAAGCTTTTTCTTAAAGAGGAACTTAAGCTTAAACTGGGCCACAAACAAATAAGCTTCTCTTAACCATACCACATTTTGATGTATGCATGAACATTGGATGTTGGGACCATTTGTGATACAAAAATAATATAATGCATAATCATGCATTTAATAAATACAAGGGTAAGCGTATCCCATAACCACTCGGTTTTACCTCGTACAGGCCAAAATATACATCATAATTTTTGTTTTGTTTTTTTAATTTTAAGAAAATTACAAACAGAAAATATAAATTTTCTTTTGAAGAGATGATCAAGTTGCATAACACACACCGATTGATTTCCTTAAGCTTTCAAAGCGATGATTATCAAGTGGTTTGGTAAAAATGTTTGCCAATTATTTTTCAGTGGGAATAAACACTAGTTCAAGCAAATTTTCTTCAACCAAGCTTCAAATAAAATGATAACGAATTTCAATGTGCTTGATGCAAGAGTGTAAAACTGGATTTTTTTGAAATGTTTATGGTACTTGTGTTATCACAAAATACAAAGAGCTTACCTTGTGGGAAGCCATACTCATGAAGCATGTTCTTCATCCAAAGTATTTGCGTACAACAACTTTCTACTGCAAAGTATTTAGCTTGAGCAGTGGAAAGGGATCCACAATTCTATTTTTTGCTATGCCATGAAACAAGATTATTTCCTACGAAGAAATTTCCTCCGGATGTGCTTTTCTATCAGTAGCATCTCCTGCCCAATCGAAATCAGAATATCATGCCCTTGTACGACATGATACTGATAACGAGCTCCCTGTCTTTTTCACAGGAAGATCACTTACTGGAGCAGAAAAGTGGTACCCCACGTTTGACAAATGGGCACTCGCCTTAGTGACCGCCACTTGGCGACTACGCCCATACTTCCAAACTCTCGAGATCCAAGTCCTAACCAACCTTCTGTTGTGACAAGTTGTCGTTCTGTGCTCGAGGTACTTGAGTGATATTGTAGAATTTAAATTTGGAGAGGTAATGCTTTAACAAGGGCCAAGTAGGCAGCCATAGAGCCGTCATTGGCCTCAAAGTCCCCGTTCACTTGGTTGACCACAAGCTGGGAATCACTGAAGATATTAACATCAAAAGCTATTAGAGTAACTATAAGTTGTCTAATTTCCTTTCCAACAACACAATTGCCAAAGCTCTGTTGCTACAACAATCAATAGATAGGACTTCAAACTTCAAATTTATTATAAAGCTATGGTTTCACGCAATTTAAGACACCAAAATATAGGTTGTATGTGTAGCAAGAAAAACACACAAACATGATAAATTAAATATTTGTTGTTGTTAATGTGGGTGAGTGTTGACATTCTAATATCAGTCTCGTTTATATAAATAGTTATAGGCTACATGAAGCAACATATAACATAGAAAATAGAGAGATTTTGGTTTCGAATAAACAATAGACAGTTAAAATCCTCTGTTGTTGAAGACAACTTACAATAACAGAAATTATATGTAGTCCAAGACCCTATCACTCGGCAACGCAATAGACAACAGATAAGCACTTACCAGACAATATAACAGTTATGTTGTCTATCAACCTTTTTGGCCTAGTGGTAGCTTCTTAAACCTTTTCTAGATCTTAACGATTTCTTCTTTGTAAACCTTGAGATCCATGACTATAGGTTCATAGAGGGATAGATGTAGAGGAGGTCCATGAAAAATCTGCATAGGCATAAGGATTAGGCAATATGACGTGGTTGTAACGATCAACCTTTCCTGGGAACTTTCATTCATTGGATATGTACATTAGGTTAAGTATGTGTTAGAAAGATGGAATGACGGTGGTGGATTGCATTCATCTTAACTCATTCACCATATATATATCGATCTAATCTCTGAATTCGATTCAGTACTCGATGATAGTATTCTCCTTTTTTCAATTCAAAACGTATTTGACTGGGTAGGAGGAGGCTCTGTTAAGCCTGACTCCGATAACAATACGATAATACCAGTCATTGATTCAGACACAAGATTAACTACAAGCTGTTTTCTCGTTTCGGTGACCGTACATCAACAACATTTCATATATATATATATCTCACGAATTGGATTTGATCAACACACAGACACATATATATATATATATATATATACCACATATACGTATATATACACCTACGTACCTATATATATAGCTTCCCGAGTGATCGAGTTTTCGACGCGCGCCTTAATTTTGACAATATACCGAATGATCGATTTCAGAGCGTACGTTTTCCTTCTTTCGATTTCTCTGGATTTTTTTCGCTCAAAATGATTGAATGATCGAGCTGCCCCATCCGGCATCTAATATAAGACACATTGCCGGCGACGGAGTAAGTCGCCGGAAATGAAGACATTACCGGCGACTTTACGCCGGAATCTCGCCGGTAATGTTGTAAAACATTACCGGCGACTCCAACCGTCGTCGGCAATGTCTAGGCAGACATTTCCGGCGAAATTCTGGCCGGAAAATCGCCGGAAATGTCTCCCTAGACATTGCCGGCGACGGTTGGAGTCGCCGGTAATGTTTTACAACATTACCGGCGAGATTCCGGCGACATTACCGGCGACGGGGTAAGTCGCCGGTAATGATGGACATTACCGGCGACTTTTCCGGTCGCCGGCCTTGTTGGCCGGAATCTCGCCGGTAATGACTCCCACTACAAGAAAAAGTGACTTAGACGACGGAGAATTTCCGTCGTCTAAGTGCCTATCTCCGTCGTCTAAGTACTTGGACGACGGAAAATCCGTCGTCCAAGGTACGTGCTCCAAGTGCTGTCGTCTAAGTACTTAGACGACGGAGAATTTAATCTCCGTCGTCCAAGTTCACTTGGACCACGGAGAACGTCCGTGGCCCATGTGGGGACTTAGACGACGGAGATTAATGTCTCCGTCGTCTAAGTCACCACCTGGGCCACGGAGATTGTTAGCTTCTCCGTGGCCCAGGTGGTGACTTAGACGACGGAGATTAATGTTTCCGTCGTCTAGGTTACGACCTGGGCCACGGAGAAGCTAACAATCTCCGTGGCCCAGGTGGTGACTTAGACGACGGAGACATTAATCTCCGTCGTCTAAGTCCCCACATGGGCCACGGACGTTGTTAGCTTCTCCGTGGCCCAGGTCGTAACCTAGACGACGGAGACATTAATCTCCGTCGTCTAAGTCACCACCTGGGCCACGGAGAAGCTAACAACGTCCGTGGCCCATGTGGGGACTTAGACGACGGAGATTAATGTCTCCGTCGTCTAAGTGAAAAATTAATTTAAAAAAAAAAATTAAATTCAAAAATATTATTAATATTAATTGAAAAAAAATTAATTAAATTAATTAAATACACTAAATTAATAAAATAATTAAAATTAATTTGTACATACATAATCGAAAAAACCCATAATTAAAAATGAAAATATTGTTCGTAATGCGGAAATTAAGAAACGAAATAATGAACTACTAGCTAGCTAAAACACTGGAGGAGCAGATGCGCCGCCTCGTCCTCCGCCTCCAGCCGGGTCGTCGTCGTCGGGGAATGGGTTCGGAGGAGGTTGACATTGTCTTTGAGCTTGTTGCATAAGGGCGATGAGTTGGGCTATTCGCTCGTCTTGCTGGTCCATTCTTTGGCGCATGGCAATATTCTCCTCCCGTGCGATTCGAGCCTCTTCATAGGCTGCCGCAGCTTGAGAACTTCTCCGCCGCCCCGAACCTCCCGTAGATGATGACTCAGAGGTCGACAAATCTCGAACCACCTTAGGCCCGAAGTGCCTAACCTCCTTGCCAGCTCTACGACCGTAGACCTCATCCGCAATTGCTATTTGGCTCTCCACAGATAGAGGAGGCAGGTCTTCTAGCGGCACATCTGGGAACGCAAGCTGAGTGTTAGCCAATTCTTCCTGCGCACGCTCTATCACTCTTGCCTACAAAAGAATAATAAATTTATTATAATGAAATAATATTTAAATAATAATTACTATAATTATTAGCGCACACATATATATATATATATATATATATATGACTTACGCCGCGTTGACTCGCTTCATTATCGAGCCCAGGCGTCACGTACGCGCTTACGCTTGCATCGAGATAAGGGTGTTTGGAGCCCTTATCCCTGTGCTCCTTGGCAATTTGAATGAGTTGCTTGGCGCCGGAAGTATGGTGCTTGTCCTTCTTCCCCCGGTTGGCTTTGTTGACACCGGAGAATTTCTGTTAGACAACATAATGAAATCATTAAAAAATTTATAAGTAACTAAAATTTAGAGTATTCAATTATCTTAATTGAAATAAAAAAAGTAAATTAACACCTGAAATTGCTCATCGGCAAAGTGGTTACACAACCACTCCCACTCATCTTCTCTATCCCCACGCAGCTCTTCGGGGGGAGGCACGGGACCGTTAGTTCGGAAGTACTGATGGAGCCTGTACTTCCAATCTTTGAAGATGTTGTTGGCGGTTTGGTTGATATGCCTCAACATCGCCGGATCCGGATCCACCGCAAATTGTTCCTATCAGAAATAAATTGAAAATTATAATCGTATATATTATAAAATTATATATAACTAATATTAAAAATAGTATATAATAACTAAAATTGTACGTATTACGTACCGAAAGATCCTTAAAGACTTTCGCCTTCTCCGAATCCGGCACATCCCTCCAAGTAGGGGCAGTGATACGAACCCGGTTACGAACAATCGACCCAATGCTATGAGCCGAGAGACTTGCTAGCTGAGGTGTGGGAGGGCCACCGGTGAATTCGTCGTAAGGCAAGGCGATCTTGCTCCCGGTCGCCTTGCAAATTTTCTCCGCCTTTCCACCTTTAACGAGACCCCGAGTCTTTTTCGGTTGGGGGTCAGTGGGGGCCCTCCTTTGCTTACGGCGGGCGCTGTACATGATAGACTCGGCCGTCGAAGACGCCTGAGTACTTCCCGTTGAAGCGGTACCGGGCGTCGGAGTTGAAAAGGGGTCGACGTCATCACCGCTTGAGAGAAATGGGGCAGAGGGAATTTCCCCAGAAGGCCCCGGATTGAGGGCGTCTACCTGCGGTTGAACCCAACCGACTTGGGCCGCCAACATTTGGAGCATCTCATCTTCTGACTCCTGTTGGGCTTTCTTCTTCCCGGATGTGATCTTTGGCGGAGCCATTTAAACCTAAGAGTACGTACGGTGTTAAAATACCTACTTACCATAATAATTACAACGACGGAGAATTTACGCTAATTAATTAAGTACGTTTAAGATTTAAATAGAGTACACTAGCTTGGCATTTTCGGTCGTTCAATGGACGTGCGACCCGCGCGATAAAGTGTAAATTTTCAATTAATCAGCCTTGGTTAAATCGAAAAACATGGCCAGTTAGGGATAGAGATAACGCGAGAGGCAGGACTAATTTCGACAAAAGTCTTTCTTAGTCCAAATCCTGTCACCAGTCATAACCCGTTTCTAGACACCATGTCCGACATTCGGCCAATTTTTCGAAAATTTACACTCCCTCAAGTCCTTTGCAAACTCCGCCCTCAACCTCGTGTCCATAACTTCACTTAGGTTATGGTGTGCGGTGATGAAATCCACACATCACGAGGGGTTAAGGAGATAAGCAAGGAAAAGAGGCGCCATCTATTCCAAAGAGTGCGACTTAATTACACCAAGCCTATGTACTAAATTTAAATCGAACACGTACTACCATGCAATTTACTAGAAAATACATATAATTATCAATTAATTATTATTTATCATGCATTTAATAATAATTATTCATTTACCAATATAATCAATTATTATTATTACTATTATTTAATTTTAACTAATAATTATTCATTACCAAATAATTAACAACTAATAATGATTACTAAATAATAATAATAACAAGAAAATAATTATTATAATTACAACTATTTATTATTTAAAACTAATAAATTAAAAGTATTTAGAAATTAAATAATTAAACAAATAAAAAAATTGTTAAAGAGTTAAAATTTCGAATTATTACCTCGTCGGAATTTCGCCGGAATATTGGAAGAGTAGAGTCGTCGGAGAGGGGGAACCACGCCGGAAAATTGGTCGTCGGGGCGTCGCCGGAGGAGGATCGCCGGAGTGAGAGAGAGAGGAGAGGAGAGTATAGAGGAGGAGATGGAATGATGAGAAAATGAGGGGGGGTGCTCCTCCTTATATACAGTTTCACTTAGACGACGGAGCACTATTCTCCGTCGTCTAAGTGCACTTAGACGACGGAAACAGTGTTTTCCGTCGTCTAAGTGAAGGGTCAAATTTTTTCGAACCGGCGCCAAATAAATGGGCGGGCCGTTTCACCGCCATAAATGTTGACTTAGACGACGGAGACAGTGTTTTCCGTCGTCTAAGTGGAATTTCAAGCGGTGCCGAAAATTGAAGCGGCAAATTGAACCGCCATGTAAATATCGACTTGGACGACGGATATGTAGGTTTCCGTCGTCCAAGTTTTCACTTGGACGACGGAAACCTACATATCCGTCGTCCAAGTCGATATTTACACCGAAAAAAAATAAAAAATTTTATTCGAACCGCCATGGTAATTTGAACCTAGACGACGGATACGGTTAATTCCGTCGTCCAGGTGAACACTTGGACGACGGAAACTGACAGTATCCGTCGTCTAGGTTCAAATTATGCCAAAAAAAAATTTTAAATTAATTCGCTAGGAATTTAGCGATTTGTCATTCGAGTGAAATAGTCGTACAATATCGATGAACGCATCGTATATATAAACAGTTAAATTTGAACCGCCGAATAATTTTACGTTTTGAAAGTTGTTAAGTATCGACTAATCTTTAAGACTTTAGTGTTCATGAGTAGTTGCTGATTTGCAGCAGAGTGCTAACGAAATTGAATTTGGACAAAACAACCGTTGGATATGTTCGTCGTAACATAATATATAATTACTATAAAGGACCAGGAAATAATAAGTTCGGGAAGGGTTTCATCGGCACAGTCAACCGCAAAACCGAGAATTTCACAAACCGGAAACGTGGATACAGGACATTTCGCAACTCCGATTTTCGAACCGTCGAAGCTCACACACCAAGAATATACTACTCTAAAGTCTTGACGAAAAGAATACGCATTCGAAGATGGTCTAGATGGTCGTTGTCTTAGAAAAAATTACGAAATTTACACCTGGACGACGGATACGACATTCTCCGTCGTCCAAGTAGACACCTGGACGACGGAGACGCTAATATCCGTCGTCCAGGTGTGTACTTGGACGACGGAGAATATCGTATCCGTCGTCCAGGTGAATATACCCTGAATTCAGGGGTTAGGGGTCCTTAGGGTTTAGGGTATAGGGTTTTACACTTGGACGACGGAGAATGACTGTCTCCGTCGTCCAAGTGTGTACCTAGACGACGGATAATGCCTGTCTCCGTCGTCCAAGTTTAAAAACCCCGAATTCAGGGGTTAGGGCCTTAGGGTTTACGGTTTAGGTCGTCCCCGGTCATTTGTGTGTGCGTTCAATTATTCTGATTCAAAAATATAATTAAAAAATTGATCGATCGATCCGAACTGCTAGATTTAGGGTCCAAGATTTAGCTAGGGTTTTATATGAGATTGAGATTTGGCGCCAAAGGTGAATCTGCAATTAATTTCTCCGTTCTCGGTTAGGGGTCCTTAGGTTTAGGGTATAGGGTTTAGGGTGAATATACCCTGAATTCAGGGGTTAGGGGTCCTTAGGTTTAGGGTATACGACTGTCTCCGTCGTCCAGGTGAATATATATACCCTGAATTCAGGGGTTAGGGGTCCTTAGGGTTTATGGTATCGGGTTTGTCATCTGGACGACGGAGACGACATTCTCCGTCGTCCTGGTGTGTACCTAGACGACGGAGAATGACTGTCTCCGTCGTCCAAGTGTAAAAACCCTGAATTCAGGGGTTAGGGCCGTATGGTTTAGGGTTTAGGTCGTCCCCGGTCATTTGTATGTTCGTTCAATTATTCTCATTCAAGAATATAACTAAAAAAATGATCGATCGATCCGATCTGCTACATTTAGGGTCTAGGATTTAGGGTTTGAAGGGCTGCGTGAGCGAAATGTAGAGCAGCTTCAGCTTACTTTTAATAAGATCAGAGAATACACCGATGAAGTTGAAAGCAAAGAGAGGGGCCGGGACTAGAAAAACAGTCCAAAGACATTCAATTGAAACAGAGAGAAGTCGACTTAATTAAAATCTGAGGAAGTTAAGCTGGCGGAGATCGATCATATATATAGTATTTAAAAACAATAAAACCAACCAAAGCTGGACGAGGAATCTTAAAGTCTCGACATAATAGAAATCTTTCACCTTTTTACGATGCATCGATCGATCATATATATATATATTACAATAATAAATTAGGGTTTACCAAGTAATGATCCTCGTCGTGTGACCGTACTCTTCGTCATAATCGTCATCATCATCATCACCGTTATCCGATTGCTCATCCTCCTCATCGTACTCAACATCGTCCGAGGAATAACCAGAGTCGTCGTCATCGTCCTCATCCTGCACGTCTTCTTCATCTACCTCAATGATCTCTTCTTCAGTTAGATCTGTACAACCATCAGGCATGGGTAACCGTTCACCGTCTTGAACCAGGTCCATTATGTCGGAGCGGATGACAGAAATATTAGGCTCTTGATAGGCAGGAATGTCTCTGTCTGGTTCAGCAGCATCTTCAGTCGTCGCCGGTGTCCCTTCAATTGTCTCTGTATTCCAAACTCCTCGATGAGAGATCTGGTTCACTATTTTCCACCCGTCACCAGCTTTCGGATCGTCGAGATAGAACACCTGCCTAACTAAGGTGGCGAGAGCGAAAGGCTCATCCTCATACCAGCTTGAGTTTGTATCGACTGATAAAAGTCCCAGGTCTTCCTTTGTACGCTTGAACCATCTGCACTTGAATAGGAAAACGTTGACATCATTCCCGTAACATAGCTGAACCACATATACGATCATTCCGTAATATAGATCAGGGTCTTTCCCAACCGCTATCCCACTGTTTTGTGTTCTTCTTCCTTCATCTCGCGCCAATGAATGGAACTTCACACCGTTCACAAAACATCCCGGATAAATATAGTGTTTAATCGGCTTCCCTGCTAGCAAGTGCTTTGGCCAAGACCACCACCCCCCGTGGTTTTCGGATTTTTGCAGATCAATCATCTGCGAAAATGGAAAAATGTAAGGGTTTACTTTCTACAAATTAAACATGCATGATCTCAATATGTATATAAATCACTAAATACGTACCCATTGGAAGAAATAATCGGGGAACTTTTTCTTAACCATTTTCTCAATCCACGCCGAACTCTTGTCTGGATATAACGCCTGAAGCCTCTCCCTGTATGACATCATGTACGGCTCAACTTCGTCACAGTCTCGTAACACTACCCAATGTGCCTCAATAAGTTCTTCCTGTGTTAACGTTTCCTTTAATACTCCTCTAAACGGTCGGACGACATTGGTGACGACAGAAAGATTGATGCGGGCACTGGGATCGGAGGCAGTTGGAGGTGGTGGATCTTTGAGGTACCTGTTGCAGTAAGTAACGCACTCATGCATTAGGTATGTCTCTGCTATGGAGCCATCCGGAGCCGACCTGTTTTTGACGAATGACTTATACTGTCCAAGCTGTCTACAAAATTAATCAAACGTACAATAAAAATAAGTACATGCATATAGCTAGCTAGTAATCTCCAGTGGAACAAATTATGAATCGAAAAACCTGTATAATTAATTAGTTGTACGTACCTTTCTTGAGGATACATCCAAGTGTACTGGACCGGACCAGAAATGAGAACCTGCTCGGGCAGGTGGATCATTAGGTGAATCATTATGTCGAAGAAAGCAGGAGGAAAAATCCTCTCTAGTTTGCAAATGATGTGCACAATTTGTTGTTGCAATTCCACGACATCTGACTTCTTTAATTCTCTGGCGCATAACCTCTGCCACCATCTGCACAATGCCACTATTGGTTCTACGACGTCGCGAGGCAAATATGGTCGAATTACCACTGGAATCAGACGTTGCAGCATAACGTGATAGTCATGTGTCTTTAGACCAACAAACTTGTGTTGCACCTCGTCCACTGCTCCAGTTATAGTAGCTGCATACGTGGCCGGATAACGAACGCCCTTAAACCAGTGAAATACAGAACGTCTAAGTGTCGGCTTCACTGTGTACGGTGCAGCTGGCATCTTGTTGTACACTCCTTTCCTATCCCTCCTCAACCACAAGGGACGACGTAGATTCATTGATTCCAAATCTTTGCGCGCTTTGGGAGTATCTTTAGTCTTGAACTTAATACCGAGAATTGTTCCCACCACGCTGTCGCACACATTCTTTTCTATGTGCATCGCGTCCAAGTTGTTCCTCAGCTTCAACTTCGACCAGTAAGGGAGTTCAAAGAATATACTCTTGTGATCCCAATAGCTCAGATCATGTGGAGGAATTGGATTGCATTTCTTTACATCCGCGTCGTTAGTCAACACACCAAAGTCGAAATAGCTCAACCTCTCTAAAATCTCTTCGCCCGACCAACTACGGGGTTTAGGATTGTTCTCTACCGTCCCGTCGAAATGAGCTTCATCCTGTCGCCAAGGGTGGTCGTGAGGGAGCCATCTACGGTGACCCAAGTAACACACCTTCCCTGCGTGCCAACTAGAGTTCACGTCGTCCAAACATATAGGACATCCATTATATCCTTTTGTCCTGCACGCTGCCAACATCCCATACGCTGGAAAATCGCTGATCGTCCACATTACGGCAGCCCTCATCGTGAACATCGTGTCAGTGAATTTGTCATAAGTTGGGACTCCATTTTCCCACAACAGTTTCAGCTCGTCGATCAAAGGTCTGAGGTAGACATCTAAGCACTTCCCTGGAGATTTAGGACCTGGAATTAGTACAGTAAGGAAATTAAATTCCTTGTTCATGCACATCCACGGAGGCAGGTTGTACGGCATCAGAATTACTGGCCAAGTGCTTACGGCGGAGCTATTACTTCCCCAAGGATTGAATCCGTCTGTAGATAGGCCGAGTCTAACATTTCTAACCTCTGCAGCAAAGTTTCCGAATTCTCTGTCGAAATGTTTGAAACCCTCCCCATCCGCGGCGTGTCGCAGGACATCGTCATCTATTCGCTTTTCTGCGTACCATCGCATCGCCTCTGCTGTGTGTAGAGACATGTACAGGCGCTGCAATCTGGGAATCAAGGGAAAATATCGAACAACTTTCACAGGAATTCTCTTTTTCGAACTCTTCCTATTCACCTGGAATCTGCACTGGCCACATACGGGACAATAGTCCAAATCTTTATACTCTTTGTAAAATAGCACACAATCATTCGGACATGCGTCAATTATCCTGTACTTTAGGCCGAGGCTGCTCAAGATATTTCTAACCTTATAATGAGATTTAGGAAGATTGTGATCATCAGGAAGCAACTTACATATTTGCTCCTGAATTTCGTCAAAAGCACTGACTGACATTTTGTGCTTCACTTTTATCTTCATTTGCTCCATCACATATTGCAACACATTCTCTCGACATCCAGGGAACACCGGGGTCTGCGCTTCAAGTAGCATCCGGTTGTACTTATCCATCTCACTGGTGTCAGTGGCCAAGCTAGCAGCGGGGAATGTGTCATCATGCTCATGAGTGGTACTGTAACCTCCGTCTTGGTGTTGGTGTCCACTATGACTAAATCCCGGAAACGCATCATGGACCAAATCTACAGTTGGATTGCAAGCTGGGGGTCCGGCACCACTGCCGCTGGATGAGGCACCATGGTAACTGTACCCTGAGCTGAAGTCTGCTGCGCTGAACTCTACTGCTTCACCATGCTCGCTCCATGTAGTGTAACTCCACATCATACCATTTTCGTACAGGTGTTGCACCATAACATTAACCTCCGCATACTGACAATTAAGACATTTCTGGCACGGACACCTGAAACGCTTCTTTCCATGACCATGTTCTATCGCAAAATTCACAAATTCGCTAATTCCATCCATATACCGGACATCACATCTATTCTTTAACTTCATCCAACTCTTGTCCATACTGCTACAAAATATTATAATTAAATAATTATTACATATATATATATTAGTCCATTAATTTACCATTAATTATACGTACTCGATCTACATCGATCCATCAAATTACGTACGTAATTTAATCTGTATATATAGCTAATTAACATTCATGCATGTATGTACGCACGTACGGTTTCCCTAAATATATATATATTTAATCATGCAAATTTTAACTGCCTACGTACGTACCTGCTGGCCTTCTCGATATCTGCAGTTAATTAAGCTAGCTAGTGATCGAACACCGGAGATCCGATCCTTTAATTAATTTCTAGCCCCGGCCTAGCCTAATCCGGCCTTCTCCTTCTCCTTCGATCTCAAAAATTCCCCACGGGATAAAATATAATGGAATGATCGAAGCTAAGAGAGTTTGGCATGGCCTATATATATAATGCTTCACTTAGACGACGGAGGTGTCGGTACGTCGTTTAAGTGGAACTTACACCACGACGTGTCGGTCCGTTGTCCAGGTGATCACTTCTCCGTGGTCCAAGTCACACTTAGACGACGGAGATGTAATTCTCCGTCGTCTAAGTGTTACTTGGACCACGGAGATTTCTCCGAGGTCCAAGTAACACTTAGACGACGGAGATGTAATTCTCCGTCGTCCAGGTGATAACCTGGACCACGGAGAAGTCTCCGTGGTCCAGGTGCTTACCTAGACGACGGAGAAACTTCACATCCGTCGTCTAAGTGTTACTTAGACCTCGGAGATTTCTCCGTGGTCCAAGTAACACTTAGACGACGGAGAATTACATCTCCGTCGTCTAAGTGTTACTTGGACCACGGAGAAATCTCCGAGGTCTAAGTAACACTTAGACGACGGAACTAATACTGTTCCGTCGTCTAAGTCCTCTTTTCTTGTAGTGTCCTTTTCTTGTAGTGATATAGTTTAAACTCTTTGTATTCATAAGCATATTTAATCTTCAACATTTATTTCATGCACGTAGTTGTACTTTGCTGAATTATTTCTATAACCAAATCAACTCAGAAAACCCTCAAATTTTGTGTGGCAATCCACCACTGAATCAAATATAATGACCCATATTTATCAATTACTACATTGATATATTTTTATAAAAATAGAGTTATTTTTTAGGGTGCTTTTGCACTTATCAAGCTAGTGATTCCTCAGAAAGATGATCGACGGTAGGTAATATGAATTGATATAAAACAGTTTGATAGTCTCCTTAAAAAGTTATAATCAAATTCAAGTTGAGACTTCATCATTAATTACAAAGAGAAGATTTTTTTATGTCACTAATCCGGCCATATGTTCTTCGATCATATAACCACAAAATCAGATTGTATGACACTTTTCATTACCATAAAGGTATTGAAAAACACATGAAAACCAAATGATGTAAAACATACTTTTTATTATTATTGAGAAAAGTACAACATACCGGTTACACGAAACCAAACAAGCCAAGCATTACAATAAGCCTATTAACTTCATAATTTAGCCAGTAATACGTAGTAGAGCTAGAGAATACATAGCGCATGCTTGCTCTCTTTTTATTGTGCTGGCCTGCATATATGTTCAGTTAATTATGCCGTAGTGAAGTGGGCATCAAGATCCTGGACGAGGTTAGTCATCAGACGAATATACTTAGTTGGATCTGCAACTTCCTCACTCAGTTTCTCATACTCAATTGACACTTTTGCAACATTGCTGCCATCGCCCTTTTGAACGAACTGATAGACGGGCTTGAAGCTCTTATAATACTGGAACACATCGATCTCCTTCCAATCCATTCAGAATCACTGCTTTGTTCACAGCATCCAGCTCCACCCTCTCCTTGAATGTTCCCACTTCACCCTCTTTATACATAACAAAACAACCAGTGAAACAATTGTTGCAACATCTACCTAGTTCTAGCCAAGTTGTTCAAAATCGAAAATCTAACGCCGTATCAAAAAGTGAGTAATGAGGGCTTGCTTACCTATCGAGTAGTTCCAGACCTTAATAGATCCGTCATTTCCCAGTCTCCTTCATGCACCGACACTCCGGTTATGGTGCCAGTTTTGGAAGTTTTGGGGACATGGTGGGCCTCACTCTTGAAGAGGTTGTAGAACTTGTCAGCATTTGCAGTGATTTTAATTTCAGCTTCCACCTTACCTTGAAGAACCATGTTCAACAATTGGTAATGGTGATCGATATCGGTACTCAGCAGAAGCCGAAGAACATGTATATATATGCCCTAATCCGTTCTGAAGGACCCTATATCTTACTATCTATATAGTGGCAATTTTGTTTTAAAAAAAAACATTAAATAATTCCTAGTTGGAAAAATTGGTGAATAATCACTGAAGTTTGGACAAATTGCCAACTTAGTCCCTAATGTTATAAATATATCACTTTGGTCATTGCCGAATGTCGCTTTATCTTGGTGTAGTATTTTGATAACTCCATTATATTTGGACACTAACTCAATTTATCCCCCTCTCAACACGAAATACATAGACAGTAACCAAAGGATAGACGTAGATAAATAGTCAGTGATCAAAATAATATATTTCTAACTTTAATGATCAACTTGTCAATTCATTCAAATTTTATTGACTGGCCATTATATTCCACTAAGGATGGCAACAATTTATCCTTCCAAGTTCTATGCGCTTATCAGTGTGGCAGCAATTGCCTACAATTATCAGAAAATCAGACATGATCCAACTAGAAATTGACTGTATACGGAACAAATTATTGAGAGGTTGATTGAGGCATGGGCACCCTTATTATTTTACCTGATTTATTTGAGTATGATTTGTTAATTTCTGATGTCTTATCGGATGGTCAGTGCTTAAAACTTTGATTTGATTATCTGTGTCCCTAATCGTAGTGTCATGATTACTTAATTATTTTTTGAGCTAGAGCACGTCGTTAGTGATGACAGTTTGATATTATGATCCCTAATAGCGACTCATAATATAACAATGATTCATATCTGCTTGGTGCGCCTCGAGGACAGTCATTGTAACTGTTGTCTATTATTCCCTATTAATGGGGTAACACACCATATTGCTTTTTTTTTTTTTTTTTAAAAAACTATGATTTGTTTTGTATTGAGAAGTCAAATATCCACCCAGACACAGTAAGGCTGATGTCCAAAATGATATATGAGAACGATAGATGACCCCTTCAGCACTCAGATGGTTTCCTATGTATCATATTCCATCATATTAATAATTGTTGCTTTGTAAAGGTTATTAGGATTCGGAGGCCTTTGGGATAAGAGATTTGGAAGTATGGTAATCTTGAGACGTGGGATTTTAGGTTTGGAGATGGGAATGAAAGACGAAAACTTTTGCAGCACACCATCAACATGCTGGCCAAGGTTGAATGAATACCGCATTTTAATACAATGACAGGCAGTTCACTTTCTACCTGTGATCATGCACATATAACTGTGAATCGAGTTCATTTCTTGTGATTAATTTATTTTTTCCATTTTATTTCTTGTGAATAGTTGTTGGGTATACATATAAATATACAAAGCTGAGAGCCTTGGAGCTCCATTGGCTTATCCTAAAGAAATCGGATTATAAGAGCTACATAATTACAAAAAGTTACATCCTTGTGACAAAAAATCGTCGTTAGAGAGTGGTGTGTTCAACCGTAAATGACAATGGCCGGAGATCATTGCTTAGTCACTTCTTTCGCAGATCAGGGGTATCCTTTCTCGTACTCACTATTACTGGTGAGGCAGATAAGCCACTATGTTTCTCTGAAACCACTGGGAAAATGAGTTTCTTAGCTTTCTTTTCATCTTTGGAAGGCTCTCCGGGAGATTCTGATCCAAATATCTGCACTGTTAGGCTTCCACCTGCAGAAAAACAAGAACCAAACATGTAGTTGCACATGAAGAAACAAATGTTAATCTCTCAATATTTTTGGGTATTTTGGTTACTAAATAACAAAAAGCTAATTACAAATCAAATTATTGATGAAGACTTTCTTTTTTCTATCATAGCTGATAAGGATAAAGGGGTACTTCACCTAGCACAAGAGCAGCACCAATCCAACCAGTAGAACCCCATCTCTCCCCAAGGAGAAACCAAGCGAAACCAGCACCCCACACTGGCTCCAAGCCATAGATTATTGCTGTTTCTGTGGCTGATACATCACGCATAGCGGCCATCTACAAAATATAGTCTTCTGTTTATACTATGCTAAAAAGGGGTTTTGATATATACTATGCCAGAAATATCATGGCACCATTGCCTGCAGGGACTAGCTCAACCAGATACTCCAAATTGGCATATATATGTTCTTTGGTTGTTGATAAAAATGCATTCCAACAAGTTAATAAGCAGCAGAGAATTGCAAGAGCAAATGACTCATACTCACTACTCAGAGTGGAACTTTCATACATACCTCTACCCATAAGCATAAAACGGTTGAAAATATGCCTGTGTACAGCGCAGGTATCCATGGAAACACAACCATCCACTCCCAGAACATCTCAAACGTCCACAATGACGGGTTAAAGCCGCTGAGACCACCACTAGACCATGCCCCAGTGAGGTACCATATGGTTGACAAGAAAGCAACAACACATATCTGAATGAAACTGAGGTTAGCGTGAAGCGCACAAACAAGTTCAACATGCTGCACAAATTTCATATCTAACTACACGAGGTAGATCATAAACACAATATATATAGTTATATACTAACCTCATACCCAAGCAAAGGTAAGAAGTTTTCTTTTTTAGTGTTTCTTGATATGTGTTCTGTTCTAAGCATATGAACACCAAAAAACACTGCACTTAAGAAGCTCAGCAAATCTCCAACCTGATGTTATCAAGTATTTGGAATCATATTTTACAATACCACCAGCAATCTCAACATAGCTGTCTCTTTACATATAATTAAAGATAGTACAGTAAATACTTACACTCGGAGGAGATCCACTGGATTCCAGTAACCCCACTCCTACAATAGACATGAGAGCTCCAAACCAGGTACGAGCGGGGACTACAGCTCCTAACATGCCATCAAGCAAGGGAACGATAATCACCTGTTAAATTCAAGCAAAATATGCCCATAGTACCTTCAGGTACCACCAAAAAAAAACACAAACAATCCTCAACAAATACGCTTAGAAAGATAGTACGTAGACTTACAGTGAACATAGACAGAAACGATGCACGACCAGCATCTGACGTCAGCAGTCCTAGTGCCTGCATAAGATAACCTAGACTAACCCAGAAACCCAACTCAATCCCTGCATTACGCGTCTGAACATCACCTCGTGCTCGAAAAACAAATGGGATGAATGGAATAGCCGACATTGCAAACCGCACAACTGTAAAAGCCGCCGGGTCTATGACAGCTTCCACCTCTTTGACGATCGAGAAATTACTAGCTACAACAAAAATGAATGGATTCAATTCATAATCTTACACAATAAGATAACTTCCTTACTGAATTTCCAAGTTCTAAAGCAACTGATCCTGTATATTCTATAATTTCATTTGCTAACTACCCTGCATTTCTCTATGACATATAACAATCTTTGTGCTTATACAATACAGAAAGAACATAAACTCTAAACTGGGAGAAAATAAAATTAAAAAAAAAGGGAGAAGCTTTACCATAAACGACGGTGATGACATTGAGCAGAAGAATGCCCTTGACTTTTTTGGAGGCGAAGAATATTCTTCGCCATAGAGATCGTTTTCCTCCGAACAAGGACTTGAAGCTTACTGTCCTTTCACTCCCGGATCCATTTCCCTTTGAAGCTTTAACCAATGAGGTCGATTTCGGAGTCGGATTCCGATTCGGACCCGGATTATCCAACTTGTGCGACTTCCGCAACTGCTCTTTGGCATTGGTAGAGCTACTACCACCGGAAGACTTAGACGAACAAGCAGTGAAACGCGGTCGTTTCGTATAACAGGATGACAGATTCGACGAGTTTGTTGTGGAGCATTTGATGGCGGTTGCGTACGTGGCGGAGCTCAACAACCTCCCGCAAGGCGATTGGGCCGCCATTTCTGATGAGACCAGACTGGACTAACCACCGGCTGAGAGAGCCAATTTTACCCGCTGGAAGTTTGAAGTTACCAAAATATCCTCTGTTACAAGTGTCGAGCTCTCATTGGGCGAGCGCTCTTGGTAAAATATCAGAAAAACGACACCGTTTTAGTCACTTTAACGTATTCTGAAAAAATTTGAAATGCAAGTTTGCAGAAGCCATTGCATTACAACAAGGACGAGGCTTTCTTCTTCTGCTCTCTCGCTTAACCCAACAACTCCTCTAATTGGTCATTTCTCTTCTGTTATTGAATCGGGTCGGATCCCAAACCCATCGACCCAATCCCAATTACAAAGCAAGCCTTGTTGTAAACGAAAACTTGATTGCAACAAGTTCAACTCACAAATGGAATTCAAACACTCTGATTTATTCATCTTTGAGATATGCATATATATAGCCTTCTCGATGTAACATAAATCCTAAACAGAAGTATTCATTTTCAGCTACACTTAGCTACGAGTTCTAACAAACCAAGAATAATTCAAACTTAACTAAATCCTACCGACTAGAACTAATCTTAACACACTATTTCTACTGATCCCTAAGACTAGGATTTTATTTAACTTAAACAACAAGAATAAACCAAGTCAAAACTCAACAAACTCTCCCTTAAACTGAACCAGTGCAATAGTTCAGTTTACTTCAGCTGCTTCACACATTGCTTGGTGCGAAGATGAACAAAAGCTTCAGTCTTCAATGGTTTAGTCATGATATCAACAGTTTGCTCGGCTGTTCCACAGTAAGACAACGAGATCGATCCTTGTTTAATGACATCTCTGAGAAAGTGATACCTTACATCTATGTGTTTACTACGTCCATAAAGAACGAGATTCCTTGACAACTTAATGGTGGAGCTGTTGTCACACTTGATGTCTGTACATACCTCTTCTTCTTCTCCTCCTAGTTCTTTGAGAATCCGCTTTAACCGTATTGCTTGACAAACACAGCTTGTTGCAGCAACAAACTTGACTTCAGTAGTCGAAAGTGTCACAATTGGTTGTTTTCTTGAACTCCAAGATACTACCCAACCTCCAAGCATGAGCACATACCCACTAGTGCTTTTACGATCATCACAGTCTCCTGCATATTCACTATCGAAAAAACTTTGCAGTTTGCATCCTTCAAGTCTTCTGTAAAAAATGCCAAAATCCATCGTTCCCTTCAAGTAGCGCAATGCTCGTTTCACAATTTGTAAGTGCTGCTCTGTAGGCTTGGACATGTATCGACTAGCCAAACTTGTAACAAACATCAAATCCGGACGAGTAGCTTTCAGATACATGAGACTTCCTACAAGTTGTTTGTAGTAAGTCTCATCAATTACTATACCTTCCTCATCTTTTGAGACTTTCATTCTAGGAACAATAGGCGTTGACACTTGCTTACTCTCCAGCATGCCAAACTTCTTAAGAATTTTCATTGCATACCTCCTTTGACATATGAAGATCCCTTGTGACTTCTGTATAACTTCTATGCCGAGAAAGTAACTCAAACTTCCCATATCACTCATGTCAAATTCTTCCATCATAGACTTCTTAAAATCGAGCAAGAAATCAACATCATTACCAATGTAAATCAAGTCATCACCATAAAGACTTACAATGATAATTTTGCCATCATCACTCCTCTTTGTGACCAAGATTTGCTCACTGTCGCATCTGTGAAATCTATGGTGGATGAAGTAAGTTTCGATCCGACTAAACCAAGCTCGAGGAGCTTGTTTTGGTCCATACAAGGCTTTGAACAGTTCATACACCATGTGCTCCTTCCCCTCTTTCTTGTAACCTTGAGGTTATTCCACATAGACTTTCTTAACAAGCTCACCATGAAGAAATGCAGATTTTATATCAAGATGAAACACCTTCCATTTGTTTTGAGCTGAGACTGCAAGGATGGTTCGAACTGTATCCAAACGAGCAATAAGTGCCAAAATCTCTAAGTAGTCAATTCCTTCCTTTTGAGTGTAACCTTTGTAACAAGTCGAGCTTTATGCTTGATGATCTCACCATGTTTATTGTGTTTAGTCTTGTAGATCCACTTCACTCCAATTTTCTTTGCTCATTTTAGTAGCTCTGTCAACTTCCAAGTCTTGTTCTTCTCGATAGCATTGATCTCACTATCCATTGCCTGCCTCCATTTAGCTTCTTTAACAACATCTTTGAAATACACTGGATCAGCATTCACTCCATCTTCGATCAACAAAATTTCATCCTCATTTAGATCATTACCAACTACATAGTCACCCATCCAAATCAGTCTTTGTTGCTCTCTCCCTGCATGTGATACACTCTCAACCACTGTTTCTTTCCCTCTAGATTTTGTTTTTGGATTTGGTAGGCTAGGATTTTGGACAGAAGTGGGGTTTTGAACAGAAGTAAAGATATGAACGAGGCTAGGGTTTTGACTGTGACTAGGATTTTGAGTGAGAGGACTAGGTGTGACTTCTTCTTCAAGGTTAGGATTTTGATTTCTCACATTTCCCTCACTGTTTTGGTTACTCTCACCCCCCCCTCATTGTTTCCTTCATCATTTGTCTCTCACTCAAGCATTTCACCTTCAAAATTTTCACACTCTCTCTCATTTTCCCAAGCCAACTTAAAACTAATCTCTTTCTCATCTTCCTTTCCCCATTCCCACTGTTTGCTTTCTTCAAAAACCACATCCTTACTAAACACAACCTTTTTCTATACTGGATCATACAATTTGTACCCTTTAGATTGTTCACTCACCCCCAATAAAACACAAGGGAAACTACGGTTATCTAGTTTACCTCTCTTTTCTTCTGGTACATGCACATGACCAATGCACCCCTAAACTCGGAAGTGTTCCGTAGAAGGTTTAGTTTTGCTCCATGCCTCTTGAGGTGTAACATCATTTACTGCAAGTGTTGGTGAATGATTCAAAACATAGAACGTCCATAGCACAGCTTCCGGCCAAAAAGTTCTAGGCATTCCCTTAGCAACCAGCATGGATCAAACCAGATTCATAACTGTCTGATGCTTCCTTTCTGCCACGTCATTCTATTGAGGAGTGTAAGCAGTGGTGATTTGCCTTTTAATTCCCTCTTCTTGACAGAACTCATTGAAAGCATTAGACGTGAATTCTCCTCCTCTGTCTATTATCAAGCATTTGATTGAAGCTTCTGCACTTTTCTCCACTAGCATCTTGAAATTCTTGAAAAAGTTTAAAGTTTCTGATTTCTGATTTCTCACATATGAGATACGGCCATGCCTTACGACTATAGTCATCAATAAAGCATAACACATACCTCTTTCCACTGTTTGAGGTAGGAGTGATCGGTCCACATAAATCTAAATGTATCAATTCGAGTACCTTGCTAGCTCTCCATAAACTTCTCTTTGGTGTCACTCCTTTTGGTTGCTTTCTGATCAAGCCTTCTTCACAAATTTCTTTAGAAGTTCCAAATTGAGGCAAACCATCTACCATCTTCTTGTATTGCAGCGTCCTCAAACCCTTGTAGTTTAGATGACCATATCTTTGGTGCCAAAGATATGTCAAATCTAAGGAAACTGAGGTTTGGAAACAACGACCATCTTGTGCACTTGAAACTTCTGAATCTTCAGAGAACAGGACAAAGATCCTGTTTGTGCTTGCAATCAGTCATCTCCTTGAGTGATAGATCTTACATGTTCTATCTTGGATCAAAATGACAAGACCCTTCTCTTGAAGTTTTCCAATACTTAGCAAATTGTTTCTCAAATCTGGAGCAAAATAGACATCTTCTATGACATACCTCATGCCTTTGAAAGAAACTTTGACATTGCCTTTGCCAACATCATTCATCCTCGAATTATTTCCAAGCTTGATAGAATGAGAAAAATTCATATTCAAGCTTGTAAACAAGTTTTTGTCTCCACACATATGGTTTGAGCATCCAGAGTCTAGAAACCATGCACTACTTTTCTGCTTGTCTGCTTCATCAACATAGGCCATCAGTAACATTTCTTCCTCTGCATCAAACTCTGCATAATTAGCTTCCTTGTTCCAAGATGGACACTCATTTTGAAAATGTCCTAGTTTGTGACACTTGAAGCACTCAATTGTGGCTTTGTTGAAACTTTGTCTGCCTCTACCTCTTCCTCCACGTCCACATCCTCGATTTCCTCTTCCATGATTGCTTCCTTCACCATAAGTCACCTTGAAAACCTGCTCCTCTCTCATGCTTCTGTTGCTCCTATTCAGCCTCTGCTCATGCACAAGCAAGCTACTTTGTAGCTCATCAACTATTAGCATATCAAGATCATGTGACTCCTCGATTGAACAAGCAACATAATCGAATCTAGGAGTCAAAGATCTCAAAATCTTCTCCACAACATCCAACTGTGGCATGTTTTCTCCTCTATGAATCTTCAGCTTATTGATAATGGTTAGGGTTCGAGCAAAGTATTCGTCTATCTTCTCGTCTTTTTTCATTTGAAGCATGTCAAATTCCTTCTTCAAAGCCTTTCTCTATGCTCGTTTTGCTCGATTCGTTCCATGATATTTCTGTTTCATGGAATCCCAAATGCTCTTCGAACTTGACTTGTCGAGAATGGTCTCCAGAATCGTTCGGGGAATGGCTTGAAAGAGATATCTTTTGACTGTGAAGTCATCTTCTCTCATCTTCTCAACCCTTTGTCGCAATTCTTCTGCTTGCTTCATTTGCGCCTCATATTGTGTTCGTTGTCCTTGCACAACCGTGGAGAATGTCTCAGGTTGTTGTGTCACTTGGGTAGGAGTTGGTAAGCCAACATCAATGTGGTGCCAGGCCTTCTTTGATCTGATGAAGTTCTCCATCAAAAGTGACGAGTGATCATAATGTCCATAAAAAATCGGAATGGACAATGGTGCCGAGCTTCCATCAGCTCCAGGCTTCATCAGTGCAATACTACTTTCTGCCATCACAAATCTCTCCCTTAATGTTTCTCTCTTTTCACACAATCAGGCCCTTTGCAGGGCTCTGATACTAGATTGTTGAAAACGAAAACTTGATTGCAACAAGTTCAACTCACAAATGAAATTCAAACACTCTATTTTATTCATCTTTGAGATATGCATATATATAGCCTTCTCGATGTAACAGAAATCATGAACAGAAGTACTCGTTTTCAGCTACACTTAGCTACGAGTTCTAACAAACCAGGAATAATTCAAACTTAACTAAATCTTACTTACTAGGATTAATCCTAACAGACTAGGATTTCTACTGATCCCTAAGACTATGATTTTATTTAACTTAAACAACAAGAATAAACCAAGTCAAAACTCAACGGGCCTTCGCTGCTATATTGAAGTCATGTTGTTTGCGCGCAAATCAGCTCAAGCAAATCCATGGCCTGATTCTCACGACCGGAATCTCAATCAAGAACAGCCTCCTGACCCATCTCATCACAAGCTTCGTAGACTTGGGGGATTTGGTTTATGCCCGCCAGGTGTTCGACGAAATGCACAAGCCACGAGTCTTTCTATGGACCACCATTTTCAAAGGGTATGTCAAGTACGGACATTTCGTCGAGGCTGCTTTCGTTTACAGACGAATGCACAGTCAGGGTGTTCGTCCGGACCAGTTCACGTACACTTTTGCGGCGAAGGCGTTTGCTCAGGTGGGAGAAATGTGGGCCGGGTCGGCTGTTGTGGCCCACGCGGTGAAGTACGAGTTGGAGTTTGTCGCGGAGGTGAGGACTGAGTTGATGATAATCTGTGTGAGATTTGGGGAGTTGGGTTTGGCGGGTTTTTTGTTCGAAACTATGGTTGAGAGAGATTTGGTTGCTTGGAAAGCTTTCATTGCTGCTTGTGTCCAGAATGGTCATGCCGCCAAAGCTCTTGCTTTGTTTCTCAAAATGGGCGTGGCCGGGGTAAAGCCGGATGTTGTTACCGTTGTGAGTGGCTTTTCGGCTTGTGGTCAGTTGGGTTGCTTGGAGACCGGGGAAGAAATATATGGGATTATGAAACGGTATGGGATTGTTTGCAATACGATTGTTGCCAATGCACGGCTTGATATGTATATCAAATGTGGCCGCGTACACAGGGCGGAGGCTTTGAGGAAATGTCTCAGAGAAATGTTATTTCTTGGAGCACAATGATATTAGGGTATGCCATCAATGGAGAGAGCCGAAAGGCATTGGATATTTTTTCGAGGATGCAAAAGCGAGGAGTTGTACCCAACCATGTGACATATTTAGGAGTTTTATCTTCATGCCATGCTGGGGTAGTCGATCAAGGCAAGGCTTATTTTAGGCGCATGGTACAATCTGGTGACAAGAATTCTCAACCGAAAATAGAGCACTATGCTTGTATGGTGGTCCTTCTTGGCCGGTCAGGTCACCTTGAAGAGGCTTATGATTTCATAAGAAGTATGTCAATTCAACCAGATTCTGGGGTGTGGGGAGCTTTATTGGGTGCCTGTGCAATCCACCAAAATGTAGAACTGGGCCAGTATGCAGCTGATTTTCTTTTTGAGTTAGCGCCTGATAATGGTTCATATCATGTGTTAATGTCAAATATGTATGCAGCTGCTGGAAAGTGGGACTCTGTTAATAAGGTGAGGCTCAAAATGAGAAAAAGATGAGTTAGAAAAATAGCCGCCTACAGCTCAGTAGAGTTCTACGGAAGAATCCATTTATTCTATAGAGGAAACAGATTGCACCAAGAATCATCAGAAATATATGAAAAGTTGAAGGATTTATTAAGACAGGTGAAGAGTATGGGCTACATTCCAAATACAGCCTCTGTATTTCATGATGTGGGCACGGAGGAAAAGGAAGCAACACTCAGTCATCACAGTGAAAAGCTTGCCGTTGCATTTATTCTCGTAAATCTACGGCCTGATTGCCCCATTAGGGTGGTGAAGAATTTAAGGATATGTGATGACTGCCACAGTTTCTGTAAATTTGTCCTGGAAGCAATCAAAAGGGAGATTATCATGAGAGATAAAATCCGCTTTCATCATTTTCGAAATGGTGAGTGTTCTTGCAACAACTTTTGGTGACCACTTCAGAAATGATGATTATGGGAGAAGATTAAATCATAAAAGTGATGTGCTTTTGTTACATTTATCGTAATCTTGAGGTGTGACTGGAGATCCACCAATGAGCTCATTGTGTTGGAAGGTACTGTGATTCCTGGAAGCAACTGTCTAGAGACAGATCACACACTGTGCATACATTGGCTTATTGCAAAGTTCCCATTATCATGATTCACTATCTGTTGTTCACTGATGATGTAAGGGAAAGCAAAGTCAACAATGAAGATATACAACTACAGGAATGTAAGCATCTGCAATACTAACCCGAGGTAAGAAATGTTGCACATATGTAACATTCTAAATCAACATTGTTAGCTCAATTGTTAGTGATTTCACCATGGAAAATGATATCAGCTGTTGTGAATGAGATAGACAATGAAGCTTGGGGAACTTTCTTCAGTGGTTTGTACTTAGTAGAGAAACTGCAGAGGATATTCGTACAAATATTGCATAATGCCGCCGAATGTTATGAACAATTTTTTGTACAAATTTAGTTTAAGCATTGTGTTGGTGATTCATTGCATTGTTCAAACTTCAAAGTTCAAGTGTTCGACAGTGAGTTGTGTATTGTGCTCACACACAAGAGCACCAAATAAATAGATGAACACAATATCAAGGGAACAGAATCAAATAGGAAACAACCCAAGAGTCACAAAGAGGATAAGAAGACGAGAACAAGAACACAGGATATACGTGGTTCGGCAATAGCCTACGTCCACGGAGCAGTAGGGAGAATCTTCACTAACAATGGAGGTTACAAAGAGAGAGTATGGTTACAAACAAAGCCCTAAAGCTACCCACTGTTTGCACATACACACACTCTGCTTCTGCTTTTTTCTACAAACATACAAAGCTCTGTATTTATACTCTCTTACTAAAAACTAACTTACTCGCCAAGAACACTGTTCCTCGCCAGAGACCACCAAACTTCTTACGTACGCTACAACATCAATCCAAACTTCTAGCATACTACTTATGCACCTCACGTGCACGTCACATGGGTCTTTGCGAGCAACCGTAAGCGAACGAGAGTTACGCGAGCAAGTGAACAAGAGCAAGTATGAAACCCACACACAATAATCTCCACCTTGGCTTTCATGCGACTCCCTTCCATCCATCTCTAACAACTCAACTTCCCACTGCTAAACCAACTCTTCAAGCATGAAGAATGTGTACCAAGTCCAAGCAATGCTTAAACTTAGCAACACCAATAACCTTCGTCAACATATCAGCTGGGTTATCTGCAGTACCAACTTTCTTCAACATAATCTTCTTCTGCTCAACAATCTCACGCACATAATGGAATCTGACATCTATGTGCTTGGTCCTCGAGTGATACATCTGGTACTTAGCCAACTGGATGACACTTTGACTATCACAATGGACCTCTACCTTCTTCTGAAATATGCCCAACTCACTAATGAGACCAGATAACCACAGCGCCTCCTTAATGCCTTCAGCAAGCAACATGTACTCTGCCTCTGTGGTGGACAAGGCCACTGTATCTTGCAAAATAAACCTCCAACTGATTGGTCCATTTTCCATGGTAAACAAATACTCAGTAGTAGACCTCCTCCTATCCAAATCACCAGCATAATCAGAATCAGTGTAACCAACAAGAAGATTACAATCTGCAGAACTCCTCTCAAAACACAAGCCAACATCTCTAGTCCCATGGAGATATCTAAGTATCCACTTAGCTGCATTCCAATGTTCTCTACCTGGATTGTGCATGTAGCGACTAACAACACTAACAGCTTGAGCAATATCAGGTCTTGAACAGACCATTGCATACATCAATCCACCAATTAAATTAGCATATGGAACATTCTTCATCTCCTTCTTCTTTTCATCAGATCTGGGACACAAAAGAGCACTCAGTTTGAAATGGCTCGCCAAAGGAACGCTCATAGGTTTGGTAGAACTACAAATGCCAAACTTTTGCAGAAGCTTCTCAATGTATTGCTTCTGAGTCAGCATATGGAACATTCTTCATCTCCTTCTTCTTTTCATCAGATCTGGGACACAAAAGAGCACTCAGTTTGAAATGGCTCGCCAAAGGAACGCTCATAGGTTTGGTAGAACTACAAATGCCAAAATTTTGCAGAAGCTTCTCAATGTATTGCTTCTGAGTCAGCCAAACCAGACCATCCTTTCTCTTGCGAGTAATCTCCATCCCAAGGATCCTCTTGACCTCGCCAAGGTCCTTCATTTCAAACTCCATCTTCATTTGCTCTTTCAACTTCTCAATCTCCATCACATTCTTTGAAGCAATGAGCATATCATCTACATAGATTACCTCGACAAATAGATGAATGAACCATCACGCAACCTCTTGAAATACACACAATGGTCATACCTACTACGTGTGTACTTCTGCCTCCTCATAAACTCATCAAATATGAGGTACCATTGTCGCGGTGATTGCTTCAAGCCATAGAGAGATTTGTTCAACTTGCACACCAAATTCTCCTTTCCATCATCCTTGAAATCATCAGGTTGAGACATATAAATCTCCTCCTCTAAGTCTCCATGCAGGAAGGCTGTCTTCACATCAAGCGGTACCAACTCAAGATCATATTGTGCTACTAGTGCTAGCAACACACGGATAGTACTATGTTTCACAACTGGAGAGAAAATCTCATTGTAGTCTATCCCTTCTTCTTGCGAGTACCCTTTGGCGACCAATCTGGCCTTATACCTTATGCTCTTGCTATCGTCACCAGCATCCTTCTTAATATAAACCCACTTGCAACCAATAGCCTTCTTACCAGTAGGCAACTGAACTAGATCCCAGGTCTTGTTCTTCTCAAGGGATCTCATTTCTTCCTTCATTGCCTCATCCCAATCACAACTTTCAGAACTTGCTAGAGCTTCCTTGAAGTTTGATGGGGTCTCAGCATAAATAATGGGAAAAGCATATGCAACACAGTTGCTAAACCTTGTAGGTTTCTTGACTTCTCTCCTTTGTCTTCTTGCTGCTATGGATTCAGGATCAGGTACGTGATCTTGCCTCTGCCTTCTAACATGTGCCTGAACATCATCTTGGTTGTGCACATCTTCATTGTTCTGGACATCAATCTCTTCTTCACTTCCAGAGTCACCATCTTCACTTTGGCGAGGAGACACATTCTTGGTGACAACACTGTCCAGCTCCACCTGTTGAACATCTCTATCATTCTTTCCTTCTTCAACAGTATTCTTGGCATTAGGGTGAAGCATACTAGCTTCATCAAAGGTAACATCTCTGCTGATCACAAGCTTCTTCAATTCTGGACACCATAACCTGTACCCTTTCACACCACTTCTGAAACCAACAAATATAGCCTTCTTGGCCCTTGCATCCAACTTAGTTTCAGTCACATGAAAGTAAACAGGACTACCAAAGATATGCAAATGATCATAATCATCTGCAGGTTTTCCAGACCACACCTCAATAGGTGTCTTCCAATTGATCGTAGAGGATGGAAAACGATTGACCAGGTGACATGCATAAGTGACTGCTTCAGCCCAAAAAACTTTACTCAAGCCAAATTGCTGTAACATACACCTCACCTTCTCCAACAGGGTTCTATTGAGCCTCTCAGCTACTCCATTTTGCTGAGGAGTTCCTGGAACAGTAAAATGCCTCACTATCCCAACCTCTCTGTAGACTCTATGAAAATGATCAGAAGTGTACTCTCCACTATTGTCAGACCTCAAGGCCTTTACCTTCTTGCCAGTTTGGTTTTCAACCATCTTCTTCCAATCAAGGAAGATGCTCAACACCTCATCCTTATGTGTCATTGTGTAAACCCAAGACCTCCTCGAGAAGTCATCAGCAAAGGTCACAAACCAATGCTTACCACTCATGGAAGCATTCCTTGTAGGACCCCAGACATCAGAGTGCACATAGTCAAGGATTCCCTTGGTCTGATGCACAGCGGTACCAAACTTCACTCTATGTTGTTTACCCAAGACACAGAACTCGCATAAATCAATCTTGCAAGTTTTGGCTCCCTTCAAGAGCCCTTGTTTCACCAAACCTTGCAGGGCCTTTTCACCAGCATGTCCAAGCCTCATATGCCACAATCTAGTAGCATCATTTGTACAATCTCCAACTGCAGCAACATTGCCAATCACTATTTCACCTTGCAGTACGTACAGATTGTGGTTTCTATTCCCTTTCATTACCACCAAAGCTCCTTTTGTCACATTCGTGATACCATTCTCCATAGTGATCTTGTAACCACTAGCTTCCAAGGTACCCAAAGAGATCAGATTGTTGCCAAACATAGGTACATACCACACATTAGTCAGTTCCCTGACTACACCATCATGGAGCTTCAACTTGACTGTTCCTACACCCTTCATATCATGAGCAAAGTTGTCACCCATAAACACACTACCGGTGACACTTGTATCCAAAGTGGCAAACCAATCTTGATTAGCACACATGTGCTGGGAGCAACCACTATCCAATAGCCATGAATTAGGTTCACCTACTGATGCAACACAATTAGAAGCTACAGTGAGAAGATAATTAGCTTCCTCACTGGTAGAAGCTATATTTACATGAGTCCCATTATTCTTGTTTTGCAGCTTCGGACATTCATGCTTCCAATGACCCTTTTCACGACAAAAGGCACATTCATCTCTCCCTAAACTCCTTCTGCCTTTGGAATTTCCTCTGGTGCGGGACTGAGACTTCCTCCGGTTGTTGAAACCCTTCTTTTCAACTGATCTACCTCTGGCTATCAAAGCATCTGATGTAGAAGCACTACTCCTCTTGTCTGCATGCCTAATCTCATGATTCATCAAGGCACTAGACACTTCTTCAAACTTAATAGTCTCTTTCCCATGGAGCAACGTGGTAATCAAATGCTCATACGACTCAGGCAAGGAATTCAACAAAATCAAAGCCTTATCTTCATCTTTGATGTCTTCATCCAAATTAAACAGATTTGCAACTAGCTTATTAAAAGCATCAAGGTGGTGTATCATCTTCGTACCTTCTTTGTACTTGAAGTAGAATAACCCCCTCTTCATATGCAGACGGTTTTCAGCACTCTTCGACATGTAGTTGTCTTCAAGTTTCTGCCACAAATCCTTTGCCTTCATCTCCCTCATCACAACAAACTTTTGTGGCTTTGTAAGACACAAACGAATAGACAAACAAGCCATCTTGTTTATCTTGTTCCAATCGGCATCCGACATCGACTGGGGTTTGTCTTCCAACGCAACATCCAACTCCTGCTGTGTCAACATATCTCTCACCTCACATTGCCACATTTTAAAGTTGTTTGTACCATCAAATTTCTCCACCTCGAACCTTGCATTATGAACCGTTGTCTTCATAACCTTCGAGCTTTCAGCTCCACCAAATGGGTTGACATCCTCACCTTTATTATCTGCCATCTATCTCAATCGGATCTAAGCCTAAGCTCTGATACCACTTGTTATGCTCACACACAAGAGCACCAAATAGATAGATGAACACAATACCAATGGAACATAATCAAATAGGAAACAACCTAAGAGTCACAAAGAGGATAAGAAGACAAGAACAAGAACACAGGATATACATGGTTCGGCAATAGCCTACGTCCACGGAGTAGCAGGGAGAATCTTCACTAACAATGGAGGTTACAAAGAGAGAGTAGGATTACAAACAAAGCCCTAAAGCTACCCACTGTTTGCACATACACACACTCTGCTTCTGCTTTTTTCTACAAACATACAAAGCTCTGTATTTATACTCTCTTACTAAAAACTAACTTACTCGCCAGGAACACTATTCCTTGCCAGAGACCACCAAGCTTCTTACGTACGCTACAACATCAATCCAAACTTCTAGCATACGACTCATGTACCTCACGTGCACGTCACATGGGTCTTTGCGAGCAACCGTAAGCGAACGAGAGTTACGCAAACAAGCGAACAAGAGCAAGTATGAAACCCACACACAATATTGTGGACGCATAATTTTTAGGCATACATGATCATAATCTTGTGTTCAATGAGAAGAATCTAACCATTGAGTGTCATAGATAGATGGATATGAATTATGCAGCATAAGTTTGACGGTGATGATTGATGTATTGTGTGGAAAATTGGCAAAACTTCTTCTGGTTCGCAAGCCTGCATGTCATAATATACGCTGAAAGTATGAACAACCTAATACAAAGTGAAGGCTAAATGAAAGGGCTCATATCTCATCTATCTTAATTAAGAAGCTCATAGACTCCATATTGTGGTCAAGGGTCTGTTTGACGCTAAAATATCTCCCGCGGAGAGATTCTTCCGCAAAGCAGTC
Source organism: Geum urbanum (assembly GCA_946800695.1). Lineage (NCBI taxonomy): Eukaryota > Viridiplantae > Streptophyta > Magnoliopsida > Rosales > Rosaceae > Geum > Geum urbanum. The sequence continues at coordinate 46,095,932 of OX327012.1, read as the reverse complement.
TCTTTTATTGACTTCGGATAGTTTGACCGCAGGTATCGGTTTATCCTGTATGTGCTTCGTATGTTGGCGTGCCACCGTTTCTCAACGGAATATAGAACTTAAAGCTGCCTGACTTCTTGATAAGCGATTAAGACAAGGAGAGCACCAACCTTGCCTGAATAGGTCCTTCTCGCCTAGTAACCTAGGACTTTGGGTTTTTGTGTCTCTAGCAGAGCCCCAGAAATCAATACCTCATACTCTCTTAATCAGTGCAAAGCAGAGCAATCCCTATGACGATGTGTTGAGAACACTGCTTCCTTGAATATCAGAACTCTCACTCGATATGTGACAAGCCCTTCAACCTTCCAGTCGCTATGCTTCCTTAGATCGCAATACTCTCACTCGATAGGTGACAAACACTTTGATCGGCTGGTTGCATAGAATAGAATCTTTTGACGAGATGTCTAGGTGTACTTGCGTATAGCAAATGTTTTGTATTTGATCGAGGACCCTTTCAACAATACTCTTACTCTCTTTATATAATGCTCAGTAGTCGTCTTTCAATTCTCTTGAACTTCTTCTGCTCTTGCTATTTGAATCTCAATATAACTCTAACACCATCCAGCATACGGGTCTTTTCTTTATATAGTTCTAATGTTATCATAACTCCTTCACTTAGAAGAAACCTATCTGAAATAGAAAAGGTATGATAGACATTAAGTCGCATGAATTAGTGATCTGGAATCCCAATCCACAATCTTAAGTTGACCTGAAAACGGACTCTGTTTCTCCACTCAACAGCTCGCCAAACTTTTATTTAATTTGGGCCGCTCGCCAAGACTTCAGCTCATCCTGAACCTCTTGCCAAGACTTCAGACTTCAAGCCTAATATAAAATATTTATTTCAGACTCAAACAAGCTCAAGACTCAACTGGTTACAGTTTTCAAGGGAAAAAGACTTGATTTTTATAAACAGAGAAGTCAACGTACAAATAGTACGAGTTGTAACTGTTCTTTTATATTTTGAATGAAATAGAGGTGGGATTGGATTTTTCTACTGATAAACAAGAGGAGAAAAGAAAAAGGATCGCATCCCTTTCAAAAAAAGAAAAAGAAAAAAGGATTGCATCGAGAATCATTGAAAACTAGCTAGAAACTTCAGACACAGGCTCATTCTGCCATTTTAGACTCGAATAGATATTCTTCTCCTTCTGAAGTCTCAACAACTCACTACCTTAAATGTCCACAAGCTGCTAGTTTGTCATATATTTGTATCGAGGAAATGCACAGCTAGCTGACACCATTGTTCCAAGAAAACATGCATTTTTCTGTCCTCGAACACAACATGAAGATTAACCTTCATTGTTTTGGTGAATCGATGGAACCAATTTATGACTTCCAACTCCTTCCAAGTTTCTATGGCTTTCCCCAGCTTCCTCCAAAGTTTCTTATTCGGTCCCCTCTGTTTGCTAGCGCATTATAATATCACTATGCAGCTACTTGGCTCAGACTCTCTAACCAAGAAACAAATTAATCAAAATATATGTTGAAAACATGAAACCCGTCCGGGGTCTAATCTTTTCTTGGAATCTTGGTATATACATTATTACATTTTGATCTCCATCTCAACTATTGCCTTGCAAGCCTCATCAATCATTTCATGCATCCTTAACCTTAACAATGAAAATCCATTGCAGGCTACATGAGTTATCTAGCTACTTTACTGCAACCTCTTATCTTTGTCATGGGTACGTTGTTCCACATTAGCAAGTAAAAGCTCTTATCTTTGTGATGGGTTCCTCCACACTGGTAAGTAAAAGATGACGATCGATCGATAATGCATTAATATGAAGATGTTGAAGGGAACGGAAGGTCGACCAAAAGATTTGAAAATTTTGAAGAAACAGCTAGCAGTATACGTAGTACGTAGTATAGAGATCGATTTGGAATATAAAGATCTTGGGGTGGGTGGAAGCAATAAACAGGTTTTATGGGAGTTGACGTATGAGGTAGTTGCATTTGCAGCAGATCGAGCTGGCCTAGCTCTTTATTAATTCATCACCCACACATTTATGAATCATTCGAATTCCAAGCAAACATTCATCTCACCACCACCTTAATTCGATCACCCTCAGCTAGCTTGCTCTTGCTCGATCGGTTTTTGAACTAATATATGTACAAACTTAGATGAGAAGAAATGTCTATTCTGCTCTCGATCTAGACAAGATATACATATTAATTTGGGTAAGTGCAATTTGGATTAGTTTTATATATGGGATTCACCAAATCTCATTCCAAGGAAGTTTCTATCGTCTTTGTTTACTTTTTGTTGATCGAACCTTGAGAGTTTGAACTTTGTTTTGTCCATATATATAGGTATCTTTGACAACTTTGAAAGCAATATGGAGTTTTTGCAAGTTAAAACAACAAAAAGGAAGAGCTGTACACAAATAGAGAAGTAAAACCAAAAGAAGAAGAAAAAAAACTTGGATGCTAGAAGCCTTGGATTCCAAAACAACATTTTAAACTTTAAAGTACTAAAAACAATCGAATCAAGTCCATTTTGTGTTTATTTAAAATCTTGACCTGTTAACGGAAGTACGTATTATCAAATTATCACTTCACTATAGACACTCAATGTATCCTTTAGTTTCAAGGGAGAGTAAAATTGTCACAACGAATTAGTTCAGATTTGAAAGAGTGACAAAAGGATTTTCAGTCCTCTACTCTACCAGCTGAGCTATCCCGACCATTCACGAAGCATCATCCTCACTTTATTTAAAGTTATATTGCTCGTCAAAACGACACATGTATGTACTGTTGACTAATTACTTGAGAATCTACTTTGATCACTTGATCTATATCGAGATAAAAAAATTTAGCCAATACAGTGAGATCATATGGGTCTCTCTAGCTTATTCACTTTCTCTATTCTCAAGTTTCATCAGATCATCCATTCATGCCATTAGTTTGACATAGAGTTATGGTTGAGGTAAATCAAGAAAAGAAGTAAAAGGAATAGTAGTGTCTCAATGTACAAGCTAGGCAGCAAATTAAAGAAGAACAGGGATCTTATAACGAGCCCCGATGATCAATCCGTAAGTACTAGTCCATGCAAGTAAATATGTTGAGCAGAATTAATAATGGTGTTGGGGAAATAGGATCCTAAATACTGAGGAAGCGTGTTTGCCCATATAGCTCGACAGGCATCCTCTTTGAGAAAGAAAATCAAAACCAAGTAAAAATGGCGGAAAGTCAAAATGCATGAAGATACGACTTCTGGGAACAATCAATCTCAAATATGAATGAATGAATATAGTCCCACATACCCAGCCAATATTTAAAGCCAGTTTCATGACCTTGGCTAGCTATATATTTCCGGTGACTGTTTTCACATCCACAGAAACCATTCCTTTGTGCTGCTTCCCCACGTTGCTAAATACCAGGCGTTGATGTCGACGTCCCCTGTGACAACTTCTTTGACCAATGGTCCGATCATTGGCATTGATCATTGCCGAGTGATTAGTTACATATCGCCAATTGAGCAGACCTAGATAGTTTATGATGCTCAATCATGGAGAAGAAAGCATTTACTGAATGGTCGGACTTTGGCCGATTCAGTAAGCTAGAGTATGTGACATTCTCTAATTCTGTGGCTAGCCGGTCGACCTATACTGCTATACCAAAATATCCAACTTTAGGAACCCTAATCCGGTAACATATTCATCCCATTCGTATCGTTTTCGGGTAAACTAGTGTGTGGACAGTGGCCGGATATATACATGCTCTATTCATGAAGCTAAACCCTTTAACCGTTTTGTTACGAGCAAAGCAAAACTAGAGAGACAGTATTCCAGAAATGAAATCGAAACCCTAGAGAATTCCCACCCAGATCGAAAAGCTGTGTACGTATTCGATCTGGGGAGTGACAGCAGAAAGCCAATAATGCACAGGAGGGTAGATGGAGAGGGAATTAATTAATAAGCAGAGCAATTACTGATCAGTCGACTCTTGCTACATAGCTACAATGAATTTTTTTTGAACAGGGGAGGTACAGAAAGAAAGTAAGAACATGCATATATTAACTACGACACTGCAAAAAGAAAAAAAAAACTACGACACTGCAAAAAGAAACAAGAGCATTTACACTAGCCCCGGCCTCGATTCCATATCCCCAACGTTTTACCATTCCCAGCTCTCATAATTTCATACACCCGCCCATGATCTACATGAGACCTTACTGAAAAGGCTAAAGCCATGCTCTCCTTCTTTCTTCTTCATCTTCTTCTTCTTCTACGTGCCTAATTCAAAATTCAACAAAGAACGTACAAAATGGGAAGACAAAAAAAAAAAAAAAATAGCTACTAGGGTCGAAAATACAGACACATATTACAGTCACTTCACTTCGTAAAATTAAACGAGAAAAACAGCAGCAGCAGCAGCAGCAACAGGAGAAATTACCGAAATGCACCATACAGCTGAGACTATTTTCTCACTAATTAAGAAACTGAGGACGTACGGCGGCACACACGGTGTCTTTGGTCGCACCGCAATCGCTAGCTAGCTAGTTGTGAAGGGGGTTTGGACCTGTATGTACTAGTCTCTTGTCTTCACCGAATAGCTTGTCGGCGGGGTCGCGGCCGTGGAAGCCGGCGAAAAAGCCGCGAGAAGGAGTACTTGACGATGCATGGAACGAGACTTTGCCGTGGAAACGTACTTTTCTCGGCAGTGAAGTAATAACTGTACTAGTCGACTCATGAGCGGCGATACTATTAGGACTACCAAAAGAAACCGAAGTTGACGTTTGAGCAACAAGAAGTAAGATGATGACCCACAGCAACAAGATTAGACCTTTTGTAACTGATCTCATTGCTCGCAGAGAAAAGTGGCACCACGCGGAAAGAAAACCATAAAAGACCTCGAAAACTAGCTAGCTCGCTCGCTTGCTCACACTGTATGCAGTACTGGCCAGTTGGGGTGAGTGAATTGATGAGGCAGCTAACTATCTGAGATGATTGATAGCTAGAGACAGAAGCAAGAGAATTGGAGGAAAATCAAGCTTGACTGCTTGAGAGAGAGAGGGGTAGTTTTGAATTATCTGATGGTGGTGCTAGCTGCAGCTGCTTCAATTCCTTGTCTGGTGGGTCGAGGCACATGACATAGAACTTAATTGACCCTTGATTCCTGGAACCTTCTTAGATTTCTTATTTCGCTCACTCTTCTGAAACTTTGGACACTCACTGCAACTTAATGTTTTCTAATCTGCTCTTGCTTTTCGGTATCTGTTTGGTTTTTGCGAGCTTCAATTCTTTGAATTGGTGTTTCTGGAGTTGGGGGAGGAAGGAAGGGAGGGAGGGAGGGTGTGGGACTCTGCCCACTATTAATAGCCGTTGTCCCCGGAATAAAACAATAATATTGCTAGCTCTGCATGTGAAAAAAAAATGGAGGGATAGATAGATTTGATAAAACAAGCTCGAATGGTGGTCGTAGGTAACGCCCTTTGCTTAATTGCATGCCACAGAACCTTCTTTCTAGCTAGGGAATATATGCTATGGTCCAGTCTCCGTTACTTGCATATACTTCCTCGATCATGTTTTGCCCCTTTCTTTTGTATGCTTACCGGAATACCCTGATTATTACTTACCTAATTGGAACATTACTACCTCATTAATTTGAGATATTTATCGAGGTAGCTTGTATATATTATTAATAGTAGACAAATCAGTTTTCCATATAAGTTTGAATCACCAAATGAGTCGAATTGGTAAGAATTTCGCCGACGTTGATTGGTAAGAATTCCTCTTTTGGTGGTCATGCAGACTGAAGCGTTTTGACTTTAATCTCTCGACACGGATAAGTTGTCTATGAAAAAAGTTAAGTATTTGGAGAAACCATATATGTGATCGAATTTGATAAAAAAAAAAGAAGTATAAATTTTAATCAGAACTAGTCATTATGAACGTACAACTAGATTAAATTTGATGTTGTGTCTGTCCGTGCATGGTTTGTGTCATATGGATTGGCGTGTGATTATTATATTATTGTAAATGTCATGATTTAAAAACATTAATTAATCTACCACTTATCAACAGTTCAACACATTGTATCTCACCGACATATGATCGCCAGTAAAAGTTGTAATGAAATTTAACGATCGAACGATGTTGTACTAATTGAACACCTTCACGTACGTAGAAGCGTTTACCCGAACCACCAAACACCAAAGTAGATCAAATCAATCATATATGCGTCAATGCATCTTACCCTCATTCATACATTTATGTACTAAGTCATAGTCATGACTCATGATTGGGTCCGTGTGATATGTATTGCATTAATCATTCACGTTCATGATGATCGACGTACAACTAGCTAGAGAAATATTGACCAACACGTACAGCTAAGATGGCAATGACAATTTGGGAATGACAGCTAAATAAGTATGGGTATAGCTAATCAAGTCGAGACTTAAAAAAGTACGTCCACACTCAAATAAGTTAATCAACGATATTGGAGTCAAAGTATGCCTACATTTGAAGAGCTCGATCTTTTTGGTATTTTTCCTTCAGATATTTGCTGGATGTTCTCTCATAAATTCTCACTCCTTTTCAAGAAAAAAAAAAAACTCATTCTGGCCATAGTGGCTCAGAAAAATATAGTCTAATTCCTCACACGGAGCCCAACAGACCTAGAGACCAGCTCAAATGAGCCCAACTCTTTAATATCTTCCGTGTCCAAATTCCAAAAGATTTGCCAATCATGATGGAAACCTCGTGTAATTTCCAACCAGTGGTGGAGAATAGAATAGATCAGAGACAAAAGAGTGAAACATTGCAAAGCTTGACTTGTCCACGCACAGCTTTAGGAAGGAGAGTTTAGGAAATGTAGGGAGCCCCATGCCTGGACTGTTGTCACTTGCGGCACATTTTGATACGAAGAAGCTGGAATATCCGCACCAACCATATGATAAAGAGGAAGAAGATTCTTAAACTCATGCGAATCTCACTCCCCAGGTTCTCTCTTTCTCCCACTAAACTGAATTAACAAAAGTAACCACCCTTTCATGTCCTCCATTGCTCTTTTTTTTATTTTTTATCTCTATCTATATATAGGTCTGTTATACAATTCACGGCCCTTAAATCTCTCCTCTATTAACACCCACCCAACAACAAGTGACTCAATCCCTCGTTTTTTTTTTCCAGGTTAACCAATCTGCCACCATTTCCAGGTTCTTCTTCTTCTTTTTTTCTATGTCTTTTGATAATTGTACGAATTGTTATGCGTTTCAATGTGAATGTGTTTTGGTTATAAATGTTGTTTTATCAATGCTGAAATGGGTGCCTATTGGATGTTTGAAAAACATCCGACATGGGTTTTGAATGACGCTTAAAAAGCATGTTCAGTTTAGAAATACTGCTTAAGGTTCTGGTTCTGTTTCTGGGTTGTCCAGTTACTTTGGGTTGTGGATTTTTGCCCAATTCATTTGCATTTCTTGAAACCTTGAATCCTAATTAGACCTTATATTTCAATTGTGAAAACTTCCTTTGTTTGTAGACAGGTGATCCTCGTTGACAAGCTTACACCTTTTTTTTTATGAAGTGCTGTACTGTTTCAATGATCTCAGCAAGGTGTCTGTGGTAGCATTATTCATATGAGATTGATAGCTAATTTACATGCTTAAGCAAAAGAATTTAGGTTCTGTCTCCCTTGCTAAGGGATTTCCCCTCTGCAGTTTTCCATCTTGAATTCCTATATGCAACTTGAACTTGGAATACCTTCAAAAGCCAAATTGAAGTCTGAACACTACAGTGTATGTAAACCTGTTCCTGAACGGAGAGGTTTCTTTTCAGAGCCAAAGAGGGCTCTTTGTAACTACTAACTACTAACTAATAACTACTAAAGAAGTAAAACCATCGAACAGATCATTTGCTCAGTGAATTAAGAATTTCATGATTTCCTTTTAATGCTTGATTAAGTTTAAATGCATCTTGTTGTGGTCTTAATTCGGAGAAATATGGCTGCTGTTTTGTAGCGGTACAATTCTAAGAAGTAATTTGGCGCAGACTCTGTACTGTTCTTCCAGATATTGCCAGCAAAAATTTGCTGGCAATAAAGTAGCTTTGGCTTACTACTGGAAAATTTATGAGTCCCCAGAGTAAAGCAAATCCTAGTAGAGCCCTTGAGGGCGTGCATGGGGTACATGTAGTGCCTCGTTCACCATTCGAATCAGAAGAGACTACTCAAGATGGGGACTTTGCTCGCTTGACTTGTGGAACTTCAGCCATTGGAATAAATCTGTCTATGCAGTAAGTGAAAACCTAAGTTATGAGACTTGTTTATCAAATTATTCTATATTTTGGAGGAGGAGTTTCCTTGGAAAAGATAGCATTGTTTGATCAAATCATAGTAGGTAATATATGGGGTACATGCAAGCAATCTATTGTGATTTTCCATCGTAGAATATGCAATTATACATTGCATAACATGCAAGCAATATATATTACACTTGACTTTGTTGGCATGTTTCCAGGCGAGTCTGGCAGCATACACCACCATATTTGAAGCCTATCCAGGGTTGCATTCACGGTATTATTAGATGTCAATGTGTTTTTGTATATGGGCTAGTATGAAACTTGGAATCTATCTATTAAATGATGATTGCAAAGCTTCTGAACAACTTTCTTTTTCTATTTTATTAGGTGATCGGAGCGTTGCAGAAACAGTTGTTAATGTGCTCACTTCACTTCCTTTTATAGTTCTTGGGCTCCATACCCCGAGGTAATACTTCTATGTAAGAATATTTGATAGAAATAAATTGTATTTTTTTTCCATTCATTAGGCCTAACACTTTTATTTGGCAAACAGGAAGAATCTAAATACCAAACTGTATGCTAATTCATTGATTGGAGTTGGAGTTGCCTCAAGTTTATATCACTCTTCGAGAGGCAAACTAAGGAAATATATGAGATGGGTGGACTATACAATGATAGCCACAGCAACAGTAGTAAGTTGGATGGAATCCTTGAATAACTTATAGGTTGCAACTCACTCTTTCTATCAGCATCATGAACTTGTTGCTGATTGATGATATTACTTTGTTCACTACTAAGATTTAAAGTACATAATAAAATATAATGATATTTTCTTACTCGTTTTCTCTGATGATGGACCATGTACTAAATAGCCGTGATTAGAGATTCTTCCAAGACCTTCTTTGAGCAAGTGCTATATATAAATAAGTGGATATCAGATATTCGCATAACCAATTTGTCTTATAAATTCTATGGTGTAAATTAAGTTTTATAATATTGATACGCTGCTCAACATATCCTGTTCATTGTCTGCAATAGATTTTGTCAAGAATTTACCCACGATGAATCAGTAGATGTAGTGACTGATTATTTTCGTTCTATTTGTGATAGCTAAAGTCAGACAGATATTACCTTTTAATTGAATGAGCACCATTACACATGCACCTATATCTTTGGCATTTGGCAAGTTTACGTTGTTTATGCCTTGCTGGTATAGAAAAGAAAGTCTACATGGTCAACAAACTTAACAAGGATAAGAAAGAAAATTTGGATCTGTTAATACTCTATACGATATAGTTGTAATTTATATCATATACATTAACAAACTGGTGGTACTGTGCTCTCTTTTATCCTTTTGCTTATTTCTTTTAAGGTAATTCACTTTCCTCACTTGGCCATCCTATGTTTGCAGTGTCTTTCGAGAGCCGTTAGAAATGAAAATCCAAAAATTCTGATGGCAGCTTCTGCTGTATTTTTACCTATCCAGCCTCTGATGGTTTCAGCTGTTCACACGGGAATGATGGAGGTAACTTGCTAACATATAGCTTATGTTTCTCATCACGTTTTTAATTTTCAACTCCCTTATTTTATCTCTTTGTTGAAGGTGTTCTGTGAGATCATGATAATGTAAAGTGTTCTTCAGTTAAATGTCTTGTTTCTTTGAAGAGAATGATTCTGTGATTCAATCCAATACTTCTTTACAAAACAGCACATATATGGTTTCTTTTTGGTCTCTGAGCTGATAGAGAACTACACCACTCTCGGGTTAGATTGTTTTACTTTTACCAGCTTCCAGCAACGATGTCTAATTGATCCCTATGTCCTCTAAAGAAAGTAGACCATTCCAAATTTGAACAATCAAAGCACTGGGGTCTAATTGATCCCTATGTCCTCTAAAGAAACAATACAGAGGATTAAATGTGTTTATTTCAGTCTAGAGTGGAGAAGACCATAAGTTAACTACACATGGACACATTTTGGCTGTTGCAGTGTATGAAATCTACCAATGTATGACACAATCTGGAAAATCGATTTGTTGAAGTAGACTGCTTGTTAAACTTAGCTTCCTCACTTTTCTAAATCACAGTAAAGGAAAATTTGTCAATAGTTAACTGGAGGTTACCTGAAAAGTTTATGTTAGTAAAATTGTTTACTGCAGGTAGCGTTTGCTAAGAGAGCATTAAAAGATCCAGAGTTAAGGATGGCGCACAATGTACATAAGATGTCGTCAATATTGGGAGGTGCACTATTTATCGCAGACGATGTGTTTCCCACAACTCCTTACCTTCATGCTGCATGGCATATTGCTGCAGCTATAGGTGTTGGCACCTGCAATAAGCTCCTCGAGTAGCTAATTGTCGATGTCAAGTAGATAGCTATCAATGTATTTAACTTCAAACATTTGAAAACCAAAATAAATCGAAAAAGTTCTAGGGTTGATCTGCTCACTCCATTACATCATCCAAAATCGTGATCTTTGTGTTGCCCTCATAGCTAGATAGAAGGAAGGGAAATTGTGGTCTCAGAATTTCTTCTGTTCAATCTGTTTTCTAAAATCATAATGTTTACTGGCATTGTTGCATATGCCCCCATCCAATTCGCAATGGTCATTAAATCAGCCAAACTAAAATTTGCTTGTCAACAATTTCAAAACTCTAATGGCGGTATGCAATTTGAACTGGTCTCACGTTTTAGACGTACGTTTATCTGTGACATTATTCGACTGTGTTATAAGTAAATAACCCTGCGTGCGGGGGTGTGTTAAATTACTTTGAGCACTAATTTGAAAATGGAGAAACCTAGAAGAAGATAGAACTCCTCAATTTATTGGATCTGAAAACCAAAATGAATGAGCCTCAATGATACGTCGATTTAGGGGTGAAAAAAAAAATAACTAATATGCATCATGCACGTGCTCTTCGTTATTGCATTCACGGGGCTGCAATGGTTGCATGGATATAAATGGTTCGACCTTGTTCGATCTTTTACATAAATTCAGCCAGCCAGCCAGCCTGTAATATTTATTATTTAAGATGAAACTTAAGTAGTAATCTCCTCCGACCATTCCACCATCACCGGCCAACGGCCAGAGCTCCAATCGATCCCAGCCACTTGATCTCCAGAGAAGATATATATAAATGGGGTCATATAAAGAAACACTCTTGTAACATTTTATTTTCAAGATTATAATCCATCAACTATTATATTACTAAATTTAGATTCAACTATTATATGGCTCTGCTACAGATTTATGGTGGAGCAAATAAGATCTCATCCACGGCCATCTTTTTTTAAGATCGATGCAAATTAATTTAGCATGGTCCGTCCGTCTGTCAGTACTATTCGATCGATCAAACGAAGCATTTGTTCCGTCATATATGTATGCATTACGTACGTACGTCGTCGTCGCATGCACAGCAGTACAGTCGATCGCCGGCTTAAGCAAGATAGCTTGTAATCTCGATCAAGTTAATTAGACCGGCCAAACCACTCGGTTGCCATAAATATTAAATGCCAATCAATTCATGCCTATCTATTTGTTCATACGTGGATTTATACTGGTATATATATATATATATATATATCAAGCAGATAGCGCGAAGACGTATATACATATTTCAGTTGTATAATGAAGATTGATTATAAATTCGACTGTCTTCTCATTCATTTCACTCAGTATGCCTGGGCTGGACATGTAAACGTATAAGCTAGGTTAGGTGGTTGCCCTGTAAGTTCAGTTGTGAGCTTATTACAAGAAAATATACGTACACCTTCCTACTTCCTAGCTAGCTAGCTAGCTAGACATGTACTAAAAGCTAGAAGATCAGAACTTTGGAATTACACTGATCTATAAATATATCAATCTAATTAGCTATCTACCCTGCAATTTATGCAGATATAGATAAACCTGTTTTACACTTCAAGTTATAGATCAATTAGCTAGCATGTATTGCTGATCGAATCGTCTGTAGCACATATATTAGTGATTGTTCTTATTATGATAACTTGTAAACAATTAATTAGCTCAGCAAATTAAAAGAGATAATGGGAGCCGGTCAATCAAGTGAAACAGGGATGGAGCTAGCACACTGGTTACTAGATCGATGGAGTACAAGTATGTAAAAGAAGCAATTACAAGGTCCATTATTGCGAAACATGTTGAGATATCATTCAATTCGTCATGCAAAGATATAAATATCCACGTTCAATATATAATAATTTGGCCGGAAATTTAAAAGCTGGAGAGGAACAACGGCTGACGTCAGTACTGCTGGGCAGTGGCCAAGAGATATAAATGAGCAGTATGTACGTATATATAAATTGGAGAAATCATATTAGGCACAGCAAAGTTATGGCAAAGCAGTCTGAAATATCTGCGCGCAGATAGTTGTCTCTGTGTCGACAGCTTTGTTAGATGCAAGGAAATGCGATTACAATGCACATGACGGTGATCGAGGCGTCGCCTAATTTCCCAGAATCGGCGGGGAAAGGTATGGTACGGTGGAGCCGCAGAGAAGCGCGGGAGGTTAATTACATGAATAAGCTAAGAACATCCGCATCCATGAGCAGAGCAAGAAGCAGAGCAAGAGCAAATCTTGCTTCAAGCAAAATGTATCCAAGATTTGCTCAAGCAAATCAAATTTTGCACACACCTATTCACTATTTGTTTCAAGCAAATCAGTTTTGTCATGTAGTGAAATGTTTAAAAATGAATTACCGAATAGATTTACCACCAATAATAATGTGACACGTGTCTTGATCGGTAATAATTATACAAGATTTCCGAAAAGATTTCCGACTAATTAAAAATTGACACGTGTCACCGCCATGTGTCATTGTCGGTAAAATAATTGGACTAGATATCCGGTAAGATTTTCGACCAATTCCGACGTGACACGTGTCACTGCGAGATAGCGTTGTCGACAAAATAATTGAACCAGATTTCTGGTAAGATTTTCGACCAATTACGATGCGACACGTGTGTTCATCTTTGACGGTCAGATTATCTACAATTGCCTATAAAACGTTCATCTTTCACTCATAGTTGCCTCACACCATCTACAAGAATCTGAGTAGATAACCCATCTCTCTCAACACTTAGCGAGGCTTTCCTTGTTCATCCCTCTGATGGATCATTTCAGCTTCCCCAATTTTTTTTCAGGAGGAGACAACGTCAACAAGAAGAGGATGACTATATGGAGCAATCATTCATCAATCAGGTGGTCATGGCGGAAGCACAAGATAACGATGAACCCTCACGACCGAGCGGTTCACGTCGCGGTAAAAAACCGAATCGTCCACGACAGAGGCTATCTAGGGGACACAATCTCATGGCTGATTACTTCATCGAACGTCCAAACTTCAATGCGGCAGAATTTCGTCGGCGGTATAGGATGAGCAGAAACCGATTCAACATTATCATGACGGATCTCTGCAACCACGACCAATCTTGGCATCAAAGACCAGACGCGACTGGATTGCTAGGGCTTCTTCCTGAACAAAAGCTGACCGGTGCTCTGCGAATGTTAGCGTACGGGGCGGCCGTGGATCAGTGCACAGAAATTACAAGGATGGGGGAATCGACTACTCTGGCATGCATGAAGGATTTTTGCAGCAAAGTGTATGAAATCTATGGTCCAAAATACCTCCGCAGTCCAACATCGGTAGACCTCACGCGACTCTTAGCTAAAGGCCAACGCCGAGGCTTTCCTGGCATGATCGGAAGTATGGACTGCATGCACTGGGAGTAGAAGAACTGCCCAACCGCCTATCAAGGGGCGTACTCAGGTCGAAAGGGTCGCCCAACTATTATTTTGGAGGCAGTGGCCTCGTATGATACGTGGATATGGCACAGCTTCTTCGGGTGTCCTGGAGCCAAAAATGACATTAACGTGCTCCACCTATCGGATGTGTTTTCAGAGGTCCTTTTAGGAAGAGGCCCAACTGCCATCTATGAAGTCCATGGAGAGAGGTACAACCACACTTATTATTTGGCCGACGGAATATATCCAAGGTACTCTACATTCGTCAAAACTATTTCTAATCCCCAGACGCCGCAAGATAAACTCTTCGCAAAGAAACAAGAGGCATACCGGAAAGATGTGGAGAGGGCATTTGGCATCTTACAATCTCGATGGGCTATTATTCGTCATAATTGTACATTGCACCACAAATCGGTAATGACTACCATCATGTTAGCTTGCATCATATTACATAACATGATTGTTGAGGAAGAGTACGTGGAGGATGAGGATGAGGAAGAAGAAGACGTGCAAAATCCATCGAGGGCTTTCCGGGTTTATGATGGGCCGATGGATGAACAAGGGAATCGAATTCCTTTTGAGCCGATTAGTAGAGATGGAGCAAATATACAACGGTTTCACGACCGTGTTGCCGATCTTGAATCTGGTTACATCCATAGAGAGCTTCAGAAGGACTTGGTGAAGCACAATTGGAGGTTGAAAACCGGCGAGATACTCTAAATATTTGTGTGTGTTTAATTTTTGTATGTGTGTTTAATTTTTGTATGTCTGTTTAATTATTAAGCTTCCGTTTTTATTTCAAGTGTATTTTAATTTCATCTTAATAAATAAATTGCATCTTTATTTCTTGAAAATTTAAATTACATAAAATTTAAATTACACAAAATGACGAGCCAAGCCCAGATTTATTCTTAGTACAATACTATAACTTCTATGGAAAGAGCACACGACTTGGGTGATAACAATCAGAATATGTTTCATCGGTAGGTTGATCTTGACTAGGTTCTCCTTCATTAAGGATGGCTAATTTCCTCTTTGTAAAATATCTTTTTGAGATTGGGGTCATTGCCTCTAAATTCATTGTCATGATCCTCGTTTCCTCCGCAAGTTTCTTCAATCGTAACTCTTCATCCGCCCTTGCTTCATTCCGCCTTTGAATTTCTATGTACTCCGCGTAATAATTAAGCTCACTCTCATTATGCGCTATCCTCTTGGATTGCCACGAAGCTTGGTCATTAGCAATGGTATGCAAAACCTCAACTCGTTGCTCAATAGGAGTCTTACCTTGTTTCTTTTGTCGCCTCGCTTCCTTTGTCGCCTTCGTTCCCATTGGTCTAGGCGGACTAGAGGGAGCGGGAGCGGGCACGTGGATTTGAGGTGTCTCATTCACTTCTTCGTCATCCAAATTAATGGTTGGAGATGATTCGGCGGCGGAAGGAGTAGGTTGGTCACTACTTGCATATGGAGATGGAGTACTTGGTACGTAGCACCGAAATGAAAGAAGGATGATTCTTAACCACTTCCCAACATTCAAAGTGTGCAAACACTTTCTTCTTATCCTTATAGTAATATGATTGACCTTGCTTGACATAATAAAATAATTATATTAGCTATTTCACCATGTTACATATTTAATTCAAAGTACATATATAAATTATGCTACAAAATTAATAATATATGCTACATAATTTATTTAGATCATTATGCTACAACAAAATCATATAATATATGCTACAAATATTTATAGTTTGTATACATTATATAATTTGTATATATAAATTGTATACATTATATAAATTTTTATACATTAAATTTGCTACGCATACAAATTTATATAATGTATGCTACATAATGTAAATTATAATATAATTCATCATTATGCTACAAATAAATAAACTTACTTCATCTATTAGCGAAGTGCCGCTAGCTATACGTTGCCGTGCCGCGTACAAACATACGCCACATTTTTGCAAGAGTAGCTTGAATTTGTTGTAGTGAGACGCAAGCGCGATTCGGGTCCTCGGCTCTTTCGGAGGATCACCTTGTGTTGGTTTCCAATTTTTCACATAATCCGCATGAATTGTCTCCCACAATTTCTCCCTCTTTTGTTTATTGCCGTCGTATTCATCAACGGTATGACGCACAAAAGAAATACACATTTGTAAATCTTCGAAAGGAAGCCAATGTGTGCCCATTGTTTAGGAAGAAAAGCTTAACAAAATGAGAGAGGAGATGGAAGGAGAAGTGTAATTTGTTGTGCACAAATTGGTGTGAGTTGAGCAAAAATTGAAGTAGTATTTATAGGCAAATATTTGGGAGAGTTTGAGATTTTTTGGAAATTTTTTAGGTATTTTTTGGAGTTTATTCCCGTTGGTGACAATCTGCTGCTACAGTACCTATACAGTAGCCGTTGTATTCGAATTCTGACCATTGGATGAGGCTTGATATTCAAAATTGATGACCTGGATTAAGTTAGCCGTTGGGTTTTGATTTTACAGCTCGGTAAGCCACGTGGCGCGAGCTGATTCGTTGGTTATTTTTTTTTTAACTTTCATACACGCGCCAGCCAGAAAAAAAAAAGCGAACGCGCCTGACGTCACCCACGTGGCGTGGGGTCCGCCAGGCGGTCGAGCAGACGCCGGAGCAAGTTTTGCTCAAGCGTTTGGACGAGCAGTAGCTCGTCGTTAACTGGGCGAGCACCACTGCACCGGTGTGAGGTCGAAAACGGGTTTGCTCGAGCAAACCTCCGGTGCCCCACCACCTGCTGGATCACAATCTGCCCAACTGCTCGCCGGTGCAGATGCTCTTATGAATGCCAGACCATCTATGCCATTTGTTTTCCTTTGTACGACGTTGAAACCGTGTCATCAATCGATCTTGTGGAAATGAGGCTAAAGACGATAATGTATAATAGCAAAATATAAGTCAATATATAACTAATCAACTGCCTACAAACCTAATGTGCTAATAGTAGAAAATTGTCCGGGAAGAATTTATCGATTTCATTCATCCTAATTTAGGGTTAATAAAAATATACAATTAGTTTCCTAATAGGAAAGAATATTTACATTTCTATCACATCTATACAACTTTAATCATAATTACAAAAAAATATTTACCATAATACTTTCTAATACTCCCCCTCAAGTTGGTGCATAGATTCAATCATGTCCAACTTGTCAATCCATCCAGCAAATGCATGGTGTGACAACCCTTTAGTGGGTACATCCGCCAACTGCTCTTCAAACGTTACAAAAGGGAAACGTATATTCCTCTTATCAAGGTGATCCCTGATGAAATGTTGATCAATCTCCACATGCTTGGTTCGATCATGTTGTACAGGATTATGAGCAATTTCAATTGCAGCGGTATTGTCACAATGTAAGTCCATGGCTTTACGGAGCTTGAATCCTAACTCCTTCAATACATCTCGAATCCAAAGCAGTTCACACACTCCATTTTTCATTACCCGATATTCAACTTCAGCATTAGAATGGGCAATCACATTCTGCTTCTTACTGCGCCAAGTTACTAATCTTCCTCCAATAAATATGAAGTACCCAGATGTAGACGCCCTATTTTTTTTGTCACCATCCCAATCTGCATCAGAATATCCTGTGATACCAAACTCACCATCCTTGGAAAACAATAGACCTTTTCCAGGTGAAGACTTCAAGTACCTGAGTTTCCGCATCACAGCTTCCATATGCTCTTCACTAGGATCATGCATGAACTGACTAACAACACTTATAACATACGCAATATCAGGATGAGTATGTGACAAATAGATTAACCTCCCTACTAATCTTTGATATCTGCCTTTGTTTGTTGGAACCTATCCAGGACACAACTCCAGTTTGTGGTTCATCTCAATGGGTGTATGAGCAAGTTTACTATCCAACATTTTGGTCTCAATAAGAAGATCAAGTACATACTTTCGCTGTGATAATGTGATTCCCATCTTTGATCTTGCAACTTCAATTTCCAAGAAATATTTCAGCGGACCCAAATCCTTCATCTTAAATTCTTGGGACAAACGCTTCTTCAAATCTTCCATTTCAGCTGGATCATCACCTGTAACAATCATGTCATCTACATATACAATCAGAGCAGTTATCTTACTACCCCTGCATTTAATGAACAAGGTATGATTAGAGTTGCTCTGTTGATATCAAAACTTCCTCATGGCTCCAGAAAATCTTGCAAATCAAGCTCTAGGAGATTGCTTCAACCCATACAATGACTTTTTCAATCTGCAGACTTTTTCAACATCACATGGTTTACAGTTAACACCTGGAGGAATATCCATGTATACTTCTTCCTCCAAGTCTCCATTCAAGAAAGCATTCTTCACATAAAATTGGTGCAATGGCCAATCATGTCTAGTTGCTAAAGCTATGAGAATGTGTACAGAGCTAATCTTTGCTACTGGGGCGAATATCTCTTGATAATCTACTCCATATCGTTGAGTGTAGCTTTTTGAAACTAGACGAGCTTTATACCGATCAATGTTTCCATCTGCCTTTAGTTTCACTATATAAACTCATATACATCCAACTGTCTTCTTTCTAGGTGGAGCATGAACAAGCTCCCACGTTCCATTCTTTTGTAGGGCTTCTAATTCTTCATTCATTTCTTGCTTCCACTTTGAATCCGCCAAGGCATCATACACATTACAGGGAATAGCTACTGTAGATAATTGATTAACAACAAGTGCATGTGATCCAGACAACCTATGGTGGGATACAAAGTTAGCAATATAATATTTAGTTTTTGCTTCTATGGTTGGTTCATAATGTTTCTTTTGAACCTTTTTTGTTTCCCGTTGTAACCTCTTAGGCACACTAATTTCTATACTACCCAACTAATTTGTATCAATACGTACCTCAGGAGAGACATTCTGGGAAGACTTGTCAGTTGATAGAATAGAAGGGGGGTTTTCATGAGACATTGCTTCAGAAGAGGATTGAACCTCAAGTAATACTGTCTCAGCTACAGTCCTCGACGGGTCGAGGATTTCTTCATGAATTTCTCTCAACGAGTCGATGGGAGCAAACTGCCCCGTTTCGAACCTTTTTCTCAATCGGTCGAGAATATCTCTCGAGGGGTCGATATGATCACCCTGCACCGTTTCGGACCTAGTTCTCGACATGTCGAGAATAATTCTCGACAAGTCGATGTGATCATTTTGCTCCATCTCGGACACCTTTTTCGACAGATCGAGAGGAATTTTTGACCGGTCGAAAAATCCTTTTGTGCCTTCTTTCGTTCGATTTTCTCCAAGTTGCTCCTCTAACCTCTCCAAGTCCTCAAATTCATCCAAAAATAGAGGATTTCCTTCATGTATGCTTCTCTCCCTCTGTAGGGAAGACTCTGAAACTCCCCCTGAGTAATAAGGGTCAGACTTACGAAAAGAAACATAAAGAGATACATGCATCTTATTCAGAACTAGATCATAACAGTGGTAACATTTCTGGAATTCAGCATAACCAACAAACACACAATTCACAGCACGCATATCAAGCTTTCCTCGCAACTCCTTATTGATGTGAACATACACAGTACATCCAAAGACTTTTGGTTCCAGATTAGGCAAAGATGACGCCTGTAACAGATCATGCAACTTCTAATATGGGTTATGGAACTCAATCACACAAGAAGGAGTGCGATTGATTAAATATGTAGCAGAATGCAAGGCTTCTCCCCATGAATTTGTAGGGAAATTGATACCAAATAAGAAAGCACAAACAACCTCCATCAATTGTAGGTTCTTTATTTTAGTTAATTGAAGTTTAATGCCTAATCCCATGAACACCTTAATATGTTGATATATCTCCATTCACATACTCTCCACCATTGTCAAATTGAAGGACTCGAATTGGCTGCTGATATTGAGTTGCCACAATCTTGTGGAATTCAACAAATCTTGCATAGACTTCACTTTTGCACTTCATCAAGAATACCCAAGTCATTCTAGTGCATTCATCAATAAAAGTCACAAAATAACAAAATCCAGAACGGGAAGAAATTATGGCAGGGCCTCAAACATCCGAATGAATTTTCATGAAGGGAACAGAACTTTATTCAAACTTAGAGAATACGTAATATGATGGGTCTTAGCCAGTTCACATACATCACACTTAAAATTTGACTCATCAACAACTAATTAAAAATAATTGAGGTTGCAATTTTCTAAGATATCCAAAATTCAAATGGCCTAAACGGCGATGTCATAACCACACTGCTTCTTAGTTTTATTTAGGCAACTGGTACTGTTTGCTTGACTAATCTGCTGCTGTCCACTGCTTGTCAACTCCAGATAGTATAATTTCTCAGTTCTAACACCATAACCAAGAGTCCTGATTGTCAGAATGTCCTAAAAAATATAGAAATTGAGATAAAAGGTTACAGAGCAAGAGAGGGCCCTAGTGATCTGACTAACAGATAAGAGATTATAATCAAGAGAGGGAACAACAATAATAGAATCAAGAGTGAATTCATGAGAGAGTTGGACAGATCCTTCACCAAGAACAGGAGAAGGTGAACCATCAGTAGTAGACACAACATGTTCAGGAGAGGTGTTAATGGTATCAACTACACTAGGATTATTTGTCATATGATCAGTAGCACCTATATCAATTATCCAAGATCTATTCGCAAAAAATGTGGTAAGAAGAGATGCCTTACCCCTATTACCTGTTTCAACGACGAGTGCAGCTGGTTGAGCAGGAAATTCAGTGGTGGTTACAGCTGCTTTTGGGGTGGTCTTGCGAGGCTTTCTAGTAAAATCTCACTATTCAGGATATCCAACAAGCTCATAGCATCGTTCATTTGTATGACCGATCTCCTTACAATGAGTATATGTAAAGTTAGGGTTCTTAGGAGAAGGTTTTCCACCAGAACAAGGAAGGTAAGAAAAGCCAGGTGGAGGACCCTGGAGGCACTGTGACTGAGCAACGTTGACTGTTGAAGAAGAGGAAGCCGCCATGACAGAGGCTTCACGCAGAGGAGGTGCAGAAAAGGTTGTTCGATTGTTGTGGAAGCGTCGGACATGGGCGTATGTTTGTTCAAGATCCATCTTTTGTTCTCTCCTCAACAGTTCTTCACAAACTTGACTAAATTCAGCATCAAGTCCCATCAAAAATATGTAGACTCGTTGGGGGGTCATGCAGGAGATTCATTCATTACACCATCAACAGTTTCTTGAGAGTACATCATGCGGTGATCTATTTCATCGAGCCATTCAACAAGCTCGTTGTAGTATGTGGAGATGGGTCTTCCATTTTGCTTCGTTGTATAACACAAACGATGAAGCTCAAAAATTCGAGTTTCATCATAATCATCATAGTAGGTTCTGTATAGGGCATCCCAAATTGCTTTGGTTGTTGGCAATCTGAGATACCATTTTCGCACTCTAGGAGACATATTCTCAATGAGCCAGCACTTCACCTTGCCATTGTCGGTAGCCCATGTTGAATACTCAGCATAGGCAGTGGTAGAATGGTCCTTGGTGAAGAGATCAAGCTTGTTTCGTCCTTCAAGTCAAATTTTCATGTATCCAGATCAACTAGAGTAGTTGATTTCAGTGAGGAGTTCGCCAATGGAAAAACGGAGTTGTCTTGAATAGTGTTGTGGAAGTGATTGTGAACAGGTTGCATGATTGCTTCATTGTTGGGGATGAGTGCTCCATCATTGTTTGTTGTTCTCTTCATTCACGTTCTCCATCTCTTTAAGGTTTGCAAGAATTCACAATTCAGGTTTCAAGTTCCGATGCAGCGGAAGAAAAAATTTGATGGTGGTAATTCAGGGTTTCAATTCAATTCAAGTTTTCTTTTTCACAATCCAGAAATTCGGCTATGATGCTAAGTAAAAAATTATTTCAGGGAGAATTCATTGATTTTATTCATCCCAATTTGGGGTTAATAAAGATGTACAATTGGATTCCTAATAGGAAAAAATATTTATTGATTTCTTAATAGGAAAAAATATTTACATTCCTATCACACCTATACAACTTTAATCTTAATTATAAAAAAATATTTACCATAATACTTTCCAACAGTAATGTATTAAATTCTTTATCATCTATATAAATCTTTAGCCTTGAATTTATCCACGTCCATGTAGAAGTAGTGCAAATGAGATCTTTTTAATACTAGTGCAAATGTGATAATGCTACTAATAACAAGACTAGATATTTATGGTGACCGATCTACTCGTTAGTCCTAAGAGTTTCCTGAACGAAAAAAAAAACCTAGCTAGCTGCATAGCCCTAATTAGTAATCACCAACAACGAGATAAAAGGCACACGCAAACTATATAGTTTTTATATGTAACTATTTATGTCGCAAAATTGTCTAGCTCAAGTGGTATGAGCATCACTGCCTATAAAGCATAGGTCCCGATTCAAGTCTCGAGATGGAGCAATTAAGATATTTAATTTTGAAGGGGGTGCGGTGATGAAGAAGTTATTTCCTTCGAGTCACAGGTCTTGGATTCGAGTCACGAGAGAGAGAGAGAGAGGATAATTCAGATATTTGATTTTGAAGAGGTGGTGTGGTGATGAAGAAGTTGGTTCCTTTGAATCACGAGAAGTCAATTCAAATATCTGATTTTGAAGATATACGTTTTTGTGATGAAAAAATTAGTTTTCTTTGCAACTCATCTCTCGTTAATTTGTTTATCTCTCCCTTCTTTTCGCTCATCTCCTTTCACTACTGGAGGAGGAAATCGGGGCGACGTAGATAGGTGGTCGCCTCGGTTGGATTTTCCGTCACCTCGATTTCTTGTGACCAAAACTACGTCGCCTCGTCTTGTCGCTTCAGAATGATCACGCCACCATTGGGGCGACGTAAATACAATCTACGTCGCTTCGTTTCATTTCACGCGACGTAAATAATGTTACGTCGCTTCAATTGAAGCGACGTAGATTGACCACGTCGCTTCAATTAAGGCGACGTAGATTGATCAATCTACGTCGCTTAATTTTATTTTTTTTTAATTTATTTTTCTTTTTTAAATAAATTGAGGCGACGTAGATTGATCAATCGACGTCGCCTCAATTTATTTAATATTTATTTTATTTTATTTTTGAATACATTGATGCGACGTAGATTGATCAATCTACATCGCCTCAATTTATTTAAAATTTATTTTATTTTATTTTTGAATACATGAAGGCGACGTAGATTGATCAATCTACGTCGCTTAAATTTAACTACAATTTATTTTATTTTATTTTTGAATAAATTGAGGCGACGTAGATTGCTCAATCTACGTCGCCTTAATGTATTTAATATTTAATTTTTTTTATTTTTTAATAAATGAGGCGACGTAGATAGAGCAATATACGTCGCCTCAATGTATTTAATATTTTTTTTAGACAATGAGGCGACGTAGATCGAACAATCTACGTCGCGTCATTTATTAAAAAATAAAAAAAATAAAAAATAATTATTATTGTACCAAGTCACGACCAATCGCAATTTACAAACACAAAACCGCATTCAAATTGCAGATACGCATTCAACCACAAAAACGCATTCAATCACAAATCAAAACGTTAAAAGTTTATACAAATCAAGTTTACACAAATCAAGTTTATACAAATCCTAGATACAGTTTACGAGCCGGGAGGTGGTGGAGGAGCTTGAGGTTGTTGACTCGCAGCCTGGAATGATCGCATCATGGCCTCCATTTCTTGCATCCTTTGGGCGAGCGCACTGTAATCCGCTATGGCCTTCTGCGCCACCTCTTTGACTTCATCGATCTCCTTTTGCATTTGAATTTGGCGTTCCTGTACCCGGGCCCCTCCTCTCGGTTTGGGGTCGCGTGTGAGAGCGCGCCCCACCCCTGTAACGTCGAACAAGAACAAATATTAGTAAACTATATCGTAAACCAAAATAAAGCAAAACGTAAATCGAGATATGCATCGACGGAATTGTTTTGGAGATTTATTACCTCTTATAGAGGTCCCGGGCCTTGAACCCACCTTTTCCTCTATGATATTTATTTGTGTATCAAGAGGAAGAGGCTGGGGTTGGGAAACCTCTTCGCCGTCAACTGGGCCCGCAACACTATCTTGTTGCGACAAGACTTCATCGAGTCGACGCTTCACTGCCGCCTGCTCAATTAAAATAGATAAAATAAATAATATTACAATATAGTAAAAGAGCAATAATTGAAATAACGTATCGTGAACCATTTTGAGCTTACCACTTTCTCAGCCGCATTCCTCTCCGGCTGGTATACATTAATCCACGTCTGGACGGCGGGCGCTCTATGACCCTCCTTCTCCAACACCTCGCTTCGGTACGAGAGGGCGAGGGATACCGAATGGTGGTTGATCTACTGCTCCTTGTTCTTGTTTCGGTTTCCTCAGTTGCGTTCGCACAATCGCTGCCACACACACACAAAAATCATTTTAAAATAAGAACAGATAAACATGCATATTGTTCGAACGTTTGACCAAAACTGTAGGTTCGTTTATGAAACTCACCAAGTAAGCAGGGTCTTCGAAGTGGGCTTTTAACCACGCCCATTGGTCTTCCCTCCCGAGAAACTCGGTCGGAGTCTCCTGGCTGACATGGAGATAATGTTGATGGCAATCGTACTTCCAATCCTTATAGATTGTTTGCGCCGTCGCATCAATGAAGTTCCACATCTCCACATCAGTCACCGGGATGTCGTAGTTCGTCTAGCACAACACATTTAAATTCCGTTATGTAGAAGTTATATTTACATTTACTACAAGTAGGTAAGTAAGTTAGGTGCAAGCATTGAAACTTTTCCGCAGATGATGCTACCGATGTCTCTGCACATCAGACTCCTCATTTCCCTCGTCGCAGGCCCCGCATGCCTCGTAGAGTAAGCGACTTGTAGTCGCCTATTGTTGTTCAGGCGGACGAGGTACTCCGTCTTCGTCCCGACAACGACTCCGCGCTGTTGCGTCGTCGGATCTCCGGTTGCCATGTCGACCATGTCGGGGAGTTTGGTCTTCTTGCACCGGATGCTGAGGGCGGGAAGGTGCTGTGACGCCGTAGTGGCGTCGCTGTCATCCACTTGAGGAATCGCATCCTCAAGTGGAGGGGCGGGCGTTAAAATTCCTACTTCTGGAATCGTCGGGGTCGCCGATTGTCCCGTGGGGCAACCCGACCTGGAAGCCCCATCTCGGCTGAATGCTCGCCACCCCGCCTCCGCCGCCTCCGCCGCCTCCGCAGCTGCCGCCGCGGCCGCCGCGGCCGCTTCACGACGCCGCTTCGCCGCTATCTTCCTCTTGTATCCAGTATCTCCGGGAGCCATTCTATTAAAACTAAACTGTTATGTATTAATTAGATGATTTACTCGTTTGTACTTCTATAATGCTATAGTTATCATCACAAAACACATATAGCTTATCGCATTCGCAGAGGAAGAATCACATTCATATGTTTTCATTTAACCAAACCCTTAATCCTTAATCCCGAGAATACTACAATCATTACGCATATGTTTTCATTTAACCAAACCCTTAATCATTACGCATATGTTTTCATTTAACCAAACCCTTAATCCTTAATCCCGAGAGTACTACATATTCGGTGAACCAAACTCAATTTTCAATATATCCTTATCATAACAAAACACAATACACATTCGGAATCATCATCATCATTTTCAATCACATTCGGAATCATCATTATCACAAAAGTAGTTCGGAATCATTATCACAAAACACATTCGAAATCATCATCATCACAAAACACAATACTTACATGAAAACAGATTGAAAACACATTCGGAATCATTATCACAATACACATTCGGCACAGTATAAAACACAAAGCTCCATACCTTCTCGAGTTGGCTCAAATCGTTTGCTTTAGCTACACGGAGTTGGCTCGGATTCGGTTGCTTTAGCTACACAGATTTCGCCAATTCTTACATGAAAACAACAACAAAAAACAGATTAGCTACACACGACGAATGTGATTGAAAACAGATTGGAAACACATTCAATATCCTACTTGCATTCTTTTTGGGATTCAATAGAGTAAACCAGAAGATGATCTTCATATATAGAACAATCCTTGGTACGATGGATTGGCGAACAGTGAAAAAATCATAGCTCCCATATTCAATATATAAAATTGACCCGATTCACGTTGAAGTAGTTACTTAATAACAGTCGCAGGGGAACCCCGGAGCTGATCCTGTTTTACTTTGGCTTAATGGAGGCCCTGGATGTTCAGGTGTAAATGGATTATTCTTCCAAATTGGTATGTATGCTTGTCTTCTATTTTTTCTAATACTGATCTTCTCGAAGTTCATGCCTTTCAGTCTTATGATTATCAGCTTCTAATGTGCCTTATGTTTCTAGGCCCGTTGAAGTTCAACATTACAGATTACACTGGGGGTTTACCGACATTGATGTATGAACCAGAAACATGGTCAAAGGTGAACAAAATTTTTGAAACATTTGAAAGATTTCATCTAATTGAAGGTATCGACCACTTTAACAAGAAAAGAAAAATTCCACTTCTAAATAGATTCAGGATCATCTGTTATGCAGACCTCCAGTATAATATTTTTGGATGCACCTGTTGGTACTGGTTTCTCTTATGCCAAGTACAGTGGAGCATGGTTTCTCTTATGCCACTACCCGTTCAATATATCAATTCCACATTGAAATTTCATTTCATTTCTAAGGTTGGAAGTTATGCATGCTGTTTGAATGTGCTCGTAATGTTGCCAGGGCTTTCATCCCGAAACAAAGTTTTCAATTCACTGGAAAAATTTATATTAATATCTTATCATTAAACAACAAATTACACATCCAAAATCGAAACAATTCATACACCGATTGAATCATCCAAAAATTGAAAGGAAAGAATCGAAAAAAGAAGAAGATGCCTACCGAGGCTTTGAAGATGGAAGATGATTAGAGAGAGTATTGTAATGCTGATAACAAAACACCCTCCTCGTCTACAGAGCAAACCCGAATTGAAGATGATAAGAGAGGTTTCGAATTCGACGGCTTAGAGGTTAGGGTTTTGGTGGAGGGGAGGGAGGGGGTTTAGGGTTGAGGTGGAGGGGATTTAGGGTTTTACCTTTCGGGTTTAGGGATTTGTATTTCGGGTTTAGGGATTTGGGGCGAGCTGAGGTCGAAATGGGTTGAAGAAGGAAACGAAGACGAAATGAAAAGAAGAAGAAAGAATCTGTCAATCTGGAAATATAAAGCCAACGAGGCGACGTAGATTGCAATATACGTCGCCTAGATTAATTGAAGCGACCAAGAACTCAATATTCGTCGCTTCCTTGTATTTAATTTTTATTTTTTTGTTTTTGAATAAAGGAGGCGACGTAGATTGATCAATCTACGTCGCTTCTTTGTATTTAATTTTTATTTTTTTGTTTTTGAATAAATGAGGCGACGTAGATTGATCAATCTACGTCGCTTCCTTGCATTTAATTTTTAATTTTGTTTTTTTTTGAATAAATGAAGTTTAGAATTATAAAGTTAGTAATATTTTCTCGAATACATAAATTATGCTTTAAAGATTTTACGAATTTAGGTTTCAAATTCATAATAATATTAGTTTAGTCCTCGTCTTAGTCCTCGTCCTCGTCCTCGTCCTCCTCCTCCTCCTCCTCCTCCTCCTCCTCCTCCTCCTCCTCTTCCTCGTCTTCGTCCTCCTCCTCCTCCTCCTCGTTGTCCTCCTCGTCGTCCTCGTCCTAGTCCTCGTCTCCTTCTTCGTCCAAAAGTAGTTGAAAATCTGTGTAAAATTGTATCACCGTGGGAGTGTCCTCTTGGTAAGGCTTGAATATATGATCTCCTGTACGCGATATGTTTTCATCTATGGCCAGTACTTCGGCGCTGTAGACATTGCGGTGTGACATTTCTTGTACTACCTTCCAAGTACCACCAGCCTTTGGATCGTCTATGTAGAATACCTGTTTTGCTTTGGTTGCAATTATGAAGGGTGAATCCTCATAGTAACTGTTGTTTGTATTCACTGATATCAGTCCATGATCTTTTATAAGGGTGGCAAGATCTTCAGGGTCCTCGGAGTTGTGCCATGTGCACTTAAACAACACCACTGGCATACGGCCTGCATATAATACTTCGACCACGTAGTTAACATGGCCGTAGAACTTGGATGAACCCATGTCTATCATGACACCGCTGTTTTGAGTCACGGTTCTTTGATCTCTATCAAACGATGTGAACTTGACACCGTTCACATAACACGACTTATAAACCCGACATTGCTGAGGTCCTTGAGCTAATGACTTTATTCCTGCAACCAAGCTCGGGTCCGAGTTTTTTTCTTTAAGAGACACCTGATCGATAAGTACGTGTTATAAACAAGTTAGTTATAAGTGTTATAAACCCTCAAAGAACCTTACAAGAATTAATAGGCATATGTACCCATGTTAAGAACCATCGAAGAAAACTCCTCCTCCGACGAAGCTCGTCGAAATCTTCACCATTTTTAGCCTCGAACCTTCTGAGATGTTCTTCTAGGTAAGGTTTGACTTCGTCTGTTTCCACCAAGACTTGCCAGTGAGCCTCAGCAGTCTCTGACTCAGTCAACCTGAACTGGCGACGAGTCTCGATAATATCTGGTCTTACTAAGAGTGAAACACAGCTGACATTCCACCCAGATATGGAAGTGTCGATATCTTCGTTGTCCATCCGTCTGAGATAAGCCTTACAATACGTCACCGACTCATGTACGAGGTACTGTTCAGCAATACTACCTTCCGGGTAACGTGTATTCCTCATTGACTTTTTATATTTTCCTAATTGCCTACAAAAACACCACTCAAGATTAGTACAATATTTTCCTAATTGCCGACATATTACACAAGATTAGTACAATAATATTTTCCTAATATTAGCAATAACAAAAAAATTTACCTTTCAATTGGATACATCCATGTATAGTGTACTGGACCTGTAAGGAATACTTGTTCGGGCAGATGAACCATGAGATGAACCATAGATGTAAAAAAATGTGGAGGAAATATGAGCTCCAAATTGCAGAGAATCATCACTATCTCAGTTTCCATGTCACGCACAACCTCCTTCTTAAGCTCCCTACTGCATAGTTGACGAAACCAATTTGACAGTGCTATCAATGGCTTGACAACGTTTTATGGCAGGAACCCTCTTATAACCATAGGAAGAAGACGTTGAAGCAAGACATGGCAATCATGCGTCTTCAATCCATAAAACTGTGACGGGGAACTTATTTTCACCTTACTTCTCAAACTACCTGCATAACCAAGAGGATACTTAACATCCCTGAACCACTGGAACACATCTTCTAGATCATCCTTTTTAACTAAAAAGGGTGCATGAGGAACTTTCCCCGTAGCCAAGTCACCCGCTCTTTGCCACTGGTTTTTTCGCACATTCCTCTTCTTCAAAGCAGCGCGAGCTTTTGGACCATCCTTAGACTTCGATTCAATCGAAAAAATGGTTCCAAGGATATTGTCACACACATTTTTTTCAATGTGCATGACATCTAGGCAATGTCTGATCTTCAATGATGACCAATACGGCAGCTTCCAAAATATGCTTTCGTGAGTCTAGCACTGTCTGTTATTGGGATTGTACGGCACCTTCAAGTCTTCATGTTGGCTAAGAATAGGGTAAACGTTTGACCTAACGTCCTCCAAAATTTCATCTCCACTCTTACGATAGGGTCTTCCGCCAAACTCCTCCTTCCCGTTAAATGCCTTACTCAATCTCCAAGGGTGATCCTGGTGGAGCCATTTTCGATGACCTTCATAAACTATCCTCCCACATATATGCTCTGAAGTTAGCTCATCTAGACAGATTGGACATGCCTTGTACCCTTTCACAGTTGACCCCGCAAGCATCCCTAAACCTGGAAAGTCGCTAATAGTCCACATTACCGCTGCCTTCATCAAGAATACCTCATTGTCTACTCGATCAAAAGTATGGACTCCAACGACCCATAAATGTATTAGCTCCTCGATCATCGGCTCAATGAGTACACTAAGGCACTTTCCGGGAGATTTAGGGCCCGGAATCAACACTGATAACATGTTATATTCCTTCTTCATGCACATTGATGGTGGTATATTGTACGGCATCACAACAACGGGCCATGTACTATGCAAAGTTCCCATTGTTCCGAATGGATTGAAACCGTCTGTTGCTACTCCAAGGCGCACATTCCTGCAATCCCGTGCAAAACCTGGAAAAGTTCTGTCAAAATGTTGAAACGCTTGTCCGTCAACTGGGTGGCTGAGGCTACCAGCCACGCATATCCGCTCCCCCAGCCATCGCATATGCTTGGCAGTGTGTGGGGACATAAACAAGCGCTTCAACCTTGGTGTTAGAGGGAAGTTACGAATTATTTTTTTGGGAATATCATTCGTATATGGCTTATATCTTTCAGAATAACACACTGGACAAATCCTCTCGTTTACAAGCGCCCCCCTGAACAACACACAGTTAAACTCACACGCATCAATTCTTTCGTAACCCAGTGAAAGATCACTCAAGATTTTTTTTATTCTCGAGTATGAACAGGGGAATGTGTGCCCTTTAGGAAGAAGTTTATTAATGTAAATACATAAAGAGTCAACACTTGTGTCCGACCATCCATTTTCATTTTTCATTTCCATTGCATCTGATATGGCACTCAAAACAGTTTCCTCACTGCCTTCATATAATGGGGTCTGTGACTCCTTCAATAATCTATCGTACTTTTCATAATCATCGTCTACCATGTCATTGAAGTTCATGCCCGAATTATCTTCCACTAATTGTTGGGGTGCATCTGCATGGTATCCAGGATAATAAGGATATGCATCATGTAGAATCTCCAACTGCAGGTTCACTGAAGGACCGACACCACTAGAAGGACCGACTCTGTCTTGAAGCCACTGTCTTCGTTGACTGAGCATTGTCAGTTCAGCAGAAACTTCTCCGTGAAGGTGCCAGATAGTATAATCCGGACTCAAACCACTGTGTGATAAGTGATGATACATGACATCCATAGTAACCTTGAACGGACCGTTCTTACAACGTTTGCACGGGCAGAAGTGATAATCGGCTCCGTTACTATGTCGCCGGGCAAAATTCATAAACTCGAATATGTCTGTGATGTACCTTGGATCAGCACGATGATATGTCATCCAAGTTTTGTCTGGGAGTCCGTCCATGTTTCCTGTCAACATAAACAATCAATATGAACAAAGTTACCACGCCACAGTTGCGATTCAACCAAAACCCCACACTTCTTCGCCTTATGCCTCCGGGTTGGGTCCTATCCCCTTCAGGGGAACACGACATTTGTCAACGCTTTTGCACCCATGCGTTTCAGCTCCAGTTTAGGGAAATTTCGGCAGCATCTCCCTACAGTTCCCTGAGTGCACACATATCTAAACAACCTAATTTGCACTCGGGGAACATTTAAAGGAGACACTGTCGAAACCATATCCCAAAACTGAAACTGAAATCACATGAATAGCAAAAGGATCAACAAAGTCATGTTCACCTAAAGTGTCCAAAAATGGGACAATTCGAGAATCAACAACTCAACTCGATCAACTAGATGAGTTGTTGATTCTCAAACGGGAGTTCTAAGTTGATAAACACCACAATTATATATAGTCATACGCTCGAAATCATGATTAACACTAATAACACTACTAATTAAGGCTCGAATACACATAATCTACTCTAATCATCAATTAATTTCACTAAATTTAACCAAATTTCAAACATTAATCATGAACCCATAACATGATTTATCACAATTCAATGCTTAACACACTAAAACTACAACATAACACCAAATTCAATTCAACTTCAAACATTTCACCAAAACTTCAATTTCACTTCTAATCATCAATAAATTTCACTAAACTTAACCAAATTTCAAACATTATTTATGAACCCATAACATGATTTAACACAATTCAATGATTCAAACACTAAAACTACAACATAACACCAAATTCAATTCAACTTCAAACATTTCACCAAAACTTCAATTTCACTTCTAATTTAATATATTATGGTCATAAAGAGGGTTAAAGAGATACAAATCAAACTAACCTTACTCAAGAATCAAATCAATGGCAAGAACAACCTTCTTTCTCAATTTCCTCTAATTTCTCCCCAAAATCGCCCAAAACAGCTGCAGAGCTCGGGGAAACTGTTTTTCTAAAATACCACCTTTATGAACGGGTTGACTTTAAGAAGAAGAGTAGATCCAGATTTAAAAAAAATGAGGCGACGTAGATTGAGCAATGTACGTCACCTCGATTTTATTCGAAGCGACCAAACTAATCTACGTCGCTTCGAATAAAATCTAGGCGACGTAGATTGCTCAATCTACGTCGCCTCGATTTTATTCGAAGCGACGTAGATTGGTTTGGTCGCTTCGAATGAAAAACTTGTCGCCTCAGCTTGTTCAAGCGACGTACTTCAATATACGTCGCCTCAATTTTTTGAAGCGACGTACTTTTTATCAAAGCCAAAGTACGTCGCCTCATCTAAAATCGGAGCGACGTAGAAATATAACTACGTCGCCCCGATGCCCTCCTCCAGTAGTGTTTAGCGGAAGGATCGGAGTAAGTACATGAATAAATAATCTGCCAACAAGCTGCCAGCAAGTTCATAGGTTTAGATCATATACAATGGTAATTCATTATAACCCATTTTGGAATCAAAACACCAACATTGTGGCTGTAGTTTAGTGGTAAGAATTCCACGTTGTGGCCGTGGAGACCTGGGCTCGAATCCCAGCAGCCACACAGTTGACAATTTTTAATTCCTATTTCTTTTTTCAATCTTAATCCTTTCCGCATTATTTTTAGACTTATTCGCAAGTTCCTAAGCAGATCACAATTAATCGACATATTGAACTTAATCTGTTCACTGATCTACTTAACGAAAACCAGTAGGCATGCACATAGGAAATTAGTTCTGCGCACTTTGTATGTTTTAGATTCAGCAGTCTGATATATATATTGTTCAAGGAATCAAATTTGTTGATTCCTTGAGAGCAAATTAACACGAACAAGTAGAACCTTGATCATTGAATTGATGTCTAAGGTTGAAAGAAAGAATAAGAAGAAGAAGAAGAAAAAAGGGTGAGGCTTTTATTTAGTGCAGAATCGATTTTGAAAGGGTTTTTGTTGAATAGTAAATGCAAATGTCAGGAGAGTGGGATGCTGCCTGGTGAGACATGCAAGTACTTAATACCGTCATTATTTCCATCCTTCCCTTAACGTTCACGTCAGCTCTTGTCATCCTCTGGATTTCTAAAATCAGTATTTCCACTATTCCTGCATGTTTGGAATCTAGTGAATACGTAAGCAAAGCAATCTAGCTAGCTAGCTACATGTTTCCACTATATATACTGTACTCTCCCACCTCATCTCACCTCATCTCAACTTTTCCAAAACATTCTCTTGCTAATTTTCTAGTTCTTCTAACTTGTTCGATCATCCTCGTTCGAGTCTGTCATGTGGTTGATGCTGGGCTGTGGAGACCCTAACACCAACACTCATACAGATCTTCATGCAGACTACTCCATCAAAGCTTCAAATCCTCAGCCTCAAAAGCTTAGCGCTACTTCCAACATGACCCAAAATCATCAAGGTTCGTAAACAGACGAATATCCATATATGATTACATATGATTAGATCTATATATGAAACTTTTGTTTGTCTGATTACATATCTCTGCTGGTAGCTAGGTACTAATCAATAGTGGTACTAGTTTACTAACGGTTTTCATGTGTATGCAGTGGTTCGTGTGATGTCTGAGCAAGGCAGGAGTACTAGCAGTGGCGGTTTTTATAATGATCGAAGGCCAGCAGCTGCAGCTCCTACAAGAAGTTCCCGATGGAATCCAACGCCAGAGCAGTTAATGACACTAGAAGATCTGTATCGACATGGATTGAAGACGCCAACGGCCCAGCAAATTCGACTAGTGACTCTACGGCTTCGGATCTTCGGAAAGATTGAAGGCAAGAATGTCTTCTACTGGTTCCAGAACCACCGAGCCAGGGAGAGGCAGAAGAGGCGACGTGAACTTATCGCCATGTCTCAGTCTCAGGCTCAGGCTCAGGCTAAAGAACCACAGCAACCTTGGACTAACAACCTAATTAGCAATATTTCCCTGAACAAAGAATCGGCTGGAGGTACTAATTTAATAGCATCGTTTCCAATTAGTATCCATGCACTCTATTAGTAATATATATGGGGATTAAGGCTCAAGATTAATACTGCATTAAGTCACTTCATTTAGGTCACCTAGACACCTACGCTCAATAAGTGTTTACGTACCAAATTCAATATCTAAATTATGAGGAAGGAAGAGACTAAATGAATGCATAAACTATTATTGACATTACAGTACAAATGATATACATGTGCCTTAAACTCACCGGGCAAGATGCAGCAAACCCTAGCAAAGACCAGGACAATTCAACATGATTAATTACTGAATGTTCACTGGAGCAGAAAAAAGTGTAAATATACAGTACTGTACGAAGCTAGCTGAGGATTAATCGGGTGAAAGAAAATAATAATTTGAAACATGCATGTCTCACTAGTTGCGTGCGGTATTTGCCTACTTGCAGAACAGAAAAGGTCGAGTCTTGAAGTTGAGCAACAAAAGAAGTGGACACTACCAAACTGCACCCTTCATTCAGATCAGGTATTTGTACTATACATCGTTTTCTTAACTTATGTGGTAATTTACTCCTCAGGAATGAGACCAATGCCATGAATTTTAACTGTTTTATACTACATATGTGTGCATGAGGTTGAATTTCTTGATTACTGTACGTCCACAGGAATCATCTTCTGTGCCGCAAGAGAGGATGGACATCGTGAAAAGCAATTCCTCCAGATCACTGGGGGAACAATCCGATGCTGCTGCACTGACCTCAGAAGCACAAGTCACAAACTCATCAGCTAGAGTACTTTACTCAAAGCTGTTCGACTATCATCACTGTTATGATTACAATTGTGGTGTGGTGTTGTCCGTGTTGACATCACCCAACATTAACGAAGAAGAAGAAAGAAGTAGAAAAAGCCAAACCCTCGAGCTCTTTCCACTGGAGAGCGAAAATCTCAAGGGTGTCAAGGATACTGAACTATCTATGATCAGAACCGCAAGCACAGACACTACTGCAGATTTCATGGGAGACCCATGTTTTCAGGTTCTTTGAAGAAATTCAGGGACCAGATTGCTAGCTAGATATCTCCTATGGAAGCTTTTGTCAATCTACTAATTTTTCCATGTAATGAATAATATGCATCTTTGTTCTCTCTCTGATGGAACAATGATTAGGCCGGTTCTTCTAACTTCTGTTTCATCTTTCTTCAAACGTAGTTAATTAGTTTGCAAGGAAGAGTACTGTTGTCTTTTGATCTTCGACCCGTTTCTCTTTTTAAGTAGTTTCCTTTTGTCTTGTTGAGCCTAGGGGATATGTATACCTTTCCATTTTCTGTACGTAAATAAATAAAACTTAATCGTATTCGATCTCGAGGTCAAAGGCAAATGTGTATCGTACGTACGTGTAGCTACCAAGCTCTCTCAAATGTCCAAAGATAAATTTCATATATACTGGTCCGGTCCTGCATTGTCTGTTTGTATATATCATGCAACAGAGTAGTGTTTGAATAACTAGTATTATGTAATGCTGGAGAATATTGCGTCACAAATTTGTAGGAATGTTTTGCTATTCCCCGTATATATTATATGTGTGTGATATGATATCTTTGGTGAAGCAAAACTATAAAACACATACAGTAGGTCTGAATATGATCGATCACTCACTTTCTACCCTACAGAAAACACATCATCCACAGTACAATGCCATACAGATCTTTCAATACCTGCGAAGTATGACGTACTCTCCGTAATACATATTTTGACAATTCTCTCACTACTGGAGGAGATGACCGAGGCGGCGAAGAAAGTTCACCGCCCAAGAGAGATTCTGGTCGTCTGGACGGGAGGTGACCGAGTCTTCGTCGCTCAAATGTCGTCGCCTCAAGTTGGTCTCTCCACTCTGGGGCAACGTAATTTTATCAATCTTCGTCGCTTCATGTGAATGAAGCGACGAAGTCTAAGTTGGTCGCAATAATATGGGGCGAGGCAGATTGGATTTGTCGCGCCGAATTGGAGCGATCAATATTAGTCTTGTCGCGCCTAATTTGAGCGACCAATACTGGCCAGGTTGGGGCGACGAAGGTGTAACACATGAAGCGACGAAGATAGGTCAATCTTCGTCGCTCAAAGTGGTAATAGTCAGAAAAAAAAATATTTAAATTATTACGTATCAAGTTACGACTGTACACAATTATGCACACAAAATAAGCACAAAACAAACTCAATGAACACACAATTATCCATACACAAAAATAAACCGCAAATTTAAACGTACACAGTTTTGATGCCTATACTAATGTTCACAACTACTATTGTTCACAAATTAGAGTCATGGTCGACACCCAAATTACAGCTAGATTAGGTGTCAGGAGCGGGGGTAGGAACTGCAGGTTGTTGACTCCCAGCTTGGAAAGATCGTACTAAGGCCTCCATTTGTTGCATCCTTTCGGCGAGCGCATTATAGTTATCTCTGGACTTGCGCGCCACTTCTTTTGCTTCTGCGATCTCCCTCTTCAGCATCTCGGTTTCCTCAGAATTGTTGTTCACCCGGGCACCTCTTCTGGCTTTGGACTAGCGTGTGACTGCGCGCCCCACCCCTGCCACGACGAACATGAACAAATAAATATGTATAAATCATACACAAAAAGCGAGCATACACGTAAATCGAGTTAAACGAGACTAGGTTATGTAGTATTACCTCTTATAAAGGTGTCGGGCCTTGAACTCATCTCTTCCTCTATGATATTTATTTGTGTATCAAGAGGAAGAGGAAACTCTCGGGAAACCACATCGCCTTCATCCTCGGCCGCTGCACTATCTTGTTGCGACAAGACTTCGTCGAGCCTTCGCTTGACTGCCGCCTGCTCAATTAAAACATAATAATTAAATAATATTAAAATATTGTAAACAAAAATAATATTAAGTAATAACGAAACTTAACATAATTTCTCTCACCATTTTCTCAGCTGCATTCATGTCCGGCTCATATACATCAATCCAAGTCTGGACGGTCGGGGCATTATGACCCTTCTTCTCCAACTATTCGCTCTGGTATGAGA
The DNA here is from genome assembly GCA_946800695.1 of Geum urbanum. Lineage (NCBI taxonomy): Eukaryota > Viridiplantae > Streptophyta > Magnoliopsida > Rosales > Rosaceae > Geum > Geum urbanum. Next base: position 46,058,662 of record OX327012.1, on the reverse strand, counting down.
GTGCGAGGGACCTCGAATGGTGGTTGAGATGCTGCTCGTTGTTCTTGTTTCTATTTCCCCGGTTTCGTGAGCACAGTTTCTGCCACAGAAAATAATAATTTAACAATATTAATAGATAAACATGAAAATTTAAAATCATGCCGGATGAACTCTGGAAATAGGTTATGAACTTTACTAGGTAATCAGGGTCTTCGAAGTGGCCTTTTAACCACTCACATTCTTCTTCTCAGCCTAGGAACTCGGCAGGAGTCTCCTGGCTGACGTGGAGATAAAGTTGATGGCAATCATATTTCCAATCCTTGTATATTGTTTGCGCCGTGACGTTTATGAAGTTCCACATCTCCAGCTGGGTTGCAAGAATGTCATAGTTCGTCTAGCACATAAATTAAAAATATGTTAATTTTCTTGCAAGCATACATAAACCCTAAATTAAAAAATTGTTAGTAAGCACAGAAAGTATACCTTAACACCGCTATATAAGATGTCGCGGTGCTTATGTTTAAGTCCCAAAAAGCTAGGCGCAAGCATGGAAACTTTGCTGCGGATGATGCTGCAAATGTCCCTGGCACTACAAGAAAACAACACTTAGACCACGGAAACGTAATTGTTCCGTGGTCCAGGTGACACTTGGAATACGTAGAAGTCTCCATCGTCCAAGTACCACCTGGACGACAGAGAATACCGTCTCCGTCCTCCAGGTGATCACCTGGACAACGGACCGACACGCCGTGGTCCGAGTAATTAACTTCCACTTAGACGACGTACCGACACCTCCGTCGTCTAAGTGAAGCATTATATAAGCCCGATGCCAAACTATCTTCGATTCATTCCATCCGATCATCGATCTCTTCATTCCATTTGAAGAAGAATTGAAGGAGAAGGGAGAAGGAGAAGGAGAATTGAAGGAGAAGGAGAAGGGAGAAGGCCGAGGGAATGATCAGGATAAGGGATCTCCGCTGACTAGCTAGCTAGCTTAATTAACAGATATCAAGAAGGCCAGCAGGTACGCACGCAGTTAAAATTTGCCTAATTAATATATATATATATATATTTAGTGAAAACGTACGTACATACATGCATGGATGTTAGCTATATATACAGATTAAATTACGTACGTACGTAATTGATGGATCGATGTAGATCGAGTACGTATAATTAAGCGTAAATTAATGGACTAATATATATATGTAATATATAATTAATTAATTATAATATTTTGTAGCAGTATGGACAAGAGTTGGATGAAGTTGAAGAATAGATGTGATGTCCGGTATATGGATGGAATTAGCGAATTTGTGAATTTTGCGATAGAACATGTTCAGGGAAAGAAACGTTTCAGGTGTCCGTGTCAGAAATGTCTTAATTGTCAGCATGCGGAGGTTAATGTTATGGTGCAACACCTGTACGAAAATGGTATGATGTGGAGTTACACTACATAGAGCGAGCATGGTGAAGCAGTAGAGTTCAGCGCAGCAGACTTCAGCTCAGGGTACAGTTACCATGGTGCCTCATCCAGCGGCAGTGGTGTCGGACCCCCATCTTACAACCCAACTGCAGATTTGGTCCATGATGCGTTTCCGGGATGTAGTCATGGTGGACACCAACACCAAGACGGAGGTTACAGTACCACTAATGAGCATGATGGCACATTTCCCGCAGCTAGCTTGGCCACTGACACCAGTGAGATGGAAAAGTACAACCGGATGCTACTTGAAGCGCAGACCCCGGTGTTCCCTGGATGTCGAGAGAATGTGTTGCAATATGTGATGGAGCAAATGAAGATAAAAGTGAAGCACAAAATGTCAGTGAGTGCTTTTGACGAAATTCAGGAGAAAATATGTAAGTTGCTTCCTGATGATCACAATCTTCCTAAATCTCATTATAAGGTTAGAAATATCCTGAGCAGCCTCGGCCTAAAGTACAGGATAATTGACGCATGTCCGAATGATTGTGTGCTATTTTTCAAAGAGTATAAAGATTTGGACTATTGTCCCGTATGTGGCCAGTGTAGATTCCAGTTGAATAGGAAGAGTTCGAAAAAGAGAATTCCTGTGAAAGTTGTTCGATATTTTCCCTTGATTCCCAGATTGCAGCGCCTGTACATGTCTCTACACACAGCAGAGGAGATGCGATGGTACGCAGAAAAACGAATAGATGACGATGTCCTGCGACACGCCGCGGATGGAGAGGGTTTCAAACATTTCGACAGAGAATTTGGAGACTTTGCTTCAGAGGTTAGAAATGTTAGACTCGGCCTATCTACAGATGGATTCAATCCTTGGGGAAGTAATAGCTCCGCCGTCAGCACTTGGCCAGTTATTCTGATGTCGTACAACTTGCCTCCGTGGATGTGCATGAACAAGGAATTTAATTTCCTTACCGTACTAATTCCAGGTCCTAAATCTCCATCGAAGTGCTTAGATGTCTACCTCAGACCTTTGATCGACGAGCTGAAACTGTTGTGGGAAAATGGAGTCCCAACTTATGACAAATTCACTGACACGATGTTCACGATGAGGGCTGCCGTAATGTGGACGATCAACGATTTTCCAGCTTATGGGATGTTGGCAGCCTGCAGGACAAAAGGATATAATGGATGCCCTATATGTTTGGACGACGTGAACTCTAGTTGGCACGCGGGGAAGGTGTGTTACTTGGGTCACCGTAGATGGCTTCTTCACGACCACCCGTGGCGACAGGATGAAGCTCATTTCGACGGTACGGTAGAGAACAATCCTAAACCCCGTAGTTGGTCGGGCGAAGAGATTTTAGAGAGGTTGAGCTATTTCGACTTTGGTGTGTTGAGCAATGACGCGGATGTAAAGAAATACAATCCAATTCCTCCACATGATCTGAGCTATTGGGATCACAAGAGTATATTCTTTGAACTCCCTTACTGGTCGAAGTTGAAGCTGAGGAACAACTTGGACGCGATGCACATAGAAAAGAATGTGTGCGACAGCGTGGTGGGAACAATTCTCGGTATTAAGTTCAAGACTAAAGATACTCCCAAAGCGCGCAAAGATTTGGAATCAATGAATCTACGTCGTCCCTTGTGGTTGAGGAGGGATATGAAAGGAGTGTACAACAAGATGCCAGATGCACCTTACACAGTGAAGCCGACGCTTAGACGTTCTGTATTTCACTAGTTTAAGGGCGTTCGTTATCCGGCTACGTATGCAGCTACTATAACTGGAGCAGTGGACGAGGTGCAACACAAGTTTGTTGGTCTAAAGACACATGACTATCACGTTATGCTGCAACATCTGATTCCAGTGGTAATTCGACCATACTTGCCTCGGGACGTCGTAGAACCAATAGTGACATTGTGCAGGTGGTGGCAGAGGTTATGCGCCAGAGAATTAAAGAAGTCAGATGTGGTGGAATTGCAACAACAAATTGTGCACATCATTTGCAAACTAGAGAGGATTTTTCCCCCTGCTTTCTTTGACATCATGATTCACCTAATGATCCACCTGCCCGAGCAGGTGCTCATTTCTGGTCCGGTCCAGTACACTTGGATGTATCCTCAAGAAAGGTACGTACAACTAATTAATTTATTTGTTCCACTGGAGATTATATATATACTAGCTAGCTATATGTACTTATTCTTATTGTACGTTTGATTTTGTAGACAGCTTGGACAGTATAAGTCATTCGTCAAAAACAGGTCGGCCCCGGATGGCTCCATAGCAGAGACATACCTAATGCATGAGTGTGTTACTTACTGCAACAGGTACCTCAAAGATCCACCATCTCCCAATGTATCCGATCGCAGTGCCCGCATCAATCTTTCTGTCGTCACCAATGTCGTCCGACCGTTTAGAGGAGTATTAAAGGAATCGTTAACACGGGAAGAACTTATTGAGGCACATTGGGTAGTGTTGCGAGACTGTGACGAAGTTGAGCCGTACATGATGTCATACAGGGAGAGGCTTCAGGCGTTAAATCAAAACAAGAGTTCGGCGTGGATTGAGATAATGGTTAAGAAGAAGTTTCCCGATTATTTCTTCCAATGGGTACGTACGTACGTCTCGGTATTAATTATTTAAATACATATCGATCATGTTTGTAAAAAGTAAACCCTTATATTAATTTTCCCTTTTCCGCAGATGATTGATCTGCAAAAATCTGAAAACCACGGAGGGTGGTGGTTATGGCCAAAGCACTTGCTAGCAGGGAAGCCGGTTAAACACTATATTTATCCCGGATGTTTTGTGAACGGTGTAAAGTTTCATTCATTGGCCCGAGACGAAGGAAGAAGAACACAAAACAGTGGGGTGGCGGTTGGGAAAGACAATGATCTATATTACGGGGCTATTGTATATGTGGTTCAGCTATGTTACGAGAATGATGTCAACGTTTTCCTATTCAAGTGCAGATGGTTCAAGCGTACAAAGGAAGACCTGGGACTATTATCAGTGGATACAAACTCTAGCTGGTATGAGGATGAGCATTTCGCTCTCGCCACCTTAGTTCGGCAGGTGTTCTATCTCGACGATCCGAAAGCCGGTGAAGGGTGGAAAATAGTGAACCATATCTCTCACCGAGGAATATGGAATACCATGACACCTGAATTTTCGCCGGAGACTGAAGATGCTGCTGAACCAGAAAGAGACATTCCTGCCTATCAAGAGCCTAATATTTCTGTCATCCGCTCCGATATAATGGACCTGGTTCAAGATGGTGAACGGTTACCCATGCCTGATGGTTGTACAGATCTAACTGAAGATGAGATTATCGATGAGGTAGATGAAGAAGACGAGCAGGAAGAGGACGCGGACGAGGACTAGGACTCAGGTTATTCGTCGGACGATGTTGAGTCGTCGTCTAACGGGGATGAGGACGATGATGATTATGACGAACAGTACGGTCATACGACGAGGGAGATTAATTGGTAATTAATTATTGTAATATATATATGATCGATGCAGGTTAATTTACGGTAATTAATTAATCCGAATTATATATCCTGGACAACGGAGAAATTAATTGCAGGTTGTCGCCTTTGGGTATTTTGGCGTTCTCCCTAAATCCTCGACCCTAAACATTTGCAAATCGGATCAATCATTTATTTAATTTTTTTATGGTCATTCAAAATAATTGAACGGACACCTGAATTCAGGGTCTATACACCTGGACGACGGAGATGAGATATTCCGTCCACGTTTATATTAGGTCCCCCGCCATTTTCACCTTTGGCGCCCCGCCAAATCTCAATCTCATATAAAACCCTAAATCCTGGACCCTAAATCTAGCAGATCGGATCGATCGATCAATTTTTTAATTATATTTTTGAATCAGAATAATTGAACGGACACACAAATGACCGGGGACGACCTAAACCGTAAACCCTAAGGCCCTAACCCCTGAATTCGGGGTTTAGAACTTGGACGACGGAGAATGGTCATTATCCGTCGTCCAGGTCCACACTAGGACGACGGATATAGTCATTCTCCGTCGTCCAAGTTCACAAACCCTAAACCCTAAACAGTAAGGCCCTAACCCCTGAATTCAGGGTCTATACACCTGGACGACGGAGATGAGATTCTCCGTCGTCCAGGTACTACCCTGGACGACGGATAAGGTCAAATCCGTCGTCCAGGTACTAACTTGGACGACGGAGAATCTCATATCCGTCGTCCAGGTGCAGATTTCATAATTTTTTCTAAGACAACGACCATCTAGACCTTCTTCCAATGCATATTCTTTTCGTCAAGACTTTAGAGTAAACAATTCTTGGTGTGTGAGCTTCGACTGTTCGAAAATCGGAGTTGCGAAATGCCTTGTATCCACGTTTCCGGTTTGTGAAATTATCGGTTTTGCGGTTGACTCTGCCGATCAAACCCTTCCCGAACTTATTATTTTATGGTCCTTTGAAGACAATTATATATTATGTTACGACGAACATATCCAATGGTTGTTTTGTCCAAATTCAATTTCGTTAATACTCTGCTGCAAATGAGGCTCTACTCATGAACACTTAAGTCGTAAGGATTAGTCGATACTTAACAACTTTCAAAACGAAAAATTATTTGTCGGTTCAAATTTAACTGTTCATATATACGATGTGTTCATCGATATTGGACGACTATTTCACTCGAATGACAGATCGCTAAATTCCTAGCGAATTATTTTTAAAAAAAAATTTTAACGTAATTTGAACCTGGACAACGAAGATGGCCATTCTCCGTCGTCTAGGTGTTCACCTGGATGACGAAGATGGCCATTCTCCGTCGTCCAGGTGTTCACCTGGACGACGGAGAATGACCATCTCCGTCGTCCAGGTTCAAATTACCATGGCGGTTCGAATTTTTTTATTTTTATTTTTTCCATGTAATTTTCACTTGGACGACGGAGATGGTCATTCTCCGTCGTCCAAGTCCAAAATTATGGCGGTTCAAATTACCGCTTCCGTTTTTGGGACCGCTTGAATTTTCACTTAGACGACGGAGAATCCATTCTCCGTCGTCTAAGTCCAAAATCATGGCGGTTCAAAACGTCCCGCCGATTAATTGGCGCCGCTTGAAATTTTTTGAAACCGCCACTTAGACGACGGAAAACACCGTTTCTGTCGTCCAAGTGCACTTAGACGACGGAGAATAGTGCTCCGTCGTCCAAGTGAAACTCTATAAATAGCCCGCGGCTCATCTTCTTTTCCTCATCCCATACAACATTCTCCTCTCCTCTCTCTCTCTTTCTCTCTCTCTCTCTCTCTCTCTCTCTCTCTCTCCGGCGATCCTCCTCCGGCGACGCTCCGACGACATTTTTTCCGGCGTGGTTCCTCCTCTCCGACGACTCCACTCCGGCGATATTCCCGAAAACTCCGATTCGGTAAATTTCTATTTTTCCCTTATTAAAATAATTTTCATTTAATTAATTAATTAAATTCTAAATATAATTAATTGTAAATTTATTGTTAGTACCTTAAATATTTGGATTAATTATTGTTATTAATAAAATAAATGATTAATTATTGTTATTAATTAATTAAATGGTTAATTATTGTTATTAATTAATTAAATGAATAATTGTATTTACTTGATAATTTATTAAATGAATAAATTTATTATTGTAATTATTTATTATTAGTTGCATGATTAAATGAATTTAGTATTAAATTTATTAAATGAATAAATTATTATTCATAATTTATTAAATGAATCAATTTTTATTTTATTAAATGCATGATAAATAAAAATAAATTATTGCATGTAATTAAAAATTATTAATTAATATTTACGTGTATTTTCTAGTAAATTAATTAGTAGTACGTGTTCGATTTAAATTTAGTACATAGGCTTGGTTTATTAAGTCGCACTCTTTGGAATAGATGGCGCCTCTTTTCCTAGCTTATCTCCTTAACCCCTCGTGATGTGTGGATTTCATCACCGCACACCATAACCTAAGTGAAGTTATGGACATGAGGTTGATGGCGAAGTTTGCAAAGGACTTGAGGGAGTGTAAATTTTCGAAAAATTGGCCGAATGTCGGACATGGTGTCTAGAAACGGGTTATGACTGGTGACAGGATTTGGACTAAGAAAGACTTTTGTCGAAATTAGTCATGCCTCTCGCGTTATCTCTATCCCTAACTGGCCATGTTTTTCGATTTAACCAAGGCTGATTAATTGAAAATTTACACTTTATCGCGCGGGTCGCACGTTCATTGAACGACCGAAAAAGTTAAGCTAGTGTACTCTATTTAAATCTTAACCGTACTTAATTAGCGTAAATTTTGCACTCGTAATTATTATAGTAAGTAGGTATTTTAACAATGTACTCCTAGGTTGAAATGGCTCCATCCGGCAAGAAGAAAGCGCAACAGGAGGCAGAAGATGCCATGCTCCGAATGTTGGCGACCCAAGTCGGTTGGGTTCAACAAGAGGGCAACGACGCTCTCAATCCGGACGGATCATCTGGTCCGTCCGTAGCGCCTTCTGGGGAAATTCCCGCTCCCCCATTCATCTCGAGCGGTGATGACGTCGACCCCTTCCAATCTCCGACGCCAGGTACCGCTTCAACGGGAAGTACTCAGGCGTCCTCGACCGCCGAATCAATCATGTACAGCGCCCGCCGTAGGCAAAGGAGGGACCCCACTGACCCGGAACCGAAAAGGACTCGGGGTCTCGTTAAAGGGGGCAAAGCGGAGCGTATTTGCAAGGCGACCGGGAAAAAGATCGACTTGCCCTACGACGAATTCACCGGTGGCCCTCCCACAGCTCAGCTAGCAAGTCTCTCGGCGCATGGGATAGGGTCAATCATCCGTAACCGGGTTCATATCACTGCCCCTACTTGGAAGGAGGCGCCGGATCATAAGAAGGCGAAAGTCTTTAAAGATCTTTCGGTACGTAATACGTCCAATTTAGTTATTATATAATATTGTTAATATTAGTTAAAATTTCATAATATATACGATTATAATATTCTATTTATTTTTGATAGGAACAATTTGCGGTGGATCCGACACCGGCCATGTTGAGGCATATCAACCAAACCGCCAACTCCATCTACAAAGATTAGAAGTACAAGCTCCATAAGTACTTCCAAGATGTCGGTCTCGTGCCTCCCCCGGTAGAGCTGCAAGGGGATAGAGAAGATAAGTGGGAGTGGTTGTGTACCCACTTTGCCGATGACTCCTTTAAGGTGTTAATTTATTTTTTTTATTTCAATTAAGATAATTGAATTATTTAAATTGTATTTATTAATTTTTTAATGATTTAATTATGTTGTGTAACATAAATTCTCCGGTGTCAACAAAGCCAACCGGGGGAAGAAGGAGAAACACCATACTACCGGCGCCAAGCAGTTCATTTAAATAGCCAAGGAGCACAAGGATAAGGGCTCCAAACACCCTTATCTTGATGCAAGCGTAAACGCGTACGTGACGCCTGGGCTCGATAATGAAGCGAGTCAATGCGGCGTAAGTGATATATTTATTATGTGCTTTTAATTATAGTAATTATTATTTAAATATGATTTCATTATAATAAATTAATTATTCATTTGTAGGCAAGGGTGATAGAGCGTGCGCATGAAGAGTTGGCTAACACTCAGCTTGCGTTCCTGGATGTGCCGCCGGAAGACCTGCCTCCTCTATCCTTAGAGAGCCAAATTGCAATCGCGGATGAGGTCTACGGTCGTAGAGCTCGCAAGGAGGTTAGACACTTCGGGCCTAGGGTGGTATGAGATTTGTCGACGACCTCCGGCTCATCATCTACGGGAGGTTCGGGGCAGCGGAGAAGGAGTCAGGCAGCGGCCGTCGAAGCAGCCATTCAAGAGGCTCGACTGGCACGAGAGGAGAATCGACTGACACAAGAGCAGAATGAGGCAATGCGGCAAAGACTTGACGAACAACAAGCACAAATAGCCCAACTCATCGCGCTCATGAACCAAAATCGAGAAGTATGTCAACCTCCTCCGAACCCACACCCCGACGACAACGACCCGGCTGGAGGCGGAGGACCCTGCGGCGCATCTGCTCCTCCAGTGTATTAGCTAGCTAGTTAATTATCGCGTTTCTTTATTTCCGAGTTTCGAACAATATTTTATAATTTTTATGGGTTTTTAATTTGGATGTGTACGTGTACAAATTAATTAATTATTTAATTAATACATTAATTAATATTAAAAATTTAGTTTAATTAATTAATTTCGACTATTTTTCATTATTTAAATTAAATTAATAATAAATTAAATTAATAATATTTAATTTCAATTTATTTATTTTTTAAAATTAAAAAGTCACTTGGGCGACGGAGATTATGTTCTCCGTCGTCCAGGTGCAAAACCCTAAACCTAACCCATAACCCATAACCCCTAACCCCTAAACCCTAAACCCTGCCATTCTCCGTGGCCCACGTGTTCACCTGGACGACGGAGAATTAGAGTTTCCGTCGTCTAGGTGAACACCTGGGCCACGGAGAAGCTAGCATTTTCCGTGGCCCATGTATGCAGCTGGACGACGGAAACGCTAATTCTCCGTCGTCCAGGTGAACACGTGGGCCACGGAGAAACGAGCAATGTCCGTGGCCCATGTAGTCACCTGGACGACGGAGAATTAGCGTTTCCGTCGTCCAGGTGCATACATGGGCCACGGATAATGTCCGCGGTCCAAGTTAACTTGGACAACGGAGAACTAATTCTCCGTCGTCCAGGTGCTTGGACGACAGCACTTGGAGCACGGACCTTGGACGATGGAGATTCCGTCGTCCAAGTACTTAGACGACGGAAAACTGCACTTAGACGACGGAAATTGTCCGTGGTCTAGGTGCAGTTTTCTTGTAGTGTGGATAACAGACTTCTCAACTCTCTCGTCACAGGCCCTCGATGCCTCGTAGAGTAAGGCGCCTATAGTCGCTGATTGTTGTTCAGCCGGACAAGGTACTCAGTCTTTGTCCCAACAACGACCCCGCGCTGCGCCGTCGTTGCATTTTCAGTTGCCATGTCCACCATGTCTGCTCAAACCGACATTACCAATATATCAGTTACCAAACCAAAACATTAATCAACAAACTGGAATCAAGCAATGGACCTGGAAGTTTAGTCTTCTTGCAGCGGATGCTGAGGGCGGGCGGCCGCTCTGAGTTACTAGAGGCAGTAATTGCGCCGGTGGATACCGCAGCGCTGTCTTCAAGCGGTGGGGCCTGCGTTTCATGCTCCAAACCATGCTGTGGAGGAGACCCGGAGTGTGCTGTTGGGGCGGCCGATACGGAAGAACCCGCCCCCGCCGCTGCCGCTCGATGTTCTAGCTCGGTCTTCCTCATCCGGTGACTTGTATTCCCGGGAGCTATACTGTAACAGAAATTATGTCATTAAAGTACCAAATACAAAATACGAAAATATCAAGGTCAAGTAGTGAGCTAGCAAACAATCGAAGGGATACCGGAGTCCAAACTACATATATATAATACATGACCACTACATACGTACAGAAAGGTATTGTTGTAAAGAGTATTATGCCCATCAGGGTGCTCAAGGGATGAAATTGCAGCAAAGATAATATAGACTTGCAATCACTAAATTAAGTAAGTTATCACTAAATTTCATACGTTGAAATGAAGACATCTACTATAATCACAGAAAACCATCTAGAAGTCAGACATATATGGCAAGAAAAAGGTACAGGAAAATGAAGCCATCAACTATATCCCTCTGCTGAGTCTGCTATGTTTTATTTACAAACACAAAATAAAAAACAATGAAAATATGGAAGTTAAATATAGGAGTGATATAACATAAGATAGATAGATTACAGAAAGCTATTTTGTCAAGCTCGATCTTTTACTTGTGTGGTTGTGTCATAGATTAACATAGATCAAACATATAATACCCAAAGAGGGATTCTCTCTTTGGTTCATCCAATACCCGAAAAAGATTTGTTGGCTCTTATTTTTAATTGATTTTATTTGTTCAATCCACTGGTCTCTTATTCTGTTTGGCCATGGCTACTCCTTAACTCAACTCTTAAACAGTTCATGTACTCGCTCTTATTGTTCTTCTGAAAAATCATTTCAGTGTATAACCTCAACAAGAATAATCTTATATGGACATCTGTAAGTAGTTATGACCTGGAGGCATACAATCAATACTATGATACATACGACGATCGTGGTTTTCAACAAATCCCGCGGTCATGTATCTCATCAACTTCTTTAGGTGCATCTTTTTATCTTTCCATCTTTCCTTACATTTCAATATAATGATATGACAAAATGACTAACAGTGTCATGTCAACTTCAATGTAGACAATATGGAGTGGCTAAGGCGGCTTACTATATTCCACATATCCATATTGATAATAAGAGATGATTGTACCTTCATAGACTTGTTTTCCGTAAAAAGTTGGATGCAACTAGTGTCTACAACTAAATAGGTGCCATCTCGAAAGATAACAACCTGAATAGAGAAGTACACAAACTTAAGACATCAATGACTATCATCCATGTGCCAGTAGCTAATTTATAAATATCACAATAGCTATTGTGTTGCATCTTGGATTAAGTAAAGATAGGATGCTTGATTCGAATTACCTCATCGGACATACACAACCACAAAACAAACGAACCGATGCAAAAATCGAAGTGAGACATGAAAAAACAATGCATAACACACACATGCCGAACCGCAAATCGAAGGGGGCAAAGACACACATGGGAACCGGAGTCCAATCAAACTAATAACACAAATTCGAAATTAGAGAGAGAGAAAGGCAGTCATATCTTGAAGATCTTTTGAGGATTTAGGTTACGAGGCCGGTGGATTCGGGGAGGCGGGAGATTTGGGAATTTAGGGTTGAGGTCGAAGGGATTTAGGTTTTGGTGGAGGGGAGGGAGGGGATTTAGGGTTGATGTGGAGGAGATTTAGGGTTTTGGGTTCGGGTGCCTGGATTTCAAACTCGGAGTTTAGGGGGCGAGTCGATTTTGGAGCTAAGAAACAAAGTGAAGCAGAAGAAGAAACTGTGAAGTCTGCAATTAAAAAGGGAATAGGGCGACAAAGATTGATTTCTTCGTCGCTTCAAATTTATGAAGCGAGGACGGTTGGTTTCTTCGTCATTTCAAAGTTCTGACGCGACAAATATTGCTTTCTTCGTCGCTTAAAATTATGAAGCAACGATGGTTGCTTTCTTCATCGCTTGAAAGTTCTGATGTGACAAATATTTATTTCTTCGTCGCTTAAAATTTATGAAGTGACGAAGGTTTTGCCTAGGGAAACTAGGGTTGGTTGCCTCATTGACTGATAACCCTAACCAAAGCAACGAAGAAGGAATTCTTAGTCGCCTCGTATGGCATGAAGCGACGAATATTTGATTCTTGGTCGCCTCATTTTGTTTTATTTTACAAATGCGAAAATTAGGTTTAATACATAATTCATAGTTTACAAATACGAAAATAGTTTTCAAATAAAATTAGTTTAGTCTTCCTCCTCGTCTTCGTCTTCATATTGCTCTAATAGGTCTTCGTTAGATTCGTCGTCATCTTCGTCTCCTTCTTCATCCAAAACTATGTGAAGATCTTGGTAAAATTGTATCACCGTGAGAGTGTCTTCTTGGTAAGGCTCAGTGATATGATTACCTGTAGGCGACCTGCTTTCATCTATGGCAAGTACTTCGGCACTGTAGACATTTATGTGCGACATTTCATGTACTACCTTCCAAGTACCACCCGTCTTTGGATCGTCCAGGTAGAATACTTGTTTTGCTTTCGTTGCAATAATGAAGGGTGAATCCTCATAGTAACTGTTGTTTGTATCCATTGATATTAGTCCATGATCTAACTTGACGGTGTCAAGATCGTTCTCGTCCTCGGAGTTGTGCCATGTGCACTTAAACAACACCACTAGCATACATCCTGCATATAATACTTCGACTACGTAGTTAACATGGTCGTAGAACTTGGATGAACCCATGTCTATCATGACACCGCTGTTTTGAGTCACGGTTCTTTGATCCCTATCCCACGACGTAAACTTGACACCGTTCACATAACACGACTTAAAAACCCGGAATTACTGAGGTCGTCGGGCTAATGACTTTACTCCTGGCACTAAGCCCTGGTCCAAGTTTTTATCCTTAAGAGACACCTGAAAGATAGGTGTTAAATAAGTGAGCCTTAAGTGCTAAAAACTATTGAAGTACCTTTCAACAACTATTAGTTTTTAGTACCCATGTTAAAAACCATCGAACAAAACTCCTCAGACGACGAAGATAGTCGAAATCTTCACCATTTTTAGCCTTGAACCTTGTGAGATGTTCTTCTAGGTATGGTTTAACTTTGACTGTTTCCACCAAAACTTGCCAGTGAGCCTCAGCAGTCTCTGTTTCACTCAATCTAAACTGCCTACGAGTCTCGATAATCTCTGGCCTTACTTGTTGTGAAACACTGCAGATATTCCAATATGAGGAAGTGTCAATTTCTTCGTGGTCTTCCCGTCTTAGATAAGACTTACAATATGTCACCGACTCATGTACGAAGTACCGTTCAGCAATACTATCTTCCGGGTAACGTGTATTCCTCATTGAGTTTTTATATTTTCCTAATTGCTTGCAATTACATATAAATGGTTAGTACATATTACGTAACTAGCATAGTATTAGCAATGTAAAATATGGTACATTTCAATTGGATACATCCATGTATAGTGCACTGGGCCTGTAAGCAATACTTGTTCGGGCAAATGAACCATGAGATGAACCATAGATGTTAAAAAATGAGGTGGAAAATCAGCTCCAAATTGCAGAGAATCATTACTATCTCAGTTTCTATGTCACGCACAACCTCCTTCTTCAGCTCCCAACTGCATAATTTACGAAACCAATTTGACAATGATATCAATGACTTCACAACGTTATCTGACAAGAACGCTCTGATAACCACTGGAAGAAGACGTTGAAGCAATACATGGCAATCATGCGTCTTCAATCCATAAAACTATGACGGGGGATGAACGTTGACCTTACTTCTCAAACTTCCTGCATAACCAAGAGGATACTTAACATCCCTGAACCACTCGAACACATCTTCTAGAGCATCCTTTTTAACTAAAAAGGGTGCATGAGGAACCTTCGCCATCCCATCATCACGGTCTCTTTATCATTGGTTTTTGCGCACATTCCTCTTCTTCAAAGCAGTGCGAGCTTTTGGACTATCCTTGGTCTTCTTATCAATTGCAAAAATGGTTCCAAATATGTTGTCACACACGTTTTTTTCAATATGCATAACATCTAAGCAATGTTTGATCTTCAATGATGACCAATAAGGCAGCTTCCAAAATATGCTCTCGTGAGTCCAACACTGTCTGTTATTCGGATTGTACGGCACCTTCAAGTCGTCATGTTGGCTTAGAATGTGGTAAGCATGTGACCTAATGTTCTCCAAAATTTCATCTCCACTCTTCTGAATGGGTCTTCCGCCAAACTCCACCTTCCTGTTAAATGTCTTACTCAATCGCCAAGGGTGGTCATGGTAAAGCCATTTCTGATGACCTTCATAAACTATCCTCCCACATATATGCTCTGAAGTCAGCTCATCTAGACAGATTGGACATGCCTTGTACCCTTTCACCGTTGAGCCCGCAAGCATCCATAAACCAGGAAAGTCGCTGATCGTCCACATCACCGCTGCCTTCATCAAGAATACCTCATTATCTACTCAATCAAAAGTATGTACTCCAACGACCCATAAATGTATTAGCTCCTCGATCATTGGCTCCATGAGTACACTAAGGCACTTTCCGAGATATTTAGGGCCCGAAATCAACACCGATAGCATGTTATATTCCTTCTTCATGCACATTGACGGTGGTAGATTGTACGGCATCACAACAACGGGCCATGTACTATGCAAAGTTCCCATTGTTTCGAATGGATTGAAACCGTCAGTTGCAACTCTAAGGCACACATTTCTGCAGTCATGTGCGAAACCTGGAAAAGTTCTCTCAAAATGTTGAAATGCTTCTCCATCAGCTGGGTGGCTGAGTCTACCAGCCACGCATATCCTTTCCCCAAGCCATCGCATATGCTTCGCAGTGTGTGGTGACATGAACAGACGCTTCAACCTTGGTGTCAGGGGGAAGTAACGAATGATTTTTTTGGGAATTTCATCCATATATGGCTTATATCTTTCAGAATTACACACTGGACAAATCCTCTCAATCGTTTACAAGCGCCCCTCTAACTAACACACAATTGAACTCACACGCATCAATTCTTTCATAACCAAGTGAAAGATCACTCACGATTTTTTTGATTCTCGAGTATGAACAGGGGAATGTGTATCCTTTAGGAAGAAGTTTATTAATGTAACTACATAAAGAGTCTACACTTGTGTCCGACCATCTATTTTCATTTTTCATTTCCATTGCATCTAATATGGCACTCAAAACAGTTTCCTCATTGCCTTCATATAATGGGGTATGTGATTCCTTTAATAATCTATCGTACTTTTCATAATCATCGTCTACCATGTCATTGAAGTTGATACCAGAATTATCTTCCACAAATTGTTTGGGTGCATTTGCATGGTATCCAGGATAATACAGATATGCATCATGTAGAATCTCCAACTGCGAGTTCACTGAAGGACCGGCACCACTAGAAGACTCTGTTTTGAAGCCACTGTCTTCGTTGACTGAGCATTGTCTGTTCACTTGAAATTTCCCCGTGAAGGTGCCACACAGTATACTCCGGATTCAAACCACTGTGTGACAAGTGATGATACATGGTATCCATAGTAACCTTGAACAGACAGTTCTTACAACGTTTGCATGGGCAGAAGTGATAATCGGCTCCGTTACTATGTCGCCGGGCAAAATTCATAAACTCGAATATGCCTGTGATGTACCTTGGATCAGCATGAGGATAGGTCATCCAAGTTTTGTCTGGGTGTCCTTCCATGTTTCCTGTCAACATAAACAATCAATATGAACAAAGTTACCATGCCACATTTACGATACAATCTGTCTCCACACTTCTTCTCCTTATGCCTTCGGGTTCGGTCATATCCCCTTGAGGGGAACACGGCATTTGTCAACCATCTTGCATCCATGGGTATCAACTCTAATTTTGGGAAATTTTGGCAGCATATCCCTACAGTTCCTCAAGTGGACACATATCTAAATAACTTAATTTGCACTCGGGGAACATTGTAAGGAGACACTGTCGAAATTATATCCCAAAACTGAAACTGAAACCACATGAATAGCAAAAGAATCAACAAAGTCGTGTTCACCTAAAGAGTCCAAAAATGGGACAATTCAAGAATCAAAAATTCATCTCGATCAACTAGATGAGTTCTTGATTCTCAAACAGGAGTTCTAAGTTGATAAACACCACAATTATATATAACCCTACACTCGATATCATGTTTAACACTAATAACACCACTAATTGAGACCAACACACCTAATCTACACTAATCATCACAAATTTCACTAAATTTAACCAAAGTTCAAACATTATTGATGAACCCATAATATGATTTATCACAATTCAATTATTCAAACACTAAAACTACAACATATGACCAAATTCAATTCAATTTCAAAAAGTTCACATATACATCAATTTCACTTCTTAATTAACATGTAATATGGTCATAAAGAGAGTTAAAGAGATAAAAATCAAACTAACCTTACTTAAGAATCAAATGGATGGCAAGAACAACCTTATTTCTCAATTTCTTCAAATTTCTCTCCAAATTGGCCAAGAACAGCTCTAGAACGCGAATGACCTATTTTCCCAAAATTTCAAATTTATAAAGGGTTTGAATTTAAAAAGGAGAGCAGATCCAGTTTTAAAAAATTGAGGCGACAAAGATTGATCAATCTTCGTCGCCTAAGATATCTTCGAGGCGACCAACATTAGTCTACGTCGCTTGAGATACATAAATTTGGTTATTTCCTGTTTCTGAAGCGACGTAGATCAATGTTGGTCGCCTCAGTTATGTTGAAGCAATGTAGATTGTTTCAGAGGCAACAAATTCAATCTTCGTCGCTTGGAAGTTGTCCTTTAGTAGTGTCTTATTAAACAAAACACAATTTATTTTGAACATAAATCCTTACAAGTGAAGAATGGAACTGAAGAACAAGATAAAGAACAAAGATTTTCTCATAATTTTAGGTAAAACATGCATACACATATCATAATTTTTCATTGAAGAGAGCTATCTAGCCTCCTGATCTGATTCATAGTAGAATAGCCAAGTTTTCTGATATCCTCAGTTTTCTGAGTTCATAAACAAAAAGTTTTTATCATAGTCTTATGACTTTTTTATGTGAAAATAAAAGATTTTATCTTTTAACATCTACCTTTACAACTGATAATGATAAGATATGTTGTAAGAAATATCTTTTATTTTATCCCCCAATTTGTGGAAGATATGTTGTCCAAGCATGCCTCTCATTTAATGATGAGCATGTGGCTTCTTGGCAGCCGGCAAACATGGCTGTTGAAGCTGCTTTACAACTTTCTAAGGCATGGTTGTTGCCATATTTATTTTTTGTTAAAATTCATTTGTTTGCTTAGTGAGTAAGCAACAAATGAATGGCTAAGATGGGTCACCTTTTCTAAGGACGGCCGAGATGGTTCTTGTCCCCTCAACTGGCCAAGCAAACTGTGTTCTCTTAATGAGTAAGCAACAAATGAGTGGTTGAGATGGTTCAGCTTTTCTGAGGACGGCCGAGATGGTTCTTGTCCTCTCAATTGGCCAAAATTTGTTCTCTTAGTGAGTAAGCAACAAATAAATGGCTGAGATGGTTCAGATTTTCTGTGGATGGCCGAGATGGTTTCTGTCCTCTCAGCTGGCCACTTTGTTTGGCCTATATAAAGAGCAAGACTCCTTCATCATAACTTGGTTGTCACAATGTAGAAACTTTCATAGCATAGTTTCTGATATAGAGTCTTTAAGTGTTCATTTTCTAAGTCTTCCTCTTGTTGAAGTGTAAATCTTAGAGTTGCATCAAAACCTCTTTTCATACTCATTTCACATTGCATACCATGTGTCAGATTGGTGATGCAAGAAACCCCGGAGGTGTTTCTAAAGAATCAATCGTGCAATGGCTGTGTTCTTGAGAGAAACTTTTGTTAGCTTCATATGTATAAACACCGAGAGACAAAACGAAGTACAATTTTCAGGTTAGTGTGCGATACTAGACAGGATAGATGGGTGAGTATCTATCTTCTGAGTTGTAGCTTTGTGAGGGCATTTTTGCATGTATTCTTGGGAATCAACTATGAGAGTTAGATTTCGGGTAGAAACTTTTTGTAACTTTCATATGTAAACACTTAGAGATGGCAGTGTAGTTCTTAGATTAGTGTGAGATACTGGTTAGGATAGACGAGCGAGTTTCTAACTCGATAACTAAAATCTTGTCATGAGTGTTTTTAGATAGTGGAAAAATTTGTCCCTCAAAAATAAGGGGCACGCAGTTTTTTCCTTGTTGCAAGGTTTCTGCGTTAAAAAAATATCTTAGTATTATGTGTCTCTTTAGTTCCTTACATATTTTCTTTACATTGTTATGTATCTGTTATTCAGAATAGCTACATATCGTATCATCCCTAATAATGATTAATGGGAAACTAAGATCATCATGAACTTACTTATATATTAATCATGCATGGAAGTGCAGCCATTGATCATCTCGAAATGGAAGTGAAGTTCGGAGTTTCGTACATATGACGTTCTGAGACCTAGTTCAAGTCGAATCCTTAGATAACTTCAATCATTAAGGATATGGTTTACGTACGTTTAATGCCACGTACTAACCGGGGGTAAATCAAATAAAGATAGATGGCAAGATTCATGTAAGTATTGATCTGTTCACGATCGATCATACTGGGTTTTCAAATTTGCACCATAAAAATGTATTGATGATGTTATATTGGTAGATGTGCTGCTGAGCTGCTTATCCATTACTTTTGTTCACTCTATGGACCAAAATATTGAAGTCCGTCGTCAATAACCAGAAAAGTAAAATCTGAGAACGTACTAAATATGCGCGTCGGCAAATCAATATGGTCAGCGGTGATCTACTATGGATTCGTATCCATTACTATCAAGCATGTTTCTTTGTCCATTACAATACTTACCCACCCTCTTCTTCGATCTGTTGGGATGAGATCGATCGTTCATATACTATTGAATATCTTTATTCAAGTCACAAAATATGAAAAGAAAAAAATAATTTCGTCACTTCAACTAATATAAGCGACGACTATTGATATCGTCACTTAAAAAACAGAGAGCAACAAATATTGCTCAATATTCGTCACTTACAAAAGTATTGAAGCGACTAATATTCAAAGTTTGTCGCCTCCGTTTATCCCAGAACCATGTTTTGGGACGACATTCAATCGTCGTCGCTAAAGAACTATTGAAGCGACAAAGGTAAGTAAAGTCGTCGCTCGAGTATAAACGAAGCAACGAAGATTGGTCAAACTTCGTCGCTTAGGTTTTTTTTCATCTACCTTTGTATTTCGTCTTAAATGCAACCTGTATATATGGGTAAAATTTTAGGTTTATAGATGCAGTCGGGTTCTGCATCTATTTTTGGAGGAGAAGATGGAGAAGTTAAAAGAAAGTGAGATTGGAAGGCTTTTGTTGCCAATTCTTTGATTCTTAAGTAAGGTTAGCGCAATTTCCTTCTATTTATCCCTCTTTGAGAGCATATTATGTATTAATTCAATTTAAATTGTTGTTTATGTTGGTTAATGGAAGTTGGATGATGTTGTGTTGAATTTTATGTTTTGTTGTTGTTTTAGTGTTAGAATATAGAAATTGTGGTGTTTATTAGCTTAGAAATCCTGTTTGAGAATCAACAACTCATCTAGTTGATCGAGATGAGTTGTTGATTCTCGAATTGTCCCATTTTTGGACACTTGAGGTGAATACGACTTTATTGATCCTTTTGCTATTCATGTGGTTTCAGTTTCAGTTTTGGGATATGGTTTCGACAGTGTCTCCTTACAATGTTCCTCAAGTATAAATTAGGTTGTTTAGATATGTGTGCACTTGGGGAACTGTAGGGAGATGTTGCCAAAATTTCCCTAAACTGGAGCTGAAACCACATGGGTGCAAGAGGATTAACAAAAGTTGTGTTCTCCTGAAGGGGATAGGACCCAACCTGGAGAAATAAAGAGAAAAAGTGTTGGGACAAGTTTTGATTGTATCATAAATATTGTGTGCTAACCTTATGTATATTGTCTGTTTATGTTATGGCAGGAAACATGGATGATGTCCCCGACAAATCTTTTATGAATAATCATTATACACACCCTCACTACATAACAGGCATACTTAACTTCATCAATTTTGTGAAGACTCACACTATTGGAACCCAGTATCTCCCTTGCCCATGCGCAATTTGCAAAAATGGTTATTATTATAAGGATATCGTAGAGATTTATCATCACCGCATACACCGTGGTTTGGATCTGACTTACACAGTTTGGCATCTACAAGGAGAAGTTTATGGTCAACCGACAAGGACCAGTCGACGGAGACAGTGGCTTAAAGACAAAGTCGAGGCTTTCAGTGTTGCAGGTTCTTTAGTGATCCCGCTTGTGGAAATTATACAAGATGTATTTCCATACTATCCTGAATACCATGGAGATGCTCAACGAAAAAAATCCTAAACCCTAGATAGTATAACGCTAACATCATCTATTTTTCAGGCAAAGAACCTGCATGATGCTCAAGACCTTAACTTTAACAGGGGTATATGGTCTTTGGCTTGAGAACCGTAATTCACCCGGATTTATAAGGCGTGCTATGTAAACGGTATCAAGTATGTCTCATTCGATAGAGATCAAAGTCTCGTGACTCAAAATAGCGGGGTGATGTTAAGCACGAAAGTTGAAAACTTCTATGGCCATCTTAACTATGTAGTTGAGGTATGTTATCCAAACAATATGTCAGTCGTGTTGTTCAAAGGTATATGGCACAACACCACTGAGGATCTAGATGTCGAAGAAATTGACACCGTCAAGGTAGATCATGGTCTAATATCAGTGGATACAAACACTAGTTACTATGAGAATTCACCATTTTGTCTTGCGATGAAGACAAAACAAGTGTTCTACTTGGACGATTCTACGGCGGGTGGTACTTGGAAGGTGGTGCAAGAAATGTTGCACCGAAATATATACAATGCCGAAGTATTGGCAACAGAAGATAAAATGCCTCCTTCAGGGAATCAAATCACAGAGCTTTACCAAGAGGACACACTAAGTTCAATACAATTTTACCATATTGATGCATATAATGTCCAACTCGATTTAGAGGTACACGAAGAGAATGAAGAATCAACCGGCGATGGCCGAGATGATGTCGACATCGACGAATTTGATGAGGAAGAGGAAGATGAAGACGATGATGGCGGAGATGACGAAGAGGAAGACTACTAGTTATTATGTTATATGTTGTAATATGATGATGATAAATTTTTTATGTTGTAATTTTGAACAATATTTACAATATTCTTATTAAATAAAAACATATTCAAACAGGCATAACTAATATGTTAAGTTCAATCCAAGCGACGAATATTGGTCCATATCTGTCGCTTAAAACTTAAAGCAACGCTTCCTTCACAAAAATCGTCCCTTCAGATCATGTGAAGCGACAAAGTTGGACTCACTAAACCCTAAACCCTAGAGAGAAACCACAAACCCTAAACCCTGATCTAAAGTGACGAAGTTGGACGCACTAGGTAACCTAGTGAGTTTAAACTTCATCGCTTCACATGCTCTGAAGTGACGAATATTGTTTGATTGTCGTCGCTAACTTAAACATTTGAAGCGACGAAGTTTGACAATGTGTGTCGCTTCAGAATCTGATTATATTTGGACTTTGCTTCTTCTTCCTCATTTTCTCGTTCTTCCTTCTGTTCTTCTCCGTATTCTTCCACAAAATAAGTCTCGATTTCCCTCTCTGGTTCGCCCTCTCTCTCCCTAACTTCATCCCCAAACCCCTAAATCTCGTCGGTCTTCCTCTCCGGTAAGATTTATTGTTAGATTAAATTTCGTTTAACTGAATTTATTAGCATTTGCTCATGCTCATGCTCATGGAAGGATTTTGATAAGTTTGGAAGTTTGGACTGTTATTTGTGAGCCTTATTCATCGTGATATTATAGCTCGAGGTGTATGAAAGAGTAATACTTTTGGTGATGTGATGGATTATTTGGCTAGTGGTGGTCTCTTATTATGGTTCGGTGATGAAATAGTGCTTGGAATTGGAAAATGTTTGATACCTCTGTATCCCGTGACTTCATTCGGTGGCCACTATTCTATAATCTATACCAAGTCTTAAAGCATTGGGTAATTCTGTGTATATATATATATAGGATATGTGTTCTCTGCCTTTTGCTTTTGTTGTTTGATGGAAACAGGTCAAGCAGCTTAGATTTCTGATGCTGCATTATAAAGACTTTGGCATTACAGTGTCATGTCCTGTTTTAATCTTTAGCACTATGCAACAGTAGCAAGCCTACATTTACTAGTATGCTTAATTGTTGCAAGTTCAATCCAACCTTGGTCATAATGTAAAACTGTAAAACTGTTTTAATTGAACTAGTGTAAAACTGTTTCTCCTTTCAATATGCTCCTAGTGATCGATGTTTAAGAGGATTCAAGAAAGTAAAATTTGCAAATGAAACCAACTGCTGCATTTTGTGTGAAAATGAGAATATAGCGAGTACGTAGTTGCATTTACTGGTGTGGTAGTGTATGTTTTACGGTAGTACGTATTGCTAAAGTTTGATAAAGACAGTAACTTCATTAGGTTTGTTAATTTGTGTTTTTTCTAGAGTAATGGCACCAGGTTCTAATGCCCAGAAGAAGAAAAAGAAGAAGAAGAAGAAGAAGAAGAAGAAGAAGAAGAAGAAGAAGAAGAAGAAGAAGAAGAAGAAGAAGAAGAAGAAGAAGAAGAAGAAGAAGAAGAAGAAGAAGAAGAAGAAGAAGAAGAAGAAGAAGAAGAAGAAGAAGAAGAAGAAGAAGAAGAAGAAGAAGAAGAAGAAGAAGAAGAAGAAGAAGAAGAAGAAGAAGAAGAAGAAGAAGAAGAAGAAGAAGAAGAAGAAGAAGAAGAAGAAGAAGAAGAAGAAGAAGAAGAAGAAGAAGAAGAAGAAGAAGAAGAAGAAGAAGAAGAAGAAGAAGAAGAAGAAGAAGAAGAAGAAGAAGAAGAAGAAGAAGAAGAAGCATTAAGGGCGGCCGCGACGGCGACGGCGACAACGACGACGACACCAGAGGCGGCAAGAGACACACTGGTACCCATCCCGTCGTTGGAAGATATCAACCATTCGCAACTGGGGGATGTTGCAGGTGGCGCTGACAGTGGCACTGGGGAAGGCGATGACGGTCCTCCGATAAGTATTAGGACCAAGAGGGGTCCTATAGAGCTGGATAAGCTTTATCAGTGTTATGTGAGTTGTATAAGGTCTGCTAGTAACATTGCTTTATCTTACAACCCGGTATGTGTTTTCATATGGCAGAGGTAGTTGATATGAGAACGGGAAGAAGGTGAATGGGGGGAACCTTGAGAAGCGAGGCATCGTAATGGGCACAAAGACAACATATCTGAAGAGCACGAACAACCAACCTCCGAAGGTTAAGTACGCCGAAGAACACAAGGGTCCCAAAGAATTGAAGTTGAGGACTTTGATATCCCGAGACATCAGGAGCACCGTCAGGAGCAAAGTTCTGATGCTTGCGTCTACCTTTGCTGAGCTGGATGAGGAGCACCAAGATGTATTGACCACTTATATGGAGGGAAAATATTGTTTTAGAATAATTTCGATAAACTACTTTTTGGTCACATTATATGCACAAATATGATAATCAAAGACTCGTTTGATTTTGTTTGAATTATTTTTTACTAGATGTTCTATGACCTCCCTCCCACCGAGACAGGCATGTGGAAATATATCGACAAGAAAGCCACAAAGATTTACAAGGATTGGAAACACGACTGCCATACTCATTACGTTGAAGTATCAAAGGCGACGCCCGAAGAGTTCATCCACCGACCTGAGCAGTGGGAGTACCTTAAATCTCACTTTGAGGAAGACGGTTATAAGGTAATGAAAATTAATTATCGGTTTCTGCATTTCATATAATTTCTTAATTCTTATGTGAAATATGTTAATATATATTCGAAATGGTTTTTGCATGCGATGTGTGCTCGGAACGCCGCCAACCAGAACAAGAGAAAGGAAAATGGGTATGCAATCAACCATCATTCTGGCACCACTCCCTACAGTTACTGGGTCACTGCAAATGAGGAGAAATGGCATCTAGCGCCTTTACTCCAGACAGTCTGCGATGTTTATCAATCGTCCTAGAATGCGCAGGAGAAAGTGGTGAGTGACATTGTTTTATGCGAATATGTTTTTAACTTGGAATTAAAAAGTATAATAACACAAATTTATTGGACAATTATTTTTTTGCATGCAGCGGTGAAGAGGAAGATAGATGAGCTATGTGCTAGTCGAGTGAGTGATGAAGCAGGCGGGAGTCACGTGACTAACTCCGTTACCGTCGACGAGCAGATTGTTGTAATCGAGCAGGAGCTGGGTGAGAAGCCGGAGACAAGGGTCCGAGGTATATTTATTTTATGGTTTATCTTTTAACAAACCACTTGACTTTTTGTGTTGTGTTTTTATTTTTAGATACCACATGGTTTTAAATTTGACTATTTTTTTATTTTTACCAATTTTCAAGGTCTAGAGAGTGCATTAAGACGCCCGCCAAAACCAAGAGGTGGTGCACGCGTGTCTTGCAATGATGTGAAGGTTGAGGAATTGAGGAGGCAACTAGCAGAAATTTTCGAGCAGTGCAAAGCCTCGAAAATGGAGAAAGAAGAGATGAAGCAACGTATGACAAGGTTGGAGGCCTCCCTCAATGATGCCATCTTGGCCCAAGGCAATCCGGGTGACAATGTCGCTGCAACAACTCCCTTTGTCACCGATAAATTGTGACGATCCGAATCAGGTTCAGTATAGTAATCGGTTTAATCCACGAGTTAGCGAATAATCGCAGTTTATCGTAAATTAATCGAATTGGCGGTTCAATTTACGACTTAATTATCGGGCGAGAATTTGAGTTGAGTCTCTTCTCGAGAGTTGTAGTACGAGTGATTTCGAGTTTGTGGGTGGTTCCGGATAATTATTTCGACGACCGAGGAATATGTTATGAATATTTGAATTCGCGGAATTTCGTCGTGTTTATCCGTTTGGAATTGAGTTATCCGAAACGTGATTGTGATTCGTTTTGGACCGTCGATTGTATCGAACCGTGAGTATAAATATCGGAAATAGTCGAAAAATTATCGAAAACACTGTTTTGGAAGTTTGACCGGCGTTGACCGAAGTCTGACCGTTGACCACCGTTGACCGTAGGCGATTTTGACCCGTTTTGAAACCCACCGTCGGGTATGACGATTCCGGCCATTTCCGGCCACGATATTGGAAGGTATGGATTCCTCTCGTGATTTGCAACTGTTTAGCGACTTGGAATTGTTTGAATTGGTTCCGAATTGATGGAGAACGGACAGTTTGAAATTGGGGGATTCTCGCCGGAATCGGGGTTAATGGTGAGGTGTTTTCCGGCGACTTTCTGAAGGGGATTCCGGCCATTTCCGGCCACGATATTGGAAGGTATGGATTCCTCTCGTGATTTGCAACTGTTTAGCGACTTGGAATTGTTTGAATTGGTTCCGAATTGATGGAGAACGGACAGTTTGAAATTGGGGGATTCTCGCCGGAATCGGGGTTAATGGTGAGGTGTTTTTCGGCGACTTTCCGAAGGGGATTTGTGGTTGAATATGTTGGGTTTGAGCTGGGGAGGAATTTCCTTGAAGATGGGAGGCCGAGGTGGCCTCACGGCGGAGATTTTTGCCGGAAAAGTTTTCCGGCCGGTTTGGAACTTTGAAACTGTCGAGTAGTTTTCCGGCCACGGTGGTGGCTTGATGGTGGTGACTCCTTGAGTAAAAAGACTTGGCTTGAGGAGGAGAACATTTTGGGGCCTTGGTCGCCGGGAAATTTCTCCGGTTGACGGCGCGCCGCCGCCAGTGGTGGCGGTCAACGGCGGAGCTCCGGCGACCCGTTGACTTTTTAGATTTCGACGAGTTTTATGTCATTTTGCTCGTAATCGCGCCCCGATCATCGCCTTGAGGTTTTCGAGTTGATTTAGATATCGGATTTTTAGTCGAGGGTTTATGTGGAAAGTTTTGGGGTTTTCGTCGATTATTTTGTATCGAGTTATATGTTTCTAGAAACGGTTGGTTTCCGAGGTGTGGTACAGAGTAGTGAATTGTGATTTTGATCAGTTATATTTTGTCATTATTTAGGGGATCGAGATCATACGTTGGGCGAGAGATCTTCCGCCGGATCTCGTGATTAACGCGTGTGTGCGCTGTGCTATCTGTGAGTGAACCTTTTTATTTACACTGTCGTAGCGAGTTCTTGATTTCCGTATTTATTTACAGTACGATGTTGAGATTATTTATTGCTTTTGGAGGTATTATTTTATATTTTATATGGTGATGGCATTACTTAGTATCGATGCATTGGCTACTCGACTGATCACCGGTAGTCCAGATCCAGGGTTGAGAGATTTCCCTGATGTGCCACTAGGCTTGAGAGATTCGCCTAGTCTATCACCGTCGGGCTTGAGAGATTCGCCTGACCGTCGGGCTTGAGAGATTCGTCTGACACCTCCATTCATTTTATGAACTCTCTTTGTTTTATGATATATATATAAATGGTGAAAGGTATATGATTATTTTCGTCCACTCACTCTAACGATTTTATTTGCATTTCCCCTGGGCTTTTCGGTTTCCATGTCCAGTTTGTAGTTCGGATTCTGGTGTCTCACGTCGTAGTCAGAGGCTTAATGTTCGAGCTACCTTTCTTTTCCAGTAAGTTTCTTGTTTTGCCTACTGTTGTATATTTTTGTATACATACACTAGAGGTCGCTCTGATTACACTACTGTTATGTTTTCATATGATTTTCCCCGGATTTCTGTAAAGTAAAGTTTTGATTACTACTTTACTTTATTGTTATGATATTGAGAAATCCGGATGGGATTGGTGCCCACGGTTTGGCTTCCGTGGCATAGGACGAAGTGTGTTTTCAGGTGCACGTTAATGGCAATTCCATGTTATAGCGAAACTCTGCCGAAATTTTTGTGGTTTTTGCAAGTTCGTGTTTTCAGAAGGGGTTTGATTCCGGTTTAGGAAACTAAATCGGGGTTGGGTCCTTTCATAAATCCTCATGTGCTTCAGCAGGTATTCCCGAGGAAGACCAAGACTAGGACCCTTCATTTTCCTTGTATTTAGATTAATGGATAATGTTGTTATGAAACATATTGTAACTTTAGATGAAAACTGCGTATGTGTGAAATGTAGTGTGTTTGTGTTATGTTGGATGTATGTGTTATGTTATTTGAATTGTCTTGCGGATTGTGTTATTAGGATGCGAAGGAAATTGGCTCAAACTAGACCCACAAACCTGTTTTTCTACTTTGTAACACAGAATGAAGCGACGAAAATTGTTCAATATTTGTCGCTTGAACAACTAAGAGACAACCAAACTTCGTCGCTTCAATTTTATCATCCCATGTTTTCTTCTCTAAAATTTGACGTTAAGGGACGAATTTTGAACCAAAGTTTGTCGCCAGAAATCGTTTGCGACTAACCCAAAGTTTGTCGCAAAAACAGTGAAGCGACGACCCAATATTTGTCGCTATCTAAAGAGTGACGAACTTTTCGTCTGTCGCTTGAAATATCCATGCAACGAAGATATGTTCAATGTTCGTTGCTTGAAATCTAAGCGACAAGAAAATGAAGCGACGACATCTAAGCGACAACTTGTCGTCGCTCAGATATTGAAGTGACGACGTCGCTTCAATCAATTTTTGGAATAGTGATATATAAGAAGAAAAAGGCCGACTAGCTAGGAATATATATATATATATATATATATATACACACACACACTCGATCTTTTTGGTGAATATTTAGCAACGACAATACTGTCCTTCATATTTGTACCAAAATATATACAAATAAAGGACACGGTTGCTTTTCAGGCGCGCGCATTGTGCCCCGTACTTGTAAGATCATGCATAATTCCATATCAAATGCCAAGAACCAAGCTATTACGTACAGTATTTTGTGAATGTTGTTTCATTCTAATTCAGCACTAAGAACGTACATCTGGAAGTTCTATACCTCATAATAGAACTTTTGGAAAAAAATTTATCTCCAACCCATAAAGATCTTAGTCCTATATCTTAAAACTAAATTTTATACCCTATTTTGGGTTCTATAATAGAACCTTAGATGAGATATAAAACCTTACAAAAATTGGTGGGCCAAGATAAAAGAAGAACATGTGGGGAGAGAGAAAAATGAGTCTTAAAATGAAATACAAGACCTTGATAGTTAGAGATAAAAAGTCTTATAATGAATAGCAATTTTATAAAGTCTCATAACAAAATATAGGATCTTGATAATCAGAGATCCTCTTAACGTACGTACACTCGTATTGTTTCGACACCATTAACGGGCAAGCGTCATGTCTCTTTACTACAGGCTGCCCCTGTATATTTGTGTCTGATACTTGAAGAGGGTTTGGTACAAAATAATTTTAACAATAAATACTCATATATACATCATCACTGACACGAGAGAGAGAGAGAGAGAGAGTTGAAGTAACTGTTAGGGTTTAAATCGACGACATCGGAACATTTTCTGATGTCATTCCTGCATGTAACTTAAATGCTAGGAGTCTAAGACAACTCGCATGGACACACTCTACAGTCTACAGTGTGTGAGGTAACTAGGGCAAACTTACTATCTTTTCCTCCCTCGCATGCAATTGGTTGGTCTAAACTTATAACCCTAGCTAGGGTATGCACGTAATTGCAATATATCTGGCTGTCCACACACGATCAACATTCACTTTTGTCATGGCTCTATTATTAGTGGACTCAAATTATTGATGACTCCATATAACGTCAACGTGTATGTGGTTTCACTCCTGCATGCAGACTGCGCTGAGCTTCAATTCATGTCTTAGCTAACACAGTTGTGAATGGAGCCGACAAACCCTAAAAACTGTTGCGTACATCACTGAGAATTTTATCCCACTAGTACCACACGTGGGACACACAGCCACCCGACCATAAATAATTTTTGAATTATTTTTGTGACTTTCACAAGCTACGTATGCGTACATGGGGAGTTGACATGTAGGCCGGCGGAGGGCAGGGGTGATTATCCTATGGCCGACCTGCCATTGAGGGCTGAGGGCAGATGGCAGATGGCTCAGGCTCCACTGGACACAATAAGGGTATGTATGTGAACCGGAGCTCCAGAAGGTCGATCGATCAGACTAGCTCAAACGCGTACCAAAAGGGAGACTTTGCATAGCATAATTGAAACAATATTTCGGCCAAGAACAGTATTATTGAGTTTATTTATGATATAAACGGCTAGCTTGACTTCCTTTGATTAATTGATTTTGTGTAGTTCAACCAACAACACAAAGTCCCTAGGGTTCATCTAATTGAAACACTACTTTACTTTTGAAAATGTTTTGCTACTCAACACAATCACAATGCGTATTCATTATTCGTATATTATTCAAGCTGGGTAGCTCGATCAGTCGTCCAGAGACAAGGTTGACAACATTCTGTCCACGGAAAGGTGATTAAATGTCTAAGTACTAATATGATACCGCAGCAATTTATAGGTTGTTTCAATCCCCTAGAGGGTTTATACAACGACCCTTCAAACTTAAGAGATACAAAGCCCTATTTTTGGTGTAGCAACCACACACACACACACACACACATATATTCAAAGAGGAAGTCAAGAATTCGAGGCACCGAAAATCTAATTCCGAGTAAAAAAATAAAATAAAACTCAACGGATGTCCAACCATTAGCCTATAACAGTACTAAACCAACTTCATGTTGTAAATAGCATCGACCATTACATTGGTGAAGACATCAAAACCATGGTGGTACGAAGGGAATGACCAAGTAAATATTTGTATGCTATCTTGATCGAATTAGAGTTGAAAATTTCCATGGAATGCAAAACTGAGGGTCTTGGCGTCGTGCGACTATATCATTTCAATGAGCTATAGAGCGAGTCGCTCAGCCTCTCTGTTCCAAGTTTTCTCATCACGTGGTTCATGTGTTGGGAGCGCATATGAACCATTTCTAACTCGGTGTTTCTTGTCCCTCAACGGGAAACTACATAAGATTGTTAGCTAACAGACTCAGATACGCATATATATTATGCAGTTGGATTTACAGAGCAGGCTAGATAACAAATTTGATTAACTGTAGGAAATATATGGCTTACCATATATTATGCAGTTGTATTATACAGGGCAAGCTAGATAACAACAACTAAGAGACGAGAGAATAATCACAACTAGGAGGAGAAGAATTCATTGTCTGTACTTTCTCTTTTCCTAGTTTATTGAGGACTGCATTACAAACTACAGTCGGACCACTATTTCTGTAAGGACAGTCAAACAGATGTGTCTAGTTTGAATGCGCATTGCAGTCAGACATCAACTGGAATCAACTTTCAGTTCAGGCTACGATACATAGATGGGATCAGGCATAGCCTTCCGTCGGATCCTGGTTCAAAAAAAAGCAGGGTTTAGGATATATTCATTTTACAGATTACAGATAGAATAACATACACATATGAGGTACTTTTTAAGTTGGACAAAAGGTCAAAAGCCCACAATTGATAGAGCCCAATTCTCTTCAATATCCCAACAATGAAAAGAGCTCGTGCAGACAACTTTGCATAATTAAAGGGAAAATAAACAATCATCTTCTTGACGACATAAGTTGTCCTGCATTTGAGTTGAGTCAGATTCTGATGGACCTCAATCTTAAGATCTCTTTCTCCTACCGTTATCTCTTAGTTTGAAAAATTTCACACATATGGTATATTTTAGTAAGATTGCACAGTTGGTTGGCCAACAACATTAAGAGCAGATCCTTGGCAAGGTTTTTTTGTTTAATTTTATTTTAATTTTTTGAGTTAGTTAGAAACAGATCAACATTCAGTTGGATCCTTTCCTGATTTTCTATGGGCAGAGAATCTCGCTAACACAATGCTTCCTCAGATTAACTATTTTTCACTCATTTCTTAACACTTCAAGTACGAAACTAGCAAGGACGTTCCTAGTTTTGATTCATACCTCAAAACTATGGAAACCAGCATATATTTAGACTTTACAACAAGGTGTTAAGCTTAGAAATCGTTGATGAATAACTTACCAATTATCTTGAGCCCATTGGCAGCCATCTGTATCCACCACATGCAAGCTATACGCATGCCTTGATTTTGAAGACTGGTTCTCGAAACTATAGTTTAAGTAATTGCAGGAAAAATGAAGAAGGAAACCATTCAGACCTTTGGCAAAGGAGACAAATCACACGTATACCTCAAAGTGGACATAAACAATCTAACTGACCTTTGATGAATTAAATCACCATGAATAACAACTAAAGACCCAGCTTTGACTTCAATAGGCACAAAATCTTTTTGATCATAGGTTGGGGAGGGCCGATCAAAGGTCACACCATCTTCTCCTCTAATAAACCGTCTGACAAGGCCATCTGCAATATAATACAGCGACAAATCACAGGAAACTTTAATTATATCAAACAAATTAAAAGCCTTTCCTGCAGAAAAGTAGAAAAGTCATATGTATTGGAAAGAAGAGGTGTGGAAGTAGAATGCTACTCTTTTGAGATCCAGGAATAGCCCATAGGCAGCCATTTATAATCGTTGCATCTTCTAAGGCAAGCCACAGCCCTGTGCAAGTTTGTGGCTCGGTATATAGAAATGAATTATCCTGATGTGGCACTACTTCACCTCCAATACCCGGTTGCTGCCAACAATTTACTTACAGATTAGATTACATACAGGGTAGTTTGCAGCGAAGACACATAATGGTGCTTCACAACTCACAGAACTGTGAAAGTTCATGTCCTACAATACAGATTCCGTTACTGCCCTATTTACATCTCAGACTACTAATTCGCATTCATACAGTTCTACAGATTACTAGACATGTGTATTGCATCTACATTCCAGATCCAATCCCAGCAATAAACTAGTATTGCATCTACATATCTATGTACAGATGTGTGACCACATGAGCTACACTTGTGCTGATCATGTAAGACTCTGAATCCTAGATTGCAAATGCAAAACTACATCCGTAAACATCAGCATATCATTTCAGTCCAAGTTCGAAGCCGAAAGCAGCTAACATTTCAAGTCTGCATTCAAATATTGCATTCTCTAAAGGAGTTATATCTAATACTTTCATAGCTTCTTCTAAACATCAGCCTACTTATTCAAATATCATTCAACCTTCTAGGTTCATGTTCAAAAGCAAGGGAGCAACAGAGGGACATATTTCAGTCCATCGTCAAACATTATACCCAAGAAGATGTATACCTTAAAGATGTACATAGACTGAATAGGAATGGGCTTTTGGTATCCCAAGGAGGATAACAAACTCGAAAATTTCTCCGAATAGGAGAACCTTCTGAATACTGGATCGAGCTCATGTAATGCTGCAACAAAATAACCAGCAACGGTTGACAAAATTAGATCACTCAAACACGCACACACAACTAGTACAGTAGCACCATTTCTAATACGTTTGCAAAGCAACACTTGAATCATATGAGTATGGTAGAACAAAGTAACATACACGAAAAAGCAGACATTGAATCACAATCTAATAGAATACATTGGAATAAAATTGAGCTAAACTGTTTTGAATTACCATGGCCAACTTTATTAATCGAAAGTTCCTTTGGCTGTTTAAGGCTTCCATCATCCCGGAAAGCTTTCTCTGCAGTAATAAGTAACAGTTACCAGATGTATCACAAACAACAATAGCATTGTTCACGGTACTAACCTTCGAAGAAAAACGATATCTTGTCTACACTTTCGAAGAAATAATTGTCGGACGACTTCTGCTGCAAAAGTGCAAAGGCTTCAAATTTAGTGACTATCGAAAAACAATCGAACAATTCTAGGTTCGGGAAGTACCTGGTTCTTGGTGGAGAAAATAGAAGCGGTGGCTGAGCTGTCGAAGTCTCTGAGCAATTGGTCCATTCTGTTCCTCATGGATTCGATGTCTTCGCAACTCGCAAATGATTCAAGTACGAGATAACCTGCGAGCCAGATCCAAACATATATAGAGTTGGTTGCGATGATATTGAGGTCGTTGTTTGCTACTGGAAATAGAGTGAGGTTACCTTGAGAGTTGTAGGAGTGGAGTTGATCTGAAGTGAGATTGCCGGCGATCCCCATGGCTTCCGAGAGAGAGAGAGGTCAGACGTTGGACGCTGCTTCGTGTACAAGTCGTTGTGTTGTGTGTTCTTCCGGGTCATAAGGTGTACTGGATTATCTCAGAGACTCGAGATAAGATTTGAGTTTATTTTTTTATTATATTTCAGCTCTTGAAATCTCTCCTATTAGAAAGCAACATGTCAATTCGACTAGATGATCAATCAATAAGCAAGTGAATCCCAGTGGGGCCAATGTGATGCTGCCAGAGAAGAAACAAAATGGTGCACGAAAAAATGGATCGCATTAAAAAAAACACAGATGCACCAGCCGGGAATCGAACCCGGGTCTGTACCGTGGCAGGGTACTATTCTACCACTAGACCACTGGTGCCGTTGTTTGTTGTAATCGTTTTCAATTTACAAATTCATCAATCTTCAGCATCCAGTTGAATTAACCAACTGGCATGACCGCATACCAAAAACGCGTAGAAAAGGAAGGCTTCAAATGTAGCAAAAGAAAGTAAGAAACCAAGCATATGCTCTTCGAAAGAAAATGAAGCAGTGCAATCTGGAAAAGTTGCAGCCAAAGATATTATCTTCATTCACAAAAACTTACATGTATTTACTGACTGACTGACGTAAAAAAGCACCCCGATATCATCAGTAGCTAGGGTAACCTCTAAGAGCAAGAAATGTTACAAAAAAATGAAACCCTGAAAGCGGAAAAGAATACCCGGTTTTAGAGAAATGTACACGAAATCAACCTGAACCTAACTGCCTGTGCCAGTCAAACTCTAACTAGTCTACAAACATTTCAAAAAACCAGAAATTTGATTTGTCATTTCGCAGCTTGTTAAATACAGCAGCTGCAGCTATGAAACAATGCTCTGTGTCAACACCCGAGAAATGCTGTGATGGAAGGATTGTTTTCATTGTTGCCGCTATGCTCTCTTCGGGCACATGTACAATATATGCAACTCCCTCGCTGTCTAATCCCAGGTTAGAAATTATACTGAACCCCAACAAATTCCTCGTAGTTCCCAAAACTTGAGTATGCCCCTCCTTACGAATAGGCAGGAAGGGAAAAAATGAAAGAATACCAACACAAAAAGAGGGGTCAGCAACAAGGCATGCTCACAAAATTACAGCTACAGGGAACACCCATCTCCATGCCAAATCACAATGCTAATGATAGTAGTGAATCTTCTGATTTGTTTGTCCGGCACATGCAATCTGGGCAAGGGAAGGTATATATGGAGTCATTTGGCCTCTTTAGTTCATATCCCTTTGAATCACTATGAGCCCGCATACTGAGCAATTGACGCTTGAATGTCTTCCAACTGGAAGAAGGAAAAAAAAACACATGAAGTGTAAGGAATGTTTCTTCTCAAGTTCAAACACCAACATTTCATATCAACTCAAATAAAAGAACGGCTATTATCAATGCAGCCTTAATCCATTTCCCATATAAATGCATTGTCAGAAACTACATACCCAATTTTTGGATTATCAAAGAGTAATGCTAACTTTCGCTTGTCGGGTCTGATAGTCTTGGAGTGTCCACCATACAAGTATCTTCTGTGTCCCATCAGAAAATGGGGAAAGTTTCCTCCTTGGGTTGTCACAAATACCTCACTGTGAAGACAAACAGTGTAGTCTATTGCAGCCATCCTGGATGAATAGTTCTAGCAGCAGGATCTCAAGTCAGAAAAAAGGGCACCAAAACAGACCTCAAACGGGAAAAAGAAATATAACTATAGATTAATTTTACCCTATACGGAACAAGTTCCTCCTCTGAAGCTATCATCTCTTTCGTCTGCAAATTGGGAAACATTTCCAGTAATGGAGCCATTGTTCTCTCAGCATCATATATCTTTCCAGATGCCAAGAAGATAAATGTGTTTTTGTCAAATCCCATTCCCCTAAGCATCAAGCCAACCTGATTAGATGGCACAGAATAAAAGGTTTACTTATTTTCATAGAAAACAATGAAGCTGTGAAAGTAAATACATAATTCAAGTAAAGAATGATCACGGTTGAGACAATTGACAAACTTGAGCAGAGCACCCTAGATGAATGATGAGCCAGTAGCATGGGGTGCCTTTCAAAATGGTTCAAATACAAGAAATGGCCCAACAAGATTAAATTGTTGAACCGATTTCTTTCTATAGCGAACAGTTTTACATTAGAGTGAACTCATTAAAGTGTCTTTGAGAGTATGATTATTGGTGTTATCATGAAATGGCATACACACTCCTCTTTTGTTTGCTAATAATAACTTCATCATGTAACTGCTGAGTCCAAGCAACTAAACAAAAGCAAAGCATACCTCTAAAGGAGTGAGTGGACATTTTCCATTGATCCTGTTAGCTCCAGGACGTATAACCCTCCCAGGTTTACTAAATTTTCCTTTCCAACCCCTTTCTCTTGCTGCTGTCATGTCTTCTCTTTCTTGCTCTCCTCCATCAAATTCACAGCAAGAAAATGCAACCATGTCCTGCATAAAAGAGGTCGCTAGCTACATGAGGGGGTAAAAAAAACTTTTTCTTCATGGAAGTTATACAGACGACAGTTGTATCACCCTATTACTTGATCAGAGACTAACCTCTTCAAATCGGAGATGCACAGAAATATATTTTCCACCATAATTCGCGCTACGTTCTTTCATTCTTGCAACTAAAGTTTCTCCCAATGTTAATATAGGATTTGAAAACCTTAAAGATTTATAATTTGCCAAGCACCTAAGCCGTTGAACGGCAGGAGGAGAATCAAACGACAACCGATTGGCAAAGGGAGAAATCCGTATAACCCTGTTTTGTTTAAAATAAAACACATTAAACAATAGTTTAATCAGCATTGGATGAATTATGCCACACCTCAAGTCAAAAAGTTGATTATAGACAATATCGGCTATATAAATAACAAGCAACAGACCCTGAAAAGATTAAGAAATGTCAATACTAGTTGAATCCCACTGAACAGAACCTATAGACTTACCAAAAGCTTATCCAATTTACATCACAAATTCAACAGAACATAAGTTATTGGACCTCATTTACAGTACTTATTGCAGCAACATGTGAAGAACATACACAAGTGATCAATGATCAGGTCAAGTACAAGTTGACATGTTTGACAGGTCTAAATCAATCAAACTACTTTATTAAGCAGGAATCAGTTGCAAACTTAAGCTCTTAAGATTAGGAAAGACGGGTATGACCAGGTTGACAATATAGAACCTAAATAGAATACAATACTTGCAGACGTTATCATTCTTCCCCTTCCAATATTTTCCTTTTCTCCTCCTCTTTGGATAATTAAATGAAATGGAAAACATAAACTAGTAGCAACTTGCTATAACTACCAAATAAGAAACAATCATAGTCATAACAGGAACCTGATTTCTAGAATTTTGAACTCACTTTTCTTCAAGTAGCCTTGGAAGAACCGCATCCTTATAATATGAGATTGGCGACCATGCTTTTATTCTGAAGTTGAAAACATTGCTCATATTGAAGTCAAATCGTTCCATTAGATATTCCGGAATCCTGTTAACCACTCGTACATCATTTTCCAGCGAACTGATGAAATATTCTTCATCATATATGTCACCGAATTTACTGGAAAGCAATAACGAACAGAACAATATCAGAATCCAATTTAGGTAGGAATAAAACACGAACTAATAGAAGGATGATGTTATAAGCAGGGTGCCAGAAAATATTAGAAAGGCAGTCACACCAACCCAATACAGAAAAAGAAAATGCTGTATCTGAAACATAATTCTTTACTTCTACAAGTCTAATAACTTCACAATTTGATCTTATCTGGCTGAAAACATTGTACAGATAAAGAGTGTTGACAAACCTTGGATCTCTCCAGATGCTATGAAAATGAAAATTGGGAATCAAAAGCGTCGCATTCAGATATCCTGCAACAGCAACTGCATTGCATATCTACGCAAAGTAAACAAATTACAATGTAGCAATGAGTCGATACTCATATTAAAGCAGTACTCTCAAATACAACAAACGAAAGAGAGGACTCAAACTTACCGACGTCCGCTGCTGATTCAGACCACCATTTGCCTCAACATATATATAACCATTAGACTCCGGTAGACCTAACAAAACACAACATCCACACAATCAAAATCTAAGCAAATTCCACAAGTATAAACCACATCACTGCAGGTACAAGATCCAATTCCTAATTCACAAATCACAAAGCACATTATAACAAAAGCCTTACCTCCGGAGGAGGTGTTTACACAGGGTCTCCATTCGACGCCTCGATACGAATGCTTCCACACAGTTGAGATCTACACACAATTTTTATAACAAACAAACAAATTGAAGTCAAACAAAACAAAAGCACATCAAATTTGAATCCAATATTGTTTTTTCGGTGGAAAATTCTTACGGCATCGGCGGAGGAGTTATCTGCGTCCATTTCGGGGCGGAGCTTCTCGTAGAGCTGAGGGCTACGGTAGCGAGAGCCAGGAGCAAAATGGCGGGGGATGATAGGGAGGTGGTCGTTGGGGAATGAGTTGGAGCCCATGTAGAGGAGCATGCCGGAGATGTAGAGAAGCGGCGCGAAAAGGAAGAAGCCTTGGCGGCGGATGAGGATGGAGAGCAAGTGCCAGGTTATGCGCTGGACAAAAGTCCGACCCGCTTGTTGGTTGAACCGGTTTGATGATGCCGCCGCCGAAGCTTTGGAGCGGTTCTGGCGGTAACGGGGAGAGCGGAGCGGAGAATGCGGCGGAGATGGGCTGTTGTGTCCGCTACTCGGTAGCCGGTTGTATGCGTGCATCGGGCCCTCTCTCTCTCTCTCTCTCTCTCTCTCTCTCTCTCTCTCTCTCTCTCTCTTCGTTCTCTCGCTCCGCTACATATTACGCCGCTCTCTCTCTCTCCTCTCTTTTGTTTTTCCTTTTTTCTTAGTTTTATTTATTTATTCGGATTTGAGTTTTCTGCAGAATTGTAATTAGAGAGAGGAGAAAATCGAGCAGAGGTTGTGAATGATGGCAATGGCGACGGGGGTTCGACTCGAAGGAGAAGAAGGAACGAGTTGGAGGGTGCACGTGCTTCTGCGGAGGGTTCTTATTTATCCTAGACTTATTCTTCTTCTTCTTCTACATGCCCTCCTCCCTCCCCTATGAGGCTTTGAAATTGGAAGAGGACTCTGACTTGCTTGTGAATTTTTTTTTTTTGAGGACAAAATTACCAAAAATATGATTCATAACTAGTCCTCTTGCAAGTAAATCTTTATTATGTATCTGAAAAAAAAAAGTTTATTATACAAGTAAGTAATTTTGATAAATATCTTATTCTTTTGAATTATATGTGAATACAAAATTATTTGAATCAAATATGAAAGTGAAATTTACTGAATTAATAGCCCGTGATTTCAAAAATAAACACAAATATTAATTCGTTATATAGTCATATAGTCAGCTAATAACACTCTAAATGGAGATTACATATTTTGATCATCATAAAATAATACTTTCTAGAGATCAGATATTTCAATCACCATAAAATAAATTCTCGTTATTCATTAATCAATAATATACATCAAAAAAATTGAAAATTTGATGTTGATTAATGCGACATAGCAATGGCTAGTGGCATGGTAAGATATCATTCTCAACCTATCACTCACAATGCCATAACATCAAGTGAGCAATAATAATGCATTTTGTCACGCAAAATCAAATCAATCCCCAATTGGTTAGTGTTTTT
Source organism: Geum urbanum (assembly GCA_946800695.1). Lineage (NCBI taxonomy): Eukaryota > Viridiplantae > Streptophyta > Magnoliopsida > Rosales > Rosaceae > Geum > Geum urbanum. The sequence continues at coordinate 46,019,079 of OX327012.1, read as the reverse complement.
CATGTGTTAAGGGTGCACGCGCAGACGTATATAGAGTGATTAGAGTCAAAGGCTAATCAAAATTGAATGCATGATGTTGAAACTAGGAGAATAAAGGAGCTCAGAACGGAAACGAAGCCAGGAGGACATGAAAGCTATAGCAAGCCAAGTCTTCCGGAGAAAGACAACACTGCCGATAACTTGGAACGAAAGGAAATCACATTCTCGGTCTAATCCTCTTCTGGGAAGTTATCTACTGTCCTCTCTACGTTATAATATGACTACTTTTGTTGAAGAGGAGCATATTCCATAATGACACTTGTGTTGTAGTGTAGAACAGTAAATCAACAATGATGATCTATATTGGTCTTTTAGGCTTTTAGCACTGTTCCACTTCGGGATATTTTTTCGCTTAAATTTAGCAGAGGGGGAGCCAAAAACCGAGAACTAATCACACAACATTCAGCGTCACCATCTAACCATTATCATATATAGCTTCCAATGACCATCCTCCAAATTATATAAATAGTCCGTTTTGGTGTCAATCATGTGCCCAGCATGTGAAAGGGAATATAGTAAGAGCATCCACACTGTTGTTCTAGTTAGTAATTGTTAGAGCAAGGGCTCCAAATTGTTCAAACAAACTAAATCCCTCAATAGCAAGAGTAAACTAAATATTAGATGCACTCATATACAAAATGTAAGACTAAATATTAGATGCACTCATATACGAAATGTAAGAGTAATTTCAATTCATCATGTTGTAAAATATTATTAAATTATTTATCGTTAAAATTTACGATTAATAATAATGTGACACGTGTATTTATCGACAAAATAAATATACATGATTTGTCGTAACAGACGAGCTTTTAAAATCCACTATTTTTTTATAAATGAATACGAGTACACTTTCTTCATGAGAATTATAGAATATTTTATTACAAACTCGTAAAAAATTTCATATAATTTTTCGTACTCTCGAACTATTTATTATGATTTTTAGATAGCTTTAATTTTAATTTTAGTTTATTAAAAATAACCGTTTTCTTTAAATTTGGACCGTTGGATCAAAATTCGAAATCAAAATCAAAGGCCCAGATCAAGTGACCCGTTGGAAGTAAAACGCAGCCAGCTCAGGACACTTGGCAACTTTGTATTCATCCGTTAAAAAAAATTTCACTAATTTGAAGCACGCGCCTGGAAGAAAAAATATATGAATATATGACGCGCCTGACGTCGCCCAAGAAGCGTGGGCTCCGCCAGGCGATCGAGCAAAAGTCGAAACAAAAAATGCTTGAGCAATTGATCGAGCACTGAGTCAACGAGCAGCCCGACCGACGCTTTTCACCGATCGTCGATTTCTGGTTGCTCCAGCAAAACCCAACATGACCCACCTCTTGCTCAAGCGTTTGTACTGCCAGTGCAGATGCTCCAAGGGTGTTATGCTAGTGTGCTCCTCCATGGCTGACCACATAGCAGAAGCAAGATGCAGAGTTGCTTGTGTTTACGAGTTACCTAAAGACAAATACCTAACCGTGAATTTGGCCAATTTTTGTGTCTGAGCTAACAAATGAACGAATTCTCCAAAATTAAGAAACCATCAAATAACAAGAGAAAGCAACTAATCCTAACGCTAACGACGCATGAGAAATCCAAGTGAGACGTGGTGTCCCCACTAGTCACCATGGTGATCCAACTCACAAAGTTGCAAAACCAACATGGTCGCACCCACAGCTGTGGCTTCTGTCGGGCATGTTCTGAACTCATTCAGAACGTTCACAACATCATACTAGCATACCAAAAAATGACTAATACATAGCAATAGCATCGGGCACAATTGCACATAAATCCATCTGTTCAGAATGGCTAATCATCATTAAGACCACATTGTGATCACATCTGTTAGACAAGTCCAGGAACAGAACAATTTTGGATGAAAAGGTAGGAACTCTTTATATAACAAAACGTTCTGCCCATCTATCAACATAATCAGATCGATGTTTTATCACATCACACAGTAGGCCACCTAGTACTCCGGAGACAGGGACTTGGGTGAGATTAGACATGGAATCAAAATGCATTCTTGATTCCACCATACAAAAGAAAAAAATGTACGAGCTCTACTCAACTCTAAAACACAAAGCAGCATAAAACATTAAAAGTTTAAAACCAGAGCATCTCTTCATTCTGTTGGGACCATAGAACCAGAGAGATTTTTTCTTAGGTGGAATATGACATGTGGTTTGGGCATTTCCCAAGCCAATTTTTACCAGAACTGAACAACTTGTCATCACGCTCGAGGCTAATTGACCCACAATTCCCAAAAACAATCACTTTTGAATGTTTGTATCATTACAATTCAAAACGCTACAAACCAGAAACTAAACTCATGTCTTTTGAAAAAATCTGAGATGAATTCAATTTTCTTAAATCCATGGTTAGGATTGGGAATGAATGAAACCATGTTCAGTTCTCTAGGCATAGCTATTAAAAATCCACAGGTAAATAAATTGCAGCAGATCATCTGAAGTACACTGCATTGCCAATTAAGCAGCAAATGATTTCTGTTCACCTTCAATTTCCAAATGCAAATCCAAGAACATAGAAAAGGGCAAGGATAATCAATCGAGACAGGAGAGAACAACTACACAAGAAATTCACTCCAAACAAAACTGAATTAAATAAGTCAGACTGAAAGTGAATGTTGCGAATTTAGAAGTAATATGAAGTTGAATCACATCCCGGGAAGAGGAAACATAAAAGTCCGCCCATAACTCATATTCAAAATCCAAATCCATTAGAAGTTGGAAATCATCTCATTCCCAAAGCATACTAAAATCCATGGAGAATTTCAAATTCATTAATTAACAGTTACATAACATGATCCTTAATAAAACACAATACCCAACAACTCAATCATGGAGAGTGCCCAAAATGTCCTCATCCCGGTACAAATGGAACCTGCACAAAGCAAACCCACAAATCAGAATAAGCTAAAACAAGACAACAGAGCTAACACAACAGAGCATAAAGACCAGATACAACTTACTCTTTGTCACAAAGCTTCACTTGGGTGCCACCATAGTCAGGCAAGAGAACAGTGTCACCTTCTTTCACACCCACCGGGATCGCATTTCCAGCCTTGTCCTTGGTTCCTGGTCCAACAGCGACCACCTTCCCTGAGTTCAACTGCACCAATTGGACATAACCAAACTCAAATCCAGCCCAACATGAACACAAATCTTGTAAACCAATTTCATAAAAACAAATGGGAAGTGTTTATCATACCTTGGCGGATGATTCCGGCAAGAGAATGCCGGCGGTGGTTTTGGAGGGAGGGACGATCTTTTCGATCAGAACGCGGTTGAGAGTTGGGATCAGACGCTTTGCCATTTTGAGGTGTGCTGCTGGGTTTTTGTTTTTTTTAGGGTTTTGGGTTTTGGCGATTTGGCATAGAAGCTTGAGGTTCTCTTAATTCTTAAAAGAGCTAGCTGCTTCGGGATGAAGTTCTAGTAGGCGGAGGAAAGTTCTAGGTTTTAGGGTTTATAGAGTTAAGGGCTTTACAAGGCTTGGGCCCTAGGGAATAAACCTAAGCCCTTAGTGAAGTTGCTTGGGCAACCTGCAAAGAGTAATGGGCTATACAGTGTGATCCATTGCACTTGGTCCAAAAACGTGCGTCAATTATCTCCAAGCCCACGATCAGTTCCCGCCCGACACACCGGTTTAAATTCACACTTAGTTTTTGAGTCTACGAAGTGTGCAAGGGTTTCTCTCCCTCTCTCAGAAAAATATATATATATGTGCGAGGGTTTATGGTTTTACTGTTTTAGTTCGTTTTCATGCAATGCTCCACGGTCGAGCATTTTGGGATTTTTTTTTTTAATGGATATTAAGGCTGAGTACGGGTGGAATGGATCGGTTCGGAACAACAATCACGATAATTCCATAATTTTTAAGCGAAACAGACCAGAATGGGATTCATTATTCTAAAATTGAATCCCGAGATGGCCCGAACCCAAAAAGAATTGGTTCGGTAGGGGTTCTTTTTAGAATCCTTATGTTCTTATTTCAATAGAAAAAAAACAAGAGCAAATTTCAGTTTAGTACCCTGAAGTTTGAGTCTTTCTTCGTGTCGCTACATAAGGTTCTAAATTTTCCAGTTTACTACTTGAAATTTGTATTTTTCTTCATGTTACTACCTAAATTTTTTTTTTCTTCAGTTTCCTACCTGAGGTTTCATTTTTTCATCACTCTTTATTTTTGCCTTAACAAAATATGTAATGCAAGAGGGTATTTTGGTCAGTTTAGTTATTTTTAATAACAAAAAAATTATCTTCTAAAATTGTTCTTCCTAACAAATCAATTATATTAATTTTATAAAAAACAAATGTTGATTGGCTAAATATGTAATGCTCACCCTTGATTGGTTAATGCCGTATGGATATTAAGATATATGAGCGACATAATTTATGGGAACTCATAAATTTTGCTCATTTGGAAAACCCTTAGCTTAAAAAAACCCTAAGATTGTTCTTTTTTTAACAAAATAAATGCAAGTACAATTTAGAACGTTAAGATCAATTATTTTGTTAGGAAGAACAATTTTAGATTTTTTTTCTTTAAAGCTAAGGGCCGAGTTTACAAAACGAGTCAACTCTATGATTTTTCATCAATTATTTTGCATATGTCTTAATTAATATCCATACAGCGCTAACTAATCAAATATGAGCAGAACATATTTAGTCAACTGATCATGTTTTAGAAATTTAACATAACTTATTTTGTTAGGAAGAACAATAGAAAATTAAACAAATCTATCATTAAAAATAAATAATTGACCAAAATATCCTCTTGCATTACATACTTTTTCAAGAAAAAAAATAAAAAATGATGAGAAAATGAAACCTCAGGTAGGAAACTGAAAAAAAAAAAAAAAACTTAAGTAGTAACATAAAGAAAAACCAAAACCTCAAGTAGTAAACTGAAAAATTTAAAACCTCAGGTAGCGACATGAAGAGACTCAAACCTCAGGTAGCGACATGAAGAGACTCAAACCTCAGGGTACTAAAATGAAATTTGCCCAAAAAATTAAGTAAAAGTATATTAGAAGTCCCAAAATTACTAAATATAAGAATTTGAATAAATTTGATCATGAAGTTTATCACATCTCTGAAAAATCCAAAATCAACTTCAAAATACTCCCAAAAAGAAAGTCTAAAAATAGAAACAATCTCAACCAACTGAAAGTTTATAAGCTTTCCATAAACAAAAAGTACAAAAAAAATAATCAAAGTCTGAAAATTCAATCAGCTGATACTTGATAGGGAAACAACGCTGGGAAGAAAGTGAGATCGATAAAAATCACTATAATGTATAGTTGATAGGGTTTTATTGTGTCATGATTGTTAGGCGTAATATTCGGGTCGAGCCGGGATATTACTCACATTAAAAAATAAACTCAAAAATCCGTCCCATTTTATTCAAACGGGCTGGGATGGGACGAACTTTTTATTTCAAAAATATGAACTTGAACCGTCCTTAAGCGAGATGGTTCAGAACCGGGTCGAATAAAAAAATTTGAGACCAAGTGTCCATCCCTAATGGATATAAATCTTGTTATGGATTTACGGGGTTGGGCCTGAGGGCTCATCACTTAAGAAGTGACTTTGAAGTCTCAACTATTACGTTGTTGAGATTGTTAGTCTTATTAATGCTTATTAACTGTTATGTCCATCCACCTCATTGTTTTTTTTGAATGAAAGAATTTATTAAACATTATAAAAGGCAGAGAAGAGCAGAAAAAATCTGTTTTCCAGAACATTATAATAAGATGAGCTAAAAGTAGAAAAATTGCATCTCAAATCTACACCACTAGGGTCAGGGTAAAGAGGGCAATCTTAAAAAATAAAAGGAAAATATCCTAAATCTAAACTACTACTATCGCCGCATTCGTGTCGCATACAACAAACTGTCGCACAACGATCAACGAAGATATCATTAAATGAGTTAAATTCAAGGAATACAATTCATGCCAACACCAAAAAAAATCTCAAAACACACATCAATAGATCACCAAAACTAACATCAGCACACTCTCTACCACCGAAACCAAGGAGAAACCATGACTGCCAATTTAGATCCAGAATCCAAATCATAGAGCACAATAATGAACATGAACAAAACCAAAATAGATGAAAAATAGTGGTTAAAAAACCTATGTGTGAGAACCCAAAATCGCCGTGGTAAGTGACTTGGACTAATAGTTGACAACCATAAGCATAATTGGCCAATCCTCTCATTTCATTGAGGTTGGGAATAAAAAAACTAAAACTGGTGTAGTGTTGACTAATCTTTGAAGCAAAACACATCTGAAATAATGCGGCGATAATGTAAACTAATCCTGGACATAACCAGTACAACCACCACAAGGGTGTATAACCTGGACAAGACCAGTAGAGCAACCACAAAAGGTACAAACCACTTGACAATATAAACGATTACCAAGGGTATTCTTTGAACTCAATTATGAAAATATAAACAATATGAGCCTAGGATAATCTTCCAAGTCCAGTGCCCACAAAAACCATACCATGGGCCGTAAATTCAACCCAAGTGATAATGTACATGTAAATCATCTATATCATTATTCTCCTAAAACCAAGTCGAGCAGCCAAAAATGTTTTCAAGAATCATGAGTATTCATGATAATGGCCGGTCACCAACGGATCTAGCTTCAGAGAATCATACAGTTTTATAAATTTCTTAAAATTTGATTACTTAATCTAATCTGATGGTTTAATTAGGTGCCACATAAGACCAAGAGGAATTTCATGACGTTTTTTTGCAAACACCATTAACACTAAATCCTGCATCGTTTAACGAAAGGAAAAACAAACATGCTCTAGAGACGCCAACAGACATGCTCCTGAAACAAACTTCCTTTCCCTTTTTTTCTCTATGTGAAAGATGTAAGAGCAGTGTATTTTTTTTTTCGATAGATAAACAAACAACTATAGCTGAAACTCTATATTACAACCAGTACCCATAAGGTCAAATAAATAAGCTGTGGAGCTTTGAGGAGGTAGACTGTGATATCATGCTTGAATGGAAGGGATGTTGTGGCCAATATCCGTAATCAAATATGCCAGAAAGTTGGCTTCTCTCCATACATGAGTAATAATGATGCTCTCAAAATGTTGCATTAACTTATGATTGTCATCCACCAAAGTTTTGATTCGCCTGGGTGTTTGAATCTTTTTATTGACACTGTCAATAACAATCTTGGAATCTCCCTCTACTTTGAGCTTGTGATACCCATGAAGGCTTGTGGCAAACAAACCAGCCCTTAACCGTGAGCTTCTGCAAGTAAGATAATGTATTGAAAGATAATGTAGCTAAAACATTATCAAGAGTAGTGTATTGGAAGATAATGTATCTAAAACATTGATTGAATATAATTTTCACCATATAATTTTCACCATGGAAAATAGAATAACATTCTTTGTACCTCGTCCTGAAATGGTTTTCAATGCACTGGCCAAATTTGTTTTCTTCTTGTGTTTTCACACAGTTTGGTTATTTCATCAATGAACACGTACTCTGGATGTTCTCTTATTTGATCTGCAGATTCAGGACATGTAAAATTCAGTGTACAAAATGCATCGGGTTTCTGCAATCTCTCTCTCTCTCTCTTTCTCTCTCTCTCTCAGCGGCCATTCGCCACTCCTTCCTCGCCACCTCTCACACATCTGTCCCCAACCTATGCTCCCATCTCTTCGGCTTAAATCAGAAGAACCAGTATATCGGTGCAACTTTAGAGGCCATTCGCCGCTCCTTCCTCGCCACCTCTCACATATCCGTCCCCAATCTATGCTCCCATCTCTTCGGCTTAAATCAGAAGAACCAGTATGTCGGTGCAACTTTAGATCTTTGATCTGCGACATTTGAATCCTCCATGACTAAACAAAGAAAAGAATCCTCTAATTCCTCCCATCAACTCTTGAGATACAGTTGCATTTCTTTCATCTAGATTCAGTCGCACGCCTGAGCAAAACAGTATCGTTCAAGCACGATTGCTCGACCGTTTTTTTTTTCTCGTTAACGACGTGAGATTAAGTGTTGACGGTATTTGCAAAAAAAAACCATGAAATTTACTATGGTCTTATGGGGTGACATCTAATTAGTCATCAAATAGACTAAGATCAAAACCATATTTTAAGAAATTTATAGACATACTGGAACATGTTAGAAGACATCCATTTTGCATGATTAGAAAATTCCAACTATTTGCAATAAATAAACCATGACATTTGCAGTCAAGCCGCGAGAGATAGAACATGCATGTGCCACCAAGCTAGTTTTGTCTTCTCCTTCTGTGATGTTGTCACTGATTCAGGCCCAGATCTAGTCGAGCATTGCATATGCATATGCAGAGATCGATCGATCTCCTGGGGATATATTTCTGCCTTGCCTTGTCATTGACCTACTATAATACGGAAATAATCTGGACGTCTATATATACAGTATATGTATTTACATATATATACAGCACATGTATATACTGTGTATATATCCAGCCAAGTAGCCATCTAGGATAACAGAACAGTATTGCTTCTATCCAATTCCCCTGAGCTTCTGCCAAAAAAAAGTCCCATCGATCCCTGAGCTAGCTAGGTCATGAATATTGTAGAGATAGAAGGATAGATCATAGGTGGTGCAACTGTGCAAGCTAGTGCCAATCAGTGTGTCTTACTGTCTTTATTGAAAGATATACATGATCAAAAATAAAATAAAAATGTGGGGATGGATATTAAATCAACCTCTATATCAATTCAAACGTTTTCCCTATACTACTTTTAAGTTTGACACGTACCTAATAAAGTACGTTTAGTCCCATTTGGTACCACGAACAGAGACCACGCCTCGATCAATCTTTCCAAGTGACCGATATATGTTCGATAGCTCGCAGTTCCTTTTCTCCACCAGTCATCTGTTACTTTCGTTTCGAAGACAGATTAAAGACCACAAACTTGCGATCGAAGTGTGCATATCTGGTAAAACATGCTCTATCGTGCATGAGGACCAGAATGGCCGGCTAACTTTCGGCAATGGCCATAACTTTGGGATCACAATAGCATGTGGCATTGGTAGGCTTCTTCTGCATGCGGCTCAGAAGGTTCCCGATAAAAGGAGCTTAGCATATATGGTTGATCGATCGACTTCCTTTTGCCTTTAAGGACCATCACATTTTCCAGAAAGGAGGTTTGGCTTGTCATCCCTGAAAGACATGCATGTTACATATGTGCCCCTTCTTTTCTTTTGCAGTTTCATGCAGAGATTAATTATTCTATATATTTGTTAGCTGAAAAAAATTCTCACCAGGAATCTTTGTACCAATTAAGTTCCGTGTATGCATGCATGAACCAATTAGGATTTGCTTTGAGAAAGTTGGAAAGCTAAGCTAGGAAACCCATCATTACTGAGACATGACATATGTGCTAGCTAATGCGCTGCAGTATATATTCTAATTGATTAAACATTACTCAACCATTCCAGAAACTAAAGAGATCGGTCTCCAACAATATTGGTACTGCATCTATTCTAAATAGTGCTCAGTTGGTCCTGCAAACAAGCTAGATCGAACACCAGCATGACATCCACCTGTTCTATATCACTTTATCTTTTGATGAACGTATATATGTACGTAGCTTATTACTCGATCAGCATCTTTGAGAAATGGCACATTTTGCGTGTGGTGAGATCATCAAGCTTTTTGCTCTACTATAATTCATGAGTTTGTCGAATTTGACAAAATGCGATCGAGTTACATGGATGACGCTTGACGAGGCAACTGAATGCATGTTGAATTTTGCTGTGTTTGATGGTGCTAGCTTGTTATATATCCTTAGGCTTTATAACGTGAGAATGATCAATCAAGGGGTTACTGATATCAACCTTGCGATTTAGTGTGAGGTTTACTTTATCATGTGGAAGGGATGTACAAATAAGAAGGCATTGATTTCCATTCCAACATCCATTTTTGTTCATACACACACAAAAAAACATCCATTTGTTGATTTTTTTTTTTCCTATTCAAGCTTATTTCTAAACAATTATTATAGATCGATATTCACCGTACGCGTACGTATTGGAGAGTTTACTTCACATAAGATAGAAATTACACAGAAACTAAATACTGTTTCTATACATGAACCAAACAAAGCCTAGCTAGGATATGTCGAGGATTGACTTCATGTATCAAGTATCATACCCCTTTCTGCAAAGATTATATTCCTAGATGTATAGATATATGCTTATTAGTTACCCCTGGCTCTATCCTTAATGGAATGTCACGTTGTGAGGCGTACCTTAGATCCTGCACTTTCGTTTTAATTTTTGAAGATACTATTTGTAGGTCAGGTTCTCTTTCCCTCATATATATCGTGGAATCATTTTCTATTTTTATATCTTTCTCGATCCAGGTCACAAACTCAGTTTTTATACTGATTATCAATCCAAAAATCCAATGCCTACCATTTATATCACATACGAAACCGAAGTGCACCATCGATGTGGTCGTGCCGGAGTGGTTATCGGGGGATGACTGGAAATCATGTGGGCTTTGCCCTGCGTTCGAATCCTGCCGACCACGTCTCTATTTTTTATTACTAGCCTAAGAAGTAGGCTGCTGTTGGCATGCCGTAATTCTGGTAAAATGTTAATAATTTTTTTTGCTGCAATCATACTCTACATTTAGAGAGTAACAGAAAGCGCAGGTTTTGCGGTTGGTACTGATCAAACTCATCAACAGGACAACAACATGGGAGGAAGGGAGGCCCATATTTCCTTCTTTTTTTTCCTTTCAGAAATCTTAGCTAGTGGCTGTGGCTCCAATCAGATCATATGAATATATCATATCCTAATATCCACCTCCATGCATATTCGTTTACTCATAATTCATTTCCCACTTTATGTCTCACTTACTGGTATTGACATTTGATACATCAAATCTCTGCTCCTGTTTCCAGAACCAAATGAAATGATACTCGTTCAATTTCGATCCTCTCCCATGAAATTCCAAGTTCACTTTTGCATCTCATTATTATCTAGAAACATTCTAATCAGGAAGAAAAAAGTAGTACGCAGTAGGGTTTCGATGTTTGGGGAAAACTCCAAGATTCTTCTTCCATCCATCAGTTGTGCCACTTGAACCTTCAAAACATGTTCCGCAGACGACCCTACTTGCATGAGTTGCATCTCTTTTTCAAGTTTCAACTATCTAGTATATTGGCAAGGTTCGAAGATCATGGAATTTATATATGTCTTCAAGTATTCGGAACTTAGCGGCCGACCCTAATTCACAGTCCTTTTGATCTCTCTACCTTATTCCGGCCATTTACTTACTAATTAATAAGAGAACCAGTAATTGATGCGGTTATCAACCACTCAAGCATAACTAACTTAATTACCACCTGGGGTCTGGGGATTCTGAGCCAAAGCTAATCGTAGGGTTCATAATACATATTCCCTTAATTTCCATTTTTGCACAGTCAATTAATTGTAACGTACTGTGTATTCTTTGTCTGAGCTCTTTTAGGGTTTTGATCGATCGATCTTTTGAGCGTAAGAATTCTCCTTCATATCTACACGTTTATGACGTCTCATAATCATCGATCTGTAGGAGAATCATAGAAATCGTATTGAGAAATTTTTTATATTTGTCTGGCTTTTGCCCTAACCCCTTTTGCAACTACCAGTTGGCAAACATATTGATCGATCACAGATTCAAGGCCCGTGTACGTGCGTATAAACTAATAATTAAGCATCTGCCTCTGCATCGGCAAGATTTGATATAGAGGATGCCTTTTGAGTTGGAACTGGATCCTGTTTGCATTCTCATGGAAAACTACTACTACTCAATATGTGATTCTAAAGTAGGCCATATATTATTTGATTTGGAATCACACCCAACCTGATGGAGGTGATTTTGGTACGTATGTGCTTTTAGAATCTTATCTCCGTTACTTTTCGTGAAAATATTTGGCTGAAAATTTTGAATCTTCTAGGAAATCGATGCTCATGTGATCAATGATCAGTCATATCCTATATTTTCATTTAATTTGCATAACTTCCTATACTTTATGTTTTTCAATTTAACTTTTCATTGTTCAACACAATCAGATGAGTAAACGATGTCCTGTCATAATGAACTTTGCAAAAGATTTTTTTTGCTAAAGAACTTTTGCAAAGATAATTTAAGAGGTTATTAGGAGAATGGTTTTAACTGTAAATTCTGTTACGCAATTAGTACAAAATATACGAGTAGAACGGCAATCACAACAATTTTCTACATTTTTTTTATGATTCGATAAAGGGGGAGGAGGGGGGGGGGGGGGGGTGGGGATTGAAGTTGGTGTGAACAAGTGACACACTGCCTTAGTCACTTGACTAATACACCATTCTCACAATAATTTTTTTCATTGTTCGATCAACAAACGATAAAATAATCAATTCTTTAAAATAGTCTTATATAAGTATTCAATTCTTTAAAATTTTAAAGTGTGACGTTAGTGAGAATCAAACCTCTATACAAGTTGCGGTACGTATTAACTAATCGTAACTCACTTCCAGATCACTTTATGACAATTTTTTCACACTAAATATATATTTTATAGATAAAGAGAAGATGAGACATATCAACTCCATTGAGTTTAGTGTACACAGTGATGGAGTCAAGAATTTCGTTGAAGTGGGACAAAATTCTTAACACATTTCATTAGAGAGGAAATATCTTAAAGTTTGATTAATAGTCGACCTTTAATTATATATATATATATATATCAATCATATCGATCTATCATTATATATAGTTTGGAACATAGAACAAGGATATTTTTTTTAAGAGGAACAAAACCATCTTATTTTAAAGAGAGACTATGGAAAGAAGAAGAATTATATATGGCGGAGTCTTTTCTTTTTGTTAAACAAATTAGACCGGCTGGTGAAACATTTCATTAGAGAGGAAACATCTAAAAGCTTGATTAATAGTCGACCTTTCATTATATATCGATCATCTCGATCTATCATTATAGTTTGGAACATTGAACAATGATATTTTTTTTTCAAGAGGGACAAGACCATCTTATTTTAAAGAGAGATTATGGAAAGAAGAAGAATTATATATGGCAGAGTCTTTTCTTTTTGTTAAACAAATTAGACCGACTGGTGAAACATATCGTATGCTTCATACACTACCCAATTAACAGAGATAGTCTATGACTTTGACAGATCCTCATTATAACCTAAAACATGACTCCAAAAAAACTAATAATAAAAAGATCAAAATATACTAACATACTCTCCACCACTAAAAGAGGATAAGAAAAACAAAATCAAACCAAACGATGATACCAACCGGTAAATAAAACTAAGACAGTGTTGTTTTCTCTAGCATAAGGTTTGCGTGTTCTGCCCAAGTATTATTGAGCCTCTTTCTTTTTCATCGACCAAAATATTACTTACATAAGGATATGCATAAGTTAATTTCTTTGTCTAAAATTTCTCATTTGCCTTAACTGACCACCCCGGGCTCCGCCCCCGAGTGTAGACACAATATAATGAGTTGTTGAATCCACCCAAGTGAACCTAACGTGACTAAAAAGTGACTAACTTTACCCTAATAATGAAATAATATATCAGGCCACAGTTTGTAGCCTAGTCAATAATACAATAGATTAACAAATTGTGCACGAAAAGTTTGTAGATAACCTCCACAAAGTATCTATCTAACTTTTCTTCTGACCCAAACTAGCGTATAAATCAAAGTTCAAAGGTGATCGATGTTTTTACTTGAAGATAGACCACACTTTTTGGCGCAACAGAGAGAACAAATATTCTGACAGTAATGTTGGCTAGCCAATTTTCTATTTTTGAATGATTTCTTCGAAACTTTTTTCGAATTGCAGAACCAATGATACTAAAAATGGATTCTCTTGCATTTGAATTGATGCACGTGTACGGACATATGTGCTTGCACCAGCTTCGTGTCATACCGGCTTATTACACAACAAAGCCTGATGCATCACAATCTTGTTGCTAACCTAGCTTCAATTCAAGCTTAAATCTTGAATCTCTATCCTCCTCGAACAGTTTGAACTTTGAAGGTACCGTCCGAAATGAAACCGATCGCGAGTAATTTATTAAAACCCGATATTCAGAGACACGTGCATACACCGATATACAGACATATGGGTCAGCTCAACACCGACTCCCATCTTGATGTTGTAACTTGGTGCTCACATTTAGCACAAAGAGTCGATTCATAAAAGTAGAAAATTATATGTAAAGTATTTAAGGTAAAATGTAATATTTTTATTCGCTCATATTTAGTACTAAGAGTCCGACTTAAATTTATAAAAATAAAAAATTATAAATAAAAGTATTTAAAATAAAATATAATATTTTTATTCATTTTTGAATTGGATATATATAATTTTACAAGGTATATTTTTAATAGGTAAATAATATCTACAATAAAAAATAAATCAATTCTAATTATAATATGAATCTAAAATAAGATCAATACTTGTCAACACTCCCTCTCAAGTTGGCGTGTAGATGTCAATGATGTCCAACTTGTCCAATCATTTATTAAAGGCTCTATGTGATAATCTTTTAATAAGAATATCAACTCACTATTCCTTAGACGACACAAAGGGAAATTGAATAATTTTCTTGTCAAGGTTATCTTTTAAAAAATGTTTATCAACCTCCACATGTTTGGTTCTATAATGCTATACTAGGTTATGAGCAATCTCAACAGCAGCTGTATTTTCACAATGCAAATCCATAGGTTTCTGAAGGCTGAAACTAACTCTTTCGGCACATCCTTGATCCACAACAATTCACATACTCCATTTATCATTCCACGGTATTCAGCTTCTGCACTAGAACGAGCAATTACATTCTGCTTCTTACTACGCCAAGTAACTAGACTTCCACCAATAAAAGTAAAGTAGCCAAAAGTAAATGTCCTATTAGTATGATTACTAGCGTAGTCTGCATCATTGTACCCTGAAACACTCACTAGTGTAGCCAAAAACATACAACTCACTGTTCTTGCAAATAACAAACCCTTACCAGATGTTCCCTTCCGATACCTTAGAATACGTAATACCGCACTCATATGATCTACTCAGGATTATGCATAAACTGACTCACCACACTAACAACATATGCAATATCAGGTCTAGTATGTGATAAATAAATGAGTCTCTCAACTAAACGTTGATACCTGCCCTTATTCGTTGAAACTTGATCTTAAAGAAGTTTCAACCTATGGTTTTGCTTAATAGGCGTAGTAGCAGGTTTACAATCCAGCAATCCAGTTTCAACAAGAAGATCTAAGACATATTTGGGACAATGTAATCCCTTACTTAGACCTTGTGACTTCAATTCCTAAGAAATATTTCAAATCACCAAGATATTTCATGTCAAACTCCTGTGACAACTGTTTCTGGATACTTGCCATCTTACGTGGATCATCTCCTGTAACCACCATATCATTAACATACACAATTAAAGTTGTAGTCTTGTCATCCTTGCACTTAACAAACAAGGTGTGACCAGAGTTACACTGGCAATACCCAAATTTCTTCATTGTCTTGGAGAAGCGTCCAAACCACGCCCTAGGTGATTGTTTCAAGCCATATAAAGACTTCTTCAGATAACACACATTTCCCTCATTACCTAATTTCTAACTGATTCTTGGTAGAGTATCCATGTATACTTCTTCTTCTAAGTCATCATTCAGGAAAACATTCTTCACATCAAACTGGCGTAAATGCCAATCATAACGAGCTGCAAGGGTAATAAGAATTCTTACAGTATTAATTTAAGCAACATGTGCAAAAGTCTTCTAGTAATCAACTCCATACTTTTGAGTATAACCCTTGGCAACCAATCTAGCTTTGTAGCGATTAATGCTTCCATCAACTTTAAGTTTCACAGTAAACACCCAGCGACATCCAACAATCTTCTTACCAGGTGGCATAGGAACCATGTCCCAAGTTTTATTCTTCTACAAAGCTTCTAGTTCTTCATTCATAGCTTGCTTCCATTTTGGATCCACTAATTGACTGTACATTACTAGAAATATACATTATAGATAATTGACTGACAACAAGTGCATGAGACTTAGACAACCTATGGTGAGAGATATAGTTAGCAATAAGATATTTAACTTTGGTATCTATACCAGGCTCATACTGTTGTTTAGGAACTCCCTTAGTAACTCGTTGATATCTACGTACCTCAGATGGATCATTCTGAACATAAATCTCAGGTGATGATGTAGAAAAGGGAGTAGATGCTTCACTACTATCTCGATGTTGTTCATAAGGTATATCAGTCGTTGGGTTATCTGAGGGTTAAGAGGAATCCTCGATAGGTAGCAAGGTATTAGGGTCGTTCAGGGCAGAGTCTTCGATGCATCGAGAAGTGTCCTTCGTTGCATCGAGAAGTGTCCTTCGATGCATCGAAGCCTTCTCCTAGGTCTGCATTTGTCAGAAGCTTTGATAGGTCGAGAGGATCATTCGATCCATCGAAGCAAACTCTCGGGTCTTCACTTACCGGAAGCTTCAATGGATCGAGAGGATCCTTCGATCCATCGAAGCCATCTCTTGGGTTCTCTGTCTGGAAATTCGATGGATCGAGATAATCACTCGATCCATCGAAGGAACGTCTATAGTCCTCCGTTGTTGACATACTGGAACCCCCAAATCACGTCTCTAATTGTTCAAGTTCTTCAAATTTTGGCAAATTCAAAGTATTTCTTTCACATCCTCATCTCTCTCCATGAAGGGAAGACTCTGACACTCCCCCTGAGTAAAAAGGTTCAGATTCTAGAAAGGAGACATCAAGGGAAACATGAGTCTTCTCGGAGAGGATCATAACATTAATAACCTTTCTAAAAATCTACATAGCCAATGAAGACACACTTCAAAGCACATAGATCAAGTTTGCCTCTTAATTTCTTGTTGATGTGAACATACATAATGCAGTCAAAAACTCTAGGATCCAAATTAGGGAGAGAATGGACATTCAACATCGCATGTAACTTCTGGTATGGATTCTGGAACTCAATGATACGAGAAGGAGTACGGTTCATCAAATATGCAACAGAAGTAACAACAACACCCAAATTAGTCCGAGGCATATTCATGTTAAATAATGAAGCAAGAACAACCTCTAGTTCTTCTTGATTCTTGTGCTCAGCCACATTATTTTGTTGAGGAGTATAAGCAATAGAAGTTTGATGACGGATTCCATGAGAGGCCAAGTAGATAGACATGACACTATTGACATATTCACCACCATTTCCAAACTGAATAACTTGGATCCATTGCTAATATTGAGTGGCGACTATCGATGGAATACATCACTCTTAGTCACCATCAAAGATACCAAGTCATATGGTACAGTTATCAATAAATGTCACAAAATATCGAGCTCTTGTAGGCGTAGAAACTCTTGCAGTACCCCAAACGTCTGAATGAACCTTCATAAAAGACATTGAACTCTTGTGCATCTTAGGAAGATATGGAACACGATGATTTTTGGCTAGTTTACATATGTCACACTAGAAATCTGAAGCACTCACACTAGAAAATAATTGAGGTTGAGGCTTCTGCAGGTAATGAAAATTCACGTGATCAAGATGACAGTGTCATAACCATACAGCTTCTCTAGCTTTATCCAAACTAGTAGCAATATTTGCTTGACCCAACACATTCAATTGTTGTGTTCCACTGCTTGTCAAATTGAGAGAGTAGAGTTTCCCCCTTTTTACACCATAACCGAAAAATTTTCGTGTCAAAATGTCCTGAAAGACCCAAAAATCTGGATAGAAAGTTACAGAGCAGGCAAGAACCAAAGTGATTTGATTAACAGATAGAATATTATAGGCAAGAAAGGGAATAACAAGAACAAAAGCAAGAGTCAAATTATCCGCGACTTTGACAAGTGCTTCACCAATAATAGATGATGAAGATCCATCAGCAGTAGACATACTAGATTGAGGAGATGATTTAATGGTTTCCACTAGACTAGAGTTATTTGTCATGTGATCAGATGCACCTGTTGATGAGTGAAAAACCACCTCTCAAAGATACTATATTCTCAATTCAGTTATATCATTGTAATAATCAATTATAGGGGTTATTCGAACATAAGGAATTGATGAAACTAAATCCTAACACTAAATTACAATGCTGATAGACTCGACCACAATACACTAACAACAATACGACCCTACTCTAGAAAGATTCAAATGACACGACATTTTAATAAAATAATCTAGACACAGTATTGGATTACCACACAAAATTTGAGGGTATTCAGAGATGTTTGGGTATCAAACTAAATCGGCTAAGCTATAGCTATTGCAGAAATATGTAAATTTCAGAAAGTAAATAGTTGAATGTAACAATGAGAGATGAATGTTAAGGATTTCTCTCCACCTTAGACTACTTACGATCCCCCAGTTCAATTATACTAACCATGGATGAATATTCACCATACAAGAGCTATAGTTAAGTCATCTAGCACATTACACTCTCTTATTTGGCATGAAAAAGGAAGTTACAATTTGCTCAATCTTGATCCCCAATTAACCGACTTATACGTATGGTGATGTAACTCTAGAAAACTGAAGTCATTATGTTTTAAGAATGTTTGAAGAATAACAAAGCTTCAATGGTTGATTCGGTGGTCACCCTTACGTCACTAAGGAACGTTTCACACAAGTACATGTTTGTGTCTAATGAATATGCAATGATAAGGTGGTCATGTATATAATCAAAACTCTAGATCCTAAGTCATGCATCTAAGCATGCACTCAAAGAAACACAAACATAGAAATCATGGATGTGAAAAATAATGAAACAAAACTCATCCAAATAGTTATTAAAATCAAAAGGGATTCAAAATCGTAAGCATATCTAAGGCTTTGATCAGTCCCTTACTAATAGCTACTCATAGTCGAAATTATACAATAGTAAAACATGACGGGAAAGAGAAGAAGAACCAAGAACCTTAGAAAACTCAGCAGGGTGGATTCGACCCGTGGAGACCAATGGCTCGACCCGTCGAAATCTTCCAACTGGTTCTTCCTCCAAGGTTGCGCGTCTCTCTCTCTCTCTTTTGGGTGTTTTTCTCTCTAAAATCTCTAACCCTGATTATTTTCTGAAAATTCCTTTATATAAGGATGGACTCTTGGGCCTTTTCCTCTACAAATAAGGCTTGGACTGCTTTCCATGTGGGCTTCCAAATCCTTAATCCAATAGTTATAATTTCCCTTTTATTGTTCATTTTCGTAAATTTCTCCAAATGACCTACATAACCTAATACATAAATAAATACCAAAAATAAACAATTAAGCTAACACTACCGGATTAAGACACATTGTCGGCGACTTTCCGTTGCCGGCCTTGTTTTTTTTTTCGCCGGAATTGTCATTACCGGCGACAAGTCGCCGGCAATGACGTCGCCAGAAATAGGCCGCCGGTATTAACATTGTCGGCGACGGCGTTTCACATCGCCGGTAATGTCTTGACATCACCGGCGACTCAAGTCGTCGGTAATGTCAGCGCCGCTGTGGCCGGAATTTGAAGACATTGCCGGCGACTTAGGTCCATGTCGCCGGCAATGCTTGGAAATATTTTGAAAAAAAACGCGGTTCTGGATTGGGTCCAATTCCAGAACCTGCATTGAAAGACATAAACCGTACAATCATACAAGTTCAACAGTACACATAAATGTCCAACGTACAGTACAAATAGCAACGATGCGAAAATTAACTACAACTACACGTCAGGGTCGAGAAACTTGCGGGTCAGGGTCGAAGAAATCCATGTAGTCATTTGAACTCCGGTGGCTACTATGGTCTTGCTGTGGCGGTGACTGGTGCGGTGGTGGTGGTGGATAACTAGGGAACACAGGGTGCGGGGGAGGTGTGGGGAACGGTTTTCCAGTAGTCTGAGCCTCGTACATCGTCCGCATCCATGTGAACATCTGTGTCTGCTGCTGGACCATGTGTTAGTACTCGGCATCTCTGATTGCCATGATCTGAGCCGCTATAGGGCGATCAAGCGGATCGATCTGAGAGGCATACTGGGTAACTTCTTCCTCGGAGCAGTCAGGATGGTTAGTCCGAGCTATATTCATGGTCACTTCTGCGGTCGCCTCATCCACTCTCGCCTAATTGAGAAGAGAAAATGAATAACGTATTAGCTAACAAAATAAATTAATATCGAAAAATAGTTTTATTAACACATGGAGAGGCGAAAGACTTACCGCTTCTTCAGGGCACTGCGGATAGAACTTCTGATGAATATACACCAACGGATTCACTTCTTGTTGTTGCTGCGCCTTAGTCGACCAACCCAAATAGTTGAGTGAACCTGCATGATGGGCCCTGGTGTTTTTCAATCTATTCGCCCGGTTCGTCTTTGAAATCGCCTTGTTTGATAAACATATGAAAAAAAATTAGTAACTAACTGATTTCAATGTGATACGATACATTAGGCTTGTAAGATATATTCAGGATGCATACCTGAGCTTTGGGGTGCTCGAAGTGGGCTATCAGCCACAGCCACTCGTACTCCCTAAACCGGAATTCGCTAGGGGTAGAACCTCGGCCTAGCTCCTTGTATAGAGTGTAATGTGAAGAAAGCTCATTCTTCCACTCTTTATACCTATATTAAAAAAAAGTTAGAGATATTAAAACACTTGATAAACAAAAATCTAACTCGATATATACTCAAATAACTCGAAACACATCACCTCATATGTAGTTGACGCTCTACCCACGTGTGAATAAGAACTTCATCCACGTCAAACCACACCTGCAATATGAATATATAAATGGTAAAATTATATATTTATTCGAACTTAATTAATAAATGTAAAATTTACGTAATGAAAATACAATTTAACTCACACTCAGTGCATTATGCACTTGCATCTTCACGTAGATAGGCACAGATTCCCAATCTGGCCAAAGCATTGGGACCTTGTCCCGCACGATCGCCCCGGCCATGCTGACATATTTTCGCGTGGTGTCAAATGCCTCGATCACCTCGCCATCCTCATTGGCCCTAATGGGCGTTTTCCTTCCCCCGGTGGCCTGCTCAAGTCTCTTCCCGATGCAGGTGCCTCTAGCCCCTTTCCGTTTTCCAGTCCCATTAACGAAATTGCCTAATAATACAATGTCAACAAATTGATATCATTAATTGAACCTATCGTAAGTCTTAAGTAATAATTAAGTAATCAATCTGATGTTAAATAAAATTTACATGCATCGTCCGTTTGTTGGTTGGTGCACCTCACACTCCAAAGATACACGGGGTCGAACGGGATGAAGTTGTACGCTTCCTCCACGCTCAGGAACTCCGGCAGTCCTTCAACATAAATAGGCATCCCCTATCATCGAATTCAGGGATTACAGGAATCTCGTCGGGGAGGAAGAGACCGGACGGCGGAGATAGACGAGGCCTGGACGATGATGCGCCAGCACCACCATCTGCCTCAAATGATTCCCATGAAACGGGAGTAGGCACCGGGCGAATAGGGGGCATTCGGATTGAGGGAGTTTCTGATGCCCCCGTTAACTGTCGCTCGTCAACGGGTCTGCTGACGGAGGGACGTCTGTTAACTGAGCGTCTGATGACTGAGGCTCGAGGCTCGACTTCCGGTTGCACGGCTGCGAATCGTGCAGCTTCCTCCTCTGCTCGCGCAGCTAGCAAGGCTTGTGTGCGAGCATTCATCATTGGCCCACTACGCGTGTTGCTAACTGCGGCTGAGGAGGAAGCTTGACTACTTCTCCCTCCACTATTTCGGGAACCTCTCCGTTTGATGCCTGGAAGCCAATTTGCCGCAAAACCTCCTGGACACGGTAATAGTCATGGATTCGGTTTTATAACAAATCGGAACCGGAACCAAATGTAACCAGAACCGCGTGGAACCAGAACCGTTTGAACCCGGAACTGTTTGGAACTGGAACCGTTCGGTTTCAAACGGTTCCGGTTACAAACAGTTCCGGTTCCAAACGGTTCCGGTTCCACACGGTTCCGGTTCCACGCGGTTCCGGTTTAAAACCATTCTGGTTCCAAACCGTTCCGATTCCGATTTTTCACCTTAATTTATACGTTAAATTAAAAACTATATCACCTTAATCCAAACACGTTAAATGCCGATTCCGATTTTTCACCTATTATACGTTAAATTAACAACTATATCACCTAAATTAACATATATACATACATCATTTTCGACTTAAAATTTTTCACATATATATATACATCACATATTTATATATCATGCATCTTAATTAAATTTAATTTTCACATATATATATACATCACATATTCATCCAAACCACGCACCCTAATTAATTTTCCACATTTTTCACACATATATATACATCATGCATCTTAATTAAATTAAATTTTCATATATATATATATACATCACATATTCATCCAAATCAGACACCCTAATTAATTTTCCAAATTTTTCAAACATTACCGGTATATATATACATTGCATATAAATTAATCTAAATCACCCTAATTAAATTTAATTTCCACATACATATATATATACATTACCACATACGTACATACGTATATATATATATGCACAAAAATAAATAAAAATTGAGAGAGAGAGAGAGAGAGAGAGAGAGAGAGAGAGAGAGAGAGAGAGAGGGAGAGAGAGTGAGCTTGCATGCACCTGCCATGGTGGAGCTCGAGCTGATTTTCCGGCGACGGAGGTGAGGGGAGGAGGTAGAGGAGGAGGGGAGGAGGAGAGGAGGAGGGGAGGGGAGGAAATTTCAATTTGAAATGGGGTTTTTTTTAGTGTGGAGAGAGGAGAAGGGAGAGGAGGTGAAGGGAGGGGAGAGGGGAGGAGAGGGAGGCAGCCGGAGCACTTTGGGAGGAGGAGAGGAGGTGTTTTAGGGGAGGAGATAGTGAGAAATGAGGGAGAGCTCGAGCTGGGTTCGACCATATTCAGTAGACATTACCGGCGAGTTACTTGCAACTCGTTGGTAATGACATTACCAACGACTTAAACTCGTTGGTAATGTCATTATTTCCCGAAGAATATCCGACTACGATTTCCAACACGATTTCCGACTACAATTTCCGACTACAATTTCTGACTACAATTTCCGACTACGATTTCCGACTACAATTTCCGACTACGTACGATTTCCGACTACGATTTCTAACACGATTTCCGACTACGTACAATTTCCGACTACATTTTCCGACTACATTTTCCGAATACGATTTCCGAATACGTACAATTTCCGACTACATTTTCCGACTACAATTTCCGACTACGATTTCTGACACGATTTTCGACTACAATTTTTGACTACAATTTCCGACTACATTTTCTGACTACAATTTCCCGACACGATTTCCGACTACGATTTCTGACACGATTTCCAACTACGATTTCCGACTATAATTTCCGACTACAATTTCCGGCTACAATTTTCCGACTACAATTTCCGACTACATCATTAACGTACTAAGGATGATAATCGTAATCATCTTCATCACTTGAGTCTGACTCGGTTTCATAGGTAACCTCTGGCAATATGTGCCGCTCCTCGTCATCTGAATCAGCATCAACTTCATATGGATTAACATCGAGAAGTTCTGCTCCAGTAATTCGAACCACACTCCCAGATCGCACATTATTAAGGCGAATCGTAGATGATTCCGGAATGTCAAAAGCGTTCGGCTCTTGGTATGCAGTAACTTCCTCATCATCTGTGGTATCACCAAGTGTGGCAGCACTGTATATGTTTCTATGAGCAACATGGTTAACCACCTTCCACGAGACTTTGTTAAGAAGATCGTCAAGGTAAAACACTTGTTTTACTGATGAGGCAAGAACGAAAGGGTCATCTTCATACCAGCTAGTAGCAGTATTCACCGAAAATGTTCCGTACTGATCGGTCCTTGTGTTCTCCGGGCTAGTATCAAACCATCTACACTTGAACAAGTGCACTTTCATGCCGTTCCCATAAATTAGTTCAACAACTGAATGAAGGACACTGTAATAGTCAACGCCATCCTGCCCACCATGGACCCTCACCCCACAATTCTGTGTTTTCAGTCGGTCGTCCCGATTTTGACATATAAATTTCACGCAATTGACCTGACACATCGAGTAAACTTTTGAAGCTATCGGTTTCATCGCCAAGACCCTCAATTCGTTTGACCACTCTGGGCAACCATCATTTGCTACATGGTTCATCTGAAAACGATAAGAAACCACACAAGAAATTATTAACATAGAAACCACAAAACCACGTACGTACACACACAATAAAAAATAGACATATACACATATACCCTCACCCATTGACCAAAGTAGTTTGCAAACGTCATGTTGTGGTAATCAACATTTCCGGCAATAGCAGGGCAGTGAAGATGATAGTTTTTCCAATATTATACTTCTTCACAGTTAATCAATACCGACCAGTGGGCAATGACTACCTCATTTCCATCCAACTTGTACGACTTTGGCAAGCTTCCCTGTACTACCACGTCATTAGAGATGATAGAAAGGTTGAACTGGGGTTCATCTATCGGCATCTGTTGTTGGGGGTCCTCAAGCGCTCCCAAATACACTTTGGTGTACGTTACACACTCGTGCGCAACATATGCTTCAGCGATACACCCTTCAGGTGCATATTTATTCTTCACATAGTCCTTGTAGGCTCCCAATTGTCTACAAGTACACAAGTGCATGTTAACTTAGGTAAAAAATAAGAATTTACATATAAAAACAGAGGCAAACCAAATGTATGAATCATTTGTACCTTTCCATGGGATACATCCAAGTGTAGTGTACGGGACCGGTAAGCAACAATTGTTCGGGAAGATGGATCATCAGGTGAGGCATGATGTCGAAAAAATTTGGGGGAAATATCCTCTCAAGCTTGCACATGATAAAAATGATGTCATCTTGCATCTCCCTGAGATCTGATTTTTTAACTTCCCTGGTGCATAACTTCTGAAAGAATCTTGACAAGGCCACCAACAGCTCCACTACCTCTTTGGGCAGGTACCCTCGAATGAAAATAGGGAAAATGCGTTGAAGCAGTACATGACAGTCATGATTCTTTAATCCGTACATTTTATTGTCCCGGAAGTTAACACACCTGCTTATATTTCCTGCATAGCCATAAGGATACCTGCATATATATATATATATATATATATAGCCATATGCAACAATTATAGTTCTCGCATATAACCATAATCCGGTAAAAATTTAAGGCCAAATTCCTGCATAGCAGAAGAATATATACCTGACATTACTCAACCACCCAAAAATTTCATGCTTATGCTTCGGTTTTACGGTGTAAGGAGCTTGCAGCATTTTTCTCTTACCATCTCTTAACCACAAATGTTTCCGCAGTCCCATAGCTTTCAGATCAATGCGTGCCTTAGGGATGTCTTTTGTTTTCCCCTCCAAGTTAAGAATTGTGCCCACCACACTTTCACACACATTCTTCTCTATGTGCATGACATCTAGGTAGTGTCTGATAGGCAACCTGGGCCAGTAGGGGAGTTCCCAGAATATGCTCTTGTGTGTCCAAAACTTATACCTTTCGGGCTTGTCTGGAATTGACGCCACTATGTCAGGATGATTGCTCAGCTGGCCAAAATCATATTCATTCAACACTTCCAAAATTTCTTCCCCTGTCCATTGCCTGGGTGCCACACCTGTTTCCACAGTCCCATCAAACGCGTCTTGATCCTGCCTAAATGGGTGATCATATGGAAGCCAACAACGGTGACGCATCTGAACAATTTTACTGCAATGAGGACTGCAACAATCAACCTTCATGCACTCTGAACAAGCCATGTAACCCTTGGTTACGTTGCCCGACAACATACCGCGGGTAGAAAAATCACTGATGGTGCCAACAAGCATGGCATGCATCTGGAACATCTCATTTTTGAACCTATCGTAAGTGGGGTGGCCACACTCACTCAGGTACTTAAGCTCCTCAATCAAAGGCCTCAAATACACATCGAGACACTTTCCTGGATAACCCGGGCCCGGAATTAACAGAGTGAGCATATTGTATTCCTTCTTCATGCACATCCATGGTGGAAGGTTGTACGGTACCAAAATAACTGGCCATATACTGTATTGAAGACTCATGTTGCCAAAAGGGTTGAATCCGTTAGATGAGAGCCCTAGCCAAACATTTCAGACCTCTGCTGCAAAATGATCAAACTCCCTGACCATGTGCTTCCAAGCCTCTCCGTCGGAAGGGTGTATAAGGGTGTCATCGTTAGGCAAATTCCTCTCAGCCCACCATCTCATTGCTTCAGCCGTGAAAGCACACATGAACAACCGCTCCAGCCTATCAATAAGCGGGAAATATCGAAGTATCTTCACAGCTTTCTTGTTGCCTGCAGGAGTCAACTTATACCTTTCTGTAAAACATACCGGGCAGGCTTCAAGGTCTTCAAGATCTTTTCCCCAGAAGAGAATACAATCATATCTGCATGCATGGATTTTGATGTAGGAAAGCCCAAGATCTTTCAGGATATGTCGCACCTTATGATGAGTGGTAGGAAGACGATGAGCGGGTGGCAGTAGCAAAGTAGTCCACTTCAGCCAAGAATCAACAGCTTTGACAGACATTTTGTTCTCCATTTTCAGCTGCATCACTCCCATCACAGTTTCAAGAACAGTCTTACCACAACCGTCGTACAACGGAGTCTGTTGCAATGCAATCAGGTTGTTGTACTTGTCCATACCGCTTGTGTTGACATGAGCTCCAGGTAATGGCTCGATTGACTCAATATGGGGGAAACCCTCAACGACGGGAGGGACATTTGGTGCTTCATCAGCAAATACACCACTCTCATGAGGAAACATATCATTGATTAACATCGATGTTGGATCATAGGATTGACTGCCCCTCTCAGCAAAATCTCCATGATCATAGCGTGGACTGGCCCTCTCACCAAATTGTCCATGATCATGCGGACCCGCTAACGATGTTTCACCGTGATAAATCCAACAAGTGTACTTATCCCAAAACCCGTATTTACTCAGGTGCTTCTGGACTTTATCAATGGGAAAACGAAATCGATCGCTGCGACACTTACATTCTTTACACGAGCAATAATGAAGTGTAGTGTCTCCACAATTAGCCTTCACAAAATTCACAAAACTCCTAATTCCCTGGTGATATCTGACATCCCATCTTTCGAGGCTCATCCAACTCTTGTCCATCCTGAGAATTCTAACAATTTTACGTATTATATATACACACATTCACTACTAATAATCAACGCGATATCTCAATTCAACTCTAATTAAATCAACACATGCATGCATATATATATATATATATATCGATCTAATCTCTTAATTCGATTCAGTACTCGATGATGGTATTCTTCTTTTTTCAGTTCAAAATGTATTTGACTAGGTAGGAGGCTCTCTTAAGCCTGACTCCGATAGCACTACGATAATACCAGTCGTTGATTCAGACACAAGATAAGATTAACTATAAGCAATTTTCTTGTTTCGGTGACATCAACAACATTTCATATCTCACGAATTGGATTTGATCAACACACACATATATATATATACATATACATATACGTATATATACACGTACCTATATATATATAGCTTCCCGAGTGATCGAGTTTTCGACGCGCGCCTTAATTTTGACAATACCGAAGGATCGATTTCAGAGCGTTTTCCTTCTTTCGATTTCACCGGATTTTTTTCGATCAAAATGAATGAGCTACTACGATCTGTATCTAATATAAGAGGCATTGCCGGCGATTCATTAAATCGCCGGAAATGGAGACATTACCGGCGACTTTACGCCGAAATTTCGCCGGTAATGTTTCAAAACATTACCGGCGACTTCCTCCGTCGCCGGCAATGTCGAGCCACGCATTTTCGGCGATTTTTCGGCCGGAATTTCGCCGGCAATGTTTGGCTTGACATTGCCGGCGACGGAGTAAGTCGCCAGTAATGATGAACATTACCGGCGACTTTCCCGGTCGCCGGCCTTGTTTTTGGAAATCTCACCGGTAATGTCTTCAAACGTGGTAGTGTAAGTATTTCTACATAATTATACTCAAGAAAGTTGCACATTTATGCAACTATCACCTGTGTCAATTATCCAAGCATTAGTCTTAGATAACGTAGAGAGAGGTGATGCATGATCTGTCATACCTGATGCAACTATAGTAGCGGAGACATAAAGTAAATGTTCTTCCTCTGAAACAACAGTCGATCCAGGCAACATCTTCATATTCAGAATTGCAGAAAGTACATATAAAGTGTAGGAGGAGGAGAAAAAATCATAGCAAAGTTAGTTTTTTCTCCTATGTCAGCAATTCGCAACATAATTTACATGTAGTGGTTGACAACAATAGGGTTTATCGATAGGTCCACATGATTGGTTCTGATGCCAAGTAGAAAACTATAAGTAAAAGTGGTTAGTGTCGAATGCAATACTTTCATTCATTTCCCGAATTGGATATATGTACAACTTTACAATGCATATTCTGAATAGGCAGAGAATATTTACAATAAAGACTAAATAAATTATAATGATAATATGAATCTAAAACATCTGCGGGGATCAATATTTATCAACAATAAATAGTTTAGAGAAGTGTGCACACCACCCTTCACCATAGTGAGTGACAGAGCTGGAGGAAGAAGAAAGACGGAGAATATTCTCAGCATCTCTATCTCCACCCCCAGTTACCAGCCCCGGTCACCTGAAAAATATGGCACACTGGTTTATGTATCATGTTCGACGTTGGATCCACAATCTTGTCATGCATATAATATTATTTCTTATCTTGAACATGTACATATGGGTGAGGACTGAGGAGAGCCACTGTTTGCTTTACCACACCTTCCATATTCATCTTCAAGAATAGTTCTTTTCACCAATTTCATCCACTTTTAACAAACTTTCGAGAGATTCCTGACCCCTTTATGCATATATATAGCGAGAGATACAGGCCAATTCAGTGTCTTTTTGACAAGCAAAAGTTGTGGTCTTGTACTCTTGTCTTTGCTTGGCTTTCTCTCTCCCTCTTTTTCTTCTTCTGGCTAGTAGCCTAGCAGTACTGGTCTTTTGTTTTATAGCGGTCCCTTGGAGAAGTTAATTGACGTGCCAAGGCTCTCATATATTTACAGAGAACAAGCTTCCTGAGCTGCCCAACTCATTAGCAGTAGCCATGGAGACACCAACAAATGAAAATGAGAACAATAATGGGAGTAATAGTAGTAGTCACAACATGCACCACTTCATGGAAATGGGTGTGGATGTTCACAAGGTTGTCCCACCACCGTACAGAAGCACTTTCCAAAAGCTCAAGGCCAAGTTCAAGGAGACCCTCTTCCCTGATGATCCTTTGCACCAGTTCAAGGGCCAAAGCTCCAAGAAAAAATGGATTCTTGGGGCTCAATATGTGTTCCCTATCCTTGAATGGGGTCCTAATTACAGCTTCAAGCTCTTCAAATCTGACATTGTTGCTGGCCTCACCATTGCCAGTTTAGCCATCCCACAGGTAATCCTATTGATCTTCAATTCTGTTTCACATTATTTGATGAGATACAGAAAGAGAAATAAAAATGATGCTAAAGCTTTGTTGAGGTTTCAGGGGATCAGTTATGCTAAGCTGGCTAATCTACCTCCCATTGTGGGTCTCTGTGAGTGTCTACTTTGTTATTGTTTGTTTCCCTACATGTACACTTTAACATAGCTACTCAATGACCGATTCATACAAAATATGGAAATTTTGGTTGCAGATTCAAGCTTTGTTCCTCCTTTGTTGTATGCTGCTTTGGGAAGCTCAAGGGACCTTGCAGTAGGACCTGTTTCCATTGCTTCACTCATAATGGGATCAATGCTTATGCAAGAAGTTTCTCCCACTAAAGAACCTTTCTTGTTTCTTCAACTAGCCTTCACTGCTACTTTCTTTGGTGGTATCTTCCAAGCTTCTCTAGGATTCCTGAGGTAGCAAACTAGTCCTTTTGCCTTCTATCATTTTCAGAAAATTCGAGTAAAAAAAAATTCAGTGGTCTGAGCGCTTTGGTACTAATGAGAGGTCAATAATTCCAGGCTTGGATTTCTTATTGATTTCCTTTCAAAGGCAACTCTCATTGGCTTCATGGCTGGAGCAGCTGTGATAGTTTCTCTACAACAGCTTAAAAGTCTCCTGGGGATCACACATTTCACCAAGAAAATGGCTTTGATTCCTGTTTTGACCTCTGTCA
Organism: Geum urbanum; assembly: GCA_946800695.1. NCBI lineage: Eukaryota > Viridiplantae > Streptophyta > Magnoliopsida > Rosales > Rosaceae > Geum > Geum urbanum. The sequence continues at coordinate 45,988,728 of OX327012.1, read as the reverse complement.
TTCAAGAAAGGAAGGAGGTAAGTGATTAAAACAGAGAAACTGAGCACTTATAATAGACTTTAGCTTTCCTCCCAAGTTTCAGATATAGTAGATAAGGTAACAATCAAGCAGACACTTTTGATATTACAGTGAGAAAGATGGTTCCTTTTCTTCTTTCTTTACTCATAGACAATAATTTTGGTTGCCTCGTTGATCTGCAGTGGTCATGGCAAACTATACTCATGGGTTGTTGCTTCCTTTTGCTGCTTCTACTCTCGAGACACATTGTATGTTGTCTCTTCCACTCTGCGACTCTTTGTTAATCTATACTAATTTGGAAATGTCTTTATTCACTAATTTAATCCACACTTCCACTCCACTATGACTTCAGTTACTCCGAGTCCCGAGTCCCGAGTCCCAACCACTAGTATTACTGTATTAGTAAAAGAACTGAAAAAGAAACAGAAGGATTTGACAGTGTCAAGATGGACTGACAAGTTTGACTTTGACTAATTTATATTGGGTTGTGTGCCTTGATCTTGTGCAGGGCATGAAAAAGCCAAAGCTGTTCTGGGTCTCAGCTGGTGCACCTCTGGTGTCTGTGATCATCTCCACCCTTATAGTGTTTGCAGCCAGGGCAAATAAACATGGGATCAGTGTGGTAATTAAGTTAATCTTGGGTTCAGACTGTAACTAGCTTGGACTGTTACTGGAGGTTAAGTTTGGTTTGCTTTTTTATGGCAGATTGGAGAGTTAGAGAAAGGGTTAAACCCACCTTCATGGAACATGTTGCTGTTTAAAGGAACACATCTAGTACTAGCAATTAAGACTGGGATCACCACTGGTGTTATTGCCCTCACTGTAAGTTTCACTATATTCACTTTGATAAAACTGTTTAGGAGATAGAAAGGTTCATATTCCTTATGACTGACTTTGGATCAAAATTAATAGGAAGGTATTGCAGTAGGAAGGACTTTCGCAGCTATAAAAGACTACCGGGTTGATGGAAACAAGGAGATGATAGCGATTGGCATCATGAACATTGTTGGCTCCACTACCTCCTGTTATATTACAACTGGTAAATACATGAGGACCAGAGCAGGTCCATGTAGAAATATATAGGTTAACCACAACTAAGTTTTAGTAATGGGTTTGATTTTCATGTTCAGGTTCATTCTCGCGGTCAGCAGTGAATCATAATGCAGGAGCGAAGACAGCGCTGTCCAATGTAATAATGTCAGTGACAGTGATGGTGACACTGCTGTTCCTAATGCCACTGTTCTATTACACACCAAATGTGATATTGGGGGCAATCATAGTGACTGCAGTGGTTGGCCTCATCGATGTTCCAGCTGCTTATCACATATGGAAGGTTGACAAATATGACTTCATTGTCTTGGTATGTGCTTTCTTGGGAGTCATTTTTATCTCAGTCCAAGAAGGCCTTGCCATTGCTGTAAGTCCTCACAACTTAGCTCTACTTTTTGCGCACAGATATAGGATGAAGATGATGAACTGTATATGATGGTTTGAATATAGGTTGGAATATCTGTTTTCAAACTTATGCTGCAAATTACTAGACCAAGGACGGTGGCTTTGGGAAATATACCGGGGACAGATATATTTAGAGATCTACAGCATTACAAGGAATCAACTGTGAGTGTCCCAGGTTTCCTCATTGTAAGCATCGAAGCTGCAATCAACTTCGCCAATACGAAGTATCTAAATGAAAGGTTGGTTGCTTGAGGTTTTTTTGCTTTGCACGCCAAGTCTCATTGATCTCGATTACTTCTTGTTTGTAAGCTTTTATTTTGTTTATGAAATGTGAAGGATTTTAAGATGGATAGAAGAAGAAGATGAGAAGGCAAAACATTCAAGCGTTCAATATGTTATCATAGAGATGACAGGTATGTTCATCCTGAGAATCGTCTACTGCTTATGCAAAATCCCATATTTGTTAACATTGATGACAACTCAAACAGTTTCAGTTTCCTTTTTGCAATATCAGCTGTGAGCACCATAGACACCACTGGTATCACACTTTTTTATGACTTGAGGAAAACACTCCGGAAGAGAGGTGTAGAGGCAAGTAGTAGAAATATGCCTTGTTATATTTCTGTTATGATCCTTTATTTTTTTCGTTGTTGTTTTTAACTTGCCAAATGACAATGTTACTTGTGTGATTGTGTTTACAGCTGGTATTGGTGAATCCATTGTCTGAGGTCATGGAAAAATTGCAAAAGGCAGACGTAAACAATGAGCTGATGAAACCAGATTCCCTTTACTTGACAGTAGGAGAGGCTGTAGCTTCACTGTCAATGTCGATGAAGAATCAAGCTTACGAGGGGATGCAGAAGCAGCAGCAGGAGGAGGAGGAGCAGAAGCCAAATGGAAACGATGGTCCACAGAGCGAGTAACTACTTTCAAAGATTGAAAACAGCAAACCAAAATAATAAGAAATATATGGAAAAAAAATGACGTGAAGAAGCTTGGTTCTACAGCTTATAAATGGAGATCTGTGACTCATTTTATATTCCCTGTCACCTTCATCATACGTCTTTTGAGTGCCTGTAAATTGTTCTTTAGTGTTACATATGTACTCGAAGTGACCTTGTAGTTTCACCCATGCCTAGTAGAGTAGTAGGCAATTGAAAATCTGTTGCCTTGTGTAGCCGAGCAAAATTTCTCTGACCATCCTGTAGCGTGATGATGTAGCATCGAATAATCTAATGCCCTAGAAATCAATAAGATGCTCAATCATATATATAACAAGAAAATATAAAAGGGTAGTTCTGGACACAAAATGGGAAAAAGAAATAATATGAACAGTTCAAATGGAAAATGTATTTTGGGCGTTTGTCCAGAAAATTGATTGATCAAGAGTTCAAGACACACAAGCCAACACGTACATACAAATGTTTAATTGGGCTTCAGTGATCCTAAAACATCCGTGCCCAGCGGTAATCCTATAACAGGCTATCAACAAATCCATTAATGTATATGGCCTAATGAGCACCGCCAATGTTTTCGGAAATTTAAAGCCCTTCAAAAACTTTCTCCACTTCAGACTTCAGTAGCACCCAGCTGTGAGGATCGTTTATGAAGTAGAAAGCAATCGCAACTAGAATAATAAGTATAATGACCCATAAGTTCACTGGTCCTGAAACCAAAACCAAAAGCAGGTGTCATCCCCGATGCACTAAGTTTGCAACAGTATTGTTAAACATAGCATCAACAATAAAGAACTGGATATTTGTCATCTTAAGGGAGAGAAGTCAGTGGATTATACATAGTGGAAAAGCATAATGTTGACATAACACAGTATACAGTTGGCCATCCACGGAAACTCAGGGAAAACTCAAGGAGGTCGAGGTCGAGGCCTCGGAAAGTAATGCCAATTCTATGATAGACCAAGGTTAAACTGGTTTGAATAGGTTGCTCTCCTATAACTGAGCCACAAAAAAGTTTTAAGACCCCAATTATAGGTAAACCTTTCCACCATGATGAGAACTAGGGAAGAGATGTCTAACAACGGCAATGACAACTGTGAAGTGTTTATTATATCATCAACTAATATGTGGCAGGAACTTACCAAGTTTCTTCACATCCTTGACTGATGACGCCCTTGCAGATGAATCCATGGATGCAGAAGCTAAAACTCTGTATTTATATATCACTTACTTCATCAACACTGTTTAAAGGATATATTTTAACCAAATAAAAAGAAAATAAGTTTATTGATTTCCAACCTTGAATCATTTGAGAAACTCAAGGTGGTTATGAAGCCACTGTGTGCTCTGGGAACAACAACTTGTCTGCTCAAACTGGCTGAATTTATTATCAAAAGATTTCCTTGAGGTGTCCCACTGCATTTCCATTCAAAATTAGTGTCAATTTTCCACTTCTCAAAACTGGAGAGGATTAAGTGCATGGTGATAGCAATTACACGATAAACTGCAACATTTCACACTTCATGTTGTACAACCAAGCACCTCAGAACTGTAATAAGCATCCAAGATGAATATTTTACCATGCAATGAGCTTTCCATCGGCCGAAACATCAAAGGACATGATGCCATCACGAGTAATTTGCTTAGATCGAATCCTCTTCCACGTGGTTGTATTCCATTTTACAATGACTCCACCTTTTTCTATATTGTATATAGTTTGCAATAGTTAACTCATCAAAACGAAAAGTGGAACTCAGCTTTTCAGAGAACATAGAATTAGCTTCCTTTACAACAAAGGTTTACCTGCTAGATATAAAACTTGACTCCCATTGTCAATTAGAGAAAATTTGCACGCACAGAAAACTTCATCCTGCATGTATTATGAATAGTCTCCTAAATTAGAAATCCAGATGTTAAGGTCTGGTAAAACACAGGGTTAAGTATTATCCAGTCATGCATAGTTTTATTTAACAAAGAAACAAGCCAGTGTAGATTGCAGTATCACTATATACTAATGAGGAAAATAAAATTTAATTAAAGTGAAGCTCATAAGCCAAAGATCTTTAGAGCGAGTGTTAAAATTCAGACAATTTTTCATTATGGAATAACTAACATTAACATAAGCCAAAGATCTTTAGAGCCAGTGTTAAAATTCAGACAATTTTTCATTATGGAATAACTAACATTAACTACCCACCCTTTCCGTTGGTAAAGAAGATACAACTTGAGATGAATCCACATCCCATACTCTACCAGGGCCACGTTGTCCCAAAGAGACAAGAAACTTCCCATCAGGGCTGCAAGAAAACCAAGCCACACCAACACCAACAACATTACATATACAAAAGTAAGAATATACTTTATTTCGTTTCTTTTCCTAATTCCTCTATAGTTAGAATAGTTACGAGCCTGAAATTCAACTGCTTGACTGTGGTATGCGCGTTAGCTTCAGTAAACATAACTTCCATGCTGGGCCACTTGAAAACCCTTAAATTTCCATCCTGTACTGCACCAAACCAAAGCATTATACATCTTAAATAAAAAATCTTGCCATGTTCATCAATGGCATTTCTAATTTCCGAAACAACTCATAACACAACATCAAAATACAAAGGGAAAGATAGTCCCTACCTCGCCTCCAGTAGCAAGCACCGAACCTTCTCGGTTAAATGCCAATGCCAGCTGCTGCCCAACTTCTTGTAATCCGTTAAGTACTCTATCTGATCTCTTCACACCTAGTTTACGAACTCCATCCTTCTCTACATTCTCCCACTCAAACCAACTGGACACGAAAATGCACATGAATTATAAGACCAACATTTACAACGACTATCTAAATTGAGTAAATTCTACTGTAAAATCAGTTGTGTCATCAAACAGTCAGAGCCGAATCGTAAATATGAGTTGGTTATGGATTAACGAACCTGCAGCTGTTCGGAAACGCGCTAATCAGACCGTCGCCGCCGGGGTGAACCGCGATTCTGTACGGCGCTTCGGAGCCTGTGAGCAACTTCGCCACCTGAAAAATCAAAAACACAAACAATAAAAATCTCGATCGAAATATGAGCTGCAATTTTCGTATATCTAACGGCGGCGAATGTGTTTTTACCGGCTCTTCGGAGAGAGACACCGAGGCGGGATCGAATTGGATGAGAAGGATGGCGTTTTGGACGCCGCTGTTGCCCTCGCCGCCGCCGCCGGCCAAGACGATGTGGTTGGAGTACTGAACCGGTTGAGCCGACGACTCGGCCTCGTTCTGATTCTCCTCCTGTTGTTGTTGTTGTGTAGCTTCTTCTGATTTGAGAGTGACGCCGTCGGGAACCCAAGCGGCGGAGTAGAAAGGGACGCCGTACCTTATGCTCGGAGCCGCCATCGGATTCAGAATCCGATCTCTCTCGCTCTCAACACTGTATACGTTGCTACTGTGTGTGTGTATATATATATATAATGACTTTATTTTGCTTCTTTAATGTAATTGTATTCTAGTCCCTGTGTGTAAAGTCACTAACTATAGCATCCCTGGCATTATACAAATTTCGAGAAAACACCAAGAATTATCGATTGTTCATGCGATACAAATGAACCCTGATACCTAATTTGATAAGTCAAAAGTTGGGAGAGGAGGATTTTGAATTGAATGATGAACAGAATTTCACACTGCCTTGATTACTTACTTGACTAATACCCAATGCTCAACCAGTTACTTATAAGGTCATTGGTCACACAATTAATAGTTTCGAGTCTTCAAGTCGAAATTTCCATCTTCCCAAGATCAAGGTGTATTGGAAACACTATTTAGGAAAAGTGTTCAGCGTTTTGGTCAGGCTGGTTATGAGTAATCCGTAATTGGAAACACTATAAAAGTTGCAAGTCGAATCTCATTTGGAAAACTAGTCCTCCTCCTAATCTTCGTTAAATCACGTAAAACTTGGGCACTAGGCGACCTCAAAACGGGATAAAAATTACGTGTAAGCTCTCTTTGCTGTGTAAATGGAAGACTCGGATGATCTTTCATTACAATTGAGTACCTTTATGTTCTTATTCAAGTTCCAGCTCAATAAGAGGCATCTATTTTTCTTTGGCAGCCAGTACCTCCCCCAGAGGTTATTTTTGCAATTGGCTGTAAACTGTTGGGATCATTCCGGCTTCAATCAATGCTCACTGTAAACTATATCCATGACACTTTGTATCCACAGCAACTGATTACAACTTACTGTGTGAAGGTCCGCTCGAAGATGGTGCCATAAAAATGGAATGATACTGCATCAAGATTCGCGAGAAACTATGCTTGTGTCGCTGTAAACAGCACGCAAACGGCATCATCACTGAGGCTTCCTTTGGTAGAGCGAATAACCAACAAGAGCAGACATTAAGAATGTCCACAGTACCTGGAAAATCCACAGGTAAGTAAGCAGGTCTAGTAAAACTTTGAGCACATAAGATATTGGAAACTACCGTATTGATTGTATGCCACCGCTCAAGTCTTCTAATCCTTGACTGCATGTCTTCGATAACCCCATCAACAGAAGAAACCTCCCTAATTGGTGAGGATTCAGAAGAACTGCTTCCCTGTTTTTTAGACCATAATATTTGCACCGAATATCAGAAATGCAGCATGCAGTATGCACCACAGCAAGACTTTAGCCTCGGTGCATTAACTACAAAACATCAAATCCTATGCACAATCTTAATTAATTAAGCAAAAAATACTTGTGGTTAAATTTTTAAAAACCCGACAATTGCCCCTGGATAATTAATCTATCTTTAATTATCAATTGATCTGTTTAATGGCAAAAAAGTAAACTATAACTGCACTATGTACAAATTACATGCATAAAAACTACTCTACATAAAAATCTCAAGCGCGTGGGCGCGTGCATACTGCTAGTTGTAGATAATATATATACCAAGCAGTTAAATTCCACAATCTGATAGCAAAGTACCTGAGATTGAATAAATTCCACAAGTTCCTGCAATCTTGCAGCTTGCTGAGTGTGAATTCCACCTGAGCCTCTTCCCAATTCTGGTAATCTTTCCAGAACTATTTGCAGATAACTCTACAAAATAGACAAATCAACCTAACAAGTCAGAAGAAGTTGAATACAAATAATCAAATTGAAGTGATTTTGGTATTGAATTGTGAATGGGGACCTTGGTAGTATATGAACCATCCAGTTTCAGCAACGTCCCTGCAGCTGCCACAGCATCCTTGTCGACCCCCTTGATTTGCAGGTAAGGGTTTGGAGCATCTTGTAGATGATCAACCTCGACTAGAATCTAAACAGACAATCAAAACTTAATATGAATGAAAAAACAAGACAGGACTTTAAGGTACATGATTGCATCTAAAGCCCAGACAAATTCTAAACAGTGAGCTCAATTGTTATAGTAAACTAGATTAATTTTACAAAGGTCAGCCAATTCACTACATTTCCAAGGGAAACACTCGCCACAATGTAATACGTGTACAAGAAAATCTAGCTATATCTAACCTTTCCATCTTGGTAGATGAAGGCAGATGCTTCAATATAAGCTACAGCTTGATACCTGAAGTCACAGAAAGAAGCTTAAATTTTTACCACTGATTAAATTAAAGTTGATTTCAAGGTGCATATATAGAGAAGTCAGCCATCAAATGAAAAAATGACAAAAAACAAGATAGTAAACAGCTATTGCTGAGCAAAGACTTATTTACATTAAATATGTCACTTACCCAAGGTTCAGAAGTCCAGAAACAGTACCAATGCTAATATCAAAATCAACTTTGGGTTGGATAATGAAATTTCCTTCTCGTATAGGCTAAGAAAAAACAAAAAAGATGAAATGTGCATGTGATTAAATAGAGAATTACATATATTGAAGTACAAATTCAAAATCTAATAAAACCAACGTTGCAAACCTCACGTATCAGCAATGCGAATCTACCCTCACATATTCTGACCCGAATGCAGTCACCCTCTGTTAATTGCTCATTGGTAGGAAGTCCAGGGAGTTTCAAGTATAAATCAATAAAATTCTGTACTGAACTGCAGAACTTTACAGGGTCCAGTATTTTTAATATCTCTTGATAAGCCACCTGTTATCAAATGAAAATAGCATAAACATGTTAACAGAAATCACATTTCATGATTCAAGAAAGAGACAGGAAACTTCTCTTACTTGCTTGTTACTTTTCAATAGAAACAAAGAACTCTCGGGAGAAAGCACGGGATCAAAGTCATTTCGAATTTTAAGCTGCATTGAGATGAGAGATAATTTAAGCCCCAATCAAAATAAATTCGGTGGAACTGCCATACATCGGATCCATGTGTGTCGCTTCCAATGTGAAAACTGGAAAGTAAGCTCACATACACAGAATGATTTCATTGCTAAGGGAAAGAAAATTACAAACAAAAACTAAAACAGAGCAATGGATGGAGTGAAGGTTACTAACATGTGCATGAACCAGATGGGGTTCAATGAACTGTTGGAACATTGGAAACACCGTCATCATGATCTCATTCTGGGACATAAAACAACCCACTCTACTTTTGTCCCTTTGAACTCTAGAAATAAGATGTGAATGAACGCCGCCAACCTAATAGCCAAAACAGGAAGAGCATATACTTCATTTCCAGTATTTCTCCTAAACACTTGAAACTGATTAAAAATTCAAAGACTTTAGCAGGGGGTACACTTACGACAGCAACCCATAAGTCAAGTGATTTTCGGATATCTGGATGCAGAGCATAGACTCCTTCAAAAATGATCTGCTAGCACATAAAATCAAATAACTTCTACTAAGATGATTGATTTCTTTTATAGTAAAGCAGGGTCCTATTAAATATTATTACACAAGGAGCAAGCCAAGTTATGGAACCAATGTCTGATACTGACCACTCCACAATCTTCTGAAACTTCAAGTTCTTTAAACCCACTCCGAGCACCAGTTTCCATATCAAATATGGGTACTTTTGTCCTTTGACCATTCCTTATGTCATTAATGTTCTGCAAATGGTAATGTAAGGATACTAAGTAATGCAACATAGAAATAGACAGTGGCATCCATACTTCGTGGCCCAGATACTGAAATTAGTGAAACTGCATTTATACAATTGGCATCATAACTGGTAAGTTGTTTCAGTTAGCAAAGATTAAAAAGGATTCTTAGCAATTGCAGTTCAATAAATTGCACAATTTAGCAAGAGCATAAACATAAAAGGATATCAAACTATCTTCATGGACTCATATGAAGGATACGTTTTGTCATCATTTAGAGAAAAAATAAATAAATTGTGGGGCACAAGGGAGAGAAGAAGGTTGGCCTTTTTATGTATTTATCTTGGGGTTACATTGAATTGGCTTTATAAACTATAGCAATGAACTCACTGATCATCTAATAAAGTTAAAATGGACAACTCAGAAAAAATTCAAAACTAGTTAAAGAATAACCGAGACAAAATCAGAGCCTTACTTTTGAAAGCAAAGATAGATCAAGTGAACTGAAGTCGTCATACTTAAAATCCTTTACTAGTTCAGATTTATAGTATCTTTCAAGAGAGACAACTTCGCAGCCAACTATGTTGGCCATTTTATGAGCCAAACTGGTCTTTCCAGAACCACTTGGACCCCCTACAAGGACAATATCAGTAACATAAGAACATTCTTCAAACTCAAAGATTTGAGATGCCAAAGACCATGATAAAAGATAGGGCTCAGACTAACGCCTGTATTACCAATTCCAACGATAACAGGAAAACCTTTATTCTCCAAAAGTGCCTGAAAAAGTAAGCAGCAATGTAATCAACTCAAGATGAAAACAAACATACTAAAAGTCAGTTGCCTTGATTTATCCAGGCTAGTTATTCAAGTACATTAATTCAATAAAGATAATGAACTGGAAGCTTTCACTGTTTCATTATGGGTGGTGTCGCCAAAACAATTCCTTATACAACGACCGGAAACAAAATTGCTTATCAACTCGTACCACTTACCTGTATTGCTTGCACAGAAAGAAGCAATCCCCTATCTAAGTCATACGAATCAGGCATTGGAGCTAGTTTCATGCCATCCCTGAAAGAGGAAGGATCTGTGGTTGCTTTATGACAGCGGTCTAGACTCATTCAGTAACAGCACATCCAGGATAAATCAAGTTATGAAATAAAAAGTATACATCCCTAAGTGAGAGCAGCTTACCTATGGTCGAGCTATCAGCTTGGGAAGGATCTGATGAGATGAAATGCCAGGTTGCTACAAAAGGATCCATTGTAGATTTTGTTGGAGATCTAGTCCATGGCTGAGATAGATCCTCAAGCCGAGTAACAAGGTTCGCAGGAACACGGATCGGTTTTGGTGCAACAATCATTCTGTCCTGATTACTGGTCACAGATGTATTTGAAAAAAGAGGTGGTGTATTAAGGCGAGGTACACCTGCAAGATAACAAAAATCAACTACATTAAATACACTCTGTAATTTTATACACATATACATAAAGAGATATATGTGTTGTATCTGCATCGGAGAGACTGTATGGTTCAAAGATATTCAAACGACAGTAAACTATAGTTGGAACCAAAGGTTAAACAAAGAACATGGACTTAACTAGATGATGCCAGGAATACATATATAAAGCACAAATGAAAAATAATTATGTCTAAACACCAACCTTTGCTCTCAAGAATCATTTCCAGATATGATTTAGTAATCCAAGGCTCACTGATACCCATCTTCAATGCTTCTGTTCCAACTGTCTGATAGTGATAATAAAAAACATGGAAGGTTTAGTTGTCAACAAACAAGAAACCCTTCAGATTCCACAAACAAATAGAAAGGCCCAAGAAAAAAAGGACAAAAGATTGAAGATCAAACCCTATATTAGAAACCATTTCAGTACTTAATACTAGAAGATTTAATTTGGAAGAATTCAGGTGAAACCTTTCATATCAGCAATAGAGATAAGACAAACCCTATACAGAAGAAACGAAATAGGCATATATAATTAAAACTTCTATAATCACTTCAGTAAAAATACAAGTTCGTACTTTTCTATTTGTGCCCCTCAGCACCATGAATGTTTCGCCAAGGCTATCAATGGTTTCAAGCGACAACGAAACATTGCCATTATTGACCGATTTGGATGCTCTTTTGTAGCTCACAACCACAGCATATCCCAAGGCCAGTAATCCCCCTAAAGTCATCCTTCCAACCTGCTTCCAAAATTTAAAAGAAGAAATAGGTAAGAATTACTGATCATCAAAGAATCTTACATATGAATAGTCAACCTACCTACAAAAATACTTCTTACCTCAAACTCCGCTTTTGGTCTGATAATGAAATTTTTGTCAACAATCCTCTGGTCCCCAAGTGACAGATAATATCTTATACCCGATTGTCGCACCTTGATCCAGTCATTTATCCGTGCTTCTTCACTTGCCGAAGGAGGCCTAAGATACATCTCAATAAAACTGAAAGGAAAAGAAATTAGGTCTACTTTCATTTGCAGTATAACTCAAGAACTATAGTTCACAAAGTCTATTTAGCCACAAGGAAGTTACAGTTCATAACTGACTTTGCGTTCTAGTAAAGTTATTAATTACGATATGCAACAGCACTCACTTATCTATTTGAGCTGGATTTTCTTGAAAGGCACTAGAAAATGGTCCCTCTGCTGCCTGTATAAAATTTTGAAAATTCAGCAAAATTAGTTACACGTGAAGGGATGAAGAACACCCTAGCCAAACTGAATCTCAAGAAAGAAAAAAAGGACAGTACTGCAATTGAATACTTGAGGGCTTATAGTCTTAAATTAAATGGCATGATTTCATATTAATTTTATTTTCCAATGCATGGGTATAAGATATCTCAAAATTTGACAATAAGCTATGGGACAGACACAGACCTCCCTCCGACATTTCAGCTTGTAGATAGCCTCCCTAAATGATGAGACAAAGCTGTTGTTAATCCTAATCTGCAACAGTTATAGGCAAATCATTGAGAATTAGCAGTGAAATAATAAAAGCGAGATCAATGGAACACCAACCTGTGCATGATGGAGGTCCGGTTCTATGTGCTTCCTAAATAATGGGAATATGCTGTCAATAAGGTAATCCAGTGAACAAGAATCTCCTATGTCATATCGAACTTTGGAAAGAAGGCTGAAATGAACACCACCAACCTGGTGTGCCAAAAGTGAATATCGAATATCATGCCAAATCTCTGGTAAGAAAATATTTACAAAGTCTCGAAAACTAAATAGGACAATAAAAGATTACCACTGCAACTCGAATATCTAGCAAAGAACGCAATTTTGCATGCAAAGCATATGTGCCATCAACTATCACCTACAAACAAAATGGATATATGAAACAAAAGATCAAGGTATATAAACCCCAAAAAATTACATTCTTACCACTCCAGATGAAGCACTCTGTATTGTTGTTGAACCAATACGTTTCTTTTGTTGATAGTCAAAAACCGGAACCATTGTATCTTTACCCTTTGTTAATTCCTATTTTATACATATTCATAATAAGAACATTAGTTACAGATTAAGATCATCATTATTGCTAACAATCACAATTTACACATGCAATGGTCTGATCGTTCAGCAGACAAGTAGTGAAGTGGGTATGCGCATAGAATGTGAGGCCATATTTGGCATGATAAATAATACATATGATTAAAATTTGCTCTTAGCACCTTAAAGGTTTATGTGATAAAAAATAAGAAACAAAGCGAAAACACAATAGATAATTCAAACCTCAAGATTTCGGACCAGCATATCAAAATCTATTGAACCGAGATCATTTCCTTCATCAATCCCATCACGATAGTTCTCCATTGATACAACAGTGCAGCCAATAACCGATGCCACCTTTTCGGCTAAGCTTCAGAGGACATCAAAATTACAACAGATCAACAGTTGAACAGCCAAATGCAGAAACTGCTTTTCACCAAGAGGAAAGTATACATACCTTGTTTTACCGGAACCACTTGGACCACCAATGCCTACCGTAACAAGGCCCTCTTTTTTCTCTCTAAGCTCTTGTATAGACTTTACTAACAAATAGTATCCGCGATCAAAAGACTGCACAGAGCAATCCCAGCAGCCATTAGCAAGCATCTTCATATAGTTCCAGAGGGCATTATCAAGAGCAAACTGAACCGACTTCAACAAGAATTACTAGATAATGTAGACAATGTGAGCTATACTGCTATACATAATTATATGTATCCATATTTCCTCTGAAGAACACATCGGAAATGAATAAATACAGCACACTGAATCCACATTTCGCCAATAACGCAACATCATTCACCATAATTCTTACTTCCTAAGCCATAAAACACCAAAACTACAAGCACCAAAAGAGAGCCTAAACATCAAACATGCAAAGCCTCCCACTAAGTCACTAGCCCCTACAATATACACAAACAAATCCCAATTCCAACAAAGACCCAATATTCAAAACCAAAAAAAACAATCCAACAATCACTTAAAAGGCAAAACCTTGACGACCAAAACACAATACAGAGAGCCCAGAAAACCGAAAAAAGACACAAGCTTTTTTGATCAGTACCACATGGAGAGGAAGTGACTGGAGAATAGAAGACGACGAAGACGAAGTGGAGGGTTGCTGTTGAAAATAGTCGCGGCCTCCTTCTTGGAAAACTCGCTGCACAACTTCATCGTCCATTTCCAGATTCTCACAGAACAAAAGAAAACTGAAGTTCCAACTTTTTTTGTGTAGGAATTTCAATCCAAGCTCTGCTTTCACCTACCTATCTTGTTGCTTGGATTGTTTGGTTTTTGCTTGAGAGGGAAAGGAATCTCTCTCTCTCTCCCTCGCTGCAGTGATTAAAGAAGAGAGAATCTTTATTAGTATTAAAGATGTGATTTTTAATATATGATGTGGATGAGGGATTGCAATTTTTTCCTAAAGGATTTTGATGTTTGCTTTTATGTGTACGCTTCCCTATGCTTTTCTTGCTCCCGCTCGTTTTTCTTTCCGTCTATTTTTTTCTGTTTTGTTCTTACAAAATGGAAAATAAATTTAAAATGTACTCTTTATTTTGAGATAAAAATGTTCTCTTTTTATATTGGGAAAGGCATCACGCTCGCACGTGCGAATTGTCGGTTTATTTTTTAGTTTGTGAATGCACAAGCGCATAAGGCTAGTATAATTTAAAACAAAATTTTGAAAAAAAGTTAGGCTATATAATTCAACCACTACTATATTTTTTTTATTTTTTTTAAGGCTCAAACACGAGGCAACATTTTATTAATACAGTAATAATGTTACACAGTAGACACTCAGTGGGTACGATAGAAAAGAGCACTATTAAGCTAACTTAGAGATAACCCCACTACCACATATGGCATCATTACCGGCGAGATCACCGGAGACAAGGTCGGCGACCGGAAAAGTCGCCGGTAATGTTCATCATTACCGGCGACTTACTCCGTCGCCTGTAATGTCGCCGGAAAATCGCCGGTAATGTCTTCATTTCCGGCGACTTACTCCGTCGCCGGCAATGTCTCTTATATTAGACGCAGATTGCAGCAGCTCGATCATTCATTCATTTTGATCGAAAAAAATCCAGAGAAATCGAAAGAAGGAAAACGTACGCTCTGAAATCGATCCTTCGGTATATTGTCAAAATTAAGGCGCGCGTCGAAAACTCGATCACTCGGGAAGCTATATATATAGGTACGTGTATATATACGTATATGTGTATGTATATATATATATGTGTGTGTTGATCAAATCAAATTCGTGAGATATATATGAAATGTTGTTGATGTCACGGAAACGAGAAAATTGCTTGTAGTTAATCTTATCTTGTGTCTGAATCAACGACTGGTATTATCGTAGTGTTATCGGAACCAGGCTTAACAGAGCCTCCTACCTAGTCAAATACGTTTTGAATTGAAAAAAGAAGAATACCATCATCGAGTACTGAATCGAATTCAGAGATTAGATCGATATATATATATATATGCATGCATGTGTTGATTTAATTAGAGTTGATTTGAGATATCGCGTCGATTATTAGTAGTGAATGTGTGTATATATATATATATAATTAATCCGTAAAATTGTTAGAATTTTCAGGATGGACAAGAGTTGGATGAGCCTCGAAAGATGGAATGTCAGATATCACCAGGGAATTAGGAGTTTTGTGGATTTTGTGAAGGCTAATTGTGGAGACACTACACTTCATTATTGCCCGTGTAAAGAATGTAAGTGTTTCAGCGATCGATTTCGTTTTCCCATTGATAAAGTCCAGAGGCACCTGAGTAAATACGGGTTTTGGGATAAGTACACTTGTTGGATTTATCACGGTGAAACATCGTTAGCGGGTCCGCATGATCATGGACAATTTGGTGAGAGGGCCAGTCCACGCTATGATCATAGAGATTTTGCTGAGAGGGGCAGTCCATCCTATGATCCAACATCGATGTTAATCAATGATATGTTTCCTCATGAGAGCGGTGTATTTGCTGATGAAGCACCAAATGTCCCTCCCGTCGTTGAAGGTTTCCCCCATATTGAGCCAATCGAGCCATTACCTGGAGCTCATGTCAACACAAGCGGTATGGACAAGTACAACAACCTGATTGCATTGCAACAGACTCCGTTGTATGACGGTTGTAGTAAGACTGTTCTTGAAAGTGTGATGGGAGTGATGCAGCTCAAAATGGAGAACAAAATGTCTGTCAAAGCTGTTGATTCTTGGTTGAAGTGGACTGCTTCGCTACTGCCACCCGGTCATCGTCTTCCTACCACTCATCATAAGGTGCGACATATCCTGAAAGATCTTGGGCTTTCCTACATCAAAATCCATGCATGCAGATATGATTGTATTCTCTTCTGGGGAAAAGATCTCGAAGACCTTGAAGCCTGCCCGGTATGTTTTACAGAAAGGTATAAGTTGACTCCTGCAGGCAACAAGAAAGCTATGAAGATACTTCGATATTTCCCGCTTATTGATAGGCTGTAGCGGTTGTTCATGTGTGCTTTCACGGCAGAGGCAATGAGATGGTGGGCTGAGAGGAACTTGCCTGACGATGACACCCTTATACACCCTTCCGACGGAGAGGCTTGGAAGCACATGGTCAGGGAGTTTGATCATTTTGCAGCAGAGGTCCGAAAATGTTTGGCTAGGGGTCTCATCTGACGGATTCAACCCTTTTGGCAACATGAGTCTTCAATACAGTATATGGCCAGTTATTTTGGTACCGTATAACCTTCCACCATGGATGTGCATGAAGAAGGAATACAATATGCTCACTCTGTTAATTCCAGGCCCGGGTTATCCAGGAAAGTGTCTCGATGTGTATTTGAGGCCTTTGATTGAGGAGCTTAAGTACCTGAGTGAGTGTGGCCACCCCACTTACTATAGGTTCAAAAACGAGATGTTCCAGATGCAGGCCATGCTTGTTGACACCATCAGTGATTTTCCTGCCCGCGGTATGTTGTCGGGCAACGTTACCAGGGGTTATAGGGCTTGTTCAGAGTGAATGACGGTTGATTGTTGCAGTCCTCATTGCAGTAAAATTGTTCAGATGCGTCACCGTTGTTGGCTTCCATATGATCACCCATTTAGGCAGGATCCAGACGCGTTTGATGGGACTGTGGAAACAGGTGTGGCACCCAGGCGATGGACAGGGGAAGAAATTTTGGAAGTGTTGAATGAATATGATTTTGGCCAACTGAGCAATCATCCTGACATAGTCGCGTCAATTCCAGACAAGCCCGAAAGGTATAAGTTTTGGACACACAAGAGCATATTCTGGGAACTCTCATACTGGCCCAGGTTGCCTATCAGACACTACCTAGATGTCATGCACATAGAGAAGAATGTGTGTGAAAGTGTTGTGGGCACAGTTCTTAACTTGGAGGGGAAAACAAAAGACATCCCTAAGGCACGCATTGATCTGAAAGCAATGGGTCTGCGGAAACATTTGTGGTTAAGAGATGGTAAGAGAAAAATGCCGCAAGCTCCTTACACCGTAAAGCCGAAGCATAAGCATGAAATTTTTCGGTGGCTGAGTAATGTCAGGTATATATTCTTATGGTTACGCAGGAATTTGGCCTTAAATTTTTACCGGATTATGGTTATATGCGAGAAATATAATTGTTGCCCATGGATATATATATATATATATATATATATGCAGGTATCCTTATGGCTATGCAGGAAATATAAGCAGGTGTGTTAACTTCCGGGACAATAAGATGTACGGATTAAAGAGTCATGACTGCCATGTACTACTTCAACGCATTTTCCCTATTTTCATTCGAGGGTACCTGCCCAAAGAGGTGGTGGAGCCGTTGGTGGCCTTGTCAAGATTCTTTCAGAAGTTATGCACCAGGGAAGTTAAAAAAATCAGACCTCAGGGAGATGCAAGATGACATCATTTTTATCATGTGCAAGCTTGAGAGGATATTTCCCCCAAATTTTTTCGACATAATGCCTCACCTGATGATCCATCTTCCCGAACAATTGTTGCTTACCGGTCCCGTACACTACACTTGGATGTATCTCATGGAAAGGTACAAATGATTCATACATTTGGTTTGCCTATGTTTTTATATATAAATTCTTATTTTTTAAGTAAGTTAACATGCACTTGTTAACTTGTAGACAATTGGGAGCCTACAAGGACTATGTGAAGAATAAATATGCACCTGAAGGGTGTATCGCTGAAGCATATGTTGCGCACGAGTGTGTAACGTACACCAAAGTGTACTTGGGAGCGCTTGAGGACCCCCAACAACAGATGCCGATAGATGAACCCCAGTTCAACCTTTCTATCATCTCCAGTGACATGGTAGTACAGGGAAGCTTGCCAAAGTCGTACAAGTTGGATGGAAATGAGGTAGCCATTGCCCACTGGTCGGTACCGATTAACTGTCAAGAAGTACAATATTGGAAAAACTATCATCTTCACTGCCCTGCTATTGCCGGAAATGTTGATTACGTACCACAACAGGACGTTTGCAAACTACTTTGGTCAATGGGTAAGGGTATATGTGTATATGTCTATTTTTATATATATATCCTTATATAGCATGTATGTATGTACGTGGTTTTGTGGTTTCAAGATGACATAATTTCTTGTGTACGTATTACTGGACGTTTTCAGATGAACTATGTAGCAGATGATGGTTGCCCAGAGTGGTCAAACGAATTGAGGGTCCTGGCGATGAAACCGATAGCTTCAAAAGTTTACTCGATGTGTCAGGTCAATGGCGTTAAATTTATATGTGAAAATCGAGACGACCGACTGAAAACACAGAATTGTGGGGTGATGGTCACTCTCCCTCCGTCGCCGGACAACAGTTGGGTCGAACTCCACCATGGCAGGTAATAGCTCACTCTCTCTCCCTCTCTCTCTCCCTCTCTCTCTCTCATTCCACATTTTATTTTTATGCATTTTGATTAATTAATTTTTGATAATTGTGGGATGTATGTATGCATGTGGAAAATATTTGTAAAATGTAATTAAGGTATGTTTGAAAATTGTGGGAAAATAATGTGGATAATTGTGGGGTGAAGGAGAAATATATGTGATGTATATATGTGAAAAATTAATTAATTTATATGGAATGTATATATATACGTATGTTTGAAAAATGTGAAAAATTAATTAGCTAGGGTGAATTGGATTAATATGTGATGTATATATATGTGTGAAATAAGGTGAAATTAAGATGCATGATCGATGTATACAAAGTGTATATGTGATGTATATATATGTGAAAAGTTTAAAGCCGGAAATGATGTATGTATATATGTTAAGTTAGGTGATATAGTTGTTAATTTAACGTATAATAGGTGAAAAATCGGCTTCGGAATTTAACGTGTTTGGATTAAGGTGATATAGTTGTTAATTTAACGTATAAATTAAGGTGAAAAATCGGAATCGGAACAGTTTGGAACCACAACGGTTTTAAACCGGAATGGTTTGAAACCGGAAATGTTTATAACCGGAACCGTTTGTAACATAACGGTTCCAGTTCGAAACGGTTCCAGGTTCAAACGGTTCCGGTTCCAAACCGTTCCGGTTCCGATTAATTTGTTATAGAACCGAAACGGTTTGGAACCGGAACGGTTTGGAACCGGAACTGTTTGTAACCGGAACCGTTATGTTACAAACGGTTCTGGTTACAAACAGTTCCGGTTTCAAACGGTTCCGGTTCCGATTTTTATAGAACCGAATCCATGACTATTACGGTGTCCAGGAGGTTTTGTGGCTAATTGGTTTCGGAGAGGTTCCCGAAATAGTGGAGGGAACAGTAGTCAAGCTTCCTCCTCGCCCGCAGTTAGCAACACGCCTAGTGGGCCAATGATGACTGCTCGCACGAGAGCCTTGCTAGAGGCGCGAGCTGAGGAGGAAGCTGCACGATCAAGAGCCGTGCAACCGGAAGTCGAGGCTCGAGCCTCAGTCTCCAGACGCTCAATCAGCAGACGTCCCTCCGGTGGCTGAGCCTCAGACGAGCGACAGTCAACGGGGGCATCAGAAACTCCCTCAATCCGAATGCCCCATATTCGCCCGGTGCCTACTCCCGTTTCACGGGAATCATCTGAGACACATGGTGGTGCTGGCGCCTCATCGTCCAGGCCTCGTCTATCTCCGCCGTCCGGTCTCTTCCTACCCGACGAGATTCATGTCATCCCTGAATTCGATGATAGGGGGATGCCTGTTTATGTTTAAGGACGGCCGAAGTTCCTGACCGTGGAGGAAGCGTATAACTTCCTCCCGTTCGACCCCGTGTATCTTTGGAGTGTGAGGTGCACCAACCAACAAACGGACGATGCAGGTAAATTTTATTTAACATCAGATTGATTACTTAATTATTACTTAAGACTTGCGATAGGTTCAATTAATGATATCAATTTGTTGACATTGTATTATTAGGCAATTTCGTTAATGGGACTGGAAAACGGAAAGGGGCTAGAGGCACCTGCACCGGGAAGAGACTTAAGCAGGCCACCGGCGGAAGGAAAACGCCCATAAGGGCCAATGAGGATGACGAGGTGATCGAGGCATTCGACACCACGCGCAAATATGTCAGCATGGCCGGTGCGATCGTGCGGGACAAGGTCCCAATGCTTTGGCCAGATTGGGAATCTGTGTCTATCTACGTGAAGATGCAAGTGCATAATGCACTCAGTGTGAGTAAAATCGTATTTTCATTACGTAAATTTTACATTTAATAATTAAGTCCGAATAAATATATAATTTTACCTTTTATATATTCATATTGCAGGTGTGGTTTGACGTGGATGAAGTTCTTATTCACACGTGGGTAGAGCGTCAACTACATATGAGGTGATGTGCTTCGACTTATTTGAATATATATCGAGTTAGATTTTTGTTTATCAAGTGTTTTAATATCTCTAACTTTTTTTCCTTGTTTTAATATAGGTATAAAGAGTGGAATAACGAGATTTCTTCCCATTACACTGTATACAAGGAGCTAGGCCGAGGTTCTACCCCTAGCGAATTCTGGTTTAGGGAGTACGAGTGGCTGTGGCTGATAGCCCACTTCGAGCACCCCAAAGCTCAGGTATGCATCCTTAATATATCTTACAAGCCTAATGTATCGTATCAGATTGAAATAGTTAGTTACTAATTTTTTTCCATATGTTTATCAAACAAGGCGATTTCGAAGACGAACCGGGCCAATAGATTGAAAAACACCAGGGCCCATCATGCAGGTTCACTCAACTACATGGGTTAGTCGACTAAGGTGCAGCAACAACAAGAAGTGAACCCCTTGGTGTATATTCATCAGAAGTTCTATCCGCAGTGCCCTGACGAAGCGGTAAGTCTTTCGCCTCTCCATGTGTTAATAAAACTATTTTTCGATATTAATAGATTTTGTTAGTTAATACGTTGTTCATTTTCGCTTTTCAATTAGGCGAGAGTGGAGGAGGCGACCGCAGAAGTGACCATGAATATAGCTCGGACTAACCATCCTGACTGCTCCGAGGAAGAAGTCACCCAGTATGCCTCTCAGATCGATCCACTTGATCCCCTGATAGCGGCTCAGATCATGGCAAAAGTGTGCGGGACTGGAAAGAATACCTACTACTGTAGGGGAATGGGCTCGGCGGGCGAAGGAGTATTGAAAAACACTTCACAATACTCTACCGGGTCAAGAAGTTCAACTTCTAGTCGTAACCTCGCAGCGGAGCTTCAGAGGACGCAGGGGGAGTTGGAGGAGCAAAAGAGGCAGATGGCCGAGTACCAAAACATGGTCCAGCAGCAGACAGAGATGCAAGCTCAGATGTACACATGGATGCGGACGATGTACGAGGCTCAGACTACCGGACAACCGTTCCCCACGCCTCCCCCTGTCCCTCCCTTCCCTAGCTATCCACCACCACCACCGCACCAGTCAACGCCAGAGCAAGACCAAGGTAGCCACCGAAATTCAAATAAGTACATGGATTACTTTGACCCTGACCCGCAAGTTCCTGGACCCTGACCTATAGTTGTAGTTAATTTTCGTATCGTCGTTGCTATTTGTACTGTACGTTGGATATTTATGTGTACTGTTGAACTTGTATGATTGTACGGTTTATGTCTTTCAATGCAGGTTCTGGAATTGGGCCCAATCCAGAACCGCGTTGTTTTTTCAAAATTTTTCCACACATTGCCGGCGACATGGACCTCAGTCGCCGGCAATGTCTCACATTCCGGCCACGGCGGCCCTGCCATTGCCGGCGACGGCGTTTCCCGTCGCCGGCAATGTTAACACCGGCGGGGAATTTCTGGCGACGTCATTGCCGGCAACTTGTCGCCGGTAATGACAATTCCGGCGAAAAAAAAAGACAAGTCCGGCTACGGCAGGTCGCCGGTAATGTCTCCATTTCTGGTAGTGCCCCTACATTAACTCACAAACATTATACTAAAACAAAGCACAAAAGTAACCGAAGAATTGCCACGTGAGCAAGACACAGGAACCGACATCCCACTCTTCGACCTCCATTTTTCAGGGTCCCAAATCCTGATCCATATCACTCTAGAAGCTATAACCAAACCTAAAAAACCAGACCCAACTCTAGAATTGGAGATGGACCAGATCCATTTAGGATTGGTCAAGAAAACTGGGGCCGCCCAGACCGAAACCCTAGTCCCATCAGCATACTGGGCGAAGCTGTCCCGCGCCACCATAACGAAACCGCTCTCCTTCAACACCAGACCACCGTCAGATAAAGGCAGCGTCGGCGTCATCTGATAATCCACGACCAATGGTGGTGGGAGGACCTACAGAGCAACCGAGTACCACTTAGACGAAACCAACAGTTGGCCCCGTGGTCGAAGAGGACCAAGGATACATCCCGCCGCCGCCACAAGATTGGAACCTCCACTGTCCCAAACCAGGCACACCGACAAAGATCTCCAATCTAAGCCTCCCCAAGCAGTAGTAGAAACCCGACGAACCGACCACCATCTGTAAATTAAGACTGATGAGAAACGAGTTGACTAAGGTGAAGCTACACTGGAGACTAGCATCTGAGTAGCAGCCTTAGAAGAGGCTACCGGTATGTCTTACGTACACCAAGGATTTGTTGCCGCCCCGCTATTAGGTTACAAAGCCGAGAGAACAAAGGCTCTCCCTTTTTCGTCTCTCAACCACTACAATATTTTGTTCCAATCATAACTCTTAATTGAATGAAAAATGTAACAAAAAGTATACGAAAGAAGCCATTAAAAAAAAAGATGAGATCTCAAGTAAAGTCTAATTCATTAATGCATTACGTAATCACTTCAATAATAATGTGCACCAAGTTTTTGAACTCCTTGTAAAACTGTAGATACTTGTAATTTGTCACAAATTCAAAATGATTTTATATGACAATATATGCTTACTCCATTATTAAAATACTACACACAAAATAATAAACAAAATTTTGTTCATTCTCCATCCTCTATAGTGTTTGAAAACTTTGAAATAATGTACATTTTTTTACCATCCCAGTTAGTTAGCTACTGCACCTCCTCAAACGTATGTACAGCTACTTCAAACCAAATGCAAATTCATACAGCACCACATTTCTTTCTCTCTTCGTTTCTTGCTTGTACCAGCAACACAAATAATTGCTTAAGGGAATAGCTGATTATAACAAATTCACTCAATAATGCATTCAACCTCAGGATATATATTCAACTCAAACTTATCTAGATTGAGGAAGATCTGCAAAATATCAAAAAAAGAAAAAGAAACAAACATATGATTGACAGGGACTCAGAGAAATGCACCCCCAAAAAAGGGCTTTAATCACTATGCTTTTAGTTCTCCTTCTACTCAAGCATCCATGGAAGCTAAACTTAACAAATGGACAGATACATATGATCAGTACGATACAGATAACAAAATCAATAAAAACGGAGAGAAGTTTGAACCTTAAAACCTTCTTTGATGACATTATCTTATTGGACAATGCCAGAAAAAGATGCATTGGCCTTGCTCCAAACTCAACATTTCTCATTGTTCATCATGTAATGTCGCCAACTTCATCTTATATTTCCTGTAATTAATGAATTTATTTAGGCCAACATCCTCAATACATAATGAATAATGGAAGGCGAAAAAAGAACAAAGGTGAAAGGTGATAAGTCACTTGCACTTCTGCAACAAAGAACCATAGATGACCATTTTTATTGAAGCATACATTGCCGCATAGAAATGTTTAAATGTTATAGCATGAAGAAATATATCTTATTGTTCATCAATATAAACAACCTGAACAAATAAACAATGTCCAACCTGTCAGCATCAAACGTATAAGTTGAGACATAACTAATCACCAAAAAAACTTGTAACACATCATAACAGAAAGAAGAAGAAAAAACACATCGATTACTGAGAGATTTGAAACAAAATGTCACAAAGGAAATCAAATTGTTCATATACCGAACGATTATAAGCAAACTAGATTATTGAAATGAAATGCAGAATTATTACCTCCTTCAATTCATCATCTTCTTAATCGTCACCATGATTCTGTGAACATTTACACATAACGGATTAGAAATCACTAACAACAAAAAATAGCCCTTCTTTGTTACTAAATTCAGTAAAGCTTTATACTCAAAAAAAGTAATTGCCGACTTTTTGATTGGTAAATAGTAACACACCGGTTTCGATTGAATCAATTGTTACGTTAAGAGAATGAAAACAGTGAAGATGAAAACTTCTCGGCGCCGGTGAATGAAGTAAAATTGCCAGGGAAAAGAGAGTTGATCTCCATATAAATCTCTTCTTCTTTTTTTGGGAAGATTCCTTCTCCTCTTTTGGTGCTCTGGTAATGTGCGAGAATTGAGAAGGTGAAGAAAAAGAGAATATCTATCGATGGTTATTCCCCAAACCGTAGCAGTTTGTGTCATCCTATAATCTTCCACGTAGTCCAAGCAGTTTCTCCCACCTATTTTTATTCTGAAACAGTTTCCAATCATTTGTTTTCTTTTTTTTCCCATCGTCAGTATATTTTCGCTGTTTTAGAAAACTAATAAACCAAGGATAAAAAGAGAGATTTTGAAAATTCTACCTTCTCAAAAAGAAAGTTTGCTTAATTGTCAACTGCTGTAAGAGGAAAGTTTTCTTAATTAATAGAGATTTTTTGAAGAAAATATTTTCATGTAAAAAGAAGGGACTTTAACTGCAGTTGAGGACTAATGTGACCCATGAACCGTAGGTTAGAGACCCCACACTCTTCAACTTCTTTCAATAGTGTTTGGCAGCTTTTGTGTGAATGGAATGTTGGGTACTTGGCCATAGCATATGTTTCTTCTTGTGTGAGTCTCTTCATTTACGGTACACTTGATCATACTAGGCAAGAAGGCCACTTCTATGTTTCGGTTACAAGATTGCATAAAGCTTCAACCTTTGAGGCCATATATAGTTTACCTGATAACAAATAAGGTTTGTGCCCTTTCGATAGTGCTGTCAAGTTGGTCACAATATTGGAATCTATCTTAAATGTCGAGCATTCACGATATCAGGAGAGGATTTCTGAAACGGAATTGAGACTCCTCTCTTCCGAGGCACATGAACAGGATGAAGATTAAGCTTCACGACAACTAGTAAGTTTTAGTTTTATGTATTCACTGTAATCGGTTTAGTTTATGCTCTAGATTGTGAAATATACTTGCTTGTGAATTATGCTCTGGATAGATGCCTGTTCGATCAGTTATATGAAGGTGAAAAGAGCGATGGTAAATTTCTTTTGAACAGAACATAATGCAGTACGGCATTGGAACTTCATATAATAGTACAGATATACAATATTCCACAAACAGTACAAAGTGTTTCTACCAAATTACGCGCGGAGGCGTAATGGGGCAGAAGTAACACGAATACTCCTTCCTCCTCCTTGTTGCACGACAGACTTCCTTCCCCTCCTGGTGCGTCCGAACGTTGGGGCTGTTCGGATGGACGGGCGCTTCCTCTTCCGTCGGCTGACTCTCCTTTCGGGCGCGCGCGTTCGGGTGCGGCTGTTAGAAGAATACAACAATGAACAGGCGGTCAGGGGTTGAGACGGGGTGGCCCGCCTTCAACGCTCCGATGCCTAAGTCAGATGATGTATTGGATATAACAGTCAAGCGAACGTGCGAGTAATATTCTGGTCGAGTGAATGAGTATGTTGGATTCGTCAAGATGGAACGAATGGGATAATCTTACCTGTAATAAATACCTTACATATATAGGTGGTTGAGTTTGGAGCTTGATGGTGTTCTTCGATGTGGGACTGGTGTGCTTGCCGTCATGTGATCCGTGCGTTTGGGTATGCGCCCTACGGGCGCGTGCGCGCCCGGATGGGGCCGGTCTGGTGAGCGAAGTTGAAGCCTCCTTGGTGGTCTTGCGGGTGGTCCGGTAGGTGTTGCTAACTTGCTTAAGTGGATAAGTATGTTTAATCGCATAACTAATGATACAATACTAACAAGTCCCCCAAGTCCCCAAGTCAAAGAGAACTTTCTTGACTGGGGAGTTGAAAAAGGGTCGTGCGTTTGAACAGAAATACTTATCCGGTTGAGCAGTGGTGCATGATCCTGTAACCCCCAAGTCCCCCAACTCTCTGGTCAAGGAAGGGCTCGCATGACGGAGTGGGACCTGGGTTCGTGTCCCTGTACGTTCGGATGTGTATCTGTTGCTGTATTCTGGGCCCGGCGTCCAAACTGATCTTGCTAGTTTGGAGCCGCGCGCCCGTGAGGTGTTGCCTGTTCGTGCGTTCGTGTACCTATGGGCCCGGCCTCCAAACAAGACTTGCTATTTTGGAGCCGCGCGCCCGGATGGGGTTTTTGGTCTTATACACACAAATAAGTACAATAGACATACAGATATAGATATGC
Organism: Geum urbanum; assembly: GCA_946800695.1. NCBI lineage: Eukaryota > Viridiplantae > Streptophyta > Magnoliopsida > Rosales > Rosaceae > Geum > Geum urbanum. The sequence continues at coordinate 45,961,946 of OX327012.1, read as the reverse complement.
AAGTATGAATGTATGGTATGATGCATGAATGTGTGGTATGATGTGCGAGTGTATGCAAATGCTGGTCGTAACGCCAGCGATGGGGTACACTGCGCATGTCGCACGTCAACGGGGATGTCGTTGCGTACGCTGTAGCGTCAACGGTGCGATCAGGACCGCGACCTACAAGTGTTGCAGTGCCCACGATCACGTACTCGTGCCGCCCTTCAGCCTTAGCACGCGCAGAGGCCTCTGCCGCCTAACCCGGGAAGATTTCGCGCCCTGAGAGGACGGACCCCACACCCGGTTACGCTCATCGGCCTCAGACCGTTGAAGGAGAGGACGAACCCCACACCCCTGCCGGAACCCGAGTCGGCGAATCGATCGTTAACGTTACGTACACGGAGGGGAAGAACCCCACGCCAGTGCCGCCCATCGAGCTTAGCCCTGCTAATTCGGCTTGTACTTTCGTGAACGTCGAGGAGGATGTATCCCCTACTCGCGTCGCTTATCAGTCTCGGAGCCTATAGGGGGGGATGGACCTCACAGCCCTACTAGGACTTAATTGGCGTACAGAGGGGAAGAACCCCACGCCCGTGGTCGCCTATCGAGCTTAGCACGCGCAAAGAGGGGACGTACCCCATGCCTGTTGCTGGCTATCGATGTTCGTCAGGAGAGGGGACGTATCTCATGCCTCTGCTAGGAAAATGCTGGCGCACGGAGGGGAAGAACCCCATGCCCGTGCCACCCTTAGCGCGCGCAAGAGAGGGGACGGACCCCATGCCTGTTGCCGCCTAACGATTTTGGGACGCCCAGAGAGGGGACGGACCCCATGCCTCTGCTGCCTAATCCGGCCTGTACTTGTGCGAACGGGGAGGACGTACCCCGCACCCGTCGCCTGTTGGTTTCAGGGTCTGCAAGGGGAGGACGGGCCCCCTGCCTTTTTCGTAATAGGCAACCTGTATTTTTGCGTATGGAGAGGATGTACCCCACACCCGTTGCTTTCAGCGCCTGCAATCTGCCAGGACTGAATTGGTGCGTCGATCGCTAATGCTGCGCACAAGGGGAGAACCCCACGCCCGTGTCGCCCATCGAGTTTAGCGCGCCATGCCTGTTGCCGCCTAAACTGTCCTGCCAGTTCTTATAGGTGTGCGCCCGTTGGGAGGTGCCCTTCGCCCGCGGTGGTGTTTACCTTGTTTGGACGTGCGTGGATGATCTGTGTTCACTGGTCGTGCGGGCGGCGTGCCTTGCCTTGGATTTGGTGGTGCGCCGATGAGACGTTTGAGGTGACATTCCTTTTGACTGCTCCCCGGGAACCAGTGCGTAATAAGTGCTAGCCGTCGCGTTTAATGCTGGCGTGGCCTGGGCATTAAATGCTGCTGTTGTCATGATTGCTTGAAGGGCAGACGTCACGCGCGTGGGCGCATGGGAGTGGTACATGGGTGCCACGCGTCGAGCTGGTGGAGACCGTGCTAGGTTTTGAATTCAAGGCGGGAAGATGATGGGTTGGCACGTTTTACTAAGGAAGGCAAGTGAACCGCCCAGTGCCACGTGTCGTAATCCGTCGGTGGATGTGTGAGAATGGCCGGCTGGCGTTTGCTGGCTGACGTCGTGCGAGCAGTATAAATAGGGGTGTGGTGTGGCCTCTTTCTTCACTTTCTACGACTTGCCGAAACGCTGAAGAAAATTTCGTTTGCTCATTGTTCATCTCGGATCTCTGCCGTTCGTTGTTTCTTGCCGGAGTTCCTTCGTCGGTGTTGCTCCTGTCTTTCGTGTGATACTGAATTGGTGAGGCTCTCATCCTGTTGCTGTTTTGTTTCCCGTTTTTTTTTTGTGTTTCTGGATTTGTTGGGCTTTTTCTGGGTTTTTGCTTCTCAAGAACAGGGCGTGTTCTTGAGGTGGGGTGGGTTTAATTTGTTTTTGGGTGATTTTTGTGGGTTTTGGAGTTTCTGGTGGTTTGTCTCTAAGTGTTGCTTCTTCGCCCGTTCCTCTGATATACCCTGGCGCTCCTCCGATTCTGCCTCCGTTCGAACGGGCTGGGCCACCCCACACGGGCGGAAGTCCCCCAGTCCATTCGTGCGCTTGGTACGAGTGAGTGCCCGATGGGCGCAGGCGTGCCACCAGACCGTGCTTGCTGTGTTGTGGTTTTCTACCAAAAAATAGGAATAGGATAAATTTATTGTTGTATCTATTTACTAACCTTTCGAGTGTGTGTTTGCAGTGAAATATCAAAGTCCCAAGGTCACCGATATGGATGAAGCGCTCAAGCGTCGTCTGCTCAGAATGCAGAATGTTGCCGCGAAGGTCTACAAGGTGGCGGATGACGGTACGCAGCCCAAGACCCCTGTTGCCAATGTGGCTGCCCCTGCCCCGTCCGTCCAAGAGACACGAGTGGATGCTCCCCGCCCTTCACCAGGTGATGCGGCTGGGTCCAAGGCCCAGGCCCGGGCGGATCGCGAGCGACAACAGTCCGAGCGAGATGATGTCGGGGACATGCGGGAGGTTGTTCGTGCGCTTCCGTCTTCAAGTCGAGCGATCGTCGTGCTTCCGTCTTCAAGTCGACCTTCAAGTCCTCCACGATACTTTTGCTCTCCAGATACCTCGCTCCCGTTTACGGGTACGCCGAAGTCTCCCGAGCAAGGGGAAGGCGAGGAGCGGGCGCAGAAACGCCCCCGAACTGAACAATCCTCTCCTGGCCCCGCTCCTAGGTCGAGTGATGATGTTGTGGACGGCCTGCGCCGTGCGCTGGCGGATGGTGCTGCCTCTCTTGGGTCCCTGCTGCAGCCGCTGGAGGATGTCGCTCCTAATGGGTTGGATGCGGTCTTCGTTGCGTGCGCCCGCCTGATGCAGCAGGTCTTCCGCGTCCGCTCGCGGGAGATTGCGGAACTTGCACGCCTCAGGTCCGATGCGCTGGAGCACCGGAAGGTGGTGGAGCGGTTGGTGGCTAGGCTGGATAAGGCTAATGATCTGGCGCGTCGGTACATCACCCGTTCGGAGGAGGCGGCTGTCCGGTCGGATGAAGCTGTTGCCTGTGAAGCTCTGGCGAGGATTGACCGGGATAAGGCCGTGGCCGAGGTGGAGCGGTTGCGTGCCGAGCTGAAGCAGCCGCCCAGGAGGCGTTCCTGGTGTCTGAAGTTGAGAGGCGGGCGGGCGCTCGGGTTCCTGCGTACGAGAGATTGGTGGGGCCTTCTATGGACCCTGCTGAGGCGGAGCTGGAGCCGGTGATCAGGCGGATGGATCCGGGCGAGCAGGTGGAAGCCGTAGTGGCAGCGTCGTCGGAGGAGGGTGAAGAGCTGAATGTCGATACGGGGGCGGAGTAGAATAGCTTTTCCTTTCCTTCTTTTCCTTTGTAATAGAGTAGGTTTTGTAATCGGGCGAATGAATGGAGTTTCTGTTCTTTCCGTTTGTGTGCCTTGTCTGAATTTTTTTTTTTTGGCATCTTTTGAGTAATTCACGCGAACGCGCGCCTACTCCTTTGCTTTGAATGACTATGGGTTTTAGCCAAGTGTTACATTTGTGCGAGTAGCCTATCCCCAGTCCCCCGAGTACATGGGCGGGCGGGGTAAGGACGAACGGGCGCGCAAATATAAACCAACGGAAAGAGTACAACAAAAGTAAAATATAATAAGATTCTAACGAAAGTACTTCCCCCAAATGTTGGACGTTCCATGGGTGCCGTGGTTGTTGACCCTGCACATTTTCGGAATTTGCGAAGTGCCGGTGCTTCCCTCCACGGGCGGGGTGTCCCTCCTTGCCGGATTGCCTCCCGGTCCCCCAGTTGGATTTGGGCGAGCCTGAATGCGCTGGTCTGAACGATCGGGCGGTCTGTCTCCTCGCCCTTCCAGTAGTTTATTGCTGAGGTGTGGCCCCTCGTCGTTCGTATGAGGATTGTGCCCTCCGATCCGTGGGCTCCAAGGCGAGAACCTCCTGCCTGCCCCGAGGCTCTGCGGTTTCCTCGATATTGTATCCCCGAACGTGTCCGATCCCGCGCTCGGTTGGGAATCTTCCCAAGAGCAGATGCCCTGCGACGATCAGTTTTAGTTTGCAGATCCCTGGCCTCCCGAGTATGGCATTGTAGGGGGATGGGGTGTTCATGATGATGAAGTTCGTTCAGATCTCGCTGTGTGGGGAGTCGGGTGCGCCAATCTCGACCCGCAGACCGTCACTCCCAATCGGATACGATGTCTCGCCCGTGAAGCTGGCCACGCACTCGTGGTCCTGCGTCATTTTCCTGGCGGGCCGCTTGAGCGCCGTGTACGCGTCGAAATAGATTACGTTCACGGACGCCCCATTGTCTACCAGCACCCTCTTCACAAGGAATCGGTCGATGATCGCGTTGATTACGAACGGCAGGGTGCTGTCTTCCGGGTTCTCCTCCTCGTCCCTCGCTGTGAAGCTAATGGTGGGCGCCTCCTTCCTTCCGGTCTTGGGCGCTCTCCCCGCCCCGATCGTCAGCACCTCCCTGCTCGTGCGATTGGGCGATGATGTTCTCTCCTTGCGCTTGCCCCCGGATATCGTATTGATAGTCCCACGGGTCCTGGCGTTTGCCTTGCGTCGTTGTCCTTCCGCCCTGGGAGGGGTTGTCTGTTCGTCTTTCAAGTCTTCAAGGGCCTTCTTCAGCATAATGCAGCTGTTGGTATGGTGGGTGATGACGTTGTGGAATTCGCACCATACGTCCGGGAGTTGGCCGGTCGGAGTCATTGCTTTCGTCATGTTGTTTGGCGGCGGTATTCGGTGTCGATGCAGGCGGAGTAGGTGCTCGAGCGGTTGTCGATCGACCATAAAGACCTCCTGTCCCGCCGGTCGATAGCGCGGTGCTGGTGGTAAGCGGGCGCTCTGCTGCGCTTGCCCCCGCTCCTGGTTGTAGCTGTTGCCCTGATGACTGCGGAAGAAAGGCCCCTGGTAATTCTGTCTGTGCGTGTCCTGGCTCCTCTTAAAGCCCCCGGTTGGTCTTTCGTCGTCCGCCAGTTGTCGTGGTTGGGCGCTTGTTGCTTCTGGTCTGCTGGAACTGGGTTCGGAGGTGGACCCGTACACTCGCGTCTCTACTAACGCCTTCTGTACAACTAGGTCCATGATCTCGTCGTAGTCGAGATGCTCCTTCCTCACTAGCTTCTCTACGAATGGAGTGGCGAGTAGGTTATCCATGAGGGCTACCTTGGCCACTCGCTTATCAAGGTCCCTGCATGTGCTTGCCAGCGCCCTCCATCGGTTGATGTAGCTCGACAGGCTCTCGTCCATCCCCTGGCGGACCTTGAGGAGGATGCCCGTGGTGTTGTACTTGCCTTGGAGCCGATAGCGCTTCTGGAAACTCTCCGCCAGCCCGAGGAATGAATGGATGGACCCTGGCGGGATCTCGTAGAACCAGCTCCGCGCTTCCTCCGCCAGCGTTTCTTGGAACAGGAAACACAAGGTTGGGTCCGAGTACCGGGTTCCGTCCGTGGTGGATCGAAACTCGTCCACGTGCGCGCGTGGATCTCCGCTCCCGTCGAACCGAGCGATCTTCGTTATCTTCACGTGGGGGTCCCTTCCCCTCTCCAGTATGTGCGCCGAGAACGGACTGACCCGGGGGGCGAACGTCCCGCCCTGACCGGCCAACTTGTCCTTGCGCAGGCGCGAGACCTCATCCGCCAGTTCTTCCATCCTCTGAAGGATCAGAGCATTGTTCGTCGGGGGCGCCGATTCTTCCACGGGTGAGGGCGCTCGGGCCGCCCGGGCGTTGGTCCCGTCGAACAGGTGCTGTCCTTCGCTGGCGGTCTCCTGGGTCTCCTCGTATTGCTCCATCTGCTGGCTGATGAGCGCGTCCAGCCGTTCCTCCAATCTCTGACGGATTTGGCGCTCCTCTGCTCTCTCGAGCGCCGCCTCCTGTAACTCCTGGACCAGGCTGCTGATGCGTCCCCTGCTATCGGTCCCGTCAGTCGCTAGTACATTCCGCCCCTGTGAGTCTGGCGGCGTCTCCCCATCGGGCGCGTTGCTGTCGTTAGTCACTGGGTTGAGCATGTGGACCTTTGCTTTTGTGGTGTTTATACGAGGTTTGCAATTTGTAAGTTTCCCACAGATGGCGCCAGCTGTTTCTACCGAATTACGCGCGGGGGCGTAATGGGGCAGAAGCAACACGAATACTCCTTCCTCCTCCTTGTTGCACGACAGACTTCCTTCCCCTCCTGGTGCGTCCGAACGTTGGGGCTGTTCGGATGGACGGGCGCTTCCTCTTCCGTCGGCTGACTCTCCTTTCGGGCGCGCGCGTTCGGGTGCGGCTGTTAGAAGAATACAACAATGAACAGGCGGTCAGAGGTTGAGACGGGGTGGCCCGCCTTCAACGCTCTGATGCCTAAGTCAGATGATGTATTGGATATAACAGTCAAGCGAACGTGCGAGTAATATTCTGGTCGAGTGAATGAGTATGTTGGATTCGTCAAGATGGAACGAATGGGATGATCTTACCTGTAATAAATACCTTACATATATAGGTGGTTGAGTTTTGAGCTTGATGGTGTTCTTCGATGTGGGACTGGTGTGCTTGCCGTCATGTGATCCGTGCGTTTGGGTATGCGCCCTACAGGCGCGTGCGCGCCCGGATGGGGCCGGTCTGGTGAGCGAAGTTGAAGCCTCCTTGGTGCTCTTGCGGGTGGTCCGATAGGTGTTGCTAACCTGCTTAAGTGGATAAGTATGTTTAATCGCACAACTAATGATACAATACTAACACAAAGTACTGAAGTACAGATTAAAGTACCAAATTAAAGAGAAACTTTTCAAACATAGCAGCAAACCACATAAACTACACCTGAATAGGGATAGGGTGATAGACAGCTGAAGAAATGACAAATTCAGATATTCTTGTACCAAACAAAACCAGCAACATTAGTAATCTGCTTTTGATAACAAGCCTAGGCCTAAACTAACCATTCATTCCTCTGTGATTGCCAGATGAAGCCTAAGTTTCAGTTTGTCAAGAAACTGGAAATAGGCATGACTCCAAGACCTCTTCATCACTAGACTGCCATAAACAGCCAAAATTCCACGGTGAGCCCCAATGCCGTGATATAGAAGTAGAAAAGTATTTCATGGAGAATTCAATGATTTCATTTATTCCAAGTTTGGAGTTAATATAGCTTTACAAGTGGTTTCCCAAAAGGAAAAAGTATCTACACAATCCTGTCATATATACGAAAGTTAATTCTAATTACAATATAAATATATTTTCCAACACCCCCCCCCCAAGTTAGAGCATAAATGTCGATCATGTACAACTTGTCAATCGGAGTAACTAGTAACTGTGATTGTGGACTGCCAATCGGAGTAATTGGTTGTGGAATTTCTCCTGCAACTCTTTCTTCATTTTCTTTGTTTTCCTCTTCTTCATGGATTTCAATTCTAGGACCTTGGACTGCATTCTGCTTCCAATTCTAAGAGGCTTTTTCATCGAAGATAACATCTCGATAGATTATCACCTTCTTTTTCTTCAAGTTGTAGAGTCTATAGTCTTTGGTGTGTGAGCTATAGCCTACAAAGATGCACTTTTTCACTTGAATCATCAAGTTTATGCTTTGTCTCTTTCGGAATGTAGGCGTAACAAACATAATCGAACACCTTGAAATGATTAACGGATGCTCTTCTGTCACTCCATGCTTCAAATGGTGTTTAGTCTTACATTGCTTTTGTGGGACACCAGTTCATGAGATAAATAGCAGTGTGTACTGCTTCACCCCAAAATTCATGTGACATCCCTTTCTCATGTAGCATAGACTTAGTTATTTCGACTATTGTTTTGTTCTTCCGTTTTGCAACTCTATTTTGTTGTAGAGTGTAAGCTGCTGTCAGTTGCCTTTAAAGCCCAATGTCTTCGTAAAACTTGTCAATCTTCTTTGAGTTGTATTCTCCTCCTCGATCGCTTCTTAAGACTTTGATAAATTTTCCACTTTGGTCGTCAACTAACATTTGGAATTTCTTGAACACAATGAACAATTCTGATTTTTGTCTCAGGAAATATACCCAAGTCATCCTAGAGTAGTCATCAATAAAGGTGATGAAGTACTTGTTGGCACCTTGAATTTTTTATCTTTATTGGATCACACACATCGGTATGGACCAGCTCCAATGGTGTAGATGTTCACCATGCTTTTCCTTTAGGAAATGACTCCCAATGATGTTTGCTGATGACACACCCTTAACATACTTCTTTGGCTTCTTGAATTATTGATAAGCCATGCACCATATTTCTTTGTTCTAGGTGCTTCAAGCTCTGAAATTTACGTGACTAAACCTCTTATGTCATAGCCAAGAGTCTTCTAGCACATCAACTTTCAAAGCCATCTTGCTTGGATATTTGAAGGAGATCGAGAAGCTTCCATTTTTCTCCATCTGGATGATTGTAATAATCTGATAATTCTTTTTCTTTTTATAGATTGAGCAGAGATCTTTATCGAATAGCATCGGGTAACCATTTTGTTGTAGTTGCTCAACACTGAGAAAGTTTTGGTCTAATTCTGGAACCAACAAGACCTCCTTGATGAATCTTCTTCCTTTTTGTGTTTTGACAATGATTGTACATTTTCCATTTGCTTGAACTAGATCACTGTTGCCCATCTTCACTCTTGTGCACATCATAGTGTCAATATCGCACAAAATGGACTTGTTTGTTGTCATGTGATTGTTGCATCCACTATCAATGAACCAAACATTTTCATTCTTTATTATGGTTGCTGTTTGACAAGTAAAGAACATGTTGTTGCCATCATCCTGCTCTTCGGTGAAGTTAGCTTGATGTTGCTTCTGCGCCGTAAACTCTTTTTGTGTATGTCCAAAATTGTTACAGCTGTAACATTTTAGTTTCCCTTTGAACCAAAAGACACCAACATGAGATTTGTTGCAGATTTTACATTTCACCATGGTACTTGAGCTTCCTCTTTCATCGAAGTTGCTACTCTTCTTTTCCCACTTTTTGTTTTTGCCTTTCCAATTATTTTTAGGAAAATTGCTTCTTGCTTGGTTGGAACTGGCCTGCGCTAGGTTTCTTAAGCCTAGGCAGAGTGATGGGAATGCGCTCTCCATTTTATTTTATGCATGCTTGTCCAATCTTTGATCATAGACTTTGAGAGAACCAATGACTTTTTGAATCCCTAAAGTTTCAAAATCTTAAGTCATATCGATGACAGACACAATGGAATCAAATTTTTCCAACAAAATGATGAGATTTTTTTGAACAATTCTCTTGTCAGGCAAAGTTTCTCCATAGGCCTTCAGCCGGTTCACAATATCGGTAAGCTTTGTGAGATAATCTTCAAGGGCTTCGCCTTCTTTAATTCTTGTGTACTCGAAATCTCTACATAGAGATTACAATTTTATAGCTCTAACCTTCGTTGTACCTCTGTATTCTCTATTAAGAACATCCCATGCAGCTTTGGCTGTCTCCTCGTTCGAGATTCTGGGGAAGATTTCATCTGACACCGCACCTTGAATTATTGCAAGAGTTTTGGTGTCTTTGTTCATGGTAGCTAACTTTTGTTGTTTCTGAGCATCGGTCAAGGCCTCCGCTTATTATGCTGGAACTCCTTCTTCGACCAAACTCTATAGTTCATAAGACTTGAGGATTGTCCTCATCTTAATTCTCCAGAAATCAAAATTTTCTCCAACAAATATTGGAGTTCGAAAATCACTACTTGAGCTTGTACTCACCATGTTTTTTTTTTCTCTTCACTTTTTTTTCACTCCTTTTTTTTTACTCTCTGATGAAGAGTTTCAATTTGAAAATTTTTCTCTTGAGAACTCACAACACCCAGCTTCACTTTGATCAAAGAAGCTCTGATATCAGATGTTAGGGTCAAAGTCTTTTCCTTTATATATTTTTGACATACATTGTGTACATATATCTTCCAATGGTGTAGGAATAGACTTGCATCCTCCCATCCCGAACTTTTTCAAGATAGTCTTTGCAAATTTATTTTGAGATATAAAAATGCAATTTTTATTTTGACAAATCTCAACTCCAAGAAAATAATGCAGTAGACCCAAATCACTCATTTCATATTTTTTCATCATCTCTTCTTTGAATTTTTTTATCACTCTCATTACTTCTGGTAAATATCAAATCATCGACACATAATGAAAGGACCCGATCCCAATTAGTTGTCTAAACTGAAATTAAGCCCTAACGACTTTGCTAACATTAGTTACTACTCTCTAATTGACAGCCAAAGTGAAGATCCAAAATTCAAGTCACGAAATAATGAAATTTTGCACATATAGATTCCTTACTAAAAAAAAATATACACCTATTTTCGACATCAAAGCTGCTAAACAAATTAAGCTAACAATGAAAAGTAAAATACTAACTCGCAGGATCAACCTTGGATTCTACGGTAAATACCACTATGTCTCGATTTACGTACGCACTCGATCTCAGAAGAAACTCTACAAACTGGGCAATTTAAATCAAAAAGCCAAGGAAAAAGGCACATAAATAACAAAAACTGTTAGAGTGAGTGGACAAAAATAAAATTTCACTTTAATATGAAAACTATAAATAATATGCCTTTCACTATAAATGTACATAAAAATAATGTGAGTCTGAAAATAAACAAGCCCAGGTCAGGTGTTTGTCATAACCCTCTTGGGTACTGTGTGATATGTGGAGATAGTAACTTGAGTACGTTTTCCTCAAAGTTATAATAAAGCTCAGGTCAAGTGTTTGTCCTAACCCTCCTAGATACTGTGAAATCTACGGGTCAGGAGTTTGTTCTATCCCTCTCAGGAGCGTCTCGGGGATTACCCGAGAGATTAGTGCATCAATGTAACACTATGACTATGCTTAATTTAAACCAAATCATGCATGTAGCTCCAAATGAAAATGCATAACTATAAATGCATAACCGTAAAATGCATAACATAGACTCACAAATCGACAATGAAAAGAAAATGTCCACTCACAGTACTGTGCCGTAATTTCCACCAACCGAAGTCTGTCAGTCGGCATTCTATATGTATGATGCTGGTTGTTATCACGTCGTCATAAAACAACGATTATTATTTGATAACTAATCGTCGACAATCATATCAAATAACTAGACTCGTAACTCACGACCAACACCGTTGAGAATATCGCATTCTCGACAAACTTTCTTCCCGAGATAATACTAGACTCCAAATTAAATTCCGATTTCTAATTTCCAATTTCAAATCTTTAAGTCCTCTATTCGTATCCAACATCATTAACTGTTACGTGACTCGTGGTCGAAACAATAAATTATTCCACCGATTAATAATATCGTAAATACGTTTATTTATTTCTGATTATCCGTGCGTCTTAACCAATTACGTCTAATTCAATTCAATAACCTCATCACTGCGATCGGTATGCAATTAAAAGTAAAACGACATAAAATTTATGCTGAAAAATGACCTCGCCAGAGCTCCACCGGCGGCGGCGCAGTTGCGCCACCCCTATTTTCCGGCGAACCAAAACCTGTTCCATTCAAAATCACCCTACAAACAACTTACTCAACTACCATAAAGTTCAAATCATTCTCTAACTAGTATAATTTCACAATAAACCGAAATCTCACAAAATTTTTAATTCATTGATTCTCCACGCACAAGTGGAATTGAAGTACCATACATATATGGTTAGCTTCGTGATGATGAGGGCTTCAAAACCCATACTTAACGCCAGTCAATTTGGCCGGAAAATGGACGACCCGAAACCCACAAATTCTGGCAATTTTCGATCAACATTCTGGCTTGCTTCGGTTAAATTGAGGTCGAAGACTATGGGGGAAAGGTAGGGGACGTCGAGCCGAACCCACCATGTCTCAAGGTTGGAGGTGGCCGGATGGCGGCCCACTACCGGCGCACTGCACCACCATTGCCGTCGCTTTCTCTCTCCACGGGGAGAGAAGGTTGACCGAAGTCAACCCTCCCCTCTTAACTCTGACTAACCAAAAAGGGAAACTTCCTTTTTATACTTTTCCATTTACGGTAACTTTGGTATTTATTTTACGACAAACTTCGGTCAATTGTAACTTTTGCATCGGAACTCCGTTTTCGACGATTCTCGCGTCTACAAATTTATCTCGACAAATTCTTCAAGTTCTATCAGAAGTCAACCAACTTCAGCAATCTGATAAAAAGTTAAATAAACCAACGATTAGAAAACTAACCACCTTTCTCGATTATAACTTGTTCTTCGTAGCTCCGGTTTCAACACTTGGAGTGGCTACGAACTCCTATCGACAAACTCTATGACTTTTCGCAAAGAAATTCCTTGAAAAATGTAATCGATAAAATTCTAATAAATACTATCGATAATTACCGACGGTAAAAATTAATTACCATCGCCGATTAACAATAAATAAATCGTGAACCAAGAATTTTTGGAACGGGTTATTACATATAATGAACAATGAGTATGTCAGATTTACCTTCAGCATTGATGTAGAGAGTAGGCTCATTGTGGCTTCTTTGAAAGTCTTTTCCAATGAAGTACGAGCCAATCTCCCCGTATCATGCTCTAGGTGCTTGCTTCAAGCCGTAAAGTGCTTTCTTCATCTTGTACACCTTTATCTCTTCTCTTTTGATAACAAATCCCTCTGGTTGATCAATATAGACCTCCTATTTCAGGACTTCATTTAGGAATGCAAATTTCACATCAAGTTGATATATATACCAATCTTTTTTAGTAGTTAAGAAGATCACACTCCTTATTGTATCGAGTCTTGTCACTGATACAAATGTTTCATTGTAATCAACTCTGGGTTATTGTGCATACCCTTTTGCAACCAATCTTGCCTTGTTCCTTTGAACGGAACCATCTGGATTCAACTTTGTTTTTATAAATCAACTTTACTCCAATGACATCTTTGTCACTTGGTTTGTCCACCGGCTCCCATATGTTGTTCTTTTCAATCACATTTATCTCTTCCACCATAGCTTTCTTCCAAGCTTCATCTTGCATATGATGGGAACTCACTGCAACAAAGTCCCTCAGTCCCTGACTATTTGTCCATCACCCATTAGAAAATTTTATTTTAATTTACATTTTAATGAAAATAAAAATCCAGATTGTTCATCCTTGTAGAGAGTAAAAGAACAAAAGGTCGATTACAACTACTATCAGAGCCTCTCACCTAATTTAATCGACATTAGAACATAAATAAATTGGTTTCAGACTTTGGGTTGAGCCATATATGTATTTCAACTCCGTTGTTGTTCTCATTAGAAGATGTAGGTGCGAAATATGTATAGAGTAAAAGAACAAGCAATATATATGATGAACCCAAAGTAGAGGAAGAACGCGGAAGAATAGGATGGTCCATAACACATTATTTCGAGCAAATAAACGTCGTTTCTCTGCCAATGATGGTTGTAAAATTGAGGAAATAGTTTGGGAAGGTTGGGAAATGCTTTAGATAGAGAAAACTAATCAGGGGTAAAATTGAATGTTTCATGTACTAAATTATTGGTGGAGGTCTAAATAGAAAATTAGGATGTGTGAATAGACGCACATATTCAAGATATATACAAGGTTCTTTTTTCCTCTGCAACGTAGAGCGAGGCAAAGACAATAGAGATGGATGTCATCATCAAAAATCAACCGTCAGATGTAACAATTACATTTATACAATGTTGTAGAAAAATATTCAACCCAATTCGGATTAGTTTAGGATTCGATCAATTGTATTTATTGATTATCAAAAAATTGTTAAAACACGGAAACGATCGTAAAATGAATATAATTCGTAAACCTGTTTTTAAAGTTACGGGTATTTTTCTTGTCATAAAAACTTAATTTATCAACTAGATAGAAATTAATTAAAATTTTACATAAAAAGTTGATGTAAGACTAAAAACTTGTTATATATCTACTAATGTTGTATAACTCAAGTGTTTTATGTCTATATTCACTCCACATCAATATTAACGAAAATTGAATTTGGACAAAACAACAGTTAAATATATTCATCACAACATAATATGTAAGTGGTCAAATTTTTATTCAATACGAAGTTTGGTAAGGGTTCGATAGGCGTAGTCAACCATAAAATCAAAAATTCAATAAAACTGAAACGTTCATAAACAAATGTTGGTAACTCCGTTTTTCAAACCGTCAACAGTCTCAGTCTAAGAATTGTTTACTCTCTGCCCTCGACAAAAAAATATGCATTTTAAGATGATATATATGGTCATGCTCTTTGATCTGAGGCGATAAAATTCATCTTAGACGACGAATTGGTCCACCATTCGACGTCTAAGTACAACTTAGACGATTGTTGAAATAAAATAAAATAAAATCTATTGACGATATATAGTGATGTGGGACTTGTTGGAAAAATGAAATGTTCATAAAAATGTAAGTAGGCTTGTATTGAGTCCACAACATGTGAAATGAGTTTGTAACATGTGCACGATCCACAATTATATCAGATAACAACAATAGAGTTTGAAGCCAGCAAGGTCTCAGTGCTTTACACCTCAATCTATTCTCTAAGCAGTTGGTTCCCATCAAAATACTGACACTCTGAAGCAGAATGAAAGTCAATCTCTAGAGGATCAAATTCCTATACATATGAGAGCATAAAAATCACAAAGACAGACAGAGAGACAAAGATAGAGGACAACAAAGCAAGAGCAGAATCACAAAAATGAGAACAGGTGAAGCCCTGCCGCTGGAGAAAAGAAGAAGTTTGTGTCCAAAGCTCGACCCGAAGGTGGGGACTCTTCCTGAAACTTGATGCTCTCTTTATACAGGTTTTTGACGATAACAGAGGTGACCATCTTTGAATTAGTTAGTGTCTTGTTGAAGAAGCATGTTGTTTCTTCGGGTTGTTTATAGTCAGTTTCAATAAGACCTAGTCAATAGTAGTGTTTCATGATTATATGGTTGTTAAACATGAATCTTATTCTTGTTTCCATACGTTGAAGTATATCAGAGTTTTAATTCACTCTACAACTTTTGAGTTTGTTTGAGACCTTTGATATCTTACAGTTGGTATCAGAGCCTCCACTGGACCTAATAAGAAGAGAGAGTAGAGTAGAGAATAGAGAAGAGTTACGAGGTTGAGAAAACAGAGAGAGGAAAATGAGTGAAGAAAAGAGTGAAGGTAGTCTCACAAAGATTCTCCATTTCAATGGTTATCACTACGATTATTGGATTGAGCTGATGGAGAATCTGCTGAGAGCCAAAGGGCTATGGAGCCTGGTAGAGAATGGCTTTGAGGCGCAGCTGGATGACACAAAGATGAAGGACCACAGACTCAAGCACTATTTGTACCAAGCCATAACTTGTGCGACCTTTGAGCAAATTTTGGACAAACGTACCTCCAAAATTGTCTGGGATTCCTTGAAAAGTAAGTGTGGTGGCAATGAGAGAGTGAAAATGTCCTTTCCTAACACCTTGAGAAGGGAATTTGAGGTGTTGGAGATGAAGAATAAAGAGACGATCAAGGAGTACTTTGCTAAGGTGATGGTTGTAGTGAATCAGATGTGGAGCAATGGAGAGGCAATGCCTGACTCTATGGTGGTGGAAAAGATTATAAGGACTCTGACAGAGCGGTTCACCTATGTGGTGGTGTCGATAGAAGAAGCAAGAGATACACGTGCCATGTCGATTGATGAACTGTAGAGTTCTTTGTCTGTGCACCAGCAAAAGTTTAAGAGGTTGGATAGAGAAGAAGATCAGGCTTTAAAAGCTAATGGTTGGTGATGAAAGACTTGGAGGCAGAGGAAGGGGATGTGGTACATACAGAGGACATGGAAGAGGCAGAGGAAGATCTTTTGACAAAGCTCTTGTAGAGTGTTACAAATGTCACAAATTGAGGCATTTCCAGTACGAGTGTCCGAGTTGGGAGAGCAAAGCTAATTTTGTGGAGCTAGATGAAAAGGAAGAACTGCTCTTGATGGCATATGTGGAGAAGCAAGATTCAAAAAGAGATGGTGTGTGGTTTCTTGATTCGGGATGTTCGAATCATTTGTGTGAAAACAAGATGTGGTTCTCACACCTGGATGAAAGCTTTCAGCACACTGTCAAGCTTGGAAATGATACAAGAATGGCAATCACGGGAAAATGAAGTGTAAGATTGGAGATTGAAGGAGTCAAACAGGTGATTTCTGAAGTTTACTTTGTTCCAGAACTGAAAAAAAATTTGCTTAGCATGGGACAACTTCAGGAGAAAGGGCTTGGAATTCTGATTCAGGGAAGAGGGTGTAGGCTCTATCGTCCACAAAGAGGGCTAATTGTAACAACAAGAACGACCACAAATTGGATGTTTGTGCTTCTATATACTGTTCTACCAAGCACAGACTCGGAGCGGCTCACTCCATCATGCTTTCAAGCTGCCATAGAGGATGCTCTCACCTATGGCACTGCAGGTTCGGTCATTTGAACTACAAAAGCTTACAAACAATGCAGTTTCAGAAGTTAAATCGTGGCTTACCTACAATTACCACGCTAAGCAAAGCCTGTGCTCATTGTCTAGTTGGAAAGCAACATAGAGAGAAGATGTCAAAGAAGAGTTCATGGAGAGCATCAAGAAAGTTGCAGCTGGTCCACTCTGATATTTATGGACCGATCACACCAATCTCAAAAAGTTGGAAGAGGTATTTACCCACCTTTATTGATAATTTTAGTTGTAAAGTTTAGGTCTTTTACTTATGTGAGAAGTCAGAGACATTTGGAGTGTTCAAAAGCTTTAAGAAGTATGTTGAGAAGGAGTATGGTGAGTCCATAACATGTTTATGCACAGATAAGGGTGGAGAGTTTACTTCTCATGAATTTAATGATTTTTGTGTGGAGAATGGTATTTAAAGACAGTTAACGGCAGCCTACACCCCCAACAAAATGGGGTAGCAGAGAGAAGGAATCGAACCATTATGAACTCGGTTCGAAGCATGTTGTCT
This sequence comes from Geum urbanum, assembly GCA_946800695.1. Taxonomy (NCBI): domain Eukaryota; kingdom Viridiplantae; phylum Streptophyta; class Magnoliopsida; order Rosales; family Rosaceae; genus Geum; species Geum urbanum. The sequence goes on along the minus strand of OX327012.1, from coordinate 45,945,080 downwards.
GAGAAAAAAGTTCCAAAGGAATTCTGGCTAGAAGCAGTTCAGTGGTGTACTCATGTGATGAACAAGAGTTTGATAGTAGCTGTGAAAGGGAAAACACCAAAGGAGGCATGGAGTAATGTCACACCATTTGTGGGCTATTTCTGAGTGTTTGGGTGTGTAGCTCATGTACACATACCTGAATAAAAGAAGAGTGAAGTTGGATGACAAGAGCTACAACTGTGTCTTTTTTGGTGTTAGCAATGAGTCCAAGGCTTACAGATGATCCAGATTCTAAGCGTATTGTGGTAAGCCATGATGTTGTCTTTGCGAAAGATAATTGCTGGGGTTGGAGTAAAAATTCAGAGGAGATTAGCAGAGAGCTGGAATGGGGAGATAATGATTTTGAAGATAATGGTGACAACGGGAGTGAAGAAGACGCAGTTGAAGAAGAACCAAATATGGAGGAAGCAGCTCAAGTTTCTCCAAATGAATCAATGTCGAGTTCAAATATTCCAGCTGTAGCTCAAGGGAGGACTAGAAAAGAGAACAGAAGAGCTTCGGAGTGGCAAAAAGACTATGTGAGTGGTGTGGGATTGGGTCTTTCTGCTGAAGATGAAGAAGCTAGCAGTCTGGTTCTATACGCCACTATAGACCCAATCACTTTTGAAGATGCTGTTGGAAGTGAAAAATGGCTTGAAGCTATGAAACTTGAGATTCAAGCCATCAAAAAAAATGAAACATAGGAATTGGTGGAGCTGTCTGCTAGTGCAAAGAAGATTGGGGTAAAATGGGTGTTTAAAACTAGGGCTGGCAATGGTACACAATTCCATTCCAACCAATTCCTATACCAACCGTACCAAATAATTTGGTATACCAGAAAGTCGGTACATGGTACACGGTACAGTATACCGTACCAACTTCAAAATACGGTACGGTAAGTGGTACAAGTTTTTCCTCTACCGTGGTATACCGTACCTACCGACTTATCCTATATTAAATTATTAAATATAAAATATATATATATCTCTTTTAATCTCAACCGTAGATTTAGTGAAAATAAATCTCAACCCTTAAAATCAACCCTAATTCTTCTTTTTTCAATTGTTTTGTGAATTTGTGACTTGTTAGTACTTTGGAAGTTTGGGTATTTGTACTTTGGCATTCAGTTTGTGACTTTTTATTTGGTAATTTGGTTGTAGTTGTATAAGACTATGGATTTGTGTTGTGATTTGTTGTTACTTATTTGGATTGGGCCTTTAAATTTTTGGGCCATAAATATGTTGGTAGAAACCCAGTACCAACCGTACCAACCGTACCAAGTAGTTGGTATACCAACGTTATTGGTTGGTAGAAATGGTGGATTTTTCCTACCAATTATATATTGGTTGGTACATGGTACTAGGAAAATGTAATTGGTATACCTACCAATCCACCCCTATTTAAAACCAAGCTAAATGAACTTGGTGAGGTTGACACATACAAAGCACGATTGGTGGCGAAGGGTTATGCTCAGAAACATGGAGTTGATTACAATGAAGTCTTTGCGTCGGTTGCGAAATGGGATACTATCCGAATGGTGATTGCAATGGCAGCACAAAAAGGTTGGAGCATTTGTCAACTTAATATTAAAAGTGCTTTCCTTCATGGAGAGCTGGTGGATGAGGTTTTTGTTGATCAGCCACGTGGTTTTGAGAAAGAAGGAGAGGAGCATAAAGTCTAGAAGAAGGCCTTGTACGGTCTTAAGCAGGCTCCAAGAGTGTGGTACATTCGCATCGAGTCTTACTTTACTAAGGAATGTTTTGAAAGGTGCCCATCTGAACCTACTCTTTTCATTAAAACTGATTCGAAAGGTAGTATTCTGGTTGTTAGTCTGTATGTAGATGATCTCATATTCACGGGGAATGAAGAGGGGTTGATTGAAGCTTTTAAGAATTCTATGATGCAAGAATTTGAAATGATTGATCTTAGGAAGATGAGATATTTTCTTGGAGTTGAAGTTTTACAGAATGAGAAGGGTCTTTTCATTAGTCAGAAGAAGTATGCCAATGAAGTTATTGAGAGGTTTGGCATGTTGGAGTGCAATTCTGTTAGAAGTCATATTGTTCCAGGAACAAAACTTGTGAAAGATGAAGATGGAGTCAAAGTAGATGACACTGGTTACAAGAAAATTGTGGGAAGTCTTCGATATTTAACTATGACCAGGCCAGATTTAATGTTTGTGGTTGGATTGGTCAGTCGATACATGGAGAAACCTACTAAACTTCATCTTAGTGCAGTGAAAAGAGTTCTTTGATATGTGAAAGGAACCTTGGAGCTGGGCATTCTGTACAAGAAAGGTGGAAATAGAGACTTAATTGGCTATACAAATAGCAATTATGTTGGGGATCTAAATGATAGAAGAAGCACTTCAGGATATGCATTTCTGTTTGGGAAAGGAGTTGTTGCATGGTCTTCAAAGAAACAACCTGTGGTGACCTTGTCCACCACCGAGGCAGAGTTCGTAGCAGCAGCATCATGTTGGATGAGAAGAATCTTGGATGCTCTCGACCACCCTCAGAAAGAGAGCATCACGATGTATTGTGACAATGCTTCCACCATCAAACTCTCCAAGAATGCAGTACTACATGGGAGGAGTAAACACATTCATGTAAGGTATCACTTCCTTCGTAATTTGTCTAATGATAGAGTTATTGAGCTTGTTCATTGTGGAACTGGAGAGCTAACAACGGACATTATGACCAAAGCGTTAAAATTGGAAGCTTTTGAGAAGCTTAAAAATCAATTGGTAGTGTGTGAATTCCCAAAAGTAAACTGATTGCAAATATGCAGAATAATTTAAAGGAAGAATTATTTGAATTAATTAGTGTCTTGTTGAAGAGCATATTGTTTCTTCGGATCGTTTAGAGTCAGTTTCAATAAAACTTAGACTAAGTTACTACTTTGTTTTTTAATTAGTAGTGGTTATAATTATAAGGTTGTTAAACGGGATCTTATTCTTGTTCTTGTTTCCAAACGTGGTTGTAAGGCTATTTAAGCCGGTACTTTGCTTTCAATTAAAGTATATCAGAGTTTTCATTCCCTCTACAGCTTTTGAGTTTGTTTGAGACCTTTGATATCTTACAGACCAGCGACACAAACCAGCCAGCTACACCTTTCTAAAAAATAAAAAAAATCAGAGAACAGGCCATGTTCGATGCTTCGCCAGCAAATCTCCAGCAGCCCCCTTGTTCAACCGTTTGGCCTCTGTGATGTCCTTGTTCCTCAAAAAAGCACAAGACACAGCAAATCCCTACTCTATGCCCACACAACAACAAATAAAGCAAACAACTTCACGGCAACAAAAGAATTCCGAAGAATAATTCAAGCCTCTTTGACGGCGAACCCTCACCCTTCGATGGTCACCGAAATTATTTCGGAGGTCGAAACGGACGGGCCCGGCTCCAAACTGGAGACCGACGGCAACAACGAATCCGATGCAGACCAACGAGCGCAATGAAGTCCCTGTCAACACCAGAAAAATCGATCAACCCGTGATCACAGCTACTCCCAAATTGAAAGACGATGCTCAAGTCTAATAACGAAGCATACCAGAAGATGAAACCGGAATCTTCTTCTTCGAGTCAGCGGCACCAAAAGGAGGCAAAGGAGTTTGATTGATTTCACAAAGGGATAGAAAACCCAACTTGTGGAGTGTATCCGGCACAATTAGAATCCATATCTAACTTGGGCAGAAGCAAACCAATTCCCAAATGGATTCTAATCAAAATTTTCTACGTCGGAGAAGCTTCGATTAAACAAACAAAGAAGCAAAAGAAATCGAAATACTGGGCAAGAATGATAAGCTGCTATGCGTGAATGTTTGGCTACTGGTCAAGAATACTGGGCAAGAATGCAAGAATGTGTTTTGCATCGAATGAAGAAAGGATGATAAAGAATGGCTCTAGTGGTGTGCACGTGGGCAAGGAGAAAAAGAGGAAATAACCAAAAATAAAAGAAAGAGAAGTGGGCTGGGCTTCAACAACAAAAATGGGCTTCATCAGAAATGAGTTTCATGACAATGGGTCTCACCTCAACTTGGGCCCATACATACCCTAAAAATCGTTCAAGCTTTCCGATGTCACTTCTCCAAAAATGAGGACAACGGTTTCTAATAAATAATCAAAATCGTTAAATAAATAATATATTGGCATAAAACTAAAAATAAAATAATTTGAATAATATGGAAGAACTACAATGGTTTGATCCCTTTAAATGGTATGTATGCAATCCGGAATAAAACCTGGATGCAACCACAAAATATAAATGAATCTCTGTTTACCTTAAAATCAAATTCATCCAACTTCTTGACAAGAACTACAATTGTTTGATCCCTCAAAATGATATGTAAGTAATATGAAATAAAACCTGGATGCAACCACAAAATATAATTGAATCACTGGTTATCTCGAAACCAAATTCACCAACTCACCTAAATTGAACTACGAGTGGCTTGATCTCTTATCGGGTACGTAGGCAACCTGATAAATAAATTGGGCGCAGCTACAAAATTTCGCAAACACACACATCCATGTTTTCTATATTTATATTTGGAATCAAAAGGTTTTTCCTTTTATCCTAAAGGATTGTAATTAAGAGATTTATATTAATCTCGAATGGCTCGAACTAAATGTACTAAAGCTATATTTATTTATTTAGATAGGGTGAAATTGTGTTGAGTATATTATTTTACAATTTTTATGCAACGACGACGAATACATATATATTCGTCGTCTAAGTGTTTCATGGTTTATGGGTTAGGGTTTAGGGTTAATGTTAGGGTATTGTCTTAGACGGCGAATTGGTACCCATTTCGTTGTCTAAGTGTCCTTACAACGACGACGAAATTTTTCGGCGTTTTAAGTTCTACTTAGACGACGCAGTTATTCATTTAGGCGACGCTTTGAGTTTTTGTCGTCTAAGTTTTTCTTAGATGACGATTTTTTTTCTCTTATACGACGCTTTCTGTTTCATCGTTTAAGTAACACTTGACGACAAATTTTTTATTTTAAGCAATGAAATATGTTTTTCGTCGTCTAAGTGGTACTTAAACGATAAATCTTTAATAGTTTCGTCGTCTAAGTCCGTTTTTTTGATAGTGTCTGTCCAAAAATCTAATGTCTATCATTTATAGTGTATACGGAATCCAAGTCGTACCATAGGGCCGAGTTTTCTTGGACCTAAATGCAGGCCGGGCTGAGTTTAAATTTTTCGGGTCTCAGACTGCCCACAAACTTTTTAGACTTATGGGTCAAATAGTGACATTATAGATATACAACTTATTTAAAGAAGACCATGCCATGGCGTTTTGGTTATACAGTAAAATCTCTATAAATTAATAAACTTGAAATTGATAAAATTTATTAATTTAACAAGAATATTAATTAATCAAATATTAAATTAATATTCAAGTCTCTAAGTTAAGATAAAAAAAAATTATTTCAACAAATTTATTAATTAACCAAATATTAAATTATCAAAATTTTTCCATATATAACTTGTATATAACTGAAGCATTTAGCTCAGTTTATCGTGATCCGTGTGGTCTTTGATAATTGATGTTGGTAAGGTTACAAGTAGAGGCTGGAGCGAACTTTTTAAAGCTGCTTTGGCGGACTTGTCATAGAATCTTCCGGGCTTCGACAAAACTCGGTAAAAACAATAATGTACATAATAATATACTAGTCTTCCTGCACGCGCATATGCGCGTGCGAAAGACGTCGCGATCGCGCGTGCGATTTATCGGTGGCATACTTAAAAGTGTGCAATTAAATCGTTTTCACTTAATTGCTTAAGTCCATTGCTCATGACAGAGATTATCGTGCACTTTCAGGCCTATCTCTATTATTCGAATACTGATCTAATCGAGATCTCTATTATTCGAACACAGATCTAATTGAGATGTGAGAAGAATTACAAATGATTGATGATAAAATTTGTAAAATAATATTAGCCCACTTCATATTAAGTCAACACTATGTAAAAAATGATCAATCACTGATAATAAATGCAGTGTCAGTGCATATGAAAATAGAACAAAAAACACACGAATAGAAACTATTTAAAAAAATAGCAAAAGTTTTAACTATGTTGACGTCGATATGTCCAACGAAGTCCAACCACATTAATCACCATGTAGAACGAATTGTCACTCCAACTACAAATAAAATATAGGAGAGTTAAAACAAATGAATAAAAGGTCACATACATGTATAGGTTGAGCATGAATGCGTTACGTAATTACCTGATCAATTTGTTCTAAATTTTTACGTTTTTTGTAGAACTGTAAAAAACATAAGTTAACTTTTAGTTATTTGCAAATAAATTTATGTTGACTATCAATGCTTATGTCTCGAGCGCGAGTGAGTCCGAGTTTGAGCTCGAGTTGAAGAGTCGGATAACGAAAGAAAAGGTGAAAGGTCGTAATAGTAGTAAAAGCTCAGTGAAACCTGCAGATTCTGGTAATTTGTTGAAGAAGAGTAAATTAATAGAGGCAAAGGTGAGAAATTTGATTTATGTTTTATGTGTGCTCAATTGGTTGAAAAGGTTCATGTGTGTAATGAGGCTTGCATATTTGTAGGTTAATACTAAGAAAACTAAACAGGGAATGAGTTTAATGTGTCACCAATGCCAGCGAAACGATAAGAGTGGTGTTGTACACTGTTCTCAGTGTAAATCGAAGCGGTTTTGCTTCGAGTGCATTGAAAGATGGTGAGTAATAATTTCAAATTCGAATTAGTCACTTAATTGTGTATTGGATGTGTTGTTTGTTTGATCACTTGATGCACTGTTGTATATTGGTAGGTACCCTGGGAAATCGAGAGAGGAATTCGAGAATGCGTGCCCGTTTTGCTATGGCAACTGCAACTGTAAAGATTGCCTGCGTACATTTTTGTTGGTTAAGGTGGGTTCTCTTTTGCATTTTTCATTGAAACTGTGAAGTTCCTTTCTTTATGAAGTCACTGCATTGTTTGTAATGATGTTGTTGATTTGGCAGCCTGACCGAGAAGTTGACCCTAGGGTGTGGGGAAAGTTCTTCATGTTATTCAGTCCCAAGGGACTATCATATTATCTCTTCTAAACTGAAACATATTCATTCATCTCTAATACTTTTTCTCATTTTTCAAGCTTTTAATCTCTCTTATAATCTGGTATCAGAGCCCCACTGGGCCTGACTCTTGATGTGAAAAAAACAGCAGTTTGGTGTCATGGAGAATAAGATTGCAATTTGCATGGCATTGGTATTTCTAGCTACTCCTTTTCCTTAAAACGCAATAGTGAAACAACAGAGTCGAAAAGTAGCAGCATATAGCATAACTGGTGTTTCATATTTCTGGTTTTAAATCAGATTCTAACATAGATTTCAGGCAGTAGTAAAGCAGAGAATAGTACTTGGAAGAAAAACACCAGGAAGTCAGGAACTCAACTACGAAAATTCTAGAATCTCCAGTGACTACATCTAGGCTTTACAACATTATCTAAATGCTGATATGCTCACACGTGAGTTAACTATCTCCAATACAATGCAAGTAAAGTAATCCTCGGCCAAAAGAAATTTACCTCTTTTGTAACAAAATCAGCGAAACTTATCCCTACAAAATTAGGAACCATTCCAACACCTTTTCATCTGTTTCAAAGTGCTCCAATTTGGATAATTTCCCAGTAGTCAATATTTCCTGAATCTGCCGAAACAATCAAAACACTTCATAATCAAATAGATAAAATAATTAAGTAGATGATTATGCATGCTTATAGAACAGAAAGATCGATTTAAATTATACAAATTTCTGATTACAGCTTATAGTAACTAAAATTAATTCTGTCTCAACTATCCTTTTGTTGGTAACATGCTCTTGAAATTAGTCCAAAAGATCAAAACTAAGCTAATGAATCCTTTTGTTAGTAACGCAAACCTAAACCATAACAGAAGCCACCAATAGCAAAGATCAAAGCTGAGGCAATCTTGTTTACTTACATGCTCTTGCATTGACTTTCCCAATGTTGGGTAAGCCTTTAACTTGCTCTTGGCTTTGTATCTAGAACAGCAACCTCTCTATAACCGGTATGGCCTTGAAATAGCTGAACGATCGAAGGTCATCTCCCAAGGCTTTAATTTTACCACATGAAACAACCACCAAACTTCACAACTCAGAAAACCAAAATGCAACATTTCAAAACTTACAGAAAGTGATTGGAGTCTCACCTCTATATATATTAATAAGCTTCCCAAATATCTGGGTTATGTTGCTATGCAAATCAGGAGGGCTGTAGGCTGAGTATACAATCTCTGTGAGCGAACTGGCAAATATAGAGCATCAAAGAAACAATTTTTAGTTTTCAACTTTGCAAGAGAATCCAGACCTCAACAAAACTAACTTCTTTCCTTCATGAATCTCACATTACCCATCCACATTACCCAAGCACACAAAACCCACACTCAAACTGTCAAACACAAAACCAACTCCATTAACTTCACGGTAACATGTAACAATTATAAACAAAGCAAAATCAGAAAAACCCATACTCAAACTGTCAAACACAAAACCATCTCAATTAACTTCACTGTAACCCGTAACAATCTTTATCAATAAAGCAAATTCTGAAAACCACAATATGAACATATAACCTTTTCATTTGGTGAAACTACCTCAATGCCCTATCGAGTTGATTTGGACACAGTGGTGGACTAATCAATCTTGGATTCTTGGGTCATTTATACACAGCATAATCGAAAGCTCTGGCCTTAATCAAGAATCATACTCATAATCCAGAGCTCCAACCACCAAATCACAGCCACCAAATCGAAGCCACCAATCAAACACCGGCCAACCGTACTCCAAATTGCTGCAAACAAAAACCCATAGAGCAAACAGTAATAAGAAGGGAACGCATACCAAATCGAAGAGCCCAAATCGAACAGAAGAAGAAGGGACAGAGCTTACCAATTCGAAGAGCCCAAATGGAACACCGGCCAACCGTACTCCAATCGACGCGAGAGGGCCTGACTTGAACTCCGGGAGGCACGGCTTGCCGGACTCGGCGAATCCCACAGAGGGTCTAAGGAAAAGAGAAATTGATCGGTGAAGAGAGGAAGACGAAACTGATCGGTGGCGACCAGAGAAGAGAAACCAGTTGGTGGTGTTGCATGCAAGCCGTCCGATCAGAAGAAGCTGAAGGTTCTGATCGCCGGAGGAGGAAGCGGAGGGCTGGGGGTTCTGGTGTTTGAGAGAGATTTGAGTGATGTGAGAGGTGAGGGACAGTACAGAGGACCGAGGAAGTTATGAGGAGGTTATGAGGGCTTGGCTCCGTTGAACTGCAATAAACCGTCAAGCACCAATAACGATTGCTCTTCATAAATGTGGATAAGGTTTGGTTTTGGTGGCTGTTGAGTTGGATAAAGAAAGGGTAAATTATGGCATTTTGATTGTTCTACCTTAACTGCCCTCTCAACCTCCGTAAGGCTGGTTCCCTTAATTGATAGATATATATATATATATATATTATATTTTGTATATAGCGGCCTAAATTGGCATGAAGCGGAGGTCTGCTTAGATTATACCCGACAAAATGGACGTACAACTATGCAAAATTTCAATCGTAAGACATCATTAATATCTAATTAATCAAAAAAGAAGTAGTTATTGCTCAAATAATGGAGAACATCTTCGGTATGTAGCAGCCTCACTTCCAACCTCAATCCCATCGTCATCGCTCACTCCCAACATCGACTTTGATGCCTCCCTCATATTCGAGCCCATCGCGCGACCTCGAGCCCCGCTCGACCTTGCATAGCTGCACTGGTGGTCGACCCGACCTCGATCCTCAACCCCAACCATCAGTGTCCAAGTCCCGAATCGCACCACGCTATCACCTCTAACCTACGACCCTCGACCTCTAAAGCCGATTTGCTCATTTTTTCTCGCCGCCGCAAAATCTTAGGGTTCACCTCTCAACCTTACCCCGCCTCTTCTCTCGCCACTCCAATTCTTGCTTTACGGTGAGGCGCGATTAAGTAGTGTTGGAATTTTTACCCGCGAATATGGTTCCGTTTTTTATATGGACGAGCGGGTACAAACCTATTTCACATTGTAAACGGGCGGGTAACAGGTATTCTCAAAATACCTGATGATTGATATGGGCGAGTATGGGTATACCATCGGGTATTTTTTTTCTTCTCTTTTTCTCCCTTCCTCGCTGGAGCTCGCCGTCCGGCCACCAAAATCTTTGAGTAAGGTATCAAAATGACCACTTTGACTCCCTTTTCTCTTCTCCCTTAACTCCCAACTCCATTTTGCACCATAAAAAGCTCAAACTTAAAAAAAAAATGAAAATATCTAAAATTTAGAAATTGGGGGTTTATATTTCGAGGACAAATTGACTAAAGAGACCATTTTAGCTTTGTAGCTATTGTCACCACGAAACTAATCATACCTTGTTTGTTTCCCAATTCAATCGGAGTCGGTCGAATTGAAGAATTGAAGAAATTGAGAATTTTGTGTTCAAAATAAAATTCGTTGAGTTTTGTTTAGAATTTGATGTTGTTTCTTTGGAAAGAAATGTTGTTGGGTTGATTTGGAACAAGTTAGGCTTTTGGTCGCCAGAATCGGAGGTCGTGCCGCCACCACCAGTGGTGATTCTCCGACGGGACAGAAAAAACAAAAAAACAAAAAAATAATAATTAACGGGTACCTATGGGTTACCCGAAGTTTGATCGGTTGGGTATGGGTATTAACTGTTTCTCATTTTGGGGGTAACGGGTATTAACGGGTTTTACCCGTTTAGTACTCAGTATTCCATTCAATACCCGCCCGTTTACCTATATTGTCAACACTATGATTGAGCCGATCGCGACTACAAACATAACTCTCTCTCGATTTATATCATTCTTTAAAACCTCAGCCTTCGCGTCGTGTCACCGCCCTGGGCTCCTGCGAGTCATAACAGTCTACCCTGATTGAAGTTGTTGCCCGAGAGGAATTAATTGGGTGCCCAGATCAGTTGACTCGGGTGCCCAAAGGGGATTTGGAGTGCCCATAAAAGTTTTAATTTCATAAACAAAAAACTAATTAAATTATCCCATAAAATATGCAAAATTAGTAACGATTGGTACTAAAATTATATTCAATTTCATATTTGAGTACTTTGTGTAGGGTATGACAAAAAAAAACCTCGAATTTGTGCGTGTCCGCCCGAATCAAATCCGATCAGATCGGGATTTTTCTATAGGGTTTTATAACTTATTATTTATGGTTTAATGAATAAGATTTTTAATTTACGGTCTGGGATTAAGCGTTATGTATTTAGAGTTTAAGATATATAGTTTATGGTCAATAAAGTTTAGGGTTTTGGATGTGTGGTTTAGGGGTTAGGTTTCACTACCGGTTAAGGTTTATGGTTAGTTGGTTTGGCATTTAGGTTATAGAGTTTATGGTTTACTAGAGTTTAAGATTTTTGGATATATGATTTAAGGTTTAATATTTATGGTATATGATTTGGGGTTTTGGTTATAAAGTTTAGGTATTAAAGTTTTTAGATATAAGATTTATGGTATATTGTTTATGGTTTGGGTTATACAGTTTATGGTTTAAAGTTTTTGGATAAATGATTTAGAGTTTAAGGAATTGGGTTTATGGTATAGGGTTTAGGGTTTGAGTATATAGTTTAGGGTATAAGGTTTAGGGTTTGAGTATATGGTTTAAAGGGTAGGGTATAGGGTTTATAGTATATGGTTTATGGTTTATTAGGTTAAATGTTTGCTTAATTTTGTTTAAAAAATAATATAAATCAGCTGGGGCCCAGACATAATTAATTATGGTTATTTTTTATATTTATTTAACAGTATTAGTTTAGAAGTTAGTGTCATGTAAATAACTAGATTAAATGGATGACTGTGATTACATTAAAATTGTTGGTGCACTTGCACTTGGTGCATTAAAGAATTTTCACAAATAATGGGAAATAAAAAATAAAAACAAAAGTATTTTTTGCCAAAATTTCAAAGAAGCAATACGTATGTAGTAGTGGTTACTATAGTGGTTACTGAAGAGGAAAAGTAGGAGTAAAATTTGGAGTTTTTTTTTTAAAATTTTGTTAATTTCAATAAAACCTTAATTTATAGGCAATTTTTTTTATGTATTAACACATCAATACAATAAAGTTAGATGATTTATTAACTGAACGTAGTCAACTTTGTAAAATAAGTAGACCAACCTCGTGAAACAAGCAGACTAAAATTATATAGTTTACTAATCACACATAGTCAGCTTCACAAAACAAGTAGATTGACATCGTGAAATAAGTAAATTGATTTTTATTATTTTAATTTACTTATTTCACGATATCTGTCTACTTGTTTTGCGAAACTCACTACGTGAGATTATTAAACGGTCTTATTTTAATTTATGTGTTTCACGAAATTAATTTACTTATTTTATAAAGCTAACTACGTCCGGTTAGTAAATTATTTAACTTATTGATGCATTAAAACACCACATAGAAGCCTTAATTTATAAATAACACCGCTTCTCTTAAAAATAGTATAGATACAATGACATCCTCAAGAAAAAATATAATATGTGTAGCAAGGAACCAATCAAGTTAAGGTCTACTTAAAGACAATATATAATGTGTACCTAGTAATTAAACTAAGCAAGATACACGTAGATCACATGATTGATCGAGGTGGAGGTGATGCAATGCTCAAAGTTTGTTGACATCTGGTTTGTTGTTATATAGTAAAAATGTATATAAATTTGTGTAAAAATTAGTAATCTGAAACAACTATACACATTTTATTAAATTTTTCTTATTTTCTCATTTCAATTGTAATTCATTGATGGGTCTACACATTGAATTTCTTACTACATTTCTTATTTTCTCACTACACCTCTAATCTCTCTTTTTTCAAATAAAAAAAATTATCATATAAACTAAATAATTTTTTTATTGATGATACAAATGATCCTAAATCTTTATTATTATGAACAAAACACTTATCACATGATTTAACAATAAAATAAGAACCGAACTTGAATTTTTTGAAAGTAAAATGGTATAGTTTTACAATGTAGAAATACAAATTTTGTTCGATTATGAAACATAATATTACAAATTATTCATTCATAATATACTACTTTATTTGACTGTAAGCAAAAGAAAAAGTAAAACATAGGTTACATTACTGCGAATCCAAAATTCAATGAAAGAAGCTACGTAATTCATAGAGCTTTCAACCGAACAAATAAATTTCGAAATTACCTAGTCTAATGCCTCCATATATGAATGGATTAATTCCTATCATATCAATTACGTAGATTTATATGATAATTGCATAATCATTTGAAGAATGGAAGAAGAAGATAATGTCATGGACGGATATAAAATTTGTTGACCTTTCAAAAGAAAAAGAAAAAGAAAAAGAGAAAACTAAACTGGAGATTTAATGAGAGAATTAATTAAGGTTTTATTTCATGTCTCTAACTGTCATTTTGTACAAAGATTATACTGTAATTGCATAAAAGAAAACGAGAGGAGATCAATTAAGCAAATTGAGAGGTCCTAATAGAAAATTGGTAAACCATTCAAAAAAAATATAATTAATTTAAAGATGAATTGAGTTAGAAATCAACATGGAAAAGTTTGCTAAGTTAGTGGGATATTTTCATTTATAGTTTATAACTATGCTAAGTCAGTGGGACACATGGGACACAACACACAACACACGTTAAAATTTTAAAAAGTAAGACGCGAACATGAAATGGACACAATAATTAAATAAATATAAATACTAAGTATATATAATTAACATTAAATAATCAAACTTATCCTTCAACATAATTTTTAAAAATTCACATGTCTTAAAAAAAACTAAAAATCCAAACAAGATATACATATCACGCAAGTTCATTATTCAATGAAAACTAGCACTTTCGTTGTCATCAAATCTAAGGTTCTAAATAGTACCCCCTCTCTTGTTCGTTCACCTAGAGAAATATTTGCAAGCTCAAGAACATCTACACTTCCTGCTCTCATTCAATCATGTCGATCTCCGACCAACAATATCCCTCATATTCTTAACGAGTTACCCGTAATACATATAATACAATCTCCTAGTCCTATAGTAAATAGGATTTCTATTTATTTAGGTTAAATATATATTAAAAATATATATTATTTAATGCGCTAAAGTGTCCCCAAGTGTCCACGGAGTGTCTTCGAGTGTCCAAATAGTAATATTTTAGGACACGCCACGTGACACTTTGGACACAATGCCCCAAGTGTCCCCAAGCGTCAAAAACGTGACACGATATTAGTATGGAGTGTCGGTGCTAAATTTTAACTTGAAATTTATATATGTTGGGACTCTCAAGCGAGTTTGGTCACAATTCACAAGGATCATATGAAAACAGTTATATTTTGGTGGTTGGTGAGTTCGTGGTTAGTTGATGATAGATATTCATCCAATAGATGATATTAAATTATATTTCAACTATTTTTTTATTATCTATTGTTGGATGTAGATGTAACGGTAGTTGACCACATATATTACTGACCACCTGAATACGTATTACTTAGGACGAAGATGTCATTGTAGTCTAGAGGACTCGAATCCTCTTTTAACTAATCATTATTTAGTGCACAAATTGGAATTGTCTGATTATAATACAGATTTAGCTAGGATTATGGTATAATTTTCTTTTTCTTTTTCTTGTTGGGCTGCTCTAGGGTCTATTAATTTAGGCATAGGTCTTTTCCCTTAATCCCCTTTCTAGGTTTATAGTTTATCCATTTATAATAATTTCTTATATTTTTAGGATTTTAAGCACATGGTGTGTATTAACGACTCCGAAATAGTACTGAAGGAGGATACTCGCTAGCTCTACGGTTTATACTTGTAATGAGTTGGTCTATTCCTATGTACCACTTGTTTACACTACCACTGATCTTGTCTATCTTAAAATGGCAACATGAAGGATTCTAACGGCCTATTTTTGCTTTCGATGAATATTATGTCGTTTAAAAAGGTTGGAGTTGGACTTTAGAAAGAAAAAAGTTGTTGAACATTTAAGACCGTCAAATATAGGGTTTAGAATATCGTCAAATAGAGCAAAGCACTCTAGAATACATTGTAATTGAGTTGTCTGATAGTGTTTCGGGTGTTTCTCTTTATATAGGGTTTAGGCTTTATGTCTCCCCTCACTACCACATTCTCACTCATTACCGACGATTTTTGAAAAAACAAGGCCGGCGACCGGGGAAGTCGCCGGTAATGATCATCATCGCCGGTAATGATCATCATTGCCGGCGACTTGCTCCGTCGCCAGTAATGTGTCCGAAAAGTCACCGGTAATGTGTCAAGACATTACCGGCGACCTACTCCGTCGCCAGCAATGTGTTGACACATTTTCGGCGACTTTTCGCCGGCAATGACTCCATTTCCGGCGATTTAATGAATCGCCGGCAATGCCTCTTATATTAGATGCAGATCGCAGCAGCTGATTCATTTGGATCGAAAAAAATCCGGTGAAATCGAAAGAAGGAAAACGCTCTGAAATCGATCCTTCGGTATTGTCAAAATTAAGGCGCGCGTCGAAAACTCGATCACTCGGGAAGCTATATATATATAGGTACGTATATATATACGTATATGTGTATGCATGTATATATATATGTGTGTGTTGATCGATTTAATTAGATCGATATATATATATATATATATATATGCATGTGTTGATTTAGAGTTGAATTGAGATATCGCGTCGATTATTGGTTTGATACGCAAATAGAGTGGCTATATTGTTGCTTTCGAGTGATTGACTGTTGATTTTGAGTGGATTTGAGATTATTTCGATGAAAATATGTTAATTTGTGTGTATATATATATGTATGGATCGATATAAAATGATTTTGTGAATATTAATTGTTAATATATATGTCTATATATATATATACATGTATGTTAATTTGTAATTGTGAATTGTTGGTATATATATATATATATATTTTTAATTTATATGCATGCATGGGTCGACTTTTGTTAATTAATCGGATGAATTCGAATGTAATTAATGATGATTTATTTTATAATTAGTAGTACGTGAATGTGTATATATATAGTACGTAATATTGTTAGAATTTTCAGGATGGACAAGAGTTGGATGAGCCTCGAAAGATGGGATGTGAGATATCACCAGGGAATTAGGAGTTTTGTGAATTTTGTGAAGGCTAATTGTGGAGACACTACACTTCATTATTGCCCGTGTAAAGAATGTAAGTGTCGCAGCGATCGATTTCGTTTTCCCATTGATAAAGTCCAGAAGCACCTGAGTAAATACGGGTTTTGGGATAAGTACACTTGTTGGATTTATCACGGTGAAACATCGTTAGCGGGTCCGCATGATCATGGACAATTTGGTGAGAGGGCCAGTCCACGCTATGATCATGGACATTTTGCTGAGAGGGGCAGTCCATCCTATGATCCAACATCGATGTTAATCAATGATATGTTTCCTCATGAGAGCGGTGTATTTGCTGATGAAGCACCAAATGTCCCTCCCGTCGTTGAGGGTTTCCCCCATATTGAGCCAGTTGAGCCATTACCTGGAGCTCATGTCAACACAAGCGATATGGACAAGTACAACAACCTGATTGCATTGCAACAGACTCCGTTGTACGACAGTTGTAGTAAAACTGTTCTTGAAAGTGTCATGGGAGTGATGCAGCTCAAAATGGAGAACAAAATGTCTGTCAAAGCTGTTGATTCTTGGCTGAAGTGGACTGCTTCGCTACTGCCACCCGGTCATCGTCTTCCTACCACTCATCATAAGGTGCGACATATCCTGAAAGATCTTGGGCTTTCCTACATCAAAATCCATGCATGCAGATATGATTGTATTCTCTTCTAGGGAAAAGATCTTGAAGACCTTGAAGCCTGCCCGGTATGTTTTACAGAAAGGTATAAGTTGACTCCTGCAGGCAACAAGAAAGCTGTGAAGATACTTCGATATTTCCCGCTTATTGATAGGCTGGAGTGGTTGTTCATGTGTGCTTTCACGGCGGAAGCTATGAGATGGTGGGCTAAGAGGAATTTGCCTGACGATGACACCCTTATACACCCTTCCGACGGAGAGGCTTGGAAGCACATGATCAGGGAGTTTGATCATTTTGCAGCAGAGATCCGAAATGTTTGGCTAGGGCTCTCATCTGATGGATTCAACCCTTTTGGCAATATGAGTCTTCAATATAGTATATGGCCAGTTATTTTGGTACCGTACAACATTCCACCATGGATGTGCATGAAGAAGGAATACAATATGCTCACTCTGTTAATTCCGGGCCCGGGTTATCCAGGAAAGTGTCTCGATGTGTATTTGAGGCCTTTGATTGAGGAGCTTAAG
The DNA here is from genome assembly GCA_946800695.1 of Geum urbanum. Classification (NCBI taxonomy): domain Eukaryota; kingdom Viridiplantae; phylum Streptophyta; class Magnoliopsida; order Rosales; family Rosaceae; genus Geum; species Geum urbanum. The sequence continues at coordinate 45,927,669 of OX327012.1, read as the reverse complement.
TACCTGAGTGAGTGTGGCCACCCCACTTACGATAGGTTCAAAAATGAGATGTTCCAGATGCATGCCATGCTTGTTGGCACCATCAGTGATTTTCCTGCCCGCGGTATGTTGTCGGGCAACGTTACCAGGGGTTACAGGGCTTGTTCAGAGTGCACGACGGTTGATTGTTGCAGTCCTCATTGCAGTAAAATTGTTCAGATGCATCACCGTTGTTGGCTTCTATATGATCACCCATTTAGGCAGGATCCAGACGCGTTTGATGGGACTGTGGAAACAGGTGTGGCACCCAGGCGATGGACAGGGGAAGAAATTTTGGAAGTGTTGAATGAATATGATTTTGGCCAGCTAAGCAATCATCCTGACATAGTGGCGTCAATTCCAGACAAACCCGAAAGGTATAAGTTTTGGACACACAAGAGCATATTCTGGGAACTCCCCTACTGGCCCAGGTTGCCTATCAGACACTACCTAGATGTCATGCACATAGAGAAGAATGTGTGTGAAAGTGTGGTGGGCACAGTTCTTAACTTGGAGGGGAAAACAAAAGACATCCCTAAGGCACGCATTGATCTGAAAGCTATGAGACTGCGGAAACATTTGTGGTTAAGAGATGGTAAGAGAAAAATGCCGCAAGCTCCTTACACCGTCAAGCCGAAGCATAAGCATGAAATTTTTGGGTGACTGAGTAATGTCAGGTATATATTCTTATGGCTATGCAGGAATTTGGCCTTAAATTTTTATGGGAACATGGTTATATGCGAGAAATATAATTGTTGCCTATGGCTATATATATATATATATATATGCAGGTATCCTTATGGCTATGCAGGAAATATAAGCAGGTGTGTTAACTTCCGGGACAATAAGATGTACGGATTAAAGAGTCATGACTGCCATGTACCGCTTCAACGCCTTTTCCCTATTTTCATTCGAGGGTACCTGCCCAAAGAGGTGGTGGAGCCGTTGGTGGCCTTGTCAAGATTCTTTCAGAAGTTATGCACCAGGGAAGTTAAAAAATCAGATCTCAGGGAGATGCAAGATGACATCATTTTTATCATGTGCAAGCTTGAGAGGATATTTCCCCCAAATTTTTTCGACATCATGCCTCACCTGATGATCCATCTTCCCGAACAATTGTTTCTTACCGGTCCCGTACACTACACTTGGATGTATCCCATGGAAAGGTACAAATGATTCATACATTTGGTTTGCCTATGTTTTTATATGTAAATTCTTATTTTTTAAGTAAGTTAACATCCACTTGTTAACTTGTAGACAATTGGGAGCCTACAAGGACTATGCGAAGAATAAATATGCACCTGAAGGGTGTATCGCTGAAGCATATGTTGCGCACGAGTGTGTAACGTACACCAAAGTGTATTTGGGAGCGCTTGAGGACCCCCAACAACAGATGTCGATAGATGAACCCTAGTTCAACCTTTCTATCATCTCCAATGACGTGGTAGTACATGGAAGCTTGCCAAAGTCGTACAAGTTGGATGGAAATGAGGTAGCCATTGCCCACTGGTCGGTACTGATTAACTGTCCAGAAGTACAATATTGAAAAAACTATCATCTTCACTGCCCTGCTATTGCCGGAAATGTTGATTACCACAACATGACGTTTGCAAACTACTTTGGTGAATGGGTAAGGGTATATGTGTATATATTTATTTTTTATATATATCATTATATAGCATGTGTGTACGTACGTGGTTTTGTGGTTTCTATGTTCATAATTTCTTGTGTGGTTTCTTATCGTTTTCAGATGAACCATGTAGCAAATGATGGTTGCCCAGAGTGGTCAAACGAATTGAGGGTCCTGGCGATGAAACCGATAGCTTCAAAAGTTTACTCGATGTGTCAGGTCAATGGCGTGAAATTTATATGTGAAAATCGAGACGACCGACTGAAAACACAGAATTGTGGGGTGATGGTCCATGGTGGGCAGGATGGCGTTGACTATTACGGTGTCCTTCATTTAGTTGTTGAACTAATTTATGGGAACGGCATGAAAGTGCACTTGTTCAAGTGTAGATGGTTTGATACTAGCCCGGAGAACACAAGGACCGATCAGTACGGAACATTTTCGGTGAATACTGCTACTAGCTGGTATAAAGAAGACCCTTTCGTTCTTGCCTCATCAGTAAAACAAGTGTTTTACCTTGACGATCTTCTTAACAAAGTCTCGTGGAAGGTGGTTAACCATGTTGCTCATAGAAACATATACAGTGCTGCCACACTTGGTGATACCGCAGATGATGAGGAAGTTACTGCATACCAAGAGCCGAACGCTTTGACATTCCGGAATCATCTACGATTCGCCTTAATAATGTGAGATCTGAGAGTGTGGTTCGAATTACTGGAGCAGAACTTCTCGATGTTAATCCATATGAAGTTGACGCTGATTCAGATGACGAGGAGCGGCACATATTGCCAGAGGTTACCTATGAAACCGAGTCAGACTCAAGTGATGAAGATGATTACGATTATCATCCTTAGTACGTTAGTGATGTACGTATTTTAATTATAGTCGGAAATTGTAGTCGGAAATCGTAGTCGGAAATCTCGTCGGAAATCGTAGTCGGAAATTGTAGTTGGAAATTGTAGTCGGAAATTATAGTCGGAAATCGTAGTCGGAAATTGTAGTCGAAAATTATATATATATAGTCGGAAATCTCGTCGAAAATCGTAGTCGGAAATTGTAGTCGGAAATTATAGTCGGAAATTATAGTCGGAAATTCTAGTCGGAAATTGAAGTCGGAAATTATAGTCGGAAATTCTAGTCGGAAATCGTAGTCGGAAATTCTAGTCGGAAATTGTAGTCGGAAATTGTAGTCGGAAATTCTAGTCGAAAATTATATATGGTCGGAAATTACCAACGAGAAATTGGTCGGAAATTATGGTCGGAAATAGGTCGGAAATTCGTCGGATATTCTTCGGGAAATAATGACATTACCAACGAGTTGATAAGCAACTCGTTGGTAATGACATTGCCCACGAGTTATCAACTCGTTGGTAATGTCATTACCAACGAGTTAACTCGTTGGTAATGACATTACCAACGAGTTGCAACTAACTCGCCGGTAATGGTTACTAAATATTAGAAACCCAGCTCGAGCCTCCCTCATTTCTTCACTATCTCAAACCCTAAAATCCTCCTCTCCTCCTCCCCAAACAGTTCTGGCCGCCTCCCTCTCCTCAAATCTCTCTTCCTCTCTTCCCCTCTCTCCTCCCCTCACCTCCTCTCCCTTCTCCTCTCTCCACACAAAAAAAACCCAATTCAAATCTCAATTTCCTCTCCTCCCCTCCTCCTCTCCTCCTCCCCTCCTCCTCTACCTCCTCCCCTCACCTCCGTCGCCGGAAATTCAACTCGAGCTCCACCATGGCAGGTGACTGCAAGCCCACTCTCTCTCCCTCTCTCTCTCTCTCAATTTTTATTTATTTTTATGCATACGTATATATATATACGTATGTACGTATGTGGAAGTGTTTATATGCAATGTATATATATATATGTATGTGGAAATTAAATTTAATTAGGGTGATTTGGATTAATTTATATGCAATGTATATATATACGTATGGTTGAAAAATGTGGAAAATTAATTAGGGTGATTTGGATTAATATGTGATGTATATATATATGTGAAAATTAAATTAAATTAAGATGATGTTTATATATGTGATGTATATATATATATGTGGAAAATTTAATTAAGATGATGTACGTATATGTGATGTATATATATATATATGTGAAAAATTTAATTTCGGAAATGATGTATGTATATATGTACGTTGTATATACATGTATATAATTAAGTTTTGATAATTTTTGATAATTTTAGGTGATGTATATATATATGGGGAAAATATTTACGTAATTTAAGGGGATTTGGATTAAGGTGATAGAGTTGTTAATTTAAGGTATAATTTAAGGTGAAAAATCGGAATCGGAATCGTTTGGAACCAGAACGGTTTTAAACTGGAACCGCGTGGAACCGGAACTGTTTGGAACCGGAACTGTTTGTAACCAGAACCGTTTGGTTTCAAACGGTTCCGGTTACAAACAGTTCAGGTTCCAAACGGTTCCGGTTCCGATTTGTTATAGAACCGAATCCATGACTATTACGGTGTCCAGGAGGTTTTGCGGCAAATTGGCTTGGAGGCATCAAACGGAGAGGGACTAGAAATAGTGGAGGGAGCAGTAGTCAAGCTTCCTCCTCAGCCGCAGTCAGCAACACGCGCAGTGGGCCAATGATGAATGCTCGCACACAAATGTTGCTAGCTGCGCGAGAAGAGGAGGAAGCTGCATGATCCGGAGCCGTGCAACCGGAAGTCCAGCCTCGAGCCTCAGTCAGCAGACGCTCAGTCAGCAGACCCTCCGTCAGCAGACCCTCAGACAAGCGACAGTCAACGGGGGCATCAGAAACTCCCTCTTTCCGAATGCCCCCTATTCACCCGGTGCCTACTCCCGTTTCACGGGAATCATCTGAGGCAGATGGTGCTGGCGCCTCATCGTCCAGGCCTCGTCTATCTCCGCTATCCGGTCTCTTCCTGCCCGACGAGATTCCTGTGATCCCTGAATTCGATGATAGGGGGATGACTATTTATGTTGAAGGACGACCAGAGTTCCTGAGCGTGGAGGAAGCGTACAACTTCATCCCGTTCGACCCCGTGTATCTTTGGAGTGTGAGGTGCACCAACCAACAAACGGACGATGCAGGTAAATTTTATTTAACAAGATTGGTTACTTAATTATTACTTAAGACTTACGATAGGTTCAATTAATGATATCAATTTGTTGACATTGTATTATTAGGCAATTTCGTTAATGGTACTAGAAAACGGAAAGGGGCTATAGGCACCTACACCGGGAAGAGACTTGAGCAGGCCACCGGGGGAAGGAAAACGCCCATTAGGGCCAATGAGGATGGCGAGGTGATCGAGGCATTTGACACCACGCGAAAATATGTCAGCATGGCCGGGGCGATCGTGCGGGACAAGGTCCCAATGCTTTGGCCAGATTGGGAATCTGTGCCTATCTACGTGAAGATGCAAATGCATAATGCACTGAGTGTGAGTTAAATCGTATTTTCATTACGTAAATTTTACATTTATTAATTAAGTCTGAATAAATATATAATTTTACCGTTTATATATTCATATTGCAGGTGTGGTTTGACGTGGATGAATGCCTTATTCACACGTGGGTAGAGCGTCAACTACATATGAGGTGATATGCTTCGAGTTATTTGAGTATATATCGAGTTAGATTTTTGTTTATCAAGTGTTTTAATATCTCTAACTTTTTTTTCCTGGTGTTAATATAAGTATAAAGAGTGGAAGAACGAGCTTTCTTCACATTACACTGTATACAAGGAGCTAGGCCGAGGTTCTACCCCTAGCGAATTCCGGTTTAGGGAGTACGAGTGGCTGTGGCTGATAGCCCACTTCGAGCACCCCAAAGCGAAGGTATGCATCCTAAATATATCTTACAAGCCTAATGTATCGTATCACATTGAAATAGTTAGTTACTAATTTTTTTACATATGTTTATCAAACAAGGCGATTTTGAAGACGAACCGGGCGAATAGATTGAAAAACACCAGGATCCATCATGCAGGTTCACTCAAATATTTGGGTTGGTCGAGTAAGGCACAGCAACAACAAGAAGTGAACCCGTTGGTGTATATTCATCAGAAGTTCTATCCGCAGTGCCCTGAAGAAGCGGTAAGTCTTTCGCCTCTGTATTTTGTACTTCACATATGTATGTGTTAATAAAACTATTTTTCGATATTAATTTATTTTGTTAAATAATACGTTATTCATATTCGCTTTTCAATTAGGCGAGAGTGGAGGAGGCGACCACAGAAGTGACCATGAATATAGCTCGGAACAACCATCCTGACTGCTCGGAGGAAGAAGTGACCCAGTATGCCTCTCAGATCGATCCGCTTGATCGCCCTATAGCGGCTCAGATCATGGTAAAAGCGTGCGGGACTGGAAAAAAATACCTGCTACTGTAGGGGAATGGGCTCGGCGGGCAAATGAGTATTGAAGAACACTTCAGAATACTCTACCGGGTCAAGAAGTTCAACTTCTAGTCGTAACCTCGCAGCGGAGCTTCAGAGGACGCAGAGGGAGTTGGAGGAGCAAATGAGGCAGATGGAGGAGATGAGGCAGATGGCCGAGCAGCAGGCAGTTAGAGATGCCGAGTACCGGGGGATGATCGAGCAACACCGACTCATGGTCCAGCAGCAGACACAAATGTTCACATGGATGCAGACGATGTACGCGGCTCAGACTACCGGACAACCGCTCCCCACACCTCCCCCGGTCCCTGTGTTCCCCAGTTATCCACCACCACCACCGCACCAGTCACCGCCACAGCAAGACCAGGGTAGCCACCGGAGTTCAAATGAGTACATGGATTTCTTCGACCCTAACCCGCAAGTTCCTCGACCCTGACGTGTAGTTGTAGTTTATTTTCGTATCGTTGTTATTTGTACTGTACGTTGGACAATTATGTGTGTACTGTTGAAGTTGTATTTGTACGATTTATGTCTTTCAATGCAGGTTCTGGAATTGGGCCCAATCCAGAACAGGTTTTTTTTTTACAAATTTTTCCAACCATTGCCGGCGACTTGGACCAAAGTCGCTGGCAATGACGTCATTTTCCGGCCACGGTGGCGCAAACATTGCCGGCGACCCAAGTCGCTGGTAATGTCTCTATCATTGCCGGCGACTTGTGTCGCCGGTGAGGTCTACCGGCGACACATGTCGCCGACAATGACAGAGACATTACCGACGACGTGAAAATAAGTCGCCGGCAATGCTATCTCCGGCGGCCAATTTCCGGCGACATCATTACCGGCAACTTGTCATTTCCGGCGGAAAAAAAAACAAGGCCGGCGACTTAAAGTCGCCGACAATGGTATCGAATGTGGTAGTGCCTTATATTCTATCATTTCATTGATTGAGACTTAAGGGTAGCCACAACCTCTTATTAAAAAAAAAAGTCTAATATATTACAAATCTAATGTCCAAAATATCGAATAATATAGTCTATCTAGATTTACCCACCATGGAATTGTCCTATGTATATGTGTGTGTGTATATATATATTATATTTGTATATACTGTAACTAGCATGAAATGGGGGTCGATCTGCTTAGATTATATATATGTATTGGTATCCTTCAGAAAATTTATATAATGTGTAGTAAGGAACCGATCAAAGTTAAGGTCTCCTCACGACAATATATTTAAACTGAGCGAGATAGACATAGATCACAGCTCGACCGAGATGAAGGTGATGCAAGTACTTCACATGAACAAAGGCGATGGCGAGACTAGCTACGCCAGAAATTCCACGGTTCAGGTAATTATCCTTATCATCCATTCCAGAGATCAGTGTTAATTTTCTAGCTTCATTTTGTTTCTACCAATTTACATTATTAAAGTATCATTGATTTACTAATGCAGAGCAAAACGATATCTATCACCAAACCGATCATTCAGGAAGCAGTGCTACAAATTTTGGAGGACCCAAGTATCATGGAAATAGAGAGCATGGGAATAGCAGACTTGGGTTGCTCATCTGGACCCAACACCTTCCTAGTCATCTCGCAGATTATGGATGTCATACATGCTAGATTAATCTCCGGTCTTGATCGTCCGTCGCCTGTAACAGAGCTTAGAGTGTATCTGAATGACCTGTTTAGCAACGACTTTAACTCCATCTTCGTGTCACTTCCAACATTCTACAACAAACTGAAACATAGTCTTGATCCTCATCCTCATATTATACCTCCTTTTATTTCTGCCGTGCCCGGTTCGTTTCACGGTCCACTTTTTCCTAAAAAGAGTTTGCACTTTGTTCATTCTTCTTTCAGTCTCATGTGGCTCTCTCAGGTCCCTGATGGCCTCAATAATAAAGGAAAGATTTACGTCTCTAAGAGCAGTCCACAGTGCGTATGGGACGCATACTCCATGCAATTTCAAAAAGACTTCTCAGATTTTCTGAGTTCTAGGAAACAAGAAATAGTAGAGGGAGGTCGAATGGTGCTGTCCTTCATAGGAAGGCCATCCTATGACCCAACAGGAGAGGGTAATATCTATCAGCATGAGCTCTTAGCCCACGCCTTAATGGCCATGGTTTCCAAGGTATATATCGCTTCGAATCATATCCCCCCTTAGTTTGCAACTCGTTTTCTTGCTCTCACAAACAAGATCGATATATCACTGCCTAACTAACTAGTAGCGTTAATTTATGTCGTTTCATGCAGCGTCTGATCAAAGAGGAGCAGATTGATAGCTTCAACATGCCAGTTTACGCCTCATCTGCAGAGGAAGTGAATCTAGTGTTACAAAAGCAAGGGTCTTTCATCAAGGACAGGTTTGACGCATTTGAACTGGATTGGGATATTGGTGGCAATGATCTCGATGAAGACGAGTCGACTGCATTTGACGACAATCAAACAATAACGAGTAGTGGACGTCGAGTGGCAAATAGCATAAGAGTCGTGACAGAACCGATGCTCGAATCTCATTTTGGAAAAGAGATCATGGATGATTTGTTTCATGGGTACGCCGAGATTGTTAGCAGGCACTTATCAAACAGTTCTACTAGACCCAAGTATACGATTTTCGTCATCTCACTCATCAGAAGGCCGGAATTGAATCTCATTTGAATCACGTATAGCCTTAATTAAAATTTGGAAAACCGTTGCATGCATCACGTCTTTATGGCTTTTTTAATCTGTTGTATTCTTGTATTTGTATTGTTGACTACTTTGCATCCCGTCATTTTCTATTGTTGTGTTAGTTGTCTTACTTCCATTTGTATCGTTGGCCTGTTGTGTTCACTTGTGAACAATGAATGAATTACAATAATGAAAATCGCGAGCTTTATGCCTTATAAATTTCTGAATTCATTATTAGATAGAACTTAGGTTTGTATGTATTCCCTATTGGCACTTTGGGCAGGGCAGCTAGGATTAGGAAGTAATTAACATTGGACGAAAATTTCTTAAAGACTTTCAATTTTATTCATCCCATCAGTGAGGTCATGTCTATTTTTTTATTTTTTAAAGAAAAATCTTCCGGACAGTGTTTCGGAAGGGTGGTGTTGATGTTGTGGTAAGGGACCATGATGGTGGGTTTGTAGTAGCTATGGTTCGTCCTCTTCAATATGCATGTTCGACTATGCATGTGAAGGCGGAGGCGTGTAGGGCAGGGCTCTTACCGGTGATCTTTCATGGATGGAGGGAGATAGATATTGAGTGACTGCTTGGAGTTGGTTGTAGTGGTGCAGGAGGAGGTGGAGAATTTTTCTGAGGTGAGTCGCATCGTAGAGGATTGTAAGAGGCATATGTCTCCCTTTAGTTCTCGAGGGGTGTGTCGCATCTTTCGCAAAGCAAATGATGTTGCTCACAGGTTACCTCACATTACTAGTTTTAGTGATTTGGATGAGATTTGGTCAGAGGAGCCGACTGTGATTACCCGGGATGCCATCTATGAGGATAATAGTGCTTGTAGTCGTGACAAATGTGTTATATCCTCCCCGAATTTGAGTTATAGTTTTCTTTCAATAAATGAGACTGAGCTGTCACTCTGCTAGATTATGCTTTTGAACCCCGATTCTCTTTTCAAAAAACAAAAAATCTTATTCATACCAAACAGAAGTTTGGAGCCCACTAATCAAATTTAAAACTTTCATGTTTGTCCAAAATTCCAAATCATGATTACTAAAGCTGCTCGTTCATTTTGGGCTTTTTTGAGCCCAACACAAAGCCCAATAGATCCTTTTGGCCACAGTTGAAAACTGCTCCGATTAATCATAGGGCCACTAGTCCCCACAGGTCGGTTGAGAATTGAATAATAACGAAAAAATGTAATGATGATGAATATTTATACGATCTCTTTGAAAGTCAACTGCCCCTCCCCGCACTACTTTATGTTTGCCCCCTTTTTTGTCCTTTAGTGCTGCAAACTCACGATCCCACATCGTCATCACACCAAAGGGCTCTACTCTCGTGCTCGCGCCCTCACGCGCTTCACCATACACTCCACCTCTGGCTTTGTTTATCATGTTCATCACTCGTCAGAAATTTAAGTCGGCCATCAGTCAAATTATCCAACCTTCTGCTTTGTTCTGATGATCCGTACATAAATGACTGGGAAAGTCAAATTTTAAATATCTCCGGAACCAGAGTATTTATTCTTTCGATAAATTTAACTAACGAACACGAAATGTTATTCAATCAGCGTCGACGGGATTTGAACACTGAATTTAATGTGACAAAGAGGATAGAAGTGACCGCAGGAGATTGTTTGAACCCGTGTGGAGTGGGGTGCGCGCAGATACGTAGCGAATTTTGGGGTCTGAGTCACAATCTGTCATGGTCAACGTCACTAATTCCCACAAAGCTCCATTTCATTTCTTCTTTGTTTTTGTTTAATTTAATACTGGGTGTTCGATGCAGAAATATCTCTCGGAAGAGACTCTCTCCGCGAAGCAGTCTCTTTTGATATCGGATGTTTCAACCGCGTGTACCGGTCTATCCTGTATGTGCTTCGATGCTGGCGTGCCACCGTTCTTCAACGGAATATGGACTAGTTACAGCCGCCTGACTTCTAATGTAAGCGATTAAGATAGGGAGAGCACCATGAAAGGACCCAACCCCGATTTAGCTCCCTAAATCGGAATCAAACCCTTTCGAAAACACGAACCAACAAAAAAATTTCGAAATTTGGGCAGAGTTTCGTTACTAGCGTGGAATTACCATTACCTGCACGCGTAAAATACACTCCAACCTATGCCACAAAAATCAAACCGTGGGCACCAATCCCATCCGGATTTCTCAATATCTCAACAGTAAAGTAAACAATACATATAATAGTACTTTACTGAAATCCGGGTTTAAAATCGTATAACATATTCATCAGAGAACTCAGAGCGACCTCTAATACATAACCATATAAGTATACCACAGTAGGTAGAACAATAAACCTACTGGAAGAAATAAGACCGCTCGAGTACTATGCCTCCGACCACGACGTGCGACTCCAGAGTCCGAACTGCAAACTGGGCACGGAAACCGAAAAGCCCAGGGGAAAGGCAATTAAAAACGTTAGAGTGAGTGGACGAAAATAAATATATGCCTTTCACCAGTTTATAAACATACTCAATATAAAACAGTGCGAGTTCGGAAAACACAACAACACAACACATATATATATGGAGGTTGTCGGGCGAATCTCTCAAACCCGACGTCAGGTGAATCGCTCAAACCTGACGGTGAAAGGCCAGGGGAATCTCTCAACCCTGGCGGCACTCAGGGGAATCTCTCAACCCTGCTTCAGAGGAATCTCTCAACTCTGGGCCAGAGGAATCTCTCAACTCTGGTAGCATCGATGCAATAAATGCCAATCACCAATAACACATAATAACATACCTCCGAAAATAACATATATCACAATCATCGTATAATTAAACACGGAAATCAATAAATCCACGAACTCGCAAAATCAACAGTAAAAATAGAAACTTGTCCACTCACAGTCTGGCGTAACGCGATTCGCGTTAACCCGTGATCCGGCGGAAAGTCCATCGCCAAACAAACGATCACGAACTCCTGAATATTCACAATGTCCAATACTCAAAGTCATAACCCGACAATTCAAATCAAATCACGAGAAACCACCGTTCTCGGAAATACACAATTCGATTCCGACGAATCGTCGAAAATCCATATATACCACCTCAAATACCTCGCTTTACGTTCGGACGCTCAACTCGAAAAACGAACCTCCCCACTGCGTTCGGAGCGCGATTTCGAGTCAAACGACATGCAACTTGCCGAAAGTCAAAAAGTCAACCCGTTGACCGCCGTTGACCGCCGTCCACGGCGGCGCCGCCACCGGCCGAAGAATTTTCCGGCGGAGCCACCCTTGTTCCACTCCAAATCGCCCACTGAGCAACTTTGTCAACTGCACCAAGGGCCAATTCTCACTCTAACTCATCCAATTTCATGAAGAACCGAATTGTACACAAATTTTCCAATCCAAAATTCTCCAAATTCAAGCAAAATTAGAGCTTCAAATTAACACAGTAGCTTCAAGAGGATGAGAGCAACAAAGCCCATCCAAAATTTCAGCTCGAATCGATCAAAATCATGAAACCCGAATTACCTCAAAATTCCTCAAGTTTTTGGCCGGAATTCCTCCATTTCCGGTGAGCCTCGCCGTGAGGGGTGGTCGGATTCCACAAGAGGGGACCAAGGCGAGTTGGCCGAGCCCTAGGCCAAGCCCTAAGGTGGCCGAACAATGCTCCGTCGCCGGTGAGGCCGTAGGCCGTCGCATCTCCTCCTCCTCCCACCGAGTTGACTCGGTCAACTCGGTCAAACCCCAATATGGTAAGTCTTTGACTTGCCCAAATTAGCAGGTTTCTATTTATAGCCTTTCCCAAAATGGAAACTTGTAATTATCCTTTTCGACGAACTTCAAACGTGCGTAACTTTCTCGTCGTAATTCCGATTCCGATAATTCTCGCGGCCACGAACTCGACTCGACATAATCTTCTAACATCACCCAAAGTCAAACACATCGGCCAAACGGATAAAAAGTCAACCATTCGAACCAACACACATTTAAATCAACTAAACAGTCCACAATCGGCAAAATTCGCAACTTAAACTCCGTAACTCAGAAAAATGCTCCGGAAGTTCCCACGAACTCGAAATTAAATTCCGAACAACTTCCGTGAAGAAGCCGACACCAAATTCTCGATCGGTAATTTAGTCGCTAACAAACCTACCATTTAAATCCATTTCCGTCGAAACTTCAAATATTCATAACTAATTCCTCGGTCGTCCAAATAACGATCCGGAACCGCCCACGAACTCATAATCACATATAGAACGACTCTCGAGAAGAGACCCAGCTCCAATTCTCGGCCAATAATTAAGTCGTTAATAAGCTCGGCGATTAAAACAACTGTCGCAACTCTGCGACTACGCCGTAGCTCACAAATATAGCTGATCATACGACTGATTCTGGTCCGGGTCGTCACACACCAACCCTATCCGAATATGTTCTTTTTGCCTAGGAACCTAGGACTTTGATATGTGTACCTCTCTGCTAGATCCAGAAATCGATACCCCCACGTCTCTCGTGTAGAGCAGAGCAATCTCTTGATGAAGTGTTGAGAACACTCGCTTCCTTTGAGTATTCAAGCCCTCAGCATACAAGTGAGCAGCCCTTCCACCTTCAGGTTGCAATTGCTTCCTTGGAGTCGTAAATACCTTCACTCGATAGGTGAACAGCACTCAGACTTTTCTGGTTGCAAGAAGATAGATATCTCGAGGACGAGATAACCGTCTAGGTTGTATTGCGTATAGCAAGGATTGTTTGTATGTTTGTGTAGTCGTCCCTTCCATAAGATCCTTGCATTCCTTATATACTCGCTTACGTATCAGTCATTGATTCTGTTTCTAACTCCTTTGCTCTCTTATAACTTTGTCTGAATCTTCATACCAGCATCAAACTATACCTCTCATAGGCATTCCAATTCTATCATAACTCTTCTAAGAATCTTGCAAATATCAACTAGTTCTGATAGAAACTGAGCCGCATGAAACCAGCTCGATAAGACACAGTTCTAATAGAACTCTAAGCCTTCTTCCCATCGAAGCTCGATACAAATCTCGCTAGACCTTTTATACTTAACTTCCTCGATAGGAACTAATAAACCATGACGGGCCGCTCGATAGACCTCGGCCATCCAGGCCCAAAGTAAATATTTTATTTAGGCCCAAACATTGCCCCTCAGGTCTTGAACTTGGAAACTCTTCTGAACAAGTGAAAAGACTTGAATGTACCTTGAACGACGTGCTCATCGACTTCGAAACGCTATATCATCACTTGAACGCCACGTCTAACTAACTCTTCGAAAAAGTATGACGCTCGACTGACTCCTCTATAAGAGCAACAGTCCATATCCACAAGTTTCATCTTTCATCAAAAACTTTTCAATTGCTCAGAGACCTGCAACTTCTTAACTCTCACAGTCAAAAACTTAAACCTTTCTTCTCACCGCCGTCAAAACCCTAATCCAGAAAAAATGCCTCCTCGTAAGGACATTACTATTCCTTTTGACCACGTCCACGCCAAGAAGTTTGTCAAACAGCTCAAAGAAGTCGCTACTTGATCGAACCCAGACACCATTTGCACCCTTACAATAGACGCTGAAGAAAACACAGGTCTTCTCGGCCCATTTATAGAATCTCCATTGAATCCAGACCTACCTACTATCCTTCGGGAACCCATCTGCAACTCTTCCCTTCTTCTTCAGGTAGACCCCTCTGCAGACCCAAAGTCATGGTCTCAGAAAGACAGCCTCTACTCCATTGGGAAGTGGCCACACTCATCCCCCGACGACCTCGATTGGTACCACCAACGCCGTAGGCAGGACAAAGATCGATGGGAAACGGCAGGAATTACTGAACTCATCGACTTATGCTTCTCCCTTCCGTCTGGAGCCAACAAACCCCCTCTCGCTGCAACAATGTGCTTCTGGGATTGCACAGCGAACTGCTTCAGACTTCCCTGTGGAGATATAAGCATCACCATGCTCGACCTCTACACCATCTTTGGAGTTCCTGCCTCTGAGAAAAGCTGGACCCCTCAGGATTTCAGCCAGACTACCGACAAAGCCTCAGAAAAACGGCCTACATCCTACTCCGCCTGGGTAAAACATTTCTCACCGAAAAACACTGTACGAGGAGGAATAGCCTTCTTGGAGTACTGGCTATCGAAGTACTTGTTCTGCACAACCTCAGCGAAGGTCATCAAGACGTGGACCAATCTCGCCGAACGTCTTTACAGCGGAGAACCACTGAGTTTGGTTGAATCCGTCCTAGCTTCCATCTACTGTGGTCTCAAGCGGATCACTCTATCGAAGCTCGACTTGAACCAAGCTGGGCCACTTTGGATGGTAGACCTCTGGCTGCAAGTCTATTTCCCTTTCTTCTGTCCATCGGCAACCCCTAGGTTCAGAGAACAAAAACTGTTGGGCAGGTCGTTGGTCGCTACATTACCCAGGACTAAGCAATGGTCCTATCTTGACTGCTTCAAGCACCTTTGCCACCACAAGGACCTTCCTTATACTGCCATCGAAACAATTCTGGGTCGTCATCACCCTGGCCTCCTCTCAAGTGGCTTCATGCCATCTCCTGACCAAGATAATCAAGCGAGGAGTTTGTTCGTTAAGTCGAACACTTGCCAGGATCTACCACTCCCAGATTCTGGGTATGAGCTTTACGCTCCCAACCACTTCTGCAGACAGCTTGGGCTCGGCCAGGATGCCCCTATGCCCCTTACATGCTCCGTCAACAAGTATACTCTCTGGCGGGCAGAGAGCAAATCTAATGCAGCAGAAGTCATCGATGAAGAATTTGGCTTTCCATTGGTGATAGTTCCCGAGATTACTCAGCCACTGTCTCCATCGAGGTTGATTACCCCAACATACCTTACTTGGTATTCCCAATTCTGGGTCGAGCTGCAAAACAAAAGTCCAGCACTGTGCTTTGCCACCATCTTCAGTGAATTCGATGAGAAATTCCCGATGACAGTAGACAAGGATGCACTCGTCGAGCCTCCCTCCAACTCGAGCCCAACTCCATGGCCACAGGTATGCTTTTAGTTCAGAAATTTCCACTTATATTGGTAATTCTAGAATCAGAAATAACCATCCCTCTCTTCTCCCCAATAGTGCAATCCAGAGTCGGATATAACCATGGCAATTCACTCCTTCAAGAAGAAAAGAACCCAGCGTTCCAGATCACCTGTAAGTATTCGATTTACTACCTTTCCAGAACATGCTGATTCTTATCACTGACCTCGATACTGGCCCTTAATCTCTGTAGCCCCAAAGCTCCAAGAAACTCAAACGGAGGGCCCCAGAGAGTGGAGTTTGGTTGGAATCACGGCTCAGGAGCAGAACCGACCGACTACGCCTCATCACTCAAGCCTTCTTTGCTTCATTCGATCAAAGGAGTAACAAAGCCTCAGGGTCTAGTGCTTGCTCAGCCATTGCTTTTACCATTGCACACTGGTTTTGTGCAAATCCAGGTAGCACTCCCACTCTCTCTCAGTTCGATGACCTCCTTCTCCAAGGCTCAAGAAAATGGCAAGAGTTATGCAAGGACGAGTCCCTGTCCAGGGAATACCCAAACCATCATTTTGATTTGGACACCATCTTGAAGGCAAACATCAGGCCGCTCCAATTCTCAGCCGATGACACCCTGATAGGACTCTTTAATCCTGAGAAGTTTGCTAACCTGAATGGTCACGGTTGCTACCCCTTCGACGACTTGTGGGAACACATTCAGAAAAGCAGAAAGCCTCAGGTTTTCATAGTGAGCTGGAATGATCACTTCTTCGTCCTCAAGGCTGAAGACGAAGCCTTCTACATAATTGACTCACTAGGAGAAAGGCTCCATGAAGGAAATAGTCAAGCCTTCATCCTGAAGTTCGATGAGTCCAGCACCATATCCACAGTTGCAGATAAGGTCATAGTTAGCAGCCACAAAGAGTGTTGCAAGGAATTCATAGTCCAATTCTTGGCTGGAGTTCATCGAGCATAGCTTGAAGAAGAGGAGAAAAAACAACCTGTAGCCCTCACCACCTTGTTCCACCGTCTTCAGATCGAAATTCAAGGCTGCTACATTCCTTCCTCTTCTGGCGAAGATTCCAGTGCTCATGATGAACAAGTTGTCTCAGAAGCTGAACAAATCGTCTCCTCACCAAAGCCCAAATCTGATCAATCACAAACTCCAGTTGAGACTAGCCCAGAGGTCGAAGCAGCAAACTCTCCCTCACCAGAGCCACAAGTTCAGACTCATAAAGAAACAACAGTACTGTCTCCCCAACAAGTAAGCTATCGTAACCTCACTTCTTAGGTTAATAATTTGTTCGATATAGCCCTAACACTTCCTGTTATCTTTATATCGAAGTTCGATGTTGTTCCTATGGACCTGGTCGTTCAGCAAAGTCTTCCTGACAGTCCAAGGAAACAAGCGGGTACAGTAGGAGAGCCAATTTCGATAGCCATCGAGGATCAACCTGATCGGTCTCTAGCCATCGAAGATGAAGGACCTTCCGTTCAACACGAGGAAATATCTGTCCCCTCTTCATCATCTGGAAAGCAACTCCAACTACTCAGTGTAGAAGACTCAACCAAGATTCAAGAACTTGTAGGTTCGTTGAACACACTGAGAACCCCTTCAGGCATCGAAGACCTTCTTCATGACATTCTTTCTGGGCCCCTGGATTCTCTTGGAGATATTCAAGCCGTGCACAAGCAAGTGAAGGAATTGCATGCCAATGCCCCAGCAGACCTCATTCCCTGTCTCGAAGACATGGAAAGCAAATTGCTTGAGCTTCTGCATAGTAGTGAAATTTCCCAAGCGTTGTCCATCGAGGCTGCTAGAAAGAAAGAAGCAGCAATGACCCTGGAGGAGAAAACTCACAGGGAGACAGAAAAGATCGAGAAATATCTAAAAGAACTGCCTTCACAAGAGGAACATCTAGCAGCCAAACGTGCCAGGCTCCTTGCCCTTGAGGCTGATGTCGCTGCACTTAGAACAGAGATAAATGCATTGGAAAGCAGCATCCCCAACTATCGGAATGAAATGCATAACTTTTTGGCAGAAGGCGAGATCCGAGCCCAACTCCTACAAGAGGCGCGTCAGGAAGCCATCGAAGCTCGCAAAGCAGCTTATCACGCCTGGAAGACCTCAGAAATGATTAAGATCTCGATAAAGAGCTTTCTCGATATGTAAAAATTTTGGGCCTCTAGTATAGGCTTTTTGTACTTGTTATTTTAACCCCATTAATAGGTTATTCGATGTTTATGATCCTCGATGAGTATACGTGTTGCCCCTGTAGTTTATTGATGCAAGAGCATGAATAAACTAGATTAAGCAGTATCTGGAGGATCATCATACTCCCAAACTGGTTGTATGAATTTCTTTAGATAACGACCATTTATCGGGTTTGCATGTATAGTACCATCTCGATCTCTCAGACGAACTGCTCCTTTACCCAACAATCGATCGATGATGTATGGTCCTTCCCATTTTTCTGACCATTTTCCTCGTCCTGCCGTTTTCTCACCGATAGGCAAAAGCACTCTCCAGACGAGTTCTCCTTCTGCAAAACTCATGCCCCTTGTTCGCTGGTCATAGGCACGAGCCACCTTTTGTTTTTTGGCACGTAGACTTTCAAAAGCCTGTATTCGATGCTCATCGAGAGCTTCATGCTCTTGCCACATTGCTTGGACATAGTCTTCACCGATCAAATTGTGTTGCTCCATCACCCGTAAAGACTGAACGTTAATCTCTAAAGGCAACACCGCATCGTGCCCGAACATCAGTGCATAAGGAGTTGTACCTGTGGGGGTCCTCTTACTAGTCCTGTAAGCCCACAAGGTATGAAAAAGTTCTTCATGCCACAGTCTGGCATTTTCAGCGAGCATCCGTTTTAGGATATGTATGATGATTTTATTGCTCGCTTCTGCTTGACCGTTAGATTGGGCATAGTATGGAGAAGAGTGGAGAAAATGAATCCCCAGATCCTTCATTAAGGTATCTACTTCTCCAGACACAAAGGCTGCCCCTCGGTCTGATACAAAACACTCAGGGATGCCAAACCGACATATAATATCTTCAAACAAAAATTGGCGGATGGCCTTCGCTGAAGATACCCTGAGAGGTCGAGCCAGCTCTTCAAAGGAGATCTTCAGCCCACTCCTCAATTTGCAGTGTGCACAAAGGGATATTGGCGAGTCTGCTTTAGGGTCCACCTTCTCTTTTCCTTTACTCTTTGGTGTACGAGGTAGACTCTCGCCAGCTGTTGGTTGGTCATTGGATTGCTTTCTTTTGTTGGTTTTAGTACCTGTCACGTCCAGCATTCCAACGATCATGGGGATTAGAGTTGTTAAGTTGAGCAAAGGCTTTTGCTCAATCGCTATTACTCCGTCATCGATCAACTGCTGAATCCTATATTTTAGATCTCTACAGACAGCTGTTGTGTGACTTCCCCACTTGTGGTGATATTGACAATAAGGGAGACCCCTAACATCATCAGGATGTGCGTCTGATGATCCCCAGTTGTCAGGCACCACTGCTATTCCTTCTAGGCATAGATTTTCAAATATTTCTTCCCGCCTGGACGCGTCGTATGTAATACGTGTCCGCTTGGGTCGGACAAAGGCTATGTTTCGCCTGGTCCTTTGCTTGGACTTCTTCTTCTCTTGACTTGGTGTATCTTGACTACGTTCTGAAGAAGTACCGCTGACGGGAGGCTCTGTGATCGGTGGAGATGATGTTCTACGAGGATATTCAGGATGAAAATCCATCTCTCCGTCTTCAGTGATCACAATCACTTGCCAGTTAATCAAGCCCTGGATCTTGTTTCTCAGGGTTGAACACATCGATGTTCGATGGCCAAAGTGATTGTGGAATCTGCAAAAATGTTGGGCTGGCCCTTCATACCGTAGATGTCTAAGCTTATAGACAGGGTAGAAGAAGATCATCCCCATATCCTTTAACCTATCCAAATATTCATCCACCATGTTCGTTTTGAATGAATAGGTTAAGTAGGCTGGTTGATTCCAAGCCTCTTTGTTTCCAAGGATTCTACTAGGTGCTGGCCAACTTACGTCAACCATGTTCACCTGTTGAGCTGGGAATGGCTCAGAATCCACTAGAGCTGCTGCCTTGGACGAACCCTCCAACTCTAGCTTTCTTTCATTGATCCACTTCTGGATTTGGTCCTTCAGCTTGATACAGTCCTTGGTAAGATGGTTCCATGCTCCATGGAACTTGCAGTATTTTTTACCCTTTAACTGCTCAGCCGTGGGAAGCGGCCCGAAGTCTGCTTTGACAACCCGTAGACCGTACAGTTCGTCCAAAATCTCATGAGCCATGTTGGCGTCATAAGTGTACTTCTCAAACTCTGGCTTAGTAAAAGCTACTGTCGAGAGCTTGACGGGACCTCTATTCTTCTGAAGCTTTCGGGGTTTCAGCACTTTACTTGACATTAAATCCACAGCCCCTATATGGTCGTCTTCAGAATCTGTTTCCTGGTCATCAATCTGTTCAACATAAGCCACAGTTTTTGGCTTTAACCTGTCATAAGTTCTATTGCTATACGTCCCTTTGGACGCGTTCTTTCTGTTATCTCTCTCCTGCATGTTGCTGTATGCTCTGGTCACCGCAGCGATGAATTCATTTAGAGAGAAATACTTGCTATTTAAGAATAGCTGGTGATAAGTATCCTCCAGCCCATTCTTGGCCATCTCTACCACCTCTTCCTTGCTTAGAGGGGTCTTACAGAGGTTATACTCTGAACGGAAACGGTGTAGGAAAGTGACCGGACTCTCGGTCACCGATTGGCTAAGAGAAGCCAACTTTCCCACGGTGGTTTCTGGCCGTTCCGTTCCGAAGTGGTCTATAAACAAGGCCTCCATCTCCTTCCACGTACTGATCGAGCCCTTCTCGATGCCAGTGTACCATACGAGGGCTGATCCTGATAACGATGAACCGAAGACCCTTAGTTTGAGTCCATCGTCCTCGGCAAACTGGCCTAACTGCAAGGTGAAGTAAGCCAGATGTGTTGCCGCATTAGCATCATCGTCACCAGAAAATGTCTGGAAAGTTTGGTGTTTATAGAACTTTGGCCAATGCCATTCATTAGGATCGTCTTTGCTTAGGGGAAACAGTGCTTCGTAAGTCTCATGCATCTTGGTTATTCTTACTTGATAATCATCCATGAGTTTATTTATACGTGCCTCCCACTCGAAAGCAAAATCCTCTGATCGTCTGGTTTTCCTAGCCAAGTCCGATACGGTTTTGGTTAGAGAACCCAGATCCCTATCGACTCTTTGAGTGATAGCTGCCGCTGACCGGCGGTATTCTTCCAATCCTTTGTCTAAAAGGCTTTGGACATCCGCCCGTAGGCGTTCTTGACCTTCTGCCAAACTAGTTACCTGAGCGTTTATGGATTCTTTATCCTCTTGTTCTTGATTCAACTCTAGTCGCATAGACCGCATAGTACTCGCTATCTCCTTTAAGGAGTCGGTCTGAGCAGCAAGATGATCATTATGTTGCTCAAGTCTGTCTTCGAATGATCGAAAACCACTAGCGTGGTGTAAGTCCCGTTTCGCTGCGTAGGCCACGTATTCGTTATACGTGAGTGCCTTTATCTCCGTTTCACTTAGAGTTTCGAACTCCATGGCGTTGAAGTCGCTAGCGAAGATAACTTTAACCGCTTGATTACTCAATGAACGACACTGGTTAGCAGTGTGTTCACGGTATACCGGTTGTGGATGTTTACGACACTGAGGGTAAACCCTTCGATAAGGGTCTCCAATTGTCGCTTAGAAACGCAAAGAAGTATTGACAGTCCCACTGGGCGTGCCAAAATGTTCGATGCAGAAATATCTCTCGGAAGAGACTCTCTCCGCGAAGCAGTCTCTTTTGATATCGGATGTTTCAACCGCGTGTACCGGTCTATCCTGTATGTGCTTCGATGCTGGCGTGCCACCGTTCTTCAACGGAATATGGACTAGTTACAGCCGCCTGACTTCTAATGTAAGCGATTAAGATAGGGAGAACACCAACACTATCCGAATAGGTTCTTTTTGCCTAGGAACCTAGGACTTTGATATGTGTACCTCTGCTAGATCCAGAAATCGATACCCCCACGTCTCTCGTGTAGAGCAGAGCAATCTCTTGATGAAGTGTTGAGAACACTCGCTTCCTTTGAGTATTCAAGCCCTCAGCATACAAGTGAGCAGCCCTTCCACCTTCAGGTTGCAATTGCTTCCTTGGAGTCGTAAATACCTTCACTCGATAGGTGAACAGCACTCAGACTTTTCTGGTTGCAAGAAGATAGATATCTCGAGGACGAGATAACCGTCTAAGTTGTATTGCGTATAGCAAGGATTGTTTGTATGTTTGTGTAGTCGTCCCTTCCATAAGATCCTTGCATTCCTTATATACTCGCTTACGTATCAGTCATTGATTCTGTTTCTAACTCCTTTGCTCTCTTGTAACTTTGTCTGAATCTTCATACCAGCATCAAACTATACCTCTCATAGGCATTCCAATTCTATCATAACTCTTCTAAGAATCTTGCAAATATCAACTAGTTCTGATAGAAACTGAGCCGCGTGAAACCAGCTCGATAAGACACAGTTCTAATAGAACTCTAAGCCTTCTTCCCATCGAAGCTCGATACGAATCTCGCTAGACCTTTTATACTTAACTTCCTCGATAGGAACTAATAAACCATGACGGGCCGCTCGATAGACCTCGGCCATCCAGGCCCAAAGTAAATATTTTATTTAGGCCCAAACACTGGGGATTCCCGGAGTCGTAGCATTTGTTTACTCCTAGCTTCTCGAACAAGAGAGCTTCTTCTTCTTCTTCTTCTTCTTCTTCTTAGCATAGCATAGCATAGCAGAGCAGAGAAGAGAAGAGAGTAAACAGAGAGAGAATGGAGGATCTCCCGCCTGGTTACCGTCCCAACGTCGGCGTTTGTCTCATTAACTCCGATAACCTGGTAATCATCTTCATCGCTATCATTCTATTCTTCTTGCTTTGTCTTTTGTAGTCCAGATTTCTCTGTTTTTGTTTTGTGGGGTTATAGATTACTTGCATGAACTAGTCTCGCTTCTGTTACTACATATGTTGCATGAAAGAAATTCTAGATTACTCTTCTGAGTTATTTTTCTCTGGATACTGAGAGCTAAGAACGCTTTCATTTCTGAGTTGGAATGGACGGGTCAGATACGTATTTCTGCGAGGCATTTTGTGTAATTGTTAACAGTGGTGAGAATTTGTTGCAGATTTTTGTTGGATCACGGTTGAATGTTCCCGGAGCATGGCAGATGCCTCAGGTAGTACACTTTCCTTTTCGTAATTTTGATTAATTCGTAGACACATAGTACTACAATACAGGTGTTTATAAATGTCGAACATGAGACTGTTTCAGATTGGTCTGAAGTCTGAACCTTTCTGTTTAAGTGGATACTGATGTAGGAGTAGTTAAAATTGACTAGAATATAGTAGTCTTATTACGTAGTCTAAAGTTGTCATCACCGCTGTAAAGGCTGAACTTTTTATTGAAATTGTTAAGCTTTGTTTGGAGAGCAGCCCAGTTTCTGTTGTGTGTTGAGTTCTTTCAGTTGAGCTTACTTATGTGAGTTTTGTATTTAATTTTTTGATACTCGATCTCAGGGCGGTATAGAAGATGGTGAAGAACCCAAATCTGCAGCTATTAGGGAACTGCGAGAAGAGACAGGAATAGTCTGCTGAAATCATTGCTGAGGTACTTTTACAGACCGAAATCCCTACCATTGTGCTACTCACAGTAGATGTGCATGTTTAAGTCTGAAGTGTGTCATGATTCCCATTTGTGCATTCTTTTAAATATTTGGATCTGATTGTTTTAGATAGTGTTGGAAATACCATTTAAGGAGGTAAGGCAAAAAGACAAAAGAGGATGACTAAACATTACTATGTTGTGTACCTTTATTGAGGTATATTTGACATTGTTCATAAGTAATAGAATTAGCAGTGTGAATATACTGTGGTTGTGGACTTGTGGTTGATAACTATACCTCAGTGCTAGAACTAGAAGCAAGACCTGGATGGAGTTCAGTGCTTTTTATGCGTCTCAGTTTGATAACTATACAACAGCAATTTCAGCAGTCAGTGTACTTATGGTTGAGGTTGTGTATTGACAGGTTCCAAATTGGTTGACATACGACTTCCCACCTGCTGTGAAGACCATAGTGAATCGTCTCTGGGGAGGTGAATGGCACGGGCAGGCACAAAAATGGCATGTCCTTCTTCCTTCTCATGTATCCACTCCATTAATTACAGAAAAATGAATCTTTAGACCTACTTTCTCAAGCTTGCAACTTGTCTGCCTGTTTGGACGACTGCAAATAAATTTCTGCATCTTACTCTTCATTTTCAGCCATTACAAAACATTTTCCAATGATATTGCATACATATTTAGTTTCTTCAGATGTTTTCTGTCTTCCCCATGTCAGATATAGATGCTCTATATTCGAGTCATGTTAAATCACTCTGGCTATGTATCTAATGTTATTTCTTGGTGTATGGAGCATGGTGACAAATGCTTTGAAGCACATAGATCTATGAAACATGAACTGCCTTTCAATATAAAGACTAGGCTTCCTTTCTCAGTGATAAATATAGATATGTTAAATATATTTGACTTGACAACTTTCAGTTGTTATAATGTGCTTCCTCTGTTTCTATAAATATTCAAATTTATTATGTAGCCATCTGCAAATAAATCACCAGTGAGTTTTTGAACAAATCGAAGTAAGGCATACATCAGGTTGTGTTCCTGATTTCGAATTTTTGAATTTGGGCAATGTCCAGGTTTCTTATGAGATTCACGAAGGATGAAAGTGAGATCAACTTAGCTACAGGAGAAGCTGATGCAGAATTTGCAGAGTGGAAATGGGCTAACCCTGAAGAAGTTATTGAGCAGGTGTGCCGAAAATTATATTTCCAGTTAAGTACTTTCATCATCATGTTTATAGACATACTCACATATGTTTGACTACTGATTACAGGCAGTGGATTACAAGAGGCCAACATATGAGGAAGTTATGAAGACCTTCAAGTCCTACTTAAATGAAAGTTCTTTATCTGCAAAATGTAAATCAACCAAATGGTGAAATCTTGTGTGCATCAGTGCGTGATTGTGTAGTTCTAAGTCCATCTTCTCAGCTCAGTTGACCTGTTCTGAAATATGGACCAAGTAAAGTAGGAGTCTTGCTTTCTGTAAATGCGAATGACAGAACTTTAAGTTAGATGTTTGCATTATTGGGAAGTTGTAACAATAAAATCATTGGAATGACTTATTTCATCTACTTTCCACCAAGGTTTAGCCTGGAATCGATTGCCGAGTCACCCGAGTGTATCAAAGCAAAATGTGAAAAACCGAAAGTTCTTGTTCTTGGTCCCTTTTAAGGACTTGAATTTCCTCTGTACTACAGTCTCACATCATTGAAAGAAATGGGATCCTCGACTTACGTTCTGCTTGATTGACCTTCAGGTTGTTGGAGAAGAGTGAGGTAAATAATTTTTTCACTTTGCCCTGTGGTTAAAAACTTTCAGTTTGTTGGGCAAGCATGGTAATAAGAATGTAACTCGGAGAAGATAAGTTTTGAGTTTCAACAAAGATTTTTCTCATATGTTTGGAGAAAAATTCTAATTTTTGAGTGTCGACACAAATTTGCCCCACACTGTTAAACCCTAATGGCAACTCCAAAACCTCAGCACCCCTTTCACGTTCGCTTGCAAAGCCTCGAGAGGCAAAGGCAAGATCGCATTATGAGCAATCTCATGCAGAGACGCTGTTCTGGAACGTATGGTGGCTGCAACGCCCTCAAGACCTATCAATGCCGGCGACCACATTGTTTCTGACATCGAACGCCGCCTGCGGCAGCTCATCCCTAATGTCTACACTCCTTCTCATCCCCCTTATGCCTCGTAACAATCTCTACACATAATATACTTGACGTAATATTCTTTTCGATCTCTCTGTAAAGTATCTAGCTTTTTTTGTGATCGAGTTTGATTGTGTTTTGGGGAATGTAGATGATACAGAGGGCTATAGAGGAGTTAAATGAGGAAGGAGGAGGGGTGAGTGAAATGGCTATATCGAAATTTATCAGAAGGCGGTATGAGAGTCTGTCACAGGCACATGAGGGTTTGTTGAGGCTTCACTTGAAGAAACAATGTGAGATGGGGATGCTTGTGAGTTTGGAGGGCGGGATATACAATTTAATGTTGTTAAGGATGGTGATGATGTGGAGGCTGAGATTGAGTCAAGGAGGAAAAGGCCGCGGCTATTAGAATAATTGTCAACAATATAAAATAAAGAGAGTAAGAGGTTTAACTATTGAAAATTAACAGGCACGTCCAATGAAAAATTAAACTTGGTGAAGATATATGTCTATTGGAAATAAATAATAGATGCAACTCTTAATGAAGAGACATGTCTATTGAAAGATAATCAGAAAGATATAATCTTTCAAAGTGATTATTCCTCTTTTAAAGTGAAAAGGCATAATCACTTCTATAAATATGAGTGATTCTCTACAGATTCACATAATCAAAAACCTCATTTATCTTTCTCTCTTTTAGTTTCTCTCAGGTTCTCCAACGTTCTCTAGTTTTAAAGAAAATCTAGAAACTATATACTGCAGATTTAGTCTCTAGCAACCTTGAGCCTCTTGTAAAAACATTTCATCGAGTATTAGGTTGATATTCATTAGTACAAACCGACGATCAACATTAGCAAGTTGCTAGGCTTCATTGTATCCTAAAATCTTATTTGATCATCCCCCCTTGTACACTAACACTACAAGAAAAAGTGACTTAGACGACGGAGAATTTCCGTCGTCTAAGTGCCTATCTCCGTCGTCTAAGTACTTGGACGACGGAAAATCCGTCGTCCAAGGTACGTGCTCCAAGTGCTGTCGTCTAAGTACTTAGACGACGGAGAATTTAATCTCCGTCGTCCAAGTTCACTTGGACCGCGGAGAACGTCCGTGGCCCATGTAGGGACTTAGACGACGGAGATTAATGTCTCCGTCGTCTAAGTCACCACCTGGGCCACGGAGATTGTTAGCTTCTCCGTGGCCCAGGTGGTGACTTAGACGACGGAGATTAATGTCTCCGTCGTCTAAGTCCCTACATGGGCCACGGAGAAGCTAACAATCTCCGTGGCCCTGGTGGTGACTTAGACGACGGAGACATTAATCTCCGTCGTCTAAGTCCCTACATGGGCCACGGAGATTGTTAGCTTCTCCGTGGCCCAGGTGGTTACCTAGACGACGGAGATGAATGTCTCCGTCGTCTAAGTCACCACCTGGGCCACGGAGAAGCTAACAATCTCCGTGGCCCATGTAGGGACTTAGACGACGGAGATTAATGTCTCCGTCGTCTAAGTGAAAAATTAATTTAAAAAAAAAATTAAATTCAAAAATATTATTAATATTAATTGAAAAAAAATTAATTAAATTAATTAAATACACTAAATTAATAAAATAATTAAAATTAATTTGTACATACATAATCGAAAAAACCTATAATTAAAAATGAAAATATTGTTCGTAATGCGGAAATTAAGAAACGAAATAATGAACTACTAGCTAGCTAAAACACTGGAGGAGCAGATGCGCCGCCTCGTCCTCCGCCTCCAGCCGGGTCGTCGTCGTCGGGGAATGGGTTCGGAGGAGGTTGACATTGTCTTTGAGCTTGTTGCATAAGGGCGATGAGTTGGGCTATTCGCTCGTCTTGCTGGTCCATTCTTTGGCGCATGGCAATATTCTCCTCCCGTGCGATTCGAGCCTCTTCATAGGCTGCCGCAGCTTGAGAACTTCTCCGCCGCCCCGAACCTCCCGTAGATGATGACTCAGAGGTCGACAAATCTCGAACCACCTTAGGCCCGAAGTGCCTAACCTCCTTGCCAGCTCTACGACCGTAGACCTCATCCGCAATTGCTATTTGGCTCTCCACAGATAGAGGAGGCAGGTCTTCTAGCGGCACATCTGGGAACGCAAGCTGAGTGTTAGCCAATTCTTCCTGCGCACGCTCTATCACTCTTGCCTACAAAAGAATAATAAATTTATTATAATGAAATAATATTTAAATAATAATTACTATAATTATTAGCGCACACACATATATATATATATGACTTACGCCGCGTTGACTCGCTTCATTATCGAGCCCAGGCGTCACGTACGCGCTTACGCTTGCATCGAGATAAGGGTGTTTGGAGCCCTTATCCCTGTGCTCCTTGGCAATTTGAATGAGTTGCTTGGCGCCGGAAGTATGGTGCTTGTCCTTCTTCCCCCGGTTGGCTTTGTTGACACCGGAGAATTTCTGTTACACAACATAATGAAATCATTAAAAAATTTATAAGTAACTAAAATTTAGAGTATTCAATTATCTTAATTGAAATAAAAAAAGTAAATTAACACCTGAAATTGCTCATCGGCAAAGTGGTTACACAACCACTCCCACTCATCTTCTCTATCCCCACGCAGCTCTTCGGGGGGAGGCACGGGACCGTTAATTCGGAAGTACTGATGGAGCCTGTACTTCCAATCTTTGAAGATGTTGTTGGCGGTTTGGTTGATATGCCTCAACATCGCCGGATCCGGATCCACCGCAAATTGTTCCTATCAGAAATAAATTGGAAATTATAATCGTATATATTATAAAATTATATATAACTAATATTAAAAATAGTATATAATAACTAAAATTGTACGTATTACGTACCGAAAGATCCTTAAAGACTTTCGCCTTCTCCGAATCCGGCACCTCCCTCCAAGTAGGGGCAGTGATACGAACCCGGTTACGAACAATCGACCCAATGCTATGAGCCGAGAGACTTGCTAGCTGAGGTGTGGGAGGGCCACCGGTGAATTCGTCGTAAGGCAAGGCGATCTTGCTCCCGGTCGCCTTGCAAATTTTCTCCGCCTTTCCACCTTTAACGAGACCCCGAGTCTTTTTCGGTTGGGGGTCAGTGGGGGCCCTCCTTTGCTTACGGCGGACGCTGTACATGATAGACTCGGCCGTCGAAGACGCCTGAGTACTTCCCGTTGAAGCGGTACCGGGCGTCGGAGTTGAAAAGGGGTCGACGTCATCACCGCTTGAGAGAAATGGGGCAGAGGGAATTTCCCCAGAAGGCCCCGGATTGAGGGCGTCTACCTGCGGTTGAACCCAACCGACTTGGGCCGCCAACATTTGGAGCATCTCATCTTCTGACTCCTGTTGGGCTTTCTTCTTCCCGGATGTGATCTTTGGCGGAGCCATTTAAACCTAAGAGTACGTACGGTGTTAAAATACCTACTTACCATAATAATTACAACGACGGAGAATTTACGCTAATTAATTAAGTACGTTTAAGATTTAAATAGAGTACACTAGCTTGGCATTTTCGGTCGTTCAATGGACGTGCGACCCGCGCGATAAAGTGTAAATTTTCAATTAATCAGCCTTGGTTAAATCGAAAAACATGGCCAGTTAGGGATAGAGATAACGCGAGAGGCAGGACTAATTTCGACAAAAGTCTTTCTTAGTCCAAATCCTGTCACCAGTCATAACCCGTTTCTAGACACCATGTCCGACATTCGGCCAATTTTTCGAAAATTTACACTCCCTCAAGTCCTTTGCAAACTCCGCCCTCAACCTCGTGTCCATAACTTCACTTAGGTTATGGTGTGCGGTGATGAAATCCACACATCACGAGGGGTTAAGGAGATAAGCAAGGAAAAGAGGCGCCATCTATTCCAAAGAGTGCGACTTAATTACACCAAGCCTATGTACTAAATTTAAATCGAACACGTACTACCATGCAATTTACTAGAAAATACATATAATTATCAATTAATTATTATTTATCATGCATTTAATAATAATTATTCATTTACCAATATAATCAATTATTATTATTACTATTATTTAATTTTAACTAATAATTATTCATTACCAAATAATTAACAACTAATAATGATTACTAAATAATAATAATAACAAGAAAATAATTATTATAATTACAACTATTTATTATTTAAAACTAATAAATTAAAAGTATTTAGAATTTAAATAATTAAACAAATAAAAAAATTGTTAAAGAGTTAAAATTTCGAATTATTACCTCGTCGGAATTTCGCCGGAATATTGGAAGAGTAGAGTCGTCGGAGAGGGGGAACCACGCCGGAAAATTGGTCGTCGGAGCGTCGCCGGAGGAGGATCGCCGGAGTGAGAGAGAGAGGAGAGGAGAGTATAGAGGAGGAGATGGAATGATGAGAAAATGAGGGGGGGTGCTCCTCCTTATATAGAGTTTCACTTAGACGACGGAGCACTATTCTCCGTCGTCTAAGTGAACTTAGACGACGGAAACAGTGTTTTCCGTCGTCTAAGTGAAGGGTCAAATTTTTTCGAACCGGCGCCAAATAAATGGGCGGGCCGTTTCACCGCCATAAATGTTGACTTAGACGACGGAGACAGTTTTTTCCGTCGTCTAAGTGGAATTTCAAGCGGTGCCGAAAATTGAGGCGGCAAATCGAACCGCCCTGTTATTTCGACTTGGACGACGGATATGTAGTTTTCCGTCGTCCAAGTGTTCACTTGGACGACGGAAAACGACATATCCGTCGTCCAAGTCAATATTTACATCGAAAAAATAATAAAAAATTATTCGAACCGCCATGGTAATTTGAACCTAGACGACGGATACGGTAATTTTCCGTCGTCCAGGTGAACACTTGGACGACGGAGAATGACCGTATCCGTCGTCTAGGTTCAAATTATGCAAAAAAAATATTTAAATTAATTCGCTAGGAATTTAGCGATCTGTCATTCGAGTGAAATAGTCGTACAATATCGATGAACGCATCGTATATATAAACAGATAAATTTGAACCGCCGAATAATTTTACGTTTTGAAAGTTGTTAAGTATCGACTAATCTTTAAGACTTTAGTGTTCATGAGTAGTTGCTGATTTGCAGCAGAGTACTAACGAAATTGAATTTGGACAAAACAACCGTTGGATATGTTCGTCGTAACATAATATATAATTACTATAAAGGACCAGGAAATAATAAGTTCGGGAAGGGTTTCATCGGCACAGTCAACCGCAAAACCGAGAATTTCACAAACCGGAAACGTGGATACAGGACATTTCGCAACTCCGATTTTCGAACCGTCGAAGCTCACACACCAAGAATATACTACTCTAAAGTCTTGACGAAAAGAATACGCATTCGAAGATGGTCTAGATGGTCGTTGTCTTAGAAAAAATTACGAAATTTACACCTGGACGACGGATACGACATTCTCCGTCGTCCAAGTAGACACCTGGACGACGGAGACGCTAATATCCGTCGTCCAGGTGTCTACTTGGACGACGGAGAATGTCGTATCCGTCGTCCAGGTGAATATACCCTGAATTCAGGGGTTAGGGGTCCTTAGGGTTTAGGGTATAGGGTTTGTCACTTGGACGACGGAGAATGACTGTCTCCGTCGTCCAAGTGTGTACCTAGACGACGGATAATGCCTGTTTTCCGTCGTCCAAGTGTTCACTTGGACGACGGAAAACGACATATCCGTCGTCCAAGTCAATATTTACATCGAAAAAATAATAAAAAATTATTCGAACCGCCATGGTAATTTGAACCTAGACGACGGATACGGTAATTTTCCGTCGTCCAGGTGAACACTTGGACGACGGAGAATGACCGTATCCGTCGTCTAGGTTCAAATTATGCAAAAAAAATATTTAAATTAATTCGCTAGGAATTTAGCGATCTGTCATTCGAGTGAAATAGTCGTACAATATCGATGAACGCATCGTATATATAAACAGATAAATTTGAACCGCCGAATAATTTTACGTTTTGAAAGTTGTTAAGTATCGACTAATCTTTAAGACTTTAGTGTTCATGAGTAGTTGCTGATTTGCAGCAGAGTACTAACGAAATTGAATTTGGACAAAACAACCGTTGGATATGTTCGTCGTAACATAATATATAATTACTATAAAGGACCAGGAAATAATAAGTTCGGGAAGGGTTTCATCGGCACAGTCAACCGCAAAACCGAGAATTTCACAAACCGGAAACGTGGATACAGGACATTTCGCAACTCCGATTTTCGAACCGTCGAAGCTCACACACCAAGAATATACTACTCTAAAGTCTTGACGAAAAGAATACGCATTCGAAGATGGTCTAGATGGTCGTTGTCTTAGAAAAAATTACGAAATTTACACCTGGACGACGGATACGACATTCTCCGTCGTCCAAGTAGACACCTGGACGACGGAGACGCTAATATCCGTCGTCCAGGTGTCTACTTGGACGACGGAGAATGTCGTATCCGTCGTCCAGGTGAATATACCCTGAATTCAGGGGTTAGGGGTCCTTAGGGTTTAGGGTATAGGGTTTGTCACTTGGACGACGGAGAATGACTGTCTCCGTCGTCCAAGTGTGTACCTAGACGACGGATAATGCCTGTCTCCGTCGTCCAAGTGTAAAAACCCCGAATTCAGGGGTTAGGGCCTTAGGGTTTACGGTTTAGGTCGTCCCCGGTCATTTGTGTGTGCGTTCAATTATTCTGATTCAAAAATATAATTAAAAAATTGATCGATCGATCCGAACTGCTAGATTTAGGGTCCAAGATTTAGCTAGGGTTTTATATGAGATTGAGATTTGGCGCCAAAGGTGAATCTGCAATTAATTTCTCCGTTCTCGGTTAGGGGTCCTTAGGTTTAGGGTATAGGGTTTAGGGTGAATATACCCTGAATTCAGGGGTTAGGGGTCCTTAGGTTTAGGGTATATATACGACTGTCTCCGTCGTCCAGGTGAATATACCCTGAATTCAGGGGTTAGGGGTCCTTAGGGTTTAGGGTATCGGGTTTGTCATCTGGACGACGGAGACGACATTCTCCGTCGTCCTAGTGTGTACCTAGACGACGGAGAATGACTGTATCCGTCGTCCAAGTGTAAAAACCCTGAATTCAGGGGTTAGGGCCGTATGGTTTAGGGTTTAGGTCGTCCCCGGTCATTTGTATGTTCGTTCAATTATTCTCATTCAAGAATATAACTAAAAAAATGATCGATCGATCCGATCTGCTACATTTAGGGTCTAGGATTTAGGGTTTGAAGGGCTGCGTGAGCGAAATGTAGAGCAGCTTCAGCTTACTTTTAATAAGATCAGAGAATACACCGATGAAGTTGAAAGCAAAGAGAGGGGCCGGGACTAGAAAAACAGTCCAAAGACATTCAATTGAAACAGAGAGAAGTCGACTTAAAATCTGAGGAAGTTAAGCTGGCGGAGATCGATGTTAGTCCAGGTACAAACAACTTTTATATATATATACTACAATATTTGTGCTCTCAATAATACTATCACAAGTCAATATATATAATCATATATAGGGACCCATAATTAATCCAATTTATACATAAATAGTATTTAAAAACAATAAAACCAACCAAAGCTGGACGAGGAATCTTAAAGTCTCGACATAATAGAAATCTTTCACCTTTTTACGATGCATCGATCGATCATATATATATTACAATAATAAATTAGGGTTTACCAAGTAATGATCCTCGTCGTGTGACCGTACTCTTCGTCATAATCGTCATCATCATCATCACCGTTATCCGATTGCTCATCCTCCTCATCGTACTCAACATCGTCCGAGGAATAACCAGAGTCGTCGTCATCGTCCTCATCCTGCACGTCTTCTTCATCTACCTCAATGATCTCTTCTTCAGTTAGATCTGTACAACCATCAGGCATGGGTAACCGTTCACCGTCTTGAACCAGGTCCATTATGTCGGAGCGGATGACAGAAATATTAGGCTCTTGATAGGCAGGAATGTCTCTGTCTGGTTCAGCAGCATCTTCAGTCGTCGCCGGTGTCCCTTCAATTGTCTCTGTATTCCAAACTCCTCGATGAGAGATCTGGTTCACTATTTTCCACCCGTCACCAGCTTTCGGATCGTCGAGATAGAACACCTGCCTAACTAAGGTGGCGAGAGCGAAAGGCTCATCCTCATACCAGCTTGAGTTTGTATCGACTGATAAAAGTCCCAGGTCTTCCTTTGTACGCTTGAACCATCTGCACTTGAATAGGAAAACGTTGACATCATTCCCGTAACATAGCTGAACCACATATACGATCATTCCGTAATATAGATCAGGGTCTTTCCCAACCGCTATCCCACTGTTTTGTGTTCTTCTTCCTTCATCTCGCGCCAATGAATGGAACTTCACACCGTTCACAAAACATCCCGGATAAATATAGTGTTTAATCGGCTTCCCTGCTAGCAAGTGCTTTGGCCAAGACCACCACCCCCCGTGGTTTTCGGATTTTTGCAGATCAATCATCTGCGAAAATGGAAAAATGTAAGGGTTTACTTTCTACAAATTAAACATGCATGATCTCAATATGTATATAAATCACTAAATACGTACCCATTGGAAGAAATAATCGGGGAACTTTTTCTTAACCATTTTCTCAATCCACGCCGAACTCTTGTCTGGATATAACGCCTGAAGCCTCTCCCTGTATGACATCATGTACGGCTCAACTTCGTCACAGTCTCGTAACACTACCCAATGTGCCTCAATAAGTTCTTCCTGTGTTAACGTTTCCTTTAATACTCCTCTAAACGGTCGGACGACATTGGTGACGACAGAAAGATTGATGCGGGCACTGGGATCGGAGGCAGTTGGAGGTGGTGGATCTTTGAGGTACCTGTTGCAGTAAGTAACGCACTCATGCATTAGGTATGTCTCTGCTATGGAGCCATCCGGAGCCGACCTGTTTTTGACGAATGACTTATACTGTCCAAGCTGTCTACAAAATTAATCAAACGTACAATAAAAATAAGTACATGCATATAGCTAGCTAGTAATCTCCAGTGGAACAAATTATGAATCGAAAAACCTGTATAATTAATTAGTTGTACGTACCTTTCTTGAGGATACATCCAAGTGTACTGGACCGGACCAGAAATGAGAACCTGCTCGGGCAGGTGGATCATTAGGTGAATCATTATGTCGAAGAAAGCAGGAGGAAAAATCCTCTCTAGTTTGCAAATGATGTGCACAATTTGTTGTTGCAATTCCACGACATCTGACTTCTTTAATTCTCTGGCGCATAACCTCTGCCACCATCTGCACAATGCCACTATTGGTTCTACGACGTCGCGAGGCAAATATGGTCGAATTACCACTGGAATCAGACGTTGCAGCATAACGTGATAGTCATGTGTCTTTAGACCAACAAACTTGTGTTGCACCTCGTCCACTGCTCCAGTTATAGTAGCTGCATACGTGGCCGGATAACGAACGCCCTTAAACCAGTGAAATACAGAACGTCTAAGTGTCGGCTTCACTGTGTACGGTGCAGCTGGCATCTTGTTGTACACTCCTTTCCTATCCCTCCTCAACCACAAGGGACGACGTAGATTCATTGATTCCAAATCTTTGCGCGCTTTGGGAGTATCTTTAGTCTTGAACTTAATACCGAGAATTGTTCCCACCACGCTGTCGCACACATTCTTTTCTATGTGCATCGCGTCCAAGTTGTTCCTCAGCTTCAACTTCGACCAGTAAGGGAGTTCAAAGAATATACTCTTGTGATCCCAATAGCTCAGATCATGTGGAGGAATTGGATTGCATTTCTTTACATCCGCGTCGTTAGTCAACACACCAAAGTCGAAATAGCTCAACCTCTCTAAAATCTCTTCGCCCGACCAACTACGGGGTTTAGGATTGTTCTCTACCGTCCCGTCGAAATGAGCTTCATCCTGTCGCCAAGGGTGGTCGTGAGGGAGCCATCTACGGTGACCCAAGTAACACACCTTCCCTGCGTGCCAACTAGAGTTCACGTCGTCCAAACATATAGGACATCCATTATATCCTTTTGTCCTGCACGCTGCCAACATCCCATACGCTGGAAAATCGCTGATCGTCCACATTACGGCAGCCCTCATCGTGAACATCGTGTCAGTGAATTTGTCATAAGTTGGGACTCCATTTTCCCACAACAGTTTCAGCTCGTCGATCAAAGGTCTGAGGTAGACATCTAAGCACTTCCCTGGAGATTTAGGACCTGGAATTAGTACAGTAAGGAAATTAAATTCCTTGTTCATGCACATCCACGGAGGCAGGTTGTACGGCATCAGAATTACTGGCCAAGTGCTTACGGCGGAGCTATTACTTCCCCAAGGATTGAATCCGTCTGTAGATAGGCCGAGTCTAACATTTCTAACCTCTGCAGCAAAGTTTCCGAATTCTCTGTCGAAATGTTTGAAACCCTCCCCATCCGCGGCGTGTCGCAGGACATCGTCATCTATTCGCTTTTCTGCGTACCATCGCATCGCCTCTGCTGTGTGTAGAGACATGTACAGGCGCTGCAATCTGGGAATCAAGGGAAAATATCGAACAACTTTCACAGGAATTCTCTTTTTCGAACTCTTCCTATTCACCTGGAATCTGCACTGGCCACATACGGGACAATAGTCCAAATCTTTATACTCTTTGTAAAATAGCACACAATCATTCGGACATGCGTCAATTATCCTGTACTTTAGGCCGAGGCTGCTCAAGATATTTCTAACCTTATAATGAGATTTAGGAAGATTGTGATCATCAGGAAGCAACTTACATATTTGCTCCTGAATTTCGTCAAAAGCACTGACTGACATTTTGTGCTTCACT
The DNA here is from genome assembly GCA_946800695.1 of Geum urbanum. Taxonomy (NCBI): domain Eukaryota; kingdom Viridiplantae; phylum Streptophyta; class Magnoliopsida; order Rosales; family Rosaceae; genus Geum; species Geum urbanum. The sequence continues at coordinate 45,891,285 of OX327012.1, read as the reverse complement.
TTTATCTTCATTTGCTCCATCACATATTGCAACACATTCTCTCGACATCCAGGGAACACCGGGGTCTGCGCTTCAAGTAGCATCCGGTTGTACTTATCCATCTCACTGGTGTCAGTGGCCAAGCTAGCAGCGGGGAATGTGTCATCATGCTCATGAGTGGTACTGTAACCTCCGTCTTGGTGTTGGTGTCCACTATGACTAAATCCCGGAAACGCATCATGGACCAAATCTACAGTTGGATTGCAAGCTGGGGGTCCGGCACCACTGCCGCTGGATGAGGCACCATGGTAACTGTACCCTGAGCTGAAGTCTGCTGCGCTGAACTCTACTGCTTCACCATGCTCGCTCCATGTAGTGTAACTCCACATCATACCATTTTCGTACAGGTGTTGCACCATAACATTAACCTCCGCATACTGACAATTAAGACATTTCTGGCACGGACACCTGAAACGCTTCTTTCCATGACCATGTTCTATCGCAAAATTCACAAATTCGCTAATTCCATCCATATACCGGACATCACATCTATTCTTTAACTTCATCCAACTCTTGTCCATACTGCTACAAAATATGCAAAAAAAAATAATTATTACATATATATATATTAGTCCATTAATTTACCATTAATTATACGTACTCGATCTACATCGATCCATCAAATTACGTACGTAATTTAATCTGTATATATAGCTAATTAACATTCATGCATGTATGTACGCACGTACGGTTTCCCTAAATATATATATATATTTAATCATGCAAATTTTAACTGCCTACGTACGTACCTGCTGGCCTTCTCGATATCTGCAGTTAATTAAGCTAGCTAGTGATCGAACACCGGAGATCCGATCCTTTAATTAATTTCTAGCCCCGGCCTAGCCTAATCCGGCCTTCTCCTTCTCCTTCGATCTCAAAAATTCCCCACGGGAGAAAATATAATGGAATGATCGAAGCTAAGAGAGTTTGGCATGGCCTATATATATAATGCTTCACTTAGACGACGGAGGTGTCGGTACGTCGTTTAAGTGGAACTTACACCACGACGTGTCGGTCCGTTGTCCAGGTGATCACTTCTCCGTGGTCCAAGTCACACTTAGACGACGGAGATGTAATTCTCCGTCGTCCAGGTGATAACCTGGACCACGGAGAAGTCTCCGAGGTCCAGGTTCTTACCTAGACGACGGAGAAATTTCACATCCGTCGTCTAAGTGTTACTTGGACCTCGGAGATTTCTCCGTGGTCCAAGTAACACTTAGACGACGGAGATTTACATCTCCGTCGTCTAAGTGTGACTTGGACCACGGAGAAATCTCCGAGGTCTAAATGTAACTTAGACGACGGAACTAATACTGTTCCGTCGTCTAAGTCCTCTTTTCTTGTAGTGTAAGTAGTGAGGAAAATAAAGTCTAAAGAAAATCGTAAATATTTAGGTGCCGCCTTTGAAGCATTTCCTTCTATTGCCGTAACCCACAAACAAAAAATTTCCAACAATATTTAGACTTCATATTTCTATGGCGACTTCGAAGGAAAACGAAAGTGAATTTCCTACAATGAAGCTTGATCAATTTGATGGAGAATATTTCAGAAAATGGAAAAATGAGACTCACCTCATGCTTACATGCCTCAAGATCATGTATGTGCTTACAACACTAAGACCCGAAGAAATTGAAGATGAGATCTTACCCATTAAACAAGTATGAGACAAATAGGATCAAGATGACGAACAATGTAAGTACTACATATACAATTCTTTAAGTGATGAGTTTCTTATTTCAAAGACAAGGAGACGTCAAATGACTTATGCGATGCCTTGGAAGAGCAATACATTTCTATGGATCCTACAAGTAAGGACCTTTTCATTTCTAAATTTTTCAAGTATGAAATGGTAGATACAAGATTCGTCATTGAGCAATACCGTGAAATTATTCATATACTTCACTTGCTCACTCACCATGGTATGTATATAGATTCACTCATTAGTATTTTTGTTATTTTGAAGAAGTTGTATTATTCATGGAAAGACTTCAAAAGAAGCATAATACATAAGTTGGAAGACTTGACCATAGAACGATTTGGTCATGAACTTTAGTATGAAGAGGAATATAGAATAATCTATAAAGGATGTGTATTATGTTGTACTAAATTCTACATGTATTTTAATTTATTTATCTTTAATTTTACATCTTCATCCGCTACATTTGTTTGGTTTAATCGTTTGTGTGATTCCTGTTTCAATTTAAAGAATACATGTTATCTCTTTGTTAAATGACTGATCAAGATCAATATGTTCTTTTTAAATGCATTTATATTATAATTAATGTCGTGCATGCTTATATCAAGTTTAAATTTGTATGTATGGATTATGTATATACATGAGTGACATGGTTTTATATATATGCACTTCATTGAACCTTTCTTTATGCATGTTATCAATTGAAAAATTAATTGCATATTTAAGTTAGAATTTAATTAAGATATTCCAACTAGTTAGTTGTTTTATGAATATCAGGAAATACAAGCTTGATAAAAAGTTATATGAACTTGAGTGCATTGCATAATATTCATTTATAAACAAGCATCAAGTTTGATGACATCTATAGTTTATGGATTATGAAATACTCAACTTAAATAATGAGTATTTATATCATCTAGAAGAGATAAGTTTGACGGAATATTAGTTAATGTCAAACGGAAATTAATCCACGTGTCATAGAAATAGACGGATCTTATTATTACCCGAACCAAAATTACGTACTTATAGAATCGTATTATCCTTTAACGCGGGTTAGTCGCTTTATCGAGGTTATTGACGAATTTTTCACCGGGCAAGAATTTGACTTGATTTTCTTCACTTGAGTTGTAGAGTATTTTATTCGAGATCATAGGAATTTTCAGAAATTTTTTCAGATAAGTGAGCTAATTTTTATGATTATCGAAAGTTGACGTGGGAAATTATTAAAAAGAAATTTATTTTTAGTTGGTTTAATCTCGATCAGATTAAATCTGGACCGTTGATTATTTGAGGAGCTTAGGGGTATAAATAAGATTTCTGGAAAACCAAAATTAGAAAGCATATCGGGCTGGACCTGTTTTGCCAAAAATTGACCAGCGTTGCCTTTGGGCTTGACCCGACCGAACCGCCATTTTCTGGCCACTTCCGACATTGATTAAGGTAGGAATTTGAAGCTTGAAGCTTCCTTGATATTGTGTTGTGGTTATTTTTGGGTATTTGCAGGTGTTTTGGGCTACCTGACTCGGGTTTAACCAATGGAGTCGTCGTCGGTGGTGGCGGCGCTCTGACAAGATTTGACGTTTGGGAGTTGAGGAGAATTGAATCTCTCCTCCCCCTGAGTCTTTTTGGATAGGTCACGAGATCCATTGAGGCTCCATGGTAGAGCTTCGATATCGGGGTGTTCGGCCGCCGGCGAGGGCCGGTTGTTTTTGGGCAATTTTTTTGGCTAATTAGATAGGAATTGGAGCATGTGAGTTTTAGTTTTTTTGGAGTGAGGAGAGGAGCATTTTGAGGGCCGGATCGCCGTCGTTGGTGGCAGTTGCCTGAGTTAGGTTTCAGGACTGCTTTAGGTTATTTTGGCCAAACGCCGTTGATTTGGGTCTCGGCCCAGATATAAAAGTTGTAGGCCTTATTACCAGCTTTTCAACGAGGTATTAAACTCTGACATTCAAGTACTTCGTCAAAGACGCGTGAAACCCACGCTCCGCCGCCTGTGGATCAACGTGACGGCCACGCGCCACCGTCCACGGTGGAGCTCCAGCGAGACAGGTTATAGGATTTCACGTCGGGGTATCAGGGTTATTTTTAGAGCGTATTTCCATAGTTTTCATGTTTTGATATTATGTGATTCTTATAGACAAGACATCATGATCGCGACCTCAGCGAGGAGAATTCCTCTAGACCCCAGCAGTAGTCGCAGATCTGTGAGTGGACCCTTTTATTTTCACAGCCGATATCGAGTTCATTTTTCAGCATTTAAGTATTACAATATATTTTACGGTATGTTACAGAGCATTTAAATTTGAAGGTTTATTTTGTGATGACATTAGTTAGTTGCATCTATGCACTGACTGTTTGACTGATCACCGGATAGTCCGGTCATGGGAGGTCAGGGAAAACACCTCGTCTGACTGGTCTGGGGATGCTAGGACAAACACCTCGTCTGACCCATCACCTAAATTTTTCATATAGATAGTGGACTCAGGTTAGGTGGCATAGACAATCACCTCCATTTGTATTTCAATTATACGATTTTGAACTCACATTATTTTACGAAAATAAGAGAAAAGGCATGATAATTCAGTTTTATCGATTTACGCAGATTATGTTATTTTTGTCCACTCATGCTAATATTTTATATTTTAATACCTTTTCATGGGCTCTTCGATTTCCGTTGCCCAGGTTGTAGTATTTATCCTGAGTGTGATTGGTTTCATCGAAGGCTTTAAGTCCACCAGTCATCTCTTCAGCAATATGTTTCAGCTCACTATCAGTTTGTATCAAATATATCATATGTATGTAGAAGTTTCTCTGGACACCAGTTGTAGTATGTTGCTTTCAATGAGACTCTTGTAATTAGTCAGTTACTCAAGTAGTCGTTGAGTTTACTTTCCTTTGAATTCTGAACTAGTACTTTGTAAATATGTTTCTAAATTCCTGAGTTGAGTTTTTGGTTTTGTTTATGACATATGTTGAGAAATATAGATGGACATGTAACGGCTTGAACCTAAATTAGTGAGTGAATCATCGTTAATCACACTAATTAACGAGGTAGGTATCATATGTCACGTTTATCGAGAATTGTTGCGACTATAAATTGACTTTTTCTGAGTTTTAATTTTGAATTTTCTCCCTTCACCAAAGTTGTAGAGCATATTATAACGAGTTCGGGCGTATCTTTATTGGATTTATTAGAGGTTCGAGATAATTGTTATGAATTTTAGAGTTTCAAGTCAAAAATAATTAAAAGAGAAATCTACCACCTGAAAAATTTTGTGGACCGTTGGATTTTCACATGATTTGATCTGGGCTGTCCATCTAAATGAGTTAGGGGTAGATAGGTAACTAGCCTGGGGGAACGGGAACGGCCCATTTTCTCCCGACATGATTTCTCTCTCTCTCCACGTCGAATGCGACCCCGGCGAGGTCGCCGTCTGACGAGCTCTTCTCCCCCCCTTCGTCCCCCCTCCCCCCCCAAAGAAAATCAAGGCTTCATCTCCCTCTACCCTTCCTAAGCACAATGATGGTCGTGCAACCCTTGGAGAGAGAGAGAGAGAGGGAGGGAGGGAGAGAGAGAGAGAGAGAGAGAGAGAGAGAGAGAGAGAGAGATTTTTGTTCGAATTCGGTCGATTCAGCCTCCGTCGCTGGAGTTGAACTGTCGCTAAACTTGAGGGATTTTGAAACCCATCAAGAAAGGAGTTGTTTGAGACCTGCCTCATGCCTCGCTGTGGTCGGTCGGCGCCAATAGGTCACCATGGAAATCTGACAAGGGTTCCAAACTTTCAGGGTGGGTTCTCTTCGACTTCCGGCTAGTTTTGGACTTTGTGTTGAACTAAAATATTGTTGGGCTTGTTGTGATGAAATTTTTGATGTGCAGGTTGGTGGATTTGGTGCTGGTCAGATTTTGGTCGCCATACGTGGTGGTGAGTAGACCCCACGCGCCGCCGTACACGACGGAGCTTCAGCGACCTCGAAAATCATTTTTCACAGGAAGTTTTGCCAGTTGATTTATGTTAGTTTTTGAGTAGTTTCATAGAGTTTGGGAACTTGCTTAATGTTTCTATGTATGTATAGGATTCAGATGCGACTGGACAGCTTTGATGCATTTTTTCATCGCGTGTCGAGTCGATGCGCACCTTTCTATAGAGGTTGAAGTCACAGAACGATGAGTATGTTTGGTGGCGGAGTAACAACGGTTAGTAATCAAAATGGAATGTGAGTACTTCAGATACGAATCGTATCGAGATCCTTATATACTTTAGTGTACGGTTAGAATATTACATTAATTAAATTAGATCTTTGTCTGGCTTAGGAGCGCTAAGTAAGTTTATCGAGTTAGTGGATCGACTTATGTTTTTGGCGATCCAAGTGAGTGGACATTTTTTTTACATTGTCGATTAGCGAGTCTAGATTTTTATGCATATGATTTCTCTTACGCTTATGATTTTCTTATGCATTTATAATATGATTTATGATACGTATATGATATGCATAGAGGTCTATGATATGATTTTATAATTTCACGCATGCATATTTGTGTATGAATGCATCGATGCATTGGCTGTTCGGCTGATCACCGATTACGCTCCTGGGGGGTCACGACAATTCCTGACTAGATGACTATTTTGTGCATGTCTCCACACACATTTTTGATATGTTTTTACTTAGACTCGCTCAGTTTTATTTTATATTTTTGGTGAAGGGCATAAGATTATGCTTTATGATTTGTTCAGATTGTTTATTTTTCGTCCACTCACTCTGACGCTTTCCCTGTTTTATATGTCTTTTCCCTGGACCCTTTGATTTCAAATGCTCAGGTTTGCAAAGTTATGTGGAGGTCGAGCACACACATTGTCGGGGCATAGCAATTTCTGCCGTAGGAACAAGTTGATCTAACGAGGTAGTATTTCAGTTAGCTTAGTTAGTTTAGCTAGTCTTGTAGCTCTGATGTCATAAACGTCTTCTTGAATTCTCTACTTGGTATGACTCAATAGTAAAAGTTTTACAGTGTTGCATGACTTCAGAGTTTTGAGTTTTTATTTTCTTCTACTTTTAGTTAAGTATGAGTTTAATCTCATGTTAATTTGGTTGTTAAGGCTTAATTCCGATTTAGGCAGCTAAATCGGGGTTGGGTCTTCACAGGACATCGGTGGTCCACGGTTCGTTTATGGGATTTAGTTTCTGAAGTGTTATCTTCATGCAGGTTTTTAGTTGTCTCAGTTTCAAGGGAGGTTATGTCAAAATTTTAGTAGAATCTCCTAAATTATGGTCAGTCGTTAGGATTAATCTTAGTTTATTAACTTAACTATGGTTAGGTTCTTTCAGATCCTAAGTGAAAGGATACGATTTATATTTACTTCTTTGGAAGTCATAACTATCAAATGTTTCTTACTAGACATATTTTGGTAAGAAAGATATACCGATTTGAGATATAGCTATGTAAGACAATTTCAAAGTGACGGGATGATATAAGCAGTTGAATATCAAAAGTTATGGAATAGTAACTTTAATAAATAATTAACAAAAGACTTGCATATGTTTAAAATATGCAAGAATTTGAGGGGTGATATATCAAATGAGATGGGGTAGTCCAAACTTTAATAACCAATGATGAAACTCAACTCAACGCTTGAAACATCTCGTCTTTGAGTTCAATGAGCAAAGTACATCATATGTAGTGATTGCAAGCACTTAAGTAAATTAACAAACATATAATTTTAAATAAATTATATGTTCATATCCATCCAAATATTGAAGTTCTTGGGTACATGTAATGAATGATAGAGGTTGAGTTATAATTCAAAACTCTTAATACGCATGACGGAAAGTACTTTAGTTACATGGGTACTACATGCTTACCTATATGAGTATAGAAGGTGGTGCCACCTTCTATGCGACTTGGGATAGTCTCTAGATCACTCGTGAAAAGGATACAGACACAAGGTCAATCCACGCATCGGCTTTTAGAACACTCAAAAGAAGTAGAAAACTAGTGTGTAAAACGTGTCCGGTTAGATCACAATAAGATTGCAAGTTGAAAGCAAAACTACTTGGCCATCTTGATTTAACTTTGATGTGTTCTCACTAAGCTAAGGTTCAAGTCCACAAGACGCCTTAGTTTATGTACTATGTTTTTCGAGAATTTTTTCAAAATAAATTTTGTTTTAAAAGTATTTTTATATTTTAAAAATGGTGGAGGATTGTTGGAATAATTTTCAACAATATAAAATAAAAAGAGAAAAATGTCTATCTGTTAAAAATTAACGGACATGTCCAATGAAAAATTAAATGGACACAACTCTTAGTGAAGAAATATGTCAATTGAAAATAAACCAAATAGATACAACTCTTAATGAAGAGGTATATCCATTGGAAGATAATCAGAAAGATGTAATTTTTCAAGATGAAATGGCATAATCACTTCTATAAATAGGAGTGATATTCTCTGCAGATTTACATAACCAAAAACTTCATTTATCTTCCTATTTTTTAGTTTCTCTTAGGTCATCTTCAGTAAGAGGGTCTAAAGGGCTATAGGCTAAATTATAGCCCTATTTTGATCTTCAACAAGAAATGAGGACTAAGCCAAATGGCCATAGAAAGGGACATATTTAGCCATTTGCCTAGCCCATGTCAAATTTTTGGGGATCACTTATCAGATTAAAATACATATTGATAGTTGAAAATGGACCTAGATAAAGGCAAGTGTCATGTTTTAATAAATTGATTCTATAGAATTCCAATATCCAAAACTAATACATACACACCCCATTAATTTGTTCGTAAAAAAATATGTGTGAAATTTATTCAAAAATTAAAATAAAATATGTGAAAAAATCTTTTCATAATTTGTTTGTAAAATATATGTGGCAAATTTTCTATTCAAAAGTACTATCGGCAAGATTCACATTATCGCTATTCCTCAATCGAAAATACACATGAAAAATTAAATTATTTCAAAAGTTGGTGTCTAAATTAAAATTTGATCATAATAGAATAACATCATAAAACTAAAAAGTGATGTAAATAATAAACTAAAATTTAGCCCTTTCTTGTTGGAGAGGGTCACCAAGTTTTTAATAAAATATTAATATATCTTGGGCTATATTATAGCCTTGGTCCCAGTTTAGCCCTCTCTTACTAAATATGACCTTAGGTTCTCCATCATTCTCTAGTTTTAAAGAAAATCTAGAAACAAATTATGAATAAGTTTTGATTGAATTTTCCACATATTTTACAACCAAATTATGAATAAATTTTTTCACATATACTGCAAATTTAGTTTCAACCTTGAGCCTCTTGTAAAAACTTTTGATCGAGTGTTAGGTTGATTTTCGTCAGTGCAAATCGACGATCAACATTATCAAGTTGGTAGATTTTATTGTATCCTAAAGACTTATTTGATCATTCCCCCTTGCACACTAAGTAGTGAAGCAAATAAAGTCTAAAGGAAAGTGTAAACCTTTACATGCATTTGAAACATTTCTTTCTATTGCCGTAACTCACAAACACAAAATTTCCAACAGCTGCCACGGCAAGGAAGAAGAGGCGGTGGTAGGTGGTGCGGCAGGAAAGAGGAGGAGTAGATAAATGATGCATTCAGAGAAGTAAATGAATCGACAGAACAGGAAACTGAAGATGCACAGGATCAAAATGAGGTGATAGGAAAAACTGAGGTAGGTTTTTGCTAATATGGTTATCATCATAGTTACTTGTTAGTGTCACTTCTAGTCTGATCTATGTTGAAGGTCAGACAATGTTGCTCTTGATATGAACATAAGTGTATATTTGCTGGTTGTATCTTGATTTTCATTTATTCGTGGCTGATATGACTTAAACATGCATTTAAATTAAACACATAAATCAACCATAAACAATTTAAAACCCTATAGATGTAGTATTTTAAGCAAGTATGGATCGTTATAACCGAGGATTGAAGGGTGCATGCAATTTTTGTGGTGTTAAAAAGGGGGGTTTCGAATTTGTGGGTTTTAATTGGCTAATTTATTTACTAAAAACGTCAATCACATAGCAAGTATTCCTAGAACTTTAACATGCATCAACTCATAGACAAGCAAACACATAAGAAAATTCCAAAAACCCTTACCATATTTTTGACAAAAATAAATAAAAACCTAATTAATTATTTACATGTGATCATCCCATCCTACCCACATGCATATTATACGGCTCTAATTCTTCCATCATCTTCGAAATATACAAACCCTAATTCCAATTACATGTTATGGATTTCTTTATCTTTTAATTAAAGTGCAATGAACAGCATATAAACACCTTAACTAAATCATCGATTTAACTAAAGGTAGGGACTAACATGCGATGAACAACATACAAACATCCTAGTGATCCTAACCTCTTCCCGTACCGAAGCTTTATGCCCAACACATAACACATAAGAGAAACTAAGACTCATAAACACATGGAATACATATGGAATTCATAAAGTGTATAAAACCAAAATATGCATTCATTCACCGGGTTTTTACACAAATAATTACAAAGACAAAGGAGACTACGGAGTAAAGAGTTCATGTTTACACTTTTAGTTCTGTGAACAGCACTGCAAACTTCGAGAGCAAGATGACCCTTTGATGAAGATGGCATCGGTTTTAGGAGGTGGTGATGGTGTAGTTGGCCTTGACTTTGGAGATCTTTGTGGTGGAGAGTATTTGAGTATTTTGGCAGCGTGAGAGCATAAGATAGGTAATGATTTACTTTGAGGCCGAGCTCCCCAATTTCTAAAAGAAGATTAAGTCTTTTCCTACCAAAACAAGACTTTCCTTATGTACCCGGGCAAATCTGACAGTCTGTAAAGATTTGCACTTTCCCGGAGTTATAGATCTCCAAAAATTATGATTTTGGTGTCTTTGGAAAGAAGACTCAAATATTTTTCCAACCATAGGTTAATCGCCTCTTAAATCCTCCTGATTCGTTCCCAGTTGTTGTTCGAAGTTGGCCCATCTGCACAGGCAGATTCTGTTTTCCTTATTCTTCATGATTTCCTTCTTCTTTTGACTTTGGGAATCATTTTCCTACCAAATCTTGATCTCCACGAAATTGGCTGATTGGATCTTCATATTTGGGCTATCTAAATGGTCTTCTAATTAATTGGACCCATTCTTTTTTGTTCTTCTTCAAGATCCTTCCGGAAGCTTTCAAATCCTAGTCAACATAGGAAAAGTTTTCCTAGTCAACCAATGATTTCTTTTTCTCCTCAATTTTTCTTTTTCTCCTTTCTTCCTTGGAATTTAGAACCAATTTCTTTTCTCCATTATTTTGTTGTGTTTTGCATGCTTGTAGACTCTTTTACTCCGTCTCTTTTGGTCAACACCTGAAATTAACAAAATAAGTTAAAACTAATAAAACTAAGCAATTATCAAAATAAAAATGTAGAGAAAATATATTAATTAATACGCCTAAAATGCGTAGATCAAATCCCCCCACACTTAGACTTTGCTAGTCCCTTAGCAAACACTAAATTAAACTAAGACTCAAAAAATTTCAACAAAAATACTACTAAGCCCTTTGACTATTAAATTTTGAAATTCATGGCAATCACAAAGTTTAAACACAAGGAATTCAGAAGTTAATAAAGACATTCTCATGCATGAACAAGTAAGACTTAGAAGAAAACAATGGTGATTTATAAGCTATGCATGCACTAGAAAAGTTCAAAATCCTCACATGGATGCACTCATCATCTTTTCACTCATGAAAAAGGGGTATTCACTCAAGATATATCGAAGAATAAACAAAATACCTCATGAATAAAAACAATTACTTGCACAAATGAACCAAAACCATATGCTTACTCATGCGATTAACTCCACAGATCAAAGGCTACTCATTTTAAGGATCTTAAAGGACTTTCAAGGGTCGTGATGGGGCTGAGGCTAAGGCATTCAAAAATTTGGATAAGTGGTGTTTCAAGAATGTTCCAAAGACTTAGTCAAGCTCCAAAAACTTCAATCAATTCGTGCAAACCCCTTTCATCAACGTTACCAGTGCCAACATTCAAGAACAAGGGCTAAATATCATCTTGTTGGGCCCAGACTTCATTCTAATCTTCCTCTGAGCTTTGTGAACAGGACAAATACCTTATTTCTTTACTATTGGGCCTTCAATTCAATACAAACTCCAAATCCACAAATATGAGGGACATTAATCCAAACTTGAACATTAAAAACCTATTGCCGGAGAGCTTTACAATTTTTTTTTTCTTTTTCTTTTCATGCTCCCGATTTTTCTTCTTGTTATTTTTTTTTCGGCAACTACTCTTTCTTTTATCTTGTTGGACAAGTCTATCCTCATACACACATATTCTCATCATCTTCACACCATCTCCATGTCTCTAGCTTTGAAAATTCTCACCAAGTCTTTAGGCCAAGGGTAAGGAAAATCTACACTAGGTTAAGTGTTTAGATATATATGGTGATGAGAGAAAAGCTTAATATGGGCTCAAAAGGGCTAACTAAGGGTGTCGCAACTCGTGCGCACAAATGGGACATATGTAAATCTGGCAAAACTGGTGGTAAATCCTAAGTGCCTTTAATCATATCCAAAATCAGAGTAAGTATTGATTATAAGCTTTGAAAATCAACATGAGCAAGTTCTAGCATTCTCTAGTTCATTAAAAACTATGGCAAGCAATCATATGAGGCATGTTTAATTTTTAAACAAAAATCCCTATGTATGTCGAAATTTCCTCTCTAAAATCATGGATTTTGGCTCAAAAACTCTCATAGGTTCAAATGATTTAAACTTATTCCAGCATGCGAAATTCTGTACCAAGTTTTACTATCTAAATCTACTACATGTCAATGCAATCAAAACATCTATATTAACAAAAGAATTAATAATATGAAAGCCATGAACTCGAAATTGTCTCAGAAAAATATCATCATAGACGAGTTAAGGGCATCCTAAGACTCTGAAAAACACTAAAATACACTAAAAAAACTACCTAAAATTTTAGAAAAATAAAAACCCACGAAAATTAAATAAATTTTTTTTAGGGCATCATCCGCTGGAACCCTTTGTCCGCCCGGTTTTTACAATTTATGACTCAAATAAGTTGTAAACCCCTCCCCCACACTTAAACTCTACATTGTCCTCAATGTAAATAGAGAAAAACATAGAACCAAGCATGTAGAAGAAAATTTACCAAAAATATCTCACATACTAACATACTAATTAATAAAGAGGAAGGGAAAAGAAAGCAAATCTGTATGTCGATCCTCCATTGGGTTGCCTCCCAACAAACGCTTGTTTTTTAATGTCTTACAGCCTAGACATGATGCTCTTTTAAGGATTTGAAATGGGCGTTTCATGCTCAATGACATCTAGGATGTTTATGTGACGTTGGCTTCTTCTTTTGTTGATACTCGCTATGTTGCTTCCCACTTCTAGTAGCTACAACACTTGCTGAACGGAAATCACCTCCTGGATTTGGAACTGTCTGAGTAGGCAACTTTCCAGACTCTCCCTTTATCTGGCCCTTGAATTCAATCACCTGGCCCATATGCTTGTTCAATTCATTAATGTCATTCCCTTGTTGGGCTTGGGTGTTCAGCAAAACCTGTGTAGACGATGAAAGTTATGACAACATCTTGTCATAATCCGAATTGGTGAGTACAGGCTGAGTCGATTGTTGTTGCTGCAATGGTTGAGGTGAAGGATTAAGACATCCATCATTGTTCCTCCTTCGTATCCTTCAAAACTCAACAATCATCAAATCCAATGCAAATGCATGATATGCATTAAATGTATGATGAATATGATGCAAGATGATGCAATTATGTAATGCATGAATGAATGATATGCAAAAATTATATATACATAGCTAAGTTAGAATTGTTTCACACTTCGGAATCACAAGATTGAACATGTTCAAACAATTTTTGAAATTTTTAGCATACATGTCCCAAATTGAGTTTGCCAAAAATTTACAAGGATTACAAGGCATTGATTTTTCAGTCTTTCCAAGGACGTGCAACCCGTGCGATAAAGTATGAATTCTCAATTGTTCAGCCTTGGTTCAATCGAAAAACATGGCCAGTTGGGGATAGAGATAACGCGAGAGGTAGGACTAATTTCGACAATACACCCCGAGGCTAACCGGGCCAATGGTATATACTTTATTGGTGTAAGTCTTTCTTAGATCCAGAACCTGTCACCAGTCATAACCCGTTCTAGACACCATGTCCGACATTCAGCCAAACTTTCAAAAATTCACACTCCCTCATAGTTCTTGTAGACTCCGCCCTCAACCTTATGTGTAAAACATAAGGGGTACATAAGGGGTTAAGGAGATAAACAAGAAAAAGAGGCACCATCTATTCCAAGGAGTGAGGCTAGACCTAATTAATCAAGCATGTAATCAATGTACATCTAAGACTATCATTTAACATGCTTAACAATTATTAGATATATATATATATACAAACACAGATTAATATTTACAAAAATTAAAATTTACACTAACATTTATTCACATGTATCTATTTACGAAAAATTAAATCAATTATGGCACATATACAAGGCATCGAAAATTTGTAAGTAAAATTAGCATATATACTTCGAAAATTCCTGAAAAAGAAAAATGGTTAGTAATATGCACAAGTATAAATTTACACATATATACACACAAAAATCACAAACAATTAACAATCCCCGGCAACGGCGCCAAAAATTGATATGACTTAAACATGCATTTAAATTAAACACATAAATCAACCATAAACAATTTAAAACCCTATAGATGTAGTATTTTAAGCAAGTAGGGATCGTTCTAACCGAGGATTGAAGGGTGCATGCAATTTTTGTGGTGTTAAAAAGGGGGGGTTTCGAATTTGTGGGTTTTAATTGGCTAATTTATTTACTAAAAACGTCAATCACATAGCAAGTATTCCTAGAACTTTAACATGCATCAACTCATAGACAAGCAAACACATAAGAAAATTCCAAAAACCCTTACCATATTTTTGACAAAAATAAATAAAAACCTAATTAATTATTTACATGTGATCATCCCATCCTACCCATATGCATATTATACGGCTCTAATTCTTCCATCATCTTCGAAATCTACAAACCCTAATTCCAATTACATGTTATGGATTTCTTTATCTTTTAATTAAAGTGCAATGAACAGCATATAAACACCTTAACTAAATCATCGATTTAACTAAAGGTAGGGACTAACATGCGATGAACAGCATACAAACATCCTAGTGATCCTAACCTCTACCCGTACCGAAGCTTTATGCCCAACACATAACACATAAGAGAAACTAAGACTCATAAACACATGGAATACATACGGAATTCATAAAGTGTATAAAACCAAAATAAGCATTCATTCACCGGGTTTTTACACAAATAATTACAAAGACAAAGGAGACTACGGAGTAAAGAGTTCATTTTTACACTTTTAGTTCCGTGAACAGCACTGCAAACTTCGAGAGCAAGAGGACCCTTTGATGGAGATGGCATCGGTTTTAGGAGGTGGTGATGGTGTAGTTGGCCTTGACTTTGGAGATCTTTGTGGTGGAGAGTATTTGAGTATTTTGGCAGCGTGAGAGCGTAAGATAGGTGATGATTTACTTTGAGGCAGAGCTCCCCAATTTATAGAAGAAGATTAGGTCTTTTCCTACCAAAACAAGACTTTCCTTGTGTACCCGGGCAAATCTGACTGTCTGTAAAGATTTGCACTTTCCCGGAGTTATAGATCTCCAAAAATTATGATTTTGGTGTCGTTGGAAAGAAGACTCAAATATCTTTCCAACCATAGGTTAATAGCCTCTTAACTCCTCCTGATTCGTTCCCAGTTGTCGTTCGAAGTTGGCCCATTTGCACAGGCAGATTCTGTTTTCCTTATTCTTCATGATTTCCTTCTTCTTTTGACTTTGGGAATCTTTTCCTACCAAATCTTGATCTCCACGAAATTGGCTGATTGGATCTTCATATTTGGGCTATCTAAATGGTCTTCTAATTAATTGGACCCATTCTCATTTGTTCTTCTTCAAGATCCTTCCGGAAGCTTTCAAATCCTAGTCAACATAGGAAAGGTTTTCCTAGTCAACCAATGATTTCTTTTTCTCCTCAATTTTTCTTTTTCTCCTTTCTTCCTTGGAATTTAGAACCAATTTCTTTTCTCCATTATTTTGTTGTGTTTTGCATGCTTGTAGACTCCTTTACTCCGTCTCTTTTGGTCAACACCTGAAATTAACAAAATAAGTTAAAACTAATAAAACTAAGCAATTATCAAAGTAAAAATGTAGAGAAAATATATTAATTAATACGCCTAAAATGCGTAGATCAGTGGCAACATGCTAATATAAACTTAGAAACATACTAATTTTTGTTTGACAATGCAGAGGCCAAAAAAAAGGATCAGTTGGAAAAGGTATTAGTTGAAGCAGACAAAGATGAAGTTACAGATGACAGTGATCGAAAAGAAGGACATGATCAACATCAACAGAAATCACAACTTTAAGTTCAAGAAAGGCGACGACGCAGGAGAATGAAAGTTATGGTGTATGTGCTTTGGCATTAGTACCCTGCTTCTCATGAGTAGCCACGGAGGCGCGCACTGTGCCATTGAACATCCGAGTGAGCAAAAGCCACGGAGGCGTCGAGGAAGACCTAAAGCTAAAATCACACTTCAAGAGTTTAAGATAAACTTGAATCTGGATCGATCAATAGCTGCTTTAATTTATAGATACCATCTTTGAAGAAAAATGGTGACTTCCATCTAAAATTTACATCTGTTTTATTGTTGTTTTATTGCACTAGAGCCTCGTGATTAAAGTCTGCAGTTGGCTCTAGTTACAACAATAATGTAACTCATCCGCGATAGACCATAATGATTTTACAACAATAATAGTCCTAATATATTGTCTCCGGTTCTTTATTTTGTATATGGGATCATATACCATGTCACCTTTTCTCTTCAACTAGTCCTTGTCCGATTTCAACATGGGAGGAGAGAAGAAATATACAAATATTGAACAAAATATGAAAATGTTAGGTAATGTTGTTGGAGAGTTGAAGGTAAAGGTCCGGGGGGGGGGGGGGGGGGGGTGAATAGGCTTTCTATAACTTTTTCGTTTAAATTGTACTCAGGGATAGCAGATTAGGTCCGGGGGGGGGGGGGGGGTGAATAGGCTTTCTATAACTTTTTCGTTTAAATTGTACTCAGGGATAGCAGATTGGCAACCTATTCTAAATTACAGGATACGAGTGTTTGAACTGTAAAAACAATAAGTAAAGAATAACACGAGGATGTTTTTCTTTAACGCAGAAACCCTGCAACCAGGTGAAAAAACTGCGTGCCCCAAACTTTTGAGGGACAAACCTTTCCACTATAAAGTAACACACACAATTACAAGACTCTTGTACTCTGGGGATACATAGCCCGTATGCCATCCTTAACTAGTCTGACTACCAGTTCTAAACAGAGCTACACTACTTGACTTATGTGTTTACAACTTGGAAAGTATCTAGAAGCATCAACTCAGATCTTAACTATTTGTAAGTTAAATCTTCTTGATCTACTTCTTTAGGTTGAGCATCTCCATACCTATCTCAATGGAATGCACTTATGCAATGATGCATATGAGTTTTGAAAATAGTTTTTATGAATGATAATCTATGACTTATATGCACAACAAAGAGTAAGCATAGACACATAAAGGGAAGAGAAGTGAAGAGAGAAAACTACATAATTTTGTGCTCTCAAAGAATCACCCAAAATAATACTCACTCAACCAAGGAGCCAAGGCTGCCTTGGGATCCCTTATATAGGCAGAAGAGCCCAGTCTGTTTTGACAGCTAAGGAACGTGAGAAGCAGACCTAAAACAGACCTATAGCAGACCTATTACAACTGCCATCAGTTGATGGGACAATAGCATGCTCATATGACAAACAAACAAGACATCTTTAGGGTTTCCAAATAAGGCAAAGTTTGTCAAAAAGAGGCAAAAGATTTTCATGCTCTCATACCAGAAAAGTAATTTCGGTGGTCAATAAAGCAAGCACGTTTCAGCACAAAAGCAAATTAAGGAAGGCAAAAAGCAGACACATCTGTATAAAGCAAAACAGATTCTTAGAAGACAAAACTAATCCCAAGAAGTCACATATGAACCAAAAGCAATTTTCTCCTAGAAATCATCCTTTATTCAAAATAGCCTTTCAAGGTCAAAGTACACACAGATTGTACACATGTATTCTAAACTTTAGAAGTAACCTTAGCTATGAAATATCACACAAGAAAACGTTCCAGATTATCAGGGATACATGCCTAGTGTGCTATCCTAAATGAAAACATGTTATGCAAATGAATGATCAACTTGTTTTCCATTTAGATAAGGTAGGCATCTTCATTGATGATCCTTTATCTACTGTGTTTTGTCCAATTACAAAGAATAACCAACACTTGTATGCCTTCAATCTCCCCCTTTGGCATTCCTTGACAAAACACTATCCTTCAAAGAGTGCCTGCATCCAAAGCTTTAACAAGAACCAACATATGCAGCACAGAGTATATCCATAACACATAAAGTTGACCATAGCACATAAAAACCTGCCCACACATATTGTTCTCAAAACAGCCATGATAGGAACAGAAGTACCTATCTAACTAGTTCTCCCCCTTACTAGTTCTCCCCCTTTTTGTCTAGGAAGGATAAATGGTTCAAACTACCAAAAACATGGGCCACAAAAATAGGGACATAGTTCAATACACATCACAAAACCAAAAAGAGTTTAACAAAACAGAAACCAGAGAGAGGTCAAACCAAACAAAGTTCAGAGAGGAAAGAGTAGACTTCAAACAACATATCTAGAGGCATCTCCTACCACATCATCATCATCAACACTGATTGCACCAAGACAGATGGTATCACCAGAGTCCGAAGGAGAGGAACCACCATTTCTGTCCTCAGGAGGGGAGGAGACTGTAGGATCTTTGACAGGGACAGACCCAGCCTGGCTGGAGAGGAGTATTGATATCTCAGCTTTGAACTTGTCAAACTGCGCCGTTGTATGTTCCTTGATCTCCTTCACTGCCGAGGTCACCATGGACTGTACGGCAGCCTTCAGAAACTGCTGATCCATAGGCTCTATATACTCGTTGGGCTGATGAGTAGACTTGCTAATTGTGAGAGCATCAACAGGAGACAATTCTGGACCAAGGACATCTCCTTCCCAGAGTGGAACCCCAGCATCACCGCACAACTTGGTGATGAGATAATGGAATACCAAGGCCTTGCCAAAGGAGCTGCGGTGGCTGACACCAGCGATCCTAAGTGCTTGGAACTTGAAGTATTTGCAGGTATGGTTGGACGAAGAGGGTCATGACTGAGGTACGCCATCAATACAACCTGCTTGTGAGGAATTTTGCTTGTTTGGGAAGCAGGGTGAAATATAGTTCAGACTAGGAAGCTCAAAGCCTCGAACCATTCGATCATGTACCGACTAGTCAGGAAAGTGCCAAGAACAGGTTCCATGGGAGGAGATGAATACAGACGAGGTGCCAAGTCTTGGATAGAGAGAAAGGTGGAGTACTCAGTGTAGGTTTGCAAAACACCATCAGCAGAAAGCAGGAGAGACAGAGCATGACGTATCCTGGTTGGGGAGATGTTCACTTCAACACCACAAACAGTGACACAAACCTTTTGCTTCGAATGCAAGCGCACTACAACAGAAATGGTCTCTGGAAAGTTTGCATAAAACTCTTGCACCAGAG
This sequence comes from Geum urbanum, assembly GCA_946800695.1. Taxonomy (NCBI): domain Eukaryota; kingdom Viridiplantae; phylum Streptophyta; class Magnoliopsida; order Rosales; family Rosaceae; genus Geum; species Geum urbanum. The sequence continues at coordinate 45,871,779 of OX327012.1, read as the reverse complement.
TACGATTGTACCTAGGTAGGGAGTTCAAGGCTGTCACCCATCCCATACAAGATACTAGAGAGAACATAGCAGGATGCAAGGAGGAAAAATCAATGGGTCTTTCTGCTACAATGGGACGATTCATAGTAATGTAGCCAAACAAGCGGTAAGCATCAGGAGAGATGAAGTGAGACCGTGGAGGGAACGAGGGAGAATCACCAAGACGTGGCTTGGGAAGAGCCTTGGAATTTGGTTTGACTGCCACGGACTTACCCTTAGAGACGGGAGGAGTGTATGTGGTCTGAGAGGCAGGAGATGCAGCAACAGTCCTCACCTTGGAACGAGTGACTCGTTTACCCTTAGGCAAAGGAGAGAGCTTAAAAAAGGCTGTTGGTAAAGAGCCGGAGGAACAGACCATGGTCACCGAAGTGCGTTTGCGTTTCCCAAGAGGGATTTCAGGAGAGTGGTGGTATGGATCTTCGGGTACAAGGGACGACGGAGGAGGAGGAGGCAGATCGGGTTCCACGGTGGCCTGAGGCGGAGATGGTGGTGGCGATACCATCAAGGCAGAAGAGGCAGATCTTGGCTGCTTTAGGTTGTCGGAACCCTTAGGAACACCCCGGTTGCTCTGGTAAGTGGCGGTGATCACTGGGGATGACAGAGGAGGCCGTTCACGAGCAATGTTGGGAATTGGTAGAGTCGGCCGATGAGGAGGAGCTGGAAGAAGAATCACTTCTTCAGGGATGAAAGGGTCAAGATTTGCCATATAAGGGTTTAGAGACTTAATGGTTTAGGAAGGGAAATAGTTCTTCTTGCCGTTCCTAATTCTGACTATTTAGTGAGGATAAGAAGGTGAGGAGTGTGGAAGAGTAAATGACCAGAGTAAGAGAGATGAGAGAAGATGGCAGCGGAATCGAGACGGTCTTAAAACCAAGAGATTTCTCCACTCAAACACACAACCTCCATTTTCAATTTCTTGTTCAGTCAAGTCAGCCCACAAAGTGCTACAGTACCCTATCACTAGGAAACCAAACATGCAACCTAAAAGGATATCTCAAAAGCAAACAAAAGACCAACATGCACATATACATCTAATATCCACTGAGTTATTTGGGACACCCTGGATAATAGAAGGTACCAATGTACCCACCAGTACTTCGAAAACTCCCCCTCACATGGTGCATAACAAAATAAAAGATTTGAATTCAGAAAGTTTCGTACAACTAGTCAGCATAAACCTCGGGATGGAAACAATCAGGCAAATTCCAGACATCAGAAAAGTCTGAGCATGACTCACAAAAATGTGACACCTATTTTTCATATGTCTTGATGGCTCAAATTTTTCACATGAATGTATGACTATAAAGTAACATTAATGCTATGTTCTTAAAAATCAATCATTGGAACCATAGAAGTGTGTGTGTGGAAAGTCTTAATCTAAGGGGGTACAAGTTTGGAGCATCAAATAGAATGAGGACATTAAGAATAGCCATGTGACTTTGTCACAACCTTTAGAGAGCTCTGGAATTTCAACATATTAAGGACTTTGTCCCAACTTGGCCTTTGGCCATTGTCACTTAACTTCAAGGCACTTTTGCCATCATTTTTAGATTTAGCCAAGAGCTCATCTGAGAAATACGTCCTCATCGATCTATGTAGCAGAGTAGTTATCATCATGCCCTAAGCGTAATGCTTGAAGGAATAATATATGTATTAAGGACACTCGGTGGATAACTAGTCCGAACCCATCGAAGGATAGATAACATCTCAGGGATCCCCACTGGTTCCGATTAAGGTGCACTTAACAAAAGACTAGCCCATTCATTTACTTTATTCATTTGACAATAATCACCAGATTTTCATAATTTAGTTCTTTAGTAACCAGTTCAGCTCATCTCAGTTTTCTAGCTCAAACATTGTACACCCCACAAGATTTACTTTAGTGTGTAAATGTTATTTCTAATTCCAAGAATGATTTAGACCACAAGCACTAACATCCTTGAAGGCATAGATGCATATAGTGAAAAATGCAGCAAGTGTCTATCAAGATACATGAAATAAGGACACAACACTTTAGGTCAAGTTCAGAAATATTTCCAGGGATGCATACACAGACTCGTATCCCAGCTTGAGCCAACTTTTATTTTCAAAAAATTATTTCATAAAAGAAAGTGCTGAAAAGTAAATTTAGACCAGTGAAAGAGTTATTTTAAGTGATGGTGCATACACTAATAGCCTTCCTAAGACTCTCAAACCTCAGATTGTCTAAAGGCCTAGTGAACAAATTAGCTAATTGTTGTTCAGTTGGAATAAAAATCATTTCAAGCTGATTATCTTCAACTAAGTTCCGAATAAAGTGATATCTAATCTCTATATACTTGGTCCTAGAATGCAACATAGAATTCTTTAAAATATTTATTGCGGAAGTGTTGTTACATAACAAGGATAACATACCTTGCTGAAATCCGTAGTCACTTAGCATATGCTTCATCCAAAGGAGTTGGGTACAACAACTCCCTGCAACAATATACTATGCTTGGGCAGTGGACAAGGATATGCAATTCTGCTTCTTGCTATGCCACGATACCAAATTGTTTCCAACAAAGAAGCAACCTCTTGAGGTGCTCTTCCTATCCGTGGCATCCCCAGCCCAATCCGAGTACCTTGCAATCTCAATGTTTGTATCCGCTGTGTACAGAATTCCAAAGCTACAAGTACCTGAGACGTATCGAATGATACGCTTGACAGCCTTCACATGAGATTTCTTGGGATTGGCTTGATACCGAGCACAAACACCCACACTAAAGGAGATATCGGGTTTGCTGGCTGTGATGTAGAGTAGGCTCCCAATCATGCTTTTATAGAGAGTTTGATCAGCATTGATGCCCTCCAAATCGGCACTGCTTCTGCATGAGGTTCCCATGGGGTTTCGGATGGGAGAGGCACCTTCCATCCCGAACTTCTTCACCAAATCCTTTGCATACTTTTCCTGTGAAATGAACAAACCATCTTTCCTTTGCTGAACTTGTAGTCCAAGGAAGAAGCTCAGCTTACCTGTGAAATGAACAAACCATCTTTCCTTTGCTGAACTTGTAGTCCAAGGAAGAACTCATTCAAATTCTTGCTTCATTAGAGTGACAAACTCCTCAACAAGAATTTGAGAAGTGGAACCGAATACCACATCATCTACATATACTTGAGCTATAATCATATGATAGGAAACACTTTTAACAAACATGGTTTTGTCAATAGAACCTCGTACATACCCATGATCAATTAAATGTGTAGATAATTTTTCATACCAAGCTCTAGGAGCTTGCTTTAAGCTATAAAGAGCTTTGTCTAATCTGAAAACATGATCGGGATAGCAAGAGCTCTGGAATCCCAGAGATTGTTCCACATAATCTCATTAGATCCATCGCCGTTTGGTTTTGTGGGATGTGTCCAACCTTCCTCCACAACCTGCCACAACATACCATCATCTTGGTATGAGAGGAAGACATTCATCATGATTTTCCATTGTGAAAAATTATGTCCATCGAAAAAGGGAGGAACATTTATGGATAATCCTTTTTCACGTTCAATTTCTGGCTCCTCAGAGGATCTCACTAGCAAAGTCTAGGGGCTGCTCTGATACCACTTAAAGGTCCTAGAGGGGGGGGGGGGTGAATAGGCATTTTACAACTTTTTCGCTTAAACTGTACTCGGGGATAGCAGATTGGCAACCTATCCCGAATTATAGGATACGAGTGTTTGAACTGTAAAATCAATAAGTAAAGAATAACACGAGGATATTTTTCTTTAACGCAGAAACCCTGCAACCAGGGGGAAAAATTGCGTGCCCCTAATTCTTGAGGGACAAACATTTCCACTATAAAGTAACACACACAATTACAAGACTCTTGTACTCTGGTGATACATAGCCCGTATGCCATCCTTAACTAGTCTGAATACCAATTCTAAACAGAGCTACACTACTTGACTTATGTGTTTACAACTTGGAAAGTGTCTAAAAGCATCAACTCAGATCTTAACTATTTGTAAGTTAAATCTTCTTGATCTACTTCTTTGGGTTGAGCATCTCCGTACTAATCTCAATGGAATGCACTTATGCAATGATGCATATGAGTTTTGAAAACAGTTTTTATGAATGATAATCTATAACTTATAAGCACAGCAAAGAGTAAGCATAGACACAGAAAGGGAAGATAAGTGAAGAGAGAAAACTACACAATTTTGTGCTCTCAAAGAATCACCCAAAATAATACTCACTCAACCAAGGAGCCAAGGCTGCATTGACATCCCTTATATAGGCAGAAGAGCCCAGTCTGTTTTGACAGCTAAGGAACGTGAGAAGCAGACCTAAAACAGACATATAACAGACCTATTACAACTGCCATCAGTTGATGAGACAATAGCATGCTCATATGACAAACAAACAAGACATCTTTAGGGTTTCCAAATAAGGCAAAGTTTGTCAAAAAGAGGCAAAAGATTTTCATGCTCTCATACCAGAAAAGTAATTTCGGTGGTCAATAAAGCAAGCACGTTTCAGCACAAAAGAAAATTAAGGAAGGCAAAAAGCAGACACATCTGTATAAAGCAAAACAGATTCCTAGAAGACAAAACTAATCCCAAGAAGTCACATGTGAACCAAAAACAACTTTTTCCTAGAAATCATCCTTAATTCAAAACAGCCTTTCAAGGTCAAAGTACACACAGATTGTACTGTATTCTAAATTTTAGAAGTAACCTTAGCTATGAAATATCAACAAGAAAACGTTCCAGATTATCAGGGATACATGCCCAGTGTGCTATCCTAAATGAAAACATGTTATGCAAATGAATGATCAACTTGTTTTCCATTGAGATAAGGTAGGCATCTTCATTGATAATCCTTTATCTACTGTATTTTGTCCAAGTACAAAGCATAGCCAATACTTGTATACCTTCAGAAATTACCATAGAAAAGTTTATTTGTATACAGTCATTGTCCATGAGAACTCAATCTTATTACGAACAGGCAGAAATAATAGTAGAAATAAAATTACCAAAGATAGCAATGGATAATGAGTAAACTAGTAAAGAGATATTTGATGAGTCGTCGATTGGTTTATTACAGCTCCAGAAGTAGTTTAGCAACAGCGGAGAGACAAAAACCAAACAGCTCCAGTTTCCAACTTAACACAGTCGTCTAGCTAAAAGACTTCTACTTGGTACTTATCCTCCTCATCAGTCATCAACCCCCGCTTAATCCGGGCGGTTGACACATGAAAAAATGGACGGCCTGATTCGCTGGTTCCAACGTCTCACTCCTTCTTCGTCTTCTTCTACTTCATCATCATCTTCACCAAACGACGCCGTAGAAGATCAAGACTCGCCGGAAGAGTTGACGATCACGGTGGACCTGGACATGAGTGGGCTCAAGCCCATCAGAGTGCCGATAAGGACCAATCACAAGCTCGCCTCCATCGACCTTCATAAGGTCAGAGCCTTTTACAATTCACATTTACAACACACTGCATTCAATTCTTTTTATTCTCTCCATTTCGTTCGTGATAAGATAGGGTCCGCATTTTGAGGATTTCAGAGCTTGCTGGTGTTGATATACATAATATCTCGAATCGGTTGCCAAATATCTTGTCTTTCCTCACCGACTATATATACCTATTTGTATGTATGGTCTTCTCTCGAATCATTTATTTTACCAAACCTTTTTATTTTTAAAGTTCAAGACTTTATGGTGATCACAGTGAACAACAATTCAGTTGACGAGTTCAAATCCGTGGTGGCGTATATCTGTATCTACATACTTGTATATATACACATATGTTCCTATCTTGATTAGATAGATCATTACGCGTTGTTTCTGGCTGGCTTAGTTTGGAGATCTCTAAGAGCTGAAAGGGTCAGGCTATCTCATGTTCTGGATGGTCTGATTCTTGTTAGAAATACAACATAAACTTCTTCAGTTGAGTTTTTCTTGTTCAAGGCACTTGTATGCTATCAAGTTTGCAACTTTAGATTTGAGATTGTGTTTCTGTATCTTACTTGTTAATAAAGGTCAAATCTTTATGAATCGGTGCTTGTGCCTTCTAGGAGTTGGGTTAGTTGTTTAAGTCTTGTTCTGTTCTGTGAGTACTTAATATGTTGGTCGGAGTTTATTGTATAATATGATGATAGTTCTTCATTTCTATTTTTTGTTGTTGATGAATTTATGCTAATGGTGAACTGTACGAATTTAGAATATGCTTGACAAGGAATTTTTCACCGAATATGGTGAGGCAAGTCAATATGAGATACAAGAAGTGGTTGGGAAAGGCAGCTATGGTGTTGTAGCATCTGCGGTTGATACTCACACCGGTGAGAGGGTAGCTATTAAGAAAATCAACGATGTCTTTGAGCATGTCTCTGATGCCACACGTATTTTGAGAGAAATTAGGCTCCTTCGGCTACTGCACCACCCTGATATCGTGGACATAAAACATATAATGCTGCCACCATGTAGACGAGAATTCAAGGATATATATGTTGTATTTGAGTTGATGGAGTCTGACCTTCACCAAGTTATAAGGGCAAATGATGATCTCACTCCTGAACATTACCAGTTTTTCCTGTACCAGCTTCTTCGAGCTCTCAAGTATATTCATACAGGTTCGACATCTATGTTTCTGTACTGCAACAGAATCTCCTTTGGTTTCACGTATTCTGAGGATTTTGATTTCTTTTTGCAGGAAATGTCTTCCATCGAGATTTAAAGCCAAAAAACATACTTGCTAATGCAGACTGCAAACTAAAAATCTGTGACTTTGGGCTTGCTCGTCCATCATTCAGCGATGCCCCATCCACTGTTTTTTGGACTGTTAAGTGTATTTTTTGGGAGAAAGAAAACACGTAGCATTTTTTTGGAGAAAGAAAACACGTAGCTTAAGCTTAAGCTTAAGCTTCCTGTTCCAAATTTCTGTATTTATGCTGAATCTTGTATTTCACATGTTTCTCAGGATTATGTGGCAACTCGGTGGTACCGTGCTCCTGAACTCTGCGGCTCCTTTTTCTCCAAGGTAATTATGGAGAAACTTTAGCTGTAATTTCTCGTTGGCATGAAAAATGTGTCATCAGTTTCTCAGTAAGTTCTCTTAGGTTGTGTAGGAATCAATTGTGCTACTTCAGTTTGAATATAAACATAGAGTTATTCTAGTTAACATCCTTTTGACAGCTGTTTGTGATTACATTCTTAATTACTCCCAACATTTCTGTACTGGAGTTATTAGGGTCCGATATTGGTACTATGTCGGTGTTAGTGTGTTACTTGAAGTTGTGTCAGAAACATTGAATTATTTCACTCATGTATTTTGTATTTGGAATTCTAATCATTATGTAAATTCTATTTTGCAGTACACTCCTGCCATTGATATTTGGAGCATAGGGTGTATATTTGCAGAGATGCTAACAAGAAAACCATTGTTTCCTGGGAAAAATGTTGTACATCAATTGGATCTCATTACTGATTTACTTGGCACTCCTTCCACCGAAACTATTGCAAGGGTTTGTTGCCTCTTTCTTAGAATATTGTTGAAATAACCTTTTTAACTCTCGACCACCAATCTAGTAGGATCATCTTTTTATTGCAGATTCGGAATGAGAAGGCTCGAAGGTATTTAAGTAATATGAAGAGAAAAAATCCAATTCCTCTTTCACAAAAGATGCCTCATGCAGATCCATTGGCTCTTTGTTTACTTGAGCGTTTGCTTGCATTTGATCCTAGAGATCGTATTTCTGCCGAAGAGGTAATGTTTAGTGAAGATAAATGTTTGCTTTAGCTTGATTTCTTATTGCATGTAACCTTCTTGATCTTCAGAGATATGTATCTGCTAATAAATGTTCTTGCTTTGTTTTACAGGCATTAGCAGATCCATATTTCTATGGGTTGGCAAATGTGGAGAATGAACCATCTAAGAAACCCATTTCAAAACTTGAGTTTGATTTTGAGAAAAGGAAACTAACAAAAGATGATGTAAGAGAGTTAATCTATAGAGAGGTACGACTGCAGTGAATGACGATCTCTTTGGTGAAATTATTCTTTGTTTTTTGTTTGTTGGTTATATTTCCTTACCAACTACTCATGGTTTAAAGCATTCAGATTTTAGAGTATCATCCGATGATGCTGCACGACTACCTTGAAGGTTCCGATAATATTGGCTTCATGTATCCAAGGTCAGTATTTATTAGTATATACTAGAATTAGCTTTGTTGATGATGCTAGTGCACTGTATTTTCTTTCTGATTCTTTGTTTGTATTCATGGCCATTCTTCTTGTGAGAAAGACTTCTTATCCTGTTTTTATGTCGGTCGTATATTTTATTCTGACATACGGTTGTTGCTTTTTAAATTGTCAAGTTAGGTCGAGTAGTCTTTTGTCTTCCTCAATGATGAGGATTCATTAATTGAATTTGATCACTCCATGAAGATCCCCATTTTGATTCTCTTTTTTTCATCTTAAGTTCAATTGTCTCGTCTGAGATGATCACATATTAACTGAATAAGTTTTTGTGTCCATCAGTGGAGTTGATCGATTTAGAAGACAATTTGCCCATCTTGAGGAACAATCTGGTAAAGGTGACAGAAGCACTGCACTACAGAGGAAGCATGCATCATTACCTAGGTAAAATCTTGGAGAAATTACTGCTCGTTTATTTTCCTCTGCCATGCCTTTTAGGGTGTTTGATTTATCATGATGTTTTACATTCCTTTCCACAGGGAACGAGTTTGTATGGATGAGGGTACGGAGCAAAATGGCAATTCAAAAAAGAACACCACACTCTCAGCCGGCCGTGCTGCTATCCAGAGCCCTCCAAAGTCACAGAGGTTTGAAGTAACAGATTCTGTGTCTGGAAATGGATCGACCATACTTAATGGCATTAATAAGCCACACTATAGTCCCCATACCATGATGAAGAGTGATAGCATGAGTGCTTCTCAGTGCGTTGTTGTAAATGGAAAGTACCTCGAGGTAAGTGTCGACCAGTCATGATGAAGTTAGACCCTGCCGACTGTTAACAGCTTTTTTTTCATGTCAAGCCCGTCATTATGATGACAAACTGTTTCGTGCCTAAATCTTTAAAGTGAATTTACAACATTTATTTAGTGATCTGTGCTTGTACTCTGGCAGAAGGATGGAGTCGCAGCACAGAAGAAAGAGATGGTCAATGTAGTGGCATAGAATGGCTGCAGCAGCTGCAGCTCCATACCTCTGGTATGATCTGATTGATAAGATCATGGACTATCCCTTTGGAGTGGCTTCATCTAGTTCACTGGGACCTTAACCTTATTACTTTCTCTTATTTGTAACATTCACAAAACATTATGAACCATTCTGTGATGTCAGTGACAAGAAGTGAAATGCCATCGACTCAGGAACATACCATCTTATATAATGCTTACCACCACAGTAATCTAAGAACAGTATTCTATGACTGTTTTGTACATAATCCTACAGTTCTATTACTTCCACTCTGCATTATTTTCTCTTCTTTCAAATGTTCCGGCATGGCATCCGCTTGCTCATACTCCTGAAGATAAAAGTGCTGATAGTGATTTTTTCCAAGCGAAAATGGAAGTTTTCGTTTGGTATAAGATAATGGGTGGCTGCATCGAGATATTCATTTTCTGTCAACTACCAATAGTCCCCCACAAGAACACTTCCCATCTTTGAAATGATGGAACCGTTGAACATCTCTGAGAATTATCTGTCTGTTGAAGATCAGTGATATGTATTTGGCAGCAGAATGGCAATCACCGCATACCCTAAGGTTCTTCACAACACGGATTGTTGCCCCTGCGGCCGTGTTCAACAGACCATAAGTAATGGCTAGTTTCTCACTGTGATATCTTAGAGCAAGCTCTCTCTCTCTTTCATCCATGTTAGAATGAACTACCAGAGAAGTATCAGGAACATATCCAGCGAGCTTTATATCTTCAACCAACTCATCAACTGCCTGGTGCAGTACTTTGAGATCAGAACGCTCTCCTTCTCCGGAGAAGAATTCATGCACTACATTGTTCATCTCTATGGAGCTACACCCCGGAATTTTTACGACTCCTCAGTCTTTCATCAGCTTCCTCAAGTATTCGACATCCTCCCATCTCCCCGCTCTTGCACCCAAGTTGGAAATGATCACATAATCTCCACCCTGGGAGTCGTCTAGCATAAAAATGTGCGCAAGCACTCGCTTTCCCATGTCTACATCACCATGGGCTGCCACAGGCAGATAACAATGTTCGCCAAAATATTGGTGTAGGTCTAATGTAGCTCATCTATGAAATCGTACGCCTCCTCTAAGGGTCCAGACCGGCCTAGCAAACCCACCATACAGCCATAGTGCTTAACCGTCGGAGTAATCCCATATTCCTCACTCATGTTGTAGAAATACTAGCAACTCTCCTCGACCAGTCCAGCATGGCTACATGCACATAACATCCTCAGAAATGTGATCTCATCGGGTCGGATCCGTGCCCTGACTGCCCTCTTCATTTCTTCAAAGACTGAAATGGTTTTGGAAACATTCCCATGAGTCGCATAAGCCACAATCATTGCAGACCAAGCTTGTGTATCTTTAACACTCATACTTTCAAAGACAGAAACTGCATCTTCTAAGCTTCCACACTGCATACATATCTATAAGCGCAGTGTTCACTTTAACATACTTATCAAACCCATTTATCTTGACATACTCATCTATCCACTTCCCCACGTTGAGTGCGCCTAACAAAGCACACGATGAAAGAACACTCAGCATAGTAACATCAGTCGGCTTACAACTTGAGGAAAATATACTCGACCACTTATGGTTCAGTACAATGTTATGCTTGTACTATTTCTTTCTCATCTGATTGAAGACTGAAAGTTCTTACTATTTCAGGGTGATGTTGGCTGTGGTAAACCTGTGGTTGCTTTTCTAGCATGCATGGAGGTAATCGGCTCTGGATATGAGGTTAGTCACTTTTGAAACCCTTCCCTTTTATTCCTGTTAGTTTAGCAATTACGGTACTATTTAAATAGTGATGTTACAATCAGCAATGATAAGTCCATTTAGTAAAATCCTTCTATTGAATGGGAAGAGGGTCGTGAATTTTTTTCTACATTTCTATCATATGTATTATGAATAGCTAAGGATACACAGTTACGATCTCAGTTTTCCAGCGTTCTTGGATTCGGGGAATTCTTTACTCGCTCTTTTTGGCACTGTTTTGATTACTTTGATAAATGTCAAGCCTTTCTCCATTCAGTTTTTCAAATGGTATAGAAATGTCTGATTGTTTCTCTTTGTTGTATGTATTAGGCAGCCTTCATGGTTCCAACAGAGTTGCTTGCAGTCCAGCATTACGAGCACTTGAAAAATTTGCTTGAAGCTACGGAAGATGTCGAATGCAAACCTTCTATTGCCTTACTGACAGGATCAACTCCATTAAAACAAGCTCGGATAATTCACAAGGCAGGATTAATACCCAGCACTTTGTGATTTTAGGTTAATTTGATTTTTTGTCATTCTGATCATTAATAACTCATTTGTGATGTTATGGATCATCAGAGTCTCCAGACGGGTGAGATATCAATGGTCATTGGAACCACTAGTCTTATAGCTGACCGTGTGGAGTTCTCTGCATTACGTATTGCGGTGGTGGATGAACAACATCGTTTTGGTGTAATCCAGAGAGGACGGTTTAACAGTAAGGTTGTCTTTTTTTCTTTCTTTTTTTGAATTAACTGTAAGGCTGTCTTTTGGACTGCAAATGTTGTCATGATTTTTATGTTATAGTACTCCATGGAAGATATTCTTCTAGAAATCCATTGCCAATCAGTTTTTGATCTTCTTTCATGCTTCTTGAGTGTTCATATGTTTCAATGTATATGTAGGTCTTACATCATTTGGATATTTGTGCTTCTGAATTCTCTCTCATAGAGAAAGAAGATTGTGAGAAATTTTTAAAACGAATCCTAAGTATCTCATGTTCACACTATTGTATATACTAATCCAAATAATATTCAATACTGGGGTCCTTATTTCTCAAATTTAATCAAGGACAGCAAATTATGGGGTTTATACGAACCAGTTTTGGTTTTGATAATTGTCAATGGTAAGTTGAGATGTGGTGCTTAGAACTTTATTCCAAGATGGTAATAACATTGCTTTTAACATCCATTCATTTCATCCCAAGTTATTTTTGCAAAGCTTACAAAAGCATCAATTCTTGCAGCTATACTATACCTCCATAAGTTCTAAACTGCTAGCCACCAACTCAGATGAGACATCCAAAGGTGAAAAGCATATGGCTCCTCATGTTCTTGCCATGTCGGCAACTCCAATCCCAAGGACACTTGCTCTGGCTTTATAAGGGGATATGTTATTAACACAAGTATGTACTTATGTATTTTATTTATGCTCCTTTATTTTGAAGAAAGATCTCCGCGTTTTTGTTTCTTTCTCCTCATTTCATTTGACATTTTTGAACTATGCACCAACTTTCAATATTATTTTTCAGTATTAGAAATTAGATGAGATGGCTAATGTTCAAGGCTTGTTGCAGAAATAATAGATTAATAGTTAATTTCTTTTGTATGGAAATCATAAGGTAATTTTACATTGTATAGTCCACATCCTACGTATTGACATAGTACAAATCTATTTCAGGTTTCACTTGTAAGTACATTTGTATAGAATTTATACTCTGTACACAGAGTGTCTTCTGATCCTCTTGGTTTTTTTTCTGTAAATATAGATCACAGACTTGCCCCCAGGAAGAATACCAGTTGAGACATTCATTATTCAAGGAAATGAAAATGGGTATGAGGATGCTTATGAGGTGATTGTTCTTGTTTGAAGCTCTCTTGAAGAGTTCAATATATTTTTTCATTTTCTCAAACAAACATTTTCCTGTTTGAATTGAATAACAAGAATTTCCCAGCTTTAATGAGTATTATTACTCGTAACAGATGATGCTCGATGAGTTAAAAGGAGGAGGCAAAGTGTATCCAGTGTTTCTACCGGATTACGCGGGACGTAATCTAGCAGAACCAAGTACGAGTAATCTCCTCTCTGGTTGTCCGAACGTTCGGGCTGTTCGAATGTTCGGCTTCTACTGTTAGAAGAATACAACAACAAACGGGCGGTCAGATGGTCAAGACAGGGCTGGCCTGCCTTCAACGCTCCGATGCCTAAGTTAGAAGATGTATTGGATATAACAGTCAAGCGAACGTGTAAGAAAGTAGGTTGGGGTGTTTAATGCTGGAATTGAATGCCGAGTTGATTTTCCTCTTACCTGTAGTAAATGCCTTACCTATATAGGTGGTTGGGATTGTTGTTTGCTCGTGTTCTTCGATGTGGGATAGAGCTGCTTTGCTGACATATGGTCCGAGCATTCGGATGTGCGCTTGTCGGGCGCGTGCCCGATCGGATGGGCTCGGTCTTGCGGGTGAAGTTGCTGCTTGCTGGGTGGTTTTTCGGGTGGTCGGGTAGGTGTCGATCACCTACTTAATTGGGTAAGTATGTTTAATTAACGAACTAATGGTGCTATACTAACAAGTCCCCCAAGTCCCCAAGTCAAAGAGACCTTTCTTGATTGGGGAGTTGAAAAAGGGTTCGTGCGATTAAACAAATACTTATCCGCTTGAGTAGTGATGCGTGGTCCTGTAACCCCCAAGTCCCCCAACTCTCTGGTCAAAAAAGGGCTCGCCTGACGGAGTGGGTACCTGTGCGTCCAATCGTGTACCTGTTCGGATGGTCCTGTATCTAGGTGCCTGACTCCCAAACGAATGTTGCTATTTGGAGCCGTGTGCCCGGGCGTGCGCCTGTGGAGCTATGTGGATGGATATGTATGTTTGTGTATGCGGATGTATGTCAGTATGTAGGAGTGAATGTGTGTATGCAGTACAGATATATAAGTAGGGATGAGTGAATGAGTATGTGAATGTATGCGGATGTATGTATGATCGTGCGATGCGATTGAGTGATGATTGAGTGACTGTGTTGATGTATGCGTGTATGTAGATGCGTGGATGGTTCCGAGCCACTTACCCGGCCCCGCGACGAATGTTGCTGTCCGGAGTCTGCTAAGGATAGGCCTATGGAACGGCCTTTCTTGAAATGCATGGATGGTTCCGAGCCGCTGACCTTGACTCCAAACGAATCTTGCTGTTCGGAGTCGTTAAGCCTCGGAATGGTCTTGCGAATGATGCATGAATGGTTCTGAGCTGACCCCGACTCCCCAACGAATCTGATTGTTTGGAGCCGTTAAGCCTCGGAACGGTCTTACATAGGTGCCCGAGAGGAGATCCTCACTGTCGGTGCCGACCTATCGTAGCGTCAACGGTGGGGCCCCGACCGTTACGTACATGTGTTGCAGCGCACACGGAGGGACAGACAGCATGCCCGTGCCGCTCTTCGGTTTTGCGCGCGCACAAAAGGAACTTGCCACTATCGTGTCGCCTAATTCGGCGAATGGTAGCGTTACGCCCTCGGAAGAAATGGGGCCACTCCCGAGTCGCCCATCATTCGGCGCGCGCTCCGAAAGGTGCGTGCCGCTTTCAAGCCGCCCGAATGGTCCTGCTGTTTGCGCGCCCCGGAAGGTAACGAGTGACTTTAGCCGCTTCCGTGCCGTGTAGCCCGAACGGTGGGTCACCTCTTACCGGGTGTCTAGGCGCGGACTCACAAGCGGCCGCTTACGCTCTGGCTTCGCCAACAGAGCCAGTGAGACGATACCACGCGCCGTCTACAGTACATTGAGCGCGTGCACGCCGAAGAGGGGACGAGGACCGTCAGCCTCCTTCGGGACGCCTAAATGGTCTTGCTTTGAGCGCGTGCACGCCGAAAGGAAACGCGTGGCGTTGACCTCTTTCGGGACGCCTCAATGGTCTTGCACTAACCTGGTGGGGTGGCGTTTTACTTGCCCGTGAGATTGTGTGGCGCTTGATCGTGCTGGTGGTGCCGGCGATAGTCCGGATGGCGGGAGTCGTGACGTGTGTTTGCGTGCCTTGGGTGGGGTGATCTTGTCTGATGAGACGCTTGAGGTGACATTCTTTCGACTTCTTCTTGGGAACTGGTGATGTAATAAATGCTAGTCGGCGCAATAAATGCTGGCGTGCCCTGTGTAATCAATGCTGGTGACGTAGTAACTGCTCGAAAGTCAGGCGTCACGCGCATGGGGGCGTGGGATGCTGCATGGCTGACACGTGGCGAGTCGTGGGAGATCGTGCTAGGGTTTGAAACCGAGGCGGGAAGCCGAAGGGTGAGCGCGGTTACTTAGGTGGGTAAGAAAACCGCCTCGCTGACACGTGTCATCATCTGACGGTGGACACGCGAAAAATGAACGGCTGGCGTTCGTTCGCTTGTTTCGTGCCATCAGTATAAATATGGCTCTGTGGTGTCATCTTCTTCCATCGTTTTTTACATTCACTGAAGCTCTGTCGAATTTACCTTGCTCACTGTTCATCGTCTTCTGATTTTCTGTGTGTTACTTTCTTGCCGGAGTTCTCGTCGACATTCATCTTCAATCTTCAATTTCAACTTCTGGTGAGGTTCTAACCTGTTTTTTTGTTGCTTTTCCGTTCTGTTTTTTTTTTGGTTTTCCGGTGTCTTTGCCGTTTCTGGGTTTTTTCTGGGTTTTTGTCTCAAGAACAAGGCGTGTTCTTGAGGTAGGTTTTTTTTGGTCTACTTTGGGGTGAATTTATGGATTTTTTTTTTCTTTTTTTTGGTATGATTTTTTCTCTAAGTGTTTGAGTTTTGCGTGCGTGCGTCTAGGAGATGGAACCGATAGAAGTGTTGAGCGACATGTCGCGTGAACGGGTGTACGTTTCGGGGGCGGGGTGGTTTAGCTGTAGTCCCTGCGGGAGCGGATCAGACTCGTCCGACTCCGTGATGAGTGTGACGCCTTTGCATTATCTTCCTAATAATTCTCCTGTCGTGCAGCCGATGGAGGAAGGATGAGTGCAAACTCTTGCCGAAGTTGTCAGGTTGGGAGATTCGTCCGAATCGTCGGGTGGGTCTTCGTCTTTGGGGCCGCGGGGTGAGGGGCGTGCTTGAGGAGAGAGTGTCGTGCCCCAATTTGCGGAGGGCGGGTGCGTGCACTGGGTGTTGCCCGATGAAGTGTCTGTTCAAGAGCCCGAGCGTGTGCCCTCGGTGAAGGAGATGGCGCGATGGGCGCGCGACTACCATATTCCTTCCTTCGTGAAGTTGAGGATCCCCGGGAAGGCCGAGACGTTCACGCGGCCTCTGCTTGGTCACATATGCGTGAGCGAGTTCCATCTGAAGACGGGTATCAAGCTTTCTCTACACCCGTTCTTCCAATACATGCTGGTGCTGTTGCGGATCTCACTCGGCTAGTGCGGGCCCACACTGACCCGCACGTTGGTGGTATTCTTCAACATCTTCTGCCTCAGCGGCCTCGATCACCCGACGCGGGTGGAGTTCCTGCATTTCTTCCGTCTCAAACACTCTTCCCGCCGAAGGGACTCGGGCACCTTCACCGTGGAGCTGCGGGTGAAGTGGTGGTTGGTCGACCCGCCGAGCTCGTCAACCTCGTGGTGCACGCTCAGCTGTCTGGTCGGAGGCGACTGGGAGGTCGGGTCCTTCTCTTTCGAGTGTGCGGCCAACGCCCATCGCATCGATCGAGTCCCCCAGCGTTTTTATCCTCTTAACACCAACGAGTACCCGATGACGCCCGTGGAGGGGCCAGGGTTGCTCGCTTGAAGTACGTCTTCGACCCGGCGCTCGAGGCGAGACACTTCTGGGTGACGTGCCACTGGGACCTGATCGAGCGCACGCGTCTCGCCCGAGCGCCCGGTCTGTTCGGGCTTTTGATACTTGTTTTATTTTTGCATGCATACGTGCTGTATATTTGATAACTTGCTTACTAACCTTTCGTTTGTTTATCTTGTAGCCAAAATGATCAAGTCCAAGTCCACTAAAAAGGACGAGGCTCTCCAGCGTCGCATGGAGCTTCTACTTTCGAACGCTGAGACTGTGCGCCGAGTCGTTAATGAAGGGCACGGTGGATTGGTTGTCGGGGATACTGTTCAGGTGAGGATCATTGCGCCGAACGTCTCTGACCACGCCCCTGCTGTGCGGTCGCCCGTCGTCATAGTCCCTCGGGTCACTGGTGCTGCTCCTGAAGGGGTTGTTCGTCTGCCCCCTTCGTCGTCTGCTGCTCGGAGTCAAGACCAGGCCGAAAGGGATCGCCTCTCCCGTGAGAAGGAGCAGAGATGGGCAGAGTGCGACCAGAGATGCGTGAAGCAGAGGGACCGGCGGGAGGCATCCCTGAACTCGAGCTCGAGGAACCGGGCCTCCTAGTCTAGTGGTGCAGATCTTTCTGCTGGGTCGCCCGTTTCTGTGGGTGAGTCCTCCCGTCCCCTGAAGCGTGCTGGGGCGGACGCTGCTGGTGCCATGTCGGAGGGCGATACTGTGGCTCGCGCTGTCCAGGCTATCCGTCAGGCTCTTGGTGAGGGCGTGTCTTCGCTCCAGCTGCTGCTCTAGTCGAGTTCTGGCCCTACTCCCGAAAATCTGGATCGGGTCTTCAACGCGTGCACCAAGCTGCAGCATCAAATCTTCTGTCTGCGCACGCGGGAGAACTCGGGGGAGATGATGAGGTTGAGAGCTGAGGCTCGTGAGACTGCCGTGGCTCATGAGAAGCTGCAAGCCGGGCTCTCAAAGGCGAATGAGCTAGCCGAGCGGAAGGCTACCCGGGTGAACGAGCTGACCCGGGAGCTCCAAAAGGTTGCTGAGCGGGAGGCTGTGCTCAAGGCCGAACGTGACAGTGCTCTTGTCGAGGTGGAGCGCGTACGCGCGGAGGCTGCCAACCGCGTCGCTGAGATGGAGTCTCGATTGATGGATGCCGAGCGCTGCGCCTGGACTCCGGATCGGGTCAAGTTAACCCAGGCTGAGGCTGTTGCTGCCTTCAAGAAGTCTGACGATTTCTTGGAGTTGGTGACGGCTGAGGCGGAAGAGCAAGTGACTGCCTTCCGGTTGGCTGTGGCCCCGTTCATAGATCTGGCGCGCTACCGGGCCCACCTGAGCGAGCGGGTGGCAGGAGCAGCAGGTTCTTCCACCGGGGGCGTGGAGCAGCAGCTTGAGGAGCCGGTCGAGTGGGCGGACCAGGCGGAGCAGCCAGAGTAGGCGAATGAGCCCCAGCAGGCGGAGCGGGTGGTGGAGGAGGCGAAAGTAGAATAATTCTTGTTTTTCTTCTCTCTTTTTTTTGTAATCTCGTAGGATTTTGTAATTGGCCTCGTGCCCTTTTTGATCAATGAAGTTTTCTTTTTCCTTCCGTATGCGTGTGCTTGCTCTATATACATATATTTTTTTTGCTCTTTTTTACTAAGTGTTACATCAGTGCAAATAGTCTATCCTCAGTCCCCGAGTGTGCGGGTGGGCGGATCAAGAAAATACAAAACGTAACAAAAGAACTTAATGAAAGTACTTCCATAAGTGTTGGATGTTCCACGGCTGTCGTAGCCTTTGACCTTGCATATCCCTAAGGTAAAAATTGCTAGGGCTGACCACCTCGTCCACGACATACGTGCCTTCCCACGATGGACGGAGTGCCTTGACCTTCTGTTGTATTGCCTTCATGACCCAGTCCCCCTGTTGGATCGGTCGTGCCCGAATGCGCTGGTTGTATAATCGGGCGATTCTCTGCTTGTTCGCGGCGTTGTGGAGATGTGCCGAGTCCCTCTTTTCCTCCAGTAGATCGTTGTTGAGTCGTAGCCCCTCTTCGTTCGTGTTCGGATCGTACCCCTCGATCCGTGGGCTCTGGCGGGTGATTTCTAAGGGTAGTACGGCTTCGGTTCCGAACGTCAGGCTGAACGGGGTTTCGTCTGCGGCCGTGTTGGCGGTCGTTTGGATAGACCATAGGATTTCTGGGATGATCTCGGGCCAGCGCTCGTATCCTGAATCCCCGGGCTCGATGTCTTCAATCTTCTTCTTGATGCCTGCTTTGAAGATTTTGTTTGCCGCCTCTACCTGTCTGTTTGTCTGAGGGTGCGCGGGTGACGCAAATACGAGCTCCGTTCCTTGTCGTTTGCAGAAGGCAGTGAGTCGAGGATTGTTGAATTGTGGCCCGTTATCCGTGATGATGCTGATCGGGGTTCCGTAGCGACAGAAGAGGAACTGACAAAGGAAGCGTTCGACCTTTTCTGTCGTGATCTTTATCATCGGCTGAGCCTCGATGAACTTGGTGTGGTAGTCGATGATAACGATCAGGTACTTGTACTGCCCCTTAGACTTTGGGAGTTCCCCAATTAAGTCCAGTCTCCATTGTACGAACGGTACTGGCGATAGGAGGATTGAGAGTGGGACGGCGGGCGCGTGGTAGTGGTGTGCGTGCAGCTGGCACTGGTGGCATTTGCTCGTTAGTGTCGTGGCATTCGCGTGGATGGTGGGCCACCAGAATCCGCACCGGAGGGCCTTGTGCGCGATTGATCTTGCTCCCGCATGGTGGCTGTACGTGCCCGAGTGGATTTCTTGCAGGATTATCTTGTCCTTTGTTCGAGTGACGCACTTGAGGCTCGCCCAAGTCTTTCATCGCCGATAAAGCATGCCATCCCGCATGCTGAAGTTTGCTGCCTGTGCGATGATGGTCCTAGCCTCTCGCTTGTCTTCTGGTAAATCCCCCTAGCCTTGTACACGATGAGTACGTCCATGTAGCTCCGTTCGTGCGGTTCGATCGCCAGGATCTGTTCTGCTCCCGAAATGCTTGGTCGTCGCAGTACTTCGACGATCCATTGTCCTGGTCCGGAGTGGACGGGAGCCGTGGCCAATCAGGCCAGCCTGTCGGCCATGGCGTTGAGTCCCCAGTGTATGTGGTTGATATTGACGTAGTTAAACTTGTCGATTAGCACTTTCGCGTATTTGAGGTAGGCGATCATGGACTCTCCTTTTGCTTGGAACTCACCCTCGATCTGGCTCACCACCAACTGTGAGTTGCTAAATATGTTTAGGTTGGACGCCTCCGAGTTTTTGGCCAATTGTAGGCCTGCGATGAGCGCCTCGTACTCGGCTTCGTTGTTGGTTGTCTTGAATTCGAATTTGAGGGCGTACTCCGCGTTAACTCCTCCTGGCCCGGTTAGGATGATCCCGGCGCCGCCCGTCTTCTTTGTGCATGACCCGTCGACATAGAGTTCCACTCTGACAGTGGTCCTGCCTTGATTTCTGGTTTGTCGGATGCTTCTACCGTCGGACCGCCAGGTGCACCGATTGGTGTTATTTCTGCTTCCGTGTATTCAGCAATAAAGTCGGCCACTGCTTGCCCTTTTATTGCTGTTTGTGGTTTGTACTGGAGGTCGAATTTGCTGAGCTCGACCGCCCACTTTGCCAGGCGGCCACTGTGATCGAGCGATTGTAGGATTTGGCACAGGGGTGCGATTACGAGCACCATCTTCTCGATCATGGGGTATCGAGTTTCAGCGCTCGTCATGCCCTTCCCTGAAAAGAAAACGAACAGTTCCGTGCAGTCTTCCCTGTGGACGAGGGCTGAGCTGACGGTCGTGAGGGAGGCGGCCAAGTAAATGTATAGTACCTCCCCTCGGACGGGTCTGGACAGGAGTGGGATCGAGGCCAAGTATTCCTTGATCTGGAGAAAAGATGCCTCGCATTCGGGCGTCCACACGACCTCTCGCTTGTTTGTCGTTCGGAGGGCTTTGAAGAACGGGGCGCATTTGTCTGAGTAGCGAGATATGAACCTGTTTAGTGATGCGAGTTTGCCCGCGAGGCTCTGTAGGTCCGCTTTCTTGATGGGTGGCTTCATGTCGATGATCGCCCTCACCTTGGCGGGTGAAGCCTCGATTCCTCTCTGGCTCACGATGTACCCCAGGAATTTGCTGTTCGTGAACCCGAACGTGCACTTGGCTGGCTTCAGCCTCATGTCGTTCTTGATTAGGACGTCGAGCACAGTCCCCAGATTTTGGATGTGATCGGCCGCCCGAACGGTTTTCACAAGTATGTCGTCCACGTAGACGTCCACGATGTTGCATATCAAGCCGTGAAACATTGTGTTTATGAGCCTCTGGTATGTAGAACCCGCATTTTTCAGTCCGAATGGCATAACGACGTAGCAGTAGAGGCCCTTGTCGGTGACAAAGCACGTCGCCTCCTGGTCTTCGGGGTCCATGAAGATCTGGTTGTACCCCGAGTATGCGTCCATCATTGATAGGAGCTCGTGTCCGGCTGTCGCGTCTACCAATTGGTCGATCCTCGGTAGAGGGAAGCTGTCATTGGGGCATGCCTTGTTGAGGTCGCTGTAGTCGATGCACATCCTCCATTTCTTGTTGTTCTTCTGTACCATCACGGCGTTGGAGATCCACCTTAGATAATCCACCTTCCGATGAACCCAATGCCCAGCAGTCGGTCCACCTCCTCGTGCATCGCTGCGTAGTGCTCGGCCTTGTATGCCCTTCGCTTCTATTTCACCACCCTCGCGCTAGTATTGACGCTTAGTTTATGGGATATGATGTTCGTGCTGATCTTGGACATGTCCTTGTATGACCACGCGAACACTTCTTGCTTCTCTTTTAGTAGTGCGATCAGTCCCTCGACTATCGCGAGCGCCAGTTGTGCACCGATCTGGATCGTTCTCTCTGGGTGGTTAGAGGATAGCTGAATCGTCATTAGCTCTTCGCGTTCGGGGACTGGGGACACGCCATCAGCCCGTCGCGCGGGTCGTCCGGTGTTTCTGTCTCTAGTGCCAGTTCTTCCAAAGCCAGGACCTCTTGCCTATTCCCGGGTTTTGCTGCCTCCTCGTAGTCGTAGCCCCGGACGTGCCCGACTCCGTGCTCTGTCGGGAATCGGCCCAGCAGCGTGTGCCCTGCGATGATCAATTTTAGCTGGCTGATCCCCGGTCTCTCGAGTATGGCGTTGTATGGGGAGGGTGTGTCCATGATGATGAAGTCCGTTCGGACTTCGCTGTGTGGGGAGTCGGGGGCACCGATCCCGACCTGAATGCTGTCGCTCCCGATTGGGTGCGATGTTTCGCCGGTGAAGCTTGCGACGCACTCGTGATCCTATGTCATTTTGTGTGCGGGTCTGCCCAGCGCCGTGTACGCGTCCAGGTAGATCACGTTCACGGACGCCCCGTTGTCTATTAGCACTCTCTTCACGAGGAATCGATCAATGATCGCGTCGATCACAAATGGTAGGGTGCTATTTTTCGGATTCCTTTCCTCATCTTCTGCCGTGAAGCTGATGGTTGGCGGCTCTCTTCTCCCTGCCTTGTTAATTCTTCCTGTTCCGATCGTTAGCACCTCCCTGCTCGGATGGTCGGGCGACGAAGTCCCCTCCTTGCGCTTTCCTCTGGATATCGTGCTGATAGTCCTCCTGGTCTCGATGTTCACCTCCCGTGGGCGCTCCTCGGCTCTTGGGAGGGCGATCCGTCCGTCTCCCTGCATGTCCCTGAGTACCTTCTTCAGCATCACGCAGTCGTTGGTGTGGTGGTATTCGCACCATCTGTCTGGGGTCCGATCGATCGGGGCCCTTTCCTTCGAGACGTTATTCGGCGGTTGGATCTGGTGTCGATGCTGGCGGAGTAGCTGCTCGTTCGACTGTCGATTGATCGCGTAGACTTCCTGCTTGGCCGATCGGTACCGGGGGGCCTCTCGAGGATGGGTTCCTCGCGGTGCTGGGGCCCTTGCTCAGTCGTTTCGGGCGCCCTGGTGGCTGCGGTAGGTCGGCCTCTGGTTATTCTGCCCGTGAGTGTCTCGGTTTCGCTAGTAGCCTCCGCTCAGCTCTCCCCTATCGTCGGTGTTCTGTTGCGGTTGGGTGTTCGCGCTCTCCGGTTGGTCGGTGTTGGATTTGGAGGCGGTCCCGTATACTCGCGTCTCCACTA
This sequence comes from Geum urbanum, assembly GCA_946800695.1. Lineage (NCBI taxonomy): Eukaryota > Viridiplantae > Streptophyta > Magnoliopsida > Rosales > Rosaceae > Geum > Geum urbanum. The sequence continues at coordinate 45,848,937 of OX327012.1, read as the reverse complement.
GCGCCTTTTGCACGATCAGATCCATGATCTTGTCGTAGTCGAGATGCTCCTTCCGCACTAGTTTCTCTACGAATGGTGTTGCGAGCATGTTGTCCATTAGGGCGACCTTAGCCACCTTCTTGTCGAGGCTTCAGCATGTGCTCGCCAGCGCCCTCCATCGGTTGATGTAGCTGGATAGGCTCTCGTCCGCCCCCTGGTGGACTTTGAGGAGGATGCCTGTGGTGTTGTACTTGCCCTGGAGCCTGTAGCGTCTTTGGAAGCTCTCCGCCAGCTCGAGGAACGAGTGGATGGAGCTTGGCAGAATCTCGTAGAACCAGCTCCTCGCTTCTTCGGACAGCGTCTCCTGGAATAGGAAGCACAAAGTTGAGTCCGAATACCTGGTTCCATCCGTGGCGGATCGAAATTCGTCGATATGCGTGTGGGGGTCTCCGCTTCCGTCGAACCGAGTGACCATCGTTATCTTCGCGTTCATGTTCCTGCCCCTTTCCAGTATGTGCGCCGAGAACGGACGGACCCGGGGGGTGAACATCCCACCTTGTCCGGCAAGCTTGTCCTTCCGTAGGCGCGAGACTTCCTCCGCTAACTCTTCCATCCTCCGAAGGATCAGGGTGTTGTCTGTCGGGGGCGTGGGTTCCTCTGCTGGTGTGGGCGTTTGGGCCGCTCGGGAGTCGGTCCTGCCGAATGGGTGCTGCTCTTCGGCGTTGGTGGCTTCTCGGACGGGACCCCGCTCGTGTTGTATCTGTTGCTGGCTGATGAGCGCGTCCAATCGTTCTTCCAGCCTCTGCCGGACCTGGCGCTCATGGTCCCTTTCGAACGTCGCCTCTCGCAGCTCCTGGAGCAGGCAATCGACGCGTTCTTCGCCGCTCAGTCTGGGGCTGCTGTTCGTCCCCAGCTCCATTACTTGCCGCGCCTGTGCGTTTGGGGGTGTTTCCTCGACGGGTGTGTCGCAGACGTTCGTCTCTTGGGTATGCATGTGGGCTTTTGGTTGGTGGTGTTTATACGAGGTTTGCAATTTGTAAGAATTCCCACAGACGGCGCCAACTGTTTCTACCGGATTACGCGGGACGTAATCTAGCAGAAGCAAGTACGAGTAATCTCCTCTCTGGTTGTCCGAACGTTCGGGCTGTTCGGATGTTTGGCTTCTACTATTAGAAGAATACAACAACAAACGGGCAGTCAGATGGTCAAGACAGGGCTAGCCTGCCTTCAACGCTCTGATGCCTAAGTTAGAAGATGTATTGGATATAACAGTCAAGTGAACGTGTAAGAAAGTAGGTTGGGGTGTTTAATGCTAGAATTGAATGCCGAGTTGATTATCCTCTTACCTGTAGTAAATGCCTTACCTATATAGGTGGTTGGGATTGTTTCTTGCTCATGTTCTTCGATGTGGGATAGAGCTGCTTTGTTGACATATGGTCCGAGCATTCGGATGTGCGCTTGTCGGACGCGTGCCCGATCGGATGGGCTCGGTCTTGTGGGTGAAGTTGCTGCTTGCTGGGTGGTCTTTCGGGTGGTCGGGTAGGTGTTGATCACCTGTTTAATTGGATAAGTATGTTTAATTAACGAACTAATGGTGCTATACTAACATCTAGTGTATCCGGTCATCGAACAATCTGAACAGCTGTCTCAACTTCGTGCTGCTTTTGCAGATTTTGATACTATATCTCAAAGGTTTCAGGGCTACAATTGTGGATTGTTGCATGGAAAAATGAAGAGTGATGAGAAGGATGAAGCATTAAGAAAGTTTAGATTTGGAGAAGCAAATATACTACTTGCGACACAAGTAATTGAGATTGGTGTTGATGTCCCTGATGCATCTATGATGGTTGTTATGAATGCTGAGAGGTTTGGAATAGCTCAGTTTAAAGGTCCTAGAGGGGGGGGGGGGGGGTGAATAGGCCTTTCTCACTTTTTCGTTCAAACTGTTCTCGGGATAGCAAGATAGAGATCTATCCCAAAACACAGAAACGAGTACTGAAATGTAAGACAGTAAGTAAAGAGTGACACAAGATGTTTTTGATAACGCAGAAATCCTACAACTAGGATTAAAACTGCGTGCCCCTAACTCTTGAGGGACAAACCTTTCCACTAACTGGTAACACACACAATTACAAGTTTCTGGCACTCTGGGGATACATAACCTGTATGCTATCCTGACTAGTCTACCCACCAGTACAAACAGAGCTACACTACTTAATCTATGTGTTTACACTTTGGAAATTATACAGAAGTATCAACTCAGATCTTAACTACTCTCAAGTTAAATCTACTTGATCAACTTCTTGGGTTGGGCATCTCCATACTTTATCTCAATGGAATGCACAATGCAATGATGCATATGAGTTTTGAAACAGTTTTTATGCTTGAGAAACCATATCTATTATGCACTATAAAGAGCAACCAAAAGACATGGAAGGGGAAGAGAAGAGAGAAGAGAAACTACACTCGAAAGTGCTCTCAAAGAATACCAAAACAGAATAACTAAAACCCCAAAGTGTTTCACTCAACCAACCAACCTTCAACACAGCCTTAAGCTGCTTATATAGGCAATACAATACAGCAGCAAAATGCAGCAAGTAAGCAAAGCAAAACAGAGGTCAAAGACCACAAGAAGGCACGTGAAAGACCAACAATAGAGTCACCCTATGGCAGACCTAAAACTGTCCCAGATTTGACAGAACACTTAACACGGTTTGCAAAGCAGCAGCATGCTTAGAGACACAGTGTAAAGTCAACATCAGTTTCCATTTTGGGCAAGAAGTGTTTTGGGAGAGAAACAGCCTTTCACAGCCCAATACCAGAAATGACAAAGTCAACTACAGCAAGCACGTGAAGAACAGAGGTGAAAGAAAGCAAGACAGCTTATCTAGCCTGTAAAGCAAATGTATAAAGTAACACACACTCCTAAGAGTCACATGTGAGCTTAAGACCCTTAATTCAAACACACCTTTTGTAAAGTCAACTATCATGAAACAAAGCACATGTATTCTGAATTAAGAATGACTTAGGCAGCTGTAAATCACGTGCATACAGAATCAAGAATAACCTAGGCAACAGAAACCAGTTATGAACATGTTTCCAGAATCACAGCAGAACAGCAGGGATACATGCATCAGGTGCTATCCTAGATGAAAAACATGTTATGTGATGCATGAACAACCTGTTTTTCCATTGAGATAACTATGTAATGCCAACGTCTTTAATCTCTTTCTTTGATGATCTTCAGTCCATTGTGTTTTGTCTATTGTCAAGGAGTTGCCAATAACAAGTATGCTTTCAATCTCCCCCTTTGGCATTCCTTGACAAAACACAATCTTCAAAGAGTACCTGCATGAAATGAGTATAGCACAAACAACACATGCAGCAAAAAGTCAAAAAGTATCCAAAGTACTTAAACCAAATAGTTCAGTACTCCCCCTGACTGGTTTACCATGATAGGAACACAGGTACCTATCTCAGTCAAGTAGTTCTCCCCATCCAAAAGTACCTTCATGGATTAGCTAGTTCTCCCCCTTTTTGTCTAGGAAAGACAAAGGGTAAAACCACAGATGATTTAAAACCGCAGATAAAAGTAACATTGTTTAGGGACAGATCACAAAACCAAAAACCCAAGCTGGTTAGGGAGAAACAGAAAAGGAACCGAAAAGAACAACAAACAGATTAGAAACAACACAGATTATCAGGCAGTTGATTAAGCATCATCATCAAGAGCGTCCTCATCCTCAGCAAAAATCTTCCCCAAGAGGATGATTGCACCAGAGTCGGAAGGAGAGGAAACCGTTGTTCTATCCTCAGGAGGGGAGGAGGCAGTGGACTCCTGAGCTGGAACTGAGCCGGCCTGACTTGAGACGAGGATAGAGATTTCAGACTTGAACTTATCGAACTGCTCCACGAGGTGCTCCTTGAGAGAAAAGGGCAACGGAAACGAGACCAACTCTACTTAAGAGTCTTTGAACCAAGAGTTTTCTCTTCTTAAACACACAATCTCCACTTTTAAATTCCTATGTAGTCAAGTCAGCAATAAAGAGTAACAGTGTCCTATCCCTATGAAAGACACACAAGCATCCAAGAAAGATTCCTCAAAGGTAAACACAAGTACCACCATGTATGTATACTTCTAATATCCACTGGGATATTTGGGACACCCTGAATAATCGAAGGTACCGATGTACCTACCAACACATTGATAACTCCCCCTCACGTGGTGCATAAGAGAACATAAAGAGTTTGATTTCAGAAAGATTTACAACTTGTTAGCATGAACCCTGGGATGGAAACAGTCAGTGAAATCCCAGACAATAAGAAAATTTAAGCATGACTCACAAAAATGTGACAACTAATTTTCATATGTCTTGATGGCTCAAATTTTTCACATGAGTATATGACTATAAAGTAACATCAATGCTATGTTCTTAAAAAATCAATCCTTGGAACCATAAGAGTGTGTGTGTGAAAGGTTCATCTAAGGGAATGCAAGTTTAGAGCATCAAACGATATGAGGACATCAAGAGTAACCAAGTGACTTTGTCACAACCTTTTGAGAGTTCTGGAGATTTAGCAAAACAAGGACTTTGTCCCAACTTGGCCTTTGGCCGTTGTCATTTAAGTTCAAAGCGATTTCGCCATTTTCTTTAAATTTTATCCAAGAGCTCATCTGAGAAATACGTCCTCATAGGTCCATATAGCAGAGTAGTTACCATTATGTCATGAGCGCAATGCTCGAAAGAATAATGTGTGTTTCAAGGACACTCAGTGGGTAACTAGTCCGAACCCATCGAAGGATAGATAACATCTCAGGGATCCCCACTGGTTCCGGTTAAGGTGCACCCAACAAAAGACTAGCCCATTCCTTTACTTAATTCTTTCAACAGTAAACACCAGATTTTCACATTTGTTCTTCAGTAACTAGTTCAACTCACTCAATTTTCTAGCTCAAACTGTGTACACCCCACAAGAGTAACCTTTGTGCTCAAAAGTTCTTTTTAGTTCCAAGAATGATTTAGATCACATGCACTAACATTCTTAAAGACATAGAAGCATATACAAAAAAGAAGAATGCAGAAAATGTCTATCAAGATACACGAAATAAGAACACAACATTTTTGATCAAGTTCAGAAATATTTCCCGGGATATGACCACAGATTCGTATCCCAGCATGAGCCAACAATTATTTTCAGAAAAATAAAAAGTGCTGAAAGATAGATTTAGATCAGTGAGGGAGATATCTCAAGTAATGGTGCATACACCAATAGCCTTCCTAAGACTTTCAAATCTCATATTGTCGAAGGGCTTAGTGAATAAATCAGCCAATTGTTGTTCAGTTGGAATAAATGTCATTTCAAGCTGATTCTCTTCAACCAAGTTTCTAATGAAGTGATATCTTATCTCTATATGCTTGGTCCTAGAATGCAATGCAGGATTCTTTGATAGAAGTGTTATCACAGAATATGGATAGAATACCTTGTTCAAATCCGTAGTCGCTCAGCATGTGCTTCATCCAGAGGAGTTGTGTACAGCAGCTTCCCGCAGCTATGTATTCTGCTTGGGCAGTGGATAATGATACGCAGTTCTGCTTCTTGCTATGCCACGATACCAAGTTGTTCCCAACAAAGAAGCAACCACCTGAGGTGCTCTTCCTATCCGTGGCATCTCCAGCCCAATCTGAGTCCGAATACCCTGCAATCTCAGTGTTAGTATCCGTTGTGTACAAAATTCCATAAGCCCACGTACCTGAAACATATCGGATGATACGCTTGACTGCCTTCACATGGGATTCCTTGAGGTTGACTTGATACCGAGCACAAACACCCACACTAAAAGATATTTCGGGTCTACTGGCTGTGAGGTAGAGTAAGCTCCCAATCATGCTACTATAGAGGGTTTGATCAGCATTGATGCCTTCCAGATACGCATTGATTCTGCAAGAAGTTCCCATTGGATTTCGAATGGGAGAGGCTCCTTCCATCCCAAACTTCTTCACAAGTTCCCTTGCATACTTTTCCTGCGATATGAATAAACCATCTTTCCTTTGCTGAACTTGTAGTCCAAGGAAGAAGTTTAGCTTACCACATAGACTCATTTCAAATTCTTGCTTCATTAGAGTAACAAACTCCTCAACAAGTTTTTGAGAGGTAGAACCAAACACCACATCATCCACATATATTTGAGCAATAATCATATGATGTGAAACATTCTTAACAAACATGGTTTTATCAATGGAACCTCGTACATACCCATGGTCAATCAAGTGTGTAGACAATTTTTCATACCAAGCTCTAAGAGCTTGTTTTAAACCATAAAGGGCTTTGTCTAATCTGTAAACATGATCGGGATAGCAAGAGCTCTGGAATCCCAGAAGTTGTTCCACATAAACTTATTCTTTCAAAATTCCATTTAGAAAAGCACTTTTCACATCCATTTGAAAGAGTTCGAATTTCAGAAAACAAGCAATGGCCAAGAGTAACCTACGGACTCAAGTCTAGCTACGGGAGCAAAAGTTTCATCAAAGTCTAGGCCTTCAATTTGAGAATAGGCTTGCACAACTAATCTAGCCTTGTTTCTAGTAATGATTCCATTTTCATCCGTTTTGTTCTTGAAAACCCATTTCGTTCCTATAACATTCTTACCCTTAGGTCTAGGAACTAAGTGCCACACATTGCTTTTCTCAAATTGATTTAGTTCATCTTGCATAGCCACAATCCATTCTGAGTCCTTTAAAGCATCTTTAATGTTCTTAGGCTCAATGCTAGAAACAAAACCATAGCAAGCAATTCGATTGATAGCTAGCCTATGCAAAGTAAGAAAACTTTTGAGACTAACAAGATTACTCACAAGCACTTTAGACTTACTTCGGGTCTGTCTTGGTTCATTAACCATGCCAATCACATCCGAGGGAGAGTGATCTTTTTGAACTTGACGTTTCCCAACACGATGAGACTTCTGGATAGTTAGGGTCTGATCTATCCCAGCATCTTCAGTATCAGATTCTGTATCCTGGGATACATCATCAGGTATATGATTCTGCTCATCAATAGGGGTCTCAGCAGCTTCGGGAGATGTCTCAGTGCTTACATCCTCAACCTGCACATTTCTTGAAGAATGGTTGTGAGAGCATACAAGAGAGTCATTGATGGCTACATTCACCGTTTCTACCACTTTGCAAGTTCTCTTGTTATAGACACGATAAGCACGGCTGTTCAAGGCATAACCTAGAAAGACACCTCTATCACATTTAGCATCGAATTTGGTCAAATACTCACGATCTCTATAGATAAAACAGGGACTACCAAACGCTTTTAGATGTGAGATATTTGGCTTCTTGCCTTTCCAAAGTTCATAGGGTGTTTTACTAGTACCCGGTCTAAAGATCACACGGTTAAGAGTATAACAAGCATTAAAGATTGCTTCGGCCCAAAACATGTGAGATAGATCTGCAGAACTTAGCATTACCCTCCCCATCTCAACCAAGACTCTATTTTTCCTCTCCACTATCCCATTTTGTTGTGGTGTGATGGGGGCTGAAAACTCATGGTGTACACCATTTTCTTCACAATAGTCCGCAAATAAAGAATTCTCAAACTCAGTTCCATGGTCCGACCTAATTCTTACTATGCGCTTATTTTCAGAAAGTTTTTCATTTGAAATGCGTTTAGCTAGTTCTAAAAACTTCCGAAAAGTTTGACCTTGAGTTTTATCACTTAAGAAAACGACCCAAGTAAACCTAGAAAAGTCATCTACCACAACAAGCACATATTTCTTTTTTGCAAGACTTTCAGTTTCAACAGGGCCTACTAGATCTAAGTGAAGCAACTCAAGAATATTAGAGGTTGGCCTAGCATTTTGGACAGGATGGGAGGTTTGGGATAGCTTACCCATTTTGCAGTCTCCACACATACCTGCAGCTCTCCCGGACAGTTTGGGCAGACCACGAGCTCTATCATTCGAAGACAACTTCACCACATCTTGATGGTTGAGATGGCACATCCTTCTATGCCACAGATCTAGCAAGCTTTCTTGTGTCAAGGATCGGAAGCAAATTTCAGGTTCCAACCTCTTGTTAACACGAACACAGTAGCAATGATCTCTAGACCTCTCTCCTTTCATTACACCCCTTCCTTTCCCATCAAGAACAGTGCACTGAGATGTGTCAAAGGTCACAGTCTCATATTCGTCAACAATTTGACTCACACTCAGCAGGCAGACTTCTAAACCTGCCACCAACAGAACGTTCTTCAGGGCTGGGAGACCAGGAGTGTCAACTGTCTCGCTTCCAATAATCTCTGCTTTGGCACCATCACCAAACATGACATCACCAACTGGATGAGTGTCATCCATGGAGGTAAACCATTTCCGTTATCCGGTCATGTGCTTCGAGCAGCCGATGTCCATGTACCAAGAATCGGATTTCCTGGTGGAAAGAGCAGTCAAGGCAACGTTGCAAACAACTACAACTTCTCTTGCAGCAATGGGTGAGGTCTTCACTCTTGAAAGAAAACAAATGACTTCTTCTTGTTTCTTCTTGACACCAGGTTCTTTGGGAGGCATGACACTTCTGGTATCCCTGGTTCCACGAATAGATTTTCTGACCCATTTTAAAGAAACTGGCTTGTTCTTCTGCTTCGGGATGGCAAGGGACTGAGCAATCCTGGTCAGTTCGTTGAGAGACTTCTGAAAATGAGCGAGCAGATCATTGCTCTGTGGGATCTTTGCCGGTGCAGGATTCCTTTTCAGCTTGTAGCAGTACCGCTTGATATGTCCACTGTTCCCACAGTGAAAGCACCTGATTTGCGAGTTTTTCTTGAGCATGGACACTTTGGAATTTTCAGGAGCATTGATCTTCTATCGAGGCAGAGTCTTTCCCAACACCGAGCTGGTGCCTTTTACAAACGTAGTCTTCCCCGAGCCTTTGGGTTTGTCATCATCCTCGAACCCCAAACCTCTCTTGCTGCCATCCAACCTTCCCATCCCACAGATTTGGGATAGCTTCTCCGAGCCAATGGAGAACTTTGCGAACTGGTTCTGGGCGTCCAGTAGGGACTCTTCAAGTTTCAGTTTTTCAGCAGTGAGCACCAGTATAGAGGAGGACTGAAGGTCCAGTTCTTTCTTGAGAAGAATCACTTGATCTTCTAGTTGAGTCTTGGCAGCACTCCACTAAGCTTTCTAGGATATGAGCTCTCCATGTATCCTAGAATTTGTCTCCTTACTCAATGAAAGCTCATTAGCTAGAGCTTCATTTTTAGCAAGTATAGACTTAGAAGCTTTACATAAACGCACATACATATCATGCCCTTCGTCATCAGAATCCTTGTCCTTAAGAGACTCATCCAATGTAACATGGGTGACAAAAGCAACCTTTTCATCTTCATCAAGATCGGTTTCAGAACTTTCATTAGACTCAATATCACTCCAAGTAGCTTTTAACACTTTATGAGACTTATTTCTCCTGTTAGCACAGTCCACAGCTTTACACTACAAGAAAAGGAGACATTACCGGCGACGGGAGGTCGCCGGCCTTGTCTTTTTTTTTCGCCGGAAATGTCATTCCCGGTGACGAGTCGCCGGCAATGACGTCGCCGGAAATCTCCCGCCGGTGTTAACATTGCCGGCGACGGGAAACGGCGTCGCCGGTAATGTCGGAGACATCACCGGCGACTTGAGTCGCCGGCAATGTCTCCGACATTACCGGCGACGCCGTCGCCGGCAATGGTTCCGCCGCCGTGGCCGGAATTTGTGACATTGCCGGCGACTGAGGTCCATGTCGCCGGCAATGTCAGAAAAAATTTTGAAAAAAAAACGCGGTTCTGGATTGGGCCCAATTCCAGAACCTGCATTGAAAGACATAAACCGTACAATCATACAAGTTCAACAGTACACATAAATGTCCAACGTACAGTACAAATAGCAACGACGATACGAAAATTAACTACAACTACAGGTCAGGGTCGAGGAACTTGCGGGTCAGGGTCGAAGTAATCAAAGTACTCATTTGAATTCCGGTGGCTACCTTGGTCTTGCTCTGGCGTTGACTGGTGCGGTGGTAGTGGTGGATAGCTAGGGAACGGAGGGACCGGGACCGGGGGAGGTGTGGGGAACGGTTTTCCGGTAGTCTGAGCCTCGTACATCGTCCGCATCCATGTGTACATCTGAGCCTGCACCTGTGTCTGCTGCATTTGGTACTCGGCCATCTGCCTCTTTTGCTCCTCCAACTCCCTCTGCGTCCTATGAAGCTCCGCTGCGAGGTTACAACTAGAAGTTGAACTTCTTGACCCGGTAGAGTATTGTGAAGTGGTTTTCAATACTCCTTCGCCCGCCGAGCCCATTCCCCTACAGTAGTAGGTATTCTTTCCAGTCCCGCACGCTTTCGCCATGATCTGAGCCGCTATCGGGGGATCAAGCGGATCGATCTGAGAGGCATACTGGGTGACTTCTTCCTCGGAGCAGTCAGGATGGTTAGTCCGAGCTATACTCATGGTCACTTCTGCCGTCGCCTCCTCCACTCTCGCCTAATTGAAAAGCGAAAATGAACAACGTATTAACTAACAACATCTATTAATATCGAAAAATAGTTTTATTAACACATGGAGAGGCGAAAGACTTACCGCTTCGTCAGGGCACTGCGGATAGAACTTCTGATGAATATACACCAAGGGGTTCACTTCTTGTTGTTGTTGCGCCTTAGTCGACCAACCCATGTAGTTGAGTGAACCTGCATGATGGGCCCTGGTGTTTTTCAATCTATTCGCCCGGTTCGTCTTCGAAATCGCCTTGTTTGATAAACATATGGAAAAAAATTAGTAACTAACTATTTCAATCTGATACGATACATTAGGCTTGTAAGATATATTAAGGATGCATACCTGAGCTTTGGGGTGCTCGAAGTGGGCTATCAGCCACAGCCACTCATACTCCCTAAACCGGAATTCGCTAGGAGTAGAACCTCGGCCTAGCTCCTTGTATACAGTGTAATGGGAAGAAAGCTCGTTCTTCCACTCTTTATACCTATATTAAAACAAGGAAAAAAAGTTAGAGATATTAAAACAGTTGATAAACAAAAATCTAACTCGATATATATTCAAATAAGTGGAAGCACATCACCGATTATGTAGTTGACGCTCTACCCACGTGTGAATAAGAACTTCATCCACGTCAAACCACACCTGCAATATGAATATATAAAAGGTAAAATTATATATTTAAGTGGACTTAATTAATAAATGTAAAATTTACGTAATGAAAATACGATTTTACTCACACTGAGTGCATTATGCACTTGCATCTTCACGTAGATAGGCACAGATTCCCAATCTGGCCAAAGCATTGGGACGTTGTCTCGCACGATCGCACCGGCCATGCTGACATATTTGCGCGTGGTGTCGAATGCCTCGATCACCTCGCCATCCTCATTGGCCCTTATGGGCGTTTTCCTTCCGCCGGTGGCCTGCTCAAGTCTCTTCCCGGTGCAGGTGCCTCTAGCCCCTTTCCGTTTTCCAGTCCCATTAACGAAATTGCCTAATAAAACAATGTCAACAAATTGATATCATTAATTGAACCAATCGCAAGTCTTAAGTAATAATTAAGTAATCAATCTGATGTTAAATAAAATTTACCTGCATCGTCCGTTTGTTGGTTGGTGCACCTCACACTCCAAAGATACACGGGGTCGAACGGGAGGAAGTTATACGCTTCCTCCACGGTCAGGAAATCCGGCCGTCCTTCAATATAAACAGGCATCCCCCTATCATCGAATTCAGGGATGACAGGAATCTCGTCGGGTAGGAAGAGACCGGACGGCAGAGATAGACGAGGCCTGGACGATGAGGCGCCAGCACCACCATGTGCCTCAGATGATTCCCGTGAAACGGGAGTAGGCACCATCCGAATATGGGGCATTCAGATTGAGGGAGTTTCTGATGCCCCCGTTGACTGTCGCTCGTCTGAGGCTCTGCCACCGGAGGGACGTCTGCTGATTGAGCGTCTAGAGACTGAGGCTCGAGCCTCGAATTCCGGTTCCACGGCTCTTGATCGTGCAGCTTCCTCCTCAGCTCGCGCCTCTAGCAAGGCTCTCGTGCGAGCAGTCATCATTGGCCCACTGGGCGTGTTGCTAACTGCGGCCGAGGAGGAAGCTTGACTACTGTTCCCTCCACTATTTCGGGAACCTCTCCGAAGCCAATTAGCCGAAAACCTCCTGGACATCGTAATAGTCATGGATTCGGTTCAATAACAAATCAGAACCGGAACGGTGTGGAACCGGAACCGTTTGAAACTGGAACTGTTTGTAACCGGAACCGTTTGTAACATAACGGTTCCGGTTACAAACAGTTCCGGTTCCAAACCGTTCCGGTTCTATAACAAATCGGAACCGGAACGGTGTGGAACCGGAACCGTTTGAAACCGGAACTGTTTGTAACCGGAACCGTTTGTAACATAACGGTTCCGGTTACAAACAGTTCCGGTTCCACACCGTTCCGGTTCTATAACAAATCGGAACCGTTTGAAACCGGAACTGTTTGTAACCGGAACCGTTTGTAACATAACGGTTCCGGTTACAAACAGTTCCGGTTCCAAACCGTTCCGGTTCCACACCGTTTCGGTTCTATAACAAATCGGAACCGGAACGGTTTGGAACCGGAACCGTTTGAAACCGGAACTGTTTGTAACCGGAACCGTTTGTAACATAACGGTTCCAGTTACAATAAGTTCCGGTTCCAAACCGTTCCGGTTCCAAACCGTCCCGATCCCGATTTCCACCTTCATTTATACGATTAATTAACAACTATATCACCTAAATTAACGACTATACATATTCGATGTGTAGGCACATATACATCATGCATCTTAATTAAATTTATCCATCACATATTCATCCAAATCACAAACCCTAATTAATTTTCCACATTTTTCACACATATATATATCATGCATCTTAATTAGGTTTAATTTCCGTATATATATACATCACATATTCATCAAAACCACAGTTATACATAATTTTCACATATATATATACATCACTTCATATTCACATACCTAAATATATATATACATCACATATATACATACATGCTAATTTAGAACTTATCACCCTAATTTCCAACTTAGCACCCTAATTAATTTACACATACACATACACATACACATGCACATACACATACACATACACATACACATACACATACACATACACATACACATACACATGCAAAAAAATAATTAAAAATTGAGAGAGAGAGAGAGGGAGAGAGAGAGGATCGGACCTGCCATTTTCTTCCACCTACAATGGTGAGGGGAGGAGAGGAGGGGAGGAGGGGAGGAGGGGAGGAGGAGATTTTCGGAGGAGGAGAGGAGAGGGGATCGGTGGAGAGGAGGAGAGGGAGAGGAGGAGTAGGGAGAGGAGAGGGAGAGGAGGAGGAGAGGGAGAGGAGGAGGAGAGGGAGAGGAGAGGGAGAGGAGAGGCTCGGGCTCGATATGGGGGAAACCAGAAAACATTACCGGCGAGTTGCTTATAACTCGTTGGTAATGTCATTACCAACGAGTTAACTCGTTGGTAATGACATTACCAACGAGTTATAAGCAACTCGTTGGTAATGACATTACCAACGACGAGTTAACTCGTGGGTAATGTCATTACCGGCGAGTTGCTTATAACTCGTTGGTAATGTCATTACCAACGACTTCAACTCGTTGGTAATGTCATTATTTCCCGAAGAATATCCGACAACATTTTCCGTCTATGATTTCCGGCTACATTTTCCGACTACAATTTCGATTATCAATTTCCGTATCCGTACGATTAATGACTACATTTTCCGTCTACATTTTCGATTAATGATTTCCGTATACGTACGATTAACTAGGGCATTTTCCGTATACGTACGATTAACGACTACGATTAACGACTACGATTTCCGTATACGTACGATTAACAACTACGATTTCCGTATACGTACGATTAACGACAACATTTTCCGTCTACGATTTCCGGCTACATTTTCCGACTACAATTTCGACTACAATTTCCGTATCCGTACGATTTCCGGCTACATTTTCCGTCTACGATTAACGACTACATTTTCCGGCTACATTTTCCGACTAAAATTTTGATTATCAATTTCCGTATACGTACGATTAACGACTACAATTTTCGACTACAATTTCGACTACATTTTCCGACTTCGTACGATTTCCGACTACAATTTCCAACGTACTAAGGATGATAATCGTAATCATCTTCATCACTTGAGTCTGACTCGGTTTCATAGGTAACCTCTGGCAATATGTGCCGCTCCTCGTCATCTGAATCAGCGTCAACTTCATATGGATTAACATCGAGAAGTTCTGCTCCAGTAATTCGAACCACACTCCCAGATCTCACATTATTAAGGCGAATCGTAGATGATTCCGGAATGTCAAAAGCGTTCGGCTCTTGGTATGCAGTAACTTCCTCATCATCTGCGGTATCACCAAGTGTGGCAGCATTGTATATGTTTCTATGAGCAACATGGTTAACCACCTTCCACGGGACTTTGTTAAGAAGATCGTCCAGGTAAAACACTTGTTTTACTGATGAGGCAAGAACGAAAGGGTCATCTTCATACCAGGTAGTAGCAGTATTCACCGAAAATGTTCCGTACTGATCGGTCCTTGTGTTCTCTGGGCTAGTATCAAACCATCTACACTTGAACAAGTGCACTTTCATGCGGTTCCCATAAATTAGTTCAACAACTGAATGAAGGACACCGTAATAGTCAACGCCATCCTGCCCACCATGGACCATCACCCCACAATTCTGTGTTTTCAGTCGGTCGTCTCGATTTTCACATATAAATTTCACGCCATTGACCTGACACATCGAGTACACTTTTGAAGCAATCGGTTTCATCGCCAGGACCCTCAATTCGTTTGACCACTCTGGGCAACCATCATCTGCTACATGGTTCATCTGAAAACGTCCATATATTAATACGTACAGAAGAAATTATGTCATCTTGAAACCACAAAAGCACGTACATACATACATGCTATGTAAGGATATATATATAAAAATAGACATATACACATATACTTACCCATTGACCAAAGTAGTTTGCAAACGTCTTGTTGTGGTAATCAACATTTCCGGCAATAGCAGGGCAGTGAAGATGATAGTTTTTCCAATATTGTACTTCTTGACAGTTAATCAGTACCGACCAGTGGGCAATGGCTACCTCATTTCCATCCAACTTGTACGACTTTGGCAAGCTTCCCTGTACTACCACGTCACTGGAGATGATAGAAAGGTTGAACTGGGGTTCATCTACCGGCATATGTTGTTGGGGGTCCTCTACATTTTCGAGGTACACTTTGGTGTACGTTACACACTCGTGCGCAAGATATGCTTCAGCGATACACCCTTCAGGTGCATATTTATTCTTCACATAGTCCTTGTAGGCTCCCAATTGTCTACAAGTTAACAAGTACATGTTAACTTACTTAACCAGAAGTCATTACATATAAAAACCATAGGCAAACCAAATTTATGAATCATTTGTACCTTTCCATGGGATACATCCAAGTGTAGTGTACGGGACCGGTAAGCAACAATTGTTCGGGAAGATGGATCATCAGGTGCGGCATTATGTCGAAAAAAATTGGGGGAAATATCCTCTCAAGCTTGCACATGATAAAAATGATGTCATCTTGCATCTCCCTCAGGTCTGCTTTTTTAACTTCCCCGGTGCATAACTTCTGAAAGAATCTTGACAAGGCCACCAACGGCTCCACCACCTCTTTGGGCATGTACCCTCGAATGAAAATAGGGAAAAGGCGTTGAAGCAGTACATGGCAGTCATGACTCTTTAATCCGTACATCTTATTGTCCCGGAAGTTAACACACCTGCTTATATTTCCTGCATAGCCATAAGGATACCTGCATATATATAGATAAAGCCATATATATGGACCAATTATATTTCTCGCATATAACCATATATACTCCGCTAAAAATTTAAGGCCAAATTCCTACATAGCCATAAGAATATATACCTGACATTACTCAGCCACCGAAAAATTTCATGCTTATGCTTCGGCTTTACGGTGTACGGAGCTTGCGGCATTTTTCTCTTACCATCTCTTAACCACAAATGTTTCCGCACACCCATTGCTTTAAGATCAATGCGTGCCTTAGGGATGTCTTTTGTTTTCCCCTCCAAGTTAAGAACTGTGCCCACCACACTTTCACACACATTCTTCTCTATGTGCATGTCATCTAGGTAATGTCTGATAGGCAACCTGGGCCAGTAGGAGAGTTCCCAGAATATGCTCTTGTGTGTCCAAAACTTATACCTTTCGGGCTTTTCTGGAATTGACGCCACTATGTCAGGATGATTGCTCAGCTGGCCAAAATCGTATTCATTCAACACTTCCAAAATTTCGTCCCCTGTCCATCGCCTGGGTGCCACACCAGTTTCAACAGTCCCATCAAACGCGTCTGGATCCTGCCTAAATGGGTGATCATATGGAAGCCAACAACGGTGACGCATCGAGACAATTTTACTGCAATGAGGACTGCAACAATCAACCGTCATGCACTCTGAACAAGCCCTGTAACCCCTGGTAACGTTGCCCGACAACATACCGCAGGCAGGAAAATCACTGATGGTGCCAACAAGCATGGCATGCATCTGGAACATCTCCTTTTTGAACCTATCGTAAGTGGGGTGGCCACACTCACTCAGGTACTTAAGCTCCTCAATCAAAGGCCTCAAATACACATCGAGACACTTTCCTGGATAACCCGGGCTCGGAATTAACAGAGTGAGCATATTGTATTCCTTCTTCATGCACATCCATGGTGGAAGGTTGTACGGTACCAAAATAACTGGCCATATACTGTATTGAAGACTCATGTTGCCAAAAGGGTTGAATCCGTCAGATGAGAGCCCTAGCCAAACATTTCGGACCTCTGCTGCAAAATGATCAAACTCCCTGGCCATGTGCTTCCAAGCCTCTCCGTCGGAAGGGTGTATAAGGGTGTCATCGTCAGGCAAGTTCCTCTCAGCCCACCATCTCATTGCCTCGGCCGTGAAAGCACACATGAATAACCGCTCCAGCCTATCAATAAGCGGGAAATATCGAAGTATCTTCACAGCTTTCTTGTTGCCTGCAGGAGTCAACTTATACCTTTCTGTAAAACATACCGGGCAGGCTTCAAGGTCTTCGAGATCTTTTCCCCAGAAGAGAATACAATCATATCTGCATGCATGGATTTTGATGTAGGAAAGCCCAAGATCTTTCAGGATATGTCGCACCTTATGATGAGTGGTAGGAAGACGATGACCGGGTGGCAGTAGCGAAGCAGTCCACTTCAACCAAGAATCAACAGCTTTGACAGACATTTTGTTCTCCATTTTTAGCTGCATCACTCCCATCACACTTTCAAGAACAGTCTTACTACAACCGTCGTACAACGGAGTATGTTGCAATGCAATCAGGTTGTTGTACTTGTCCATACCGCTTGTGTTGGCATGACCTCCAGGTAATGGTTCGACTGGCTCGATATGGGGGAAACCCTCAACGACGGGAGGGACATTTGGTGCTTCATCAGCAAATACACCGCTCTCATGAGGAAACATATCATTGATTAACATCGATGTTGGATCATAGGATGAACTGCCCCTCTCAGCAAAATGTCCATAATCATAGCGTGGACTGGCCCTCTCACCAAATTGTCCATGATCATGCGGACCCGCTACCGATGTTTCACCGTGATAAATCCAACAAGTGTACTTATCCCAAAACCCGTATTTACTCAGGTGCCTCTGCACTTTATCAATGGGAAATCGAAATCGATCGCTGAAACACTTACATTCTTTACACGGGCAATAATGAAGTGTAGTGTCTCCACAATTAGCCTTCACAAAATCCACAAAACTCCTAATTCCCTCGTGATATCTGACATCCCATCTTTCGAGGCTCATCCAACTCTTGTCCATCCTGAAAATTCTAACAATTTTACGTATTAATTATATATATACACACACATTCACTACTAATAATCGACGTGATCTCTCAATTCAACTCTAATTAAATCAACACATGCATGCATATGTATATATATCGATCTAATCTCTGAATTCGATTCAGTACTCGATGATAGTACGTATTCAGTACTCGATGATAGTACTCAATGATATATCGATCTAATCTCTGTTAAGCCTGGCTCCGATAACAATACGATAATACCAGTCATTGATTCAGACACAAGATTAACTACAAGCTGTTTTCTCGTTTCGGTGACCGTACATCAACAACATTTCATATATATATATATATATATATATCTCACGAATTGGATTTGATCAACACACACACACACACATATATATATACCACATATACGTATATATACACCTACGTACCTATATAAATAGCTTCCCGAGTGATCGAGTTTTCGACGCCCGCCTTAATTTTGACAATATACCGAATGATCGATTTCAGAGCGTACGTTTTCCTTCTTTCGATTTCTCTGGATTTTTTTCGCTCAAAATGATTGAATGATCGAGCTGCCCGATCCGGCATCTAATATAAGACACATTGCCGGCGACGGAGTAAGTCGCCGGAAATGAAGACATTACCGGCGACATTACGCCGGAATCTCGCCGGTAATGTTGCAAAACATTACCGGCGACTCCAACCGTCGCCGGCAATGTCTAGGGAGACATTTCCGGCGAAATTCCCGCCGGAAAATCGCCGGTAATGTCTCCCTAGACATTGCCGGCGACGGTTGGAGTCGCCGGTAATGTTTTGCAACATTACCGGCGAGATTCCGGCGACATTGCCGGCGACGGGCTAAGTCGCCGGTAATGTTGAACATTACCGGCGACTTTTCCGGTCGCCGGCCTTGTCTCCGGTGATCTCGCCGGTAATGGGCAAAAATGTTGTAGTGTTATGTCCTACTCCATTGCATTCAAAACATTTAATGTCCACTTTCGGGATAGAAGAGGACCTGATATCCCGACCTTTCTGTGAAACCTTATTTCTAAAAGGCTTAGAGCTAGATCCTTTAGAAAAGTTCCGGTTAGAGTTAATCCAATTGTTTCTACCGGATTACGCGGAACGTAATCTAGCAGAAGCAAGTACGAGTAATCTCCTCTCTGGTTGTCTGAACGTTCGGGATGTTCGGATGTTCGGCTCCTACTGTTAGAAGAATACAACAACAAACGGGCAGTCAGATGGTCAAGACAGGGCTGGCCTGCCTTCAACGCTCCGATGCCTAAGTTAGAAGATGTATTGGATATAACAGTCAAGCGAACGTGTAAGAAAGTAGGTTGGGGTGTTTAATGCTAGAATTGAATGCCGAGTTGATTATCCTCTTACCTGTAGTAAATGCCTTACCTATATAGGTGGTTGGGATTGTTTCTTGCTCATGTTCTTCGATGTGGGATAGAGCTGTTTTGCTGACATATGGTCCGAGCATTCGGATGTGCGCTTGTCGGGCGCGTGCCCGATCGGATGGGCTCGGTCTTGTGGGTGAAGTTGCTGCTTGCTGGGTGGTCTTTCGGGTGGTCGGGTAGGTGTCGATCACCTATTTAATTGGGTAAGTATGTTTAATTAACGAACTAATGGTGCTATACTAACATCTAGTGTATCCGGTCATCGAACAATCTGAACAACTGTCTCAACTTCGTGCTGCTTCTGCAGATTTTGATACTATATCTCAAAGGTTTCAGGGCTACAGTTGTGGATTGTTGCATGGAAAAATGAAGAGTGATGAGAAGGATGAAGCATTAAGAAAGTTTAGATTTGGAGAAACAAATATACTACTTGCGACACAAGTAATTGAGATTGGTGTTGATGTCCCTGATGCATCTATGATGGTTGTTATGAATGCTGAGAGGTTTGGAATAGCTCAGTTTAAAGGTCCTAGAGGGGGGGGGGGTGAATAGGCCTTTCTCACTTTTTCGTTCAAACTGTTCTCGGGATAGCAAGATAGAGATCTATCCCAAAACACAGAAACGAGTACTGAAATGTAAGACAGTAAGTAAAAAGTGACACAAGATGTTTTTGATAACACAGAAATCCTACAACCAGGATTAAAACTGCGTGCCCCTAACTCTTGAGGGACAAACCTTTCCACTAACTGGTAACACACACAATTACAAGTTTCTGGCACTCTGGGGATACATAACCTGTATGCTATCCTGACTAGTCTACCCACCAGTACAAACAGAGCTACACTACTTAATCTATGTGTTTACACTTTGGAAATTATACAGAAGTATCAACTCAGATCTTAACTACTCTCAAGTTAAATCTACTTGATCAACTTCTTGGGTTGGGCATCTCCATACTTTATCTCAATGGAATGCACAATGCAATGATGCATATGAGTTTTGAAACAGTTTTTATGCTTGAGAAACCATATCTATTATGCACTATAAAGAGCAACCAAAAGACATGGAAGGGGAAGAGAAGAGAGAAGAGAAACTACACTCGAAAGTGCTCTCAAAGAATACCAAAACAGAATAACTAAAACCCCAAAGTGTTTCACTCAACCAACCAACCTTCAACACAGCCTTAAGCTGCTTATATAGGCAATACAATACAGCAGCAAAATGCAGCAAGTAAGCAAAGCAAAACAGAGGTCAAAGACCACAAGAAGGCACGTGAAAGACCAACAATAGAGTCACCCTATGGCAGACCTAAAACTGTCCCAGATTTGACAGAACACTTAACACGGTTTGCAAAGCAGCAGCATGCTTAGAGACACAGTGTAAAGTCAACATCAGTTTCCATTTTGGGCAAGAAGTGTTTTGGGAGAGAAATAGCCTTTCACAGCCCAATACCAGAAATGGCAAAGTCAACTACAGCAAGCACGTGAAGAACATAGGTGAAAGAAAGCAAGACAACTTATCTAGCCTGTAAAGCAAATGTATAAAACAACACACACTCCTAAGAGTCACATGTGAGCTTAAGACCCTTAATTCAAATACACATTTTGTAAAGTCAACTATCATGAAACAAAGCACATGTATTCTGAATTAAGAATGACCTAGGCAGCTGTAAATCACGTGCATACAGAATCAAGAATAACCTAGGCAACAGAAACCAGTTATGAACATGTTTCCAGAATCACAGCAGAACAGCAGGGATACATGCATCAGGTGCTATCCTAAATAAAAAACATGTTATGTGATGCATGAACAACCTGTTTTTCCATTGAGATAACTATGTAATGCCAACGTCTTCAATCTCTTTCTTTGATGATCTTCAGTCCATTATGTTTTGTCTATTGTCAAGGAGTTGTCAATAACAAGTATGCTTTCACAGTTACATCAACTTTGAGGACGAGTTGGACGGGGAGTGAGAAAATCTAAGTGTATACTGTAGCATCTTCTGAGAGTAGCCTACCTCGGCTAAAGGTACTCGGAAAATCATCAGATGGCTTTTACTTGGCAAATATGGACCTTCTTTTACGTGGACCTGGTAATTTGCTCGGTAAGAAACAGTCGGGACATCTTCCAGAGTTTCCTATTGCAAGATTGGAAATAGATGGCAATATCCTACAAGACGCACACCTTGCTGCTCTGGTTTGTATTCCTTTCTCCGCTTACGTTAATCACTTCTTTTGTGTTAATATTCTTTTGATCAATAACTTCTATGATGAAGATGTTCATTATTTCTTATACACTTCGTAGTTCATGTAGTAAAGTTCTTTATACAAGAGGGTTGTTTCTTCGCAGAAAATTTTAGGTGATTCTCATGATTTGGAGCAATTCCCACGGCTCAAAGCAGAGCTTAGCATGAGACAACCATTGTCTATTCTTGGTGACTGAGGCTAGTCGGTACATTTGAAATCCCACATACAATCAGTATTGTACAGTTGTACTGATTAGAGCCTTCACATTCTAATTAACATATGTGCTATTAGGTACCGTATCTTGTATGTCCTATGTATCACAAACTCAGATGATCCTGTGCAGCTCTTCTCAACTCCATCTTAAAGGTTTCACATGTATATTGAAGAAGTACTGCTGCTCTGAAATACAAAGAAGCTAGTAGGTCGTGCATCTACAGCTTTTGATTTTTGGAACCAAGAAAATTTTGTAACATTCTTTCAGGCGAGTACATGTAACAAATTCTTGGGAAATCATCCGCAGAAGAAGCTGTTTTACATGATATGATATGTCGGCATCCTAAATGCCCTTTTGCTTGCATATCAGGATGCTCAAAAAGATGATAAAAATTTTGTGGCTACTATGATGCTATTTGTTTAGCACTTCACTTTGTATCAACAGAGCAGAACAGAAGATGTGACAAAAAAAACATGTACAGAACCTTGTATATTTACTGTTTCTTGAATCTTACAAATCTAATGGCTTCGATATGTTTTTTTTCTTTAAACTGATCATCTTATGGCTATTGCATGGCATTGTCATTGTTCAGTGTCAAACTTATGACTTCAAATGTTGCCATAAAGAAATAGTTTGTAAAACTCCGCCTCGGCTGGAAAGTGTTCTGTTTTCTTTTCCAACATTAACAATTTGACCAATACATCTGTATTTACTTCTCTTAATTGCCTAATTATCTGAGGGGGTTTTGAGTTTGACGGGTAATACAGTGCAGGTAGCCAGGTGTTAGTATTCTCATTACACAATTTGCTGCATCATTATGTTCAACAATTTGGGGAAATATTTGACCTCAAATTCAGAAAAGGTCAAAATGATGTGATAATGAATTGCTTGAAGCTTACCTTGAAGAATAATATTTCTGGATTGAGGAATTTCCTGATGTCGGATTCAAACAACAGAAAGGGAGACAATCTGTGCGTGCCTTCATCATTCTGGAACACAATGGAATCCTTCATTCCACAAACTTTACATCATAAAACTAAGACTTGATGCATGATTCGTTCTTTTTACATTAGATTTGTAGTTACATGGTTTCAATTCCTCAGTATGCAATTCTGATTCCCTTTCACAGATCAAATTCATTTCATGCAAGCGTTCTATAAATCTCCGATCAAGCTATTTAGAACCCTCATATATATAATGGTATAGATAAAGTACTAAGCTCCTCTTCACCGCTCCATTAGCGACAAGCGATTTCTAAAACATTATGAATGCATGTTGTGTTTAAATCGAGATAGAGAATAGACTCAATAGAGGACAGAATCAAATCCAGATGGGAATTGTTGGACTAATTAGTCGGGTCGAACAGTGTTGAGTGCTGCAAGTGCAATTGTAGAACATCTTCTGGGTGGGTAGGGCCCAGGTGTTATCCACTGGGGCTACAGAACACGGTGTGTTTACCCAATCAGCAAATCACGACAAGAGACAACCAGACCATCGTGTCCCACCTGGTTCCCTACCAATCATTCAACGGGTGGGATCCATTGTACTGTTTCATGACATCTTTGTTGCAATGATGAAACCAGTCGATCATCCCCGTTCCCACGCTTCTCAGCTTTTGCCCTAATCATACCGTAGAACGTAGAAATCCATTTATGAAAATATTCAGCATTTAATTAATTTATACCTTCTTGAATCTTGATGTCCATCATGAGTTTTGGATACGTTTGCTAGATTTGATTTTAATGTTCGGTGATCTTTGAGCATTGTCGTAGATTCGTAATATTTGAGTGCGTAAAAATGTATACTACATAAGTTTACATGACTTTAAATTCTTTCACTTTAATTTGCTTGGACAAAACAAATATATTGTGTATGTTTGTGTTGTTATGGATGATATGAGGGTCTATTGGCAGTTTGGCACTTGCATAAGCATATAACAAAATCAAAGATGACTTGAGATCGACTTTGAATTGATCATGACTTAATTGGCCGGCCTTGCATATATGTCACGCCATGCATACCATTAAGCCCGGCCAGGATCGATTGCAGCTGGCATGGGAACACATACTCTTGGTTGTTCACGCTCGGTTAGTCTTGCTGCCCTTGATTTACCAGGCAAAACACATATGGAAACTGTTCGAGTGTTCGTGTAGTCTGAAATGAAGTATTTCATGTGGGTACGTCGTAATAATGAATTATATTCTAGTATTGTGATTGTCTCAAAGATAACAGTACCTTAATTTGTTCACACAAGCAACTAATATATGATGAAAAAGTCAATAATGGGTTATAAAATTTCTCTTTTTGTAACAAAGAGGAGTATATGCATGGAGAGCCCTCAGCCCTGGACATGATTTCCTAGTCAAAGCTAATAAAGTGCATATATTTCAGCTGTACATTCTAGCTCCATATAAATCTGCCTTTAATTTGAGTAAGTGTTCCTCGATAATTAGCTAGGACTATGATTTTGATGGATCTTGGTAAACTAGTCTGATGAGGAATCATTCCCGATATGGCTATGTGTTGAAATTTTGTTAAGCCATTTATGAAATTGACGTATAGCTGGTACATCGACTTCATTACAGTACGTAGCAACAAACCCATGCCATCAAATTAATTCAGAAGAAGCTAGATGAACCATGCCATGATCGAAGAATCTGCGTGCAGTCTCACGTATTTTTTAGTTTTAGACTGGGAAATAAACTCAATCGAAAGGAAAGTTTTACTATGTGTTACCACATAATATATATCAACTTATAAATTGATGTTTAAAGTTGGCAATTGATATATGTCATAAGTTTCCCGATCAAAGAAGCGTCTTTTAATTTAAACCTCACTAATTAAGTGCAGGCCTCGATCTCTCGTGACCCTGACTCAATAACCGTACGAATGGAATTATTCTCTTATAAAGAATTAACGTAGAGAAGCTAATTGATTTGGTTTTTCTCCTTAGTTATACTTGTAACCCATCAGCTTGAATCAATAAATGTCTTCTGCAGGCTGCTGTATATGTTAAAAACAGCCATGGAAAACGTTGTTGTGTATCATAAATTAGTATGTAATGTATGCATCTACGCCTGAGATAACAGAGGCGTGCAGTGCCTTCCTCATTAAACCTGCATCACACTTTCTTCTTCACAACTCCATAAAGGAAGTAATTCTGCTCATTGAGAGCTAGCTAGCTAGTCACTGGTGCAAAACTAATGAAAAGGATTGCAGAGAAAACGAGCACGCTCCTCCTATCTTCATAAATAGCACTGGTCCAAATTCCATACATACCATGCACCGGGAAAATAATTTTATGTCATGCACTTCCATCTTCATCCATAAATTTTAGGAGTGGGTACAAATTTCGCAAATTTTAAATGGAATCGTTCCAATCCCGCTCTGGACAGGACGGAACAAAAAATAAATTTTCACTATTCCATCCCGCCCCAATTTTTAGGGACGAAATCGGGTCTTAATTTTGAAATTTCGATAGACTCGTTCTATCCCGAATAATTTATTTTGTGTATTTTATCATTTATTTTATTAAGAGTTAACATATTAAATTATCAAACAATTAGTATTATTCAACAAAAAAATAAAATTACCCTATAACGATCAAAGTATTAATTAATTAAACATGAAATTAAATTGATTGTAGTTTTACTTCTTTTAATTAAACATTAAGTAAAATGGTATTACTTTGTGTACTTGTAGACTTTTAAGTTTAAGTCTCATCAAACTATGTTTATCTTATATTGAACTAGAAATTTAATTCGTCTCGTCTCGTCTTGTATCAAATTTTTGTTGTTAAACACTTTATTAAATGTTCATTTTAAATTAAGTCTGAAATTGTACCCGTCCCGTCTCATCCCACCTCATTCGAATTTCAGAACGATTGAGACAGACTTTTAAAATACTCTATCTCATCCAGTTCGGAATAAAAATAAGGACAGCCAAAAATAGACCCAGGCCCCCCCCGATTGTCTGTGTACCCGCAACTGCTGCAAGCAGATAACACAGCAATTACAGCATTGAAGTTTTTTTTTTTCTCCATTATTTCAAACAGTACGTAACCACTCACTGCCATTTAGGATTCATGTAAGAAACACCTTAAAGAAAACACTACATAATTCTCCTCAAATCCCCGTCCATCTCTGCGATGACGACGACGCCGACGGTGATGATCACATATATATCAAACTGTCTCGATGGTCCTAATGATGGCGTTATGGGTCGCTCTGATAATTATACATGCAGTTTTTCTTTCTCGGGGCATTGAAGATGTTGCGAAAATATCTAGCTATAAGCAGGGTAAGGGATGAGTCCCCTAACTAGCTAGATCATAAGCTAAATTAAGCTATACTAGTGTTGATAGCAGTGCTTCGTTGCTTCACACACCAATCATCTCATAAACTTTGACCTTTCCAACAGACAATCGGAGTCCGACGACCCCCCCTTCATTTTGTTTGTAACTTTAATTAAGCAGTAAAACTTGCCGGTCTTTCTCCTACATTTGGTTTTCCAGCACTTGGACACGAGTCTCCTTTCAGAGCAGTCAGACCATTTGACTTGACGACCACAGTCAAAGAACTGAAACCGTACCTCCCGGCCCTAACCCAACTCCGGAATCAAAACACACACGCATATATATAACCTATATATCCTCGTCACCTTTTCTCTTTACTTTCAATTTAATTTCCTTGTTGTTTTGTAATCGTCGCACTAATTATTTGACCTTTTCATGTCTCTAGACCTTTTCTCATTTGCGCTTCCATCTAATTCATCCCCATTATAAAGTAGTGGGTTTTCCTCTCTGTCTCAATCTGTTTTTACTTTACCTTTTCCTCTCTCCTTTCTCTTAGCTAGCCTAGCTTCTTCGAATTCGATTGATCTGGTTCATTCACTTCACCTCGATCTATCCTCTTCCATTTCTCAGCACCTTCTAGCTAGCTAGCTTGATCAAGCTGGTGTCTATGGCGAGTTTGGAGTTGACTATGTCTGTTCCTGGCTTCTCTTCCTATCCATCTCTTCCTGCAACTAGTAATAATTTCATTAAGCGACCACCCTTTTCATCTGGTATACCCGACTTTTTCTTTGTTTTCTAAACTCTTTTGGCATATGATGTTATCTTTTCTTAAGTTGATATACATAATCTCTACCAGGATGTCCTGCATGTTTTTTCTTTCTGAATCTTCCTCTGGATTTCAAAGCTCTAAACCCTAAACGCGGTGGTATTGTCTGATTTTAAAAAAAAAAAAAATTAATTGGGTTTCTCATTTCTGGTGGTGCAGTAAGGAACTTGGACATAAACCAAATACCATCAGGACAAGGAGCAGTTCAAGACGAAGTACTAGAAGACGAAGAAGACAGCAGCAACGGGTCGGGCGGCCCTCCCCGGAAGAAGCTCCGTCTCACGAAGGAACAGTCCCGCCTTCTCGAAGAGAGCTTCAGACAACACCACACCTTAAACCCCGTAACAAACCCTCTATTTCTCTCCCTCACATGCACACGCACACGCATCTGAAGCTTTCATGTTTTATGCGATTAATAGTAATACCTGCAGATGTTGTTGTTGTTGTTCAATAGTAATGAATCGAACGCCCTTTTCTTAAATTTGCAGAGGCAGAAAGAGGCTTTGGCGCTACTGTTGAAACTAAGACCTCGCCAAGTTGAGGTGTGGTTTCAAAATCGTAGGGCCAGGTACTCCCAAGTCCCAACACTTCTATTCATTTGCCTCTATGTTTCTTATGTATCTAGGTCATGGACGTAGAAGTCTCTTTGCCCCCTCTTATTATTATCATCATCATCATCATCATCATCTCGGTGGTTGGGGTATGATTTAACTGTGCTCTACTCCTATTTAACGTAATTTCCCTTTGAAAAGGACACACACCATTATCACTTAGTTTCTAGCCTGAACCAAACGATCTCGACATTATGTGTTGCATGTAAGAGATTCTTTTGCGATTTTTATCTAGGCATCAAGAATTTCATTTCTCTGTAATTTCTTTTTAAAGCTAAAGATGTAGGAATATTCTACTTTTTTTTCTTTCTTTTTTTTTTTGCAAGAAAATGATTGATCAGACCTTCCCTATTTTTCTTTCAAGAAAAATACATAATAGTTAAGGTGATCTGATCCAATAATAACAGTTATAGTTTCCATAGGTAGGTAATACGTACAAAGTAAATTCTTATGAATATCAACTCGATCAGTCATGGATAAAGTACTAGCTACTAGTTACAGTGATTCAGTTACGTACTAATATTCAGCTATTATATAGGTCGGTGTTTTGGCCTCTAGCTCGTGTACGTGCCCGTCGGTTTCATCTGTAGTTTAATAAGTGCTTCTTGACTGAAATTGATACCCAAGCATTAAGAAATTTTTCTGGGAACGCTAATATTATAGAACTAAATGATATATAGTACCATTAGTACATGTTAGCTTAATTAGCTAAGGGGTGGCTGAGTTATGGGGTTCCCTTGGTTATAACTTATAACGTGAGAAACTATTTGCAGGAGCAAGCTGAAGCAGACAGAGATGGAATGCGAGTATCTGAAGAGATGGTTTGGATCACTGACTGAACAGAACAGGAGGCTGCAGAGGGAAGTAGAGGAGCTGAGGGCCATGAAAGTTGGCCCGCCAACTGTGATTTCCCCGCACACGTGCGAGCCCCTTCCGGCATCTACCCTCACTATGTGCCCTCGTTGCGAGCGAGTAACCACCGCCAATAAGACACTGTCGACCTCTAAAGTAGCGACGCCCGCCCTCTAATCCCGGAAGACTAGCATGATTTGTAATGACCCGTCATCATTAAAAGGGAAACTTATCGATCATAGTCAAATTTAGAGAGAGCCAGAAAATGTATGTTCATATTACTTTAGTTAATTTTCAAGCTTTCTTGTTAGTTTATCACACAAAATGTTGCGTTGGGACACGCAAACGCAATACTGCGCAGTTGTTTCAAAAGTCTACACAAATGTTTCGATGTTGGTTTGGTTAATTGTCGAGTGCGTGTTAGAACTTAGCAGCATGTTTGCCACTTTGCTAGTTTGCTATGATTTCAAACCTTGAAAACAGTACTGGCCGCCGGGTTCCCTTTTGAAGTATGCCCCCCTATATATGATTTGAAATCTACCATCTGCATGCTCATTGTTAATGATTCAAATCCCATAGATATATATAGTATGCAAGCTAGCTAAAAGAAGTATAAACAAGACCACAATGTTCTTTCTTGTTTGGACAGAACAACGCCTCTTTTGGTTTGTTTACACTTTTCTATCCTGTTTCCCTGTGAGGCAATGAATGACAGAATGAGTGTGGATGGGCCATTCACAACTCACAACTCGATCAACATGATTCGGTCGAGTATCATTGGGCATTGGCTTGTGAGTTATGAATCTTATAGATCGAGCCCATTTTTCTACACAAGGAAGGAAGATTACATATTAAAGCCCTAGGCTGATCTATCTAAATTAATTGAAGGCTGCTAACGTAGGTATATATTGAAAGCCCTCTAAACCAGAGCTGCGGACATGGCCAAAGTTGGCAACCACATCTGTACTCGAATCTTGGGCTTTGAGTAGTGTAACAACCTGGCAAACAACCCAAAACCGAGTAAGATCAATAAAAGCTCATCTGTTTTAGGAATCTTGCTTCGTTGTCACCCATTTCACTCCTATATAGCTGCAGTACGTTTATGTACTAGATGGTGTTTCCTGATATATGGTATCACTAACCAAAACTATTAAGTCTATAACATTTATCATGATTCATGAAACATGTAATATTAAAACAGTAGGCATACCTTATGTGAGCAAACACGACAACACTTACAGCCTATCCAGTATACATTGTTTTCGATCAGGAAGAGCCGAGGAAACACTCTCCGATCCGGTCTGAACAAGGACCAGGCCTTACAAGTTACAAATATTGCAATCTCTTACCAAGCCTGTAGGGTATTCATAATTATTTTACTCCTTTCGTTACAAGCCTAAATATGTTAATGCAACTCAAGCTCCGATATATCGGCCTAAACTTGGCTAACCAGTAAGGCATACTTAATGGCTAGCTAAGCAATATATTTGATCGCGTCGCACAAGTCCTTGCAACCCATAAAAGCTGATCGATCACAAGTCCTCCCAACCGGACATATCAAATAAATGATCACTACTGGAGGAGGAAATCGGGGCGACGTAGATAGGTGGTCGCCTCGTATGAATTTTACGTCGCATCGATTTCTTGTGACCAAAACTACGTCGCCTCGTCTTGTCGCTTCAGATTGATCACGTCACCATTGGGGCGACGTAGATACAATCTACGTCGCTTCGTTTCATTTCACGCGACGTAAATAATGTTACGTCGCTTCAGTTGAAGCGACGTAGATTAACCACGTCGCTTCAATTAAGGTGACGTAGATTGATCAATCTACGTCGCTTAATTTTATTTTATTTTAATTTATTTTTCTTTTTTAAATAAATTGAAGCGACGTAGATTGATCAATCTACGTCGCCTCAATTTATTTAATATTTATTTT
The DNA here is from genome assembly GCA_946800695.1 of Geum urbanum. Taxonomy (NCBI): domain Eukaryota; kingdom Viridiplantae; phylum Streptophyta; class Magnoliopsida; order Rosales; family Rosaceae; genus Geum; species Geum urbanum. The sequence continues at coordinate 45,818,584 of OX327012.1, read as the reverse complement.
ATTTTATTTTTGAATACATTGAGGCGACGTAGATTGATCAATCTACGTCGCTTCAATTTATTTAAAATTTATTTTATTTTATTTTTGAATACATGAAGGCGACGTAGATTCATCAATCTACGTCGCTTAAATTTAACTACAATTTATTTTATTTTATTTTTGAATAAATTGAGGCAATCTACGTCGCCTCAATGTATTTAATATTTAATTTTTTTTATTTTTTAATAAATGAGGCGACGTAGATGGAGCAATATACGTCACCTCAATGTATTTAATATTTTTTTTTAGACAATGAGGCGACGTAGATCGAACAATCTACGTCGCCTCATTTATTAAAAAATAAAAAAAAATAAAAAATAATTATTATTGTACCAAGTCACGACCAATCGCAATTTACAAACACAAAACCGCATTCAAATTGCAGATACGCATTCAACCACAAAAACGCATTCAATCACAAATCAAAACGTTAAAAGTTTATACAAATCAAGTTTACACAAATCAAGTTTATACAAATCCTAGATACAGTTTACGAGCCGGGAGGTGGTGGAGGAGCTTGAGGTTGTTGACTCGCAGTCTGGAATGATCGGATCATGGCCTCCATTTCTTGCATCCTTTGGGTGAGCGCACTGTAATCCGCTATGGCCTTCTGCGCCACCTCTTTGGCTTCATCGATCTCCTTTTGCATTTGAATTTGGCGTTCCTGTACCCGGGCCCCTCCTCTCGGTTTGGGGTCGCGTGTGAGAGCGCGCCCCACCCCTGTAACGTCGAACAAGAACAAATATTAGTAAACTATATCGTAAACCAAAATAAAGCAAAACGTAAATTGAGATATGCATCGATGGAATCTTTTTGGAGATTTATTACCTCTTATAGAGGTCCCGGGCCTTGAACCCACCTCTTCCTCTATGATATTTATTTGTGTATCAAGAGGAAGAGGGTGGGGTTGGGAAACCTCTTCGCCGTCAACTGGGCCCGCAACACTATCTTGTTGCGACAAGACTTCATCGAGTCGACGCTTCACTGCCGCCTGCTCAATTAAAATAGATAAAATAAATAATATTACAATATAGTAAAAGAGCAATAATTGAAATAACATATCGTGAACCTATTTGAGCTTACCACTTTCTCAGCCGCATTCCTCTCCGGCTGGTATACGTTAATCCACGTCTGGACGGCGGGCGCTCTATGACCCTCCTTCTCCAACACCTCGCTTCGGTACGAGAGGGCGAGGGATCCCGAATGGTGGTTGATCTGCTGATCCTTGTTCTTGTTTCAGTTTCCTCGGTTGCGTTCGCACAATCGCTGCCACACACACACAAAAATCATTTTAAAATAAGAACAGATAAACATGCATATTGTTCGAACGTTTGACCAAAACTGTAGGTTCGTTTATGAAACTCACCAAGTAAGCAGGGTCTTCGAAGTGGGCTTTTAACCACGCCCATTGGTCTTCCCTCCCGAGAAACTCGGCCGGAGTCTCCTGGCTGACGTGGAGATAATGTTGATGGCAATCGTACTTCTAATCCTTATAGATTGTTTGCGCCGTCGCATCAATGAAGTTCCACATCTCCACATCAGTCGCCGGGATGTCATAGTTCGTCTAGCACAACACATTTAAATTCCGTTATGTAAAAGTTATATTTACATTTACTACAAGTAGGTAAGTAAGCTAAGGCCAGTAAGTATACCTCAAGACTGTTACTGACGATATCGCGATGCAAATCGCTAAGTCCCAAGAAGCTAGGTGCAAGCATTGGAACTTTTCCTCGGATGATGCAACACTGGAATCAACACTGATAACATGTTATATTCCTTCTTCATGCACATTGATGGTGGTAGATTGTACGACATCACAACAACGGGCCATGTACTATGCAAAGTTCCCATTGTTCCGAATGGATTGAAACCGTCTGTTGCTACTCCAAGGCGCACATTCCTGCAATCCCGTACAAAACCTGGAAAAGTTCTGTCAAAATGTTGAAACGCTTCTCCGTCAGCTGGGTGGCTGAGGCTACCAGCCACGCATATCCGCTCCCCCAGCCATCGCATATGCTTGGCAGTGTGTGGGGACATAAACAAGCGCTTCAACATTGGTGTTAGAGGGAAGTTACGAATTATTTTTTTGGGAATATCATTCGTATATGGCTTATATCTTTCAGAATAACACACTGGACAAATCCTCTCGTTTACAAGCTCCCCCCTGAACAACACACAGTTAAACTCACACGCATCAATTCTTTCGTAACCCAGTGAAAGATCACTCAAGATTTTTTTTATTCTCGAGTATGAACAGGGGAATGTGTGCCCTTTAGGAAGAAGTTTATTAATGTAAATACATAAAGAGTCAACACTTGTGTCCGACCATCCTTTTTCATTTTTCATTTCCATTGCATCTAATATGGCACTCAAAACAGTTTCCTCACTGCCTTCGTATAATGGGGTATGTGACTCCTTCAATAATCTATCGTACTTTTCATAATCATCGTCTACCATGTCAATGAAGTTCATGCCCGAATTATCTTCCACTAATTGTTGGGGTGCATCTCCATGGTATCCAGGATAATAGGGATATGCATCATGTAGAATCTCCAACTGCGGGTTCACTGAAGGATCGGCACCACTAGAAGGACCGACTCTGTCTTGAAGCCACTGTCTTCGTTGACTGAGCATTGCCGGTTCACCAGAAACTTCCCCGTGAAGGTGCCAGACTGTATAAGTAGGACTCAAACCACTGTGTGATAAGTGATGATACATGACATCCATAGTAACCTTGAACGGACCGTTCTTACAACGTTTGCACGGGCAGAAGTAATAATCGGCTCCGTTACTATGTAGCCGGGCAAAATTCATGAACTCGAATATGCCGTTGATGTACCTTGGATCAGCACGATGATATGTCATCCAAGTTTTGTCTGGGAGTCCGTCCATGTTTCCTGTCAACATAAACAATTAATATGAACAAAGTTACCACGCCACAGTTGCGATTCAACCAAAACCCCACACTTCTTCGCCTTATGCCTCCGGGTTGGTCCTATCCCCTTCAGGGGAACACGACATTTGTCAACGCTTTTGCACCCATGCGTTTCAGCTCCAGTTTAGGGAAATTTCGGCAGCATCTCCTTACAGTTCCCCGAGTGCACACATATCTAAACAACCTAATTTGCACTCGGGGAACATTTAAAGGAGACACTGTCGAAACCATATCCCAAAACTGAAACTGAAATCACATGAATAGCAAAAGGATCAACAAAGTCATGTTCACCTAAAGTGTCCAAAAATGGGACAATTCGAGAATCAACAACTCAACTCGATCAACTAGATGAGTTGTTGATTCTCAAACGGGAGTTCTAAGTTGATAAACACCACAATTATATATAGTCATACGCTCGAAATCATGATTAACACTAATAACACTACTAATTAAGGCTCGAATACACATAATCTACTCTAATTATCAATTAATTTCACTAAATTTAACCAAATTTCAAACATTAATCATGAACCCATAACATGATTTATCACAATTCAATGCTTAACACACTAAAACTACAACATAACACCAAATTCAATTCAACTTCAAACATTTCACCAAAACTTCAATTTCACTTCTAATCATCAATAAATTTCACTAAACTTAACCAAATTTCAAACATTAATCATGAACCCATAACATGATTTAACACAATTCAATGATTCAAACACTAAAACTACAACATAACACCAAATTCAATTCAACTTCAAACATTTCACCAAAACTTCAATTTCACTTCTAATTTAATATATTATGGTCATAAAGAGGGTTAAAGAGATACAAATCAAACTAACCTTACTCAAGAATCAAATCAATGGCAAGAACAACCTTCTTTCTCAATTTCCTCTAATTTCTCCCCAAAATCGCCCAAAACAGCTGCAGAGCTCGGGGAAACTGTTTTTCTAAAATACCACCTTTATGAACGGGTTGACTTTAAGAAGAAGAGTAGATCCAGATTTTAAAAAAACGAGGCGACGTAGATTGAGCAATCTACGTCGCCTCGATTTTATTCGAAGCGACCAAACTAATCTACGTCGCTTCGAATAAAATCTAGGCGACGTAGATTGCTCAATCTACGTCGCCTCGATTTTACTCGAAGCGACGTAGATTAGTTTGATTGCTTCGAATGAAAAACTTGTCGCCTCAGCTTGTTCAAGCGACGTACTTCAATCTACGTCGCCTCAATTTTTTGAAGCGACGTACTTTTTATCAAAGCCAAAGTACGTCGTCTCATCTAAAATCGAAGCGACGTAGAAATATAACTACATCGCCCCGATGCCCTCCTCCAATAGTGGATCACCTGTATATATGTACGTACGGTGCCATTGCCAAACCATGCATGATCTACATCGATCTGTCATGGAAACATGATACCAGGCCAGAAACAAATTGAATCCCAAGTTCCCAATCCAAGATGAGCCAAAACATAGACTCAACATGTCCCCAACCCCCCATTTAATGTGTTCCCATTTTTTAGACCTCTTCCCCGTGAAAACCATTCCAAACAAATCAAGTTGTGTGCATGTGTCTGTTTCTTCTTAGCTGTTTCTTGGAAGAATGTACAGGTTAGTACGTAGAGACGGAAACTAAATGTCCTGTGTACGTAAATATTAAACTAGCTAGATAGCTCATAGCGCCATTTAATCCCGATGGGGTGGAAATAGCAAAGCTTATATGAGAGTTTTAGTTGACATCAACTCGATCAGAAAAAAGGTTTTTTCACATGCTTGGCTTCCTTTGATTTCAATAAACTAATTAACTTTAGTCTCTAACCTAACAAAAAAAAAAAAACCAACACCACGAGCACAAAATCTACTACCAGCATATCTATCGTTGAAATTTAATCTTATCTATCATTTTGTTTAGTGAGATCACATTAATTTTATTGAGAGCATTTTTGCTCACACTCCCTAATTAAGGTGTGAGGCTCACACCCATCCTCTTCACAAACCGACACCTATTGAAATTCTAATCAATGTTAACTCATGCAAGGTTATCTATAATAGGTAATTATCATTATTATCAATTTCATTTATTTCTAAATCGTAAGGAATTAACGAGTAGAGAATATAAAGATACATTCAACTATACTATTAGATACATTCTCCAGCTTCTCGATATATTATTAGGGTATAGCTTATGTTTTTTTTTGAGGTGAAATTGGTACCCATTCTACACCCCGTTTGAATCTTTTTCACTTAAAAGTGTATTCAAAATACACACAAAAATTAACAAAAGGGTGTGTTTATATTACTAGAGGGTGCAAGTTAAGATCAATTTATAAATCAAAGCAATAGTTACAATACAAAAATTTACTCTGTTCGTAGCACCAATTTTGTTTTCCCTCCATTTGTTTGTGTTGTTAATTTTTATTTAATTTTTATAGATTTTGGGTTTAGGAATTGCTCTACTATAAAAAAATTGACAATTGCATATTTGATTTCCCCCCCCCCCCTTTTTCAAATGGCATGTAAAAGATATTTGCATTTAAATAGGAGGTGCGTAAATCTGATTTATCTCAATTTCTTCCTCTTTTTGAGAATCTGAATTTTAGATATAAATGAAAATTAATAATGATGGCAATTACCTTAATAGATAATTATGGGTTAACATTAATTAGAATTTCAATAGGTGTCAACTTGTGAAGGGGATGTGAGGCTCCTTACACCTTAAGTAGGGGATGTGAACAAAATTAATGCACTCAATTTTATTTTCGAAGACTATCAATGAAAATGAAAAATAAACATAATCACCTATATTGGATTAACTAACCCCTTATTTTATATCAACCAACCGTATCGATCTTCTTTCTGATGCATGAAATTCCAAGATCACATTGAGTCAATTTTTTTAAGGTACGTGGTTGATAATTTCATTAAAATATGATAGTAATACAAAGTTTCATTTCTTACTTGAACTGATATATAAGAAGAAAAACTCCACATACTACTGCACTAAAAACAAATATCATAAGTTCGACCCTAATTTACAAACTCCAGTAGCATAAAAGCTGTCACTACTCATAATGCACCGCTCCTTAAATAGTCAGACATCATCTATATTGAGTTGCACGTACAATGTGTTCGAATGACAAGCTATATGATGGCTTAACCGTCGTCGTTACGATGCACGTGAACATAATCGGGTCATTTGGATTGTTAAGCACTTGATTTGACCCTAATCTCAGCCAAATTAACAGGTTTTCCACTAATATAAGCGATGAAGGTAGCTAGGTTGGGTCGTTGGGAGAAACGCCATGCAAGTTTGTTTGGCATGGAGTCGTTTACTTTGTCCATTTTCAGTTCTGGTCAATCTCTTGTGTTTACAAAACATATAGGAATTTGGGATTAGAAGCTCAATAATGGCAGCAATTGTATGGAGTTCCTCAATTTTGGGCCAATCTATGTTGACCTTTTATGTAGAAAACGGAAGAAGGAATACAAGACATAAGGCCCAACCAGAGGAAGATGAGTAGCTTAATCGGCATGCTGCCACAATTATGCGTCGCATGTTTGTTTTTGAAGTTAGCTAAATAGAGCATTTGTTAAGTTGTTAGACCGTGCAGTCCCTGAATAACAATAATTAGTTCTTTACCAGTAATCGATATTTTTTTAAAAGAATAACTCTTTACTTGAAACAAAGTTAGAAAATCCCTTCATTATGGTATTAATTGGATACAAAATGAAAGAAGAGGGACGGGACAGTGATTCCGTCACTCTTAAGAGTATAAGTTCATGATAAGTAGTAAATTACGTGTCAAAATATCATCAAGGGACAGAATTGGAATATGGAAATTCGGGACAATTGACCCCGTCCTTGAAGAAGAACGTCCCATAGACTTTAATTTATTTTTTGTTAAAAAAAAAGAATTAGACAATATTAGCTCAACAATTTAAAAAACAAGTCCAACATTCAAAAGTTAATTTTTTCTTCGAACATAGACACATAGTTGGCATGGAGTACAGAGTTTTTAACTAAATTCCCAATTGAAATTCAATCTCAACTAGTTTTGTCCTAATTCAACACTTTTCAGGAATAATACCTTAAGTCAATAATATCGATCAACGATTGGTGGTCCTACGACAGATTCTCCATTAAGCAGTTGCAAAGCTCCTTTTGACGTACTATATGACCAAGTGGGGTGAAAAAACTGACCAGCATCCTTCTCATCGATCTTTTATCATTAGTACTTTAGCTTTTCTTTCCCTACCCATGAAAGGAGAAGAACCGAAGATCGACGAACACAAAGAAAGAGAAAAGAGTCTGAGGAAAGTAGGTATGGTACGTTTTAAGAAAGTATGAGAGTGATGCCTATGTAGATCGCCATGTGATAATTTGTCAAACTAATTGACCTCACATGCATTTGTTTTTGTATTTGTCAAATGTGTGTGCTGGGGTGGTCCAAATATTAAAAATTAAGCTGTATTTTAACCAGAAAAGGAGGAAATGGCTCCATGGGCATGGGGTGTGGGGGAGAGAGCACAGAGCACAGAGCGGAGAGAAGAGAAGAGATAGCAAAGAGGTCCGACGACAGGCTCACCTCTTTTGACCGTCGTCCGACTCATACGTCGCTCTCTGAGCTAGGCTCGATCAGCAGCTACCTAGCTGGCGGGCCATGTAATTGTACGGACTAACTGCGCAAAATGAGATCGATGAACTCGGCCAGACACTTGAATTGATGACTCACATGAACCAGTGCATGCATGCACATATATATCATAGTGCGTGCACCATGCACCTTTCTCTTTCTCCTTTCTTTTATCCACTACACATCCCAATCGTCCTCCTAGATCCATAAACCCTGATAATGTATAGTACTGCCTGTTCTTTAAAGCAGCTTTTCATCGATCAAAGTTAATACTTGCATGAAGACGGCCAATTGATCGAGCACATGCATTCACCGATAACTTTTGCATATTCATGTGAAATGATCGAAGTGTCTACATGTATTACCCCTAGAATTCAAATCTTTTATTTTTTTTACTTCTATCTTTAGTATTATATCCCAATCTAAAATTTAAAATGGAGTACGATTGAAAATTTGATTGTGACATTTAATAATATAAATGAATTACTTGTGGTGATTGTTGTGCAAAATAGCACAAAGAATCAAACAAGATAGATGAACAAGATAAATAGAGAACTAAATCAAAACCAAACAAACAATTCAAACAAATCTGAAAATAACAGGACAAGAACAAAAAATACAAAATATACGTGGTTTGGCAATAGCCTACGTCCACAAAGCACCGAGTTCTTTCATTGTCAATAGAAGATTTACAAAGAGAGAAATAGTTCTAACACAGAGCAAAAACTCACCGAGGAAGAGCAACTCTCTTACACTCTCTACTTTGCTACAACTACAACTCTCTTTCTCACCCAAAAGCATACCCACATGGTTGCTTCTTTTTCTCTCTCTTCTAATTAGCCCCTAACAACAAAGAGAACAAAGTAATGCTCCACAAACTTCCTGCTACTCAAACAACTCTCAAAACATGAAACTAAAATGTGTGCCAAGTCCAAGTAATGCTCAAACTTGGTAGTTCCAACAACCTTCGTCAACATACCAGCCGGATTGTTTGCAGTACCAACTTTCTTCAAAACAATCTTCTTCTTTTCAAAAATATCACGCACACAATGGAACCTCGCATTTATGTGCTTGGTTCTCGAGTGATACATATGATACTTAGCTAAATAAATGACACTTTGGCTATCGCAATGGACCTCCACATTCTTCTAATAAATGCCTAACTCATTGATGAGTCTAGATAACCACAAAGCTTCTTTAATACCTTCAGTAAACGCCATATACTCTACCTCTGTGGTTGACAAGGCTACTGTATCTCGCAAAATAGACATCCAACTAATTGGTCCATTTTTTATGGTGAATAAATAACCCGTAATAGATGTCCTCTTATCCAAATCACCAGCATAATTAGAATCAGTGTAACCAACAAGAAGGTTACCACTACCTGTAGAACACCTCTCAAAGCGTAAACCAACATATCTAGTCCCATGAAGATATATATCTAAGAATCCACTTAGCTGCATTCCAATGCTCTTTTCCTGGATTCTGCATATAACGACTAACCAAACCAACAACATGAGCAATACCTGGTCTAGAACAAACCATAGCATACATAAATTCATCAATTAAATTAGCATATGGAATATTTTCCATCGATCTCCTGCTTCTATTCTTCATATTTGGGACATAATAGAGCACTAAGTTTGAAACTTTTAGATACAGGAGTACTCACAGGTTTGGTTGAACTACAAACTCCAAATTTCTACAGTAGTTTCTCCAAATATTGCTTCTAAGTTAGCCACACCAAACCATCTTTCTTATTACGAGTAATCTCCATCCCAACTATCTTCTTGCCTTCACCAATATCCTTTATTTCAAACTCCTTCATTTGCTCTTTCAACTTTTCAATCTCCATCATATTGTTTGAAGCAATTAGCATATCGTTTACATAAATCGGCAAGTAGACAAACAAACCATCATGCAACATCTTGAAATAAACACAATTGGTCATACCTAGTGCGGGAGTACTTCTGCCTCTTCATAAATTCATCAAATCTGAGGTACCATTGTCTCGGTGATTGCTTCAAGCCATATATATAGAGACTTATTCAACTTGCATACCAAGTTCTCCATTCTATTTTTTTTTTGAAACCATAAGGTTGAGATATGTAAATCTCCTCCTTTAAGTCACCATGTGATAGGTGTTTTACACCACAAAAAAATACCATATTCCTTACACAAGATTTATCGATATAGCAGAATGGAAGTAGGGGCCATTACCCGCTGAAGAAAGATGACTCTAAGTACTTTAGACGCAAACAGACACGAATGTCAGAAAACTGACATAGACGATCACACAGTAGATAATTAATTTAATAAAATATTTAGACTTGACCTAAAACTACAAAAAAAAAAAACACAAAAGCACAGAAGACTCAGTTATGGACTACCACATAAATTTTTAACAGATTCGAGGATGCTTTGGTTGTCTAAATAAATTACAAAACAGGAAATCGAAGTTATAAGAAATCAAATGGATTGAAGCGTTAGGCACTTCTCTCCACCATAGATAGCTTCAATCTACCCCAAACTCAATTCACACAACCATGGATGAACTTTTCCCACAATTAGCCCAAAATTACTATGACACTAATTGTATTACACTATCTTATTTGGCACGTTTCGGGGTTGGTAAACTGCCACTTGATCCCTAATTAGTAACCTTATGATGGTAATCTAAGACTAACCAATTAAAGTCTTTAAGAGTTGTAGAATGTTTGAGAAATAATTAGGCTTCAAAAACTACTGGTAAGTGCTTCTACATCACCTAGGAAAATCTTCACATAACTAATAATGTTGCTTTTATCTCTCTATAATACACACCAATGTTAATACTCACATATATTTTCAAGACAATAAACTCTAACATATGCAACTAAGTTAGTCACCAAAGAAACATATGAAAGAAGTCATCAATGATTTCATAGTGAAGAATTCTCATCCAAAATTGTACAAATCACAAGGAGTTCAAAATCGAAACATATATAGAATTTCGATTAGCTCCTAACAAAAAAATTTAGCTACTTATGAAATAGAAAATTGAATCAAAGTTGTTTGGGCCTGAAATGAATATTTCATATTGGGCTTGAAAGGCTGAAGTCTTGGCGAGCGGCCCAGGATGAGCTAAAGTCTTGGCGAGCGGCCCAGATAAAATAAAAGCTTGGCGAGCGGTCGAGTGGAGAAACAGAGTCGATCTGTTTCTAGGTCAACTTAGGACTGTGGATTGGGATTCCGGATAGCTGATTCATGCGGCTTAATGTCTATCATGCCTTTTCTATTTCAAATAGGTTACTTCTAGGTGAAGGAGTTATGATAGCATTAGAACTGTATAAAAAAAAGACCCGTATGCTGGATGGTGTTAGATTTATATTGAGATTCAAAGAGCAGGAGCATAAGAAGTTCAAGAGAATTGAAAGACGACTACCGAGCATTATATAAGGAGAGCGGGAGCATTTAAGAAAAGGTCCCCGATCAAATACAAAACATTTTCTATACGCAAGTACACCTAGACATCTCATCAAGAGATTCTATTCTTTGCAACCAGCCGATCAAAGTGCTTATCACCTATTGAGTTAGAGTATTGCGATCTAAGGAAGCATAGTGACTGGAAGGTTGAAGAGCTTGTCACATATCGAGTGAGAGTTTCGATATCTAAGGAAGCAGTGTTCTCAACACATCGTCATAGGGATTGCTTTGCTTTCCACTGATTAAGGGAGTGTGAGGTATCGATTTCTGGGGCTCTGCTAGAGACACAAAAACCCGAAGTCCTAGGTTACTAGGCGATAAGGACCTATTCAGGCAAGGTTGGTGCTTTCCTTGTCTTAATCGCTTATCAAGAAGTCAGGCAGCTTTAAGTTCTATATTCTGTTGAGAAACGGTGGCACGCCAACATATGAAGCATATACAGGATAAATTGATACATGTGGTCAAACTATCCGAAGTCAATAAAAGAGACTACTTTGCGGAATGATCTCTCCGCGGGAGATATTTTAGCGTCAAACATTTTGGCACGCTCAGTGGACAATCTTTGTGTCTCTAAGTGACAATAGGGGATCCTTACTGAAGGAATTACCCTCAGTGTCGCAAACACCCACAACCGGCTTACCGTGAACATACATCTACTCGGTGTCGTTCATTGAGTAGTCAAGCGGTTGACATTATCTTCGCTAAAGACTATCATTCAACCATGTCATTTAAATATTTAAGTGAAGCGAAGATTGCGGAACTTACGTTCCCGGAGTATCTAGCTTACGCGGCTAGGCGCGACGAACATCAGACCAACTATTATACGGCTCTCGGTGAAAGGGTTGAACAACAAGCAACTATTCTCACTACCCAAGGCGACAGAATAGACGCGGAATTAGCCAAAATCCAAGCATTACGGGTAGCGCTCAACAAAGATTAAGAGGAGAGAGAGGCAATTGGAGCCCAAGTAGCGAGTATCTCAGAGGGTCAAGACAAACTACGGAGTGATATCATACAACACTTGGGAACAAGTTTGGATGAATATCGCCGGCATGCGGCGACACTGTCTCAAAGGATAGACAGGGACATAACGTCTCTAACTAAATCCATTTTTGACCTCGCCAGAAAGACTAGACAAGCAGAGTCTTTCCTCCTACGTGGGAACAACGGTTAAATAGGTTGATGAACGATTGTGACATACATCTAGCCAAGATGTATGATTCATATGAGACATTATTTCCTCCCATGCAGAAGGACGATCCAGATGCTTGGCAATGGCCAAATTACTACCGGCATCAAACTTTCCAGTCTTTCTCTGGCGATGATGATTCCAATGCGGCAAAACATCTAGCATACTTCACACTACAATTAGGGAAGTTTGCGGATAATGAAGGACTCAAATTAAGAGTCTTCGGATCATCTTTGTCAGGATCAGCCCTCATATGGTATACAGGATTAAAAAAGGGTTCGGTCAACAAGTGGAAGGATATGGAGGCTTTATTCATAGACCACTTCGGAACAGCGAGACCTGAAACTAGTGTTGGAAAGCTGGCTTCCTTGAACCAATCGGCGACAAAAAGTTCAATTACCTTCCTGCACCACTTTCGGTCAGAATATAATCTATGCAAGACTCCACTAGGCAAAGAAGAGGTAGTAGAGATGACCAAGAATGGTTTGGAGGATACATACCACTAGCTTTTCTTGAATAACAAGTACTTTTCCTTGAACGAACTTATCACAGCTGTAACTAGAGCTTATAGTACCATGCAAGAACGAGACAATCAAAGGAATGCGTCCAAGGGAACGTACACTGCTATGTCTTATGACAGACCAAAGCCAAAAACTGTGGCTTATATAGAAGATATAGACGACCAAGATTCGGACTCTGATGGTGAGCAAGTGGGAGCTGTGGATTTAGCAACAAATAAAGTTTTAAAGCCCCGCAAACTTCAAAAGAATAAGGGTCCTATCAACCTTTCGACAGTGGATTTCACTAAGCCAGAGTTCGAAACATACACTTACGATGCTAACATGGCTCATGAGATCTTAGATGAGCTCTATGGTATGCGAGCTGTCAAAGCAGATTTTGGACCTCTCCCTACGGCTGAACTGTTAAAAGGCAAAAAATATTGCAAGTTCCATAGAGCATAGAACCACGTTACGAAGGACTGCATCAAGCTGAAAGATCAGATCCAAAAGTGGATCAATGAAGGAAGATTATAACTAGAGGGAGCAACCAAAACAGCTGCATTAGTAGATTCAAAACCCTTCCCATCGCCTCAAGTTAGTATGATTGATGTCGAGTGGTCATCACCCGATAGTTGTATTGGAGGTGTGGAAGATTGGAATCAACCTGTCTTCTTGTCTTATTCCTTCCTGTATGAAAAGTTGGAAGAGATCTTGGATAGGCTGCGTGAAATGGGTTTGATCTTTTATTACCTAGTACTTGAACTCGGACATTTACGGTACGAAGGTCCGGCTCAACATTTTTGCAGATTCCATAACCAGTTTGGTCATCAAACAGCAAAGTGTTCGACCTTGAGAGATAAGGTTCAGGGGTTGATCAACTGGGAAGTGATTAAGATCAACTACAAGGGAGTGGTGGAATGACATCCACATTATAATAGGGCATCACCTCCTCCCTACACACCATTTCATTCCCCCGACACCGTTTCCACTTGTGATGAATTAGAACCAACCTACAGAAGGAAAAGGTCAAGGCGGAGGCCTAGACGTAATATTGCATTTGTCCGACCTAAGCGGGCTAAAATAAATTATGATGCGTCTAGGCGAGAGGAGATATTTGAGGAGCTAATCTAAGCAGGGATAGCCACAGTTTCTGACAATTGGGGAACACCAGACCCACATCCTGAGGATGTTAGGGGTCTACTTTACTGTCGATATCATCATCGATGGGGTCACCATTTCACGAGTGCTTGTCGTGATTTGAAGTTCAGGATCCAGCAGTGGATTGACGATGGAGAAATAATGATAAATCAAGACCTTCGCCAAGCTTGGCGACCGAAATATCTTTGACGGTTGGAATGTTGGAGTTAACAAGAGATAAATCAGGTAAACGCAAACAGACCAACAATCATCAAACTACTGGTGAGAGTCCACCAAGCAAGCAAATGACAAAATCAATGAAAGGAAAAGAACCAGTGGATCTGAAAGCAGAGTCGCCAGTAGCCCTTTGTTCTCATTGTAAACTCAAGGGTGGGTTGAAGATTTCCTATGAAGAATTGGCTGAAGTAGCTAAGGTCTTCCTAGAGTTATTTTTGCAGACAAATCGTCAGCCCCATAGCCCATAGTGAGCAAGACAAATGGATTCCTTAGCTCCTAAGCGTTCGCGAGTAATGGAAAGGGTCAGTGAAGCCAAGAAATCTAAATCAGAGATTGCTGACACGCTCGCCAGGCCATATGTCCCACCAGCCTCAAGAAATATCACAAAGAAAAACGTATGGTATGTGAAGGAGAAGGGAAAGACCATCGAGGTAACTCCAAGTAGAAGACGGAATCTTCAGTGACGATTTGGAGAAGCCAAAAGAGCATTAGAGGCTTATGAAACAGGCCTGCTCAAAGAAGAAGAACTGGTGTGCTCCCCAGAGATGCTGCAAAGGCGATTGAATGCTCTTGCAGTAAACCCCTTAGTGATTTTTGGGAAGAATTCTCGCGAGCCCAAAGTGCGGGCACAACGACCAGGTGTCTTTGACCGTAACCCAGAGTTATGGTCCAAGGACAAACAACCCGAACCTATTCATGAGGATCGTCGTGAAGTCATGAAACGTAAGCCAGTGAGACGACATCTCAATTTCGATAATGAAGCGATGAAAACATTGGGGGTACACACACCACCAAAGGAGGGGAAACGTGCTCAAGGGCATAACATTCCAGGCAAAACTAGAGTTTTGCAGTGGAGACCAAGGCCTTAATCATAGAAGTACAAAAGAAGGTTAGTCTTAACCAGATTGTTCCCCTTCCTAAAGGACAAAGTTCTGAACTACTTATGCCAACAACCATAGATCCTATACCTGAGGATCAGATGCAACAGGTTGCTTCTCTGAAGGTCACTGCAACTTTGGACCTCGAGGGACAGAATTCTGAGGACAACAACAATGTAGATGATGAAGAGTTGTTGGACTACGGTGAAGATGAAGAAACTGAAGAATACATCGAAGAGGTGGATACCACTGTTAATATGGTGTTTATTTTATTCTCCAAGTATGCTTTACATCCACCAAAATCAATGGATGAGTCACTTGCAAATGGAGGCGTTAACAACTTGGTGGTGTCAAAAGATGAACCAATATAGATAGACCAATTAACACTCGCCAAAACAACAGAGTTTGACTCATCAATGACAAAGGGACAGATGACGTTCGCCAAGCCTACCCTGGACATGGCCATGCACATGTGGCCATTATATGTGACAGGAAACGTCCAAGAAATCCAAGTCAATAAACTTTTAGTGGACTCAGGGGCAGCGATGAATATCATCAAAGTCAAAACAATGGCTTTATTAGGCATTCCCAAGTCTGCTATCCAAGAGACCACCCTCAATGTTAGAAACTTTTAGGGTAGCACTTCCAAGACTTTGGGCATTGTCTTTTTGCAGGTACACATCAGTCCAGCCACCAGCACATACACATTCTTCATAACAGAATGCACGGCTCCATATAGTGCAATTCTGGGGCGTGACTGGATCCACCGGAGCTACTGTGTACCTTCGTCCTTCCATCAGCAGATGTTACTTTGGAATGTGGAGTCGAGAGAAGCAGAGATTGTCGATGCTGATCCTCGTCCATATTCTATTTTTGCTAATTCTTTGGAAGCCAGTTATTACAACAGTGACTTCAGGCCACTGGAAGTATGTGGCGTCGATAATAAAGGCCGCCCAGTTGGTGTTACGGCCTCTGAGCTAGCTCAGTGGCGTATAATTCAAGTAAATCATGATAATAGCAGACCCTACACCATTGAGTTACCATCCAAATATTCTTAATGATCGGGTTTCTATCAAGTATAGAGACCGAGGCTTGCTATTTTTTGTAGGACCGCTTCCACAATTTTCTGTTGGAGAGTCAAGCTTATGAGAAGGTTCTAATGATTGCAGCATTGGAAAACATGGATGAAGATGTGTTGAATGACTTAGATGAAGAGGAAGAGATCAAATTAGCTCCAGCAGCTCTGGATGATTTACCTCCTAAAGTTAAGGATCTCATTGAAAAAGTCAATCTTGGGAACGATGAAGAGCCAATCTCTGTGGCCATTAGTACCTTCCTAGAGCCTGAAGAATGAATGAAACTCATTGAATTGCTACATGAATATACTGATTATTTTGCAGAAAAGTATGACGACATGCCAGGACTATCACCAGATTTGGTTTGTCACAGCTTACCCATCATAGAGGAAAAGAAGCTGGTGAAACAAGAGATGCGTCGAATGAACACAGAAACAACAATTTTAGTCAAGGAAGAAGTTGAGAAGATACTCAAGTCAGGGATAATACGAGTAGCTAAATACAATGAGTGGCTATCCAACGTAGTCCCGGTCAAGAAGAAAAACCGAAAAGTGCGAGTGTGTGTTGATTATAGAGACTTGAACAATGCAACTCCAAAGGATGCATACCCAATGCTAGTAACGGATTTGTTGGTAGATTCAGTGGCTCATCATGAGATGTTAACATTCATGGACGGGTTGGCTGGTTATCATCAAATCCCAGTGGCAAAAGCAGATAGACATAAGACTGCGTTTCGGTGCCCAGAATTTCCAGGAGTATTTGAGTACGTGGACATGCCATTTGGACTCAAGAATGCAGAGGCAACCTACCAACGAGAAATGAACTTAATCTTCCATGATCTTATTGGTAAGACTATGGAAGTCTACATCGATGATGTGGTAGTTAAAACAAAATGCAGAAGCGATCACATTGAAGACTTGCGGCAAGTGTTTATCCGGATGAGGCAACATCAACTGAAGATGAATCCAGCTAAATGTATGTTTGGAGTACAAGCAGGAGACTTCCTGGGATTTCTGGTTCACCAACGTGGGATTGAGATACCGGACGACAGGAAACAAGCGGTGCTTAGTGCAACCCCACCAAACAGTAAGAAAGAACTACAACGCTTATTAGGAAAGATCAATTTCTTACGACGGTTCATTGCTAATGCTGTTGGAAAAATACAACCATTTTCGACGTTGCTCAAGCTTCAGAATCAAAAATACTTTGTATGGGCGCCTATCCATCAAGAGGAGTTTGAGACCATCAAAGCATATTTGACAAACCCGCCAGTCTTGGTACCTCCAAAACCAGGGTTCCTCTTAAGCTGTATATTTTAGCTACGGACCTTTCTATTGAGAGTTTATTAGCTCAAGACAACATATTAGGAACTGAACGTGCTATTTTCTATCTCAGTCGTACCTTGAACGAGTGTGAAACGAGATACTCGCCAATGAAAAAATTGTGCATGGCCTTGTATTTTTCAGGATGCAAGTTGAGGCATTACATATTGTCATTCACCACATGTGTCATAGCACAAACAGATCTAGTGAAATACATGCTTTCCAGACCCATTCTCCGGGGACGGATTGGGAAGTGGATTCTGGCTTTGTCAGAGTTTTCTTTGCAATATGTTCCCCATAAAGTGGTTAAAGGCCAAGCAGTGGCCGATTTTTTGGCCCATCATCCAATGAAGGATGTTAGCGAGGGGCCAGAACTAGAACTCACTCGTATTGATTTGACCCCTTGGTGTTTATACTTTGATGGGTCAAGTATAAGTACTATGGCTGGGGCAGGAGTAGCATTAGTCTCTCCACGCGACCAAACTTTTTCTTATTCTTTCAGGTTGGACTATAAATGCACAAATAACCAAACGAAGTATGAAGCTCTTATCATTGGCTTGGAACATGTATTAGATTTGGAGATCAGAGATGTGCACATATTTGGAGATTCTCAACTAGTGATCCGACAACTTGAAACCAAGTATAAGGCTGGACCAGGATTAGAGCCATACGCTAAGCGAGCCTGTGACTTACTCAAGTTATTTACTGAAGTGGAGTTGAGCCATGTCCCTCGCGAGAGGAACTATGCAGCAAATGAATTGGCCCAACTAGCAACGGGGGTGAGCTTGCAAGATGGAGTACGTGAACGTATATTAAGGGTTGAACGCAGGACCCTTCCAGCTTTCTTTGCTCGCCAAGAAGATAACAATGAGTGGTACGTTGCTACCCTTAATCACATTGATGTGGATTGGAGACAGGATATTATTTCTTATCTCCAGAATCCTCATAATCCAGCTAATAAGCGGATTCAGTTTTTAGCTCCTAATTATATACTCAAAGATGATGAGTTATATAGAAGAGGAGAGGAAGGCATACTCTTGCTACGTGTCTTTGGACGTGAAGCTAAGCGATTAATGATGGAAGTTCATCTTGGGATAGCAGAGGCACACCAAGCCGGTCCAAAGATGAGATGGTTAATACGACGACATGGCTTTTACTAGCCAGGAATTCTTAGAGATTGCATCACGTTTGCTAAAGGTTGTGAAGAATGCCAGAAACATGGTCCAATCAGCCATATGCCTAGAATACTGTTACAGCTTATAATCAAGCCTTGGCCAGCTCGAGGATGGGCTTTGGGCTTAATTGGAATGATTCATCCTCATTCATCAGATGAGCACAAGTTCATCATCGTGGCTACTGATTTCTTCATAAAATGGGTTGAAACTCGACCTCTCAGGGTATCATCAGCAAAGGCCATCCGCCAGTTTTTATTTGAAAATATTATTTGTAAGTTTGGCATTCCTGAGAGTTTTGTTTCAAACCATGGGGCAGCATTCATGTCTGGAGATGTAGACGAGTTTATGAAGGATTTTGGAATACATTTTCTACATTATTCTCCATATTATGCCCAATCTAATGGTCAAGCTGAAGCAAGTAATGAGATCATCATACATATCCTTAAACGGATGCTTGCGAGCAATGCTAGATTGTGGCATGAAGAATTATTTAACACTCTGTGGGCTTATAGAACAAGTAAAAGGACACCCACAGGTACCACTCCTTATGCATTAATGTTCGGCCATGATGCGGTCCTGCCTTTAGAAATCAACGTCCAATCTTTACGGGTGATGGAACAACATAGCCTGATCGGTGAAGATTATGTGCAAGCAATGTGGCAGGAGCATGAAGACTTGGATGAGAAGAGAATACAAGCTTATGACAATTTGTGTGCTGAAAAACGAAAGGTGGCTCGTGCCTATGATCGATGTACTCGGGGCATGAGTTTTGCAGAAGGATAATTGGTTTGGCGAGTCATTTTGCATGTTAGCGAGAAGACTGAAGGCCGAGGAAAATGGTCAGAAAAATGGGAAGGACCATACATCGTCGATCGACTTTTGGGTAAAGGAGCAATGCGTTTATGAGATCGAGATGGAACCATTCACGCTAATCCTATCAATGGTCATTTCCTTAAAATGTTCATACAACCGGTTTGGGAGTATGAAGACCCTCCAACTGTGGCTTAATCTAGTTTATTCATGTTCATCCCATCTCACTCGCATGATTAAACTGAATGGGTAACACACAGGGATTATTTGCATCATAATAGCCTATACTTGGGGGCTAAATCTTTAATTTCGGCATATATTGGAGGTCAAAATTTTAATTTTTGTTTTTCTTCTAAGTCTAGAGAGTTCCTGTTAGCCAAATCACTATGGCCAAAGGTATGTACAAATTACATCTGAGTTTATTAATATAAATTTATTGTTTACATAAGGAACTCTTTGCTTTAAACAAAAATAATATAAAGGCTTTGCAGCCTTAAGCTCTGATACCATATGAGAAACAAACTACAATCAGCAGCAGAACAGAAAGATAAATACAGTTTGTTTTTTCCAAATTCTCAAACAGTTGATAACCAGTCCTTGGGTCTACATGTAAAATATGCACACATGGAAAAGAGATTGAGACCTCAAGAGACAAGAAAGAGAGGATTTGAAACTCCAAGGAAGCTAGTTCAACAGGTCAGAAGACCATTTAAACTAGACTTGGCGTTTGTTGCCTTTTCCCAGTTGAAGTCCATGTATTTCCTCTTCAGTACTACTATGTCCATAGGGCTTGCAGCCTCTATGCATCTGGAAACTGGACGGGTGCCTGAGAGGAAGACGAGGTGAGTTCTCCCTCGGGATTGTGGCTTCGTCATCCTGTGGAAACACAAGTTAAGTCAGCCAAGGCAACGTCTGGACGTGGATATTACTATCTAGTCTAGGTTTGGACGTGGATATTGCTATCTAGAGTCTACAATATGGATGGTTCTACCCGGAGGTTTCTTTAGATAGAAGAACCAGAGCAAACATACACAAGAGGAGTTCATTCTCGCAAATAAGTTTGGAAGGTTGATCACAAAACAGAGAAGGGAAACCTTTTATAGAAAGGAGTCACATCGGTAAGGCTTCGCGAGAGTAAATACACCCGTTAATAGAGGACACGCGTCTAATGAAAATTAGGTCATGTTACGGTTTATCTACCCTCGGAGGATAGCATCATGAATGAAAGATTTTTGGGGCAGGTAAAACGTATTTTGAAGATTTGATGTTTGACGCGATAAGGATTCCAAGCTTGGAATTAAAGTCCATTTAATCCAGATTATCAGGACAGGCGAGCGGTTAGAGTCTATAAATGAGACTAGTCCCGTTTGAATAAGTTCTGGGAATGCTTGGTTCTGAGGCCCAGTCTTAGTGTCCAAGGTCCAATTGACACATTATTTCCAAAATTTGGACTGAACAAATAAATACTCAAGGATTTTGGGATACCAAAAAAGGGGCTTAAAATCTGTGGCCCAATAATTACAATAGGAGGGTTTTTTCCCTCACGGATGCCTTTGTGATTTCAAGATTGTTTGAATGTTTGTAGAGCGCTTGTGGCTTCTTCTTTTACATCCTGCAATAGTTGAGCTTGGCTCTCTCCTTCAATCATGAATTGGCGCACGGAGGCTTGATTTCTAAAGGTATCAACACGCAAACCTTCTACTTCAGCTCGAAGGGCAACCACTTCAGCTTCGAGAATAGCTAGTTTAGCTTCTTTGGTTGCCAGAGTTTCTTGTTGGGTTGACGTGTCCTTCATGAGGGCCTGGATTCGTTTATTTTCTTCTTGAGTCTAGCGAATCAACGTCTCCACCGCCTCTTTCTTACGCTCTGCCTTGAGTTTTAGGCACTGGTGGGCTTCACCTTGACTCAAGAGTTGATGAAGTTTTTTCTCAAGGTCAGGTATATGATGAATGAATTCTACAGGGGCAGTAGCTTTTAGATCCTTGACTTATTCGCGAGCGCGTTTGATGTCTTGAGGAGAGTCCAGATTGTTGGAAAGAATTTTCTGAAGAGCGATATCGATGACAGAAGGAGAGCTCAGTGCACTCAACTTAGTATAAATTCCTTGCAAGATTAATGCTTCTTCTTGTGGTTAGAGTGCTTGAGAGGAAGGTCCTTGTGATGAAGACGGTGCAGTAGTTTCTCAAGCTGCAGTTTCAGGGTCTTCATCACTGACACATAGTGAATTGGGAGGCTGATCCATATCGGCCATTAAGGAAAGTTCAGAAGATTGGAATTGGCCTTGCAAGCTCATTTTTTCCTTTGGACTTGCTGGTAAATCAGGAATCATCTCATCGATTTCCAAATGAATGTTTTTGGACTAAAAAAAATAATACAAGATGTCAGGGCCAGTTGGAGGTAAATAAAATACAGAACGAAGTAAGCAAATAAAATTCTTACTTGGATAGGGAACAGCTGCTGTGTTTCTTCAGTCGCTTGAAGCTTATGCTTTGGCGAGGGAGGAGTTCGGTCCCTTAGTTCTGGAATAACCTCAACCAATGACTGTGGTTTTGTGACTTGGAGCTCTGGCGGGGTAGAAATTTGAATTTCTTGCTTTGAAATGACTTGGTCATTTTGAGCACATGTGCCCTCGCCAGGCGAGGAAGGAATGAAGCAAGATTGGAACTCAATCTGCAGACGCCAAAACAGAATAGCAATATCAACTGGCTTGTTCTTCTCTTCTTCCTCGAGTTCCTTCAGGATGATTCCAGCCAGAAACTTGGCTATGAAGTCTTTGCAGCACTCTTTGCCGTTGTTGATGATTTCCTGTCCTGTATCATGATCTTCAGTTCCACACATGATGCTGGACTCGTCAAACTTTAAGATATAGGCTTTGCAACATCCTTCAAAAAGCCTTTCCCTGAGTGAGTCTATAATATAAAAGGATTTATCTTCAACTTTGAGGATGAAGAAATGATCATTCCAACTCACTATATACACCTGAGACTTGGTGCTCTTGCTGATGTGCTCCCATATCATATCAAACGATGCAAGACCACCCAAGGCTGCAAACCTCTCTGGATTGAAATACCCAATGAAGGAATTATCAGATCAAATCTTCAGGTGTCTGATGTTAGCCTTTGAAATAACCTTGAGATCATAATGTTGATCCGAGTAGGAGCTGGCAAGGGTCTCGTCCTTGCACAGTTTCTGCCACTCCGAAGAACCTTGGAATAGGAGGTCATCAAATTCGGAGACCGTGGGCATGCTGTTTAGATTTTGTGACGACCCGGACCGGAATTGGTATAGTAATCGGCTTAATCCGCGAGTTTTGCGAGTAATCGAGAGTTATCGTAATTAATCGAATTGGCGGTCTGGTTCACGACTTAATTATCAGGCGAGAATTTGAGATAGTCTCTTCACGAGAATTGGAGTATGCGTGATTTTGAACTCGTAGGCGGTTTCGGATAATTGTTTCGATAACCGAAGAATATGTTATGAATATTTGAAGTCGCGTGATTTAGTCATGTTTATCCGATTAAGTTTGAGTTATCCGAAACGTGGATGAGATTCGATTTGGACCGTCGATCGTATCGAGCCGCAAGTATAAATATTGGAATAGTCGTAAAATTGTCAAAAAATCACTGTTTAGAAGTTTGACCGTCGTTTGACCGAAGGAAGACCGTTGACCTGCGTTGACCGAGAAGGAAGAGCACCGCCGGTTGACTCATCATGGACTTTCTGTTTCTGTCCACCTCAGGCTACAATTTTGGTATGGTTAGAATCCTCTCTTGATTTCCTATAGTTTAGAACTTGGAATTGTGTGATTTGATAAGGTTTTGGGGGAGAACGAATTCGAGGAAAATTAGGGATTTCGTCGGATTCGGGTGAGGTGCTCTGGCAACATTTGGGGTCGGGGTTGTGGAGGGAAAGGTTCCTCTCAACCCCTTGATGCTTTTGGGTGGACAGAATTTTGGTTTGGACGCCGTTTGGGACTCGCCGAAATTAATGGATTCCGTGAGGTTTCGGGCTCAATTCTGACCGGTGGGTTTGGAATTGGAGTTTGGTGTAGAAAGGAAAGTTGTTGGGCTTGAGGAGTACTTGTGATCTGAAAATTTTGGCCAGAATCCGTCACTGTTGACGGTGCGCCGCCTCCGGCTGCGGCGGTCAACAGAGGCGCTCCGGCGAAGGGTTGACTTTTTGGATTTTTGTCAAGTTTTATGCCGTTTTTCTCGTAATCGCGCCCCGATCATAGCCTTGAGGTTTTCGAGTTGATTTGGATGCCGGATTTTAAGTCGAGGGTTTATGTGGAGTATTTTGGGATTTTCGACGATTCTTTTGTATCCGAGTTATATGTTTCCAGAAATTATTGGTTTCCGAGGTGTGGTATAGGGTATTGAATTGTGATTTTGATCAGTGATATTTTGTGATTATTCAAGGGATCGAGATCGTACGTTGGGCGAGGGATCTTCCGCCGGATCTTGGGATTAGCGATCTTGCGCGTTGTGCTTATCAGTGAGTGGACATTTATTTTTACTGTCGTAGCGAGTTTTTTGTTTCAGTATTTATTTCTAGTACAGTATTGAGATTATTTATTGTTTTGGAGGTATTGTTTTATGTTTTATTGGTGATGGCATTTACTTAGCATCGATGCATTGACTACTCGGCTGATCACCGGTAGTCCAGTTCCAGACTTGAGAGATTCGTCTGATGTGCCCACTAGGCTTGAGAGATTCGCCTAGTCTATCACCGTCGAGCTTGAGAGATTCGCCCGACACCTCCATTTATTTTAAGAACTCGCATTATTTTTATGATTATGTAAATAGTGAAAGGCATATGTTTATTTTTCGTCCACTCACTCTAACGATTTTATTTGCCTTTCCCCTGGGCTTTTCGGTTTCCGTCCCCAGTTTACAGTTCGGATTCTGGTGTCGCACGTCGCTGTCAGAGGCTTAGTGTTCGAGCTACTTTTCTTTATCGATAGGTTTCTTGTTTCGCCTACTGCTGTGTATTTATGTAAATATATACTAGAGGTCGCTCTGAATACTCTGATGTTTATGTTTTCATATGATTTTCCCGGATTTCAGTAAAGTACAGTTTTGCTTATTATTTTACATTATGATATGATTTTGAGAAATCCGGATGGGATTGGTGTCCACGGTTTGACTTTTGTGGTATATGATGAAGTGTGTTTTCGGATGCAGGTTAATGGTAATTCCGCGATATAATGAAACTCTGCCAAAATTTCTATGGTTTTTGCAAGTTCGTGTTTTCAGAAGGGGTTTGATTCCAGTTTAGGGAATTAAATCGGGTTTGGGTCCTTTCACATTTGCACATTGCCAGTGTGCAATGGTGAAAACCAATGCCGAGCAGGCGCTTGCCCCGGAGGCTTTGTCACTCCGTTGATCAAAGGAGGTATGGAAGACATGAGCTTGAAACTTGACTAGTCTGTCCCTGCTGATGATCTTCATAGCTATCCAGACGCCACTTGGAGTCTCTTCAGGTCTGGAGTGGATCTTCCTGCGCTTATGAGACTATCAAAAGATTGAGTCAGCTATGGTTTAGTGACAAAATTGAAAGTTATTTGTTTTGGGTAAATGATTTGCAATACTTATTGATTGCCCAGAAGGATTGGACCTTTTCTTCTTAAAGGATTGTAAGGCAACAGTCGCGTCTGATTCTAGGGCGTGCTGTTATTTTTAAGAAGGAAGAGTTAGCCAGACATAATATAAGAAATTGCTAATACATGTGGCACTTTTGGATGTAGAAGTATACCTATTGCCAGGGAGTTTTATTTGTGTTCTTATACGATTTCCCAAGAACCGCCAAAACTTCTTCATTTGAAAACCATTTGCCAAAGTCATAAAAGATGGTGGCAAAACGGGCAAGTGGTCCCTTGTGTCGTACATCTTCCCAAAGTTGGGAGCGCCAGACTTGGTAAGACTCAGTAACTGACTGAGAAATCGCAAGTGCTTCGTCAAAATAGAAATAACTACTGTCGGAAAGCCAAAGTGTTCATCATGCACCTCTGTTGCTGTAGGATGACTTGTTCCTCGATAAAAGGTATATTTGTTCACAGAACAAGCGAGGGGCATGAGGGCATCTTGGGTGAGCCCGAGTTGTCTTGAGAAATGGTTTGGAGCGTAGAGCTCATATCCGGGGCTCTCAGAATCAGGGACTGGCAGGTCCTTGCAGGTGTGACATTGAAGGAAAAGGTTTCTCGCAAGGTTATCTTGCTCTGGCGAGGGCATAAATCCACTCACGAGGCTGCCAGGATGACGACGATTCAAAATCACTTCAACTGCTGCGTTTGGAAAATCTTTACACGAGCAGAGGTAGTTGAAGCAAACTAGATAGGACCACGCTCTAGTCCTAGTTGGTGCAGAAACCAAGGTTTGGCCCAACAACTTGTGTTCTTCAAAAGGAGGAGTTGTTACAGGACAAAAGAAGGGAAAGCACATCCGCAACCAGAACTCTACCATCCTGAGTGGCCCTAGTTGATTAAGGTCGAGCTTTGAAAGAACGACTCGCCTCAGACCATAGTAGATGTAGGCGAGAACGGATTCAACTAAGCCCAGTTGTTCACAGTTGAAGAGGCATTCGGCAACGTTGGTCCAACATCTGTTGACATTTGTGGAAGAAGGACAGAAGATGTACTTTGATAGCCAATATTCCAAAAAGGTTATACCTAATTGGTCAGTGTCTTTCTCCTCCTGTGCAAAATGTTTAACCCAGGAAAAGTAGGAGGAATGACGATTGAGGGAGGCTTGAACTGGTGTCCCGATTTGGTGACTATGTAACCAGGAGTTTTCGAATGCTGGAACTCCAAAAAGGGTATATAAATTAAGGATAGTGATGCTCACATCACCACAGGGAAAGCGGAAACTGTTGGCGGTGCAATCCCAAAAGTACATGGCTGTGGCGAACGGTGCTCTGTTGCCACCAGTTGGGAGTAAAAAGCACAAGTCGATGAGTTGGGTGATCCCAACCGCTTCCCATCGATAAATATCTTGTTCACGACGGTACCGATACCAAGCGAAATCCTCTGCATTTGGGTGCGACCACTTCCCAATTAAACAAAGGGTATCTTTGTTTGTCCATTTTTTGGGTTCTGCCTTGGGATGTTCTTGGACTATCAAGGCTGAATTGCAAAGCGGTTGGCGGAGAAGATTGAAAAGCTCTGGATTGATTAGAACATCCAGAAAGGGACCAAGTCGACCAGTGCCTTCATTTGGGTCTACGGTTAAAGAGATGATTGCCTCT
This sequence comes from Geum urbanum, assembly GCA_946800695.1. Lineage (NCBI taxonomy): Eukaryota > Viridiplantae > Streptophyta > Magnoliopsida > Rosales > Rosaceae > Geum > Geum urbanum. Next base: position 45,791,931 of record OX327012.1, on the reverse strand, counting down.
GGGTTCTGTCGTCTAGCGACGGCCTTGAGGTGTCTGGAGAATTTCTCGGCGTTACTCTCTGAGTAAGGAATGGAGATGTCTTTACGTGGGGGCATGTTTTGATCGGAATAGATGAACGGCGGCGAGAATGAAAGGTCTTAGCTTTTGACTAAGGAGATTGAAAGTGCAAGATCAAGGCAAGTGAGAAAGTCTTGTTGGAGAATGAGATTTTGTTGATGTGGACTGGTTCTTTTATATTACGTCAATCAAGTGATGCAACTTTTTAAAGGAGTTGTGTAACGTGGCACTCACGTGTGATGTTACCGTTTGGTTTAACAACGCGTCATTCGGGTAATATTCAAGTCTTTTCACTTGCACAGGTAATTTAAGCTCAAAACTTGAGGGGCAATGTTTGGGCTTGAAAGGCTGAAGTCTTGGCGAGTGGCCCAGGATGAGCTGAAGTCTTGGCGAACGGCCCAGATAAAATAAAAGCTTGGCGAGCGGTCGAGTGGAGAAACAGAGTCTGTTTCCAGGTCAACTTAGGACTGTGGATTGGGATTCCGGATAGCTGATTCATGCGGCTTAATGTCTATCATGCCTTTTCTATTTCAGATGGGTTTCTTCTAGGTGAAGGAGTTGTGATAACATTAGAACTATATAAAGAAAAGACCCGCATGCTGGATAGTGTTAGAGTTATATTGAGATTCAAAGAGCAGGAGCAGAAGAAGTTCAATAGACTTGAAAGAGGACTGCCGAGCATTATATAAGGAGAGCGAGAGCATTTGAGAAAAGGTCCCCGATCAAATACAAAACATTTGCTATACACAAGTACACCTAGACATCTCGTCAAGAGATTCTATTGTTTGCAACCAGCCGATCAAAGTGCTTATCACCTATTGAGTGAGAGTATTGCGATCTAAGGAAGCATAGCGACTGGAAGGTTAAAGGGCTTGTCACATATCGAGTGAGAGTTCTGATATCCAAGGAAGCAGTGTTCTCAACACATCGTCATAGGGATTGCTCTGCTTTGCATTGATTAAGGGAGTGTGATGTATCGATTTCTGGGGCTCTGCTAGAGACACAAAAACCCAAAGTCCTAGGTCACTAGGTGATAAGGACCTATTCAGGCAATGTTGGTGTTCTCCTTGTCTTAATCGCTTATCAAGAAGTCAGGCAGCTTTAAGTTCTATATTCCGTTGAGAAACGGTGGCACGCCAGCATACGAAGCACATACAGGATAAACCGATACCTGTGGTCAAACTATCTGAAGTCAATAAAAGATACTTCATTACGGAAGGATCTCTCCGCGGAAGATATTTTAGCGTCAAACAAAAATAATCTATAGCAAATTGATACTAACAAGATGAGAGAAGAAGGCTTGCGGCGTGCTTCTTCCTCTCTTTTTTCTTTTTCCCGTTCGTTTCTCCTAGTCCAAGTGCATGTCGCACGTTTTCTTTTTCTCTTCCCTATATGTCGACAAACACTAGGTGATTAACCTAGTCCAAGGCTCACGTGCTCTCCCACAAATCCCACAAGCATATGGAATCCTTTTTTGTACTAGCCCATTAATTAAATCCTTATTGCAATAGAAGAGTTTCAATTAATTCTCTCTTCTTTATTTTTTTTTAAAATCTTACAAAATAAATAAATATTAATAAATAAATTGAAAACATAAAAATAAAATTAAATATCGGGTTAAATTAAGCATAAATATGTTACACATTTATGCAACTATCAAAATACCTCACAGTTAGCTTTTACTATAGTACTCGAGCAAAACACTAAGTTACAACTCAAAACAAAAGACACACTTTACAAAGACGACTCTAATGCCCTGAACACATCATCTCAGCAATTTTTCTACAAATGTAACTCAAAGATTAGTTCTTATTATCAATTCAATCCCACAAAGTTTCGAAAGTTAATTTCAATGCATAGCACATATGTAACATGTAGGTGTTAGGACCATTATTATGTGCCTATTACGCTCCTAACTTTATGTTTATAGCTTGTTTTCTATGAATAAAGCATTGTTCTTATGACATTTCCCATTCTTGCTAGAAAATGTGGAGTGGGGTCGGAAATGCATTAAATATGAAGAATTAGATACTTATTGGAAAAGACGTATATATTTTCGAGGTTACGACAGAATTTAGAGCAACTTTCAGAAAATGACGAAATAGTTTTACCAGAAGTCGCCGGAAGTTGCCCGGAACCCGCCGGAATTTGCCACCTTGGCAGGCCCAATCACATGGAGTCCAGTCCATGGAGGCTCATTCAGCCCATTTATGTTTACCAATCTAATTTGGAGAGAAAGAGAAGAAGTTGGACAATATGATGTCACTATTTTGGAGTTTAGCATTTCATAGCCTTCTATTGTGGATCATGATCTTCTTAATTCAAAGCTAACCCTTAGATCTTCCACCTCCTCTTTTATTATCATCTAAGGGTACAAATTAGCCTTCCTAACTCAGCCAAATTCGAGCTCCTCTCTCCCCACTCAAAGAACTCACCTCATTTTCAAATTTCTCATAGTTTTACACTATCTCTAGACCCCTTATCCATATACCACAACCCTCTAGTACTCTCTCCTACCTCTCTTCCTCCATTTCTAGATCAAAATACCTCCATAACCACCACTACTAGAGACCTAGCTCTTCCTTTTCTTGGGTAGAGCCAAACATCTTCACCACTTTGGCTTAGTTTGAGTATTCCTCCTCTCATCCTCACCTCCTAGGGTTTGGCTAAGTTTTTAGAGTTCAAAGGAGTGGAAAGTAATCTCTCTTCCCCTTACTTCTTGGAATCCTAAAGGTTTACCTTACCTCCTTCTGAAAAGTTGATGCTTGTTGAATAAAAGAAGTGGAGTTGGAATGCTTGAAGTCACTTGGTGAAGCTTTGGCTAGGGGACCCTTAGTTATTTCTACTCTCTTCCTACTTCAAGCATGTATCAACTCTTGTATTTAGTTATGTGTAGGGAGTAGTTTTATTTGGGAGACTAGGGTTAGAACTCTAACCATGTGATGAACATATAATGTCTCGAATTATGTATGATTTATGATTTTAGTGTATGTTATGTGATTGTGTGTTATGAATGAGGAATTGTGCATTTGTGGATGTTTAATATGCTTGAGTTTCATGTCTAGTTTTAATTATGCATGTGTTGACCCTAGATAAGTTAATGTATGTATAAAGAGACTAAAAATGAACCTTAATTGAATTAGCTACTCACTTAAAGCTAGATGAGCATGTAAACAGGATTATGGTATTTTCCAAGAGGTTACCTTAGTACTAAGCAAGGATTAGAATCTCCTTGAGTCTCAATATACTTGTGGAACTCTAGTCAAGCACACATTAAATCCAAAAGGTTATCGTGGCTAATTATAGACTCACTTGACTCGTAACCCAATATGTGCGAATTGGGAGAATCACATAGACTTTCTCTCAGATTCTCCAATAGAGATTCGAGAAGGGGAACCTTCCACATACATCACACGATATGCTTGTTGACTTCACAACGTGACATATGATCGAGATGCTACCCCAAAATAGCTTGAGTCTTGGTTCTAATTCACGAAATATTTCAATGTTGGGCTCAAGTTATCTAGAGTTCAAAATGACCTAGGGACTTGGGTTCAAAACCAAACGTGACCCAAAAGGTCGTGATTTGAATATTAACTTGTGTAAACGGACTTTAATCCATTACATAAACTGGGACATTATTTGATGCATCATATGGTTAGTGGGGATTTCCCTAGTTGACCTTCTTTCCTTATATTGAATTTGTGTTATTTTAGCTTTCATATTTTAGTGAAATCAAATCAACCAATCAACTTCGTTAATCACCCATCATAATTTCACTATCCCTCGCAATGCTAAGTCTCGAAAGGACTTAGCAGTGTGAGATTCATTTCCACCTTTTATTTTAGTCTTTATGTCAACTCATGTCTAGTTAGTCGTAGTCTTTGTGCTAAACATTGTGAGCTAAGGAGTCTAAGGGCTTAATACTCGTGGGTACGACACTTGACTTCCTACATTTATACTAAAACTTGACATCATGCACTTGCGAGTGAAGAACTCTTTGTACTTATAAGTTAGTCAATAGTTTATAAGTTTAAGGGGTACAAAATCTTCAACAGCAAGACATAGACATAATCACGGTGAATGAAGAGTTGTGGCATGCAATAATCAAATCAAGATTTAACCTCACAAGATATGCTCTCAAAAGTGTTTCACTCATATGTTTAAAGGTTAAACACTCAATTCAAATGCCTACCAAATGGACCAAACCATATGCTAAACTCTTGTAACTAATCTCCACAGATCAAAGGCTGCTATCTCAAATAACAAGAGGACTTTAATGGTTGTAATAAGGCCAGGCTCATAGGTTTATAGAACAAAAGGATATGGAATTCAAGATAAGTTCTGAAACCTAGTAAAGCCATCAAGAATAGAGACAATCATGCACAAAAAACCATCAAATTAGCATCAATTAGGAAACTCAAGTGTCATCCATTGTGGCCAGATATTATCATGTTGAGCCTTCACTTCATTCTTTCCATTAACAGTTAACCCGGTGTATCAAGCTAGATCACAATTCTTTTGTTTACATGCCGAATTCAAAGTTTTTTTTTTGTTTCGGCCTTCTTCTTTTTTTACATTTCAACTCATACTAGCTTGATACCCCACACTTGTTTCTTCGCATCATCTTCATAAATCTTCACCTTGGTATTCAAATAAGTCTCATGTACAGCTCTACTAAGTTCCAGAACAAAGGTAAATATATAACTATTCTAAGGTTCAAGGTTATGATTTTTAAGGTGATGAAAAAAAGCTATCATGTAGGCTCAAAGGGCTGACTAAAGAGTACCAACTTGTGCGCTCAAAATCATGGGACATAGAATATATTTGGCCATGGTGCTCAGTCCTAGATGCCTCTATCACTTCCTTGATCAAAACATGTATCAACTATAAGCTTTGAAAAGTAGAAGAGCAAGTTCTAGTAATATCTAGAATCCATTAACTTAATCTGTAGCAAACAATTGACACACAACAAGAAAGCATGTAATCACATTTAGGCTCAATCGCTCACAGGTTAATGAATCTCAAATTGTTTAAGCATGCTCTGAATCTGTATCATGTTAAGTTATTTTTATATCCACTACGTATTCGCACATATATCATGCATCAAGATTTAACCAAAGAAACTCAAGTCACATAGTTATGAATAATATCTTAGTCACACATTCGGAAGATATAAGCACATCATAGACTTGTCAAGGGTGACCTAAGACTCAGAACATAAATAAATAAATAAATATTTTGTGTTGCTTTTCTTGACACTTTTTACTTTTGTATTTTGTTTTCCGTAAAAGACTCAAAAACACATAAGAAAATAAAATAAAACACCAAAAACTGACACTCAACTTCGTTGGGTCGAGGATAGTCCTTGATAGATTGAAGCATACTATCTGGTCTCATTCTGGAATAACCCTTCGATGGATCGAGGATATTCCTCGATGGATCGAATGGTCATCTCTGGAAAACCTAAGAAAGACTCGAAACTCAGAAAACTGATCATACCAACTTAAAGAATTTATATAGAATTTATTACACATCAGAATTAGTTGAAATTTATGAGCATAAACTTAACACATGCATAAATATTCTCTCAAAATTTCATATTTTTACTAGATCTCTAACTATCTAAGATAAATTATACAAAACAGCATACTGCACAGTTTCAAATTAACACTAAAAAAACAAAAACAAAATTATACATAGATGATAAGGATATGATATAAACCCCACCCCACACTTGAAATTTGCATTGTCCTCAATGTAATACCAAGCTATAGCATACAATACATCAAACAAGCATGAAGCAAGACACATAACATATCTCAAAACACACTATATGGAGAAAAATAAAGTAAAGGAGAAGAGATAAGAGATTAAATCTGTCAGCCATGCTTCTCCATCAACATGAGTTGTCTCCAATGTAGAGCTAAGTTTAACATCTTCAGTCAAACAATGCCACTAATTAATCCGTGATCGGTAATGGGTCGAAGAACTCAACTTTCTTCCACCAAACGCTCCCCCACAGGCTCATAAAAATGCTTGAGTCTATGTCCATTCACGTTGAATGCGTTCTCATCTCTTGAATTCAGAATCTCAACTGCACCATAAGGAAACACATTGTCCACAGTAAAAGGACCAATCCATCTAGAACGAAGCTTACCTGGAAACAACCGTAGGCGCGAGTTGAATAACAAGACCTTTTGTTTAACAACAAAAGACTTGCCTTTTAATCATCTTATCATGAAAAACCTTGGTCTTTTCCTTGTAAATACAACTAGATTCATATGCATTGTTCCGGATTTCATCCAACTAATTAAGCTGTATCTTCCTATGAACACCAGCATCATCAACATCAAAATTGTTTTACCGCCCAACATGCCTTATGTTCAAGCTCCACTGGTAGATGACATGCTTTGTCATAAATCAACCTATAATGAGACATCCCAATAGGTGTCTTGTAAGCATTTCGATATGCCCACAAAGCTTCATCCAACCTTTGACTCCAATCCATCCTACTAAGAGCTATAGTCTTCTCCAAAATCTTCTTGATCTCCCGGTTTAAAACCTCCACTTGCCCGCTTGTCTGAGGATGATAAGGTGAGGTCACCTAATGCGTGACATTGTATTTCCGAAGCAAAGCAACAAAAGTCCTGTTATAAAAATGAGATCCTCCATTGCTAATGATGTACCTGGGTATGCCAAATCTTGCAAATATGAATTTTAAGAACTTCAACACAACAACAAAATCATTAGTTATGGTGGCAACTACCTCCACCCATTTTGAAATATAATCAACCACAAGCAAGATATAAGTATTAGAGTGGGAAGAAGGAAATAGACCCATCAAATATTTCTACAACTAAAATCGGTTGCTGAGGTATCTGATCTCTAGCTCTTAAGTTACATGTGAGTTAGCATCTAGGACATGTTACACTAAATATGTGTGCCTCTTGGAACAATGTTGGCCAAAATAAGCCACACTCCAACACTTTCATCGCAGTTTTCTTTCGACCAAAGTGGCCTCTTCCTACTTGTGTATGACAAAAAGATAAGATTGATTAAAATTCACAGTCAGAAATACACATGTAAATGATGGAGTCATGGCAATGCTTCCATAGATATGGATCATCCCACACATAATACTTGGCCGTCTTCACCAATTTGTCATTTTGTGCTCTTGTGTAATCACTTAGTACTAGCTTTGAAACTTTGTAGTTGATAATGTCCGCATACTAAGGCTCAGAATCCTGAATAGCAAATAGTTGTTCATTTGGGAAGCTCTCACGCAAGGGGAAATTTTCCTCCTCCGCATTAGATCCATGAGTCAGGCGACTCAAGTGGTCCGCTACCACATTTTCAGTCTCTTTCTTGTCTTTAATCTCTACATCAAAATCTTGAAGGAGTAGCAACCACCTGATCAATCTTGGCTTTGTATCCTACTTTGTCATAAGATATCTCAATGTAGCATGGTCAGAGAAAATAATCACTTTAGTTCCTAACAGATAAGATCTAAATTTCTCTAATGTAAATACAACAGCCAAAAACTCCTTCTCTGTAGTTGAATAGTTCAACTGTGCATCATTGAGAGTCCGAGAATCGTAGTAGATCACATAAGGAAGCTTATATTGACGTTGTCCCAATACAACACCTACAACATAGTCAGATGCATCACACATGAGCTCAAATGGAATATTCCAATTTGGTGCTTGGATGATCAGTGCAGTGGTCAATAGCTCTTTGAGCTTGTTGAAGGCAATGAGGCACTCATTTGTAAAGTCAAAAGTCACATCTTTTTGGAGAAATGCACAAAGTGGTCGGGCTATCTTGGAGAAATCCTTGATAAATCTGCGATAGAAACCTACATGTATAAGAAAAGAACGCACCTCTCTCATAGAAGTAGGAGGTGGTAAAGTACGCACAATATCGACTTTTGCTTTATTTACTTCAATCCTCCTCCCAGAAACCACATGTCCTAACACAATCCCTTGTTCAACCATAAAATGACATTTTTCCTAATTCAAATAAGGTTCTTTTCAACACACCGTTTTAAAACCAAAGATAGATTATGTAGACATAGGTCAAAAGAATCACCAAAAATTGAAAAGTCATCAATAAATACCTCGATGATTTTCTCAACCATGTCTGAAAAGATGCTCATCATGCATCTCTGGAATGTTGTTGATGTGTTGAACAACCCGGAAGGCACTCTGTAACGATCCAAACCAAAAGTTACGCTAACTTTTACGATTTAGGTTTTCCGCGAATTATGCACCTCGTAAAATTTTGTTAACGACTTTTTCTTTGGGCGAGAATTTGATCCGAATTTTTTTGCGGAAGTCGTAGAGTATTTAATTTTGTGCACGTAGGAATTTTCGGGGAATATTTTGGGTTATCGAGCTATTTCTCTCAATTTTTGGAAGTTCGTATGTGAAATTATGTATTTTAAAATATTTTTCTTGGCTGTTTACTTTGGATTGTTGGATCTTGATCAGATCAAACCTCGGTCGTTGATCTGATCAGAAATTTTTGGTGTTTATAGTGGAAATACGGTGGAAATACGGTGGAAATCAAAAAAATACGAAGAGTGTACGTACGCGACCCATATACCCATTTTGGATTTCGACTTCGACCCACCGGAAACGCCACGGTTGCCGGCGTTCTTGGTATGGTTTTGAAGCTCTTTCTCTCCTCTTTCCATTCATGTATATATTGTTGATTTTTGGGTGAGTTTTCTGGTAGTTTTGAGGCCGTGAACCCGTAGGTTTTCGGGTTAGTTCGCCGGAGGCATTCCGGCCGTTTTCCGGCATGATGGTGAGGTGGGTTCAATTGGGTTTGATCCAAGGATCAAAACCCCTTTGGTTTGGGGGGCCGAGGTTCATCACCGTTGACGGAATCGACCGGAGAAGTTTTCCGGCGATTTAGGCCACCGTGGGTTTCGGGCTCAATTTCGGCTAAACACCGTGGAATTGGGTCAAGGTTCAGTTGACAAATGTGTTGGGCTCATTAAGATATTTCCAATGAGTGGTCAAACGCTCCCATCAGAGTAGTTTGGACCGGAGGCGCGTGTGGTTCACGCACCACCGCCGGTGATGGCGCGTGACGACCACGCGTCGCCGCTCGCAGCGGAGCTCTGGCGAGTCAAAAATTCTAATTTTTCCATGGGGTTTCTGGGATGGTTTATGAGTTGTTTTTCGCACGTTTTATCGAATTCTGAAATTAAACGAACCTGTTATTTATTCAGGAAACCGCGAGAATGATTTTGGCGAGGGAACTTCCGCCGGACCTTCAAGCTAGCCGTATACTGTGAGTGGACATTTTATTATCATTGATTGACGTGCGAGTCTTGATTATGCATTTTTTACGATTATGCACGTACGAATATGCATTTTATGATTATATGTCGTACAAGTTTGGATTTACGATTATGCATGTGCATGGAAACAAATATGATTTGTTTTACACAAAGTACAGTCTCAGTGATACTAATGGCATCGATGCATTGGCATGCTCGGCTGATCCTCGAGATGCTCCGGGGGGGGGACAGATATCATGACCCGAGGTCTTTCTGACTATATAATCATGTGTGGGTCTGGGATCCCGTGATTTAGACTGTACTGAGGCGAAGGTCTCCGAGAGTGGGACCCCCACAATTTTTAGACTTGCATCATGTTTATTTGCATATATATTGTGAAAGGCATGCTATATTTATTACTATCAGTTTAAAAATGAAAGTTTATTTTCGTCCACTCACTCTAACAGTTTTTATTATTTATATGTCTTTCCCTGGGTTTTCGGTTTCCTTCTTACCCAGTTTGCAGTTTCTATTCTGTGATTGTGGGTCGTCGTCGGAGGCCTAGAGTTCAAGTCACCGTTCTTTTCTAATAGATTCTTAGTTTAACCTACTAGATTTGTATATTTGTAAATTAGAAGTCGCTCTGAGTACTATGTTAGTTTACTTTCTTTTGTGATGCATTTCGAGTACTTAATAGATTTTGAATAATAAGTGTAAAGAAATACTTTTACTGTTATTCAGTAGTTTGTGAATTTGAGAAATCCGGATGGGAATTGGCGTCTCACGGTTTGGCTTTAGTGGACTATTTAGAAGTGTGTTTTTATTGCAGGTTTTTTTGTTTACTCATTTTATTAAGTAAACTCTGGCGAATTTCTTTAAAAGGTTGTAGTGTTGTTAGGATCTAATTTCGGTTTAGGCAACTGAATCGGGGTTGGATTCTTTCAATTGGTATCAAAGCATTAGGTTTTAGGTTCTGTAGACTTTTGCAGTTATGTTACTAAGGATCTTTGAGAATGTACAGGATTTCTGGAGTGATAACCCAACCGGCCGGCGGATAATCATCAATGCTCTGGGTGTTGTATGCTTTCAAATGTTTGAGGTACCATTATTGCACCATGTTGGTTTTGGTAACTAATGTCTGGTTTTCTTAGGATGTCCCCCCGACGTAGAGCCCGTGTTGATAGGGCTGGGGATCCTGTTGAGGATCAGCGGACACACGACTTGCTTATGCGAATTTTGTGTTTAGAAGAGCATTTTGACCCTGTAGTAAACGCTAGGACAGCTGGAGCAACTAGTTTTTTTGGCTCTACTGATCCTAAAGTATGTGAGGCTTGGTTAGTCCAGGTGGAGTGTGTTTGTGAGCGCCTACATTTTACTCCTGAGCAAAGGACTGCTGCTGCTGTTAGGTTATTGGATTCATATGCTTATTTCTGGTAGGTTAGCACCGAGATGGTTCCTATTGATACTCCATGGCCTACGTTCAGGGACTTTTTTATGCGCCGATATTTCAATCAAGATACTTAGCAAATGAAATATGAAGAGTTTACCAGCTTGAGACAAGGAGGTATGTCAGTGCTCGAGTATTAAGATAAGTTCACCTGTTTGTCTCGATTTATGCGTAATATGGTTGCATCTGAGGAAGCAAAATGCAGAAGATTTGAGTTGGGCCTAAATCTGAATATCAAGGGAACTTTGACAACTATGTCTCGGGATAACTTTGATGACTTTGTCAGTGCTGCAATCAGAGGCGAAGATATTGTGAGAGAGAGAGAGAGACAGATACGGTTTCAGTCTCGCCGTTTTGAGGAAGGTGGATCTAGTCAGGGTCCTTCAAAAAGGCTGAGTTATGGTACTTCTGGATCAACATCCTCTTCGAGTGGTGGATCTTATAGGTTTTCTATTGGCTTATCTGGTCAGAGGGGAAGTCAGAGATGGAAAAGGGATCGAGCCCAGAGGTTGCAAGCAAGTGTGGATTTTAGTGGATCAAGTTTTCCTCGACGTTCATTTGGCACACAAACTTTATCGAGAGATGTTCCATTATGCAACATTTGCAACATTTGGCCTTCAATGGGTTAAGAATTTCTTTCGACCCATCGAAGCATTCTCTCTGGTTCTGCTCTGATGCGTCTCTCGATGGATCGAGAGCTACTACCTTCGATCCATCAAAGGGTGCTCTCGAGTTTTCCCTAATTTGCTGATATGATACCACTTGTTCTAGGACCGATTCATTCCATTCTTGAGACTTCTTGACAGGCATTGGGGCATCTTCAAGCACTTTTTCACTCCTCAAAATGATGACATTGGCTTCATGTTGACCTCTTGGATTTGGAACATGTTTGTTGCTGATATATGTTGCTGAAATTGATTTACATGTTTCTCTAAGAGCACAAATGCCTTGCTGGAGTTCTTATTGAATACCTCAATTACCTCAAGCTTAGCCAATATAGCTTGGAGAGCAGGAACAGTGGTTGGTGCTGCAGCTGGTTGTTGCACTTGTTGGTTCCTCAAGTCTTGGCTTGAATCTAGGAAACGGATTAAAGACATTGGTGTTATTTCCATAGCTGAAGTTTGGATGATTCATCCATCCCAGATTGTAAGTGTGAGAGAATGGATCATTCTTTGCCCTTTGCTGTTGCACAAAGTTCACCTGTTCATCTTCTGGAACAAAAGGACAAGTCTCTTGAGTATAATCAGTGAGTGAACAAACAGAGCATACCTGAGCTGGAGAAGTCGAAGGTGTTGTTTGACTCTTAATGACACTAGCAATAGTATCCAACTTCTTCTTCAAGGCATTCATTCTCTTTTCCATACCTGGGTCTATAGATACCTCAAATACATTCTGTTTTCTACTGGCCAAAGTACGCTCTCTAGTATAGAACTGCTTGGAATTCTCAGATAATCTCTCAAAGTCTTGAGCTTGATCACCAGTTTAGTACATGAACATTCCTCCACAGGCTGAATCTACTTTTGTCTTGTTTACTGGTTCCAAATCCTCATAGAAGAATGTCATTCTATCTTCCAAATCATACCCATGGTGTGGATACTTTCTCAACAACTCCTTAAAGTGAGCTCACGCCTCATGAAGCATATCTCCTTCTTTCTGAACAAAGCCGTTGATCTCCTTCTTCAACTGTTTAGTGCGTTATGCTAAGAAGTATTCCTTCAAGAATGCCTCATCTCTGCCTATGAATTTATTGACCTAGGAGCCAAAGAACTAAACTAGGTCTTTGCTCCTTCTTTCAAGAAAAAAGGAAATAATATTAGCTTCAACACATTAGATTCAACGTTCTGCAAGTTTTGTGTCAAAACTAACTCCTCAAGCTCAACCAGGTGTTGTCGATGATCCTCTAAATATACCCATCTAAAGTGAGGAAGGGCTGCAAACAATGAAGGTGGCACTGAATAATTGCCAAGTGATGGGAAAATAATAGATGATGAATCCCTGTTGCAGTGGGCACAAAGGAGTTCATAAGCTTCTTCGGTTGCTTTCCCATTGTTGCTAGTGGTGATTGGGGTACTTCTTCTTCAGACTTAGAATCGGTTTCTACTGTGACCTCAGGAGGATTGATAGTCGCATATTTATGCGTCTATTAGGTATTTAATTTGTTCTATATATTTAGTTTATTGCTATTAATTGAGTGATTTAATTATGTTTATTGTTTTGATAGGTTTTTTGGAGAAATAGAGGAAAAGGAAACAAAAAAAGGATTCCTAGCTCAATACGGAGAAGAGGAAGGAGTTATGTGCAATTATAGAAACCTATTCCAACATGGACTCTAGGAGAGCAATTGGAGGAAGTATATAAACCTATTTTAGGTTTTAGAAAAGGAAAAATCAGCATTTTTGGAGAAGAATTTCGTGCATAAGGAGAGGAAGCCGCAAGAGAAGTTCAACCCTGTCTCGGTTCGACGGGTCGAGGATCTTTTCAACCGGCCGAATTCTGGCCGGCCAGGAGTCTTCTTCATCTCGTTTATTTGTTTCAACTCTATGATTTGTTTTGATTATTTAATTATGAATTTTAGTAGCTAAACTCATTGTTGAGGGGTTGCTTGAAGCCCCGTACATGAAGTCTTTTTAATTCATACACTTTAACCTAGTTTTGCATATTCTTTGAATGAGGTTTCTTTCTCTGAATGATTCACCGTATGAGTTCTTGTATGTTTGCTTTGGTGGCCAACTTAGTATGCATGCTAGGGTTCTAGTTTCATGAGATATGGGCGGCTGAAAATAATTTCTTCCACCAGATTCTCTATAGTGATACACTGATTTTACCGTCAGGAGATTGAAATCCATAGGTCTAGCAGAACACACCTATAATGTACCTGTGAACCCTTGTAGCTTCTCAAACCTTTTCTAGAGTTTAATATTTTCTTCTTTGTAAACCTTGGGGTCCATGACTATGGGTTCAATAGAGGGATAGATGTAGGAGAGGTCTATGACAAACTTGCATAGGCATAAGGATTAGGTAATAGGATGTGGTTGTAACGATCAACTCTTCCTGGGAACTTTTATTCATTGGATATATGCATTAGGTTAAGTATATGTTAGATAGATGGAATGACGGTGGTGGATTGCATTCCTCTTAACTCTTTAATCATATAGTTTTAAATTCATTTGCATTGATTAGTATTTTTACTTTCAGCATTTATTTTCTGCATTAGCTGTAACTTAGCCGATTCGGTTCGGTGATCAAAACTACTCCGAATACCCTCAGATTTTGTGTGATAGTCCACCACTGTGTCTAGTATATTGTGTCAAATTTTCGTAGCATTTGAGTCAGTCTAGATTAGGTTCGTAGTGTCATTAGTGTACTGTAGTCGACTCTGTCAGCATTTCATTTTTGTGTTAGGATTTAGTGTCACTAACTCCTTGTGTTTGATAACCCTTATAAGTGACTATTACAGTGATATATCTTAGTTGAAAATAAGGTATCTTTAACTAGGTGTTTACCCAGCCTATCAAGGATCAGGCAATCCACTAGTGTTTCCAACCTCCAGTAATGCTTGCCTCTTTTGCTTTCGATACTGTTTTGCTGGGCATTCGATTTCAAGATCAAGTGGTTAAAGCTCAGTTCTTCTGGACTTTCGAGTATGCATGCCCTAAGTACCTACACTGAAATACATGTTAGACTCTAAAAACAAACACTAAACAACACAAAACAAAAACAAAAGACACTTAAAAGTACAAAGAATTAATCTTTCCCCTGCGACACGGCGCAAAAATTTGATAGGATGTTTTACACCACATAAAATACCATATTCCTTACATAAGATTTATTGGTATAGTAGAATAGAAGTATGGGTCATTACCCACTGAAGAAAGATGAGACTAAGTACTTTAGACGCAAACAAACGCGAATGTCAGAAAATTGATAGACTCGACCACACATAAATATGTAAATTTGTAACATATTTGAAGATGATTTGGTTGTCTAAATAAATTACGAAACACAAATTACAAAATAAAAACAGAAAATCAAAGTTATAAGAAATCAAATGGATTGAAGAGTTAAGCACTTCTCTCCACACTAGATAGTTCCAATATACCCCAAACCATATTCACACAACCATGGATGAACGTTTTCCACAATTAGACCAAAAATCACTAGGACACTAATTGTATTACACTCTCTTACTTGGCACGTTTCGAGGTTGATAAACCACCTCCACTTGATCCCTAATTAGTAACCTTATGATGGTAATCTAAGACTAACCAATTAAAGTCCTTAAGAGCTGTAGAATGTTTGAGAAACAACAAGGCTTCAAAATCTACTGGTAAGTGCTTCTACATCACCTAGAAAAATCTTCACATAACTAATAGTGTTACTTTTATCTTTCTATAATACACACCGATGTTAACACTCGCATATATATTCAAGACAATAAACTCTAACATATGCAATTAATTTGGCCACCAAAGAAACATATGAAAGAAGTCATCAATGATTTCATAGTGAAGAAATTCTCATCCAAAATTGTACAAATCACAAGGAGTTCAAAATCGAAACATATCTAAGGTTTCGATCAGCTCCTAACAAAAAAATTTAGCTACTTATGAATAGGGGTGGATTGGTAGGTATACCAATTACATTTTCCTAGTACCATGTACCAACCAATATATAATTGGTAGGAAAAATCCACCATTTCTACCAACCAATAACGTTGGTATACCAACTACTTGGTACGGTTGGTACTCGGTTGGTACGGTTGGTACTGGGCTTCTACCAACATATTTATGGCCCAAAAATTTAAAGGCCCAATCCAAATAAGTAACAACAAATCACAACATAAATCCATAGTCTTATACAACTTCAACCAAATTACCAAATAAAAAGTCACAAACTGAATGCCAAAGTACAAATACCCAAACTTCCAAAGTACTAACAAGTCACAAATTCACAAAACGATTGAAAAAAGTACAAATACCCAAACTTCCAAAGTACTAAATATATATATTTTATATTTAATAATTTAATATAGGATAAGTCGGTAGATACGGTATACCACGGTAGAGGAAAAACTTGTACCACCTACCGTACCGTATTTTGAAGTTGGTACGATATACTGTACCGTGTACCATGTACCGACTTTCTGGTATACCAAATTATTTGGTACGGTTGGTATAGGAATTGGTTGGAATGGAATTGTGTACCATTGCCAGCCCTACTTATGAAATAGAAAATTGAATCAAAATAATCCATAGAAAATTGATACAAACAAGACGAGAGAAGAAGGCTTACGGCATGCTTGTTCCTCTTTTTTTTCTTTTTCCCGTTCGTTTTCTCCTAGTCCAAGTGCATGTCGCACGTTTTCTCTTCCCTGTATGTCGACAAACACTAGGTGATTAACCTAGTCCAAGGCTCACATGCTCTCCCACAAATCCCACAAGCATATGGACTCCTCTTTTTTACTAGCCCATCAATTAAATTTTTATTGTAATAGGAGAGTTTCAATTATTTCTTTTTTTTCTTCTCTAAAAACTTATAAAATAAATAAATATTAATAAATAAATCGAAAACATAATAAGAAAATTAAATATCGGGTTAAATTAAGCATATATACGTTGCACATTAATGCAACTATCACCATGTAAGACATCGTCTTCACATCAAGTGGTACCAACTCGATCAAGATCATATTGTGCAACTAGTGCTAACAACACTCAGATGATACTGTGCTTCACAACTGGAGAGAATATTTCATTGTAGTCTATACTTTCTTCTTGTGAGTACCCTTTGACAACTAATCTTGCTTTGTATCTTACGATATTATTGTCACTAATAACATCCTTCTTTGCATAATAAATCCATTTGCAGCCAATAGCTCTCTTCCTAGTAGGAGAATGAACTAAATCCCACGTCTTTTTTTTCTTGAGGGATCTCATCTCTTCTATCATTGCTTCATCACATTCTCTGCTTTTAGGACTCACAACAAGTTCCTTAAAATTTGATAGGATCTCAGCACAAATAATGGGAAAGTCATAAGATCACAATAGCTAAACCTTGTGGGTTTCTTGACTTCCCTCCTTTGTCTTCTAACTACAATAGATTCTAGATCAGGTACATGAACTTATCTATGCCTTTTACCATGTGCCTCATTATCATCTTGGTCATTCACGTCTTCATTGTTTTGGACTTCATTTTCTTCTTCACTTTCAGACTCACTATCTTCATCTTGGTCAAGAGTAATACTCTTAGTAACAACTCTATCAAGCTCCACCTGCTAAACATCTCTATCACTCTTTTTTTTTCTTCATCTGTAGCCTTGGTATTAAGAAGAAGCATGCTAGCATCATCAAAGGTAACCATTACTAGAAAAATGCACTTAGGCAACGAAGAAATTTTGTTGCATATAAGCTA
This sequence comes from Geum urbanum, assembly GCA_946800695.1. NCBI lineage: Eukaryota > Viridiplantae > Streptophyta > Magnoliopsida > Rosales > Rosaceae > Geum > Geum urbanum. Next base: position 45,774,724 of record OX327012.1, on the reverse strand, counting down.
TTTTTCGTCGTCTAAGTACTTAGACGACGAAATAAAAAAGTTTCATCGTCTCAATGAACATCATCTTAGTGAACACTAAGACAACGAAATAGAATTCGTCGTTTAGGGTCTTAGATGATGAAATAGGATCAACTAAAATGATGAAACCTTTCATCATCTAAGACGAAAAAACCATTACATTTTCGTCGTTTAGGTGTTTCATCTTAGACAAAAAAATTGTAGAAGTTTCGTCGTCAAGGTGTTTCGTCTTAGACGACAGTGGTAGCCGGAATGCGGTGGTGGTAGTGCTGGTGCTGGTGCCGAGGTCGGTGGCGGCGTGGCGGTGTGGACGTGCAGCATGGTGGTGGCGTATGGTGGTGGTAGCTAGCCAGTTTGATTGAGAGAGAGAGAGAGAGAGAGAGAGAGAGAGAATGATCGATCGATTTTGGTTTTAAAACAACGACTTAGACGACGAAACATAATATATTTGTCGTCTAAGTGATTTGATTTTTTGCTAAAAATTTTGGCGGAAAAAAAATTGGTCAACTTTTATAATTTAGACGATGAAACTAATAGATTCGTCGTCTAACGATTTTAAATTTTCAAAAATCCAGTCAACTTTTATTACTTTGACGATGAAACCCGAAAGATTCGTTATCTAAGTGTTTTAAAGTTTCTCCAAAATTTTGGCGGAAAAAAAATTCCCACCAACTTTTATGACTTAGGCGATGAATCTATTTAGGTTTCACCGACTAAGTACTAATTAGACGAAAAAACCTAAATAGTTTAATCATCTAAGATAATTTTTTTTTTTAATATCTGAAAAATTAATTTTAGCTAGTTGCTTTAAAATCATCAAAAATCAACTATCAGATGTAACCACTACATTTATACAATGTTGTAGAAAAAAATTCAATCCAATTCGAATTAGTTTAGGATTCAATCAATTGAATTTAGTTATTATCTAAAAATAGTTTTAAGACGGAAACGATCGTAAAATATAATTCGTAAACCCGTTTTCGAAGTTACGGGTGTTTATCTTGTCGTGGTGTTTTTCTTGTCATAAAAACATAATTTATCAATTAGATAGAAATTATTTTAAATTTGACATAAAAACTTGATGTAAGACTAAAAAGTTGTTATACATTGATCTACTAATGTTGTATAACTTAAGTGTTCGTATGTCTATATTCACTCCACATCAATATTAATGAAACTAAATTTGGACAAAACAACAATTAGATATATTTATCACAATTTGATATGTAAGTGGATAAAATTTTGATCAATACAAAGTTTGGTAAGGGTTTGATCGGTGTAATCAACCATAAAACCGAAAAATCAATGAAACGGAAACGTTCATAAATGAATCTTCATAACTCCATCTTTTGAACCGTCAATACTCACACTCTCAAAATTGTTCACTCTCTATCCTCGATAAAAAAAATTATTTTAAGATGGTATACATGGTCGTGCTCTTTGATAAGAGGTAATAATATTCATCTTAGACGACGAATTGGTCCACAATTCGTTGTCTAAGTATGACTTAGAAGATGAATATATGTATTCGTTGTCTAAGTTTTTATGGGTTAGAGGGTTTTGGTTAGGATTTAGAGTTTAGTGTTAGGATATGATCTTAGACGACAAAATGGATATTGTTCGTCATCTAAGTACGACTTAGGCGATGAACACATATTTTCATCATCTAAGTGTTTATGGATTAATGTTTATGTCTTAGGGTTTATGGTTTAGAAATTAGTGTTAGGGTATGGTTTTAGATGACAAATTGTGTACCAATTTCTCGTCTAAGTACGATTATTACGGCGACAAAATTTTTCGTCGTTTTAAGTTCTATTTAGACGATGACATTTCTCACTTAAGGGACGTTTTTGGTTTTCCTCTACTCGGAAAAATTTAGACAATGAAATTTGTTTGTAAGGCGACAATTTCTGATTTCGTCATCTAAGGCTTAAATGACGATTTTTTTTCTGTTAGGCGACGCTTTATATTTCATCATCTAAGTGTTACTTAGACGACGAATTTTTTATCTTAGACGACAAAGTGGTACTTAGATGACGAATCCTTAATGGTTTCGTCATCAAAGTGCGTTTTTCTGGTAGTGAACATCCCTGCTGATAAGAAGCTTCTTTAATTCTGAGCACCGTAACCTGTAACCTTTCACACCACTCCTGAAACTAACAAATATAGTATTCTTGGCCCTTGCATCAAGTTTAGTTTTAGTCACATAACAATATACATGACTACCAAAATTATCAAATGATCATAATCATTAGCAGGTTTTCCTGTCCATACCTCATTAGTTGTCTTACCAATAATTATAGCAGATGGCAAGCGGTTGACAATGTGACATGCATAGGTAACTACCTTCTCCCAGAATGACTTCCCCAAAATAGATTGCTGCAACATACATCTCACATTTTCCAACAAGGTTCTATTAAGTCTCTCAACTACTCCATTTTTTTGTGGTTTCAGAAACAGTAAAATGCCTAACTATCCCTGCTTCTTTGCAAACTCGGTGAAAATGATATGATGTACGTATACTCTCCTTCATCGTCTGACCTTAAGGCTTTTATCTTCTTACCAGTTTAGTTTTCTACCATCTTCTTCCAATCTTAAAAGATACTCAACACCTCGTCTTTGTCTGCCATTATGTAAACCTAAGACCTCCTAAGAAAATTATCAACGAATGTCACAAACCAATGCTTACCACTCTTAGAAGCTGTCTTTGTAAGTCCCTAAACATCAGAGTGCACCTAGTCGAGGATGTCTTTGGTTTGATGCATAATAGCTCCAAACTTTACTCTGTATTGTTTCCCCAAGACACAAACTCACAGAAATCAATCTTGCAAGTTTTGGCTCCTTTCAAGAGCCCTTGTTTCACCAAGCCTTGTAAGGCCTTTGTCTTCAAGATGCCCAAGTCTCTTATGTCACAATCTAGTATCATCATCTATAAGCTCTGTAACTGCAGCAACATTGCCAATCACTGTTTCACCTTACAATATATATAGATTACAGTTTCTATTTCCTTTCATCACCACTAAAGCTCATTTTGTCTCCTTTGTAACATCATTCTCCATAGTGATCTTGTATCCATTAGCTTCCAATGTTCCAAAGGAAATCAGATTATTTCCAAGCATGAAAACATACCACACATTAGTTAGTTCCTTAACCACACTATCATGGAGTTTCAGCTTGACTGTTCCTACTCCTTTCTTGTCATGTGCAAAGTTATCACCCATAAACACACTTTCGATGACACTTGTATCCAAAGTAGTAAACCATTCTGATTCACACAAATGTTTTGGGAGCAACCACTATCTAAGAGCCATGAATCAGGTCCATCTTTATATGCAACACAATTTGAAGCTACAGTGAGAACATACTCAACTTCATCATCAATTGAAGCTACATTCGCATGAAGGCCTCTATTCTTCTTTGGCAGCTTCGGGCACTCATGTTTCCAATAATCTTTTTCATGACAAAATGCATACTCATCTATACCTGAACTTCTTTTGCCCTTGGAATTTCCTCTTGAGCGAGAATGAGACTTTATACTGTTGTTGAAATTCTTTCTTTCAACTGCTCTACCTGTAACCACCAAAGCATCTGATGTAGAAGCACTACTTCTCTTGTCTGCATGCCTAATCTCATGATTCATCAAGGCAATATACACTTCTTCAAACTTAATAGTCTCATTCTTAGAGGTCACCATTTCGCCCATAAGCCTAAATATTCAGTGGGCAGCCCGAGGCCCGAAAAGCCCGAGGCCAGCCCGGTTCGAATTTAGGCCCAAAAAACCCGACTCTAGGGGCATAGGGCTCGAACCGAGGTCCAAAGCCTATGAGCCCAAAAAACCATGGCCTGGCCCCAAGGCCCAGGCGGTCAAGCCCATCAATTTTATATATTATAAATTATTTTATAAATATTAACCTCTAAACTCTCTAATTTACTTTAATATCATTCATTTATATACTAAATATCAATTTCTGAGGCTTATATATTATTTAGTGTATATAATTATTGATATAGTTGATAATTTAACACTCTTAATTTTTAATTTTTTTTATTTAATACAAAAAAAGTCCGGCCGGGCCCGGCCCTAAAAGCCCGATAAAGCTTGAGACCCCAAAATCCCATGGGGGGCCCGTGAGCTTCAAATTTTCAAAAACGTTTGGCCCGGCCCGGCCCGGCCCGAATTTTAGAGACGTGACAAAAAATGGGCTTGGGGTTTAGGCTTAAGCGGCCCGACCCATTGCCAACCCCTACTCCTTTCTATGAAGCAAAGTGGTAATTAAATGTTCATATGACTCCGACAAAGAATTTAACATAATCAAAGCTTTATCTTCATCTAAATTAAAAAAATCTACAACCAATTTATTAAAAGCATCCAGGTTGTGGATCATCTTCGTTCATTCTTTATACTTGAAGTAGAACAACCTCCTATTTAAATGCATACGATTTTCAGCACTTTTTGACATGTAGTTGTCTTCAAGTTTCTGTTACAACTCCTTAGTAGTTGTTTCCCTCATCAGATCAAACTTTTGAGGTTTTGCAAGACACAAACGATTCTGTGAACAAATCATCTTGTTTATCTTGTCTTAATCGACATCTGAAATCGACTGGGGACTTCCAAAGAAATATCCAACTCTTTATGCACTACTACAAAAATTACATTCACAAGGATATCAATTTTTAAATTATAAGTACACATAATTAATTAAGTATTTTTACATACCCAGGACACGAAAAATTTAAGGACACTTCAATTTGAGTGAAAGGGTGAACTGTGTATCTCTAAGTTCAAAAAGCGTTTGAAACAGTCTCAAAGTTCAAGAAATTTACGCTATGCCATTCGATACACTCGCACAGCGCTCTCTCTCTCTCTCTCTCGGTCTCACACGCAACAGAAAACTCGGCCACTCTCTTATTCTCGCTCATTCTCAGACGACGACCGAGTTGGTCACTTCATCGTCGCAGCCTAGCCCACAACCCATTTTCCGGCGCCTCTCGCTCGTTGCTGCGCCGCTTTGGCGTCCTGCAACTCAGGCTCGTAGCGCCGACACACATAACGGCGAGATCTCCTCGACTGGACCTCGCCACCACTTTCCTAGCATCACACGGCGCCACATGGGGTCGTGCGTCCCTCTTCTCAACTCGTCCCTGCTGCATCACACAGTGCGCGATTTTCATTACAAAATCGCTCAACAACGGACTAGCCATCGCGATCTCCTTCGAAACCCTAATTGCGGTGTTCCAATCAATGAACTCGTATTTGAAGTTTTCAGCGGCGAACGAGCGGCGAAGGACGAGTATCGTCTCTCTCTTTTCTTTTAGTAGTCAGCACTCGAAATTGAAATCTGTAAGTTGTTTTCAATGACCTAATCCTTTCACAATGTTAAGGTTTTCGGATTGGCGATACGTGATCGCTATCTAGAGAGGAAAAATTAGTTTGATATGACTAATTTGGTGCATATTCGGAGTTGTTTGGATTATATTTTCATGAGTAGCTTGTGTGAGGCAATCGATTCCTCTTTAAATTTCATGGTTTGACTGTTTGAGTGAGATTCATAGTTCACTTCCACAATTTTTGTTCATAATTGTGTTAGAATTGAAGTGAATATATTTCCATCGTCCTAGCTTTGTGTGTGATAGAATTGAAGCTTAATATGAATTGGTTAGGTAGATATATAGGTGCAACTAGTAGATCAATTATGTGACAGTGTTTGAACGTCTTGGTGTGCATGAGTTCTAAAACAGATTTGTGAATTTGCTGATCGTGCCCTCTTTGCAGCGTGTTCTGCTTACTTTTCTGAATAATGCAGTAACATAGGCATTGGGTCAATATAACCCTGCCACTCCCTTCTTAGAGTATAGCTGCAGAGAAATATCTTATTTCTTTCCATACTCGTCGACTGCAATCATCATTGTTCCTATATCTATGTAGGTTCGGCGGTAGACAGATACATGCAAGTGAGGATGATGGTTTAATAAACCATGCTTTGGTCCGGAATCTGGATGATGATGCTGAACGCTTAGAGCAGTTTGCATCCAAACTTGATGTGTGATTAAGGTCTTTTTTTCAAGCTTGTAATTATACTGTTCATTAATCTTCTACTTCTTACTCATACATTAGCGTCCGAGGGGCACCCCTACTTAGACTTTAAGATGTGGTTGGTGCTCATGTGTGTACTTTAACTCAATGTTTTCTCCTTGCAATCATGCCATATGATTATATTAACTCAATGTTTTCTCCTTGTACTTTAACTTGCTTGAAGGGATCAATTTGTTAGTAAAATTTTCAAAAAACACGTAATCTGGAAGTAATTATATTAACCTCTCTCTTTCCTTTCTGTAACTATAATCAGTTTGTGACCAGTGCACCTTAATGAGCAGAGGACATGATGCACCTGTGGAATTGGATGGTTAAAGTTTTAGATTAAAGGTACATCCGTACAATGTAAAATACTAACCACTCGTTCATATTCTTCTTGTCCCTATGCATGTCAACTTGGAAACATCTATGATGTGTAGTTGTGTCCCTTCAGGGTGAAAGTACCATGTTTGGTTTCAAGGTTGTTTACAAGACAGAAATTGAGATTTCATCCTGAGTTTATTAATTTGTTTGAATTTTATATATTGTAATGATGATATTAGTTTGTGAGAGTGTTAGTTGCTTTATTAGAATGTTGAGGCCGGTGGCTGTTTTGAGCTGTAGGGCAATGGATAACAGTGAACTGTTGTTATTCTTTATATATGCAGTCAAGTATCGAGCGGTGTTGGTTGATGGCAACACTGTTGCTGAAACAGCAGAAGATGGATTTGAATTCTATGTGAAAGAGGGTATGTGTCTTTGTTGTTTTGATCTAATTCGTGTGTAGTTGTGGCATTTTACGGCTGTTATGATCAGAATTCTGAATTGAGAAAGGCTCTTCTTTGGCACTATGCTAATATGATAGTGAAATAATGTATAGTCCGTGTTTCAGGTCATTTTTTTCTAGCATTCCCAAAATCGATCATGACAATGAGAAGCAGAGAGAAGGCCATGTTAACTGTTCAACCTCAATACATGTCACAACATTTATATGAATCATGAATGAAATTGAAAGTCCTAGGAAAATTGAACAAAAAAAGAAGTGCTAAATCTAGATGATGATGATGATAAGTATAGATACCAGTTTTTGTTTTTGCATCTTTGTTTGTGTTTGTGTTTGAAAGAAAAAACAAAAGAGTTCAATTTTCTTGTTTTGTTCCTCTAATAATAATATTTCTTTTCATTTTAGGGATGGTTGTCAGGGTTGAGAACTGAGGGAGACACAAATCAACCCCAGCTAGGTCCAGTTTGAAGAACACTGCATCCATGGATTTTGGTCAAATTGATTTCTTCAGTCCGAAGGCGGTGAGTGCGTGCATTATTATGTTAAGTCGTATTATGCCATGGTGCTTTTATTCTCATTGGGTTCATGGTGCAAGTGGAGATATTGAATATATATTCAATATATTGTCCAAAAATGAATGTATATAGGTTTGAACTGTGAAAGTGGAGAAGAGGATTAATGAGACTGTTAATAGACTGAAAAGGACAAAAGTGGAACGAAAACCTGATTTAAAAGGTGTTGAACTCTGAGACTAGTACCGATATAAATTCTCAGCTTTGTTTGAGCTCTTCTGTATCAAATCCATTATGATATGAATTCTTATACTAGTACTGATATAGCTAGCTCGATCTATAAGTTTATATAGACTCTTTTCTTTCTTTCTTTCTGATACTATTTCTTTCTAATTCTTGTAGGTGATAGCTTGTTTTGACTAATATGGTTTTAAAAGTTATGCTTATAATATTCTGGCATCATAGAGGTACAACTAACTTGCGAATATGATTATACTTTTGCAGAAACGGCGTGAAGACATGGAAAGGCTTTTGAAGGAGAAACAAGCAGAGCTTAGTAGCTACAAGGGCTTGGTTGTAAGCTTGTTGGTATATTTTTTTCTTGGGATATAAGATACCTACTTAAGAGTTGTTTTGTTTTTCTAATATGTTGGTGTTGCTATTTGTGTTGGCGACAAACGTTAAAATGGTCTTTGTATACTGCAACATGATTTTATTGATTAATCCAGCTCCTGCTTCATGTTAGTTTGATTTGATGAGTGAAATTGATTTGGATGGTTGTGTCCATGCTTGTAGACGACAATATGATGTATTTAAGGACTCAAAAGTGTGACCTCTAATGTAATTAAGGACACCAATTTTGTAGATATTAGGACATAAAAAGTGTTCTTTATTGTCTTTTAGGACAACAATATTGTAAATTTTAGGACACAATATGTGTCCTCTATTGTTTTTAAGGACACTAAAATTGCACTTTTTAGGACACAATATATATGTCCTCTATTGTCTTTAAGGACATTGAAATCATAATTTTTAGGACATTATATATGTGTTCTCTTTTGTCTTTAAGGACACCATTTTTGTTGTTTTAAGACACTAAAAATGAGTTCTCTTATAGAAAAGAGGATTCGTTTTAAGTGTCTTTGTATCATACCTACCATGACACCCAAATAGAGGGCTCATTCCCAAAGAGTCTTCTTATGTCTTTTAGGACACAATTTTAGAGTCCTTATAGCCATTTTTTCTTGTAGTGATGTGTTAACATATCTCATACCTCACATTGTCACATCCCGAAGTTGTTTGTACCATCAAATTTCTCCACCTCAAATCTTGCATTATGAACTGTCGTCCTCGTAATATTCGAGCTCTCCGCTCCACCAAATGGGTTGACATCATCATTTCTATTGTTTGTCATCTATCTCGACCGGATCAAAGTCGAAGCTCTGATACCATTTGTTGTGCAAAATAGCACCAAAGAATCAAACCAACTAGATATATGAACAAGATAAATAGAGAACCATATCGAAACCAAACAAAAACCCAAACAAATCTAAAAATAAGAGGACAAGAACAAAAAATACAAGATATACGTAATTCGGCAATAACATATGTCCACGGAGTAGTGGGAGATTCTTTCATTATCAATGGAGGATTTCCAAAGAGAGAAAGAGTTCCAACACAGAGTAATAACTCACCGAGGAAGAGTAGCTCTCTTACACTCTACTTTGCTACGTACAACTACAACTCTCTTTCTCACCCAAAAGCATACCCACACGGTTGCTTCTTTTTCTCTCTTCTAAATAACTTCCCAACAACAAAGAGAACAAAGTCAACAAACATTTATACTCTTTGTTCTCTCATAATGTAACACCAACTAAAAAATCACGTGCAACGCTCCATTTGAAAGAAAAATGCAGATCAAATAGAGAGTGAAACCACCACTTCAAGGCTTAGTTTGTGATTGAGGTAAAAATATTCAACTTTTATAAAACACAGTTCAAAATAAGTAACCCTTCCCTTCCCTTATTTCTAACGGTGGTTTTTGAACTTAAAAAATGAAAATAAATAATTTTTATGATTTTTCCAAACACTTATTCTATCAATATAGTTAAAAATCAGCTTATTTACTATCAAAAACCCAACCCCAAACGGGGCCTAATTCATGTCATGTCACCTCAGATTGAGCAGCTCAAGGCTTTATTGAGGCCATTTAACATTAACCTTGATTTAATTTGTGTTCAGATAACATTTTATCAAATTGAAATAATAACACTACCAGAAAAGCTCATTTAGCTGACACACCAATTGCGTCTGCTAAGTGAGCTTTTGTGTTGGTTGAATACTTCCTCGACAATAATGGAGTCAGCGTAGATCCGTCGGGTTACTGCCGTCGGGGAACTACTTAACCGACACAAAAGTAGCACGTTGTAGTTGTAGTTCACACTACAACGACACAATATGTTTGCGTCGTCTAACTACTTTGACGAGGCAAACGATGAGGCTGAACGACGCAAAAAAAGTGTTGCTGCAGTATTATACCCCGACGCAAATATATTGTGTCGTTTAAGGTTTAGCAACTTAGACAACAGAATTATAGTTTTCCGTCGTCTAAGTGATTGATTTTGTTAAAAAAATTAAATAAAAAATTCATTAAATGCTAATTAAATAAATAGCATTTAATGAATTTTTTATTTAATTTTTTGTATAATAAAAATCTGATTATTATAAAAATCATTAATATATAAATTATTTAAATTATTTTGTATTTAAATACAAAATCATTATATAATTAGTTAATAAATTAAATTAAGCTAAACTAATTATATTGGTGTGTGGTGGTGGTGGTGGTGGTGTGGTCGTGGTGATGGTGTCGAGGTGGTGGTGATGCCGTGGTGGTGGTAGCGGCGGCGTGTGTGGTGGTGGTGGTGTGTGTGGTGGTGATGGTGATAAAGAGAAGAAGGTTTGAGAGAGAATGTGTGTGAATGGTTTGAGAGATAGAGATTGTGAAAAATGGTGGCTAAATTTGATTTTATAGGCATTCACTTAGACGACAAAACTAACAATTTGCATTACCCAAGTGTTTTTATTTTTTACTAAAAAAATTTGGCACAAAAAACTGCCAAAATTTTTTACTTAGACGACGGAAACAGTAAATTTTGTAGCCCAAGTCATTTCGATTTTTTTAAAAACCGCCAAATTTTGAACCTAGACGACACAACCAAGACCTTTGCGCCGTCTAAGTGTATAAATTAAATTTTTATAAAAATATCTGAAAAATTAATATTAAAAAAAATTAAAATTACACTTGAACGACGCAAATGACTTTTTCCGTCGCTTAAGTTTATTTATTTTGTTATAAATTTCTGAAAATTAGTTTTGAAAAATTAATTTTTGGAAAACAAATTACACTTATACGACGCAAATGACTGTTTCCGTCGCCTAAGTTTATTTATTTTGTGATAAATATCTGAAAATTAGTTTTCGGTGGTTGCTTAAAAATTATAAAAAATCAACTGTCAGATGTAACCATTACATTTATACAATATTGTACAAAAAAAAATTCAACCCAATTCGAATTAGTTTAGTATTCGATCGAATGAATTTAGTGATTATCGAAAAATAAATAAAAGAAGAAAATGATTGTAAAAAATAATTCGTAAACCTGTTTCCGAAGTTACGGGTGTTTGTATTTTCGTAAATACTTCATTTAACAACTAGATAGAAATTAATTGAAAATTAACATTAAAAATTAATTTAAGTCAACCAACTTGTTATATATTTACTAGTGTTGTATAATTTAAGTGTTCATATCTTTGTGTTCACTCCACATCACATTCTCTATTTTAAAGAAAGTGTTTAGGGAATCTGTTGAAGCAAAATAACTAAAATATTTCCTAAAATAAAAAAAAACTCAAATATAGGGAAGTTGTTGAAGATTCTCTATAATTTATCTATTATAAGGGGAAGAAAAAAATACGATTTACGACACATTTTCAGCTCAAACTTCAACAGATTCCTCATTTTGCAAATTTTATCATTCCCCATTTTACAGATTTTATCATTCTTCCCCATTTTCTTCCCTAAAAATATAAACATTGCTATAAATATAGGTAATGTTGTTTTCTCTCTCATCACATTCTCTATTTTACAGAAAATATTTAGGAAATCCGTTGGAGCAAAACAACTAAAATATTCCCTAAAATAAAGAAAAACTCATAAATATGGTGAAGTTGTCGGAGATTCTCTATAATTCTCTATTACAAGGGGAAGAAAAAACAAAATTTACGATACATTTTCAGCTCAAACTCCAACAGATTTCCCATTATGCACATTTTATTATTCTTTCCCATTTTCTTCTCTAAAAATATAGAAATTACTGTAGATATAGAGAATATTGTTTTTTCTCTCATCACATTCTTTATTTTAGGGAATGTGTTTAGGAAATATGTTGGAGCAAAACAATAAAAGTATTCCCTAAAATGAAGAAAAACTCAAATACGGGAAAACTATTGGTGTTGCTCACACCCTCTGGTGAATCAAACTCAGAACCTAGTAGCCTAATAACATGCTTCTACACTTTTTCGTTCTATTTTTTTTCTCTTGCTAAGACATTTTAAAATTTAATTTCTCAGTAATTTTTTGTCTGTTGCAGGAAAAAGTACAATAGACAGAAAGTTGTTTACTTTTCATTGATAGAATGCCTTAAATACAGGCTGATACAATCAGTTACAATCACTATCTCGATATAACATGGATTCTCTGTATCTATCTAATCAATATCTGTATCTAACAAGGACAAGACACACACTAGGATTAATGGAGAATAAATCTCCTTAAACACTCCCCCTTGTGTCGATGGCCGTAAGAATGATGCATGACTTGTTGTCTCCTTAAAAACTTCGCCAAGCAAACAAAAACCTCATGAGTAAAACAAAATCTTGGTCTAAGGGAAAAAGAGTACAACGCACAAACTACTAAAGCTACTACATGTGAGGTAGACTCCCCCTGATGTCTACAGAAATGTAACTCCCCCTGAGTGTAAACTCAGTTTAAGAGTTCTGATAACTTGTGCATACCAATGCTTCTCACATGTTTCACAAACGTAGATTTAGGAAGTGACTTAGTAAACAAGTCCGCAGCATTATCAACAGAACCTATCTGGCTCACATGAATATTCAACAGCTGCTATTGTTGCTGATTAAAGAAAAACTTCGGCGATATATGTTTTGTATTGTCACCCTTAATGAAACTCAACTTCATCTGTTTAATGCATGCAACATTATCCTCAAAGATGCAAGTAGGATCGGTAACAGTAGATTTCAATCCCCTAGAGCCTCGAATATGACCTATGATTGATCTAAGCCAAACACATTCTCTAACTGCTCCATGCAAAAAAATTATCTCAGAATGATTCGAGGAAGTAGCGACAAGGTTTGCTTTCTTGATCTCCAAGAGATCGATGTGTTTCCCATAGTGAAAACATAACCGGTCTGTGAACGACCTTTGTGTGGGTCAGAGAGATACCCAGCATCAACAAATCCAACTAACACATCAACCGGGGTTTTAGAATAGGGGATAACATGAAAACTTTTTGAAACAGGACCAATTTTTGACAGGTCGAGAGAATGTTTTGACCGGTCGATGAGATGACTATGGTCGATCCAGGGTGCAGGTTTCGACGGGTCGAGGAAATCCTTCGACGGGTCGAAATCCCTAGAATTTGTCTCAACTTTCTCTTTTTCGAGAATCTCATGCTTTTCTCTGTATTCTTCGTAAGGGAAAAATAAACCCATATCAATGGAACCTTTCAAGTATCTGAATACTTGTTTCACTCCGTTCCAATGACGTTGCGTTGGTGCAGAGCTAAATCTTGCCAACAAGTTCACTGACAATGCAATATCTGGACGTGTGCACTGAGTTAAATACAACAAAGCTCCACTAGCACTAAGATATGGAATTTCAGCTCCCAAGATCTCCTCATCATTATCTAACGGACGAAACAAATATTTCTTGGGGTCCAGGCTGCGTATAACCATTGGTGTGGTAACATGGTGTGTTTTGTCCATATTGAATCACCTGAGCATATTTTGGACATAAACAGACTGGTGAATAAGAATTCCACCAACTCGATGTTCTAGCTCTAATCCGAGACAAAATCGAGTCTTACCAAGGTCTTTCATCTCAAATTCAGATTTCAAGTAGCAAACAGGCTCATTGATCTCTTCAAGAGTTTCGATGATATTAATATCATCAACATAGACAACTACTATAGCAAATCCTGAACTTGTTCTTTTAATGAACATGCAAGGGCATAAATAATCATTCTTATATCCCTTCCCAATCAAGTAGTCACTGAAGCGCGTATACCACATCCTACCAAATTGCTTCAATCCATACAGTGAGCGTCTCAACTTTATAACATGAGCACTCTGTGGTCTAAAGTTACTTGATTTGGGTATAGCAATTTCATCTAGCACTCTCATGTATATCTCTAAATCAAGATCCCTATAGAGATATGCAGTAACCACATCCATCAGCTGCATATTAAGCTTTTCGGACACTACCAAACTTATCAGGTAGCGGAAGGTGATGATGTTCATAACTGGAGAATATGTCTCCTCATAATCAACTCCAGGGCGCTAAGAGAAACCCTGCGCTACAAGTCTAGCTTTATAATGCAAGATCTCATTATTCTCATTACGCTTCTGAACAAAGACCTATTTATGTCCAATTGGCTTAACATTCGGTGGGCATAGCATAACCGGACTGAAAACTTGCCTTTTATTAAGAGAGTAGTTCAGCCTGGATTGCTTCCTTCCATTTCGGCCAATCTTCTCTACGTTAACATTCATCAACTGAGCGGGGTCCCACTTCATCGTCGTCAATAATCTCCTGAGCGACAGAATAAGCAAACATATCATCAACTAACATGGAAGATCTATCCATAAGAACATGCGCATCATTTGTTCTAAGTGAGATTTTTGAGTTCTCTGATATCACAAAAGGTTCTGGAACGTCCCCCTGAGATGCCAATTGTGATTCAAGAACATAACCATAATCAGAGACAATCTCAAGTGAAGGATTCACAATGTTGATGATAAGTGGATCTTTTAGTGCCTTGATGGCCTGCCTTTTGACCGGCGGCTCATTTGTGAATTTTCTTGGTCTCCCCCTCTTTCTGGTGGGAGCCGAGGCCGAAGCAACACCATCCACATGAACAGGAGGAATGCCTCTTTACCCAGTGTTGCTATTAACAAATCCCTTTATCGGGATTTCCAACCATGCAAGAACATTAGCAGCAGGTATATCTGATCTTGTCACTTTAACGATATCATCAAATGAATCAGGCATGGAGTCTGCCACTTGCTGAAGATCGAGTATCCTACGCACTTCCATCTCACTCTGAGATGTGCGTGGGTCATGATGAGATACAGTGGGATCAAACCACGTCAATTCTTGACGTTGACCTGGAATAGAACTATTCCTATCTCCCCCTAACGGCGGGAAATATGTCTCATCATATTGACAATCTGCAAATCTAGCAGTAAAAATATCTCTTGTCGAATGTTCAAGATAACGGATTATCTTGGGTGATTCGAAACCAACATAAATGCTCAATCTTCTTTGGGGACCCATCTTAGTACGTGGAGGCGCAATAGGCATATAGACTACGCAATCAAAAATGCGTAAATGTGAAATGTCAGACTCATATCCAGTTACCAACTGGTACGCACTGAATGGTTGACGAGCAACAGGTCTAAAACGAAAGAGCATTGCTGTGCGTAACACTGCATAACCCCAAGCAGAGACCGGTAAATTTGTATGCATTATCAAAGTTCTAGACACAAGCTGTAACCACTTGATATGAGCCTCTGCTAAACCATTCTGAGAATGGACATGGGGAATGGGATGTTCAACATCAATCCCAAGAAACATGCAGTAATCATCAAAAGACTTTGATGTAAACTCTCCTGCATTATCCAATCGAATATACTTGATTGGATGGTCCGGGTGGTGAGTCTGGAGCTTAATGATTTGAGCTAGGAGTTTTGCAAACGCAACATTCCTTGTGGATAGGAAAAGCAACGTGTGACCATCGCGTTGATGCGTCTATCAAAACCATGAAATATTTAAATGGTTCGCATTCAAGTTTGATAGGTCCACAAATATCACCTTGGATCCTCTGTAAGAATGGAATATTTTCATTGTTATCAACAACAAAAGAAGGACGAGCAGTCAATTTTGCTAAGAAACAAGCTTTTGTAGAACGAGCGATGCGCATCAGAGATGACAACATAAGAATCCGGTGGGATGACGCATGATGATCCAACATTATGTTGTTGGGAAGGTGTTATACTTGTTGTGGAGACCAAGTTAGGATTGAGATGGGTAGTCTCATCCTCACCATCTAAACCGATGGAAATAGGTAATCCCACATATTTCTTGGCTTTAAAGAACGGATGACCATGAGTATTTTTCAAGATTTTGATCATCATATCACGATCTGGGTGTCCTAGTCGTACATGCCAAAGCTTATATGAATCAGAATCACACGTAGTAGTATGAGTCACGGTATTAGATTCAATGATCTGAACTGTGGTTAAGTACAAACCACTACGAATTGATGGAATCTTCTCTAGAATGCGCTCGCGGCCACATTCAACAAAGGTTATACACAAAAATTCTTTTCCATTCTCACAATAGGTTTCCAAGTGAAATCTGTTGGCACGAATATCCTTGAAGCTTAGCAGGGTTCGATTGGCCTTAGGTGCATATAACGCATCAGTGATATATAATTTTGTACCATGGGGCAGCAGAAACTCTGCACTACCACGCCCCTGAATAACGGGCGCTGCACCAATCATGGTTGTCATTGAGGATTTGTATGGGAAAAGATCAACAAACAATTACCTATTTCACAGAATGGTATGAGTAGTACCACTATCTGCTAGACATTTAATTTCACCTTGATACATCTACAAAATTAATGTAAACAAGTAAGTCTTTGTAGCAAAGATGAGCCGCACACTTCAAGTATATACTCGAAGATTTGAGAAGGGTGTGACCCTTATTGAGTGCTGATATGGCATGGCATAAACCGATGTAATAACAACATCTGATGCAGCAATCCAAGTTGGTCGATTTAAACCAACAATTTTCAAACGAAAAATTTTGAAATTTTTTCGATGTTTTCCAATAAAACCAACGTACAAACAACATCATAGCTAATGAAACAGATGAAAAACTCATCTAAAAAATATCACATTCAAATTGGATTTTCGACGGGTCGAAGAAAGGCTTCGACCACTCGAGAAAACCGAAAATAACTTGTGATTTTTCTATACTAGATTTCGACCGGTCGAGAAATTTTTTCGAAGAGTCAAAAATTGACCAATTTGGGACAGAGTCGTCGCATCGACCGGTCGAAAATTGTTCAGTTCAATTTTTTGACTAATCGAATTCAAACCAATATCGAACAAAAGCGTGTCGTCGACCGGTCGAAAATTGTTTAGTTCAATTTTTCGACGGGTCGAATTTGAGCCACTTTTGGATAGAAGCGAGGCATCGACCGGTCAAAAATTGTTCAGTTCAATTTTTCGACGGGTCCAAGCTGCTCTGTGCACTGCTTAAAAAAAATTTCGACGTTTTTTTTTCTTTTTTTTTTTCTTTGTCAAAGTGGTTTCTTGGCTTGCCTTTTGCCATATGTGTAAATATCGAACCATACATAAGAATCACATGGAATAGAACATTCTCAAAACACTTTCATATACCAAAAATAGAGAAATATTCATTGCTTGCCAACGAAATTACATCATAGATGTGTTCTTATTCATAAAACAAAGACAAATGTCTTAAAAATTCTTGACCGAAAAGTAAGCCAAAAACAAAACTAAAACTTGAAAGATTACAGAAACAACTGCCTTTTACATAGACTTAATCAAAATCTAGGGTAGCAAGTTCTTTCCCCTTGTCATATGCTAAAACTAGGTTGGTGTCAACCTCCATCTCATATTCTCCAGTGTAATTCGACTCTTGAGCCAAATACTGTTTGTGGTTCTTGTAGATATTCTGGATTTCTCTACTATCATGACACTGTTTGTGTATATGTCTAGCAGAGCCACACTTGAAACAACCAAGTTTAGCATATTGTTGATACCGTTGACCATCAGGAACCAAACCAGACTGATTCTTTTGAGAAAGGGGCTTTTTGATCTCTATGCAAAGTCATATTTTGGCTGCGGTCTTGGCCACGCCCACGTCCTTCTCTACCCCCACGTGGAGCATGTCCACCACGATTATAAGGTTCTGAACGAGCAACCTTCTTATCTTTTCGAGTCTTTCCTCCCGTATTATAACTCTCAGGCTTTTTGGTATTAGCCGGTCTTGAGTTATTATTCAAGATGATCTCATGATATTTTAGTCGCAAGACTGTTAATGAGATCACTAAATTCGGTAATCCTCCCTTGCTCGTACTCAATCCGGTACTGATGAGCTAGAAGACTCATAGATGTGAGGAAGGTTTGTAATGCATTCTCAATCATGTATTCCTCAGATTTGTCCACACCACAAAAGCTTAGTTCAGACTGCAGATCAAGCATAACTTGGTTAAAAACGTTGATCTTTGGGAAATCCACCATTCTGGTGTTGTTCCATTTCGCAGTCAACTCAGGAAGCTGTGCATTATGCATATTATTGAACCTCTTTTTTAGAACATCCCACAAAACCATGGGATCTGTCTTGTTCAAGTAATGCTTCTTCAGAGATGGGTGAATATGACGCCTTAAAAACATGAGGGCTTGAGCTTTTGTCTCTTCAGTAGGTTGGAAGAGGTTTGTTCCAGGCCCAATAGGTTTGATGGTATTGGTCAGTCTCTTTTCGATGAATGTGTTCTCTACATTAGAGACCCAACGATGGTACTCCTTGCCTTCAAGGTCCAAGATCTCGAATTTCGGCCTTGCAGGCTCATTCGAACTCATCTACAAAAACACATAGAGATGTTTTATTAAAAACGATCGAGTAATACGATCACAAAACTTTGAAGTTTAATTGAATAAGAACGTGATCCATGATGCATGGTCATAAAATTGATTGTAAAACGGTGGTAAAAACCACACCTAGCGACCGTGACACAACAATCACATAGAATCGATTTCCCTTTTCTTTTCTTTTCTTTTCTTTTCCAAACTGTGAGTCCCTCAGGGCCGTCACGTATACTCTATGGATATATGTCCATAAGAGCTAGGGTAGAAACATGTAATATGCACAACTCATATAACAGTTATCATCAACTTAGATCTAGGGTTTTCCGGTAAGTAAGTTTGCTAGATCTAGAGATTGGCGGTTTAGAAAAGTTTACCTTGATGGGTGTTATGCTCGGTATGACCGCTACACTTGTTGATTGATTTGAGGTAGAAGCCCTTCTGAAATGATTCCTCGGAAGACGAGCAATCTTGAAACAATTTGAAGAACTTGTGCTTGAGTGAGGGATGCCGAGATGAGAGAGAGAGGCCGACAGTAGAGCAAGGTGATCGGCGGCGGTTGGTTGGTGGCTTTCTCCTAGTTTTAGGTTTTTCTATTAGCTCTGAGAGTCGTGCTGATAACGTGTTGCAAGACAAAGTAGAATAGATAGAAAGTTGTTTACTTCTTATTAATAGAATGTCTTAAATACAGGCTGATACAATCAGTTACAATCACTATCCCGATATAATAGTGATTCTCTGTATCTATCTAATCAATATCTGTATCTAACTAGGACAAGACACACACCGAGATTAATAGAGAATAAATTTCCTTAAACATTGTCCTCATTTTACATTTTAAGAAAGAACAACACTAGAAAAGAAAAGAAAACATTCAATTAATTAAACAAAGATGCTAAATTAAGGTAGTAGACTAGCTATAAGCCTATAAGGCTGAGAAAAGTAATTTAGCCTTTGCCTCGTGATGTAGACATATAAATAATATATATTATATTAGAGAAAATGATTTGGCCCTAAAGAAATGTCACAAATTTATGGTCTTAAATCTACGTGGCATGTCATATTAGTACATTACTTAATTCACTCTACCACATAATAATAAGCAAAAGTCAATCATATCCTTTTGAAATCCAAGGGCTAGGGGAATTGTTTAATATTACTTCCTTTCTTTTCACGTTAGATTATCGACAACAAAAATAAACAAACGAATGAAGAGGTGGAGGAGGAGAAAATAATTTTTTGGGCCAAAACGAAATAAAAGAAAGAACGTATTGAAGATGGCCGGAGAGAGGAGGAGAAGCACGCACTTGAAGTCGATGAAGAACACTACTGGATTAAGACACATTGCCGTCGACTTTCCGTCGCCGGCCTTGTTTTTTTTTTCGCCGGAATTGTCATTACCGGCGACAAGTCGCCGGCAATGAAGTCGCCGAAAATAGCCAGCCGGTATTAACATTGCCGGCGACGGCGTTTCACGTCGCCGGTAATGTCTTGACATCACCGGCGACTCAAGTCGCCGTGGCCGGAATTTGAAGACAATGCCGGCGACTTAGGTCCATGTCGCCGGCAATGCTTGGAAAAATTTTGAAAAAAAAAACACGGTTCTGGATTGGGCCCAATTCCAGAACCTGCATTGAAAGACATAAACCGTACAATCATACAAGTTCAACAGTACACATAAATGTCCAACGTACAGTACAAATAGCAACGATACGAAAATTAACTACAACTACACGTCAGGGTCGAGGAACTTGCGGGTCAGGGTCGAAGAAATCCATGTACTTATTTGAACTCCGGTGGCTACCCTGGTCTTGCTGTGGCGGTGACTGGTGCGGTGGTGGTGGTGGATAACTAGGGAACACAGGGTGCGGGGGAGGTGTGGGCAACGGTTGTCCGGTAGTCTGAGCCTCGTACATCGTCCGCATCCATGTGAACATTTGTGTCTGCTGTTGGACCATGTGTTGGTACTCGGCATCTCTGATTGCCTGTTGCTCGGCTATCTGCCTCTTTTTCTCCTCCAACTCCCTCTGCGTCCTCTGAAGCTCCGCTACGAGGTTACGACTAGAAGTTGAACTTCTTGACCCGGTAGAGTATTCTGAAGTGTTCTTCAATACTCCTTCCCCCGCCGAGCCCATTCCCCTACAGTAGTAGGTATTCTTTCCAGTCCCGCACGCTTTTGCCATGATCTGAGCCGCTATAGGGCGATCAAGCGGATCGATCTAAGAGGCATACTGGGTGACTTCTTCCTCGCAGCAGTCAGGATGGTTAGTCCGAGCTATATTCATGGTCACTTCTGCGGTCGCCTCCTCCACTCTCGCCTAATTGAAAAGCGAAAATGAATAACGTATTAGCTAACAAAATAAATTAATATCGAAAAATAGTTTTATTAACACATGGAGAGGCGAAAGACTTACCGCTTCTTCAGGGCACTACGGATAGAACTTCTGATGAATATACACCAACGGGTTCACTTCTTGTTGTTGCTGCGCCTTAGTCGACCAACCCAAATAGTTGAGTGAACCTGCATGATGGGCCCTGGTGTTTTTCAATCTATTCGCCCGGTTCGTCTTCGAAATCGCCTTGTTTGATAAACATATGAAAAAAAATTAGTAACTAACTATTTCAATGTGATACGATACATTAGGCTTGTAAGATATATTCAGGATGCATACCTGAGCTTTGGGGTGCTCGAAGTGGGCTATCAGCGACAGCCACTCGTACTCCCTAAACCGGAATTCGCTAGGGGTAGAACCTCGGCCTAGCTCCTTGTATACAGTGTAATGGGAAGAAAGCTCGTTCTTCCACTCTTTATACCTATATTAACACCAGGTAAAAAAAGTTAGAGATATTAAAACACTTGATAAACAAAAATCTAACTCGATATATACTCAAATAACTCGAAGCACATCACCTCATATGTAGTTGACGCTCTACCCACGTGTGAATAAGAACTTCATCCACGTCAAACCACACCTGCAATATGAATATATAAAAGGTAAAATTATATATTTATTCGGACTTAATTAATAAATGTAAAATTTACGTAATGAAAATACGATTTAACTCACACTCAGTGCATTATGCACTTGCATCTTCACGTAGATAGGCACAGATTCCCAATCTGGCCAAAGCATTGGGACCTTGTCCCGCACGATCGCCCCGGCCATGCTGACATATTTTCGCGTGGTGTCAAATGCCTCGATCACCTCGCCATCCTCATTGGCCCTTATGGGCGTTTTCCTTCCCCCGGTGGCCTTCTCAAGTCTCTTTCCGGTGCAGGTGCATCTAGCCCCTTTCCGTTTTTCAGTCTCATTAACGAAATTGCCTAATAATACAATGTCAACAAATTGATATCATTAATTTTAACATATCGTAAGTCTTAAGTAATAATTAAGTAATCAATCTGATGTTAAATAAAATTTACCTGCATCGTCCGTTTGTTGGTTGGTGCACCTCACACTCCAAAGATACACGGGGTCGAACGGGATGAAGGTGTACGCTTCCTCCACGCTCAGGAACTCTGGCCATCCTTCAACATAAATAGGCATCCCCCTATCATCGAATTCAGGGATCACAGGAATCTCGTCGGGTAGGAAGAGACCGGACGGCGGAGATAGACGAGGCCTGGACGATGAGGCGCCAGCACCACCATCTTCCTCATATGATTCCCGTGAAACGGGAATACGCACCGGGCGAATAGGGGGCATTCGGATTGAGGGAGTTTCTGATGCCCCCGTTGACTATCGCTCGTCTGAGGGTCTGCTGATGGAGGGACGTCTGCTGACTGAGCGTCTGCTGACTGAGGCTCGAGGCTCGACTTCCGGTTGCACGGCTGCGAATCGTGTAGCTTCCTCCTCTGCTCGCGCAGCTAGCAAGGCTTGTGTGCGAGCATTCATCATTGGCCCACTGTGCGTGTTGCTAACTGCGGCTGAGGAGGAAGCTTGACTACTGCTCCCTCCACTATTTCGGGAACATCTCCGTTTGATGCCTGGAAGCCAATTTGCCGTAAAACCTCCTGGACACGGTAATAGTCATGGATTCGGTTCTATAACAAATCGGAACCGGAACCAAATGTAACCGGAACCGGGCGGAACCGGAACCGTTTGAACCCGGAACCGTTTGGAACTGGAACCGTTCGGTTTCAAACGGTTCCGGTTACAAACAGTTCCGGTTCCAAACGGTTCCGATTCCACGCGGTTCCGGTTTAAAACCGTTCTGGTTCCAAACCGTTCTGATTTCCGATTTTTCACCTTAATTTATACGTTAAATTAACAACTATATCACCTTAATCCAAACACGTTAAATTCCGATTCCGATTTTTCACCTATTATACGTTAAATTAACAACTATATCACCTAACTTAACATATATACATACATCATTTCCGGCTTTAAATTTTCCACATATATATATATATATATACACATCACATATACACTTTGTATACATCATGCATCTTAATTTCACCTAACTTTCACACACATATATATATACACATCACATATTAATCCAAATCACCCTAGCTAATTAATTTTCCACATTTTTCAAACATACGTATATATATACATTGCATATAAATTAATTAATTTTTCACATATATACATCACATATATTTCTCCTTCATCCCACAATTATCCACATTAATTTGCCACATTTTTCAAACATGCATACATTAATTACATTTTCCAAATATTTTCCACATGCATACATACATCCCACAATTATCAAAAATTAACTAATCAAGTTAATTAAAATGCATAAAAATAAAATGTGGATTGAGAGAGAGAGAGAGAGAGAGAGAGAGGGAGAGAGAGAGAGAGAGAGAGGGAGAGAGAGATGGAGAGAGAGTGAGCTTGCACCTGCCATGGTGGAGCTCGACTTTCCATCGACGGAGGTAAGGGGAGGAGGAAGAGGAGGAGGGGAGGAGAGGAAATTGATATTTGGGGTTTTTTTTTTGGAGAGGGGAGAAGGGAGAGGAGGTGAGGGGAGGGGAGAGGGGATGAGAGGAAGAGAGGATTGAGGAGAGGGAGGCGAGGAAATTGATTGAGATGAAGAGATAGGGGTTTTAGGGTTTGAGAGGAAGGAGAGATGTGAAGAAATGGGGAGCAGCTCGAGCTGCCCTGGAAATACCGCCACCATTGCCGGCGAGTTACGTGGTAACTCGTTGGTAATGACATTACCAACGAGGTAAGTCGTGGGTAATGTCATTACCAACGAGTTGCTTATCAACTCGTTGGTAATGTCATTATTTCCCGAAGATTATCCGATCGACCTATTTCCGACCAATTTCCGACTAAATAATTTCCGACCAATTTCCGACTAAATCATTTCTGACCAATTTCCGACCATATATAACTACAATTTCCGACTAGAATTTCCGACTACAATTTACGACTACAATTTCCGACTAGAATTTCCGACTAGAATTTCTGACTAGAATTTCCGACTACAATTAAAATACGTACATCATTAACGTACTAAGGATGATAATCGTAATCCTCTTCATCACTTGAGTCTGACTCAGTTTCATAGGTAACCTCTGGCAATATGTGCCGCTCCTCCTCACTAGAATCAGCGTCAACTTCATATGGATTAACATCGAGAAGTTCTGCTCCAGTAATTCGAACGACGCTCCCAGATCTCACATTATTAAGGCGAATCGTAGATGATTCCGGAATGTCAAAAGCGTTCGGCTCTTGGTATGCAGTAGCTTCCTCATCATCTGCGGTCTCACCAAGTGTGGCAGCACTGTATATGTTTCTATGAGCAACATGGTTAACCACCTTCCACGGGACTTTGTTAAGAAGATCGTCAAGGTAAAACACTTGTTTTACTGATGAGGCAAGAACGAAAGGGTCATCTTCATACCAGCTAGTAGCAGTATTCACCGAAAATGTTCCGTACCGATCGGTCCTTGTGTTCTCCGGGCTAGTATCAAACCATCTACACTTTAACAAGTGCACTTTCATGCCGTTCCCATAAATTAGTTCAACAACTGAATGAAGGACACCGTAATAGTCAACGCCATCCTGCCCACCATGGACCATCACCCCACAATTCTGTGTTTTCAGTCGGTCGTCTCGATTTTCACATATAAATTTCACGCCATTGACCTGACACATTGAGTAAACTTTTGAAGCTATCGGTTTCATCGCCAGGACCCTTAATTCGTTTGACCACTCTGGGAAACCATCATTTGCTACATGGTTCATCTGAAAACGATAAGAAACCACACCTTAAATTATGAACATAGAAACCACAAAATCACGTACGTACACACATGCTATATAAGGAAAATGACAATAAAAAATAGACATATACACATATACCCTTACCCATTGACCAAAGTAGTTTGCAAACGTCCTGTTGTGGTAATCAACATTTCCGGCAATAGCAGGGCAGTGAAGATGATAGTTTTTCCAATATTGGACTTCTTCACAGTTAATCAGTACCGACCAGTGGGCAATGGCTACCTCATTTCCATCCAATTTGTACGACTTTGGCAAGCTTCCATGTACTACCACGTCATTAGAGATGATAGAAAGGTTGAACTGGAGTTCATCTATCGGCATCTGTTGTTGGGGGTCCTCAACCGCTCCCAAATACACTTTGGTGTACGTTACACACTCGTGCGCAACATATGCTTCAGCGATACACCCTTCAGATGCATATTTATTCTTCACATAGTCCTTGTAGGCTCCCAATTGTCTACAAGTACACAAGTGCATGTTAACTTACGTAAAAAATAAGAATTTACATATAAAAACAGAGGCAAACCAAATGTATGAATCATTTGTACATTTCCATGGGATACATCCAAGTGTAGTGTACGGGACTTGTAAGCAACAATTGATCGGGAAGATGGATCATCAGGTGAGGCATGATGTCGAAAAAATTTGGGGGAAATATCCTCTCAAGCTTGCACATGATAAAAATGATGTCATCTTGCATCTCCCTGAGATCTGATTTTTTAACTTCCCTGGTGCATAACTTCTGAAAGAATCTTGACAAGGCCACCAACGGCTCCACCACCTCTTTGGGCAGGTACCCTCGAATGAAAATAGGGAAAAGGCGTTGAAGCAGTACATGGCAGTCATGACTCTTTAATCCGTACATCTTATTGTCCCTGAAGTTAACACACCTGCTTATATTTCCTGCATAGCCATAAGGATACCTGCATATATATATATAGCCATAGGCAACAATTATAGTTCTCGCATATAACCAGAATCCGGTAAAAAGTTAAGGCCAAATTCCTGCATAGCAGAAGAATATATACCTGACATTACTCAACCAGCGAAAAATTTCATGCTTATGCTTCGGCTTTACGGTGTAAGGAGCTTGGAGCATTTTTCTCTTACCACCTCTTAACCACAAATGTTTCCGCAGTCCCATAGCTTTCAGATCAATGCGTGCCTTAGGGATGTCTTTTGTTTTCCCCTCCAAGTTAAGAACTGTGCCCACTACACTTTCACAAACATTCTTCTCTATGTGCATGACATCTAGGTAGTGTCTGATAGGCAACCTGGGCCAGTAGGAGAGTTCCCAGAATATGCTCTTGTGTATCCAAAACTTATACCTTTCGGGCTTGTCTGGAATTGACGCCACTATGTTAGGATGATTGCTCAGCTGGCCAAAATCATATTCATTCAACACTTCCAAAATTTCTTCCTCTGTCCATCGCCTGGGTGCCACACCTGTTTCCACAGTCCCATCAAACGCGTCTGGATCCTGCCTAAATGGGTGATCATATGGAAGCCAACAACGGTGACGCATCTGAACAATTTTACTGCAATGAGGACTGCAAAAATCAACCGTCATGCACTCTGAACAAGCCCTGTAACCCCTGGTAACGTTGCCCGACAACATACCGCGGGCAAGAAAATCACTGATGGTGCAAACAAGCATGGCATGCATCTGGAACATCTCATTTTTGAACCTATCATAAGTGGGGTGGCCACACTCACTCAGGTACTTAAGCTCCTCAATCAAAGGCCTCAAATACACATTGAGACACTTTCCTGGATAACCCGGGCCCGGAATTAACAGAGTGAGCATATTGTATTCCTTCTTCATGCACATCCATGGTGGAAGGTTGTACGGTACCAAAATAACTGGCCATATACTGTATTGAAGACTCATGTTGCCAAAAGGGTTGAATCCGTCAGATGAGAGCCCTAGCCAAACATTTCGGACCTCTGCTGCAAAATGATCAAACTCCCTGACCATGTGCTTCCAAGCCTCTCCGTCAGAAGGGTGTATAAGGGTGTCATCGTCAGGCAAATTCCTCTCAGCCCACCATCTCATTGCTTCGGCCGTGAAAGCACACATGAACAACCGCTCCAGCCTATCAATAAGAGGTAAATATCGAAGTATCTTCACAGCTTTCTTGTTGCCTGCAGGAGTCAACTTATACCTTTCTGTAAAACATACCGGGCAGGCTTCAAGGTCTTCAAAATCTTTTCCCCAGAAGAGAATACAATCATATCTGCATGCATGGATTTTGATGTAGGAAAGCCCAAGATCTTTCAGGATATGTCGCACCTTATGATGAGTGGTAGGAAGACGATGACCGGGTGGCAGTAGCGAAGCAGTCCACTTCAGCCAAGAATCAACAGCTTTGACAGACATTTTGTTCTCCATTTTCAGCTGCATCACTCCCACCACACTTTCAAGAACAGTCTTACCACAACCGTCGTACAACGGAGTCTGTTGCAATGCAATCAGGTTGTTGTACTTGTCCATACCGCTTGTGTTGACATGAGCTCCAGGTAATGGCTCGACTGGCTCAATATGGGGGAAACCCTCAACGACGGGAGGGACATTTGGTGCTTCATCAGCAAATACACCGCTCTCATGAGGAAACATATCATTGATTAACATCGATGTTGGATCATAGGATGGACTGCCTCTCTCAACAAAATCTCCATGATCATAGCGTGGACTGGCCCTCTCACCAAATTGTCCATGATCATGCGGACCCGCTAACGATGTTTCACCGTGATAAATCCAACAAGTGTACTTATCCCAAAACTCGTATTTACTCAGGTGCTTCTGGACTTTATCAATGGGAAAACGAAATCGATCGCTGCGACACTTACATTCTTTACACGGGCAATAATGAAGTGTAGTGTCTCCACAATTAGCCTTCACAAAATTCACAAAACTCCTAATTCCCTGGTGATATCTCACATCCCATCTTTCGAGGCTCATCCAACTCTTGTCCATCCTGAAAATTCTAACAATTTTACGTATTATATATACACACATTCACTACTAATAATCGACGCGATATCTCAATTCAACTCCAATTAAATCAACACATGCATGCATATATATATATATATATATATCGATCTAATCGATGAATTCGATTCAGTACTCGATGATGGTATTCTTCTTTTTTCAGTTCAGTATTTGACTAAGTAGGAGGCTCTCTTAAGCCTGACTCCGATAGCACTACGATAATACCAGTCGTTGATTAAGACACAAGATAAGATTAACTACAAGCAGTTTTCTCGTTTCAGTGACATCAACAACATTTCATATCTCACGAATTGGATTTGATCAACACACACATATATATATATACATACACATATACGTATATATACACGTACCTATATATATATAGCTTCCCGAGTGATCGAGTTTTCGACGCGCGCCTTAATTTTGACAATACCGAAGGATCGATTTCAGAGCGTTTTCTTTCTTTCGATTTCACCAGATTTTTTTCGATCCAAATGAATGACCTGCTGCGATCGGCATCTAATATAAGAGGCATTCCCGACGATTCATTAAATCGCCGGAAATGGAGACATTACCGGCGACTTTTCGCCGGAATATCGCCGGTAATGTTTCAAAACATTACTGGCGACCTCCTCCGTCGCCGGCAATGTCAAGCCAAACATTGCCGGCGAAATTCCGGCCGGAAAATCGCCGGCAATGTTTGGCTTGACATTGCCGGCGACGGAGGAGGTCGCCGGTAATGTTTTGAAACATTACCGGCGACATTACCGGCGACGGAGTAAGTCGCCGATAATGATGAACATTACCGGCGACTTTTCCGGTCGCCGGCCTTGTTTTTGTAAATCTCACCGGTAATGTTGCTTATTCCGGTAGTGGAATGAGAATGAGAATGAGATTAACAAAAAAAGAAGACAAAATGGACTCATAGAGAAGAAAAAGATGAAGATGAAGGAAGAGAGGAGGAGGATGAGGATCCTTAAAATAAGAAGGGAAAAAGAGGACCGGAATGAAACTAGAAAAATGGAACAAGAAGAAGACGAAGTCAATAAAGAATGAGAATAAGATTAACGAAAAAAATTTATAAGGAACGGGAGACTGAGTTTTTGGATTTTCCTCCAAGCACGCTTGTGTTCTATTTAGGGTTTACTACTTTAGCGTATAGTTGTTTAAAGATTAATAGTAGAAAGTTAAATTAATATAATAATAAAATAAAATAATAAAATCAAAGTTAAAACAAAATATGAAAAGGTAAAATTCGTGTTGTATAATTGTAATGTGATAATTTCAATATCCAAAAAATTTATAACATAATAACGACATGTAATGCCACTTAGATGTAAAGTCACAAATCTGGACTTTAAGTCCGGTGACAGTACTCTTATATTAGTATGTGTTTTCCATTGCTATGGCTAATTCTCACGTCATCATGCCATTCATGCCCTTCGTTTCTTCCTCTATATAGTCTCTTCAAAGTTACTTAAACCTTCCTCGTTAGATCGCCATCTCCATTTCTCTCACTCCCACACACTCTCTGACCGGCGTTTCGCTTTTTTCATTTCTCTTCTCTCTCTTTCTCTACAGTCAGTACTCAGTAGAGTCATACATCACCATATCAGAAGCAGCACATCCCAGCAGAGAAGGTGAGAGAGAGAGCAGCTTCCTCCCAGTTCGTTAGCTAACGGTTTTTCCTCTTCTACCAATTTTGCCCTTTCCTTCCTCTCTAATTCACTGCCTGATGCCATCCCTTCTCCCCCACTAGATCCGAAACAAGCATTGGAATTTTTCCGACACCTTCACTATCTCCTTATCTAGAGTTTGTAACTTGAAGAAAAGATGATTTCTTGGCATGACCTCTACAACGTGTTGACGGCGGTGGTGCCACTGTACGTGGCCATGATCTTAGCCTACGGCTCCGTCCGGTGGTGGAAGATCTTCTCCCCCGACCAATGCTCCGGCATCAACCGCTTCGTCGCCATCTTCGCCGTCCCTCTTCTCTCCTTCCACTTCATCTCCTCCAACAATCCATATAACATGAATTTCCGCTTCATCGCCGCCGATACTCTCCAGAAAATCATCATGCTATTCGCCTTGTCCCTATGGACTAACTTCACCCGCAACGGCAGCCTCGAGTGGATGATCACAATCTTCTCGCTCTCCACACTTCCCAACACTCTCGTTATGGGAATCCCCTTGCTCATCGCCATGTACGGCCACAAAATCCCAGAGTCCGGCAGCCTCATGATTCAGGTTGTTATCTCAAAAGACCTCGATACATATAATTACTTTTTAAAATTATTATTATCTTTTGTAATTAACATTCTTCCCTCAAAATTCTCAGGTAGTTGTTCTCCAGTGCATCATATGGTACACTCTTCTCCTCTTCCTCTTCGAGTACCGCGGCGCCAAGCTTTTGATAATGGAGCAGTTTCCAGAGACCGCAGCCTCCATCGTCTCCTTCAAGGTCGACTCCGACGTCGTTTCACTGGACGGCCGAGACTTTCTCGAGACCGACGCCGAGATTGGCGACGACGGAAAGCTCCACGTGAAAGTAAGGAAGTCCAACGCGTCGAGGCGGTCGCTCTCGGCAATGACGCCACGGCCTTCAAACCTCACCGGGGCCGAGATTTACAGCCTCAGCTCCTCCCGCAACCCGACTCCTCGAGGCTCGAATTTCAACCCTTCCGATTTCTACTCGATGATGGGAGTGCAGGGGTTCAATACTCGCCACTCCAATTTCGGAGCCGCCGACTTGTATTCCGTCCAGTCCTCGAGAGGTCCCACTCCGAGACCCTCCAACTTCGAAGAGAATCATGCTCCGACATCGCCCCGGTTCGGGTTTTACCCAGCCCAGACTGTCCCGTCGTCGTACCCGGCTCCAAATCCGGAATTCTCAGCTCCCGTCACTAAACCAACCGCCAAAACTAACCAACAACAGCAACTGCCAGTAACAGCCCAACCGCCGCAGCAGGCTCATAATTCCAATACAAGCAAAACTAGCCACGACGCGAAAGAGCTTCACATGTTCGTTTGGAGCTCCAGCGCTTCCCCTGTTTCCGAATCCGGTGGGCTCCACGTTTTCGGCGGACCTGACTTCGCGGCATCGGAGCAATCAGGACGGTCCGATCAGGGCGCCAAAGAGATCAGAATGTTAGTCACTGATCACCCCCAAAATGGAGAAACCAAAGGTACGTACCTCATAGCAACTAGTTTAACTAAAAATGCTATTATTAATTTGTTTCATTAATTAATTAGTTTATAAGTTTGTGATAAAAAAACGTGTGGTGGCAGTTACTGACAGTGATGGCGATCACCACCACCCCCACCATCAGGCGGGGCAAGGTTACGGCGGAGAAGCCTTCAGCTTCGCCGGAAAGGGTGAGGCAGAGAACGAGAGAGGAAAGGAGCAGGGACCCACCGGGCTTAATAAGCTGGGGTCGAGCTCCACGGCTGAGCTACACCCAAAAGGAGGAGGAGGACTCGGCGGGCCTGACCATGAATCGAGCGCCGGAAAACAAATGCCCCCGGCGAGTGTCATGACCCGTTTGATTTTGATCATGGTTTGGCGTAAGCTTATCCGCAACCCCAACACCTACTCCAGCCTCATTGGTCTCATCTGGTCTCTAATCTCTTTCCGGTGAGACTAACAACCTTAATTTCTATGCATTATATATTATTTAATTTGATTAACAGGATGTTTTTAACTTAATCAATTAATAATTGTAGGTGGGACGTGGCTATGCCAAGAATAATAGAGAAGTCGATCTCCATACTGTCTGATGCTGGTCTTGGAATGGCTATGTTCAGCTTAGGTCAGCTTCAACTTCTCTCCACTCTAATCTATTTTCGGATTTTCCATATAAGTCGTATAGTTCGATCTCCGACACTACACGAATTGTGAATAGTTAGAGCAGTTACAGTTTAACTGGCGCTAGCTAGACTAGAATAATACAGTGACATTGTTGTTGCGGCGCTTGGGGCATAGGGCGTGGCGGCACAGAGAGTTTGAGCAGTTGGCACTGATTGTCTAACTAGCTGCCATAGTTGTCCATACTATGATAAAATTGTTAATTGTGATCGTTTCCTTTTCAAAATACTCACGACCATCCAATGGGGTGTGTTTTATTTGGTGGTCACAAGAAATTGGATAAAGCTAGCTAAGAGTGTACAGTAGTAGTTTGTTTTCGTGGACTACAAATGAGTTGATGGTATTTGAGTATTGACCACCCGACATGTGGGTCTGGAGCTTGCGGTCCAGGGTCGGTGGACATTGGTTGCGATAGATGCCAATTTAGTGAAAGTAGTTGAAAAACCACGAAAACCGAAAGACATCAAACAAAAAAAGCTTTTCTCTTTCTTTCTCCTTCCTTTTGTGATTGGGACTTTGGGATCAGCTGGAAGAAAAGAAAAAATTACCGTATTAGATAGAGTAAATACTCCTCTCATGGAAAATTATCTGTAGTATTATAACGGATGATTGATAATTTGATACGATGATTGTGAATGGTACGTACAGGTATTTTTATGGCACTTCAACCCAAGATAATAGCTTGTGGAAATTCGGTTGCTGGGTTTGCAATGGCGGTAAGATTCCTGACTGGCCCAGCCGTAATGGCTGCAGCCTCCATTGCTGTTGGGCTACGTGGGACTCTCCTCCACTTAGCTATAGTCCAGGTAAACTATATCTTTATTCTCTTCATATCTCGTCAGAATCTTCAATGCTGTTCGGCTACGTATCGCTCATTCTGTTTAATATATAAAACATGGGATATATGTATGTTTCAAACTCAGGCTGCACTTCCTCAAGGAATTGTTCCCTTCGTCTTTGCCAAGGAGTACAATGTCCATCCGGCCATTCTTAGCACAGGGTAAGTAGATGCCAAACTCAAAGAGCTTATAATTACTCACTATAAAAGGACTTAATTTGTTTCTCCAAACTATCCAAGTACTTACAAAATCAATTCTCCTGCAGGGTTATATTTGGAATGTTGATAGCATTACCGATCACATTGGTGTACTATATCATACTTGGATTGTAGATTAATTGTTGTTGACGAAGTTCCGAAAAAGAGATCGAATAGCTTAAGGAACAAGGGAGTGATCATGAACTGTTGTGAATTTGCATGCATGAATCAAGGTCGACCAATAGGCCGGGTACGTTGTGTCGCACTCTAGTTGGGGTTGCATGCAAGGGTACACGAGGATTTTCCGGCAGCTGATCTGAGAGAAAAAGACGTCCTCAAGTTTTTTTGGGTAGCTTATTTTGACTTGGTGGAAATGAATTCCTTGTTATAAGGGTCATGCTTCCCATTACAGTCCAAACTTTGTCTCTAACTCCCCCAGAGTTTTATCAAAGGGAACAACGTAATCCCCGTGCGTGTTAACCAAGGCTGAGGGAGGAAGAGGAAAAGAAGGAAGTTCATATATATATATAAATATTAGTGATGGCGAATATGATTCTGATTGTCTTCATTCTGTCGAGCCTCTGGATTAAAAATAGGAGTGACGAAATCAGTTCATCAATATATGGAGAAAAGGAAAGAGAGAGAGTACGGAAATAGATCGATGGTGCGCATGCAATTGAATCATGATTGTATATTTTGCTACTTAAAACGTTCCTAGTATATTATTGTAGCTTCCTTTGTTCTTTGTGTTGAGTGGTGAATCTTTAATATGTAGCTGATACATCTAGTGCCCGCCCGTAGAATGTGGATACTAACAATTATCGTTCGTCGTACGTATTCTTTAGTTTTGTGATATCTCTACACAATTTAATTTGATCCTTACATAGACTTATAAAGGGGGACATTTTCCATCTCTTTGGTAATTATATACTATACTAATTGTCAACTATTAAAAGTAATAGAAAAGAGTGACATCATATTGGTTGTCTGAGCTTCTATCGGATTAACGAAGCAGACTTGTTTAAGATCTTAATTTAACACAAGGAGAACAACTTGTAGTGGACTAACGTTAGGAAATGAGAGGAGGACTTTTGTGGAAGTAGGGAATAAGATAAAAAAACAAATGAAAAACAGGAATAGCAAAAGGACAAGGAAAGGGGAAAACAGCTGCAGTCAGCAGTCAAAACTCAATAAGCAGCAAATCAGATTAGAGATTAGCTTGCTTTAATTTTTCAGCTATAGCTTTTGGATTTCGGCTTTTGGATAGATACCCTCCATACCACAGCTCGATCACACAAAAGGCCACGACCCTAGCTTTTGCTTTGGAAGTGGATTCGTCATAACCTCACCAGCAAGGTTCGCCGGAGACAGAGTTTACTACGTACCCAATCCAAGCAACTTGTTTTGGTAGTTTGGAAAACGAAAGCACGTGTTGGCACCCAAATATCGATCGGATTTGTTATATCGGGTATGAGCTCATATGATAATGATCACTAGACCGGACCATATATATATGGAGCATCACATCATTGCATCTCGCCGGTTTAGTGTCCAACTGTTGGAGTGAGTCACACTTTTTATATATTTAAGTGTATATTTTATAATTGAGTAGAATTTTATAAGTGAGTAAGATTCTTTTTAGAACTGTAAGTGTGCTTGTATATACCTTATTCGAGATTGGTTAACACATTAAAAAATTTTCCAAGTATTATATTCTATTTGACTTGATATCAGAGCCTAAATTGATTCTGACAATCTGACCCGATATGAATTTCGCTGCTCGACCTGAACCTAAACAATGTTCAACGCGTCGAAGACTACCCTCGACTCGTTGAAACCTGACGACCTGAATTTGTTCTTTTGGCAATTTTGTTATCTGATGAACCTGTTTGCAATGGATCTTTCAATATTTGAACAACCTGAAGTTACTCACGAACAATTGATGACTCTTCAGACTAGGAACACAAGATGTGGAGTACAACTAGATGACACTAATTACCAGTTATGGCGAAGATTGATGAATGTGCATCCTGGAGCTGTTGAAAAGTGGCCGTATGTGGCGGGTACTTTACTGCGACCTGCAGATGCTGTAAAAGAACAATCTTTTGTGGGATACTATGAATTCCAATGTGATGATGACTCTTTTGAAATCTATGACAAGACCAATTATGATGTTGTTCTCTAGCTACTCTTCTCCAAAGGTCATCTGGGATGTTGTTGCAACCACATATTATGATGAACATGATTTTGCCAGAGTACATGAGATGATTGACATGCCAAGCCTGCACAACTACCCAGAATGGGCAACCTCTTGCAAAGTACTATACAAATATGAAAGCTATCTGGAAAGAACTTGATGAAAGGGATCTAAACCCTATGGCATGTGACCTTGATATTGTCACACACAACATGTCTACAGATAAGATGCGTGTCCATATTGACCTAAAGAGGCTGGATTCGAGATTTACTACTACCAAGGGAGAGCTACTGCGACAAGTCACACCACCAACTCTAAATCAAGCATATGTGTATGTTCGCAAAGATGAGTCCAATCAACCTAAGGAGCTTCACACTGAGGTTTCAAGTGTCACAGTATAATCGAAGCCTCAACAAGGTTGGAAGCCTAAAGACAATCAACTTCGCATAATCCTGACACGTGGACCAGATCTTAGTAAGGTACAATGCTTCTGCTGTAAGGAGTTTGGATACTACAAAGACTCGTGTCCTCAAAAAGTAAGTAAAGAAGGCACCTACGGCAAGAGTCGAAGTAGCATGGCTGCAGTTTAGTTGGTTCAAGCACTTGATTTCTATGAAATAGAGGGACAAGATCACACTATAGGTATTTGTTCTCATGAGATAAGAGGTAAAATTGGTATTGCATTAAAAATTTCTAGCTCCACTGGTGGTATACATGAATAATTGGTTATGGTGTGTCGGACCATATGACCCTTGATAAATCTTTGTTTTCCTAAAGTATCTAATGCAAATAGTGTCTTTTCCAGTTTTAAGTATATGGTCAATCAAATTTATTCCAACGATTGTGTTACATAATGTCATTTATGTTCCTTCTTTATCTCATTACCTATTATCTGTCTCTGAATTAAACTCACAAAATAATTGCTTTATAACCTTTTTCCTATGTATGCCCTCTTTCAAGACCTGTCATCTAAGGCGATAATAGGCAAGGGAAATCTAATGGGGAGACTATTTCACTTGGATTGCATGTACAATAGGGAGATAAGAGCACTGTCACTAGATGTTTCCCTGACATTGAATTCTGATAGAGCGAAGGAGATTTGGCTATGACATCGTCAATTGAGTCATCCATCTTTTGGGGTTACGAATAAATCTATGCCATCTTTGTTTATGGGAATAAAGAAGTCAACTCTCCATTGTGAAATTTCTGTTTTTACTAAGAGTCATGAGTCCAATTATTTTTCTAGTTTGTTTTCTAGTTCAACACCGTTTGAGCTGATTCATTCTGATGTATGTGGGCCTTCAAAAAATTCAACATTGACATAAATGAAATACTTTGTTTTGTTTATTGATGACTTCACAAGATTAACATAGGTTGTATTGCTGAGAAAGAAGGATGTTGTGTTCTCTGCTTTTCATAGTTTTATCTGTACTTAGTATGATGCTTGTGTGAAAATATTTTGATCTGACAATGGCGGAGAGTTTATCAACTACTCTTTCCAAGACTATTTTCAGTAGCGTGAAATCATTAATCAGACTACTTGTCCTTAGACACCTGAGCAGAATGAAGTTTCTGAAAGAAAGAATCGTCACCTCTTAGACATTAGAAGAGCTCTTCTACTTAGTGCTAATTTGCCCAAATATATATAGGGAGAAACTGTGTTGTATGTCTCTCACCTCATCAATAGCCTACCATTTGCAGCTCTTCATAATCGAGTTCCATTTGAGGTATTGTCTAAACATGTATTCATCTCATCTCTCAACAAACTTCTTGCTCGTGTCTTTGGTTATGTGTCATATATTCATCTTCATAAGAATCAGAGGTCTAAGTTGGATGTTCATGCTCTTAAGTATATATTCGTTGGCTATGACACTCACCAGAAAGGATACAAGTGTTATCATCCTTCATCTCAGATATTATATGTCACCATAGATGTCACTTTTAGTGAAGACCTATGTTATTTCTCTCATTCAGCAACTCTAAGTGAGGAGGAGAAGAACGTGTTTTATGGGGACCAGTTTGGGGCACCAGAAGTTTGTATTCCAGTTGACAGTATTCCACCAGGAAGTGTTGTTCAACCCGTCGGGGAGGAGCCTCGACCCGTCGAGAAAGGTGCCCAGAACCAACCTAAATCTGACATTCGACCCGTCGAGTAACGTGTGGATGACCTTCGACCTGTCTAGGATGAGGCTCGACCAGTTAAAGGTAGCACTCTGGATCATCCCCAAAGTAGTGGCTCGACAGGTCGAAGATGTGGCTCGACCTGTCAAAAATACCCAAGCTGGTGGGTCTATTCCGAGTTCTGAAAATGTTCAACATGTCGAATAAGTGTTTGACACATCGAAAGGAAGAGAATTAGTCAGTAATCATCTACAAGTTGAAGGTGTACATGCAAGTTCAGTCTCTCCCTCTTCATCAACAATCTCTCTTGGTCTGTCATCACATGAGGTATGTAGTAGTATTCCTTTGTCTAGTTCTAATGTCTCTGAAAGAGTCTTACATGCTAGGTCAATTCGTGGTCAACCTTCAAACAAGTATAAACCTCTCTTGTCAGCTAAAGTCAAGTATCCCGTAGCTAATTATGTGTCAACTCATAGATTGTCCAAGCCTTATGTAGCCTTTGTGAATCAATTATCTGTTATATCTTTTCCTAATAAAGTGCATGATGCAATCAGGGGGGAGAAGTGGGCCAATTCAAAGCAATGGAGGTTGGGATGGATGCTCCGAACAAGAATGGTACTTGGGAATTTGTACCATTACCATCTGGAAGGAATATTGTTGGGTGTAGATAGGTTTATACTGTGAAGCATAGTGCAGACGGCCTAGTTGACAGATATAAGGCAAGGTTGGTTGCAAAAAGATATATTCACAAATATGTAGTAGATTATGATGAGACGTTTACACCAGTAGCAAAGATCAATATTATTAGAGTCCTTATGTCTCTAGTGGCTAATCAGGATTGACTCTTGCAACAGTTTGATGTGAAGAATACCTTTCTTCATGGGAATTTGAATGAAGAGATTTATATAGATCTCATTCTAGGTTATGGTACTTTTACAGGTGAAAATATGGTGTGCATATTGAAGAAGTATTTATATGGATTGAAACAGTCCCAGGGAACTTGGTTTGGAAGGTTCACAGCTTTCATGAGAAAGATTGGGTATAGACAGAGAAATTCAAATCGCACCTTATTTCTAAAGCATCAGCAGAGTAGGCTAACTGCTTTGATTATTTATGTGGATAACATGGTGGTGACAGGTGATGACCTTGATGAAATTTAGAGGTTACACGTTCAGTTATCTTTTGAATTTGAGATGAAGGATCTTGGGAAGTTAAAGTATTTCTTGGGAATTGAGGTAGCTCGACACAAAAGTTGCATTATGTTAAGTCAAAGGAAGTATGTTCTAGATCTGTTGGCTTAAACTGGTATGCTTAAGTGTAAACTTGTATCAGAGGTAAGTTGGAAGATTAATTTACTTATCACACACTAGACCTGATGTTGCTTATGGTGTTAGTGTGGTGAGCCAGTATATGCATAATCCTAGTGAAGATCATATGAATGTTGTGATACAAATTTTAAGGTATTTGAAGTCTGCTCCTAGTAATGGTCTTGTGTTTCTCAAGCGTGAAAATTTGGGTACTAATAGTTACACTAATGTAAATTGGGTAGGGAACATCACTGATAGACGTTCTACTTCTGGCTACTTCACATTTGTTGGTGGAAGTCTGGTTACTTGGAGGAGCAAGAAACAGAATGTGATGGCTCGTTC
This sequence comes from Geum urbanum, assembly GCA_946800695.1. NCBI lineage: Eukaryota > Viridiplantae > Streptophyta > Magnoliopsida > Rosales > Rosaceae > Geum > Geum urbanum. The sequence continues at coordinate 45,736,241 of OX327012.1, read as the reverse complement.
CAGTGCAAAAGATGAGTATAGAGGTATAGCTCAAGGAGTTTGTGAGTTGTTGTGGATGAAATAATTGTTAAGGGATTTGAGGTTCAAGCAGAAACAATCAGTGCCTATTTATTGTGACAACATTGCTGCAGTTGAGATTGCACATAACTTTGTTTAACATGATCGGACAAAGTATGTAGAGATTGATAGACATTTCATCAAGGAGAAGCTATATGCTCGTATTATCCCATTCTCATTTTTCATTCAGATGAGTAATTAGTTGACATCCTTACTAAAACTGTTTTGTCCAGGACTTTCAGTGACTCACTTGACAAGTTGGTCATTCAAAACTTGTATGCTCCAACTTGAGGAGGAGTGTTGAAATGAGTCACGCTCCTTGTATATTTAGGTGTATATTCTGTAATTGAGTGGGATTCTGTAATTGATTAGGTTTCCTTTTAAAACTGTAAGTAGACTTGTATATATACCCAATTCAAGATTGATCAATATATCAGAAAATTTCCCAAATATATTATGTTCTATTTGACCGGTGTGTCCGCGTGTGATCATCGATCAGACTCGACGCGTTTCAAGCTATTCAATCTGAGCGCATATGATGATTGAAGAAGAGCATACATCACATCCCATCATCATATCCCAATCCATCTTTATATAATTAAGCTCTGGATCGGAGGACATTAATCCAATCCATCGTCATTTCCCTTTGCTTCCATTGATTAAACAGCACACCTACGAGTAGCTAGACAAGTAATTTGAATCATACATATGCCTTTGTATACAAGATGTTGGAAGGTGTTTACGATTAATTACTTGGTGTCTTTATATATGGTTGTTAGGAAATAAAGGATTATTTATTGAAAGGAAATGCAGAGCAAAAAATGTAAAAATATGTTGAGAGGGTTTTAATTTGGGGCTACGTACATTATGTTGGATCTATCACAATGAAGAATGATGTTACAAACAATTATATATGTATATGATTGATAATATGAAATGACACAAATGTTTTTTCAGTATATATAACTATAATCCTAACTTTGTTTAGCTCATTAAGCATCGACCTAGTTGATGGCATTGGTTGTCAGATAGGAGGTTTGTTCCTATTTGTCGATCTAAAAAGAGATCTGGTTGGGGTAGTGGTGCTACAGTCTGTGGGCGACGCTTCTTGGGTGGTAGTCGTCGGTAGAGGAAGGCGACCATGATGGTTGATCAACGCGGGTCAACTAGGGCAAAGTTGACTGCCTTTGTGCTTTGGGCTTTGTCTAGTTTCGGCTTGGGCTCCAACTCTAAGGTTTGGTGGGCTTGGAGTGCATGAAATTGGATCTTTCTGGTTCTTGGTTCGGTTGACTTGGGATTCGGGAAAATTTATTTTTGGGAAGTATTCCTTGGGCCGCGGATGTAAAGGATTTTAGTTTTTGCATAAAATAAGTTCGAGCGTGATATGTATTGTTTATCGTCCCGTTTCGCTCTACGTCATGGTTATTGATTACTTGATTACATTTTTTTTTAGCTTATTGTTGGTAGGATTATTTGAGTTAGTTAGACAACTTTATTGTGTAACTAGTCTATGCTGCGACTTTTTGACCGCTGACGTTTGCTCTTGTTAAAGGTAGCCACTAATTATAATTTGTCCTCATCTTTTAATTAGTGAGAACTGACATCTCACATTTTTTTTCCTAAAAAGAGAAGCATTGACCGAGTTAAAAGGAAAACCTTAATTTACACGAGTTGATCCCTTTTTTGGGGTAGTTAGCTTATGGAGAAATTAGAGAAAACCCCATTCCACATTTATATTTTTGAAAAAATTGTATGTGAATTTTTGTTCATGATTTTAATCCCTCATTAATCATTTAGCTAATAAAGTTTCCTTTTTAAACCTAATGACTCCGTCCTATGAATTTTGAATCTTCGAATGATACCCTTCCTTCCTTCCATTTGGAGAGTTTTTCTGCCAAAACATTTTTTTCTTCAAACGTATTGAAGACCATATACACATGTACTTTTCGAAAAGTTGAGATTCATCAATTTCTCCATGATTTATATGATTGAGATAAAATATATCAGTTTTTCAGTAGGTAATTGATTTAAAATGGGACACAATATATGGGTTGCAATAGGTAAATTAGTAAATAGGTAAACTGATCATGAAATCATAAACTGCCAGCTTCAGTAGTAGCCTAGTAGGTAAATTAAACTGAGTAGAAAATTTAGGTAAATTGATCAATCAATATACCTACTCAAATTTTTCAAATATCAATGTACGTACTACGTACTATAGTTCCCCTATAAATTAACCTATTACGTACATATTGTTCTTAACTTCTTATATCTAGCTACACAATTATCCTATGTCCATAAACCAAAATTCTTTCATGCAGTACGTATTTGGTTAGAGGATTTCAAATTAGAATGGATTTAGGCAATGAATTTCAAGGGCAAATGAGGTAAAAGGTTATATTAATTATGGTGTAGTAATAACCTAGTATTTAATATTGTCCTATATCTACTTATGCATATTATAATGGATTATCTCTTACAAATAAAATGGTGCATGGAGTAAATCTCCCTTAGCTTATATATAATCAGGTTGTTTTGTAAGGGAGCATATATGTAGGCGCTTCTTGCTAGCAAAGGAATTAGACTGGAATTAATATATATATATATATATATCAAGGTCGATAGAGGACATGTTGCAATAAATCCCGGAGGAGGGACGCAACATTACAAGACCAACATGCTCGATTGCTGAGACCAGTGCTTCTCGATATATCGATCATCGATCTTCTTCGATTCATGCTCGATCGAGAGCCAACAGAGACAGAAAACGATGGCCTTGGTAAACTACGAAACCGACGTACTGCTCAATATATATCAATATCATATCGATCTCACCCTAATAATCTTCCTGGCCTGGCAAGTCTGCAACGCTCTCACATGGTTCTGTAGCCACAATGCAACAAATTCAGCTCTCACCCCCACGTGTGCTCATCTTCTATCACTTTCGATCGATCCACACAAACATTCATGCTAGCTTCTACTGTCGAAAATGTTATAGTGCGTACTAATTTTTTTTTAATTTTAGACCGTTTGAATAATTTTTGTTGTCTTTATTTTTGGAATAATGAAATAATTTGACGTTTTAAAATTGAAAATTTTTAATACTCGAAAATATTGTAAAATATTCCCTGCTACCATACCCACGACATATGAACTTCCTTTCATGTATGTATTAACGTTAAAATCTCACTATCAAGACATCTAATTTTCAAAATGCAAGATTATCATTCACAATTTGAAAGCACGTCCCACCAAAGTATTGACTCATAAGTCAAATATGTGGATAACTTATATTAGGTGACGATAAATATATACGAGTATCACATTTGACATTACATGTAAAAGTGGCCGCTCATATATTATGTTAAATTAAGTAGCTTATATTCACAATAAATATCAAGTGACAATAGTTGGAATAACTATAGTTCCTTATAGTTCACTGCCAAAAATGATAAAAGAAACAAGTTTCGCTGGAACACTCCTCCCACGCTCTTGGTAAAAACCCTTTCGTTTTTCTATTGTTTCATCTGGCGCCCTAAGGCTGGCGGCGGTCTCTAGCCTCGTCGGCATCTCGAGGTGCGGCCGGACAGAACTTGGTGCTCAGTTATGGGCGAGGCTTTGGGCAAAGGTCAATTTAGCGGCGGTAGTGGTTTAGTTCAGCATTGTTGGAGAGTTTGTCGTGGTTTGGGTATGCAAGGGGATCAGTTCTGTGGCTTCACGGGATGGCCCGATAATCTCTGATCGACCATCAGCTTTGGTAGGGAGTTGTTGGAGGCATGATACATGATCGATCGGTCGGACGTTTGTCAGTTCTGGGATGCGACGGATCTAAAGTTTGGGTATTGATACGTTTTACTCTTAGATGGCTGGTGGTTTTTGGTGGGCTTGGGTGCAACACGGTGCTAGTCTTGGAAGATCGAAGGTTGTTGGCAAGGGAGTAGTGGCGACGAGCAGATCTGGGGAGGTGAGAGGTTAGGGGTGGTGGCAGGTTTTTCACCAATATTGAGCTAGGCTTGCAGCCTACAAGCTGGCTTTTGTGGTAGTTGGCCCAAAATATTTAGTGATTATTATGTTTGGCTTTATGGTTTTAGGCAGGTGTTTTTTCGTGTTTAGGTTGATAATAAGGCTCTATCTATATACAATAGGGAAAGTCTAGTAATCAAGGGAATTTGTCAGTGTGTGCACTCTTTATGCCTTATCTATATATCCTAGTGAGGGTACGGATTATGGTAAGATGGTTTCACCTTCTTAGTGGTAAGATGAAACATAGTGCCGACGACGTAATTATCGTTCGACAACATACCAAGGAATCTATTTAAAATGGGTATGGATGGAATGTTGTCGACAACATACCAAGGAATCTATTTAAAACTTTGTAGGTTGTTCTATCTGCTTTATAAATATAGCGATATACCGGATTACAACCTACAAAGTTTTCTCTGTTAATTGGTGCATGTTTAACTACATAATTGTTGTAAGATGTTCTGTGATTATCCGAGATGTTCTATGTGTTCTTATTATAATATGAAGTTCATTTTTATGTCTCCCCGTGAACTCAACAATTTTCTTAGTAAAAATTTGAAGACTACCCCACCCACCCGCCGTGCTTTAAAAAAAAAATAGTTTCACTGCCAAAACTCATTATATCAATTAGTGGATGTGTGCGCTTGTAGTGTGATATACAAGTGGTTGGTTGCCTCTGAGCTCGAGAGGAAATTGACTACAACAAGTCTGAAATAGAATATTCATATTTCATCGGCCCGGAATGGGATACACACAGTTCATCAAATATCAAATACACTACTCGTGACAAAATCAATCTATTTCTACCAATTATGATAGACTATGAAGTCTTCAAGTTGTGCATGCAACAAATTAAAAGTTTGATAAATCAGAAAGACCACAATGTGCCCATAGACTTTTATAGATGATCATGATCGAGGGCGGCCACAATGTAAACGGAGCATCGATGTAGACGTACTGGACTACTGGGGATGGCATGCATGAGGACGTACGAAAAATCATTGTACACTTCATGAGGCACACGTGGCTAAAGCATACCCTAGGGTCCATACACATGTGTATGGCTCCCGATCCCCATACTCATGTCATGTGGTGCTTTACATTGCTTAGCTAGCTAGGGTTTGAAATTAAAACAGCGATTGATCGAGAGCGCACAGCCAGCCAAAACAGGCCATGCAGAGAGCGCGGTATACACATTTGCATTATTTAGCTACTTGCTATCGATCGAGCTAGATAGCTGAGCTTGTACGCATTGAGGGTAGAGACATCAAGAGGAGAAGACTGGAGAAAGATGAACATGCATAGATAGAGTCCCAATTGAAACTTGGTAGGGACTATTTCTCTGTTTGGGAAGAAAATTTGGCAGAGGGTTTGGACTTTCTCAGTTGGAGCTTTTCTTTGGTTACAAAGAAAATGGACCCAAGAGACCGTACACGAACCCTAAAATGATATGTGATCGACATGAACCACACTAGTTGGGCAGAAATTAGGGGTCCTACTACGTCCCGTTTTCTAGTCTTTTCCATTGAAGGAAACCATATGTGGATGATAAATATGGAAGGCCAAACGAATGCAGTATATATAGTCCCCACAGCTGTTGTTCCATATATATATGAATACCAGATCGAACTTCAAACGTGTCTTCAGTAAGTCTACTAGTCCAGGTCTAATTAGTTCGAAGGAAGTTTCAATCTAGTGATCGCTCGAATTCGAATTCGTAGTAGGACTTGATCGTTTACTGCTTGTTATTCGGTAATTTACAGTACTTGTACAATGCTGTCAATTTTGTACTTCACACATTGCACGCACATACTGGACGTACGTACATATAAATATAGGTTACAATCTCATGCAATGAGCTCAGAATCGGAAGATCATCAGCTACAGTTGTTTTGAACATTCAAACCTACAGTAAATATACTTGAACATTCGATCAGCTTAAATTTGCTTAGAATCCTTCAGTATACGATAAATTGATCCAGAATTTGTTAAATCTCAAATTTTTAAAATGGAAAAATTGCTCTAATAATCACATAATTATATAAAGATAGACACTTTAGTAGAACGCGCCCCTAATAATTGCGTCGTTGTGCCTGGGCTGTGAGGGCTCTCAGCCACGTGGATAGTTCAATGTGCTCCCCTGGAGATATTTTTGTGGAAAAGATTATCGTTTAATATATATCAAAATGGTCATTCAACTTTGATTTTCGTCTATTAATTTGGTCACTCCTTCTATTTTAGACGTTACACGTATGAGTATATATATGACATGATTGATGCATATGTATTTCTCTTTGCAACTTCTTAATATTTATAATAATAATATCATTATTACTATTTCAAAAATTAAAAATATGTCATTGCACCTCTCTCTCTCTCTCTCTCTCTCTCTCTCTCTCTCTCTCTCTCTCTCTCTCTCTCTCTCTCTCTCTCTCTCTCTCTCTCTCTCACATTACACAGAATACATAATAGCAATCACCTCCACCCTCCCATCTCGACAAAACCGCCACTCTCTCTAAACTGCACCGCCACCTCATCTTAAATTTCCAATGACAAAGAATTCTTGGTTAGCGGCTTCTCGGTCTCCGCCTCCCTAGTAGAAACTCATCGGAGCTTCGTCACTGCGCTGAGCAGTACCATAGCCGAAGTTCAGCCTCTTGTGTCGCCCAGAACTCCTCCGGCGAGGTTGTCCGACCTCGCGCAGCCGCAACCACTAGTTTGGCCTCGAGCTGCACTTTACCTTGTCGTACGCTGGGCTCGATTCCCCGCGTCACTAATTCTTCAATCTCGGTCTCCTCTTCTTGACGTGCTACCATGACTTAGATCGCCTCATTCGCGTTGACGACGCCCTATGAGGTTGTCTCGTTGTGTATGCCTCACCTCGGTGAGTCGAGGTAGCCTAAAACAATTTCTTCGCCTCCTCAGATTTATGATTCAGTAACTTGGGATCCGCCTAACTCCTCGCCGCCTGCCCAGGCCAATGAGGCCATTGATCTCTATCTTCCAACGATGGTGGGTGCCTAGATCAGATTCTTTGGGTGCCCATATAATTAGTGCCCATATAATTAATCTAAGTGCCCAAACTAATTGAAAAAAGGAAGAAAATGAAAAAAAAATGTTTGAAAAGACGTAAATATCCTCCAGAATTAATGGAATATTCCATGATTTAACGTCCGTTGAGAACGAGTGATCATTTTGATACATGTCAAACGATAATTACTAAAGTGTCTATATTGACATAATTGAGTGATCATTTAGACAATTTTTTCTTTTAAGAAAATTACGAAGAAACTATAAGGTGCATTTAGATCAATATATGAGGACTAAAAGGCTAAAGAAAAATAGAAAAAATCATAGGTTAGGTCACTAAATGTTTGTTGGGTTAATTAAGGTAGAGGGTTGAGGTTAAATGTACTAATATACTTTTACAAATCGAGTAGTACTGTAAAAATGGGTCTTTACATTAATTTGGACGGGATATGAAGCTTCGACTATAGAGAACATATGGTGTCCTCGTGCGCGTGGCTTCATTCAGATCTCTCTCCAATCTCCAGCACACATATATAATGGCCATGCTCCTAATCTGCAGGCACCAAGTCTCCATATACATTATTCATCAAATCCCACCTCTCAATTATATATGTACCTATATATGATTATACTGCCTCACAAAAATATGCTTGCCTATTTTGTTTCACAAATTTATTCAGGTGAAAAACCACGTACGATCGAGTATATGATCGATCACATAGGTATACATGTACGTACATTAGCTAGTTACTCAGATCGACCAAACTGGAAGCAAGCAATTCAGATAAGATCAATGGTCATAAGTTCTTAAGCAATGCAAGTTGGGTACGTGTTCTTGGACCAGAACATTAAAGGCCGTGGTTGATCCGATAAAAATAAATACAAGGAAACAAAAAATGGATCGAAAACATCGAGAGGGGTGGCCAATTAGCCATGGCGTCGTGGTCAGTGTAGGGTGAACAACGAACACGAACCAGAGAGATGGACCATATGCATATTCGAATTGGGACCATTTGGAATTGGAGGAGAGGGGGTGGGTACGTTGAAAGCTATATATATTGAGAGAGACTTTTCATGTAAAAAGCAACAAACGTTGCACACACAAATTAAGTTACGGAGCAATCATGTTTGAGATGTAATGCACATATCTCGATCTCTAGCCATTTATCTAGCTAACTCGGGGTTTCATCATGCCAAAGTCACATCCCTAATTAGTGATATTGGACGCACCTCATTTCTCGGCTTCCATATTTTGTTGGATGAGTTCATATGTACACGTATTGTAGCTTTTGACTTGGATAGGCACCGAGAATATATATATATATATATATATATTGGGTTTCTATATCAAAAATAATAATTGAATGCTTTTTACATGTTTTTGATGAGATTCATCACAATGAGCAAGACACATGATGATAAGTAAACATGGGTTATCCAATTCATTTGTTGTTTATTTTATTTTGGGCATTGTTAATGCTAAGAGGTCTCAATAGACCATTTATTTTTTTATTAATTAATTAATTTTTTTATTAATTCAAGAAAAAATATTTAACTTACGATTTCAATCTTATATTTTTTTATATTTCATTAAATTTATTGATTATAATTAATTTAAAAAAAATCTAATATTGTCAAATTGATAAACCTTTAAAAAAGCATCAAGTGTTCATATAATTAACCTTAATTCCTAAAGCTCAACCCCTAAACCCTAATTCTTAAACCATAATCAATCCACAGTTTTTAAACCCTAAACTCCAAACATAAAAAATTCAAGGGTTTGGTCTGTATTATATTAAGTTAAACTAACGTGTTAAGAGAAAAAAAAATCTCGTATATAGTCGTCAACTCTACTCAAAAAATTATAATTTAAGTCTCAACATTGAACCATAAACTATGAACTTTGAACTACAAACTTTAAACGTTAATCTATCGTCTCGAAAACCATTCAAATCTAATTCAGATGAAGATGAAGTCGTGCATTACTATCACTTAATATATTTTTAATAAGATGTTATCTACTAACTCTACTTAATTATATGCTTAATTATCATTGTGCTATATCTACTAACTCTACTTAGTTACATGCTTATCAATATGCTATATGAAAATTTCATCAAGCACTCTTCAATATAAAAATAATTTTGTCACTAACTTTACGTACTAATTAACATGATTATCATGTCATGCATGTAAACATATATGAACACTTTTTTTTCAATCAAATTAAGAACTAGATAGTTAGTTGATCACAATAGTAACTTTCTCACTTGAATTTAAGCTTTGACTTGAATCAAATAAATTGAGTGTTTCAAATCAATCATACTCTATTTATTGTATATTAATATCACGTGAAAAAATATGAAAGTTTTTATTCTAAAATAATCAAATATATTTACATACAATTGAATAATATAATTTTGCTTATAATTCAATATACTTTAATCAAAATATTGAGTAAATCATGTAAAAAATTAGGAAAGGAAAGCGGATTACATTTCCTTATATAATCATGATGTACTTTATGTTTTTATTTAATACATTTCAAAAATTTATTTTCTCTATGATCTTTGTCATTAAAGTTTTTATTTGAGTTAAACACAATTAATTAATGGTGCAACGTAGAAATCAATATTAACTAGTTTTTTTTTCTTCAGATGAACATTAAATTAATTTCCATGTAGAGTCATTGTTATACAAGGAATTGTTCTAAAATTATTTTTAAACTTTTAAATATGCAAAATTGACAACCGTTAGATATAAGGGTATGATTATCTTTTGATTGAGTTGATGTGTCAAAATAATAATGATGTGGACAAAAAAAATATGCCATGTAGAGTTTGAGGCCTACACTTCATGGCCCATTGAGGCCTAAAATCATTTCTCTTTTATTTTATACAACTTTATCCACCAATTAAACTACTCAAGGTAAATAAGAAGTGTTGTTGGAGGCATCGTTATATTATAGTGTCATTCAGGTGCTAAAAAAGTTTGGGAAGACTAATGTTTTTGTTGTCGCGCTTGCTCTTCGAAACAGTCTTATTTAAGCTCATAGAATTAACTTTTGAAGATCATGTGGAAGAAGGCTCTCAACTCATCGTCCTTTTTTAAAAATCCAATTCAATCACTTGAAAATCAACATTATGGGAAATTGAACATCTGACATTTCAGCCTATAAAAGTAATATCAGGTGGTCGACCACTTGCTAGTTCATCATCAATTGCATAAAGGGAAATTGTCCTGTTACTTCAAAACTCAAGACAACCACTGAAGATATATAAATCCTTACTGCTGCTTTTGAAGGTAAACATTTCAAGCATGTTTACTGGGGATAAATTTTGTTGCTAATAATTGGCAGAGAAATGTCACAAATGTTTGCAATCTTCACATTTGAGGTTTTAGTCGCGCCAATCATACTCTTTTGGCGGTCCTATTACTTCAAAACTCAAGACAACCACTGAAGATATATAAATCCTTACTGCTGCTTTTGAAGGTAAACATTTCAAGCATGTTTACTGGGGATAAATTTTGTTGCTAATAATTGGCAGAGAAATGTCACAAATGTTTGCAATCTTCACATTTGAGGTTTTAGTCGCGCCAATCATACTCTTTTGTCGGATAAGTAAGGTTTAAGCTGCCCTAGAAATTTTAGGTTTTGCAAAAAAAAAAAAAAGGTCAAGTGAAATCCCGAACCACTCTCCATATCCTTTGCTATTGGTCACGACGTCACACATAACTGCATAAGAGATGGGTGCACAGCAGCCCGGTAACAATTTTTATATTCCAGAGGATCGATCCGGCCCGTTGGGGACATTCGATAAAGTTGGCCCATCGCATAGAAGCACATAAAATCAAGGAATTGGTCTAAGTGCGTGTTTGAGATAGATTCTAAAGTGATTTTCGGTATTAGTGGTTTCTCATGGAAGTACTTTCAAGAGGAAGCACATCTTATATGCTTTCTAAAAAATTAATTTTAAGATTTGTAAGATTCCCTAAATTTTCTCAAAGTGCTTTCAGTTGTGACAAAATATCATGAAATTGATAAAAGTATTTCTTTTAATGTTAGAAGTACTTTAAAAAATCATACCAAACAGGCTCTAAATCTTGAACCATTATTATTGATCTTATTCCCACTTCGAACCTTAGTTGGTATTTCGACAATTTTGTCTTTTTTTCAAGCACACCCGTACTAAGGTTTGCTAGGAATGCTAGCTCTGCAGTCTCGCACATTAAAAATCTAAGATACAATTCAGGTTTTTTAAAAATAATATACAATTAATGGTGGCGGTTCACGTTCAACTCATTCAAGGCCTATATTTGTTGAATTACATAGAAATCTAAGATACAATAGAAGAATGTATGCACACCGTACTAAGGTTAGCTAAATTTCAGAGTCACACTCTCACACATTGAAAATCTAAGATAAATTGATTAATATTAAAAAAGAAGGGGAAATTCCCACCAGCCTAAGAATAATATTTTTTAATTCTCACTAGCCTACATAATATTCTCACCCACCCAACACTCTTAAAAGATTTATTTCCACTTATCCATCTTTTTTCTTTTATTTTATATTTTTATGCCAAAATTACACTCGTTAAATCTGTGCCTCTCTCTCTCTCTCTCTCTCTCTCTCTCTCTCTCTCTCTCTCTCTCTCTCTCTCTCTCTCTCTCTCTCTCTCTCGCTTGACTTTCTCTCTTCTATCTCAGATGGCTTTCTCTCCTTTCTTTCTGATGGAGAGAAAAGATACGTAGTTTGATCCCAAACTCGCCGTCGTGGCCTCGTAAGTCCGACATTGCGCTCGCTCGTCCTTTGTGCTCCCACGCGACTCCTCGAACCCCGTCGATCTCCGATGTAGCCCACGCCTCCGTGTTCGCCTTTGTGCCACAGTTGCATTTGGCCTCGTCCCAGTGCGCCTCACCAAGCTGTGTCTCGGCTAACTTGCGACCCTGCCAAGCACCAGATCTACGATCCCTAAGCCTGATTCGGTCCGCCGCCGACAAGGCTCAACTACCTCAACGCCGCTGTTCGCACCGGTGCGCAAGTCTATTAACCTCACTTTCTTAGTAGCTCAATTGCTCACTAATTCAATGTATCAACAACTCAATTGCTCATTAATTCAGTTATTTATTTGTTAATGTGTAATGTGTTTAACAACTAAATATAGTTGATCAAATAGCTCAGTGGATTAACGAATGGTTTATGCATGTTTTATATTTTTTGCTCAATTATTTGAGAATCATGTTAATTGACCGTCAACTGACACTCAATTGACCTTAACTGACACTCAGTTGACCTTAACTGAGTCTCAGTTGAACCTAAACTGAAACTCAGATGTTTTGACCATTTTCTTGTTAAATTTTACAACTCAGTGATGAAGGTGGGCAAAGCTAGCTGCAAATGGGTGTCACCAGACCATAAGTAAATCGGCAGTTCATAATTTTGAAATCAATGCCAATTTGAGGTAGCTTCGGTTGGAAACTAATCAATGGGGATAAGTCATCTTACTGCCTCTTTTAGGCTAATATTCATTTTATTACTCTTTTTTATTATTTATTGTTTTGTTTTTACTCAACTAATAGAGCCCTGTTTTTTTTTTTTTTTAGGTTTTCAAGTCGTGGATGGATTTGGGGTATGTGACTTTGCAGGACATTAGAGACCATGAGAGATTTGATGGGTATTATCACAACCAATTCAAGGTGATAAATGATTGTTTGCACAGCTAACTCATTTGGTGTTAATCTATGTATCCATTTGGATTCGAAGTTCGGGTGTTGGATATGTTTGGTCATGACTATTTAGTTTTGTCGAGATCTAAATTTGACTGAGAAAGATTGAATCTTGGTTTTGGAATCTGGACTGTCTAAGTTTGGATTGAAATGAGTTTAACCGGTTGATTTTTAAACCTAACTTAGAGAAATTTGAGCTCAAATTCGAAGAATGGACTGTGAAATTTAATTGTATGTAATACTTGATTCAATCAGGTGAAGTTGCAGAAGCATAACAGTGTAGAACATTGTAGCCGAAAGGGTACTAAATACCGAAAGGGTAGGATCCCAATTGTAGCATTGTAGCCACTCTCTTTATTTTCGAAAGTGTGCCAATGTTAAGACATGAGTTTTTTTTAACATTATATAATTAAAGGAGAGCTGATTGGGATTTGGGTCCTTGCACTGACAGACTAAAGGATTATACAGGGAGGCAACTTTATCTTCTGTCAGAGTAGCGTTTGAAAGGTCACTTATTTTTGGGATGTATCAGATGACCCTCAACTGACACTCAGTTGAACGTCAACTGAGTATCAGATGACCCTCAACTGAGTATCAGTTGAACCTTAATTGAGTATTAGTTGACCCTCAACTGATACTCAGATGACCCTCAACTGAGTATCAGTTAAGGGTAAACTGAGTATCAATTTAGGGTCAACTGAGTATCAATTGAGGATCAACTGAGTATCAATTGAGGATCAACTGAGTATCAATTGAGGATCAACTGAGTATCAATTGGATGGACTGTCCTTCAAAACTAGGTGAAACATCTTTTGTCTATCTATTCTGAGCTTTACATGCTTTTTGTTGCCTATTCATTTGTAAAATTAGTTTATAATCGTTCTTATTGTACTTATTATAACCTAGTTGTTTGATTTTCCAGGCACTGAAAGTGTATTGTTCATCTTATGAAATCTATGGAAGGTTCTGGCCACACATGTAGAGACGGATTATTGCATCTTTAATACTATATCAAGTTACCATGATTGGCTTCTTTGTAATGAAGAAGTTCTACTATGCACCAATACTCATCCCACTTCCGATCATACTGCCTGTATTGATTCCGGCAAGCACCGGTTTGATATTTTATTTTCAATTGTTCCATCTACTCATATGTTTCTAGTGCATACTACTTGTACACTTGTAGAGTGCACACCTAATGTTCGACGAAAAGCTTGACTTATATGTCTTGATTTTTTGTTGTTGCATTAATCGAACTTATTTATTTTATGGTTATTGTATTTTTATTTCGTTAATGACTCTATAGAGTTGTGAGTTCCTAATTGTTCTGTTATAATTATTGTGTACCATGTGAATGAGTACGTGAAGCGTGCCCGCTACTTGTTTGACTAAATGAGGAACTTAAGCTCCACGTTGTAGATTATTAGGATTTTAGGTATGCAAAATTACTCAACTGAGTATCAGTTTAGGGTAAACTAATACTCAATTAAGGGTAAACTGATACTCAGTTAAGGGTAAACTAAGTATCAGTTTATGGTCAACTCAGTATCAGTTTAGGGGTAGTGTCAATTGATACATAGTTTAGGGTAAACGGTCAATGGCCAAAGTCAACGGTCAAAGTTAACAGAATCTGGTCACCAGTCGTCGGAATCCGGTGACGGATCAATGGTGAACGCCGACTGTCAACGGTCAATGCCGCCGAAGTCAAGTCTACGGTCAATTGAGAGGTTATGAAAGTATAATGATATTGAGTAATTCATTAATTAAAATGAGAATAGGTTGATCTTTTTATCTAATTAGTTGACTAGTGGGAATATTTGAATTCTTTATAGGCCAGTGACAATTAAAAATCTTATTCTCAGGCTAGTGGGAAAAATCCAAAAAAAAAATACAATTAATGTTGGCGGTTAATTCCATTCGAGGCCTAAATTTGTTGAATTACATGGAAAACATACCCTCCATTCGCTAGTCACCAAAAGAGCTACGCCATTCATCAGTTTCATCCGATCCAATTCAAAACCAGTAAAGGAAACGTTTGCAATTTGCATTTTCCTTCAGGTTGCTAAGAACACTTTCCTTGCTTGTTCTTGAAGGTGTCGATTGTTGAGAGTCAAAATGTCTGATACACAAGATTTGGGAAGGTTGGAAGAAGGGGCAGGCACATCTAAAGGCAAATTTTCTTTCTGTTCATCTGCTGAGGTTGTTCTGCTACTCCAAAAGGTACATTTGATATATTTTACCGTTCATTACTTCATTTCATTGGTAATTTTCAGTGAAATTAGTTAATAACGTATGTTGCATTTGCATGCATGCAGCTAATTGCAGAGGTGATTGGGACATATTTCTTGATATTTGCTGGGTGTGGCGCGGTTGCTGTGAACAAGATATATGGTTCCATCACATTTCCAGGGGTGGCTGTCGTCTGGGGCTTGACCGTTATGGTCATGGTCTATGCGGTTGGTCACATCTCCGGCGCGCACTTTAATCCGGCCGTGACCATCGCTTTCGCCATCTATCGCAGTTTCCCTCTCAGACAGGCACCAACCTTCTCTATTTTACTAAGCATCTTCCTTCTGTTATAGCTTCCGCATACACTGTTAATTAAGTGTTAACATATTCAACTATTTAATGATGTGATTCTATGCAGTTACCACTATATTTAGTGGCGCAGTTTCTTGGGTCCATTCTTGCGAGTGGAACATTGTGTCTTGTTTTCAGCGTGAACAAGGATGCGTATTTTGGAACTGTACCAGTTGGATCAAATATTCAATCTTTGGTCATTGAGATCATAGCCTCATTTTTATTGATGTTTGTCATTTCAGGCGTTGCCACAGATAACAGAGCTGTTAGTAATTGAGCCCTCTAATTTATCGGAATTGCCCGTTTTCATGTCAATATCTAGTAAAATAAGTTCTTAATTGAAAAAAAATAAAATGTATATGCAGATTGGACAAATGGCAGGAATTGCTATTGGAATGACGATAATGGTCGATGTTTTCGTTGCCGGGTAAATACTTGTACAAATGTTCTTCATTTTAGGTCGATACGATATGTTGATAATGCTCTAATGCTAATCTCAATGCATGCTAAATGTAGGCCTGTAACTGGGGCATCGATGAACCCAGCTCGGAGCATTGGGCCGGCACTTGTAATGAAGATCTTCAAGGGTCTGTGGGTTTATGTTATAGGCCCAATCATCGGTACAATATTGGGTGGGCTTGCTTACAATTTGATAAGACATACGGACAAACCACTCAAAGAGTTAACGAAGAGCGCTTCCATGTCTATCAAGAGCGTCCCCATACTCAAATCCATGTCTAGGAACACCACTTTCAACAGTAGAACCTAAATCGATCAGCATCCATGGTCATCTTTGTCGTCTAGGATCTTCATCACCGTCTTCGTCCGATATTTGTTTGCCCGGTACTCGTAACTGTGACACCAGTGTGGAGTTACCAGTGGCTTAATTAGCTAGCTATCTCTAGCCAGAATTCTACTTTTAACTTCAACACCCAAAATGTGTATCATAAGAAATATTCACGTGGAGCTTCATCCAATATAGTTTTTGGCACTCTACATATATATTGAGTAGACATTTCCAATTACATAATTGTTAATTAATATAGCCGACCCTTACCTAATCTTTTTCTGTAGATGCATGAGAATGGGATCATTGACCGCCATATCCGACAGACATATACATAAATTTGATGAATACATCATTACATGTTTGTATGCCACATGGGTAGGGTATAGTAGTTTAGTATTGTTTCAATTTTCTTTTATTATTAGAGCCAATGTAGCCGGACGAGCATTTTATTTTTGTATAATAGCTATTTCATTATAGATGGATATCATTATACAATGATGATGATATCTGTTTGGTAGTTTAGAAGTCTATATGTATAATTGACGATCTTTCTTTACGTGGGTAGGATAGATGCTATTAGAGCACGGGCACCGGGTGGCAAATGGGACAGTGAAGTCATTTAAGTATAACCTCTAGGTTATAAATAGAACGTAATGTACTGTTTACAATAATCAATACAGTAATAATATAGATCATTACAGTCTTCTGTGTTTTGTTTACATGCTTTCCTTTAGTTTTTTACTTTCTTCTTCAATCTATGAATTTTTATCATGGTATCAGAACTCATGGTATCAAATTTCGATGCCTTGTAGCTTCTGTATTCTATAGATTTTGCGTATGCTTAGCTCTTTCAGTCTTAATTTTATTTTTCCTAATTTCCTCAATTCAAAACTGTAGCTCCAATCTACTGTCCTTCTTCGAGTCACAACGGTGAATCTGAGTTTTGCTTGTGATAGTCTCTCTAGAAAACTCTAGATCCGGCAACAAAGCACCGGCGGCGTCGTTGTGCAGAGACCTCGTCGTCTTCGATCCGCAGCCTGGTGACATCATCCAAGCCGTCTCCGACCGAAACCGAGCAGAGAGGAAACAAAATCGTGCCCGAGGCGGAGGAAGGTTACGGTGGCGCATCAACAGCGGTTTGCAGTCTGATAGGTGCAAAAGCACCTTCAAAGATACCATATTTATATGACAATTAGATCAATGTATTTTAATAGCAAATATGGGTCATTACCCACAGAGGATTGGTGAAACTAAGACTCAAGCACACAAGAAACACAAAAAGAAGCGAAAGCCAAAAACCTGGCAGACTCGACTACTGGACACTAACTAATTTACGAACCTAATCTAGAATAAACCAAATGCTACTAAAATTTAACACAATTAACTAGACACAGTGTTGGACTACTACACAAAAATTGAGGGTATTCGGAGATGTTTTGGTTGCCTAAATAATTCGGCGAATCTACAGCTAATGCAAAAAAAATGTAAATTTCAGTAAAGTAAATATTGATGAAAATCAGATAAAGATGAATGTTAGGAACTTCTCTCCACCCTAAATATGTTCGGTCTACCCCAACCCTGACTTTAATAATAATGGATGAATTTTTCCCACGTATGAGCTATGATTAAGACATCCTACGTATTACACTCTCTTATTTGGCATGTTATCTGGATTAATAACCTGGCTTAACGTGATCTTAAACTAGGAGACATGGTACTATGATGGGTCCAAATCTACATAACCTAAGTCATTCAGATTCGTAGAGTGTCTGAGAAACAAAAAGATTTCAAGAGCTACTATGATGGGTGCTCTTTCATCACCAAGGTTTTATTCACACAGGAGCATGTTTTATCTCTAATGAACATGCATTGATATGATGGTCATGTATACATCCTAGATAATAGATACTACTGCATGCATCAAAGTGTCGACCCAAGGAAACATATAGTAGGAATCATCAATGATATAACAGTGAATAAAACTCGTCCAATAGTTATTAAAATCACAAGGGGTTCAAAATCGAAGCATATTCAGGGCTTCGATCAACCCCTAACTAGAGAAGTTTAGCTACTCATAGTCAAAACACCACACACTTAAACATTGCTAGTCCTCGAGTAATACACTAAACTAAGACTCAAAAACTTAAAAAACCAACTCTAATGCCCTCAACAATTTGCCTCAGCATTCTTCCACATAATTGTAACACCAAGTTTAATATGTTCCTATAAGTTACCAAAGATAACTCCAACATATAGCACACATGTAACATGTAAGACACAGACATAATCAAGGTGAATAAAGAGTTAGAACATGCACAAAACCAATTGAGATTCAACCTCACATCGATATGCTCTCACAAGTGTTTCTCTCAAAATATATCTAAGGTATCACTCAATTCCATTACCTGCCAAATGGATCGAACCATATGCCCACTCTTATTAGTCCACATATCAAAGGCTGCCATCTTGAGGATCAAAATGAATTCATAGGTTGTAATGAGGCTTGACTCATAAGTTAAAGAATAAATAGATATGGAATTCAAATATGATTCTAGAATCTAGTAGAGCACCAAGTAAGAGACTTCTTCAAACTTACAACCATGAACTTTCTCACTTTTGTGGCCGGATTTCATCTTGTTGGGCCTTCACATTATTGTTTTCATTAACAGTTAACCTGGGTATCAAGCTAGACATCACACCATTTCTCTCTTTTTTTCTTCGAAACTTTTTTCACACTAGCTTGATACCCCACACTTATTTCTTTGTATTACATTTCGACATTGTCGCGGTCTTCACATACCTGTCTCATGTATAGCTCTACCAAGTCTTAGAAAAAAGGTAAATATATAACTATTCTAAGGTTCAAGGTCAGGATTATGTGGGTGATGACATAAAGTTTCACATGTAGGTTCAAAGTAGTTAACTACGGGGTACACATCTCGTGTACACAAAATCAAGACATAGACTTTAATGGCTATGGTGGTGTCCCATAAATACCTTTATCACTTTCTCAATCAAAACATATATTGCCTAAAAACTTTGAATAATAGAAGAGCAAGTTCTAGTAATCTCTAGAGTCCATTAACTTATTGTGCAGCAAGTAATTGACACTCAATCAAGGAAAGCATGTATGTAACATAAAGGCTCAAAAGCTCACAAGGTTAAATAGATCTCAATAAGGTCTATGCATGCTCAAAAATATGTACCTTGTCCACTTGTTTCTACATCCACTACATATTCACATATGCATCATATATCAAAGTTAACCAAAGAAAGTCAAGTCACATAATCATCTCTTAGTCACAAAATTGGAAGAAATAAGCACATCATTGACTTCTTACGGGCTCCTAAGACTCTTCTTTTTGTATTTTCTAGACACTATTTATTTTTGTATTTTGTTTTTCATATAGGACTCAAAAACACACAAGAAAAACTCAAAACTAACACTGTGACTTTTCGATGGATCGAACTTGTGGCCTCGATGGATTGAAACATGCTCTTGTGTCTCATTCTGACACTCCGACTTTTTGATGGGTCGAGAGTCCTTCGATGGATCGAAGGATCTTCTCTGGAAATTCGGAGCAAAACGGAAAAAACTGAAGATACTATGCACTCTCACTTGCATAATTTCTACATAATTAACCACATATTATAATAGACTGAAATTTTGTGAGAATAAACTAGACATATGTACCAACACACTTTCAAAATTTCGGAAATTTCTGAGGCCTCTATATATGTTCTAAAAATCACACAATTCAGAAGACTACACAGTTCTGAATTAACACCAGAAATTTATTCATAGACTCTAAGGATATGATATAAACCCCACTCCACACTTGAAATTTACATTGTCCTCAACGTAAAACAAAACTAAAGCATGCAACACACCAAACAAGCATGCAATGGAACACATAACACATCACAAAACACACTAAACATGGACAAAAATAACAAAGGAGAAGGGTTAAGAAGGCAAATGTGGTTTCCAAACTTCTCCATTAACATGGGTCACCTCCCAAGTAGCGCTAAGTTTAACGTCTTCAGCCAGATGGGGTTCACCAACTTACTCCATTGGAGAAGGATCTTGCAAGGAAAATTCCTCCTCATCTCCAATCATCGGCTTGTAGAAAGGTTTGAGCCTATGGCCATTCACTTTGAACGTTTTATCATTCCTTGGATTTCGAATCTCAACTGCACCATGAGCAAACACATTGATCACAATAAAAAGGTCCACTCCACCGAGATTGAAGTTCACCTGGAAACAACCGTAGACGCGAGTTGAATAGCAAAACATTATGTGCACTACAAAAGACTTTCCCTTAATCATCTTATCATGAAAAGTCTTAGTTTTTTCCTTGTAAATCCGACTATACTCATATGCATTGTTTCGAATATCATCAAGCTCTTTCAACTGTAACTTCCTCTGAACACTTCCCAGCATCAATATCAAAGTTAAACTATTTAATCGCCCAATATGCCTTGTGTTCAAGCTCCACCGAAAGATGACATCCTTTCCCATAGACCATCTGATATAGAGACATCCCAATCGGTGTCTTGTATGCTATTCTATATGCCCATAATGCCTTGTCTAAGCGTTGACTCTAATCTTTTTGAGTTGGTCTAACAGTCTTCTCCAAAATTTGTTTGATTTCCCCGTTGGAGACTTCTACTTGCCCGCTCGTCTGAGGATGATAAGGTGTTGCCACCTTATGATGAGCATTGTATTTCCTATGTAGAGCTGTAAAAGACTTGTTACAAAATTAGGAACCTCCATCACTGATGATGTACCTGGGAGTACCAAATCTCACAAACTGTGATTTCAAAAACTTCAAAACAACAACAGCATCGTTAGTTTGAGTGGCCACTGCCTCCACCCAATTTGAAACATAGTCAACTGCAAGTAGAATGTATACATTTTGTTGGGAGCTAGGAAAAGGACCCATAAATTCAATACCCTACACATCAAAGATCTCAACAACTAAAACAGGGTGTTGGGGTATTTGATCTCTAGGACCTAAGTTACCTATGAGCTGACATTTAGCACAGGATTTATGAAACGTACTCATGTGCATCTTTGAACAAGGTTGGCCAAAAGAAACCACTTTCAAGTACTTTCAATGTAGTTTTATTTCCAGGAAAATGGCCTCCACCTACATGTGAATGACAGAAGGATAAAATAGATTGAAACTCAGTTTTAGGAACGCACCTTCTTATCAATAAATCAGAACAATGTTTCCAAAGATAAGGCTTATCCCATGCATAGTATTTTGCTGTCTTCGCCAACTTGTCTTTATGAGCTTGACTGTAGTCACATGATATTCTTGCTGACACAAGAAAGTTAACAATATCTACGTACCAAGGCTCAGAAACGTCAAGAGAAAACAGTTGCTCATCTGGGAAGCTGTCACACAGAGGTAAAGAATCCTCCTTTGAGTTAGATCCATGTGTGATCCTGCTTAAGTGATCTGCCACCACATTCTCAGTACCCTTCTTGTTCTTGGTTTTAATATCAAACTCCTGAAATAGTAGCATCCAGCGAATCAACCTGAGCTTTGCATCCTGTTTAGTCATCAAATATATCAAAGCAGCATGGTCAGAAAAAATAATTACTTTAGTTCCTAACAAGTAAGACTTAAATTTTTCCAAAGCAAAGACCACAGCTAAGAGTTCATTTTCTATAGTTTGAATAATTCAACTGTGCATCATTCAAAGTCTTGGAAACATAATAGATGACATGGGGCAACCTAGCTGAACGTTGTTCCAAAACAGCACCAACGGCATAATCAG
The DNA here is from genome assembly GCA_946800695.1 of Geum urbanum. NCBI lineage: Eukaryota > Viridiplantae > Streptophyta > Magnoliopsida > Rosales > Rosaceae > Geum > Geum urbanum. The sequence continues at coordinate 45,714,241 of OX327012.1, read as the reverse complement.
ACGCATCACACATCAATTCAAAAGGTAAATTCCAATCAGGTGCTTGTATGATGGGAGCAGTCGTCAGAAGCTCCTTGAGCTTGTTGAATGCCTTCAAACACTATTCCGTGAAGTTGAAAGCGACATCTTTCTGGAGTAGTGCACACAATAGTTTGGATATCTTGGAAAAGTTCTTGATAAACCCGCGATAAAATCTTGGATGTCCAAGAAAAGATCTCACCTTCTTCACAGTTGAGATCGGGGGTAAAGTCCGCACAATGTTGACCTTAGCTTTATCAACCTCAATCCCTCTAACAGAGACTACATGACCCAAAACTATACCTTGTTCTACCATGAAGTGACATTTTTCCCAATTCAAAACATGATTAGTCTTAACACAACGTTTCAAAACCATGGATAAATAATGTAGACACATGTCAAAAGAATCACCAAAAACTGAGAAATCATCCATGAATACCTCAATGATTTTCTCAACCATGTCTAAAAATATGCTCATCATGCATCTCTGAGATGTTGCTGGGGCATTGCACAAGCCAAAAGGCATCCGTCTATTGGTAAAGGTGCTAAACGGACACGTGGAGGTAGTCTTCTCTTGATCATCTCTATGAATGACAATCTGATTATAGCCAGAACATCTCTCCAAGAAGCAGTAGAAAGTATGACCTGCAAGACGCTCCAACATTTGGTCAATAAAGGGTAAGGGAAAGTGATCCTTACTTGTGGTTGCATTTAGTGTGCGGTACTTAATACAAACTCTCTATCCAGTTTGGGTTCTTTGGGGCACCATTACATTCTCATCATTCTTCACAACTATGATGCAATAACGCTTTTGAATAACCTACATTTGACTCACCCATTTACTGTCAGAAATGACATATATGATACCTACGTCCCGAAGTTTGATGACTTTCTTCTTCACAACATCCATCATTGGAGAGTTAAGCCTTCGTTGAGCTTCCCTTGTGAGCTTAGCTCCCTCCTCAAGATAAATTCTCTGAGTGCAAAGAGTAAGACAAATGCCCTTGATATCCGATATGGTCCATCCAATTGCTTCCTTATATTCCCTAAGAACAGTTAATAACTTCTCTTCCTGCAAGGGTTAGCTTTGAGGAAATAATAATTGGTATAGTCTCACCAGCTTCCAAGAATGCATACTTCAAATGCTCAGGTAACGACTTAAGCTCTAGTTCAGGGGATACCTCAATGGAGGGACGAAGAGCTTTGTTGGAGACCGGTATTGGAATGGGTTTATGACCCTTACCTTTTGACACAAATGGTCTAGACTCCAATTCTGCAATCTCTTCATAAAATTCCTCCTCCATAGCTATGTCATTAGTGGACTCAATCCTCAACACTCATCATCATTCGCCCACCCCACACTTGAAGATTTGTATCCCAGTAAGATTGGATCATTGTTAACTTGCTGACATGGGGCTAGTGGAATTGTCTTTCCTCTAAACTCTAAAACTTTCTTCAAGGTATCTTCCTCCATCGAATATTGAATATATTCCTGCCTAAAACTATCAAACGCGTCAACTGAATAACATGAATAGTCACTAGCATTACCTGGATGCTTCATTGCTTCAAAGATGTTGAAGCGAATCTTTCTATCATCAACCCTTATGGTGAGATTTCTCTCCTAACAGTTAATCTTTGTCCGGGCTGTACTCAAGAATGGACGACCTAGAATCAATGGGAGCTCAGAGGGCATTGACTCTTTTTCCATCTCCAAGATGAAGAAATCTGCTGGAAAGATTAAGTCACCTACCTACACTAAAACATCCTTAACAACACCTAATGGGTAGAAACTAGATCCGTCAGCCAATTTAATAGTTACCAGAGTAGGTTGCAATTGTTGAGCTAGGTTCAGTTTATTATAAACAGAATAAGGCATCAAATTAATAGAAGCACTTAAATCCAATAGAGCATCAGAAAACCTGTTATCTCTAACAATACAAGGAACTGTGAAAACGACCTGGATCCTCCATCTTGGGAGGTAGCATTCTTTGTAGCACCACAGATACTTTTTCGCTCAAAGCTACCATTTCAATAGGCATATAATTCCTCTTAGTTGTATAAAGGTCTTTGAGAAACTTTGCATATTGTGGAATTTGCTTGAGTGCTTCAAGTAGACGAATATTCACTTGAACCTTTCTGAATATCTGCAGTATGTCATTGACCTTCTCATCCTTCTTTTGCTTCTTCAACCTGTTTGGAAAAGGAATAGGAATATCAGTGGAAGAAGAAGGTTTAGAAGATACCTTATTTGTCTTTGAAGTGGTTTGAACCAGATCCTTCGATGGATCGACACTTTTCTCTCGATGCATCGAGGCATCATCTCGAGTTTGTTTCAGGGAAAATTTTGATGCATCGAAATTTTGGCCTTTGATGCATCAAAGCAGCTTCTTGGGTTTGCTCTGTTATGATTTTGATGCATCGAGATTTTTGCCTTCGATGCATCGCAGGTAATACTCGGGTCTTCCCTGCAGAATTCTTGGGATGGGTTGTCAAAAACTATTTGTTGAAGCACCGGTTCCTCCAATGTTTGTGACTTCTTTTCATGCTCCGGAACTTTGTTTAACACCTTCTTACTTCTAAACTCTATAGCATGCACATCATGTTCATTCCTTGGATTAAGCTTAGTTTTGTAGGAAGTGCTGCAAGGTTCTGTTGAGTCAAAATTTGTTGCACTTGACTCATCTGTTGCTCCAGAAGTTCAATGGATTTTCCATGTTGTTGACCCATAGTCTTGACTTCGTGACTGAGAGTGGTTATAGCTGCATTGGTTATAGACACGGTTGCATTCATTCCCTCTAGCATTTTCTTATTATCCAACATCATCTGGTGAAACGGTGCTTCCATGCTTGAACTTCCTGTGGATGGTTGAGTTTGTGGAATGGGAGCTTGGTACTATTGCTGAGTTGCTCGCCTTTGACCGTATTGTTGTCCATCCCCTCTAGGTAGTCTTGTGGAAAATCCAGGTGGATTAGATTGTAGGTTAAGCACATTGTTGCTCCTATAGGTTAGAAGTGGATAATCCATATTTCCTCCATAATTGTTATATTGTCTCCCAAAAAAATTCACATCATCTTCCTCGTCTTCTGCTCTAAACTTAGGATAATCTTCAGCTAGATGATCTGCTTCAGAATATATGGTACATACTACCTGAGCTGCCGCCACTGTTTTGTTCTTATCAACCTTCAAGGGGTTAGCAATCAAGGCTATGTTATTCTCCTTAGAGCCCAACCTCTTCTCCATGGCTCTATCTATTGTAATTGCATTCAAGGATCTCCTGCTGGCACCCATGGATCTATCTCTTGAATGAACATGTCTGGAGTTCTCTGCTTGATTTTCCACAATTTCTTTGGCTTCCTCTCCAGTCAGATTCCACCAGTTACCCCCAGTAGCTGCATCAAGTTTTTATTTGTTAAATGTATCAATTTCTTCATAGAAGAACTCCATCTGAGTATTGATGTCAAACTTGTGGTGAGGGAATTATCAAAGTAGACCCTTAAATTGACTCTATGCTTCATGTGCTAATCTGTTGCTTCAAGTTTTTGGTGCGAGATGCATAATAGAATTCCTTCATGAAGGCAACAACCATCTTTGGCCATGTTTCCATAAATTGAGAGGCCAATGAGCTGAACCATGCTTTTGCTTGCTCCTTCAAAGAGAATGAGAATAAGATAAGCTTGACTGTATCATCCTCAACACCTTGTGACTTTTGTATTCTGCATAGAGCTGTAAACTCATTCATATGGTCTTGAGGATCTTCATAAGGAGTGCCCCTGAAGTGTGACAATTTGAGATGAGAGATAGAGGTATTGAATAAGCTCCCAAATTTGCTCGTAATAAAATTGGTGAAACGGCTCCCCCCGTACTCGGAGTGAAAGATTCCCTGAGTTTATTGTTATTGGCCATTGGTAGTGGTGATGGTGGTGCTGGAATGAACTAATCTTCATGTTCTTCAACCTTTGGCTCAGACTCAGAATGTATCTCGGGCTAAGAATTTTCACCACCAGTGTTACTCATGCTCGCCAAAGTCTCTTTAGTTTTCGATTATGCTTTGCTGATTTCTCAATATCTGGATCAAGTAACAGCGGGTTAGAACTTGTAGAGTGACGAGTACACATGCAATAAGCTCCTGCACATAGTAACAAATGTAAGACTCAAAAGAAAAATAAAACTAAACAAAAACCAAAAACAAAAGACACTATTAGGACTTAGAATTAAAACAATCCCTGGCAGCACAGCACTAAAATTTGATAGGCGCAAAAGCACCTTCAAAGATACCATATTTATATGACAATTAGATCAATATAGTTTAATGGTAAATAAAGATCATTACCCCCAGATGATTGGTGAAACTAAGACTCAAGCACACAAGAACACAAAAAGACGCGAAAGCCAAAAACCTGGCAGACTTGACCACTAAACACTAACTAATTTGTAAACCTAATCTAGAATAAACCAAATGCTACGAAAATTTAACAAAATTAACTAGACTCAGTGGCGGACTACCACACAAAAATTGAGGATATTCGGAAATGTTTTGGTTGCCGAAATAATTCGGCGAATCTACAGCTAATGCAGAAAAACGTAAATTTCAGTAACGTAAATATTGATGAAAATCAGATAAAGATGAATGTTAGGAACTTCTCTCCATCCTAAAGATGTTTGATCTACCCCAACCCTGACTTTAACAATAATGGATGAATGTTTCCCACGTATGAGCTATGATTAAGACATCCTACATATTACACTCTCTTACTTGACATGTTATCTGGATTGATTACCTGGCTTAACATGATCTTAAACTAGGAGATATGGTAATATGATGGGTCCAAATCTATCTAACCTAAGTCATTCAAATTCGTAGAGTGTCTAAGAAACAACAAGACTTTAAGAGCTACTATGATGGGTGCTCTTTCACCACCAAGGTCTTATTCACACAGAAGCCTATTTTATCTCTAATGAACATGCAATAATATGATGGGTGCTCTTTCACCACCAAGGTCTTATTCACACAGAAGCCTATTTTATCTCTAATGAACATGCAATAATATGATGGTCATGTACACATTCTAGATAATATATACTACTACATGCATCAAAGTGTCGACACAAGGAAACATATAGTAGGAATCATCAATGATATAATAGTGAATAAAACTCATCCAATAGTTATTAAAATCACAAGGGGTTCAAAATTTAAGCATATTCAAGGCTTCGATCAGCCCCTAATTAGGGAAGTGTAGCTGCTCAAATTCATGAGAATGCAATAGCAAAACATGATGGAGAAGGAAGAAATAAACCAAAACCCTAGACTTCTCGCAGGTGATCTTCGATGGATCGAAGATAGTTGGCAGGAATTCCTGGTATGGCTTCTCTCTCTCTCTCTCTTTCTTTAGCTCTTTCTCTCAAAATTCAACAACCCTAAATTGATCTTCAAAATATGCTTATATATGTGTGACCTTAGGCCTCTCCTTATCATCATAGGATTGAGTCACCGCCACATTGACTTGCCACATCACCAATCTTTGCTGGAATAGAATTCTCCTTTTATTACTCATTTTTATATTTTCCTCCAAATAACTTAAATAAACAAAATTATAATTAATTACTAAAACTTAAACAAATAAACCAAATTTATGCAGCTACCAGAGTCCTGCCTTCTCTCTCTTTAATCGATCCAATCTGGTTCTTTTCATTGAAATTTTCCTCTCCGAGGCAACAAGTCGACTCAGTCCGAGTGAACTCGATAACTCGCTTCATCACAGCAACTTGTGTTTCTGACCGAGTCACCAACTCAGCACATCGACTCGGTTCGAGTCATCTTAGATGTAGTGATTTCATCGAGCCAGCATCTTCGCTCCGTCATTTTTCTTATCGTCGTTAAAGCCTAGCCCCGACCTACCGAGAAAAATAGCCGGCGACGGAGGAGGGAAACGACGGTGACAGTGGAATGGTGGTGGTTCGATAACATTGCCTCGTTAAATCTTATCCCCGACCGACCGAGCATAAACAGTCAGCGGCGAAGGATCGAAATGACGGTGGCCAATGACGTCTACCGTGGAGGTGTTTTCATTGATCGATTTGCGTGTCTGGGTTTGATTTCTTCACTGACATCATCATGACATCACCATCGGTATCTTCTCTCCGATTTAAGCGTCACTTGGGTCATTGGTTATTCCGGTGGTTACATATTATGTTCATATCATCAGTTTTTCGATTTATTGTTATCATTCTTGTTTGAAGTCAAAAATTGACCAATCAATTGTTAAATCTTCTTTTCGGACTGGTGAATTGGATTGATATGCTGGTTATGGTTCGGCTATATGAATCTCTGTGTTTCTCTACCTATTTTGGAAGATGATGTTTACTGTTTGCTATTATCTTGGTGCTGGAATTGTGGTGCGAATATTGTTGCTGGGTTGAATATGTTGTTGATGCACTATGTTAGCTGTTAATGCAAATGATTGAGGAGTTGCTAATGTTGCTGGTATTGATATATTAAGCTGCTGGTAGTATTTGGCAGCTTATTGGATGTGTTTGTCACAAATATAGAAGAAAATGGTTGAGAATATGCAGTGCACAGCTTCCATTCCAGATTTCAGGCTTTCAAGTCAGCCTGCTATACATCTATGAAGAGTATTCAATTTGTTATTGGTTTATTTGCTACCTGCTGCCATGGTCATTATTCCCTTTGCTGCCTCAATGCTCTACCATACCGCAACCAAGCATGTTTGAGTTTATTGAATTGAGATGTTATCTTTTCATATTGCCTGGCTATCATTGTTGTTATCTTTGTTCGAACCATATGCTTGGTTCCCTAGCATATGGTTGATGGAGGGTGTTAACCATGTAAGGATAGTGAGGTCATTGAAGTATAACCTCTAGACTATAAATAGAATATAATGTATTGTTCACAATAATCAATATAGTGATAATGTAGACCATTACAACCTTCTACGTTTTCTTTACATGCTTTCCTTTAGATTTCTGCTTTCTTCTTCAATAATCCATGGATTCTTATTAGCATCTTGCTCGAGCAAGAGGTGAGTCCGACACGAAGAGCACGAGCAAAAGCTGGGTTATGCAGCGGGTGGATGCAGGAGCAAGAACATAATTTTTGTAGGCTCCGCCAATTGTTCAAGCAATCAAATGAGCAAATTTTGTTCATCCTCTTGCTCGAACAAAGTAAAATCTGGCAGACTCCACCATTTGTTAAAGCAAAACACCATCCCGGGATGCAGATGCTCTTATACTCTCTTAGTTTGGCCACGTACACTAGTTTAACCATAGCAGCCAGCAGGAAAAGCAAAACAAAATTAAGAAGGAAGAAGAAAGGGTAAGACCTTCAGATCGACTCAAGTGAGCAGTACTGCATGCCACTACCTATAACTAGCTAGGACTCGGCAAATGCTATTTGATACAGGTGTGGGCGGGCCGGTCTTTTTGTATGTGTTGGGGGGCACAGCCATTGCACCATGTGCATACAGACTAATCTGTTTGTCCCAACTCAGACCGGTCGGCCCGATTCCAAATGGGGAAGGATTTGAGGAGTGATACAAGTTCGACATTGCGTTTTGAGGCATCGATATCGATATCCCACTTCAGTCATTTACCCTTTGTTCATCCCATTTCAAGGTTTTAGGGTTTACCACAGCCGCCCTGATTCAAACGAAAAAAAAATAAAATTTAGAGAGCTGGCTATTTAGTCAAACAACATCTGCAATCAACCTGCGAATCTATGATCCCAAAAAATGAAAACAATCAACAAGCGGATCTAATGGGCTTCTTGTTCAGTGTCATCTGACTCATCATGGGCGTGTTTTTTTTGCTTCCCAACACGCTTGCTTCAGATTCTTAACTCATATCATTGCAAACGTACACAAACCCAAACCCAAAGCCATCTGCTATTCCTTTCTTGTACCTCCGAAATGCGCCATTAAAGGTAAATTCTTGTGATGTGTTGGTAGCTTCAGGTTCTCTATCTTGTGTTTTATGCTAAACCATTAGTCCATAACTGCACTTCTTCGTGTTTTGTTATTTATGACATTTTTGTAATTGAAGGATTGCTAGATATTCATTAGTTTGAGCCCTCATTCTAGACATGGCTGGGGAGATAGAAGAACCCTTTAGCTTTCAGTTACTACTTTTTATATCCACCCTCAACTCTGTTATGCTTGATTAGATTGTTAGATTTCGTTCTTCAACTACTGTTAGACCATAAATTGCTCATCCATTCTGCACAGGAAAATCATGTGATACTGAATTCTGAGCTAGATTGGTTTTACAGTAGTTACAACTAGTGAAAGTGGAAGATTTGAGAAATATGTTTAGTAGTTCAATTTATTTTATAGTCCATTCAAGTTCTAACAGAGAATATGCATCCACTTATTTGGAATGGACTGCAGGGAATCATTACACTCTGGTTCCATATCATTTGGGAGGTTCGAAAAGGAATTATCTTGGGAAAGGAGGTCTGCTTTCTCACATAATAGATATGTTGAAGAAGTAGAGAAATGCTTGAAGCCGGGTTCATTCATTGAGAGGAAAGCCTATTTTGAAGCTCACTTCAAGAAGAGGGGTCTTCCTAGACCAACTTTAGCCGAGTGTTACAGTGGTCCAGCCTTTCAAGCCCGCGAAAATGATGTGTCGAGAGTGATGATGCTTATGGAGAAGAACATGACCATTTAAATGAAGGGAGCAGTTACGCTGATTCGGATGATCAGATGTCCGAGGATTCTGTCTATCTCGGAGAGTTTGATGTCACAAAATGCGAAAAGGAAGAAGTTCACGAAGTTATATTCTCTAACCCTCAGAGAGCTTTTGCCAGCTTGAATCATATTGCTATTTTGGTAGATGGTGCTGTTGAAGATGTTAATTTTGAGGAAACACATGAACCTGCTGAAGGCTGTGACAAGGTTTTTTCAGTCGATGATGAACCGGCGAGAGATCTAACTAAGAATCTTAATGGTGACGCAGCAAATGGTGATGAGCCATTTGAGACTGTCAATACATGTCCCAAGATTGAACCAGAAAAGTGTATTGACAAAACCATTGTGCAAAGTGGAAGAAGTACTTCTTCAAAGGTTTGGGCTTCTCTGACTCATTTAATCATAATATGTCAGTTTTGTATAGTTGCTTATAGTATTTACTATAATCTAAGCTCAATTACATTCTTATTTCTATACAAGTCAATCAATTCTAACCAACCAGTAGAGTGAAATGTGCTGATGAATTTATATCAATTTATTGTTTGACAACCAATGTTATGTTAGAAGCTCACTCTCATCTCTCTGTCATATCTAGTTGAAGGCTGCAAAGGAATCAAAAAGTTTCAAGCCTAAAGCCAGCTTTTCTCCCAAGGAGTTAACAGATCCTAGAACGAAATCAAATACCAGAGAAAGGGAGGGTACTAGGAGAACAGAGAACGAAAGCTGCCATCAAAAACTGGAATGCCAACTCGCAGGACTCCAAAGTTAGAGGCAAGCATTTGTTACAAAAAAATTCCAAATTGGAAATATATACAATTCTTTAAGTTTTTCCCCACCCTCTAAAGAAGTGTGCTTTTTTGAGTACTGAATATTGTTTTTATAATATTTGTTCTCCTGAATAACACAGGACTCCAGAGCCATGAAGGGAAAATCTTTGCTTGAGAGTAGAAGGTGTTTACTGGAATTACTGGTTTTTCTAGGTAGAAATTCTATATGCTTTATTCAGTAATGCAACCTCAAAGGTGCTTATTGAATTGTTGTAGAGATAGAGAGTCATCAAGCAAGAAGCTTGGTGAATCTTTACCCAAGGCTGAATCCAGAGGGCTTCAAATGACGAACAGGTACAGGTTTATCCGTTTATATGTGCTCCACTCTTTTGAACTGTTTAATTTTGATGGAAACTCAAGTCACCAATTCTTTTTCCTTACATTATATATAACAGACCCACTTTGACCAAGTCTAGTACAATATCAAGTGTTACAACATTCAAATTTAAGAGTTCCGAGCGAGCAGAACGGAGGAAAGAGGCAAGCCCTTACGATTTCTGTGAATCTCCTCTCCTAGGTTTAGATTTAGGATTAAATTCACCCATGGCCATGATGTCTGGGACTATCTGAAAACATCAAAATGATGCCTAAATTTAAAAAATAATCAAAGTGATATCTGGAAATTCAAAACGCTATCTAAGGGGTGCCCTGACCGACTGAGCTCCAGGTCTCCGATAAAGTTGCTGACGTGGCACCACCAGTCATGTAAACTGACTATAATGCTCTTATAATTTTTATTTCTTATTTTTTTTTAATTTTCTGTTTTTTTTTTCCTATTCTTCTCTCTCTCTCTCTCTCTCTCTCTCTCTCTCTCTCTCTCTCTCTCTCTCTCTCTCTCTCTCTCTCTCTCTCTCTCTCTCTCTCTCTCTCTCTCTCTCTCTCTCTCTCTCTCTCTCTCTCTCAAAACATAGCCAGACCGTATTCCTCCATTTCCTCAATGATCTCATGAACCTTATTCTTACTGTAGCACCCTTTAATCATTATATTGTAGGAAACAATATCCATGGAGATGCAGAGTCAAAGTCTTTTTGAAGTTGGCCGGAAGCACCGCCTTGTGGTTTTTCTCCATGTACTTGGCTATGGCATAAGGGTTCGAGTGTCGCCTCTCGTTCAGAGCCAAAAGTGCCTCTTTGATCATCTACACATACATACATGGTTTAATCCACAATAAGACAATAGACAGAACCAAACCCCAGTTTCATAGTTAAATTAAGGAAGTTTTGAAGTACCTGAAAGTAAGGTGGATGAGAAGTTGTTTTGGGTTTGGTCTGTTTGGGCTTGTTCTTCCTCTCCTTGAGATCTCTGAGCTTTTTCTCCCTGATTGGCTTCTCGTCCGTCTTGTTGGGTTCCTCAGTAGCCAGGACCTCTGCTAGTGGGGCCTCCACGGCCGGAGCTTGAACTTCTTCAATTGCAGACATAACGAAACAGAGCAACAACGAACGGTTTCTGTGAGAGCAGAGATTTACTGAGAATACTGATCAACTTCAATGAGAATGGATAATGATGCTCGTGGTAAGGATACCAAAAGTCACAACATTGGGCTTAATCCCCATCTCCTCCATCTTCACCATAAGCTCACTCATCCTATCATGGGCAGGTCTAGCTTGGTTGCCACCAATGAATTGTTTTTGTTGGATGCAATCAAGTAAGATATTTTGTATTGTTTATGTCCCATGATTTCCTGATTTTGTGTAGTTTAAGCTTATGTAGTATGTCTGTTTAATGGAAGTCGGTTAGTTATTAAAGCTGTGTTTAGTTGGATTTTGATATGGATTGAATTGAATTGAGTTGTATCCCATGATCAAGCTGTTTGTTAAGGGGGAAATGCAAAAACAAACTGTTGCATGGGTTGCACACAATGCAAACCCAGTTCATAACAAAATGAACTATTTTGATGTGGATTGAAGTGAATTGAGTTGAATGAAGTTTGGTTGATGAAATTTAGATAGATTTTGCTGAGCTGATTTGGATTGAATCAACCTGTTCTTTAAGGGGGAAAGCAAAACATACTGTTACAAACATTGGCAAAATTCCAAGCATCAATTTGGTATGATTTTAAAAATGTAGACATTACTTTGATAGTTTCATAGTTCATATCAAACCCAGTTCATAAGAACACAATGACAGTTCATAACAAAAAGGATTGTTCAGATGCTACATTCATAGGCAAATGAACATTTTTAACAACAGGAAATCAATGTTCAACATGCTACCACTGTTCAACAACGTAAAATACAACATACATCAACATAGTACATTGCATATTATACAAATTGATCCAATAATCACTTCTAAATATGTCACTGTTCAACAACCTAAAATTCAACATACATTAACATAGTACTTTACATATCATACAAATTGTTCCAATGATCAGGTGAGTTAATTAATCATATCGTGCAAAACAAGTTTTCGGGTGCAATAGAGGAGCGAGGGCAGAATGGAGGAGAAAGAGTGAGTTTTGATCGAGGGGGGTGAAAATGAACGAAGGGGGGGGGGGTAGGTTTTTTGGGTTAAAGGTTTCCCGATGGTCAAAATATCTAGAATATCCCTCATTTTCAAAAGCCCGGATGCTACGTCAGCAACTTTACTGGAGATCGAAGCTCAGCTGGTCAGGGCACTCCTTAGATAGCGTTTTGAATTTTTAGGCATCGCTTTGATCATTTTTCAAATTTAGGTATCACTTTGATGTTTTCGGATAGTCCTAGACATCATGAGTGAATTGAATCCTTAGATTTATATGGTCACAACATTGAAATGACTAATTCCTTTGTCTTTGTGTGGCTCACACATTCAAGTTCTATATGAAATTGGAAGAGAAAATGCGGGCTAAGAGCATCCGCTGATCCAAAACTTCTAGGAGATAGAACTTTCATAAGAAATAAGTGTCGCTACTTCTCTTGGAAGTGGACTTCTTAATACGAGAGGAATAATTAAGAAAGACTAGGGAAAGAAGAAGATTGAAGCTAATTAAGAAACTGCTTTTAATTGCTTGATTGATTCATTAAACTACTTGACTTTATATACATTGATGATTTCCTAAAATAGAAACTAAAAATAACAAATGGATATAAACCATAAAACATAAATGGTTTACGTTCTTCAATTAACATAAACCTTTAACTTTGAATGGTTTAAATCAATTAAGCATTATAATATGATATATATTAATATCATATTAACATAAAGATCCACCTGGATCATGGCTCCCCCATTTAGGAAGCTTGAGCTCCTGCTCAAGGTATCGTGAGATTAGGGAACTCTTTAGTTGGCCTGTCTTGTAGGTACCACTTAGATTTGCTGGGAAGTTAACCCTTTCTGCCTATGCGAAAATACTCATACTTTCCTCGTCGAGTTTCACGAACCTTTTGCTCCAAAATACAGTCTTCTTTTAGAGGATCTTCTCGCTCCACTTTCAAATCATCAACTGAAGGAAGACGAGTGTCCTCATCATGATCATCATCCAATAGAGATGGTTCAAAGAGCTTCAGATTCTCGACATTAATTACCGAATACATGTTCATGTATGATGGTAGATCTAGATGAAAGGCATTATCACCAATTTGTCTGATGATCTTGAACGGTCCATATCTGATAGGCTTGAGCTTCTTGCCTTTTCCAGTTAGACGTTCTTTCCCAAGGTGTAACCATACTAAGTCACCTTCTTTAAAGGTACATGGTACACGATGCTTGTCATGACGATGTTTATATCGCTGCTGTGAGCGCTGCAGTTGTGCTTCCACTTCTGAGTGAATCTTCCTAACTCGTTCGAGAAATTTTTGTGCTCGAACATGTTCTTCTTCTTCCTTTCCACTTAATGGTTTGTCACTTAGAGTAAATGCCATATCAAAAGGACTTTGGAGCAAGTAACCCAAACAAACCTCGAAAGGAGATTTCAGTGTGGAGCCATGAATTGCTCGGTTAAAAGAAAATTGTAAGTAAGGGAGACTTTCATCCCAAGTTTTAGGATGTTTAGAATTATATCCCCTTAATAAATGTGCCATAGTTCCGTTAACGACCTCTGTTTGTTCATCAGTTTGTGGATGAAAAGCGGTGTTACGCTTCAACTTGGTATCCATCATTCCTCATAAAGATCTCCAGAAATGGCCTAGAAATCGGCTATCTCTATCTGATATAATTAATGATGGGAGGACAAAATGTTTCCAAACATATTGGAAAAACAACTTAGCTGCTCCTTCTCCTGTAACTGTTTTCTTGCATGGAATGAGTATTACCATCTTACTAAACGATCCACTACTACGTACAGGTAATCATTTTCAGACTTGGTTTTAGGTAGTCCACCTAGAAAATCCATCGAAATGCTTTCCCAAGGTTGGCTAGGTACTGGTAGTGGAAGATATAGTCCTAATTTCCTGCTAGAAGGCTTCGATATGTTGCACAGAACACAACCTTGTATATATTTGGAAACATCGATATGCATTTTTGGCCAATAGACATACGGACAAAGATTTAATAAAGTCTTCTCTACTCCAAAGTGCCATGCTACTTTGGACGTATGAGCTTCTCGAATCCAGTTTAGCCTATCGCCTTCTTCTGGTATGCACAATTGTGTTCCTTTGTACATTAGTCCATCATTCAGTTGAAACTCACTAGCCTTTCCTTGTTGTAACTTAGCGTAAGCCGAACGAAAATCAGCGTCACTGTCATACCCTTTTGCATACTCGGAGGGAACAATAGATTGAATTTGCATGGCCACCAATAATGCGGAACTTACTAGTGTAGGGGGTCGAGATAACATATCTGCCAACTTATTGGTCATTCCCTTCTTGTATTTAATAACGATATTGAATTGTTGAACATAAGACATCCACTTCATATGTCGGGCTTGTTGCAACTTGGACTGTGTAGTTAGATACTGAAGAGTCTTATGATCTGAGTGAACCACAACTTCCTTTCCTAACAAGTAAGCTCTCCAATGCTTCACTGCTTGATGCAAGGCGTATAGATCCTTAGCATAAGTTGGGTAGTTCAATGTTGGTCCACTAAACATCTCAGAATGGTAGGCAACTGGTTTACCATCCTGAAGTATTACTGCTCCCATTGCATAGTTAGATGCATCTGATCAACTTCAAATGCTTTCTATAGATTTGGCAAGGCTAACATTGGGGCCTCGGTGATCTTCCGTTTTAACAATTGGAAAGATTCCTCATGATTCTTTGACCATTCAAACTTTTGATTGGCCTTTGTAAGAGAATGTAATGGTGCCGCAATTAGAGAGAAATGTCTAATAAACTTTTTCAAATATTGGCATGCACCAATAAAACTTCGAACTTTGATCACTGAACGGGATGTAGGCCATTGGGTTATAACTTGCACGTTTTCGGGATCCACTTTGAGCTTTCCAACACCAACAATGAACCCTAAGTATACAAGTTGTTCCTTCCCAAATTCACACTTCTTGTCGTTCAACCGTAGTTGACTTGCTTGTAAAACCTCCATAACTTGAGCAACATGACGAAGATGGTCCTCCCATGTGACACTGTATATTAGTATGTCATCTAGGTAAACAATGACAAAGTCATCAATGAAAGGGCGAAGTACTTCATTCATTAGCCGCATAAGGTTGCTGGAGCGTTACATAGTCCGAATGACATAATCAACCACTCGAACAATCTTTGCTTCGTCTTGAAAACAGTTTTCCAAGTATCCTCTTCATGGATGTGTACTTGGTGATAACCAGATTTGAGATCAAGCTTTGTGAAGGAACGAGCTCCATGTAATTGATCTAGAAAATCATCAATCCTCGGTAATGGATACCGATTCTTGATAGTAATCTTATTGAGTGCTCTGTAGTCAACACACATACGCCATCCTCCATCTTTCTTTGGCACAAGTAGTACTGGTGAATCACATGGTGAACAGCTAGGCTTGATAACTCCTTGTTCAAGAAGTCCTTGTACTTGCTTCTTGATTTCTTCACTCTCCGTAAGAGAAGTGCAATATAAACCCAAGTTTGGTATAGGTGAATCTCCTACCAGCTGAATTTCATGTTCTACAGCTCTCCGCGGTGGTAATCCTTGCACATCCTGAAAAATGTCCTTGAAATCCTTCTGCAATTTTCCAATATCGGAACATTGTGAAGGTGTTAGTGTCACTGTTGACAAAATGACAGCATCGGCATATTGCTCTTGTGGTCGAATTATCAGTAGGAAAAACTGTCCACAAGAGTTAACCAATCGCTTAGCTCGGTTAACTGTCAGTAAATTTTCTGTATTTTGAGGCTTACAAGCGTTGATATGGAATTCTTTTCCGTCCTTCACCAAACGATACTTGCGCTGCCTTCTGTAGTGGATTGCATCACGGTCCCATAGGTATGGACTACCCAATATAACTTGGCATACGTCTAATGGAACCACCTCGCATGTCACCTCATCGATATAACGATTAGTGATTGCAAATTTGAAGGTACATTGTTTTGTTATTTACATGTCAATGTCCTTCTGAATCCACCCTAGTGGGTAAAGCTTAGGGTGAGGCCTTGTCTCTAAGCCTACCTTCCTTACTAGAGCCTCTGAAATCAGATTCTTTTGACTTCCAGGATCGACAATTGCTTGTACAACACTCTGCTTCACTTGAATGTTCGAATGGAACAGCTCTTCACGGTTGTAAGCATCTGCAGTGTCTATTGGTGAAGTCATTAAGGCAAGTGTAGTGTCAGGTTGCTTCAACTCTGGAAGCTCATCTACCTGTTGTACTGCCAATGTGGCCTTTCTATCATTTTTTCCTTGGTTGTTCCTGTGGTTCTTTGGTTTCAACTCAGGATGAAGTATCCAGCATTTGTCTTTGACATGTCCGCTGGCTCGACAGTGATCACAATAGTTATTTGGTTTTGAACTCTCCTTGATCTGCTTGCCTTTATACTTCCAATCAGATCTACCTACAGCTTTTTGCTTGTCGTCCTTCTTGTCATGTCTTTTGTACTTTGCCTCGATAGCGATGGCCTTGATAGTAGCTTCTTCCATTGATTCTACGGTGAATAATTTAAGTTCTTTCCGTATGTAATCGGCAAGACCTCCGATATATTTTATAAAGACGCCATATTCGTCGATGTCTATATCCAACACCAAAGCTTGGTTGTGGAATTCAGAAGTATAATCTTGTACTGACTGGCCGAATCTTTGATTGAAGTGCTGCCATCTGTACCACCTTTCTTCTTCATAACCAACAGGATAGAATTGTTTTCTTAAAAATTTCTTGAATTTGCTCCAAGTCAATTCTGAAATGTTATACCGTTTTCGGTATGACTTCCACCATGTAACAGCATGACTTGAGAGTTTCAAGTTTGCAAATTGAATCTTTTCAGCATTAGAATACTTATGAATCGTGAAATAAGTTTCTAATGTGTCTATCCAATTGTCCAATTTTTCAGCATCTATGACACCATTAAAAGTAGGAATTTCAACCTTAAAATCAATTTTTAAGGTACTTACAGGATTTTTTTGATCACCTGCTTCCTTGGTGTCATTATCTAATACAGCATCCTCCTTTTCTTCACTGTCATCATTAACCTTTCTCCTTGAAGGCGATGCATGTGAAATCTTTAAACCTTTTAAGTTTTCCACCAGCTCACTAATAGATGAGGATAACAACACAACCTGTTGTTCTAGTCTGGTGATACGTTCACCATCACCATTTGGTTGTGTTGGCTGTGAAACTTCTCATGTAATTGCTCCTCTCTTTATCCTTGGCTTCCGATGAATCAACAAAGGACCTACAAGTTCTTCTTTAGAAGTTTTGCGTCGGCCGCGAGTTAGGACCATAAACCACTTTTACCCCCCCCCCCCCCTTCCTTGATCTGGGGCTCTGATACCACTTGATCCAAAACTTTTAGGAGATAAAACTTTCGTAGGAAATAAGTGTCGCTACTTCTCTTGGAAGTGGACTTCTTAATATGAGAGGAATAATTAAGAAAGACTAGGGAAAGAAGAAGATTGAAGCTAATTAAGAAACTGCTTTTAATTGCTTGATTGATTCATTACACTACTTGAGTTTATATACATTGATGATTTCCTAAAATAGAAACTAAAAATAACAAATGGATATAAACCATAAAACATAAATGGTTTACGTTCTTCAATTAACATAAATCTTTAACTTTGAATGGTTTAAATTAATTAAGCATTATAATATGATATATATTAATATCATATTAACATAAAGATCCACCTGGATCATCTGCAGCGGTGTAAGGAATTAGAGGAATTCCTCCGAATTTCTGGCGGGTCCCATAGGAAATACAACATCCCCAGTGATTTGGACTTGCACCGGAGTGGATGAGGAGCGACGGCCGATTGGCGACTGCGAAGAATTCCTCGATGGCGTCTGAAATTGGAAGCCGGAGAGGAAGCATCCTCTAGCGGAGCCCACGCACGTGGGTGACGGCAGAGCGCGTATTTTTTTTTTCTTTCATTTTTGGCATGTGTATTTTTTTAACCGGTCATTTGCGGACCAGTGACAGCCCGTCACGTGGTCGGGTTGTCTCCCCACTTGAACCCAACAGCTAGTCTTTTCTGGATCGTTCATTACAAATCAATTTTTGTGATCGGATGGCCATGATTCAAGCACAACGGCTCCTTCCTGTTAAAACGGTATGATTCTCAAAATTGTTCGAAAAAGTTTCCAAAAAATCCGAAAAAATTTCAAATGATCGCCTACTATTTTCCTATAAATACTACCTTCATTTTTCACAATCCTCACACCAATTTGTGCACAACAAATTATCATCCTCCTCACTCTCTTCCCTCGCTCTCTGTCACAATCCTTTTGGTTTTTTGCAAAAGATGTCCACAAATTGTCTTCTTTCCGAAGATGTACAATTGTGATTCACATGGAAGTGACAATAATTTTCATCAATAATTTAGCCGATAATGTCACGTGGAAGTGACACGTGTCACATTATGACTCGTCGAAAATTTGGTTCAATAATGTAGACGATAATGACACGTGTTGGCTAATTATTGGATGAACATATTACTAACAATTAAATCAAATAAGTTTTTATAATTAATGAATAATAATAAAAATTCTTATTTGTTGCACTGCTACACAAAAAATAAGAATAAAACATATTATTTGATGAATAGTGACAAAAATTCTTTGGCCAATAGAACTTTCCGAACGAGTGCGGATGCTCTGAGGAAGATGAAATGAACATGGTCCAAGCAAGAAAGCAGGTACACATTGTTTCAATCAAAATCAAGTATGCTTAACTATTTGAAATATCACTTTTGAGCCCAAAAAAAATGAGGCAAATGTCTTAGATACGGTGTCACAGAATTCAGAGAATTTAAATAGGTACTATATATTTCAGGAGAAGACAGAAGCTGAGATGAAACAAATACGAAAAGGCCTCAACTTCAAGGCAGCACCAATGCAATCTTTCTACCTAGTAGCTAGGACTTCAGGACCTGATCAGGCCAAGATAAGTAGTACAAGTAGTCCATTGCAATTTTAGTAGTGAAATCCAATTGAGTCAATATATAGGATCAGGTTTTAAGTTAAAGAACAAACTCATACAATGTATCTCCTCTGTTTCAGACTGTTTCAAGCAGATCAACTAAGGTAAGGAGTCATGGCAATGCTCCTTCTGTAAGATTCACAACATATTCCAAGTCACGAAACAGTGAAGCCATTACTGAATCAGCACATGATGCCACAGCAGAAAACAACATGATGGAAAAACGTGGAGTTTCCGAGAGCGATAAGGTAGGAAAGAGTAGGAAAACTGAGGGGAAGCAGAAAGTGGGAGCGCAGAGAAATAGCAAAGAGGTGGCGAGGAAGGCTATGAAAGGCGTTGTTGGCTTTGAAAGCAGTTCCAAAATGAGTCATCTAGTAGTGGGCGTTGCCTCATGAATGAAGGCTCAAGGCTCCCCCTCTTCAACCATCTATGTACATGCTCTATAGAGAAGCTAAATCAGTTTGCTGTGGCTAGAACTTCGATTCCCTTTGTATCATTATTAGAATCAATAGATCCACAGTTATTTACAATTGGAAATCACATTCCTAACCAAGAATTGTTCCATATGAAAGTTACGTTCATGATCAATTTAAAGGTTATTCGATCACTATCGAGTTTGATATCATTTTACAAAATAAATGTTTGAAAAATTGTTTTGTAAAACAAAAATAAGGAACAAAATTCTGCTTTTTTTATTTTTAAAAGATTTGATCTTTTATGTGTTATACACTTATACTATACTATAGTTATAGCTTTTGAACCATTTTCTTCTCCAAACAGCTAGACACCATGCACTGATGCATGCATTGACTTCACACACAATTTGGATTGAAACTCTCTATTGCGTGGCCGTATAAAATTTGTTGATATATAATTCATGAACCTTCAATTTTACTGCAGGCAGCATTGAGTTCATTGGTTACCAGTTTCCCAAGTAACTTGGTAATTACGCTATATATATGCCCATGGGCTACCCTTCTATGAGAGAGATAATAATGGAGATCGAATTGGTTTGGCAATTTTCGTGAAGGTTCCCGGGCCCTGCCGACAACTGTTTAACCTTGTTAGCTAGACTTTTTGCAACCACCAAAACAGGTGATGTACACATAAATCAAACGGTTACAAAATCTCAATCAACTTTAAGGCGTTAAGAGTCGAGACAAAAGGAAACGAAGAAAAATTCAACATCATCTACATCACCAATTCACCATCATGAAAATCATGCTTGAACTTCTCACTTGCTCTCCCTCTTTTGAGTCTTTTCAATTCACGTAGCCATTGACGTAAAGAGACTTTATGGATCATGACAAGACCTTATAACTAATCAAATGCGGTTTCCATTAACACAAAATTACACTACTTCACTTGATTATGACTAATTAATTAATACGTACAAGAACTATAGCTTGCATAAATTAAGAAGGGAGAAGAAACATGAGGATGGCGAGAAGATTGGCGGTGGCGACTGCCATGAGAGTTGACCTTGCAAGGTGGGATGAGGTGGCCGACGAAGCGTCTCCATGAGCACCATGTTTGTAGTAGAAGGGAAAATAAGGCAGGATCGGGTCAGGAGGAGGCGGACCGTAACCATAGCCACCACCGCCGTTAAAAGTAGTCGGCGGAGGGTTGTAAGGGTAATATCCAGTTGGTGTAGGGTAGAAGGGAGGCGAGTATATTATTGAGGGAGGTGACGGTGTTGTGGTCGTCGGAGTGGTAGTGCCGGTGGGAGGAGGATAACATGGATACTGGCAAGGGTTGTCGGATGTAGCAGTCTTGGGAAAGCTGGTCAGAATGATGGAGATGATCACCAAGACGAGGGTTGGGAGAAGAAGAGGGTGGTTTATGTTTAGAGCCATGGTGATCGATGATGTATGAGCTGATCGAGTGTACGCGGTACGGGTTTGTGGTGATGATGAACTGAGAGGAAGTAGTACTGAAGGAGGGGGAGGTTGGAACTGAGGTGAAAGGCTAGCTAGAGGAAGAAAATAATGGCAAGTAGAGAGAGAAAAGAAACAAAAATGGAGCTAGAGTGGGTGAGGTGGTCGATTGGTGGTGGAAGGTAAGTGATGATTCCTAGCCTTTTCCTATTCTTGAAAGAGACTGAGACTATGAAGAGAGTGTTTCCCTTGTCATTACTCAAGCAAACAAAAAGAGTGCCCCCAAAATAAGTATACATTTTGGGAGCTTGATCCATATTGAAAACCAAGTTCTATCTACCTAGCTAATTAGCCACTATCGATCTATTGCTAATTTTAATTTCATTGCGTTAGCCGTTATTAGCTATGGAGATCGATCATTCTCAATAGTTACAACAAACCTAAAATGGTACACAGAATTTCGTTTTCTTTCGTTCTAGTTTCAATTACATAAGCTATGATAAGTTCTACCTATAGAAAAATAGTGGATAGAGATTAGGTAGAGAAATTGAAGTCAAGCTTTGGCTGCTGTAGTCATAATGTCTACTTAATTATTTCGCTTGCAAGCGCTTGAAGAAATCAACTATTTAGCTAGCAGGTAGAAATGGAGAATGCCATGGAAGCCAGACAGCTACACATGGCCACATTTTTAACTATTCCATCTGTTGGATGTGTAAAAACATATCGATTAACCAAACCTGGATTAGATCGATCTATGGTTGAAGCTGGATTAAGTAACCAGCCTAATTATACGTACTCGTTAAACTGCATGCTCAATGGATCGATGTCAAATGTCTCTTGGATCTGTTGCCAAACTCTCTATATATAAATCACAAATTAACACGGTCTTCGTTACGAGGCCCTCAAGTCACCAGCGTTGACCTATTGATTTATTTTTCGAGAGAGTTGACTATTGACTAATTAGAGAGGCCGGACGACCCATGTGGTAAACAACTAGGATCACTAAATTCAATTCTACACCTAACGAAGTAGTTTATATATAGCATGGTTAGGAATTCAGAATCAAATCGGATCACACATAGGTAGACACTAGACAGGTCCAGCATGCATACGCTGTATATGCGAGCGATGACTTCTTATTTTCTGCATCGAGACTTTGCAGCAACTTAATTTGTGCACGAGGAGGCTAGGAAATTCCAGGGAAGCGACTATATGTATATACACAGGCAGCGGAAAATTAAAGTGCAGAAAACTTGGCTATATATATAGTGGCAGAGCCGGGATGAAATTATTATCTGGGCTAATCGTAAGTAACAATTTTATTATGTAGCGCACAATTTGTTTTTTTCTCTAAAGTTTGTTACTTCACCGCGATAATAAAGACGAAGATACAAGATGTATTTAAGCATACAAATTTATAAATTAGAGAATAGAGATAGATAAATAAGTGAGACTGTTAAAGGAGAAAGAGACCTTCAAAAGATGGAGAAGAAGTTGAGTAGAACGCGATGAATCAGACGAGATGATGAGATTGAGAGAGAGTGAGATCAGTGAGAGAGTGAGAGTGCGATGGAGAGTTAAGGGATTGAGATGTGAGAGAGTGTGTGGCTCAATTAGAAATTTGGAACTAAAAGTCGTCAGAATTGGGGTAATTGTTATTGGTTGGATTATTTAGATTTTGGGTTTTAAATGAGTTAAGTTTTAAATGGGTTTCGGGTTACACTCAACAAAAACCTTAGAGTAACTTTTTTTTTCCTTTCCTTTAAGACTAGTAATTTTTATGTTTTAGCTCTCAAATTCTCACCAGGCTTCAGCATTGGTGAGCTTACTCACAGCTCCGCCCTCTATATATAAGACGTTGAAGATCTTGACGTTCTCAATTAAGTTTATATATATATATATATATATATATCTAGGCATCTAGCTAATTTATTAACTACTACTAAGTTTATTACTCCTTTTATGTCGGTGTATTTTACGCGTTTTGCTAACACATTAGTGTGATATGTACCAGTAATACTAGTATAAGGCATGCATCTAATCCTTTTACCCGAAATTTGTGTGAGTCGTCGTTCATTTTTCATGAGCGCTATGAATGACACAAGTAAATAAAAACAACTTGCATTGCTAAAACGCATAATAATATAGAACTTAAAGTAGAGCATATACATATCGACTCGATTACACCCAAAAGGCCGAATTTTTATAAATATGAGGGAGAAACTTTTGTATGTGAGGAAAGATGCGTGCATCACTACTAGAAAAAATGCTTATATCAACACATAAAAATGTGTCTTAATAGATGGTCAAATGAGACACAAAATTATTCCTAAATGACTTTAGGGACAGTACAGGAACATTTACTTCATGCGTTTATATTGTAGAAGTTTTCATTGCTCATTAGAGACTAAAGAACAAATGTCCCCCTATTATTTTGTACAACTCAGAAATTATATTTACACAAAATACGGTGGTTGTACAAATATCTTCAATGGGTATACAATTGTGCCTCTCTATGGACATCAATCGACAACTCATATATGTCCCCAAATGTTAAAAAA
Source organism: Geum urbanum (assembly GCA_946800695.1). Lineage (NCBI taxonomy): Eukaryota > Viridiplantae > Streptophyta > Magnoliopsida > Rosales > Rosaceae > Geum > Geum urbanum. Next base: position 45,690,775 of record OX327012.1, on the reverse strand, counting down.
TTAATTAAAAACAAATTACACCCACCTAATCATCCATAAAAGGATAGTACTGTAGCAGAGATGATGGATCACAAAACAAAATCAAAGAAATGGCAAGTGGTTTGGCTTGGCTTTAGCTTCCAACTTCCAAGCCATCATCATGTGCTTCAAAAATTACTTTTACACCCTTATATTTTAGCCTTGCCATCCATATGAACCAATTTGTTGGTTCCGGCCATCCCACTTAAATCCTTCTAAAAGCTGCTCTTGCACACCTACAACTAGACCTGTCAATGGGGCGGATCTTGACTTGGATCTGCTCCGGACCCGTATATTTTAACGGGTCTGGATCTAATTTTTTGATCCGTTGATCCGTTTGTGACCCGGACCTGTTGATAAGTTTATTTAACGGATCGAATTCGGATCTTACTTGATCCAACCCGTTAGTGACCCGGCCCGTTACAATTCTTTTCTTATTAAATATTTAAATATATAATTTATTAAATATAATATGCTTACATATAAATGTTTTGTCTAAAAAATATTTTGGGGGAAGTCTAAACTTTTTCTAAACCAATGCATTTTTTCGCCCGTTCAGTTCCCCAATGGTATTGGGAACTAAAGAATTGAAGAAGCTGTTAATCTCCAATGCATGCGTTTTTGACTTGTTTATGACTTATATCTGTTTAGTTCACGAATTCAATCTAGCAATCTATCCTCACACAACAGTCTTTCAATATCTCTCAACTTCTTCAATTACTGAAAATTCTCTCTACCTGTTCCAAGTCCAATTCACCGACTGGATTTTCATATCAGCATACTGGTATTTCTCTTTCTCATAAAATCTCTTTATTCATCATCATTGCTTATTTAAGTTTTTTTTCTTTCTTTCTAATTTGGTTAAACATTAGTACGATGAGAGAGTTTCCATGACAAGTTTGCTTTGTATATTTTATGTAGTAAAATTGAGGGCTTTGCAAGTAAGATAAATTATGGAGAGCAACTGGTTGGTGCAAATCGTGTGCATACATATATGAAAAGGTTAAATTAGTTGCATTACTACTCATGATACTTCAGTATGCATGTTTGTTTTGATTTGTAGCTTTTTTCATTAGTATAAAGCTCACTCGTCCCCTATTTATATTTCAGGGTTCTTTTTATTCAAAAAATGGTTGACACTGGTGGACAAAGAGATGGGACATACCAAGTCATAGAGGTGGATGCACATGGGAATGATGCAGACGCACCGGCACTTCCAGATTCTCCAAAGACCAGAAGATTGGCATCTGAGGTATGGAAAGAATTCGAACTAGTTAAGGCTAAAGAGGGTAATAAGGCAAGGTGCATGCATTGTCGTAAGAGCCTTGTGAAAGGGTCTGATAAAGGTACTAGTCACTTGAAGAAGCATTTGTCTAGATGTATCAAAGGAAACAAGAGAGCTATTGGTCAACATATGGTAATTGCAACAAAAAATGCTACTGATGAGATCACACCAATTGAAAACTTTATGTTTGACTTAGAGACAAGTAGGATAGATTTTGCTATAGCTGTTATTAAGCATATTTATTCATTTAACATGGCTGAACATGAGTATTTTGAGATATTTGTAAATCGTCTTCAGCCAATGTTTAAACTTATGTCTAGAAATACATTGAGGTCAGATATAATGAAGGTTCAGCAAAAAGAGAAGGAGAAGATGTGCAAATACTTTGAATGATTTCCTGGTAGAGTCACTCTTACCACTGATATTTGAACTTCAGATCATCAAGATATTGGATATATATGTTTGACATCTCATTTTATTGGTGAGGATTGGGAGTTGAAGAAAAAAAAATACATGCTTATAGATGTATTGAATATCCTCATGATGCATAAACTCTTTTCAGATATGTCACTGGCAAGATTTTGGATTAGAATTTAGAAAAGAAATTATTTTCCATGGTGGTAGACAATGCAAGTGTCAATGATGCGATGGCGAAAAAGTTAAGAAGTTGGCTTTGTGACAAGTCTTTCATTCCATTGGAAGGTCAGTTACTTCATGTTCGTTGTAGTGCTCATATTCTGAATTTGATTGTTCAAGATGGGTTGAAGGTAATTGGGGACTTCATTTTTAAGGTTAGAGAAACTGTGAAATACTTGAAAAGGTCTGGTTTTGCTACACAAAAGTTTAATCATGCAAAAAATCAACTTAAGTTCAGGGATAAGAAAAAAGTGACATTGGATTGCCCTACAAGATGGAATTCAACGTTCTTGATGATTCAAAGAGCACTAGAAATGAAAGAGGTGTTTTGGCGGTTGGCACAAATTGATCGTAGTTATATGTTTTATCCGAAAGATGAGGAGTGGGAAGTTGAAAAGGTTATATGTGCTTGTTTGGACATTTTTATGATGCAACAAATCATTTTTCTGGTTCATCTTTTCCTACTTCAAATGTGTTCTTTCCTGATATTTGTAAGATCAAGCTCCAGATTTCAAAGTGGGAAAGAAGTGAGCATGAGTTTCTGCGTTTGGTGGTTTTCCCTATGAAGTTGAAGTTTGACAAATTTTAGGATGAGTGCAGCTTGGTTTTGGCAATTGCTGTTGTTTTTTATCCCAGATTTAAAATGCATTTGGTTGAGTATTATTATGGTGAACTTCATGGTGTGGATGTTGATAAGCAAGTTAAAAAAGTACGAAATGCTCTAATTGATCTATTTAATGAGTATGATGAAGAAGCAATTACATTTGAGAAAGAACCAAGTCAAGAAGTGATTAATTTTGTGAATGAGAACATGGCAGCTTCTAAAGAAGATGAGTTAAGTGGTTTTGATTTTTGGTATGTGAGGGAAAAATCTGTTGATATCATTGTTCAAAAGAAATCTGAGTTAGAGGAGTATCTAGAAGAACCTTTGTTTCCAAGAGCTGAACCTTTCAATATTCTGAATTGGTGGAAAATCAATAGTGACAGATTTCCTACTCTAGCAAGAATGGCTCGCGACATACTAGCAATTCCAGCAACTACCATAGCTTCGGAGGCAACTTTCAGTGTTGGAGGAAGAATAATTGATGAAACACGTGCGTCGATGCTTCCTGAAACTGTAGAGGCTTTGGTGACGATAAAAGATTGGCTGCCCTTACGAAAATGTAAAAGTAAGCATGACTAATATACAATGTAATGCTATTTTTCCTCGATATAAACATTATTTGAATTGTCTCATGTTTTTTTTGTAGGAGCTGTTTCATTTGAAGAACTAGAAGTTCCAAAATAAGATAAACGTCTATTTGGTGCAAAGACATGTAAGTACTTGAGCCAACTTAGTTTAAGTTAATTAATTAACTTCTTGATCAATACAATATATTGCTCACCAGTGACTAGCTTAGACTCTCTTCTCTTAAAGCTAGTTTTTTCGTTATTCTGTGGTCTAAATATCTAGTGTCGAGCATTAATATCCTTTTGTTTATTAATATTTTGAAACTTGTTATACATGCAGATTTTGAGGAGCTTAACATTTGGCTTATATGCTTATACTTAAGTTCATGAAGCTCATACTTGACTATGAATGATGGATAGAGATCTTGCTGCTTAGGAAAACAATAAATAGAACTATGTGATCTTCTGGAAATCATTTTTATCCATCTAATTTATGTCGGATAATATATATTCTTTTGGGTTATGTAATGGAGACAAGTGAAGTTTTTATTTGAATTTTTAAGTCCTCATGTTAAAGCTTATTAGCAATTTAGCATGCATATTAATAACGGATCCGAATCTGCCCCGTAGATCCATTGATCCGCCGGATTTGGATTTGGATCTCATTATTTAAAATTCGTCATATAAACAGGGCGAGGCGGGTCTAGCTTTAGATTACCTTAAACGGATCTGGATCTAAGTTAATCCGATCCGCGACTCCGCCCCATTGACAGGCCTACCTACAACCATATCAGAAACACTACCAACATATAGATACAATTCACGTTAGAAGCGTAACAATGCTGAATCTAGCACAATCGATAGATATAGATACCTTTCACTTGATCTGCTGGAAGGGAATTGAATGTTGAATGAACAAATTTATAATGTAATTGGGTTGTGCGAACACTTCCACCTGAAGTCATAGTGCTTAAACAAATCAGGAAAGGCAAAACGGTAAACATTGAAATCTAATCGCATGCATCTTCGAACAGCCAATCTTATTATCATGATGAATGTAATGTCGGAACTCAAAATTCCACAAGTTTCATAAGCAGAACCATGATCACCAAACCACATCACAGAAACATCGTAACAACAGATAATCTTACAATCACACCAACTCAAAATGGATCATAATAAGTTTGCACTTGACAATCCATAGCTAAAACTACGTTCTAAATGAAGGACATACTAAATTCAATCTAAACAAACATGCAGTAAACGGATCATTTCTTATCGAATAAAGATCGAACCGATGGAATTTCAGTTACAGGAACTCGGCGATGACAACTCGAGAAAGCGAAATAGAGAAAGAGAGACAGAAAGGGTCCGCTGGGTAGCTATTATTACTAGGATAAATACTATAGCCGACGAAAAGAGGAAAAATAGGCCGACGATATTTTAAACCGTCGGCTATACTGTACTTTAGCCGACGGTACAAAATCATTTTTGGTAAAAATACTATAGCTGACGTTACAAAAATCGATCGTCTGGTATAGTAAAAAGTCATTGTCGACTATAATTATACAATAACCAACGACCAGTTTGGCAAAAGACCGACGACATGATCAACTATAGTCGACAACCATTTTTTATGTCGTCAGCTATAGTTCCTTATCTAAACAGATCGGGCAACAGCTCAACCATTCAAAAAAATTGGAGGAAAACTCAAAACGCTCTCAAATTGTTGGGTGTTATCGGTAGCTGTCCAAAATAAGTTCGTGAAGCTATTTCCCGCTATATATGTACATATATATATGAATTTTGTAGATTGAGTTGATTTAATTAGATGAAAATATATATGTATAAATTTTGGAAATTGAGCTGATTTATGTGTGTTATATATATATATATATGAATTTTGGAGATTGAGTTCATTTAATTAGATGAAAATATATATGTATTAATTTTGGAGATTGAGTTGGTTTATGTGTTATATATATATATGAATTTTGGAGATTGAGTTTATTTAATTAGATAAAAATATATATGTATGTGTGTTTACATGTTATTTGAAAATATATATGTATTAATTTTGGAGATAGAGTTGGTTTATGTGTTATATATATATATGAATTTTGGAGATTGAGTTTATTTAATTAGATAAAAATATATATGTATGTGTGTTTACATGTTATTTGTTGATATATAGCTAGTATGCGCGCGCGCGCGCGCGCGCGTGTGTGTGTGTGAAAGGACCCAACCCCGATTTAGCTCTCTAAACTGGAATCGAACCCCTTCGAAAACACGAACCAACAAAATTTTTTCAAAATTCCGGCAGAGTTTCGTTACTAACGTGGAATTACCATTACCTGCACGCGGAAAATACACTTCATCCTATGCCACAAAAAGCAAACCGTGGGCACCAATCCCATCCGGATTTCTCAATATATCAACAATAAAGTAAATCAGTAAATATATCTATACTTTACTGAAATCCGGTATAAAATCGTATAACATATACCACAGAAAGCTCAGAGCGACATCTATACATAATCGTATACGCATACCACAGTAGGTAGAACAATAAACCTACTGGATGAAACAAGATTGCTCGAGCACTATGCCTCCGACCACAACGTGCGACACCAGAGCCTGAACTGCAAACTGGGCATGGAAACCGAAAAGCCCAGGGGAAAGACAATAAACACGTTAGAGTGAGTGGACGAAAATAAATGTCTTTCACCAGATAATATATATGTTTAAAATAACATATGCGAGTCCAGGTAAATAAAAACAATAATATAGTACACGAGGTAAAACTCACACTCCTCCAGTGTACTGAGCATGCAAGTAAAAATCTCACGGGGTCACTCATGGACACACACCGTGCTAGTACAGTCCGAATCACGGGATCCCGGACCCACACGTGATTCTAAGCCAGAAAGGCCTCGGTTCCAGGGATATGCCCCTCGCCGGTCAGGTCGGGGTAACGCCCCGCCTGGGATGCCTACCATCGGGGATCAGCCGAGAAGCTAGTGTATCGATAAAACAACGTAACCAAGACTGTACTCTGTGTAAACCAAATCATAAACAGTTCGATGCAAATGCATGAAACAGCATATAAGTGTATGTATATTCGTATACGTATATCCGTATAAGTATAATCGTATAACACATGCTCGTAATAAACATAATCTCGTATGAAATCTCATGCTCGTAAAACCATAATCATACTGCATGCTCAAGTTCATAAATCATAAATAAAAGACTCGCAATCAATCTGTGAAAATAAAATGTCCACTCACAGACTGGCGTAACGTGTATCGCGTTAACCCGTGATCCGGCGGAATGTCCCTCGCCAAACAAACGATCACGAACCCCTGAATATTCACAATCTCCAATATTCAAAGTCATAATCCGACAATACAAATCAAACCACGAGAAACCACCGTTCTCGGAAACACGAAATTCAAAGTCGACGAATCGTCGAAAATCCGCATATGTACACCACAATACCTCGCTTTACCTTCGGACGCTCAACTCAAAAAACGAACCTCCCCACTGCGATCGGGGCGCGATTTCGAGTCAAATGACATGCGACTTGTCGAAAGTCCAAAAAGTCAAACCTGTTGACCGTTGACCGCCGCCGTTGACCGCCGTCCACGGCGGCGCCGCTGCCGGACGGAGAATTTCACGGCGGAGCTACACCTATTCCACTCCAAATCGTCCACTGAGCAACTTTGTCAACTGCACCGAAGTCCAATTCTCACTCTAACTAGGTCAATTTCACGATAAACCGAATTGATACACAAATTTCAAATCCAAAATTCTCCTTCCACAAATCGAATTAAAGCTTCATACTTACATGGTTAGAATCCTTGAGAGGAGAGCTTCAAAATACAGTGCTTGGTTTAGCTCGAATCGGCCGGAATAATGTAGTCCGATTACACCCAAAAATTCACAAACTTTGCCGGAAAAATTCTCTCTCCACCGTGACTTTGGCCGTGAAGGAAGGCCGGAAAACGAACGGGAAGCTCACGGCGAAGAGGAAGAGACCAGCCCCACACCTTGGGGTGGCCGGATGGCTCGCCTCCGTGAAGACCTCCGATCGCCGTCGCGAATGCCCTCCTCCACCGAGTTGACTCAGTCAACTCGGTCAACCTCAATAAATGGCCTCTGTTGACTTTCCCAAAAGGGAAACCCCACTATTTATAGCTTTCCTGATTAGGAAACTTCATACTTATCAATTTCGACAAACTTCAAACGCGCGTAACTTTCTCGTCGTAATTTCGATTCCGATAATTCTCGCGGCCACAAACTCGTCTCGACGTACTCTTCAATAATCATCCGAAGTCAAACACATCGGCCAAACGGATAAAAATTCAACTGTTCCGGTCAACATATAATTAAATCAACCAAACAATCAACAATCGGCAAAATTCGCAACTTAAACTCCGTAACTCAAAATCATGCTCCGAAAGTCCCTACAAACTCGAAATTAAATTTTGAACAACTTCCGTGAAGAAGCCGAAACCAAATTCTAGACCGGTAATTAAGTCGCGAACAAACCTGCCATTTAAATCCGTTTCCGTCGAAATTTCAAATATTCATAACTAATTCCTCGGTCGTCCAAATAACGATCCGGAACTGCCCATGAACTCATAATCACACGTACAACGACTCTCGAGAAGAGACCCAGCTCCAATTCTCGGCCAATAATTTAGTCGTTAAGAAGCTTCGGCGATTCGAATAACTGTCGGACAGCTGCGACTACGCAGTAACTCACGTATATAACTGATTAAACTGCTGATTTGTGTGTGTGTGTGTGTGTGTGTGTGTAACTTTGTAATTACGTAGCTAGCTAGCCTAGTAGATGATCGAAGTAAAGATGTATATATATATATATAAATTAAGTTGAAATTTTCAGGATGGACAAGAGTTGGATTTTTCTTCCAAGATGGGATCAAAATTATAAAATTGGAATGAAGAGTTTTGTGGAATATGTGAAGGCTAATTCTAATGTGAATGATATTGATTATTGCCCGTGTAAACACTGTCAGTGTCGGAGCGATATGTATCATTTTACCATTGATACAGTATGGGAACACCTGAAGAAAAACGGGTTTTGGGATAAGTACACGTGTTGAATTTATCACGGTGAAACATCATCAGTGGGTCAGCATGATCATGGACAATATCCTCAGATGACCAGTACATCCAATGATCCAACAACAAGGTTGATCAACAATGTGTTTCCTTACGAGAGCGGTGTATTAGCTCAAGCACCAGATAATGATCCCGCTATTGGGGGCTTCCCTCATATTGAGCCAGTCTAGCAATTACCTACAGCTATCAACACTACCGGTATGGAAAAGTACAACAACCTGATTGCATACCAACAGACCTCGTTGTACAACGGGTGTAATAAGACTATTCTTGAAAGTGTCATGGGAGTAATGAAGCTCAATGTGGAGAACAAAATGAGTGTCAAGGCTATTAATGATTGGCTGAAGTGGACTTCTTTGATGCTGCCCCCAGGTCATCGTCTTCCTACTACTCATCGTAAGGTATTACATATCCTGAAACATCTTGGCCTTTCTTACATCAAAATCCATGCATACAGATATGATTGTGTTCTCTTTGGGGTGAAGATACTTACGGGAATGATCTCGAGGGTATTTATGCCTGCCCGTTATGTCATACAGATAGGTATAAGTTGACTCTTGCAGGGAATAAGAAAGTTGTGAAGATACTTCGGTACTTCCCGCTGATTGATAGGCTGAAACGGTTGTTCATGTATGCACACATGGCTGAAGTTATGAGATGGTGGGCTGAGAGGAATTTACCAGACTATGATACCCTTATACACCCTGCTGACGGAGAGGCTTGGAAGTACATGGTCAGGTAGTTTTCTCATTTTACATCAGAGGTTCGAAATGTTGACTCGGCCTCTCATCTGACGGATTCAACCCTTTTGACAACATGAGTCTTCAATACAGTATATGGCCAGTTATTTTGGTGCCGTACAATCTTCCTCCATTGATGTGCATGAAGAAGGAATATAATTTGCTCACTCTATTAATTCAAGGGCCGGGTTATCCAGGAGAGTGTCTCGATGTGTATTTAAGACCCTTGATTGAGGAGCTTAAGTACCTGAGTGAATTTGGCCATCCCACTTATGACAAGTATAAAAACCAGATGTTCTAGATGCATGTCATGATTGTTGGCACCATCAGCGATTTTCCTGCCTGCGGGATGTTGTCGGACAACGTTACCATAGGATACTGGACTTTTTCAGAGTGCATGACTGTTGAGTGTTGTAGACCTCATTACAAAAAGATTGTCCTGATGCGTCATTGTTATTGGCTTCCACATGATCACCCATTGCGGCAGGATCCCGAGGCGTTTGATGGATTTGTAGAAACAGGTGTGCAACCTAGAAAATGGACGGGGGATGAAATCTTGGAAGTGCTGAATGAATACGATTTTGGGCAACTGAGCAATCATCCTAAAATAGTGACGTCAATACCTGACAAACCCGACATGTATAAATTCTGGACGCACAAAAACATATTCTGGGAACTCCCGTACTGGCCAAAGTTGCCGATCAGGCACTACTTAGATGTCATGCACATAGAGAAGCATGTGTGCGAAAGTGTGGTGGGCACAGTGCTGAATTGGGAGGGAAAAACTAAAGACATCCCTAAGGCACATATTGATATGAAAAGAATGAATTTTCGGAAACATTTGTGGTTAAGAGAAGAGAAGAAAAAAATGCCTCAAACTCCTTACACCGTCAAGCCTGACTAAAAAAATGAAATTTTTAGGTGAATAAGTAATGTCAGGTATCCTTTAGGCTATGCAGGCAATATAGACCGGTGTGTTAACTTCCGAGACAATAAGATGTACGGATTAAAGAGTCATGACTGCCATATACTGCTTCAACGTCTCTTCCCAGTTTTCATTGGAGGGTACATGTCGAAAGAGGTGGTGGAGCCGTTAGTGGTGTTGTCAAGATTCTTTCAAAAGTTAAGCACTAGAGAAGTGAAAAAATCAGATCTGAGGGAAATGCAACAGGACATCATTTTTATCATGTGCAAATTTGAGAGGATATTTTCCCCAATTTTTTTTGATATCATGCCTCACCTGATGATCCATCTTCCCGAACAATTGTTGCTTACCTGTTCGGTACACTACACTTGGATGTATCCTATAGAAAGGTACGTACGATTCAACATCTGAATTTGCGTAATTTTTTTTAACATTATTTGGAAATAATAATAATATGCACTTTTAAACTTGATAGACAATTGGGGGACTACAAAAACTATGTGGCTAATAAATCCGCACCTGAAGGATGTATAGCTGAAGCATATCTTGCGCACGAGTGCGTAACGTACACCAAGATGTATTTGGGAGCATTGGAGGACACTCCACAACATATTCCGGTAGATGAACCACAGTTCAAACTTTATATCCTCTCCTATGATGTTGAAGTTGGTGGAAATTTGGCAAAGTCTTACAAGTTAGAACAATATGAGCTAGTAATTGCCCACTGGTGGGTATTGATTAACTGTCCTGAAGTGCAATACTGGAAAGACTTCCAACTATACTGTCCTTAGGTTGGTGGTGATCTTGAGTACCACAATAGGGAGTTTGTAAACTATTTTGGCAGCTGGGTACGTATGTATATATACATTTATTGATATATATAATTTAATATCATGATGTTTGTCATCTAACATGTCGGTTATTATTGCTTCAGATGAACCACATAGAATATGATGGTAACCCAATTTGGTCACACGAATTGAAGCTTTTGGCAATGAAACCGATAACTTCAAGAATGTATTCGATGTGTAAGGTCAATGGCGTGCAATTTATATATGAACATAGAGACACGAGACGAAAAACACAGAACTCTGGGATAATGGTGCATCGTCAACAGAATGGTATTGACTGTTACGGCATTTTCCATTTAGTGGTTGAACTAATTTATGGGGAAGGCATGATAATGCACTTGTTTAAGTGTAGATTATTTGATACTAGCCCTTAGAACATAAGGACCGATGACTACGGAACATTTTCGGTGAATACTGCTACAACATGGTATGAAGATGAACCTTTTATTTTTGCCATAGCGGTAAAACAAGTATTTTATCTTGATGATCTTGTGCATAAAGGGGCGTGGAAAGTAGTTAACCATGTTGTTCCTATAAACATATATAGTGCTACTACACTTGGTGATGCCGCAGAGAATGAAGAAGTTATTGCATACCAAGAGCCAAACGTAATTAATATTTCAGATTCCTCGACAATTCGCCTTAACAATGTGAATCCGGGTAGTGTGGTTCGACTTCCTCGAGCACAACTTATTGATGTCAATCCAAATGAAGACAATGAATACTCCGGTGACGAGGAGCAGCACATATCACCAGAAATTAACATGGACACTGAATCAGACTCAAGCGATGATTCTGATTATGCGCCTTGATTAGTTAAAAATGAATGTGTTAAATTTAAGTATTTTTTGAAGGGTGATAATTTTGTTAACTATTTTCACATTTCTTAATATAGCGAGGATTGTGATTATCTTCCTAAATTACTTAAACAGGTTTTTGTGTGAATTGTGTTTTCACATGATCGAGGCTAATTTTTCAAAATATTCTCAGGTTATACTCGACTATTTTTACCATTTCCTGTCAGGTATAGTATAGCCGACAACGTTTCATTTAAATCGTCGGCTATCCTTAATCATTCTAACCTGAAAACGATCCAACCCGAGCCATTTCTCTCCTAAAACCTAAAAATCTCCCAAACCGCCACCACCACCGGCTCGATTGCAGTGACGCCGCTCGAATTCAATTACCCTAAGCCCTAAACCTGACCTCCCTCTCCTCTCTGCCTTTGTCCGTCGCCACCTCTGCCCATCCACACACACACACACACACACACACACACACTCTCTCTCTCTCTCTCTCTCTCTCTCTCTTTCTCTCTCTCTCTCTCTCTCCGCCTCTGACACACACACACACACACACACTCTCTCTCTCTCTCTCTCTCTCTCTCTCTCTCTCTCCGCCTCTGACCGCCCCTACTCTCAATTAATCTACTATGATTAGGTAGTGATTGTGAATTATGTGATTTTGATTGTTTCATTATGGATTTAGGTGATTGTGAAATTATGGATCGAAAGTGATTAGGTTAATAGGTTATGGAATTATGATTAGGTTATGGGATTGTGATTTAGGGTATGGTTATGGGATTGTGTTTTAGGTTATGGGATTGTGATTATTGTGATTGTAATTATTGTGATTAGGTTATGGGATTGTGATTTACTTATGGAATTGTGTTTTAGGTTATTTTTTGATGAATTTATTGATGCTGAAGATGTTCAAATTATGTGAATTTTAGGAATCATGCATTTGTGTTCTGGTAGAGGAAAGAAGGCAACATCAAAGAATCGAGAAAACGGGTCCAGCGGTGACAATTGCGGGTCTAGCTTAAACAACCGGCATCACCAGACTTACGGCTGCCCGTATAAAAATCGTCGTCGTCAACTACTTGGAGGCACCTAGGAGACATCTGTGCATGATGATGTGGCCGACCCCCAACGACCACAGAGTGAGAGGCAGCTTTTGTTCTCCAACATGAGTCAGACGTCGTCTACGCCCGGCTCTACGGGTCCTGACCCTTCACGTCATCGTATGCCAGACATAAGCCACGTGTCGGGTACGCCCAGCTATACTGGTCCTGCTTCTTCAGGTCCTCGTATGCTAGAAATGAACCGGCCAGAGCCAACTCCAGGTCCTTCTCCCGGTCATGCTGGTGGTTCAGGGACATCGTCGTCCGGACAACAAGGAGGTGTCTTCCCTTCTCACCTCTATTTCCCCTTCGCAGGGCGTACTTGCCCTGCCAGATGTTGATGACACGGGAAATCCTATACCAGCTGTTGATGACGAATGAAACCTTATTCACATCCACCTGAAGGAAGCATACATCTTTCAGCCATTTGATACACCTCTAAAAAGTGCGAGGATAGCAAACGCATCGACTTCAGAATCATCGAGTAAATAGTAAATATATGCATTACTTAATTTCAAACTTTCCAATAATTTGTATATTAAATTGGGTGATCCTGTTTTAATTTTTTTTACTTTGTCTTATGCGACAGACGTCGAATGGGAGAAAAAAAAATGAGGACCAGAGGCTCTGTTGTGGGGAAGCAACTTCAAAAGGACATTGAGACCTACGGGCTACTGGTCATAGAGACTAAAGAGCAAGGATCAGTGAGAGAGAGAAACATTTGTAGGAGGTACTCTGGCATGGTTGGAAGCATTATCCGGGACAAAGTCTATGTTCTGTGGTCAGAGTAGTCCTCAGTCCCTCAGTCCGTAAAGAACCAAGTGAACAATGCGATGTCGGTGAGTTAGATATTCATTGTGTATGTCTACTTATATTAATTAATTTCTTTAAAATATAAATATATTAACATAAAAAATAGGACATTGCAGGTGTGGTTCAATGTTCGGGAGAAACTTAAATCCACCTGGGCAAATGAGGTTCAAGAAGGAAGGTGATGGGAGTTATATAATATATATTTAGATATTAGAGGGATCATGTATTGTGTTACTAACATTTGTGTCACATAAATAGGTATAAAGAGTGAAGAATGAGCTCTGTAAGTTCTGGAAGAATAATAACATGCTCAATGACTGTTCGGGTACCCCTATAAAGTTCATACTTGTGGATAATTTGGCGTGGATAATTTCTAAATAATTTTTTTAATATATATTTATGAAACAAGGCCATTTCCTCCATAAATGCGAGGAATCGAGCAAAAAGTATGAACAACCATCGAGGTAGTTCTAGACCCTATGCTCTTATAAGGAAGAGGCAGTGACCCAACACCCCCTGAAGAAAACTCGTTCGTGTGGACGTATGAAAAAATGCATCCTCAGTCCCACGAACAAGCTGTAAGTAATGTGCCCTTACAACTTTACAAATTGCATACATCTGTATTTTCCCTAACTTTTTTTTAATGTATGTTTACTAATATGTTATTTTATTTTCCTTGTCAATTAGGTTCATTTAAGGGAAACAGCTAGGAAGGTGTTGACTCAAATTGCAAGGGAGCGAAACCCTAATATCTCAGATGATGAGCTTCCCCAGGCCATATCTCAGATCGATCAATCTGATTTAAGGGTTGGGGCGAGGATCATGGGAAATGCTTTCCCACCATGAAGGAGCAATTACTATTACAAGGGTTTATGACGACAAGGCGATGGGATATTGAAGAACACGCTCGGTTTCCAATGCAAATCGGGATCTTCCAAGGCCCAGCTAGAGGAGAAACTTTGTAGGCAGACTCAGGAGTTTCAGAGCAAGATAGAAGAGACTCAACGGCGGATGATCCAACATATAGGAGATGAGTCAAGAGATGACCCGACAGCAGGCTGAGGTGTTAGCTCGGATGAGAGCTGAAATGACTAGGAATTTGAAGGCCTGAGCTCAACCCTTCTGGCGTAATGAATAAATGTCCCGCCCCAAGGTTAGAGTCCATCTAATCAGCACCCTCACGATGCCCCACATGAGCACCAGGATCCGCCTGATGATGATGGTAGTGACCCATCTTATCTCCACAACTTAGACTTTGGCAACCTTTAGTTTATATGCATATGTGTTTCAAAATTATACGCTAAATTTTTATAAGTTTGTGTTTTGTGTTGATTGTGAAGCTGTTATGCGTTGTTGGCCATTGTGGAAATGAAAATATATGTTTATAAGCTTTTTTGAAACTATAGGTTCTGGGAATGGTAAATCCAGAATCTGCAATTTTTTTCTTCAGAAAGTTGTATACTATAGCCGACGACATGTACCAAAGTCGTCGGCTATAGTCTAAAATTCTCGACGATTGCCAAAACTATACCCGACGGGTTTATTAACTATAACCTACGGGTTGAAAAACTATACCCGACGGTTGAAAAATTTCATTGTCGGCTATAGTATCCTCCGGTCAACAATATTGACCGGACCGGGAAGGTTTGCCCAACGATGTTCCATTCGAAAGTCGTCGGTTATTATTTGTAACTATAGTCGATAACTTTTAGTCGTCGGTTATAGTTTGGACCTATAGCAGACAAGGTGCATAAAAATTCGTCGGCTATAGTATAGTCGACAACCTTTTCTTGATGACACTATAGTTGACGAATGTTGTCTGCATTACTATAGCCGATGACTTTTAGCTAACATGCAGACGACTTTATGTCATCGGCTATAGTACTTATGCTAGTAGCGTATATTCGAACTTGACGAATGAGGGCTTCAAAACCTTAGACTCGATCGACCCCATCGTGGACGACAGTGGAGCATCTCGCCTAAGATCTCTTCCGGTAGTCGAGTTTTGATTAGGGTATTGTGGTGGTCGGCATAGAAATTAGTGATCACGATAAGTAAGCGGAGAGGGAGGCGAAGGCTTTATGGGCAGGAAGGTCAACCTAAAATGGTCGAACGGAGAAAGAGTCGCATGTCACCAGCCAGAGAGAGAGAGAGAGAGAGAGAGAGAGAGAGAGAGAGAGAGAGAGTTGTGGCTCTCTTGTGAAAAAGACAATCCGAAAAAAGAGTAAAGTTGGACAGAGGAAGATTGATCGAATTCAAAACTTGTGGAGAGAAGAAATAGGAGAATTATACGTATGAATACACAAAAAAGGGGCAACACCTATGCGTCCCCAAATCAACAAACTCTTCATACATTTTCTAGTCTTTTATATGTATACATATGTAGAAACACGGAAATGTCCCCATGGTGTGAAAAATTATGTATTCCGTACATAAATTTATTAGCTTATATATCAAAAATCCAATGGGAACTTACAATTGTTCCTATCTGAAAATTAGGGACCAAAAAGTGTACCTTAATAGAAAAATTGCTCAATTGAAACTCAAATCAGTCCCATGAACAAAAGTGACAAAGATCAGTCCCCATGATTAAAGTCCCTAAAGGGGTTTTTTATAGTAGTGCATGTGGCTTTCATCTAACTTTGTGTAGTCTGTTTTCGTTGCAATATATGGATATAATCGATTCCCATTCTCAATTATCTTTTCATTTAATCTACTATTTTTTTCGTCTGTTACAACTGTCACAGGCTGTTTCTGGTGCCAAAGAACACCGGCCATCCCCGAGCATCTGTTGCTATTGCGGTAGCTACGGCGAAACTATTATTGAGACTCAATCATTCAAAAACTTTCATAATTATAGAATAGAACACAATAGAAGAAACCAAACAAACCAATATGAAAAGAAGGCTGATCCCTTAAGTTTCTTAGAGTGCACATGTCGCCATGTCTAGTTGGTTCCTCTAATTTTTCAATCCCTTTCATTTCTGTATTAAATTCGGGTTAAAAACAAAACCCTTCATACATACGAATACTTGAATAGCGTGCAAAATACTTTACTATTTACTCTCACCCTATAACATGAAGGATCTACTTGATTCTTTATCTTTACATCACTTTTGTCGAACTTTTCTTACAAGTTTTTTTTTCTTAATTTGATTGGTGGAAATATTAACTTTCATCTTGCAAGTTCCGTCCATTTTATACTAGCCTTTAATTTTAAAATTCTTAAAGTTAGCCTCAAAGTCGATGTTGAAAAACATTAACTTCACATTTTCACAAGAATTAACGAAATGACCTACTACAAAGTGGGAAGCTTAATTTTTCTTGTTTACTCCAAGTAAATATGTAGATAGATTGATGTTGTATTCCATGAATGAACAATTCCATCTTTTACCAACTTCATGTAGGTGGATTTGGTGCATATATGAATGGTGATTAAGACATGTAATTAGTGCACAACTCATTTACCAAATCCTGCCATAGCTAGGAGTTGAACCCTCTGAAGACAATTCGGCCACCCACTACTTTGTCCAAAACAAACTAGAAGACCAATGACGTGAAAAGCAACATGTGGAGGACCCGTAGTAGGTTGGTGAAACCCAAGTTGATCTTTATAAGACAGAAATCAAATCAGCTGTACATACATCTGACACGAACTCTGACATCAAGATCAAATGGTTGGCATTTTCAAGTTCCACCTGGCATCCGGCCTACAATGATTGACGATGATCAGCCATGTGTGACTTATCATCATTCTATTACCCTGGCTAATCAAGCCACCTTCATAGTACGAGCCAAACTCCAAAGCTTCATGTCTTTTAAGTTCATTAGTCATGAAAATATAAGCATCACGCTGTTCGTTTCACGTAAACGAAATTCCTGGCTTTGGCGCAAACACAGTATAAAACCTATTAACATGTTTTGGTCCCTGTTCGTCTTGTCTACTGTAGGCATCTAGACACCATCTTCTCCATTATTAATCTATTAAATAGCCGCCCAATTAGAGCCGGTACAAATCCTATATGCATGTACATGCAAACTCAACGGTAATAGTATAATTTGAAACATGCAAATTAGACGTCTATTGGTCAGAACTGTCCAATTGAGTATATATGTGGCGCGCAGACAAGGGTGTAACTCCATCCATAACAGTTATAAATGAATTGAACACCTATCCTAACAACAACCAGTGGTCTAGTGGTAGAATAGTACCCTGCCACGGTACAGCTATGGAGCATTGGTCTCGTACTCTATTTTAAGATGAGTCTTCCCATCTTCAACCATAGTCATCTATATTTTAGAGCTCATTATTTTTATTATATAAAAATTTATTAATATATTAGTGCAAATTTTAGTGTAGAAACAATGAGATTTAGTGTTGTTAATATACCTTGAATCAGGTTTGTATGCCGGTAACATACAGGGGTCTCGCTGTGGACGTAGCTAGTGTGTTATTCTATAATCTGGTTTCCTCAAGATAATAAATTTATTCTCCTTCTGTTGTGGACGTAGCTAACATATCATTAATGAACCACGTAAATCTGTGTTTTTTCTTGTATTCGTTATAACAAATGTTGATATTTATAGAGATGACAACAAATTACTATTCCCACGGACAAATTTTTATTTTTATTTTTTTCAATACTTTTATTTATTTATTTCAAGAGAGAAATAAATAAATTATGCGGATATATTGAAAAAATATGACTTTTGGGTTCAAAATAGGGCAGAAGAGCATCACCACGCCAGCAATTCGAGTGGATGATGTTATCATCAGCAAATAGTTGTCAAGTCCCTCGCGTCCCTTTGACTTTCCTCTCTCTCTCTCTCTCTCTCCACTTTTCTTTCTCCGCGTCTCTCTCCCTCAGACACCCAATCTCGCGTCATCTCTCTTCTTCTCTCTCCTTTGCTTTTTCTTTCACTCTGGCCCACCGTTTCAGCCAAGGTCCTATACCTTATTTTGAGTCTCAAAATGAGACCTTGTATAGGGTATGAGACCTCACATATAAAGTATTGAGATCTATTTCACATACCATTGGTGATGAAATTTTTCATGAAAATCTCAATTTAAGATATAGCACCTCCATTGTTGAAGATGATGTTAGCACATTCCAATCAGCCATAGTCCGCCACATGTACGCATGAGACAACTAATTGCATCAAAAAAAAAAACATGAGACGACTAATCAATTGAACAAATGCATGTAGTCCACAATATATAAAGGTATACTGTTGTTGGAATATATTTAATCGATCAAGACGTCAATGGAAGGTGCAAGCTGGTGTAATATATGGATTGATGGTGATCCATGCCATAATTGATAGAGGCATCAATTATATACGACTTCAATAAAGCGATCCTTATATTGATTCTTTACAATTCAAAACCAGAAACCAGATATGAGCGAGAACAGAAAAAAGATATAACATTCAAGCACTTCCATACAAAGTTTATGAAATTAAGGAAGGACATGAAAGAAGTCTACCCAAAAAAAGAACATGAAAGGAGTCTTTCAAAAAGAACTACTATTAATTTTATTACAAACACAAGAAACAAGTTAGGTCGTTAAGTATTATTATCTAGACAAACGAGAAAGATTGTTTGTACTGATCTTATTAGTGCTTAGCAAAAAAAAATTGATCTTATTAGTAGTGCTTAGTCTAAATTGATTTGTATCATAGATACTTAAATCGAAACTGAAAGGTTGATTGTTATTGAAGATTAATAATACACAATTGATGAGACGGAGCAATTATCAACCCTAGCCTAGGGCCCTTTGACTACAAAAAGAAGAAAAATTCTATGTCCCTTATCATCCGATCATCTTACCGGCCATGTTATATATGAATCCTTAAATGCCACCAATTAACAACAGTCCGGCCTGATCACCAGAAAGCCAGAAGACCACACAGCAACCCGATGCCGATGAAGATTGAGCACTTCGAGCCAGCAGCACCATTGAAGTCCTGATCGATACGGTAGAGCTGCCCTGGCGGACCGGTGATGTATATCATGGCGGACGACGGCGGCGGAGGGCAGTACGTCGAAGGAGTTGGCTTCTTGGGAGAGGGAGGAGGAAGCACCGGCGTTGGTGGTGGGAGTGCTGGTGGAGGCGGACACGGTGAAGGAGGAGGAGATGGCGAAGGCGGCGGCGGCGGCGATGGAGTATCACCGCATTGACCGCACTTCTCTTCCTGGGCGTAGACAGAAGACAAAAGGGACATCACTAAGAGCAAGTTAAGAAACTTGGAAGCCATGTTTAAGTGGCTCTCTAATCAAATTTGGTATTGGTTATGTGGTGAGACTTGAGAGCTATAGAAAGCCAGTGGAGGAGAGGTGGATGAAGAAAATGAGAGGAAGTGACGTGTGAGAGAGGCTTCTATTACGTTAAGAAGTGGTGCATGGGGGGAGTAAAAAAGGGTCTAGGTCTTTTCGTTGTTTGTTTTGGTTTACAAAATGGATTTCGTTTCGAGATGATGGTTAAAGGGTTTGAGAATTTTCTGATGGGGATGGTGAAGTGAGGGAGACGTGTTCTTATGGGCATTTTTCCGTTAGGGTGATCGATGTGGTGGTGGTGTTGCTTTTTCTTCAAGGGAATCGCACTGCATGTGGATGGTCCAAAACTGTGGGCTCCCACCATTACGGATCTACTCTTTTTGGGGTGTGCATGATTCGAGCGTATAAGTATGCATAAATACATGATGTGTCGTGATTAGTGTATGCTTAATTAGCTAGTATACTTTTCAAAATGATATGTAAGTGAGAGTTATTTTTTTTTTGAAATATGAGAGGGCTCCCAGTCATCCCGTAACACATAATTATCGTACACTTAGTCACTTAAAACGGGTCAACACAGCTTAGACCAAACGCAAGGCAGCAATGCAGGCTTCAAGTTTAATCAAGGAACCAACATCATCCGAACGTCCACGCGTTCGGTACGGCAAACGCAAAGTACAAGGGCAGGCCATATACAAGATATGCAAAGATCTCACATCGAAGGACAACAACAACCTCCATACTCAACCGCCAATATAAGCAACACATTTATGACAAATACAAGGTAAGCTCGTTACTCTACCAATACTACTGTTACATTCCATACATTCTAACTAGAGCGTCGGAGAGTCAAACCAGGAACACCCCGTCAAGACTCCTAACGCCCATTTGGTGTATTGTTCTTAACAGCAGGTAAATGACGACATACGCGCGATAGACCAGGTCAGCCCGAAATAACTCAATCCACTCTTCTGCTAAAGACCCTTACGGAATTTGGTAGAAACAATTGGCGCCGTTTGTGGAAAGCGAGCAATCGTAAACCACGTACAAAAACCCGGAAGAAAAAGCCCGAAAGCCAAAACCAATAGCAAAAATTGCGATAGACCACATCACACCCGAAAGCAAGAAGATGAGAGACACACCCGTAGAGATCAAGAACACCAAGCCTGACAGCGATTGGAGGAACGACTTGATGCATTCATCCGAAGCCAAGAGACCCAACGCGAGGAGCCAAGACTGACAGAAGAACCAAGAGCGGGCAGGCGGGTCATCCGAATCAACCCACCATGGGGATTGCGAAACAACCAACTTCCGGGCCCACCCCCACCGCCCGAAACTGGTTCCTGTTCCAGCAACCCTCTGCTTCCTGTTCCAAGAGACGTTAACGGAAGAAGTGCGAAACTGGTTCTACGAGGTGCCCACTGGATCCATGCACTCGTTTGAGGAGTTAACGTGGTGTTTCCTCAAATGATACCGGCTGCAGGGCAAGTACAACACCGCCAGCACACTCCTCAAGATCCATCAGGGAGATACCGAAAATATGTCCGGCTTCATCAATCAAAGGAGAGCTTTTGTGAACACATGCAGGAACCTCAACAAAAACGTGGCAAAAACGGCGTTACTGAAAAATCTGATAGGACCACCTCGGGTACGATGAGGTCATCGACCTAATCGTACAGAAGACACTAGTGGAAACCCGTGTATACGGGGCACCAGGTCCGAACGCAGCTCTACCCTCAAAAGCACCCAACTACATACACAATCGCCCACCATCACCTCACATAGCTAAAAGCCCACCACCGAAAACATAGCCTGAATTAACCTCCCGCAAACGCGAGAGCCACTACCGTGAACATAAAAGCAACAAACAATATCAGCAAGCGCATCACAGACGCAAACCCCCAACCCGAAAGAACCCACCACCACCACCCAGAGATCTCCACCTACGCCGCGAAATCTTCTCGATCGCCCAGGCCTCGAACGAGGAGGTGCTCAAGCAAGATAAAAGCCAGATTCGCCCACCAATGTCGAGAGCACCCGGTATCTCCCCCATGCAGAATAACAGGGGACGTAGTGCATGTACCATGATTCGAACACCAACAACACCAACGACAGCAAAATTCTGGCAAGGGAAATAGAACGGCTGCACAACGAGGGAATGTTAATCTTTCAGAGGCCAAACACTGAACAAAAAATTGCAAACATACGAACAAGGGGCACAATCAACAACATCTCGGGAGGGAAGCACAAACCCGAATGCCCATGAGAGCGGGAAGAGCCAGGCTCAAGGGACATATTCGCAGTACATTTGCGGAATCCACCAAAGGCGGGCAGGAAATATTGGTCCCCAATCACTTTCTCCTGCAGCGAAGAAGAGGGCAACCGGAACAACACACTGTCATTCGTCATTGAAGGAATGGTGGATCGATATCTTGTCAAGCGTATTCTCATCGACAACGGGGCATCCGTTAACATCATCTTCCGGGAGGCATACGAGGGGCTCAAATGCCCGAAACGCAAGATGACACAAGACCACGAAAGCATTGCCACCTTCTCGGGCGAAACCACATACCCTCTCGGGAGCGACTATATGCAATTTGGCGTCGGGACGCCAGGCACCCCCCAGAACAAGATCAGAATGAACTTCGTCATTGTGGACATTTGCACGTCCTACAACATGATCCTTGGACGACCTAGCATCTCGAAGCTAAAGCTGATTATCGCAAGCCACATGCTCTTAGCCAAGTTCCCAACAGATTACGGAATCGGCACGATCAAATGGTACAATTTCGTAGAAAAGGTTGCATGACCGGTCGAAGACAACACACGATTGGAGGTACTCGCAGTAGCAGAAGGCTCCACCCATGAACAATAACTCGATGACCCAAGGGATGGGCTGAACGCCATCCAGCCGGCCACAGAACGAGAAGAGCTGCACACGATACACCTGTCCAGCGAATACCCAGAGTGCACGATCCGCATAGGCGCCCAGCTTGAGCTAGACATAACAGCCAAACTGGTTCAGATCCTATCAGATGGCCAACAGGTGTTCGCATGGTCTTACGTGGACATGCCCGGAATCGCCCCAAGCATCATCTCCCACAAACTCAGCATCAATCCAACCGCAAAATCAGTCAAACAGAAAAGACGGGCGTATGATCAGGAATGATACATGGCCATGCACGTGGATGTGGATAGACTACAGAAGATCGGTTTCATCCGAAAGGTTGACTACTCAAAATGGATCTCCAACGCCGTTATGTTCAAGAAGCACAACAGATCATGCCTCATGTGCGTGGATTACAATAATCTGAACAAGGCTTGCCCGAAGGACAGCTTCCCATTGCCCAGGATTGATCAGCTGGTGGACGCCACTACAGGACACGAATTGTTATCCATGATGGATGCGTATTCGGGGTATAATCAAATTCTCATGAACCATGAAGACCAGGAAGACACTTGCTTCACTACAAACAAGGGACTCTATTGTTACGTAGTCATGTTGTTCGACCTCAAGAACGCAAGTTCAACCTACCAAAGATTGATGAACATCATATTCGATGGGCTAACGGGCGAAATCGTGGAAGTCTACATTGATGATATACTTGTAAAAACCACCAAGGCACTGGACCACCCTGAACACCTACGAGCTGTACTCGAGCTCCTGAGCAAGAATGACATGCGATTGAACCCGGCTAAATGCACATTCGGCATAACGACAAGCAAGTTCCTCGGATACATCATCAGCTAACGGGGCATCGAAGCCTCTACCACAAAGGTTAAGGAAACACTAGACATGCAACCTCCCACGACCAAGGCTGAACTCCAAAGCCTAACAGGAAAACTAGCATCCCTGAATCACTTCATCTCTCGCTACTCCGACAAGTGCACACCGTTCTTCAAGGCCCTCCGAACAACAAACAAACGGAATGTCATTTGGACACCCAATTGCGAAGCCGCATTCACATCCATCAAGCAATATCTGGCCTCAATCCCTATATTATCCAGGCCCTTGAAGGGAGAAACCTTGGATATATACTTATCTGCTTCTCTAATAGCCGTTAGTTCCGCCGTTGTTCGGAGAAAGACAGATTTGGAACTGCCAGTTTTCTTCGCCAGAAAAGGCATGACACCACCCGAGACCCGTTACCCAACAATCGAGAAGGTGACACTCGCACTCGTAAATGCAGCCAGACGACTTAGGCTGTACTTCCAGGCCCACAACATCCATATTCTTACGAATGTTCCACTACGACAAGTGCTGCAATCACCTAATCACAGTGGCCGTTTGGCAAAATGGGCCGTCGAGTTGAGCGAATACGATATCCATTATACACCCCGGACGGCAATAAAGGGCCAGGCCGTTGCAGACTTCATAGCTGAATACACTGAGGCCGAAGATACAACAAAGTATGCTTCCGACAGCACAGCCCCCGTCATTATAGACATCCCCAACCAGGAGCCCCCAAAACCTGAATCACTATGGAACCTCTACGTAGACGGGTTGTGCACCAAGAAGACTAGTGGGTCCGGAATCATCCTTGTCGGGCCAGGGGGCGTACGAACAGAGTACACACTCAGATTTGAATTCAAAGCCACAAACAACGAGGCCAAATACAAAGCTCTCATTGTCGGACTGCAACTAGCCCGAAACACAGAAACCCCAAGCATCAACATCTTCAACGACTCGCAGGTGGTCGTTAACCAAATCTGAGGCGACTTCAAAACAAAGGGTGATACAATGACGACATATCTCAGCCACGTTCACACAATGCTAAGCAAGTTCAAGTTTTTCAACATCAATCACATCCCTAGGGGTAGAAACACCAAGGCAGAGGCACTTGCCTGATTAGCCACATCGCCCGTCCCTACGGAGTCAGGGCAACGGGTAGTGGAAGTTCTGAAAGGAACAAGCATCACGAAAACATTAGAGGATATCTTCATCATCGAGCCACACGTGGCCTGCTGGATGGATCCAATCATCAGATACAAAACTAGGGGTAATCTCCTAGCAGACCGGGCACAAGCACGAAACATCATAGCCAGAGCAGTCAACTTCAGCATCTGACACAATAGCCTATACCGACAGGGGAAGACATGGGCCAACCTCAAATGCGTCACACCAGAGAGAGGCGACATGATATGAGGGAAATCTATTCTGGCGTATGTGGCTATCACGCAAAAGCACGATCAATCGCACATAAGGCACTCTGAAATGGATTCTGGTGGCCTACCATCCACACTGACGCAACCACAATTACGACAATCTGCCACCAATGCCAGCTATACGCACACAAGAACCATACGCCTGCAGTCCCCTATCGATCCTCACCTCTCCAGTTCTGTTTGCACAGTGGGGACTCGATCTCATTAGAAAACTTCCAAAATCTAAGGGCCAGTATCACTACATCATCGTGATCATTGACTACCACACCAAGTTTATCGAGGCTGAATCGATGGTCAAAATCACAACTGAATAGGTCAAGAGATTCCTCTAGCGTTTTCTCTACTGTTGCTACGGTACCCCACTCAACATCATCACAAATAACGTGCCACAATTCCACAATGATGAGCTCAAGGCATTCTGCAGGAAGTAAGGCACCAACCTAGTATTCACATCACCAACACACCCCCAGACGAACGAACAGGTAGAAGCAGCCAACAAAATCATCAAGGAGGGAATCAAGAAGAAGATCGAACTCATCGAGAAAGGAGACATCTGGTACGGACGATGGCCCACACTCCTCCTCGAATTACTATAGTCAATCCGAACAACTACAATGGCAGCGATAGGAGAAACCCCGTTC
The DNA here is from genome assembly GCA_946800695.1 of Geum urbanum. Lineage (NCBI taxonomy): Eukaryota > Viridiplantae > Streptophyta > Magnoliopsida > Rosales > Rosaceae > Geum > Geum urbanum. Next base: position 45,665,199 of record OX327012.1, on the reverse strand, counting down.
AGCCTCACATTCGGAATGAAGGCCGTACTACCACTCGAACTCACATACAGAAGCTCAAGAATTGAAAGCTATGACCCCACCACAAACGGAGAAGGGCTATGACTCGACAACAACCTCTTTGAAGAGAAATAGGACACGACACATCTTCACAATACCGCGAACAAGCAAAGAGTCGCTCGGCTATTCAACCAGTGTGTTCAGGAGCGCCCACTCCAGCTGGAGGACTGAGTTATGAAGGCAATCCAAACGAAGCCAAAGAGTTTACGACCATCATGGGAAAGCCCATACATCATCGACACAATCGCAAGCCCATGCACGTTCTACATCAAGGACATGTTCAGAAGAAGGTTAAGCAACCACTGAAACACACAACACTTGAGGAAATATTTCCACTAAGTGTTTACTTGCCTGCGTTTGATTGGCACCGACGCACGTACATCCAACGTTTGTGTAACTTTTTGTAAAAGTACATTCACGCGTTTTGTTTTTAGCCAATGGAAGTGAAAGTATTAATGTAAATCAAACGCATTTAGACAAGCAATGTAAACGAAATAAAGGTACTTAGATATATTTCCAAAAAGTTGTACCTAGCTCTTTCAACAAACGCACGCAGGCGCTATAGAAAAGTCCCACTACTATAAAGCAATAAAAAAAACGAAAGCACAAGATAATCAGTTGGCCCTAGAAGCAGCATCAGCCATACCCTCCTCCGTCTCTGGCACCCCATCCCTAGCCTGCGCTCCGATCTCCGGCTCCTCTAGCGAACGCTTCTGCTTTTCGGCTTCAGCATCTTGCCACGCCTCGAACTCTTCCACCTTGACAAACGGGAGCACGAGCGTGGAGAAGTCTTCGCACTGGACGTTGGGCTCTGCTACAACCAAGTCCTCGAACTCCTCCGAATTCTTGAAAGCCTCGACCGCATCGGCCTTGACCTTCTCAAACTCGGACAACGCCTTGAACTCGGCCACAGCCACCTCTACAATCTGCCTGCGAATGTCCTCTATCATCGCATGCGTGCGAGCCTCAGCCAGCTCCTGCTCCAGCTTCGCAATCTGAGCAGTACTGGACGACCAGAGAGAGGCAAGATCCGTCTCTAGGATTGCGTTTCTAGACTGAGACTCACCCAGCTCCTTCTTCAGCTCATTGAGCTCATGAACCAGCTCGTTCACCCGGGAGATCTTACGGTTAGCCACATCAACAGACTTTGTGAGAGCCTGCTTCAACTTGCTGACCTTGGTTTGCAGACGCCTTCTCTCGGCTTTCACTTTCGATAACATGGTAGTCTGCAACATTGACCCTTCTAAACCCTTGATGAGGAAGAGTTGGAGCTGGAGTTTGGTGCAGGTATCAAACGCTGCATTCAGAAACTCGCTCGGACTCGCGCCGAGTTGACGCCACTTCTGAAGCGACTTGATGCCTGCACCCATGGAGCTCAGGATGCGAGCGAGAAACTCGGAAGACAGGGCCGTTTCGCCCGCTACAGCATCAGTGACGCCCGGGATGACATCAATGGACAAAACCCTTGGGCATTTAAGAACACAACTCGACGCCCCCTGATCATCTGGCCGGCACGACGAAGACCCCGGCTTGGGCACCCCAGCATCTCCAGGCTGACGGAGGGGAGAGAGCTTGAACGAACTCTTGGAGGAGACAGTCTTGGCTGACGAGTGGGACTTGCCTTGAGAGCGGGAGCGCGGTCGACCTTAACTCTGGTGCTTGTCCCCACGATCAATCCGGTGCTCACGACGCTCCTTGCTCCGCACATCTTTCTCTCGGCGGAGGAGGTCCTTTCGGGATTGTTCACCCTCTTCACCTCGACGAGTGTCGAGAGTAGCCTCCTCCACCCGATCTTCGAGAGTTGCGGCCCGTATAACCGGAGCTCCAGCAGAGGCACCCATGGCCTCCAACTCTTCATCAATATCGAGAACCGGGTCAAGATACTGATTGCAGTCCAGAGGGTGGAACACGAGCTGAAGAGTGTCACCCTGGACAGGGTTGCCATTCCCATCTTCCACTACCATACGGGCCTGCCTGGCCCTCTCCATCAGCACCAGCATATGCTGCAGGGCCGCATCCTGCTAAGCGGAGGAACGAGACTTCTTCATTTTTTCTGCAAAAATAGAAAAGAAAACGTCAGTCCGAAAGCCACACAAACGACACAAGAAAAACGCATGAAATAGAGAGGTCATGAACATACCAGGAGGGCATGAAAGACCACAACGTTCAACTAGCTAGCTCCCAGTGGTTGGTCGCCCAAAAGTTCCTCGCGTCTGGATGGGGATCGAAAGCAAACTTGATTCGAACTAAACGTTTTTCCTCCAAAGGGGTGAAGGGGTACGATCATTTATCTACAAACAACAGGGCATTAACAAGCACGAATACGAAAAGAGATGAGCAAACAAACGCCGATAATTGGAAACACTTTAACACCACACCTAAAGGCTGAAAGAACTTGGGGACTCGATGTATCTGATCGCGCCCACGCGAAAGCGCACCATCAGGCTTATCAAACTCCCACTCACCCCCGACAAGACAATGATACCGGCCCCAGGCAGTTGAAGAGGAAGGGGGCTCTATTAACCACCACTTCGTTCGGGGCTCCATCGTTATCGTACCATTTTCCTTCATACGTGGGGAGTACTTCAAACAGAAGAAATGATCGATCTCCGCATGAGTGGGGAACTGCAACCCACTGAGCTTCCAAATATTGTGAAACGCGATTAGCATGTGCTTCATCGTGGGACCACACTGGCCCAGTGTAATGTTGAAGAGGGAGAGGGCGTATTGGAAGAACGGGTGGAGTGAAAGCTTCAACCAAGCCTTGAGCTGGAACTCGCTCACAGAAATGTGACTGCGAGGATGACGCGTAAGCGATTCACCTTCACGGTGGGCCCTCAGCTTCACCATTCGGGGAATGTGGTAGTCCCGGTACCACCGTTTGATCTCACGTATGGATGGAGACCCCTCCAGCTCTTGATATGCCTGCCCATCTGCAAGATGCCAAAATTCGGCCCGCATCGGGGGAGTACGAGGAGAGCAGCCCCTGCCGCCCCGCCATCACGGAGTAGTATCACATAACCCTGTGAGTAGCTGGAAGAGGAGGAAGATGCTTCACCACTCGGCACCGCAGATACACCTTGACATTCGGACAACAATACCATAGACCCGCTCTACTCTATGTTCGGGGTGGGTAACTTACGCAAAGCACCACCAACGTTAACGGACATAGGGGAGACGCTGAGTATGCTATTAGACGAGGAGTCCGAAACACTATTGGCAGGACCTTTAGACCCTATACGGAACCTAGGGGTTTACGGAAGTGACTCATCGCTTGAAACGGCTACAAATTCCATGATCCTAAGAGAAAAGCAAACGGGAGAATAAGCCAAACGACGAATGAGTAGAGTATTCCACGACCCCAGTTCTTCACATAGCATAAAAAGGTACCCACAATTTCACAAACACCCAAAAATAGATCAAAAGCCCCAAAAGAAGCAAAAACTTCAAGAACAAGACTGTTCTTCATAACGTACCTAGAAAAAACCCAGAAAGCAAAAAACCCAGAATTTCCTTTTTAAGCATAAAAATAGAGAAACACAGTACCTTACCTAGCCAACGTACTCCACACTAGCAAAATCACAAGACACATACCACAAAAATTTAGAAATTACCACAATAGTACCATAAACAGTAACGAGTGCTAACGCACCAGGACAACACGAATCACATGGTTTTGAAGCAAAAAGAACAAGAAACTACCTTTTAAGACGAGAGGAAGATTCACGAGACGGCTAAAAGTCCAAATTGATCACAAAGAGCTTCAGGAAGGCGTTTCGGCAGAGTTTCAATTGAGAAGCGAAAGTGTAAAAAAGTGAAAGTGAAAGCCAAGCTATTTATAGGCAACGAAACTAACCATAGGCGAATGCCTACCATTTATTTCCAGTGCTTCCTACCGCAGGATTATAACACGTGTCCCACGCGCCCCATGCGCTTTCGCAAAAATTAAATTACCCTACCGCTCTGAATTCTGCGCGCCACGCATCATACATGTAGCAAACAACTGTCAAAACGTCTCTGACACACGAGCATATCAAACGACAGGTAACCGTTACAAAGTTGAAATGTCAGAATGCGAAAAGATAGGGAGGCCCACTCTGAAAACAACAACATCAAGTTTTAGAGTCCACCCCAATAGTCGAACAGCAACAACGTTCAGACTATCGTGGGACGAGTAACAACATCACTTGTCTCCACGAAAGCGTCTCTACATAGAAACATCAAGTTTCGGAGTCCACCCCTGATAGCCAAACAGCAACAGCGTTCGCACAATCGTGAGACGAGTAGCAACATCACTTGTCGCCACGAAAGCGGCTCCAAATAGCAACATCAAGTTTCGGAGTCCACCATGATAGCCAAACAGCAACAACGTTCGCACAATCGTGGGACGAGTAACAACATCACTTGTCGCCACGAAAGCGGCTCCAAATAGCAACGTCAAGTTTTGGAGTCCACCCCGATAGCCGAATAGCAACAACGTTTGCACTATCGTGGAACGAGTAGCAACATCACTTGTCGCCACGAAAGCGGCTCCAAACAGCAACATCAAGTTTCGGAGTCCACCCCGATAGCCGAACAGCAACAACGTTTGCACTATCGTGGGACGAGTAGCAACATCACTTGTCACCACGAAAGCGGCTCCAAACAGCAACATCAAGTTTCAGCATCCACCCCAATAGTCGAACAGTAATAACGTTCGCACTATCGTGGAACGAGTAGCAACATCACTTCTCGCCACGAAAGCGGCTCCAAACAGCAACATCAAGTTTCGGACTCTACCCTGATAGCCAAATAGCAACAACGTTTGCACTATCGTGGGACGAGTAGCAACATCACTTGTCGCCACGAAAGCGGCTCTAAACAGCAACATCAAGTTTCGGAGTCCACCCCGATAGCCGAACAGCAACAACGTTCGCATTATCGTGGGACGAGTAGTAACATCGCTTGTCGCCACGAAAGCGGCTCCAAACAGCAACATCAAGTTTCGGAGTCCACCCCGATAGCCGAACAGCAACAACGTTTGCACTATCGTGGGACGATTAGTAACATCACTTGTCACCACGAAAGTGGCTCCAAACAGCAACATCAAGTTTCAAAGTCCTCCCCGATAGCTGAACAGTAACAACGTTCGCACTATCGTGGGACGAGTAGTAACATCACTTGTCGCCACGAAAGCAGCTCCAAACAGCAACATTAAGTTTCGGAGTCCACCCCGATAGCCGAACAGCAACAACTTTCGCATTATCGTCGGACGAGTAGCAACATCACTTGTTGCCATGAAAGCGTCTCCAAATAGCAACATCCAAGTTTTGGAGTCAAAGCAGATAGCCGTACAACAAGAACATTCGACCTCGAACCAGCTCTTCATCGGAGAGTTGGGGAACTTGAGGTATTGGGGTGCGGATCCCTCCCCGAGTGACCACGTGTGCGCAACTGGGAAAAAGCTGTACAACTCCCCAATCAATAGTTGATCCTCTTCACTTGGAGAGTTGGGGGACTTGTTAGTGTGTGATCTTGTAACACACAATTTCCACACACTTAGTCACTTAAAACGGGTCAACACAGCTTAGACCAAACGCAAGGCAGCAATGTGGCTTCAATTTTAACCAAGGAACCAACACCATCCGAACGTCCACGCGTTCGATACGGCAAACACAAAGTACCAGGGCAGGCCATATACAAGATAGACAAAGATCCTACATCGAAGGACAGCAACAACCTCCATACTCAACCACCAATATAAGCAACACATTTATGACAGATACAAGGTACGCTCGTTACTCTACAAATACTACTGTTACACTTCATACATTCTAACTAGAGCGTCGGAGAGTCGAAGGCGGGAACACCCCATCAAGATTCCTAACACCCGTTTGGTTTATTGTTCTTAACAGCAAGTAAAGGACGACATACGCGCGATAGACCAAGTCAGCCCAAAATAGCTCAATCCGTTCTTCTGCTAAAAACCCTTACGGAATTTGATAGAAACACCCACCATTACGGATCTACTCTTTTTGGGGTGTGTATGATTCGAGCGTATAAGTATGCATAAATACATGATGTGTCATGATTAGTGTATGCTTAATTAGCTAGTATACTTTTGAAAATGGTATGTAAATGAGAGTTATTTTTTTTTGAAATAAGAGAGGCACGACAGTCTTTAAGCTTTTATTAATGAAACTGTCTAATATATACTCAGAGGGGACATAATACCAAAATTTTGTGTTATAATAAGCACAAACAGAACATCTCAGATAATCACAATGTCACTCATACTTCATATGCATTCAAACACGTATCAATTAGCAGAGAGTGGGACATCGGTTACTTTATCTGCTTTATCATTGTGGTGACCCAGTAATTGAAAGATACTACGACTACAGCCAGGGGCAGAGCCAGAATTTGAGTTGAGGGGGAGAAGGCACAAAAATATGAAAAACAAAAAATACGAATAAGAACATAAAAAATTCAGTAAAAACTTGATTTAAGAATACTCTATAAAGGAATAACCTCTTTATAGTGATAAAAAATATCGGTCCTAACTTAGGACCAATTATAAATAGGAATACCTCCACGTTATGATAGTTATAAGATTTTTTGGTCTCATATATAAAAAAGTTACCTCTATATAGTAACAATTGTCAATGATAATAATATATAAAATATTATTCAAGAAAAATTAAAATACTTATCTATACTAGATTGAGATGATGATTTATGCTTGATTGTTGTAATAATATCTTTGAGCTTGCGGGGCCGTAGTAACTCGTTGGCATATTCACTTTGTTATTGTAGCCAAAGTATTTTCAAATTCTCTAGCATGTCGATGACTTTTTTAGTTGAAACTTTTGGTAGTTCTACATTCTCGTCCTCTAGATTATCTTCTTCTTGTTCTTGTCTAATTGCAGTAATAATTTTCTCTTCCATTAAAGGGTACACAACGTATTGTTCATTAGGGATGATGAAGAAAGACGTTGATATCTATTGGATTAGTGTAGTGAAGTTGTTGCATCTGACCATCCATTCTCTTATTAATCTCTCATGCTCCTGATCCACTTCATTTGTAGCATGCAAGTCATCAACGTCATCAATAGTCATAATCTTACAATGGTCGAAACAATTTGTAATTGTCTCTGGCTTCACATCCATTGACCATGCAGCAACTGTGTTGACAATTCCATCAAGGATGCTTATCTTCAATGGTTCTACGACTCAAGCTTCTATTCGTTTCAAAAGTTCACGATTGAACCGTTTACAATAGTAACCTTTAAATTTTTTGATTATACCGGCATCACAAGGCTGGATCTCGGAAGTGTTGTTTGGTGGTAGAAATAGGACAATTGTGTGTTTAAATTGAGGAAGATTCTCTCTTTTTCCATGGGCAATGAAATTGTCCATAGTCAGCAAGATAATCCTATTTAATCGACTATCAAACCACTTGAGCCACTCCAAAAAAATCAAATATGTCATCCATGCATTTGCATTTGCTCAATACTTACAGTTAAAATATCATAATTGACATTCTTAAAGCATCTTGGATTCTTAAACTTGCCTATGACCCAAAGTGGAACTTTGTCAGAGTCATCACCATTGCAACAAATAACTAATGTAACCATCTCTTTGTTTTGATTCCGACCCTCTAATTGTTCTGTTGCAAGAGAATTATTAGCTTGCATTCGGTAAAATAAGTCAGTTTCATCCATATTGTAGTTGTCTTTCTAAGCCCACTTGTTTAGTTCTTCTCTTATTGGTGGCAGGCTAGCTTCAAGTTTATCCATGTCCACTGAACCACTCTCTCCAAAGCGTCGGTAAGATTGAATAGCATGACGGTGTTTGAACTTTCTCACCCATCCATTTGAAAACTCAAATGTGGTAGCTTCAGGGTAAATTTCTTTTAGGAAAAAGTTGTATTTCTCTTTCAAGAGATCTCCACTCATGTCGATATGGTCTTGATTGCACGTTAACCATTCATACGGAGCATTCTCCATTAAAGGGTATCTTGCCATCTTCACATGTTTTGCATCTGGTTTCAATGACATATCTTCTTGAAGAACATCGGATGATCGCTTAAGTGTCGTAGATATTGTTGCTTGAGAAACTTTAATGTTATAATATTTCTCTAACCAATTCGCAAGTTCCTGTTGTGTCCTGCTGAGATTTAATTATTTCTTCTTGCACATCTCGATTCGTATCTTTTCAGTTAACTGTATTCACGACTACATGTTTTACTTGAAATGACTCAAGTACTTTAACTGAGTTTGACTAACAACTAACACAATACCTTTATTTATAGACAAAAAATTATTGTAGAACAATTAGGAAATACAATAGCAATAGGAAAAGTTCAAATAAACTAGTTTTCTTTATTAATCATATAAGTTTTCCATTTAAATTATAAATATATTACTTTTCTAATATTGGTTAACTAATTTAGAAGTAAACCTCTATTTAAGAATAATCTCTAGCTATATAGGAATAAATTTTAGTATGCCCAACATTATGACTGTAGAGAGTTTTTACTATACATGTATCAGACTACATATAAATACACATAGATAAATGGATAATATTGATCAATTATAGAAAGAGAGAGAAGGAAAAAGAGAAGCGCGAGACTCGAACTCAGTTCTCATGTGTGGTTATTGAGTGCCTTATCATTCTACCAAAGTAATTTCTCTGCATATAATACATACTACCTGTATATATTCAAATTTTTAGGGGGGAGGCGTGGGCCTACCTTGGCCCCATCATGGTTCTGTCCCTGTTTACGGCGACACAACATTACAAATTGAATAGCTTTTCAACCATGCTGTCGAACGACAATTGAGTCATTGACACTACATTTCATCATGCCACTAGGATGATATGACTATTTAACTACGACCCACACTTTCATTAGAGCAGACAAGACACTAAGAGTGCACACACTGAAAGATCGCCTAGATCACCCGAATATCCCTCTTATATAACTAAAGGGACTTATTAACAACAAACCAGAATAAACACTACTAACTAATAACATAAAATTTAAATATAAGAGACCTATGGTTAAAATATAAGTGAGAGTTATTATACACTACACCTAGTTTTCAGTCACAAATATTGATTTTAAGGCAGGATGATATGGTGAATCTCAAGATCGAAATAATTTCATTTGACTGAATGAGTGGTATATCTTCAACATTATTAAAGTTCAACACGAGAAAAATCTTACCTCTAAAAAAATATGAAGAACTATCGGATTTACAGGGTACAACTAACAAATTGGTTGGCATTTGATAGAGTATTTTTGAGGATGAACATAGCAAAACATGTCAGATTCTGACTTCGTATTATAAAGAAAAGACAAACAACATGTAAAATACGAGCAAATAAAAACATATACCGGATCGTCAAATTGTAGAGGTCGGACAATGATAGTACAACTTAAGCTTAAACACATTAGCGCTCTCATTATCTAGCATATTAATCGATGTGAGCTTTCTATCTTTGCACATAGCTAGACCATAATCATAACTCAATTCCTTTCGGCGTGCCATGCATGTATATCACTTGTTTGATTAGTACATTCTACGATTTATGCATATTATATTCGGTGAATAGAAATTCTACATTATAAGTAACTAATTAAACATTATTCTCTAAGGTCTACTGATTTCAAACTCAATAACAATTGAATTATTATAAATATTTTCGACACTCTCTTTCAATATAAAGAATCATTGAATCATCAAGGAATTCATCACCTATCTTATTTCAAATAGTAGTTTTCAAGATCTTCATAGATGAAAAGACTCTCTCAATTCTTGTAGTAGACACAAAAAGAGTCAACACAAGACATATCAATCTATAAATCATCGGGAAGAATGTTGACTTTCTTGTTTCAACCAACAATCGACGCACAAGACATATCAATCTATTAATCGTTAAGAACATAGTGATTTTGTGAATCCAATTACCTAAATTCCATATAATATAACACATTAACTCTTATATTCAAGAGAAGAAAGATATCTGAAAGATAAGAAGAAGATGATCACTCAAAAAAGTTGAAGATTGAAGCGGCAAGCCGTCGATGAGTTTGTGGAATGAAGCGAGCGAGCAAAGCGACTTAAATGGTGATGTTTGTTTGTTTTTTTTTTGCTATTTAAACGAAGACTCACACAAGATACAGTGATTTGGGGAGAAGTAAGCACGTGCAGGGCAACATGATTTTCTTTTAATTTCTCCTTCTTTTATATTTTTGTATATCTCTAATTTTATACTCGACAAAATTTTAGGCCGGCTACAGCCGGAGTAGTCTACCCATTGCCTCCGCCCCTCCTTGTCCACCTGCATGATAGGTGTCTAGGGAAGGTAGTCATCCTTGGAGGGATTATTCACGGGTTGCAGCAGATGACACCGATGATAGTGTTGCCTAATTTTTGTTACACTCTACGCAAGTATTGGAAACTCCGATCCCTATCCAGTTTTGGCCGTGTCCCTTAATTTGACGTGTTCGGGCTGTTGATGTGCTATGATTTTCACCAGTAGTCCGATAGAACAGGCACACCATTATATGAGACGCAAACATTAGATAAAAGAAGATAAGGTGGGTTACCGGATTAGAGAAGAAACAAGCTAGGATACGTACTATTCTTTTGCCAAGACTATGCACGTATATACATCATGGCGATCATGCATACAGTTAATTCTATGATTCTTATTTTCAACTCATACCGATCGTTGCTACTAGTACTAGTCATTAATCAAATCATGAGTTCATGACACTCTCTATTCTACTTTATAAACATTAACAGTCTCATACAAAGATAGAGAAAAAGCCGTTTCATCAACCATATCAAATAATTATTAGAAATAAATATATTTAGTCGCCATATAATGCATCTGTACGATTACGGAAGTTAAACGATAATTTATGAAGACGACGACCAAAATTAAAGACCACTGATATGTTGTACATGTTAGTTGTTAGAGCCACAGTCAGCCACAGCGGTTGAGTCCTTTACTCTAATATATAATAGGTGTGTAAGATGAAAAATCATGGCTTATTTATATAACAAGGAGGACAAATGATGTGAGAAGGAAATTAAAATTAGTGGAAACGACCAAGTCACTTGAGGTTGATATTGTTATAGACGTACGGGGAACTTCAGCCCGAAGAAACTGATGAGGGAAAGGGGAACAAATCAAAAGGGATTTGTGGGAATGTGGAATATCTCTACACGCATCTCTGTAGTCTGTAAAGGCCACCGTCCCATTTTCTCAAAGCTTGTTACCTATCACCTCTTTCTACCTGGGTCAACTAAACTGCATCCCCTTAAGAACCTTCTTTCTTAAACCAATCATTGACTTAGTTTTGTCACAGTTTGATCTTTAGGATCCCAATTCGTCCATCATATATTTGTTGGATGAGAAAATGGAAGAAAGTAACCCCCAACGATGGACGGATATTATCTTCAAAACTTCGTATAGGAAAGCCCAAAAGCACGAGAGAGAAAGAGAGAGAGAGAGAGGGATTGCCCGTTGAGACTCCATTGCTGTGAAGCCCATTTCACTATTGTACAACACTAGACCAATAAACACAAGGATTGTACATGACAGAGTTGCCTACAGTGGGAAGGATGACTTCAATCCCAATTGACATCTCATCAGTTATCACCAATTCAGCCAAGTCTATCACTACCATGTTCAACTCAGCTTTCTCCAATACGCGAGGAAATCATTTCTCACCCGTACATATCTACAGCTGAGCCTCTCTTTTGGCTAAAATTCGAGTCGAGACCACTCAGACGAGTCCTCTTTGCGCACCGAGGTCGAGAGCTGTGCATAAAATTAGCCGCCGAAGGCCCACAGAAGAAAGGCGTAGTAGGGGACTCGAATCCTTGAACCATCTCCACAAACATTTCCCGCAGATCGTCCATGCTGTAATTCCTCTTCTCTGGACTCGACTCCCTCATCAAAGACACCAATTCTTGCACGAAATCACACAACCCCTGTTTTCACATATACACAAGCACCAATTAGAATTATCAACGACTAATTACAGTTCCTAATTCCTAAATCAAATAGAAACCGATTCATAAAGAGCGACCACAGTACGTTACGTACCTCGTCGTCTTCGTCATCAGGATCATATAATCCCGCGTCATACATTGTTCGCTTCCCCTTATCCGATAACACCGCATAAGCTTCTTGAATCTGCTGAAATCTTCGCTTGGCTTTGCCTAACAAAGAAGGGTTTCTCGTCCACCGGTCCGGATGCCATTGCATCGCTAGCTTCCGATATGCTCGCCTAATTTCTTCAATAGACGAGTCCGAATTAACACCCAGAACACTATAGTAAGACGACGCCGGCCCTTTTACAGTCTCCATCTTTCTTCAAGCTTCACTTCTACACAATCAACCTCGGAATCTTAGAGCTAGCTTCAAAACTTAGACAAGTACTTCGATCGGAATCTCAGTTTAACAACATCCGATTGATCCAATGACAATCCGAAGCGGAAAGGCAGTGGGTGGTATTTATATATGAACTGGTAGATGGGGAAAGAACGGTGGCTTCATCCTGATAGGTTTTGCTTGATATACAGAATTGCAAGTTTAAGAGCGTATTCGAGAATCTTACAGCAATTTGCAAACAGAGCCAAAATATCTCGAGGGTCTTTCAAGACGTCCCGAATGTTCAAGAATTCTGTGGATCGCTATCGTAGATATTTATTTTTTGATGGTTCAGATATTTTTCCATTGTTGGAAACTTGGAATGTGCATTAGCGTCACCGCCGTCACGCAGTTAAATCGTGTGGACAATAATCGTCAAATGTCGTAAAAAAAACTAAAGTGTTATCTTCTTCGTTAGTTAGTTAATAAATTGACCACGAGTCAACTCGGTAATATGTTTTTTTCATTCGACATTAACTCGTTTATTAATTAGCAGTCATCTACATAATGTTTCACCCACGAAGGGCTGATAAGACAAATATTACCAATTAAATATTACTGTTTTACTCGAAATTAGAGTACTAGCCTAACTTTTATGAAGCCCATTGTTAGAGAGTAAAAAATCGGCAATGATTGATTACCTCAACAAGAACAATCAACGAACACCAATCATTCCACGTCTTTGACACGTCGGAGTTTGAACCTTCAATCAGGGGGGGGGGGGTACCTATAAAGACACTCTAATGCTCGAGTCACTAGAAACTCTTCTTTAGCAGGATTTTGTAATCAGAACGTGAATCTTTTACTAATGAAATGAGTAGTGGTATTTATAGGTGCAATACTCCCTCAAAGATAGGACCGATAAGCTTGAACTCTAAAAAGAGGAACAACCGTGGTCGATATCTCCTCATATGTGTCGTCGTCGATCATTTCACCTGCCATTGCACATCCTCCAATTTTCTCTCGTTTTTCATCTCATTCGTGCCATATTTTCGTCAACAAATTTAACTGGGTCGTTTAGCGCTCACATTTTTACCACGTGTATTTTTACTGCCATCATTTTTTTCATCGCTGAACCCATTCTTCCTGATTCTTTTCTCTAAGCTTACCACATCTCTTATATTCTGGGTCTTTCATGCAATTTTTCGTTGTTTGACCCATCTTCATCTTTTACTCTGGGCCTCCAATTTCGTACGACGAAGATTCCTCCATGGTGTTAGACCCAAGTCTCCCACCCAATTTTGTACGACGAGGATTCCTCCGTGGTGTTAGGCCCAAGCCTCTCACCATTTCTCATACGTTCTCCAGCATTTCCTCGTTGATCCACTTGGTCGCTAACACTTCTTCGTTGCTGAGCTTATTTATCCCACTTGTTGTATTGGGCCTAAGCCTCTCCCTCCATACTTCTTATCACATTATTTGGGCCTTGATGACCTCTCTATCCCATCACTCATAATGTTGTCTTGACCCAATTTTTATCCCCCACAAATGCCCTCAAAATTCTCTTTTGGGCCCAAGCTTTTGGCCCAAATGGAATTTTCTACTCAGCAGTCAATGCTCTTTCATCTTCATTCACACACACACGTTTTCCTATGTGTACCACGTCCACTTTAGTGTTTCATGGGTTGCTATTCACAACCTCTACCACATGCATTTTTCATCCCCTCTTGCCTCCCAGAGGGGGCTACATCATCTCATCCCGACCTTACTATTGCTCCTTCTTGGTCCAACTGGATGTTTCATTTAGCTTCGAGACTTTCTTGGTCTTCAACTCTGACAACTATTCACATCTTTTCAACTTACTTCGAGATTCAATTTAACTCGATGTTGCATGCCTCACTTCTTCCTCATCGCATACTCTAAAGTTCCATAACTGCACATTTACCATGCATCTTTCCCAACTCTCTAAGTCACGTACTTCCTCAATCGTGCACCTTGAGTCACACTCATCCAATAATCGACGTGCTATTTCTCTTGTCCAATTATTTTATTCTTGAATCCCATTGGTAATCGCATATCACTCAATCCTTAAGGATTGAAACTTGTTCCATCAACCGTGATTGGAAACTTACCTCTCATGGTTGATATGTGTACTTTTTCTCAACCACCATAGTTGTTTGTGGCCTTTGACTGTACTCGGTCGCCACTTATTCATGCCCCCAGTGGCTCTTGTCAAGTTACACTTGATACAAGACACACATTTCATAACTTTTCTCCTTTAGGGCTATCATCCTCATCGCTGAGTTTTTCTCGGCCTTAACACCATATCTTTCGATGTTATCTTGCCCTTGGCTTTTAGATGCCTTGCCATTTTGCCTTGAGTTTTTTGGCCATGTTAGTGTCATTTTGCCCTCGGCTTTTTGACATACCGTTATTTCTCAGTTCCATAAGCAATCACTCAATCCTAGGCCAAGATATAATTATCGTAACATCATAATGCCGTATCTTCAAAAAGTTTTGGCCATTGTGAACAAAACAATGTCATCTCTCTAAGAGTTTTGGCTATTTTTCAAACAAAATAATGCCATCTCTCCAAGAGTTTTGACCATTTTAAATCAAAATACTGTCATCTCCCCAAGAGTTTTGGCCATATTTTTGCCATCTTATCCTTGGTTTTCTGGCCATGTTAATGCCATATCACCCTTGATTTTTCACACTAATGTCATTTCACCCTTGGTCCTTTGGACATGTCATTTTACCCTTGGTAATTTGGCCATACCTTTTTACCCTTGGTTCTTCAGCTCTTGTCATTTTACCCTTGGTATTTTGGCCTATGCTTTTTTACCCTTGGTATTCTGGCCTACGCCTTTTTACCCTCGGTATTCTGGCCTACTAACATTATCTCGCTCTCTAGCTTCCCAATCCTTGGGGCCGAGATATATTCATTGAATAATAATACCATTTCTCCAAGAGATTTGGCCAATTTTTCAGTTTTGCAAAATGAGCTCTCAATTTTTCGAATGCTATCGTACTCCAACACAGGAGACTTGCTCATCTTTACCATATTTGGATTCACTCTCAATTTTTCGAATGCTATATTGTAAATGATATCCTCACTACTTCCAGTGTCAATTAATACTTGACATACCATACAATTGCTCACCCTCGTGGGACTAGTCAGCGCATCACTGTGTGGGAACTAAATTCCAATCCCATCCTTGCTCGA
This sequence comes from Geum urbanum, assembly GCA_946800695.1. Lineage (NCBI taxonomy): Eukaryota > Viridiplantae > Streptophyta > Magnoliopsida > Rosales > Rosaceae > Geum > Geum urbanum. The sequence continues at coordinate 45,649,538 of OX327012.1, read as the reverse complement.
AAAGCTTATTTTGGACTTAACATATGCCTTTTTCTCACTTATGGATCCCCATTTTACCTGACAAATCCTTCTTATCTTCTCAACTTGGCGCAACTCACTTCTGATGCGAACTTCCTTTTCCTGCATGGTTGATGGTCTCCCATGTACAACGAGAATTTCTCACTGGAGTTTCCTTGTCAACATTTCTTTGTTGATGTTGGACTTATGTTTCCTTCGTCAACATTTCTTCGTTGTTGCTGAACTTCCACCTCTTGTTGCTTGTATTGCAAGAGTTTTCCTTGTCTCATGAGATCCTATATGGCTCACTTTATTGCCTAACAAGTATTAATGCCATGCCCTTTACTCTTATGGAATATACAATAACGTCTTTACTCAAACAGGTTTAAAGATTCAGGCTGTGGAGGTGGCTCCTTGAAAATCCCTTTTGATTGAGGACTTCTCACTCTTTCCAACCATATCTCACCTTCCACTTTATCAAGGATGTCATCCATATCCTTTGGTGGTCTTTTAATTAATTATTCATAGAGGGGTGACCTTTGTTTCATGTTGAACAATACCGACAAATCTCTTCTTTGCTTCCTCGAACAGAAGTATTGAGAGATGAATGCTTGGGCAAGTTCATCAAAACTAGAGATCGAGTTTAGTTCCAACTCTCTGAACCATTTAGCGGCTTGTCCTGAAAAACATGATGGGAATAGCTTACACATAAGTCTTTCATCAACGGTCTCGATCCTCATTATCTTGGTGTATTCCTTCAGGTGATCAATATGGTATGTTGTGCCCGTGTATTTTGTTAGCGCTAGCGCAGAGAAATGTTTTAGCTTTCAGGCCCTCAAAATGTGACTAGTGAACGGGGATTGAGTGATTCCTTTTGCCAATTCAGTGGCGACGTCTCATGGCCTAGTTCCCTTGGCTTCTTTCATAACTTCTGTGATGTGTTCTTTCAAATATCATCCGGTTTGTGCTGAATTGCCTGAACCTTTGTCAGCACCAATCTCGCTTTTATGAGTTTTCCTCATTGGTTCATAATCCCCATCAAAGGATTCATCATCCTCCCACAAATATTCATCCTCAGGCAAACTGTCTTTTGAGGCTTCATCATCTTCTGAGATATCTTTGGTTTGTCTTTGCTTCCTTTCTCTTTCTTTTTCCTTGAGATGCCTTAATTCCAACCACATTTTCTGGATTTCAGCAGTGCTGAGATGCAGTGCTGAGATTTTGCTCGCTAAGGTTCCTTTTTCTCCTCCTTTGGTATGTCCTCCTTAAACTTTCTCCATTTTCCCGGATGACTTGGACTTCCGACTCCATCGCCCTTTTCTCCTTTCTTCCAATAGTTCCTCCTACAGAAATCTCTCCACTTTCGGCTTCCTCCGACGAGTCACCATTGTTGTTGTGTGGCAAGTCTTCGTTCGCTACATTTTCAGGTACGATTAATGCCATCGTTTCCCTCAGATGGCGCCACTTGTTGGAGCTTAAAAAATCGGCAAGGAGTGATTACCTCAACAAGAACAATCAACGAACACCAATCGTTCCACATCTTTAACACGCAGGTGTTTGAATCTTCAATTGCCAAAAGGTGGGAGGGAGGGGCATCTGCAAAGACACTCCGACACTTAAATCACTAGGAGCTCTTCTCTAGCAGGATTTTGTAATCAGATCGTGAATCTTTTGCAAATGAAATGAATTGTGGTATTTATAGGTGCAATACTCCCTCAAAGATAAGACCGATCATCTTGAACCCCAAACAGAGGAACAACCGCCGTCGATAACCCCTCCTATGTGCCGTCCTCAATCATCTCACTTACCATTGCACGTCCTTCAATTTTTCTCTCGTTTTTCATCTTATTCGCACCATATTTTTGTCAATAAACCTAACTGGGTCGTTTAGCGCTCACATGTTTACCACTTGCCTTTTTACCGCCATCATTTCTCATCGCTGAACCCATCCTTCCTTATCCTTTTCTCTGGCTTACCACATCTCTCATATTCTGGACCTTTTATGCCTTTTTTTGTTGCTAGACCTATCTTCATCTTTTACTCTGGGCCTCCAATTTCGTACGATGAAGATTCCTCCGTGGTGTTAGGCCCAAGCATCTCACCCTTTCTCACATATTCTCCACCATTTCCTCGTTGATCCACTTGGTCGCTAACACTTCTTTGTTGCTGAGCTTATTTATCTCACTTGTTGTATCGGGCCTAAGCCTCTCCCTCCATACTTCTTATCACATTATTTGGGCCTTGATGACCTCCCTAGTCTATCACTCATGATGTTCTCTTAACCCAATTTTTAACCCCCACAATCCAACCATCTACCAACTGCCCCAAACAAAATAACGTTTAGAAATCACTAGATAATCGACAATATCGATCAAATCTCCATCGATAATTCTAGAACAGGAACCTCTGGAAATGCCTTACTTACCACCGGCACAACTACATCCACAGGCATTCCATCAGAAGTCGGACAAGGATCCTCAGGACTCACCTTAAACCACCTCCAGTTTCGAAGATCTCACCTCACTCTTCGAGACCATAGCTTCCCTCACCGAGCTATCAATCTATAACTCCAACTTCTTAGGAACTCGTTTCTTAAGTCGCTTAATCCATATTCTTCTTGGTCTTAGACCTATGTGGCCTACCCTTTTTGCATTTCGCTGGTGAAATTATGATAACACCATTGGTATTCGGTGTTTGGGCCTGAAATAAATATTTCATATTGAGCTTGAATGGCTGAAGTCTTGGCGAGCGGCCTAAGATTGGCTGAAGTCTTGGCGAGTGGCCCATGTATTATAAAGAGCTTGGTGAGCAGCCAAGTGTGGGAAATAGAGTTCAGATAGAACTGTGAATCATTAGTTAACTGATTCCATGCGGCTTGGGTGTCTATCATGTTTGTTTTATCTCAGATATGTTTCTTTAATAGAAGAGTTGTGATAGCATTGAACATCTATAAGGATTGATAACCTGTATGCTGGTGTCGGAGTTACATTGGGATTCTAAGAGCAAGAACTGAAGAAGTTTAATGGAATTGAATGACTACTGATGAGCGAGTATATAAGGAAAGTAAGAGCTTTGTTGAAAAGGCCCCCCCGATCAAATACATACATTTGCTATACGGAAGTACACCTAAGACAGACATCTCGTCTTCGAGATTCTATCTTCTTTGCAACCAGAAGGTCAAAGTGCTTATCACCTGTTGAGTGAGAGTATTGCGATCCCAAAGAAGCAAATTGCTACTGGAAAGTTGAAGGGCTTGTCACCTGTTGAGTGAGAGTTTGGATACTCTAAGGAAGCAAGTGTTCTCAACACATCGTCAGAGAAGTTGCTCTGTTTTGCACTGATAAAGGAGTGTGAAGCATCGATTTCGAAGGCTCTGCTAGAGACACTTATCCAAAGTCCTAGGTTACTAGGCGAGAAAGACCTATTCAGACAGGATTGGTGCTCTCCTTGTCAAAATCACTTTATTAAGAATTTAGGCGGCTCTTTATAGTTCATATTCCGTCGAGAGACGGTGGCACGCCAGCATACGTAGCACACATACAGGATAAATCGGTACCCGCGGTTAAAGTTATCCGAACCCATAAAAGAGACTGCTTCATAGAAGGATCTCTCTGCGAGAGATATATTACGCTCGAACATTTTGGCACGCCCAGTGGGACATCTCTTTGCATTTCTAAGTGACAATTGGGGATCCTTATCGAAGGATTTACCCTCAGTGTCGCTAGCATTCACAACCGGCTTACCGTGAACATACATCTACTCGGTGTCGTTCATTGAGTAACCGAGCGGTTGAAATTATCTTCGCTAAGGACTTCAACATCATGATATTCAAAACCTTGATTGAAGCGGAGATAGCGGAACTTATGTTCCCAGAGTACCTAGCTTACACAGCTAGGCGTGATAGCCACCAGGCTAATTACTACGCGACTCTCGACGAAAGGATCGAGCAGCAGGCAACTCTTCTCACTACCCAGAGCGACTTAATAGATATGGCTGTAGCCGGAATCCAATCGATATGGGTAGACTTTAACAGAGATCGAGAGGAGAGAGAGGCCATGGGAGCCCAGGTAATGAACTTCGTGGAATGTCAAGATAAACTACGGATGGATATCCTCCAACACTTGGGATTAAGTTTGGATGAATACCGCCGACATGCGGCAACATTGTCTCAAAGGACAGACAGGGACATAGCGTCTCTAACCAAATCCATATCTAACCTAGCAAGAAAGACTAGACAAGCAGAGTTTTCCCCTCCTGCTTGGGAGCAACGGTTAAACAGGTTCTTAAACAATTGCGACATACATCTGTCCAAGATGTATGAAACATACGAGACACCGTTTCCTCCCATGCAAAAGGACGATCCTGATACATGGCAATGGCCAAAGTTTTACAGGCATTAGACCTTCCAGACTTTCTTTGGCGACGACGATTCTAACGCGGCAACACACTTAGCTTATTTTACGCTGCAATTGGGGCAGTATGCCGATAACGAGGGACTCAAACTAAGAGTCTTTGGATCGTCTTTGCTAGGATCAGCCCTCGTATGGTATACGGGAATAGAAAAGGTCTCGATCAGTGAGTGGAAGGACATGGTGGCCTTATTCATAGATCACTTTGGAACGGCAAGACCTGAAACTAGTGTTGGAAAGCTGGCTTCCTTGAGCCAATCGGCGACAAAAAGTCTAGTCACCTTCTTGCACCATTTCCGGTCAGAATATAATCTATGTAAGACCCCACTTGGTAAATAAAAGGTGGTTGAGATGGCCAAGAATGGTTTGGAGGACACGTACCACCAACTATTCCTAAACAACAAGTACTTCTCCTTGAATGAGCTTATCACGGCTGTAACTAAAGCTTACAGTACTATGCAAGAAAGAGATAACAGAAGGAATGCATCCAAGGGAACGTACAATGCTAAGTCTTATGATAGACTACAGCCAAAAACAGTGGCTTATATTGAAGATGTAGACGACCAAGAGTCGGACTCTGATGGCGAGCAAGTGGGTGCTTGAAAGGACCCAACCCCGATTTAGTTGCCTAAACCGGAATCGAACCCCTTCTGAAAACGTGAACCAACAAAAACCATTAAAAATTTCGGCAGAGTAACGTTACTAACGTGGAATTGCATTAACCTGCACCATAAAATTAACACTTCATCCTATGCCACAAAAGCCAAACCGTGGGCACCAATCCCATCCGGATTTCTCAATATCATATCATAATCAATAAACAGTAAACATATTGTAATATATATAATATATCTGAGAAAATCCGTATAAAACATGTATCAGAATGTATCAGAGCGACCTCTAGTGTAAATATATACAGTATACACATCAGTAGGCGAAACAAGAACCTACTGGAAAACACAGGTAGCTCATATCACTAGCCTCCCACCACGACGTGAAACACCAGAACCTGAACTGCAAACTGGGCACGGAAACCGAAAAACCCAGGGGAAAGACATGAAAACCGTTAGAGTGAGTGGACGAAAATAAATGTCTTTCACCGTATAATACATATGTTATAAAAGCATATGCGAGTCAAATGCATGAAAATCAAATGGTACGTGAGGAGACGCTGACTCCAACCCACGTACAGAGCATGCATCATAATAACGCGGGGTCACTCATGGACTCACACGCGATAGCACAGTCTAAATCATGGGATCCTAGACCCACACGTGATTCCTAGCCAGAAAGGCCTCGGGTCTGGATATCTGTCCCCCCCCCCCCCCCCCCGGAGCGTACTCGGGGATCAGCCGAGAAGCCAATATGTATTGATACAACCCTGATAACTGAGACTGTACTCTATGTAAACCAAATCATAAATCATTTCCATGCACATGCATAAAACATAATATATACGTATGTATATTCATATTCGCATATTCGTATATGTATAATCGTAAAACACATGCTCATAAAAATCATGATCAAACTGCATGCTCAAGTTCATAAAACATATGTAAACGACTCGCAATCAATCCGTGAAAAGAAATGTCCACTCACAGGTGAGCAAAACGCGCACTCGCGCTAATTTCGTGGCCCGGCGGAAGATCCCTCACCCGAAGCATGATCTCGATCTCGATCCCCTGAATAATCATAAAACATATCTGATCAAAATCATAGCCCACAACACTGTACTTAACCACGGAAACCAACCGTTCCGAAAACATATTAAACTGTATAAAACAACCGACTGAATTTCCAAAATCTCCACTCGAAACCTTCGACTGAAAATCCGATACCCAAATCAATATGAAAACCTTTAGGCGATAATCAGGGTGCGATTACGAGAAATATGACATTAAAATATCTAAATCTGAAAAGTCAATGGTCTCGTCGGAGCGCTGTCGTTGACCGCCGGCGGCGGCGGCGGCGCGCCGTCAACGGAGACTTTCTCCGGCGAGGAAGCTCCAGATTTGAAGATCTCCTCAAGCCCAACCACTTTTACAACTACCATCAAGGCCAATTCTCACCAGAACCTCCCCAATTTCAGCTCGAAACCCAAACGGAATCAAATTCCGGCAACCTAATCGGGTTCTCCAAAAACCACCACCTCGTCCAAAACTAACCACCCCGGAAGCATCACTAAGGTTTGGGGAGTTGAAACCCCAACATCCCCACCTCCACAACTCGCCAGAACATCACCCCCCAACTCCGGCGAACTCCGGCAGCCTAACCCGATTCGGGTTCACTCCAAACCTCATCAATTCTCACAATTTCAAACATCAATCAACTCAAAATCACAAGAGGAAGAGATTCATACCCTTCACGTGGCCGGAGGCGGCCAGAAAATGCAAATCGGCATGCGAAGCTCAAACGGGAAAGTCCTCCCTCTCGGTCAACGGGTCAAACTTCCAAAATTGGAAAGTCAACGCTGGTCAACATCAAACAGTGTTTTTGCGACTATTTCTCGACTATTTCCGATATTTATACTCGTCCTCGGGTCGATCAACGGTTCAAAACGAATAACCAAAACGATTCGGATAAATACGAAACGAACGGATAAACTCGTCGATAAACTGAAACTTCAAATAATCATATTATATTCCTCGGTTATCGGAAAAATCATCCGGAACCGCTCTCGAGCTTGAAATCACGTGCTCTATAACTTCCGTGAAGAAACTCAATTCAAATTCTCGGCCGAAAATTAAGTCACGAACTAAATCAGCAATTCACACAATTAACGACTAATCGCGATTAAGCTTAATCTCGTGAATCGTACTGATTACTCTACTGATTCTGGTTCGGGTCATTCACAGTGCTATGGATTTAACGAGTAAAGTTCTAAAGCCTCGTAAGCTTCAGAAGAATAAGGGTCTAATCAAACTTTCAACAGTGGCTTTTACTAAGCCAGAGTTTGAGACATACACTTATGATGCCAATATGGCTCATGATATCTTGGACGAACTATATAGTATACGTGCTATCAAAACGGATTTTGGACCGCTTCCTACAGCTGAGCAGTTGAAAGGTAAAAAGTACTGCAAGTTCCATGGAGCGTGGAATCACATTACAAGGGACTGCATCAAGCTCAAAGACCAGATCTAGAAGTGGATTAACGAAGGAAGACTAGAGCTGGAAGGAACGTCCAAGACAGCAGCATTAGTGGATTCTAAACCCTTCCCAAAGCCTCAAGTAAATATGATTGACATCGAGTGGTCATCACCCGATTGTTGCGTTGGAGGTGTGGAGGACTGGAATAAATCTGTCTTTTTAGCCTATTCTTTCAACTGTGACAAGTTGGAAGAGATCCTTGATAGGCTAAGAGACATGGGTTTGATCTTTTACTACTCGGTTCATGAACTTAGACAATTACGGTATGAAGGTCCAGCCCAACACTTTTGCATATTTCACAATCACTTTGGGCATCGAACAGCAAGGTGTTCGACCTTGAGAGATAAGATCCAAGGATTGATCAACTGGGAAGTGATTGAAATCAACTACAAGGGAGAGGTAGAATGGCATCCACGATATCCTCATAGGGCGTCACTTCCTCCCGACACAACTTTTCCTGCCATCGAAACTTCTTCCCAGTGCAATCAAACTGAACCAACGAATAAAAGGAAGAGGTCAAGACGGAGGTCTAGACGCAATATTGCATTTATCTGGCCTAAGCGGACTGAGGTTACTTATGACGCATCTAGGCAAGAGGAAATATTTGAAGAGCTCGTCCAAGTAAGAATAGCAGTGGTTCCTGATAATTGGGGAACTCCGGACCCACATCCTGAGGATGTTAGGGGTCTTTTCCACTGTCGATACCACAACAGGTGGGGTCGCCATTCCACGGGTGCTTTTCGTGATTTGAAGTTCAGGATACAGCAGTGGATTGACGAGGGAGAAATAATGATAGATCAAGAGCCCTCGCTAAGCTTGGTGACTGACTTATCGATGACGGTTGGGATGTTGGAACTGACACAAGATAAATCTAACAAAAGGAAACAACCCAACAGTCATCCAACTACTGGTGAGAGTCCACACAGCAAACAAACAACAAGAACACATAAAGGAAAAGAAAAAGTGGACCCAAAAGCAGAGTCGCCAGTAGCCCTTTGTGCTCACTATAAACTCAGAAGTGGGTTGAAGATCTCTTATGAGGAATTGGCTGAAGTAGTTAAGTCATTCCCAGAATTATTTGCACCAGCAGACCATCAACCTCAACGAGAAAGACAAAGGGACACTCCAACTCCTAGACGCTCGCGAGCAACAGAAAAGGTCAGTACAGTCAAGAAATCTGAATCAGAAGTTGCTGACGCGCTCGCAAGGCCATATGTGCCTCCAGCATCAAGAAATATCACAAAGGAGGATGTTTGGTATGTGAGGGAGAAAGGAAAAACCATTGAGGTAACTCCAATTAGAAGAAGAAATCTTTAACGACGCTTTGGATAAGCCAAAAGAGCATTAGAGGCTTATGAAGCAGGCCTGCTCAAAGAAGAAGAACTAGTGTGCTCTCCAGAAACACTAAAAAGGCGAATGAATGCCCTTGCAGCAAACTCACTAGTGGTTTTCGGGAGGAAGTCTCGCGAGCCCAAAATGAGAGCACAACGACCATGTGTCTTTGACCGTAACCCAGAGTTAGGGTCTACAGGAAAACAGCCCGAACCTACTCCTGAGGACCATCGTGAAGCTACACAACGAAAACCAGTGAGAAGACGTCTCACTTTTGAGGATGACACGATGAAAACAACAGGGCTACATACACCTCCTAGGGAAGGGAAAAACATTCAAAGGAAAAATACTCCAAGCGAGCCCAAGGTCTTGTGATGGAAACTAAGACCTCTAGCTGTAGAAGAACAAAAGCAGGTCCAACAACTTGTTTCCCGTCCAAAGGAGTATGATTCAACACTACTCATGCCAACAACTGTTGATTCTATACCTGAGGATAAACTGCAACTTGTTGCCTCTCTCGAGGTCACTACAACTTTGAACTCTGAGGTGCAATAGGCTGAAGGCGACAACGGTGAAGATGATGAGCAGTTGTTGGATTACGGTGAAGGTGAAGATGAGGAAACTGAAGAATATATCGAAGAGGAGGATACCACTGTTAACATGGTGTATGTCCTGTCCTCCAAATATGCTTTGCCTCTACCAGCATCAATGGATGAATCAATCACAAGCAGAAGCGTCAACAACTTGGTGGTACCAGAAGATGAACCAAAGCTGGAAGAATATTTTGCCCCCGCCAAGACACCAGAGACTGATTCATCATCAACAAAGGGACAGATGACGTTCGCCAAGCCTACTGTAAACATGGCCATGCACATGCGGCCGTTATATGTTACAGGAAAAGTTCAAGGAATTTAATTAAACAAACTCTTAGTGAACTCAGGGGCAGCAGTAAACATCATCACCGTCAAAGCAATGGCCTTATTAGGCGTTCCCAAGTTCGTTATCCAAGAGACCTCACTGAATGTTAGAAACTTTGAGGGTAGCATTTCCAAGACTTTGGGCATTGTCTTTTTGCAGGTACACATCGGTCCGGCCATCGGTACTTATACATTCTTTGTAGCAGAATGTACAGCTCCATACAGTGTAATTCTGGGGCGTGACTGGATCCACAGGAGCTATTGTGTACCTTCGTCCCTTCATCAACAGATGTTACTCTGGAACATGGAGTCTAGTGAAGCAGAAATTATTAATGCTGATCCTCGTCCATATTCTATTTCTGCTAACTCATTAGAAGCCAGTTATTACCACAGTGACCTTAGGCCATTGGAGATATGTGGCGTCGATAACAAAGGCCGCCCAGTTGGTGTTATGGCCTCTGAACTAGCTCAGTGGGGTATAATTCAAGTCAAGATAGTGGAAGACCCTACACCATTGAGCTACCATCCACACTTTCTCAATGATCGGGTCTCTATCAAGCATAGAGACTGAGGCTTGTTACTCTTTACAAGAGCGCTTTCACAAATTTCTGTTAGAGAGTCAAGCCTTTGAAAATGTTCCAATGGTTTCAGCATTGGAATATGTGGATGAAGATGTTTTACATAACTTTGACGAGGAGGACGAGATTAAATTAGCTCCAGCAGCCCTGGATGATTTACCTTCTAAAGTCAAGGATCCCATTGAACACATCAATCTTGGGACAAATGAAGAGCCAATCTATGTGGCCATTAGTACCTACCTAGAGCCTGAAGAACGACTCAAGCTCATTGAATTGCTACAAGAATACGCTAATTGTTTTGTAAAAAAGTATGACGACATGCCAGAACTGTCACCAAATTTGGTTTGTCACAACTTACCCATCAGAGAAGGAAAGAAGCCCGTGAAACAAGAAATGCGTCGGATGAATACAGAAACTGCAATTCTAGTCAAGGAAGAGGTCAAGAAGATGCTTAAGTCAGGGATCATATGAGTAGCCAAGTATAATGAGTGGCTATCCAATGTAGTCCCAGTCAAGAAAAAGAATGGAAAAATGCGAGTGTGTGTTGACTACAGAGACTTGAACAATGCAACTCCAAAGGATGCATACCCAATTCCAGTAACGGATTTGTTGGTGGACTCAGTGGATCGCCATGAGATGTTAACATCCATGGATGGAACTGCTGGCTATCATCAGATTCCAGTGGCTGAATCAGATCGACATAAAACTGCGTTTCGGTGTCCAGGATTTGCAGGAGTATTCGAGTACGTGGACATGCCCTTTGGACTCAAGAATGTAGGGGCAACCTACCAACGGGCAATGAACTTGATCTTCCATGATACTATTGGCAAGACTATGGAAGTATATATCGATGATGTGGTAGTTAAAACGAAATGCAGGAGTGCTCATTTTGAAGACTTACGACAAGTGTTTCTCAGAATGAGGCAACATCAACTGAAGATGAATCCAGCCAAATGTGTATTTGGAGTCCAGGCAGGAGACTTCCTGGGTTTCTTGGTTCATCAGCGTGGGATTGAGATACCGGACGACAAGAAACAAACGGTTCTTAGTGCAGTCCCACCAAAGATAAGAATGAGCTACAACGTTTATTGGGAAAAATCAATTACTTACGATGGTTTATTGCCAATGCTGCTGGGAAAACACAACCATTCTCAACTTTGCTCAAGCTTCAAAATCAGAAAGACTTTGTATGGGAGCCTATTCACCAAGAGGCATTTGATACCATCAAAGCATATCTAACGAACCCGCCAGTCTTGGTTCCTCCATGGCCAGGGGTTCCTCTTAAGCTGTATATCTCAACTACTGACCTTTCTATTGGAAGTTTATTAGCTCAGGACAATACATCAAGAACTGAACATGCTATTTTCTATCTGAGTCGTACCCTGAATGATTGTGAAACGAGATACTCTCCTATGGAAAGAATGTGTCTAGCCTTGTATTTCTCAGGGTGTAAATTGAGGCACTACATGCTGTCCTTCACCACGTGTGTCATAGCACAAACTGATTTGGTGAAGTATATGTTGTCCAGACCCATTCTCCGGGGACGCATTGGGAAGTGGATTCTGGCTTTGTCAGAGTTTTCTTTGCAGTACGTTCCCCAGAAGGCAGTTAAAGGCCAAGCAGTAGCTGATTTTTTGGCTCATCATCCAATGAAGGATGTTAGTGAGGGGCCAGAACTGGACCTTGCTCGTATTGATTTGGCCCCTTGGTGTTTATACTTTGATGGGTCAAGTACGAGTACTATGGCTGGGGCAGGAGTAGCATTAGTTTCTCCACGCGGCCAAACTTTTTCTTATTCTTTCAGGTTGGACTTCAGATGCATAAATAATCAAGAAGAATATGAAGCTTTAATCATTGGATTGGAACTTCTATTAGATATGGAGATCAATGATGTACATATATTTGGAGACTCCCAACTAGTGATCAGACAACTTGAAACCAAGTATAAGGCTGGACCAGTCCTAGAACCATACGCTAAACGAGCCTGTGATTTGCTCAAGTTGTTTACAGAGGTGGAATTGAGTCATGTTCCTCGCGAGAGGAACTATGTAGCAAACGAGTTGGCTCAACTAGCCACAGAGGTGAGCTTACAAGATGGAGTACGCGAACGGATATTAAAGGTTGAACTACGAACCCTTCCATCTTTCTTTGCTCGCCAAGAAGATAAAAATGAGTGGCACGTTGCTACACTTGATCACATTGATGTGGACTGGCGACAGGACATTATCTCTTATCTCCAAAATCCTAATAATCCGGTAGACAAGTGGATTCGTTTTTTAGCTCCTAATTATGTACTCAAGGACGATGAGTTATATAGAAGAAGAGAGGAAGGCATACTTTTATGGTGTGTCTTTGGACGTGAAGCTAAGTGACTAATGAGGGAGGTCCATCTTGGGATAGCAAGGGCACATCAGGCCGATCCTAAGATGAGATGGTTACTCAGACGACATGGCTTTTATTGGCCAGGACTGCTCAGAGATTGCATCACGTTCGCTAAAGGTTGTGAAGAATGCCAGAAACATGGTCCAATCAACCATATGCCCAGAATACCATTACAGCCTATAATCAAGCCTTGGCCAGCTCGAGGATGGGCTTTGGACTTAATCGGAATGATTCATCCTCATTCATCTGAAGGGCACAAATTCATCATAGTGGCTACTGATTTCTTCACAAAATGGGTTGAAGCTCGACCTCTCAGGGTATCGTCAGCTAAGGCCATCCTCCAGTTCTTATTTGAAGATATCATTTGTCGGTTTGGCATTCCTGAGAGTTTTGTTTCCGACCGTGGGGCAGCATTCATGTCTGGAGAAGTAGATGAGCTTATGAAGGATCTTGGAATCCATTTTTTACACTCTTCTCCATACTATGCCCAATCAAATGGTCAAGCTGAAGCAAGCAATAAAATCATTATCCATATCCTTAAACAGATGCTTGCGAGCAATGCCAGACTGTGGCATGAAGAATTATTTAACACCATGTGGGCTTATAGAACAAGTAAGAGGACACCCACGGGTATGACTCTCTATGCATTAATGTTCGGCCATGATGCAGTCTTGCCTTTAGAAATCAACGTTCAATCTTTACGGGTGATGGAACAACACAGCTTGATCGGTGAAGATTATGTACAAGCAATGTGGCAAGAGCATGAAGAATTGGATGAGAAGAGAATGCAAGCTTATGATAGTCTATGTGCTGAAAAACGAAAGGTGGCTAGTGCATATGAACGATGTACCAGGGGCATGAGTTTTGCAGAAGGAGAACTCGTCTGGCGAGTCATTTTGCCTGTTGGCGAGAAGACAGAAGGACGAGGAAAATGGTCAGAAAAATGGGAAGGACCATACATTGTCAATCGACTTCTGGGTAAAGGAGCAGTTCGTTTACGAGATCAAAATGGTACAATACACGCTAATCCTATTAATGGTCGATTCCTTAAGAAGTTCATACAACCAGTCTGAGAGTATGACGATTCCCTAACTGTGGCTTAATCCAATTTATTCATGCTTATCTAATTCCACTCGCATGAGTAAACTGCAGGGGCAACACACAGGGATTATGTACATCATAGTAGCCTATACTTGAGGCTAAGTCTTTAGTTAAAGCCTGTATTTGAGGCCAAATTTTAAACTATAGAGTTCATGTTAGCCAATTACTGTGGTCAAAGATACGTACAAACTATATCTGAGTTTATCAATATAAATTTACATAAGGAACTCTTTGCTTTAAACAAAATATTACAATCATCAAATAGAAGAATACAAAGGCTTTGCGGCCTCAAGCTCTGATACCACATGAGAAACAAATTGTAAATCAGCAACAGAACAGAAAGATAAATACAGTTTGTTTTTCACAAATCCTCATAGTTGATAGTCATCCCCTGGGGTCGATGTATCAAATATGCACATCTGGGAAAGAGAGATCGACCTCAACGATGAGATGGAGAAGATTTGAAACGCCAAGGAAGCTAGTACATCAGATCAAAAGACCATTTACACTAGACTTGGCGTTAGTTGCCTTTTTTCCCCGGGTTGAGGCCATTATCTTTCCTCTTCAGTGCAGCCATGTTCATAGGGCTTGCAGCCTCTATGCATATAGAAACGGAACGGGTGCACCAGAGGAAGACGAGGGGTTTTCAACCTCGGGATTGTGGCTTTCTCTTCTTCTGCTGACACAAGTTGGGATAGCCAAGGCAACGCCTGGACGTAGATATTGCTATCTAGTCCAGGTTTGGACGTGGATATTGCTATCTAACGAACACGGTATGGAAGATCTTATCTAGAGGTTTCTTTATGTAGGAAGACCAGAGCAAATGAACAAGAAGAGAGTTCTTCTCTCAAAGAAGTTGGTTCACAAGACAAGGAAAGAGAAACCTTTTATAGAAAGGATTCACAACGATAAGGCTTCGCGAGAGTAATTACACCCGAAAATAGAGGACACGCGTCTAGCTGGAATTAGACCACGATACGGTCTATCTGCCTACGAAGAAAGTATGATAAATGAAAGATTTCTGGGGTAGGTAAAACGTATTTCAAAGATTTGATTGTTTGACGCGATACGGATTCCAAGCATGGGATTAAATTCCATTTATTGTTGAACAAACAGAACAAGCGAATGGTTGCAGCCTATGAGTGAGGCTAGTACGAGTGTGGAGAAGGCTTATACATGAGGCCCATTCTTGTTATTGGTCCCAATTCACACTTTGTTTCCTAAAATTTGGATTGAATAAATGAATACTTAAAGAATTTTGTAACAAACGAAATAGGGCTTGAATTCTGAGGCCCAAAAGATTTACATCAAGAGAGAAAATTTCCTCACTGCTGCTTTGGCAACTTCCAGGGCCACCCAGGCTTGATGGACTGTTTGGTGAACATTTTTGGCTTCTTCTCGTGCCTCATGCATGAGCTGAGCTTGGCTTTCGCCTTCTATCATGATTTGGTGGGCAATGTCTTGGTTTCTGAGGGTATCAGCTTGCAGGCCATCTATTTCAGCCTCAAGGATGGCAAGTTCAACCTTGAAAATAGCCCTTTTAGCCTTTTTGTTTGCTAAGGCTTCATGCTGGGTGGATGTGTCCTTCAGAATCGCTTGTATTCATTCTTTCTCTCTTCGAGTTTGGTGCTCCAACGTCTCTGTTGCTTCTTTTTTACACTCGGTCTCGAGTTTTAGACATTGGTAAGCTTCGCTTTGGCTCAAGAGTTGAGAAAGATTCTCTTCAAAGTCGTTCAGGCAAGGGATAAGGTCTACTAGGGCAGTAGCCTTCATGTTTTTAACTTGGATGCAGACAGCCTGGATATCTTGAGGAGAATCCAGTTCCCAGAAAGGATGTCCTGAAGAGTGACATCAGTGTTGGAAGGAGAACTCAGTGTACCCAGTTTGCTTACAAGATCTTGCAACTTCATTGTTGTTTCTTTGGGTCTGAGTAACTGAGAAGGCGCTCCTTGTGATGAAGATGGTGCAGTAACTTCTTCAATTATGGGTTCAAGATCTTCATCATTGATACCTGGAGAACTGCTAGGCTGATCCTTGGCGGCCATGACAGAAGGTTCAGAAGTTTGGCCTGACAAGCTCAGATGTTCCTTTGGACTTGCAGGGATTATCTCATAAGTGTATGTGCCCACAGGAACGCTTTTGTACTGAAATATAAATACAGGTTGTCAGGATCAGTTAGAATTGATAGTCCAGAAGAAAGTAAGTAAAAAGTCTTACTTGAATGGGAGATAATAACAGTGTTCCTTCAGTTGCTTGGATTTGAAGCTCTGGCGAGGAAGGAGTTGGGTCCTCGTGTTCTGGATTAACCTCAACCAATGGCAGTGGTTTGGCAACTAAAGGCTCTGGCGAGGAGGAAATTTGTTGTTCTGGCTCTGTGATGACTTGGCCATCCCGAGTACTTGTCCCCTCGCCAAAGGAGGAAGGAATGAAGCAAGATTGGAATTCAATTTGCAGGTGCCGGAATAAAATGACGATATCAACAGGCTTTCTCTTCTCTTCTTCCTCAAGTTCTGGCTCTGTGATGACTTGGCCCTCCCGAGTACTTGTCCCCTCGCCAAAGGAGGAAGGAATGAAGCAAGATTGGAATTCAATTTGCAGGTGCCAGAATAAAATGACGATATCAACAGGCTTTCTCTTCTCTTCTTCCTCAAGTTCTGCTCGATGGATTCCGGCCAGAAATTGGGCTATGAAGTCCTTGCAGCACTCTTTACCGTTGTTGATGACTTCATGACCTGTATCATGATCTTCACTTCCATATATGATGCTGGAATCATCGAACTTCAGAATATAGGCTTTACAGCACCCTTCAGAGAGCCTTTCTCCCAGTGAGTCTATTATATAAAAGGCTTCATCTTCAACTTTGAGGACGAAGAAATGGTCATTCCAACTCACTATGTATAGCTGAGGCTTTTGGCTCTTCCTAATTTGCTCCCATGACATATCAAAAGATGGAAGGTCGTTCAGGGCTGTAAACCTTTCTGGGTCAAAATACCCAATGAAGGAGTCATCAGATGAAAACTTCAACGGTCTGATGCTAGCCTTTGAAATAACTTCTAGATCAAAATGTTGATCTGGGTAATTGCTTGCAAGGGCCTCATCCTTGCATAGTTCTTGCCACTCCCGGGAACCTTGAATCAAGAGGTCATCAAATTGGGAGAGCGTGGGCATGCTGTTTGGGTTTGCACATAACCAGTGTGCAATTGTGAAAACCAGTGTTGAACATGCACTTGCCCCAGAGGCTTTGTCACTCCTTGGATCAAATGAAGCATGGAAGATTTGAGCTTGAAGCTTTGCTTGTTTGTCCCTGCTTGTGATCTCTGTGGCTAACCAAGCTCCACTTGGAGGCTCTTTGGGCTTCAGGTGGATCTTCCTGCGTTTTTGAGACTGTCAAAAAGTTTGGGTTAGTTACAGTTCGGTGACAAGATCAGATATTGTTATGGGTAAATGAATGCAAATACTTACGGAGTGCCCAGAAGGATTGGGCCTTTTCTTCTTAAAGGATTGTAAGGCCACAGTCACATCTGGTTCAGGGGTGTGCTGTGAAGGAAGGTCAATCAGTTACAATACGAGGAATTGCTAATACTTGTGGCATTTTTTATGAAGAAGCATACCTGTGACCAAGGTGTTGTGCTTATGTTCCTGTAAGTCTTGCTGATAACAGCTAAGTCTTCTTCATTTGAAAATCTTTTGCCAAAATCATAGAAGATAGAGGCAAAGCATGCGAGCGGTCCCTTGTGTCCTATCTCTTCCCAAAGCTGGGAGCGCCATACTTGGTACGACTCGGTGACCGAATGAGAAATCACTAGTGGCTTTGATATGATAGGTAGCATTACTGTTGGAAAGCCAAAGTGTTCATCTCGCACTTCTGATGTAAGGGGATGACCTGTTCCTCGCCAGAGAGTATATTTGTTCACAGAACAGGTGAGGGGCATGGGAGCATCCTGAGTGAGCCTAAACTGTCTGGAGAAGTGATTTGGGGCATAAAGCTCATACCCGGGGCTGCTCGCTGAGTCTGGAACCGGCAGGTCCTTGCAAGTGTTGCACTGAATGAAGAGGTTCCTCGTAAGAGCATCTTGCTCTGGCGAAGGCGTGAATCCACTCGTGAAGAGGCCAGGATGGCGACGATTCAGTACTACTTTAATTGCTGCGGTTGGAAAATCTTTATGCAAGTAGAGGTGGTTGAAGTAGTAGATGTAGGACTTTGGTTTGGTCCTAGTTGGTGTAGAAACCAACGATTGGCCCTATAGCTTCTAATCTTCAAAGGCAGGAGGTGCTGAGGGGCAGAAAATAGGGAAGTACATCCGCAACCAGAGTTCCACCATCCAGAGCGGTCCTGGTTGATTAAGGTCGAGCTTTGAAAGTGTGACTCGCCTCAAGCCATAGTAGATGTAGGCGAGAACGGATTCAACCAAGCCCAGTTGTTCACCGTTGAAAAGGCGTTCGGTAAGGTTGGTGTAACATCTGTTGACATTTACAGAAGATGTATTTCGATAGCCAGTATTCTAGAAAAGCTATTTCTCCTTGGTCTGTGTTTTTTTTCCTCCTGTGCAAAATGTTTTACCCAGGAAGAGTGGAAGAAGGACGGTTGAGGGAGGCTTGGACTGGTGTTCCATGGTGTTGGTTGAGCGACCAGAAGTTTGCAAATACAGGGACTCCAAGTATAGTATACAAATCAAGCATTGTTATGCTCACATCACCACAGGGGAGATAGAAACAGTTGGCGGTGCAGTCCCAAAAACACATGGCTGTGGCGAACGGTGCTCTGTTGTCACCAGCTGGGAGAGTAAAGCACAAATCGATGAGCTGGGCAATTCCAACTGCTTCCCACCGGTTGATATCTTATTTGCGACGGTGCTGGTACCAGGTGAGATCTTTTACGTTTGGGTGCGGCCATCTCCCAATGAGACAAAGGGTGTCTTTGTTAGTCCATTCCTTTGGGTCTGCCCTGGGATTCTCTTGGACTATTAAGGATGATTTACAGATGGGTTGGAAAATGATATTGAATAGCTCCGGATTGATTGGAACATCTAAGAAGGGACCAAGAAGGCCAGTACCTTCATTTGGGTCTACAGAAAGGGTGCAGACTGCTTTTGGGTTATGTCATTTGGCGACAGCCTTGAGGTGTCTCGAGAATTTCTTGGCGTCATAAAATTCATGAGGGATGGAGATATCTTTACGAAGAGGCATTTTTTTGGATCGGAAAAGATGGACGGCGGCGAGAATGAAAGGTCTTGGCTTTTGACTGAGAAGGTTAGGAGTGCAGGATCAAGGCAAGTGAAAAGGTCTCGTTGGGGAATGAGATTTTGTTGATGTAGACTAGTGCTTTTATATTACGTCAGCCGAATGATGCAACTTTTTGGAGAAGTTGTGTAACGTGGCGTTTGGGTGTTATGTTACCGTTTGATTTAACACCGCGTCAGTCGGGTAATATTTAAGTCTTTTCGCTTGTTCAGGTAATTCAAGTTCAAGACTTAAGGGGAAGTGTTTGGGCCTGAAATAAATATTTCATATTGAGTTTGAATGGCTGAAGTCTTGGCGAGCGGCCCATGTATTATAAAGAGCTTGGCGAGCAGCCAAGTGTGGGAAATAGAGTTCAGATAGAACTGTGAATCATTAGTTAGTTGATTCCATGCGGCTTGGGTGTCTATCATGTTTGTTTTATCTCAGATAGGTTTCTTTGATAAAAGAGTTGTGATAGCATTGAACATCTATAAGGATTGATAACCCGTATGCTGATGTCGGAGTTACATTGGGATTCTAAGAGCAAGAACGGAAGAAGTTTAATAGAATTGAATGACTACTGATGAGCGAGTATATAAGGAAAGTAAGAGCTTTGTTGAAAAGGTCCCCCCCCCCGATCAAATACATACATTTGATATACGCAAGTACACCTAAGACAGACATCTCGTCTTCGAGATTCTATCTTCTTTGCAACCAGAAGGTCAAAGTGTTTGTCACCTGTTGAGTGATAGTATTGCGATCCCAAGGAAGTAAATTGCTACTGGAAAGTTGAAGGGCTTGTCACCTGTTGAGTGAGAGTTTGGATACTCTAAGGAAGCAAGTGTTCTCAACACATCGTCAGAGAAGTTGCTCTGTTTTGCACTGATAAGGGAGTGTGAAGCATCGATTTCAAAGGCTCTGCTAGAGACACATATCCAAAGTCCTAGGTTACTAGGCGAGAAGGACCTATTCATACAGGGTTGGTGCTCTCCTTGTCTAAATCGCTTTATTAAGAAGTCAGGCGGCTCTTTACAGTCCATATTCCGTCGAGAGACGGTGGCACAACAGCATACGAAGCACACATACAGGATAAACCGGTACCCGCGGTTAAAGCTATTCAAACCCATAAAATAGACTACTTCGTGGAAGGATCTCTCCGCGAGAGATATTTTGCGCTCGAACATTCGGAATACCAAACTCTACATCATTCACCAACTTGTGATCCTCAGTGCCCATTAAACAAACACGCTTGCCCCCATGCACTATTTCATCTATTGCACGTCGACCAAGCATCAATGGTATTTCCACAACCGATATCAGACGAATGGTTGGATCCGGATGAGCTGCCTCGTCCGCAGCCTATAAGACCGCCTCCCAGCCTAGAATGTGTCTCACTGTCGCTTGAAAGAAACCTGAAATAGATTAGTACTGAATGGCTTCGGCACTGCAGGAGTCTCAGGTATCACCCATTTCCATAGTATCATTGGGAAATCCCTAGGGTCAGGGTTCGGGCTTGTGATTGGCCTTCTAGTCCCTCCAGCACCACTCGGTTCGTCCTTCCCTCAAAGAGTGGCTCCACCACCGTCTCTGTTGCCCCCAGCTCGTCGGTTTTCAAAATCAGAAACTTGTCGTAACCTTGATCGCTATGGGAAAGAAAACCGAAGCTTCTGAATAAACCCTTGACCTTCTCATAATCCATCTCGCTTTTCACCTTGGAAAACCCACAAAATTGAACACCCTTTAGGAATCAATGATAGCTTTAGCCCTCTGAACCATCTGTTTGGGCCTGAAATAAAGAATTTCATTTTGGGCTTGGATGACCGAGGTCTATGCGAGCGGCCCATTATATTAATGTTGCTTGGCGAGGAGTCAAGTTAGATAACGTCTAGCGAGCGTTCGCTAGAGGAAGACTTTGGGTTCTGTTAGAACTATGTCTTATTAGCTGGTTCTATGCGGCTTTGATTTTGTCATAACTAGTTTCATTGTAAATAGAACTCTTGGAAGAGTTATGATGGAATTGGAGATCTATGAGTGATACGACACGTATGCTGGTGTTGGATTCAGACTATGATTACCAGAGCAGGAAGAATTTGAAACAGAGTGAATGACTGTTATTAAGTGAGTATATAAGGAGAGCAAGGATCTTATGAAAAGCCCCCCCCCCTCAATCAATCAAACAATCTTGCTATACGCAAACAAACCTAGACGGACATATCGTCCTCGAGATTCCTATATTCTTTGCAACCAAAAAGTCTAAGTGTTTGTCACCTATCGCGTGAGAGTATTACGACTGTAAGGAAGCAATTGCAACCGGAAAGTTGAAGAGCTTGTCACTTGTAAGTTGAGAGCTTGAATACTCAAAGGGAGCGAGTGTTCTCAACACTCTGTTACGAGATTGCTCTGCTTTGCACGAGAAAGGACGTGTGGAGTATCGATTTCAAGACTTAGCAAGAGATCCACATATCCAAGTCCTAGGTTTCTAGGAAAAAATGACATATTCGAGCAGGGTTGGTGCTCTCCCTGTTCTAATCGCTTAATATAGAAGTCAGACGGCTGTGATCAGTCCATATTCCGTCGAGAGACGGTGGCACGTCAGCATACGAAGCACAAACAGGATAAACCAGCCCACGCGGTTAAAACATCCGAAATCATAAAAGAGACTGCTTCGCGAGAAGGATCTCTTCGCGAGAGGTATTTTTGCATCGAACATTTTGGCACACCCAGTGAGACAATATCTCTTTGCGTCTTTAAGCGACAATTGAAGATCCTTATCGAAGGGCCTATCATCAGTGTCGCAAGCATCCACAACCAGTTTACCGTGAACACACATCTACTGAGTGTCGTTCATTAAGTAATCAAGCGGTTGAAGTTATTTTCGCTAACAACTTCGATACCATGACGTTCAAATCTTTGAGTGAGGCGGAAATAACAGGACTTACGTTCGAACAGTACTTGACTTACGCGGCCAGGTGAGATAGTTAACAGACTAATTACCATGTGGCACTCGAAGAAAGAATCGAGCAACAGGCAGAGCTTCTCACCACCCAGGCCCACTTAATAGACACAGCGACAGCTGGTATCCAAGCAATACGGGTGAATTTAAATTAGGATCGAGAGGAGAGAGAGGCCATGGGGGCCCAGGTGACTAGTTTGGTAGAAGGTCAAGATAGACTACGGGTAGATATCCTTCGCCAAATGGATAAAGGATTGGAGGAATACCGCCGGTACGCGGCGACTCTATCACAAAGGGTAGACTGAGACATAGGATCTCTAACCAAATCCTTATCGGACTTGACCAGGAAGACTAGGCAAGCGGAGTCTTTTCCTCTTGCTTGGGAGGAACGGTTAAATAAGTTCTTAGATGATTGTAACATACAATTGTCCAAGATGCATGAAACCTACGAAACACCGTTTCCTCCGATGAAAGATGATCCTAGCGAGTGGCGTTGGCCAAAATTTTACAAACACCAAACCTTCCAGACTTTCTCTGGTGATGATGATGCAAATACGGCAACACACTTGGCTTATTTTACTCTGCAGTTAGGCCAATTTGCCGAAGATGAAGGACTCAAATTAAGAGTCTTCGGATCATCGTTGTCAGGATCAGCCCTTGTATGGTATACTGGAATCGAGAAGGGTTCGATCAGTGAATGGAAGGATATGGAGGCCTTATTCATAGATCACTTTGGAACTGCAAGACCAGAGACTAGTGTAGGAAAGCTGGCTTCCTTGAGCCAATCGGTGACAGAAAGTCCGGTCACCTTCCTGCACCGTTTCCGGTTAGAATATAATCTATGTAAGACCCCTCTGAGCAAGGAAGAGGTGGTCGAGATGGCCAAGAATGGTCTGGAGAACACGTTCCATCAGCTATTCTTAAACAGCAAGTATTTCTCTCTGAATGAGTTCATCATGGCTGTGACTAAAGCTCATAGCAACATGCAGGAGAGAGATAACGGAAGGAATGCGTCCAAAGGAACGTATAGTAGTCGAACCTATGATAGGTTGAAGCCAAAAACAGTGGCTTATATCGAAGGTGTAGACGAACAGGAATCAGACTCTGATGGCGAGCATGTGGGTGCTGTTGACTTATCAACAAACAAAGTTTTAAAACCCCGCAAGCTCCAAAAGAGTAGGGGTCCAATCAAGCTCTCAACAGTGGCTTTCATTAAGCCAGAATTTGAGAAGTACACATATGACGCCAATATGGCTCATGAAATTTTGGACGAGTTGTATAGTCTGCGTGTCGTCAAGGCAGACTTTAGACCACTTCCCACAGCTGAGCAGTTAAAGGGTAAGAAATATTGCAAGTTCCATGGAGCATGGAACCACGTTACAAAGGACTGCATTAAGCTGAAGGACCAGATCCAGAAGTGGATCAATGAGGAAAGATTAGAATTGGAAGGTTCGTCCAAAACCGCTGCATTAGTGGATTCTGAGCCGTTTCCTACTCCACAAGTGAATATGGTTGATGTGAATTGGACCTCACCTGATAGGCACCTCGAAGGTGTGGAGGCCTGGAATCAATCATCTTTTTTAGCCTATTCATTCAGATTGCATATGATAGAAGAGTTCTTTGATAGGCTAAAGGACATGGGGCTGATCTCTTTTTACCCAGTTACTGAGCTTCGACAATTATGGTATAAAGAGCCAGCCCAACACTTCTGCAGATTCCACAATCACTTTGGTCATCGAACAGCGATGTGTTCCACCTTGAGAGATGAAATCCAAGGCTTGATCAACTGGGAAGTGATTGAAATCAACAACAGGAGCGAGGTGGATTTTCACCCTCAATATCTTCACAGAACACCATCTCCTCCAGTTGCAACTTCTCCTGCCAGTGGCACTTCTTCAGGGGATAGTCAAACTAAACCAACTCATGCGAAGAAGAGGTCCAGACGAAAAGCTAACCGAAATATAGCGTTTGTCCGACCTAAGCGGACTCGAATAACATATGACGCATCCTGGCGAGAGGAGATATTTATTAAGCTATGCTAAGAAGGAATAGCTGTGGTTCCTGACAATTGGGGAGCACCTGACCCACATCCTGAGGATGTTAGGGGTTTTCCTTCTTGTCGATACCACCATAAATGGGGACGTCACACTACGGCTACTTGTCGAGATTTGAAATACAAGATACAGCAGCTGATTAACGAGGGAGTGATAGAGATAGAACAAGACCCCTCGCTAGGCTTGACGACCCCCATGCCCATGATGGTTGGAATGTTGGAATTGACACGTGACAAATCAAATAAAAGAAAACAATCCAACGACCAACCAACTGCTGGCGAGAGTCCATCTTATACACCAAGGAATAAAGGAAAAGAAAAGGTGGACCCCAAAGCAGAATCGCCAGTAGCCCTTTGTGCACATTGTAAACTGAGAAGTGGACTGAAGATCTCTTATGAGGAGCTGGCTTAAGCAGCCAAGTCTTTCCCAGAGCTATTCTCGAGTACAGATCATCAGCCCCCACAAACAAGACAAAGGGATACTCCAGCTCCCAAGTGCTCGCGAGCAACAGACCAATCCAGTTTGGCTAAAACACCTGAGTCTAAAGTTGCAAGTACACTCGCGAAGCCATATATACCTCCAGCATCGAGAAATATTACAAATGAGGATGTTTAGTATGTAAGGGAGAAGGGAAAAACCATTGAGGTGACTCCGAGCAAGAGGAGAAACCTTCAATGATGCTTTGGCAGAGCCAAGAGAGCACTGGATGCTTATGAAGCTGGCCTGATTAAAGAAGAAGATCTGGAATTTCCTCCATAGGTGTTGCAAAGGCGTTTGAACACCCTCGCAGCAAACCCATTGGTGGTCTTTGGGAAAAAATCTCGCGAGCCTAAGGTGAGAGCCCAAAGACCAAGAGTTTTCGAACGAAACCCAAAGTTAGGGTCTAAAGGTAAAGAGCCTGAATCTACTCCTGAGATTCATCGTGAGCCTGCACACCGAAGGCTAGTGAGGAGACGCCTCATTTTTGAGGAGGACACGATGAAACAGGCGGGCTACAAACACCTCCTCAGGGAACAAGGGACATGCAGAAACAAAACACTCTAAGCAAGCCTCCAGTTATGCGATGGAAACCTAGGCCGTTAGTTGTGGAAGAACAAGAGAAGGCCCAAAAACTGTTTCCAGTTCCCAGGGGGATAACTCCACCACTACTACTGCCAGCTGCTATTGATCCTACTCTTGAGGATCCGTTACAGCATGTGGCCCATCTCAAGGTAACTACAACATCTAACGAGGATGGACATCAGGCTGGAGATGATAACTACGACGATGATGAGCAGTTGGTGGATTACGGTGAGGACGAAGATGAAGAAGCACTTGACTGTATCGAGGAAGACAGTTCCACCATTAACATGGTGTATGTCTTATCTTCCAAATACGCTTTGTCTTCGTCCGCGCCAAAAAATGAATCCAAGAACATCAACAGCGTGGTATTACCAGATGAAGAACCAGAGCTACCAAGTGATTCAACACTGATTGAAATACCAGAGATGGATTCATCACACACAAAAGGGCAGATGATGTTCTCCAAGCCCACTATTGACATGGCCATGCACATGCGGCCATTATATGTTACAGGACAAGTCCAAGGGATTCAATTGAATAAACTCCTAGTGGACTCAGGGGCAGCGGTTAACATCATCACCGTTAAGGCAATGGCTTTAATAGGCATTCCCAAGTCTGCTATCCAAGAGACCTCGCTGAGTGTCAGAAATTTTCAGGGTAGCATAACCAAGACCTTGGGAATTGTCTTCTTACAGGTACACATCGGGCTAGCCTCAGGCACTTACACATTCTTCGTGGTAGAGTGCACATCTCCATATAGTGCTATTCTGGGGCGTGACTGGATACATCGAAGCTATTATGTACCTTCATCACTACATCAGCAGATGTTACTCTGGAACATGGAGTCAGGTGAAGCAGAACTTGTCAATGCTGACCCTCATCCATATTCAGTTTCTGCTAATGCATTAGAAGCCAGATATTACCACAGTGACCTAAGGCCATTGGAGGTATGTGGCGTCGACAGTAAGGGCCGCCCAGTTGGTGTTACGGCCTCTGAACTAGCTCAGTGGGGGATAATTCAAGCAAACCAGGATAGCAGAAGACCCTACACCATTGAGCTACCATCCAAACGTTCTCCATGATTGGGTCTCTATCAGATATAGAGGCCGAGGCTTGTCTCTCTCTACACGAACGCTTTCATAATTTTCTATTAGAGAGCCAAGCCTTTGAGAAGGTTCCAATGGTTGCAGCCTTGGAATACGTGGATGAAGACGTTTTACAAGACTTAGAGGAGGAGGACGAGATTAAATTAGCTCTAGCAGCTTTAGATGATTTACCTCCTAAAGTTAAGGATCCCATTGAACACATCAATATTGGGACACATGAAGAGCCAATCTCTGTGGCTATAAGTACCTTCCTGGAGCCTGAGGAGAGACTCAAGCTTATTGAATTGTTACGAGAATATGCAGATTGTTTTGCAGAAAAATACGACGTCATGCCTGACCTATCACCAGACTTTGTTTGTCACAATTTGTCCATCATAGAAGGGAAGAAACCTGTGAAACAAGAGATGCGTCGCATGAATACAGAAACGGTAATTCTAGTCAAGGAAGAGGTCGAGAAAATGCTCAAGTCAGGGATTATACGTTAGCCAAGTATAATGAGTGGCTCTCCAATATAGTCTCAGTCAAGAAAAAGAATGGAAAGATGCGAGTCTGCGTCGACTACAGAGACTTGAACAATGCAACCCCAAAGGATGCATACCCTATTCCAGTAGCTGATTTGTTGATTGACTCAGTTGCCCGCCATGAAATGTTAACATTCATGGATGGCACTGCTGGCTATCATCAAATTCCAGTGGCTGAAGCAGATAGACATAAAACTGCGTTTCGGTGCCCAGGATTTGCAGGTGTTTTTGAGTACGTGGATATGCCATTTGGACTTAAAAATGCAGGGGCAACCTACCAACGAGCAATGAATTTGATCTTTCATGATCTTATTGGCAAGACCATGGAAGTATATATTGATGATGTGGTAGTCAAAACGAAACGCAGGAGCGATCATTTTGAAGACTTAAGGCAAGTGTTTCTTAGAATGAAGCAACATCAACTGAAGATGAATCCTGCCAAATGTGTGTTTGGCGTCCAAGCAGGAGATTTCCTGGGTTTTTTGGTTCATCAGCGTGGGATTGAGATACTAGATGACAAGAAACAAGCAGTTCTCAATGCAGTCCCACCAAAGAGTAAGAAAGAACTACAGCGTCTATTGGGAAAAATCAATTTCTTACGACGGTTTATTGCCAATGCTGCTGGGAAGACACAACCATTTTCAACTCTGCTCAAGCTTCAAAATCAAAAGGACTTTATATGGGAGCCTATCCATCAAGAGGCATTTGAAACCATTAAAGCCTACTTAACAAACCCACCTGTCTTGGTTCCTCCAAGACCTGGGGTTCCTCTTAAGCTGTATATATCAGCTACTGAACTCTCCATTGGAAGTCTATTAGCTCAAGACGACACGGCAGGAGTTGAACGTGCTATTTTCTATCTGAGTCGTACCTTGAACGATTGTGAAACAAGATACTCTCCAATGGAAAGATTGTGCCTAGCATTATACTTTTCAGGGTGTAAGTTGAGGCACTATATGCTTTCTTTCACTACGTGTGTTATTGCACAAACAGATTTGGTGAAGTATATGTTGTCCAGACCGATTCTCCGTGGACGCATTGGAAAGTGGATTCTGGCTTTGTCATAATTTTCTTTGCAATATGTTCCTCAGAAGGCGGTCAAAGGCCAAGCAGTGGCTGATTTTTTGGCTCATCATCCCATGGAAGAGGTGGTTGAGGGGCCAGAACTGGATCTCGCTCATATTGATTTGGCCCCTTGGTGTTTATATTTTGATGGGTCCAGTACGAGTACTATGGCTGGGGCAGGGGTAGCTTTAATTTCCCCACGCGGCCAAACTTATTCTTATTCTTTCAGGTTGGACTTCAAATGCACAAATAATCAAGCAGAGTACGAAGCTTTAATCATTGGATTAGAACTTCTGCTGGACATGGAGATCATTGATGTGCATATCTTTGGAGATTCCCAACTGGTGATCAGACAACTTGAAACAAAGTACAAGGCAGGTCCAATATTAGAACCTTATGCGAGGAGGGCCTGTGACCTACTAAAGTTGTTTACAGAAGTGGAGTTGAGTCATGTTCCTCGTGAGAAGAACTATGCGGCTAATGAGTTGGCTCAACTAGCAACGGGTATAAGTTTGCAAGATGGAGTATGCGAACGAATATTAAAGGTTGAAAGAAGAACCCTTCCATCTTTCATTGCACGACAGGAAGATAAAAATGAATGGTACGTTGCTACACTTGATCACATTGATACGAATTGGAGACAGGAAATCATTTCTTATCTCCAGAATCCTAATAATCCGGTAGACAAGCGGATTCGATTTTTAGCTCCCAATTATGTACTCAAAGATGCTGAGTTATATAGAAGGGGAGAGGACGGCATACTGTTAAGGTGTGTCTTTAGACGCGACGCTAAGCGGTTAATGAGAGAAGTCCACCTTGGGATAGCAGGGGCACACCAGGCTGGTCCCAAGATGAGATGGTTATTAAGAAGACATGGCTTTTATTGGCCAGGAATGCTCAGAGACTGCATCACGTTCGCGAAAGGTTGTGAAGAATGCCAGAAACATGGTACAGTCAACCATATGCCCAGAATACCATTACAGCCAATAATCAAGCCTTGGCCAGCTCGAGGATGGGCTTTGGACTTAATAGGAATGATTCACCCTCATTCATCTGAAGGGCACAAGTTTATCATAGTGGCTACTGATTTCTTCACAAAATGGGTTGAAGCTCGACCTCTCAGGGTATCTTCTGCAAAGGCCATCCGCCAGTTCCTTTTTGAAGATATTATTTGTCAGTTTGGCATTCCTGAGAGTTTTGTTTCAGACCGAGGGGCAACATTCATGTCTGGAGAAGTAGATACTCTAATGAAGGATCTTGGGATCCATTTTCTTCACTCTTCTCCATACTATGCCCAATCCAATGGTCAAGCTGAAGTGAGCAATAAAATCATTATTCATATCCTAAAACGGATGCTCGCGAGCAATGCCAGACTGTGGCATGAAGAGCTTTTTAATACTTTGTTGGCTTATAGGACTAGTAAGAGGACACCCACCGGTACAACTCCTTATGCATTAATGTTTGGGCACGATGCGGTTTTGCCTTTGGAAATCAATGTTCAGTCTTTACGTGTGATGGAGCAACACAACTTGATCGGTGAAGACTATGTCCAAGCAATGTGGCAAGAGCATGAAGACTTAGATGAGAAATGTATACAAGCTTATGATAGTCTGCATGCTGAGAAACAAAGGGTGGCTCGTGCATATGACCAACGTACAAGGGGCATGAGTTTTGCAGAAGGAGAACTTGTCTGGCGAGTCATTTTGCCTGTTGGTGAGAAGACTGAAGGACGAGGAAAATGGTCAGAGAAATGGGAAGGACCATACATTATCGATCGACTGTTGGGTAAAGGAGTAGTTCGCTTGCGAGATCGAGCTGGTACTATACACGCGAACCCAATAAATGGTCGTTACCTAAAGAAATTCATACAACCAGTATGGGAGTATGAAGATCCTCCAACTACAGCTTAATCTAGTTTATTCATGCTCTCGCATAAGTAAACTACAAGAGCAACACATGCTGAGGATTATGTACATTATAATAACCTATTTATGGGTTAAGAAGCTAGGGCCTGTACTCGAGGCCAAATTTTTGTAATTTTTATGGTTTTTCTTCCAAGTCAAAGTTCATATTAGCCAGTTTTTGTGGCCTAAGTTTTGAGCAAATTGTATATGAGTTTATCAATACAAGCAACTTTTACACTTCAAATAAAATATTACATTCAATACTTGGAAGAATACAGAGGCTTTGCGGCCTCAAGCTCTGATACCATATGGAAAAACAAACCTGAATCAACAACAGAGAAAAAGATAAAAGTTTGTTTTTCACAAGATCCTCTGCGTTGTTTGCCATTCCCTGAGGTAGATGTATCAAATATGTATACATGGAAGATCGACCTCGGTGAGGGATGGGGAGGATCTGAAACGCAGGAGGTGCATCAGAACAAAAGACCTTTGCACGTGCCTTGATGTTTGTTGCCTTCTTCCCAGGGTGACGCCCCCATCTTTCCCCATCTATTGCAAGCCACATTGAAGAGGCCTTCCACCTCCAGTGCATATGACACCGAGCGGGTGCATTGGAGGAGGACGAAGAGGAATTCACCTCGGGATTGTGGCTTCTCCCTTCTTCTACTGACACAAGTTGGGAAAGCCAAGGCAACGCCTGGACATAGATATTGCTATCTAGTCCAGGTTTGGACATAGATATTGCTATCTAAAGAACACAACATGAAAAGATTTATCTGGAGGTTTCTTTGGGTAGGAAGACCAGAACAAATAAGCAGTGAGGTAATTCATTCTCGCGAAAGGATTGGTTCATAACACAAAGGAAAGGGAAACCTTTTATAGACAAGAGTCACACCAGTTTGGTTTCGCGAGAGTAATTACGCTTGAAAATAGAGAATACGTATCCAAATAAGAGTGGACCTTAAAGACGGTTTATCTACTCGCAAGAAGTGCATGATAAATGAGGAGATTTATGGGGCATGTAAAACGTATTTCAAAAGATTTTGATTGTTGGACGCGATACGGATTCCAAGCTTAGAATTCAATTCCATTTATTGTTGAATGGTCAGAGTAGTCAAAATTAATTACAGCCTAAAACGAGGCTGGATTGTAAGTTAGGAAAGGGGCTTATTGGAGAAGCCCAATGTGGTCTTTGGACCCAATTCACACTTTGTCAACAAAACCAGTTTGAATATATAAATAGTTTAATAGTTTGTGACAAATAGATAAGGCCTATATCCGAGGCCCAAGGTTTTACATTTGAAGGAGAATGTCCTTCATCGAGATTTTAGTTGTCTCAAGGATCACCCAGGCCTAGTGAACTGTTTGGTGAGCATTACTGGCTTCCTCGCATGCTTCTTATAGGAGTTGAGTTTGGTTCTCGCTTTCCATCACAACTTGATGTATTTCATCCTGACGCTTGGGGATGTCATTTTTCAATGCATTTATTTCGACATCAAGGGAGGCGAGTTCAGCTGCGAGAGCAGTTCTCCTAGCCTCTTTGGTTGCTAAAGTTTCCTCCAAGCTAGTGCCTTCCTCCAATATTTTCTGAATCCTCTCTTTCTCCTTGCGAGTCTTTTGTCTCAAGGTCTCTGCTGCTTCGTTTTTACGCTCAACCTCGAGTTTTAGATGTTGAAAGGCTTTGTATTGACTCAGGAGTAGAGATAGATTTTCTTCTAGTTTATCCAGGCGAGGAATGAATTCTGCTGGGGCGTTGGCCTTTAGGGTTTTCACTTGTCTTTGGGTGGATTGAATGTCTTTTGGAGAGTCTAGGGGTTCAGAGAGAATTCTTCTAAGCACGACGGTGGTGTCCGAGGAAGTGTTCAGTGCATCCAGTTTGTTGAAAATTTCTTGTAGCTTGTTGAGTGATTCATGGACACTGGGTAACTGAGGGTTGCTTTCTCGCGATGAAGATGGTTTAGGACTTTCTTGGACTTGAGATTCAGGTTCTTCATCATTGACACCTGAAGGATTGTCAGGCTGATCCTTAGTGGCCATTATAAGTGGCTCGCCTGACGTGTTCGCTTGGTTCCTTGGACTGTTGGGAATTGTCTCGTGAACGTCCAGGTCCACAAGAACAAGTTTGGACTACAATATGAATAATAGGTTATGTCAGAACCAATTTAGAAATCATTAATCTAGAAATAAGGGTACAGAGTTCTTACTTGTTGGGGAGACAATAGCTGTGTTTCTTCAATTACTTGAACTTGTTGCTCTGGCGAGGAGGGATTCGGTTCTTCGCCTTCTGGATTGTCTTCGACCAGAATTAGTGGTTGTTCAACTAGTGGCTCTGGCGAGGAAATAATTTGAAGTTCAGGCTCTGGAAAAGCTTGCTCATTCTGAGTGCTGGTGCCCTCGCCAGAGGAGGAAGGAATGAAACAAGATTGGACTTCAATTTGCAGACGCCTAAACAAAATATCAAGATCTACAAGCTTTTTCTTCTCCTCCTCCTCGAGTTCTGCTCGATGGATTCCAGCTAGGATTTGGGCTATGAAATCCTTGCAGCATTCTTTGTGGCTGTTGAAGACTTCAGGGTCTGTAGTTCTATTTTCATTGCCGAATATGATGCTGGACTCATCAAACTTCAAAATAAAGGCTTTACAGTTTCCTTCAAAGAGCCTTTCTCCTAGTGAGTCTATTATATAGTATGCTTCGTCTTCAGCTTTGAGGACGAAGAAGTGATCATTCCAGCTCACTATGTAAACTTGTGGCTTCTGGCTTTTCTGAATTTGTTCCCATAGATCATCAAAAGAGGGAAGGCCATTCAGGACTGTAAACTTTTCAGGGTCAAAATACCCAATGAAGGAGTCATCAGATGAGAATTGAAGCGGTCTTATGTTAGCCTTCAAGATTGTGTCCAGATCAAAGTGTTGGTCTGGGTACTTGCTCGCAAGGGACTCGTCCTTGCATAACTCCTGCCACTCCCTTGAACCTTGAATTAAGAGGTCATCGAACTGGGAGAGTGTAGGTGTGCTGTCTGGATTTGCACATAACCAGTGTGCAATGGTGAAAGCTACAGTTGAGCAAGCACTGGACCCTGAGGCTTTGCTACTCCTTTGATCAAATGATGGAAGGAAGACTCGAGCGGTAAGTCTCGTTTGTTTGTCCCTGCTGATGACTTGTGTATCCAGCCAATTTCCACTTTCAGGGCTTTGGTTCTTCAATTTAAGCTTCTTGTGTTTTGGAGACTGTCAAGGGATTGGGGATTGTGTCAGGATCAGTGGTAAAATCAGTTTGTTCTGGAAGGACAGCAGTTTGAAATACTTACAGAGGATCCAGAACGCTTTGATCTTTTCTTCCTAAAGGACTGAATTGCCACAGTCACATCTGGTTCAGGGTTGTGCTGTGCGAGGAAGAAAGGAGTGGTCAGTTATGATCTGAAAAGTTGCTAATATATGTGGCAATTTTTGATGAAAAACATACCTGTGGCCATGGGGAAGAACTTGTACTGAGGTGCGGTCCTTCCAAAGCAGCCAAGTCTACTCTAAGCGAGAATTTGTGGCTGAATTCATGAAAGATGGCAGCAAAACATAGGTCTGGTCCCTGGTTCCGTTTTTCTTCCCAGAATTGGGAGCACCATGTGAGATACGAGGGGGTGACTGACTTTGATATCGATAGTGGCTTTGTGATTGTTGGAAGCATCACCATTAGAAAGCCAAAGTGTTCGTCTCGTATTTCTGCTACGACAGGCTTGTTGTTTCCTCGCCAAAGAGTGTACTTGTTAACAGAGCAGGCGAGGGGCATAGGAGCATCCTGGCTAAGCCCAAATTGTCTACATAAGTGGTTTGGGGCATAGAGCTCATACTCGGAGCTTACTGAGTCTGGAATTTGCAGGTCTTGACAAGTGTTGAACCGAATGAATAGATTCCTCG
Organism: Geum urbanum; assembly: GCA_946800695.1. Classification (NCBI taxonomy): domain Eukaryota; kingdom Viridiplantae; phylum Streptophyta; class Magnoliopsida; order Rosales; family Rosaceae; genus Geum; species Geum urbanum. Next base: position 45,615,873 of record OX327012.1, on the reverse strand, counting down.
CGTGAACATCTTGTTCTAGTGAGGGCATGAATCCACTTGCAAGAAGTCCGAGATGGCGACGACTCAGAACTTTCTCAACTGCAGTATGGGGGAAGTCCTTATGCGAACAGAGATACTTGAAGCAGTTGAGATAGGACCAATGCTTAGTCCTAGGCATTGTAGAAACCAATGATTTGCCCAGCAGCTTGTGTTCTTCATAGTGAGGGGTTGCTGAGGGGCAGAAGTAGGGGAAGTAGATTTGCAACCAGAGTTCTACCATCCACAGTGGTCCTGGTTGGTTCAGATCAAGCTTCGACAATGTTACTCGCCTGAGGCCATAGTAGATATAGGCGAGGACGGACTCAACCAAGCCTAGTTGTTCACTGTTGAAAAGGCGTTCAGCGAGGTTGGTCCATGTCTTGGTAACCTTTGCAGAGGTTGAACAGAACAAGTACTTTGCTAGCCAATATTCCGGAAAGGCTATTCCTCCCTGTGGTGTATCTCTTTCCTCGCGAGCAAATTGCTTCACCCAGGAGGAGTAGGATGAAGGGCGTTCTGGAGAGGCTTGATTGGGTGTTTGGTGGAGGTCTTGAGGAGCCCAGTTTTTTCCAAAGGCAGGAACTCCAAAAGTAGTATAAAGGTCGAGCATTGTGATGCTCACATCACCACAAGGAAGACGGAAACAATTTGTTGTGCAGTCCCAAAAGCACATGGCTGTAGCAAATGGGGCTCTGTTACCTCCAGCTGGAAGAGAAAAGCACAAATAAATAAGTTGGGCTATTCCGGCTGCCTCCCACCGATTGATGTCTTGCCCACGGCGGTGCCGGTACCAAGCGAGGTCTTCTGCGCCTGCGTGTGGTCACTTGCCAATGAGACAAAGAGTGTCTTTTTGAGTCCACTCCTTTGGGTCTGCTCTGGGATTTGCCTGGAGTATAAGGGATGAACTGCAAATGGGCTGGCGAAGGTATGTAAAAAGCTCTGGATTAAATGGAGTGTTCAGAAATGGACCTAGCAGACCTGTGTTTTCAACAGGGTCTACAGTAAGAGTGCAAACGGCGTCTGGGTTGTGTCGTTTAGCGACGGCCTTGAGTTGTTTGGAGAATCTCTTGGCGTCATAGGTTTCATAGAGGCTGGAAATGTCTTTATGAGGAGGCATTTTTCTGAGGAATAAGGATTGACGGCGGTGAAGAAGAAAGGTTTGAACTTTTTGACTAAGAGAGTTAGAAAGTGCAGGCTCTGAGCAATTGAAAGGGTTTTGTTGAAAGATGAAATTTGTGGATATGGACTGGTGCTTTTATAGATATGTCAGTCGAGCGTCATACTTTTTCAAAGAGTTAGGTGACGTGGCGTTCGAGTGATGGTATAGCGTTTCAAAGTCAATGGGCACATTGGTCAAGATATATTCAAGTCTTTTCGCTTGTTCAGAAAGTTTCCAAGTTCAAGACCTGATGGGCAATGTTTGGGCCTGAAATAAAGAATTTCATTTTGGGCTTGGATGGCCGAGGTCTATGCGAGCGGCCCATTATATTAATGTTGCTTGGCGAGGAGTCAAGTTAGATAACGTCTGGCGAGCGTTCGCTAGAGGAAAACTTTGGGTTCTGTTAGAACTATGTCTTATTAGCTGGTTCTATGCGGCTTTGATTCTGTCATAACTAGTTTCATTGTAGATAGAACTCTTGGAAGAGTTATGATGGAATTGGAGATCTATGAGTGATACGACACGTATGCTGGTGTTGGATTCAGACTATGATTACAGGAGCAGGAAGAATTTGAAATAGAGTGAATGACTGTTATTAAGCGAGTATATAAGGAGAGCAAGGATCTTATGAAAATCCCCCCCCCATCAATCAATCAAACAATCTTGCTATACGCAAACAAACCTAGACGGACATCTCGTCCTCGAGATTCCTATCTTCTTTGCAACCAGAAAGTCTAAGTGTTTGTCACCTATCGAGTGAGAGTATTACGACTGTAAGGAAGCAATTGCAACCGGAAAGTTGAAGAGCTTGTCACTTGTAAGTTGAGGGCTTGAATACTCAAAGGGAGCGAGTGTTCTCAACACTCTGTTACGAGATTGCTCTGCTTTGCACGTGAAAGGACGTGTGGAGTATCGATTTCAAGACTTAGCAAGAGATTCACATATCCAAGTCCTAGGTTTCTAGGCAAAAAGGACCTATTCGAGCAGGGTTGGTGCTCTCCCTGTTCTAATCGCTTAATATAGAAGTCAGGCGGCTGTGATCAGTCCATATTCCTTCGAGAGACGGTGGCACGTCAGCATACGAAGCACAAACAGGATAAACTGGCCCACGCGGTTAAAACATCCAAAATCATAAAAGAGACTGCTTCGAGAGAAGAATCTCTTCGCGAGAGATATTTTTGCATCGAACACCATCGCCACATCCTTGAGAGATATTTGATCAAGACGCAGAAAAGGCCCTAGAGACGCCTCAATATATCCAAGGGATGACTTGGTTCTTAGACGCGGAGGAAGGCCCTTCACGTTCACCCAAGTCTCTAGCTCAAACAACGGCACTGTCTCTAAGTTGCTCACATAGTCGTAAGCAGTCAAGAACAACATCCTATTCTTGACATGCCATCGACCACCATGCAGAATCTTGCTACACTCCTTAAGTTGTTGAAACCTAAACAAGATCCGCCCATTCTCTTGCGGATAGATAGCCAGGTGATCTCTCAAACCCAAATCGGCGCAAGGACTGCTGTCATGTCATGCACTTCTCCTCCTTCTTTCTCGACCAAGCGCCTCACAAGAAAGTGATATTCCACAGCCAAAGCTACTTCACTTCTGGCCCCCAACTCTACCATAGCCTCCTCCGTCATTGCTAACGCAACCGCAAACCTCAAAGCCATCTTCTCATACATGATTTCCTCAGGAAAAACACGAAAGACAGCTTTTTCCACAAACCCTATGTGGCTTGGGTTTTTTTTTTGAAACTGTGAGAAAGAAGACTTCATATCTACTCAATAAACTCTATCGATAGAATATAATACTAGTGCATTCTAAGAGCATTAAGATGCTTTCTATATTTTCAACAAATTGAAAATTAGCCAACAAATAGGATTTTTAGAGAGCGAAAAAATTTATGCTCCAACCATATTAAAAATATAGCTTGTACGAACTCATATATATGGTAAGTAAAATATAAAACAAACAAGAAAATAATTTAATCAATACACTATGAGCCCTATGAGCTTATTTCTCTTTCCTCAGATTTAGAAGCTTATAAGATTTTCCTTATTCTAGGAATCTAATAGAGAGCATGAATGTTGAACAAAATTTGAGCTTTTCTCTATTTTTCATTTAAGGAGCTTAGTAGAGAGTCACATTGGCGTTCCTCTAAAACTTAAGTTGGGAGTCTTTCAATACCCTAACAACGTAGAACTATAACTATGACATATATTAATCTTGATGATCATTAGATCCATAATTTACACAATTTTTGTGTTTTATAATTTTTGTGTGGTTCATTCAATAAGTTCATTTATCGTTTGCAAAGTTGTTTGTATTTTTACCCCATTTAGTTTGATTAAGTCAATATAACATGACTCGTTTATTAAACAGATTATAAATGTGTTTACGCAAGTATAAACATAGTGAGTTTGAGTTTGCCTTTTTTACATTTTGATAAATGGATTGAATTTGAATTTACATTTTGATTCACGAATGTATATATGATCTATAACATGACATGAACGTAGGCCATCTCCAATGATAGGTTCAATACTATCTTTTTGGCAAAAAAACTATCTCTAATGGTACATATGCATACCCAACTTTTTTGGGTTGAATTGCATAAGTTCTAAAATGAGTTATAGTTATACAAACTCTTTTAGAACTTATGCAACTCATTCCACTCAAAATATGTGAAACTCACATATGGAGTCCACCGTGAAATTCAATTTGTGTTCGGAAAAAACTTGGGTCCAAAACTCAATTGGATGTCAATTAAGATCCAAACTACTCCAATTTATACAAATTTTGGGTTGTTATTTTATAATCGAAACCACCTAACATATAATTTACCTCGTAATGAGCATGTATGCAAATATTTGATTAAATCGGAAATCGTTTGCTCATTAAATTTTATAAAACAAATAGACGGTTGTTAATGTAATGTTAAAATTCACAATAACCGTCTATTTATTCAATAAAATTAGATATCTAAAGAATCTTTATTTCGATTCATTTTTGGGTGAGTTGATCTTAACTCATAGTCAATAAGATAGGTGATCTCGATTGTAAAATTACAAATCGAAATTTGTATAAATGAGAGTAATTTAGACCTAAGTTGCATCATTATCTTTAGAAATAGTTAAATCATAGAACTTGAAGATAGAGATGGTTCAATTATAGAACTTGTTTTTTGAGTCAGCTGTGTCTAATAAAATTATATTTCTTGAAATAAAACCTTGGTATAACAGCCGCCGGATAATAACACTTTGTTCCAACTTCCAAGTAAGTGTTGCACGGGGAAAGAAATATTCGAGTTATGGCCCTAAGGAATTGGACTTGCACCAATATGAAAATTGTGGTATCACAGACGGACCGGACGGGGAGTTTCTTATGGACTCTAATTGGGGGGAAAAAATGAAAAGGCTTCGTCTTTTTACTGGGGTACTGGCTGCTTACGTGCTAAGCATCTTCCGAAAAAAGAAAGCGACGATCGCAGAACTTATCAGCAGTTGACCACTAACTAACAAACAGCTTCTGAAAACTATTCGTCCATCTCCGTTCAAACAAACACAATCTGTTTTGACAAGAAATCGCAAAACTTAAGACTCCTCACTGCTATAAAATCCCGCCCGGCCACCACCGCATGATCACAGCAACAACTATCATGTCGTCCTTTGTTTCCTTCGTCGTCATCATTATCTTGCTCACTGTATTCCTGGTGGTGGGCCCAACCGAAGCCGGCAAGCCCCACGTCATCGATTTCCGATCTCCGAATCTCTACCCGGAAGGCCTCGCCTACGACCCCTCCGCCCAGCACTTCATCGTTGGCTCCCAACGCCACCGCACCATCCACTCCGTATCCGACGCCGGCGTCGTCGACCTCCTCATCTCCGACCCCGACCTCCCCGAAAACGTCACCTTCCTCGGCCTCGCCGTCGACACCGTCAACCGCCGCCTCCTCGCCGCCGTCCATTCCATGGAGCCTCTCCCTCCCTTCAGCGCCCTCGCCGTCTACGACCTCCTCACCCGCCGCCGTATCTTCCTCACTCCCCTCACCTCCTCCGGAGCGCGCCAGATCGCCAACGACGTCGCCGCCGATTTCAAAGGGAACGCTTACGTCACCAACTCCGCCGCCAACCTCATCTGGAAAGTCAACGCCAAAGGCGAGGCCACCGTCCTCTCCCGCTCTCCGCTCTTCTCGGCGTACCCGGTGGACCCGACCTCCCCTTACAGCTTCTGCGGACTCAACGGCGTCACTTACGACACGAAGGGATACCTTCTAGTCGTGCAGACCAACACCGGGAAGATGTTCAAGGTGGACGCCGACGACGGGACCACCAGGGAGGTGCTGCTGTCGGCGGACTTGCCTCTCGCCGACGGAATCGCTCTGCGGCGAAACGGCGACGTTGTGGTGGTGTCCATGAACAGGCTGTGGTTTCTTAAGAGCCAAGACAGCTGGGGTGAGGCTGTGGTTTTTGACAAGACCGAGCTCGAGGCGGAGAGGTTTCCGACCTCGGTGGCAGTGGCGGCGGAGGACAGGGTGTATGTTATATACGGGCATTTGCTCGAGGCAATGGAGGGGAAGTCGGGGAGGGAAGTTTTTAGTATAGCGGAGGTGAGGTCGGACAAGGAGAGTAAAGAAGAGAGTGTTTGGATTTTTGTGTTGTTAGGTTTGGGTTTGGCCTACTTCATGTTCTGGAGATTTCAGATGCGCCAGCTTGTTGGCAACATGAACAAAAAGACCAACTAGTTAGTTTCCCCATTCTGTGTAGCTTACATTTATTTTTGTGTAACAATAAACTTAGTTCTTCTACCATAGATAGCATGTGTGTTTGTTAATCCCAAATCAGAAAACTGAATCCGACAGTAATAGAACAGTTATCAATCTTCTTTCTCAAGGGAGAAGTGCTTCCACAACTGGTGGTACAATTGGGCTTACTTGAGGACCTGGAAGAGGTACTACAGGTGGGAACATTTGGAGCTTCTTGTCCTCCGATGATGGGGGTGATGGCTGTTTTGGCTTTGATAAGCCAGCATTTTCCCCCGGCATCTCAAGCTTTTCTCGAATCTTCCTCCTAATTTCAGGCTTGACTACTTGGCTGGTTTGACAGAGAAAAAAGTGACTGCTGCTAGTGTGGCAGTGGGTAAAGATCGAATGACATCTCTTCGAGAAACACATACTACATGCTTTTGGAGGGCCTGATTCTTGTTTTTCCTCACTTCTCACCTGCAATATTAGCAAGTCAATATGTAATTGGAATAACTGAAATAACATGGCTGCAGCTCTATGTCTCTAACCAATATATAGAAGTAATGGCTTCACAATGACAAACTTAGAAGGAAAATAATGATGCATACAAAAGATTATAGTAACCACGAATGATCTGAAAAGGTTAGAAGTTCCCAAGTCCATCTGAATCAAGCTTGAAGTAAGTACAGAGGGGTACTGAAGTTTCCAAAAGTAACCTACTCTGCCTATTACTCTGGTCTTTTCACATAACCCAAATCAATCTAAGCAACGGAAAAAATTTACCCCTGAAAACCTTTTGAAAACTTGATGCAAAGGTAGAGGGATCTTAAATTTCCAAAATAAGATACTGACAATACAGAAATATCTGATACTTGCACTAGTTCAGCCATAGCTGTATGATGACAAACTCAATACAGAGCAAATTAAAAACTGCCTGGCTTTGTTATCTGTCTCTGTCAACTACCGACTTCTTATTCATATTGACGTGTTCATTACAACAAACTCAGAGCAAATTGTGCATCTCCGCCGCCATATTCTATGTCCTTGTCGTTTTCAGCTCAAGTTGGAGTAGCTAGAGGTCATGACTCATGAGATGGATGATAATGTGCAGGGAGGACGAATCTAATATGTCCATTCTCTTACCTGTTGTAGAGATCTAATCAATGGAATTGAACGCCAGCAATGAAATTTAAACATGTCTTGATACAACTCATTTACACTATTGCACATGTAGTTGTTTTCTTAATCTATAAAGTTTGTAAGTTACGATCGGCCCAGTTGTCTATTACCATATACTGTATTCGATGAACATCAAGCCAAATAACCCAATGAGTACTTTTAACGAAATCCCTCGAAAATAGAAATCCCTAGATGCATTTATGTTTGTGAAGTTCACAGGAAGTGTTCAGCAATCTTTACTGAGTTCATACTTCACAGAAGAACAGATCACACAGAAAATGAAAGAGGCGAAAAGCAGCTACGCTATCCTTAGAAGTAGATATCTGAGAGGTGAAGAATCAGTATACGAAAAGAGATTGTGAATAATCGAACCTGGTGGAGAGGAAGAGCTCTTCTTGCAGAGGCTGTCAGCGACCACGGCTTTGTTGGTTTCAACTACACAACGACATCTTTCACCGGCAGAAACAAAAGCGGTTTCAAAACTCAACCTCCTTCTTTACTTGAGTTTCAACTTTCAAGTGAGATCGTCGAAATTGGGTGCGAAATGAAATTGACAGTGTTCGTTAGAAGAAAAGAAAGAATCGTTTTGGCTTAAGCCCTCCACTATGATGAAAATGCAAACTGACCTACTCGTTTTGTTTTTCTGCAAATAACGACTCAGTTTCTGTTAATATTAAATTTCACCCTCTAGAATGGCAACTTCCTTTCCTGCGGAGACCTTTTTTATTTTTTTACTAGCCTCCTGTACGCGCATACGCGTGTGTGAAAGTGTGTCGTGCTAACGTGTGTGAATTGTCAGTACATTTATTAAACGTGTGAACTTATTATGCAAGAAGGTTAGTATTATTTTACACAATAAATAATTCAAACATTGCTAATTTTCCCCTCTCAAATCCTATATCTAAATAGCTTGTATGCAAAATGAAACTAATGACATATAAAGACAATCCATTAAATGAATAAAACAAAGTTGAGAAATCCAATGTCATCGGGATATCCAATAAAGTTCCTCTTAGCCACATTCAAAAGAACCACTTTAACTGCAACCCACCAACAGAAACACGTATGGTAGCACCTTGATCTATTTTAGTTGTTTCCATCAGAAGAAGATGGAAGCGTTTGAAGTGCGATATCTACAGATAAATAGAGAACAAAAGAAAATTATTTAGACAATGAAATAGATAGAGATTACTACAAAATATGTTTATATTTGTGTATGGATGAAGTACCTAAGAAGATGCATCATTACTTGTGTCTAAATGAAGAAACACCTCTTTAAATACCACATTCACCACATTCCTAGTATATACTCCATCTTGGCCAATTAATGAGCCATTTTTTACCAGTATCTTTGTAGTTGATATCGAAACTCCTCTAGACAATGCGACTAGCAATTGACCATGGCTGAAAACATGATCTGGAAGGTAAACACCTACGTAGGGAATAATTTGACCTTAAGCCTTATTTATGGTGAGAGAGAAGCTCAGTTTCATTGAAAATTACTTTCTTGTGAGTACAAATGGTAGGCGGATACAGGTTTCAACAGGATTCGAGGTAGAAAGACTCTATTTTCGGCAAACTGTCCACTTATAATTTCAACATCTATTAAGTTATGGTATGAACCACGACATAACAATCTCGTACTACTACAAAGTCTCAGGTTTGGGTCGATGTTTCTTAGAAACATGATAGGAGAACCTATTTTCAAAGTTAACTTGTGTGGCGGGAGACCTCCTATAGTTATTGTGTTTAAGAATTCTGGTTGGTACAAATTTCTGGTATCATCTTCCACACAGTCTAATGAAAACAAAGTGATTGGCTCTCCCGGAAACATATTGATTATCTTTTCGTTCAACATGTCTACATCGTCATTTATGGGAGTAATAAGTGCTCATTCCACCATGTATCTTGCTTCATTTACATGATCGCCCAGGTTGGGAAAGACTTCATCGATGATTTGGGTAATTGATTGCTTTCCTTGCCACGGTACTACCATGGATCCTGGTAACTTTATCATTTCGTCTTCCACAATATGTGCATTTTCTTCTCCAACTAGAAGTAAAAACTCAGAAAATTATGGATCATTTATGGATCTCATATTGTGTCGCAACCTTAAAATCTTGGTTTGTGGCCAGAATGATGATTTTACAGTAGACGCTTCAATGAGTTCGGACCTCGTACCTTTTGGAATAACAGGAAGTACTTGACGGAAATCTCCCCCAAAAATCATGATTTTCCCCCGAACGGTAACCCAACATCTATTATGTCTCGCAAAAGTCGATCAACTGATTCAAAGGTATGTCTATGAGTCATAGGTGCCTCTTCCCAAATGACTGCGGATACATTTCTTATCAATTCGGTGAACAGATTGTTTACTGAGTAAACATGGGAATGAAGCATCTGCATTAACTGGTATCTTGAATCTTGAGTGAGTTGTTCTTCCATCGGGCAATACAGTTGAAGCTATTTTGGATGATGCTATTGGTAAAATGATGCAATTCATTCTTCGTAAATTAGCTAGCAACACACGGTATAAGTATGTCTTCCCAGTTCCACCAGGACCATCAACAAAAAATAATGCACTACCTTGTCTCTCCACAACATTCATTATGGTGTTAAATGCAATTCTTTGATCATTGTTAAGTTAATCGATTGCATCAATATCTTCTTGTGGAGCTTGTATAGAAAACTCGTCTTGAATACATCTCAGCATGTCTGAGTGTTCATCTACTTTGCTTGATCTTTTGGGAAGATCAAAATCTCCAATATCCTTATTAAATTGTTCCAACATTCTGTCTAAATCTCGTAGAAGCCTATTTTTACAAATAGAATCACTGGATGAAGGATAATCTTCAACTATGAAAGGGTAAAATTTCTCCCACAATTGTCGAACACCAGTTGGTTCACAGTAAACTAATATTGTAGCAAATGATCTTCTTAAATCAGATGGCATCCTAATTGTTGAGGCCTCTAACAAACAACCTTGAACAATGTTATCATTCTCTAGCAAACCTGCTTTCTTAGCTGCTTGATTAAAATTTGGTTGCAAAATTTTAACATATAATGAGCAAATGACGAAATGATCTTGGTCCTCTTACATGATTAAGAAGAACACGTAGATAAAACTTTTCAGCATCGAAGGGTGAAACATTGTATATTCAGCCAATAACCTTCACATTGCTTCTTCTTTTTGCCCAGCATTTTTCGCGACCATCCCACCTAGCTATACTTTTCAGAAATTTCTCGATACAAATATGCTCTTGCTTCATTATCCCTTTGATTTAGAGTGAAGAATTCAGTAAGCATTATCTTTTGTGCATCAACATCAACCAAAAATATCCTCTATATTTTCATCTGTATTGAATGTTACTTGTTGTATAATGGGGAGATGTATTTACAAATGTTCTACTGTTGGATACTGACGGTTCAATCCAAATTTAAATATCCTTCATAAGGCCTCAGGTGCACATACCCACCTAGCATCAACAAATTGTCTGATTTCATCATGATTCGGATCTTCTTGAAGCTCTAGTGCCACTTTACCTGAACCTTTGTAGATATATTTGTATAAGTATTTGACACTTTATGCTCCCACAAATTTCAACATTAATGTAACAATTTTATCGTAGTAACAACCACGGGTTGTAAGGAACTACCCAACTTCTATCCACCATAACATCTCTTCGCCTTTACAAGGGTACTGGTAATCTGTTTGCTCGTCTTCGATATACTAGATAGGCTTCATTCCCTTGGACGGTGAAATTTATAAAAAGTTTTGGGTATCTTTTTGTACAATGTTCATTTTTCATACAGGAAAGGTTTCGATTTAATCTTCCACATGGACCATGAATCATATGTGTACAAATTACATTGTAAAGTTGAGGCTCTGCATCCATATCTGGTAGTTCTGCTCTAACGATGTGGTCATATTCATCTGCAGTGTAAAACTTATCGCGTTCTTCTAGCATGACCAACATATGAACATGCGGAAGACCACATTTTTGAAATTCAACAACAAAAGCATGAGCAACAACTCTTCCCAAGACTCCTTTTTTGATGATATCTTCTTTCAAATGCTCAAGTTTAGCATGAAACACCCTTGTGACAATATCAGGACGATGTTGAGCAGTTTGTCTAGGGAGGAGTTCTTTTTTTACTTCTTCCCAATTAGGATTACATGTCATTGTAATAAAAAAAAAATTCTACCATATTTTTGAACCAAGACATAGCATCTTGATATCGTTGATACATATCATGTGGGGTTCCAATAAATGATGAGGGAAGAATGGTTCTAATTTCAATGTTTTCTGATAATGAATTAATTTTGATTTAACAAAAATATTCAAATACAACATTCATACACATAAATAAGACTTCAAAAAGAACAGAAAAGATTATAAGCACTTGCATTATTTTCCCCTACATTTAGAGAGTCTTGTAGTCCTTGACGAATTTTTTCCTGAATTTTTCTTGCTCAAGCCTGATATATCTGAGTCTTTGTGACTCAATCTTTACATAGTTATCTACAACGTATTGTTGGAAGAGGCGTCCACCTCGATGCAAAGGATTTTCATGACCTTCACATATCTAAAAAATTTAGTTAATTAATATATATTTTATAAAAGTTTATTTATGTGTTAAAAAAGATGAAAAAGAAACACCAACCTGTAACATATATGAGTAATAGTCACAACATGACATATCCTCATTATTATTGTCTTTAGTATAGATGTCACATCCATATGTTTCATAAGGCAATAATAACGGATATTGCATGGGGTCATAGAATCCAGCTGAATCTTGGATATTTTGAAGTCGACCAATAATTGTCTGAATAATGAAATCTCTTCCACTTGGATTCACATTCTCTCCCCCTGCTATAACAGCAACAACTTATGATGCTGGCGGTAAAATGTATTGTCGACGGTCAGAAGGCTGTTCTCTTATGATAAACCTGCAATTGAGCAAATCTTGTCGTTGTTACAAATGGATTGTATTGATCCATGATATGTTGTATCTGGTTCACCATTCCCCTATCCAAAATAGTACTCTTAGACAATCTATTTTCAATTTCATGCTCGGTGTCGTATATATAAGCTTGTAAATAACGTGGTCATCTCCCATCATTAGGTAGAAGTCCACCAATGTTATGATATATAGAATCTTGAGCATGAAATGTGTATTGGGCTCGGACATTTATTCTTTCATCAACGTGTACACCCATTGAAAGGAACGCAAACACATTATTGTAGGCTCGAATATTCTGTCTGAATTTTTTTTCCTCGTCTATTTGGGTGGAAAATAGTTCAGCCATTTGTGGGAGAGAAGGAAATAGGGGCAAATTAATATTCTCTTTTGAACAACACAAACTAAATGTCTCTCTATGAAACAATTGTGCCTTGGAATATGGACATTCCTTTAACGGGGGTAACTGACAGAACCGAATGACATTGTCCTCATGAAAATTCCTCGCACTATTATAACATATTCTCACTCTCCTTAATTACCCGACGTATAGTAGGAGCATCACATTGCATGTCACCAACAATCATGGTCTCATTATCATCTTCTTCATCTTGATCATTATCGTCTTCAATATTATTAGTGGACAAATTTGGAGCTTTTGTAAATGAAAATTTAAAAATGTGTACATTCAATTCAAATACAAACCTCATGTGAATATAAACTTTATATTCATGAAAAAGTATTGCTAATATTATATACAAAAATTGAATACCTCAAGCTGGAAGTAAGGAAAAATATGGAGAAATATAAATTTTTTTCAAAATAAAAAATAACCTGTGTTGTTCTTCTATATTGTTGGGGTTTCTTTGAAGGTTGTGACCATGCAGTCTTTCTCCATCATTCAATCGTTTCATTGGTGTACGCACTCGATGCCTTATGTGATTTAAACGCATTCTTGTAACCTCTTCACCGTTATTCACATGATTCTTAGTTTGTTCATTTTGAAGGGTGTGGTCATATACTATTTTCTCATCATTTATTTGTATCACTGTTGTTCGCCCTCCCTGTCCGATATAACTTAGACGCACTCTTGGAATATCTTCATCATGGTTGATGTGATTCTCATTTTGTTCTATTTATTAAAGCATACATACATCAACACTATATATATACATACTTTGTATGTTTACACTTTAACATGTATCAAGATATGTATATATTTGTAAGTTGTTCGTTCATATTATCCCGATGTGTGTCGCGTTGATCATGACTGCTTTCTAGCATTGGTCATTTTCCTCTCGCATGATCTCGTCGTCATGCCAAATAAGCTTCATATTGTTCAGTACTCATTGAGTGCTGCCATTGTCTATTGCGTGAAGCACCTGATGTGTTGCTTTGTTCCATTTGATTATCGATCTGCTAATACAAAAGAATACAAATTTTATACTTTGTTTGTTTGCTACATAGTAACTTTTCCATATAAGATATCTTGATTGGCATACAAAAGAAATGTAGAATGGAGATACAGAAAAGAAAGAAAAGAAAAAGAAAAAACCCCCCTCTCTCTCTCCAACCAAATAAGGAACCTTCTTATCACGATCAAATATTGTAATGAATTCTCAAACACTACGAATTCTGAACCTCGTATTATAGTAGTGGATATTTTTTCTTCTTCTGATGATTATTAGTTTGGGATCTTTCTAAGGATATGAAAACTGATATAATATGTTAATGAAAAAATTGATTATGACATGGCTCATGACTGGCAAACCGCACGTAAAACTATATATAAAAAAGGTTTATGACATAGAACAACTTGAATATTAGTTTCTTGCAGGCGTGAAATTGTAAGAATTACACTGTATAAAATAAAGAACGTACAGCTAATCTAAAAGCTATTTTAAAAAAAGTTTCAAGTTTATCTTGAAGTTACATGATGAGATTTATTGCAGTAAGTGTTCTTCCTTGAAAGTATAATGGGCCGGCCTCTTTGATTAGTGTACGATTAGACACTTACACCAATGCATACAATTATAGAAGTTATTCCATTGCAAAGAAAATTATAGAAGTGTATCAATGTTTTTAATTTGGGGAGAGTATAGGTAGTACGTACTCCGTGTTTAGATTTAAAAAAATTAGAAATTTGAGAGAAGAAAATATATATGGATCTAATCACTGCCTGAAAAAAATTAAAGCTAATAGTTCAACATGAAAAAGTGTTTTCAACGCGTAGAGATTAATACCTTATTTTTATTACACTTTATGTGGACCGCTATAACACAAACATTTCAAAAAAGGTCATCTCTTGAACAATCAAAGTAACCTGTACAAAAACAAATAAAAAAGAGTTTAAGTTAAATAGATAAAAGTTGAAGTTATGTTTTGAATGAATAATATGAGCAAAGAGCATCCAAGACCTCAATTGACTTACTTTCATGCACGTTATGTAATGTATTTACCTTATGTACCTTGATCTGTTCCTCTAGAGCACTTCTTTCTTTGAGTGAATCATTTGTCTTGGAAACACTTGGTCTGGAAGGCTAAAAGTTGAAGTTATGAAAGTAGCATCTATCATCTATATATGTTGATAACTTTGAGACAATGCTCTACTTCAGATTCTTTAATCTAACGGCTTGTTGCTTCTCTGCTAACTTCACCTCCCACCCTGATATACCAAAAGAAAAAAAGTAAGTAAGACTACGCGAGAGAAGAGTGCATATATATTCAATTTTGTGTCCAAAGTCCAAAACCACATTGCTCGGATGGGACGAAAAAAACTCGGATACAACTACTTAAACACCCTGCAATCCAATAATATGTATATTGTTACTCGATCTACGCACGTTCAAATGCAAGTCTAAAATAATTTAAAAACAACAATAGAGATCTAGCATCTGAATTGAAATATGCAAATCGATACAAAAAGAAATAGAATTTTGTCAAAGCCATAGCACACCTAATCTTTTTTCAAAAAAATTCTCCTAATACGAACTCGACATGAAAAAATATACAAATCCTAGAAATCGTAATCAGAGCAAAGCATAAATGCAACCAAATCATACATAACTTCAAGGCAGTAATTAACATCGAGTCCTTGACCAAACCCAGCCAAGAAGAAACCTTATAAATTATAGCAAGTAAACAACCTTATTCACTTAATCAAAAGAAAAAAACGACTACAGTACATGTGAAAGTAGTGCAAAGAAAAAAAGACAACAGTATGAAAACATCTCACTCACCACCATACCTAAAGCTCATCTAGTTTTGTTTTCTTGCCTCCTCCATAAGCAGTGCTCTCTCACTCAATTTGCTTGTCTTCCTCCAGTTCTCTCGGTGTATTTTTCTTCAACTAGATCAAACGGGAAAAAAAATACACTGTTAGCTACAAAACACATCAACAAATTTAATAGTTAATAAAAAACACAAATAGCAACAAATCACCTCAAAAAATTTGAAGCCAAAACTTCAGCTCCTTAAGTAGTCATACTCAACTAGGACTTTTGAACAAAATCAATGAAAAACTTCAAATCTCTGCAAATCAAACCTCGAGCATTACTCTATATTTTGTTGCATTCGTCTTCTCTAGTAGTGTTTTCCTCATAAATTTTAACACTGATAATCATAAAAAGAAGAAGCTATGAGCAAAATCTCTATTAATTAAGAGATAATCAGGTCTTCTCTATTAATTAAGAAGCTATGAGCAAAATACTCGATGAGACCTTCACTTTGATAAGAATTCTTTTTTCTTTCTTTCAAATCTTGAATATCCGGAAGACTATTCAAAGAAAGAAAAGTGTCGTACTACTGCTCTGGAATATAAGACTGAAGTTAGCTTTAATTGTTTAGAGTTATAAACCATTTGAAACTGTCGAAATCCAGTTTCTATATTTGTGCTTTATCACATGCCTACAATTTCTGAGATGGTTTTCTTTCTCTTACTGTTTGACATGTTTAGCCTCTAACAATTAAATCAACAAATTACTATAAATTGAGCAACCAAGGGTATTTCATGGAATCAACAATCTTTGACGTTAACTTCTCCTCCACATCAGCTAAAACTGCTTAGAAACGATACTAATGCCAACTCTCCTAATTATTGAGATTTATTAAAAATTAACTCACTTATATTAGAGATCGTACACATAACATTTCACCATGTAAGGCTGAAAAAAATATATATTATCTAAGTAGGACAACATTTTTACCCGAAAACTAGACTACTAGCTAAAACACGTACGTACTAGTTTAACTTCCATGAAACTCTTTCAATCACCTAACGACTACCCCAAACAAATAATTTTAACTTAAAGATCATTACAGTTAAACCTTAATGATTTAATACTCGATTAATTAATAACCTCGCTAAAATAATATTTTTTGCGGTCCTGACTTGGAGACAATGTGATAAATTAATAATTCACTAAATTTATAAGATAATATAAATTTGAGAATTCATATAGACCTCATACAATATATAAATTAATAATTAATATCTAAATGCATATAATTATTTATTCATTTATGATGACTTCATGAAAAATGACTCAAGTGTGACTTGTTGCTGCTTGAAATTGATGTCACATTGAACCTCATCTTAGACTTTTCTTAAAAGCAACCTCAACAGGTTCTCTATAATTTCTCTATTATAGGGAAGTAAAAAAAATAATTTATGATACATTTTTTGCTTAAACTCCAAAAGATTTCCCATTTTGTAAAATTTATCATTCTTCCCCCTTTTTTTTTTTGAGGTGCCCATTTTCTTCCGTAAAAATATAAAGATTGCTGTAAATATAGAGAATGTTAATTTCTCTCTCATTATATTCCCTATTTTAGAGAATGTATTTAAAAAATCTTTTGGAGCAAAACAACGAAAATATTCCCTAAAATGGAGAAAAACTCAAAAATGGGGAAGTTGTTGAAGTTGCTCTAACATGGTATTAATTTTTGGTATTGTTTTTTCTCATAGCACGTACATTTAATAATGTAACAGAATAAATTAAAAAATAATGTACATTGAACAAAATACAACAATAATAATTTTTTACATTAATAAAGTTTTTAATAAACTGATAAATTATTATTTTATCGATTAATTAATATCTCGCTAAATTAATAAAGTTTGTCAATCCTGAGGTTATTAATTTATAGAAGTTTAATTGTACTAACTAATTGTCGAACTGAATCAAATCTCTAATGGTGACTCTGAAACAGGATCCTTCAAAGCCACTATTACTGCATGTTAATCCATAGTCCCGGGAGACCTGCCCAGCTAGCTCTCAGACCCAAATTTAGGCCCAGTCACCAACCCACACATTCTGATCTGCATGTCAACGCAGCATCAACGTTTTCTGATGGCCACCACTAGCATCTTTGACCAAACCTATCCCAACAAGTTTAGTGCGTCTCAGTGTCCTCGTGGTACCTGACACCGACCAAAGCCACTGAACAAGCCACCAAACGCAGCCACACTCGCTCTGGGCTGGTCGAGCCATCCGGGGCACAGTAGATCCCTATCTCCTCCACCACAGCCCCTAATCTCGTCTCATCTTGCGGTTGTCCTCCGCTCCTAGCCAACCACAAGCTAAAACTTCCACCAGTTGCATCTTCCTTCACTGTTAGTTGACCCGACCCTAACCACTTCCAGTTCGAACCCTATCCTCTCGACTGAGACAAGAGCAAAGGAACAACGATTACTGTCGAGTCCTGATCTTTCGACAACGCAGGCAATTACGAAACAATGGTAATCCGACTCTGTTGGATTACCAAGTGTGAGACGTAAAACATGTTGTCTCGAAACCTTACCACTATGCGAGCTACAGTCATTAATAAGTATTCTTTTGTGCGTAGAACATAATTCTAATTAACTTTAGGGTATTTTATGAAGACATGCTTAATTTTGTGAAGATTATCGTGTGAACCGGATTGAGCGTCAACCCAGCCCATACCCAGAACAAATACCACACCCCCTCCCTCTATGTTGAGCACGTGCATCCCTTTTCCTTCACAAATGAGACTAGGTTGAGCGTCAACCCAGCTTACTGTAGGTGTATCGTTAATTTTGGGCCTCGAAAATACTTGCCAACAAACCTAAATCAATAGATCGATGTGAGGCATGGATAATTGACCTAGATCATTAAAACTTGATTCAAACATTAATATTTAGTGGATCATATTTTAGTTTTCATTACCAGAATACTCATTGATAATGGTGTTACAAGTGATCAAGATTTTTTTTATAAATAAAATAAAGGGTTATGCAGGATTAAGCGATATCAACTCCTCAAAAGTAGATAATTTAGTGAACAAGTCTCACTCTCAAACCCGAAGCTGAAGAGCCTATCACACTCTGAGAGCCCACTGTTCATCTCCCTATTTTAATTTTATTAATGGTTAGAATACTTGTGAAGAAAGAGCCGTAAAAACCTTACCCCATAAAGAAATACCAAAAAAAAACTGGGCTGGTAAAAGAAAAACCCAGAACAAGATCATGAAGAAACCCGAGTATAAGGGAATCCCAAAATATTCGTACGTAGGTACATCATGATCTTTGAAAGAGGCACAACATGCCAAGTTAGAGTTGAAGAAGCTAACCGTATATTGGTAATCTTGTCGGCAACAAAGTTACCTTCTCAAAGAACATGAGAACAATGAAAAATGATGAAGACATTCACCATATTATATTTCTATAGTTAGTGGTTTCAATTGTGTTTAATTAGTCACAGTTCTTTTGTGCAATCCGACAAATTACGTGTTCTTTTTCCTTTGATTTAGATATTTGATCAAAAATTGTACGTATATATTGTTAGAATTGAAGTATCCTACCTTAGAAAATTAAGCGATAAATTATAACTTATAAAGTGGATGGACTTAAACTCAATACAAACTGAGACTTTTTGTATAAAACACATTACGTAGTTAAATGTTTGGTTCAAGTTGAGACAATATCAAGTAGATATATGGGGATATAGCTAGACAACCTAGACTAGCTAGAAATAGAGCAGTAGCTAGTACCACTATGCTAGACAAGATAGATAGCTACAGAGACTAGCATATTATTATACATAGTTACATACATATGAATATCAAGACATATGCCAAACATAATTCGTGGGAATTCATAGGGTTGGCTTGCCTGGCTGATCTCCTAAAAAGAATAAATGGCTAGAGCCTAGAGAGACTAGTGTGTGTTATTACTCAGAGAGCAGATCGATCAGAGGTAAGTTCCGACCACAGGTAACTCTTGATATATACATTCATACTCAAAATTTTAATCGATAGTTTATTTCTCTCAAATTCCATTGATGAACTTTTTCAGTCAATCAACGAAGTCCAGGAGACCAGAACAAGTACATATATATAAGACAGTATCTTGATATGCATATCATCTAGCTAGAAGGTCTAGTAAGTACGTTATTGCATATCTATACTATAGATTAAGCAAACACCTGTTGTTCTCCATTTTTTTTACCACATATTCCAAAATACCCTTTTTTTAGTTTTATAGAAATCTAATAATTTAAGAATAATTTAATAGTTAGCAAAATATATTTAAAATACTAAATTTCAAAATTCCTACTTTCTCTCCGCTTCCTACTTTTTCTCTATAAATAGAAAAACTGTTTTACTCCTTTGAAAAATTGATTTATCTGTTTAAAAGACTAAGTTTAATCCACATGCATGGCATTTGTGGCACACTACTAGGAAAAAAAGTATTTCATCAACATATAAATTTAAGTCTCAATAGAGGGTCATCAACAACATAAAATAGTCCTCAAATACCATTAGGGCCAGTGCAGGGACACTTGGTTGGTGTGTTTATAATGTTGGAGTTTTCATTACTCATATGACACCAAAGAGCAAATGTCCCCAATTTTTTTTCCAGTTTTGAATAAATCTTTGTATACTAATTGTAAGGATTACAACGTACATATACAATACAAATACAATATAGTTTACAAACACATATTAGTCCTAAGTTAAAACAAATTAAATAAAAAAAGTACAAAATGACCTATCCAGCCAACCACTAAAGTAGACCCTCGCACATTACTATAGTACTACATGTACTATAACTCAACTCTCCACACTAATTGATAATTTTACCCCTGATTCTAATTCACCTACATCAGCTACTCAATTTTGGAGTACATTGCCCTGCCTTGAACATGAAACTTTGTCATTTAAAGGCATGCCTCATATTGTTTTCACATAATTTCACAAATTACATAGACTCTGTGACAAAACAGAGAGAACAGAGATTTTCCTACTATAATAATTATAAGGTACTGAAAAAGTAACTAAAATATTTGACTTGACTATACCAGATGCTTAGCATATACATGTTTGGCTATAGTATATTGAAATTAATAAGGGAATTAACATTCTAAAAAATAAGTGAAGTTAGTAAAAATGGAGCTAATATCAACTTGATGGCTTTTAACAGCTGTGGTTGATCATCGTAAGGCTTGTCAATCATATTCTTGACCTGCAAATCACAACACATTTTAAATAAATATCAGAATTGTATGCAACTAAGCGAATTCCTAAATGACCAAATTCAACATGCTAGTACTTGAAACAGCAATCAAATAAATTATTATACACAAGCAACATCAAGGAAATACAAGGAAGAGAACTTTATTCAAAACTACGATGTTAAAGCACTTGATAATGACACTTACTACGACTACAAGATCAGTAACATTGAGGATGAAAAACTTGCAGATATTAATTATAAAAATTCCATTAATATTATATCTTACTTTTCAGTTTTCAACATCACTTTCTATCTCTCAGAAGGTTACAGTCTTTATGTTACTAACCATAGTATACAAATCATTCTAATAGTCTCTTTTCAAGAAGTTCACCAATTACAGAAGATTCATACTTACTCTTTAATGTAAAAATACTAACTTCTACAATACAAGAAGCTAAGAAGATGTATATAGTTTGATTTAAGCATTTGAAACCTCACACAATTTAACAAGAGAATGTCTTTAGTTCAATCTAAGCATTTAGAACCTAAAAAAATATAAAGAGGTAAATTTTGAACACAAAAAATGTAGAAACTACTTGCCCATGATATCTCCTTGCAAGGATGCAGCAATCTCCCATTTATTTTTATATGAAATAAGCTATCACGGTTCATGTTATGTCACCTGCATATTAGGGTAATAAACAAAAAAACACTAATTATAAGTTTATGTTTTAAAAGGCTGAGCAACCACTCAACTTCATAGCTTTTCCAACGAATCAGAGATGAGTAGAAAAGTAACATTTTAGCAATTAGCAACAGACATACATTCACATTATAGCATACAAGACCTAACTAAATTCACTAAGTAACATTACCAGTATTTTCATGGACTTGTATTGCCAGTACATATTGATCACTCATCATTACCCTCTTTTTGACTCAAATGCTTATTGTTTTACCAATCCACCTTTGCATAACTACTACTCTTCCTCACAATCTCTACCCGTACATTTCCACACTCTCATTTGTCTTCCATCTTCGACTCCCCCTTTGCCGGCTTCTTCGACCTGCTCTAGCTACGAAAAATTGCAGTTAAAATCCATCAAAAGTTTCAGTTTAGCATCAAACTCAAGTTCACAAACAGAATCCCAAAATACTAACTAATGAACCAATCATGCACATCAAATATAAACAATTTAGCTTCATTCAAAACCTCATCTTGTAAAAGATAATATAATTGCTTTACCCATATGGCCATTAACAAAGTGTAAGTGAGGCATAAATCCAGTGCTAACTAAGCTAAATACAAACGGTACGGTGATAAATTGCTCTTTTCCTTCTTATAAACTATTTCAACTTGGACAAAACCTCCTCCAAATTGATATTCAAGTATAAGTACAACAACTACAGAATGCATGAACAAATAAAGATGGGTACCTGTGGAAAAAAGTGTGATGGCCAACGATGGAGATATTAGTGGCGTTGGAGTACTCTCTCCCATATGCTTGCTCGATTTGAGCTCTGAATTCCCTGTCATCGCGGCTCAACGAACCATAGTTAAAATCTCAATCTAAAACTCTATGGGTCAAAATTAAAACTAAAACTGGGGAGCAGCGGCAAAACCCTATGCTTGAAATCCCTAACTACGAATTGCAAAAGGGTGAGTGGTGGCGGTGACAGAAATCGGAAACTTGGGATCAGAAAGTGAGATTGGGATCGAAGCCAAGGAGTAAAAGACTTAGGCGTTGGCTGAGAGAGAGAGAGAGAGAGAGAGAGACCTATCCTTTGGTTTTGACTTTTGAGAGTCATGAGAGATAGAAGTATAATGTATACGTATACGTATACAATAAACAAAAAGGTACGATTGTCTATGCATCCCTAACTGCGCGAGTATTTAATACCGTATATACGTGTTGTGATACTGAAACGTCCCAATTAGAGAGAAATCAATAACAATAAATGAAAGACATAGTAATTATGTGTATTTCCTGTTTGCCTTTATCAAATGTAACTCAAAAACATTCCGGTTGGCTTTTTTTCACTATTCCGGAGTAATGACTCATTATAGTCTCCGATAGTAAAGAAGACATGTATATGTCTCCATTCCAAAAATCCCCACAAGCCTTTTTTTCTAGTAGTGGCAGTTTCTAGTATACATATATAAGAGCAAGGATAGAAGTCATAGAACTAGCAATTAGTAGTAAAGTTCTGTAAATCCATGATATAGAGAACTTTAAAGTGCACCCGTCGGCCTCTTCTTTATCTCTGATCGAAGTGCACCATATATATATCCACGTACTTGAAATGAACAATACTTGAAAACACAGTTGATCGCTCGATGCTTCTTTGGTTAGCTGCAGCTCGCGTGTTGGTCAAGACATGCAGCCATGCAGGAGCTAAATTGTTAACATAACGGTTTGATAGCTGGCATCTCGATCAGCATCTGTTCCTTGATCGATCGAGTAAGCAACCAGCTGCGGGCCAGGAGAAGGATTTGTACTTGGGTCAGTTGAATGGAACCTTTTTCTGCATGCCATATAAACCGCCATTGATATGAGTCAGGTGATTTAAGTTTCCGTCATGCCCGGCCAGTATACCAAGTCAAGGTAGTTTCCGATCAATTAAGCTGCCATGCCAGCTACGAGCTCCCTTTGATTTTGGTTGAGTTCCGCAGCAATATTCCGTGGATCCGCTTAAGCACTGCTGATAAGTGAGAAGTATGCAGATTATAGATATATAGAATAGGACATATGTTTTTACCTTCTTACTGATCCACTTGTCTATGTAACTTTTGGGAAGATCGAAGATGGAGGACAGTGAAGATCGATGATGCATTGATGCTGATCGAGTACTGAATGTTGAATTCCATGCAAACTCTTGTTAAATAAACAGTCTCTTTGCGTATACCTCAGATTCGTTGTCCCCTCGACCTAACACTTATCATTCTAGAGTACAGCGCTGTCATTAATCCTAAGAATTGATCGACCTGAATGTATATGTTTGTTTTTTCTGTATGTATGATAATATCGGACATGAGACAGCCTTCGGTTATTCCTAAAATTTCTTAGTTAGGGTTCAGAGAACTGAGGAAAGTAATTAACAGAACTTAATGAATCTGCAGACATCCGCCCTATGATGATCTCAAATTATCAACCCTTTATTTTGATGATTTCTTATCTATTAACTTTCACTGATCAACCACTTCTTAATTATGATCTTGTTTAAGGAGATTTATTCTCCCTAGTGTGTGGTGTTCTATTTAGATACGGATTAGATTAGGTAGAGATTCAGGGAATCCCTGTTTTATAGGGACAGTTATTGTAGCAGTTATATCAGCCTATATTTAAGACATTCTATCAATGAAAGAGTTACAATTTTCAATTTACATATTTTTCCTCTTAAAAACGTTATTAGAATATTCTGATAACCGCCAGCCTCCTACATAACCGCCGATTTACTACACCGTCGGCTCCTCCTTTGTGATTCCGACGATCCTCCTTGCACGACACACGCTCCACCGAAACTTCTTACTTCGTCAAGATTGCTCGATTTCCAAAAAATCATTTAAGACGAGCTCTTCTTTCAAGTCGTCCAAGTTTGTACTGGTCATACCGAGCATAACACCAATCGAGGTAAAATTTTCTAAACTGTCAATTTATAGATCCAAGATTAAAACTTATTTTCTGCAACACCCTAGATCTAGGATTGTGATATTGATGTGTGAATATTATATACTTGAAATCGGGTTCTGCA
Organism: Geum urbanum; assembly: GCA_946800695.1. Lineage (NCBI taxonomy): Eukaryota > Viridiplantae > Streptophyta > Magnoliopsida > Rosales > Rosaceae > Geum > Geum urbanum. Next base: position 45,591,579 of record OX327012.1, on the reverse strand, counting down.
ACATCATCGGGACTCTTAATGAGATCAATGAGACGGTTAGCTACTTGAAATCAGAATTTGAGATGAAAGACTTTGGTAGAACTCGATTTTATCTCAGATTAGAGCTGGAACATCGAGTTGGTGGAATTCTTATTCACCAATCTGCTTATGTCCAAAAGATGTTCGGGCGATATAATATAGACAAAGCACACCATGTTAGCACGCCAATGGTTGTTCGCAGTCTGGACACCAAAAAAGATCTATTTCGTCCGTTGGATGACGATGAGGAGATCTTAGGAGCTGAAATTCCATATCTTAGTGTTGTTGGAGTTTTGTTGTATTTAGCTCAGTGCGCACATCAAAATATTGCCTTCTCAGTGAACTTGTTTGTTAGATTTAGCTCTGCGCCTGCGCAATATAGAAGGGTTCCATTGACTTGGACTTATTCTTCCCTTACAAAGAATATAGAGAGAAGCTTGAAAATCTTGGAAAATGGATGGTTGAATCGCAACATTCAAGTTCTGGGCATTCCGACCCGTCAAACATATCTTTCGACCCGTCGAATGCAATGAAAAATGATAACCCAATGTGGTCTTTTGACCCATCAAAGGATGGCTTCGACCCGTCGAAGCTGGTGCTCTAGATTGGACAGAACCATCTATTCGACCTATCGAGTGAGAATTTCGACTCGTCGAATTCCTCTCCTGATGCGAGCAGTTTTACTGCAGTCCCCAAATCCGACCAACATACTGGTTGATGAGTTGGTCGAATTTGCTGATGTTGGGTAACTTTCTGACTCACACAAAGGTAGTTTACAAACAGCTAATGTTTTCACTATGTGAAATACGATGATTTCTTAGAAATCAACTAAGCAAAGCCTTGTTATTAATTCCTCGAATCATTCAGAAATTATTACTTTCCAAGAAGCAGTTAGAGAATGTGTCTGGCTTAGGTCAATCATAGGTCATATTCGAGGGTTTAGTGGACTATCATCTATTACGACGGCTCCTACTTGCATGTTTGAGGATAATACAGTATGCATTGAACATATGAAGTGAGTTACATTAAGGGTGACAATACAAAACATATATCGCTGAAATTCTTCTTTAATCAACAACAACATCAACTGTTGAATATCCATGTGAACCAGGTTGGTTCGATGGATCATGTTGCAGACTTGTTGACCAAGTCACTACCTAAATCTACATTTGTGAAACATGTGAGACACATTGGTATGCGCAAGTTATCTAAACTCCATGACTGAGTTTACAGTCAGGGGGAGTTACATTTCTGTAGACATCAAGGGCGGTCTATGTTATATGTAATGGTATTTGTAGTTGATGCGTTGTACTATTTTTTTCTTTAAACCAAAGTTTTGTTTACCCATAAGATTTTTGTTTGCTTGACGAGGTTTTTAGTAAGGCAACAGATCATGCATCATTTTTCAAGTCAACGACACAAGGGGTAGTGTTTAATGAGATTTATTCTCTGTAATTCCTGGTGTGTGTCATGTCCTATCTAGATACGGATTAGATTAGATAGAGATTCAGAAAATTCTTGTTTTATAAGGACAGTTATTGTAACATATTGTATTAACTTATATTTAAGAAATTCTATCAATGAAAGAATTACAGTTTTTAGTTTACATATTTTTTCTCTCAGATCTATCTTTTCAGTTTCCTATGGTTGATTCCTAGCTAATTAATTGTGATACTCAGACCAAATTAAGTTTGCAATTGTCACCACCTATGCTTGGTGAAAAAAACCAGACTTTGCTTTAAGATACATCGATCATGAACTATATATATACCTAAAAAAAACTATGTACCTAAAAGAAAACCATCGATCAAGAATGACCATATGACTTTCTCGGTTCGACTTTGATCCGGCATATATAAAGACTCTAGTCTAGTCTTCACCATATGAAGTACTCTTTTAAACTTTGGTGAGTTCACTCCTCAGGACTGTAACTAGTATAGTTTTATCATATATAGAGGCCTAGGTTCAGGTCGAACAGACAACGAAGCTTAGAGTGATTTGCAAAAGCACTGTTCAGTTGACAAGAAAAGCATGGAATCCACTCACCCGACTTTGTGGATTGTTCCTCATGCCTGCGCTATATTTCCCTCTTCTTGTGAGAATTCCATATCTGTATATGTGATCATACAGTATACCTGTTTGTTCTCCAGGTGATCACAATTTCACAACCTATCTGAAAACAGACGAAAACAAACACAAAGATAGCGATCAGTAAACGGACTACGTGTTGAGCTTGATTCAATCAAAATTAAGAAACAATAACAGTCGCAACTTTCAACTCAGAAATCGCTAACGATCGCGATGAGAAGAAGGAGAAGAAGAAGAACGTACCTTCTCTTGATTAGAACGAGACTCGGAACGAGCGGATGCAAATGCCTCTACTCTCTAACTCCTATTTATACCCAGTTTAGGGTTAGGGTTGTAATTATATTGTATATATAGAGATAAGAAGGAAAGAGCTTTCTTTCAATATATCTCATGGTTTTTTTTTAATGCTTTCTTTCTCTCTCCATGTTGTTCAATGGCTGTAGCGTGCGACTTGTTTACGTTTCTTATTTATAGCCTCTAATTTCGTACACTAGACGATGATTGACGACGTCTGAGTGGTAATAATAAATACAGAGCAATTATAGCAGTACTGATGACTATTACCTTAATCATATCTTCCGACTTTCATACTGATCAAAGCTGATTCACTAGCTTCCACTTGCACTTACACTCTTGTTTTCATCCTACTTTTGATCAATCCTGTTATTTTAAAACGTTAAAAACCTCGATCGATATATGATTGGTTATCATCTCCACTCTATTTGGACAACCCTCTATTGCAAAGTTTTGTTTTCTTTATTCATGGGATGCATTGCATATAGACCGGTTAATGGGTGGATTTTGATCCTGATCTGTTTTAGATCCGTATTTATTAGGCGGATGTAGATCTAATTTTTAGACTCGTTGATCCGTTGACCCGTTTATTTAACTGATCGGATCCAGATCACAAGCGATTCGATCTGTTTATGATACCCCCGTTTATTTTTTAAAAGTTATTAAATATAATTTATTTTTATTTACACATATGAAATATTTGTAATCTAAAACTCTCATTTTTAGAAATAAAATATAAATATCTTTAGCAAAGTTATATAAAATTATTTATAAAATTAAAATATTAAAAATTCAAAATGATTTGTTTCTTGTCAAGTTCATCGATATAAATGGAGATTTTTTATTTTAGTCTCTCTAGTTTGTTTAATGAAATATTTTGGTTATGTAAAGATGTCATATATATGACATATTTGTAATAATTAACATATTGATAAAAGAAATAAATTTAGTAATTAGCACATTGAAAAACGGGTTTGGATCAGCTCCATTGACCCATTGATCCGTGGGATCCGGATCTGGCTTTGATTATTAAAGATTCACCGGATAAACTGAGTGAGTCGGGTATAATTTTTTCTCTCTTTAAACAGATTCAGGATTATGTCGATCCGGTCCGAATCTGCCCAATTACCAAGCCTAATTGCATGCATGATACAAGAAATTAAAGATTCACAACAGTTACTTACGGTGTTTAAATTATGTCATTCTTCCCAGCTTAAAGAAAACGGGGAAGAAGAGACGTCCCAGAGATTGTGCAGCTTATGGCAAAAGTTGAAACAAAAGGGGGTATATATATCTTTATCTGGATTCTTATTAGAAAGGTCGGAGTGCATGCTTCAGAACAAAGAGTCATGAGATGGAAAATACGTACTCCAAGCTTCAACCATGTAGGAAAATAAACACCAGCCAGAATGAAGCTCGATCTCTGAAGACTTCCCGATCGACGTGACTGAGTATTACGTACGTATTGTACTGAAATCAGTATTTGCAAGGAAATGAACTAATATATACGTAGCAAAATTAACAAGTCATGACCAGCTGATTACTCGTCTGTCAAGCCCAGCTCGTTGAGCTCGATCAACTTCAATTCATCTACGCACTCACGAAGCCATTTGCTACTTTTGCTCATGATTCATATAATAGTCGCAAACTGCGAGTGATACTGTATATATATAACTAGTGGATCGGCAGAAGTGTTCGTCAATATGCATGTTGGTGATGTTGCAGTATGTAAATTGGGTATTGTTTACAATAGATCATGATCAATACGTACTAATCGATCAACTGTATCCAAATACATCTGACCTAATTCTAACATTAAAAAAAACATATGGAGAGAGAGAGAGAGAAAGAGAGAGAGAGAGAGAGAGAGGAGTGTGTGTGTGTGTTTTCTTTGACGAAATGTAGGTGCTGGAACATAAAACTGGAGTAGGGGTGTCGAATTCCATGCAAACCCTTGTCAAGTGAACAGTCCCTTGCAAATACCTTACATTCATTGACAGATCGACCTTGAACATGATGGATGAACAGACATACATTAACTGTAACCTCATTTTCAATTATAGAAACAAACATGCCCATGTGATTCCATATAGACCTATAGTTCCACTCAAAAGCTTGAAGCAAGTGAATTCAAATGTGTTAATTTAGAGTAAGACCGACGGAACTAACTTAGAGTTTTAAAATTTAGACCAAAAAGATCACAACGGACCTAACTTACTAGCTAGATCGATCGATGAGAACAAAAATAAGCAAATACAAATGTACTCTTTTTTTTTATAGGTCGATCAAAGGGTTTGGGGCTATGGGAATTTGACTTTAGAGGTGAGTGGGGAGACACACAACATTGGCTATTAGACCAATCACAAATGTTGAAATACAAATATACGTACTTTAATTTACCTCTATTTTGTTTTTTTTTTTGTTTTGTTTTGTTTTTTTTTTTATTTTTTGATGGGATTTTGTTTTTGTACTACTTTTGTTTTTGTGCGTTCCTTATATATAACCATAATTAAATGCAAATGTTTCATTTACTTTCCTTTCTCTTTTCTATTGTATTTTTACATATGCTTGCTAATTGATGAGGGAAAGGGGTGTGATATTGCACTGGTTTCGATCGATTTGGTGGGAATCGATCGATAATGTACTCTTACTAAACAAAGTTAACAAATTAAACTATCCAGTATAAATAACTGTTCTTATGAAATCTCAGTGAACCTAAATGTCACATATGTACAAAGATGTAGAGACTAAGTACGAGGTTCTATTTATATACGCTTCTACCGTATGCTTATACCTAACAGACACATATCATATACAAAGATGGAAATTAAGATGATGTTTATATGCTTATTAATACGTACAATTCACGAATAAAATTAAATTTGTTGACAAAAATATGACGGATGACCATCTAGATGACTCAATTTACTTGGATTGAACCATGGAAGAACCTATGAATGAAAGAACTCTGGGTAGGTAATTCATGAAGTAAAAAGGGGGATCATCGTCGTATTCTTTTTAATATTCTTTCTCTAGTTTATGTTTAAATTATCGTAGTGTTTCTTATTAATCTAGGAACTAATTAAGTTGAATGTTTGCAGCGGGTAGCTAGGGTTTTTGATTATGCAATCGGAAATAGTGTTCAAGGTCGAACAGACAACGAAAGCAAGGGTTAAACCAAGAAAGGACTGATAGCATGACAAGAATAGCATGGAATCCACTCACCCCGTATAAACATTCACACCATCTCTATCTGGATTGTTGCACCTTTTAGTTAACCGATCAAACTGAAAAATTAAAAGTAAAAAAGGTGATCAGATGATAGATTCAGAGAATCTTATTTATCTCACCTCCTATATCTAACGATCGAGGAGAAGAGAAGTAAGCAAATTAAAGTTGAAGCGACTACCTCAAAAACACATCTCTCTGGGCAGAGGCACTGACTAAAACCAGCTCCTTGTTCATGGAGGGGAAACAGTTTTTGTCATAACCAGTACATTCCATCCGCCTAAATTTATAGAAAAGATTGATGATCGAGGGTGAAAATAATATGTCAATGGAAGTAAAGCTAGGGGAGGACGGTTGAAGATTGCGCGCGTGCGAGTGCAGAAAGATTTGTCTTACACATATGTGGGAGCTTTGACTCACGGGTGCAATGTGCATTTCAGCATCCATAACAACCTCTCTTCTTGTATCTCTTATTTCTTATTTATTGACTTTTACAATTTAGATTTGTTACTTTCCATAGTTCCTCTGTTTTTGATCGGATGGTCATCAAGCATGATGGACTGGTCGTCACTAAACTTCCATATAGAGTAAAAATTCCACCTCTGTAGGTGGGGATTACGTAAGCAACAGCCAACAGATAGAGAGAGTAGATGGGGATACGAGAGTTGACGAGTTCTCAAGATGGAAGGAGGACAAGTAGAGGGCTTGAAATTAGGGCAGAGGAAGAAGATAAATGGGTTAGCTGTGCTCGTGTGGTTCTGAAATGCTGATAGAATTAGCCAGCAAGCAAACGAGGAGTACAATACATGAATAATTCCACTTCTTATCTACCATGCATGCCCTCTCAACTTGGGTATATCTAGCTATATATATTTTACTACGTCCTCATCGATCTGTCCGTAATCAATCTTGATTCGAACACAGGAAATTAAGGGTGGATCCTAATTAAGCAAAGATTTAAATCCTATGTAGATACAAACTCGACGGATATATGGATCCTTAATTACTGTTGCAGAAACTAGATCCCATCATTCCCATGCATATATATTTATTTTTATATAAATTTAATATTTTTAATTATATATATCTTCACTACAGCCAGAAAATTAACTGAAATATTGTACTAGATCTTTAGTTTAGCTAAGTCCTAGTATAGTAATGATTCATATCTGATTGTTGGCTCATGGCATGACGGTCATTATTGTAAATTATTTTTCATTATTTCCTATTAATGGAGTGACAAACCATATATATACATTCTAAAAAATAAAAGAACTCAAAGCATCATAGTGTGTATATATATCAGGCCATAACAGTCTAACAGACTTTCTAATACTGTACGTTCGTTGCATAGTAAATTCTTGTCTCCACTAATATTAATTATCACCTTGTGTTTGACTTTCCGGTTGGTTAATTATGCATCAATTGAGAAGAGCTGGCTAGCTACAACTGTACACTCGCTGCGCTCTCACGCATCCAGGTTAGCTGCTTAATCATTCGGCCAGGTGATTTAATTACAAATTAAGTCTCGATCGGTTGAAGTAGCGCACTTGTTCCTTTATATATCTCTGTTGGATATATTTTGAAGCTAGCGTCAACGCAGATCCAGCAGGTAGCTAGGTTTCTTTGTCTGAATAAAATTTAGTCATGTTATGTAATAAATATTTCCTCCATGAATACATGCTAACCAGGTAATCGGAAGCTAGCGTAATTTGGAACTACAATTCAAGCTAGGTAATTCGATCTGATAGCTTTCTTTTATGTAAAGTAAAACCGCCTCCCACATAAATACCAGTTCCCCAAAATAAAAGGAAAGAAAAAAACCTTCCCTAGGTGAGTACTGCGGTTCTGGTGTTTTACAACTGTTAAAACATATATATATATATATAGTCATATATAGACAATTCTAGAACGCATAGACAGGCCTTCAGAATCCTGCTAGCTGATTGGATTATCAAACTACATATATATGTATTGAGCAAGAGATCGACCCAGAAATTAGAAGTAATTGAACTGCAGGCTGCAGCAAGCACAAATAATTGAATATAATATCACATATATATATATATATGTTGCCTACAGAATGCATCATTCTGGAGTGTCGACATTGTCTTGGTTGGTTTTGGTAAAGAATAGCTAGAGAGAGTTCGATCGATCTGCCGGGTTGTACTGTAGTTGGAAAACTTGAAAGTTGAAACTTGAAGTATGCACCAACCCCCATCTTAAAACACAACCCTACCAACTACCATATGATCTGTCATTTACTAACTCTTCTTTTCTTAGTGTCCTGTTAGGTCTACATCTCCGGAAATCTAGTTTCAACTTGACGTCGTCCTGCGATCCCATGTATGGATCGATTTCATTCTCTCAATACCTAGTAGCTCGATCGACTGGTCCTTCAGATCCGTCAGTATACATGTCAACCAATTAATGGCATTGCCTGGGCATTTGAAACTGTATTGTTTTCTGAATCTGGGGATGCAATGGAGGGTCCGTGTTCTGAATCTGGGGATGCAATGGAGGGTCCGTGTTCCTGAACGTACGTACAATGGATTCTGAATCTGGATATCATGCAACCCTAATAATATCTGTTTATTTTTTTCTACATTAGAATTTTTTTATGGTCATGACTCATGACTAATGAGCGCGCAAATCATGTATAGTATCACCCGCATCTCTACTCGGAAAGTTTTATGTGTTAATTCCGTTGTCGGGACTTGAACCCGGGCCTTTCGGGTGAGAGCCGAATATCCTGACCAACTAGACTACAACGGAATTGTTAGTTAAATGATCAAGGGCAACAAAAAACCCTATAGTGTGCTCAACTTTCCTGGTCAGGAATGGGTTGCCTAGCTTTCAACTTCAAGTCATCAACGCTCCAACATAGTTGGTGAGCAAATGTTCATAGTCAGCGAAAAGAAGCACTGCAAGTCGATCCAATAATTCCCTTGTCACTATATGAGCACTGGCTATTTAAAAAATAAAATTGTGTTTCTTTATATAGCATGAAGGTGAAGTTGATTGATAGGCTACGAATCATACGAGTGAGCAGTAAGAGCATCCGCACCGGTGAGCAAATCTTGCTCAAGTAAATGGTGGACTCCATCACAAAATTTTTGCTCAAGCAAAATTTTGGTCTTGCTCAAGCAAGAGCTCAAGCAAATTTTAGGACACAATATATGTCTTGTTTGAGAGCATCCGCACCGGTGAGCAAAATTTGCTCAAGCAAATGATGGAGTCCACCACAAATTGCTTGCTCAAGCAAAATTTTGCTCTTGTTCAAGCAAACGTAGATTGGTCAGTCTTCGTCGCTTCAATGTATTTAATTTTTATTTTTTTTCTTTTTTCAGTAAATGAGGCGACGTAAATTGGTCAATCTTCGTCGCTTCTATTTATTTAATTTTTTTTTCATTTTCATTGAATGTGGCGACGAAGATTGACCAATCTACGTCGCCTCAATGAATGAAAAAGAAAAAAAATAAAAATTAAATATTATTGTACAAAGTCACGACCTATCACACAGACAGCCTCATTTAATTTAAAAACACAAAAACGCATTCATCAAATCAAGTTATATAGACAAATATTCCACAACTCAAAACGTTATACAAAGCCTTGATACAAAGCGACCTATCACACAGTAGACTAATGCTGGGGGACGGCAATGCAGCTCGATTACGAGCCAGGAGGTGGTGGAGGAGCTTGAGGTTGTTGACTCCCAGCCTGGAATGATCGCATTAGGGCCTCCATTTGTTGGACCCTTTGGGCGAGCTCATTGTAATCCTCTCTGGCTTTCTGCACCACCTCACTCGATCTGCGCGCCTCCTCGCTCGATCTGCCCGCCTCCTCTCTGGCTTCAGCCACCTCCCTTTTCAGGGCTTCGGTTTCCTGTACTCGGGGCCCTCCTCTCGGTTTGGGGTCGCGTGTGAGAGCGCGCTCCACCCCTGTCACGTCGAACAAGAACAAATATTAGTAATGGAATAGTAAACAAAAATAAAGCAAAACGTAAATCGAGATGAACGACGGTGGTTTAGGAGATTTATTACCTCTTATAGAGGTCCCGGGCCTTGAACCCACATCTTCCTCTATGATATTTATTTGTGTATCAAGAGGAAGAGGATGGGGTTGGAAAACCGTCGCATCGCCGTCTGTGTCACCCGCAACACTATCTTGTTGCGACAAGACTTCATCGAGTCTTCGCTTCACTGCCGCCTGCTCAATTAAGTGATATTAAATGAATAATATTACAATATGGTAATAAAAAATAATTGAAATAACATAACGTGAACCTATTTGAGCTTACCACTTTCTCAGCCGCATTCTTGTCCGGCTGGTATACGTTAATCCACGTCTGGACGGCGGGCGCTCTATGACCCTCCTTCTCCAACACCTCACTTCGGTACGAGAGGGCGAGAGATCCCGAATGGTGGTTGAGCTGCTGCTCCTTGTTCTTGTTTCGGTTTCCTCGATTCCGTTCGCACAATCGCTGCCACACACACACACAAATCATCGATGAATTAGAATAGATAAACATGTATATTTTAAAATTGTTGGCTACCAAAACTATTCCAAGGATGGTTTATGGAGCTCACCAAGTAAGCAGGGTCTTCGAAGTGGGTTTTTAACCACGCCCATTGGTCTTCCCTCCCGAGAAACTCGGCCGGAGTCTCCTGGCTGACGTGGAGATAATGTTGATGACAATCGTACTTCCAATCCTTGTAGATTGTTTGCGCCGTCGCATCAATGAAGTTCCACATCTCCACGTCAGTCGTCGGGATGTCGTAGTTCGTCTAGCACAAGACATTTAAATTCCGTTATGTAAAAGTTATATTTACATAAACCGTAAAGTAACAAAGTAAGCTAGGGGCATTAAGTATACCTCAATATTTGTATTGACGATATCGCGATGCAAATTGCTAAGTCCCAAAAAGCTAGATGCAAGCATTGGAACTTTTCCGCGGATGATGCTACCGATGTCTCTGGACATCAGACTCCTGAATTCCCTCGTCGCAGGCCCCCGATGCCTCGTAGAGTAAGCGACTTGTAGTCGCCTATTGTTGTTCATGCGGACGAGGTACTCAGTCTTCGTCCCGACAACTACTCCGTGCTGTTGCGTTGTCGGATCTCCGGTTGCCATGTCCACCATGTCGGGGAGTTTGGTCTTCTTGCACCGGATCCTGAGGGCGGGAGGGTGCTGTGACGCCGTAGTGGCTTCGCTGTCATCCACTTGAGGAATCGCATCCTCAAGGTCTGGGGCGGGCATTAAACCCCCTACTGCTTGAATCGTCGGGGTCGCAGATTGTCCCGTGGGGCAGCCCGACCCGGAAGCCCCCTCTCTGCTGAATGGTCGCCACGCCGCCTCCGCAGCTGCCGCCACCGCCACCGCGGCCGCTTCACGACGCTGGATCGCCGCTTTCTTCCTTTGGTGACTTGTATTTCCGGGAGCCATTCTGTTAAAACTAATAATCTATTAAAACCTATCAAAACCTATTCTTATCATGTATGAAGTACCTGTACCAAGCCTAATACTTAATACATAACTATTAAACTATACTCACAAACAGTTCTTTTACGCTATCAAATAGCTCACAAATTAGCAAACAATTCATTTCAATAAAAAGTACCTCCCTTTCTTAAATTTTCAGAAGTAAATTCAATAAAATTACCACCCATACATAATAAACATGCAGCAAATCCTAAACAGAAAATCATCACATTCGGAATCAGCATCATCACAAAACACATTGCTATCGAATTTATACCAAGCCTTCTCAATTCAGTATGAAATTAAGAAACAAATACAATAGAGGCATCATGAGAGGCAAACTTAGCATCATCACAAAACACATTGCATACAGCTCCATGAGAGGCAGAGTCCACATGAGAGGCAACTTCTACATACAACTTCATTTATCGCATATAGCTTATCAATTTTCAATATATCCTTAGTTGGGAATAAATTCAAATGATTCTTTGATGCATTAGAATAGACACAGTATAAAGCATTAATGCAGCATACCTTCTCGAGTTTCCTCACTTCGTTTGCTTTAGCTACACGGAATTGGAATGCTTCTTCTTTCTGAAATCTGGTTCAAGTATTGAAGAAATTAACAAAGACCATTTTACCAAACTCAAAGCAAATCCGGACTAAAACAACACAAAGTAATGAAACAATGATAACATCCGACTGGACATCAAGCAGTATTTAGATCAAGCAGTATAATAGTTCAATTGTGGAATAACAGAAGTTTATTTCATCTTTTTGATTGTGAATCCGAACAACAATGCCCTTTGGCCATTTGATAGCCGAAGCCATCCCTAGTTAAGATTATGTTTTTTGTCCCCTAGTTAAGATTCTAGGACAATGAGGAACTACACCTGCCTACTCGTGTGCCTTGGCCTAATTGTATCTTAAGTTAGAGTTGTCTAGATTATTAGAGACATTTCATCGAACAGTTGGTGGGCAACATTGTTACAACACATCTTCCATACATCGAACTGTTACATAACAATATATGAATCCATACATCAAACTGTTACAACACATCTTCGATTACTAAACAAATCACTAATATTGCAACACATCTTCCATACACCGAACTGTTACAACACATCTTCCATACACCGAATCCATAAATAAAATTGAAAGAAAAAAATTGAAAAAAGAAGAAGATCGATGCTTACCGAGTTTGCTTTGAAGATGATTAGAGAGCTTTGGAGCTTTGAAGAAGATGATCCGGGAGCTTTGAAGAAGATGATGAACTGGTTTCTCGTTTAGGGTTCGGCTTCGAATTCGAAGGCGATGAAAGGGTTTTGGTGGAGGGGAGGGAGGGGGTTTAGGGTTGAGGTCGACGGGGATTTAGGGTGTTGGGGTTCGGGTTTAGGGATTTGCTGAAGCTGGGTTTAGGGATTTGGGGCGAGAAGATGATTAGAGACGAAGAACGAAGTGAAATGAACAGAAGACCTACCAAACTGTGAATCTGGAATTATAAAGCCAACGAGGCGACGTATATTGATATATTCGTCGCTTCGTCTACATAGACGGTGCGACGTATATTAACATCTTCGTCGCTTCGTCTACATACGAGGCGACGTATATTGACATCTTCGTCGCTTTCTCTACATGCGAGGCGACGTATATTGACATCTTCGTCGCTTCCTCTATATACGAGGCGATGTATATTGACATCTTCGTCGCTTCAATTTATTGATGGAAAAAGGTAATGAACTGGAGATGAAAGAAACGATGAAGTTTGGAATAAAAAGCATACGAGGCGACGAAGATTGCATTATTGGTCGCTTCAATACATTGACGCGACAAAGAATGCAATATTCGTCGCTTCTATTAATTGAAGCGACAAAGAATGGAATCTTCGTCGCTTCGATGTATTGAAGCGACTAATAATGCAATCTTCGTCGCCTCTTATCCTTTATTTTGTGTTATTTTTTACAAATTCAAAAGTTAGAAATATTTTTTTCGAATACATAAATTATGCTTTAAAGAAAATACGAATTTAGGTTTCTATGTCATTAATAATATTCGCTTAGTCCTCCTCCTCGTCATCGTCCTCGTCTTCATCCTCGTCCTCGTCCTCGTCCTCGTCTTCGTCTTCGTCCTCGTCTTCGTCCTCGTCATCGTCCTCGTCCTCGTCTCCTTCTTCCTCCAAAAGTAGTTGAAAATATGGGTAAAATTGTATCACCGTAGGAGTGTCCTCTTGGTAAAGGTCAAATATATGATCTCCTGTACGCGATATGTTTTCATCTATGGCAAGTACGTCAGCGCTGTAGACATTGCGGTGCGACATTTCTTGTACCACTTTCCAAGCACCACCAACCTTTGGATCGTCTATGTAGAATACCTGTTTTGCTTTGGTTGCAATTATGAAGGGTGAATCCTCATAGTAACTGTTGTTTGTATTCACTGATATCAGTCCATGATCTTTTATAACGGTGTCAAGATCTTCCTCGTCGTCGGAGTTGTGCCATGTGCACTTAAACAACACCACTGGTATACGGCCTGCATATAATACTTCGACCACGTAGTTAACATGGCCGTAGAACTTGGATGAACCCATGTCTATCATGACACCGCTGTTTTGAGTCACGGTTCTTTGATCTCTATCAAACGAGGTGAACTTGACACCGTTCACATAACACGACTTATAAACCCGACATTGCTGAGGTCCTTGAGCTAATGACTTTATTCCTGCAACCAAGCTCGGGTCCGAGTTTTTTTCTTTAAGGGACACCTGAGAGATAAGTGTTCAGAGAAGTTAAAGATAAGTGTTATAAACCCTCGAAGAACCTTACAAGAATTAATAGGCATATGTACCCATGTTAAGAACCATCGAAGAAAACTCCTCCTCTGACGAAGCTCGTCGAAATCTTCACCATTTTTAGCCTCGAACCGTCTGAGATGTTCTTCTAGGTAAGGTTTGACTTCGTTTGTTTCCACCAAGACTTGCCAGTGAGCCTCAGCAGTCTCTGCCTCAGTCAACCTGAACTGGCAACGAGTCTCGATAATATCTGGTCTTACTAAGAGTGAAACACAGCTGATATTCCACTCAGGGGAAGTGTCGACATCTTCGTTGTCCATCCGTCTGAGATAAGACTTACAATACGTCACCGACTCATGTACGAGGTACTGTTCACCAATACTACCTTCCGGGTAACGTGTATTCCTCATTGACTTTTTATATTTTCCTAATTGCCTGCAAAAACACCCTCAAGATTAGTACAATATTTTCCTAATTGCCGACTAGTTACATAGCGAACATAATATTAGCAATGAAAAATATTTTACCTTTCAATTGGATACATCCATGTATAGTGTACTGGACCTGTAAGGAATACTTGTTCGGGTAGATGAACCATGAGATGAACCATAGATGTAAAAAAATGTGGAGGAAATATGAGCTCCAAATTGCAGAGAATCATCACTATCTCAGTTTCCATGTCACGCACAACATCCTTCTTAAGCTCCATACTGCATAGTTGGCGAAACCAATTTGACAGTGCTATCAATGGCTTTACAACGTTTTCTGGCAAGAACCCTCTGATAACCACAGGAAGAAGACGTTGAAGCAACACATGGCAATCATGCGTCTTCAATCCATAAAATTGTGACGGGGAACTTACTTTCACCTTACTTCTCAAACTACCTGCATAACCAAGAGGATACTTAACATCCCTGAACCACTGGAACACATCTTCTAGATCATCATTTTTAACTAAAAAGGGTGCATGAGAAACTTTCGCCGTACCCTGGTCACCCGCTCTTTGCCACTGGTTTTTTTGCACATTCCTCTTCTTCAAAGCAGCGCGAACTTTTGGACCATCCTTAGACTTCTTATCAATCGCAAAAATGGTTCCAAGGATGTTGTCACACACATTTTTTTCAATGTGCATGACATCTAAGCAATGTCTGATCTTCAATGATGACCAATACGGCAGCTTCCAAAATATGCTTTCGTGAGTCCAACACTGTCTGTTATTCGGATTGTACGGCACCTTCAAGTCGTCATGTTGGCTAAGAATATGGTAAACGTGTGACCTAACGTCCTCCAAAATTTCATCTCCACTCTTCTGATAGGGTCTTCCGCCAAACTCCACATTCCCGTTAAATGCCTTGCTCAATCGCCAAGGGTGATCTTGTTGGAGCCATTTTCGATGTCCTTCATAAACTATCCTCCCACATATATGCTCTGAAGTTAGTTCATCTAGACAGATTGAACATGCCTTGTACCCTTTCACAGTTGACCCCGCAAGCATCCCTAAACCTGGAAAGTCGCTAATAGTCCACATTACCGCTGCCTTCATCAAGAATACCTCATTGTCTACTCGATCAAAAGTATGGACTCCAACGACCCATAAATGTATTAGCTCCTCGATCATCGGCTCAATGAGTACACTAAGGCACTTTCCGGGAGATTTAGGGCCTGGAATCAACACTGATAACATGTTATATTCCTTCTTCATGCACATTGATGGTGGTAGATTGTACGGCATCACAACAACGGGCCATGTACTATGCAAAGTTCCCATTGTTCCGAATGGATTGAAACCGTCTGTTGCTACTCCAAGGCGCACATTCCTGCAGTCCCGTGCAAAACCTGGAAAAGTTCTGTCAAAATGTTGAAAGGCTTCTCCATCAGCTGGGTGGCTGAGGCTACCAGCCACGCATATCCGCTCCCCCAGCCATCGCATATGCTTGGCAGTGTGTGGGGACATAAACAAACGCTTCAACTTTGGTGTTAGAGGGAAGTTACGAATTATTTTTTTGGGAATATCATTTGTATATGGCTTATATCTTTCAAAATAACACACTGGACAAATCCTCTCGTTTACAAGCGCCCTCCTGAACAACACACAGTTAAACTCACACGCATCAATTCTTTCGTAACCCAGTGAAAGATCACTCAAGATTTTTTTTATTCTCGAGTATGAACAGGGGAATGTGTGCCCTTTAGGAAGAAGTTTATTAATGTAAATACATAAAGAGTCAACACTTGTGTCCGACCATCCATTCTCATTTTTCATTTCCATTGCATCTAATATGGCACTCAAAACAGTTTCCTCACTTCCTTCAGATAATGGGGTCTGTGACTCCTTCAATAATCTATCGTACTTTTCATAATCATCGTCTACCATGTCATTGAAGTTCATGCCCGAATTATCTTCCACTAATTGTTGGAGTGCATCTGCATGGTATCCAGGATAATAAGGATATGCATCATGTAGAATCTCCAACTGCGGGTTCACTGAAGGACCGACACCACTAGAAGGACCTACTCTGTCTTGAAGCCACTGTCTTCGTTGACTAAGCATTGTCCGTTCAGCATAAACTTCCCCGTGAAGGTGCCAGACAGTATAATCCGGACTCAAACCACTGTGTGATAAGTGATGATACATGACATCCATAGTAACCTTGAAGGGACCGTTCTTACATCGTTTGCACGGGCAGAAATGATAATCGGCTCCGTTACTATGTCGCCGGGCAAAATTCATAAACTCGAATATGCCTGTGATGTACCTTGGATCAGCATGATGATAGGTCATCCAAGTTTTGTCTGGGTGTCCGTCCATGTTTCCTGTCAGCAAAAACAATCAATATGAACAAAGTTACCACGCCACAGTTGCGATTCCACCAAAACCCCACACTTCTTCACCTTATGCCTCCGGGTTGGGTCCTATCTCCTTCAGGGGAACACAACATTTTTCAACGCTCTTGCACCCATGCGTTTCAGCTCCAGTTTAGGGAAATTTTGGCAGCATCTCCCTACAGTTCCCCGAGTGCACACATATCTAAACAACCTAATTTGCACTCGGGGAACATTGAAAGGAGACACTGTCAAAACCGTATCCCAAAATTGAAACTGAAATCACATGAATAGCAAAAGGATCAACAAAGTCATGTTCACCTAAAATGTCCAAAAATGGGACAATTCGAGAATCAACAACTCAACTCGATCAACTAGATGAGTTGTTGATTCTCAAACGGGAGTTCTAAGTTGATAAACACCACAATTATATATAACCATACGCTCGATTTCATGATTAACACTAATAACACTACTAATTAAGGCTCGAATACACCTAATCTACACTAATCATCAATTAATTTCACTAAATTTAACCAAATTTCAAACATTAATCATGAACCCATAACATGATTTATCACAATTCAATGATTCAAACACTAAAACTACAACATAAGACCAAATTCAATTCAATTTCAAAAATTTCACATAACCTTCATTTTCACTTCTAATCATCAATAAATTTCACTAAACTTAACCAAATTTCAAACATTATTCATGAACCCATAACATGATCTACCACAATTCAATGATTCAAACACTAAAACTACAACATAACACCAAATTCAATTCAACTTCAAACATTTCACCAAAACTTCAATTTCACTTCTAATTTAACATATTATGGTCATAAAGAGGGTTAAAGAGATACAAATCAAACTAACCTTACTCAAGAATCAAATCAATGGCAAGAACAACCTTCTTTCTCAATTTCCTAAAATTTCTCCCAAAATCGCACAAGAACAGCTCCAGAACGCGAATGAACTGTTTTTCTAAAATTCTAACTTTATGAACGGTTTGAATTTAAGAAGAAGAGTAGATCCAGATTTAAAAAAAACGAGGCGACGAAGATTGAGCAATCTACGTCGCCTCGATTTTCTTCGAAGCGACCAAACTATTCTTCGTCGCTTCGAATGTCAAAAGTGGTCGCCTCATATTATTGAAGCGACCAAGATCAACATACGTCACCTCAATTTGTTGAAGCGACGTAATTAGTATCTCAGACAATCTACGTCGCCTCGATTGAAATTGGAGCGACGAAGTTATGTAACTACGTCGCCTCAATTCTCTCCTCCAGTAGTGTAGGATTTTGTTCGTCCAGAACCTTGATCTCCGAGTGGCCTCATCTCCATATCTCCTTGACATTTGTTAACACAAATATACTACAAATTTCCCTCATTCTCTCCCCAAACTCAAACTCAAGCCGGGGTTGACTTTGATTTTTTGCTCTCTCATAAATTATTGTGTGATGTAGTTTCTTTGCATGTGAAACTAATTATGTTCACATCCTTAATTAAGTCGGACATGTTGAAATTCCTACACTCCAAAAGAAAAGGCCGAAGAAAAACATATGCAACTGCCATATGGGCCCTCAAAAAAAAACTGCCATATGGGCGTTTTGTATATTGACAAGCTAAAGTAGTACGTGGGAGCTCAGCATGTATAAAGGCCACCCCATAAACTGATAAACTTCAAGGTTTAGAGCCATTCCTCTTTGTCTTTGGTAGATCGAATATGGTGGTTAATTTGTCTCGGAAATGGTTTCAATATTTTTAATGTGGATATCCAGAATTCGAGGGCCATGATGGTTTGTTTTGGAAATCAGATGACTTTTTAAAAATGGATCCCCCCCCCCTCCATGGCTCCAAATTTGCACGTTCAAGAGTTTCCGCTTTCTACTTTGAGAAGATCTACTCACCATGACTTCTCCTAGCTTGATCGGGAGTCTATGGCGGCAGTCTCGATCACCCTAACTGATTATCATGAGGTGGATGATCGTTCTTTCTATGGTATTATTTGCTTCTCCCAGCCGGTTATACTTGCATAATGAGCTATTACAGCACGTTTAATTAGTTTGTCTTGGTTTTTGCCATTTTGCTTATTCTGAAATCTGAGTTGCATTACTCTTCAGTGATTAATCTGAAAATGCATGGCAGGGTGCAACTTAAGCTAAATTCTTTTTTTGTAGAATGAAGCTAGGCCGGAAGCTAGACCGGACAAATGGAACAGACCGATTTTTAATTAGCAATTCACATACATATATGAGACCATAATCTTCATTCTCGATTAATTTGTTCAACTTCAGATACCTACTTCTAAGTTTACCACAGATGCCTTCAGTCAATTTGGAAGATCACAGCTCACACAAAGAAACATAGATCACAGCTATCCATCGATTGATTAAATTAAATCAAAAGAACTTCTTTGAATTCTCTTTTTACAGTGGTCTATCTGCAGGCATGAGATATCTAACTACTACTAGTCTAAGAATGGAGAACACAATACAACAAAAACAAAAAACAAAAAAAAACAGATTTATCTAGCTAATTCCTATAGCTGTAATTATGTACATGGATGCTACTATGGGCAGATGACATAATCTTCAGTAAAAGAAAGCTTTGTGTTCTTGGTTGGGCTGAGCTTGTTGTGACACAGAGAAGGTCCTGAAGGAGGCACTGGCCCCCTTGGCAGCTTAGCTCCCATCAAGACTTTTACTAATTCCATTTCCTTCGAATTCTTCAAAGGTCTGCTGCAACTTCCCAGTGAAGCCATTGCCATAAGCACTAGCACAAAAACAGCGAAACGCATTGACAATCTGTTTGGAGACGATAACATGATCATTTCTAAGCTCTAACTACTTTTAGTTAGCAAAAAGGCAGGTTTTTGCTTTAAAGAGGAGGAGAATGTATTTATATAGGCAATCATTAATGTAGACTGGGATTGAGCTTGGTTTGAAATAATGGTGTTGCCGTATGTATTGGACTGTGGCTGTTTGCATTTTCCGACCTAGAAGATTACACAAAATAACTATATAAGACTAAAAAGGCTGCTATGTGCTTGTGTCTGTTGAATGTTTCATACTTGGGCCGAAAAACGAAGAGATGGGAAAAGTAATATGGATTTGAGCATCAAAACAAATACATAATTCCGGTTTATATATTTTTCAATAGCTGATTTGAGCATACAGTGGCCGCTGCCCATATCGAATGATCAACACAATGCGTAATTCATTTCACAGTTCCAATTCCAACAAAGGAAAAAGGGAAAAGAAAATTCCACTGCTCCAAAGAAAACTCGGTTACAAATTCAAAAATAAGTCATCAGTTGCAAGAAAATAAGCAAGAAACCATGGAAGCCAAGCAATCACTATCCTCGCATAAACAAAGAAGCACACATAGAAAATACACCGGCGGTATATGAAGGATTAAATTTTTCGACAAAAGCATATGTTCCCGAGTGTAAGTTTGATCTGACAGCTGCTGATATAAATGAAAGAGGCAATTCTGCTGTGCGCAATCAGTAAAACCTTCAACTGCTAAAGTTTGCAAGTGTCTGTATTATTGCTGTGGTGGATAAATCTTTCGTCGTTTGCATCCAAAAACAAAATAAGATATCTAATTTAAATATGGATCAACTATTGGTCAGACTAAAGTCTCAGAAATTGGGGAAAGTACATTAATATACAATTCTTTTGCAAACGATAGCATCATGCATCCCTCAACAGTAAGCAGTGAATTCATTTGCTTGCTCTCACCTAAATAATCAAAGCAATGACGCCGCACCATTTCAATTGAAAAATATCTAACGATACAATGTATATATAATTGAAAGTTTTTATGATGAACTCCTAAACCCCAAAAAATAAAGAAGCACAACAAAAGAGATCAACGCCTTCAAACTAACCTGATCAGATAGAGCACACCGAGAGAGCAAGATTGAAGAAAACTCTTGGATCGCAGATTGGAGAGTAGATCGGAGAGTAGCAAAACAAAAACATCACAATGATCAAAAGCTGAAATCCTGATCGAAAGTTTTCTAGGTTCCGATCTGAGATGCAGAGAAAGAAAGGCAAGATCGTTGACTGAGCTCAGAGCTGGATACAGACGGGGAGAGGCGAGAAGAGGTGACGATAAAATAAAATTGATGCAGGGTTTCAGAAGAGAGATCGAGAGAGGGGCGAAGGACAGAGGCAGAGAGAGAGATTTTTTTAGAGAGAGGCGAGAGTGAAAGCAAATGACAGACGGAGAGAGAGAGATAGTAGGCTTAGAGAAAACTGATCGGTGGGATGAGAGAGCATGAGATATCTGAGCTGATATCTATCCAGAACAGCTCCAAACTGTAGCGACAGAGGGAGAGTCGATACCCTCTCGCACGTGCAATGAAAAATTACCAAAAGGCCAGTATTGAACAGTGCTTAAAAACAGTACAAAATGTCTCTGCTTTGTTACAGAGTAAATGTCTCTGCTTTGTTATAGAGTAAATGTGTGTGTTTTAAATTTTTAATGCACTGAATAGTTGATTGTCAATGCGGCAGCTGCCAATTTAGAAGAAAAAAAAACATACCGTGAATGTTGAACAACTTTTAAGTACTTGGTGGTTTTTCTCTACCGCTGCCCAATTAACACGTACTCCTATCATATATATTGGAAGTGAAACTGGAGTATGAATGGAATTTCCAAATATTTTGACTGATTTAAAGAAACTGTGCAGTACATAGCAAACTCAAACGCGATCAGTTCTGAACTATCCGTGGATTTATCGATCAATAGAGTACTAGAAGTAGGTATCAAAGTTTACCATAGTTTCATTCAATATTTAGCTAGGTCTCATGGTTTGGTCTATTGATTTAGTACATACATGAATCGTGACAAGTCACAATTCTATGATGGAAACTGTGAAGCAAGTACCTTATATATAGTCCATCAAACTATATATGTCCAAGACTCCAAGTCATGCATGGTTTGGAACTTTGGATGTATGTGTTAGGTGCCTTATATATGTGCTATAATCTTATAAACATCAGGTTGTATGTCTGCTATCCAAATTTGAATGAATCACATTACATCACGTGCTTAAAAATGTGAGTTATTAGTATGCAATTCATACCAACATTATGTACGTACCTTTTCTACTTTGTGAAATTGACTGAATTCCAACAACAATCTTAGTGATTTGACTCTTGATATTTTCTTCTTAGTCACACTAACTACCAGACAATTGGCCACGTTATATTTGTTGGATTGGACTGGCAATGTACTCACTAACAACATTGAGAAAATTATTGAATAGGTTACTCGTACGTATTTGACAAAATTATTGAATAGGTCACTCGTATTTGACAGTTAAAATGAATTGATCACTTATTTTTGACAAATATCATATTGATCACTTATGTTTCACCTTATCATTCAGATTGGTTACTTATTCTGTATGTTAAAAACCACACATGTGAGTTATGACACACACTTATTTAAATAAATATTTTTGTCATTCCCAAACTAATAAAATTACTTATATGTGCTTAAGAAAAAAATAGATACGCAAAAGATATGATTTTAAACTGTATTTTATTCATTGATAAATAGTCTCAAATAAGCTGTAACGACCCGAACCGAAAATGGTATGTTAATTGGCTTGATTTGGGCATTTCATGATTAGTCGCGATTTTGTCGTAATTGGTCGATATGACGGATTTATTCACGACTAAATTATCGGGTAAGAATTTGGTTTGAGTTCCTTCACGGGAATTGTAGAGGATTTAATTTCGAGATCTTGGAAATTTTTGAAAAAAAATTCGGTTAAGCAATGTTTTATCGAGTTTTGAAGTCGGTTGGTGAATGTTAATTTAATAGTGACCGTCCGATATCTTGATCAGAATTGTTTTGAACCGTTGATTTGGGCATGTATGTGTACGGTATGTATACGGTATAAATACGTGACAATTGAGGAAACTTTTCATTTTGGAAAATCTGGTTTGACCCACGGGTCAAAACTGACCCGTTTGGGGTCGTGATCTTCTCGGCATCGGTGTGCCTTATTCCGGCATCTTTTGGCTGTGGTTCCTTCATGAAAGTTGTTGCGCTCGGGCTCATCTTTAGTTTGATAGGTGGACCACCTTCATTGGTGGCCGGAGGAGGAAGAATTGATGTGTTAAAGTTGAGGAAATTCCGGCGGTAATCGGCGGTGGACGGAGGCGGCTCGGACAGCGGCGTTGGGGGTCGAGGGTATGGGGGTTTTGTAGCCCTTGGGATGGTGAATCTATCCCAAGTGGTCTTGACCTCTGTCGTGGCCGGATTCCGGCGAACGGAGGTAATGAAATTCCGGTGGATTATTTGGTTTTCCGGCAAATTGAAGGTTTTCCGGTTTGATTTGGGTTTTGTGATGTACTACAAAGTGGTTGGACTTGTCTTGGACTTTCCAATGATGTATCATTTGCAGGTTTTGGTGCCGATGGGATTCCGGCGACGGCGGCCCCACGCACCGCCGTGCGCGGCGGAGCTCCGGCGAGGTGGAATTTTGGAAAAGTTTTATGTCGTTTCACTTGTTTTTGCGTGCCGAACACAATGGTGAGGTTTTGAGTTGAGTTGAGTGTTCTAATTTGGGACGAGGGTTGTTTGAGTGTATTTTGGGAATTTTGTTATCCTCGTCGATATTTTGAGTGATACGTCTTTCGAGAATGCGGGGTTCTTGACGTATTAGCTCCGTATGTTGTGTTTCAATATGTATTGATCATATCCCTGTTATTCACGTGATCGTGATTGAGTGTTTGGCGAGGGATCTTCTGCCGGACCTTAGAGTTAGCCTCG
This sequence comes from Geum urbanum, assembly GCA_946800695.1. Classification (NCBI taxonomy): domain Eukaryota; kingdom Viridiplantae; phylum Streptophyta; class Magnoliopsida; order Rosales; family Rosaceae; genus Geum; species Geum urbanum. Next base: position 45,568,046 of record OX327012.1, on the reverse strand, counting down.
TACTGTGAGTGGACACTTTATTTTCACAGTTGATTTGCGAGTCCTGATTATGCATTTATTTTATGCATTTATGATTATACACTTTACGATTATGCATTGTATTAGTATGAATTTATAATTATGCACATACAAGTATGCATTTTATGATTATGCATTTTACGATTATGCATTTTACGATTATGCATGTGCATGGAAAGTATTTATGATTTAGTTTACACAGAGTACAGTCTCAGATATAGAGGTAGCAACGATGCTTTAGCTTCTCGGTTGATCCCCGAGATGCTCCGGGAAGGACAAATATTCTGTCCCGAGGTCTTTCAGACTTATTATTCACGAGGGGGTCTGGGATCCCGTGATTAGACTGTACTATGCGGAGGAGTCCATGGGTGACCCCGCAGGATTTTACGTGCATATTTATGGATCATGGAAAATGTACCTGGTCGGGATTTTCATGTGCATTGACTCGCATTATGCTTTTATGAGCATTTATACTTATGTTGGGAAATACATATTATTATTTTCGTCCACTCACTCTAACCATTCATTTGTCTTCCCCTGGGCTTTTCGGTTTCCTTTGCCCAGTTTGCAGTTTGAATTTCGGGGTTGTGCGTCGACGGTGGAGGCATAGAGTTCTGGTCACACTTCAGTTTGAGTAAGTTCTTTGTTCAACCTACTGGTTGTATATGATGTTTATAGGCGTCGCTCTGAATACTTATGTTATATTTTCAGTTGAGTTTACTCCTGAATGTTTTCTGGAATTATTGTAAACCTTGTGGTTTATTATATATATGATGTTGAGAAATCCAGATGGGGAACGGAGCCCTATGGTTTGGCTTTTGTGGAATATTCGAAGTGTGTTTCTTTTGCAGGTTCTAATTTTGGCTCTCATATTTCAAAGTAAACTTTGGCAAAAAAAAATTTAAGGTCGTATTTTTGAATGGGTTTGATTTTGGTTTAGGCAACTAAATCGGAGTCGGGTCATTTCATAAGCATTACAATCTGTTACAAGCAATATCTCTATAAATCAAAGGATTGAGAGAATATCTATTTCTATGTCAATTAGGATAAGATACACATCAAGATACCAGAAATATTATTTCCTTAAACACTCCCCCTTGTGTCGCGATCCTAATGTATGATATATAACTTGCTACCTCGCTAAAAACCTTGTCAAACAAACAAAAACCTCATAGGTAAAACAAAAGCTTGGTCTAAGAGAAAAATAGTACAACAGATCAACTACAAAAACAGCCACATGTGATGTAGACACTCCTTGATGTCTACGAAATGAACTTCCCCTGATCAGTAACTCAATCTCAGAGTTCAGATAACCTTCACATTCATATGCGTCTCAAAAAATGTATATTTTGGTAAAGACTTGGTGAACAAGTCTACAGCATTATCAGCCGAACAAACTTGGCTCACATGAATGTTCAATAACTGTTGTTGTTGCTGATTAAAGAAAAACTTCGACGAAATGTGTTTCGTGTGATCACCCTTTATATATCTCAACTTCATTTCCTCAATGCAAACCGCATTGTCCTCAATTATGCAAGTTGGTGTTGTCATAGTATATAGTAATCAATTAGACCCTCGAATGTGGTGTATAACTGACCTAAGTCAGACACACTCCTTAACTGTTTCATGCAAAGAAATAATCTCATAATGATTCGAGGAAATAGCAACAATGGTTTGCTTTGTTGATCTTCAAGAAATCGTCGTGTTCCCTATAGTGAATATATAACCTGTTTGGGAACGTCTTTTATGTGGATCAGAGAGATACCGAACATCAGCAAAAACAACCAAGACATCATAGGGTGTCTCTGAGTAGGGGACCACACTGAATTAGGGTACAATGCTCACAACTGGAGGGGAATTCAATGGGTCAAATCTTTCACTTAACGGGTCGAATGATAGATTCGGGTCGATCTAGGGTGCATTCTTCGATAGGTCAAGAAATCCTCTCGACGGGTCGATTGACTGCTTCAGGTTCGTGTAAGGTACAATTTTGGACAGGCCGAAAAATCTATTCAATGGGTCGAAAATCCCTGGACCTGCATGTTGTAATTCAATCATCCTTTTTTTTAGAATTTCAAGCTTCTCTCTATTTTCTTTGTAGGGAAAGAACAAACTCAAGTCAATGAAACCCTTCAAGTACTTGAAAATGTGTTTTACACCAGTCCATGGACATTGTGTTGGTGCAGAACTAAACCGAGCTAACAAGTTTGCAGAGAATGCAATATCTGGATGAGTGAATTGAGCTAAATACAACAAAGTTCCAATGACACTAAGGTATGTAATACCCCAAAATTAGTATATAATTTAGATTATTATGACTCTAAATTACCATAATTTAGTTTAACCTTATAACCTTTAGAAATGAGGTAACAAATTGTCTAGTGAAGACAATGTATAAAAACGAGCTTTAGAGAAATATTAATGGAGTGGGGCAAATGGTCTAGTGGATACTCAAGTTCAAGTCAGGTACTCCCTAGTCTTGGGTTCGAAGCCACGAAGCTGGAATCGTGAAACATTCCATTTTGTAGGTTAGTAAAAATAATAAAACAATATTTTTACACAATTAAAAACGGTAAGAAACCCTAATTCCAAATAACCGATTTTTGGAAATGAAATTTTAGCGAAATGACCAAATTCACCTTGTTCGTATGTGTTCTTCCAGTTAGACTTTTGCGTTTGAGTGTACCATCAATATTTCCATGGACATAATTATATGTCATCTTTGTGCTAATTATTGTTGGATTACATATTTTACTTGCATATAATCTATCGGTAAAACTACATTATTTTCTCTATCATTAATTTACCTACATATAATTATATGTTTTTGAATATATTTAAAGTGACCAAAACCAATCAGATTTCCCACCCATATTACTATTTTTTTACAATTGAGACATTTACCCTAAATTTAGGCTATAGTTCCTTATCAACTTGCCTTGCAAAGTCAATAAAAATAGGTGTTTGTAAATTTATTTCTCATGTCTCCTCCCATGCCTAATAAAACACTCTTGAGTTCAATCTGACTTTGTACCACTTCAACCTTGCTCTTACATATAGATATGAAGTCCTCCAAAAATTGCAATGCAACTCTCCTAAAATCTCACACCAAACAATCTTTCTTCCAAACATTTTAGTCGCTATTGCCTTTGCTACAAGAGGGTCACTTAACTTAATCAAATACCTCATTCACCTACTGCAGTTCTTGAGTAAATAGATGAGTACATTCTTATATTTCTTTATCTTTAGGATTACATCAAAGTACATGGCTAAGAATATAAGAATAATAATGAGCCTTAGTGTAAATTTAATATTTTTGTTTCTATTAAAGTTTTAATTAGTCAAATATTTTTATATATTTATATTTTACACAAAAATTCATTCAACTTTGGCTCTTGAATCACTCAAAAAGATTAAGTAATGAGAAAGTTATGGCTAAAACAAGTTTTGCTAATATTTTCCTTAAACTTGTTCGAAAACTCTTAAGATGCTCTTAACTTAAAATATTCATATCTCACTAATTTCTTAACCAAATTTAGTGTTCTTTATATCCAAACGAAGCTTAGAAGTTCAACTATCAATTTGAAAAGTTTTAAAGGCATTCGTTTATACTTACTAACTAATTAATTCGTGCAAATGAGCTTAATGCCAAGCGTAACCATTTCTGGATAGTTGTTAAACATCTTTGTTTATGGACTTGAGAACTCCCTATCAGACTTTATGACTATTTCCATTGGACTCCTCTCTAAAAAACTTTGATATGGTGTACTTACTTCTTTAATTTGGACATAATTTGGATTAATTATAAAACGGGTCAAATGCAAAATTTCGGGAGGACTACCGCCGAATGATATTTTTAATCTAATGATTAATTAAATTTTATCTTTTGTATTTTTACTTTGAATTTATTTACTTACTCGCATTATTTACTTTTTATGTTTGATTTGGGACTAATGGAGGATTTTGGATGGGCTACCGCCTGATGAAACTTTTGGACCGATGATAACTATTTTCATTCCTTATACTTTCATTTCTAGTTTATTTAATCGCTTATTTAATTTCAAGTATAATCCGGGACAAATGGAGGATTTTGTGCGGACTACCGCCAAATGAAACTTTTGGACCAAAATTGTTAACTATCTAAATGCATTTAAGTTTGATCATCCTTTCTTTATGAATTCTATTATGTATATATTTGTTACAATATTATGATATAAATATATACTGTATGATCTATATAGATATAGTCTTAACTAAAGATTTATTTGTGATCATTACGGTTGAGGTGTGAAGTGGGGTGCATAGTATGAATTAACTCGTGCTTAAGTGAATTGCTGGTAAATTATTTTGTTATTATGTGAGTTAGCCAAGGGCCTTAGTCCCATACAGATAGTGCACTATTATACTCTAAGGAATGAATTGTGTCAAACCGGGAGTATACATGCTTTGGAAGGTGGCCTTAGAATGATATGGATTTACATGTGTACGTGATGGTATTGTGAGACTAAGCACATGATTTTCGAGTAATTACCGATTAAACCAAAAGAATTCACTTCGGAAGTATTTGCGTGTTTGTGTGTAGATGTGCATTTGTGCAAGAACGTATATTATATATACTTATATGTATCTATCATAGAGATGCAAGTATAAGTATCAAAGAACATAACCGATTTTGATTATTCCAAATTTTTGAATTAGTTGTTCGGTTTGATGTTTCTTAGAGATAATATAGTATATACTTGTAAGCTTTACTTACTGGGTCGGTGTGACTTATGATACCACACCTTTATGTTTTCAGGTGATGAGTAGAATTCTTGGAGAAAATGGGGTATATATGTCACCTACGAAATAAACAAATTATTTTCTGCTTGCTTTTTAGTTTCAATAAATGTAACGACTATTATTTTCTTAATCTCTCGTATGGTAATATCAATGTTTTCACTTTTCAATAAATGTATTATTCAGACATCTTAACTTTTGAAATTATTTGGGTTTCTTATTGACATCATAAATCCTAAAACCATATTTCAGTATAATATTGGCTCCAGGTATGGTACCTCAGCTCTCATAAGTTCCTAATCGTCATCTTTTGGACGGTACAGATCCTTATTAGATCTTAGACTGCGAACAACCATTAGTGTGCTAAAAAGATGTGCTTTGTCTATATTAATTTGTCTTAGCATTTTTTGAACATAAAAAGACTAGTGAATGAGTATTCCACCAACTTGATGTTCTAGATCTAAACCAAGATAAAATTGATTCATATCAAGGTCTTTAATCTCAAACTCGGATTTCAAGTAGCCAACTGTCTCTTTGATTTCATCAAGAGACCCAATGATATTCATATCATCAACATAGACCGCTACAATGGCAAATCCTGAATTTGTTCTCTTAATGAACACACATGGGCACAAATCATCATTCTTGTATCCCTTCCCAATCAAGTAGTTACTTAGACGTGTATACCACATCCTACCAGATTGTTTCAATCCATATAGTGAACGTCTCAATCTAATTACATGAGCACTCTGTGATTTAGATTTACTTGAATTAGGTATGACAACGCCTTCCGACACTCTCATGTATATCTCTTAATCGAGGTTTCCATATAGATATGTTGTAACCACATCCATCAGCTGCATGCTTAGTTTTTGAACACTACCAAACTGACAATGTAGCAGAAAGTATTGATGTCCATGACAAGAGAGTATGTTTTCTCATAATCAATGTCAGGGCTTTGAGATAATCCTTGCGCCACAAGTCTAGATTTATACTGCAGGACTTCATTCTTCTCATTACGCTTTCAAACAAAGACCCATTTATGTTATACCAGCTTCATATTTGGTTGACATAGCACTACTGGACCAAAAATTGCATTTTCTTCAAAGAGTCTAGTTCAACCTGCATTACCTCTTTCCATTTCAGTCAATCCACTATCCGCTTATATTCATCAATTGAGTGGGATTCCATTTCATCGTCATCAATAATCTCTTGAGCGACGGAATAACAAAAAACATCATCAACTACCTTGGATGATCTCTTTATAATAATATGCGTATCATTGTTAATAAGTGAGATTTCACTGTTCTCTGACACCACATATGGGTCTGAAGCGTCCTTCAAAGATGTCATTTGTGATTCTAGGACATAAATGTAGTCAGAAACAATCTCATGTTAATGATTCACATGGTTGATGATTAAATGATCATTATGTGCCTGGATGACCTGTCTTTTCATCGGCAACTTATCTGTGGATTTTCTTGGTTTCCCCCTCTTCCTAGTGGGAGCCAAGGCCGATGCTATTCCTTCCACATGGGCTGGATGAACGCTTCCTACCCTGGAGTGGTGTTAAACCGCCCCTTCTTGGGGACTTCCAACCTTGCAGGAACATTTGTAGCAAATATGTTTGATCTCATTACTTTGACAATATCAATAAAGGAGTCAGGCATCGAGTCTACTACCTTTTAAAGATCAAGAATACGTCTCAATTGAATCTCACTTTGAGATATATGTGGGTCTTCCTGAAACATAGTGGGAGTATACCATGTCAATTCTTGATGCTTAACCGGAATTGAGGCATTCCTATCTCTCCCTAATGATGGGAAGTATGTTTCATGAAAGTGACAATCTGTAAATCTTGCAGTAAAGAGATCTCTTGTTGAAGGTTCTAAGTAACAAGCAAGCGTTGAAGATTCATAACCAATATAGATGCTTAAACGACATTGATGACTCATTTTAGTATGTTGCGGAGGCGTAATTGGCACATATACCGCGCGACCAATGATGTGTAGATGTGAAATGTCAGGTTCATACCCAGTTACCGACTGGTACGCACTGAATGGTTGGCGTGCTACGGGTCTCAAGCAAATAAGTATTGTTGCATGTAATACTGCATATCCCCAAGTAGATACCGACAAGTTAGTATGCATAACCATTGTTTTGGCCACAAATTGTTACCGCTTGATTTCTGCATCTGCTAAACCGTTCTGTGAATGAACATGAGGGATGAGATGTTCAACTTCAATCCCAATTAACATACAGTAATAATCAAAAGTCTTTGATGTGAATCGTTCAGCATTATCCAATCTAATGGACCTGACTGGGTTGTCTGGGTGGTGAGCCCGAAGCGTAATAATCAGTGCTAGTAGTTTTACAAATGCAACATTCCTTGTGGATAACAAAACAATGTATGACCATCGCATTGATGCATCTATCAAAATCATAAAATATTTAAATGGTTCGCATTCCGGTTTGATAGGTTCACAAACATCATCATGGATTCTCTATAAGAATGGTATATTTTTAGTGTTATCAACAGCAAAGAAAGGTCTAGCCTATAACTTTGCTAATGAACAAACTTTGTAAAATGAGCGAAGGAATCTTGTGGACCAACACTAGGTATCTTACTCGTGTTGGAGACCGGGACCGGATGAAGGTTGTTAATCTCATCCACCCCATCAAAACTAATGAGTATTTCCCCATACTTCTTTGCTCTAAAAAACGGATGACCATGAGAGTTTTTCAATATTTTAATCATCATATCATGACCTGGATGTCCCAGTCGAAAATGTCAAATGTGATAAGAGGCCAAGTCGCATGTAGTAGTAAGAGTGACTCCATTGGATTCAATGATTCTAACCATAGTAATATATAAACCACTACGAATGGTTGCTAACTTCCCTCTGATGCGCTTTCTACTGCACTCCTCAGAGGTTATACATAAGAATTATTTACCATTCTCACAATGAGTTTCCAAGTGTAAATCGTTGGCTCTAATATCCTTAAAACTTAGCAAGACTTGATTGGCCTTAGGCGTGTACAATGCATCAGTGATATAAATTTTTGTACCATGTGGTAGCAAGAATTGTGCTGAACCATGCCCTTGTATAACCGGCGTTGAACAAATCATGGTAGTTACTGATGAATTGTATGTCACAAGATCCATAAATAATTGCATATTCTGCAGTATAGTATGAGTAGTACCACTATATGCTAGACACACAATCTCGCCTTCAAACATCTACAAAAGAATGTGAGTTAATGAGTGTTTGATCTCAAGATATGGTGAACACTTTAAGTAAGAACTTAATGATTTTTCAAAGGGTTGTGACCATTATATAGTGTTGGTATGGCATGATAAAAACCGATGTAAAAATACATCACAGACACCGATTTCGGGTAAGGATTTTGCCGGGTCGAGAAAAATCACTCAACGGGTTCAATCATGAATTCATCATGTCGAGATGATGTTTCGACGAGTCGAAGGTGCAGTTTTGGTGACCGGAGGACAAAATTCGACGGGTCGAATGAAAATCAAGCAAAAAATTTTGACAGGTCGAAAAAGTGCCAAAACCGATCTAGTGGGTGTTCTTCGACGGGTCGAGAGAAAATCTCAACAGGCCAAAAATTCTTAGGATCAAACCATCCACTTTTTTTTCGTTTTTATGGTATTTTGGTATTATAGTGCCATAGAAAATTATATATATCAAACCATTCATGCATTATGGAGTTAAATAACCATTCTTAACACTTTCAAATACCAAAAGGAATAAATTTTATTACTTTGCCACATCAAAACTTATATCAAAGATTGTTTTATTCCACAAACCAAGACTTAAAACAAAGTCTCAAATCATGACTTAAAATAAGCCAAAACAAATCTAAACTTGATTACATAGCAGAAAACATGAGTGTAATACATAGACTAATCAAAATACGTAGTCTCCAGATTTGCTTTTGTGTCATCTGCTATGATAAAATTGGCTTCACCGCCATCTTCCATCTCATAGTCTTTAACATAGTTGATCTCATGCGCCAATTATTGCTTACACCTTTTGTAGGCATTCTGAACATCATTTGGTGCACGATATTATTTGTGCATGTACTTGGTTGAACCACACCTATAGCAATGTGACAATAGAGAAGTAGAAGCAAAATTTGAAGAATTTCCATCCCTAGGACCATAATTGGAGTTATTCTTGTTGGAGGTGTTTTGGCTATTGTCTTGGCGAGTCCAAATCAAGTTTCAACTTTATTCTCCTCTACCATGACCTCTACCATATCCTCCTCTAGCACCACGAGTACTATAAGGTTCAGAACAACAGTTCCTTTTATCCTTACATGTCTTCACACCAATGTTATATGTCTCATGAACTTTCTTAGTACCGGTTGGCCTAGCATTGTTATTGAGAAGTATCTCATGATATCTCTCCTTTTTGGCCAGCACATTCATGAGATCATTGAATGATTTAATATTCCACGCTCAAAATCTGTGCGATATTGATGTGCAAGTGTATCCATAGAGGTAGGGAAGGTGCTCAAAGACCTCTCGATCATAGCCTGATTGGTATTTACCATGCCACAAACTGTCAACTCAGATTGAAGCTCCAACATAGCTAGATTAAAATGATTGATATTTTGATAATCAAATAACCGGATTGAATTCTCTTTTTCTTGCAATTCTGAGAGTTGTTCATCATGCACATTATTGAACCGTTATGGTAAAGTCGCCCACAGATCCTCATGGTCATTCTTTAGCAAGTACTGTTTCTTCAGAACTAGATGTATATGCCATCTCAAAAATATGAGGGCTTGAGGTTTTAGACCTAAAAGTAGTTGGAGTTGTTCTGAAGTTGGTGGCATAACGTTTTCACCAGGTGGTGGTATTGGTTGAATAATACTAGTAAGATGTTTAACGAGAAGAGTGTTCTCAACATTTGATACCTAACAATGGTATTCTGCTCCTTGTGGATCAAGGATGTCAAACTCACGCCTAGTCGGCTTTGTTAATGTCATCTAAAAAAGAGACAATATATGTAATTAATACCGATCGAAAAATCACGATCACTAATATCAAGTTTAGAAAATAAGAACAGTGATCAATGATGTTAGGTCACAAAAATCATTGCAAAACTTGTGGCTTCATACCACACCCATAAACCGTGACTTTCACAATTACTCACAAATATCGACTTTCCTTCTTTTCAATGTGAAATTACAATTAACCGTGATATTCATCAATAACCGTGACTCCCCTATGACCGTCACTAATATCAAATTTTTATCAACATGTATTAATGCATAGGAACTAAGGCATAAAAAATAAATCACGGTAGTAAACAACCCAAATCTAGACCTAGATTTATGTCGTTGCGGTGATAGTTGCATAAATGTGCAACTCTCTTGTGCTTAATTATTTATAAAATACTTTGTTTATTTATTTAGTTTTTAGTAATTAATTATGTTTTTATTTATTTAGGTTAATTGGAGGAAAATACAAAAAAGAGCAATAAAAGGATAATTCTGTTCAAATAAAGAGTGATGATGTGAGAAGTCCATGTGGCGATGACTCAACCCTAAGTTGATGAGGAGAGGCCTAAGATCACACCTATATAAGCATATTTTGAAGAACAAAATATGGTTGTTGAATTTTCAGAGAGATAAGCAAAAGAAAGAGAGAAACACCACCTTGAAGACTGTCTGTCGATAACCTTCGATTCATAAAAGACCTGGCCTTCGACCCATCGAAGTTGCCAACCGAGAATTCTAGTGTTTTGATTTAAATATTCTTTCTCCATCATTTTTTGCTATTTTATTCTTTCGATTATGAGTAGCTAAACTTCCCTAGTTAGGGGCTGATTGAAACCCTAGATATGTTTCGATTTTGAACCCCCTGTGATTTTGACAACTATTGGATGAGATTTACTCACTATTATACCATTGATTATTTTTACTATATGTTTCTTTGGGTCGACACTTTGATACATGTGGTACTATTTATTATCTAGGATGTGTACATGACTATCATATCATTGCATATTCGCTACAGATAAAACAGGCTCACGGGTGAAGTAAAACCTAGGTGATGAAGGAGCACCCATCATAGTAGCTCTTGAAGTCTTGTTGTTTCCCAAACAATCTACAGATCTTAATGACTTAGGATAGGTAGATTGGGACCCATCAAAGTACATTGTCTCCTAGTTTAAGATTACGTTAAACCAGGCAATCAATCTGGATGAGAAACATGTCAAGTAAGAGAGTGTAAGATGTACTTAATCATAGCTCATGCATGGGAATGAGAAACATTCATCTATTGTTGTTGAACTTAGGGTTGGGGTAGATCGAGCGTATTTAAGGTGGAGAGAAGTTCCTAACATTCATCTCTATCTGTTTTCATCAAGATTTACTTTCTGAAATTTACGTTTTTCTACATTAGCTGTAGATGGGCCGAAGTATTTAGGTAACCAAAACATCTCTGAATACCATGAATTTTTGTGTGGTAGTCCATCACTGTATCTAGTATCTTGTGTTAAAGTTTAGTAATTTTTGGTTTAGTCTAAGTTAGGTTCATAGTGTACTTTGTGTCCAGTGGTCGAGTCTACAAGATTTCTAGCTTTTGTGTCTTTTGTGTTTCTTATGTCTATGAGCCTTAGTTTCACCAATCATCTGCGGGTAATGAACCTTATTTTTCATTAACTACATTGATATAATTGACATAATAATAGGGTATCTTTGAGGGTGCTTTTGCGCCTATCATGCTGTAATTAAGTTTTGCAACATAATTTCTAAATCGAAGAAGGTAAAAAATTTACCTATAGGGTGTTATGCTCGGTATGAAAACTTTATAAAACGTTTGAAGAAATCACAAAATCCGGCAACGGTGGAGAGCTTCCGACGGCGGTGATGATTCCGGCGGTAGAGTGTTGTGTTTAGGGGTTAGTGTATTTTTTGTTTAGGATTTGGGATGAAGTCGTGCTTATATGTGTTTAAGAAGAAAATAGATACGCAGAAGATATGATTTCAAATTGTATTTTATTCATTGATAGATGACCTTAAATAGACATTACAATCTGTTACAATCAATATCCCTATAAATCAGGGATTGAGAAAATATCTATTTCTATACTAATTAGAACAAGACACACACCATGATCCCATAAATATTATTTTCCTAAACAATATGCACTTTACAAATAAAGGAATATGTTGTTTTTAATGTCTAAAATGGATAAAGTGGCTAATTTGAATGACAAAGTAAAACATGAGTGATAAATTCGATATTTGTCAAACATGACCAATTTATCTTTACTGTCAAATGACCTATCCAGCAAATTTCTTTGTGAAAAATGTTATGAATCAAAATGAATTAGAATCAGTGACAGCTAACATGGAAGAAGTTATGAATCGGATATTCTTCAAATGAGAGAAAATAAGAACGATTTCTGAAGTCATCTCCACTCATTCAGATCGGACAATTTCAGGAGTCAACGGTTAATAATGTGATAGAACGTACACGCATTAAGACTCTTCATATGTTAATAAAAGTATGAATAATTTTATTCCTTTATATGTTAGTCTGCAATCACTCGCATACTTATATGTTAGCAAGTATGGTAGGAAATCATTCACATGCTCTCTCGATGTAAGCAACTGAACACGGATATGTATAATAAAAAACTATACTCAAGTAATTGTGTTTTTATGAGATCGGGAATTGAGATCAATTGAACAAACGCTATAATACGCCACAATTGCCAAATTATCATCTCAATGATACCAGTTTCCGAAACAGTTCTAAATGTCCTAGAGGAGGGGTGAATAGGCATTTCTCACTTTTTCGTTCAAACTGTTCTCGGGAAAGCAAGATTGAGTTCTATCCCGAAACGCAGGATACGAGTATTAAAATGTAAAAACAGTAAGTAAAGAGTGACACAAGATGTTTTTGATAACGCAGAAATCCTACAACCAGGATTAAAACTGCGTACCCCTAACTCTTGAGGGACAAACCTTTCCACTATCAAGTAACACACACAATTACAAGTCTCTCGTACTCTGGGGATACATAACCCGTATGCTATCCTGACTAGTCTAACTACCAGTTCTAACAGAGCTACACTACTCAAACTATGTGTTTACACTTTGGAAAGTATTCAGAAGTATCAACTCAGATCTTAACCACTCTCAAGTTAAATCTTCTTGATCAACTTCTTGGGTTGGGCATCTCCATACTTTATCTCAATGGAATGCACAATGGAAATGATGCATATGAGTTTTGAAAACAATTTTATGCTTGAGAATCCATGTCTATTATGCACAGTTATGAGCAACCAAAAGACATGGAAGGGGAAGAGAATAGAGAATTGAAACTACACACGAATGTGCTCTCAAAGAGTAACCAAACAGAATAACCTAAACCCCAAAGTTTTTCACTCAACCAACCAACCTAGGAGTCAAGACAGCAAATGACTCCTTATATAGGCAAGGTCATTCAGAGATCAAAAATAGTCAAATAGGCACGTGAAACACAGCAACAAGCACACCCTAACACAGATCTAAAACCGTCCTAATGCAATCCTATAATAGCCAGCTACTGATGAGACAAATGCAAGTCTATAAGGTAAACAAAACCAAGACAGCTTTTTAGGTTTTCCTTATTGAGCAAAGGTTGTCTAAGCAAGGCAAAAGGTTTCCATGCCCTTGTATTAGAATAGCTATTGCAGTAGTCAAAAGAGAAGCACGTTTTTTGACAGCAAAAAGAAGAGCCAGCTAAACCAGAAACAAAAGGGCAAGACAACTAGAAAAGGACAAAACAGTTTCCTAGGAATCACATGTGAGCACTCTCCTAGGGATCTTCCTTAATCAAGTCAGTTTTTCATAGTCAAAGATCACACAGATTAATGACAAGTAATCTGGGTTTTAGAAGTGATTAAAGCCATGAAAGATCACACAAGAAAAACGTTCCAGATTATCAGGGATACATGCTCAGTGTTCTATCCTAGATGAAAACATGTAATGCAAATGAATGATATACTTGTTTTTCCAATGAGATAAAGTAGGCAATGTCAACATTAGCTTTGATGATCCTTTACTACTGTGTTTTGTCTGAGTTCAAGGAATAGCCAATCTGCAAGTATGCCTTCAATCTCCCCCTTTGGCATTTCTTAACAAAACACAGTTCTTCAAAGAGTACCTGCATCACAGTTGTAACACATACAAACATATGCAGCAACAAGGATATCCATATCACATAGTATCCTGCCCATAAAGTGATAACCAGTTCAATAACCAGTTAAACAGTTCTCCCCATAAACATGTGCAGTAACAAGGATAATCATATCCCATAATATCCTGTCCAAAATAATAACCAGTTCTCCCCAAATAATACCTGCTGCATAGTTGTAACACATACAAACACATGCAGTAACAAGATATCCACATCACATATCAGCACAATAATAACCAGTTCTCCCTCTTTTTGTCAATGAAAGACAAAGGGTTCAAACAATCCACAAAAATAACAACCATAGTAATTGTTTGCCACACATCACAAAACCATAAAGATTGTTCAACAGAAAAGCCAAAAGAAAGAAACCAGAAAGAAAAAGATTAGGGAAACAACAGAAAGACTTCAAACTGCATATCCTGAGCCATCATACACCACGTCCTCATCATCTGCACCCAGCGCTCCAAGGTGAATGGTGTCTCTAGAATCTGAGGGAGTAGCGCCGCCTTGCTTGTCTGATGGAGGAGAGGAAACCGTTGGCTTCTGAGCAGGGGCAGACCCGGCCTGGCTGGACAGCAGAAGAGAAAGCTCGGCTTTGAACATGGTGAACTGCTCCTTAAGGTGGTCTTTGATTTGCTGGACTACATCGGTAATCATGGACTGAACAACAGTTTTCAAGAATTGTTGATCCATTGGCTCGACGTACTCATTGGACTGATGAACTGACCGGTTGATAGTAATGGCATCGATTGGAATAAGTTCCGGACCCAGAACATCTCCCTGTGTGATGGGAACACTAGCATCACCACAGAGTTTAGTGATGAGACAGGGAAATACAAGAGCTTTTCCAAGAGCATTTCAGTGGCAGACACCAGCAGTGCGAATGGCTTGATACATGAAATACTCAGCTGGAATCACAGGACGGATAGGGTCATGACTCAAATATGCCATCAAAATAGCCTGTTTGTGTGGAATTTTACTAGTATGGGTGGCTGGATGGAAGAGAGAGTGAACCAAGAAGCCCAAAGCTTTGAACCACTCAGTCATGTACCTACTGGAGAGGAAGGTACCTAGAACTGGTTCAGAAGGAGGAGACGAGTAGAGAAGCGGAGCTAGATCTTGAATCGAGAGGGAGGTAGAGTACTCAGAGTAGGACTGCAGAATACCATCAGCTGTAAGCGGGAGAGACAGAGCTTGGCGAATCCTAGAGGGAGAGAAATTCACAGGAACGCCATGAACAGTGACACATACTTGTTGTTTAGAGCGCAAACGAACCTCGGCAGAGATGTCAGAATGGAAGTTGGCATAGAATTCCTGAACAAGAGTACGGTTATAGCGAGGCAGGGAGGCCAGAGCTGTTACCCATCCCAGACGGGAAACCAGAGAGAATATAGCAGGATGCAGGGAAGCGAAATCAAATGGTCGTTCAGAGACGATGGGACGATGCATAGTGATATAGCCAAACAAACTGAAAGAATCAGCAGAGATGAAGTGAGACCGAGGAGGAAAGGAAGAGGATTCATCGGGTTCCTTAGAGACTGAGGAGGCAGATGCCTTGAATGTGGGTTTCATTCGAGGAGTAGCAGATGGTTTAAGGGCTTTCTTTGCAGTAGGAGAGACAACATATTTCTTGGCCTTGGAGCGAGTGACTCTAGGAGCAGTAGAGACGAGTGAGATCTCAACAGAAGGAGTGGATGCAGAACCAGAGGAGCAAACTGTGGTGGTACGCTTTCGCTTTCCCAAAGGAACTTTGGGAGAGATAGGAGTAGGATCTGCAGCAATGGGAGACGGTGGAGGAGAAGGAGGTAAGGCAGGTGTCATTTCGGTCTGAAGAGGATAGGGTAGTTCTGAACTAGCAATGGTCCGTGGAGGTGAAGTTGTGGGGGAGACAACAGATGCCGGAGAACTCTGTTTCTTCTTCGAAACAACCTTCTTGGCTCCAGAGGACTTGGATATCGTCCGCTTTCGCAAGTAGGTAGAGCGAACAGGAGGAGGCTGGGGTGCCTCAGCACGAGCAAGAGAGACTACAGGGCTTGGATTCTGTGGAGGAGGAGGAGGTGATCTTGGTGGTGGAGCAGGAAGAAGGATAACCTCTTCGGAGATGAATGGGTCTGGAAGAGTCATGAGTGGATGAAAGAAGAACACTGGTTTGAGAGAAAGAAGACGATTTCGACGATTTCTGATGCGTGTCATGAAGAGGAAGGAAATTTAAGGGAAACGAAGAGAAGTTGAAGTGAACCGGCTATGGTGAGAGAGTGGGAGAGAAAAACAGGGGAATCAAAATCGTCGAAGACCAATGAGACTTCTCCTATTTCTATGCGCAATTATCATAAAGCCAATTTAATTCCTTGAAACCATGCAACACAGCTATCCACACACGTCAAGGAAACTGAGACAACCCTGCAGTTCCCAGTCTCGTGTAGTCACTTCAATGCAGAAAGTGCTACAGTGACCTAACCCTAGGATACCACGTATGCAGTCTACACAGGATACCTCAAAAACAACCAAGAACCAATCATACAAGACGACATGCAATATCCACTGGGATATGTGAGACAGTCCTGAGTAATAGAGAGCATTCATGTACCTACCATCATATAGATAACTCCCCCTCACGTGGTGCATAAAATAACACAAGATTTTGAAATTCAGAAAGATTTGCAAACTGTTAGCAGGAACTCTGGGATGGAAACAGTCAGTGGAATCCCAGACAACAGGAAAATTTAAGCAAGACTCTTAAGAATGTGACAACTAATTTTCATATGTCTTGAAAGCTCAAATTTTTCACATGAGTATATGACTATAAAGCAACATTAATGCAATGTTCCTACAAATCAATCCTTGGAACCATAAGAGTGTGTGTGTGAAAAGTTCACCTAAAGGAGTACAAGTTTGGAGCATCAAATGACATAAGGACATCAATAGTAACCAAGTGACTTTGTCACAACCTTTTGAGAGTTCTGGAAATTCAGCATATCAAGGACTTTGTCCCAACATGGCCTTTGGCCGTTGTCATTTAAGTTTAAGGCGATTCTGCCATTCTTTAAATATTGTTCAAGAGCTCATCTGAGAAATACGTCCTCATAGGTCCATGTAACAGAGCAGAGTAGTTACCATTATGTCCTGAGCGCAATGCTCGAAAGAATAATGTGTGTTTCAAGGACACTCAGTGGATAACTAGTCTGAACCCATCGAAGGATAGATAACATCTCAGGGATCCCCACTGGTTCCGATTAAGGTGCACACAGCAAAAGACTAGCCCATTCATTTACTTTATTCATTCGTCATTAGTCACCAGATTTTCACATTTGTTCTTCATTAACTAGTTCAACTCACTCAATTTTCTAGCTCAAACTGTGTACACCCCACAAGAGTAACCTTTGTGCTCAAAAGTTCTTTCTAGTTCTAAGAAGGATTTAGACCACATGCACAAACATTCTTAAAGACACAGATGCATATACACAAGAGAAACATGCAGCAATTGTCTATCAAGAAACATGAAATAAGAACACAACATTCTAGATCAAGTTCAGAAACATTTCCAGGGATGCATGCACAGACTTGTATCCCAGAGTGAGCCAACACTTATTTTCAGAAAATTATTTCATAAAGTAAAATGCTGAAAAGTAAATTGAGACCAGTGAGGGAGATATCTCAAGTGATGGTGCATACACCAATAGCCTTCTTAAGACTTTCAAATCTCAGATTGTCCAAGAGCTTAGTGAATAAATTAGCCAATTGTTGTTCAGTTGGAATAAATGTCATTTCAAGCTGATTCTCTTCAACCAAGTTTCTAATAAAATGATATCTGATCTCTATATGCTTGGTCCTAGAATGCAACATAGGATTCTTTGAGATATTGATAGCAGAAGTATTATCACAGAACAGGGATAGAATACCTTGCTCAAATCCGTAGTCGCTCAGCATGTGCTTCATCCAGAGAAGTTGTGTACAGCAGCTTCCAGCAGCTATGTATTCTGCTTGGGCAGTGGACAAAAATACGTAGTTCTGCTTCTTGCTATGCCACGATACCAAGTTGTTCCCAACAAAGAAGCAACCACCCGAGGTGCTCTTCCTATCCGTGGCATCTCCAGCCCAATCCGAGTCCGAATACCCTGCAATCTCAGTGTTAGTATCCGCTGTGTACAGAATTCCAAAAGCACACGTACCTGAAACGTATCGAATGATACGCTTGACTGCCTTCACATGGGATTCCTTGGGGTTGGCTTGATACCGAGCACAAACGCCCACACTAAAGGAGATATCGGGTCTACTGGCTGTGAGGTAGAGTAAGCTCCTAATCATGCTTCTGTAGAGAGTTTGATCAGCATTGGTACCATCCAGATCGGCACTGATTCTGCATGAGGTTCCCATTGGGTTTCGGATGGGAGAGGCTCCTTCCATCCCAAACTTCTTCACTAATTCCTTCGCATACTTTTCCTGTGAAATGAACAAACCATATTTCCTTTGCTGAACTTGTAGTCCAAGGAAGAAGTTTAGCTTACCACACAAACTCATTTCAAATTCTTGTTTCATTAGAGTGACAAACTCCTCAACAAGTTTTTGAGAGGTGGAACCAAACACCACATCATCCACATATATTTGAGCAATAATCATATGATGTGAAACATTCTTAACAAACATGGTTTTATCAATGGAACCTCGCACATACCCATGGTCAATCAAATGCGTAGACAATTTTTCATACCAATCTCTGGGAGCTTGCTTCAAACCATAGAGAGCCTTGTCTAGTCTGTAAACATGATTGGGATAGCAAGAGCTTTGGAATCCCGGAGGTTGTTCCACATAAACTTCTTCTTTCAAGATTCCATTTAGAAAAGCACTTTTCACATCCATTTGAAAGAGTTCAAATTTCAGAAAATAAGCAATGGCCAAGAGTAGTCTAATGGATTCAAGTCTAGCTACGGGGGCAAAAGTTTCATCAAAGTCTAGGCCTTCTATTTGCGAATAACCTTGCACAACCAATCTAGCCTTGTTTCTCGTAATGATTCCCTTTTCATCCGTTTTATTTTTGAAAACCCATTTTGTTCCTATAACATTCTTATCCTTAGGTCTAGGAACTAAATGCCAAACATTGCTTTTCTCAAACTGATTTAGTTCATCTTGCATAGCCACAATCCATTCTGAGTCCTTTAAAGCATCTTTAATGTTCTTAGGCTCAACACTAGAAACAAAACCATAGCAAGCAATTCGATTGATAGCTAGCCTATGCAAAGTAAGAAAACTTTTGAGACTAACAAGATTACTCACAAGCACTTTAGACTTACTTCGGGTCTATCTTGGTTCATCAACCATGCCAATCACATCCGAGGGAGAGTGATCTTTTTGAACTTGACGTTTCCCAACACGATGTGACTTCTGGATAGTCAGGGTCTGATCTATCCCGGCACCTTCAGAATCAGATTCTGTATCCTGGGATACATCATCAGGAATGGGATTCTGTTCATCAATAGGAGTCTCAGCAGCCTCGAGAGATGTTTCAGTGCTTACATCCTCAACCTGCATATTTCTCGAAGAGTGGTTGTGAGAGCATACAAGAGAGTCATTGATAGCTACATTCACCGTTTCTATAAATTTACAGGTTCTTTTATTATAGACTCGGTAAGCACGGCTATTCAATGCATAACCTAGGAAAACACCTCTATCACATTTTGCATCAAATTTTGTCAAGTACTCACAATCTCTATAGATGTAACAAGGACTACCAAAAGCTTTTAGATGTGAGATATTTGGCTTCTTGACTTTCCCGAGTTCATAAGGTGTTTTGCTAGTACCCGGCCTAAGGATCACACGGTTAAGTGTATAACAAGCATTAAAGATTGCTTCGGCCCAAAACATGTGAGGTAAATCAGCTGAACAAAGACTCTATTTTTCCTCTCAAATATCCCATTTTGTTGTGGTGTGATGGGGGCAGAAAACTCATGGTGCACACCATTTTCATCACAATACTCCGCAAATAAAGAATTCTCAAACTCTGTTCCATGGTCCGACCTAATCCTTACTATGCGCTTGTTTTCAGAAAGTTTTTCGTTTGAAATACGTTTAGCTAGTTCTAAAAACTTCCCAAAAGTTTGACCTTGAGTTTTATCACTTAAGAACACGACCCAAGTGAATCTAGAAAAGTCATCTACCACAACAAGCACATATTTCTTTCTATCAATACTTTCAGTTTCAACAGGGCCTACTAGGTCTAAGTGAAGCAATTCAAGAATATTAGAGGTTGGCTTAGCATTTAAGACAGGATGAGAGGTTCGGGATAGCTTACCCATTTTGCAGTCTCCACACATACCTGCTGCTTTCCCGGACAGTTTGGGCAGACCTCGAGCTCCATCCTTCGAGGACAACTTCACCACATCTTGATGATTGAGATGGCACATCCTCCTATGCCACAGATCTAGCGAGCTTTCTTGTGTCAAAGATCAAAAGCAAATTTCAGGTTCTAACCTCTTGTTAGCACGAACGCAGTAGCAATGATCTCTAGACCTCTCGCCTTTCATCACACACCTTCCTTTCCCATCAAGGACAGTGCACTGAGATGTGTCAAATGTCACTGTCGCATATTCATCGACAATCTGACTCACACTCAACAAACAGACTTCTAAACCTGCCACCAGTAGAACGTTCTTCAGGGCTGGGAGACCAGGAGTGTCAACTGTCCCGCTTCCAATAATTTCTGCTTTGGCACCATCACCGAACATGACATCACCAACTGGATGAGTGTCATCCATGGAAGTAAACCATTTCCGTTCTCCGGTCATGTGCTTCGAGCAGCCGCTGTCCATGTACCAAGAATCGGATTTCCTGGTAAAAAGGGCAGTCAAGGCAACGTTGCAAACAGCTACAACTTTTCTTGCAGCAATGGGTGAGGTCTTCACTCTTGAGAGAAAACAAATAACTTCTTCCTGTTTCTTCTTGATACCAGGTTCTTTGGGAGGCATGACACTTCTGGTATCCCTGGTTCCACGAAAAGATTTTTTGACCCAGTTTGAAGAAACTGGCTTGTTCTTCTGCTTCGGGATGGCAAGAGATTGAGCAATCCTGGTTAGTTCGTTGAGAGATTTCTGAAAATAAGCGAGCAGATCATTGCTTTGTGGGATCTTTGCCGGTGCAAGATTCCTTCTCAGCTTGTAGCAGTACCGCCGAATATGTCCACTGTTCCCACAGTGAAAGCACCTGATTTGCGAGTTTTTCTTGAGCATGGACACTTTGGAAATTTCAGGGGCATCGATCTTTAGTTGAGGCGGAGGCTTTCCCAACACTGAGCTTGTGCCTTTCATAAACGTAGTCTTCCCCGAGCCTTTGGGTTTGTTATCATCCTCAAACCACAACCCCTTCTTGTTGCCATCTAGTTTTCCCATCCCACAGATTTGGGATAGCTTCTCCGAGCAATGGAAAACTTTGTGAACTGGTTCTGGGCGTCCAGCAGGGATTCTTCAAGTTTCAGCTTCTCAGCAGTCAGCAAGATTATGGAGGAAGACTGACGGTCCAGCTCTCCTTTAAGGAAATTCACTTGTTCTTCTAGTTGAGTTTTGGTAGAACTTCATTCTGCTTTCTGGGATATGTACTCTCCTTGTATCCTGGAATATGTCTCCTTACTCAATGATAGCTCATTAGCTAGAGCTTCATTCTTAGCAAGCATAGACTTAGAAGCCTTACATAAATTTACATACATATCATGCCCTTCGTCATCATAATCATTGTCCTCAAGAGACTCATCTAATGTGACTTGGGTGACAAAAGCAACCTTTTCATCTTCTTCTAAATCTGTTTCAGAATTTTCATTTGAATTACTGTCACTCCAAGTTGTTTTTAGTACTTTATGAGACTTATTTTTCCTGTTAGCACAATCCACAGCCTTATGTCCTACTCCATTGCATTCAAAACATTTAATGTCCATTTTTGGGATAGAAGAGGTCCTGATATCCCGACCTTTCTGTGAAACCTTATTTCTAAAAGGCTTAGAGCTAGACCCTTTTGAGAAGTTCCGGTTAGAGTTGAAAGATTTCTTTTTCCTTAAGAATTTCTCAAATTGTTTGGTTAGAAAAGCAAATTCACCATTTTCATCATCTTCATTTTCATTCATCTTTTCAACCTCAATTTTAACCAAACTTCGTGCAATGGATTTCTCATGCATGGGCCTCTTCTTGAGAGTTTCATAGGTTTTCAGATTACCAACAAGTTCTTCTAAAGGGTAAGTGTCTAGATCATGTGCTTCATCAATAGCATTCATTTTCGAGTCAAAGAAAGAATGTAAGGCATTTAGAAATTTCCTAACAATTTTCTTTGATTATATGGCCTCGCCTAAACTACGGCATTGATTTGTGATATTGAGTACACGACCATAGAAATCATCAATAGACTCTTTGTCACTCATGCTTAAACCTTCAAACTCAAAAATAAGACGTTGAAGTTTTTGTTGCTTAACACGAGAGTTACCTTCATGAGTGTTGATGAGCACTTCTCATGCCTCCTTAGCAGTAGAGCAATGAATGATTCTTTGACTCTCTGCTTCGGAAACAGCATTGAATAGACAACTTAGAGCCTTGATGTTTGCTCTAGCCAAATCCTTGTCGGCTTTCTCCCATTTGGACCTCGGCTTTGAAATTCTTTCGGTTGATTCAACGCCTTTTGGTTTTGTGGGATGTGTCCAGCCTTCCTCTACAATTTGCCATAGCATACCATCATCTTGGTAGGAGAGGAAGGCACTCATCATGATTTTCCACTGTGCGAAATCATGTCCGTCAAAAAAAGGAGGAACATTTATGGAAGACCCTTTTTCACGATCCATAACTGGCCCCTCAGAGGATCTCATTAGCAAAGGCTAGTGGCCGCTCTGATACCACTTAAAGGTCCTAGAGGGGGGGGGTGAATAGGCATTTCCCACTTTTTCGTTCAAACTATTCTCGGGATAGCAAAATTGGGTTCTATCCCGAAACGCAGGATACGAGTAATGAAATGTAAAGACAGTAAGTAAAGAGTGACACAAGATGTTTTTGATAACGCAGAAATCCTACAACCAGGATTAAAACTGCGTGCCCCTAACTCTTGAGGGACAAACATTTCCACTATCAAGTAACACACACAATTACAAGTCTCTCGTACTCTGGGGATACATAACCCGTATGCTATCCTGACTAGTCTAACTACCAATTCTAACAGAGCTACACTACTCAAACTATGTGTTTACACTTTGGAAAGTATTCAGAAGTATCAACTCAGATCTTAACCACTCTCAAGTTAAATCTTCTTGATCAACTTCTTGGGTTGGGCATCTCCATACTTTATCTCAATGGAATGCACAATGGAATGATGCATATGAGTTTTGAAAACAATTTTATGCTTGAGAATCCATGTCTATTATGCACAGTTATGAGCAACCAAAAGAAATGGAAGGGGAAGAGAAGAGAGAAGAGAAACTACACACGAATGTGCTCTCAAAAAGTAACCAAACAGAATAACCTAAACCCTAATGTTTTTCACTCAACCAACCAACCTAGGAGTCAAGACAGCAAATGACTCCTTATATAGGCAAGGTCATTCAGAGATCAAAGATAGTCAAATAGGCACGTGAAACACAGCAACAAGCACGCCCTAACACAGATCTAAAACCGTCCTAATGCAGTCCTATAATAGCCAGCTATTGATGGGACAAATGCAAGTCTATAAGGTAAACAAAACCAAGACAGCTTTTTAGGTTTTCCTTATTGAGCAAAGGTTGTCTAAGCAAGGCAAAAAGTTTCCATGCCCTTGTACTAGAATAGCTATTGCAGTAGTCAAAAGAGAAGCACGTTTTTTGACAGCAAAAAGAAGAGCCAGCTAAACCAGAAACAAAAGGGCAAGACAACTAGAAAAGGACAAAACAGTTTCCTAGGAATCACATGTGAACACTCTCCTAGGGATCTTCCTTAATCAAGTCAGTTTTTCATAGTCAAAGATCACACAGATTAATGACAAGTAATCTGGGTTTTAGAAGTGATTAAAGCCATGAAAGATCACACAAGAAAAACGTTCCAGATTATCAGGGATACATGCTCAGTGTTTTATCCTAGATAAAAACATGTAATACAAATGAATGATATACTTGTTTTTCCAATGAGATAAAGTATGCAATATCAACATTAGTTTTGATGATCATTTACTACTGTGTTTTGTCTGAGTTCAAAGAATAGCCAATCTACAAATATGCCTTCAAGTTCAAACCATGCTAATGCAAATTATAATCCATAGAGCAGGAAATGATGATTTCAATGCTAACCGAGTTGGTATATCGTTCAAAGTTCAAACAAACAGGTGGGTTTTGAGTTTTGATTAGTCCCCCGACTTGGTTAAAAATGCTTTGCAAAGTGCAAACCGGATACTGACGCCGTCATGTTTTAACCCTACGGGCTACGGCTTTATCAGTTGTATCCTATTTTGAGTATATATTCCCTCTGCTACTCTTGCTGCTACTGCTGCAATCGAAAAGAAACGTCTCGACTTGGGTTTTCGAATGGCCCTTGCTTCTTTTTCGTTATCTTTCACTCCCCAGAAGACGTGTAACTCTCACCCATCAACTGGGATTCTCTACGGTCTTCCTTTCCTGCGCTCTCCTATCAGGTAAACAAATTCTCTCCTCCTTATTTCACTTACTTCTAGTTTTGCTGTAATTCGAAAGTTGGGTTCTTTGTGGTTTAATTTGCTTAAAGGTACCAAATTTGAGTAACTATCTGGGAAATGTTGTGAGTCTATCCAATTTGAGTTCAATAACGTTAGAACCGATCTGCCAATTGCAAGGTTTTGTGCTTGTTGGTGTAAATGAAGCTAATTTATAAGCATATGTTGGTGGGAATGACGTCATGTTGAATAGTGAGGTATCTGATACTGTTGCCATAGTTGGGAGGAGAAGACTAAATTTGTGAATAATGTGATTGAAACTTTGTGATTGACATAAAATGTTCCCAAGTTGTGTTTTTGTGTTCATCATTAATGGTATATTAGATGTTTGGATAACAGGCAGATTATAAAAATGTCTGCAACTCAAACTGAAAATCTGGCCGGTTTATCGTTTGAGTCCCAACCGATAAAGCCTCCTTCACATCCCACATATGATTTGTTGGGGGTCATCAAGTTAGCCCTTGCTGAAGACGCTGGCGATCGAGGTTCAAATCCTTTTTTGGTTGAAAGTTGAGATTTTTATTACTCTTTGCTGTTCAAAACATATTATTTAGCAAAATTGTTGCTATAACTGTAGGCGATGTGACGTGTTTGGCGACCATTCCATCTGATATGGAAGTAGAAGCACACTTCTTGGCAAAGGACAATGGTATAGTTGCCGGAATTGCACTTGCAGAGATGGTGTTTCATGAAGTTGACCCCACTCTCAAGGTATAAAAACACTGAATTTTGTGTGCTTCAAATGTTTTTTCTTTTTTTTCTTTGTGCCATGCCATGATTGTCTTACATTATTATAAAGGTAGAGTGGTCGCAAAAGGACGGAGACTCTGTAAAGAAGGGATTAAAGTTTGGAAAAGTTTATGGTAACTCAGGATCTGAAGAAATTTCTTAGGAGCTTTTCAAAATTTCTTGAGAATGAGAACACAAACTGATATGCAGGAAGAGCACACAGCATTGTTGTAGCTGAGAGGGTAGCACTGAATTTTATGCAGAGGATGAGTGGAGTAGCAACTTTAACTAAGGTATGCCATTACAAAGTTGGAATCTCATTTATTTCAATACTGAGCATGACGGTTCAGAACGCTGAAGAGTTTGATTGTCACATAGTCACATTTTATATACTTACTAAAAGAAGAGCACAGACCCATAGTTCTAGTAGCTTCTCTTCCTGTATCAAAGATAGGTCTTGATTTTAAGTTTTTAACATATACTGGAGGAAGGTTTTCACTGTGGTGTACAACTTCCTTGTCATCAAGTTCCACATATCATTTGAATTGAGGCAATTTATCTATTGAAAACCTATGTTTATTTCTCTCTATATCCTGATAACATGACTCATAACCAAAAGAGAAATTGGAAATTATAAATATGAGAAGTCATAATTTGAGTTATAGTATGTGTATTAACGCTTCATTTTTGTTGGATTTGTAAGGGATTTTTGTTGCCTGCAGGCAATGGCAGATCTTGCAAGCCCTGCGTGTATATTAGAGACGAGAAAAACTGCTCCATGTTTACGTTTGGTAGATAAGTGGGCGGTATACATCTTTCGCTTGCTCCTCCATGTGGATTCATCTACATACAACTCACATGATCTTGCCCTATGAAATAGTCTTTCTTCTCAACCTTGTCTAGTAATATTGTTGCAGGTTCTCATTGGTGGAGGTAAAAATCACAGAATGGGCTTATTTGATATGGTAATGATAAAGGATAATCATATATCAATAGCTGGAGGTATCACGAATGCCCTCAAGTCTGTAGATCTGTATCTTGAGCAAAAACAGATTCAAATGGAGGTTGAGGTAATGTTTCAGGGTTGCCCATTAGTCATTACAATATCCCAAATTGTTGCCAAGTACTTAAGAGTCTGTGTCCTGCATTTATCATGCATATGTTTACACAGTGCGCAACTCTTTATCTCTACTTTTTGTCTCGTGTGTCGTCGCGGACAGATTTATTATTGTTCACCAGTTTAGCAGATGTATAGGATCAAATTTTCGTAGGGACCATAACTATAGGGTATTTGGTTTAATATGCAGGTCGAGACTCGAACACTTGAGGAAATAGAAAAGGTATTAGACTATGCAACTCAAACAAAGACTTCGTTGACCCGGATAATGTTGGATAATATGGTTGTACCACTATCAAATGGCAATATTGACGTCAGCATGCTTGAACAAGCTGTGAAGTTGATTGATCGGAGATTTGAGACCGAGGTATCTTAGAGTTATTTTCCTCGCTTATCGCATGTGTGTATAATTAGATGTAACAAGAGGTGTCACTAATATTATCTCCATTTGGACTGGTACTTTATAGTGTTATATCAGTTAACATATACATTTCAGGTTTTGTCATTTCATGCTCTTATGTTGAAACCTGATTCTTTATATCTAATGCAAATTTGATATGCAATGCCTGTCTCTTTTGATTTCTGATATCCAGTTCACTGCTACAGGCATCTGGAAATGTTACTCTTGAAACGGTACACAAAATTGGACAAACAGGAGTTGACTTTATTTCTAGGTACACAGCTCTTCCTAATCTCAATCAGTAAAACAGTAACATTATATGAATAAAGTCAATAGACAGTGGGAAGTACAGTTCCTTTACAAGTTTCACATGACTGATGCAAAATCTGTCATCTGGGATTCTTTTAAGCCAAATATTGTCCTTTTCTTTTGGACAAAATATGCTGTCTTGCAATTGTGAAACTGATGGAACCTTTAAGTTGAATTTTTTTCTGAAACTGGACAGCGTAGATCAGTAGATGCACTACTTTAAGTGGATATATGACTCAAAATTAGAATGCACCACAATGTATAATTGCTTTTAACATCTCAGTGCAATAGGTGCAATTGGATAGTAAGTGATATTTGATTTAATTAGGCATGTACAATTATTGCTGGTATGAGTTTATGAGATGCTTTGTTATGTTTGTAGCGGTGCACTGACTCATTCTGTAGAAGCTCTAGACATCTCACTGAAGATTGATACGGAGTTAGCTCTTCAAGTTGGAAGGCGCACGAATCGAGCATGACTAATTCAGTTTCATATACATTCCCTTTGTTTAGTCGCAGCCATCACTGGAAACCTTCTCCAGGTGGGGCCTAATAATTTCTCGGATACATGTTGTAACGGAGTATGCTAGTCTATAGTGTCTAAAGTTTGTGTTCTGATCAGGTCTTACAGATAATGTCTTTGAAGAAAACGGACCAGATGTCAATCTATGTGAACCCAATAGATTCAACGTTTACAGTTTCAACTTCCAATAAATTGTAATCAGAAGCTTGCCTTGGACGAGCAACATGCTCTTTGAACAACTCTCTTCAAGATTATACTTAAAAGTTTTCCAACTTGATTTCTTCATTAAGGGGTCAATCTTTATTCGGAAGGTAGGTTAATGCTCATGTAACATGATCAAGAATTCTGTACTGGAAATTATTAAAAAATTGGAGATCCTCCAACGACTTCTGAAGTATTTTTTTTTCCTGATATTTTTATTTTTTCTCTTGCCATATACCAGTGGGTAAGGAGTTTCAATGCCATGTAGATATTACATCATCCTAGCTTCTTCTGTGTAGTTTATGTTATTTTATTTTTTTATCAACCTCTTCTGTGTAGTTTTTTTCGATGATAACTTCTGTGTAGTTGGTGCTTCATACATCACTCCATCCATATCTGTCTTTTGAAAATACATCTAATATCCAAAAACAGATGATACAACAGGTTTTGGTTTCCCTGAACCCCCCAAACACATCAGAAACACAAAAGCAAGTTATGTTTGCTTTCGGCATTCTCTTCTCCTTCACTATGCTTGTTATTTTCAAGCACCAAATTAAATTATTGTTCTGCACAGCTGACACTGCATCTCAATTCTCATTTTGGGTTCTGATTTCACATAATGATGCACCATGCTATTGCTGGTAGATATGAACTTCATACCCAGAAGCGAAAAATTCTTTTAACTCCCTCGTGGTTTACTTGTTGGTGCAACTCCATAATGGTTACCTAATAGTCAGTCATATATTCATACTGCCCCCACATATACAACGCTATGCTCTTTGCTTTTGTTTTTGAGTGAAAAAAATATTGGGTTGGTGAAGGACCAAAATATAGGTTTGCCTGTCCCCAATTTCACTCAAATGGCTGCCCACCCTTTCAACTCCTCCAAATCCCAGATCAAGGGTCCTCCCAGAAACAAAACATGGGCAACACTGTGGTGGTGTCAAATACCTTCCCAGAAATGATAGGGATAATGTGCTTGTCTTGTCTAACCAATTTGGTTTTCAAAGTGTAGAACTTAAGAAACAAATTTTTTTTTTTAAAACTCCTCAAAAGTTAAAATAAATTGAAAACCTCTATCCCACCTCACCTTTATATATGCAGTAGTGTAGTATAGTAGAATCTTGATAATTTAATATTCGATTAATTAATAACCTCGTTAAAATAAAATTTTAACAATTTTTGTCGATTTCAACTTGGAGACAACGTGTTAAATTAATAATTCGTTAAATTTATAAGATAATAGAAATTTGAGAATTTATATAGACCCCAAGTAATATATAAATTAATAATGACTTAACATATATAATTAATTATTCATTTATGATGACTTCATGAAGAATGACTTGAAATCGATATCATATTGAATCTCATCTTGGATTTTTCTTAACATGGTAAGAATTTCTGATATTATCTTCTCATAGCACATTTAATAATGTATACACAATATATTGAATAATTATGTATATTGAACAAGGTACAACAATAATAATTTTATAAATTAATAAATTATTAATTAACGAATAAATTATTAATTTATCGATTATTTTAATATATCGTTTAAATAATATATTTTTCAATTACAAAGTTATTAATTCATAGATTTAACTATATATAAACATTTACAATGTTGGTTTTTACTAACCACTTGCAGCGGAACTTACAACTGCAATGTCGAATAACTTATTTAAAGCAGTACAGAGATTCGTGACATCTTACACAAAGAAAGAGATCTGACTTAGGCAAGTATTTATTTCTGTAGAACACACTAGTTTTAATGAGTTTGCTTCATTCAATTAAATTAGGCACCCGGATCTGACCTACCAGCTGCCACCTGAAAATGGTGCCCATTGCCAACACCAATTCCGTTCTTATTAATTGATCGAATAGTAATTAGCAATTTGAGTGTCCAAAACTAGTTGCTGTTGCCCAGAATACTACTCGAGTACTCGTACCTTCCCATCCGTAAGTCTATTTGGATATCATGACTATGACCAGCTACAGAAAAATGCTAAGATATTGTAAACAGATCAAAAGGGCAAAGCTTTGGTCTAAGTTTTGTCTTCGTTGCCATAATTCAATATATTCTTTACTAAGGTTGGCGCTTATGACTATTGTTGAAATTCATGAGTTGGTGACTAGTAGTTTTATGGAAAAGAACGAAGTACCCAAAAAACCAGATTAGTAATATCCAAACCTTAACATGAACTTTATACACGAAATACTTGGTCCAAAATCCATATAACATGCATGCATGCATCTTTTACACTTTGTCATCAAGTAGCCAAGTTCAACAATTAAAGTAGTACGTTACATCCAAACTTATCTGATCATCAAAAGTGTTGTTGACGAACATATATATGATATGATGAAACAATTTACTAAATGATTTGTGTTTAACATGATATCTTGTAAAAGTTTGCAGAGAAGTATGAAAAGTACGTATGAACGATTTATAATTAACGTCGTGTCCTTAGTAAGATAATGCCCTTCTCGCCCCGGCCAATTACCATTTTTCCTCGATCACTAGAGATATATATATATATAATATGGTCATCAATGTGATTAAGATATCTAGCTAACGACGAATGAGAACAAAGATAGAGAGAAGGCAAAAAAAATTCCTATAAAGCTAGTGGATTATCATGTCAAGTCGATATCATTCGAATGCCGCAACCGACCATACCAAGAGTAAATACATGCATATACTATACTACCTCTAATTTCAGAGAATGATTCATTAGAAAAAAAATATAATGTTAAAAAAAGATACCATACTAAAGTAGCTGCATATTCTCCTAGTTCCTACCCTACCCTAGTGCTGATTAAGTTAACTATTTTGCTTAAGCTCTAAATTTTGTTGTTAGTATGGTGGTGGGTGATGGCACGTTAACATCACGCCTAGTTCGATTAAGTTTAAGGCACCTTGCGTGGAAACTAGGCCCGGATTCGGTACTGAATCGAACCGATTTAGGATTCAGCTGAAACCGAACCAATATAATCAGTAAACTCAAAATTGCAACCGATACTGAATTGATTTTTCGGTTATCAAAATTTCGGTATATTTGGTATTGTAGTGGCTCGGCCAAAATTGGGCTTTAACCGAAATTTTGGTCCTCAAACGAAATATTGAAATTTTGAATTTTTTTGAGTTTTTATTAAACGCATTTTCAACTAAGACAAATGCAAAATTCATTTTTAACTAAGACAAATGCAAAACCCATTTTCAAAACATTTCAAGTCCTCAAAACACATCAGGCAAATCCATAATACAAACTTAGACCAAAATGAAGCTCAAAAATAGTCATGTGAGTCTAGTCAGTCCACAATGCATACCAAAATGAAGCTAAAAATAGTTCAAGAATCTAAAGTTCTTAATACAAATAGTTCTGGATTTAGGAGTCCACAATACTGCCTATACCTACCAAAATGTAGCTCAAAACAGTTTAGGAATTTGAATTTCTTGTACATATCCAAAGTTAAAGGCTAAACAGTTAAATAATCCACAAAAAATTATAATACAATAGGCAGAATTGAGAATGTCTGCAGCCTACAACTGCTTCCTAGGTTGCTTTCCAAGTTCTACATGGTTGTTGTTGATGCACTCGGATCATTCAAGCTAATCCCAGCAGTTTCTACACAAAAAATGACATAATATGCAGCAGTTAAAATATGTAGTCAGCCATAAATAGTTTAATAAAGAGTATGCAGCATGTAATCTACAAAATCATAAGCATGTTATACAAGAAAGATAAATAGGCAGATTGGCAGATTACACAAAGAACTAAAAAAAATGCACAAGGGATTAAAGAACTCAAAATCCAACCTCTTTGCAATTCTTTTGTTGGGTCTTTGTAAAAATTTGGCTGGGTTGCCCTTAACCAATCACTTGAGCATACCAAACACTCCACCATTTGAGGTGTCAAGCAGCTTCTATAAGGATCCACAACTCTCTTACCCAAGCTGAACTCATTTTCACTTGCAACAGTAAAACAAGGGATTGCAAAATGTCTTTTGCAAGTTTAGCAAGTACTAGGTAAACACTTGAATTCTGCCTCTACCATTGGGTAATAGAAAATTCAGGAGTACTTGGATTGACATACTTATCTGATAAGTATTTGTCCACCTCATTCGATATCATTTAAGCTTGTTCTTCCAACTTTTCTCTTGCAATTGCTGCCAAAATTTCTGCTTGTGTTCCGGGAGCTCCTCCAAATACAACACCATCCATTGGTTGAACATCTTCAGCTGATGTAGTTTCTGAACTAGTAGGTTCAGCCCATTTGTACTCCTCATACATAACCATCAAGATTTTCTTCAACTCTTTAGTGATTGAGATAACCGTGAGCGGTACAGTCCCAACCATATATTATGCAATTTTCTGATATTGAAGCTTCCATCTTGGGTCTAACACATTCGCTATCACAATTATCTTGTTCATTTTATCAAAGCAACCCCAATATTTATCGAACTTCAACTTCATGCTAGCAACGACCCTCTGTAAAATATGGTCAGAATAATCCTTAGCCTGTAAGTTTATTTCTATTTGCAGTCCAATCAGCTCAGGAAATAAGATGTGTGCAGTTACAGTTTTCCAAGCACTCAATTTCAACGTTGCTTCGTAAAGCTTACCCAGAAAATGAATAAAAGCCTCTGCATTCCTCCAATCTTCTTTGGTTGGAGGTTTCCCCCTTTGTTTTCCCTTCGCATCTACATCAGTAAAGTATTTCTTAAACTGATCATCCTCTTCAGCCATTCGATCAAAGACTTTTCCATACTTTAATGCTGCATCCAACATGAAATATGTGTTATTCCATCGTGTAATAACATCAAGTGGAACATTGCCATTTTTGTTCAAGTGCTCTAGCACTGAAAATTTCCATAAGTTATTTAGTCTACTTGAAGAATACCCAATGAACTTCACACAGTGCCAAATCGCCTCTATCCCATCCTCTAACCCGCCGATTTCATCCTTTACAACCAAATTTATGATGTGACAAGCACACCGAAGATGGATAAACTGTTCATCAAAGCTAAGAGTTTTGTGATGCCCAAGTCTCATCTTCATATACGCAATTGTTGTGTCATTGGTAGAGGCATTGTCTACAGTTATAGTGAAGACATTACAAATTATCCACTGTCGTAAGCATTACTCAAGGAGCCTCCCTATGTCATCCCCTTTGTGGCTAATTATCGAGGTGAAGTTAATGATCCTTTTATGAAGGTCCCGGTCACTATCCAGAAAATGAGCAGTAACAACCATGTAGTTAAAATTTTGGATAGTTGTCCAAGTATCCGTTGTAATGCTAACTCTAGTTGTGTAGGCAGAAAACTGACTTCTAAGCTTGGCCTTCTCAACTTGATACAACTCCCACACCCCCTGGCAATAACTTTCCTATTCAACCTTGTCCACTCCGGCTGCAGCTCTTGAACAAAAGCCCTAAACCCATCCCCTTCCACATGTGAAAATGGAAGCTCATCCCTAATGATCATCTTAACACATGCCAGTTTACACCTCTCTTTGTTGAACTTATAAAAACCCCAGCCTTGCTAACATTATTCTTATTCAATGTGGTTTGACCCTTTTCTAATGCTGGCATAAACATCAGACTCCTCTCACAATGTTTACCATGTGACCACATAGAAGATGTCTAATTTACTTCAAAAACTGACGGGACCAAAGCTTTACAATAGTTACACTCAGCCCATTCTAAGTCTATTGTTCCATCAGGTTTAAAAGGCCTAGTAAACGAGTCTTAAGTAATACTCATTCCCCATTTTGGTCTAGAAGCATCAGGGTCAATAGGGTCAACATGTTTAGTTCTTTTTCTTCTTTGTAATGGTCTAGGTTTTGCTACCACATGTCCAGTTATCTCAGCAACAGAAACTGAGGTAGATGTTTGAGGCTCATCTGAGGCATTTTGGGCTGGATTTATGGATGGAGAAGGGTTTAGAGTTACTAATGAAGAGCTATGAATGCTCGATGAAGATGCCATATACACAAATCTACATTAAACATGCAATACACACCATTCAAATTCACATATATACCAACACCAACTGATTTCTAACATATATACTTCAACTTCCTTATTAACAGATTATTACTACAAGATTACAAAACTTAGCATTATAACTTAACACACTTAGTCTTACTGCTTAATACTTCACTTCAACATTTTCATTTGCTATTCATTTTCAGTTAGCATTATAAGCATCCAAATTCATACATATACGGATTTCGACTTCACTTTACATCTACATTTAGTCACATTAGCACATCATATATGCATTTCAATTTTAGTTCACAACATCAATATATATGCATTTTCACTTTAGTTTACAATAACATATCCAACATAACTTTGTCTCCAAACTTAAGCTCCAGCCTCTAAACATAAGCTTCTTCTCCAAAGCTCCAATGACATTGAAGCAAATAATCCTTGCAAAGGAAAAAAGACAATATGTTATACTCTTGACACGTAGAGCTTAAACAGTTAATCAAGGTATTCTTTTAAATATTTTCAATGGATTTCAATCATTGTTCAATTTATTTACTCAAAGGAAATGTTGAAAAGTAGATTATTGTGAATATCTTTTTGTAATTAGAATTAAAGTTATATAGATGAGATAGGAATGTAAATATCTTTTCATATTAGGAAACCACTTGTACATATTTATCAACCCCAAAATTGGGATGAATGAAATAATCGAATTCTCCCCGAAATACTTTTCTACTTGGTATCAGAGCGGTTTCCTCTCCAATCACGTTCCGAACCTGATGGACTCGAATTGAAATCTGGGCCAAATTGAATTGGTTCCAGCTGAATGAATGAATTGGGCATTCGAAAAGATGTGTTGGCTCCTAAATGTATTTCCACGTGCTAACCTAGAGTTAGGTTGCACGTGCGGGGGCGTGTTGGATTGGAGATCTCACATTGGTAAAGAGGCAAGTTAAAAATAACTTATAAGTGAATGGATCAAACCTGATATTAACCGAGGCCTTTTGGATAAAACCCAACACCTTAAAGGTGGTTCAAGTTAGGACAATATCGGTTATATTGAGGGTCCACGTGCTACTCTTGTCGCTAATTCTACTTGATATCAGAGCCGAATTCCTGAAATTTGAAAAACCCTGAATTACCACCACTGAATTATTTCTTCCGCTGCACTTGAAATTGAACTTGAACATGAATTCTTGAATTTGAAAACCCATAATCCCGAAGTATACTCTTGAAATCCTAAATCTTGAAAACCTTACTATTTGAAACATGAAGATATCGCTTGGATCACCAATTGTCTTTTCTCATAAAGTTGAATCGGGTGTGAGGGGTAACGCATAATCTCTTTCTGCATTATCTTCAAATCCTACTTGGATCATTGATACTGGTGTAACTAATCACGTGACATCCCCTCAGCACGTTGTGTCTACTGCTGATGGCTCTCCATCTCCTGTTATTAGTGAAGGTTCTATCAAGATATCTAATAATCTGTCAATTGATTATGTTCTTTTTGTTCCCTCTCTTACATATAACCTTTTATCTGTTAGGCAGATAACTGTGGCGCTTGCATGCTCTATCACTTTCTATCCATATTTTTGTATCTTTCAGGATTTTGTGACTAGAAAAATTCTTGGTTATGCTGTTCGAAGGAGAAAATTATATTATCTTGATTTGACAAACAGTGGAGCACAACAACTGAAATCATCGGGACATGCAAATAATACCATCAGTTTGGATAAAGCTAAGGAAGATGTGTGGTTATGGTACCGTCGTCTTGGTCATTTAAATTTTCAATATCTGCATAAGCTTTAACCTCAACTATTTTCACGAGTGAATACTTTAGAATTTCAGTGTGAAACATGTGAATTTTTCAAGAGTTACCGTAGTATTTATTCGCCAAGTTTATTCAAATGTTTTGTCCCTTTTATGAAAATTCACTCTGATGTTTGGGATTCTGCACAAGTTTTAACTCGCTCTGGCTTTCGGTATTTTGTTACTTTTATTGATGAATGTACTAGGATGACTTGGGTCTCCTTAATAAAGCACAAGAATGAAGTGTATTCCAGATTCACTGAATTTCATGTGATGGTGGCAACCCAGTATCAACAGCAAATATGGGTATTTTAATCCGACAATGGTGGCAAATATGTGAATGGTGAGATGTCTGCATTCTTGATCTCTCATGAAATCCAACACTAGACTTGAATTATGTATACTCCTCAACAAAATGGAATAGCTGAAAGAAAGAATAGACAGATAATGGAAGTTGTTCGGGCCTATCTCTTTGGCATGAATGTAAAACCGAACTTGTGGGGAGAAGCTATTCGTTTTGCTGCATACTCAATCAATCGCACTCCTTCTCGTGTGATTGAGTTTCAAAATACTTATCAGAAGTTACATCGATTGTTGAATGTACCATCCTTGCCAAATTTAGAGCCAAGTGTTTTTGAGTGTACCGTGTATGTTCATATAAACAAACAACTAAGAAGCAAGCGTGATCCATATGTTGTGAAGTGTATTTTTGTTGGGTATGCTGACTTCCAAAAAGGATATCATTGTTATGATCCAATTCTCAACAAGAGGCATGTTTCCCTGGATATCTCGTTTCGTGAATCTGAACCTCATTACTCAAGGGGAGTTGTAGAGTGTTCCCTTCAGGGGGAGAGAAGTATATGTGACGGAAATTCTCTGAACTTACCAGAATTTGAAGAATTGGAGAATTTGGAGAAAAATTTTGAAGAAGCTAAATTGGACTTGAGAACCCCCTTTGATGGATCGAAGAGCACCCTCAATCCATCAAACGATATCCCTAAATTGGACCCGAGAGCCTCCTTTGATGGATTGAAAGATTCTCTCGATCCATCAAAACTTGCACTTGAAACGGACCCGAAAGACACCTTCGATGGATTGAAGGATATTTTTGATCCATCGAAGACTGGACCTGAAGCTGAAACATCACAAGTAGTTCAACTTTCTTCTGAAACTGTATTCATCAAGTCCCCTCTTCTAGTCCATTAACCAAAGAGTCTTCCCAGAATATCTCACATGAGGTATATGCTAATAACATTGAATCAGGCATTATAGAGGTTGTTCCAAGGAGATCTCAACGAGAAACAAAGGGGGTTCCAAAGAAGCAATATGAGCCTACTATAGAAGCCAAAGCCAAATATCTTATTGCTGCCTTTATATCTTACCATAGGTTGTCTGAAGCACATGCACTTCTTGTTAGTCAATTATCTATAGTATCTATTCCCAGTAATGTATAGGATTCCTTGGTGGATCCAAAATGGAAGCATGCTATGAATGAAGAACTAAAGGCTTTACAAAAAATGGAACATAGGAGACTGTTCCTGCACCACTCGGAAAGAAGAATGTTGGATGAAGATGGATATTTACAGTGAAGCTGGAGATAAATCTCATCTGGTTGCAAAAGGTTATACTCAACGATATATAGTCGACTATCAGGAGATATTTACTCCAGTAGAAAATATCAATATTGTACGCATCCTCATAGCCTTAGCAACGCGACATGACTGGCCATTGCACCAATTTGATGTGAATAATGCTTTTCTGAATGGAGATTTAGAAGAAGAACTGTACATGGATATTCCTCCAAGTGTTAACTATAAGCCATGTGACGTTGGGAAAGTCTGCAGATTGAAGAAATCATTGTATGGATTGAAGCAATCTCCTAGTCTTAGTTTGTGAGATTTTCTAGAGCCATGAAGAAGTGTGGATATCGACAGAGTAACTCTGATCATAACTTGTTCATTAAACG
Source organism: Geum urbanum (assembly GCA_946800695.1). NCBI lineage: Eukaryota > Viridiplantae > Streptophyta > Magnoliopsida > Rosales > Rosaceae > Geum > Geum urbanum. The sequence continues at coordinate 45,530,293 of OX327012.1, read as the reverse complement.
CAAGGGTGGTAAGATTACTGCTTTGGTTGTTACAGGTGATGATCTAGTTGAGATCGAAGATTTGAAAAAGCGTTTGTCTCAAGAGTTTAAGATGAAGGACTTCGGTCTGTTGAAGTATTTCTTGGGGATTAAAGTTGCAAGATCCAAGTTGGGAATCACCTTGTCACAATAAAAGTATGTGCTTGATCTTCTTGCTAAAACAAGAATGCTGGATTGTAAACCTGCTAATACTCCTATTGAGATGAATAATAAGTTAGAGTTGTGTCCTGGTCAAGTTCCAACAAACAAATGCAGGTACCAGATGTTAGTAGGAAGATTGATTTATATGTCATATACTAGGCCTGATATTGCATATGCTGTAAGTGTTATGAGTCAGTTCATGCATGATCCAAGTGAAGAACATATGATGCTGTGATGCACATTCTCAGATATTTGAAGTTGTCACCTGGTAAAGGCCTACTATATTTAAAAGATGGTTAGTTTAGAGTTACATGTTATTCTGATGTAGATTAGGCAAGAGATAAGACTAATGGAGCATCCACTTCTGGTTATTTCACCTTTATTGGTGAGAGTTTAGTAATATAGCGCAGTAAGAAGCAAAATGTGATTGCCCGTTCCAGTCTTGAAGTTGAATACCGAGGAACAGCAAATGGAGTGTGTGAACTGTTATGGATTTAGAATGTATTAAAGAAGCTAGGTTTCAAGATCCATAAGGCTATGGATTTGCATTGTGATAATACTGCTGCAATTGAAATTGCTCATAATCCTGTACAGTGTGATCAAACCAAACATGTGGAGATTGATATACATTTTATCAGGGATCACCTTGATAAGAAGAATATATGTTTTCTCTTTGTAGCTTCAAAAGAACAATTGGAGGATGTACTTACAAAATGGTTGTCACACCATGCATTTGCAGGATGAATTGACAAGTTGGGCATGATTGACATCTATGTATCACCTTGAGGGGGAGTGTTGGAAAGTAGATTATTGTGAATATCCTTTTGTAATTAGAATTAAAGTTGTATAGATGAGATATGAATGTAAATATCATTTCCTATTAGGAAGCTATTTGTACATCTTTATTAACCCCAAAACTGGGATGAATGAAAAAATCAAATTCTCTTTGAAATACTTTTCTACTGAAAACATATATATAGCCCAGCCTTAATCGAAGACATATATAGTTCAAATGCAGTTCACAACATCATCACAAATTAATACATTAACACATAAATTCAGTTGCAATTAACTAATTAACACATCAACTAAATTGCAATCCAGACTATGCACATATATCAGTTTCAATTTAGATCACTATATCATCACACATGAACACAAATATACCATTCCGTCAATTAATAGTTAATACCTTCCACAAAACAAACCAAGCCTCCGAAACTTCTTCACTCAATTCGCACCTTGTAAAAATCAAACCAATAAATAAGTTATTATATGAAATCAAATACAACGATCCTAAACACTACTTTCAGTACTAAAACATTTCTAAAAACTTCACGTGATATACAGAGATGCATACCTTTCCTACACCAATCTGTGGTCGAGTTTCAGAAGCTTCGACTCCCTTCAAGCATCGTTGTAGATTTCTTCAAGAACAATTTGAGAAAAAATCATCAATTTTAGTCTTCTAGGGTTTTCACAATTCAAGAGTAATTAGGGGTTTTGGGTTCAAGGCATAATCAGACGAGAAAGGAACACAATAACAGAGAATGAGACTGATTTGGGGAAAGGTTGATTGATTTTGGCTGAGATTAGAGGGTCGATTGAGAGGAAGGATTGAGAGAAGACCTTCTCTCAGAGAAGTGGAAGAGTGAGAGTGTGAGGCTGCGCAAATGAGAGGAGGGTGTGAACCCCTCTAGGGTTTGAGAGAAATGAGGAATATGGGTCGTTGGATTAAAGTTAATGAATATCGGAGGGTGTATAAGGTGCCACGTATTACATAGTAGATCTATTTGATAATTCGGTTGAACCGAGATGTAAAAAAACTGAAGGCATCTACCGAGCCGAATTACCAGCTCGATTTGGCTCAACCCACTACCACATTTCTTCCCATTGCCCACGAAATGGGAAAACAAAGGCCGACGATATCATATATCATCGGCAATAATAGGCATTACCAACGAAAATTTAAATCGCCCGCAATTGTTTTTGCTCATCGCCGGCAATGAAATTATTGCCGACGAGTCGTCGATAATACCTTTCTCGTCGTCGGCAATGTTTTGGCCGGGATACCGATGATATAATCTCCCTATAGCCGACGATTTAATGAATCGTCGGCAATAACTCTTATATCAGATCTACTCTGCAGCAGCTCATTCATTTTACAAAAATCCGGTGAGAAAGAAAGAAAATGCTCTGAAATCGTTGGGTATTGTCAAAAGGCGTCCAAAATCCGCTCGTGAAGCTATATAGCTAGGTACGTATGTATATATATGTGGATCGATGTATATATGTGTTGATTTAGAGTTGAGATTAATGGTTTGATATGCAAATAGAGTTGATATATTGTTGATTTTGAGTGATTGACTGTTGATTTTGAGTTGATTTGAGATGATTTCGATGAAAATATGCTTGTGTATATATATATATGTATATAAATTTATTTTGTGATTAATTGTTAAGATGTATATATATATACATGTAAATTTGTAATTGGGAATTGTTGGTATATATATATTTTTTTATATGCATGGGTCAACTTTTGTTTAGGGAGATATATATAGATGAAGAATTAATTAAATTAGTATAGCTAGTTTAATGATAGATATATATATATAGATGCATGCATGTAATGATGATTTTTTAATTAATTAGTAGTGAATGTATATACATAAATATATAGTACTGTTAGAATTTTCAGGATGGACAAGAGTTGGATGGGCCTTCAAGGATGGGATGTGAGATATCACCATGGAATTAGGAGTTTTGTGGATTTTGTGAAGGCTAATTGTGGAGACACTACACTTCATTATTGCCCATGTAAAGAATGTAAGTGTTGCAGCGATCGATTTCGTTTTCCCATTGATAAAGTCCAGAAGCACCTGAGTAAATACGGGTTTTGGGATAAGTACACTTGTTGGATTTATCACGGTGAAACATCGTTAGCGGCTCTGCATGATCATGGACAATTTGCTGAGAGGGTCAGTCCATCCTATGATCCAACAATGATGTTGATCAATGATATGTTTCCTCATGAGAGCGGTGTATTTGCTGATCAAGCACTAAATGTCCCTCCCGTCGTTGAGGGTTTCCCTCATATTGAGTCAGTCGAGCCATTACCTGGAGCTCATGTCAACACAAGCGATATAGACAAGTACAACAACCTGATTGCATCGCAACAGACTCCTTTGTACGACGGTTGTAGTAAGACTGTTCTTGGAAGTGTCATGGGAGTGATGCAGCTCAAAATGGAGAACAAAATGACTGTCAAAGCTGTTGATTCTTGGATGAAGTGGACTGCTTCTCTACTGCCACCCGGTCATCGCCTTCCTACCACTCATCATAAGGTGCGACATATCCTGAAAGATCTTGGGCTTTCCTACATAAAAAATCCATGCATGCAGATATGATTGTATTCTCTTCTGGGGGAAAGATCTTGAAGATCTTGAAGCCTGCCCGATATGTTTTACAGAAAGGTATAAGTTGACTCCTGCTGGCAACAAGAAAGCTGTGAAGATACTTCGATAATTCCCGCTGATTGATAGGCTGGAGGGGTTGTTCATGTGTGCTTTCACGGCCGAAGCTATGAGATGGTGGGCTGAGAGGAATTTGCCTGACGATGACACCCTCATACACCCTGCCGACAGAGAGGCTTGGAAGCACATGGTCAGGGAGTTTGATCATTTTGCAGCAGAGGTTCGAAATGTTTGGCTAGGGCTCTCATTTGACGGATTCAACCCTTTTGGAAACATGAGTCTTCAATACAGTATATGGCTAGTTATTTTGGTGCCGTACAACCTTCCACCATGGATGTGCATGAAGAAGGAATACAATATGCTCACTCTGCTAATTCCAGGCCCGGGTTATCCAGGAAAGTGTCTCGATGTGTATTTGAGGCATTTGATTGAGGAACTTAAGTACCTGAGTGAGTGTGGCCAACCCACTTACGATAGGTTCAAAAATGAGATGTTCTAGATGCATGCCATGCTTGTTGGCACCATCAGTGATTTTCCTGCCCGCGGTATGTTGTCGGGAAACGTTACCAGGGGTTACAAGGCTTGTTACGACTGCATGACTATTGATTGTTGCAGTCCTCATTGCAGTAAAATTGTTTAGATGCGTCACCGTTGTTGGCTTCCAGATGATCACCCATTTAGGCAGGATCAAGACGCTTTTGATGGGACTGTGGAAACGGGTGTGGCATCCAGGCGATGGATAGGGGATAAAATTTTGGAACTGCTGAATGAATATGATTTTGGCCAGCTGAGCAATCATCCTAAGATAGTGTCGTCAATTCCAGATAAGCCCGAAAGGTATAAGCTTTGGACACACAAGCGCATATTCTGGGAACTCCCGTACTGGCCCAGGTTGCCTATCAGACACTGCCTATATGTCATGCACATAGAGAAGAATGTGTGTGAAAGTGTGGTGGGCACAGTTCTGAATTGGGAGGGGAAAACAAAAGACATCCCTAAGGCACGCATTGATCTGAAAGCTATGGGACTGCGGAAACATTTGTGGTTAAGAGATGGTAAGAAAAAAATGCCTCAAGCTCCTTACACCGTCAAGCCGAACCAGAAGCATGAAATTTTTGGGTGGATGAGTAATGTCAGGTATGCTTATGGCTGTGCAGGAAATTAATATAATTATTGCTTATGGCTATATGCAAGAAATATAATTGTTGCTTATGGCTATATATATATATGCATGTATCCTTATGGCTATGCATGAAATATAAGTAAGTGTGTTAACTTCTGGGACAATAAGATATACGGATTAAAGAGTCATGACCGTCATGTACTGCTTCAACGCCTTTTCCCTATTTTCATTCGAGGGTACCTGCCCAAAGAGGTGGTGGAGCTGTTGGTGGTCTTCTCAAGATTCTTTCAGAAGTTATGCACTAGAGAAGTTAAAAAATCAGACCTCAGGGAGATGCAAGATGACATCATTTTTATCATGTGCAACCTTGAGAGGATATTTCCCCCAAATTTTTTCGACATCATGCCTCACCTGATGATCCATCTTCCTGAACAATTGTTGCTTACGGGTCCGGTACACTACACTTAGATGTATCATAAGGAAATGTACAAATAATTCATACATTTGTGTTTGCCTCTGTTTTTATATGTAAATTCTTATTTTTTAAGTATCATAACATGCACTTGTTAACTTATAGACAATTGGGAGACTACAAGGACTATGTGAAGAATAAATCTGCACCTGAAGGGTGTATCGCTGAAACATATCTTGCGCACGAGTGTGTAACATACACCAACTTGTATTTGGGAGCGCTGGAGGACCCCCAACAACATATGCCGATAGAAGAACCCAAGTTCAACCTTTCTATCATCTCCAATGATGTGGTAGTACATGGAAGCTTGTCATAGTCGTACAAGTTGGATGGAAATGAGGTAGCCATTGCCCACTGGTCGGTACTGATTAACTGTCCAGAAGTTCAATATTGGAAAAACTATCATCTTCACTGCCCTGCTATTGCCGGTGATGTTGATTACCACAACAAGATGTTTGCAAACTACTTTAGTCAATGGGTAAAGGTATATGTGTGTATATATATATATATTTTATATCCTTATAGCATGTGTGTACGTGGTTTTCTTTTTCTATGTTCATAATTTCTTGTGTACGTGGTTTCTTATCTTTTTCAGATGAACCATGTAGCAAATGATGGTTACCCAGAGTGGTCAAACGAATTTAGGCTCTTAGCGATGAAACCAATAGCTTTAAAAGTTTACTCGATGTGTCAGGTCAATGGTGTGAAATTTATATGTGAAAATAGAGACGACCGACTGAAAACACAGAATTGTGGGGTGATGGTCCATAGTGGGCAGGATGGCGTTGACTATTACGGTGTCATTTATTCAGTTGTTGAACTAATTTATGGGAACCGCATGAAAGTGCACTTGTTCAAGTGTAGATGGTTTGATACTAGCTCGGAGAACAGAAGGACCGATCAATACGGAATATTTTCGGTGAATACTGCTACAAGCTGGTATAGAGAAGACCCTTTCGTTCTTGCCACATCAGTAAAACAAGTGTTTTACCTTGACGATCTTATGAACAAAGTCCCGTGGAAGGTGGTTAACCATGTTGCTCATAGAAACATATACAGTACTGCCACACTTGGTGAAACTGCAGATAATGAAGAAGTTATTGCATACCAAGAGCTGAATGCTTTTGACATTCCGGAATCCTCTACGATTCACCTTAATAATGTGAGATCGGGGAGTGTGGTTCGAATTACTAGAGCAGAACTTCTTGATGTTAATCTAAATGAAGTAGACAATGATTCAGATGACGAGGAGCGACACATATTGCCAGAGGTTACCTATGAAACCGAGTCAGACTCAAGTGATGAAGATGATTATGATTATGATCCTTAGTACGTTAATGATGTACGTATTTTAGTATATATAAACGTGCATGTATGTTTGTTATGACCGATGAGTCGGAAATACTATCACCGAAATAGAAGAACTCGCACAGCTTCGTAAATTACAAAAAGGTGGCCAACGTCATATCAATCAGCCACATCAGTGTTTATACTACATTAGACTTGAAATGGAAAATGAACACAGAGCCTTCGTCGATAATGGCGTTATTTGTTGCCAGAATTTGGGAATCACACTATCACCGACGAGTTACTCACTAACTCGTCGGTGATAACCCGCTTTAAATTCCAGCCCGACGGGGCAGAAGCCATTTCTTCAAACTCCCCCAAAAAAACCCTAGATTCCTCCCCTCAGCCTCTCGCCGCCGACCCTGCCCAAATCACTTCCCTTAGCCACCCCTCTCCTCCTCCCCTCTCCCCTCTCCCCTCTCCCCCCAAAAAAACCCCAAATCTCATCTCCCCTCTCCTCCTCCCCTCCTCCCCTACCCCCTCCCCTCCCTTCGGCTGCCGGAATTCGAGCACCGCTGCCGCCCTCTCTCTCAACCCGAAGAATGACAGGTCCCCTCCCCCTCTCTCTCTCAATTCGATTTTTCAATCTTCAATTTTAATTACATGATATTATGTAATTATGTATGCATTTTAAGTTGGTGTAAAATTAATCTTCCATTTTAATTAAGTTGGTGTAAAATTATGTATATATGTATGCATTTTAATTATGTATGCATTTTAATTATTAAGTTGGTGTATGCATTTTAATTATGTATGCATCTTCAATTTTAATTACATGATATTATGTAATTATGTATGCATTTTAAGTTGGTGTAAAATTAATTTTCAATTTTAATTAAGTTGGTGTAAAGTTATGTATATATGTATGCATTTTAATTATCTATGCATTTTAATTATTAAGTTGGTGTATGCATTTTAATTATGTATGCATTTTAAGTTGATATTTTTGTGTATATATGTAGAATATATGTAGGATATTTTGTGTATATATGTAGAATATATTTTTGTAAAATTATTTTTGTGTTGGTTAATTAAGATTTGGGCTAATTGATATTTTTGATAATTATATTGGTAATGATATTTTTGATATTTTGGGTAATTGATATTTTTGATAATGATATTGGTAATGATATTTTTGATAATGATTTTGGTAATGATATTTTTGATTTTTTTGGTTAATTGATATTTTGGTAATGATATGTAGGATATTTTGTGTATATATTTTTGTGTTGGTTATTTTTGGCATATAGAATATATTTTTGGCTGTTCTGTTTAATTGTTGGATGTGCAGGAGGTTTTGCGGCAAATTGGCTTGGGGGCAACAAACGGAGAGCGACTAAATCCAGTGGAAGGAGCAGTAGTCAAGCATCCTCATCCGCAATCAGCAACACGCGCAGCGGCCCTATTATGAATGCTCGCACATAATTTTGCTACGTGCGCGAGAACAGGAGGAAGCTGCACGATCCGGATCCTTGCAACCCTCAGTCCAGCCTCGACCCTCAGGCAGCAGATACTCAGGCGAGCGTGAAAGGACCCAACCCCGATTTAGCTCCCTAAATCGGAATCAAACCCCTTCGAAAACATGAACCAACAAAAAATTTTCAAAATTTGGGCAGAGTTTCGTTACTAGCGTGGAATTACCATTACCTGCACGCGGAAAATACACTTCATCCTATGCCACAAAAAGCAAACCGTGGGCACCAATCCCATCCGGATTTCTCAATATATCAACAGTAAAGTAAAGTAGTAAATATATATGCACTTTACTGAAATCCAGTGTAAAATCGTATAACGTATTCCATAGGAAGCTCAGAGCGACATCTAATACATAATCGTATACGCATACCACAGTAGGTAGAACAATAAACCTACTGGATGAAACAAAGTAGCTCGAGCACTATGCCTCCGACCACGACGTGCGACACCAGAGCCTGAACTGCAAACTGGGCACGGAAACCGAAAAGCCCAGGTGAAAGACAATAAACACGTTAGAGTGAGTGGACGAAAATAAATGTCTTTCACCAGTTAATATATATGTTATAAAAACATATGCGAGTCCAGGTAAATAAAAACAACATAGTACACGAGGTAAAACTCATACTCCTCCAGTGTACTGAGCATGCAAGTAAAATCCCACGGGGTCACTCATGGACACACACCGTGCTAGTACAGTCCGAATCACGGGATCCCAGACCCACACGTGATTCTAGCCAGAAATGGCCTCGGATCCGGGGATACGCCCCTCACCGGTCTGGTTGGGGAAACGCCCCTCCAGGCGGCCCTCCGTCGGGGATCAGCCGACGAGGCAAGGTGTATCGATACAACAACGTAACCACGACTGTACTCTGTGTAAACCAAATCATAAACAGTTCTATGCAATGCATGAATCAACATATAAGTGTATTTATACTCGTATACGTATATTCGTATAAGTATATCGTATAATCATAAAACACATGCTCATATATCCGAAATCTCAATACGCATGCTCGAGTTCATAAATCATATAAAAGACTCGCAAACAATCCGTGAAAAGAAATGTCCACTCACAGACTGGCGTAACGCGTATCGCGTTAACCCGTGATCCGGCGGAAAGTCCATCGTCAAACAAACGATCACGAACCCCTGAATAATCACAACGTCCAATATTCAAATTCATAATCCGACAATTCGAATCAAACCATGAGAAACCACCGTTCTCGGAAACACGAAATCCAAAGTCGACGAATCGTCGAAAATCCGTATAAGTATACCACAATACCTCGCTTTACGTTCGGACGCTCAATTCGAAAAACAAACCTCTCCACTGCGATCGGGGCGCGATTTCGAGTCAAATGACATGCAATTCATCGAAAACCATGCCGGGCGAAAAGTCGCCGCCGCCGCCGGCGGCACCACCGCCGTCGCCGTTGCCACAGTCGCCGGAAAACTCCATTCTGCCCAGAAAATTACATGGCATACATGGTTTCAAAGATCTCGACGAGCCCAAAAACTTTCCAGTTATAGGTTAAGGCCAATTCTCACTCTATCTAGCTCAATTTCATGAAAAACCGAATTGTCTCATAAATTTCAAACCCAAAATTCTCCATGTATACATCTAATTGAAACACGAAACTTACAGGGAAGCATCATGGTGATGAGGGCTACAAAGCCCACCCCAAAGTTCAGCTCGAATCGGCCCGAATCGGAAACCACCATTAACCTCCAAAACCTTCAAACTTTGGCTGGAATTTCTCCCTCCTCCGGCGTCCCACGCCGTGAGAGGAGGCCGGGAAGGTGAAGAGGGAATCACAACGAGTAGAAAGAGCTACGGGCCAAACCCGGAAGTGGCCGAAATCTTCATGGCCACCGTGGAACCGTCGCACGTCTTCTCCTCCACCACGGTCAACCAAAGTCAACAAGGTCAACCAGAAATTGAATAGTCCTCCCTTCCTAAAATGGAAACCTTCTATTTATATACATGCCAAAAATGGAAACTTTCCCAAATTGATTTCGACAAACTTCGAATATCCATAACTTTCTCGTCGTAATTCCGATTCCAATCATTCTCGTGGCCACAAACTCGTATCGACATACTCTACAATAATCACCCGAAGACAAACACATCGGCCAAACGGATAAAAAGTCAACCCTTCAAAGTAACACACATTAAATCGACTAAATAATCAACAAACGGAAATAATCACAACTAAATCTTCGTAACTCAAAATTATGCTCCGAAAGTTCCTACAAACTCGAAATTAAATTCTGAACAACTTCCGTGAAGGAACCGAAACCAAATTCTCGTCCGGTAATTTAGTCGTTAAGTAGCCCACCATTTAAATCTGAACTTCAAATATTCATAACTAATTCCTCGGTCGTCCAAATAACGATCCGGAACCGCCCACAAACTCGTAATCTCATATAGAACGACTCTCAAGAAGAGACTCAACTCAAATTCTCGGCCAATAATTTAGTCGTTAAGAAGCTTTGGCGATTAAAACAACTGTCGCAACTCTGCGACTACGCCGTAGCTCACGAATATAGCTGATCATACTGCTGATTCTGGTCCGGGTCGTCACAAATCCACCCCCCTTAGAAAAATTTCGACCTCGAAATTTCTGAGTCTGCCGACTACAAGGTAGAAGCACTGCCTCTGCATACTGCTCAACTCACCAACTGCAATTTCAACTGAACAACTCTGATCATAAACTCCACAATAGGAGACAATTCCGTGCTGGAATCCCTATACCCTCACATCTCAAATCCGAACTGGCTCACACAATCGCCAAGTGTTCCTGCATAAGGAACAGATAGGGTACACAACACGTAGCAAACCTGAAACACAGTTCCACAACACGGAACACAACACAACACACATAACAGCCAACACTATAGGCGATGCCGAACTATACGAGCCAAAACACAAACTCGCATATGACCACAAACGGATCAAAAAGGCAAATCACAACTCAGTGTACACACAACAACATAACTCACACACTCATATCAACATAGCCCAAAAGTCGAACTTGAGCAATAATCAGCCCATTTCCGCTAACCTGACAGTCTGTGGTAACACATTCCACAAAATCAGAATCAAACGTCAACCCAAACTCAACCAAACTCACTCCAACACAGTGGAGTACAACAACATTCCTCAAATCAACATCAAACAACCTCAAAATCATAGTAGTCAACAAACCGGTACTGTAATACCGAGGTCCACAACATGCCCTCCAAGGCCTGAATAATCCTCGAAGATCGCTCGCCAATCTGAGGATAAGAACCGGTACTAGCTCGTAATTTGGTCTCCAATGCTCGCTGCAAAGCTCACCAACACTTAGTCGTAGCTGATTACTTCGATCGGCGAACTGGGACACAGGTACACCACGTAGATGGCCAATCTCCGTCAAACACAACTATGCCAGCCAACCACTGGAATCATCTCCGAAAGTACAAGGAACTGTACTGAGTTCGTCAAATGATCCACAAAGGCCTGACAACTGGTATCACAACCAAACTGTACACATACACACACAATCACAGCAGCAACCGTCACGTCTAACCGGAAATCTCAAATGGCTAACACATCTCGGCAAGTCTCTGCCTCCTAGCCATCGCCAGTCGACGAATGTGGCATCAGCACACACAAGCTGCGCTCGCACAAGCTGCTATATCGTTCTTCATGTTGCATCACGAGTAGTAACTCGAAATATCAGACACATCTCGGTACCACTAGCGTCAAATGCGCGCAAAACCACGAGCCTCAACACCATCATACTTAAACTCAGCTCTCGTAGCCCATAACTCGGCTAACACGAAAACTCAAGCCACACGTACACACATGCAACACTGAAACTCCTGACTCTCAACTGAATGCATCAGCATCAACATCATCCCAAACATATGGTCAAAGTACAACCTCTAGCCTTTCTCGAGCAAATTCAATTGTGCAGCCATAGTCAATAGTCGACTCCCTCCATCTACACTGCCTCAAGCCCAAATCTGGCCGAAAATGCAAATGGATGAAACTCAAATGACCAGTGTACATCCTACACTGCGCTGCACGTCATAGCTATAGTGTCTCAAACTCTCTGATACTAACACAAATACAGCTACACCCAAATCAAACTCTGGATACGTAGCCTCATAAGGTTTCCACTGTCCGTAACCATGAGACACCGCTCTGCTACACAACATCAAAGCACAACCCAACCAAATCTCGATGCATCGACATAACCCACAAACACGTCGCGGTCGTCGGGTAAGGTCAAAACCGCAGTAACGGTCACCAACCTGCAGGAGTAAGCAACTCTCCTCGCGTGCATCGAACCACTCGAACTTGACGCCTTCTTTGTCAATCCGGAAAAAGTGAAGTGGAAATCCGGGAAAATCCTGCACAAGCCGTCAGTAATAGCCTGCCAAACCCAAGAGAAACTCCGAATCTCTGGTACAATGGTAGAGCAAACCCCAAATCAACACGGCTTCTAACTGGTCAGGATCCACGCCAACTCCCTCGGCTAGCATCACACAGCCAAAATCGTTACACTAATCGGCCAAAACTCACACTGGCTGAACTTATAAACAGCTAATCGTCTCGCAAAATCCGCAACATCGCTTGCAACTATTTCAGGTACTGGTCCTCACTCCTTGAGTACATCAGAAAGTTGCCGACGAACATGGTCGCAACTCGTCCAGAAACTGTCTGAACACATGGTCCATCAAGTCCACACAATCTACGGGGCATTGGTCAACCCAACAGCGTGACCAAGAACTCATGATGTCCGCACCGAGATCCGAAAGCCAACATAGCCACATCTGACTCATCAAACCTCCACTGATGGTATCCGGATCCGAAATCAATCCTTGAAAAGACTGAAGCTCTCACAAGCTGACCATACCACTCGTCAATCCGAAACGGAGGATACTCACTCTCCTCTGGACCAAATCGAGCTTCAGATAGTCAATGCACCACCTCATCAAATCATCCAACGTCCGTACACACCATGCAAAAACACACCACGCAGGTACGCTGGGTCGCATAAAATCTCCTGAAATCTCCTCCAGCAACTCCTGGAGTCGAAACTGTAGCTCCATCAGCTCCGCTGGCTCCGAACGACAAGATGCCGGTAAAATGAGTCCAGCGCCCGGTACAAGCTCAATAGTGTAGTCGATCTCCCGAACTAGAGGAACACCTGGTAACACCTCCAAAACACACCTGGAAACTCAGGAACCACCTCAATGTCACCAACGTCGGCACTGCAACCGTAGTATCCACAATATGAGCCAAGCAACAACATAACCAGTCTCCATCATCCGCTCAACCATCACCGCGAAACAGCATCTCGGGAAAATCTGGTCGTCGAAACACAACCTCCTTCTCGAGGTACTCGAACACGGCCAAATGCATCGTCAGACTCACAAACATACTGAAACCGCAATATCCAGCTATAACAGATCCGCGGCTAACCCATATCCTCCAACAAGGATCTCGCAACCTCCGGATGGATACAACACTCTCCAAGACCTCGGAAGTGGAGATGCAGGTACAATCGCCATGGACATCAAGCAACAGTAACCTCGGAGAAAAATCTGTCCTCAAACAAGGTCATGGCACGAACTCCAACATGCCCAACTAGTCGCCCACGTCAATTGCGACTTGCTGAATAACTCGTCAAAAAGGTACATTGATCAGACTGCAGGAACAACAGGAGGATCTCCTCGTGAACTCTAAGCTACCGAACTGCTACAACAGCTGACTGAGGGTGCTTCCTCGTAACGTGACCCTCCTGGCCACCGAAACAGCAACTGAAAGTGTACCACGAACACCAGTCACAGCGACACCTGCTGCGTGAAAGGATCACCAATGATCGCCCAAACTCATCCCACAGGAGCAAGTCCGCTACACTGTGATCTCCGCCATCGTCAAACGGATCCTGATCTGAAGGCCCTCAACAATATCGAAGAGACCATAACCTGATGAAGTCACTGATCCCAAGGTGTCGGAACTCAACCTCATCACAACATCTCGACTAAATCCACTTTCCTCAAACCATCGCATCGAAAACCACATACAACATTCCTTCGCAATAGCCTCGCCACTGAGTGCAGCACACTAAGCTCCTCATGGTTGTCTCGAGGCACATCAATCAGACTCTCTCTCTGATACTCAGGTTCAAACTCATCTCGAACCTCGTGCATAGCTCCCTCGTATACACAACACTCTGAATGTAGGCCATGGAGTCGTAACCGGAACTCACACAATAACAGCCCACCAAACACAACAATCTGAATCAGGCAAACATCACTGCCAAAATTCTCAGCTCTGAGGCAACATATAGACGCCCGTATACACATCCCCAGGCAAACCGTGCCACACAAATCTCTGAACTCTGAATACTCATCCGAATTCACTGTTCTCTGGTAATTCACGCGTTGAATGATCCTCAACAGGATCCACAACCGAAACGACACGGAAAGCACGTCAGGAGGCATCCTAATGAATACAATATCGTTCACAACAAGTGGAACGTAATCATGGAACTTCAAATATTTGAAAGCATACAACACCCGGAATTTGATGATTATCCGCCGGCCGGTCGGGTCACCATTCCAGACATGCTGTACATTCTCAAATATCCTTAGTAAACACGACTACAGAAGTCTACAGAACCTATAACCTAATGCTCTGATACCAAACTGAAAGGACCCAACCCCGATTTAGCTCCCTAAATCGGAATCAAACCCCTTCGAAAACATGAACCAACAAAAAATTTTCAAAATTTGGGCAGAGTTTCGTTACTAGTGTGGAATTACCATTACCTGCACGCGGAAAATACACTTCATCCTATGCCACAAAAAGCAAACCGTGGGCACCAATCCCATCCGGATTTCTCAATATATCAACAGTAAAGTAAAGTAGTAAATATATATGCACTTTACTGAAATCCAGTGTAAAATCGTATAACGTATTCAATAGGAAGCTCAGAGCGACATCTAATACATAATCGTATACGTATACCACAGTAGGTAGAACAATAAACCTACTGGATGAAACAAAGTAGCTCGAGCACTATGCCTCCGACCACGACGTGCGACACCAGAGCCTGAACTGCAAACTGGGCACGGAAACCGAAAAGCCCAGGTGAAAGACAATAAACACGTTAGAGTGAGTGGACGAAAATAAATGTCTTTCACCAGTTAATATATATGTTATAAAAACATATGCGAGTCCAGGTAAATAAAAACAACATAGTACACGAGGTAAAACTCATACTCCTCCAATGTACTGAGCATGCAAGTAAAATCCCACGGGGTCACTCATGGACACACACCGTGCTAGTACAGTCCGAATCACGGGATCCCAGACCCACACGTGATTCTAGCCAGAAATGGCCTCGGATCCGGGGATACGCCCCTCACCGGTCTGGTTGGGGAAACGCCCCTCCAGGCGGCCCTCCGTCGGGGATCAGCCGACGAGGCAAGGTGTATCGATACAACAACGTAACCACGACTGTACTCTGTGTAAACCAAATCATAAACAGTTCTATGCAATGCATGAATCAACATATAAGTGTATTTATACTCGTATGCGTATATTCGTATAAGTATATCGTATAATCATAAAACACATGCTCATATATCCGAAATCTCAATACGCATGCTCGAGTTCATAAATCATATAAAAGACTCGCAAACAATCCGTGAAAAGAAATGTCCACTCACAGACTGGCGTAACGCGTATCGCGTTAACCCGTGATCCGGCGGAAAGTCCATCGTCAAACAAACGATCACGAACCCCTGAATAATCACAACGTCCAATATTCAAAGTCATAATCTGACAATTCGAATCAAACCACGAGAAACCACCGTTCTCGGAAACACGAAATCCAAAGTCGACGAATCGTCGAAAATCCGTATAAGTATACCACAATACCTCGCTTTACGTTCGGACGCTCAATTCGAAAAACGAACCTCTCCACTGCGATCGGGGCGCGATTTCGAGTCAAATGACATGCAATTCATCGAAAACCATGCCGGGCGAAAAGTCGCCGCCGCCGCCGGCGGCACCACCGCCGTCGCCGCTGCCACAGTCGCCGGAAAACTCCAATCTGCCCAGAAAATTACATGGCATACATGGTTTCAAAGATCTCGACGAGCCCAACAACTTTCCAGTTATAGGTTAAGGCCAATTCTCACTCTATCTAGCTCAATTTCATGAAAAACCGAATTGTCTCATAAATTTCAAACCCAAAATTCTCCATGTATACATCGAATTGAAACACGAAACTTACAGGGAAGCATCATGGTGATGAGGGCTACAAAGCCCACCCCAAAGTTCAGCTCGAATCGGCCCGAATCGGAAACCACCATTAACCTCCAAAACCTTCAAACTTTGGCCGGAATTTCTCCCTCCTCCGGCGTCCCACGCCGTGAGAGGAGGCCGGGAAGGTGAAGAGGGAATCACAACGAGTAGAAAGAGCTACGGGCCAAACCCGGAAGTGGCCGAAATCTTCATGGCCACCGTGGAACCGTCGCACGTCTTCTCCTCCACCACGGTCAACCAAAGTCAACAAGGTCAACCAGAAATTGAATAGTCCTCCCTTCCTAAAATGGAAACCTTCTATTTATATACATGCCAAAAATGGAAACTTTCCCAAATTGATTTCGACAAACTTCGAATATCCATAACTTTCTCGTCGTAATTCCGATTCCAATCATTCTCGTGGCCACAAACTCGTATCGACGTACTCTACAATAATCACCCGAAGACAAACACATCGGCCAAACGGATAAAAAGTCAACCCTTCAAAGTAACACACATTAAATCGACTAAATAATCAACAAACGGAAATAATCACAACTAAATCTTCGTAACTCAAAATTATGCTCCGAAAGTTCCTACAAACTCGAAATTAAATTCTGAACAACTTCCGTGAAGGAACCGAAACTAAATTCTCGTCCGGTAATTTAGTCGTTAAGTAGCCCACCATTTAAATCTGAACTTCAAATATTCATAACTAATTCCTCGGTCGTCCAAATAACGATCCGGAACCGCCCACGAACTCGTAATCTCATATAGAACGACTCTCGAGAAGAGACTCAACTCAAATTCTCGGCCAATAATTTAGTCGTTAAGAAGCTTCGGCGATTAAAACAACTGTCGCAACTCTGCGACTACGCCGTAGCTCACGAATATAGCTGATCATACTGCTGATTCTGGTCCGGGTCGTCACAGAGTGACCCTCAACGGGCGCATCAGAAACTCCCTCCATCTGAATGCCCCCTATTGGCCCGGTGCCTACTCCCTTTTCACGGGAATCATCTGAGGCAGATGGTGTAGGCGCCTCATCGTCCAGGCCTCGTCTATCTCCGTTGTCCGGTCTCTTCATGCCTGACGAGATTCCTATCATCCCTCAATTCGATGCTAGGGGGAGGGTTATTTTTATTGAAGGACAGCCGGAGTTCCTGACCATGGAGGAAGCGTACGTGTTCAAGCCGTTCGACCCCGTGTATCTTTGGAGTGCGAGGTACATGAACCAGCAAACGGACGATGTAGATAAATTTTATTTAACAAGATTGATTACTTAATTATTACTTAAGACTATAAATAGTGTCAATTAATAATTTTGATTTTTTGACATTGTATTATTAGGCAATCTCGTTAATGCCAATGGAAAACGAAAGACTAGAGGCCCCTGCACCGGAAAGAATCTTGAGCAGGCCACCGGGGGAAGGAAAACGATCATTAAGGCCAATGAGCGTGGTGAGGTGATCGATACAGAAACACCACGCGAAAGTATTCCAGCATGTCCGGCGCCGTCGTGCGGGACAAGGTCCCAATGTTGTGGCCAGATTGGGTGCTGTGCTTCGCTACGTGAAGTTGCAAGTGCATAATGCACTGACTGTGAGTTAAATCGTATTTTCATTACGTAAATTTTACATTTATTAATTAAGTCCGAAGAAATATATAATTTTACCATTTATATATTCATCTTGCAGCTGTGGTTTGACGTGGATGAATGCCTTATTAAGACGTGGTCAGAGCGTCAACTACATATCGGGTGATGTGATTCGAGTTATTTGAGTATATATCGAGTTAGATTTTTATTTATCAAGTGTTTTAATATCTCTAACATTTTTTTTTGGTGTTAATATAGGTATAAAGAGTGGAAGAACGAGCTTTCAAAACATTACACAAAGTACAATGATCTAGGCCGAGGTGCTACCCCTAGCGAACTCCGGTTTAGGGAGTACGAGTGGCTGTGGCTGGTAGCCCACTTCGAGCACCCCAAAGTGAAGGTATGCATCCTGAATATATTTTACAACCCTAATGTATCGTATCACATTGAAATAGTTAGTTACTAATTTTTTGACATATGTTTATCCAACAAGGCGATTTTCAAGACGAACAACGATAACAGATTGAAAAGCACCAAGTCCCATCATGCAGGCTCACTCAACTTTTGGGTTGGTCGGGTAAGGTGCAGAAACAACAAGAAGTCAACCTGTTGGTGTTTGTTCATCAGAAGTTCTATCCGCAGTGCCCTGAAGAAGTCGTAAGTCTTTGGCCTCATTATTTTGTAGTTCACATATGCATGTGTTGTTTAATAATACGTTATTCATATTCGCTTTTCAATTAGGTGAGAGTGGAGGATGCGATCACAGAGGTCAACATGAATATAGCTTGAAACGACCATCCTGACTGCTCGGATGAGGAAGTGACCCAGTATGCCTCTCAGATCGATACACTTGATCGCCCTATAACGGCTCAGATCATGGAAAAAGCGTGCGAGACTGGGAAGAATATCCACTATTGCAGGGGAATGGGCTCGACGGGAGAAGGAGTATTGAAGAACACTTCAGAATACTCTAGCGGGTCAAGAACTTCTTCTAGGAACTCTAACCTAGCAGCGGAGCTCCAGAGGACGCAGAGGGAGTTGGAGAAGCAAAGGAGGGTGGTGGAGGAGATGCGGCAATTGGTCGAGCAGCAGGCAGCCAGAGATGCCGAGCACCGGACGATGGTCGAGCAACACCGAGTTATGATCGAGCAGCAGACACAAATGTTCACATGGATGCATACGATGTATGATTGCCAGACTACCGGACACCCGCTCCCCACACCTCCACCGATGCCTGTGTTCCACAGTGTTCCACAACCGCAGCTGTCGCAGCAAGACCAGGGCAGCCGCCGAAGTTCAAATGATTTCGTCAACATGAATTTCGTCGACTCTTAGTGTAGTTGTATTTTATTTTTGTATTGTTGTTGTTTGTACTGTTGGACAATTATGTGTGTACTGTTGGATGTGTATTTGTACGGTTTGTGTTTTTCACTGCAGGTTTTGGAATTGGGTCCAATCCAGAACCTGCTTTTTTTTACAAAATGTCACCGGGTATTGCCGACAAGATGGACCCATCTCGTCGGCAATAACTTCCAATTTCCGGCGAGTTTCTTCATTATCACCGACAACTTTTTGAAGAATGTCGTCGGCAATAACTGTGGCGGTCAAACAAGTTGACCCGGCGGAGCTTCATCACCGACGACTAACTCGTCGGTGATGCTATTTCCCATTGTCGGCGACCTCATCTCGTCGGTGATACCTTTGAAGTATCACCGAAGACTTCTTGCATATCTCGTCGGTGATACTATCACCGATGGGTTGCTTCCGACGACCTTATAACCGGCGACATGTCGTCGGTTATAAGGATCACCGACGATTTATGGAGAAAGGCTGACGACTTTAAGTCGTCGGCAATGATGAGAAATGTGGTAGTGACCGAGCCACTTTTCGATTTTGTCTCAGTTTGACTTAGTTTCAGTACGGGTCGGCTCGGTAATTTCGGGCAGTATATGCTAGGCCTAGTGAAAACTATCTGCACGCCACATTTGGACAATTTGGGCACTTAAATCTTTAGTGGGATGCATGGATGCCCCAACATATTTATTTTTTTCTTCCATCTGAACTAATATCAATCCGATTGGTTTATATGCTAAAATTATTAAGGTTATAATGAGTGTTTTAAGGGGGTTTGCACTGTCTAGCTAAGACTCTAAGTTGTGCTCCTTAATTAATCAGCTTCACTAATTTGACAAAGCATAAGTTTCATGTAGACTTCGAGGAGGTGTTTACTGTTTACATGTCTTCATTAAGTCACATGGAAATGAGTCGAGGATAGGGGTCATCAATGGCCGTGTTCGGGTCAAGCGTTTTTGAATTTTTGAAACCCACGGACATTTTAGCACTCGGACTTTAGCGGATATTTCGGGTCAAGGCAGGCTAAGCTCACAGGGTAGGACCATGCAGAGTTTTTTTTGTACTAAATAATTTTTTTTAGAATTTAATAGTGTTTAATCATCTAATATATCAACAAGTATATACACTAAATAATGTATTGACCTTAAAATGTTGGTACTTAGTATATGAATAAATGATATTAAAATAAATTTGAGAGTTTATAGGTATATATTAATAAAATAATATATAAAATTGATGAGCTTAACGGATTTGGCCCTATGAGCTGGATTAAATTTTTTTAGGCCCATAAATTTTGAGACTTCGGTCCGAGCTCGACCTTAAACTCATAAGGTCAGATTAAATTTGGGCCAAACCAAGCTTGAATTTTACAAACTTCGAATGGCCTCTGAACTTTTCAGAAATATAGACCAAATAGTAACCTTTAGTCAGGGTGATGAGAAAATTGCAGGGACGGCTCGACTCTTTCTGATCAAGTTACCTATACAGCTATACTACGCACTACCAAGTCTAATCTCATCTTTGGTTAATTAGATAATGGTGACTGTTTATGTGTATGCAATGATGTAGCTTTATGGGTGGTCATATAGTTTTGATTAATTAGTTTCATAAATTGAAGAAGATAAAAAAGAAGAGAGGAAGGGGTGGTGACACTGGCACGTGGAGAAAACTATGAGCATGAAGAAGATGCCAAGGAGAAAAGGAAGAAAAAGAGAGAGAAAGCCCCCATCTTTCGGCAGAAGAACCGAGGCTTTCTTTGTAGATGGATGGATGTTGGCTTCTTACCAAATCAGATAGATATGGATGCTCACCAAATCCTTTCCACTCTCTCTCTCTCTCTTTCACCTGCCTTTTATTGTGCTAGGGGACATGCCAATTGGCAATTGGGGCATATCCCCAACTCTTTTGTTTCATAATCTCTGCGGGTCGGGCACTCGGGTTTTGACCGAAATATACAACGTGACGAGCTAGCATGCAGTCAATTTAAACGGAGCTTACATGGCTTTTGAACCTAACCATGAATTTTAATAAAAACAATTGAAATACACTTCATTTTCTGGCCTTGAATACACATCTAAAGGCGGTTTAAAAGTTACATACAATCAGCCAAATCATGTCCAAGTCTTCACTCTAAAAGAAAATGATATACAAGTTCATGCAGCCCATGCTGATTCATTTGGTCCCTTAATCTTGTTTGATTGCGTGTTGTATAATCTTGAACTCTACTTGTGTTAAAACTAGTATAAATTTAATTATGCACTTATCCAACTCAATATAAGGGGTGAAAAGAAATAAACACATCTAACAACTGTGATTTAAAGTAATTAGCACGATCCTACCATAATTTTTATGTCTTTGAATCATAATTATTGGACATGCTTATTCATTTTTATCCTCTATATTGTGTCCCTTAAACTTGTATAAATTTAACTCTGTTGTTATATCAAAAGTCACTTTTTTTTAATAAGAAATAAAGCTTTATTATGACAGAAATATCAATATTACAGGGATCTACAAAGTATTCTGAAAAATGAATTCTCTAGCGTAACATTACATACTCTTGATTCCTATAATAACATTAAAAAATATGTCTGAAGCCTCGTTCTCCAGTCATACTACGCGGTCACCGTTTTATAAGTTCGATCTACTACACTGCTACATATCTAATCTTGTTACACACTAAACCACTGGTACCCTCCTCAACCAACGACATTAGTACAATCGGGCTCATTCCATCTCTGCCAACTATAGCCACCACCACACCCGGGCACTCCTGAGTGTTGACCTGGCAAAATTCAGCCAAAATTGAGGAAGGCTCGGAGACAAGCAAATAGTTAAGGTAGAATAAGAGAGAAAAACGATAGATTTCCGAAACAAGATTTTTCATGTTTTTTACCAACAACATGTCACACTTATAATATAACTAAACAAAAAGTTTAGAACTTGTGACTTTTAACTGCATAACTTAGCACTAATGAGGGTTGATAGGAGTGGTAAGACACGGGCTTGAGTGGAACCCCACCCAAGTTTGAACCCCAACATTCACATGTCCATTATTGGTAGATTGCTGAGTACTGTGATCCTGCGGAACCTATCTAACGCTGAAAAAAGTGTCTCATCCAAGAGAGTTTAGGTCATCAAGAGATCCGATTGTGAATGTCTGCGAACTTTTAAAGTGAAAAATTTTGGGCCAGTAGAATCTTACTATTTTCAAGTGGAACCGACATGAGACCTAGATGTTAGTTAGATTTCTGCTGACTACATGCGATTCATAATGTTCGTTGGCGAACAACTCTCCCCCAAATTCAAATACCCATCTCCAAAAAAAAAACTGCATAACTTGGCAAAAACAAAAACTGCATATCATTGAGACCAAAGTACATTTATTGTCACCCAGTTCATTTTCGTGTTATTCCCACGAGGCCATTACACTCTCGGGCATCCAACATTCCGGGTCAAACCCAAATGGAAGGAATGAAGAATAGTTATCGGGTCATACTAAACCCGTGAAACCTGACCCACCGAACTATACCCCAAGTCCCCAATATTGCCCCATAAGTCCATGACGATAGTTCTAGATGCTGTCCGCAAGCAGCGTGCCACACACGCGGCAGAGAAAAAAATTAAAGAAATTGAAAAGCATTGCCTCTAATAATCCAACAAAATCCGTTGTATTAATGCTGACTGAGTTTCCAAAAAACGTTTTCGTGTTGACAATAAAAATCTGTTGGCCAATCGACAGCGCTTTTGCTCAAAAACCACTTCTGCTGTTTGTTAGTTGTATTAACAAGAAAAACTATACTCATTAAATTTAATTAAATTTAATTTTAAAAACGACTTCTTAACCCACAAAAATTACCCATCACGCCGACGAAGACCGCCTTAAAATATCAGATTTAAAACCCAAAATTAAATTAGTAAAAAGCGAGATGAATAAGAAAGTGCTTTTCCGAAAAGCAATATATTAACTAAATAAGCACTTGGAGAGAAGACTAATTTGAAAAACCAGAGAAGAGAAGAAAGAAAGAAACCAAATGAACTGAAAAGCAGCGGCGGCGATGTTAAAGCAGAGTGGTGGCGTTGGTGGTGTTCAAACTAGTCTCGGAGGAGCAGCAGCGGAAAATGCGTTTCTCGAGATTCGAGCTCATTTCTATTATTCCGGCATAAAAGGAACCTTCTCCGTACTCCTCCTCCGCCTAATCCTTCTTTTGATTCTCATTCTTCACAGCAGCATTTAAACTCTTTTTAAATTTTTATTTTATTTAATTACCTTCTCTTTCTCTTTCTCTCTCTCTCTCTCTCTTCTTCTACTACACACTTGTTCAGCTTCATCATCATCATCATCTTCCATTCACTCTCAATCTATATCTGTTAGCTTCTCTTTGCCTCTGTCTCACCCTTTAATGGAAATAGTCAAAGAGGCCTTGACTCGATCATCGCCGACGTGATATGCTCCAATCCGTCGCCACCTGCATTCTTGAAGACTCTGGGATTGGTTAGGGTTTGCTGTTCTTGATATGATTGATTTGATTTGGCTGTGTATAGATTGCTTTAAGTGTTGAGATGTTTCTCTCTGATACTATTTTGTGATTCTGGGAGGATTTTCAGTCTGTTGTTCTAGTTCTGATTTTTTTTTCAAAGATAAAGAAAAGAAACAGAAATCATACACATCCCACCAATTTTATTGTGGGTGATTTTTAGTTTTTATTAATCTCATACACTAGAATTTAGGACAGAAAACAAAAAGAGTATCAAAAATAGAGAATTTAATTTTGGAGAAAAGGAGGGAGAGCTGGTTTCTGTTATTGCTGGGTTGTTGCCATTCTATGGGAATACCTGATCGATCACTACAAGATCTAATAGAGAAAGTTAGGTCCTGGATTACTAGGGGAACAGTTGATTCGAGGTCTATGTCTGCCGAGTTGGATATGCCCGGTATCGTGTGCAAGATGTGTTGTGATTGCAGTACAGACACTAGTGGTATTGGTCATAGGTATCACTGCCAAAGCTGTGGCAGGTGGATATGTGGTGAGTGTATTCTAGGCGGTGAGTGGGATGGCTCGAAGAGCAAGGGGGGTGATGAGGTTGGAGATGATGGTCTCAAGTTTTGCAAGTTTTGTTCTCGGGTTAGATTAAGGAGGGAAGGTGGTGGGAGGAAGTGTAGTGAGAAAGTGCATCCTTCTGTGTCTCCTCGACAAAGCCCTGAACCCCCATCTCCGTGTTTTAGTGGTGATACGATCAAGTCTTGTCCAGATGATGAATCCACTCAGAGTGATCATCTGTCAAAGTATCTTGAAGCCCAGAATATAGGCTATTCTCCCTGTGTTATGAAGAGTATAACTTCATTTAGTTCTCTCCCACCTCCAGTAGCTGTTTGTTGTTCTCATAGCAGGTACGGTTTCACTCAGATTATATGTGTCATTGAGATTTAAGAATATATTGACTCTTTTTTAATTACTTCATAGTAATGCCTTCTAGAGAAGTAGTATATTGTCATAGAAGTGAATATATTGCCTCATTAGTTCTGTGTTTACTTTCTAGGAGTGACGAAGAAGAGGCAGAAGATTCAGCAAAGACCTTTTGCAGCCCTTCAAGTGAATATTGTGAAGACAATTTGGATATACATTTAAGTAGTGTTAGTGCTAGAAATGCAATTTACAGTTTGAGGTCACCAGGGTCAGGTCAGTTTGATTGCCCATCTAGAGTTTACTATAATTCTGAGCATCAGAGGCAGCAAACAAAGCCTGTTTTGAAAAGGCCTGGCGATCCAGATATTACTGATGACTTGCCAGCTTTCCGCAGCCAGTCTGAGAAATCACCTAGACCATTGGATTTTGAAAACAATGGTCTTATCTGGTATCCTCCTCCGCCTGATGATGAGTATGCTGAGGGAGAAAGTAATTTCTTTTCTTATGATGATGAAGATGACGATATTGGAGATTCAGGGGCAATGTTTACTTCCAGTAGTAGCCTTGCAGGCATGTTTCCTGCAAAGGACAAACAGAATGAGGGTAACCAGGAGCCTCTTAGAGCTGTGGTTCGGGGTCACTTTAAAGCTCTTGTGTCACAACTGTTACAAGGTGAGGGTTTCATGAGCAACGAGGATGGAGATGAAGACTGGCTTGACATAGTAACAACGTTAGCATGGCAAGCTGCAAATTTTGTTAAGCCAGATACTAGCCAAGGAGGCAGTATGGATCCTGGTGATTATGTGAAAGTTAAATGTATTCCATCAGGAAGTCCAAGCGACAGGTATGATGTCCCTGAAAATTAGTTGAATTTTGTTAAAGAAACCAATTTATATCCTTAATCTGAATTCTATATCATGCAGCACTCTTATAAAAGGAGTAGTCTGTACAAAAAATATAAAGCACAAGCGAATGACCTCACAGTACAAGAAGCCTAGATTACTTATCTTAGGGGGAGCACTGGAATATCAGAAAGTTCCAAACCAGTTGGCCTCTTTTGACACATTACTCAATCAGGTTTTGATTTTTTTTTCTCTTTAGTTTCCCATCTTGTATAAACTGATACATGTCTCCCTGAATACTGATGATGTAATTATCAGTAAAATTAAAGTCTTATATAAATGTTTTTTTTTCTTTAACAGGAAAATGATCATCTGAGGATGATTATTTCAAGGATTGAGGCTCTTCATCCAAACGTTCTGCTGGTAGAGAAAAGTGTATCTTCATATGCTCAAGAACATCTGCTAGCAAAGGAGATATCCTTAGTGCTGAATGTTAAAAGGCCAGTACTGGAGCGCATAGCCAGGTGCACTGGTGCACTTATAACTCCCTCAATTGATGATATTCCTAAAGCCTGTTTGGGTCATTGTGAATTGTTCCGGCTGGAAAAAGTTTCTGAACAGCATGAGCCAACCAGTCAGTTTAACCGGAAAACGGCGAAAACCTTGATGTTTTTTGAAGGGTGTCCAAGGCGTCTTTCTTGCACAGTAATGCTTCTCATATACAGTATTTTTCTTCTACTTTTATTCCTTCAGCATCTGCAGTGCTTCCATTGTTATTTACTCATTATCTTCTAGCATGATATGGCACAGCGACTTAGAACTTAGTTCTCCTACTATTCTCTTAACTTGTTATATACTACTGTAGGTCTTGCTGAAAGGTGCTGGTGTTGAGCTACTGAAGAAGATAAAGCACGTTGTCCAGTATGCAGTGTTTGCAGCTTATCATTTATCCCTAGAAACATCCTTCCTAGCTGACGAGGGTGCGACTCTACCCAAGATGACACCTGGACACTCACCATCAGAAATCCCTAACACACTTAGTTCGAGCAATTCCAAATCTGTACTGGATGCTTCTGCTGAAGAAGATGATGGTTTGGGTGTGCTCCCAGAATTTGAAGTATCAGAAGATTTCTCTGGCCATCTTGATCCTGGACATAGTTTTCCCATGTCTAATGGTTCTGTGGAATTTGAAGTTGGAAATGCATTTTCCGATCCAAGTAATGATGATCTAGCATCTCATCTCTTTTTGGACACCTCTTCATATCGATACAAGAATGTTATGCCGTTCACTTCACAATCTTCCAAGACAAATGATATTTCCCATCTAGAGTTGCAAGAAAACTTGTCTCATGAAGCAAGTGAACAGGAGGACACCCATGAATTGACAAGCTCAGAGAGGATCGACCAAAATGAGCCTTCTAGTGAGTACTTCTCTACTTCTGACACTCATCAGAGCATATTAGTATCCTATTCAAGCCATTGTGTTCTGAAAGGAACTGTTTGTGAGCGCTCCCGACTTCTGCGAATAAAATTCTATGGAAGCTTTGATAAGCCACTTGGCAGATATCTTCGTGATGACCTCTTTGATCAGGTAATCATTGCTGTGTTATGTCACTGCATCTCTTATTGACTTCCAGGATATGGTACAGAAGTCTAATTATTAAGGTTAATAACACTGTAGACATCTTTCTGTCGGACTTGTAAAGAGGCAGCCGAGGCCCATGTTTTATGTTATACCCATCAACAAGGAAACCTTACCATTAATGTGAGACGCCTTCCATTAGTGAAGCTACCTGGGGAAAGAGATGGCAAAATATGGATGTGGCACCGCTGTCTAAGGTGTGCCCATATTGACGGAGTTCCACCGGCAACACGCAGAGTAGTCATGTCGGATGCTGCCTGGGGACTTTCTTTTGGTAAGTTTTTGGAACTTAGCTTTTCAAACCATGCAACTGCAAATCGCGTAGCTACTTGTGGCCATTCATTGCAACGAGACTGTCTCCGCTACTACGGGTAAGTATTAGGAGTTTTAGATCAGTAATTGTTCTTTCTCATTTCAATTGTTCCTATTAAAAAGAATTTTCTTGGATACTGCTGTACACCAGATATGGGAGCATGGTAGCATTCTTCCGATATTCCCCCATTGAAATACTTTCTGTTCATTTGCCCCCTTCGGTGCTTGAATTCAATGGCCAAGTTCAACCAGAGTGGATAAAGAAAGAGGCAACAGAGGTGTTTAAAGAATTTCACTCCCACTTAGTCATTATTCTTTTTCCTTTGTCTAAAATTTCTTAATATCGAATTAGGTTTGTAATATTTGAAACTTTTTGAGATGCCCGTTCTAATTACCATTGTTCTTTCAGCTGATGGGAAAAATGGAAACCTTATATGCGGAGATATCTGATGTCCTTGACTTCATGGAAGAGAAAAATAGATCTTTTGGAAGTGAAATGTCAGGTGCAGGTGAACTCCAGAACCATATTGTGGAATTGAAAGATCAGCTTAAAAAGGAAAGGAATGACTACATTGTAAGTTCAATGCTCCATTTCATTTGATAAGGAATGAATATTTTTTCTGACGTTTCCTGGTCCACAGAAACTTTATGGTTATTATTTTTACTTTGATGATTAAGGTGGAAATCTAATCTGGTGTCCTATTTGCTAATAGGGTTTTCTGCAACCTGCTTTCGTGGATACTTCCGAACCTGGCCAAATTGCTGTACTAGATGTTCTGGAGCTAAATCGCTTGAGACGGTCTCTTTTAATTGGTTCTCATGTTTGGGATCGCCAGCTTTATTCTTTGGACTCACTTATTAGGAAGAATCCTGTTTCCAAGGCTACAGATGGAGATATATCTATGGGCTACATGCAAGAGAGGATTAGTCATTCATCAATTAAGGATGGGAGGCTTGATCATGGACATGAAGGTAATAGTGTGTTTGAATCTTCAAGCTTTCTGGTGCCTCCTGGAAATGATTTACTGCCAGAAAAAGAACTTGGCCCACCAATGTATGAACCTTCTGAGGAGGATGTGCATTCTGATAGGGATGAAAGCTACCCCTCCCTTAATTCTACACTTTCTGAGAGGATTGATTCTGCGTGGACCGGAACTGATCAACTTCTGGTGAAAGCTCAGCCGCTTCATGCATCACAGGGGGATGGAGTCCAACATGCTCTTGTCAGGCAGACAAGTCAGTATGATGATCCTCCTATTAGAAGGCTATTGGCACCAATGAGAGTTCAATCTTTTGATTCAGCAATAATATTCCAAGAAAGGATTAGGAAAGGGTTGCCCGCTTCTTCTTTGCATTGTTCGACATTGAGGTCATTTCATGCTTCTGGAGATTACAGGAGTATGGTAAGAGATCCTCTTTCTAGCGTAACAAGGACGTATTCTGCATTGCCATTAGAGGCTCAGAAGTTAAACGTAATACTAGGTTCCACACCCACATTTATCTCTTCGGCATCTCAAATCTCGGATGGAGTCCGACTGCTGCTTTCAGAGACAACCAACGCTAATGTAGTTGTTGGTGTTTATGACAGTGAGCCCACAAGCATAATATCATATGCCCTTGGTTCTAAGGATTATGTAGACTGGGTTGGTGATAAGATGAATGAGCACGAGGGGACTTGGAGTATTCATGAAAGCTATAAAGAAGATTCTGCAGCTCCCACCTTTTCGCCATGGCAATCTTTTGGTTCGATGGACTTGGATTATATTCACTATGGAAGTTATGGATCTGAAGATGCTTCATCCTCAATGAGTAACTTGTTTGCAGATCCCAAGAAATCTCCACATTTAAGGATTTCTTTTGGGGACGAGTCCCCAAATGCTGGAGGCAAAGTGAAGTTTTCTGTGACATGTTATTTCGCAAAGCAATTTGACTCTCTTAGGAAGATATGCTGCCCTAATGAAGTGGATTTTGTACGCTCCTTGAGCCGTTGTCAGAGATGGAGTGCACAAGGGGGGAAAAGTAATGTCTATTTTGCCAAATCATTGGATGATAGATTCATCATAAAGCAAGTTACAAAGACAGAGTTGGAATCCTTTCAGGAATTTGCACCCGAGTATTTTAGATATTTGACAGATTCTCTTAGCACAGGAAGCCCAACTTGTCTTGCCAAGGTTCTTGGTATATATCAGGTTGGGGCTTTGTTTTCTCTCCTAGTTTCTCTTGTTATATATGCATGTAAATGATTAATGACTACTTTGAATCTAACTCTCCTGCTGTTTGCAGGTCACTGTTAAACACGTGAAAGGTGGGAAGGAAACTAAAATGGATTTGATGGTGATGGAGAATCTTTTCTTTAAGAGAAATATTTCAAGGGTATATGATCTCAAAGGGTCTGCTCGATCCCGTTACAATTCTGACACTTCAGGAGCAAACAAAATACTGTTAGATATGAATTTGTTGGAATCATTGCGTACAAGGCCCATATTTCTTGGAAGCAAAGCAAAGAGAAGCCTTGAAAGATCTATTTGGAATGATACATCCTTTTTAGCGGTATGCCTTCACCCCTTCCCTTTCTATTGCTCTCATACTCAATTACTCATGCACAGATGCTTTGAAGTTTATAAATTTGTTGTCAACGGTTTCACTGTCATATTTTGAATAAATGCATCTTCTACAGTCCGTTGATGTGATGGACTACTCACTGCTGGTTGGGGTAGACGATGAGCGGAAGGAGCTGGTCTTGGGGATCATTGATTTCATGAGACAATATACATGGGACAAGCATTTGGAGACATGGGTGAAAGCATCTGGAATACTTGGTGGTCCTAAGAATGCGGCGCCAACGATTATTTCTCCGATGCAATACAAGAAAAGATTCCGGAAGGCAATGACTACCTATTTCCTCACTGTACCTGATCAATGGTCTTCCTGAACTCTTATCACATTATTCTTTTGTCCACTTACTATAATAAGGCTTAGAAGTATTATTGCCGATAAAACAGAGGGGAGGGAAATCCCACCATCTGATAAAAAAAATTCGGGGGGTCTGGCTTCTTCCCTTTTCTTTTGTATATGTGGAAAGCTGGTAACTGTTATTTTGTTCAAGTTACCAGCATTGAGGTCCTTAGGGGGAAGTAGATGTAAAAGAACCCAAGTGTAATTTTGATAGGTAAATTTCTTTCCACGTTCTTCATCTGTAAAGTATCTAGTTTCGATTAGGCTCTCAAATTATCTTTAAGCACATGTATCAATCAGGGAATGCATGTTAGAGTATACGAAAGCACACGTGTTCCTTTAATTCGCATGCATACAGCTACGGCTACCTTATAGATCACCTTGCTTGCAACTTCTTGATGCTGGATTCCTGGAAGCCTTGAAATGCACTTTTGGAATAGAAGTACGTGTTTAATTCTTTGTCACATAGACCAAGTGTGTACTAATGTATTGAATAGACAGACTTTGATAGATATAAGGTTATAAACATAGATAAGTTTGAAGAGCCCATTATAATGAGACTCGATGAATAGTCGAATACCTTTTAATTTAGCCTCCTTAATTAATAGTTGTATAAGTTACATTTTAATCTGGATAAAACAATGGTGGTTTGATGTTTATATAATAATGAGTAGATTAATTATGCAAAATTTCTATCGTATTTTTATTCTTCTTTACCCACGCACATCCCTAAATACATGGCAACACTATGATTCTCATTTTATCAACTAGATAAGCTAGGAAACCGATCACCGACACTCCACTATCTTTAGGTACATGAGTCTATTTAGTATATACAGTGTGTATGTAGACTGTTGAGCTAGTATACGTGTGCATAAAGCCATAAACTGCACATTTGGTTCACAGACAAGTGAAGAAAGGTTCATTTTCATATAACTGCAATAAACTCATTCTACATTATACTTATATCAGCCGTTCTAACATAATTTTGATCACATCTGTTGGTTGAAGGTAATTTAGGCAGACTGAAGAGACAATACAGTAGAGCCATCGATTCTGTACCGCCACAAACATTTCCGTCACCAACCGGCGGGCCACTACTTGTTAATTAAGAAGCTAGTCACGCTAACTGTATTTCTCCTGCATCCGCTGGCTGGAAACTCACTCGCTTCTGCAGGTTTAAGCATCAAGACAACAACGAAGAATGAGTTCACATATTGTAGTTAATAATTGCGTACTTTTTAACCTGGTGTACTGATTTTAGCAAAATGACAAACAGATAAAGGCTTTGAGGAAAAACTCGACGAA
Source organism: Geum urbanum (assembly GCA_946800695.1). Classification (NCBI taxonomy): domain Eukaryota; kingdom Viridiplantae; phylum Streptophyta; class Magnoliopsida; order Rosales; family Rosaceae; genus Geum; species Geum urbanum. The sequence continues at coordinate 45,498,491 of OX327012.1, read as the reverse complement.
AGGAAAAAAGAAAGGAGGATGCTACCAGAGCAATGTTATGTGAAAACAAAGCACTACCAAAAGCTCATTGTAGCCCAACTTTCTTAAAATGCACATGTCAAAGTTGGGTAGCAAAGTCTACACATTGTAACATGCAAAAGCCATGCACTATGCCAGTAAAGGAGGTGAAAACTTTGACACTAGAAAAATATATTGGCGTGGAATGTGATCATAATATTTGTGTGCTTGTGATACTTGTATTGTGTGTGTGGGTGTGCGTGTGCTTGTGTTTGTGCTTGTATTATAACCTAGGTGTGATGTATGTGTGGGTGTCATCATCTTCCATATGTCGAGGATGTAAATTTACAGAGGGATTTGTAATTTGGGATGTGGTGGTGTGCAACACCCACACCCCTCTTTTCGAAGGAGGTGTGGGTGTGGTGTGCAGGTATCAAGATTTGCTCTGATATCAACTAGAAAAGTATATTGATGTGAAATGTGATCACAATATATATTGGTGTGTTTGTGATACTTGTATTATGCTTGTGGTGTATTACATTCACCAGAGTATAGAGTATATATAGAAAAATATAAAGTAATTCTTAACTAGGAAACATATTTTCAACAAAAACTAAGTTGAATCTTAAACAATTATGGACTACAAATTTACCATAATTATCAATATTTCAACATCGAATATATGCTGATTTATATACGTTAATCATGATGCAATTCTTATTTAATTAGACTTAAACTTGGATAAAGGTTGAGTCTCGGTTAAGTTTCATCATGTTGAGGACCATAAATTGTTGACATATAACTTGAAAAAGATAGTGAGAAAGAAAATTATAATTATATCGACCTACCCAGATATGACAATATCCTCGATCGTATAGTGAAATATGTCTTTTGAACTTCATCTATATATCTTGAATTAGCCGCACACGTACATAAAATATAAATATGAACACGTTTGCAATATTGGCTGTTATGCATGTTCTTAATTAGTTTAATGCTTCCATGTTCATCTACCCAACGGTTGAAGACTTGAAGCATAGGAAACTCAAAGCGAACCAAAATGTCAAAACTCTAAAACCACTTCACAGTTCACATGCCACAAAAACAGGAAGAAAATAGAAGAAGAGTACGTCATACCTCGCGGGTTTTGGTGCTCAGTCGTCTAACCATTCTTCCTTGACCATCCTTCCAACGCATTTGTTGCTTGAAACCCTCATCGTTCTCGCCACCCATGTTGGCCGTCACCCTGCAAAGATCCACTATCTTCTCTGCCGCCTCCGCCTCGTCTCTGCTTTGCTGCATCAGCTTCTCAACTTGGGCCCGGGGAAGCCTCATCCGCACTCGCACCGGCCCATCATCACCTCCTCTCGAGTTATTCTCGGGCAGTGATGATCTCATGAAGGAAAGGTCGGAAGCCGACCGCCGAGACAGCATTAAACTCTCTAGCCTGTCTTTCGCTGTCATGTTTATTCCGGACCGGACTCTTCTCGTAACAGCTGTTTTGTCCATGGGACTAATATTATTGTTATGATAACTAGTACCCTTTGGCAACTCCACGAGGAAGTAGACTCCCTTGGCTTCGAGTAGTTGGTGTGGCTCCAGAGGCTTTGCTCGGATCCCTAAAACCTTCACCTCTTGGGATTTAAGCAAAACGTGACCAGGGTAGTCCTTCACTACCTCACCAGCTTGGACTGGCGTCTTCAACTTCAATGTCTCTCCACTAACTTGCATGACCTTTGCTTTCTTTTTGCCTCCTCTCAAGCTATTTCCCATTGGGATCTAAACTCACTCGATCACCTGGTTAAGGTCTCGACGAAGTTTTGGTGAGGATGATGATGATGATGGTATCTCGTGGAAATATGCACGAGGCCGGATAGGCGTAAGAGAGAGAGAGAGAGAATGATATATATCGGAGAGGTCGTTGGTCAAGAATGAAGGCAAATTAGGCAATACATGCAATGGGAATTTTTTGAAAAGAGTGATATTAGGGTAACGGAGTTTTGACATTAGTAGCATATAAAGTACGTAGGCTTTCGCTTTCTATGCTAAATTTTCTTGGTTTATATATAGTTTTGGAATTTCAACAACCCTTTGTGTTCATATTTCCACTGGAGATAGCTCCAAAAATCCCGTGATGCGTGGAACGAAGATGGTTGCATAATCATATTTGTGCTCATTCAAACAAGCGTACAGGTCATTTAAAAAGAAAAAGAAAAAAGATCACTTTGATCACAAAAATAGTTAAGGGTTGTTACAATAATTAGAAAATAAGATTTTTTTTTTCTTTTCATCTTTTCTACGTCAATTTTCTGTGTTTCAAACTCTCAATTGATGTCCGCAAGGCTACCCTTACAGGAGACCCGATTTTGTATGCAGAGGACTGCAATGTTACCATGATAATGGCATGTAAACATGAAATGGCTTTTATCAGAGTCAACAAAGACAAATCATGGACTTTTACTACGTTTTTCCAAACGGAAAAAGGTTTGTATTCTTCAGACTAAGAACCTAAGAACATGCTTTTCCACTTCCTGTGGGTTTGAAAATGCCACGCATGCATTTCATCTCGATATTCAACCCTCTCTCTCTCTGAATTCCTTTGGAGTTTTGCACCTCAATTTCAATTTTCAAGTCAATTGCAAGACACCCTATTTGGTTTTACATAATGCAACCATGCATCAATCATTGTTCTCTCTGCATATTGCCTATATTGCAGGCAATTTTGTCTGTATTTGAAAAAATTCAATCCCGATTCAGTTGCTTAAATCAGAATTAGATCTTAACAACATTACAACTTTTTAAAAAATTTCGTCAGAGTTTACTTTATAAAATGAGTAAACCAAAAACCTACAATGAAAACAAACTTCCAAATAGTTCACAAAAATCAAACCGTGGGATACCAATTTCCATCCGGATTTCTCAAATTCACAAACTATTGAATAACAATAAAAATATTTATTTACACTATTTATTCAAAATCCAGTAAGTACTCGAAAAGCATTGCAAAGGAAATAAACTAACATAGTACTTAGAGCGACTTCTAATTTACAAATATACAATGCTAGTAGGTTATAACCAAGAACCTACTAGAAAAGAACGGTGACATGAACTCTAGGCCTCCGACGACGACGCACAACCATAGAATAGAAACTGCAAACTGGGCAAGAAGGAAACCGAAAAGCCTAGGGAAAAGCATAAAAATAATAAAACTGTTAGAGTAAGTGGACGAAAATAAACTTTCATTTTTAAACTAATAGCAATAAATATAACATGCCTTTCACAATGTATATGTAAATAAACATGATGCGAGTCTAAAAACTGTAGGGTCCACTCTCGAACACCTCCACCTTGGTACAGTGTAAATCACGGGATCCCAGACCCACACGTGATCAAATAGTCAAAAAGACCTCGGGTCAGGACTCTATCCCCCCCGGAGCATCTCGGGGATCAGCCGACCATGCCAGTGCATCGATGCCACTACTACCTCTGAGACTGTACTCTGTGTAAAATAAATCATATTTGTTTCCATGCACATGCATAATCGTAAATGCGTACTTGTACGACATATAATCATAAATGCATAATCGTAAATGTATACTTGTACGTGCATAATCATAAAATGTATAATCAGGACTCGCATTTCAATCAGTGAAAATAAATTGTCCACTCACAGTATGCAACTAGCTCGAAGGTCCAGCAGAAGTTTTCTCGCCAAAATCTTTCTTGCGGTTTCCTGAGTAAATAACAGGTTCGTTTAATTTCAGAATTCGATAAAACGCGTGAAAAACAACTCAGAAACCATCCCGGAAATCCCACAGAAAAATAAGAATTATTGACTCGCCGGAGCCCGCGGCGGCGAGTGGCCGTCACGCGCCACCACCGGCGATGGTGCGTGAACCACACACGCTCCCGGTCAAAACTACTCCGATGGGAGCGTTTGACCACTCGTTGGAAAGATCTCAATGAGCCCAACACATTTTTCAACTGGACCTAGACCCAATTCCACGGCGTTTGGCCGGAATTGGGCCCGAAACCCACGGTGGCTGAAATCGTCGGAAAACTTCTCCGGTCGACTCCGTCACCGGTGATGCACCTCGGCCCCCTAAACCAAGGGGGTTTTGGTCCTTGGACCAAACCCAACTGAACCCACCACCACACCATGCCGGAAAATGGCCGGAATACCACCGGCGAATCAACTCGAAATCCCACGGGTTCACGGCATCAAATCTATCCCAAAACTCACCCAAAAATCAAATATAAATACATGAATGGAAAGAGGAGATGGAGGGCTTCAAATCCATATCAAGAACGCTGGCAACCTTTGCGTTTTCTGTTTTCCAGTGGGTCGAGATCGAAGTCCAAAACGGGTCGAAATGGGTATATGGGTCGCGTACGTACACGTATAAATTTTTTGTATTTCTACGAATTAATCTGTATTTCTACCAAAAATTCAGTATTTATACCCAAAAATTTCAGATCAGATCAACGGCCACAATTTAATCTAATCAAGATCCAACGGCCCAAGATAAATTGCCAAGAAAAATATGTTAAAATACATAATTTCATATACGAACTTCCAAAAATCGTAAGAAATAGCTCGATAACCCGAAAAATTCCCCGAAAATTTTCACGTACACGAAATTAAATACTCTACGACTTCCACGAAGAAAGTCAGATCAAATTCTGGCATGAAAGAAAAGTCGTTAACAAAATTTTACGAGGTGCATAATTTGCGGAAAACTTAAATCGTAAAGTTTAGCGTAACCTTTGGTTTGGATCGTTACAATTCTACCCCTCTTAAAGAAATTTCACCCTCAAAATTAACACACCTGTTAGTTAAAAAGATAAGGGTACTTTTCCCGCATGTGCTGCTCGGTTTCCCAGGTGGCTTCCTCAACTACATGATTTCTCCACAAGACTTTCACAAGAGGAATGGCTTTGTGACGAAGTTCCTAAACCCTTGAATCAAGAATTTGAATCGGCTCTTCTACATAAGTTAAATCCTCCCGAATAGGAAGCTGACAAAGTGCTAAAACGTGAGACGGATCATAAATGTACTTTCGTAGCATAGATACATGGAATACATCATGAACTCTGGCCATCTCAGAAGGTAGTGCCAACCTGTACGCCACAACACCCACTCGCTCAGTAATCTCATATGGACCAACATAATGCGGGCAAAGTTTACCACGTTTCCCAAACCGTACAACACCTTTCCAATGAGACAATTTCAAAAACACCCAGTCACCAACTTCAAATTCCAGATGTTTTCTCCTCACATCAGCGTAGCTCTTTTGTCGATCCTGTGTAGTTTTCAATCTGTCTCGAATAATCTAAATGTCTTCAGTAGTATTTTTCAACAAATCAGGACCAAGAAGCCATCTTTCCCCTACTCCACTCCAATAAAACGGAGTTCGACATTGTCTACCATACACAGCTTCATATGGAGCCATACTGACACTGGCCTGGTAACTGTTGTTGTACGCAAACTCATTCAAATGTAGCTACTGATCCCAATCTCCTTTGAACTGCAACACACACGATAGCAGCATATCTTCGAGAGTTTGAATTTTCCTTTCTGATTGGCCATCGAACTGAGGGTGGAAAGCTATACTAATTCGCAGTTTAGTCCCCAATTCTTTTTGCAATGCTCGCAAAAACTCGGAAGTAAACTGAGTGTCCCAATCCGAAACTATACACAGGCACTCCATGCAATCGAACAATTTCAGCCATATACAACTTTGCCAATTTACTCACGGAAAGTTTCCCGGGAAGTGCAAGGAAATGAGCTGACTTCATAAGACAATCAATAATCACCAAAATTTCTGTATTACCATTAGATGTACGAGACAACTGATACACGAAATCCATGGTGATGTGCTCCAATTTCTACATTGGAATCTCTAATGGTTGCAGTTTCCCCGTAGGTTTCTGTCGCTTTGCTTTCACTTGTTGAAAAATAAGGCACTTTCTCACATAGGTTGCAATCCCCCTCTTCATATTGAGCCACCAGTAATAAGCTTTAAGCGTCCAGAACATTTTTGTACCACCTTGATGCATGGCATAAGAAGAACAATGAGCTTCGTCAAGTTTCTTTCTTCAATTCTGCATCTCCTGGTACACACAATCTCCCTCTAAAAATTAAAGTGCCATCCGTCTTCAATTGAAGCTCTGTTGGTTCACCATTTTGAATCATGTCCTTCTTACTTCGTAGATAAGAGTCTGTATCCTGAGCTTCACGACCCTGATTCAACAATACTGGTCAAACCTGGAAACTGGCCAATAATACTCCATCATCATCCCATTCCAATTCCGCTCCTGTAGCTCGCAACTCAGCCAATAATGATACTCTTGCTACACGTACATGAAATAGGGAAGCTCTGAATTTTTGGCTAAGTGCATCAGCAACAACATTAGCTTTTCCTGGGTGATACTCAAATGTACAATCATAATCATTAATAAGCTCGATCCACCTTCCCTGTCCCATGTTCAAGTCTGGTTGAGTATGCAAATAAGTAAGACTCTTGTGATCGGTAAAAATCTTGCACTGTGCTCCATATAGGTAGTGCCTCAAACTCTTCAATGCTAACACAATTGCAGCTAGTTCAAGATCATGCGTGGGGTAATTAAATTCTCTCCCGAAAGAAAAGTCTTTAACCAAATTTTACGAGATGCATAATTCGTGGAAAACATAAATCATAAAGTTTAGCGTAACTTTTGGTTTGGATCGTTACAGCATTGTTCTCTCTTCGTTGGTTGATGAAGGGATGATGTTTGTTTCAGGCCGTTTTTATTATTGTTTGATTAATTGGAGAATTTCGTTTGCCAATTATATTTATATGATCATTGATGGTTGAAACTTCTATGAACTTGAATTTTCAGCGTGATCTTTGCAGATTGAAAGTGCTCGGTCGAGTTAAGTGGTTTCACATTTGATGTACTAATTTCTTAAAGTCGCTTCCTCTTAAAATAGTACTCATTACTTCTTTTCTCTTTGCCAGTCTTCGGATGAAATTTTGTGAAGATCGATTGAAGTGCTTGGATGGCAAATTGGGCATGCTTCTCCATTCATAATGGAAGATTCAGTCGCATAGTCGCATAGTTCTAGATTCTGAAGAGACTGGAGTCTCTTCAAGATGGGTGACGATTTTTTTTTCAAGATGGTTTCCAACATTCCATTCTCTAGGCGGCACCCTTTTACCGGAAGAGAAGTGAAAATGAAGTTGAGCGTATGGAGGAGCCTCACAATTGTTAAGAAGTTGACTGTCCTATAGACTATAGTGACGGCTAATCCCAAAGGTTATAGACTTGGTTGGCAGATAAAGACCGATCAAGACAAAGTCTCATAGATTTGGTTGACTGATCGAGCAAGACCTCATCGTCATTCTTCATGAGGCATGCATAGATTCTTCTCCATGTATTCCGTTGGTTTGTGGTGCCAGCCATGGCAGGGACGATTTCTAAAAAGTAGTTAATTATTGGGCAATTATCTAGTGATTACATCAAATATACTTTGGGTCAAGTATGGACTTGTTTGTGAGATGGGCTTGTTGGGCCTTGATAGATCATATCTAGTTATCCAACCTTTTTGGTAGCAGTTATAGACTTGGTTGTAAAATGCGTACTCTGTCTTATTCAATTTTTTGAGAGGCAGTTGCAACTTGCAAGTACTTGTGATGAACGTCTCCCAAGTCCCAACCAGAACCGATGTTACCACTCAAATTCCAATTCAAGTGCAAGTACAGTTGTTGCTGGATCTACATTTCACTCGTGGAAGTCCATTTCAATCTCTTGATATTTCAAAATGAGTTTATGACCACCCGCCACTGTCCTTTGAGCATGTTGTGATTTTGACTTCAGATACCGTTCGAAGAGGTCGACAACCAATGCAGAATGGCAACTTACCAAAAGATATCACACAAAGATTTTATCATGTCAATGCTCACTTGGACAAAGGACTACATTCACTGTTCTTTGCACCCGGTAGACAACGGTGATATCTTGTTTCAAGTAATTTGGAGGCTTTAATTCAACAAGATCTTGGTCGTTGTTATCCATCCACGCCTCCGCCGGAGCATTTTTTGAATCATAGCAATATTCTACTACCTAATTCTCAGTATACATCGGTTCTCCTCTGCATTCAACGTCGCTTCTCGCTGGAGACGGTTGCCATATGGTTACAACCAAAGTTGTGATGACAGTTACGAACAAACTCAAGAGATCTTCTAGACCTATGCAAATACATCATTCTGGGTATGATTTGGATAGGCCTGTTTATAAGCCCTTGGGCCTTTCATTATCTCATGGAAGTTAAAACGTGGTTGTTGACTCATATGTTCTAAACCTCTCTTTGCTGAGTTTTGATTTCAACCAAACAACTAATCAACTAGTTCATGAAGGAAGATGCTCACCTTGCAGACATAATCTCCAATTTGCATCAATGCAGTTGGATACACGGTACCAATTAGTGTACGCAATGGAGCTCTCCCTACTAGTTTGATATTCATGTCACACATCTATCAAGACCGTGATAACCAATTATTTGTTGCTCCCCAGTTTGATGAAAACTCAGATGACTACAAGTCCATACTTGTTGGAGCCTCTCCTCAAATAGTGCAGCAATGGGGATCCCGTAGCAATGTAGCCTTTCTACTTCTCTCTTCTTGTCCTACTTAACCTTGAGTACGATGTTGTATCTTTACAAGTTTTGGAACAGTTGTGGGATGCCTATTTCAAAACCGGCCATAGTTGCACTTCCTCTTAATACCATGTTGATTTTGTTCATCTCCAGTTACTTCTTGAGAGCTTAGTTTAGAGGAGGTGAAATCTCTTTTCACTTTTTGGGAGCTTAGTTAGGAAGACGCTTATGTTTCTTGCATTTCTTTTGGTTGTAATTAACCACAATGGATAACTACAGTACTTGTAATAAGATGTACATGTCTTAGTTGCATAATGCAATTTCAATTATTTAAAAAAAAAATTCTAAATTCCTACTTTCACGCTGGTAAAGAATTTTAGTAACTGTAAAATTAATTTATTTTTTTATATATTTTTTAATTAGTTTCATTAAATTTAATATTTTAATATTTTCTAATCCAAAAAACTTGAATAAAACACACATATAGTGTGTACCTCCTCTAGTATGTTTTGTTCTTTCTTTTCTTAAACGACCCAAGGCGTTAAAACGTCGAAACGAGACATCTTATGATCTTAATGCTTTGCCTTGAGTCGAGCCTTAAGAAACATCTTGCCAGCTCTATCTAAACAAAAGGTCTGAAAGGCTACAATTCTTTTTGTGCTAGCTCTATCTGAAAGGTTGATAAGGATGTAATTATTGGGACTTGTGATACTAAAGTCCCATATGGAAGAAGTTAGAAAAATATGTGTCTTTATTAAAGATTACACATGTAGAGAAATAATTGGGCTAAAAGCTAGAACGTGAGTTTTCATATAGATTTGTGGGTTTGAGCCTTGGGTTACCAAGGAAAAGTCCAAATGGATAAATCGTCAAAAGATGGGTCTTGGGACTTGGGGCTCTTTCTGTTGATTAAATCCGATTTTAATTTTGAAAATTAATATTTTAAATTTTGCATTATCATTTCGGATAAATATGAAAAGAAGCGACTTTTGAAAAATCATGACTTTTGACGTCTTTATAAGGATGACTCGAGGTTGTCATTCGCACATCCAATTCCTCAACTTCGTCTTTTTCTTTCATATTGCTATTCTGAAAAATACATAAGAGTAAAAGCAACAGAGTTCAAGTTCGTGTGCAAGAACTTGAACCAGATAGTTGTATCCTCTAGATAGATATCTAGACTATAAGTACAAGTGGGGGCGAATTTTTGTCATATGACACTGCGTTACAGGCCTCTATCTGATCAAGTTAGTAAATTTCTATTTCGTCTTTATTCTTTGTTATTAGTTACAATTTCGATTCTATACTTGTTATATATATATATACATACATACATATGTATATACATATATATATATACACATATATATAACTTGATAACAAGTATATAACTTGTTACATACATATGTATATACATATATATAACTTGTTATATACATATGTATGTATGTATATATATATATAACAAGTATAGAATCGAAATTGTAACTAATAACAAAGAATAAAGACGAAATAGAAATTTACTAACTTGATCAGATAGAGGCCTGTAACGCAGTGTTTGTATTCATAATATTGATTGATTCTAACAATACAAACAATCATATTCTTTGATTACGTATGGAATTCAGTATTTTTTTATAATGCTTCAACAAAAACTCATCAATGTACACATCTTCCTTAATTTAATCATCTGAATTAGAGCAGCAAGTGATAAAGCACTCGATTTATATCATAGGATCGGAGCACTGAAGTGGATCGACTAGTAGACTGAGACCAGGGTTGATAGGCCCAAATCTGTTTTGGTATGAGTTAGGCCCCAAAAAGTCCAGCTTGATGGGTTCAAAAGACTGGGTTTGGACAAATGTGTCGAAGATGCATGGGTGACCCAAAATTTGGCCAATCAAAGCGGCCCAATCGAGTCGTAAGACCGTTCCATAAAGCCAATTGATATAATTAGATTAGTAATTATTAAACTTGACAAGAGAAAATTAGTTTGTTAATCTCTCACTACAAGAAAAGGAGACATTACCGGCGACGGGAGGTCGCCGGCCTTGTCTTTTTTTTTCGCCGGAAATGTCATTCCCGGCGACGAGTCGCCGGCAATGACGTCGCCGGAAATCTCCCGCCGGTGTTAACATTGCCGGCGACGGGAAACGGCGTCGCCGGTAATGTCGGAGACATCACCGGCGACGCCGTCGCCGGCAATGGTTCCGCCGCCGTGGCCGGAATTTGTGACATTGCCGGCGACTGAGGTCCATGTCGCCGGCAATGTCTGAAAAAATTTTGAAAAAAAAACGCGGTTCTGGATTGGGCCCAATTCCAGAACCTGCATTGAAAGACATAAACCGTACAATCATACAAGTTCAACAGTACACATAAATGTCCAACGTACAGTACAAATAGCAACGACGATACGAAAATTAACTACAACTACAGGTCAGGGTCGAGGAACTTGCGGGTCAGGGTCGAAGTAATCCATGTACTCATTTGAATTCCGGTGGCTACCTTGGTCTTGCTCTGGCGTTGACTGGTGCGGTGGTGGTGGTGGATAGCTAGGGAACGGAGGGACCGGGACCGGGGGAGGTGTGGGGAACGGTTGTCCGGTAGTGTGAGCCTCGTACATCGTCCGCATCCATGTGTACATCTGAGCCTGCACCTGTGTCTGCTGCATTTGGTACTCGGCCATCTGCCTCTTTTGCTCCTCCAACTCTCTCTGCGTCCTCTAAAGCTCCGATGCGAGGTTACGACTAGAATTTGAACTTCTTGACCCGGTAGAGTATTGTGAAGTGGTTTTCAATACTCCTTCGCCCGCCGAGCCCATTCCCCTACAGTAGTAGGTATTCTTTCCAGTCCCGCACGCTTTTGCCATGATCTGAGCCGCTATCGGGGGATCAAGCGGATCGATCTGAGAGGCATACTGGGTGACTTCTTCCTCGGAGCAGTCAGGATGGTTAGTCCGAGCTATACTCATGGTCACTTCTGCGGTCGCCTCCTCCACTCTCCCCTAATTGAAAAGCGAAAATGAACAACGTATTAACTAACAACATCTATTAATATCGAAAAATAGTTTTATTAACACATGGAGAGGCGAAAGACTTACCGCTTCGTCAGGGCACTGCGGATAGAACTTCTGATGAATATACACCAAGGGGTTCACTTCTTGTTGTTGCTGCGCCTTAGTCGACCAACCCATGTAGTTGAGTGAACCTGCATGATGGGCCCTGGTGTTTTTCAATCTATTCGCCCGGTTCGTCTTCGAAATCGCCTTGTTTGATAAACATATGGAAAAAAATTAGATCTCACACTATTTCAATCTGATACGATACATTAGGCTTGTAAGATATATTAAGGATGCATACCTGAGCTTTGGGGTGCTCGAAGTGGGCTATCAGCCACAGCCACTCGTACTCCCTAAACCGGAATTCGCTAGGGGTAGAACCTCGGCCTAGCTCCTTGTATACAGTGTAATGGGAAGAAAGCTCGTTCTTCCACTCTTTATACCTATATTAAAACAAGGAAAAAAAGTTAGAGATATTAAAACAGTTGATAAACAAAAATCTAACTCGATATATATTCAAATAAGTCGAAGCACATCACCGATTATGTAGTTGACGCTCTACCCACGTGTGAATAAGAACTTCATCCACGTCAAACCACACCTGCAATATGAATATATAAAAGGTAAAATTATATATTTAAGTGGACTTAATTAATAAATGTAAAATTTACGTAATGAAAATACGATTTTACTCACACTGAGTGCATTATGCACTTGCATCTTCACGTAGATAGGCACAGATTCCCAATCTGGCCAAAGCATTGGGACCTTGTCCCGCACGATCGCACCGGCCATGCTGACATATTTGCGCGTGGTGTCGAATGCCTCGATCACCTCGCCATCCTCATTGGCCCTTATGGGCGTTTTCCTTCCGCCGGTGGCCTGCTCAAGTCTCTTCCCGGTGCAGGTGCCTCTAGCCCCTTTCCGTTTTCCAGTCCCATTAACGAAATTGCCTAATAAAACAATGTCAACAAATTGATATCATTAATTGAACCAATCGCAAGTCTTAAGTAATAATTAAGTAATCAATCTGATGTTAAATAAAATTTACCTGCATCGTCCGTTTGTTGGTTGGTGCACCTCACACTCCAAAGATACACGGGGTCGAACGGGAGGAAGTTATACGCTTCCTCCACGGTCAGGAAATCCGGCCGTCCTTCAATATAAACAGGCATCCCCCTATCATCGAATTCAGGGATGACAGGAATCTCGTCGGGTAGGAAGAGACCGGACGGCGGAGATAGACGAGGCCTGGACGATGAGGCGCCAGCACCACCATGTGCCTCAGATGATTCCCGTGAAACGGGAGTAGGCACCATCCGAATATGGGGCATTCGGATTGAGGGAGTTTCTGATGCCCCCGTTGACTGTCGCTCGTCTGAGGCTCTGCCACCGGAGGGACGTCTGCTGATTGAGCGTCTAGAGACTGAGGCTCGAGCCTCGAATTCCGGTTCCACGGCTCTTGATCGTGCAGCTTCCTCCTCAGCTCGCGCCTCTAGCAAGGCTCTCGTGCGAGCAGTCATCATTGGCCCACTGGGCGTGTTGCTAACTGCGGGCGAGGAGGAAGCTTGACTACTGTTCCCTCCACTATTTCGGGAACCTCTCCGAAGCCAATTAGCCGCAAAACCTCCTGGACATCGTAATAGTCATGGATTCGGTTCAATAACAAATCGGAACCGGAACGGTGTGGAACCGGAACGGTTTGAAACCGGAACTGTTTGTAACCGGAACCGTTTGTAACATAACGGTTCCGGTTACAAACAGTTCCGGTTCCAAACCGTTCCGGTTCCACACCGTTTCGGTTCTATAACAAATCGGAACCGGAACGGTTTGGAACCGGAACCGTTTAAAACCGGAACTGTTTGGAACCGGAACCGTTTGTAACATAACGGTTCCAGTTACAATAAGTTCCGGTTCCAAACCGTTTCGGTTCTATAACAAATCGGAACCGGAATGGTTTGGAACCGGAACCGTTTGAAACCGGAACCGTTTCTAACCGGAACCGTTTCTAACATAACGGTTCCGGTTACAAACAGTTCCGGTTCCAAACCGTTCCGGTTCCAAACCGTTCCGGTTCCAAACCGTTTCGGTTCTATAACAAATCAGAACCGGAACGGTTTGGAACCGGAACCGTTTGAAACCGGAACTGTTTGGAACCGGAACCGTTTGTAACATAACGGTTCCAGTTACAATAAGTTCCGGTTCCAAACCGTTTCGGTTCTATAACAAATCGGAACCGGAACGGTTTGGAACCGGAACCGTTTGAAACCGGAACTGTTTGTAACCGGAACCGTTTGTAACATAACGGTTCCAGTTACAATAAGTTCCGGTTCCAAACCGTTCCGGTTCCAAACCGTCCCGATCCCGATTTCCACCTTCATTTATACGATTAATTAACAACTATATCACCTAAATTAACGACTATACATATTCGATGTGTATATATATATACATCATGCATCTTAATTAAATTTATCCATCACATATTCATCCAAATCACAAACCCTAATTAATTTTCCACATTTTTCACACATATATATATCATGCATCTTAATTAGGTTTAATTTCCACATATATATACATCACATATTCATCCAAACCACATTTATACATAATTTTCACATATATATATACATCACTTCATATTCACATACCTAAATATATATATACATCACATATATACATACATGCTAATTTAGAACTTATCACCCTAATTTCCAACTTAGCACCCTAATTAATTTACACATACACATACACATACACATGCACATACAGATACACATACACATACACATACACATACACATACACATACACATACACATACACATACACATACACATACACATACACATGCAAAAAAATAATTAAAAATTGAGAGAGAGAGAGAGAGAGGGAGAGAGAGAGGATCGGACCTGCCATGAATTTCCACCTACAATGGTGAGGGGAGGAGAGGAGGGGAGGAGGGGAGGAGGGGAGGAGGAGATTTTTGAAGGAGGAGAGGAGAGGGGATCGGTGGAGAGGAGGAGAGGGAGAGGAGGAGTAGAGGATAAGGAGGAGGAGTGGGAGAGGAGGAGGAGGAGCACATACACTCACCGGACCGATTTGGGAGGAGGAGAGGGAGAGGAGAGGGAGAGGAGGAGGAGAGGGAGAGGAGGAGAAATGAAAGGCTCGGGCTCGATATGGGGGAAACCAGAAAACATTACCGGCGAGTTGCTTATAACTCGTTGGTAATGTCATTACCAACGACTTCAACTCGTTGGTAATGACATTACCAACGAGTTATAAGCAACTCGTTGGTAATGACATTACCAACGACGAGTTAACTCGTGGGTAATGTCATTACCAACGAGTTGCTTATAACTCGTTGGTAATGTCATTACCAACGACTTCAACTCGTTGGTAATGTCATTATTTCCCGATTAACGACTACGATTAACGACTACGATTTCCGTATACGTACGATTAACGACTACGATTTCCGTATACGTACGATTAACGACTACATTTTCCGTCTACGATTTCCGGCTACATTTTCCGACTACAATTTCGATTATCAATTTCCGTATCCGTACGATTAATGACTACATTTTCCGTCTACATTTTCGATTAATGATTTCCGTATACGTACGATTAACGACTACATTTTCCGTATACGTACGATTAACGACTACATTTTCCGTATACGTACGATTAACGACTACGATTAACGACTACGATTTCCGTATACGTACGATTAACGACTACGATTTCCGTATACGTACGATTAACGACTACATTTGCCTTCTACGATTTCCGGCTACATTTTCCGACTACAATTTCGATTATCAATTTCCGTATACGTACGATTAACGACTACATTTTCCGACTACATTTTCGATTATCAATTTTCGTATACGTACGATTAACGACTACATTTTCCGTATACGTACGTACCATTTCCAGCTATGCACATTTTCCGACTACAATTTCCATTATCAATTTCCGTCTACGATTAACGACTACAATTTCCGTCTACGATTTCCGGCTACATTTTCCGACTAAAATTTCGATTATCAATTTCCGTATACGTACGATTAACGACTACAATTTTCGACTACAATTTCGACTACATTTTCCGACTACGTACGATTTCCGACTACAATTTCCGACTACAATTTCCAACGTACTAAGGATGATAATCGTAATCATCTTCATCACTTGAGTCTGACTCGGTTTCATAGGTAACCTCTGGCAATATGTGCCGCTCCTCGTCATCTGAATCAGCGTCAACTTCATATGGATTAACATCGAGAAGTTCTGCTCCAGTAATTCGAACCACACTCCCATATCTCACATTATTAAGGCGAATCGTAGATGATTCCGGAATGTCAAAAGCGTTCGGCTCTTGGTATGCAGTAACTTCCTCATCATCTGCGGTATCACCAAGTGTGGCAGCACTGTATATGTTTCTATGAGCAACATGGTTAACCACCTTCCACGGGACTTTGTTAAGAAGATCGTCCAGGTAAAACACTTGTTTTACTGATGAGGCAAGAACGAAAGGGTCATCTTCATACCAGGTAGTAGCAGTATTCACCGAAAATGTTCCGTACTGATCGGTCCTTGTGTTCTCCGGGCTAGTATCAAACCATCTACACTTGAACAAGTGCACTTTCATGCGGTTCCCATAAATTAGTTCAACAACTGAATGAAGGACACCGTAATAGTCAACGCCATCCTGCCCACCATGGACCATCACCCCACAATTCTGTGTTTTCAGTCGGTCGTCTCGATTTTCACATATAAATTTCACGCCATTGACCTGACACATCGAGTAAACTTTTGAAGCAATCGGTTTCATCGCCAGGACCCTCAATTCGTTTGACCACTCTGGGCAACCATCATCTGCTACATGGTTCATCTGAAAACGTCCATATATTAATACGTACAGAAGAAATTATGTCATCTTGAAACCACAAAAGCACGTACATACATACATGCTATGTAAGGATATATATATAAAAATAGACATATACACATATACTTACCCATTGACCAAAGTAGTTTGCAAACGTCTTGTTGTGGTAATCAACATTTCCGGCAATAGCAGGGCAGTGAAGATGATAGTTTTTCCAATATTGTACTTCTTGACAGTTAATCAGTACCGACCAGTGGGCAATGGCTACCTCATTTCCATCCAACTTGTACGACTTTGGCAAGCTTCCCTGTACTACCACGTCACTGGAGATGATAGAAAGGTTGAACTGGGGTTCATCTATCGGCATATGTTGTTGGGGGTCCTCTACATTTTCGAGGTACACTTTGGTGTACGTTACACACTCGTGCGCAAGATATGCTTCAGCGATACACCCTTCAGGTGCATATTTATTCTTCACATAGTCCTTGTAGGCTCCCAATTGTCTACAAGTTAACAAGTACATGTTAACTTACTTAACCAGAAGTCATTACATATAAAAACCATAGGCAAACCAAATTTATGAATCATTTGTACCTTTCCATGGGATACATCCAAGTGTAGTGTACGGGACCGGTAAGCAACAATTGTTCGGGAAGATGGATCATCAGGTGCGGCATTATGTCGAAAAAATTTGGGGGAAATATCCTCTCAAGCTTGCACATGATAAAAATGATGTCATCTTGCATCTCCCTCAGGTCTGCTTTTTTAACTTCCCTGGTGCATAACTTCTGAAAGAATCTTGACAAGGCCACCAACGGCTCCACCACCTCTTTGGGCATGTACCCTCGAATGAAAATAGGGAAAAGGCGTTGAAGCAGTACATGGCAGTCATGACTCTTTAATCCGTACATCTTATTGTCCCGGAAGTTAACACACCTGCTTATATTTCCTGCA
Organism: Geum urbanum; assembly: GCA_946800695.1. Lineage (NCBI taxonomy): Eukaryota > Viridiplantae > Streptophyta > Magnoliopsida > Rosales > Rosaceae > Geum > Geum urbanum. The sequence goes on along the minus strand of OX327012.1, from coordinate 45,480,944 downwards.
TAGCCATAAGGATACCTGCATATATATATAGATGAAGCCATATATATGGACCAATTATATTTCTCGCATATAACCATATATACTCCGCTAAAAATTTAAGGACAAATTCATACATAGCCATAAGAATATATACCTGACATTACTCAGCCACCGAAAAATTTCATGCTTATGCTTCGGCTTTACGGTGTACGGAGCTTGCGGCATTTTTCTCTTACCATCTCTTAACCACAAATGTTTCCGCACACCCATTGCTTTAAGATCAATGCGTGCCTTAGGGATGTCTTTTGTTTTACCCTCCAAGTTAAGAACTGTGCCCACCACACTTTCACACACATTCTTCTCTATGTGCATGACATCTAGGTAATGTCTGATAGGCAACCTGGGCCAGTAGGAGAGTTCCCAGAATATGCTCTTGTGTGTCCAAAACTTATACCTTTCGGGCTTTTCTGGAATTGACGCCACTATGTCAGGATGATTGCTCAGCTGGCCAAAATCGTATTCATTCAACACTTCCAAAATTTCGTCCCCTGTCCATCGCCTGGGTGCCACACCAGTTTCAACAGTCCCATCAAACGCGTCTGGATCCTGCCTAAATGGGTGATCATATGGAAGCCAACAACGGTGACGCATCGAGACAATTTTACTGCAATGAGGACTGCAACAATCAACCGTCATGCACTCTGAACAAGCCCTGTAACCCCTGGTAACGTTGCCCGACAACATACCGCGGGCAGGAAAATCACTGATGGTGCCAACAAGCATGGCATGCATCTGGAACATCTCCTTTTTGAACCTATCGTAAGTGGGGTGGCCACACTCACTCAGGTACTTAAGCTCCTCAATCAAAGGCCTCAAATACACATCGAGACACTTTCCTGGATAACCCGGGCCCGGAATTAACAGAGTGAGCATATTGTATTCCTTCTTCATGCACATCCATGGTGGAAGGTTGTACGGTACCAAAATAACTGGCCATATACTGTATTGAAGACTCATGTTGCCAAAAGGGTTGAATCCGTCAGATGAGAGCCCTAGCCAAACATTTCGGACCTCTGCTGCAAAATGATCAAACTCCCTGACCATGTGCTTCCAAGCCTCTCCGTCGGAAGGGTGTATAAGGGTGTCATCGTCAGGCAAGTTCCTCTCAGCCCACCATCTCATTGCCTCGGCCGTGAAAGCACACATGAACAACCGCTCCAGCCTATCAATAAGCGGGAAATATCGAAGTATCTTCACAGCTTTCTTGTTGCCTGCAGGAGTCAACTTATACCTTTCTGTAAAACATACCGGGCAGGCTTCAAGGTCTTCGAGATCTTTTCCCCAGAAGAGAATACAATCATATCTGCATGCATGGATTTTGATGTAGGAAAGCCCAAGATCTTTCAGGATATGTCGCACCTTATGATGAGTGGTAGGAAGACGATGACCGGGTGGCAGTAGCGAAGCAGTCCACTTCAACCAAGAATCAACAGCTTTGACAGACATTTTGTTCTCCATTTTTAGCTGCATCACTCCCATCAGACTTTCAAGAACAGTCTTACTACAACCGTCGTACAACGGAGTCTGTTGCAATGCAATCAGGTTGTTGTACTTGTCCATACCGCTTGTGTTGGCATGACCTCCAGGTAATGGTTCGACTGGCTCGATATGGGGGAAACCCTCAACGACGGGAGGGACATTTGGTGCTTCATCAGCAAATACACCGCTCTTATGAGGAAACATATCATTGATTAACATCGATGTTGGATCATAGGATGAACTGCCCCTCTCAGCAAAATCTCCATAATCATAGCGTGGACTGGCCCTCTCACCAAATTGTCCATGATCATGCGGACCCGCTACCGATGTTTCACCGTGATAAATCCAACAAGTGTACTTATCCCAAAACCCGTATTTACTCAGGTGCCTCTGCACTTTATCAATGGGAAATCGAAATCGATCGCTGAAACACTTACATTCTTTACACGGGCAATAATGAAGTGTAGTGTCTCCACAATTAGCCTTCACAAAATCCACAAAACTCCTAATTCCCTCGTGATATCTGACATCCCATCTTTCGAGGCTCATCCAACTCTTGTCCATCCTGAAAATTCTAACAATTTTACGTATTAATTATATATATATACACACATTCACTACTAATAATCGACGTGATCTCTCAATTCAACTCTAATTAAATCAACACATGCATGCATATGTATATATATCGATCTAATCTCTGAATTTGATTCAATACTCGATGATAGTATTCTCCTTTTTTCAATTCAAAACGTATTTGACTGGGTATATAGGAGGAGGCTCTGTTAAGCCTGGCTCCGATAACAATACGATAATACCAGTCATTGATTCAGACACAAGATTAACTACAAGCTGTTTTCTCGTTTCGGTGACCGTACATCAACAACATTTCATATATATATATATATATATCTCACGAATTGGATTTGATCAACACACACACACACATATATATATACCACATATACGTATATATACACCTACGTACCTATATATATAGCTTCCCGAGTGATCGAGTTTTCGACGCCCGCCTTAATTTTGACAATATACCGAATGATCGATTTCAGAGCGTACGTTTTCCTTCTTTCGATTTCTCTGGATTTTTTTCGCTCAAAATGATTGAATGATCGAGCTGCCCGATCCGGCATCTAATATAAGACACATTGTCGGCGACGGAGTAAGTCGCCGGAAATGAAGACATTACCGGCGACTTTACGCCGGAATCTCGCCGGTAATGTTGCAAAACATTACCGGCGACTCCAACCGTCGCCGGCAATGTCTAGGGAGACATTTCCGGCGAAATTCCCGCCGGAAAATCGCCGGAAATGTCTCCCTAGACATTGCCGGCGACGGTTGGAGTCGCCGGTAATGTTTTGCAACATTATCGGCGAGATTCCGGCGACATTACCGGCGACGGGCTAAGTCGCCGGTAATGTTGAACATTACCGGCGACTTTTCCGGTCGCCGGCCTTGTCTCCGGTTATCTCGCCGGTAATGGGCAAAAATGTTGTAGTGTCTTAGTACTGGTGGTGACAAATGCAAAAGTGGTCAAAGAGTTTGAGAGAATCAACTTCGATTTTATTAAACAATATGGTGGCTACATATGTAGCCATAAAGTTTAACATAGAGGAAGAAAATATGCAACCCACATTTTACATACGTACATAATAATGTGGTAACTAACTTAGAACAAACCAAATTACGAAAGTTTATCTCTAAACATCCGAGATATTATTTAGCCTAATGCATGCTAGAATACTAATATCACTATTAGCTTGAGAAATTGGTGATCAACCAACAACTCTCAACACCATTAATCTCCTCATGGATTGATTTACATGATACAACAGTTGGTAGTATTACCATTATCGACCATGAGAGCTGCATTGTTTCCTTTATTACCGTATGTGCTCATCAAGGTATGAGTACAAGCCTGTGAGTAGCAAGAGAAAAGGAGAGTGTAAGAAAACAACAGAAATAGGAAAGAATGTTCTACAAAAATGACCAACATCAAACTTTGCTATCTTTCTAAAAAGGACAGAAAAATAAAATGTCATTGTGGGTTGAGATAGAAAGACATGCCTGGATATAGAGATTAGGATTTCCATCTTTAGCCATTTCTTCAAAGGTCTTTGGAGTGGAAAAGACTTTTCTCGATCTTCTCTATATATTGTCTATGTTATTTGTGTCTCTCAAACTCTCAGTTAAATAAGAACACAATGATAGAATATCTTACCTAAAAAAAAAAGAAATACGTCGAGTGCAGAATAGTCGAAACTAAGTTTGCCTAACATTATTTAATGGTACACCAATCTCTTCAAATGTTATGAAAGAGAGAAAGGGGGAGCAGTTCTTGCCACAATCGAGATGTGGTGGTCTAAATTCCAAAATTTCAATGGCACCATAATCCCACCATTATGCCATACTATACTTTAGAATTTTGATTGTCTTTAGTGTTCATCAAGTCGTTTAAAGTGGGTTAGAGTTGCCTAATATTGCATGTTGTTCACTATATTTTAGAGTCTTTACGCTTTTAGTACGTGTTTATCAAGTTTTGTCATAACAGGAATGTATATGTTGCCTATAATATTTTGACCAGGGACGGAGTCAGAATTCTCAATTAAGGGGGGTCTAAAAAAAAACTTAAAAAATAGTCTTGATTAGGGTAGTCAATTTGATCTTGATCTGAATATTTTGTCAAAATAGTCTCAATGTGTTGTTTTTGGTTTGATAAAACATCACAATTACTCGCAGTCTGATTAAGAGTAATATTTGATCCTCCAAAATGTGATATTAGCGTCTGTTTCTTCTTCCAATTACTGAATCCATGACCAGTACTAACAAAATTTTCATCGCCGCCTTGTTCTCCAATAGTTGGTTTGAAAAGATAACAACATAAACAAAATGCAGTATCTTCTTTAATACTGTACTCTAACCAATATAGAAATTCAATAAACCAATTACAAATAAACCTTCTTTTCTTATTTTTTGTCCCAAATTCCGTGAAAGGAAAAGTATGATTTTTAAGTCGACAAGGGCCTTGTTGTAGATAATATCTTCAAACTTCTTATTGAATGTTAGGATGAAAACTTGAAATTTGTGGGCGTTTAGCGGGATTCGATGGATACTTTTCTATAATATCTCCAGCACGAGACTTTTTCATATTGTTACTATTCTTCTTTTGAATTTTCGTAGGTGGTTGCTCATCTGATGTTGGAGTAGAAGAAGAGGGTTTTTCTTTTCTTTTGAAGTATCTCTCCATATCTAATAAACTTAATAAAAATGATTGTATTTTAATCTCAGGAATGGTAGAGCTTTTATAAAGAAAAAAAGACCATAAAATTCTAAACCTGGTAAGAAATTGAATCCTAGTTGACCTAATATTTGAACTTCATTATTAAAATAATATATAATTATATTCTTACAAAGTCGTCGAAGTTGAATTAGTCATGCACTCATACACGTCATTGAAGTTTAGATATACTTAAAATGAATTATAATATTTATATTATATAAAGATAATAATATGCTAATTTTTTTTTCACATAAATTCAGGGGGGACCCAGGCCTACCTTGGCCCCCATGTCCCTCCGTCCCTGATTTTGACTATGTATGTGTAAGTGGACTTTACCATACTTTAGAATTGCCTAAGAGCATATGCACCATTGCTAGAGTAAGAGCTCCAAATTGCAAGAGCAAAGCATATCTTTGATTTGCAAGGGAAAATCAAATTTTGAATACACCCATGCACAAAATGTAAGAGCAATTACTTTTTAACATGTTGTAAAATGTTAATAAATTATTTACCGGATAGATTTACGACCAATAATAATATGATACGTGTCGTTATCAACTAAATAATTATACAAGATTTCCAATAAGATTTTCTACTAATAAAAACGTGACACGTGTCGTTATCGGCAAAATAATTGGACTAGATTTCCGGTAAGATTTTTCATTAATAAAAACGTGACACGTGTCATTGTCACGTGACGTTATCTGAACAATAATTGGACTAGATTTTCGGAAATATTTTTGACTAATGACGATGTGACACGTGTGTTCATCTTCAAAGATTAGATTATCTATAATTGGCTATAAAACGTTCATCTATCACTCGTTCTATACTCACACCATCTACAAGTCTCTTCCAATTCGAGCAGATAACACATCTCTCTAAACACTTATTAAGATTTCCTACATCATCACTCTGATGAATCTGTTTAGCTTCCACAATTTTTTTAGGCGAAGACAACAACAAAACCAAGAGGATGACAATATGGAGCAATCTTTCGTAGGATAATATGGAGCCCCACTATTATCCTAGAGGTGGTGGCCTCGTACGATACATGAATATGACACAATTTCTTCAGTTGTCCTGGAGCTAAAAATGACATTAACGTGCTCCACCAATCTATGTTTGGCCAAATCCTTGCTCAATGTGTTCGGCCAGATCCTTGCTAGAAGAAGCCCAAATGCCGTCTACGAAGTCCATGGAGAGAGGTACTCTAATACTTATTATCTGGCTGACGGAATATATCTGAAGTACTCTACATTTGTCAAAACAATTTTCAATCCTCAAACGTCGCAAGATAAACTCTTCGCAAAGAAACAAGACGCATACCATAAAGATGTGGACATGTGCTTTTTTGGCATCTTGCAATCTCATTGAGAAATTATTCGTCATTGTACTACATTGCACAACAAATCGGTAATCACATACATCATGTTAGATTGCATCATATTGCATAACATGATTATTGAGGAAGAGTACGTGGAGAAAGAGGATGGGGAGAATGAAGAAGAGGACATGCAAAACCCATCAAGAGCTTTCCAGGTTTATGATGGGCCGATGGATGAACAAGGGAATCGAATTCTTTTTGAGCGAATGAGAAGAGATGGACCTAATATACAACGGTTTCATGACCGTGTTGTTGATCTCGAATATGTTTACATCCATACAGAGTTCCAAAAGGACTTCGTGAAGAACAACTGGAGGTTGGAAACCGGTATAAATAGTAGTCTAAATATGTGAGTTTCAATTTTATTATGTGGTTTCATTGAGAGTGTGTTTAATTTTAGTGTGTGTTTTAATTTAATGTGTAACAAATATGCATTTCAATTTCATCTTAATAAATAAATTATATTTTTATTTCTCAAAAATTTAAATTACATAATGACAAGCGAAGCCTAGATTTATTGTTAGTACAATAATATAAATACTATGGAAAGAGCATGCAACTTAGGTGATAACAATCCGAATATGTTTCATTCGGTAGCTTCTCCATGACTAGGTTCTCATTCATTAACGATTGCTACTTTCCTCTTGTTTCCTGAGTAGGTTCTCATTCATTAAGGATACAATACTTAATGAATAATGTCATGATCATTGTTTCCTCCTCTTGTTTCTTGAGTTGGAACTCTTCAGCCTCCCTTACTTCCTTCCACTTTTGAATTTTTATGTACTCTTTGTAATAATTAAGCTCACTTTCATTGTGCATCTTCCCTGAGGTATGTCACGATGTTTGATCACTTGCAATGGTATGCAAAACCTCAACTCGTTGCTCAATAGGAGTTTTACCTTGTTTCTTTTGCTGTCTTACTTCTTTTGCCGCCTTAGTTCAAATTAGTCTAGCCAGACTCGAGGGAGCGGTCACGTTGCTTTGAGGTGTCTCATTCACTTCTTCATCATCCAAATTGATGATTGGAGATGATTCGGTTGCGGAAGGAGTAGCTTGGTAATTACTTACTTACGGAGATGAGGTAGTTGGTAACACCGTAACGAAAGATGGATAGTCCTTAATCGCTTCGTAACATGCAAAGTGTGTAAACGGTTTCTTCTTGGCCACATAGTAAAAGGATTGAGCTTGCTTGACCTAATAAAAAATAAATATTAGCTATTTCACAATACTACATATTTAAACAAATTAGACATATAAATTGCATAATTTAATTCATATAATCAAATAAAATCTATATCATATATGATAAAAGAATAGAAACTTACTTCATCCAATAGCAAAGTGTCACAAGCTATACGATTATGTGCATTGTGCAAACATTAGCCCCATTTTTGCAAGAGTAGCTTGAACTTGCTGTAGTGAGACGAAAGTGTGATTTGGGTCATTGGCTCATTTGGAGGGGTTTCACCTTGTGCAAACTCCCAATTTAGCACATAATCGGCATGAATTGTCTCCCACAATTTGACATTCGTTTGTTTGTTGTCATTGTATTCATCAACGCTATAATGTGCGAAAGAAATGCTAAAGGAAATTAGAGGAGTGATGGAAGGGAATGTGAAATTTTTTGTGCACAAATTAGTGTGAGTTGTATATAAAATGAAGTAGCATTTATAGGAAAATTATATGGAGGGTTTTGAAATTTTTAGGGATTTTTTTACAATTTTTTAGGGTTCTTCCCGTTTATTTCTGTTGGTTACAAAAACTAGTCGTTTTGTTTAAATTATGCCCGTTGGATCGAATTTTAGATTCAACATCAATTGGACCATTGGAGACATAATCTCAGCCCGGGAAGACACTGCCAGCTTCTAATTCGCGCGTCAATTTTTTTCACTGCTAATGCACGTGCCTGACATAAAAAAAATTAAACGCGCCTGACGTCACTCACGACGTGTGGGCTCCGTCAAGCGATGAAGCAAACAGTGGAACAAAGTATGCTCGAGGAATCACTCGAGGTCAACGAGCAGCCCGGAAAGCACTTTCGACTGCTGCAGAGGCATTTTTTGGTTGCTCGAACAAATCCTAGCCAGACCCACAATCTGATCGAGCAAAGCACCTCCCGCAGATGCTCTAATATTAGTAAGAGTTGCCTACAATAGCCTAATTAGTGCAACTGAAATACTAGAGCATTAAATTTAGATTATGTGCCGGGAAGTTGAGAACTATTCATTTTTTTCTCCCTTGTCATAAAATTAGCAAGAGATAGATGCACCGTTAAGTAATATTAGACGGGTTTACTGTATGTATTGTTTCAGCCAAAAATTTCTTAACAAAAATTCATTGCTCAAAAATCATTATATTTTGAATGATTTTAAATAGAGGTTACCTTAATTTGATTTGTAGTATACAGGTTATCCCTCGCTCGCTTGTAATGCACCACAAATAGAGGACCCTAATCAGACGCTCCATTTAAAATAATTGTATATCTTGTTGTATATTTAACATAAACGAAGGAATCAAAGTACAGTTGTAAACGTGATCCATGATTCCAGCATAGAAATTCTCGCTATGCGAGTCTATGACCCAGAAATTCAACTCATCCACACACAGGTTTGCTTCTCATTTGGATTACAAAGGGTATCGAAGTGTGGACTTAATAAAGAATGTTACAGGAAAATGGTTTATCAAATGAACATTTTTCACTCTTACAAGAAGGATTAAACGTATATACAAAGCATTGAGTGATTGAGATCGATCGGCTTATTCATCTCAACCTCGTATTCTCAGTATCACACCACAAAAAGGAACAGTGGAACATTCATTGTGAAAAAAAATTGGAGGAATATTGATAAAGTGAATTAGAAAGCTTTGGCATTACCAGTACACCTGCTGTCATAGCTGCTGCAACTTTTGGAGATGCTCCAGCAATGAGCTAGCCTTCCTTTTGGCCCTCTCTGTTCCGCTCCTAGCGAGCTCGGTCAAGGGTATGACTGCACCAAGCCTACTTATGCAGGCAAGGTTCTGGGTCTCCCTCTTGCACAATGCAAGCAAAATGGCAGCTGCATTCTCTTTGTTTCGAGGTAGGCCTCTTCGCAAAAGGTCTATCAAAACAGGTATAGTGCCGGCCTTTACTATCATAACTTTGGCCTCTTGATGGTTAGCAAGAACTGACATAATGGTCAGTGCTTCATCAATCATTGAATTGCTTGAATCAGTTAGCATCTTCAGTAACGCAGTGACTATCCCTGATCTGATAGCCCTGCCCTTGTTGCCCTGATAAATGCACAAGTTGAACAGGGCTGTTGCAGCATCTTTCTTTCCTCTTGTGCTGCCATTTTGAAGCAAATCCACCAGAGCTGAAATTGCTCCAGATGCACCTATAATTATTTTGTTCTCATCGGCAAGCGACAAACTAAATATGGTTGCTGCTGCATTCTCTCGTGCTTCCATGCTTCCGGCTCTGAGGACTTGAACAATAGAAGGAACAGCACCAGCAAGCATTATAAGCACCTTGTTATTTTCATATATAGAGAGGTTGAGAATGGAAGTTACTGCATTCTCTTGTGTTAAGCCATCTTCTACTGTTAAAAGATTGACCAAAACCGGAATAGCACCGGCTTCTGCAATTAGTATTCTGTTGTCAGTACTTCGTTTGGACAGCAATCTAATCTCTGCTGCAGCTGCTCTGCGCTCCTCAACTGAACGGCCTGAAAGCTTGATTACGATAGCTCGAATGGTCGCTATGTCCCCACTAATGTCGTGAAGGGATCCATCACTCTTCTTCAGTTTACCATTTGTTAACCCTGTGGGCTGCTCAATGTTGTTGTTAGTACACCACTGAGCAACTAGACTTCTCAAAACATAATTTGGAGTCAGTGTCAAATTCTCAAGCTTTTGCTGAGTTTTAGGACACGTTGTGTTTCCGCAGTCTATCCATCTCTGTATGTAAGATCTCTCGTACGTCTGCAAAACCAAGCACGCCAAAGACAGTTGAGTTTCAAGAACAGAGCAAACAATCAAAAGCCAAAGTTAGAACTTTCAAAGGATTTAGAACAAACCAATTAGCATATAGAGTACCTGCCCTGTGGCCACAATAACAGGATCTCTCATGAGTTCCAAAGATATCGGGCATATGAAATCGTCAGGAATCGCAGTGGAATCAGGCTTCTTGTTCGCATCTTCCTCACCATCAACATGAGTTTCATTTCTCAAGACTAGCGAAGACGCCTCTTCAACATCAGAGTTGTTCACCCTCGGCGAATTATCAACCAGATCATCATCACTACTACTCCGAGGAAGACTGTCCACTGTCTTTGCACTACTGTGCTCAATAATATGCACCCATTTCCCAGACTCTACCAGAGACTGAGGGAGGCCATGAAATGACATCTTCCTTGAGTTCAAAGACCCATATCTATCTACGGCTCTTCTCAATTGCGCTCTAACCAATGCAACCTAACCAATTTTCAAAGACACAATCTTTCACTAAATAAACATTTCTATTTTTTTTCTAAATGCAGCTAAAACAGACTGAGTGTTTAGTAATCAAAACCGGTCGTTACCTGTTCTTCAACTTCCTCTGAGATTTCAAACTGTTCGTAAGGTAATTCGGCCAAGGCCTTCTCCAATTTCCACGTCGCACATTGGAAATGGAAACTGATCTTCTTGCTAGCGTCGTCCTTCAAATTCATCAACCAGTTCAAGACTTCAAGTATTAGCTACCGAGTTCTTTTCCTTATCAACTAGTTATTACGGTAAAGTATATTTTCACTGCCGTGTAATGGTAAGTTCGTAAATAGTAAAAACTCACCGGAAGGACGGGAGGGGCAAAACTAGAATTGAAATTGTTGGCGACCAACACAAGGCGCTTGGCGGCCTGCAGAGCCGTGAACAGATCGGAAACCCAGGACTCTTTCGAACACGAAGAAGAAGAAGCCACCTCCTCCGCCGCCAATTCGCGGCCTTTGAACTCCCGAATCTCCTCGAACAAATGCGTCAGCAGCGCGATCCGCCGCACCAGATCGGTGCAGTCCTTCCTGAACGCACCTCCTCCACCGCCATCTCCGCCTTTTCTGGCGCCGACCACGTCGTGAGCCAGCTGCAGAAGCTCCGAAGCTCGGTGGTCGCCGACGCCGCCGCCGGCCATCGGTCACAGTCGGAATTACGGGTTTACAACTGCGACGAAAGAAGAAGATGACGTGGAATGGCAATGAGGGTAGCGGTGGTGCTCATGGGATTATGAGAGTGAGGAGAAGATGAAAGAAAACAAGAGGATACAGTTGGGACAAAGCTTTGGAATTGAAATAGAAAATGGAGACGAAGACGACGACGATCTCTGATATTACGTATGGGGCTGAAAAAGACGAATGTACCCTTCAATTGAGTGAGGTCTGCTCGTTTTTGCAAGCCTGTAAAGGCAGGCAGGCGTGCCGGCAGAAGAGAGGTCCATATTTTATTTCTTAATTTTATTTTCTACTTAAAAACAATTTTTTTGATCTCTTTCTAGTTTAATATTTGGTTACCACCGTTTTCTAGAGGGACGTGATTAATAATGAAATCGATGGAACAAGAAAACTTCTTGTGCTAGGGCGATTTGCCCAAGCTCCTTGTGCCAATGCAGACTCTACGTTCTGCGCTACTAAATGAAGTTTATAATCATACTTACAATCTTGCTAATATGATTGTCTCTTTTGTTTGCAGAGTAATAAATTAATCTAAACACATACATTTAACTTACTAGATGAATTATTTAAAATAGATTGTCCGCTTAATGTGAATCATTACTTGTTGTATTCTAAAATTGTTCCTTCATGTGGGACTGTTGGATCATATTATCGGAAACATGTGTCTACTTCTTTGAATCGTTATCTTATGTCCTTCATGCTAGATTCATTATCTTATCGAATGTACGTAGCATTTCAGATAGCTAGCATACATGTTTCGAGATCTTGCTGTTGCTAAGTTTTTGTCTTCTTCTTCTGAAAATTTCATTATGGTGTGTTTGGATAACAGTGAAATTCTTGAAAATTTCAGTAATTTATAATTTTATCACTTAAATTCTTGTGTTTGGATAAACTTTTTAGGAATTTTATAATTTTATCTTTTTAAAATCAAAAGAATTGGAAACCTAAATTCTTTGTTTCAATTTCCTAAAAAATAGATGTTGTTCTACAATTTTCTTAACTTACTCATAAAAAATTTAAAAAAATTCATAATTAAAAACTTACATGAAGAACTCCAAACATTAAAATTCACAAATCATGAAATTTAAAATGATAAAATATAATTTTTATTAATTATGAATTTCAATAAAAATTAAAAGTACTCCATCCAATTTTTTCAGATAGACAGAGAGAAAAACAATAAGATACTTGATTATGATATTGAAAATTATGATATTGAAAAGTAATCGATAAGAAAGCAATGTTGGCTGAAATATTGTCTAATGGAGTTCTCCTAACTTTTAATAACAAATGACGTGCAACCAAATATGCTGCTCTATTATAACAAATCCAATTCAATAATTCATATATTGCCAAGTCAGGATTAGTTGTCAGCTGGGTAAAGAGCACTGTCATTTGACATTCTTTCTCTTTGGCCTCCCTCTTCTCATTACTTAATAAAACCATGGCCCATTCCGTTCCTATTAGTAATATTATGGCCAACTATATATGTCACTCACACTTCCATTATTAGAAGGTTTGTATTTGCACCAAGTCCATCGTCATGAAATGAACGAGGAAGATGAGATGTTAAGGATTAGACGTGTAAAGCTTTGCATACATTGAAACTAATTGAAATGGGCTATCGAGCACTAAATAGCTAGTACTCATAAAAATTGTAAGCTCCGAGATTTTTGGATCTCGTGAGAACTAACGATCAAAGCTTAGCGCCGTTAGGATTTTGATTGGCTAGCGTGAGTTACCTCATGGCCTCCCTCCGTCCCTTAAACCTCTGGCCATTCATTCTTGGAATTCGTCTCCTCCCTTAGCTTCTCTCTTTTCTCTAGTCTCGGCCCCTATACGGTTCAGATGGCTAGTTACGATGTCCTCTCATGGAACATGAAAGGATCGAGTTATGATACTCAGTTGGATTCTTTAAGGTCGTTGATCAATACCAAGAAATTTGGTATTGTTTTCCTCTAAGAGACAAAGTGTCGATCCCAATCCAGATTCTATGAAATCAAAAGCAAATTAGTGTTTCAACAAGGTGAGATGGTCTCGTGCTCCGTCATAAGTGCAGGTGGTTTGATGATGCTTTGGGCTGATGGCATTAATCTTCATTTACAAGATCATTCTCCTTGGTTCATGGATGCCGAGATTAGGGTTCTTTCATCCTCGGGTGAATCTTGGAGGCTTATCAGTGTCTATAACGCACCTTTTGTCAAGAACCGACACAAGACATGAGAGATGTTGCGCTAACTATCTCAAATACAGGTTTCAGATCTCTAGTTTGTAGTTGGGGATCTTAATGAGATTATGCGCTTTTTCGAGAAATCGGGAGGCCCTGCCCAACCAGATTGGCAGATGAATGACATGAACCAATATATGGATGACTGTGCTCTAAAGGATTTTGGATATACATGCTCTACATTCACATCACATGATTCTTCTACACAGTGCCGCTTGGATCGTGCGTTGACTACTAGACCATAGCGACTACAATTTCAGGAGGTTCAGGTAAACCATCTGCATCCGCTTTGTTCTGATCATGTTCCTATTTTGATCTTGGTAAGGCAAGAAAAGGAAATTGGGTTTCCTGGATAACAACATATCTTTCGCTTTGAAGCAATGTGGGTAAACAACGACAATTGCATGGAAATAGTGCGAGCAGCGTGGCAAAATTCCTCCCAGGGTTTTACCCATAATCAATTTGCCTCAAAGGTTGCAAATACTTGGGTCCGCCTACGCCAATGGTCCAGGGAATCTTTTGGTAGTCGAAAACAGGAGTTGGAGGCAATCCAAAAGGAACTGAGTGAGTTCCTGAATAAATCCTTTAACAGTGCTAATATTTTTCTTTGGAAGGAATTGTATACTCGACAGGAGATCCTACTTCAACAAGAGGCTATTTATTGGAGCCAATAGGCCAAGAATAATAAGCCATAAACCCCTTGGCAAAATACCCCATTTGGGTTGGAATCCGTAGTACTGAACTACTATCATGACTTTTTTACTGCAGGAAGCGTCACACATGAGCATATGGAGCCGATCCTCACTTCTCTCTCTCCAGTCATCACACTTGAAATGTCCACTAGCTTACTGGCCGAGTACACTGATGAGAAAATAAAGCAGGCTCTCTTTTAGATGGGACCTCACAAGGCCCCTGGTCCAGATGGCATGCCTCCGATGTTCTATCTGAAATACTAGGAGATCGTTAGTCTGGATGTTGTAGCAACCATCAAGAAAATCCTCACGACAAGTCAGATGTTACATAAACTAAACTTTACACATGTCTATCTTATACCAAACAGCACTCAACCTACTAAAGTCACATACTATTGACCCATAGCCTTGTACAATGTAATTTTTAAAATTTGTACCAAGGTTCTGGCCAATAGGTTGAAATCATTGCTGGATCAGATTATAGACTTATCAGAGTGCCTTTATTCCAGGGTGCCTTATTACCAATAATAAATTAGTGGTCAATGAAGTAGCACATTATATGTGAACTAAGAGTCAAAGGGATTCCAAGCAAATGGCTCTTAAGTTGGATATCAGTAAAACTTATAAAAAATGGAGTGGAGCTTCCTAAAGGCGGTCATGGAGAGATTAGGCTTCTCGGCACAATGGATTAGTCTAATTATGACCTGCGTTACGTTACAACAGTTAAGTATGTTTTTGTTATCAATTGCTCCCCACGAATATATCTAACACCTACTAGAGGTATCCATCAAGGTGATCCCATTTCCCCATATTTTTTCTTTTTGTGTACTTCGGGTCTCTCTACTCTCATTAGACAAGTACACAATGCTGCAGAGCTACATGAAATTTGGATCTACTGTAGAGCCCCCATATTACATCACCTCCTTCTTGCTGATGATAGTATGCTTTTTGCCACGACCTTGGGGCAATCCTGCTATAAGATTAAGGAGGTGTTGAAGGTGTATGAAGCTGTTTCTGGCTAGTCTATCAACTATAGTAAGAGCAGAGTATGTTTCAGTCGAAACTTGGACCCTGGTAGTCAGAAGGGCTTGGCAAGTTTGTTGGGAATGGAACTGGTACCGTTCCACGACAAGTATCTGGGTCTACCTACACATGTGGGTCATAGAAAAAAGATCACATTTGCATACATAAAGGATAAGGTTCATGACAAACTTGCATGATGGAAATGTTCTCTTTTAAGGCATTGGTCAAGGTGGTAGCACAATCTCTTGCCGATTTTGCTATGAATTGCTTTTTACTACCTAAAGGTTTTTGCGAAAAGTTACAACAGATGTCCGTCGACTTCTTCTGGAGGGATACTGCTAACAAAAAGAAAATCTATTGGTGCACATAGGATAATAAGTGCAAGCCGAAGGCTCACAGTGGTTCAGGTTTTTGCAACTTGTACGCTTTTAACCTGACCATGCTCTCTAAACAATTATGGCGTATACTAAAGTTCCCAAAGTCGTTGGTTAGTTAGATCTACGAGTCAGATACTTTCATTCTTGTTTTTTTATGCTATTGCGAATGATGCTCCTTTCTTCACATGCCGTAGTCTTTTAGCAACTAGGCCTGTACTGGATGGTTGGGCTCGCTAGCAGGTAGGTGATAGTTTCTCAATTACAGTTTTTAAAGACAATTGGTTATCTCGTTTGGTCAATTCAAACCAGATACATCGTTAAGGTACTTGACTACTATCCCCTTTGTATCCTAGTTCATTTAGCTAGATCGCACATGGAATTTCCCTTTACTGGAATAATATCTATCGTCACATGATGTATACTTAGTCTGGTCCATCCCTCTTAGTAGACTAATTGGAATGATCGATTGATATGGCATCATACCTCTCGTGGTAACTTCAAGGTTAGTAGTGCTTGTATTACTGCTCGTGATCATGTTACTCCAGCACATTAGTTAGCTCTGCCCCCCCCCCCCCAGCTATTTCCAGGTGCTGGAAGTCCATTTGGCGACAGCAAATCACCTCAATAGCGAAAATGTGTTCATGGAAGGCTTATAATGGCTACCTACCTTTAAGAATTTGACTCCGGTCCAGGATGGTAGACATTCCCCCAGAGTGTGTTCTATGTGAATCTGAACCTGAAATAGAGGTCCATCTATTTCGAGACTGTCGGTGCACTATGACACTAATATGGTCCATCAGCTCAGGCATTGGGGATAATGAGAACTCTTTTCGAGACTGGTTTCAGGTTTGTGAGAATAACTTGACACTTGACCTCTTCAGACAACTAATAACTCTTCTTTGGTTCATTTGGAATGCAAGAAATAACAAGTACTGGAATCACGCCGAATTTGTAGGGGATGATGTTCGCCTATAGACTCTGGCTTGGCATGAGCACTATGTTTATGTCAACCGAAAACCTCCCAAACTTGTTTAGATGAAACAAAGCTGGGTGGCTCCCACGGTGGGACGGTATTACATTTTTATGGATGGAGCTTTTTATTGGCTCACATCCTGATGAGGGATTGGAGTTATTTTCCTTGACTAGTTTGGTAACTTTATCATGACATTTGTCAGACGCTTGGAGGGATGCTACTCATCGCTTGTTGTAGAGATAATGGCTACCTTTGAAGCTTGTCAAATCAACCTGAACTATGGATTTGCTCTAGTTAGATTCAATTTTGATTCTTTAATTCTGGTCAAGGCATTGTAAGACTTAGATAATGTCATGCCTGAACTCCGAGATACCTGCGAAGACGTGGCCGATCTTCTGGCCTAATCATCGATGACTTCTTTTGGTCATATCCAACGGGACACCAATAAAGTCACCCATCTGCTCGCCAAATGGGCTCTACTTAGTGTAAATTATCCCACTATATTCCATAGAGCACCTCCCTTTATTGTAGAGTCATTTCTCTCAAATAAGTCGATAAAGTTCAATGAAAATTATTCGACTTATCAAAATATACATATATATATATATGTATATATGTACAATTCTCATCAAGTGCGAAGCTTCGCACTGAAACTTCTATGTGAAGTTGCATTTTATATAAAATTGACAAAATAATTTGATCATTGGAATCACTCATCTTTTAGATACCCATACAAGGATCATGCTTGCAAAATTTCAGCCTAATCAGGTATCGTTTAGCCATTTGATTACCACATTCAAGATTTGAGCTAAATCGAATAATATGTGTGCATTGTTAAACAATGCTACGTTCAATTGATTAAAACATTTCCGATTAAGCTAAAATTTTGTAGACACGATTCTTGCAATGGTATCTAAATGATGATTAACTTCAATTATCGAATTACGTTGTCGATTTTATATAAAATGCAACTTCATACAGAAGTTTCAATGCGAAGCTTCACACTTGATAAAAATTGAATATATGTATGTCACTCATCATCATCTTACCATTCTTACGGATTAAAACTTACCAGTGGTAATTATTGTTTGGACAAATTTCAGTTTAGTACCATGTGCTTTGAGTTTTTCTTCATATCATTACCTAAGGTTTTAATTTTTTTTTTCAGTTTACTACTTAAGGTTTGGATTTTTCTTCATATTACTACCTAACCTTTTTTATTTTCTAGTTTACTACTTGGGAGTTTTTTTTCTCACCACTTTTTATCTTTTTCAGTTGTAACCCGCCGTCGACCTCGTCATGCAGTAGCAAGACTACGACTCGCCATGCCGTCGTGATGCTGCCTTCGACCTCAACACCCCTCTCAGCCTCGAACTCGGCACTGCCTCCTCCATCATCATGCATCACAATCAGCTCGTTGAGAAGTTGCAACCATTGTGTTGCAACTACTTTCATCTTCTTCTTTTTTTTTACGGTTTTTTTTTTTTTGCGATTGATACTAAGATTTTGTTGTTCATTTTGTTTTTCATTTCTGAAACCAAAGAAAAAAAAGTCAAATTAGATCTATTTCAAGTCTTTGGGTTTAAATTTGTTGAGGTTTGAATTTGTTAGTAGCAGGTTTGAGCAATATTTTTTAGTTTTGTTATCGTTTTGACTTTAAAAGTTTCATATTATTGAATTATTGAATTAGGACTAGATTTCTACACCCCTCTTAATTTTTTGGTAACATTTATTTGTGTGACGGCATATAAGACTATGTTTTCAAAAGTCACATGAAAAGTTAGGAATATATTCTTGTTTTAAATTTTTTTAGTAGTAGTGTTTCTCGATGTATAGTGATTTGCAATTACTGCTACTGTGTTGTGTGTTTTTTAGAATGTTAATTATTACGTTTTTAAATGCTGCTACTGCGATTTTTTAACTGCTATTGTGTTTTTCTAAATTGTTATGGTTATGGTTATTGCTATTGTTATTGTGTTTTTCAAAATGAATACTGCTACTGTGTTCAAACAATTTTCAAAGCTTCTACTGTATTTTTTTAATTGTTGTTACTGCTTTATTTTACACTTTTTCTACTAAATTGTTCGTCGAGCTACTACTGAATCATCCATTGAACTGCTACTGAACTTTCGTCCAGCTGTCACTGAATCATTCTTGAAGTTTTCAATTGTTGCTTATGCATTTTTTTACATTTTTGTTACTGAATTGTTCGTCAAGGTACTACTGAATGATTTATTGAGTTGCTACTGAAGTTTTGTCGAACTGCTACTAAATCGATCTCAAGCTGTTACTGAATTTTCCTCAAAGTGCAATTGAAGTTTAGTCGAGTTGCTACTGAATCAATTTCAAACTACTATCAAATCACCCTCGAAATTTTGTTGGGCTGCTACTGCATTTTCAATTTGAGGACTCTTACTACATTTTCGATGACTGCTATTGCATTTTAGGGAACTGCATTTTTGATAATTGCTACTGCTTTTTTGGAGACTGAATTGTATCTCAACTACTACTAAATTTGTACTCAAATTGCTATTGATTTTGTATCGAAACTTTTTGTATGTGTTATTGAATTTTTATCACAATGTTATAAAAAATAAAGAGCTAAAATTGTATATGATATAGGAAATTATGATAAACCTTTATTAGAAAGTGATAAACTTTCTTTAAGAAATGATACTGGAATTTGAGACGAGATTGAACGAAGAAGTAAAAAAAATTGAACTTTGAAAAAAATTAACGGAGAAAAAAATGGAACAGAAAAAAAAATTAAAAAAAATCAAATGCATAAGAAAACATAGAAGGGTAAAAAAAATGGCACTTGTCATATGACAGTATATACGACTTATTGTCCTTAAGTATAAAATTTTGTCTTTTTTTAAAACATAAATTTTTGTCTTTATGTGTTCAAATATAGTCACATTGTCCTTGTGTGTAAGACATACCTCTACCTTGTCTGTATAAGTAGTTTGCTATAGTAATTTTCTGAAAAATGGGTCAGTTGGCTAAATATGTCATGCTCACATTTGATTGGTTAGCACCATATGGATATCAAGACATATGGGTGACATAATTTGTGAAAACTCACATGGTTGACTCGCTTGGCCAACATTCAGCTTTAAAAAAAATCCAAAATTGTTCTTCTTAACCAAAATAAGTGATATTAATTTTTTAAACCTGTTAATCATAATAACAATCTAAACCATGCTCACAAATAATAAGAGAACAACCCTTCTGAGTTTCCACAAATTATGTCATACAAATGTCTTGATATCCATACAGCGCTAACCGGCCAAGGTTGAGCATGACATATTTAGTCAATCGACTATTATTTAAAAAATTAATATAACTTATTTTCTTAGAAAGAACATTTTAAAAAAATTAAAATGACTTTTTGTTTAAAAAAAAATGACACCCTCCCTCTTTACTTAAGTTTTTTTTAAAAAAAAGATAAAAAGTGATGAGAAAATAAAATCTCAGGTAGTAAATTGAAAATAAAAAATTTATATAGTAACATGAAGAAAAACACAAAATCTCAAGTAGTAAACTGAAAAAAATAAAATATTAGGTAGGGACATAAAGAAAGATCCAAACCAAAGAGGATTAAACTAAAATTTGCCTTATTTTTAAATTACAACCAAACAAAAATGAACAATTAAATTGAGTCAGAATATTGAGCTCAAATACGTGCATAATTTAATTGTTAACAAAATGAAAGTTACATTTTTTTTTTTGATTTAGAACAACAATAGTGAAAAGAATATTGAATCAGATGATCGTGGTTCCAGTTTATACATATGATATGAGACAGAGAGGTATGTAAGCTTGAAAACTATCTGCTGAATAGATCAAACACCTCGGTCAGTTAGCTGTCCAAATAGATTTGTTGGCATGTCCCTTTTTCGATCTTGTGGATTACATTCAATATGTTAGCTACTTCAACACTTTGTTTTGTTATTATATTACATTTAGACAAATTCAGACAGTGTGGGAAACTTGTTGAACATTATCTTGAACTGGTTTCAGCATATATATATGTATGTATGTTTTTAAAAGTAATTTTAGGGGGACGGCCATTGGTTATATCTCTGAGAGAGATATTTTGTTTGTGTTTGCTCTTTATGTTTATATCCACGTCAATATATCATCAATCAGATCTTGCCGTGTTATAATATTGTTTGGCTCGAATTTTTTCCAGCGAGTAGATGTGCGTTAATTCTAGGTAAACCACAAATTGTCTCTTTTTTGCGTGTTTTCCGTGTCACTACCTAAGGCAGAACATTGAAATGTGTTGTGCTGCTACTCAACTTCTAAGAAGCGATTGAAGCGAGGAGAGCACTAATCTCGCTCGATGAGTTCTTTTTTGCCTAAGTGACTTAAAACTTGGGTTCGTGTCTCGCTGCTGAACCACGAAAATTGATGTCTCACAGCTCCTTCGGTGCAAGACAAACAAATCTTCTTGGTGAGTATTGAGAACACTAGTTTGTGACTTCTTTGACTGCCGGAACCTTCACACTCCTACGGGTGAAACCTCTTTTGATCGTTGTCGTCTGAAAATAGAGGATCTTCGAATCCATCACGCTCTGTTGGGTGAGAATTCTGGATACGCCATTGCCAATTTTCTCACGAGGAGAGTTGTATTTGCTGTGAGCAAATTGTGTGACTGTAGAAGTGCCTTTTGATTTCGTCATGAAGCCTCTATTTATAGTGATTGCTCAAGCATATATCTCACTGAAAA
This sequence comes from Geum urbanum, assembly GCA_946800695.1. Taxonomy (NCBI): domain Eukaryota; kingdom Viridiplantae; phylum Streptophyta; class Magnoliopsida; order Rosales; family Rosaceae; genus Geum; species Geum urbanum. The sequence continues at coordinate 45,459,537 of OX327012.1, read as the reverse complement.
TAGTAAGAAATCAGAATCCTTAAAGAACTCTGAATATCAAATTCGCTAGATTTTATTATTCTTTGCTTAGCAAGGATTATATCGAGATAATCTTGATTTTCTTCTAAAACTAGACTTATTAAGCGGGCCGCAAAAATCAGCCTCATAAAATATTATTTTATGGTTCAAACATAACCCCTTAGGCCTCGAGATTAACTTGATTGAAGAGGCCTTGTTAAAAAGTTGTGTCATTTCAAACCAAGCTGTAACCTTGGCGAGGAGAGTAACACTCGCTGCTGACAAGTTTGACCCTCGCTAAGAACAAGCATCAAGAGCTGAAGCCATGGAGGCAACGAGCGAAGATAACTTTGTTATCCAGCCAATCTCCTACGAGACTGCAATACTCGCGAGGTAAACCACTCAACCTGACTTTTGGATTACTGGACCATACCTCCAATATAATGGTCGCTTTAAGTCTGTTACAAAAGGAATCACGACACCTTTCGACTAAGCTTAATCTGATGCAGGATGTAATTTCTGAGGAGCTTCATCCTGAGGTGAATTCCCTGGTCAACATGCCCTTTGAAAGGGAAGTCAAAATTGAGGCGATAGATAAGAGCATTGAAGCCCCTCACCCTGGAGAGAGAGGTTCCCACAACGGGCAAAAATCAAGTGAGCACTACCTAGTCGGGAGAAACTCAAGCGAGAGACGAGCAAGAAAGCAAGTGACATGAAGAAGCCTAGGCAAGAAACAACCTTCACCCTTTCCCAGAGCTATTTTATATTCAAGAGCCTCTCGGTTCTTGATGTCTGAGGTGGATCTACCAACAATTGAAGGAACCCTTAAAGGATTTTCTGATGCTCAAGCACCATAAATGGTTCAATGCGGGCTCCTCCACTCCATCATTTCCAGTGAGTAAAGCCTAGCGAGAAAAGTGGAAAATCCTCTTCTTGTCGTGGGTTCGATAACGGTGATGCCTGGGAGTCCCGCTCAGCAGGCTGCTTTAGAGACGATTGCACCTCATGTTGAAACCATTAAGAAAACTTACATAACTCATGAGAATTACACAAAGTTTTGGCCACAAGTGATGGCCTTTAAGGAAGTGTTTGGTAGCCCCCCAATTTTGGTAGGCGAGTGAGAAAAAAGACAAACCTCTAAAATTTGTTGTCTATGAACGTAAGAATACGAAGTCACTTAGTCCGGTGTTGGATGTTTGTTGCAACTAGGACACATCTATTTGTAAAGGTCCCTTATTATTGCAACAAGACTCTAAAACTTTTGTCCCACTGGGCGTGCCAAAATGTTTGGCTCGATTTTTCCCTAACGAGTATATTAGTAACCTATGTGGTTTAGTGAGTTGGTCATCCATACTTGATTCTTTCATTGTAGGCATCAAGTACTTCTCTGCCGCTCACGCTCGCATCCGCTTATACGCTTGCAAGTCTCTTAGATTTAGCTCCCGTGGGCTTGTAGGCTAGTAGTGTGCAGGTGGGGATACCGAATCTGGGCATACTTTGACCGCTTCCATGAGTTCTTTATATGACACCTTCAGACCGTAATGGATTTTGCATTGAGAATACAGTGTCACTGGTGACTCTGCCTGTGAATCAATTTTCTCTTTACCCTTGATGGAAGGTGCTAGTTGGGGCACCCTCGCAACATCCCCACTGGTGTGTAAATCCACCATCTATTTACGTTTGTTAAGGTTGCTTCATTGCACATATACCATGTTCACAACGAGATCCTCACCAAGATTTTCACTCTGAGTTGCATGCTCATCTTGTTGTCCTATGGCTATCTCACCCTCATCTATCCACTGTTGGATTTGAAATCTCAAGCTGGTGCATTGCTCAGTCAAATGGATCTATACATGGTAGAAATGGTAGTATGGAAGACCCTCTATGATTGTTGGTCTTAGCGAAGGTCAATATGAAACCTCAGCAATTCTTGCTTGGATCAAGTACTCTAAAATCTCTGCTACTCGTGACAAATCATAGGTGATCTGACATTTAGGCTTCTTCGCTGGATCGAACCTCTTGTCTAACCTTCTTATGGAATGGTGGCAGAGGTCTTTGGTCACTGCTCGAGTTGTAAGCCTGGCGGAAGGTAATCACCCTGTAGTCAAGCAAGCTCTGTATTGTATCCTTCAAACTCACACACGAGGATGTAGTATGCTCGAACCTAATATAGTACCTGCAAAAATAATCACCTGGCTCCATATAGGCCAGGTCCTCTAGCCTTTTAACAAGCATGTACTTAATCAGATCTTCCATGATCAACTCATCCAGGATCTCATTCATCCGATCTTGCTTGAAGGAATATTGCCTACGCGGCCTGGGCGTCCTCGGCGGGTGATTTCTTCTCCGCTTCTTGGCTAACTTGTATTCCATATATCTCAACCATATTAACTTGTGGCTCCGGAAATGGTTGAGAGTTTACTAACAAAACTATCTTTGGAGCTGTTTCCAGGGCAAGCTTGCCCTTGTTGATCCACTTTTAGATTTGATCCTTAAGTTTGACACAGTCATTCGTGGAGTGATTCCACATTCCATGAAACTTACAATATATCTTTTGGCTGCTTCGCGCTAGGGTGGGTCCAAAATCTATTTTTTCCACTCGTTGACTAATCAGTACATCCAAGATCTCGTGAGCCAAATTGGCATCATAGGTGTACGTCTCAAATTCTGGCTTAAGCGAATGCCACTATTCAGAGATTCACCGGTCCCTTGCTTTGTTGCAGCTTTCGAGGCTTTAACACTGCTTTGGAGGTCAATTCTATGGCTCAAACGTGTTCCTCCTCAGAGTCTGATTCTTCGTCAACAGATTCTTCAACATAAGCCATAATAGTCAGCTTATTCCTTTCTAGCACATATGATGACTTGGGCGCATATGTTCCTTTAAAGGCATTGCGCCTATTTTCTCTCTCTTGCATGGAATTATGGGCCTTTGTCACTGTGGTGATAAACTCGTTCATAGAGAGGTGCTTAGTATAGATGAATAGGCGGTAATACTGGTCTTCTAGGCCATTGATCACCATGTTTATGAAGGCGTACTTCACCAAAGGTGTCTTGCATAAATTATACTCTGATCTTAAATGGTTCAAGAAATTCATAGGACTTTCTGACGGCGCCTGGCACATAGCCACTAGTTTGCTGATACTGGTCTCTGGTCTTATTGTCTCAAAATGATCGATGAACAACGCTTCCATAGTAAACCATTCTATTATTGACTGTTGGTCTAAGCCAGTATACTAAACTAGAGCTGAACCCGACTAAGAGGAACCGAAGACTCTCAATTTGAGCTATCGATCTTCTGCCCAGGGCCGAGTTGCAGAGTGAAGTAAGCCAAGTGCGTAGTTGTGCTCTTGTCTCCATCCCTACTGAAGGCTTGGAAACTGATTGGCTTGTAGTTTCTAGGCCATTGCCAAGTGGCATTATTGCCTTTCCCCAATGCAGGGAAATGGGTTTCATATGGCTGGTGCAGCTTGGCGACCTAAATGTTACATTGGTCTATGAATCTGTTGAAATGCTCCTGCCAGGTGGCTGAGAACTTATCTGGCGTCCGTTGGGCTCGCGCAAAGTCGGACATGGACTTAGAGAGATTTCCAATGTCACCATCCGCTCTTTTGAACAAGGCAAGCATCTCCCTTGTTTGTTGTGCTTGCGTGGCTTCTAATGCTTGTAGAAGGTCAGCATGCATCTTGTCTTGGCCTTCAACGAAGGTTGTAAGTTGTGCCCTTAGGGTGACCACTTCAGCGTTCGTGGCCTCAGCCTTCTCGCTATTGATGGAGAGTAGAGCCGCTTGATCGGCTAATCGTCGATCGATGAAAGCAAGTTGCTCCGCCTAGTGTTGATCACGCTTAGCGGCGAACGGTCGGTAATTTTCGTACGTCAGATTCCAGATCTCATCTTCGGAAATGAACTCAAACTCCATTGTTAAGCGACGAATGGTTCCAAAGATTAACTCTACTGCGTTCATGGTGAGTGAACAACACTCGGCAGAGTTGTGCTCTCGGTAAGCCGTTAGAGGATGCTTGCGACACTGAGGGTATACTTTTTTATAAGGATCCCCTATTGTCGCGTAGAGACACGAAAAGATGTTCCACTGAGCGTGCCAAAATGTTTGGCTCGATTTTTTTTCAAAGAGTAGATGTGCGTTGGCTCTAGGTAAATCACAAACTGTCTTTTTTATGCGTGTTTGCCATGCCACTACTTAAGGCAGAATGTTGATATACATTTCGCCACTACTCAACTTCTAAGAAGAGATTGAAGTGAGGAGAGCACCAACCTCGCTCAATGAGTTCTTTTTTACCATAGTGACTTAGGACTTAGGTTCGTGTCTTGCTGCTGAACCACGAAAATCGATGCCCCACAGCTCATTCGGTGCAAAGCAGACAAATCTTCTTGGCGAGTGTTGAGAACACTAGTTTCTGACTTCTTTGACCGCCGGAACCTTCACAATCCTTCGAGTGAAACCTCATTTGATCGTTGTCGTCTAACAATAGAGGATCTTTGAATCCATCACGCTCTATCAGGTTAGAATTTTGGATACGCCATCACCAATTTTCTCGCTATGAGAGTTATATTTGCTGTGAGAAAATTGTGTGACTGCAGAAGTACCTTTTGATCTGGTCAAGAAACCTCTATTTATAGTGATTGTTCAAACACGTCTCTTGCTGAAAAGAGTAAGAAATCAGAATCCTTAAAAGATTATGAATACCAGATTCGCTAGATTCCATTATTCTTTGCTTAGCAAGGAGCAGGGACGAAGCCAGGATTTTCGGTTAGGGGAGGGGGCCTAAATGAAAAGCTTAAAAAATAGTCTCGGTTGAGGTAGTTAATTCGATCTTGATCTGTATATTTTGCCAAAATAGTTTCAATGTGTTGTTTTTGGTTTGATAAAGCATCACAATTACTCGCAGCCTGATTATGAGTAATATTTGATCCTCCAAAATGTGATAGTAGCGTTTGATTCTTCTTCCAATTACTGAATCCATGACCAGCACCAACAAAAGTTTCACCACCGCCTTGTTCTCCAATAGCTGGTTTGAAAAGATAACAACATAAACAAAAGGCAGCATCCTCTTTAATACTATACTCTAACCAATATGAAAATTCAATAAACCAATCATGAATAAACCTCTCCGTGAAAGAAAATGTATGATTTTTAGGTCGAAAATGGCCTTGTTGTAGATAATATCTTCGAACTTCTTCTTGAATGTTAGGATGATAACTTGAAATTGGCGGGCGTTTAGTGGGATCCGATGGATACTTTTCTGTAATATCTCCAGCACGAGACTTTTTCATATTGTTACTATTCTTCTTTTGAATTTTCGTAGATGGTTGCTCATCTGATGTTGGAGTAGAAGAAGTTGATTATTTTTGAAGTATTTCTCCATATCTAATAAACTTAATAAAAATGATTGTATTTTAATTTCAGGAATGGTAGAGTTTTTATAAAGAAAAAAAGACCATAAAATCTTAAACCGACCTGGTAAGAGATTGAATCATAATTGACCTAATATTTGGACTTCATTATTGAAATAATATATAATAATATTCTTACAAAGTCGTCAGATTTGAATTAGTCATGCACTCATACGTCATTGAAGTTTAGATATACTTCAAATAAATTATAATATTTATATTATATAATAATAATAATATACTGATTTTTTTTTCACATAAACTCAGGGGGTCTCCAGGCCTACCCTGACCCCCACATCCCTCCGTCCCAGTCTATTGATAATCTTGATTTTCTTCCAAATTTAGGCTCATTAAGTGGGCTGCAGAAATCAACCTCATAAAATATTATTTTATGGTGTAAATAAATATAAATTTAACAACCCGGCTAAAACCAAACAAGTTAACGAACAAAGATGATACCGTAAGTTGATGTTGAATAAAAGTCTTAATTTCTTGTCGATTTATGAAACGTAAGTTTACGATCCATTCATGTTGATCCTTCTTTGTTTTTGCTGGTGAATACGTACGACACAATTAGACAAATATGCAATCCAGTCGAAATGTATGGCATCAATCATCAAGATACGCACAGAACCAAGAAACAACAGAACGATGACGAGGTTGAACATGCATGATAAGCTCGAGCTCGATCGAATTCGAAAACAAGTGGCTAATGATCGAACAAGAGTTGGAGTTGAGTTAGAATTAGACTACTTGGATTAATCAAGGAGAATCGATTACAAAGAAAGCACTCGGAACTTTAATTACGTTCAGGGTTCGCTTCTAGTTGACATGCGTGTTATATATATATATATATATATATATAGCTAGGCGTTGCACTGGGGGACTTGGTGGCTATGATCTGGTAAATTCTTGACATATGGCATGGTGGTTGGTGACGGTGTACATTGGTCGGTGCTTCGTCGCCAAAGCGCGGTTTATGTGTGTATGGATTATGGAATGGTGGTGTCCCAATTATGGGCCTAGGGCCATAGGCTATGATTTGCATGAGCTTTAATCCCGTTTGTTCTTATCTTGGCACCCAGATTTATGGCCTGAATTACAATACATTACTGATTAGAGGGTTACAGTACGTAAACTCTAAAGTCTAATATAAATATACTAGCCAATGCATTATATATAATGGACTTTGGTTCATCAAATGTTAGTGTATTATTTCTATTGATAATTTTCAGTTTATCATTTATAATTTTAACTCAGATGTTATATTAATCTATTTTATTTTTTAAATTTATTTTATTTTATTTCTAATCTTTAATTTTTATTTTTATCGTCTCATTTTTATTTTTTATATTTTATCTTTATTTTTTCATTCTAAACTCTCATAAAAAAATTATAAAAGAACAATAAAAAAATGTAAGAAAATATACCATATTGCAGCTAGTCAGCTAGTCGTAAAGTTGTGAGAGATGACAAAAAATTGTAATTATTTTTAATTTTTTTATTGTCAAACTTTTGTCTTTATCTTTTTTTTTTCTTTCTCTAAAAACTCTTCTCTCTCTTTTTTTTTTTTTACATTTTTCCAATTGATTTTTGTTTCACCTTTTTTTTAATGATATTGTGGTCAAAGGGCTGCAAGAGAAAGAAAAAATAAAAACAAAAATGAGACAGTTAAAAATAAAAATAGAGATTAGAAATAAAAAAAATATTTTAAAAAAATAATAATTAAAGGATAAAATATGAACTTATTTATAGTAGTGTGACCCACTTGCTGACATGGCAATTGTCATGTCACTACTTAATGGTAAGATTAGATGAAAAACTAACGGAGGGGTAAAATTGATGTTAATTATAAAGATTAAGGATAAAACATTCAGCTTTGAAACAAAATGAGCTAACGTGATGTCTGAGCCAAAGTTAAGGAGAGTAAACTAAAGTTTGTCCTACTTCTAAATAATAATATTAACATCAAGGAATACTTCCACCCCATTCTCACAAGATTTTTCAATCTAGCCTATTAATATGAAGCCGCTTTTAAATATCATCTTGTAGGCCCGACCCTAACAATTTTGAGGCCCTTGGCGAAAAATTAAATTGGGCCCGTTACAAAAAATATTATTTAAAAATTTAACTTTTTAAAGTGTATCCATCCTATTGACATACTTGGAATCACCGTCTTGTTTATGATATTACTCAAGTATTAGTACATACATTACCAAAATTATCTTCAAACCAACAAAGTTTCATAAGAACATGAATTACAAAATATTGAACTTAAAGTCTTAAACAAAATGATAGTTAGAAATAAAAAAAAGCGGCCAAAGTATAAGAGTATAGCATGTCACTGATGTCAGTGTTCAGAATAAAAGCAACCGGAGTTTGGATTGCAGATTTGCAGTCACCTAATACTGGTTTATGAATGAATTTTCACTTTTTAATTGAAAAGAAAAAAATGTATTCTCACCTCCAGCCATTCTTCTTTCTATTATATTGAAAACCTCACTCTATTCTTTCTATCCCTATTACTCGAACCCAGCAATTCTCAGATCTCATACACACCAAAACAATGAAACCCTCAAACTTCAAACACCAACACCTCCAATCCTCCCTCTCCCCCAATACCCAAACTTGAAATTCACAACTTTTACACATCAACAATAGCCACAAAAAAATATTCACAACATAAGGAAAAAAAAAGTAGCCCATCTCAGTAATTGGCATCTAAGAACAGAAGATTCTAAGACGATTCTTTCTTATTTATATCATTGATCAGAGAGATCTTAGCAGAGAGACAAAGCAGAGAATTTATAGAGAAGATAGTAGATCGAGTTAAAGATAAATTGGAATCGAGTTGGAATAATGAAATAAGGAAGATGATGAGAACTAAATTCAAACCCACCCAAGAGTTATGGCTCTCTTGGCTCTCATAAATCATAATCGATGTCTTGCGAACTGGGAGGAGTGAAGAGGGTTGCGAAAAGAGGAGCATGCCGCTTTAATGTGAAAGAAGAGAAAAACTATGGATAATTTTTTTTGGGCCCTGGGTCGTCACCTAGCCTGCCCTCCCCTAGGGCCGGGTCTGTCATCTTGCAACATCACACCAAAAGTTGCACATATGTAACTCGATCATGATCAACATGCAAGTAGAATTACTGCATGCAAATACGGGAATCGGTTTAATTTGAAGTCTGACACTAGTTTTGAGAATGAATAACTGATATTATGGGAGCTTTTCCATTGAGAATCTCTATGGTGAGGACTTGATACTAACATTCTATACAATAGTTTATAAGTCTCAATTTTGATCATATTTTGATATATTAACCGTTAGATGTTTAGCTATATATGAGTAGATCATTCTTGTAAATTTTCAACCAAATCGAAAATCGTTAAGAGATTCAAAATCAGGGTTTATCAATTATAAACATGAACGGTTCAAGTTTGATGAATTTGGAGCGTTTATTTATATCATCTTATTCGACCGTTTAACGATTTTTAAATTGTATGAAAATTTATAGAAATAATCTAGGTATATATAGCTAGAGATACAACAGTTAATCTTCCAAAATATTATTGAGAAGTATGATTTTTAAGAAGGCACTCACCAAGTCTTCACCATAGAGGTCCTCAATGAAAAATTTTCCCTGATATTATATAGAAAAATAAGTAGGGTAGATAGGTAAAGGGAGCAGCAGGCCCGACCCTGAGGGAAGGCAGGCTGGGCGATGGCCCAGGGCCCAAAAAAAAAATTATCCATAGTTTTTCTCTTCTTTCACGTTACAGCGACATGCTCCTCTTTTCTCGACCCTCTTCACTCCTCCCAGTTCACAAGACATCGATTATAATTTATGAGAGCCGAGAGAGCCATAAATCTTGGGTGGGTTTGAATTTAGTTCTCATCATCTTCCTTATTCCATTATTCCAACTCTATTTCAATTTATCTTTAACTCGATCTACTCTCTTCTGTATAAATCCTCTGTTTTGTCTCTCTGCTAAGATCTCTCTGATCGATGATATAAACAAGAAAGAATCGTCTTAGAATCTTCTGTTCTTAGATGCCAATTACTGAGATGAGCTACTCTTTTTTTCCTTATGTTGTGCATTTATTTTTGTGGCTATTGTTATTGTGTAAAAGTTGTGAATTTCAGGTTTGGGTACTGGGGGAGAGGGGGGATTGGAGGTGTTGGTGTTTGAAGTTTGAGGGTTTCATTGTTTTGGTATGTATGAGATCTGAGAATTGCTCGGTTCGAGTAATGGGGATAGAAAGAATAGAGTGAGGTTTTCAATAGAATAGAAAGAAGAATGGCTGAAAGTGATAATACATTTTTTTCTTTTCAATTAAAAAGTGAAAATTCATTCATAAACCAGTATTAGGTGACTGCAAATCTGCAATCCAAACTCTGGTTGCTTTTATGTCGAACACTGTCATGCTATACTCTTTTACTTTGGCCGTTTTTTCTATTTCTAACTATCATTTTGTTTAAGACTTTAAGTTCAATATTTGGTAATTCATGTTCTTATGAAACTTTGTTGGTTTGAAGATAATTTTGGTAATGTATGTACTAATACTTGAGTAATATCGGAAACAAAACGGTAATTTCAAGTATTTCAATAGGATGGATACACTATAAAAAAATTAAATTTTTAAATAATATTTTTGTAATGGGCCAATTTAATTTTTTGCCCTGGGTCTCAAAATTGTTTGGGCCGGACCTGGGGAGCAGACTGCATCTAATCGAATATATATATATATGTCTACCCTTTACTCGCACGGTACAACGCTGTCAAGGCATATGCAATAGTTGTTTAGTAAATTGATTAAAGCAAGAGCAATTGAAGTTGAGTAACATAATCGCTATCGGTAAGGTTCGTCAGATCGAGTAACGCATAGCTAGCTAGACGTGGTTTCGTTTTCTTTACTCTCAAAAGGTTGATCCGACGTACTCTAGGTAGCCTGCAGGTTACTTTTATATCACACAAACATAACGTTACAGGTAAATCAGAAACTAGTAATACGTTTACAAGTCAATAATAGAGCAGAGCTAGATATATCGATTTGACTTTAATTGATTGATATATATGGTTGAGGAAGAAGAATATCCTTCTGGGCATATATGATAGAGAATGCTAGTTGACATATACATAGCTCATGCTAACAGCTTTCTGAACCATGCATGCATCTTGATTTGAAACCCTTTAGCTAGTTATATACCGTAAAAAAAAAAATTAGGTTGGGAAAGATTCGTAAGACTAAAATATAATTAAAATAAATTTATTTTGGAGAAGAACTAAAAAAATATAGAATATCTTAATAAATTATTAAGTTGTACGAGTATAAGACGAACAAAAATAGTGAGCAAAAGTTGGCTAAGAATGGTACGACACCTTCAAATAGTTATGTTAGCTAAGAATGGGGTAAGCATGGACCTAACGTCCTCCAAAATTTCATCTCCATTCTTCTGAACGGGTCTTCTGCCAAACTCCATCTTCCCGTTAAATGCCTTACTCAATCACCACGGGTGGTCCTGGTGGAGCCATTTACGATGACTTTCATAAACTATCATCCCACATATATGCTCTGAAGTCAGCTCATCTAGACGAATTGGACATGCCTTGTACCCTTTCACCGTTGAGCCCGCAAGCATCCCTAAATTAGGAAAGTCACTGATGGTCCACATCACCGCTGCCTTTATCAAGAATATCTCATTGTCTACTCAATCAAAAGTATGGACTCCAACGACCTATAAATATATTAGCTCCTCGATCAATGGCTCCATGAGTACACTAAGCCACTTTCCAAGAGATTTAGGGCCCAGAATCAATATCGATAGCATGTTATATTCCTTCTTCTTGCACATTGACGATGGTAGATTACACTACATCACAACAACATGCCATATACTATGCAAAGTTCCCATTGTTCCAAATGGATTGAAACCGTCTGTTACAACTCCAAGGCGCACAGTTCCACAACTCTGTGCGAAACTTAAAAATGTTCTGTCAAAATGTTGAAACGCTTCTCCATCAGCTGGGTGGCTGAGGCTGCCAGCCACGCATATCCTCTCCCCAAGCCATCGCATATGCTTGGCAGTGTATGGTGACATAAACAGACGCTTCAACCTTGGTATCAGAGGGAAGTAACGAATGATTTTTTTGGGAATGTCATCCGTATATGGCTTATATCTTTCACAATTACACACTGGACAAATCCTCTCATTTACAAGCGCCCCCCCTGAACAACACACAATTGAACTCACATGCATCAATTCTTTCATAACCAAGTGAAAGATCACTCAAGATTTTTATAATTCTCGAGTATGAACAGGGGAATGTGTGCCCTTTGGGAAGAAGTTTATTAATGTAAATACATAAAGGGTCAACACTTGTGTCCGACCATCCATTTTTATTTTTCATTTCCATTGCATCTAATATGGCACTCAAAACAATTTCCTCCCTGCCATCATACAATGGGGTCTATGACTCATTTAATAATCTAACGTACTTTTCATAATCATCATCTATCATGTCATTGAAGTTGATGCCAGAATTATCTTCCACAAATTGTTGGGTGCATCTGCATGGTATCCAGGATAATACGGATATGCATCATGTAGAATCTCCAATTGCGGGTTCACTGAAGGACTAACACCACTAGAAGAACCGACTCTGTCTTGAAACCACTGTCTTCGGAGACTGAGCATTGCCGGTTCACTTGAAATTTTCTCGTGAAGATGCTAGACAGTATAATCTGGATTCAAACCATTATGTGACAAGTAATGATACATGGCATCCATAGTAACCTTGAACGAACCATTCTTACAATATTTGCATAGGCAGAAGTGATAATCGGCTCTGTTACTATGTCGCCGGGCAAAATTCATAAACTCGAATATGCCTGTGATGTACCTTGGATCAGCATGAGGATATGTCATCCAGGTTTTCTTTGGGTGTCCTTCCATGTTTTCTGTCAACATAAACAATCAATATAAACAAAGTTACCACACCACATTTATGATACAACCAAAACCTGTCCCCACACTTCTTCTCCTTATGCCTTCGGGTAGGGTCATATCCCCTTCAAGAGAACATGACATTTGTTAACCCTCTTACACTCATGGGTTTCAGATCCAGTTTTGAGAAATTTCGGCAGCATCTCCCTACAGTTCTCCAAGTGCACACATATCTAAACAACCTAATTTGCACTCGAGGAACATTGTAAGGAGACACTGTCGAAACCATATCCCAAAACTGAAACTGAAACTGAAACCACATGAATAGCAAAATGATCAAAAAAGTCGTGTTCACCTAAAATGTCCAAAAATGAGACAATTCGAGAATCAACAACTCATATCGATCAACTAGATGAGTTGTTGATTCTCAAACAGGAGTTCTAAGTTGATAAACACCACAATTATATATAACCCTACGCTCGATTTCATCATTAACACTAATATGACCACTAATTGAGACCAATAAGCCTAATCTACACTAATCATCATAAATTTTACTAAATTTAACCAAAATTCAAACATTATTGATGAACCCATAACATGATTTATCACAATTCAATGATTCAAACACTAAAACTACAACAGAAGACCAAATTTAATTCAACTTCAAAATTTTTACATAAACATCAATTTAACTTCTCAATTAACATATAATATGGTCATAAAAAGGGTTAAAGAGATAAAAATCAAACTAACCTTACTTAAGAATCAAATGGATGACAAGAACAACCTTCTTTCTCAATTTCTTCAAATTTCTCTCCAAATCGGGAACAGTTCCTCTTTGCGAATGACTAACTTTCCCAAAATATCAACCTTATAAAGGGTTTAACTTTAAGAATGAGAACAGATCTAGTTTTAAAAAAAATGAGGCGGCGGAGATTAATCAATCTTTGTCGCATAAGATCTCTTCGGGGCGACCAAGTTTTTCTACGTCACTTTAGAAACCTTATGAAGCGACGTAGGAAACAATTGGTCGCCTCAAGGACCTTAACGCGACGGATGGTATTTCTGAGACTACCAATGTCTTCTTCGTCGTCTCAAAGACAGTAAAACGACGAAGGAAAAAACCTTCGTCACTTGGGAAATTGTCAACGCTCGACGCCGCGTACACATGGCCTGGTATATATGTATGCTGTGGAATCCGATCCCCGCGTACAGTCCTACACATGCACACATCTCTATATCGTTTTCGTCGAACATGTAAACGAGTTCGGCGTGGTACTTGGATCCAGACAATATATAAATGCAGACGATTGGACGTTGCTTTCATGGTCACCTTTTAACCTCCAACACCAGCTCTGCCCGGTTACCCCAGCAATGTAATGCGAACAACTGGCCTTATAAATTTATCGATTATATATCAAGCAGCAGAAACAAACAACGTACGAGCCGATCGATCAACAAATTCTCTGTATCCTTCAACTTGAAGCAAATACCTTCATGATCACATCGTTGGGCCAAATACGTACATATATGGACCATTAATTCGTTCCGATCTCGAAAAAATCTGGAGGTAGGACAAATGAGTAAAGTTGCAGTTGCTAGAAAAGATCGAGCGGGCTATTTCAACCAATATCATTATCATGATCCTTCACGTTGTTAGGAAAATAAAAGTGAAGCAAGAAAAATGTGTCTAGTATTGTGTACAGAGAAGATTATACAGCAGCATATATATATGTATACTGTCCAGCTGTATAAAGACAGTTGTAAACAGTTAGACAAGGTAACAAAAATACAAATAATTATAAGCTAATGATAGGTAAATGATGAAGAAATGACTGTTTACTGTTAACAGCCTCACTCAACTTAATGGTGAGTAGAAACCATTAAGTTGTTCTTCAAGTAATTGTGTTGAGGACTGCATAGACTTTTTGTAAACAAATCAGCAAGCTGTTCATGTGTTGTAACAAACTGTAATCTGATCATTCCAGCTTTAACTTGATCTCTGGTGAACTGTACATCAACTTCGATGTGTTCGAGCTTGGAGTGATGTACTGGATTAGTAGCTAATGCCAATGCAGATATGTTATCACAATAGAGTGTAGGAGTTGCAACTAGACTGACATGAAGATCTCTGAGTAAATGACTAAGCCACATAACTTCTGAGGCTGTATCTTCCATGCTACGATACTCAGCCTCTGTAGAGGACATAGACACTGCATTTTGTTTCTTTGAACACCAGGAAATTGGAGATTGGTTGAGTAAAATCACAAAACCAGTAGTTGACTTCCTATCATTAGGGTCCCCGGCCCAATCTACATCACAGTATGCATGTAAAGTAAGAGTCAATGTGTTCTTATAGAAGTGAATACCATGATCTATAGTGCCCTTCATATATCTAATTATTCGCTTTGCTGCAATAAAGTGATCATCTGTAGGACAGTGCAGAAATTGACACACAGAATTAACACTGAATGTGATATCTTGCCTTGTGAAGGTGAGATATTGCAGACATCCAACAATGCTCCTGAACAAAGAAACTTCATGATCCTTAAGTGAGTTGCTGCCTTCTTTAATCAGTTTGAGTCCTGATTGACACGAAGTGACTTGAGAGTGACAATTGTCTAGACCTTCTTTGTGGACCAATTCAAAAGCATATTTCTTTTGACACACAAACAACCCTGTGTCAAAGTAGTGAATTTCAAGACCAAGAAAATAATGTAGTTTTCCAAGGTCTTTCATATCAAATTCACTCTGAAGAGCACCCTTCATGTCAGTAATAAGTTGTTCACTCCCTCCTGTGATGATAATATCATCCATATACAGCAAGAGATAGACAGTGACATTGTTGGATGTTTTTACAAATAATGAGGGATCAGAATAGGAACTCTGAAATCCAAGAGAAGGAAGAAAAGATGTAAACCTCTCATTCCAGGCTCTTGGAGCTTGCTTGAGACCATAAAGGGATTTATGAAGCCTACAAACATGAGTTCTTAGACCTTCATGCTCAAAACCACCTGGTTGTTCCATATAAACCTCTTCTGTAAGTATACCATGTAAAAAGGCATTTTTTACATCCATTTGATGCAATATCCAACCATTATAAGCAGCAAGAGCCAAGATCAATCACACTGTGGTATGTTTGACCACTGGAGAGAATGTCTCATCATAGTCTACCCCATGTTCCTGAGAGAAATCTCTTGCTACCAATCTAGCTTTGTGTCTTACAATACTGCCATCTGAGTTTCTTTTGATTTTAAAAATCCATTTACATGAGACTAGATTCTTACCAGGGGGTAAAGGAACTAAACTCCAGGTCTTTTGTTATAGCAAAGCATCATACTCTTCTTGCATTGCTTGTCTCCATACTGGACATTTCAGAGCTGTCTTATGAGTACTAGGTTCAATGTCACTGCTCAGTTGAAGACATAACAGAAAGAAAACACTAAGGTTTGAATATGCCTCTCTTGGCTCTAGTAAGCATAGGATGATCATTCATATCTGCATTGGTTAAACCAGCTACAGGATGCAGGATGTTAACATCTGAAACTTGTGCAATAGGTCTAGAAGGTGAGCACTCTAGTACTACAGAAATACCACTTCCTGGTTGTGCATGCACATTAATGTTCCCTTCCTAGCTCCTCTTGAAACTCAATCTGAGTATGAGATTCTGGATCAAAGACTGTATGATGCTAAGCTGTTGAATTAGATGAGGCTGATACCCACAATTGTTCAGGTATATGCGTAGTGGATGGAGTGACAGAAGAGTGACCATGACTAATTGAGGTTGAAGAGGAAAATGTATCTAATAACCCTACAGTAGTATTATCATTAGAACTAGATACATGAGGATTCTGAGAGAGAAGAGATGAACCTGTTTGTGCTGTGACAAGGTGAGGGACTTGAGTGTAGGACTGTGTAAAAGATAAGCAAGGTTGTATCGAATTTTCTTTTGACTATTGTGGTGAAGTCTGAATCTGAATACTTGACTGAGTAGACTTTGGAGGAGTAGACCTGGATATAGCATAAGGAAACATAGTTTCATCTAAGAAGACATGTCTGGAAATGAGAAACTTCTTACTTACAGGTTCATAGCATATATATCCTTTGTATCCTGCTGCAAAGCCAACAAACACACATCTAACAGTCTTAGGTTGCAGCTTAGTATGCTTTATGGGAGCTAGAAGAGGATAACAGGCACAGCCAAAAACTCTAATGACATTAACAGAAGGCACTTGATGATATAGTTTTTCAAATGGTGGCTGCAATTGTAGAACCTGAGTTGGCATTCTATTAATGATATACAATGACATTGCACAAGCATGATACCAAAAAACAAGCAGGCATTGCTGCATTCTGCATTAATGTTACAACAGTTTCCCTCATATGCCTATTCTTTCTCTCAGAGATGACATTTTGTTCAGGTGTATAAGGGCAAGAAATTTGGTGAAGTATGCCTTTGCTGCTGAGAAACTGCCTAAATACAGAACTTGTATATTCCCCTCCACCATCTGATCTCAAGCATTTTATTGTAGTGGAAAACTGAGTTTGAACAAAAGCAAGCAAGGACTGAAAATATGCAAACACTTCATTTTTATTCTTTAATGGAAAGATCCATGTGTATCTTGTACAGTCATCTATGAATAAAACGAAGTATCTATATCCATCTATAGAGACATGAGGTGAGGGTCCTCATACATTTGAGTGAACAAGATCAAAGGGAAGAGCACTCCTAGAATGAGAAGTTTCAGAAGGCAACTTATGAAACTTTCCTAAAAGACAATCTTCACACACTTTAGAATCTGTAGAATCATTGACAATGTTGTTCTTCTTCAGCATAGCATTAACAATTGTATCAGAAGCATGCCCCAATATCTTATGCCATAGTGAATGTTTGACACACTTGCCCAAAAAAGTAGATGGTATAGACTGTTTGCTGAAGTAGAAGTAGATGCAGAGTTGCTTGTTTTGTTCATTGCAGGGATGTCAAATGGAATGGGATACAAACCTTGCTTACACAGTCCTTGATACAGAGTATGTCCTCTCACCTTGTCCTGCACACAACACATAAACTCATCAAACCAAACTCTACATTTGTTTTGTTTGCACAGTTGATAAACTGAAAGTAAGTTTGCTGCCATTTCAGGTATTAACAAGACTTTATCAAGTAATAGAGGTCCTAGAGTAGCATTTCCAGTGTGAGTGGTTGATAAATGTTCACTATTCCCAACTTGCACAGAGTCAGTACTGGTGTAGGGTGCAAGATTAGACAACAGGTTCACTTCATTTGTCATGTGATTTGTGGCACCAGAATCAGCAAGCCACTAGTGAGGTGTTGGTGATGCAGAAGCAGCAATTTCATGTGAAGCAAGCATAGCAGCTGGAGGAGTGGGAGTTGGGTTTGAGGAAGTAAGTAAGGCAGCTAATGCTTGTTGAACTACTTGTGTCACTTGAATAGTGATATCAGGTGTTGAAGATACTGAATGAGAAGTGCTGTTATCATTCCTTTGAGAGCCAGGAAAACCATGTAGAAAGTGACAGGTGTTGATGACATGATTTTGAAGACCACAATGACTGCATCTATTGGTGCTGAAAAAATATGAACCATTATGTAGAGCTTGAGTAAGAAATCTACATGTCCTGGCAATATGACCCTTTTTTTCACACATTTGACATGTGGAATTCACAGCACATCCAAGAATCTGAATGTTGTCATTCATTTCAGTATTGCTGTTTCTGAAGTTGCTGATGTTATTGTTGTACCTCCTCTGATTGTTTGAACCATTTGATCTTCTATTGTTGTTTCCAAAAACACCTTGATTACGATTAGCTAAGAAGCCAGTAAGAGCATTCTCCACCAAAGTAGTTACAGTTGAGCTCAATCAGTAGAAGTAGGTGAATGCTGAGCATGGGTAGAACTTGAACTGAAGTTAAAACCAGGAGGCACAGTGGGAGCAGAAAGATGAGTTGATGATACACCAGAGGCTACCATAGCAGTGAGAGGTGATTCAGTGATGTTAACTTCCTCAGCTTCAGCCATGTCAGCTTCAGCAGATTGCAAGAAGGACTTTAGTTCATCCAATGAAGCACTGACATAATTGGTTCGAATCTGAGTCTTATAGTAAGTATATGATGATGGTAGTCCTCCCAAAATGGTTACCACAACATCTTCATCGTCTATGAATACTCCTATAGTCTCTAGTGCATCTCTAGCATCTTTAATTTTCTCCAAATACTTCTCAATTGTATCAGTCCCCTTTTTTAGTTTTTGAAAATTGCTCTTGAGTTGCAGAATGTTTCTTTTATCTGGGGTTGCAAACTTCATCCTCAACTTTGTCCATACTTCCTGTGAAGTTCTACAGCCAACAACACACTTTGTTGCAGCAATACTCAGTGTCTGCCCTATCATATTCATGATAGACTTATCCATCACCTTCCATGATGTATACTCAGGATTAGACTCAGACCTTCCCTCAGAATCTACCACAAGCTCGGGTGGACACGGTTTTGAACCATCAACAAAGCACAACAAATTCTGAGCACCAATGAATGAATCAATCCTGAATAACCATGATGGATAGTTCGTAGAGTCTAGAATGATGTTTGGCAAGTACACTGTAGTATGTGTGGTGCTGGAAGAAGCCATGTCTAGCTATGAAAAATTCAAGATCTTAAGGTTTTAGCTCGTAAATTGTACACAATCAATTACAAGTCACCACAACAAATTACCAACTCTGAGCTCAAAAACAAGTCACCAACATACAAAACTTTAGCTTCGATGAAGATAATCAAAGCAGAAAACGAAGCAGAGCTATGTAATTAGAAGAAACACAAGGTTGAGTTGAGATCTGAGTCAAGAAGAACTTAG
The DNA here is from genome assembly GCA_946800695.1 of Geum urbanum. Taxonomy (NCBI): domain Eukaryota; kingdom Viridiplantae; phylum Streptophyta; class Magnoliopsida; order Rosales; family Rosaceae; genus Geum; species Geum urbanum. The sequence continues at coordinate 45,440,313 of OX327012.1, read as the reverse complement.
CTAACAGAGGAATTTGTGCAGCGGAAGATGAAGACACGTCTGTAATAAGCAGCAATGGCTGTAGTTGAAGCTTGGCAGCTAATGACGTCACAGAATCAAGACCTGAGCTGTGATATCATGTTAGGACAATAAAAGTGAAGCAAGAAAAGTGTGTCTGTAGTATTGTGTACAGAGAAGATTATACAGCAACATATATATATGCATACTGTCCAGCTGTACAAAGACAGTTGTAAACAGTTGAACAAGGTAACAAAAATACAAACAATTATAAGCTAATGATAGATAAATAATAAAGAAATGACTGTTTACTGTTACCACACGTACGTACTGGAGAATGGAGATAGCACCGAGAGATTGGTTACTTCGTAGTTCGTACTCGCCGATGGATCTCGAGAACTATGTAGTAGATTGAAATTTTGCATATGTCAATCTTCAACTGCAACTGTCATAACCGTCTTTCCAACCTCAGCGTATGGTCAAAATTACTCTAAACTTCTGCAGAGGTGTCAGTGCTAAAATGTCATAAAAACATATATAGGTCCACCCTGGAATTAAGTCTCTTGAATTGACCTAGCTAGCTAGCAATCAAGATCAAATTGAATAAGGTAAAATCTAAGAGAGAACCACCCTCAGAAAGTACTTGAACCTTATGTGGAACAGACCTCAATGACTAATATGCATGAGTGATATTTCCTTGGCTATTGGGAATCCGGAAATTACTAAAGCCGACTGCTAGTTCTATTTGTATATTATTGAATGGTAGATATGCAATCTATGTCAATCACTACGTAGCACTGCTCGATCATATACATTATCTGGTGTAGTTCGAACAATATATTCTCTCCGGTATGTACGTATATATATGACCAATCATGCATGTTATGCACATAGTATTGCAGTATGGCTGTATGGGGATCCAATGTTTGTCGGAAGCCTAGCTAGTTCATACGCGCTGAGAGTAACTATACGAATTGAAAACTATGTCTCCAAATTACAAGTTATATTGACAAATGGACTACAGGGATTGAAGATTATGTCTCTAAACAATTAACATCTAAGCATTTAAGCCCAAATCATACGCCCTAAATTCACTATAAGGGCTAGGAATATTCATTCCTGCTTGAGATTCATACAACAGGCCGGATACATACATCAGTTCTGTAGAAGTGATTATTCTTAACCAACCATGCATAGTTTACTACATTTTAAAGATTTAGGTTGTAGGTGAATCCCAGGTCTAGTAGTGTTTAGTTTCTCCATTGGTGTTCCATCTTATCTGTTTATTATCAGAAGTCGTACGGTATCATTGTCTTTCTACAAAGAAGTACATGCATGAGACACAAACGGGCCAATGAGGGATAGGTTTAGTTGACAATGTATATGGGTTGTAATTTGTGAAGGATCAAATTACAAGCGTCAATATAATGAAATATAACGAAATTAATAATAGATAAAGGATGAATCATGTAAATGATGTAATTGTAAAAGAGCTAAAGAGAAAATTCAATTACAGGTATTGCATGTCCAAGTAATAATTCACAATTTTACATAATGCCTTCAGACGTAGGAGAACAATAAGTATCTTGAGATACAATGATATATTCTCGGTCTTGGATGTATATTTCATCGATATCAGGCCGACTTTCCAAGAATTGGGACGAAGGACTTCCAGCATTAGTGTTGAACTGTGCCCATGTCAAAACAATTGGACCCTGCAGTAGTGATCTCAGCTCCCTCCCAACCTAAAATTACCTGGCTTTTATCTCCAGCTAAATTAGTGTTCAGATACTATGGACATTGTCGAATTATATACTTAGACGAATGAGTAACGAGCCCAAGCTAGCTAGTTAGCTCGGAAGGAAAAATTGATGGAGGATTATCCGAAGAGAGGAAGCGTGGCAGGGTCGATAATATTAAGAGAAACAGGATGGCTTGGCTGATGAAGCTCCTTATTGGGATATTTACGACCATCACAGAAATTAGGAGCGCTGACATTGACGGTGAGGTCAAGGTTTAAATCAGGTAGTCGGTGACCTCCACAAGAATTAGAATCATCCTCTAAGCAACTCCTACCATCCGATACTTGCTCGCAGTTATTTTGTTCATCACCGCAAGGTCTTTTGGACTCAATTTCTACTGGCTCATGACTAAAATGATTGGGACCAGTACCGGCTGGTGATTTTACTGTTTGTCTAGGGTTTTGATGATGAGGTCGAGGGAGAAAAATGCTGGTGGGTCGGTGGTTGTTTGGATCAATACCCATGTTCATAAGCTTTCGTCTCAAATGTGAATTCCAATAGTTCTTCACCTCATTGTCTGTACGTCCCGGCAATCTTCCAGCAATTAGCGACCACCTAAATTATTAATTAACATCTTAATTAGTACCACTTCAACAAGTAGGAAAATATATGCATATCATATGTTTCATGCAAATATGCAATAGGGCTAGAACATGATATATTGCTTGTGCTAATTAATTTGACTAGTTCATATACAATGTTGGGAACTTGAAATATTCCAATTATAGCTCTTACCGATTGCCAAGGAGTGCATGAAGTTTTATGATGAGATCTTCTTCATCTTCAGCAAAGTTTCCTCGTTTAAGGTCTGGCCTTAGATAGTTTATCCATCGAAGCCTGCAACTTTTACCGCATCGAAGTAAGCCTGAAATTCATATACCAAAAGACAGAAAATTAGTACGTGCATTGTGATACTAATTTGTTTGCCTGCAGCCCCTATTGATTGATCTCGATCTCTTCCTAACTTGATCAGAAAAGAGAAAATTAATTACTACACTAATTATCAATTACTATTAATTGTTCGTTTGAAATTTTTTTTCTTTCCTGTTTTGGTATATATGTATGTAATTTATTCAGTGAATTAGGAAGAGAGAAAAAACGAACAACCATTTCTATATGATTTTGTAATTTGTAAAATGTTTCCTTGCATAGCTCTGTGTGTGTGTGTGTATATATATATATATATTACCTGCAGCTTGTGGAAGGGTACGCCAACAACCCTCGCCATGTTTGCGAATGTAATCGATGAGCTTCTGATCTTCCTGCTTGGACCAAGCTCCTTTGTTCGTGTCTTGCTTCTCGCAGCAGGGTTTCCTCATTGCATATATGATTTACCAAATTATTCTGTTTGAGAAGAAACCTAGGTAGCTATAGCAATGGAAGCCTGGAAGGAGATGCATACGATTCAGTAATTCAGAGAGAGACAAAGAGGGACAGAGAGAGAGATGGGGGCCAATGAGCTCGAATGGATTGGGTTCGGATTTGAGATGAGAAAATGGAGGTTTATATGATTAGCCAGGTTGGTAGGTATTCAAATTGTTAGCCGGAAAAGAAAAAGGTCGACTTTATACGGACTTGGACCGGTGGTTCGCCAATGTTGCAAGTGTGAGATCGGTCAGCTGTACGTGAGCAGTGTGCTAGTCTCTGATGAACAAATTGCAATTCAAGCATTAATATTTATGTGTTTATATATGCATTACACATAACTTAATTTCATTTCCAGAATGTAGAATCTAGTGATCGAGAAGAACCAACTAATAGTGAAGTATAGTATTGCACAATATTGTGATGCATATATTTATGTGAACATTTCTAGGTTTGCAGTGTTTAAACAAACATCTGAAAAGAAAAGAAAAATACGTGCAGTTAAATTTGATTTCATAGACCAATTATATACATAATATAAATATATATATTTAACTTAAATATTGTTTTTCTGTGGTTGCATACTTGCATTGCATATATGCACCAGCAACCGATCCATGCATGCCATCACCCAATTGTTAGAAGCATACATGCATGTACCAGCTGCCAGTCTTAGGGCATGCTACCAGTCCGCACCATTCTTCATCAAAATCGTCATATGTTCGACCTTGGCAGTGGGCTTGCAGTGTTTTCAGTTAGTTCTATATTTCCATAGATGGATAACTGGATAAGGATGAAGAACCAAAGTGATCTCACGATTGGTTTACATATGATATATATACATATATAGTACTGTTCCGGAACTAAATTATATATGTCGATCAGTATCGCCCGACAAGAGTCGATGTGACGCTTTCATCAAGTTTTTGGGGTTGGCCCTCGCCTGATCATCAGTACATATTGATAGGCTCTTGTGTTTGTTTGTATGCCCAGAAAACAAAAATAAACAATCTCATGATATCATGTATTCGTGTATGTATATCTTCTTATACTATGTTTCATATATATAATAATGACGGATTACAAACGAGCTTTAGAATCAACGAAGCGGTCTAAGCCTATACGTGTATTCTGATCTTTATTTCATACACTAGCACCGAAGAAAATCACAGCCAGACTAGTAGCTGAAAGATAATATGTTATTTATGTGTTAATTTTTGATTTACAAGGACAGTATATATATATATACAATGGGAGAGAGAACCTAACGGATATAAGCCGTTCTAGAACCACTACAAACCAGTGGAACCGACAGAAAGAAAGCAGAACTCAGATAGGTACAATAGAGACCAAGAGCAGACGATATAAGTCAACTGATCTTGGGATACACAATCTCAGACAGACCCACGAGCACTTCGCCAAGCGCAAGAGGCACCCCATGTGCGACTCGCGAGATGCACGCGAGTGCTCGCCAAGAGGCACTCGCGTGAAGTATGCATGCGAGCACATGGTTAGGTCAATGCTCGCAAGTATCTTCAACACTCCCCCTCAAGCTTGTATCAAGAGAAGAGCTTGATCCAAGCTTGCCTAACAACCTTTCAAACTGAGCAGTAGGAAGAACTTTGGTGAACAGGTCTGCAAGTTGATCACAGGAACGAACATACACAGTTTGGATCACTTTGGATTGCACTTGATGTCGAACAAAATGGCAGTTGACCTCAATATGTTTTGTGCGTTCATGGAACATAGGATTTGCTGCTAGGTGCATTGCAGCTTGATTGTCACAATGGAGAGTGATAGGCTTCGAACTCTGAATTTCCAGATCAAGCAAGAGAGCTTTTAACCAGATGAGCTCGCATGCTGTGGATGCCATGGCACGATATTCTGCTTCTGCACTTGATCATGCCACCACCGTTTGTTTTTTACTCTTCCAGGTGACAAGGTTGCCACCAACAAAAGTGCAGTATCCAGTTGTTGATTTGCGATCAATAGAGTTACCTGCCCAATCCGAGTCAGAAAAACCCTCAAGAGCAAAATGGCCATTGTTACTCATGAAAATACCTCGTGTGATGGAACCCTTGAGATATCTAAGGATTCGCTTCACTAATTGAAGATGATCAGAGGTTGGAGCATGCATAAACTGACTGACAATGCTTACTGCATATGCAATGTCAGGCCTTGTTATGGTGAGGTAGATGAGTTTTCCAACCAGTCTTTGATACACAGTGATGTCTTGCTTGATATGGCCATCATGTTCTAGTTTGAGATGACTAGGGGGAGGGGACTTCACTGTGCTACAAGTTTGCATGTTGGCTTCTTCTAATAAGTCCAACACATACTTTCTCTGATTTAGGAACAAGCCTTTAGTTGAGTAATCTAACTCAATGCCAAGAAAGTACCTGAGTTGGCCAAGATCCTTGATTGCAAAAGTTTGATGAAGAGATAGCTTGAGAGACTGAATTTCTTCAATGTTATCGCCTGTGATGATCAGGTCGTCAACGTATACCAACACAACCAGCCTTCCAAGTTTTCCAGTTCGCGTGAACATTGATGAATCAGCATTACTGCACTTAAAACCTGAATTGCACAACACAGCACTCAGCTTGGCATACCAAGCTCGAGGTGACTGTTTGAGGCCATATATGGCCTTGTGTAACTTGCAGACCATACCAGGTTCATTTGCTTGTGGATGACCTTGAGGTATCTTCATGAACACATCTTCCTCGAGATCCCCATGGAGAAAAGCGTTTTTTACATCCATTTGAAAAAGGGACCAACCATGATTTATGGCCACAGATAATAAGACTCGCACTGTGTTCATCTTAGCAACAGGTGCGAATGTTTCTTTGTAGTCCACTCCGAAGGTTTGAGTAAATCCACGCGCCACCAATCTCGCCTTGTGTCGCTCAATGCTCCCATCTGAATGATACTTTGTCTTATAGATCCACCTGGAGCCAACAACCTTTCTCCCTTTGGGCAGAGGCACCACACTCCAAGTGCCATTATCATCCAAAGCTTGAAGTTCATCCCTCATGGCTTGATTCCAAGTTTGTGAGCAGCTTGCTTCTTCAAATGTCTTAGGGTCGATTTGCTCACTGAGCTTGGTAAGAAACACATAATGAGCTGGTGAGAGTTTGTCTGGATAAATAGCATTACAGCTAGGATGCTTATGAGTATACATCTTGAATCCTTCATATTTTGAGGGTAGTTTCCTGGCACGACTAGGATATCTAGGTTCTGAAGCTTCTCTCCTTTCTTGATGGGTTTGAGTCTGAAAATTGTCTCCCACCTCTTCCTCTTCATGATCAACAGCTTCTTCATGAGTGATATGATCACTTACATTTTCTCTGTGCTCATAATTTGGCTCAGAGACATCTGCTTCTGCATCTTTTTCTGATTCAGTCTCTTTTTCTTCTTGCGGGCTGATCTTTCTTTGCTCTATAGCAGGCACTGTATGTGTGGTTGAGTCAAACAACTCCCCCTCACTGCTGTTTTCACTCTTCTAAAAGAAGAAGGTAGACTCATCAAACCTCACATCTCTAGTTACATAGAGTTTTTTAAGTGTTGGATCATAACACTTATAGCCTTTTTGAGTTGAAGAGTAGCCAAGAAGAACACATTTAGCTGCTCTTGCATCAAGCTTTCCTCTATGTGAGGCCTGGATATGAACAAAGCACACACATCCAAACACTCTTAGATGCTCAAATCCAACTGCCTTGCTTTTGAGAACTTCGATTGGAGATTTAAACTCCAAGACCCTGCTGGGGAGTCTATTTACAACATATGCAGCTGTTTGAATGGCGTGTGACCAAAAGGGTTTTGGTACATTGGCATGGAGCATAATTGCCCTTGTTTTCTCCAACAAATCTCTGTTCTTCCTCTCAGCAATTCCATTTTGCTGAGGGGTTCCCACACATGAAGTTTGGTGAAAAATACCGTTGTTGCTTAAATAATTTTGCATGACATTGGATGTGAATTCTATTCCATTATCTGATCTGAGGATGGAAATACTAGCAGAAAAGTGATTTTTTACCAAGTTATGAAAATCTTCAAAACATTTTTGAACTTCATGCTTAAATTTCAGAAGATAAACAAAAGTATTTCTTGAGAAATCATCGATAAAAGTAACATAATATCTGAAACCATCAAAAGATACAACCTTTGCAGGTCCCCAAACATCTGAATGAACAATTTCAAAAGGTCTAGATGCCCTAGAACTTGATATGGGAAAGGCTAATCTAGCTGATTTTGACTTGTGACAAGTCTCACATTCATGAAGTGGTTTACAGACATTTGGAAATAAAAAAGACATGACATGAACTGAAGGGTGTGCCAGACGCAAATGCCACAGATTTGCAGACTTGAAGGAGGTGAATCTGCTATGAGGCTCTTTAAAAAACTTGAAGATGTGGAAATGTAGTACAAGCCATTGAGATAAAAACCTTCACCAATCATCTTCTTGGTGACACGATCCTGAAATATGATACTATGAGGTGAGAAGATTGCAAGACAATCAAGTAAACGAGTGATTTTGCCAACAGATAGGAGTTTGAAAGGGAAATCTGGCACATACATAACACTTGATTTAATGGTTTTTGAAAACAAAGACAATTTTCCTGTACCTAACACAGGGACACGACTTCCATTTGCTATGGAAACAAATGATGGCTTATCGAATGAGTAAAAATCATTTAACACAGATGAATCATTGGACATATGATCAGAAGCACCAGAATCCACAATCCAAAAATTACCAATTTTGCTGAGATCCAATGCAGTAGATAGACAGCACATTATACCTGGTATGTCATCAGAGTCAGCTAGGTGAGAATCAGCTAGGAAACCAGCAAATTTTTCAAGCATCGCTGTTGCATTTCCACTTGATGATGACCCTTGCTTCAGTTGAAGAAAGCTTGCAAATTCATTGATCAAATTTATGGGACTTGTAGAGTAATCTACAGCTTCTTTTGAGCATGTGTTTGATGCAACATTTGCTTTTGGAGTATGAGCAACTCTCATTCATCCTCTCTCACCACCAAGACCCTTCGACTTGAGCTCAGGATGCAGCAGCCAACAAGTTTCTTTTGTATGGCCTATGCCATGTCTGCCAATGCACTCACAGTGAGAGCAATTCAAATCAGGTCTCCTTCCTTTGTAAGGCCTCGAGCTCACAAAGACCCTTGACTCAATGGGATTTGAGTCAACTCCACCAACTGCAATATCAGCTTGCATTACCTTCCTTCTAGTCTATTCTCTCTGAATGGTGCTACACACAGTTGTTAGCGAGGGAAGCTCAGGTGACATGAGTATGTGGCTTTTAAGGTCCTCACAGTCAGGACCCAGGCTACACAGAAGCTCGAAGATTTTGTCTTCTTCAACTCTTTTCAAAATGATCTTGGAATCTACTGTATGAGGCCTGTAGAGATCGAATTCATTCCACTTGGCTTGAAGGTTTCCGAGATGCTCGATGAATGTCTGATTTCCTTGCTTGAGTTCAGACAATTCTTTCTTGATTTGAAATACTCAAGCTGAGTTGTTGAGGTCTCCATAGAGGTCTTTCACTGCCTTCCACATGTTGAGAGCTGAGTCTGAGTATTGAAAAATCCTTTGGAGTTTTGGCTCCATGGAGTTGATCAGCCAAGATCTCACGAGCTGATCTTGTGAGAGCCATGACTCGAATTCTGGAGAGGAGGCTGCAGGGACCTTGGATTTTCCAGTTATGAAGCTCAGCTTCTGTCTTCCACCAATGGCCAGTGACATTGCATTTGACCATGATATATAGTTGAACTCAATGAGGAGAGAGGATGTGAGTCGCTGATTTGTAGCAGACTCGAACTCTTCAGATGGTTTGGTGCCAGATGATTGGCCTGAGAATGATTGAGAGGTGTTACCTCCTGTCATTATGAGGACTGGGAGGTAGCTATGGATTTAATGAGCAGAAGCAGGTCCTTAGATGGATCACCGCTCTGATACCATGAAGAAAATCACAGCCAGACTAGTAGCTGAAAGATAATATGTTATTTATGTGTTAATTTTTGATTTACAAGGACAGTATATATATGTATACAATGAGAGAGAGAACCTAACGGATATAAGCCGTTCTAGAACCACTACAAACCAGTGGAACCGACAGAAAGAAAGCAGAACACAGATAGGTACAACAGAGACCAAGAGCAGACGATATAAGTCAACTGGTCTTGGGATACACAATCTCAGACAGACCCACGAGCACTTCGCCAAGCGCAAGAGGCACCCCATGTGCGACTCGCGAGATGCACGCAAGTGCTCGCCAAGAGACACTCGCGTGAAGTATGCATGCGAGCACATGATCAGGTCAATGCTCGCAAGTATCTTCAACAAGCACCTATATGTACTTTATTTTCTAATCTCTCTCTCTCTCTCTCTCTCTGCATATGCATATACTGTACATATATATATATATTGTTGTCTCGTTCAGTAAGACGCGCCCTCCGTGTATAAATACTTCTACGGATCATTTCTTGATGTGTAAGTGAAGGCATACACTTGCATGTTGGCTATTTCTTGTGCTATGACAAAACACAGCAATGGAAGATCATCAAAGCTTAAGTGACATTACATACTTTATCTCTTTGGACAAACAGGTATAACATTCATGTGCATTATATGTTTTCCATCTAGGATAGAACACTGAGCATGTATCCCGGACATTCTGGAACGTTTTCCTTATGTGATTCTCCATGGCTTTAATCACGTCTATAACCCAGATTATTTGTGCTTAATCTGTATGTTCTTTGGTTATGAAAATCTGTGTTGAATTATGAAGATCCCTAGAAGAGTTGACCATTGGTTCACATGTGTTTCCTAGGAAACTGGTTTGTCCTTTTCTGTTTGTCAAAGCACTTTTGGATCTGTTTTTACTGATGTCTACTTTTGGCTGGCAAAAACGTGCTTATCCTTTGAAATCTGGTATTGCTATTCTTGTACAAGTGAATAGGAAGCTTTTGCCATTGTTTAGACAACTTTAGCTCTTTAAGGTATGACCTAATAGCTGCCTTGGTTTTAGCTCACCATTTAGACTCGGCTGTGTCCCTTTGGTAGCTGTCCTTGTAGGTCTGCATTAGGACAGTGTTTAGGTCTGCATTTAGGCTTGCGTGCTGCTGTGTTTTATGAGTTTCTTAGCTGTGTTTGACGTGCCTAGTTGAGCTGTCTTTGACCACCGAATAACCTTGCTTATTTAAGGAGTCTCAAGCTGTCTTGGATTGTTGGTTGGTTGAGTGAAAACTTAAGGGGTTTTGGTTATTCTGTTTTGGTATTCTTTGAGAGCACTTTCGAGTGTAGTTTCTCTTATCTCTTCTCTTCTCTTTCCATGTCTTCTGGTTGCCCTGTATGTGCATAATAGACATGGATTCTTAAAGCATAAAAACTGTTTTCAAAACTCATATGCATTGTTGCATTGTGCATTCCATTGAGATGAAGTATGGAGATGCCCAACCCTAGAAGTTGATCAAGAAGATTTAACTTAAGTGTAGTTAATATATGAGTTGATACTTCTGTATAATTTCCAAACTGTAAGCACATAGATTAAGGTAGTGTAGCTCTGTTTGTACTGGTGGGTAGACTAGTCAGGATAGCATACGGGTTATGTATCCCCAGAGTGCCAGAAACTTGTAATTGTGTGTGTTACAAATTAGTGGAAAGGTTTGTCCCTCAAGAGTTATGGGCACACAGTTTTAATCCTGGTTGTAGGATTTCTGCGTTATCAAAAACATCTTGTGTCACTTTACTTATTGTCTTACATTTCAGTACTCGTTTCTGTGCTTTGGGATAGATCTCTATCTTGCTATCCCGAGAACAGTTTGAACGAAAAAGTGGGAAATGCCTATTCACCCCCCCTCTAGGACCTTTAAGTGGTATCAGAGCGGCCACTAGCCTTTGCTAGTGAGATCCTCTGAGGGGTCAGTTATGGATCGGGAAAAAGGTTCTTCCATAAATGTTCCATCTTTTTTCGATGGACATGATTTCTCTCAATGGAAAATCATGATGAGCGCCTTCCTGTCCTACCAAGATGATGGTATGTTGTGGAAAAGTGTAGAGGAAGGCTGGACACATCCCACAAAACCAAGAGGCGCTGAATCAACCGAAAAGGTTTCAAAGCCGAGGTCAGAATGGGAGAAAGCCGACAAGGATTGGGTTAGAGCAAACATCAAAGCTCTAAGTTGTCTATTCAATGCCGTATCCGAAGCAGAGCGTCAAAGGATAATCCATTGCTCTACTGCTAAGGAGGCATGGGAAGTGCTCATCAACACTCATGAAGGTAACTCTCGTGTTAAGCAACAAAAACTTCAACATCTTATTTATGAGTTTGAAGGTTTGTGCATGAGTAACAAAGAGTCTATTGATGATTTCTATGGTCGTGTGCTAAATATCACAAATCAATGTTGTAGCTTAGGCGAGGCCATAGAATCAAAGAAAATTGTTAGGAAATTCTTAAATGCGTTACCTCCTTTCTTTGACTCTAAAATGAATGCTATAGAAGAGGCTCATGATCTAGACACTTATCCTTTAGAGGAGCTTGTTGGAAACTTGAAAACTTATGAGACACTCAAGAAAAGGCCTATGCATGAAAAATCTATTGCTCTAAGTTCGGTTAAAATTGATGTTGAAAAAGTACTTGATGATGAAGAAGATGATAATGATGAATGTGCCTTTTTGACTAAACAATTTGAGAAATTCTTAAGGAAAAGGAAATCTTTCAACTCTAACCGAAACTTTTCTAAAGGTTCTAGCTCTAAGCCTTTTAAAAATAAGGTTGCACAGAAAAGTCGGGATATTAGATCCCTTTCTACCCCGAAAGTGGACATGAAATGTTTTGAATGCAATGGGGTAGGACATAAAGCTGTAGACAGTGCTAACAGGAGAAATAAGTCTCATAAAGTGTTAAAAGCAACCTGGAGTGATAGTGAGTCTAATGAAAATTCTGAAACCGATCTTGATGAAGATGAGAAAGTTGCTTTTGTCTCCCATATCACATTAGATGAGTGTCTTGACGACAATGATTCTGATGATGAAGGACATGACATGTATGTGCGTTTATGTAAAGCCTCTAAGTCTATGCTTGCTAAAAATGAAGCTCTATCTAATGAGCTTTCATTGAGTAAGGAGACACACTCCGGGATACAAGGAGAGTTTCTATCCCAGAAAGCAGAATGGAGTTCAACCAAAACCCAACTTGAAGAGCAAGTGATTTTTCTCAAAGAAGAGCTGGACCGTCAGTCTTCTTCCATAAGCTTGCTGACTACTGAGAAGCTGAAACTCGAAGAAGCCTTGCTGGACGCCCGGAACCAGTTCTCAAAGTTCTCCATTGGCTCGGAGAAGCTATCCCAAATCTGTGGGATGGGAAGACAGGATGGCAGCAAGAAGGGGTTGGGGTTTGAGGGTGTTGACAAACCCAAAGGCTCGGAGAAGACTACTTTCGTAAAAGGGACCAGCTCGGTGTTGGGAAAACCTCCTCCTCAACTGAAGATCGATGCTCCTGAAATCCCCAAGGTGTCGAAGCTCAAGAAAGGGTCACAAATCAGGTGCTTTCACTGTGGGAACAGTGGGCATATACGTCGGCACTGTTACAAGCTGAGAGGAAATCCTGTACCGGTAAAGACCTCACAAAACAACAATCTGCTTGCTCACTTTCAGAAATCTCTCAATGAACTGACCAGGATTGCTCAATCTCTTGCCATCCCGAAGCAGAAGAACAAGCCAGTTTCTTCATACTGGGTCAGAAAATCTGTTCGTGGAACCAGGGATACCAGAAGTGTCATGTCTCCCAAAGAACCTGGTGGCAAGAAGAAACAAGAAGATGTCATTTGTTTCTTTTCAAGAATGAAGACCTCACCCATTGCTGCAAGAGAAGTTGTAGCTGTTTGCAATGTTGCCTTGACTGCTCTTTCCACCAAGAAATCCGATTCTTGGTACATGGACAGCGGCTGCTCGAAGCACATGACCGGAGAACGGAAATGGTTTACCTCCATGGATGACACTCATCCAGTTGGTGATGTTATGTTTGGTGATAGTGCCAAGGCAGAGATCATTGAAAGCGGGACAGTTGATACTTCTGGTCTCCCAGCTTTGAAGAATGTTCTGCTGGTGGCGGGTTTGGAAGTCTGCTTACTCAGTGTAAGTCAGATTGTCGACGAATATGAGACTGTGACGTTTGACACATCTCAGTGCACAGTCCTTTATGGGAAAGGAAGATGTGTGATGAAATGCGAGAGGTCCAGAGATCATTGCTACTGTGTCCGTGCTAACAAAAAGCTAGAACCTGAAATGTGCTTCCGATCCTTGACACAAGAAAGCGTGCTAGATCTGTGGCATAAGAGGATGTGCCATCTCAACCATCAAGATGTGGTAAAGCTGTCCTCGAAGGATGGAGTTCGTGGTTTGCCCAAACTGTCCAGGAGAGCTGCAGGTATGTGTGGAGACTGCAAATTGGGTAAGCTATCCCGAACCTCTCATCCTGTTTTAAATGCTAGAACAACCTCTAATGCTTTAGAACTGCTTCACTTAGATCTAGTAGGTCCTGTTGAAACTGAAAGTCTTGCGAAAAAGAAATATGTGCTTGTTGTGGTAGATGATTTTTCTAGGTTTACTTGGGTCGTGTTCTTAAGTGATAAAACTCAACGTCAAACTTTTGGAAAGTTTTTAGAACTAGCTAAACGCATTTCAAATGAAAAACTTTCTGAAAATAAGCGCATAGTAAGAATTAGGTCGGACCATGGAACTGAGTTTGAGAATTCCTTATTTGCTGAATATTGTGAGGAAAATGGTGTGCATCATGAGTTTTCAGCCCCCATCACACCACAACAAAATGAGATTGTTGAGAGAAAGAATAGAGTGTTGGTTGAGATGAGGAGGGTAATGCTTAGCTCTGCTGACTTACCTCATATGTTTTGGGCCGAAGCAATCTTTAATGCTTGTTACACCCTTAACCATGTGATTTTTAGACCGGGTATTAGTAAAACACCTTATGAACTTTGGAAAGGCAAGAAACCAAATATTTCACATCTAAAGGCTTTTGGTAGTCCCTTCTTTATCTATAGAGATCGTGAGTATTTGACCAAGTTCGATGCTAAATGTGATAGAGGTGTCTTTCTAGGTTATGCCTTGAACAGCCGTGCTTATCGTGTCTATAACAAGAGAACTTGTAAAGTTGTAGAAACGGTGAATGTAGCCAACAATGACTCTCTTGTATGCTCTCACAACCATTCTTCAAGAGATGTGCAGGTTGAGGATGTAAGCACTGAGACATCTCCCGAAGGTGATGAGACCCCTATTGATGAGCAGAACCCTATACCTGATGATGTATCCCAGGATACAGAATCTGATACTGAAGGTGCCGGGATAGATCAGACCCTGACTATCCAGAAGCCACATCGAGTTGGAAAACGTCAAGTTCAAAAAGATCACTCTCTATCGGATGTGATTGGCATGGTTAATGAACCAAGGCAGACCTGAAGTAAGTCCAAGGTGCTTGTAAGTAATCTCGTTAACCTCAAAAGTTTTCTTACTTTGCATAGGTTGGCTATAAATCGAATTGCTTGCTATGGGTTTGTTTCTAGTGTTGAGCCTAAGAATTTTAAAGATGCTTTAAAGGATTCAGATTGGATTATGGCTATGCAAGAGGAATTAAATCAGTTTGAAAAAAGCAATGTTTGGCACTTAGTTCCTAGACCTAAGGATAAGAATGTTATTGGAACAAAATGGGTGTTCAAAAACAAAACGGATGAGAAGGGAATTATTACGAGAAACAAAGTTAGATTGGTTGTGCAAGGTTATTCACAAATAGAAGGCCTAGACTTTGATGAAACCTTTGGCCCCGTAGCTAGACTTGAGTCCGTTAGGTTACTCTTGGCCATTGCTTGTTTTCTTAAATTTGATCTCTTTCAAATGGATGTGAAAAGTGCATTTCTAAATGGACTTTTGAAAGAAGAAGTTTATGTGGAACAGCCTCCGGGATTCCTAAGCTCTTGCTATCCCGAACATGTGTACAGATTAAACAAAGCCCTTTATGGTTTGAAGCAAGCTCCTAGAGCTTGGTATGAAAAATTGTCTACACACTTGATTGACCATGGGTATGTAAGAGGTTCTATTGATAAAACCATGTTTATCAAGAATGTTTCACATCATATGATTATTGCTCAAATCTATGTGGATGATGTGGTGTTTGGCTCCACCTCTCAAAAACTTGTTGAGGAGTTTGTCACTCTAATGAAACAAGAATTTGAAATGAGTCTTTGTGGTAAGCTAAACTTCTTTCTTGGACTACAAGTTCAGCAAAGGAAAGATGGTTTGTTCATCTCGCAGGAAAAGTATGCGAAGGAACTTGTGAAGAAGTTTGGGATGGAAGGAGCCTCTCCCATCCGTAACCCAATGGGGACTTCATGCAGAATCAGTGCAGATCTGGAGGGTATCAATGCTGATCAAACCCTCTACAGAAGAATGATTGGAAGCTTGCTCTACCTCACAGCCAGCAGACCTGACATTTCCTTCAGTGTGGGATGTTTGTGCTCGGTATCAAGCCAACCCCAAGGAATCCCATGTGAAGGCAGTCAAACGTATCATCTGATACGTCTCAGGTACATGTGCTTTCGGTATTCTGTACACAACAGATACTAACACTGAGATTGCAGGAAATTCGGACTCGGATTGGGCTGGAGATGCCACGAATAGGAAAAGCACTTCCAGTGGTTGCTTCTTTGTTGGGAACAACCTGGTGTCGTGGCATAGCAAGAAGCAGAATTGCGTATCCTTGTCCACTGTACAAGCAGAATACATAGCTGCTGGAAGCTGCTGTACTCAACTCCTCTGGATGAAGCACATGCTGAGCGACTACGGATTTGAGCAAGGTATTCTATCCCTGTTCTGTGATAATACTTCCGCTATCAATATCTCAAAGAATCCTGTGTTGCACTCTAGGACCAAGCATATAGAAATCAGATATCATTTCATTAGAAATTTGGTAGAGGAGAATCAACTTGAAATGACATTTATTCCAACTGAACAACAATTGGCTGATTTATTCACTAAGCCCTTAGACAACATGAGATTTGAAAGTCTTAGGAAGGCTATCGGTGTATGCACCATCACTTGAGATATCTCCCTCACTGATCTCAATTTACTTTTCAGCATTTTACTTTTCTAAAAATAAGTGTTGGCATACTCTAGGATACGAGTCTGTGCATGCATCCCTGGAAATATTTCTGAACTTGAACTAGAATGTTGTGTTCTTATTTCATGTTTCTTGATAGACAAATTGCTGCATCTTTCTCTTGTGTATATGCATCTATGTCTTTAAGAATGTTAGTGCATGTGGTCTAAATCACTCTTGGAACTAGAAAGAATTCTTGAGCACAAAGGTTACTCTTGTGGGGTGTACAAAGTTTGAGCTAGAAAATTGAGTGAGTTGAACTAGTTACTAAAGAACAATTGTGATATTCTGGTGCTTATTGTTAAATGATTAAAGTAAAGGAATGGGCTAGTCTTTTGCTGGGTGCACCTTAACCGGAACCAGTGGGGATCCCTGATATGTTATCTATCCTTCGATTGGTTTGGACTAGTTACCCACTGAGTGTCCTTGAAACACACATTATTCTTTCGAGCATTGCGCTCAGGACATAACGGTAACTACTCTGTTACATGAACCTATGAGGACGTATTTCTCAGATGAGCTCTTGGACAAAAGTTAAAGAAAATGGAGAAATTGCTTTGAATTTAAATGAGAACGGCCCGGCCAAGTTGGGACAAAGTCCTTGTTAAAGCAGAATTTCCAGAACTCTAAAAAGGTAGTGAAAAAGTCACTTGGTTACTCTTGATTTCCTCATAATCATTTGATGCTTCAAACTTGTACTCCCTTAGGTGAACTTTTCACACACACACTCTTAAGGTTCCAAGGTCTGATTTGTAGGAACATTGCATTGATGATGCTTTTTAGTCATATACCCATGTGAAAAATTTGAGCATTCAAGACATATGGAAATTAGTTGTCACATTCTTGTGAGTCATGCTTAAATTTCTTCTGTGGTCTGGGATTCTATAGACTGTTTCCATCACAGGGGTTTCTGCTGAACAGTTTGAAAATCTCTCTGAATTTCAAAAAATTTGTGTTGTTTTATGCATCACGTGAGGGGGAGCTTTCAAATTTGGTGGTGAGTACATTGATACTTACTATTACTCAGGGTTGTCCCATACATCCAGTGGATATTGCATGTCCCTTTGTCTATTTGGGTCTTGGCTGCTTTTGAGGTATCCCGAATAGACCACATACGTGGTATCCTAGGGATAGGCCACTGTAGCACTTTCTGCATTGAAGTGACTACACGAGACTGAAAGTCTGCTGGTTTGTTTCAGTTGCCTTTACGTGCTTGAATGGTCTTGGTGCATGATTCCAAGGCATTGATTTGAATTAATGATGATTGTGCTTAGAAATAAGAGAAGCCCCCTTGGTCTTCGTCGATTTCGATTCCCCTGCATTCGTTTCCACTCTCCTACCTAAGGCGTTTCACTTCGACTTCCCTTCTGGTTCCCTTAAATCTCTCTCTCCTTCATGACTCGAATCAGAAACCGAAGAACTTTCATCCCTCCTAAGCAAATCTTCTTCTTTCATCCTCTAATAGCACTCCCTGATCCATTTATCCCTAAAGAGGTCATTTTGCTCCCTGCTCCACCACAAAAATCACCACCTCAGTCTCCAAAGAATCCAAGCCCTATCGTCTCTCCTGTTCCTGGTGAGAAATCTCATCCTCCTACTGTCCGATCGACCTATTTACGCAAGAAGGCGATCTCCAAGCCCACTGGAGCCAAGAAGGTGGCTTCCAAGAAGAAGAAACAGAGTGCCTCTGCTTCTGTTGTCTCTCCTACCATTTCTCCTCCACAAGATATTGCTGCCTCTGAAATACCTTCTCCTCCTCAGCCAGAAATCCCATCTGCTCAGCCTCCTTCTCCTCCACCATCTCCTATGGCTGTCGAACCTACTCCCATCTCTCCTCCTGTTGTCGATCCCCCTTCTGTTTCTCCCCAAGTTCCCTTGGAAAAACGGAAGCGAACAGCTACTGTTTGTTCCTCTGGCTCTGCCTCCACTCCCTCTGTTGAAGTCTCTCCTGCATCTACTGCACCTCGGGTCACTCGATCCAAAGCCAAAAAGTCTGTTGTTTCTCCTCCAGCCAAGAAAGCAATCAAACCTACTGCATCTCTTCAAGTAAAGTCCACCCTGAAAGCCTCTACCTCCACTATCTCCAAACATCCTGCTGAAACCTCCTTATTCCCTCCTCGCTCTCACTTCGTCTCTGCAGATTCCTTCAGTCTATTTGGGTACATCACCATGCACCGTCCCATTGTCTCTGAGCGTCCTTTTGATTTTGCTTCCCTACACCCTGCTCTGTTCTCTCTGGTGTCCTCTTTGGAATGGGTTACTGCGTTGGCCTCCCTGGCTCTCTATAATCGTACCCTAGTCCAGGAATTCTATGCGAACTTCCCCTCTGATATTTCTGCTGAGGTTCGTCTTCGCTCAAAACAGCAAATCTGTGTCACCGTCCGAGGAGTTTCTGTGAACTTCTCACCCTCCAGGATTCGTCATGCCCTGTCTCTCCCACTCACTGCTGATGGTGTCTTGAAGTCCTACTCTGAATACTCTACCTCTCTCACTGTCCAAGATCTTGCCTTGCGTCTCTACTCATCTCCTCCTCCAGAACCAATTTTAGGTACTTTTCTCTCGAGCAAGTTCATGACGGAATGGTTCAAAGCCTTGGGCTTTCTTGTGCGTTCCCTCTTCCATCCTGCTACTCAGACCAGCAAAATTCCCCACAAACAAGCTGTCCTAATGGCGTACCTCAGTCATGACCCCATCCGTCCTGTCATCCCTGCTGAGTACTTCATGTTTCAGGCTATCCGCACTGCTGGTGTCTCCCACCGCAATGCCCTTGGTAAGGCTCTGGTATTTCCCTGCCTCATCACCAAACTCTGTGGTGATGCTAGTGTGCCTCTAACACAGGGAGATGCTCTTGGTCCTGAACTCATTCTGATTGATGCCATCACTATCACCTGATCTGTGCATCAGTCCAATGAATACGTCGAGCCTATGGACCAGAAGTTCTTGAAAGCTGTCGTCAAGTCGATGATATCCGATGCTGTCCAGAAGATCAAGGTTCACCTCAAGGAGCAGTTCACTGCATTCAAGGCCGAGCTCTCACTGTTGCTATCTAGTCAAGCTGTGTCTGCCCCTGCTCAGGAGCCAACGGTGTCCTCCCCTCCCTCGGACAAGCAAGAAGGTGCTACTCCTTCAGATTCTGGCGACATCATTCACCTCAGTGCGATGAGAGCAGATGACGAGGATGTGGCGTATGACGGCTCTGGCTATGCTGTGTGACAACTCTCTGTTGTACTCTCTGATCATGTGTCTTTCTGTTTTCTCTCTTTTTCTTTCGGTCTCTTTCCTTGTGGTTTTATGTTGAACAATCATATGGTTTTTATGGTTTTGTGGCAAACAATGGTTATGATGATTAATTTTTGTTTGAACCTTTTGTCCTTTATTGACAAAAAGGGGGAAAATCGGTTAATTATTATATGTTGTTAATGCATGCATATGGTTATTGTGATGTTGATTATATGTTTGGGAGATTGCAGGCATACCTGTTTGATTGTGTTTCTAACTATGTAGCAGGTATTCGTTTGGGGAGAACCGGTTATTATTTTTGAAGGATATTATGGGACTTATGTATCCTGATCCTTGCATATGCTTAGGGGGAGTATTGTTTGAACTGGTTATCTATGTTGGGGATACTATGTGATATAGATATCCTTGTTACTGCATATGTTTGTATGTATTACAACTGTATTGCAGGTACCTCTTGTAGAACTGTGTTTTGTCAAGAAATGCCAAAGGGGGAGATTGAAGGCATACACTTGCATGTTGGCTATTTCTTGTGCTATGAAAAAACACAGCAATGGAAGATCATCAAAGCTTAAGTGACATTACATACTTTATCTCTTTGGACAAACAGGTATAACATTCATGTGCATTATATGTTTTCCATCTAGGATAGAACACTGAGCATGTATCCCGGACATTCTGGAACGTTTTCCTTGTGTGATTCTTCATGGATTTAATCACGTCTATAACCCAGATTATTTGTGCTTAATCTGTATGTTCTTTGGTTATGAAAATCTGTGTTGAATTATGAAGATCCCTAGAAGAGTTGACCATTGGTTCACATGTGTTTCCTAGGAAACTGGTTTGTCATTTTCTGTTTGTCAAAGCACTTTTGGATCTGTTTTTACTGATGTCTACTTTTGGCTGGCAAAAACGTGCTTATCCTTTGAAATCTGGTATTGCTATTCTTGTACAAGTGAATAGGAAGCTTTTGCCATTGTTTAGACAACCTTAGCTCTTTAAGGTATGACTGCCTTGGTTTTAGCTCACCATTTAGACTCAGTTGTGTCCCTTTGGTAGCTGTCCTTGTAGGTCTGCATTAGGACAATGTTTAGGTCTGCATTTAGGCTTGCATGCTGCTGTGTTTTACGAGCTTCTTAGCTGTGTTTGACGTGCCTAGTTGAGCTGTCTTTGACCACCGAATAACCTTGCTTATTTAAGGAGTCCCAAGCTGTCTTGGATTGTTGGTTGGTTGAGTGAAAACTTAAGGGATTTTGGTTATTCTGTTTTGGTATTCTTTGAGAGCACTTTCGAGTGTAGTTTCTCTTATCTCTTCTCTTCTCTTTCCATGTCTTCTGGTTGCTCTGTATGTGCATTATAGACATGGATTCTTAAAGCATAAAAACTGTTTTCAAAACTCATATGCATTGTTGCATTGTGCATTCCATTGAGATGAAGTATGGAGATGCCCAACCCAAGAAGTTGATCAAGAAGATTTAACTTAAGTGTAGTTAAGATCTGAGTTGATACTTCTGTATAATTTCCAAAGTGTAAGCACATAGATTAAGGTAGTGTAGCTCTGTTTGTACTGGTTGGTAGACTAGTCAGGATAGCATACAGGTTATGTATCCCCAGAGTGCCAGAAACTTGTAATTGTGTGTGTTACAAATTAGTGGAAAGGTTTGTCCCTCAAGAGTTAGGGGCACGCAGTTTTAATCCTAGTTGTAGGATTTCTGCATTATCAAAAACATCTTGTGTCACTTTACTTACTGTCTTACATTTCAGTACTCGTTTCTGTGCTTTGTGATAGATCTCTATCTTGCTATCCCGCGAACAGTTTGAACGAAAAAGTGGGAAAAGCCTATTCACCCCTCCTCTAGGACCTTTAGTAAGGAATCGTCGGGTGAATCTATATTGATGTACTACACCAAAATTATATATAGATCTGGTTGTTGCATGACCAAATCACCACTTGACACTGATGCATAACACCAAATCGATCATATGTTGTTGTCACATGAATCTCTATTATTGATACGAGGAGTAGCAACCTAATTAAGATAGCTAGTTACTTTGATCTCCACTCTCCAGAGTTCTAAAACCAATTCTTTTACTGCGCACGTACTAAAAGATCGAAGCACCAATTTGTATGGACGCCGAAGTGACTCAAGTGAGTATCTCCGCATCTGTAATCTTTCTGTAACTGAAGAGGTCGATCCTAAATTATTAGAGAGAAAACCAACTGATGTATACAAAGGAAGCAGATGAGATGTGTCTTTTAACATGTAACAATTGCATTGGGTTAGATATCAAAAACCTTCTACATGTACGTACGTATCTATATAGATACACTCCCTGTTTTCATATCTCTTAGCATGCAGACTGTCATATCATGCATTTCAAATTCAATTCAACGATCGAGCTACCAGTACGTAGTAGAGTTCCTCATGGAGTGAGGGACCATATATAAGACTTACTATCACCAACCGTAATTTGTACTACTCTTGCCATTGACGAAGAAACCAGGCCGGGTTCCATTGATCTGTACAAGTTAGCTTAATTAGGTGCTGCCATGGCCATCGGGTTATAAAGTTTGGATTGCTGGATGAAAATGCATGCAGCGTACGTTCCATCGAAGAAAGACTACCGGGTGAGCTAGCTAGGTCACTGACTCACTCTGTGTGTGTGAGAGAGAGAGACAGAGACCTTGGTTAATAGGATGACTTTTAACAGTGCTAACCTTAGTCATAACAGAAAGGAACAGAGTTCAATTAGCCCGAGACAAACGCTCAATACAGACGAAATCAGAATACGTACGTATACGTAATACTGTACATATGCTGTAAATGTAGTTATATGCTTATATTATACACATAATACAAAACACAAGTACGTATATACTCTCGTACCGGCGGTGCAGCAATGTTGAAGGTTTCGCTGAGACTTGGTCGATCGAACTTGGACTTATTGATGAGCAGGCATGTGTTTCTCGTGCAGGAACTGTCCATACGTACAAGTCCAATACAAAGAAAGATGGTTAAGACCGAACCGCCTAATTATCTATGCGTACGTGCTAGGTATAAATGAGAAAATAGAAAAGAAAATTCTTCCTTGTTTTTTGGAATCTTTGATCATCTCTTATCTGTTCTTGAAGCAAGTACAGAAAGAAGGAAAAGTCTCATCACTAGCTTCCAATTCAATCAATAGTTAGCTGAACATGCACAGATGCAAGAGGTTAGGAATTTTTTTTAATTCTCTCGTTATCGCCACTTTAACTAGTTTCCATTAATAACTCCGAGCTACCCATTAACCTTCTCTTACGTCAAACACAAGGATAAAAATAAAATCACCTGGGTTTTAATTTATCACTTATTTTGAGCTGAGGCTACTGATGCCAGAGACCAGGGTCTGATCGATGTTCTTATATCAGAATAGGAAATCCAGAAAAACCAGAACTTGCACAGTTCCACAGGCTAGTCTTCGTGTCATATTTAAGATGCATCGAGCAATGGAAAGCCGCCATAACCCTAAACCCTGTATGGGTGTGTGTGTGTGTGTATATATATATATATTATATATAGAATTTGACATTATTGGGTTGGCTATACTCTGCGGCTTCATTTGTGAAGCTGGTCTGCGAAGATGTATACTATATTATGCAAGGTGATGCTTGGAAATCACCCTACAAAAACAAAGATAATGTTTTTGTCAGTTGCCATGTTATCTATAGAGCCTGCATCCATTACCAGTTGATGATCACTGATCAAATAGTTAAAGAGCTTCCCAGAACCCATCAATGATTCCACAATGATTAATTGAACCAAAGTTAAGTCGCTGATCATAAGCATCTGTTCAACATCTACTTTTCAACTTTACTTTCACATAATATATAGTTTCATTTCGTGCAGTGAGAAAAATTAATGAGAAAAGTGGTTAACCTGTCTGCAGGAGGAGATCCACCTACAGAGTATAGAATAATAATAGAAGGATCCAAACCACCTGTATTCCTTCAGTTTTAACGTGGACATTGATTCTGTGATCTTATCTGGTAACTCAGTTGTAACTTTGCAAATAGTGAATGCATGTATAGTGATAAGAACAGTATTACATGATGTATTATCTATGACCATTTTTCAATCTTACATCAGCGTCACTATCAGGTAAGCTTCCTTGCTATATCTCTGCCAGTCAAAGAATACAAAACTCGGATATAGAGACTGAACATCCTAAGACCAAGCCACTAGGGTAGAACGCGCCTCCACGCGCTAAAAAAGTTTGTCTTCAGATCTTGAAGTCCTCATGTGTCCGGTGGCTCGCCTCACGTGCACCGGCCGTTGGCCTCATCATTGTGGAGTGGGTGCAGCCGGACAGGCAAGCTTGTCTCAACATGAGGGTTTGTTCGGGTGTCGATGATCATGCTTTGGCAGGTGGTGGTGGGGTGCAGTGTCCATAGTGAAGGCTCCGGATTCAGTCGCTTGGCCTTGTTATTCCGGCGAAATAGGGCGAGGTACGGTGGGTGTTGGAGGTTTGGTTGTGAAGTGGGGTCGCAGGCAGTCTCTCGGGGGTCGACTTGTCTGGGTCGGCAGCAAGCACTCGCTATGCGTGTGCCGTTCTACTTTCGCGGGTTCTATCTCTGATAGATCTGGTCGAAGTTTGAGGGTGCTCTACTTCTCTTGGGGTAAGGCCGGGTTGCCCATGTTGGTGGATGTAGAGATGCTGATCTTTCTACTTAATTACAGAGCTAAGTAGGGCTGTTAATCGGGTCAAACGGTTCGGTTTTCTATCCGAACCAAAAACTGAACCAAAATTTTTAATCAGTTCGGTTCGGTTCGGTTTTTCAGTTTTTGAAGTGATAACCCAAATATATTCGGGTTAGTTCGGTTCGGTTATTTTTCGGTTATTTTTTCGGTTTTCTGTGATATCAAACTCAGAAGAAAAAAACGATGAAACTACACGAGTCCAATCAATAAAATAAATATTCATTATACTTCGTAAAAATAAGAGTTGAATCCAAGTCCATCTGAAGTTGAATAAAGTACAAGTTCATGGCTTCATCCTTAAGTCCATCTAAAGTTGAATACAATACAATACAAGTTCTTGGCTTCATGCTTAAGTTAACATTGATATTCAATTCAATCAATTGTATGTAGTCACAAACATTTCAATCACAAAGTGAGAAACATTGCAATCACAGTATCACAAATTCACAGTATCACTCATCGTTCAATCACCGTATCACTATCACATATTCACATAATCACACACACCAAATTTTGTTATCTTTCTGTACATTGTAGAAATTTGTTGTCATTCTCTACATTGTGGAAATTCATATGAGCATCCTTGTGGTTTCGAGGAAAGTTTTTTAACAGTTAAAGAGCTCAAGTTTGAGCATCCTGATATGGTTAAGGTTCAAATTTAGAAGGCATAACAATTATTCTGCAAAACAACGACCTTCTGTAATAAACTTCATGAAAAGAGTTAGAAGAAATCTAAACCATGCTAGTGAGACAGATGATCAATAAAATGAACATATATAGCATAAACCCATGTCAGCAAGCCTTACTAACTAAGTTCATCTAGGCCACAGACTATTTTCAGTTTCCAAGTCTATCCCTTGTATAAAGATAGAAACTTGCAATATGCATTTTGAAGTAGGCTTTCAACAGCTCTTATCTAACTCTACCAACTACTAGCAGCCTTCACCTCTGCCTTCAGCATATTTAATTCATGATTGTTCAATCACATACATTAAGATCACTGCCCTCTTATCACAAAATTGGTCTTGACCAGATCAGAGTATTAAAGGAAGAGAACACAAGTAGATACCACAAAAACTAAATTCTGTTGTCATTGACAATCTAACAATGGTAAAGAACATAGGTAGAAACGTCAAAACCTGATCATAAACAGGTACTAGGTGGTCTTTATGAGAGCCGATGCAATTCAATTACCAACACCCAGTCATAATCACACCAGCACTACTATAATGTTGGTTTTGAAAATTGTTGAATTAGCTCCGTTTAGAGCAGTGTCTCTTGGTGGGTCTCTGAAACCATCTTATAATCTTATATGGTACATTTCAACGAAATCCACACAGAGAAAAGTCAGAAAACTACAAATTCAAAGACACCCTCCTACTCCTACCCCTCAAATATTAGAAGACTTGATTATATGTCATATATATATATGTCGATCTGTTAAATTACAATTTACACAGACTGATCAGTTTTTAACAACTGAGCTTATCAAATTAATCTCACAGTAAATCAAATTTTCAATCACACTCACAGTAAACCAAATCGTTCGGTTACCTATCACAATATACCCAACAGTCCAACACTATCACAGTATACCAACTTACATCTTACTCGATTACCTGAAGAAGTGAAGATCAGTTCGTAACTTGGAAACAAGATTCTGTGAAAGAAGGAAGTCTGGTCGAGTGAAGATGATGGTGACTTTGAGAGGCTGCGAGCCTACGAAGACAGTTGAGTGGGGCTGTGACAGTGAAGCTGCGACGGTGATTCGGTGAAGTGGGGCTGTGACGGTGTGACCCGTGACTTTGTAAGGTGTGTGAGAGACTGAGTCTGAGAGTGAGACTGCGAGAGTGAGAGGAGGAGACTGAGAGTGAGAGTGAGATTGCAGAAGTGCAGAGTGCGACTGCGAAGAGAGGACCTGAGGAGTAAGGACTGAGGACTGAGGAGGGGCTGGAGGGCTGCGCACCAAAACATATTAGCTAGCCTATTAGGGCTTTTTTGATTTACCAAAAGGCAAAAACGGTGTCGTTTACTCATTTTCAATCGGTTCGGTTCAATCGGTTCGGTTCAGTTTTTCCGAATCAAAAAACCGAAACCGAACCGATTTTATTTGGTTCAGTTCGGTTTTTTCCTTTTCGGTTCGGTTTTTATTCGGTTTTGGTTTTTTTCGGTTACGAGTCGGTTTCGATTCGGGTTTTTTTCGGTTTTCGGTTCGGAAGTAACAACCCTAGAGCTAAGTTAGCATAATTGCATTATATGAGATATTCTTTTGCCCGTTGTAGGAGTACACCTAGCTCCTATACTCTTGTCAGCTTGTGTTTGGCTTTCATATATAAGCATCGCATTGTAATGGAATACCTATAAATCAATACAACTATCTTATTCTACAATTTATCTTCTTTTCATTTGTTTATTTTCATTTGAAACCCAGTACTCTCTCATCTAGTATCAGCGGCCCTTTCATGGAACCTCCACGCACTTTCGAGGTGTTGACGAGCACCGTTGAGAGCAATTTCACTGATGTGCGACTTGCTGCATTTCAGACAGCCATGAAGTAGATCCAAGCCCAGCAGTCTCAGCAAAACGCCCTCCAGTCTCAGTATGCTGTAATGCAGGCTGAAATGATGGCTGAGATATGCTTGCTCCGGCAATAGGCGCCGCCACGTCCGCCTGACCCATCGAGACCAGATTTACCATTGTCCTCAGTAGAAACGGTAGTGATAGTCGAGCCGGCACCGCTATTGTTAACAAGTGAGGTATCACATAACTCCACCTTCATAAGCCCCAATCTCTCACTGTTGCCTCTATACTCGGCGTACATGTCAGCTGTTGCGGTGGGGTTCTCGCCGTACCCTCCAAATCCATATTGGTCTGTTATGGGTTATGTCGGCCCTAATGATGAACCTTTGGAAATTGTTGTGAGTCATTCTCTAATCCTTTCCAGTTTTGAAGCTATGCCAGGAAGGATACCACAAACCATGGCCACCATGGCACTGCCTGAGTTTCCTACTCTTTCTTCGGGTTCTCCACAGCCAGTCAACCAACTACTGGGGTCAACAAACTCCTCACAATCCACCTACTCCACCTCAACAAAAACCTAAGCCCAAATACCACATTTTGGCCCAACTCCACTACAATATCATAACCCATTACCAAACAATCCCAACTTACACTATTCCAACCCATACCATCCATTTCAGCCTCCACCATGTTATCCAAGTTCATACGGGTTTACACATTCAGTCCCATTTCACTCACCTCATTATACCAATCCTTTACACCAACCAGACCCATTTTTACCCACAATGAAACAAGTCCGACTCGACTTTCCAATTTTTTCTGGTGATGACCCGCTTGATTGGTTAGACAAAGCAGATCGAGCAATACTTTCAAATCTATCAAGTTCCAGATGAGCAGAGAATCTCTCTAGCTTCCTTACATCTCTCCGGCATTGCCGCCAGTCTATGGAAGTTGTATTTGCAGGATAACCCAAAAACATGGGATGGTTTGGTGGATTTAGTTCTGCATCAATTTGGGGGTCAGGACAAAATGGCCTATCAAGCACTAGCAGTTAAGATGCAACAAGTGGGATCAGAAACAAAGTATAGAGATGAGTTTACACGGATATGTTGCAAAGCTCCAGGTTTCTCACCACAACTACGTCTTGCTTGTTTTATTGGGGGGTTGAAGGCGAAAATACAAGCGAAAGTTAATTTGTATAAACCCAAGACATTGATGAAAGCTTTCAAGAGAGCTCAGGCTTGCGAGGCAAAGCAGGCACTTCAACAAGGTTCTCGTCACATACCACACCAACAATTTCAACCACGAGTGTCATCACAACCACGCAACCCAATTCCTAGTCTGCCATCAAGCCCAGCTCCACTATCTAAACCAAGTGGAAGTGGGGCTATCGCAACTCCACCGAGACAAGTTGATGACCACAAAGACTTTATGTTCGAGGCAAATGTCGGTATTGTCCCGATAGGGGGAATGTTTGCAAACGTAGTGCTCATGCACTTCTGCTGGAATGCTTAAACGCATTGGACGCCTTGGAGTCACCGAATCAGTCTCACCAAGAGCAAAAAGAGGCTATAGACTTGTTGACAGGATAGCCAATAGAGGCAGATGCGTCACCTTTAATTGAGCTTCATTCATGTTCAGACGTGATGCGGCCCGAAACAATGCAGGTTAAAGCAAATGTTGGTGGAAGGATTGCTCATGTGTTAATTGATTGTGGTGCCACTCACAACTTTGTCCATCCATCATTGCTGAAGTATTTTAGTGGAGTAATTCTTCATCCACCACCATTACGTGTGAGAGTAGCAAGCGGAAAGATCTTGAAGACCAAAGGGTTCATTCCAGACTTAGAGTTGGTAATTCAAAATCAAATTGTTAAAACTAATTTTTATGTACTTCCCATTTTAGGTTGTGAGGTGATTATAGGCACCACTTGGTTAAGGCAGTTAGGTGACATAACATGAAATTTTGAGAAATTGACGATGAAATTTCTTTGGCAAGGAAAGTCTTACTTGTTTAAAGGGTTGGAGTTGCCAGATTGTGAAGTCATTGGCCATGCTGGGATATGCTCTCTATTACAAAAAGAGAGAGAGACTATGCTTATTGAGGTTAAGAGAGTGACTGGCCAGCAGAGTACAAAAATCATTCCAAGTCAGTTACAAGAGATGGTGCATAGCTTCCAAGACTTGTTTGAGGAACCTTCAGCCTTACCTCCCAAGAGAACACATGACCACCGCATTCCGTTAATTCCAGGGTCCCTGCCAGCTAATTCTAGAGCTTATCGTTTTGCACATCACCAAAAAGAGGAGATTGAGACACAAGTGAAAATAATGCTACAAGAAGATAATGATTTTTCTTCTCCGGTGTTGTTGGTAAAAAAGAAAGATGGCACATCACGTATGTGTGTGGATTATAGGTCTCTTAATTCAAACACCATCAAAGATAAATACCCCTTTTCTAGTGGTTGATGAGTTATTAGATGAAGTGGGAGGATCAACACATTTCCCCAAGCTTGATGTTCGTTCGGGATACCATCAAATCCGAATGGATGAGAAGGACATTCACAAAACAGATTTCCGGACTCATGATGGTCACTATGAGTTTTTAGTTATGCCCTTCGGGTTAACTAATGCTCCATCAACATTCCAATCATTGCTGAATGAGACATTCTGTGATGTGTTTCGCAAACACGTGTTAGTTTTCTTTGATGGTATTTTGGTGTGTAGCAAGTCGAAAAAGGAACACAAGATTAATCTTAAGCAAGTGTTGACTCGGCTTAGAGAATGTATTTTCAAGCTTAAGATGTCAAAATGTGTATTTGGAGCAGCCATGGTGGAGTACTTAGGCCATGTTATTTATTCTCAAGGGGTGGCGGTGGATCCATATAAGATTGATAATGTTGCCAAATGGGAGAAGCCGAGGAACATAAAAGCTTTAAGAGGGTTTCTAGGCTTAGTCGGGTACTATCAAAAGTTTGTGAGAGATTTTGGGGTGATCGCTAAGCCGTTGACGGATTTGTTAAAAAAATATGGGTTTATGTGGTCAAGCTTCGCGGATGATGCCTTTAAGGCCTTAAAAGTGGCTCTTACTACGACATCGGTGCTTGCCTTGCGGGGCTTCGCCAAAGATTTTTATGTAGAGTGTGATGCTTCCAAGGATGGGATTAGTGCGGTGTTGTCTCAAGGTGGTCACCCAATTTCTTTTTTGAGAAATGCTTTAGCTCCTAAGCATGTGACTTTTTCCGTGTATGATAAAGAGATGTTGGCGGTAGTATATGCGGTGCAACAATGGAGGCCCTACCTACTTAGTCATCATTTCAACATCCTTACTGACCACCGAACGATACAATTCTTCTTAAATCAACGGATTACCACACCGCAACAGCAAAAATGACTTTTGAAGTTACTAGGGAGTATCGCACTGGTAAGTCTAATGTGACTGCGGACAACCTGTCTCGCAAAGCTGAGCTACAAATCATGGTAGGAGTTTCTAATCCTATCTCACAGTGTATTGTGGACCTAGCTGGAGAGAATGCAAGAGATGAAGAGGCACGAGCCATAATTGAAAGTCTGAAGGCAGGGACTTGTACAAAGAAGAGCTACACATTAATTGGTGAGAACTTGTACTATAAACAACGTCTGTGTGTTACTGCTATAAGTGCATGGTGAGAGAAAATTCTACAAGAGCATCATGCAAGGGTGCTAGGAGGACACTCAGGCAATCTAAGGTCATATAAGAGGTTAACACGATCCTTTATGTGGCCCGGAATCAAGCGTGACGTAAAGAAGTGGGTGGCGGAATGTGATGTGTGTCAACGGAATCAATTTGAAATAATTCTTCCACCGGGTTTGTTGTTGCTATGAAAACCCGAACCGGAAATGTTATGTTTATCGACTTGATTTGCGAGTTTCGCAATTAGTCGCGGTTTTGTCATTATTGCTCGATATGGCGGGTTTGTTAACGATTAAATTATTGGGCAAGAATTTGATTTGAGTTCCTTCATGAAAGTTGTAGATAATTTAATTTCAAGCTCATGGAAATTTATGGAGGATTATTTCGAGTTCCGTGGAATAAGTTATGAATATTTTCGGCAGTTGAATTTTGTCGTGTTTATCCGTTTGGTTTCGATTCATTTTAGACAGTACGTGTATGGTATAAATACGGTATGAATACGTGAAAATTAAGGAAACTTTCCAATTTGGGAAAACTGGGCCGTTGACCCGCGTTGACCACACGTCAAAACTGACCGATTTTTGGCCGAGTCTTTGTGGCCTTCGATGTGCCTTATTCCGGCATCTTTTGGCCGTGGTTCCTTCATGAAAGTTGTTGGGCTTGACCTCCTCTTTATTTTGATAGGTAGATCACTCATTTTGGTTACTGGATGAATAAGTTATGACGTTTTGAAGTTGGGGGAATTCCGGCGAGATTCGGTGCCGACGGTGGCGGCGGAGGCGGCCGAGTTGGGGGTCGACCCTATAGGGGTTTTGAAGCCCTTGGGATAGTGATTTGATCCCAAGTGGTCTTGCACCTTGCCGTGGATGGTGGTGGTCGATCGGAGTTAATGAATTCTGGCAAGGGTTTTCGACTTCAAGGTAAGTTTTGGAGGTTTTTCGGTTAAAATTGGGCTTGGCATTGAACTACAAAGTTGTTAGAAATGTCGAGATCTTCAAATCCATATGTAGGTTGCAATTTTCTGGGCCGATGGGTTTTCTAGCGGTTGGCGGCGGCCCGGCGCGGCGGAGTTCCGTCCGAGATGGTTTTCGACAAGTTTTATGTCATTTTGCTCGGAATCGCGCACCGATCGCACTAGTGAGGTTTATATTTTGAATTGAGCATCGGAATATGTGGCGAAGTTTTATAGTGTGTTTATTGGATTTTTGACGATTTCGTCGATATTCGAGTTATATGTTTTCGGGAATGGTTGGTTCTCAAGATGTGGTTCAGGGTTTTGAATTGTGATTTTGAACAGTGATATTTATGATTATTCAGGAGATCGTGATCGTTCGTTTGGTGAGGAATTTTCCGCCGGATCACAGGATTAACGCATTTTGCGTTGTGCTAGTCTATGAGTGGACATTTCTTTTCACTGATTGGTTGCAAGTCTTTATTATACGTTTTACGAGCATGAGCATGCATATGCGATTATGATTTATACGAGCATATGTTTTACGTTATGCATTTACGAATAAGCATCTACGAATATTCTTTTATAATTATATATTACGAATATGCATTTACATTACGTTTTATGCATTTGCATGGAAACTATTATGATTTGGTTTACACAGAGTACAGTCTCAGTATGTATGGTTGTATCGATACACTTAGCATCCCGGCTGATCCCCGAGGATGTTTACCGGAGAGGATTGTTACCCTGACCCGAGGTCATTACCGGGGGGAGGGGAGCAGATACCCTGACCCGAGTCCCTTTCTGGCTGGAATCACGTGAGGATTAGGGATCCTGTGATTCAGACTGTACTAGCGCGGATGTGTCCATTAGTGACCCCGTGGGATTTCTGATGCATGCTTTGTACGCGTGAAGATTTAAAGTCTCCCTCGTGTACCATATGATTTTTATGCATTTAGACTCGCATATGTTTTATAAACATATATATTCATTCGGCAAAAGACATTTATTTTCATCCACTCACTCTAACGGTTTATATGTCTTTCCCTGGGCTCTTCGTTTTCTTTGCCCAGTTTGCAGTTTAGATTCAGGTGTCGCACGTCGAGGTTGGAGGCATAGTATTCGAGCCACTTTTCCTTTCTCAGTAGGTTTCTCGTTTGGCCTACTATTTGTATATATGTATAAATTAGAGGTTGCTCTGAGTACTGTTTATGTTTATATTTTCAAATGATTTTTTTCGGATTTATGTAAAGCTACAGTTGTGTTTATTGCTTTACATTATGATATGTTTTTGAGAAATCCGGATGGGATTAGTGCCCACGGTTTGGCTTTTGTGGCATAGGATGAAGTGGATTTTCCGCTGCAGGTTAATGACAACTGCGCGTTATAGAGGAAACTCTGTCGAAATTTTCGGTTTTTGAAAGTTCATGTTTTTAGAAAGGGTTTGATTCCGGTTTAGGAAACTAAATCAGGGCCGGGTCCTTTCAACTTGGTATCAGAGCATTAGGTTTTAGGTTCTGTAGACTCTTGTAGTCGTGTTTACTAAGGATATTTGAGAATGTACAGCATGTATGGAGCGATGACCCGACCGGCCAGCGGATACTCATCAATGCTCTGGGTGTTGTATACTTTCAAATGTTTGAAGTTCCATGATTATGTCCTGTTTGTTATGAATAATGTCTTATTCATTAGGATGCCTCTTTGACGTGGTTTCTGTGTCAATAGGGTTATGGATCCTGTTAAGGATCAGTCGAAGCGCGACTTGATAAATGAGTTGTGGGTTTGGATAAGCATTCTGGGTTCAGAGATATGTGTGCCATGGTTTACCCGGTTGTGCGTGTATGGGCGTCTATATGTTGCTTTTGAACAGAGGATTGTGGTAGTTGATGGTTTGCTTGAGTCAGATCATTACATTTGGTGGGTTGTTATTGTGTGAGTTCCTGTTGAGACTCCATGACCTACATTCAGGGTATTGTTTATACGGTAATGGTTCAATCAGGCTACCCAACAACGGAAATATAGAGTGTTTACCAACCTAAGGCAGGGATGTATGTTAGTTCTTGTTCACTTGTTTGTCTCAGTTTGTACGTGTTATGAGGCCTCAGAGGAAGCATTGCAGGAGGTTAGAGATGAGTTTGAACCTGAGCATCAAAGGGATTTTGACTGTTATGCCTTGAGATAACCGTGAGGAGTTTGTTGTGCTGCACTCAGAGGCGAGGACATTGAGAAGGAAAGGCATATGCGGTTTCAGACATATCGGTTTGAGGAAGGTGAACTTAGTCGTAATACATTGATGAGATTGAGTTTATGCACCTTGGGATCAGTAGCTTCATTAGGCTGTGGCCTTTTCGATTATGTTGAGGGTCATTTGGACAAGGCAGAAGATCCGTTTGGTGGAGAAGGAGATCACAGAGTAGTGGACTAGTTCCTGTTGTATGAGTCAGGGTGGTCGTTGGTGATCCTTCCACACAGTAGGAGTTTCCATTGTGCAACCTTTAAATTAGGCGTCACTGTGGTTTGTGTTAGAGGGGCATTCTCAGTTGCTATTGTGGTGGCCAGGAGGGTCACGTTACGAGGGAATATCCTCAGTCAGCTGTTTTAGTAGTTCTGCAGCTCAGAGTTCAGAAGGAGGCAAATGTACCATTTCTGGAGTTTGACCAACGCAAAATTTTAGACAAGTCAATCAGCAAAGTCGCAATCAACGTGGACGGTTAGTTGGACATGCCAGAGTTCATGCCACGACCTTATGTGAGGGGAGAGTTTCCCTAAGGTTACCGTTGCTTGACATCCATGGCTATTATGCTTGCATCTTCACTTTTGGGATTGTGGAGAATGCTGTATCCAGTTGATGAGATTGTGTGTATCAGGTGGAGTATCGAGACTATGAGGTTTGCAGGAGGTTGTGGACTAGCTGCAGAGTGGTTGTTCGTCGCAAGAATGTTATAGTCCTTTGACGTCCAGTCGTGCCAAAGATCTTGTTTAGAGGTGAAAGAAATACTTTTCTACTATGTGTGGTTTCAGCAATGAGGCTGAGCTGATGATGAAGCAAGGATGTATGCCGTACTTGGCACATGTTCGTGATGTTGAGGTTGTTGTACCTGATGTTCGTGATGTTGAGGTTATTTGTGAGTATCTAGATGTTTTTCAGAGAATTTATCAGAGTTGAGGGAGTTGCAGATTCAACTTCAGGAATTGTTTGAGGAAGACTTCATTTGATTTAATGTTTTACCTTAGGGTGTTCCAGTATGTTTTATGAGGATGTATGATGGTTCGATGAGGTTGTGCATCGACTACCGGA
The DNA here is from genome assembly GCA_946800695.1 of Geum urbanum. NCBI lineage: Eukaryota > Viridiplantae > Streptophyta > Magnoliopsida > Rosales > Rosaceae > Geum > Geum urbanum. The sequence goes on along the minus strand of OX327012.1, from coordinate 45,405,548 downwards.
AGCTGAATCAAGTTTTAGTGAAGAACAAGTATCATCCACCTCGGATTGATGGCTAGTTTGATCAGCTTAATGGAGTTTCAGTTTTTGGAGATTGATTTCAGATGTGAGTATCATCAGTTTCGATCAGAGGGTCAAGGTTGAAATGGTCAGGTACCTGTGAGGAGAGTTATGTGTTATGGTTAGAGGAGAGGTTGATTATTGCGCCAGTGTTCACATTATGTGATGTCGGTGAAGTGTATTTTATGTATAGTGATGTTTCGAAACAAGATTTTGGTCGAGTTGGGCTGCAACATGGCAATATGATGGTATATGGTTCCAGGTAGTGGAAGCTTTATGAAGTTACGTATCCTATGTATGATTTGGGAGTAGCTGTCTTTGTGTTAGCATCGAAGAGTTGGAGACACTACTGCTATGGTGTGCAGCGCAGTGTAAGATGTACACTGATCACTTGAGTTGCATCTACTTGCGTATTCAGCCAGATTTGAGCATGAGGCGGCATAGATAGATGGGGTTGGTTAATGTGGTTGCACTTTGAATATCATTCAGGGGTATTGTTGTTGATGCACTTAGTCGGAAATTTGGAGTTTCTATGTTTCATGTATGTGTTGCAAGAATCTCATTGTTAGCTAAGTTACGAGCTACGGGAACTGAGATAGAGTGAGATGATGGAGCATTGTTGGCTAGTTCCAGGATCGACCTGTGTTATTTGATTAGGTCTGTGAGGCTCAGGATGGGATTCCTACTGGTTGGAAAAGAAGAATGTGATTCATAATGGTGTTCCAGCAATGTATCAGTTGAGGAATGTTGACACTTTATCGTGCAGAAGGAGACTATATGTGCCCAGAGACGATGGATTGAAGAGAGAGATGCTTATTGAAGCTCATTGTTCTACGTATGTTATGCACTAGTGGTACGAAAGATGTATCGGATACTTAGAGTTTACTACTCATGGCGCAACATGAAGAGGGAAATAGCAGCTTATGTGAGCAGATGCCTCATTTTTCAGTAGGTGAAGGCAGAGAGACAGAAACTTGCTGGGAAGTTACAGCCATTAGAGATTTCCGATTGGAAGTGGGAGCATATCACTGTGGATTTCGTGTATCAGTTACCACGTACTTCGGATGGTAATACTAGTTATTGGGTCATTGTGGACCGTTTGACGAAATCAGTTCATTTCCATGTAGTTCCAAGAAAGATTTCAGTGGGCAGGCGGGCAGAGTGATATTTGGTGGAGGTTGTTCGTTTGCATGGTGTGCCTGTGTCCATCGTTTCTGACCGAGATAATCAGTTCACTTCAAAATTTTGGCAGGCATTGCAGCGAGCTTTAGGGACTAGACTACATTTCAGTACAGCTTTCCATCCTCAAACTGATGGGCAGTCTGAGATGACCATTCAGACTTTGGAAGACATGTTGTAGTCCTGTGTATTGCAGTTCAGTGGGATTTGGGACCAGCAGTTTCATTTGTTCGAGATTGCTTGCAATATCCGTTTGCAGACCAGTATTGTTATGGCATTGTAAGAAGTTGTGTATGAGAAATAGTGTTGCACTCCATTATGTTGGAGCGAGTTAGGAATGAGATGGCTTTCGGTCCTGCTTTAATGAAATGCGCTACTATAAACCTTCGGATTAGAAAGGACAAGTTGATAATGGCTCGAGTTCAACAGAGAAGTTATGCAGAAGTGAGTATGTTGAATCATTGAGTTCAAGGTTGGTGACTAAGGTTTCCTTGGAAAGGTGTGGTTTGTTTTGGGAGGTGTGGTATATTTTATCACGTTATATTGATCCGTATGTGATCATGGGGCGAGTTAGTATTGTGACGTATAGTTTGGCATTGCTCGTAGCGTTGGCCAATGTGTATGTTGTATTCCATGTGGTGGAACTACATTTCAGATTTATTGCATGTTTAGCACCCTATTAGTTCCCTATACAGGAAGACTTGACATTTGTGGAGGAGCCAGTTCAGATTCTGGATTTGAGGGTGCAGGGATTACAGCACAGAAATATTTCCTTTTGTGAAAGTCTGATGGCAGAGTCATTCAGTTGAAGTAGTCACTTGGGAGGTTGAGCAGTATGCAGAGGCGGTGTCCCTACTTTTCAGTTGGCAGGCTTGGAAATTTCGAGGTCGAAATTTTTGTAAGGGAGGTAGATTTGTGACAACTCGAACCAGAAATGGTATGTTTATCGGCTTGATTTGCGAGTTTTGCGATTAGTCGCGATTTTGTCGTAATTGGTCGATATGGCGGGTTTGTTAACAACTAAATTATCGGGCAAGAATTTGATTTGAGTTCCTTCACGAAAATTGTAGAGAATTTAATTTCGAGCTCGTGGAAATTTCTGGAGGATTATTTCGAGTTACGTGGAATAAGTTATGAATATTTTTGGCTGTTGAATTTTGTCGTGTTTATCCGTTTGGTTTCGATTCATTTTGGACGTTATGCATACGGTATAAATACGGTATAAATACATGAAAATTAAAGAAACTTTCCAATTTGGGAAAACTGGGTCGTTGACCCACATTGACCACGAGTCAAAACTGACCCGTTTTGGCCGAGTCTTTGTGGCCTTCGATGTGCCTTATTCCGGCATCTTTTGGACGTGGTTCCTTCATGAAAGTTGTTGGGCTTTAGTTCCTCTTTCTTTTGATAAGTAGATCACTCATTTTGGTTACCGGATGAATAAGTTATGATGTTTTGAAGTTGGGAGAATTCCGGCGAGATTCGGTGGCGACGGTGGCGGCGGAGGCGGGCGAGTTGAGGGTCGACCCTATAGGGGTTTTGAAGCCCTTGGGATGGTGAGTTGATCCCAAGTGGTCTTGCATCTTGCCGTGGCCGTTGGTGGCCGATCAGAGTTAATGAATTCCGGCGAGGGTTTTCGACTTCAAGGTGGGTTTTGGAGGTTTTCCGGTTAAAATTGGGTTTGGAATTTAACTACAAAGTTGTTGAAAATGTCGAGATCTTCAAATCCATGTGTAGGTTGCAATTTTTTGGGTCGATGGGTTTTCCGGCGGCCCAGCGCGCCACCGTGCGCGGCAGAGTTCTGTCCGAGATGGTTTTCGACAAGTTTTATATCATTTTGCTCGGAATCGCGCACCGATCGCAGTGGTGAGGTTTATATTTTGAATTGAGCATCGGAATTTGTTGCAAAGTTTTATAGTGTGTTTATTGGATTTTTGACAATTTCGTCGATATTCGAGTTATATGTTTTCGGGAATGGTTGGTTCTCAAGATGTGGTTCAGGGTTTTGAATTGTGATTTTGAATAGTGATATTTATGATTATTCAGGAGATCGTGATCGTTCATTTGGTGAGGAATTTTCCGCCGGATCATAGGATTAACGCGTTTTGCGTTGTGCTAGTCTATGAGTGGACATTTCTTTTCACTGATTGGTTGCGAGTCTTTATTATACGTTTTACGAGCATGAGCATCCATATGCAATTATGATTTATACAAGCATGTGTTTTACGTTATGCATTTACGAATAAGCATCTACGAATATGCTTTTATAATTATATATTACGAATATGCATTTACATTACGCTTTATGCATTTGCATGGAAACTATTATGATTTGGTTTACACAGAGTACAGTCTCAGTTGTATGGTTGTATCGATACACTTAGCATCTCGGCTGATCCCCGAGGATGTTTACCGGGGGGGGACTGTTACCCTGACCCGAGGTCTTTACCGGGGGGAGGGGAGAAGATACCCTGACCCGAGGCCCTTTCTGGCTGGAATCACATAAGGATTAGGGATCCCGTGATTCAGACTATACTAGCGCGGATGTGTCCATGAGTGACCACGCAGGATTTCTGATGCATGCTTTGTACGCGTGAGGAGTTGAAGTCTCTCTCGTGTACCATATGATTTTTATGCATTTAGACTCGCATATATTTTATAAACATATATTTTCATTCGGTGAAAGACATTTATTTTTGTCCACCCACTCTAACGATTTATATGTCTTTCCCTGGGCTCTTCGTTTTCTTTGCCCAGTTTGCAGTTTGGATTCAGGTGTCGCACGTCGAGGTTGGAGGCATAGTATTCGAGCCACTTTTCCTTTCTCAGTAGGTTTCTAGTTTGGCCTACTATTTGTATATATGTATAAATTAGAGGTCGCTCTGAGTACTGTTTATGTTTATATTTTCAAATGATTTTTTTTCAGATGTCTGTAAAACTACAGTTGTGTTTATTGCTTTACATTATGATATGTTTTTGAGAAATCTGGATGGGATTGGTGCCCACGGTTTGGCTTTTGTGGCATAGGATGAAGTTTATTTTCCGCTGCAGGTTAATGGAAATCGCGCGTTATAGAGGGAACTCTGTCGAAATATTTGGTTTTTGAAAGTTCACGTTTTTAGAAAGGGTTTGATTCCGGTTTAGGAAACTAAATCGGGGTCGGGTCCTTTCAGTTGCCCTTAGAGATACCGGAAGGAGCATGGAAGGGAATTTTGATGGATTTTATTGAGGGTCTTTCAAATGATCATGGTTGCTCGTATAAACAAAGTGGCATATAAGATCAAGCTTCCAATTGATGCTAAGATACATCCGGTGTTCCATGTGTCTATGTTAAAGAAGAAAGTGGGAACGTATGTGATAGTCAATGCTCATTTGCCGCCTTCTTTGGATCCAATGAACCCACGTTGGTACCCAGCAAAAGTTTTGGCTAAAGGGCTATTCCAGAAAGGAAATGAATCTGTCACAAAATGGCTTATAGAATGGGTCGGGTCTACTGCTGAGGAAGCGACTTGGATGGAAGCCGATGAGGTGCTACAGACTTACCCTGATTTCAAAGTAGACTAAGTTCATCTTGGAAAGGCATGGGATGTAGAGATGCTGATCTTTCTACTTAATTACAGAGCTAAGTTAGCATAATTGCATTATATGAGAGTCTTTTGTCCGTTGTAGGAGTACACCTGGCTCCTATACTCTTGCCATCTTGTGTTTGGCTTTCATATATAAGCATCGCATTGTATTGGAATACCTATCAATCAATACAACTATCTTATTCTCCATTTTATCTTCTTTTCAATTCTTTATTTTCATTTCAAACCTAGTACTCTCTCAATGGATGGAGACCACGGGGGTGGGCGAGAAGGTTTGGCGGCGGTCCGGATGATGATGACGACGGTGTTAGGTCACAAGAAAATCCGATGGGATTGCACCTCTACTATTGATGTTGGGCCAGATCAAGTGTGGGCCTCGGGTTTAACCCTAGGTCCACATTGTTTTGTGCTTTTTAGTGTTTGTTTTTTGTTTATTTATTTTTTGTTAAAAATAAATCCCTGTTTAACAGGGTATGTCTGGCGGTCTAAGAGATCTGTCCATGTGTGCGCTCTTTATGCTTTGTCGACTCTAGGCTGGTGGCGAGCTTTGATCAGTTGGTTGCTCCCACCTAGTAATCGGATGAGAGAAAGTGTCGGCGTTTGTTAACAGCAAATTAAGGAAGCTATTCCAAACTGAGTACTGATGCATCGCTTTCGCCGGAGAAGTTGTTTTATGAGTTGTCGGGAAAGCTGTTCGCTCTTTCTGATTTGCCGCAATTACTTAAAAACATATAGAATGACCATAGATGAGTTGTTTTGTGTTAATTGGTGCATGTGCGTTTACATAATTGTTGTAAGGTGTTTTGTTATTATTCGAAATGTTCTATGTGTGTTTATTATACTACGGGGTCTAGGTTTTATGTCTCCCTCTATGTATTCCATTCTCATTAATCAAAACTTAATAACTGCCACACCGCCTTCCTTTCCAAAAAAAAAAAAAAAGAACACAAAACTCGAGTAACGATCCCCAACGGATGTTTCCATCTGATCAAAATGGAAGTACGAATCTGCAAATCAACATAAGACAAGCAATCTGATCCCAAAACACCCAAAAACAAGAAAAGACGACCAGCATTGACTTGTAGATATATGTTCCCATCAGGATTTCAGATCAGAGAACAGAAGAATCGAAGAACATTCAACTAACCTCACCATTATTTTGATTTTAAACTGGTAGACCAAATCCACATCCAATCGAGCTTGTTTCGGCGTCCATTCATTTACAAGAATACTCAATTGGTGAAAGGTCCCAAGTGGATTCAATAACTCACCAACTTTCATCCAATCCACCTAAAATCATATCATCAACGACTTTACAAGCACAAATGAGTACGATTCGATTACAGACAGCACCTTGAATTTCTGTACCAACTTTACAAGCACCATTATGATCTCTCCTTTTCACTAATTTCTTACGGGATGTCAATCTAAGCAGAACCCTTGCCATGTATAGTTATTACTGAAAGAATGATGATATTGCAAAAAGGTTAAGCCACAAAAATTGGTTGAGACTTGAGAAAGACACTTTCCACTTCTTCAGTCACCCATTTCTTGTGGTACTTTGAACAGCATAACCATTGGTAGGCAATAGAGATGTGCGGTGAAGATTGCTAATTCTATCTCTTCGTAGAGACTGAGGATTTACACCAGCCTTGTGAGCTGCAATAACACCAATTGCTTCCCAATAGTTTGAGACCTTAATCTGCAAGAAAGGTGCCACTTAATCAGAAACCAAGGTAAGAATTGATGTCATTTTCCTAGTATGTATGTTGATCACTACTGTAAAAATATTTGTCTACAGTTCATGTTCCACTTAATCTAAAATCAAGTGCCTAAGTAATGTCATTTTCTAAGTTGGTAGAACGAATACCAATTATTAGAATTGCAGCTATCAATGGAAGTTACAAGACTTAATGGTAAGGTCGAACCTATCACTATAGGCTATAGCACATGAACTCCATGATAAATATATTTTATACAAGACAAAGAAAACTAAGGAACCTTATGGAATGATCTGTCACGAGTTCAATGGACACGTAATCGATCAGAAACTACACATAGTCCAAGGAGTTGACATAATGATGGTAATGAAGCCTCCACTTATTGGCAAACTAGATGCTCAATCAGGGTGGGGATATGGAAGCACTTGATTGATGATTTTAACCTTATGGTAAGTCAGTGAAGAGACAAGTAATGACGAAGAGTATTTACATGGCGCTCCCCAGCACCACCTTTTCTAAAACAAAGCACTGTTGATACTTTTAGTTACTACAACCGAATAAGGTCACTTAAAAGTAACGCAAGAGACAAGGAAAACTTCCATCTTTTAGCCATAAAAAATCGAAGATAAAAAGTAGAAATATTTGGGTACATACTGCTTCAATGCCAACTTTATCTGGTGTGTCATCAAGGACTGTTTCATTTTCCTCCACCACAATTATAAGGGGCTGCATTAAAATTGTTACCAATAACAAGAATGAACAAGTAGGTAATGCCATCTGTCAAAGCTTCCAAATTCAACCAATGAATATGGAGAGAGGAGACTTCACGAAAATTTACCTTATGAGCTTTGCTACGTGCAAAAGCAAGAGCACCAGGTCCTCCACAAGCATCTACAGGAAGGATGACACTATCAACATCACTTGCCAGTATGCAAGCATGCCCAGGCTGAGAGTTCTTGACCATGTACTGTGGTGCATTACTAAGGCCAGCCAGCACACAAGGGAAGAACGTGTATCCCAACTTTTGCAAATAGAAATAGAGATAACCATGAAAACTTCTACTAGCAAATGTTCAGACATATATGGGTACTCGTGTGTTTAGTTCATACACACAAATAATAATAATAATAATAATAATAATAATAATAATAATAAAATCAAAAAACAAAAAACTGGATGTTTATTAACTAGCTATGGTTTTGTTTTTGTTTTTTTTTTTGGACTGAACTAGCTATGGTTTGGTCCAGAAATCATTATGCCACAGATGCTACAGTTGATTTTCCCAGGAGTACTGATTTTATCATTTCTCCTTTTTCCATGATCATCAGAATATTTGGAATAGAAAATAAATTCCAAATTATGCAAAAATGTACCAACCTCCTCAGCAGCTGATTTTGGGCATAAAGATGGGCTCAGGGGTACAGGTAATAAAGCAGGTGCATGTGCACAAGGAATTCGGAATTCTTTCACTACTAGATGGCTTATAACTGCCTCAACTCCAGCCAATAGATCAATTCCCTGGAGGAAGGAGGAATGAAATTTGACTGTTACAAAAACCAACTGCCTACAATCCTACAGTAATGAAACCACATAAACCAAAACTTCTGAAGGATTTCTTTAGTATCACCTGAACAAGTAAGACTATATACCAATTTGGAGCTAATTTCTGTACACAAATGAAACCACGTCGATGTATAACTTTTACTACAATTTCAATGAAGAAAGATATATTATGAAAAAATACAGAATTCAGAACTGATGAGAACCAAAAATAAGCAAAGAGAAAACTTGATTTTCTTTATGAAGACAAACATATGGCAGGAATTTATATAAGATATATTAGCAACATAAGCAACTTCCCTATTTCTCAATATGACAGAAAATAGTCAAACTAATTTGGAAAAATTCACAGATACCATGCCCATGCATATTCTAGCAAATAGATAAACCAGAAAAGAAGAACAGATACATTTCCAACTTAAAATATATTACAATAGCATGTATCATTATTGGGTAAATTCAGTGGACAATCATTTAAATACCTTCCCCTGTCGATAATCATCAGTTTCTTCAAAATCATCATCTGGGAAGCGTCCAACAACTGCGACAGCATCTACTTGTGCGCATTTGACTAAAGCCTGCACTGCTCTCAGCAGCGATTCAGGGTGCTTGATCCTCCCTGTTGAATGCCCACTTTTCGGATCAATCCACTTTTCTACCTGTAGAATTGGTCCCCTTCAATCTCACGCAATCAAATAAGGAGGAAACTTCAGAAATCATATTCAATGGCAAAGAACACTCAGAATCTATTCAAGACTCTTAAAAGTTAAAATTCTTCTCTATGCTCAAGACATCTAAAAGACTTTGTTTCATGATAAACTAAGACGGTCTAAAAACGCACTCTTGAAATGAGACTCTAATCATATACACTATAGAAACAATGCACTTAATATTTGGCTACTAGTTACCTGCAAAGGAGTGTCAGTGACAACATATTCCACCAAAGGCAAGCCAAGAGAGGCCCTCGCTGCATCCGCCACTTGTAAATGACGAACTCGAAGTTCTTCCTCCATTCCACAATCAAGAACCAACCCCACCTGCTCCACAATTCAAACTAGTTACACACCTCAAATTTCTACTGTGCCACAATTGAAGCAATTTTACACTTTCTAAATCAGTGTTACAAATTTAACAACACACCTTATTCTGATGGACAGGCTTCAGAGCCCACAAGCCTTCGGCGAAGCGGTCGAGAGCATAGCCTTCGACATACAAGGCATTCGGCATAGGCCAGTACAGCATTGCTGCATTCAGCACCTGTGCATTTTCCATGTCCAAAATTCAATTCAATTCAACTTACTCGGATTAACAAAAACAAATTTGAAAAAGACTGATAATTTTGATTAGTGAAGTTACATTGGGATGAGTGATGAGACAATCGACGACGGAGGAGAGAGTGCGCGCCACCGGCAAGGCGTCGCCGGCGTATCCACCGATGGCGGCTCCGACGCCGGTCGGTACTATCATTACGGTGGTGTAGTCTCTCTTAATTGACACACCCAAACAAAGTAAGCCATGGTTTTCTCAGAATCCAGTTCAGAACTTGACAAGGAAACAGAGAGAGAGAGAGAGAGAGAGCTGTAACTGACTGACCTTGAAGGAGTGTTTGGAATTGAAGCACGAGACGCGTGTTTTAACCGACGGTGTGGATTTGAGGACACGTCGGCCGTTGCAGGCGGAGAAGGAAGGGAACGGACGGCTTAGAAGGAGCGTCATCTCCCGCCGTCGACTGAACTCGGTTGGATGAAACGAAATGTTCAGCCCTTTTTATCCAATTCCCGCTGCGACGAATTTAATCGTATTACAGGACGGTTTAGCCCTTAAGTTTCTTTGAGAACAACAGTTCTGCCAAGACATTGCTATGTCAATAAACTAGGAAGACGTACCTTCGGGTTTAACAACTCTTTTGAGTTTTGAGGGACTAATTTGAATCATGTGGCAGTGGTCACGAGAATGTAAGATTGCTCAGAAATATTTAAGCTAGCTGAAAGACTTAAGATGGCTAATTTTACATTCCAAGTCTTGTTAAGCTCTTAGAACATCTCCAACACTTCTTGTAAAAATTATTTTTTTGTTAAAATGAAGAATGAATTATAATATATGTGAGCAATAATTTTTAGAAATTTTGTGATGAATATACAAATTTTGAGAATTCTATAAATATATGAATTCTCCATATTTATTTTTCTTTTATTTTTTATAAGATACAATATGATTTACAAAAATTATTAGAGCTAAAAGGTGTTGTTTTTCTTCTAAAATAATAATTATTGTGATTTTACAAGAACCGTTAGAGATGGACTCTTAATGTGTGATTGTTTCATGTTGTTTCTTTTTCTATTGGTATATTTTGCTACTTCCACCAATATTAACAGTCAAATGCAGTTTGAGAAGCCTTTCATGTGAAAGACCCTGAAGACTTGTGGGAAAGCAACCTTCCAGCCACCCAGATATATACATATGTTAGTTGCGTTTATGTAATTTTATATCAGCGACCTGGATATATACAACACATGTTTAATTTTCCTACTTAACGTGGTATGGCTTTCAAATTCCTGGCCCCCTCAACCCGATACTGCATTGGAATGAATCAAAGTTTATATAGTACTTTGAATGAACATACTATCTGCTTGCTCGTTTTCAATGTACATGTATCAATTTAACAAGAAATATGGTATGTGTGTGTTGGGGTCATCATTTGATCTATAGGTTCAAAAAGATCATGGGCGGTCCGAGACCTAAAAAGTTCAAACCCAACTCCGCTCGAATTCAAGTCCGAAATAAGCCGGACCTATGAGCATAGGAATGGGTTCAGGCCAAAATCCCAAAATTCATAGGTCCAAAAAAGTTTGGCCCGTCGAGGTCCACACGGGCCGGCCCATAAGGTCAAGCTCGTATAACATATTAATTGTATATATTATATATTATTTTATCAATATAAACCTCTAAACTTTCTAATTTACCTTAATATGATTCATTTGTATACAAATTATCACTTTGTTTAAGCTTATATATTATTTAATGTATATAATTGTTGATATATTAGGTAATTAAACACTATTAATTTTTAAATTTTTTTATTTAATACAAAAAAATATCCAGCCCAACACGGCTTTAGGGGCTTAGCCCAATCCCGCCCAAAAATTCCGCGGACTTTAAATTTTCAAAAAAAGTCGACCCGAATTTTGGAGATATTGTGCTAAAGTCTGGCCTGGGCCAGACTCAGGCGGCCCGGCGATTGCAGAGCCCTATGTGTATGTATCAGTTTAATTTGTGACAGAAGATGATGCCAGTATTCCAAGTTTCAATCTTTTATTGGAACTTTCATCAGACAACAGCTGATGCTAATATACATATATATGTAAACTTTCGTCTTTTTGTTGGCCAGAGTTAGAGACTTAACTTAATGCTACTCTAACTATTGGGCAATGCTTACAATACTGTAAAAGGTAAGCTCGTTTACATTACTTTGGGGACAATTACAGCACCCTGGTAGCCGACTTGGATTTCCTGATTATTCGAAATGCTGCATAGATAACAATGAGAACAATTAGTCATAATCTAGTGGTCTCACTGGATTTCAGTTATATAAAAAATATTATTAATGATTACTGATAATTCGACTGCGTTTATCGACCTTCTCAACGGATAACTTTCAATGGTCTCATCATCGCATTGTCTTCATGATCTAGTATCTGCACAGATTTTGTTCAAAGAGAATAAGTATGAAATTCGCATCACCTGCTAACACTGACTGCCACGCTCTATAAGAATCAAATAGACGCAAATCAGTAAGAGAATCAAACAAACAAAACCATCCAAGATTACATTGGCATCTGTAGGCATGGATTTTTTTAGACAGTCTCAAAGAGTAACCAGGCTAGCAGACAACTAGCACAACCTTTTTATTCGGCTTCTTATCCATAATCCAGTCGATCATATATCTATCTAGTATACCCGTGAACCCATACTTGTTGGGATCCCTCGATGGAGGAGATCAGGAAAGTAGTGGGCCTGGGAGGTCTGGCGAGCGGCCTATCTTGACTAATAGTGTTCTATCGAGGAGTCTCGTTATAAAGCGTCTAGCGAGCTTCGCTAGAGGAAGGCTTTGACTTCGATGAGACAGTACGTACCAAATAAGGAAACCGATACATAAACGGTTTTGGTTTCATTGGGGAATCCGATTCCTAATTGGATTATGTAAGTCTACATACCTTGGTCTATAAAAGGAGCATGTAGGCATAAGGAAAAAGAACACAAGTTGAAGAGCATTGAGAGTTCTTCTTTCTAGCATTGAGAGCTAGAGGTTTGGTGAGGTATAGGGAATTCTTGTTTAGGTGAGCAAGTAAGTTTGTAATCTTCTTATTCATCATAGTGAATTCAGGATACTCTCCCCGTGGACGTACACAACCTTGTTGTGGAACCACGTTAAAACTTGTGTGTGTGTTTTTCGATCACGTATTGATTGGTGTGTTAGCTTCCGCAACAAGCACAACTATTAGTATCAAAGGAAGACTGATTTCCAACAAGTGGTATCAGAGCTTCGTTAAGAAATCGATCGTCATGGGAGAGAAGTCTAGGATGTTGATACTAGATAGCACCAATTACAACAGTTGGAAGGGCAGGATGATGGATTTGCTGGTATGCAAAGAATTGGACCTACCTCTTCAAGAAGAGGGCAATCAACCTGACTCTTACAGAGAGAAAGACATGGAATGGAATTCATTGGTGAAAAGGTCTATGTGCTACATACGTCGTTGGATTGACGATAGCATCATTGGGCTGGTACAAGATGAAACCACGGCATATGATGTTTGGAGTAAATTGGAGACGATGTACGCAGGAAAGACAGCAGGGAATAAAGTCCAGTTGATTAAGAAAATCACTCATACGCGCTATAGTGATGGTTCAACGATTCCTGCACATCTCAATGAGTTTCAAAAGGTAATTTCTCAACTCAAAAAATTGGGAATTACCTTTGATGACGAAGTACAAGCTCTGTTGGTTCTTGGATCTCTTCCGGATAGTTGGGAAACATTGAGCGTTTCTCTAAGTAACTCCGCTCCAGGTGGGAAGGTAACAATGTTGATCGTCACATCCGCATTGTTAGGAGAAGAGCTAAGAAGGGAAAGCAGCGGTTCTTCGTCAAGGGAAGAAACTTTGGTGACTTCCGATAGAAAGAGGACTAGTAACTCCAGTCGTGGCAGGTCAAGAAGCAAGTCACGGAATCCAACCGGGAAGAAGTTCCCATGTTACTATTGTGGGAAGACAGGACACTTCAAGAAGAAATGTCACGAGTATCTGAATGATAAAGCCAACGGTTGCTTGAAGAAAGACAAGAAAAAGGGAAAGCAAGATGATGAAGAAACTGCGAATATAGTTTCAGATTCGGATGGCGATATCTACTGTTTATCAAACTGTGGTGACTCATGCTTGAGTACATCATCCTCACAAGGTACAGAATGGGTTGTGGATTCAGGTGCATGCTTTCATGTGACGTCGCATAAAGAATATTTCTCCACTTATAAAGCCGGTGACTTTGGAGAAGTAAGAATGGGTAACAACGGATCATCAAAAGTTGTCGGTATGGGTGACATTGTCCTAGAAACTAAGGTTGGTGGAACCTTAAGGTTGAAGGATGTCAGACATGTGGAAGATTTCCGGTTTAATCTACTTTCTACCGGAAAGCTCGATGACGAAGGTATGGTTAGCACTCTCGGTGGTGGTGCTTGGAAGCTTTGCAAAGGTTCCCTAGTCGTTGCTAGATGAAAGAAGTGTTGTTCTCTTTACAAGACTAGTGCCAAAATTTTTGTTGATGCGGTTAATACCATTGAGGGGGAGCCCCATTTGGAGCTTTGGCACAAGAGGCTTGGGCACATGAGTGAAAGAGGACTCGATGAGCTTGCAAAGCAGAAGGTGTTCTTTAAACCTAAAGGTACACATTTAAGTAAATGTGTACATTGTTTACTAGGTAAACAAACAAGGATAACCTTCTCAAGGAGACCAAGTCATCGAAGGGAAAATGTACTTGATCTAGTACATACGGATGTCTGTGGGCCGCTAAAGAAGAAGACTCTCGCTGGAGCGTCCTACTTTGTCACCTTCATAGATGATCATTCCAGAAAGCTATGGGCTTACTGTTTGAAGACCAAGAATGAAGTACTTGGTGTCTTCAAGACCTTTCATAGCATGGTGGAAAGAGAGACGGGGAAGAAGTTAAAGGTTCTCCGGTCAGACAACGGCGGTGAATACATTGGCCCATTGGAAAAATATTGCAAGACCCAAGGAATTCGACATGAGCAAACAGTTCCCAAGACTCTTCAACACAATGGCGTAGCCGAAAGAATGAATCGCACCATTGCCGATAGGATGAGGTGTATGTTAAGTCATGCAAGATTGTCAAGGTCCTTTTGGGGTGAAGCTTTGCAAACGGCGGTCTATCTCATCAATAGATCTCCGTCGAAGCCATTGAATAGTGAAGTTCCCGAGAAAGTATGGCGAGGAGGTGATGTCTCATATGAGCACTTGAGAGTGTTCGGTTGTAGATGTTTTGTCCATGTTCCAAAGGATGAGAGGACAAAGCTTGATGATAAAGCTTGGCAATGTATTTTTCTCGGGTATGGTGATGAGAAGTGGGGTTATAGACTCTACGATCCCATTGCAAAGAAGGTTCGTCGCAGCCGTGATGTGGTTTTTCTAGAGGACCAAACGGTGCATGATTTTATGAAGGGTGAGGAACTAGATAACTATGTTGATGATCTAGTGAACTTCAAGGAACCGGTCATGCCAAGTAATGCCCCTCCTACTACGGGGGAGCAAGCTGAAATTGAATCCGATGATGATGCAAATCATGAGCCGCATGATGATGTGGGTGCTCAAGGGCTTGACGACGGTCAAGATGATATTGCAGACCAAGTGGTTGGTGAATACCTCGGTCAAGGATCGGATGATGAAGCTCATGAAGAGCTCGATAATGGACCTCAGGAAGTCGAAGGATTGAGAAGGTCAACAAGGAACCGAATTGCTTCCACAATGTATCCGGCAAGTACGTACACACATTGTGTTCTACTCTCCGATGGTGGTGAGCCCTTAAGCTATGAGGAAACTCTTAATGATGATCACAAGAAAGAATGGAATATTGCTATGGAAGAGGAGATGAATTCTCTCTACAAGAATCACACATTCAAGCTTGTTGATAGACCACCAAAGAGGAAGATACTGAAGAATAAGTGGGTGTATAAGATTAAACAAGAGGATGGAAAGTCTAAACCAAGATACAAGGCAAGATTGGTGGTGAAAGGATTCGGACAAAGACAAGGTGTTGACTATGATGAAATTTTCTCTCCGGTGGTGAAGATGACCTTAATTCGAGTGTTATTGGGTTTAGCCGCTTGTAAAGACTTAGAGGTGGAACAAATGGATGTGAAGACGGCATTTCTTCACGGGGATCTTGAGGAAGATGTTTATATGGAACAACCTCAAGGTTTTATCGCCAAAGGAAGGGAGCACAAGGTTTGCAAGCTAGAAAAAAGCTTGTATGGATTGAAGCAAGCACCTCGACAGTGGTATCGAAAATTTGAGTCCTTTATGACGAGTCAAGGTTATAAGAGGACAAGTTCGGATCATTGTGTGTTTGTGAAGAATTTTTCTCCGGAAGATTACATTGTTCTTCTCTTGTATGTGGACGACATGCTCATCATTGGAAATGATATGATGAGAATCACCAAGTTGAAAGAAGACTTGGCGAAGGCGTTTGAGATGAAGGATTTGGGACATGCAAAACAAATCCTTGGTATGCAAATTATTAGGGATCGGAAGAAAGGCAAGTTGTGGTTATCTCAAGAGAGTTATGTTGAAAAGGTTCTCAAAAGGTTCAACATGGATCAAGCAAAGCCGGTTAGCTGCCCTCTCCCTCCTCAAACCAAGTTAAGCAAGAAGATGTGTCCTACAAGTGAAGAAGAAAGAGCTAAGATGAACAAGATTCCTTATGCCTCAGCGATAGAGAGTTTGATGTATGCTATGGTTTGCACAAGACCCGACATTGCTCATGCGGTGGGTGTTACAAGCCGATATCTAGCTAATCCGGGGAAGGAGCATTGGGAGGCCGTGAAATGGATAATGAGATATCTAAAAGGTACTTCCAAGTTATGTTTGTGCTACGGTGGATCGAAACCAATTCTAGAAGGTTTCTCTGATTCCGATTTGGCGGGTGATGTGGATGGTTCAAGATCTACGTCTGGGTATTTGGTCACTTTTGGTGGGGGAGCTGTGTCTTGGCAATCACGCCTACAAAAGTGTGTTGCATTGTCTACAACGGAAGCCGAATATATTGCAATTACTGAGGGTTGCAAGGAAATGCTATGGATGAAACGATTGTTCGGGGAAATTGGATTAAAACATGGAAGGTATGTGATTTATAGCGACTCTCAAAGCGCTATCCATGTAAGTAAGAATCCGAGTTTCCATTCTCGGTCCAAGCATATACAAGTTCGCTACCATTGGATACGCAAAGTTCTTGATGAGAATGAGCTGTTTTTGGAGAAGGTTCACACGGATGAAAATGGCTCAGATATGATGACCAAGGGTCTGCCAAAGAGTAAGCATGAAGTGTGCTGCACCAAAGCTGGACTCAGTTTGGTGCATTCTCCCTTTCATTGAGATGTGATGGAAATCCCCTCTCCTCCATGGCTCGGGAGGGGGAGATTTGTTGGGATCCCTCGATGGAGGAGATCAGGAAAGTAGTGGGCCTGGGAGGTCTGGCGAGCGGCCCATCTTGACTAATAGTGTTCTATCGAGGAGTCTCGTTATAAAGCGTCTAGCGAGCTTCGCTAGAGGAAGGCTTTGACTTCGATGAGACAGTACGTACCAAATAAGGAAACCGATACATAAACGGTTTTGGTTTCATTGGGGAATCCGATTCCTAATTGGATTATGTAAGTCTACATACCTTGGTCTATAAAAGGAGCATGTAGGCATAAGGAAAAAGAACACAAGTTGAAGAGCATTGAGAGTTCTTCTTTCTAGCATTGAGAGCTAGAGGTTTGGTGAGGTATAGGGAATTCTTGTTTAGGTGAGCAAGTAAGTTTGTAATCTTCTTATTCATCATAGTGAATTCAGGATACTCTCCCCGTGGACGTACACAACTTTGTTGTGGAACCACGTTAAAACTTGTGTGTGTGTTTTTCGATCACGTATTGATTGGTGTGTTAGCTTCCGCAACAAGCACAACTATTAGTATCAAAGGAGGACTGATTTCCAACAATACTATGTATGCAAAAGAATTAATTTAACAAAAGAAGTTACTATCTTACATGGCAATGGTAGACGTAACCAGGCTCGGCCGTCGGATCGAACTCGTAGGGTGCATTCGTGTGTATGTAAGCAAATCTCACAAGAATTTTTGTCACGCAGCCAGGTCTCATCTTGAATACGTTCTTCCACCCCTTCTCATAAGCTGGCACCTCTGTTTTGTTGCCACGTGCGTACTTGCTGATTTGGCACTTGACGACGTCGTTTTTCTTGGTCATGCAAGCTTTGAACTCGTCCGCCTTCACCAACTCCGTTTGATCGAGTACGACGAACAGTCCCAAGTGGATGTGCAGCGGGTGATTGTCCTCCGTCAGATTAATCACGTTCCAAACCTCCGTGGTCCCCGCTTTCGGGGTCTCTGTCGCCGGAGCGTCGTACGGTTTCGCGTTCAGGTAGAGATGCGTCGGCTCATTGATGTCGCTAGTGTACTCGTACATGGCGATGTACCGTGTAAGCGAAGCAGAGGATAAATCAGGAGCAGGGTAGTGGATTAGCTTCTCCGGAATCCTCGACGTGTCGACGTCTGAGTGGCCGAGGATCCAAAACTTCATGACCTTGCTATTGGCTTCGTTGACCGGGTCGCCGGACGGGTAAGGATACGCTGCGTTGTTGGCTAGGATGACGTTGCTGGTTTTTGACTGAGAAAAGTCAACAACCACGTCGGTGATCTCAGATGGCCCCAGTAAGATGTCCTTGGTCACCACCGGTTTTGCGAGGTAGGCTGAGTCAGATCCAACGTGGATGAATCTGAGGCCGTTGGGGAAGAAGAATCTAAAGAATCTTGCATTGCTAGCGTTGATGATGCGGAACCTGTATTTACGGCGTCGCACAGTCAATTTGGGCCATGCCTTTCCATTCACAATAATAGCACCTCCAAAGTACTCGGGCTGCCACTGTGGGTGTATGGAGGGATTGTTTCCTGTGGAATTCATGTATATGGAACCATCGGTGCGAAATTCACGATCAAACATGATCAATGTACGATCAAATTCACCGAAGGGGAGTCCAAACGGGGCCTCAACATCTGGATGTCGGATAATGTAGGCCCCAAGCAAACCGGCCAAGAGGTTGACTCTAGTCAACCCCATGGCATGATCATGGTACCATAGATTTCCCGGATGTTGTTGATTGCAGTAGTTATATGTTTTTTTCGACCAAGTGGAACCCCGGTCCCCGAATCCCTTTGTGAACCACGCGTATGCGTTTCCGTCACTCGCGGGTTCGTCAATGCCGCCATGTAGGTGCACCACCGTGGGAATGCCTTTCTTGGTGGATGGTATGGCTGTTGGAATGCTGGGGTCCCAAGGGAGGATATGTTTTTGTGAAGCAATGTGATTTTGCCACGTAATGTATGTTGAAACGCCATGGAGGGCCTCGATTGTTGGACCAGGGACCGTTGCGGTACTCTTGCTCGCACCGAAAGCATACACGGTAGATGGTGGTAGGTCTCTATGGAATTTCTGCAAAGTAATTAATAGATGGTTTAAAAGTCTGATTTCGTGACTAACAATGCCGGCTATGCACAATCAATTAATGATGATGACCGATTAAAGTTTAAACTTTTAGAATACTTTTGCAGATAAAGAAAAATAAATGGTCGAGAACAGAACGAAATTTTCAGGGACATTTTTGACTTGTATCGTGTACATGCATTTAGTGTTACCGAGGTTGTGTACTCTCTTGAGCAAACTCCATCCGATACTGGAGCAGTATAACAATAAGAAATTAAATACTGAAATACAAAACGTTGTTCAATAATTCATTGGATTAGTAGGTTTTCCTCAAATTCGAATATTGGAGATGCTCTAATTCGGAATACCCCTCTAAATTATCACTTACTATGCCTTCTATTATGTGTAATTTATTATTTTCCGAGGTTTTGGCTTAATCATGCATAACCCGGTTCCAAAACCACAAGTAGTGAACTGAGCAAACAACCTCTCAAACTCAGCCTATCCAAATTAGTGTGCTAGAATTTATATATATATATATATAAGCAACAGGCCGGCAAAAACTGAAACATGCAAGGATTCCAAAAACAAAAAGAAAGCTGTTTGCATTGTATATATCAGAAGGGAATAAAAAGGAATCCAAATATCAACAGTAAATAAATTTGGATTTAGCTGGAAATATAATCAAAGATAATAGAGGGATGCATTCTGGTTAATTTTTGCTTACCCATTTCTTCTCGTACATGCCAATCTTGAGCAACATGGGTTTTGGTGTTCCATTGACAACCTCAAATCCTAGGATTCTGGGCATATCAGGAAGCTCATCCACAAACATTTGCAGCTTGGTCAGATTCACTAGCCTGTCTTCTGCCCATGAAGTATTCAGGAACACCCCAAAAACCAGAAGAACCAAAGAAAACAGAGTTCTCTGCACACTAACCATTTTTGGGTTGCATGCAGGGCTCGAAAGAGAGAGAGTGAGAGAGAGGTTGAAGCTGGACAGAGAAAGATGGGTGCTTCTGTTTGATTCAAGAAGAGTGTGTGATTTGTAATCTTATAGCGGAAATATATATATATATATATATATAAAATGAGGATTGGAAGTATTTGGAAAAAGATTAAAGAGAGAAGCTAAGTAGAGAAAAGCTTTAGCACATTTCCTTGTAGGGCTCTCTGTGTCTGGATTTGGTGTTCTGTCCAATTAACACCAGGGATATTTTATTTGTCTGGTGAAGATGAAAAAGAGAGAACCATACAAAATTCGAAAGCTTTAGTGGTATAGCTTTTCTTTTTTCTAGCTTTAGTGAAATATTATGCTTCTCCTAGCTAATATTTGTTTTTTTTACGAAAAAAATATATTATTAAAAGATTTTATCAGTTTGAGGAAAACCTACTAACAAACTAATTAAAGTCTAATTCATTGGATTAGTAGGTTTTCCTCATATACAACTAACAAACTAATTAAAGTCTTATTCTTTAAAATACTAAAATCAAACAAATGTCAAACATACTTACATATTTCAAAGATTAAAATGAAAGACATAACAGATGGAGATGGACATACTCCTCAATACGTAGTTGTGAATTGTGATAGGTATGTCATCTTCCATAAATCTCCTAGTCCAAACTAGATGCAAATAAGCCAACATAAACAAATCTCAAAGTCATCTTCTCCTTGCCCTTAATAGATATGCGAGAATCCGTCATTGGACAATTCAATCGAAGAGGTTCTTCAACAACCTTTTTTCTTCCCAGTCTATACCCCCTAAAATTGAAACTTTCGCGCCAGAACCATACCCCAGTTTGGGTTTATTCTTAGACTGCAAAGGATATCCCAGACCTTCTATGCGTGCCTTTAGTAGGTCAAAATATGTTGCATGAAGTCTAAGGAAAAGAAGACACTTTCCACCTCTTCGGTTTCGCAAGCACAATTATCGATGTTGCTGGGTTGAGCTTGAGTTTCTTCGAATAGATATTTCAACCGGCCGCTCTTCTGCTCTAAATACTTGAAACATTTTATGATACATGAACAGATACTTCCATATCACTCACTCTCAAGACACCGGATAATCACCGGTCCCACTCTACCCTTTCTTTTCCGCTCTAGAATCAAAAGAAACTACAACACGATCTTCCCACATCATAGGATCATGCGCCCCGACTCTGGAATCACCATTATTGGCATCCAAACCCATAATGTCACGAAAGCCAAAACCAATGTCGACTCTCGGTGAAACAGAGGAACCCTAAATGGCTCCACCTATGCCTCCGAGACAACCACTGTAGCAATCTCAGCTTCCTTACCTAAAGCAAAAACTGACGCTTTCAATGGTGGCATATGATCCGCCACTGCCACAGAGCGTCCATCAGAAACAGAACCACATGGTGCTCTAGTTAACGCCACAAAACTCATGCCCGAAGCATGAAAAACAAAACCATAACGAGTACACCGCTCTTTCAAGTTCCCAAAGAAAAACTCGATGGTTTCCACAAAATCTTAAGCTAACTTCATCTATTTCTTAAACAAAATCGGCATAGATATGGGCGTAAAACCCTAGCTCGACGAATCACTCCTTTCTTTCGAGCAATCAGATCAAACTTTTCAAATTGGCCAGCCGCCTCCACAAACACTTTGATGCTCTCGTCCTTATCAAACAAGGGAGGATATTGGATATACGAACCCAATAGTATAGTGCGACAAAGAGGATATCTATCAGCGGTGAAGCACCGTTGCAATCGAGAACCACCAACGACGCTTTCCTGTAGTGCCAAGGACCACCCATCAAAACCCTATTTTTTCTACGTACGTTTACTGTCAAACATGAACAGCAGCACACCTTCAGGCCATTCTTAAACTTGGAAGGTACCATCCAGCAACCATACGATAAAAAATTATGCCTTGAATTCGCACACATCAACAACCTTTTCGAGGACCTTCCCGACAATGAAAAGTTTCGAGACATGTGACAGAGAGCAACCCTAACGTCGAGTGGCATCGACCAGCGCTGCTCAAGATAGAATGCGGATGAGAATAAGGCAGAGACTTGGTCAATTGTGTCTGACATGACCTCGAATGAAAGAGAGAAAGACGTGAAGGAGGCACCCTACAAAAGTGCCACAAAGAAATCCTTCAAGAAAGAAACTAGAATTTGAGGAGTATAACTTGCAGGAAAAATGGTGGTTTTCTGCCATTTTATTGGAACAATTTAAACAAGAAAATTAGGTGAGATTCATTTAATATTAATGAAAAAGAAATATGAATTTTTGTTCTCCAAGGGTACATAAAAATTATGTATTCATTTGTTTGAATTGGTTAAGAAGTGAATAAGAAATTGTCACCCAAAGTTGACCACTTGAAACATAAGGAAAAGAGTTTGTCCCATATGGAAGAAATTAGAAATATGGAGGTCTTTAAATAATATTTTACTTTACTATTCTTCGAGTAAGTAAGTAAAGAATCTCAATTGGACTGGTCTTGCGATATGGGCTTATTTGCATCTTGATTTGGGCTGGCTCACACAAGTTTCCTTCAACACCGAAAACCTTTTGTTTGCCGGTATTTATACTCCTACTCATCTCCTTCATGTATAAAAGGTGGTTTCCTCCTCATTCTTCACTGATTTGGGCTGTCTCGCACAAGTTTCATTTAGCACCTGAGAATACTGACATTTGGCTTTCCATATTTTATTGGTTACAAAACTTTTGGCCTTTCACATTATTTCGGTTATAAACTTATTGCTGGAACTGATTTGGTTGGTTAATTGTGCAAAACCGAAAACCTTTTGTTTGCCGGTATTTATACTCCTACTCATCTCCTTCATGTATAAAAGGTGGTTTCCTCCTCATTCTTCACCGACTCATTCAAAAAAGCATCTTCTCCTCTCAAAATCTCCTTTCAAATATTTCTAGTTGAGTTCTGGTTTCGGTGATAGAGAAAAGTGTTATCCAATTCGTCTAGGAGTTTTTGTGTAGTGCATATATACATAAAACTCAAGTAGTCGTTGTATCCTATGAGAGGTACGCCAAGCAAGCCTAGTGCGCTGAAGTAGGCGGCATAAACGTTCTTAAGAAAAGTGTGTGGCACATGTGACTCGACTTTTCGTCCTACTCAGATTATCATCATCAACCCTTCGATAACAATTTCATAGTTTATTGAATTTTGTTATTGAAATTTTGTTTAATCTAATTCATTAAATTAATTAGAATTTTCATATTTGGTCAATATTACTAAATATTTCCTACAATCTTAAGAACGTTTATATGTGATATTGATTAACGTGATTGTCCAAATGAAGTGGTTGCCTAAACGATTGATGCCTTAAGGAATTGGTTACCTACACAGAAATTATGTTGCCTTCGGAAAATGGTTGCCTTAAGAAAAAGGTTGCCTTTGGAGTTGTGTTGCGAAACATGAAACGTTGCCTAAAAAAGTTAGACTCCAAAGGAAATACCAGTTAGCTACCTACGCTAATGATAGTTTTTCAAGGATAATGAAAAGTTTCACTGGAATAAGGAAGTACTATGATTTGGTTATACGCCAAACTCAATATTCAATAAGAAATTCCTTATGAATTTGACCAAGTAATCAATACAGAAATGTTATCGGATATTATTATTAATTAGAAAAATAACACGTTGTTGTGTGTATTTTCAGAAAGTCGAAGGACACTAAAATAGCTAGATGTCACATCGAGTCATTTGGTTGAAAAAGAAGATGTGATAATAAGTGTTGATCAACGAAAACTATAAGTAGCTTGCATTTGATAATGTGAAATCTCATTTCACTCAAGAAAAATTAGGTGATGCACCTTATATATAGAGACTCACCTCTATATAGCAAAACACGTTTTGGGGTGAGACCCTAAACCAAAACCATCATCGGTTAGCCCAAAGCGAATATTTTGCTATGAGGACTGTGTCGTGACAAATGATGTCATAAACAACAGACAAGGTATGAAAACAGTCAAAGATTATGACTGGGGGATGGAAGACTTGGAGTGGTGATATGACCAAGCCAAGTTGGATGAACAATCAAGAATCAAGTAAGGAGGTTCAAATGTTGATCTCTTGAAAAGAACTAAACAACGTATTATATGTTTCTAAGGGCTGAGTCGAGGCTCAATAAAGTTGATTTTCGTTTATTGATTCAAGGAAAATGAAATCTAGTTTTTTAACATAAAATGTATGTTGGTAATAGAGCCGCAAGTTGTAGAAATTTCAAATTGAAATTTAATTTACATGATCAGTGATATGAATAAATCTAGAGCTTCCACTTTTGTATTTTCTAATGTAAGGTATGGTAGGTAAGAACATGTTAATTATGATACTCTACGGATGTTAATTAACTTGAAAATTCCCACAGTTTGAAGCATAAGTGTAAAACTTGTGTTGAGACAAAATAAACGAAATCATCTTTCAAAAGTGTTGGATGAAACAATAAACCCCTTGATTTTATCCATAGTGACATATGTGATTTAAAGGCAACACAAACAAAAGGTGACAATAAGTATTTTATCACCTTTATCGATGATAGCACAAAATATTGTTATGTGTACCTCATGAAAGGCAAAGATGAGGCTATAGATAGATACATTTTCTATAAAAAAAAATGAGGTTGAGAATCGACTAAACAAGATAATAAAGGTTATAAGAAGTGACCGAGGAGGTGAGTATGAATCACCAGTTGCTAACTTCAGTGCTCAGCATGAGATCATACATGAAACAATAACACCTTATTCACCACAATCAAATGGTGTGGCTGAATGAAATAATCGTATCTTAAAAGATATGATGAATGTAATCCGATCGAGTTCTGGTTTGCCACCAAGTATGTGGGGAGACGTCAGTTTATCGGTTATTATCTTTTAAATAAGACACCAAAAATAAAAAAAGAGAAAACTCAATATTAATAATGTAAACAGAGAAAGTCACCCTGTGATTACTTGCGAATATGGAGATGTTTGGCCAATAAGGCAATACTTAAACCTAAAAAGGTAAAAAATAAGCCAAAAACGGTGGATTGTATTTTCATTTGGTATGCAAAAACTAATTCCACTTATCGGTTTCAAGTGCGTAAATCAAAAATCTCCGATATACATATAAATACAACAGTGGAATCAAGGAATGCATGTTTCTTTGAAACTGTATTTCCGTGTAAGTCCAAAGAAGAATCATGTTCTTCCAAACGGACGTATGAGGTCATTGTGGAATGTGGCTAGTACCAAGAATCAGAGTCTGAGGTAGAGCCTAGAAGAAGTAAAAAAGCAAGAACTGAAAAATTCTTCGGTGGATTTCATAACATACGTACCAAGGGGTATGTCATACCTTTATTTACCACTTGAGAATCAAAATTATAATATATTTGTAAAAAAATTTACAACCTTTAAGACAATATTACTATATTGACCACCTATTTTATGATTGTTTTGTGATGTTTATAACTAATTGAATCATGTTTACAATTTTGGGATCAATTCTTTTCAATAATTACTTAAAATACAACTAAAACTACACAAACAAAAAATTATATTACCACAATCACCACAAAATTAATTCTTGAGTGGTAAATGATACCCATGGGTATCTAAAAATTCTCCATACTATAGTAAAACCTCGATAAATGAATATTCGATAAATTAATAATCTCGTTAAAATAATATTTTTTTCCGGTCCCGACTCGGGACCAGTTCATATTACTAGCAGCCTCGTTAAATGCATAAGATGATAACTTTTCTCTAGTTCTTTAAGGTCCTACGAATATATAAAGTAATAATTTAATTAAAAAATATTAAAATTTATTAAAAAAATGCATAAAATAGATTGTGTCAGCTGAAATTTTTTATTTTTTGGGTTGTTGCTTGAAAAAAGACTATTATAGGTTATTTTTATTACATCGCATGTAGACTAAATTTAACTTCGGCTTTAATCTTTTGCAACACATGCACAATATTTGATAAATTCTTTTCATTTTAAGTAGAAAGATGATGTGTTATGCTAGTAAATATTTTTAGTTATTTCAAATGATCGAGACTCTTTGAAAGACTAGCTAGACTAAGATTAGATACTCGTATCTCAATAAAAGTTTGATCTATCTTAATTAATTGATTATCTTCATGAAAGATGTATTTATATGCCTTATATTGTAGTAAACTTGGAGTTTAAGTAAAAAAATATATATAAACCAACTATGATATATATATATAAATCTTATTACTAAATATAATTTAACAACAAAATATCTAAAAAATCTTGATAAATTAATAAATTGTTCATTTATCAATAAAATAATAATCTCATTAAAATAATAATTTTCACTGCTTCTGAAATTATTTATTTATAAAGATTTTACCGTAACTATATTATAATTTCATTTTTTGGAAATAATCACATGCACACCTTTGATTATTTTGTAGTACCCTGATATCTAGCTAATTTATTTATCTTTTACGAACTTTTTACATGACCCGTCTCGTTATTAATTACCGTACTTCACTATCTTCATCCCTAGTGCACTTTGAGTGTACAGTCCACACGTACATGTGTAAGTTAAATTTTGCATTAATTCTTCTTTTCTCGTGAGCAAGACACATAATCTTTGCTTGTAAAAAAAAGTCCTCACAATGATGGGCGATACATTACAGAATTCCTCCATTGATCCCTATGTCATTTGTTAACATACGATTAGATCAGTGCGTATAGAATGATGTAAATCATGTAATTATAGACTTATAAAGTTGCGTAGTGAATAGTGGCGGAACTAGGATCAAAATGTTACTTGGATTAACTGTAACTAAAAATTATATTGTACTGTGTACGTACAATTTATTTTTTTTAAAGTTTTTGTACGTTACTTCACTATGATGTGGTTGAATTTTGCCATATATATTACTGATGTGGTTGAATTTTGCCATATATAGTAATATGAGGAAAATAGACAACGTCTTACAAACTACAACTCACTAAAACTATAAGTATTAAACTCAAAAATGCTAGAGAAAGTAGAACAAATACTAAAAATAGGAATCTAAATAAAAGATAAATTTTTTGTACAAACAAAATCATTGAATTTGAGAAAGGACTTGAGAAATTTTGACTTTTTGAGAGGATGGTGTCACAATAAATAAGATGTGTCACAAAGAGAGACAACGTGAACGAATATGGGAGAAACAAAGTATTGTAAGAAGTAATTTTTTTCCAGTTAAAGTAATTTTTTTTTAACTTCTCAAATCTTACCTGAGCTTGCTACGCCGGTCGTAGTGAACAAGCCAAAACAAACCCTTTGGGAAAAAAAATGGCAACAAAAAAATGACTGCTTTGGTAAGGTCAAGGACAGTCACAAATTAACTCCCGGATAAATTATTAACAAATATGAATTATATAATCACAAAGGTAATTGCAAAGATGGAAGCCGTCAAATAATAATATTAGCCCTTGGATGGGGTGAAGGGATAGGAAAATGAAAGGATTTGAATTTTCATAAGGGTGGGTTTGACTTGGTTAGCAGTGATTCTCTTGTATTTTACTCTGTAAACTGTAAAGTGCGTATCCGGGTTAAGACAAATATGATTAGGACTAATTAAGTATGATTAGGTCCTTCTGTTGCTTACATTTGGTGCGTCGAGACGACAAAGCCGTATATCTAAGGTCTTCATGCCCAGCAAAATCATATCTTTCATAATCTAGACTTCAATACTACTTCCGCATTTTTGGGGTAAAATATATACTGTATTTGCATTTTATTATCAAGCTTTCTACAATACACATGAGCAAAATATAAAGATACATGATTGAAAAAGTCGTGATCTCTAATTTTAACTTTAAACATATTCATGACTCAACACAAATTCAGTCCAATCATATAAGAATGACTAGCGATACCAAAAAGTTTGCTTTCAGTTTCATATTTCTTCTCAATCAGCTTTAGATGTAATGATGTAAATTACTCAATGAGGTAAATTAGATGAACACTACATAAGTACATAACACCACTTTGAAAGAGCTTAAATTTTTACTTCCTATACTTTATATTCTATTATTTTATAAGTTTTATGTTTTAAACTAAAAATAGATAATAATAATCACATAAACAAAAATATGTAATAAAAGTCTACGGAGACTACTTGCACAAATGATAAATACCCCAGTGCAATACTCCCCCACTGCATTACGTTTCCTCGTATATTAGCAGAAATCTTGCTTGCAGCCCTCTACATCATGCACGACCAATATAACACATAATCTCTTTAATTACTCTCTAGTTTAAAAAGTGAGCAATGTCTACTAACGAATGCAAAGACCTTTAGAATTAGAATGACAGCAAGGTTTTGGATTGCTCTTATGCAAGTATGTAATCTTTGTGACATGATCATTTGAGATTCTCGAAGGCCCTCAGCCTTCATCTGGAGGAAAAAAAAATTGCTGCTCCATTTAGCCAAATACTAAAATTAATAAAGTTTGCTTCTCCATTTAGACAACACATTTCGATGAAAATACAACAATTATAAGGCTACTAAGTAACTTTCAGCACATTCCTATAGCAGAAATATGATTACTTGATACAAAATAATGAATTAATAATGTGCACTCCTATTGGATGATGTGCGGATGTGCGGATGAAGATCTTTTTGGATAAACAAAGAGCATGTTATATCCTTATTTATCACTTAAGAACTAAAATTATAATACATTTAAACACGAATTTACAACATTTAGGACAAATATTACTACAATGACTTACATATTTTTATGATTATTTAGGATAACTACAACTAATTGAATCAAATTTATAACTTTGAAAACACTTTGTTCAAAAGTTGTAATTAAGTTTCTAAATTGAGTAATTACTTCAAATACAACTAAATCACACAAATAATAATTCAGATTACCATAATGACCATCAAATTTGTTCTCAAATGATAAATTAAAATTGTCATGTCTTTTGGATACCTAAAAATCATCCGTGCGGATGACAAATAGAGGACATTGTGAGATAAAATGGATATATAGTAACATGCGGTTGACTTTTTCTACTCATTAGCAAACTTAGACCCATACTTCGTTAAGGATAGGCACCATTTACCCCAGCGAAAATTCAATTGATTATCTCATCAATTGCAGACACACTCCAGTACCATGATAAATTCAACGCAATTTTCAATATTATTAATGATTTGTTATTTTTATTCTGTGTTTACATGAATACTTGTAGAAAAATTGATAGAATTTAGTTATATACATTAGAATTATGCAGCAACTTATCTAATAATCTAACTAAAAACTAAAGAACAAAAAAATAGTTCAATCTTATGCAGCTTAAAAAAATCTGTTGCAGGAGACACTTGTGATTATTTAGGATGCATTCTTTGAGATTGCTTGTAATGAAAACTCTGTAGCGCGAAGCGAAGATTTATTGTCTTTTATATGTTTAATACAAATAAAAAGGAGCTAATTTAATATAAAAAAAAAAAACTTGTTGCATGTTGGGTTGTTGTTGCATGAGCATGTTCAATGTCACTCGATTTGTGTTGTAAATGTGATTGACAAAGTTTGAATGAACGATCTCACAAAGTCAGCAGCGTCAGCAAGGCCCAAAGACCTGTCGAGAACTGATTGCCGCCGAGCATATGGAGAAGCTCGGGAAACCCACCTCCGCCTAGTCTTGCAAGAAGAAAGTCGAGAGAGAGAAAACCCTCAGTTGAGCTCGCAACGAAGCGTTATTCAATTAAGTAAAAACTATGTACAGTGTTACATTGCAATCGTACGTCCTCACTCCTCAATGAGGGAAGAAGAGAATAATTAAAATTGCTTATGCTAGCCAAAAACTAACACAATAATACCGTAACAAAGTGAAAAGCAAGTATACCCCAAGATTAATGTTCAACAAAAATAGCCTAGAAAAACTACACCATCGCATATATTTTCAATATATATGCAAAGTCGATCAAGTCATGCATGTTGTGATCCTGTCATCCTAATCCCTATAGTCGTACAATTACGTGGAGTCAACATCAACAATGGGAACACTTAAACATTGTATTTCAAGCGGCACGGTGCGCTAGGATTTTCTTTGTTGTTACTTTCCTGGCTTCATATAAATTCCACGCATATCTCTTGGCCATAGTCATCAGATTATCCATAGCTAGGTACCTCCAAGCTCTGTCCACAGAACTCGATCGACGACGTTGGTCCGGACTCGATACAGACAAAACCTACAAAGGTAGTAAGCCATCACATCGCCAGGAAAAGCTTTCCACTTCAATTTGTCGTTCTTGAAACCACTAATCATCAATTTGCTCGATATTTTCTTCAAAAGTTGTAGTGGGTTTTGTGGGCGACTTTGTAATCAATATGCTTGCTTAAGTGGGGAGTAGAGGACAATAATCTTCATCCATAATTACTTAATTAGGCAAAATTTGAGTTTATGGGGATTTACTTAAACAAACATGAAAAAGCTATTTCGGTGCTTGATATTCATTTTTAGATATGACAAGTTAGGGGACTGCAATAAACTGAAAAAAAAGGGTTAGTTAGACAGCAATAAACTGAAATCGATGAACATATAAATATATATTCAATCTTACA
Organism: Geum urbanum; assembly: GCA_946800695.1. Taxonomy (NCBI): domain Eukaryota; kingdom Viridiplantae; phylum Streptophyta; class Magnoliopsida; order Rosales; family Rosaceae; genus Geum; species Geum urbanum. The sequence goes on along the minus strand of OX327012.1, from coordinate 45,375,104 downwards.
CGTAGCTCAATTACTTAAACGGATCTGCCATGTTCAACATATAAATAAAAATTAATCAAGATGTGGAACAATCAGGTCAAGTGTTCCATTGTTGATGTTGACGTCATGTAATTGTAGAGCTATAAGGCTATTGAGCTTCTAACAAATTAGTCTTTACACCTAATAGGTCTTTGAGATTTAAAATCGCAACTAGGATCAAATGAGTGTGTAATAAAAACTTATCAAAAAACATATATGTGGATTCCTAGTGTAAAGCACTTGCGCGCATCTGTCGTGGTGATGAGTATTGAGTAAGCTAGTGCCGTCCCATAGACTAAGTTGGTAACCTGCTATATAATTAGCTTATATCACTACTTAGAGCAACTCAAATGGTTGTGTCAAAAATTTTCTGTGAGACTTAAATTTGAAGGATGATTAGATTTTTGACAAATTTGGTAAATGCAAGATCCAATGGATATGTTATCTTGTTTATTAGTATTTTTTCTCAGAATACTTGTTTTATATTCTTGTGAACCTTAGGCTTGGCATCCAACACCTCACATCCGGTCATCACCTTTTGTTATCGATTTATTTTTCCTTCATCATCTTTTCCACAATCAACATTAGATATCTTCTTATATCACCAAATTATATCAAACGAAACCTTGCGCTGTCAAGCTTATCTAGTGAATAAGAGAGATTGAAAAGCAAATAAGAGATTGATCTGAACCAAATCGATTAACTAGCATACGAGATTGAACTTGGATGTTTATCAATAGTATGCGATGATCTAAACTCGACCCATATCAAAGAGATCAAGATCTATACGGCCCTTATCGAGTAGTGATTTTTTTTCTATTGCTCATCTCTATCTCAATCTATGCCAGTAGAAGCTTGACAATATGGATTGAGTTTTCTGGGTGAATGATGCAGATGCAATAGAAGGGAAGAGAGAGAGCCAAAATGAAATCAATAAAGAAAGAAATAACCGACTGACTTGCTTTTGTCAAATTTGGTAGATTGACCCTAAACCAGACACGGAGCTAGAAATTAAATTCTGGGTGTGCTAAATTTCTTTTGTTAGGAAGAACAATTTTTTCTTAAAAAAATTGATAGAGATTACTTTATTTGGATGAAATATTTGACCTACATAACAATTCATTCCGGTTTACATCCTCAATAAGATCATTCATAAAATTATAATCATCAAAATACCTGTTGTCACTTAAATTGAGCAATAGAAAATTGAAGTAAGTCAATGAAAATTCATTTAAATACAAACTAAACTATCCAAGTTGTGATTTTTGATTACCTAAAGCATAAAACTCATCAATAATAGAATTCTAAATTAAGCATCAACAATATTTCTCTCACTGTCATTAAATATGCCAGAAAATTATCATTCATTTTGCTTCTAAGTAGGTTCTTAATGAGCTTCATTGCTGAAAATGTCCTCTCTGTTGTAACCGTAGAAACATGAAGAGTCATCATTAGAAGACTAGTCTTTCAACCTCAATGAATAGAGGGATTGCCTGAGATGAAAGCTAAGTGCGGAGTGTCTGAGACGTTTTGCCGGTTTTTTGGGTTTATAAATGTTTTTGTAGTATACATGTATTAATTTTTTTTGGGTAGAAAAGCTTGGGTGTTGCAGTACAGCCTAGCCCCCGAATCATCCGTGCCTGCTCTAAACTGCCATCCATGGTGGACAAAACGTACAGTTGGAGAGTGAATTTTATGTCAAAAATAACTATTGAGAGCTCTAGCTCAGATTTGGTACATCTGTTGGAGTTGCTGTTAGAGTTTTCTATCACTATCCACGGTTATTAAACTACCAGATTCTAGTACCGTACTGGGCACACCCTCTGCAAAGCCCAAACAGGTAAGCCCACTTCTCAAGGAGCGAAAAAAAAGACTCGAGCACTTGGGTGTTGCATTCCCAAACGCTTTCGTGCCCAACCTTCAGCCATTTCAGGTTCTACATGTCTCAAGAGAGACGGCACTCACGGCAGACGAGGAGGAGGAGGAGGAGGAGGCTCTAGCATCCATATTCCGCAAGAAGGTACCAAGACTATGTTTATTGATTTCGTATAATAGCTAATATCGCACATTCCTTGATAGTTGATACAATCTTATGAACAGCAACACGAATGTTTCAATTTGCATATCTATCGAAAGACGTTTTCAATTTGCGTATGCATATCTTGTCTGACTGGTTTCTATTTCCAGTAGCTTTATTCAGTAACTCTGCCCCTGCTTCCTGTTCCTGTTGGGAAAATTGATAGTGCAGGCAGGACTTGGCTTTAGTAACTATCTATATTTAATTACTTATTGATCCAGTTTGCAAACAAAACCTAATTACTTCCAGGCCACCACCACATTGGAGATGAGATTAACAACATTAAAGAATCGAAATGGTCTATGTAAGGCTGTGGTCCTGTCCCTGATTCTTTTGTAAGCCAACCCAAAAGAGAGGACACACGTGCCACACGCGCGCATATATTACATATATGCCTTCATGCGCAGAATACTATATTTGCAGTTATGCATACTGGACATTGTCAACCCAGCATTGGCCCGTGTTCCTAACTCTCTGCGCCAATATTCTTCATGCTTCTCAACACAATATGCACTAACCAATGCCACATTGTCTCTCTGCTGCACTAAGCCAACCTTCCCAAATGACCCACCTCAAAACCCAACACTCAGATGGATAATTTACTAGTATACAAGTTAGCATAAAATACAAACTAGCAGAACTGACATAAATACTTAGAAAGCTAGAAAAACATAGTCTCAACAACTACACAATAATAATACACTGATAAGTGATGTCGTGATGAGATTCACTCCAACAAGTACTAGTCAACCTAATTCTTATGCCTTCCCACAACCTAAACACAGGCACTACGCCACTACCAGTACCAGAGAATGTCATGTTCATGTGATAAACACTCTTCTCCCTGAACACTATGATTCTAAATAGATAGAATTACTACATGATAGAACAGCTGCCGGTGTTCTCATCGTTGAACATATGATCTGCATGGTTGCCTTCACCACCTCCGTAATTAGGCTCAGCACTGTATGGACCATAGTTGTTGTAGTAATACCCAGTTGTACTGGGAGGAGTGAGTGGAGACATGTTATACATCATCTGAGACTGGTGCTGCTGCATTGCTTGTCTGTCTTGCTGCACATTCATATTCATCACCTGTGAGGGATGCCCATAGCCACTTGCGTTCATCATCATGGTCTGAGGATACTGCCCTGTTGCATATCCACCGCTTGGGAACCCTCCTGAAGCTGCATGAGCCTGAATACCATTGCCGGCAGCTTGGGTTGAGCTTGAGCTTGAGCTTGAGCTTGCTGAGACTGTAGTCCTTGCTGTAATGCTACTAGCTGAGCATGCTGAGATTGAAGCGTTTCAATGGGATTTCCACCTGAACCAGCAGCAGAAGTAGCAACATTTGGGGAACCATTGCCATGAAAGCCGGCCAAATTCATCATAGTGCTAAGGTCATTGTTGTTCACCCTCTTGACTTCCTCACCCAGGTGAGCAATGTTGCTCATGTTGAGAGCTGCCATAGTTTTAGGATCAATGCCACCCGGATTAAACACCTTCATGCCCTGCACATTTTGATTTGGGTGCTGCTGCACTCCTTTCTTTCCAGCATTGTGATTGTTGATGACCTTAACACTACCATTGTTGCCATTAGCCGCAACACCTTTCCTCGCATCATTGTTTGCATCAATAGCTTGCTGCCTGCTGAGCTGGTTCACTTTCTGCCTCAGAAACATCATCTCATCAGCCTCGTCTTCCTCCTCGTCATCCAAGTAGACATCAATGTTCTCTTCAGCATGGAAGTTAGGGTACTTCTGCTGCTCAACGCCCTTAAGTATACCTCCCTGCTGCTTTTGGCCTTTGTTGTCTTTGATGCAGTTGACATTCTTTTGCTTATGGTTTTTGTTCTGATTGGACTTCTGCTGGCCGGTTGAGTTGCATATATGGTGTTTGGGATTGTTCGTGGGTTTTGAACAAGCAAGTTTGTAGACTTTGAAGTACAAAAAGACGATGCTTCTTTAGTTTACTGCTCCTCAAAAGAAAACAAAGGAGAAGCACATGGGTCTGGTCACTTCTTCTTCTTCTTCGGCTTGAAGCCTGAACCCTTCTGTGTAAATATTTAATATCAGAAACAATGAAAAAAGCAAGATAGGAAGTACTGGGATTCTGAGGTGATGTGATTCAACGTTAAACACTGGTGAGAGAGAAAGCAAAGAAAAGCAGTTTGGGTTCAAGATAAAATATTTTGAGCTGGATTAGTCTACAACGTTTGAGTTGGATTAGGGTAAGTAAGGAAGCTGGTACCTGCGGTCCACATTAAATCAATTGCTACATTTCCTTGTGAGGAAAGGATTCCCTGCCGAGTTTATCATCAAGGTCTTAGCCTTTGATTATAAAACCTAGGAAATAAGATTCCGAACAGTTAGAGTTGATTAGTGAGTCTAATTGCGAAGAGTTTTAGATATACATTAACAAGTAATTATTTCCTATAAATAGAGGAGGGTAACGAAAGAGAAAGGATCCACGATCACATACATATTTTGCTCTCGACAAACTATCTTCTCATCTCGAGAAAACTCTGCAACCAGCGATCAAGAGACCATTCACTCGAAGGAGCGTGAGTATCTTGCGATCTACGGACGCAACACATCCTGCAACCAGCTATCAATAGGTCATCACCCAAAGAAGTGTGATTATCTTGCGATCTACGAACGCAACACCCTGTGTTCTCAACACTCTATCAAGGAGATTGCTTTGCTTCACACCGAAGGAGTTGTGAGGTATCTGTCTCTTCGTGGCTCTGTAAGAGACACAAAAACCATGAAGTCCCAAGTCACTTAGGTGAGAATGATCAATCAGGCGGGGTTGATGTTGTCCCCATCCCAGTTGCTTCTTAGAAGTTAGGCAACGGCAAACTACGTTCAACGTTCCATCCCACGACAGTGGCACACCAATCATACATAAGCACGTGGTCGAGAAAAGAGACAGTTCGAAAGCCTCTCAAGACCCTGGGAGATTTTGGTGCCAAACATTTTGGCACACTCCGTGGGACAAGCTTTTCGTGTCTTTAAGCAACAATTGGGAACCCTTACAAAAAGGGATACCCTCAGTGTCGTAAACATCCTCAACCAGATTACCTGGAACATACATCTACTGAGTGTCGCTCTCTCTCTGCGAATGTGGTAAAATTCATCTTTGGAGTCACATATTGTTCTACGATGGACTTCGACTTCTTGACTGAATAAGAGCTCAACAAACTAGCATACGAAGCTTATAGACCGTACGCTTCTAGGCGTACTGAGCGGTTTGGGCAATATTTCGCTTCCATTGAGCGAAGGATTGAAGAACAAGCAAAGTTGCTCGCCACATTTGGCTAGAAGACAGATACGGCAACAACCGAAGTGGTCGCTTTAAGGGCCGAGTTCAACAAGGGTCTAGAAGAACAGGCGACTCAGAAGGCACAACTTGCAGTTGTCTAACAGAAATTCTCCGGAATCAACAAAACCAACCGGGGGAAGAAGGACAAACACCATACCTCCGGCGCCAAGCAAGTGATTTAAATAGCCAAGGAGCACAGGGATAAGGGCTCCAAACACCCTTATCTCGATGCTAGCATAAGCGCATATGTGACGCCTGGGCTCGATAATGAAGCGAGTCAATACGGCGTAAGTGATATATATATATATATGTGTGTGTGCTTTTAATTGTAGTAGTTATTATTTAATTATTATTTCATTATAATTTTTTTTAATTATTCTTTTGTAGGCAAGGTTGGTTGAACGTGCGCAGGAAGAATTGGCTAGCACTCAGCTTGCGTACCCAGATTTGCCGCTTGAAGACCTGCCTCCTCTATCGATGGAGAGCCAAATTGCAAACGCCGATGAGGTCTATGGTCGTAGAGCTGGAAGGGAGGTTAGAGGGTTCGGACCTAAGGTGCTTCGAGATTTGTCGACATCTGACTCATCATCTACGAGAGGTTCGGGGAGGAAAAGTACTCAGGCTGCGGCCGTCAAAGCAGCCATTCAAGAGGCTCGACTCGCATGGGAGGAAAATCAATCTATGCGTCAAAGGCTTGATCAGCAAGAAGCGCAGATAGCCCAACTCGTCGCCCTCATGGAAAATCAAGCTCGACGACAGTGTCAACCTCCTCCGAATCCATACCCCGACGACGACGACCCGACTGGAGGCGGGGGACTCGGCGGCGCATCTGCTCCTCCAATATTTTAGTAGTTCATTTGTGTAGTTTATTATATCGTTTCTTTCCCGATTTCGAACAATATTTTAATTTTTATGCGTTTTTCATGTATATATGTACAAATTAATTTTTATTATTTAATTAAGTAATTACAAATTTATTTTATTTAATTAATGTTAACATTTTTAATTATTTAAATGAGATTGGAGTTTATAAATTAAATTATTAATATTTAAAATTTATTTTAAAAAAAAATTAAATAAACACTTGGACCGCGAAGAATGTCATCTTTCTCCGCGGTCTAAGTAGGAACTTGGACGACGGAGATGACATTCTCCGTCGTCCAAGTGCTTGGACGACAACACTTGGAGCACGGAGCCTGGAGGACGGAGTCTCCATCATCTAAGTACTTAGACGACGGAAAAACGCACCTAGACGACGGAAACGCTCCGCAGTCTAAATATGTTTTTCTTGTAGTGGAAAGACTTCTCTACGTATGAATATATTTGTCGTAATGTTATTGGTGGTGTATCACTCATCAATCTCATACTCTCATTTATATAAGAAAATATGAAAATGATAGCAACCTACCTACGAAGAAATGAATAGTTCATGTGCATAATAGTCATGCTGAAACTTGCCTAATATTACCTAATGTTATAATTTGGAGTTTTGATCATATGGTCGCCAATCTCTTGCAAACGTTATGTAAGATAAACAAAGAAATAGAGTTGGCCATATGATACACAATTGAACGGTTCCAAATTGTCCCACTTGACAGCATTAGGCAACTCTAAGATACTACTTTGATACGACTTGATATACGCCAAAAATAAGGAAAAACGTCACTAATGGTACCCTAACTTTCAGCAACATACAACATAAATACCCCAACTTCTAAAATCCTAAGATTAGTACTTGAACTTTTAATATCATACTAACTTTGGTACCTCCGGTTACTAATACTGTTTGGTCAAATGCCATTTTAAAAATATTAAAGGGTAAATCTGTATTTTTAGTCGATACCTTTGTTTTCATCTACTCTCACTTAAATCCCTCCTTTTCTTTTCACAGAGAGATAAAAGAACAGAAATGAAGAGTTGCTTGCTTGTTTTGGTTCTAGAGAAGGACTGACGGAGAGAGAGAAAGAGAGAGGGTTTGGTTGTGGCTTTGGGGTTTTAAAGAGTGGTGAGCTTTCCTCTCAGTAAATCACATCTTCAATGCTTTGGGTTTCGTCTTGACAAACCTGTTCTCCAATCTTGTTTCGGTTTTTGATGAGAGTGAGTACATTTGGGTGGGGACAAGGTCCATATGGGTTTGGACCTGGAGCACGACAACCCTCGATGTCCCGTACATGGAGTCTGACTCTGAAGAAGAAAAGACGCTCGAATTTGAAGAGCTGGAGCTGCTCGAGGAATTCAAGAACATGCCTTTTATTGAAAATTGCCCTGAAATTTATCTGAACTGTAGAAGTTGTGCTATGTTTCGAAGAGAAAGAGGGATTTTCTCTACGGTGCTTATTTTTGTTGAATGATCGATGAAACACTCATTGGTTTTGAGGTGATCACTGTGTATTAGGCTTGTGCGAGCTTAAAAGCAGAAAGAAGCAAAGCAAAACAAAGAAAAGCAATTAAGCAGACAAAGCAGTTCGTTTGTTTATCGAGTTAGTAATATATGATCAGTTCTTATTGCTCAATAATTAGAAGAAACCTCTCCGGCCTTTGATGTCTTGCAAAGTACAACTAGAACAAATATGTGCTATATCAAAGATCAGGATTCAGAAAAAGCAAAATATACCAGAGAGAGAGAGAGAGAGAGAGAGAGAGAGAGAGAGAGAGAGAGAGAGCAGGTCAACAGAAAAAATGGCAGGAGTCATTTAACATACAAGTTTACTTTTGTGTCAGAGGAAACGGCTTTAGTATTCGGAGGTACCAAAGTTAGTACGATTTTGAAAATTCAGGTACTAATCTTGAGATTTTAGAAGTTGGGGTACTTATGTTGTATATTGCTGAAAGTTGAGGTATCTTTACTGACTTTTCCCCCCAAAAGTCATTCAGACTCTAACCTAACTCATAGTGTGGCCAAAAATTTGTGTACTTGCAGAAAAAATCTTAATTTTAAGGCCAACATCACTTATTCGCTAAAGACTTCATAAACATTAATTTGTAACCTTGATTGTAAAATACAGTGAGGTAACATGTAAAAATATTCACTATGAATTTGATGCAATTTTTGACTCCAAAGTATAATGAAACAGTTTTGTTATCAACACCTCTAAATTTTCTCACAAGACCTCCTTGCTCTTAATACCTCTATTTATCTTTTATATAAAAAAAAACTTTTGCTCAATACACCTCTCTTAATTTCTAAAATAACCTTTGTTCAATATTCACTTCACCTTCATTATATCAAAAAATGGATGCAAGAATCATATACAATTTCAGTTACATGTATAGCACCTTCATTCTATCTCTAGGAAATATGTAGTGGTGAGACAAATCGAAAACAAACTGTGGTTGGGGATCATAGATTGATGGGTGAGATAACACCATAATGCCTTAGATCAATGTTCTTTCTTCACATGAAACTGCTAAACTTTTTTGGAGTTGCCACTATTTTTTTTTCTCAAATTTGCTACACTGTTTTTCAAAGGTTTTTATTGTGCTTGTTGAAGCAGCTACTTTTCTGTTGGAACTGCTACTATGTTTATTTTGAGTTTTTTATATTTTTTGGGATTGTTATTGTGTTTTTAAATTGTTGCTACTGTGTTTTTTTTAGAATTTTTAATTTTTTGAGATTGCTACTATGTTTTTAAATTGTTGCTCCTGTATTTTTTGAAATTGCTGCTACTATTTTAAAAAGAAATTGCTACTGAAGTTCATCAAGTTGCTACTAAATTGTTCTCAAGTTGCTACTAAAGATTCATTTAGCTGTTACTGTGTTTTTTGAAATTGCTGCTATTATATTTTTTTAAAACTGCTATTGAAGACATCAAGTTGCTACTAAATCGTTCTCGAGTTGCTACTAAAAATTCATTCAGTTGCTAGTGCGTTTTTTGAAATTGTTGCTACTATATTTTTTAAAAACTACTACTAAAGTCATCAAGTTGTTATTGGATCGTTGTCGAGAAGATTCATTTAGCTGCTACTGAATCATTGTCGAGCTGCTACTGAATCGTTGTCGATTTGTTACCGAAGTTAATTTAGCTGCTACTGAATCATTGATACTAAATTGTTCGTCAATCTACTACTAAAATTTTGTCGAGATGTTATAAATTTTTTTGAACATTTATTGTATTTATATCTAAAATGTTACTAAATTTTGTTTTACACTACTGTACGTAGTAATGGTAGTGTTACATGTTCAAAAGCTATAGAAATTTTTGTCAAAAAATCGATATTCACTACCAACGTAATCACTATATATAGCCGACAAATTTTTAAAAACTATAGCTGACGAGTTTTTTTTTGTCAGTTATAGTACTATAGCCGACGAAAAAGATTTTTTTTTGCCGAAATAAAAAAGTCGTGGGCTATAGTACTATAGCCAACGAAAACGAATAAAAAACTCGTCGACTATAGTTTTTAAAAATTCGTCGGCTATAGTGATTACGCTGGTAGTGATTGAACTTTAATATAAAGTTGTTATTGGAATTTGAACAATATGCTGCTAGTGGTACTAAGTGAAAAACAATTAATCTGAAGAAAAAAAGTAATGAAATAAATATTGACAAATAAGAACTGAACAAAAAATTATTGTTACTGAATTTGTATCGAGACTACAACTGAAGTTTGAACAAACTAATACGTACTAGATGAAAAATAACTCTTCAGAAAAAAAAATCTGAACAGAAAAAAGAGGCTAAAAATGAAAATTTTAACATATATCAAAAATTGAAAAATTTGAATTTTTTTAAGCAAAAAATATATATTAAACATAAAAAAAACAAAGGCAAAAAAATAAATTTATCCCTGTCACTTGACAGCCTATATTCCTATAAAGAGTTTGTCCTTGAGTATAATATTTTGTCCTAACTTGTCTAAATAAAAGCCCGTTTGTCCTTAATTAAGTGTATATGACATTTCCTCGTTGTTGTTTAATATAGTTTGCTACATAAGTAATAACAAATAAGATCACACTTTATATTTTAATAAATCATATTTCAAGAGCTATATTATTTGTATTAAAATAAAGATTAAATTTAGTGACATGACATGACTGTTACTTAATCTTAAGGTTACAAATTTTAGCCTTTCTTTGAATATTTGTAGGATTGAAGTCCTATATATAGCATTGCTCTTATCAAAATAAGATAATTAAAGCAGGAGGCGGCGATTTGAACTCCTTTCGGCCTCTAAAATGGCGGGAATGAAAGTTATATACATGGAGCTTATGATAGAGAACTTCTCAATGTCATTTATGAGTTGTGATATAATTAAGTGGGGAGAAACGCAGGACCAAAAATTGAAGAGAAGATCGATCGAGATGATTATGATGATGGAAGGCATATATGATTTGGCCAAATCTAGACGTACGTACTCAACTCCAATAATTGTGACAAACCATTGTGAACTACACGTACATACAATTCCTTTCAATAATGTCCACTTCTGTGGGATTGTTATAGCACATTACATTGCATCGATACGGACCAAGTCCTAGAGGCTATGAAACCATGGATCGGAGGTCAGTCCACAACGATCACGATATTTTAATTTTTTAATTTAGCCATTAAAGCTTTTTCTTAATGTGATTTAACGTTTTTCATGACATGACTCAATGTTTCAAGTAAACTATTTACCGTGATTTACCTATTGAGTTGATATTAACATAATTAACATATACTTCGTTTACCACACACATGGATTTTGGTATCCCATAAGTTTGGATGACATGACCTACTTAGGTGCAGCACAAATAATTCGAATGAAACAGTCCGACATACATCAAGGTGCATGGTGCATGGTCCATGGTGCATGGTTCAACTATAAAGTTAAATGGGTGGCTGCTGCACTTGGTAGGGCACAACATTAAACTATTGATTAATTACTAATCAAAGTTAATCATAACATTAATTGTGCTTTACACTATATTTAGTGTAATTTATTCTATAATAGTCGTTTCTATTGAGCCGTTACATAAATATACAACATTAATTCACCTCAAAAAAAGAAACATCATTACGATGGAACTTTTTAGTTTAAAGTTGGTGCCTTTGGAAGAAACTTCTACCCCTCGAGATCTTTTACTTGATCATATCAACAACTATTCTCTCCCACAGTCCCACTCAACATCGAGCTATATTGCACAAAGATCATATGCCGCCTTTTGTTTTTTTAAGGGTTGCACGATTTTATTGATTAATGGTTTAGTTGTTCATACTTCCAGATTAATTATTGAATTTTGGCACCCCAAGTCCCCAACTAATTATCTAATCCGTTGATCCCCTAATTAATATAGAAGTAAAAAGATAGACAGAAGACTCGAATCGATCACATCCTGCAATTGAAGAAGGAAGAAAGATAGAAAGGACTCCATAAACTAATCCTTGCAACAAATTAAAGGTGCATGATAGAATATCTTAATTAGTAGCTAATGAACTCAACGTACAAAGTGGAGATGTAATAGAGACAGTACGTAGTAGGGTCTTAATAATTAGCTAGCTAGGCCGCATACGATATCACATAAGTAGTTCTAATCCTTCTTAACTAGATAGAATTATATATGATTACATAATGGCACAAGCATGAGGATTTTCATCGCTGAACATGGAAGTGTACTTGTCGTCCGGCGCACTAGAAACTGCCTGAGCGACGTTCCTGACGTAGCCGGACGGTGCCTTCTTGTCATAAGCTCCGGCAACGTAAGGATAAGCAACAAGGTTGTAGGGAACATATGGCCAAATCTCAGCTTTCTTTCCGGTGCTCTTGACCTTCTTCAACACCTTGTTTGGCTCCACATAACCAGTCACCGTCACCCGGTTTTGCTTTCTGTTCACCTCCACTTGCTTAGCACCTGATCAACATATCACAGCTTACATCAGTTACGTAATGCTCGTTCTGATAATATTAATGGAGGACACACTACATGTCTTAAGCTCAAATCTGAACTGATATGAACTGCCGTAGATATGAAGTAAGCATAAGTTGATCAAAGGTCATGCAAGTAATAGGAAGTTAAATACGGTTCCGATTGGATTCTGCAGTATTATAAATTGCTCTGTGATTTGAAACAAAAGCTGCAAAAGATGTCAGATTAAGTGCGAGTAGTAGTGAGAAAAAAGTTGAGGATAGTCAAAGTGAAAATTTATGTCTCCTGCGGATTGAGTTGCAGTCAGTTCTCTTTATGAGGAAAGCTGAGATGAGTAGGTGGGAATTTCTGTCTTAATAACTAGTCTTTGTTTAAACTTATTAATGAAAGAAGTACCGTACGCTCTTGGGGACTCTGTACTCAGGTGGATCTCAGATTGAGTAGAATCTAGTTTGCTTGGTGAATTTTCGAACTAGCTAATGATAGAAGTACCTTTCATGTTAGTGACTGCACTTTTCACTCGCCGTTCACAGCCATCACAGTCCATTTTCACCTTGATTTCAACTGTCTGCAAATCAAAGAGAGAAGGAGAGGTAGAGATCAGATCGAAACACCGATGAGATGAATTTGGTTTTTGTTTTCAGGATGGTCGACATATATCATATATACCTGCATTGGCTTTCGTTTCTTTTTAGGTTTGGAACTCCTTGCAAAGTAGTCTGAAAGCGAGTCTAAAGCACCCATCGATCGGTTTCACCCTTAGCTAGCTTCCGGCCTGTGTTTGAGTCTAGCTTTAGAGAAACAATGAAGAGTTTGTTGCTGAGTGAGGACTGTCTGTTTATGATCGATGTTGTGTGTGTGACTTGGTCCTCCTCTACACAATGCCCCGTATTTATAAGACGATGGAAACTTTGGGTGCAAGTTGTTCTCGCCAATTAAATATGACATGTACTGCACCAGATAATGACGTGTTCCATGCAATATTATTCAAGTTAATTAATTATTTCTCCAAAATGAAAGCCCTCCATTTCCGTTCTGCTCGATCATCAAAATTCTCGATAATGAAATTCTCAGGAAGATATCTTGGGAGAGTTCTGGAGGCCAATAGCTTTGCTTAATTATATATATGCATGTGTAGCCAAAACTTACCCTACTACATAATTGATGACGAATTAGAGATGATCGATAATACGATATACATCTATACTTAACTTCCTTCTATTTTCTAGTTTTTTTTCCCTAATTTGTTTCGAATTTTGAGTTGATAAATACTAATGAGTTTTGAGTAGTGATCGATATATAGTTTTCTCTGTGACGCGTTGATACATGATGGAGCTGTCCGGATGGAGAGGGTTCTGTACGTAGAATGGAAGACTAAAGCTTCAATTATATATACCGGAAGGCTATCTATCTGGCTTTCATTTGCTAGCCTATTAATTTTAGCTAGCTAGTAGAACGTACAGATAAGATGAAAGTGGTGCCGGTGCACCCTACTTCTCATTCAACTTTTGCAAATACGCGGCTTAAGGAATAAGTATGTTTAAAACAAGGAGCCTGGATGGAATGGTTATACACTTGATCACGCACCAACAACTGCACGGCATGTAACATGTCTTAATATAGATACAAATTAATTCTTGAAAAAGCTTAGTAACGAACCCGTTTAGCTTAAGCTTAACGACCACGAACATTTCAATCAAGTCAAGAAAAAAAATCCAAAGGGATTTGTATGGTTCTTGAGATAGATTGATCATGGGAAAACGATGGAATTTATGTGATATGGGTCCAGTTCTTCCAGAGGTTAGGTGAGACATCGCTGCAAGATGCTTACCTTTTAATTTCGATCCATGTACTTTAATTAGTTCTCAGTCTCTCCATCATCAGCTATTAGTAAAATGAGCTCTTCATACATGTAGTAAGTGATTTCAAAACTTTTTAAGATGTTATATAGTCAGCTAGGGAGAGAGCTCTGTCAAACGGCAAACACCGATCCCACAGATACTAGAACATGCTAAATCCTAACGTTGAAGGACATACAATAATAGATCACAAATGTACGGCAAATTATTGTACTACTTTAGGCTTTCAGGAGGTGATGAATGGATAATGCACGATTCCTTGGGCTTGTACACGTGGCATGCATCTACCCAATCCAACGAGTTAGGATTAAATAGTTCAGACAATTTGGCAGTTAACTTTGTAATCACTAATTTAGTATTATACCATTTATATAAAATCGAATTACAGTTAACAACAGTTAACTATCAAACCAATTCACCGGTCAAAGTTGACATAGTTAAGAAAGCAAAATGAAGCAAAAAATTTCTGATTATACCGGCCCCGAGCTAGAAAATTAGCGTCTACTTCATTCTTCATTAAGACATAGCTAGATTCTTCGGTTGTCAATTGAGCATTGTCAGAACAGAACATGTACATGCCAATACTATGGATCATGTATTGTGTAGGATTCAAATGCTAAACAAATATATATTCTTGTATAATTAGGACATGGAAGTTCATGATGGAAATATAATGTGTGTGATTGATTTGTGCTTTGGTGGGGCAAGATTAACGAAACATCTCATAGTGGAACGTTAAATCAAATCCCTCCCGGCCACAAGAAAGAAATGAAATGCTTAGCTTTTTGAAGAAAGAAACTCCTCCCAGGCCCCATCAACAATTATTCTTCAAGTCCTAACCATATCTTAAGTTCCGGTATAGTATAGACAATGCACGACTTGTTTGTTTATTCCTCTCTTTAGTCACAAAGTGTTAAATGATTAGATTTGGCGCCGAACAAGTTATTTCATATCCCTTAATTAATGGCCATTTTGATATCACTAACTAGGAACATATATAAAGAAGGGTGATAATGGATCGAGATCGACTAATTCATCTTAATTACAGACTCTAAGTAGAATTAAAATGGTAATGTCGTAGTCCACATACCAATTCAAATTCGATTACATGATGGCACAAGCATGAGGGTTGTCATCGCTAAATAGGGTCGTTAAATGGTCGTCGAGAGGGGTAGCAATTGCCTGAGGGACGTTCCTCACGAAGCCGGACGGCGCTTTCCGGTCATAAGCGTCGAAAGCGTAAGGGTAAGCAACGAGGTGGGATGGAATATAGGGCCACATCTCGGCTGTCGATTTTCCGGTGCTTTTAACCGTCTTCAACACCTTCTTTGGCTCGACATAACCCGTCACCGTCACCCGGCTTTGCTTCCTGTTTACTTCCACTTTCTCAGCACCTGAATATTAGTTAACGATAACATCTACTTAATTCACCAACTTGACTCGTAACTAGCTAGGGTCAATCCGGCCATACCACGAGACAAAGGCCGAACAGTATATGTAATTATGTATGATTAGATAGCGAAGTCGAGCTGAAT
This sequence comes from Geum urbanum, assembly GCA_946800695.1. Taxonomy (NCBI): domain Eukaryota; kingdom Viridiplantae; phylum Streptophyta; class Magnoliopsida; order Rosales; family Rosaceae; genus Geum; species Geum urbanum. The sequence continues at coordinate 45,359,444 of OX327012.1, read as the reverse complement.
TTTAGATACCCTTTGCCAAGTGTATATATACAAATGTATGCACGGAGAAAATCTAGCAAGCTTGATGGTTACAAAGATGTTCAATAATTGTGCCACTACTGGAGGACGAAATCGGGGCGACGTAGAAAGGTGGTCGCCTCGTATCAATTTTACGTCGCCTCGATTTATTGTGACCAAAACGACGTCGCCTCGTCTTGTCGCTTCAGATTCATCACGCCACTATTGGGGCGACGTAGATACAATCTACGTCGCTTCGTTTCATTTCACGTGACGTAAATAATGTTACGTCGCTTCAATTGAAGCGACGTAGATTGATCACGTCGCTTGAACTGACGCGACGTAGATTGATCAATCTACGTCGCTTCATTTTATTTATTTTTAATTTATTTTTCTTTTTTAAATCCATTGAGGCGACGTACATTGATCAATGTACGTCGCCTCCATTTATTTAATATTTATTTTATTTTATTTTTTAATAACTAAGGCGACGTACATTGATCAATGTACGTCGCCTCCATTTATTTAATATTTATTTTATTTTATTTTTTAATAAATTGAGGCGACGTACATTGATCAATGTACGTCGCCTCATTTATTTAATATTTATTTTATTTTATTTTTAAATAAATTGAGGCGACGTACATTGATCAATGTACATCGCTTCAATTTATTTAATATTTATTTTATTTTATTTTTAAATAAATGAGGCGACGTACATTGATCAATGTACGTCGCCTCAATTTATTTAATATTTATTTTATTTTATTTTTAAATAAATTTAGGCGACGTACATTGATCAATGTACGTCGCCTCATTTATTTAATATTTATTTTTTTTATTTTTTAATAATTTAGGCGACGTATATTGATCAATATACGTCGCCTCATTTATTTAATATTTATTTATTTTTTATTTAGAAATAAATGAGGCGACGTACATTGAGCAATGTACGTCGCCTTAATTATTAAAAAATAAAAAAAATAAAAATTAAATATTATTGTACCAAGTCACGACCTATCACAATTTACAAACACAAAAACGCATTCAAATTGCAGATACGCATTCAACCACAAAAACGCATTCAATCACAAATCAAAACGCCTCATTTATACAAATCAAGTTTACACAAATCAAGTTTATACAAATCCTATATACAGTTTACGAGCCGGGAGGTGGTGGAGGAGCTTGCGGTTGTTGACTCGCAGTGAGATATGATCGCATCAAGGCCTCCATTTCTTGCATCCTTTGGGCGAGCGCACTCGCTTCCGCTATGGCCTTCTGCGCCACCTCGCTCGATCTGCGCGCCGCCTCTTTGGCTTCATCGATCTCCTTTTGCATTTGAATTTGGCGTTCCTGGTTTACCCGGGCCCCTCCTCTCGGTTTGGGATCGCGTGTGAGAGCGCGCCCCACCCCTGTAACGTCGAACAAGAACAAATATTAGTAAACTATATCGTAAACCAAAATAAAGCAAAACGTAAATCGAGATATGCATCGACGGAATCGTTTTGGAGATTTATTACCTCTTATAGAGGTCTCGTGCCTTGAACCCACCTCTTCGCCTTCAACTGGGCCCGCAGCACTATCTTGTTGCGACAAGACTTCATCGAGTTGACGCTTCACTGCCGCCTGCTCAATTAAAATAGATAAAATAAATAATATTACAATTTAGTAGACAAAAATAATTGAATTAACGTAACGTGAACCTATTTGAGCTTACCACTTTCTCAGCCGCATTCCTCTCCGGCTGGTATACGTTAATCCACGTCTGGACGGCAGGCGCTCTATGACCCTCCTTCTCCAACACCTCGCTTCGGTACGAGAGGGCGAGGGATCCCGAATGGTGGTTGAGCTGCTGCTCCTTGTTCTTGTTTCGATTCCCTCGGTTCCGTTCGCACAATCGCTGTCACACACACACAAAAATCATTTTAAAATAAGAACAGATAAACATGCATATTGTTCGAATGTTGGCTACCAAAACTGTAGGTTCGTTTATGAAACTCACCAAGTAAGCAGGGTCTTCGAAGTGGGCTTTTAACCACACCCATTGGTCTGCCCTCCCGAGAAACTCGGCCGGAGTCTCCTGGCTGACGTGGAGATAATGTTGATGGCAATCGTACTTCCAATCCTTATAGATTGTTTGCGCCGTCCTATCAATGAAGTTCCACATCTCCACATCAGTCGCCGGGATGTCGTAGTTCGTCTAGCACAACACATTTAAATTCCGTTATGTAAAAATTATATTTACATTTACTACAAGTATGTAAGTAAGCTCGGAGTCCAGCAAGTATACCTCAAGACTCCGGCCGACGATATCGCGATGCAAATCGCTAAGTCCCAAGAAGCTAGATGCAAGCATTGGAACTTTTCCGCGGATGATGCTACCGATGTCTCGGCACATCAGACTCCGCATTTCCCTCGTCGCCGGCCCCGCATGCCTCGTAGAGTAAGCGACTTGTAGTCGCCTATTGTTGTTCATCCGGACGAGGTACTCCGTCTTCGTCCCGACAACGACTCCGCGCTGTTCCGTCGTCGGGTCTCCGGTTGCCATGTCGACCATGTCGGGGAGTTTGGTCTTCTTGCACCGGATGCTGAGGGCAGGAGACTGCTGTGACGCCGTAGTGGCGTCGCTGCTGTCATCCTGTCCTTGCGGAATCGCATCCTCAAGCTCAGGGGCGGGCGTTAACTGCTCAAGACCAGGAGCTGAATTTGTGTCGGCCTTCTGTACGAGTACTCAAAATTATTATTTTTTGTCTTGCAAATTTTTCTATCAAAATATTTACAGTTCTTCCTGAAGCTCGATCAGAGCCTTGGAAATTCTGTCTCCATTAAGTCATCAACTAACAGAGACAACTTTCAGTTTTGGTTGAACTTATCAATAAACTGTTTTGCCTCATGGCATGGGGTCTTATTATTACATGCAATAGCTCGTTGCATGTTCTTGTTCTTAACAATAAAGTTGAAAGTTGATTAGTATCTTAGACCTTAGTTAGGGTTTGAAGTATAAAAAGCACAGTACCTTTCATCCTGGAAACAGCACTTTTAACTCTTCTTTCACATCCTTCACAATCCATTTTCACCCTGATTTGAACTGTCTGCGATTTAATTGAACACAACGACGACGACAAAGATATATATCAGGGACAGTATAATGAGCAAGAATACTATGATTATGTTTGAAAGGTTGGAAGAGATGTATACCTGCATTATCTTTCGTTTCTTTTTCGGTCTGTAGCTCATTGTTGTGAAATAGTCTGAGATATAGCCTAAAGCACCCATGACAGCTTCTCTCTTGTTGAGAGAAATTACCTGTGGGGCAAGACCGAAGATACACTGTTGTGTTGTGTGCGACTTGGTACTGAAAATGCCTATATTTATAAGAGGACTTGGGGCGAGACCGAAGATACACAAGATGTGTTGTGTCACTTGTGCGTGACTTGGTCCTGGAAATGGCTATTTTTATTTAATTTTATAAGAGAGAGAGAACATGGGGTGTAAGTTCACCGAGTTGTGTACAATATATATTTACGATAATCTATATAGAACTGGTGCAGCTCCATAATTTACAACTAGTGTCCGACCCAGAGTAATGAGAGTATAGTGCTTTTCTCCGAAATATCATGACCAACAACTCTTCTTTCCGCGCTGCTCGGTCGATCAGGGCCCAAAAATTAGATTAGAACCAAAGTGATGAAAGCTTGACCTTAAGAAACTTCTCTTTAAAGGGAGTATTTTCTAACCTTAAAATATATTGCTTTCGTTTAATGGTAAGAGATCGATGGCTGTCGTTTTGCTGCCTTCCTTGGCCCAAAGAAAGGGAACCGTTCCGTTCAATGCCCTACTCTTCGGCTTTTCTCACCCAAAGAAAATATTAGACTTTAATGGGTGATGAGATACAGACCTCAAATTTTATGTGTCATGACACATTATACATTTATGTACAAATTATATATTTAAATTATAATTATGTCCTATTTCATTTAATGACTATTATTTACTCAAATTTAAAACAAAAATTATATAACAATCCTTATATATATATCAATGGATTATGGATCTACAATTTTATTCAAACCCAGAATTAATTTTAATGACAAATTCTATGTTCATATTGCTTCATTATGGGGAGGGGATCAGCTGTCCCAACTTTCCCGGTCCCAACTTTGTCCCTTAAAATCCTACCAACTGTATACTTAACTTTCTTGCCTCTAACATCGTTAAAGTTTTATTTATTTATCCTCTAAACAAATTTAGCGCATATATATATATATATATATATCTATTTGTTAGAATAAGATACCATCCCTTCATCAATTGCAGCTGACTAGTTACACCACGGCCTGCACACTCATCCTCATTCTGTCCTGACAGTCTAAAATTACAAATAAAATCTCTCAAGCTCACGAAACTTGGAAACTATTCTAGTCTCCCAAGATGGCTTTGAGGAGTCTTTTGAATAAGCCCAACAAAGATGAAAATGATGATATAGAAATTTCTAGTTTTGGAGATCTCGACATCGGAGAACGGTGGAAACCCAAGCAATTAGAACAAGAATTAACCAAATCATATGTTATATAAGATTATTGAATTCCCTCCCTTTTCGCAAAACCTCGAAATGTAGATCTCGTCGAGCCTCGCATCAACATTGCCAGAAGTGTTGTAGTTGCTGGAGGTCTCGTTTTCTTCTGGTATGGTATTCTAGCGTTCTTCAGATTTCTGGTCAGATGATGGTTCACTGAGCATAGTAGATCAAAATGAATCACTTGTACAATACAGATTTTGTTACTGAGATTTCATTATCCTTTTTGTTGTCAATGTTGATCAGTTTAAGCTCAATTAAAAGCCGACTTGCAAAACAGAGCCTCCATAGTAAGCTGGATGCCTGGATTTGTTTGCAGCAGAGATGAGACGATCGACGTTCTGAAATTTATTTCGATTGAAATCATAGTTCAGAAGTGTGCACTTTTATTTTTATTTTTTATTAGAAAAAAATAACAATACATATGGTTTAACGGGGTCAAAGAGCTGGTTAATTATGGACAGGTGTCAAAATATTAGGCAACGGGACATGTTTGGTGCAAAATTTTTGAGACAGCTGATCTCATGCCTTCATCAAGCACCTTTGTTGATCATTAATGATTAACTTTTAAATTCATTTATATATTTCTAGAATGATAAAAAGCTTTCAATAAAATATCAATATGCATGTCAGTACGTGACCGAATTTCAAAGTGGAAAAGTTTCAAGTTTTTGCAAGTGTTCTTTATCATCTGTGTTTATATTAGTTTTGTTCAACGGATTCTTCAATGGTGATACATGGATCTAGTAAATTATATATTTTTTTCTATTATGTACAGATGTGGTATCCTTCTTTTTTTCTTCTTCTTTTTAGATGAATAGTAGAAATTTTATTTAGTCATGAAGATTACAAGCAAGTCAGCCCCGCATCTTGGTGCCGAATAAAACATAAAGACCTATTACATTAACAAGGTCTTTTGAATAAACTTACCTATTCTACCAATCATAATAGACGAAAGAATAACATTACAGGAAATCGAAAACATGTAACTCAAGGACATGAAGACATTATTTGCTAAAGTAGCACCCGAGCTACACTTTAGCAAACCTTCAGCCGTTGTAGACGACCATATACTCGGTGACTATTTTGCTAGTTGAACTTTAGGATGTTCGATGTCCCGCTTGATAACATTTTTCAGGATGAGCGTTCCCCAGCCGGTATCCGAGTATGGTACATACTTCCATCGCCACCGTAATCTCAACCTATGCCATAAGAAAACACGATAGTTGAGTATGACAGACTGAGGCCTCCTATTTTGAAATAAAATAAACTTTCATGGGTCCCAAACGCAGGATCCACAAACTTCAGCAAAGGTCCAAATACACTAGAGACCCACTTTAGCTTTGATCCACTGGGCCTTCCACTCAAACCAGGCCCAAAAATATGGTCGATCATGTTGCCCCATAGAAGAATTGTTGCGCCACCGTTGGCCTATCTCCCTTTTAAGTTGACCTTTTTCCCGTCCAACCCTGCACCGCTCAACCGCACCACTTCGTCATCGCCCCGTCAACAGAGGTTTCAATCTTGCTCGCGCCAGTCTCAGTCGATCAGTTACCCAGATCTCCCAACTCGGTTTGACAATCCTCAAAGCGCGGCCATCCAACTCCACATAATCTCGCCATCAACAGACGTAGCCCCTTATAGACAATTGACTCAGTTAGAGACCGCACAGAGGCGTGAAACCCCTTCACGACCATGGGGAATATTAATCAACTTCGAGACCAGAGTCTCGACCTCACCGAGACAGCAACACCCAGCCCCATGTCAAATTCTGGTGGCGTTGTGCGACAACCTCCCTCTTCCCACACTGACACACTTCCTCAACAAACTCAACACGATGACGACGCCGGAGGCCACTGTCCGAAAACTCTAGATATGCTAGGTTACCCGGACGCTCCGAGAATATTGAAGATGTCGCAAGGGCTTTATCATCTTCTTCCTATGTACTTTCTTCTTTCTCTCAGGTTCTGGTATTCTTGTTATGTATAAAAGAATATATATTTAAGGTTATTGATTAAAACACTTATGGTATAATTTTATTTTTTTTGGAAAACAGTTAATGATCGATGAAATCTCAAAAGGAATAAAATTAAGATAATTAAAGTAAACAAAACAAATTTAAATTTAAAAATAAAAAGGGCCAAATTGGTATTGTAATATTTTAGATATTGTCATAAATTTAAACTATTTTCCACATAGGATTTGAGACCTCCACTTCATGGACTCATTGAAGCCTCCTAACATTACTCGAAACAAAATATATGTATGTATGTCCCCAACTCTAGCCAACGTTACCAACGACGGATCCAGGATAAAAAAAATTCACCGGTGCTAATTTTTAGTAAACAAAATATTGACAATACAAGATGATTTTATAAAATGGAAAGAAAGATACACTTAGTTAGGGTTATTATAATCCTTATCTATTACATTATGCATTCTGAACTTAAATAAATACATAACACAAAGAAAATACATAAAAACTAATTAAATATTACCTCGCCTGAGAGACTGCAAGGAGTTCGAATTGGCTCTGCAAATTACGTTGAGGATTTGGGTTTTGGCCTTTGGCGGTAGACGAAGAGAACTTAAGCTATTTAATTGGGTTTTGCACTTTTGGGTGTTGAAAAAATTCAGAGCTTATTGGGCATTGGACTTGGCTCGAGGCCTTAAGTACTATAAATGGGATGATATAATTAACTTTTTTCATTATGAAGTAATTAAATAAACTAGTAATTTTTTTTTTCATCCCTTAAATCTCACAGGGACTCAAACCCTTGGAGCCACTGCGTAAATCCGCCACCAAACGTTACCCAACTCTGGCAATGTATGTACGTATGCTCTACTGTTTTACTTCTAACTTCTGTTTACATTCAAACTTATCGCAAGTAAATCATTTGGAAGTGGTCGATAATACACTGCAAGAATGAGAGTTTACGAGGTTTCACTGAATTATCGGACTCGAATATATGAAATCTTTGAACAAACTATAGTACAGTACAGAGTTCGTGCACCATATATAGTAAGAATACATAAACAAAGTAATGATCGACTACGAAAAAATTCGAGACTTCACTTCATATACCGTCATCAGCAAGATTAATCATGAGTCACACCACACCAACTCTACGCCACCCAAAGAACAACAATGGCTACCATCTTCCCGCGCAACATGAACATCAAGAAAGAAGGCCACACCTTCTCCAATCACGCGTCCTATACAATATATTTCAGTATCATCGATCTAAGTTTCGGTAGTTCTCGTGTGAACCGATTTACCTTGAATTAATATAAAATTTCATAAAAAGAACACCGATCACTCACCATCCATCTAATCTGGCCAGTGAAATAGAGATTTATTCACAATAAACCAGGGTCACACCAGCATCACCCCTAATTAAGTTTCACATATATTTATCCTCAATATATACATCATAATTGTGGTAAATGATGACCTCTTATTACATATTGGTCAAAAACTTGCATGCAAAATTGCAAATCTGATTCCACGTAATCTTTAATATGAAGAAATTAATTTAAAGCTTTAATTACTTTTAAAGTTATTTCGCGTACAACTACTGGTGTTCAAATACAATACTATTGTATGACTCTCAAGAAGTTATCTAAAACAATCTTTTTACTCTTTTTATGTGGTAGCTTTCCGGATAAATAATTTTCTAATTTCTTTTTTACTTTGAAAGACTTTCTTCTAATTTCTTTTTTTGAAACGGTTTTCTTCTAATTTCTTATGTGCGTAATTTTGTTAATTAACTATGAATTTTAATGGAGTCTATAATTATGAATTTTATTTACGAAATCAAAGATGCATGTGATCGAATAGATATAATCGATCTAGAAAAAGGAAGATAACAAGCACCATATCTAAGTCAACCTAGATATTTCAAGGGAGCATTAGAGGATAATCAAATTAATCAATTATGTCATCCAAAATCTAAGTTAGTATGGTTACTGAGAAAACGATGGAACTTATTTGATGGCTTCAATTATTGAAAAATTTAGGTGAAACATCACTACAACCATAGACTTCCACAAGTCCTCTACTAGAATATATGTTTGTATGTACCTACATACTTTTCTCCTCCGTCGTAAACTATATCCCAATGTACGCAGAGATGACATTTTCATGGTGTACGTGAGAGCCATACTAGCTCGATCTGCATATAATTCATGTATGTCATTTTCTGATAATGCATAGTATACCTCAATATCCTAGCAAATAATTGTACACACGTAGCCATATATATCCTACCTAAATTAGTGATCTTATGTACCATGCATGCTGAGAAGTGAGAACTTGTGCTGAGTGCAATGGCTTGAAACAACCATAAGCTAGCTGCTCCAGCGCACTTTACAGATTGTCTACACGCTTCAAATTATTTGAGAGGACCGTACCATTGTAATATTTTCGAATCTCATTCATCGTCATCATCATCACGACAATAACAACAACAAAAACGACACTAGTAATGAGTTGGCTCTACATAAAAGTCATTAATTTGAACAATTTTAGGGTAATTTAAGTTCAAATGTGATTTGGACCATCATTAATCTATTATCAGAATCTTCAATGATCACGTAATTAAAATTTGTAATTTGGAGACTTTACACACACTGTAGATATCCATCGTGAAATATATAGATATACTTGAACGAGTACTAATTGCGCTTTGAGAAAGATCGAATCCATAATGACGATGCATATATATAGATGTGACTGTTCTATATTAACTTGTTCATGTGTCATAGTGGTGAAGTAATCCCAGATCCAGCTTAACTGGAAATTTCCTTGAAGTAATCCCAGATGATTGAAGCAATGAGGCGAGCTAGATAGCTACAGCAGAGTAAATATAAGCTGCTGTATTGTACGTTAGATATATATCCTTGTAGCTAGCTAGCCAACTGTCATATATTATCTTTAATTAGTATTGTTACAACTTACAAGTAAACATAATGTAAAACTTAGTCTTCCATATTAGTTTTTTATCAGCACGATAAACTCTAAGTTTTAAGCACTCGTTTTCATCTGATAATAATATGGCACACAATATTATTCAAACGATGGGAACCCATTCATGGCCAGCAACGACGTAGATTTACGGTGGTCGAGTTATATTTTTTGTTGATTAATTTGGAAATTAATGCTTGGAAGCAGCAATGGTATCAGATAGCTACTCAGATACCTTACGTCCTCTATACATTCAATAATTATAATGACAATCTATGCATTCAGCTCCATTTCAAAACTCGATTTTCAAATCTACTCGGAAGGAGTAGATTCCACGCAACTCATAGTTAGTTTTCCTTCGATTATTATACGAAGTAGGAAACTAGACCCCTCGCGCTAGCTTAACTACTATATTGTGAAATACGCGATGCAAATATGTTTTCTTATATATTATATATTTTCAGTGTCATCAAAAGTGGGACAAGTCGAATACAACCACGACTACCCACTGAAGGGAGCGGAGAGAAAAAAGTCGTAGTCTAACTAAACAAAACAACATCGTTGTTACCCCTAACTAAATATTCGAAACGTAAACAATAAACTCAAAGTTTGTAAATAATGACATAGCGGATCCCGGGACGATACCCGTACCAATTCCGAGATCAACTGTAAAATCAAGGCAAAAACCAGGTTTAAGCCACTACAAGACCAAGGCAAAAATAATGCAAAAATTCAAAAACAAACGTAAAGTCGAAGGCATGAGATCCATCCTTAGCAGACAACAGCTCGCAACCACTGGACGTCGGCCCCTGAATTGAGTAGCCTTTGGGATCCCACATGAGACAAACAACCAGCCTGCAAACATTTTTGGGTCTAGCAGTGAAATCCCTAAGCCCAAAACAGCCAAGCCAACCAAGATGCTCACCCCAATTCTGAATTACAAATCCAGCACCAGATCCAACCCAAAACCCAGGAGCCACGTCTTTCACGATCGACATGCGTCGACCCTGAAACTTGCCGGCACACCTAGGTTGTCATTGCCAAAATGAGTAGCCTTGGACCGGGACCAAAGACCAGAGCCTGACCATTGCCCCTGACACCGCCTGATAACCATCCACCTGCCAACACATCGTCGTGCAGGCTTGCTCAGTAGCGCTACCACTGGAGATCCAGAGCGCCAAACCTAGAAACTAGAACAACAACTCCCACACTAAGCAACACCAACATACATGGCTTTGAAGGAGAACAACACGTAATCCAAGCCACCATTGTCCCATGCCTCAATCGGAAGCCACAACAGGAACCCAAACGTCGACACCAATCCACCACGGCTACCCCTCCAAAGAAAGAGCGAAGAAGCAAACCCTAAGCCGCAGTTATGAAACCACACCAGCTTGAGTCTGGCCCTGGCCGGACGCAACCAATCAAGAGTCAGAGGCCAAAGATCCAACGAAGATAACATAGCGCTGCCGTTCCCAAAACACTGGATCTCAACGAAAGGGAAGGTGCAACGCGAATAGGGACTAGGGAGGGTGGTGAAACCCTTGATACGACATCATTAAAAGGAGACGATGAGGACGTAGAGCCATGGGGGGGGGGGGGGGGGGGGGTATGCACTGGTAGATGTAGTCGACAGAAGTAAAGGCCTGCCGCCGCCACCAAAGCACTAGGGCTAGAAAGAAAAGTTTTCATTTTTGGCTCATTTTCTTTGACCTGTAGTGTAGTTTGCGTGTTAGTGACCGAGAGTTGCAATCTTGCAGATAACTATTAAAAAAATTGTCCAATTTTGGATGAGATTATGGAGTATTAGGATTTAAACTAGGCTCGTCAGTGGATAGTTCAACACTTTGACCATGGAACAACCCCAATTCTTAATGGGCTATTTTTAGAAAAAATTCTCTTCAAATAGGGAGTACTGGAATTTGAACCAGGTTCGTCAGCGGATAAGTTCAACGTCTTGACCAACGGAGCAACCCTAATGTTCTAAAATGATAGAATTTAACAAGCCTAGGGATCAAACCTAGACCCTTCTTTTAATGAGAAGTGACGTCTCGCGCGATTCTTCAAAAAAAAAGTGGGACAAGTCGATTCAATTAGTTCATTGGTCACGTACTCGAGAACATCATTCAATTTTGATTTATACAGTTCATATATATGTTCAGTTAGAGGCGGATCTAAAAGTAGTTGCTCCTAGACATCGTTGGGCAAGAATTACAAATATTGTGGTAAAAAAAACTATTGAGTAAAGGCTAAACAAGCTACTGTGAAAAAGGAAAGATAAACAAAATAACCATTACAACTTTTTTACTTTCTCTTCTTTTTACCCTTTTTTATTTTATTTTCTTACGTTTTTACTAATATAACATGTTATAGACTCTTTAGTTTTTTGATTTTTTCTTACTTTGTTATAGTATATAGCTTCTTCTTTTTTTTCATTCATTGTGATTTTTGTCTTTTAGACTTTTCACATTAGATCCTCCACTGTGTTCAATATAAAACCAATAGTAAGAAATTATCAATATGACTCTTTTAACAGAATACTCTCCTAGAGGGGTTGTGGTAAACGACACTCACATTTGAACCTCTACTTTGTAGAAAGGAAAAATTATTCGGATGATTACTCATGTATGACATGTTCTAAATTTTGATTACTCATTGATAACAAATATCACTAAGGTCACTATCGAATAACACTGTTGATCACTCCAACTATAACAGACGTTAAAAAAATACATGACATTGAAAAAAATATTATGTTGGTGTCAAAGTTCAGTAATCAAAATTATATTTCTGAAACTTCAGTTACCAAAATTTAGAAACAACTAAATTCAAATGACCATTTGTGATTTTTTACCATTATATTATATCAAATGTAACTCAAAGGTTGGCCAATATATGACAAATTATTCGGCATCATGTGAAACGCTCACCGGATGGGATGCGGGAGGGGGTCTCCCATGAAATGTAATTAGCCTATTTAAACCTCTAAATCCAACCACAATCTGGATGGGCTTCTCTTTTAGCCCATACCCCATAACTTGTGTTCAGTCAGTGGCATAGAATCAGAACTAGGACGAAAATATCTAAAACACGCAACTTGGGCTTCTAGGCCTTTATGAGTTTAACGGCCCAAACTAAAGACCCACGAGGTCAGGAGTCAGCCGAACGACGGTGCTCAACAAAACTACTAACAAACTACACAGCCTCCAATCCCACGAGGGCACGTGTCTTATCTTCCCGCCAAGATAACCGAAACGCCTTCGCTTCCATTCTCACATGACGCTGCTTCTTTCCCACGAGCTCTGCAAAAACCTCACTAAATTGGCATCCAATGATTCTCAGATAGAGATAAAAAAAAAGACACCGACTCATTCACACTCCAAGAAACCAAAAGATCATCATCAATGGCTTCTTCTTCTTCTTCAACCTCACACCTCCTCATCTTCTCTCTCCTCTTTTTCTCTCTCCTCGCCATCTCCACCGCCCTCCCCTACCAGACAATCTCCAACGCCGCAGAGATCCTCTCCGATTCCGGCTACAATTCCATGTCCCTCACACTCGACCTCGCCTCCCGCAACCTCATCTTCCAGTCGCCGTCGCTCACCGTCTTCGCTCCGGCCGACGCCGCCTTCCGCCGTAGCTCCGCCATGCCATCGATCAACCTCCTCCGCTACCACCTCCTCCCGATCGCCTTCTCTCTCCGATCACTCAAGTCGCTCCCGCTCGGCGCCAAGATCTCGACTCTTCTCGCCGGCCACTCACTCACCGTCACCACTCTACCGTCCGACGACCTCGTCTCGCTCAACAACGTCACCCTCACGTCGGATCCGATCTTCGACGATGGCTCACTCATCATCTTCGGGACGGACCGGTTCTTCGACCCGTACTTCCGGATCTTGGGTCCAATTCGGAGCTACGGCCCCAAGAATGTCGGCTGCCTCGTGCCGCTAAACAGAAACCCTAGCGAATCAATCAAGGCCCAAACGGCGCCGTATTACCCATTCAGCGAAGCAAGCAAGGTACTGAGCTCTAAAGGCTGCTCTTTCATGGCTTCGTTTCTCGAAATGCAATTCCACGGGTTTCTCAAGTACCAGACCATGTTGACCGTCTTCGCTCCCGTTGACCAAGCCATGGCCTACCGCATCGGAAACCTGAGCGAGTACTCGTCACTCTTCCGCCGCCACGTCATCCCCTGCAGGCTTTCTTGGAGCGATTTGGTGAGCCTCGATGACGGGACTGTGCTGAGAACCAATCTCGAAGGGTACAGAATCACGGTGAATCGATACGACACCGTCTTGGTGCTCAATGGTGTCTCGGTGATCTTGCCGGAGATGTATCAAAACGGGTGGCTTGTGGTTCACGGAATCAGTCAGGTTCTTGAATTGCCGGAGAGCCCAACAGAGGAAACAGAACAAGTATTGCCAGTGGTGGATGTAGTAGCTTCTCCTCCACCTGAGGACTCTAAGGCATTTGATGACAGCTCCAGTGAGGACGAGATTGTCGTCGGAACAGAGCCGGGAAAGCAAGTATTCGATGTGCCTTCTTCGCAGGAAATCGATAGCAGCGATTATGATTCATTTTCTGACAGCTCTACTGAGGATGATGCTGCGGTTTCGCACAGTCGCTTCTTTGTTTACAGGCCTTCTTAATCTGGGTACCTTCAGTAGTTACATTTCTCTGATTTTAGGGGTTCATTTTGGGGGACCATCTTTAACTGTGAAGTGCAAATTCTAGCTCCATATCTGTGACTGTGAAGAATGGTTTAGGCTATAGTGCATTTCAGTGCCTTGTAATCTTTCTAATTCATGTATGAGATAATGAGAATTTGTAAAGATTGTTCTTAGTTGAAAAGGTTGAGCATTCTTCACTATCTGTAAAATGCCGTAAGACCAAGTTTTAATGCACATATATTACGTACCAATTAAGGCACCAAAGCCTCATTTCTGTAGTACAAGTTGCGCATTGCAAAGAACAGACAGCAAACCTTAGCATTTGCAACCATCGTTGTACATAACCATTTTCGACATCTCTCTCTCTCTCTCTCTCTCTCTCTCTCTCTCTCTCTCTCTCTCTTTAGCGTGACCCAACTACTAATGGGGTTGTTCTCAGTTTGTCGACTTTCAGACCAAAACTTACAACAGCATCCTTTCTCCCATCACTGAGTAGCGCTTGCTTTAGGTTACTAAACAACTGTGTAGGTGGCCGAATCCCCATGTCTAGCATCTCCTGGAAGTACCTGCAAGCGATGTCTAACTTGTTATCATGGCACAAGCTGCTGATCAATGTGGAGAACATGTGCATTCCTGGCAGGACGCCTTTAGTCTTCATCTGATCCCAAACCTGTAAGGCCATATCCACTCGATTCTCGTTGCAAAACATCCTCACCAGTATTTCGTATGTGCTTACTGTTGGCTCGCAGCTAGGCTCACTACTGATTCTCTGGAAAACCGAGTAAGCTTGTTCTGTTCTTCGATGCTTTACCAAATGATGCAAGATTATATCGTAAGTTCTTGTATTAGGACCAATCCCATATTGTCTCATCTCATCCACCACCCTAAACGCATCAGGCATCCGCATTGACCAACAGTAAGCTCCAACAAGAGCATTGTAAGTAGGTGCCTCTGGTTCAAAACCACTAGCTTTGAACTGTTCGAAAAACCCAAGAGCTTCAACCAGCCTCTTCTCTGAACCTAATCCGTTGATCAGCATACAGAATATATGCGGAGTAAGCCTCAAATTCTCGGCTTCCATCTCGCGAAACAACTCAATAGCTTCATTGTACTTCTTAGCCTTACAATGTGCATTGATCAAAATGCCATAAGCCACAACATCAGGGTCGAACCCTTCGGCCTTCATCTCTCTATTAACCTCATCCAACCTCAAAAAATTCTGTTGTTGACCCCATCCTTCCAGCAAAATAGTGTACGACTTAATATCAGGTTTGAACCTTCTGTGCTTCATTTCGTCGAACACCTCCTGTGCCTTCTCAACTTGCCTAGCCTTGCTCAAAGTATCAATCAATCTATTAAAATCCGACCCTTCTAACTTGATTCCAAACTTCTCCATCTTCTCAAATGTCTTTATTGCATCAGACACCCTTTTCGCCCTCGCATATCGTCGCGAAATCAGAGCGAAAGTGTCTTTGCTGAGCATGCCTTTGTTGTTCATGTCATTCACCAAGTCCCATATGATTTTGAACTGTTTGATCTTCCCCAGAGCTTCGATTAAAGCATTGTAGCTCTCCGTGCAGTGCTTAAACCCTTGTTGCTTCTCCGCCCACCTGAAAAACGAGAGAGCTAAAGCCCCGGCGTTGTTGAGCTTCTTTAAGACCTCGAAGACGAGCGTCGGAGAGACTTTGACTGAAGCGCCGTCCAGCAGGGCTTTAATGCAAGAATTGGAGTTGGCTGTGGATAGAATTTTGGAGATTTTCTCAGCCTCTTCGGTGATATCGTGGGAATTGGACTCATCGAGAACTTGGGTTTTTTCTGGAGGGCCATCATGGATTGCTGCTCTGTGTATGCCACGAGTGGGATTCCGTAGGAGCCCGGATGGATTATGAGTCAAGTTTGCGATGAATCTGCGGGAACCGGTTTGAGGTTTTGAGAACAGAAAGATGGGGTTTTTGAAGGGTTTTGGGAACAGCTTGAAGAATCGAGAGAGACCCATTTTGAGAGACAAGAGATGGGGGGTGTATTGTATCTGGAATTAGTGGCAATTTTAAACAAGTCCATGGAATCTGAAAGTCCAAGTGTATTCAAAATAGATTTTTAATAGTCCATAAAAGTTTAGGTGTATTCAATTAGGATTTTAAAAAATCCATATGAAGTCCACCAAAGTCTAGCGGTATTCGATTAGGATTTTAAAAAATGAATAGAAGTTTTAGTGTATTCAAAATTTCATTCATATTTACGGAATTAGAATGTCAAAGAAATTTGTGGACTTTGTAGGGTTTAGTATAAATAGCAGACTTCAACAATTTGCCAGCTGCTAGGGCAAAGATTTTGAGCGTGGGAAAAGTCTATCAAAGTTCATCCTTCTGAGCGTGCAAAGAGGTTGGTTCCCATCATCTTGTTTTCTTGATTCTTCTCTATATTTGCCTAATTTCTTGTGGTATCAGAATTCTGGGTTATGTTGGTTTTTGTTGTTGAACAAAATCTGGATATATATAGCAGTTTATCAGTTTATCTTGCCCTAATGTGATCCATATTTTATGGACGTCGTCCAATCACTGTTTTGATGTTCATGCTTTCTTGAAAATTTTAACTGTGGTTGGGTATACGTAACGATCAAGTACTTTCCCGGGCAAGGCTTCCTCATTCGATCATTAGTCCATGTTAGCTAAGAATTCCAGTTTATGCTTGCCAGTGATGATTGTTGAGATAGATGCAGAAATGTGTTGAAATTACAATGGAGTTATGCTCAGTTGTTCTGTTAGGAATACCTTATTGACTTCATGATTTGCTCTACAACTGTTCTTACGAATTACTTGTCGCAGGAAATTAAAGTTCTTGGTACACTAAAGCATCCAAATATAGTGCAGTATTATGGCAGTGAAGTGGTGCGTATCTTGTCTTTAAGTTCAAATTTATCAAAGAAATTGTTTGCACAGATTCTAATAAGAAAACGTTGTTTATGACTGTGCAGATTGATGATCACTTCTACATCTATTTAGAGTATGTTCATCCCGGATCGATAAATAAATATGTCCAAGAGCATATCGGAACTATGTCAGAATCTGTAGTTCGGAATTTTACACGACACATCCTCTCTGGGTTGGCTTTTCTGCATGACACCAAGACAATTCACAGGTGACAATAATGCTTGTCCGTAGATTGTAACTTAACTAGAACGAGATAGTTCAACCTTTTCGGAAGTGGCTGTTCTCTCAGAGCAGTTTAGACAGTTGTCAATCTTATATAATCCTCACATTTTTCCAGTTAAAATGGGAATAGAAAGTTTGCAGAACCTTGTTGCAGGTCTTGTCTTAAATTGGCTCTTTATTGAGTGGAGTTTTGATGATTTTGATAGGGATATAAAAGGTGCAAATTTACTAGTGGATGCGTCAGGTGTTGTTAAACTTGCTGATTTTGGGATGGCAAAACATGTGAGTAATCAATCTCCTTAAATTCATACTTCATTTATAGTATATACTACCACATGTTTGATTTAGTCCAAATTAAACTTATGTAATGGTAAAGAAAAAAAAGAGTGACGCCTCCTATTGTAGCAGGGATTGTTTTATACTTATATTACATTCCATTTCATGTACACCATTCTTTTGCATTTCAGCTTAGTGCGCATTCATTCAGTCTTTCCTTGAAGGGCAGTCCATACTGGATGGCTCCTGAGGTAATCACATTGCTGTTAACTACATTTGTAGATGGCTGTTCATACTGTACTTGGAAGATGCCTTACGGGTTGTTGTGCAGGTCATAATGGCTGTGATAAAGAATGACTCCGATCCTAATCTTGCTTTGGCTGTTGATATATGGAGCTTGAGTTGTACCATCATTGAGATGTTCAACGGAAAACCGCCTTGGAGTGAATTTGAAGGAGTACGTACTAAAACTTGTTACTTGATGTCTAGCTTAATCTGTCTGTGCATATATCTTTGTTGTTTTCTTACATCTATTGTTATATGTTTTAGCCTCAAGCTATGTTTAAGGTTTTGAAAAAATCCCCGGATATACCAGTTGAGTCAATTTTTAGCTCCATTTCGAGGTACTCGATATTATCTCAAAGATTTTTGTGGCGGTGAAGGAAACCATCCGGTCAATGCAGTTGAGTTATTTAATCTTCGTCATGCTTCTCTGAGGAACGTAATTGAGAGAATATTTGGTATATTTAAGTCGCGGTTCACAATTTTTAAATCAGCACCACCATTTCCTTATAAGACACAAGCAGAGCTAGTTTTGGCATGTGCAGGATTGCATAATTTTCTTCGTCAGGAATGTCGTTCAGATGAATTTCCTCCTGAACCAGAAGAAGATGATCATGTAGACAATGGAGAAGATAATTTTGAATGGGACGATTTTCAAACTCAAGAGCAGCAAAGGGATAACGCTAATCAATGGAGAATGAGTATTGCTAATCAAATGTGGGCAGAAGCTCAAGCAAACGCCAACAATGTAAACGATGCAGAAAGTAATCAACAAGAAGGAGAAGGATGATCATATCATTGTTGTTAAGGACGTCTGCTTTTCATGTTAAAGTTTTCATCAATGTTTTTTCATTCTCATGTTCGACCATGTACCTTTCAATTATTTTAATATATAACGTAAATTTCCCTTTGAAATCTGTATAAGTCGTTCATATAAAGTCTGTGGATTTTTATAAATTGTAAGAAAGTCTGTCGATGATTTTAGAAATGCTTAGAAGTCTGTGGACTATTTAGAAGTGTCTGTGGACTATTTAAAGAGTATGTAGACTTTTCTAAAAGTCCATGGATTAAAAAAACTCCATAAAAATCCAGATACAATACACCCTCCTAAGTTAAATTTGAACCTTTCGCGGCTTTAACCGCAAAAAGAAGCATTTGGCGGAATATTGGGGGAAACTCGTTATTTTGGCACTGGAAAAATATGAGAGATGCAGTGATGCACTATTGAAAAAAGAAGGATAGAATGAACGAGCGAGTAACTTGGTACATTCATTTAGATATTCATTTAGATTTGTAATGCTTATTTCTCGTAATAATACGTACAAGTGACACAAAGCACATGTAATAAACTGTACCCAGAGAAAATACATAAAAACCCTAACGGCCATGGTTTACACTAGCGACCGGGATCAAATATCCGAATTTCTATCCTTTAGTTTTTCGATTAGTGTAGTCCGAGCCGTAAAGGCAAAGACTCG
This sequence comes from Geum urbanum, assembly GCA_946800695.1. Lineage (NCBI taxonomy): Eukaryota > Viridiplantae > Streptophyta > Magnoliopsida > Rosales > Rosaceae > Geum > Geum urbanum. The sequence continues at coordinate 45,340,044 of OX327012.1, read as the reverse complement.
TTCTCGCGATCCAGGAGCGATTGATCATAATGAGACACTTAGCAATCCAATCGTGGAACTACCGTGGTATCTTGAATGCTTTGGTTACGATGGTTAAACAAAAACAACCAGACTTAAATCTTTTTGATAGAGACATTAGCGGCGTCAAAAGAAACACTAGAACCAACTCAGCGTGCCCTAGGGTATAAAGGGATGTTTAGTGTTCCCCAATCAATGGATTGTAGAGGACTGACCATGTTTTGGAAGGAGGAGATTCACTATAAACAGAAAACATATTCAGTGCATCACATTGATAGGGAATTACTTTCCTCGAACTTGAGTGAGAAGTGGAGAACGACTGGGGTTTATGGTTGGCTGAAACCAGAAGATAGGAAAAGGACCTGAGCTATGATCCGCGATTTAAAAGGGCAAAGTCACGAAGCATGGGTGATGTTTGGAGACTTCAATGAGGTCCTGGTAAGAGAAGATAAGTCATGGGGAGGATTGAGGAGCAGGAATGCAATGTCAAGATTTTGAAGGGCACTTGAGGATTGTGGAGTCCAAGATATGGGATTCTATGGAAGTAGGTTCACATGGGCTAATAAATTCACAAAGGAGAGACTCAATAAAAGTACTTGTAATCAGGCTAGGAAGGAAATCTTTCCGTTCTGCATAGTCACGACATTACATCCAGACACTTCTGATCACAGCCTATTTTTTATCGTAGGGTGCTCTATCAATTTGAGATATGGAAGACAACAAAAATTATTTCGATTTGAGGAGATGTGGACTCAACATGAGGAGTGTTCCAGTATGATCCAAAAGGGTGGGATTTGATCACACATGCTGATCCTAGAACTAGGGTTTCAGAGAAGATCAAGTATTCGGGTAGGGGTTATTGGAGTGGCATGAGGGAGTTTTTCAGCAAGGAGAATGAAATCAAGGCGGTAAGGGAACAATTGGATGTTGTGATGAGGGAACCATTCTAGACTGCTCAACATAAGATCCTTAAGGAATTACATGCAAAGTTACAATTCTTGTTGGGCAGGCAGGAGACCTACTGGCGACAAAGATCAAGGTAGCTGAACTTCAAAGATGGAGATAGGAACACACTGTACATTCATTGCAAAGCCTAAAAAAGGAGATCCTGGAACATAATTTTGGGCTTAAATGATGAGAGTGATCAGTTTCAAATTCAACCACAAACGGTTCAACGGATTCTTATTGACTTTTTCCAAAAAGGGTACACCACGGAAGGGATTGACTAAGAAGCGTTGGAAGTTATTCTGCATTGTATCAATCCGCGAGTGAGTGAAGAGATGAATGTGGACCTTCTTCGAGCCTTTTCGGATGAGAAAGTTAGAATTGATTTATTCCAAATGCATCCTTCAAAAGCTCCAGGACCTGATGGTATGTCACCTTATTTCTTTCGGAAATATTGGAGTATTGTTGGAGCTGACGTGTGTGCAGCAGTGTGAAGCTTTCTTGGAATGGGTGAGATCCTAGCAGAATCAAACTTTACACAATTATTCTTACTTTCGAAGATCAAGGAGCATAAGTTACCAACAAATTTTCGACCCATTGTTTTATGTAATGTAGTTTACAAAATTTGCTCGAAGGTTTTGGCCAACCAATTAAAGGGTTATTTGAATCAGATTATTTCTCTTTTGCAAAGCGCTTTTGTCTCAGGCCAAATAATTTCGGATAACACACTCGTTGTAGCAGAAGATACACATTTCCTGGATCACTTGGACAGGAAGGAGGAAGGGTTTTTTGCGTTGAAACTGGACATAAGCAAGGCTTATGATAGGCTCGAATGGAATTTTCTAGAAGCTATACTGCAAAAGAAGGGATTTGATCCTAAATGGGTGAGCATTGTGATTAGTTGTCTTACTACGGTGAGATATACAATTCTAGTTAATGGAAAATAGGCAGGCTATATCACACCTACAAGGAAAATCCAACAAGGAAATCTGCTTTCTCCATATCTTTTCTTGCTGTGCGTGGAGGGTCTATCGGCCCTGATTAGTGAAGGCGTGCAGAAAATGAGAATTGAAGGTCTTCAAATGTTTCCAGGTACCCCAATAGTCCATCATTTATTGTTTGCTGACGATAGATTCCCATTTGGTAGAGCCACGGATGAAGAATGTGATCAATTCCAGTCAATCTTACACATTTATGAAAAAGCCAGTGGACAACATGTGAAAGGACCCAACCCCGATTTAGTTTCCTAAACCGGAATCAAACCCCTTCTGAAAACACGAACCAACAAAAACCATAAAAATTTCGGCAGAGTAACGCTACTAACGCGGAATTGCCTTTACCTGCACCCGGAAAATATACTTCATCTATGCCACAAAAACTAAACCGTGGGCACCAACCCCATCCAGATTTTTCAATATCATAACAGTAATGTAAAGTAATCAATAAAACTATACTTTACAGAAATCCGGGGAAAAATCGTATAAAAATATTCATCAGAATACTCAGAGCGACCTCTAGTGTATAATTATATAAATATACCACAGCAGACAGAACAAGAAACCTACTGGAAAAAACAAGGTAGCTCGAACACTATGCCTCCGACCACGACGTGCGACACCAGAGTCCGAACTGCAAACTGGGCACGGAAATCTAAAAGCCCAGGGGAAAGGCAAAAAAAACGTTAGAGTGAGTGGACGAAAATAAACATATGTCTTTCACTAATTTCATATACAATAAACAAGTATAGCGAGTTCGGAAAAAATATATCGAGGTTGCCAGGAGAATCTCTCAAGCCCGACGGTCAGGCGAATCTCTCAAGCCCGACGGTGATAGACTAGGGGAATCTCTCAACCCCAACGGCATAACAAGGAAATCTCTTAACCCTGCCCAGAGGAATCTCTCAACTCTGGAAGACTACCGGTGATCAGCTGAGTAGCCAAAACATCGATGAAGTAATGCCATCACCATAAAATATCAAATAACACCTCCGAAAATAATAAATAATCTCAACGTCGTATATAAATAAATACGAAAAATCACGAAAAATCACGAACTCGCAACGACAGTGAAAATAGAAAAGTTCACTCACAGGTGAGCGTAACGCGATACGCGTTAATCCCATGATCCGGCAGAAAATCCCTCGCCAAACGAACGATCACGAACCCCTGGATAATCATAAAATCCACTGCTCAAAATTATAACTCGACGCCTCAAATCATATCACGAGAAGCAACCGTTCCCGAAAACATATAATTCAATAACGACGAAATCGTGAAAATCCAATAATCACACCACAAAACCTCGTTATAATTTCCGATACTCAATTCGAAAAACAAACCCCACCACTGTGATCGGGGCGCGATTCCGAGCGAAATGACATATGACTCGTCGAAAAACGCGTCGCCGAAAGTTCAGACCTGCCCAGAAAATTTCATACTACACATGGTTTTGAAGATCTCGACATTTCCAACAACTTTCCAGTTCAAAGTTAAGGCCAATTTTGATCGGAAAACCTTCAAAAATTAACTCAAAGTTCCAAACCATTACCGGAATTTCAAATTGGTCGATCTCCTTCCTCCGGCCACGGCAACCCTCAAGACCACTTGCAATAGCTTCCTTACCTCGAGGCTAACAAAACCCCTCAAAGGACCACCTCCAACTTGGTCGGAACGCCGCCACCCAAGGAGGTCGAATTCTCGCCGGTTTTCCCTCAACTTCGCCGCTTCGATTCTCTCTCCTCTAGCCACCTCACAGGTCGAACCACCTACCAAATTGAGGAGGAGCACGAGCCCAACAAGTTTCGTGAAGGGACCCCGGCCAATCGTGGCCGGAAAACGGTCCAAATCCGGCAAAAACCGAACAGTGGCAAAGTGAGCAAAACGGGTCGCCCCTTGACCTATGGTCAACGCGGGTCAAGGCCCAGTTTCCCCATATGGAAAGTTTCCAATTTCGGCAAGTATTTTCTCGTATTTATACCGTACGCGTATCAAACCCCAAACAGATAAATACGACAATATTTGACGGACGAAAATATTTACAAGTTATTCCTCGTAACTCGGAAAAATTCTCCAGAAGTTCCCACGAGCTCGAAATTAAATTCTCTACAACTTTCACGAAGGATCCCAAACCAAATTCTTGCCCGATAATTTTGTCGCTAACGAAGCCGCCATATTAACAGATTACGTCGAAATCGCGGCTAATCGCGAAACTTGCAAATCAAGTCGATAACCATTCCAATTTCGGTTCGGGTCGATCGACGGTTCAAAATGGATCACAATCACGATTCGGATGGACTCGAATACAAACGGATAAACTCGCCGATATTCCGAAATTTCAAATATTCATATTATATTCCTCGGTCGTCGAAATAATAATCCGGAACCGCCCACGAACTCGAAATCACGCGTACAACAACTCTCGAGAAGAGACTCAACTCAAATTCTCGGCCAATAATTAAGTCGTGATCAAGACTGACGATTCAATCAATTATCGGAGAACTGCGATTACGCGCTAATTCACGAATTAAGCTGACTACACTACTGATTCTGTTCCGGGTCGTCACAACATGTGAAACTAGAAAAGAGTTGCATGATGCTTAGCAAGAATGTGAGAGATGATAAAAGGGTCCGACTTTCAAACCGACTCGGGGTGACTTTTGTGGATCATATTGAGGAGTACTTGGGGATACCGATCCATGTTGGTAGATCTAAAAATCAAGTTTTCGATTTTCTGAAGGAGAAGCTGACGAAGAAGTTAATGGGTTGGAAACAAAGTCTACTCAGTGCTGCAGGAAATAGAGATTTTAATTAAGTCAGTCGCTCAAGCTCTGCCTCAATATGTGATGAACTGCTGCTATTTGATTCCTAAAAGGGTTTACGAAGATTTCCAACAGGTTTGCGCTGATTTCTTTTAGGGGGATTGATAGTTGTACATTTATGCATCTATTCGGTATTTAATTTGTTCCATATAGTTAGTTTATTATTATTAATCGAGTGAATTAATTAAGTTTATTTGTAATTAGGTATTTTAGAGATTAATGAAGAAAATGAGGTTAAATAATATATTTTGTGAGTTATTGTGGAAGACGAAGACTTACGAGGTGAAGGAATCCTAATTTGAGAAGAGTATTAATTGCCCACATGACCTTTGGCAAGGAGCAGCTTGGCGAGCCTCGCGAGAGAGATTAAAAGCAGGAAGCTTAGCTTGGCACATGACTCACATCTTGGATTATTGTTCTTGACTTTGCTAGTAGAATTGACTAAGTAGTTGGTGAGCTGCTCGCAAGAAGAAGAAGAAGTAGAGTCCATTTACAATAGGGAGATTAAGGAGAGATGGGCTGAAGTTGGAGCCTAGCACGTGGGTTGCTAGCTAGGTTAATTAACCTAGCTAGATTGGAACATATATATAGCTAGCAAGAGAAAGTACGAGGGGAGGCCGGACTGTAATTTTTATCTTTTCTCTCATATTCTTATGGCTACCATGAGGAGCTAAACTCCATTGTTAAGGGGCTATTTTGAAGCTCCGTTCATGTTTTCTAGACTATTCATGCTTGTTAATTGAATATTGTTTTTGTTATTTGAATGAGGTTTCATTGTTATTTATACAGTGATGATTCTTGATTATGTATGGTTTGAGTGCACGCTTAGTATGCATGTTTAGGAATCTAATTCTGAGAAATTTGATGGTTGTTGGTGATCATTACCTTCCTCAAGTTTCAATTGTAGAACCCATACATGCTTGGTATAAGAAACTCTAGGTCTAGCGAGACACGACCGTAGTGTACTTGTAAAGCCTTGTAGATTCTCAAACCCTTTCCAAATCTTAATGCTTTTCTCTTGGTTAATTCGGGTCCTTGACTTCGGGTTCTTTGAGGGATAGACAATATTGATAAGCAAACCTTCAATATTGTAAACATAAGGATCGGGTAATAGGTTGTGTTCATAAATTTTAATCTTCCTGGGAACTTTCATTCATGACATTAATATGTTTTTGGTTCTGCATTTGTGGTCTAGATAATGTGACGGTGGTGGATGGCACTTCCCCTTAACCATTTTTATCATTGATTGTTACTCTATTGTTAACATGTTTACTGTTTCAGTTTCGTAATCTGTTTTGTAGAAATTTATTCGACAACCAAATCAACTCCGATTGCATTGAACATTTGTGTGGTAGTCCGCCACTATGTCTGTAGTGTCCAGTATTAATTTCGTGACTTTAGGTTGAGTCTAGCTATTTTAATTAATTACGTTAGTGTCAGTAGTAGAGGCTGCTAGATTTCTGACTTTCGCGTCTGTTTTTAATTTAGAGTATTAAGTCTCATCTTTCCCTGTGGATTGACCCCTATACTATTGTACTTCATTGACAAGCATTTTGAGTTCATTATAGGGTAACTTTGAGGGTGGTTAAACATCGATCAAATTTTGGCGCCGTTGCCAAGGAAAGATCTAGTCTTTATATTCTAACGTATCTTTTATTTCTGTTTTGTTTTGTTTTGTTTCATTTCTTTAGTAGTATAACGTGTCTCTTGTGTGCAGGTACTTAGTACATGCATACTCGAAGGTCAAGGAGAATTGAGCCTTTATTGCTTGATTTAGAGGTTGAGCGCTCAGCTAAGCAAAACCGGAAGCAGAAGAGGCGAGCAGAACTAGAGGTTGGAAACACGAGTGGCATAGTGTCAGAACTTGAGATTGAGGTAGAAATATGTTCGAATACAGAAGAAGAAGTACCTCAATCGCCACCACAAAGAGCAGCAATGGGAGAACAACCAAGAACGTTGATGAATTCCTTTATACCTAGTGCTTAGAGGAATTCATCACCAATAGTGTTGCCGACTCTTGGGACATATTCAGTACCTCCTGCATTACTTTCAGCCCTACCTCATTATAGGGGGGTGTTTTCAGAAGATCCTCAACAACATTTCGCTGAGATTGAAGCTTTAACATCAACATAAAACTTACAAAATGTTGAATCTAATGTGTTGAAACTAATTTTATTTCCCTTTTCTGTGAAGGAGGGAGCGAAGATGTGGTTCAATTCTTTGGCTCCAAGATCTATACAGTCCTGGGATAAGATGAAGGTAACGTTCCTGAAGGAGTATTTCTCGGCCCAGAAGACTAAGCGGCTGAAGAAGGAGATTAATAGCTTCATTCAAAAAGATGGTGACATGCTTCATGAGGCATGGAGTCATTTCAAAGAGCTGTTGAGGAAGTGCCCACATCATGGGTACGATATTGAAGACAGGATGACTTTCTTTTATGAAGGTCTAGAGCAGCCAACAAGACAAGAGTGGATTCTGCGTGTGGAGGTATGTTTATGTATCAAATAGATCAGCAAGCTCAGGACATCATTAAGAAACAGTAGTCTGTATTTGAGGTTATGTGACGACCCGAACCATAATTGGTATGGTAATCGGCTTAATCCGTGAGTTTTGTGAGTAATCGAGATTTATCGTAATTAAATAAATTGGCGGTTTGGTTCACGACTTAATTACCGGACGAGAATTTGAGTTGAGTCTATTCACTAGAATTGTAGTATACGTGATTTCGAGTTTGTGGGCAGTTTCAGATAATTGTTTCGATAACTGAGGAATATGTTATGAATATTTGAAATCGCGTGATTTCGTGGTGTTTATCCTTTTGAGTTTGAATTATCCGAATCGTGAATGTGATTCGATTTGGACCATCGATCATATCGATCCGCGAGTATAAATATCGGAATAGTCGTAAATTGTAGAAAATCACTGTTTTGGGAAGTTTGACCGTCGTTTGACCAAGATTGACCGTTGACCCGCGTTGACCAGAGGAGCACCGCGCCACCGTTTGACCACCGATCAAGTTTTGGTTTCTGGCCACCTCAAACCAAATCATAGGTATGGTTAGCTTCCTCTCATGATTTCCTAGTATTTTGCAATTGATTTGAGTTGAATTGGTTGAGATTTAGAGGAGAACGAATTCGGTGAAGTTAGTGGTGTTCGCCGGAATTGGGTGAGGTGCTCCGGCGACATTTGGGGTCAGGGGTGTGGGGGGAAAGGTTCCCCTCATCCTTGTGAAGCTTTTGGGTGAAGGAATTTTGTTTTGGTTGAGGTTTGAAGCTCGCCGGAAAACTCACTGGAATCCATGGATTCCGTGAGTTTTGAGGTGATTTCTGGTCGGTGGGCTTAGAATTGGGTGTTGGTGTAGAAGAGGAAGTTGTTGGGCTTGAGGAGTATTTGTGATCTGGAAAGTTTGGCCGGAATCCGCCACGGTTGACGCCGCGCCGCCGCCGCTGGCGGCGGTCAACGGTGGAGCTCGAGCGAGGCGTTGACGTTTTTGAAATTTGACAAGTTTTGTGCCATTTTACTCGTAATCGCTCCCCGATCATCGCCTTGAGGTTTTCGGGATGATTTGGATACCGAATTTTAAGTCGAGGGTTTATGTGGAGAATTTAGGGGTTTTCGTCGATTATTTTGTATCCGAGTTATATGTTTCCGGAAATGGTTGGTTTCCGAGGTGTGGTACAATGTAATGAATTGTGATTTTGATCAGTTATGTTTTGTGATTATTCAAGGGATCGAGATCGTACGTTGGGCGAGGGATCTTCCGTCGGATCTCGTGATTAGCGCGTTTGCGCGCTGTGCTATCTGTGAGTGGACATTTATTTACATTGTCGTAGCGAGTTCTTGATTTTGGTATTTATTTCCAGTACAGTATTGAGATTATTTAATGTTTTGGAGGTATTGTTTTATATTTTATGGTGATGGCATTTATTTAGCATCGATGCATTGGCTACTCGGCTGATCATCGGTAGTCCAGTTCCAGGGTTGAGAGATTCCGCTGATGTGCCTACTAGGCTTGAGAGTTTCGCCTAGTCTATCACCGTCGGGCTTGAGAGATTCGCCTGACACCTCCATTTATTCTAAGAACTCGCATTGTTTTTATATTATATAAATGGTGAAAGGCATATGATTATTTTCATCCACTCACTCTAACGATTTTATTTGCCTTTCCCCTGGGCTTTTCGATTTTCGTGCCCAGTTCAGATTCTGGTGTCACACGTCGTAGTCGGAGGCTTAGTGTTCGAGCTACCTTTCTTTTCCAGTAGGTTTCTTGTATAACCTACTGTTGTATATTTATGTATATATACACTAGAGGTCGCTCTGATTACTCTAATGTTATACTTTCATATGATTTTCCCCGGATTTTTGTAAAGTACAGTTTTGCTTATTACTTTACATTATTGTTATGATATTGAGAAATCCGGATGTGATTGATGCCTACGGTTTGGCTTTTGTGGCATAGGATGAAATGTGTTTTTCAGGTGAAGGTTAATGGCTATTCCGCGTTATGGTGAAACTCTACCGAAATTTCTATGGTTTTTGCATGTTCGTGTTTTTAGAAGGGGTTCGATTCCGGTTTAGGAAACTAAATCGGGATTGGGTCCTTTCAGGTTGCCACCAACCCGGATATGGATAGGAGAATGAAGGCAATGGAGAAGAAGTTGGAGTCCATTGCTACTGCCATCAAGAGCCAAATGACATCATCATCATCTGTTTCTCAGGTATGTTCTGTTTGCTCTATGTCGGATCACACTAACGAAACTTGTCCCTTTATTCCTGATGAAGAGCAGGTGAATTTTGTGCAACAACGTGCATCAAGAAATAATCCGTATTCGAACACATACAATCCGGGGTGGAGGAATCATCCTAATTTTAGCTATGGAAACACAAACAATGTGTTGAACCTACCCGCCAGATTTAAGGTAAGACCTGAATTTCAACAGGTACAACAGCCGGTTGCAGCTCCAGCTCCTGATCCTATCATGGCAACAATATTGGCTAGGCTAGAGGGGATTGAGATGCACAACAAGAACTCTAGCAAGGCATTCAAGCTTATGGAGAAGCAACTGAACAACTTGCAGCAACAGGTGTCAACAAGAGAACAAGGTACTCTTCCAAGCAATGTGGTTAAGAACCCAAGAACCACTCATAAAGCAAATGTGATTGCATTGAGGAGTGGAAGAGTGATTGAAGAGGTTGAAAAGCCTACAAAAAAATCTTTAAAGGAAGATAAACCGGTTCTAGAACAGGTGCTACCATTTCCTCCACTACTGCAGGATCATGGAGAGAAGAGTGCACTTGGACAGAAAAATTCAGCAAATGAAAAATCAGGTAAGTCAATTTCTGAACCTTCTCCTTCAATTCCTTTACGTGTTCCTTTTCCTGGTAGTTTGAAAAACAACAAGAAGGATGAGTTGGAGCAAGAGATTCTAGATACATTCCGGAAGGTGGAATTGAACATTCTGTTGCTTGATGCGATTAAGTAAATACCGAAATATGCAAAGTTTCTTAAGGAACTTTGTACAATGAAGAGGAAGTTCACAGGGACTGAGACTGTGGCCTTGAGTGAGAAGGTGTCAACGGTACTTCAAAGGAAGCTACCACCCAAGATGGGAGACCTAGGACGATTCACCGTCTCATGTACAATTGGTAACACTAACTTTACAGGAGCTTTACTTGATTTGGGTGCATCGATAAATTTAATGCCATACTCTGTGTATAAAACTTTGAATATTGGTGCATTACAACAAACTGGTGTTACAATTAAATTAGCTGATCGATCTAACTGCTACTACCGAGGTTTCGTGGAGGATGTTTTAGTGCAGGTAGGTAAGTTGATCTTCCCAGCTGATTTCTTCGTATTGGAGATGGAGGCAGAGCCTCAACCATCAGAACTGTCACTGATACTTGGTCGTCCATTCTTACGGACCGCTAGGACCAAGATAGATTGTTTCAATGGTACCCTCTCCATGAAAGTAGATGAAGAGAAGATCCGTTTCAACATCTTCGACGCAATGAGGCATCCTAGTGATAATGATTTGTACTCCTGTTTTTCTATTGTTACATTTGATAATTTTATGCAGGAGTTTATGCAGCATTCGGTGGACGAGAATGAGGATGCGTTGAAGAAAGCAATTGAAGAAGGGGGGAAGAAATATGAAATTCCCCTATGTTCTAAAGTGTGGGATGAACTTGAGGATTTGATCGCCCAAGTGCGATCCATGGATGAAGAAGAAGAAACAATGAGAATCAGCTCAGCTGAAGAGTTAGTGATGGGTGAAGAGTACGATGATGTTGTGGCAGCCCTTGAGTCATTGCCATACATGAGAGGTAATTCAAAATCTCTTCCCCTTCCTATTACTAATGACACGCTTCTTCCTTCCATTGTAACAGCACCAAAGCTTGAGCTCAAGCCATTGCCTGAGCATTTGAAGTATGCATTCCTTGGAACTGGTGAGACTTTACGAGTCATTTTATCTTCAAAACTAACCATGTTACCGGAAGAGAAGCTAGTCACTGTACGCAGGGAGTACAAATAAGCTATTGGCTGGACAATTACAGACATTAAAGGAATAGATCCAACATTGTGTGCTCATAGGATATTCCTTGAAGATGGAGCAAAGCCAACGAGAGAACCACAACGAAGACTCAACCCACCTATGATGGATGTGGTGAAGAATGAGGTTATCAAACTTCTCGATGCAAGTATTATTTATGCAATATCTGATAGGAAGTGGGTGAGTCCTGTGCAGGTGGTGCCCAAGAAGTCAGGCATCACAGTGATTAAAAATTATGAGGATTTGCTGGTGCCAAAGAGAGTTCAAACTGGATGGAGAGTCTATATTGACTACCGCAGGCTTAATGCCACAACCCGTAAGGATCATTTTCTTCTTCCTTTGATTGACCAAATGTTGGAACATCTTGCAGGTCATGCGTATTATTGTTTTCTAGATGGTTATTCTGGCTACAACCAGATTGCCATTGACAGAGAAGACTAGGAGAAGACTACCTTCACGTGTCCCTTTGGCACGTTTGCTTATAGGAAGATGCCTTTTGGGTTGTGCAATGCACCAGCTACGTTTCAGAGATGCATGATGAGCATCTTTTTAGACATGGTGGAGAAGATCATCGAGGTATTCATGGATGATTTTTCTGTTTTTGGTGATTCTTTTGATTCATGTTTGAATAATCTGTTCCTAGTTTTAGAAAGATGTGTGGAAAAGAACCTTGTATTAAATTGGGAGAAAAGCCATTTCATGGTTGAACAAGGTATTGTTTTGGGACATGTAATTTCTGAAAAAGGTATTGAGGTAGACAAAGCTAAGGTTGATGTTATACGTACCTTACCACCTCCCTTTACTGTGAGGGAGGTGCACTCTTTTCTTGGACATGCTGGTTTCTATCGCAGGTTTATAAAGGATTTCTCCAAGATAGCCCGACCTCTTAATGTTTTGCTCCAGAAGAGCGTGACATTTGATTTTTCTGAGGATTGTCTTGAAGTGTTTAACAAACTCAAGGAGCTGTTGATCACTGCCCCAATCATCCAAGCGCCAGACTGGAACCTTCCATTCGAATTGATGTGTGATGCATCGAAATATATTGTTGGTGCTGTGCTGGGGCAGCGGGTTGAGAGGCTACCACATGTGATTTATTATGCCTCTAGAACCATTAATGATGCTCAGTTGAACTATTCAACTACTGAGAAAGAACTTTTGATTGTTGTCTTTGCTTTAGAGAAATTTAGATCTTACTTATTAGGAACTAAAGTGATTATTTTCTCTGACCATGCAGCATTGAGATATCTTATGACAAAGCAGGATGCAAAGCCAAGGCTGATTAGGTGGTTACTCCTCCTTCAAGAGTTTGATGTGGAAATCAAAGATAAGAAAGGAACAGAGAATGTGGTTGCAGACCATTTGAGTCGGTTGACACATGGGTCCAATGCGGAGGAGGATAAACTCCCTTTGCATGAGAGTTTTCCGGATGAGCAACTATTTGCTATCCAGGATTCTGAGCTATGGTATGCGGATATTGTTAATTACCATGTTTCAAAACTGGTACCTACTGACTATACCCGTGCTCAGAAGGACAAATTGAAGGAGGAGGCCAGATATTATGTGTGGGATGATCCATACCTATGGAAGCATTGCCCAGATTCCATCATCCGAAGGTACGTACCCGAATCTGAAATTTATTCTATTCTTTCTTTTTGCCACTCACATGTAGGTGGAGGACATTTCGGGGGAAAGAAAACTGCACTCAAGGTGTTGGAATGTGGATTTTATTGGCCTAGCATCTTTAAGGATGCTCATGAATTCTGCAAGCCATGCCCAAGATGCCAGATGACAGGTAAAATAGGTCCTAGGGATCAATTGCCTTAACACCCAATTCTGGTGGTTGAAATTTTTGATGTTTGGGGTATTGATTTCATGGGTCATTTCCCTTCTTTGCATTCTAATGTGTACATACTTTTGGCAGTTGATTATGTGTCTAAGTGGGTGGAGGCAGTTGCCACCTGAACTAACGATTCTGCTATTGTCCTTAAATTCTTAAAGTCCATATTTGCTAGATTTGGCACACATAGGTACATCATTAGCGATGGAGGCTCTCATTTTTGGAACCGCACATTTGCTGCGCTCTTGAGGAAATATAATGTTCAACACAAGGTGGCGACACCTTACCATCCTCAGACCAGTGGATAACTAGAGATGTCTAACCGTGAAATCAAAAAGATTTTAGAGAAGACAGTAGGCCCTACCAGGAAGGATTGGAGTCAGCGATTAGATGAAGCTTTGTGGGCTTACCGTACAGCTTACAAAACACCTATAGGGATGTCTCCCTATAGGCTTGTTTTTGCAAAGCTTGTCATCTGCCGATCGAGCTTGAGCACAAAGCTGATTGAGCGGTCAAACTGTTCAATTTTGATATTGATGAGGCTGGGATTCACAGGAAATTGCAGCTGAATGAGCTGGCAGAAATCAGGAACACTGCATATGAGTCTAGCAGGATTTACAAGGAGAAAGCTAAGGCTTTTCATGATTAAAATATCAGGAGCAAGACTTTTGTGGTAAGACAAAAGGTCTTGGTTTTCAACTCGAGGTTGAAACTGTTTCCAGGTAAGCTTCAGTCTAGATGGATTGGTCCATTTGTGGTCACTAATATTTTTCCTAGTGGTGCTGTAGTTGTGAAAAGTGACAAAATAGGGAAAGTTTTCAAAATCAATGGACATTGACTGAAGCAGTTTTATGAGTTGATGATGGAGCACACCGTTGAGCAGGTACCTCTCGAGGATATGCCACAGGATAAAGAGTGATACTTAATACTGTCTGGCTGAAGACGTTAAACTTAATGCTACTTGGGAGGCAACCCATGTGGATGGAGAAGTTTGGCTGCCATATTTGAATTCTTATCCCTTCTCCTTTTCTTTATTTTTCTCCATGTTAGTGTGATTTGTGATGTGCTATGTGTCTTATTCCATGCTTGTTTGATGTATTGTATGTTTTAGTTTCATCTTACATTGAGGACAATGCAAATTTCAAGTGTGGGGTGGGGTTTATATCATATCCTTAGCGTCTATGTATAAATTTTTCGTTATTTCGGTTCTGTGCAGTATGATGTTTTGTGTCATTTATTTGACATAGCTAGATGTCTCGCAAATTTCTGGAATTTTGAGAGAATTTTTTTACATGTGTCTAGTTTATGCTCTTAAAATTTCAGCTAATTCCAATGTGTGATTAATTTTGTAAAATTCTTGCGAGTGGGATGAGTCTCTGGCGAGCTTCGTTTTTAGATACTGTGCAGTTTGATGTTTTGTGTCATTTATTTGACATATCTAGAGATCTAGTAAATTTCTGAAATTTTGAGAGAATGTTTTTACATATGTCTAGTTTTTTCTCTTGAAATTTCAGCTCATTCCACTGTGTTAATAATTCTATAAACATCTGGCGAGTGGGTTGCGCAATACTGGAATTCTAGCGAGCCTGAGGGAGTCTTTTCCGACGACTACTTCATTGTGGAAGGGTTTTCTCGCAAAAATTTGGTATTTTTGAGTTTTTCTTGTATGTTTTATGTGTCTTATTTATAAAACCAAATACAAAAGTAAAATGTGTCAAGAAAAATACAAAAAGAGTCTTTTGCTTTGAGTTTTAGGTGCCCTTAACAAGTCAATGATGTACTTATATCTTCCATTATTGTGACTAAGAGTTTGTTATGTTTCTCAAGTTTCTTTGGATGATTTTGATATATGCTACATATGCGTATATATTGTGGATATAGAAACAAGTTAACATGGTTTGGATTTTTGAGCATGCATAGATTTTATTGAGATTCATTTAACCGTGAGCTTTTGAGCCTTGATGAGAAAAACATGTTTTCTTTTATTGAGTGTTGATTGCTTGCCACAGATTAAGTTAATGGACCCCTAGAGTTTACTAGAACTTGCTCTTGTACTTTTCGAAACTTATTGTCAATACTTGTTCTGATTGAAGAAGTGATAAAGGCATTTAGGGGACACCACCAAAGCCATATAAGCCTGTGTCCCGATTTTGTGTACACAAGTTGTGCACCCCTTAGTTAAACACTTTGAGCCTACATGTTTAAACTTTTTGTCATCACCCACATATCTCTGACCTTAAACCTTAGAATAGTTATATTTTCCCCTTGTTCTAGGACTTGGTAGAGCTATACATGAGACAGGTATGTGAAGATGGCGACAATGTCAATGAGGTGATGCAAAGAAACAAGTGTGGGGTATCAAGCTAATGGTTAAAAAAAAATTGTGATGTCTAGCTTGATACCTAAGTTAACTGTTGATGAAAAGAATGGTGTGGAGGCCCAACAAAATGAAATCCGGCCACAATACTAAAAAGTTTAATGATTGCAAGATCCGAGAAAAGTCTCTTATTCGGTGCTCTACTAGGTTCTAGGATTTGTTTTTGAATTTCATATCCTTTTATTTCTTAAACCTTGTGAGCCTAGACCCATTATAACAGATGAAGCTTTTTTGATCTTCAAGATGGCAGCCTTTGATATGTGGAGATTAGTTGCAAGAGTAAGCATATGGTTCAGTCCATTTGGCAAGTAATTGAATTGAGCATTAACCTTAAACACATATGAGTGAAATACTTTGAGAGCATATCTTTGTGAGCTTGAATCTTGATTTGTTTGTTCATGCTTAAGCTTTTTCACCATGATTATGTCTTTGTCCTACTTGTTGCATGTGTGATATATGTTGGAGTGATCTTTGGTCACTTGTTGGTACATTTGAAACTTGGTGTTGCAGTTTTTGGAAGATTACTGAGACAATTTGTTGAGGGCATTAGAGTCTTTGAGTTGTTTTAGAGTCTTAGTTTAGTGTTTTGCTCAAGGACTAGCAATGTCTAAATGTGGGGTATTTTGATAGTCGCACATTTATGCGTCTATTCGGTATTTAATTTGTTCCCTATAGTTAGTTTATTGTTATTAATCGAGTGAATTAATTAAGTTTATTTGTAATTAGGTATTTTAGAGATTAATGAAGAAAATGAGGTTAAATAATATATTTTGGGAGTTATTATGGAAGACGAAGACTTACGAGGTGAAGGAATCCTAATTTGAGAAGAGTATTAATTGCCCACGTGACCTTGGCAAGGAGCAGCTTGGCGAGCCTCGCGAGAGAGATTAAAAGCAGGAAGCTTAGCTTGGCACGTGACTCACATCTTGGATTATTGTTCTTGACTTTGCCAGTGGAGTTAACTTGGTAGTTGGCGAGCTGCTTGCAAGAAGAAGAAGTAGAGTCCATTTACAATAGGGAGATTAAGGAGAGATGGGCTGAAGTTGGAGCCTAGCACGTGGGTTACTAGCTAGGTTAATTAACCTAGCTAGATTGAAACATATATATAGCTAGCAAGAGAACGTACGAGGGGAGGCCGGACTGTAAATTTTATCTTTTCTCTCATATTCTTATGGCTACCATGAGGAGCTAAACTCCATTGTTAAGGGGTTGTTTTGAAGCCCCGTTCATGTTTTCTAGACTATTCATGCTTGTTAATTGAAGATTGTTTTTATTATTTGAATGAGGTTTCTTTGTTATTTATACAGTGATGATTCTTGATTATGTATGCTTTAAGTGCACGCTTAGTATGCATGTTTAGGAATCTAATTCTGAGAAATTTGATGGTTGTTGGTGATCATTACCTTCCTCAAGTTTCAATTGTAGAACCCATACATGCTTGGTATAAGAAACCCTAAGTCTAGCGAGACACGACCGTAGCGTACTTGTAAAGCCTTGTAGATTCTCAAACCCTTTTTAAATCTTAATGCTTTTCCCTTGGTTAATTTGGGTCCTTGACTTCGGATTCTTTGAGGGATAGACAATATTGATAAGCAAACCTTCAATGTTGTAAACATAAGGATCGGGTAATAGGTTGTGTTCATAGCTTTGAATCTTCCTGGGAACTTTCATTCATGACATTAATATGTTTTTGGTTCTGCATTTGTGGTCTAGATAATGTGACGGTGGTGGATGACACTCCCCCTTAACCATTTTTATCATTGATTGTTACTCTACTGTTAACATGTTTACTGTTTCAGTTTCGTAATCTGTTTTGCAGAAATTTATTCGACAACCAAACCAACTCCGATTGCATTGAAAATTTGTATGGTAGTCCACCACTGTGTCTGTAGTGTCCAGTATTAATTTTGTGATTTTAGGTTGAGTCTAGATTTTTTAATTAATTACGTTAGTGTCAGTAGTAGAGGCTGTCAAATTTCTGACTTTCGCGTCTGTTTATAGTTTAGAGTATTGAGTCTCATCTTTCCCTGTGGATTGACCCCTATACTATTATACTGCATTGACAAGAATTTTGAGTTCATTATAGGGTAACTTTGAGGGTGGTTAAACATCGATCAAATTTTGGCGCCGTTGAGGAGTGACTTTTGTGGATCATATTGAGGAGTACTTGGGGATACCGATCCATGTTGGTAGATCTAAAAATCAAGTTTTCGATTTTCTGAAGGAGAAGCTAGCGAAGAAGTTAGTGGGTTGGAAACAAAGTCTACTCAGTGTTGCAGGAAAAGAGATTTTAATTAAGTCAATCGCTCAAGCTCTGCCTCAATATGTGATGAACTTCTGCTATCTGATTCCTGAAAGGGTTTGCGAAGATTTACAACAGGTTTACGCTGATTTCTTTTGGGGGGATATGGAGGAAAAAAAATAAGATACACTAGAGATCATGGGATAAGATATGTGTCTTTAAATTTCAAGGAGGTATGGGGTTTACAAATTTATATGCTCACAATCTAGCAATCCTTGCTAAGCAAGGCTGGAGGCTTGTTACACAACTGGATTCTTTGATAGAAAGGTTGTACAAGTCTTCATACTACAGAGAAGGGAATTTATGGAATGCAACTCTAAGCAGCTCTTCATCATATGCATGGAGAAGCATCTTGGAGAACCGGTCGATTCTCCAAGCAGGTTGTTATTGGAGAGTAGGGGAGGGTAATATCAATATCTGGGAAGACAATTGGATCCCGGTCTGCCCAGCTTATGCACTTCATGAACCTTCTATTACTGAAATTAGTAAGGTATGTCAGCTTTTTAACGCAAATTCACTCTCCTGGAACAGACAACAGGTGTATGATTTATTTCCAGTAGCAGTTGCTAACTGAATTTGTGGTATACATCTATCTCGAGTAGCTCAAGATACTCTATGCTGGAAGCTCGAGAAACGGGGCCATTATTTGGTTAGAAGTGCATATAGGGTTGCAGAAGATTATGTTCTTGGTGATGTGCATGCATCTTCTTCGAGAGGCGCTATATATAAGGATTTATGGAAGGCTATTTGGCATGCAAATATTCCAGGAAAGGTGGCGATTTGTTTGTGGAGAGCATGTAATGACTTACTTCCCACGAGAGAGGCACTTACTTGTAAAGGCTATACAGGAAACTTAATTTGCATGGTATGCAATCAATCAAGGGAATCAATTGGACATGTTCTGTGTGATTGCAAAGTGGCGCGCGAAATCCTTACGACACTTCAATTTTTTTAAAACCCGACAGTAGGCCCCTCCTTTAGCTTTGCACAGCTCTTAATGATCTTGTGGGGTTTGTGGAGAAACAGGAATGAAGCATTATGGAGAAACACCAGAGAAGAAGCCAGCCATGTTATTTTTCGTACAATATCCTACCATGAACAATATGTATAGGCTAATGCAAAACCAATCAAAGATACACCTAACAGAAGCTTGGCAATTTGGAATGCTCCACCTTTAGGGACTCTTTGCTTCAATGTTGATGAGGCTTATGATCAACAAAATGCCACTGGGGGCATCAGAGGAGTGGTTCGGGATCATTCAAGGTCCTTTCTCGCAGGTTTTGCTCAGAAGATCGAGTTTGGATGGTCAGCAATACATGCCGAGCTGCTAGGTATTCTCAGAGCTTTGGAACTTACTATCACATTACCCCAAGTGCCAATGTGTGTAGTGTCCAATTGTGAACAAGCTATCAGAATGATCTCGTCAAGTGAGGAAGATCGATCAGTGTCGAGATCTCTTTTGGAGGATATACAACAGCTTCTCAGAGGCAACAAGCATATGACTGTGACATTCAGACCTCGTGGAAGAAACCGAGTTGCCCATCTCCTTGCTCGATTTGGTTTAGATTCAAATTCATGTCATAGTTGGGTTACCAACGCTCCTGACTTTATACAGGATGTCTTAACTTTTGATGTATCCAGATTACAAGATTAATGAAATCTATCCTTGTTTCGTCAAAAAAGTGACACAAAGCACCTTATTCTTTAATAACAACGCAACCACGCCAATGAACAAAGAGTTTAGGAATTAAATATTTATTCAAACATTGGGGGACTACACACACATACAAACATGCATAGCCTTACAATATAACAAAAAAAAGAAGCAAAATATGCGACCCACGTTTTACATATTAACGTATTGATTTTTTTTAAAGGGGTTTAATACTTAATCAAGTATCATGCTAAGAGACTCATCTCCACGCCCGATTAAATTGAAGAAGAAAAAAAATAATATAAGAACCCGAGGGAACATAATATTTTATCTTAGTCAACAAAATATAAATCCTCATAAAGAACGACCCTAAACACGCCGGATATTATTCAACTTACTAGGTTATTTATATCACCACTAGCTTGAGAGACGTAGTCAAGTAGTCAACCTACAACTCTCATCACAACATTCCTCGTAAATTACATGATAGAACAATAAGAGGAACCACTTGTACCTTGATCTTTCAACATTTGAGCAGCATTTTTGGTACTTGTGTTTATCATCATGGTTTGAGGATATTGTCCTGAGATAAGAAAATAAGGACACAGGAAATTATAGATGAACAAAAGAGCAAAATATTTATCCTTTCAAAGAATTTAACCTTTTCAAAAATACATCAACTTCTTTTGAAGATAATGAATCCTACATAGCAACAAAAATAAAAGGAACTATAGCAATCTGACAATATATACATTATTCGACGCGACGATTAGAATGAAAAGTATAAGAAAGCGAGCACCTTCAATTCTTTGAAGCAATGTCTTCACTTTCTGCTTGTATCCATCACTCAATTTAAGCTCACAAGTTTGTAAGTAGAAAATAAAAGGAACATTTTAAGAGAAAAAAAAAACAAGTACAAAGATGCCACATAAATGGAACAAATTTCCAACTTTGTTATCTCTCAACTAAAAAAAATGACAGAAAAAGAAGAAGGTTAATATGGGTACGTTAAAAGAGAGAGAAATACATGGTTCTTGAGAATGTTATAGTTTCCATCTTTAATCACTTCTTCAAAGCTTTATGTAGTGGATAAACTTCTTTACTTCTCTATGTATGTATCTTAGATTATTTGTGTGTATCCTCTCTCAGAATCTCAATTATATATAGACATGGATACCAACTAGCGAAGAAGAAAGGAATAGTTCATGTGCATAATAGTCGTAATGGAGCTTCAATGCTTGATTAATATTAGAGTATCTCAAACAGATTACCGCAACACATTAATCTTTATTTAGAATAAGTTTGTTTTTCTTTGACAAAATAGTGTATAAATATTCTTCTAATTCTCGACTCCAACAGATTTTGTATATCATTTTTATTTAAAAGATTAAAACCTAAAATCCTTATTTTGCTATTTATTCCTAAACCAAAGCTAAAAGTTATAATGTTACGAACCAAGATAAATATGACACCAAATAGTTACTTCTTTTTCAGTCATGCATGCTATTAACGGCTACAATTTGACTTTTAACCCATCATGCTAACAAAATATATAAAATTTCACCAAGTATAAGTAACTTTTTTGGATTTTTTTTAATGATTATCTAAATAGTTTCGAGACATATATTGAACATGATAAGAAAATTATTGGTAGCATTGCAATTGCTCTTACTTAATGGTACACCAATCTCTTGCAAATGTTATGAAACGGGTAAAGAAGGCAATTC
The DNA here is from genome assembly GCA_946800695.1 of Geum urbanum. Lineage (NCBI taxonomy): Eukaryota > Viridiplantae > Streptophyta > Magnoliopsida > Rosales > Rosaceae > Geum > Geum urbanum. The sequence continues at coordinate 45,318,813 of OX327012.1, read as the reverse complement.
TTATCACAATAGTAGAGCTTGATAAACATCAACGACTATCCATACTTTAAAGGCATCTCCCATGGAATAATTATAGTTATTTTTTAACTATTTTTTAATTAAAATCAGCTCCAACAAAATAATTATAGTTAAATTAAATATAGCTTTGAGCTATAATTTGTAACTATATTTAACTACACTGGAGAGAAAAAATAGCTTTAAGTTAAATTCATAATTGGTTGTAGTGTATCATTTTTATTTTAGAGCCATAAAAATAATGACATATAAAACAAAAATTAAAAAATAACTTACAAATATAATGATGTCAAATATTAATAAGGACACAATCTAAAATTTAATCCTGACCGGTTACTACTAAACATTGCCATACTCTCACAAAATCATCAAGGATAACAAGTAAATATCCAGTTTTTTTCGATGTGTATGTTTCCTTAATGACTTTGTGAGTATGTCAATGTTGGCGTCACTATACTTAAAGTTATCAAGTTCTACTATTGTGGATAAGAGTTGCCTAATATTATTTAAATAGTCACCAAAAATAGCTCAACTTTAACGTACTGTAATGCCAACTTGCAAAATTACACATAGTCACATTCACATAATCACAATGTTAAATAACTTATACCTGCTTAAGAAATACTAAAGGCAGTCTACTTCAAGGTCAATATGCACAAACTCACGAAATCAAATGTTTTAGAATTGTTCTTTATTTGTCGTGGTGGTTAGTTGTGGTCATTGAGATTCAAATAATTTTTGTTTTTTTTTCTTTCAAAAGGGATGTTTAAAGAATATATTTTTTCTTTAAATCTCTTACCATATTTGTGTGAATCAAATTGTCAATTGTTAATTGTTAATAAGTAAAAAGTAAACTGAATTTGAGAATTTTAGATTATTGATGTTATGAATTATCTCATACTTACTGACATTGCAAAATAAACGGAAGAAGATTTTGCTGTGATATATAAATGACTTTGACCATTAAATTTATTATACTGACGACTTGATATCTCTAAAATATAAAAATTGTTGCAATGATCGCTAAATTTTGTCACAATCGATAATTTGATCATTAAACTTTAGAAAATATCAAAAATGTCATTGAACTTTAATTTTTTTGTTTATCAATTTGGTCATTATGCTAATTTCGGATGTCAATTTTTCTTCTTCCTCATCGCTTTTTACATTTCTTCCGCTTATGCTGTGCGCATTTTTCTCATAATCCTATCTATATAAGGAAAGCATTTGACAAATTCTAATGTTTAAAATCGACAAAGTAATCAAATTGATAGACAAAGTTAATGTTCAGTGATCTTTTTGATATTTTCTAAAGTTCAATGATCAAATTATTAATTGTGACAAAGTTCACTGATCATTCTGGTTATTTTACCCTCTAAAATAGAAGAAGTACTTTGAGAAGCGTGGTTTTCGAAGTCACTTTGTTCTCTCGGTTCTCTCTCTTCTAACTTTTCTAATTTTCTTAAAACCTTATTTGTGATAATCCGGACCTAATTTTAATATTTTACTATTCAAAGAAGGTTAATTGTGGATGGTAAATAACTTTTATCGTTAGTATTTACCAAGATTCTTTATTTGACTTTTTATACGATTGACATCTGACAAAGTTTCTTTGGAGAAAGTTGTAGAGTTCGTTGAGACAAGTCTGTGGACACGTAGAATGATGAAATCAAAAATACGAGAAGAAAGTTATTGGCGTTAGAAGTTTTATTATGTTTTTACATTATGGTAGTTTTTTTAATATAATTAGTGTTGCTAATTATGGAAACCAACTAGTTTCCATTTTGGTTCGATTTTTCTCTCCTTCTCTCCCAACTTTCTTTTCTACTCTCCGTCTCTCTCACGGCGTCAAACTTGCCGGAGACAGCCACCACCAACGGCCACCAATCGGAACAATTAAGGAGTCAATCTCTTCATCCTCAACTCCTCTATCATTTCCCAATAATCTCATCACCCATATCTTCTTTGTTTTGCTTGATTTTGGAGTTGAAATTTCAAAAACCTCAAGAACCCTATAATTTTTGGAGTTGATTGATTCGCTTCAATTCGACCAAGGAGACGCACTGAGCTTTGTAGCCTTTCCCTTTCTGAATTTATTCATACCAAGGATGGGTCTTGATACAACCCGAGGAGGGAGAATCGAAGATTTGGGGATTTTTGGGTGTTCTTGACTTCAAAGGTAAATTCAACTATTTTCAAGATGAATTGGACTTAGGTGTAGTTGAGAAAGTTCTTGTTGGGTTGACTTTAGAAAGTTGAGTTTCAGGTCGCCAAAAAATAAAGCAGCGCCGTCGGCGATTCACGACGATGCTCCGGCGGAGGTTTTTCGGCAGAAGTTTTATATGGTTTCGGTTGTAATAGTGTGTTGATTATAATTAAGAGGTTGTTGCTTTAATTGAACTTAGTTTAACGTGAGATTTGGACTTAAATGGAATTAACTAATGTTTTACGATTTAAACGAAACGGTCGAGTTGAATGTTGATTTGATCCCGAGTCACGTAACGTTAGAAAAGTGTTGTGTTTTCATAATGAGTTACATATATTCTAATTATGTTTAGTTTAGTAACTCGTCGGTATTTGGGAAATCACGAACTCGAGAATGCGATGTTCTCGACAGGAATGTTCATTGGCGAACAAACTTGATTATTCGATATCGTTTACGATGAGTAGTTATTGAATAATATTCGTTGTATAAGACAACGTGTTGAGTCATCGACTAAAGAGTATTTGGCAAGGTCAGAGACGTGAACCCAGTACTATGAGTGAAATTTTGTTTTAAAATAATATATGCATGCAATCATGATTTACGTTTAAGTTATATGCTTTCAATTTCAAAATTGCTCTCAGTTTTAAGAGTTCAGTTTGAAAAAAATCTTTGAGTTATTCTCTCAACTTATGAGGTCAGTTTCTGGATTTAGATTCAGTGTCATTAAGGTTGTGACATGACTTCACTTTCCCATGTTATTCATTTCTATGTTTTTGGAGTTTGGTCTCAGTGTCAGTTACTCAGACATATGTTATCGGAATTTGGTTTTTGTGTCATACATTCATTATTATGTTTTTAGAAGTTAGCTCATGTGTAACCACTCAGTCTTATGCCTCATAATTCAGTTTCGGTCATAGTTTGTCAGTTTATGTTTTCAATTAGAGGTTATTATTATATTAACTTATATGTATGCATACATGTCATGCGTCACTTGGCCTGGCCTCCGAGTGACTAGTCTGATGCGTTGGAACATCACAATTTCAATGCTCTGGATCATCGAAACCTCAGTGTGTTGGAACATTGGGACCTTTAACCGATGAGTTTGATCATCGGAATTTTCATATGTCGAGTCTGATGAGTTAGATCATAGGGTTCCTATTTTTGTCGAGTTCAGTGGGTAAGTTCATCGAGATAGTATGTCTGGTTTGATGAGTTGGATCATCAAGATAATAGTTAATATGTCTAGTTTGATGAGTTAGATCATCAAGTTCAGGATCATGTTAAGTTCGATGTGTTAGATCATTGGGAATCCTCATCTTGAGTCTATTGATTTAGAATGTTGAAATTCAGCTATATGTATCGAGTCTGACATGTTGAGTTGTCGAAGTCCCAAGATGATGAGTAAAGTGTTGTATTATGATTTCTCATCTAACGCATGCCAGTTTTAAAGTTAGCTTATTGTTGAAAATGCAAAGTCGATCGTTTTCCTTTTTTAGATTATTTATTTTTGTCCACTCACTCTAACGTTTTAAAACTGCATTTCCTTGGCTCTTTAGTTTATGTTGCCCAGATTTCAGGTTAGACGGCTGATGATGTGTCCATTCAGTTGACAAGACTTAGAAACTCCATTGCTTCCAATTTGTTTCAAGTAGGTGTTCCAGTAACCTACTTATGTTATTTCAGTTCGGTTTGTCTTATATGTTCTGAATACCGACTTTTGTAAATTATGTTTGTCAACTGTAAATTGTAAAGTTTGAGATACTTTATACATAGTAAGTTGATGGTTAAGTATTTTTAAAGTTAGTTTTTCTTTAGCTCATGTTTGGGTAACTCATGTTAGGTTGGCCACCGTATTTTTGGTGTGAGCTATCCTGATGTGGGTCCCGCAGAGCTTGTCTTGGGTGACGTTAGGTACCTGAGGTAGATCTTATCACTAACCGTCATATACCTTATTCTCATCTAATCTCTCTACTCACTATTCCAAATTTTGATCTGATACGGATTCAAATTCCTCTCCTTGTTCTCATTCATTTGATACCGATTTCTAGGCCAGGTAAGGTCGAAACTGTTCGGTACAAGCAGGTTATCAATGGAGTTTAATTTTTATGTGGGAGCAAAAGAGGAGCCATATGACTTCTTATTTGTAGTAATTCAAGTCTTTTCTACGAGAAATTTGTCTTAAGAGAAGGCCCATGCTCTCAAACTATGGATGATTCGATTATGAGAGGTTTAGTAGGTCTGGGTGCAATCCATTCGATGGGTTATCACTGATCCATTTGATCCTGCCAGCTTGGGCAAAGGTGTAGGCCCGCGTGGATGTGGATGTGGTTGTGGATGACCTAACCAGCGAGGTGGTGAAGGAATGGTGGCATGTGTTGGGCGACCAACTTGGTGGTTATGTGCATCATGACACTTATTGTCTTTGCTAGAATAAGAAGATCAAAATGTTGGTAACGGTGGACTTGCGACAACGGCTGGTGACTAAGACAAGGCTTTGGCTTAGACCTCAGGCAGTGATTGAGTGTGAGATGGTGTACTTGACACTCAAAGGTTATTGTATGGACTGTGATAATTTTGATCACAATATGGATGAATGCCCTATACAGTGTGGTCATAATATGTCTAGGGAAGAGAATGCAGACATGAAATTTATCAAGAGGTGATGTTGAAGAATAGTGCAGGCAGAGGTGCAGGATATGGGAAACAAGAGGTGGCTGATAGTTATGTTAAAGAGGTGACTAAAAAGACGAACCCCTTTGGGAAAATGCCATTAGTGCATGATTCTGAGGTTAGTACAGATTCTAGGTTCGTGAATGGTATTGTTTCTTGTGGTGTGGAAAAGTATACATGTTTGATATCAGATCCTAGAGGTCCCAGGAAAAGGTGAGGACATTCTACGTTGAATAGTGCAAAAAAACAGGGATCACAACTCTTGTTGGAAGGAAGATCGAGTCATCTCCAGCCTTTGCACTAACCTAATCTGATCACTTGTGTGTCGTTTGTTACACAGGGGCGGCATAGGTTTTGCCAACAGGACATCATAGGGCAATTTTGTCAGTCTTAAGTGAGGCTTTGGAGGGACGTCGTTCTGCTCTGACTCGAGTTGGAGGGGAAGCTCCTGACCCGACGCGATGGCCACAAATATAGATAGTGCCTAGCTAGTTAAGGGATTGTGCTGTTGACAATTGTAGATATTTAGGATTCCTAGTGTAATTATAATTGATCTGTTCATTATTGTAGATATTCTTTCCTATCAGGAATCTGTCATGTAAATTGTATATAAACCCAATTCGGGACTGAATGAAAGTATCATTCTACCCTAAACACTTACACATATACTCTTTTACTTAGCATCAGAGCCAACCATGTAGACCTACCGACAAAAAAATCTTATTTTTTGTCACCCACTACATCTTAATTCTGCTGCCATGGCTGAAGGATCCAACTCTATTGTGATTTCTTCTCCTCTACCTCCACCTACATCTACATCCATTCACTACCATTAAGAAAACTCCTCTTTTTCCATTAGAGTTCTCTTGAACGATACCAATTACTCTACTTGGGCTCTTACTATGCAGATGCGCATTGGAAGCCGCAATAAACTTGGCTTTCTTATTGGGGCTTTAATTGCTCCACCTACCAACTCGCCTGAATATACTGCTTAGGCAACCAATAATGAGAAGGTGAAGAGTTGGCTGATTGACAATATGTCACCAAGCATCGTTCGACGCTATCTTCGTCTCAAGACCGCTGCTGATATTTGGAAGGCTCTCCACCTTACATACTATGATGATCAAGATTTTACTCGGATCCATGAGTTACACCGCCTTTGCTTCATCGCCAAACAAGGTGGGCGCCCCCTCTCTGTCTATTACAACGAGTTGGTTGCTTGGCTTGAGGAATTGGATCAACGTGAGACCACGTTTTCTGACACTGTGGCTGAAATTGTTCAAGACAACAACTACTCATCCATGCTTCGAGTTCACATGTTTTTGGGAGGCTTAGACCCAGAATTTGATCAAATTCGATCAGAGCTTCTTCGGAGAGATGAGCTATTGAGTCTTGAAAAAACATATTCTCATGTTCGTCGAGCTCACATTGATCGCCTGACATATTTTGTTGGCCCTAGTCAGTTGGCCGCTATGGTAACCACCGCCGCCACCGCTGCACCTCTACCACCGCCGGTCCCCCTTCCCGGTGATCAGGCCGTCGTCGCCCAACGACGATCCCTCCCCTCCTCTACTTCCTCCCGACCGGTTCATCCTCCCAATCCATTAACCAATTCTATTTTTCTGCTATGCAAGGACAAAGGGCATTCAAATGACAACTGCTTTGTTGCTATTGAATACACTGATTGGTGGGGCGATCGTTCGAAGAAGACTCTCCCTTCTTCCCACACTGCCTCGGCTCACATAGTTCAGTCAAGTATAAATGGTAAGGTATCTCTTGCTACATCTTGTGGGAATAATGCTTGGATAATTGACACCGGTACATCAGATCATATAAATAATACCCTTAGTTTAGTTCACTTTCTTCACCCCTCTACTTTACCTAGTGTCTCTACTGCAAATGGTTCTCCTTCTTCTGTTGTTGGTGAAGGCTCAGTTACTCTCTCTCCTACCCTCACTATTGATTCTGTCTTAGTAATCCCCGCTCTAGCATATAATCTCTTATCTGTTAGCCAAATTAATATGACCATTTCTTGCTCTGTCACGTTTTATCCCAACTATTGTGTTTTTCAGAACATCCTGACACGACAGATTCTTGGTTATGGTACTAGACGGGAGAAGCTGTACTATCTTGATTTGATGTCCCGTGGAAAGCAGCAGTTGAGTCAAGCCAACAATGTTAGAAGTTTAAATAAAGCCAAGGAGACCATTTGGTTATGGCATCGTCGTTTGGTTCATCTTTCGTTTGGTTATATTTGAAAATTACAACCCCATCTATTTTCGGGTGTTGATGAGTCTGAATTTAACTGTGATATTTGTGAACTGGCCAAGAGCCACCGTGTTTCCTACTCCCCGAGTTTGAATAAATGCTCTATTCCCTTTATGAAAATTCATTCTGATGTTTGGGGTCCTGCTAGAATCTCTACACCTACTGGGGCTCGTTACTTTGTTACTTTTATTGATGAATGTACCAGGATGACATGGGTATCCTTACTGAAAAGCAAGAGTGATGTCTTCTCTCGCTTCACTGAGTTTCATAAGATGGTGATGACACAATTCCAGCAACCTATTCGTGTTCTTCAATCTGACAATGGATGTGAGTATGTTAATGCCCTCATGACCTCATATCTGGCCTATCATGGGATCCGTCATCAGACTTCCATTTCCTATACTCCTCAACAGAATGGTTTGGCAGAACGTATGAACTGGACATTACTTGAGGTTGTCTGTGCGTCGCTGTTTGGCATGAATGTCCCTCGATCATATTGGGGCGCTGCTAAGACCTCTGCCGCTTACCTGATCAACCGTACTCCCTCCCGTGTTATTGACTTCCAAAGTCCCCTTCAGAAGCTGCAAGAATTGTTGAGTGTTCCTTCCATGCCTAACCTTGAGCCTCGTATGTTTGGATGCACTGTTTATGTCCATATTCATAAACAATTGTGCGGTAAGCTTGACCCTTGTGCTTGAAATGCATCTTCATTGGCTATCTTGCTTTTCAAAAAGGATATCGGTGTTATGATATTCTCACTAAGAAGACTCATGTGTCCCTTGATGTCTCTTTTCATGAGTTTGAACCTTTTTACTCAGGGGGAGTTCAGGAGTCCTCCCTTCAAGGGGAGAGCGGATGTGAAGGTAATACTCTTACTTTACCAGAATTTGCTGAATTGGAGATGCATTTTGGGGAATCAAGAACTTCTGACAATATTGGATCGCCAGAATTCGACCTGTCGAGGACTACAGCTCGACCGGTCGAAAATAATGCCCTGGATCAACAGATCAACATTATCGACCGGTCGAATAAGGATTCTCGACCCATCGATTTTCTGGAAATTGAAGAACAGATCGACAACATCGACTGGTCGAGGAATATGGCTCGACCCGTCGAATTTTCTGTAATAGAGGAACAGGTTGGCATCATCGACCGGTCGGGGAATGTGGCTCGACCCGTCGAAAATACTGCTGACAGAGTTTTTTCTTCAGTTTTACAACATCAAGATAGTACTGTGACTACTGCCCCCTCGTCTATATCACCAACTGAGATCTCCGTTCAGGATGCTCCACCCGAGGTACGTAAATCTAACCGTATCACTAGAGGAGTTCCTAAGCAACAATATGAGTCTTGCATAGATGCCAAAACCAAATATTCAATTGCCAACTATATTTCCAACCATAGGCTGTCTAACTCTCATGCACTTGTTGTTAATCAATTATTTTCAATATCTATTCCTAGCAATGTACATGATGCTTTGACAGATCCCAAGTGGAAACAAGCTATGAATGAAGAACTAGAAGCCCTGCAGAAGAATAAAACTTGGGATATGGTCCCTATGCCACCCAGTAAGAAGATTGTTGGATGTCGTTGGGTGTTTACTGTGAAGCTTAAAGCTGATGGGAGCATTGACCTCTATAAAGCTAGGCTAGTTGCTAAAGGTTATACCCAAAAGTATGGAGTGGATTACCAGGAGACTTTCGCACCTGTTGCCAAAATTAATACTGTGAGAATTCTTATTGCTCTTGCGGCTCGTTATGATTGGCCTCTATGTCAGTTTGATGTGAAGAATGTCTTCTTGAATGGTGACTTAGAAGAAGAAGTATACATGGATGCTCAACCTGGATTCAGTTGTAAACCAGGCAATGAAGGAAAGGTGTGCTATCTAAAGAAATCCTTATATGGCCTAAAGCAATCGCCTAGAGCATGGTTTAGGCGCTTCTCCAAAGCAATGAAGAAGTTTGGATATCGCCAGTGCAATTCTGATCACACCTTGTTTGTTAAACGCAAGGATGGTAAGACTACTGCTTTGATCGTATATGTTGATGACATGGTGGTTATAAGAGATGATCCATGTGAGATGGCAAGTCTTCAGAAGCAGTTGTCACTAGAATTTGACATGAAGGATTTGGGAGACTTGGAATATTTTCTGGGAATTGAAGTTGCAAGGTCCAAGCAAGGGATTACATTGTCCCAACGAAAGTATATCTTGGATCTTCTTGCTGAGACAGGACTGTTAGATTGCAAGCCTGCTGTTACTCCTATTGAGCAGAATCACAAGCTAAAACTTCTTCCAGATCAAGTTCCAACGAATAAGGCCAGGTATCAGCGTTTAGTTGGGAGACTTATTTACTTATCACATACTAGCCATGATATTGCATATGCTGTCAGTGTGGTGAGTTAGTTTATGCATAATCCTGGAATAGATCATATGAGTGCAGTACTGCGTATTCTCAGGTATCTGAAGGGCACACCTGGTAAAGGGCTATTATTTGCAAGAAACAGTGACTCGTGTGTTTCTAGCGAGGTGTGTGTTTCAGGCTACAGTGATGCAGATTGGGCTAGTGATCATACCATTAGGGCATCTACTTCTGGTTACTTCACTTTTATTGGTGGAAGTTTAGTAAGTTGGCGCAGTAAGAAGCAGAATGTAATTGCTCGCTTTAGTGCAGAAGCTGAATATCGTGGAATGGCGAATGGAGTATGTGAACTACTATGGATCAGAAATGTACTTAGAAAGTTAGGTTTCAGGCTTTAGAAACGTATGAATTTACATTGTGATAATACAGCTGTTATTGAAATTGCTCATAACCCAGTGCAGCATGACAGAACTAAACATGTGGAGGTTGATCGACATTTCTTAAGGGATAACCTTGACAAGAAGATTATCCAGTTTCCCTTTGTGTCATCTGAGGAGCAATTAGCCGATGTACTTACTAAAGGATTATCATATGATGCCTTTAGTAAATAGATGGTCAAGTTGGGCATGATTGACATCTACGCGCCAACTTGAGGGGGAATGTTGACAATTGTAGATATTTAAGATTCTTAGTTTAATTATAATTGATCTGTTCATTATTGTAGATATCCTTTCATATTAGGAATTTGTCATGTAAAATGTATATAAACCCAATTCGGAACTGAATGAAAGCACAATTCTACCCTAAACACTTACACATATACTCTTCTACTGGTGCAACTGGATTTTTTATTATACCAAATGTTATCCTGATTTGTTAGTCTAAATTTTGTGCAAGAAATTGGTATCTAATATGGTAATATGTATATGACTTTGTTTTATCAGATCAGATAAACCAGTTAAATTTTTGTACTATTATCACATGAATGTTATTGACCTAAAAAAAAGTTAGTGATCGTCACATCACAGAGCAACTAACATAATTGGGTGTCTTTCAGTAGGTGATAAGTAATATGTATATTAGACTTGTTCTCCTGAGGATAAAAAAGGAGGATGAAGAATCTCAGCTGTCCATAGAATTATTGAATAGATTCATCGGCTGAGATTACATATCTCTCTCTCTCTCTCTGCGTAACGATGTTGAACCGTGAACCCATCGACCCACCGTCGCCTTACAGCCTCGCGTGCGACCGTGCTTGGCCGGGCTCACGTCACCTGCTGATCCACTTCCTGTGTAGACCTCTGATCGGCCTTCTCGCGCCGCTGTAAACTCGGCTCGATCTACTGCGTTGTTCCCTAACCTCGTCTTCTAGCGCTGTGTTTGGTCCCGTAGCTCCACCTCCCCGCAGAAGTCATCCGCAAGATAGCGAGCCTGATATCTATATATCAAACAATCGAATTCAATAAGTAATCTTATTTCTTTCTCCTAGCTTCGCCACCTCTTATAACAAACAAACATGTAAAGCACCAGAAAAGGCATATGTTCATCATTAGTTGTTTCTTGTATACTCTGATTTTGGAAGACCAACAATCAAAGAGAACAGACTCTATTTACCGGGTAAATTAAAATCCCGATACACCTCATCGATTGTGAATCTTGCATCAAGTGCAATTAAGACACAAATAATGGGGTGTACCCGCCTTACAACAAATGATCTCGTTCAATCCCGAAATTCAATACCTATGCCTAGCTCCCAAATCCAATGCCAAAAGTGCACCAAGATTGAAACATCAGCCCAACATGCCCAATCTCATCAACATTTCTCTCCATCTCAGAGCAAAACCAAGGCCAGTAGGGTTTCGTGGGACCCAGTGGGGTAGCCTGGAAGCACGAACCATGCAGCCTCCGCACCGATGCCGCAATGTAGCGACATCAAACCGAGTTGACAACCCGCGCCGAATCCCCTGTGGAACGACATCGTGACTTGCCGATAGTCGTCGCCATCCCATTATGCCGCACCACCGCATGCAAACCATCGGAGGATCGAACGACCCCATGGCTGCGACATCATGTTCAATGACTGGCCATGATTTGAGGCGAGCACGACAAGGTCGGAACCACCCACCTTTAGCAAACGTCATCCGCCTAGCCGATAAAAGAGGCGCAGTCTTCCGCCGCCAACCAGAGACAAAGATCAAATCGAGACACGTGCAAAGGAACCAGCCGCTGCACACATCCCAACGCCCAGGGAAAGACCACCGTGACAACCGGATTTAGGCTACCGACCAACGAAGACGACGGCCTACAGAAGGAACGCAGTCGTTGATTTGCCAATCGGAGAAAACCGATCGCCATTACCGCACACCACCCCACCAGATCTCAGCAAACAAAAATTTTAGAACAAGGATCGTCGATAAACAATCCACAAGCTAACCCTAAATGGCAATAGGGAAAGCACACAAGATCCAAGCAAGCCTAGGCGGCGCTAGGGTTGCTACAAAAGAGAAGAATCCCTATGGGTCAAAACGTCTCCGCTTAACAAAGTAGATTGTAAGATAATTCTTTTTTCTGAGAGATGTGCTTTGAGAGACAAATGTTTTAGTTAAGGCTTGAACGCAAGGCTTTAACCGCTTGGCGGCATATTGAGTTTGGCACTGGAAAAATGAGAAAGACGGCACCACCACCGCCTTCAAATGAAACACAAAGGTAGAATTGAAAGAATGAACTTCTGCTCCAATATTCAAACAGTTTCGTAATTAAATCCCAGGTGAAATGGCAGCACAAAGAGGGGAAATTACATGGAATGGCTGCGAGTGGCTCTAGCTGCCGTGATACAATGGTCTAGCCCCCATACCAGAAACTGAATCACTATGTCACTATGCACATGTTATAAACAATATTCAAGCTGCGACCGGAGAGGGGCCTCAAAAATAAAGTGAGCTCAGTGGCAACAGAATGGATGCATCTTTCAGCTGGCTGCCGGCAGTCGTCGAGTTGAGAATCAAAGGGCACATTGCACCGAAAGTATGCGAAGATCTACTCTTAAGCTCAAACATCTTCATTTACATTGGTTTGATTGTGAACTCCAGTCATCAAGAAGGTTAGTAATGGATTCTTCAAACTTCTTTGCTTGGGGTCCAGGCTTCATGATGTTGGCATCGCTCCATTGAGAGCAAGGATCCATCCACCAACTATTCCAGCCGGAGCACCATGCTCCTGGGGCAGCTCGATTTCGCCCACGCTTGAGTATCTTTTCATCGACCATATCCAGCACAGGATCATCTTTATGGAATTGTCTGCCAAAAGCAGCTCCACGTTGAACCATCTGATCATAATCTGATGTAGTGAGAAAGTGGGGTTCCATCTTAGGAGGAGTGTCCCAAATCATGTATCTCAAATCACTCTTCACGGTAGTGTTTTTATATTCTGGTGAATTGCATATAACAGAATGGAAATATCCTTCCTCCGACAGAATCACATTCGTAAAGTACATGAGCAATGTGCGGGGAAGATTGTCCCAACCAAGAATGCAAAATTCCAAAAATGATCTGCTCAGGACAAACCATGGGGAACCTGCAAAAGAAAAGTTGCTATTTACAATTAATAATTTGGAATGAACATCCACAAGTATAATCTCGAATATAGAGTGTGTTGGACTTTGCCTGTGAAAATTTTAAAAGCATCAGGTGTTTTCCGCTTCTCTGTAGCATGGAAAATTTGGCTCCTTCGTGCTAGGTAGATCCCTGGATCAACTATAATTGGTTGGATCCTATGCAACCTACACACACACAAAAAAAATATATATATAGCTTCAAGTTCAAACATATATATGAGCGAAAAAATAAACTACAATAAGCGGAATGGGTGTGCCTACTCTTTCCATTCAAGGTCACTGGTGTGGTCAATGAAATTGAGATCCCGTCTAACAGAGGAGAACACATGAGACAGGTCTGATAGAACCAAAAAAAAAAAAAAATCCCACACAAGTTGTCATAGCCTATAGTACACATCAGAACTTACAGACATATAAAGAAAAGCAAAATAGTACATATCACATCTTACAGATAGTAACTAGTATTGAAGAAAATGTAACGTTCTAGTCTATCTAGAGCAATCGACCCAAGCTTGACGATGTATGAAAAAATTGACAATGGTTACATCTATACAGAAATAGGGTTAGTAATCCAATGACTGCATTAACTATAATTTGGAGCTTCAGATTCACACATAGACCTTGAGGTACAAGTTAAACTACATTAGTGAAATGCAGTTACTTATCGAGATCAGGCTCGGCTACTTTATATACTATTATCTCCTCTTTATAACCATACCATGTTATGTATAGATGATAAAGTATGTACTTTTTCTGATGCAACCTTTTCTCATATATCAGGAGTGAGACTTTACAGAATACTCCTCCATCTATGTGTGCTTGTGTCTATCTACTTAAAACAGCCAAATACACATAAAGATCCTAACAAACTAAAGGAAGCAAATCCACATTGCTTGAAATCAAACATTACACACTTTCAAAGTATGATCCAAAGGATACAGTTAGATACAAAAACATGTATATATCCAAATCATTGTTATATACTTCTGTCCCGAACATATAAATGAGGAAATTTGTACATTTTCTGAGTAATGGGACATATCTACAAGGTTTCCAAATAGATACACAAGTATAGACCATTAATCCACTAGAATTACTAAAGCATTTCACGAAAAGCTTTCCTATCCAATTCTCATTTGCAGTATCGACACCGTTAGTTCACTAGAATCAGAGGTTCCAAGTCAAACAAGCAGCAGGCTAGGCCAATACAAAAGTGCAGACATGCCATTTTATCTGGGGTAGGTAGATTTAAGCCAGGACCTCGTCTTGTTCTAACAGAAATAGATTATTTTCTCCATATACTATAAACAATAAGGCAAACTTTCCCCAGATAAACCGTTGCACTATTTCAACTACGCAAGTTCTTCCTTTACTTCAAACTACATTATATATTTCGAAAACAAACGAAATCAGATTTAGTAAAGATTGCAGAATGGGCGTACCGTCCTGAGTAATAAGTGGATAATCAACAGCGCTGAGAGTAACGAACCAGTCCCATCCACTATCCACCTTCAACAGAATCGCCGCCGCACGCAGCGTCGTCGCCATCCTCGACGACCCCATATACGTGATCCGATCAGCTTTCCCTACCACATCCACATTCCCAAACGCCCTCACCGCCGGCACACCCCTAACCGCCGACGCCAGCCTCCTCCGCTCGTCGTCGGACTCCTCCGCCGTGAGATGCAGCAGGTAGCGGTTGCGCGGGTGGTAGACGGCGAGGAGTAGCCGGAAGATCCGAGCCCGGTCGCCGCGGCCGCCGTAGATGAAGTAAGCGAACGCCGGCGGGTAGTGAGCCCCGCTGTGGACGATGGAAGGGAACGTCTTCGGAGAGCTGAAGGCAGAGATGGAGGAGAAGAGCAGTAAAAGGAGAGAGAACAATGCGGCGGAGAAGAGCGTCAGAAGCCATTTCTTCTCGGCTCCCATAGTAATTGAGAAGCTCCTCCGTCTTGGCTCTTGAGATGAGTTTGGTTTGGGCGTATAAATCGGCGAAATTGGGGCTAGGGTTAGCGAGGATCTCGGTCTCTGAGTTTTGGTGATGAAACGAAGAAGAGAAATGGAATGGAGAGAGAGATGTGCAGTATTGGGCTAACTGAGAAGTGACCGTCTTTGATATAATTTCAGCTGGAAAAATAAAATAATGAACTCTCATTCGGGTTCTTTTTTCGAAATGGATTGTCTTGTTTTGTGTGCGAATTAGGGCTTTGGGGTTGGATTTGAAGTGAGGAGGAGGAAGAAGAAGGAAATGGAGTTCATCGGTTGCTTTCTTTTCTGGAATTTGATTTCTTCTCTGTGAATAAATGATAAAAGAGTAAGTTCCGCTCAATTTTAATCAGCAAAAATCCACGCTCGTGAGATGCGCGTGATTGCACGCTCTTTTGACGTTCCTCCCGAGAATTTGGCGGCGGCCACCTTCCAGGTAGCTCTACTTTTCTCTTTTCTTTTTGGTCCGGAGAAAACAAGAGCATCTTGAGTATGGTGAGCTAAACAATTTCTTTTTAAAAGCTTTTTCCGCTAATTAGCAAATGTAGAGCAGGAAATAGAAAACTGCAGACTGCAGCCATCATGGATATAGGAAAGGTATTAATAGTGACATGGGCCGATAGTGTGACTCCCATAGTGATGTTTTCAATTCTTGGTAAGCTGAAGTTTGGTAGGTGCAGCTGAGCTAAATAGGGTTGGATTAATTGTTTTTTACGGAAAATTTATCATGCTTCAAGATTCAGATCGTGTGATGTTCCAAATTTCTGTCGAGCTGTATAGGAAAATAGAGATGTTGAAAAATTTCTGCACATGGGAGAAGCTTTCTTCTCTTATTTATAGACTTCAAGTATTCAGCTATAATATAACATGCAACAAGAATTTCACAGCGAAATGTGATTGTCAGGAGTGTTGTGCGTGAGACAGTGATCGTCATGTGCTACGTAATTTTGACATGTTAAAAGAAGAAGAAAATGAATCTGAAGTTTAGGCTGGCTACTTAGAGAATCTGCACCGGTATCACTTTTGTTCGGGCAGACAGTGGGGTCGGACAGAAGAAGTTCAAGCAAAGCTTGAGCGACAATGCAACGGTGATTCTGGGTGGGCTGAATGCTCATTTGTTCGAGCAAGCTTTGCTTGCCTGACTGCTTTCATGATTAACGAGGCCCACTTGTTGTGAAGTGACTCCACCCCGACGTTGCCTTCCTGGAAATCTTCGTTGGAAAATACAAGTAGATCTAATGGCCCATATTAGATCATAAGTATATCAATGGTTAAGAAATATTAACCACTAATGGATTTTGAAATAAACTCTCTTTACTCTTAAACTTATAGAATTCATAATAAATAAGTTGGACCTCAAAAATATTTAATAAAAATACATATAAGCTCATAATGTCCTCTATAATTTTCATGAAAAAAACGACTCTAAAATCATTACTTAAAAAATGCCGATTTTGAATCACAATCTAATAAAAAATCTTGATATACGCATTTAACTATTTGGCAATAACTAAGTGTCGTCTCGTTATTGGACAAAAATCGTATCGAAAGTTTTGTATTTATTTAGTCGATAACAAAACGTGGCAATGACACGTGTCACATTGTTATTGGTCAAAACTCTATCAAGGAAATAATTTATTAACATTTTTCAACATGATGAATAGTAACTGCTCTTGCACTTTGTGTATTGCTACATTCAAAAACTACTTGCTCTTGCGATTTGTGAATTTGGTTTGCTCTCACTCTTTGGAAGACATGCTCAAGCAATGGGTGCATATGTTCTTAAAGCATCCGCACCAGAACCGGTCTTTCTCGAGCAGACGGTGGGGTCAGTCGAAATATGCTCGAGCAAACGGGAATCGAAGATGTAGCAGGAGGAAATAACGGGTTGACTGTTTGTTGACTTCGCGCACGAGCAATCGCTCGAACAAAGTTTGCTCTGGCGTTTGATCACTTGCCCGGTGGAGCCCACGCCTCGTGGGTGAAGTTTGGCACATTCTATTTTTTTTCTTTCAGGAGCGTGCGATGCATGAGCCGGTAAATCAGTTAAAAAAATTGACGTGTGAATAGACAGCTAACAAGTGTCCTAAACTGGTTGCTTTTTACTTCAAACGGTTCACTTCATCTGGATCTAAAATTTGATCCAACGGTCCCAATTCATACAAAACAGGTATATTTCTTTTCAATGGAAATACACGGAAAATATGAAAATATTTACAAAATAATCCCTAACTAATTGCAAAAAAAATCATAAAAGTTGCAAAACACTCCCTATTATTTTTCTATAAATACCACCACATTTTATTCACAAATTAGATCAATTTATACACAACAAATTTCACATCTCTCTCCATCTCTTCTCTAATTTATTTGAGCATTTTTTCTAAAAAAATGGGCACCCATTGGCTTCCTTCCGAAGATTTATAATTGTGCATCTTTTGCACGTCATAGCGTTGATAAATACGACAGCAACAAAAAGATGGACAAATTGTGGGAGACAATTCATGCCGATTATTTGCTAAATTGGGATCCAACAAAAGGTGAATCTACTCCGAATGAGCCTAGGACCTAAGTCGTGTTTTCGTCTCACTACAGTAAGTTTAAGCTACTCTTGCAAAAATGGGGAGAATGTTCGTAGGATGCACGAATGCATATAGCGAGCAGCACTTCACATATGGATGATGTAAGTTTTTATTCTTTTTTCATATATGATATAAATTTTATTTGATTATATGAAATAAATTATGTAATCGATCTTATTTGTTTAAATATGTAGTATTGTGGAATAGATATTTATTATATTTTAGATCAAGCAAGCTCAAGCCTTTTACTATACGGCCAAGAAAAAAGCGTTTACACACTTTGTATGTTAAGAAGCGATTAAAGACCATCCAACTTATGTTACGGTGGTACCAACTACTCTGTTACTGTATGCAAGCAATTTCGAAGCTACACCTTCTGTTATCGAATCATCTCCTATCATAAATTTGAGTAACGAGGAAGCGAATGAGACACCACAAAGCAACATAGCCGCCCTTTGAGTTCGGTTAGACCAATGGGATGCAAGTCGGCAAAGGAAGAAAGACGGCAAAAGAAACAAGGTAAGACTCATATTGAGCAATGACTTGAGGTTTTGCAAACCGTTGCAAGTGATCAAGCACCGTGGCATACCTCGAGGAAGATGCATAATGAAAGTGTGCTTAATTATTACAAAGAGTACATACAAATTCAACAACGGAAGCAAGCAAGGGCGGCCAATGAGTTCAAACTCAAGAAATAAGAGGAAGAAACAAGGATTATGACAATGAATTTGGAGGTTATTTCTCCAAACTCGAAAATGTATTTTACCAAGAGGAAACTAGAAATCCCTAATGAATGAGAAAATAGGGAAGAAGAAGCTACCGATGAAATATTTTCGGATTCTTATCACCCATGCGTGCTCTTTCTATAGTAGTTATAATATTGTCTTAAGAATAAATCTAGGTTTGGATGGTCATTATATAATTTAAATTTCTGAGAAATAAAAATATAATTTATTTATTAAGATGAAATTGAAAAGCATATTTGTTACACATATTAAAGCAAAACACATACTAAAATTGAAACACACACACATTAAATGAAAACACATTATAAAATTGACACACATATTTAGAGTATTTCACCGGTTTCAACCCTCCAATTTTGCTTTACCAAGTCCTTTTGAAGCTTTGTATGGATATAAATAGATTCGAGATCAGAAACACGGTCGTGAAATCATTGTATATTACGTCTATCTCTTCTCAATGATTTAAAAGTAATTCGATTCCCTTGTGCATCTACTTGCCCATCATAAACTTGGAAACCTCTCGATGAGTTTTGCATATCTTCTTCTTCATTCTCCTCAAAATCTTCCTCCACGAACCCATACTCAACAATCATGTTATGCAATATGATGCAAGCTAACATGATGGATGTGATTACCAATTTCTTGTGAAATGTGCAGCTATGAAAAATAATTGCCCAAATAGATTGCAAGATGCAAAATGTCTTCTCCACATCTTTCAGGTATGTCTCTTATTTCTTTGCAAAGAGCTTATCTTGCGGCGACTGGGGATTGAAAATTATTTTTACAAAGGTAGAGTACCTCAGATATATTATGTCAGCTAGATAATAAGCGTTGAAGTACTTCTCTCTGTGTAATTCATAGACGGTAGTTGGGCTTCTTCCAACAAGGACTCGGTCAAAGATATCGGAATGGTGGAGCATGTTAATGTCATTTTGAGCTCCGGGGACCCTAAAGAAACTATGTCATATCTAAGTATCATACGAGACCACTGCCTCTAGAATAATAGTCGGGCGACCCTTTCACCCTGAGTATGCTCTTTGATGAGCGGTTGGGTAGTTCTTTAATTCCTAACGCATGCAGTCGATGCTTCCAATCATACATGGAAACCATTGATGTTGACATTTATTTAAGGGTTGAGTGAGGTCCTCCGATGTTAGAGCGCGGAGGTACTTTGGATCATAAAGATAAACCACTTGGCAAAAAAACTCCTTCATACATTCTAGTGTAGTCGATTCCCCCATCCTTCTAATTTCAGTACACTGATCTGCATCTGTGTCGTACGCCATCATTCGTAGAGCACTAGTCATCTTTTGTTGGGGTAGAAATCATTGCACTACAATGACATATGCTCTTTGATGCCAATAATGGTCGTGGTTGCAGAGATCCGTCATGATAATATTGAATATGTCTCTGCTCATTCGATACCTCCGACGAAATTCTTGCATGTTGAAGATAGAGCGTTCGACGCAGTAATTTTCTTTGAGATTTTGTCCCATCAACTCCCTCAGTCTTGGTGGATTCATTTTGTGATCAGGACGTGAACCGTGACCTTGTGGTTCATCGTCAACTTGTGCCTCCTCCATGACCACTTGATTGATGAATGATTGCTCCATATTATTATCCTCTTGGTGTTGTTGTTGCCTCCACCTGATAAAATTTGGAAAACTGAAAGGATTCATCAGAGTGATGCAGGAAATCTTGATAAGTGTTTAGAGAGATGTGTTATCTGTTAGGTTTGGAAGAGACTTGTACGTGGTATGAATATAGAATACGTGATGGATGAAAATTTTATAGCCAATTGTCGATAATCTGATATTTGAAGATGAACACACGTGTTGCATCATCATTGGTCGAAAATCTTACCGGAAGTGTGGTCTAATTATTTTGTTGATAACGCTATCTGGAAGTGACACATGTCACATCGTCATTAATCAAAAATTTTACTGAAAATCTAGTCCAATTATTTTGGCGATAATGACATGTTGTAATAACACGCGTTATGTTTTTATTAGTCGAAAATTTTATCAAAAATCTTGTATATTTATGTAGTTGGCAATCACACGTATCATATTGTTATTGGTCAAAAATCTATCAGAAAAATAATCTATCAACATTTTACAACATGATGAAAAATAACTGCTCTTGCATTTGTGTATTACTGTATTCAAAAACCGATTTACTCTTGCTACATGAGTTGCTCAAGCAATTGCTTTGGGTGCATATCCACAGCTCCAAGACTACACAAACTCATCGTTTGACGCATCAAAAACTAAACAAAAAAAAGCTTCAAATACTGTTTCGATCGATGCAGTGAAGCTTTATGAGTTGTGGACTTGTGATACATAATACACCATCAGACAAATAACAAGATGTATATGTATTCTTTCTTTTCAGGGTTTGGGACAATGTCCCCTGGATGTCATCATGGTTGGCCTTCATCTCCGACTCTTTTGGATGCCAATGTATCAGATTGAGTTGACTGCAGAATCATCATCACTGCCATCACTATCGCTGATACTGCTGCTGCCTGAGCTAGCACTTCCACTGCTGCCCCCACTTCCACTGCTACTACTAGAAGAAGAAGTCTGCTTGGGCCTCTCCTCTGCATTCACCTGGGCTCGAAGGGCTTCTGCTGCATTTGGGCCCTTGTCAACTTCATCACCACTATCAACTACATCAGCAACATCATCATCAATTTCGTTTTGATGAGGGATATTGATATCAAATCCAGCATTAGAGTTGTCTTCAGCGGCATTCCCATCTTCAGGTGATCCCCTGCCAAAAAGTTCGTCATAGTCAAAATCTTGGTGCTCCTCAGCTTCATCATTCTTAGGTTCTGGTGAGGCAGTAGGGACATTTGGTTGATCATTTGAGTGATCAGCCAAACCTTTACTTGCAGACTTTACACCTGTCATGTTATATATCAAGAGCATTAGACTAGAACACCAATATGAGAAAATGACTCTGTAGAAGTTGAAAGAGACCCAGCAAGAAGGAGAAGCATAAAACCATCGCTCATGTGTGAAAGTATAACAGATGTATAAGCATGACAAAGAAGAAAAACATGCCAGAAATCTGTAAACTAGCAACTGCATTGCAATTAGTAGATACCCTTCACACGAACAAGTGATCTTTATATTTGGGATGAAGTTGCACAGTTAAAGTTAACAACTGGATTCGGTACCATATTACATACAGATATGATTTTGTATACACTTATGGAAAACGATACTGAGCATCTGATCTTTTATGGAAAACCATTTGACGAAAGGCTGCTTTGAAGTTAATTAACTCCTATTTACAAATAGTGGGTAAAGAAGAACACTTCAACCCAAAAGTCGATATCTTGAATCTTTAAATTAGATACAATACTAAATAAAAGTGCACAAAACCGAGTCAGCAGACAAAGCGAGTCGAGAAGACCTCATCTGAAGAAACTTATTACAGAAAGGTATAGCGATTTCATGAAATGGAACTGAAAAAAGACCAGAATCTACAACTCCACTAGCAGCCAACACTTACTCTACTCATAGCATTATAAAGTTAAACCCTGCTCCTCGTGAAAACGAATAAGCAGTTGTCCTAATCACTATCCGACATATGCGGTAAGACAACACAAGCATATTCACAATTTAAGAAATCATGAAATCAGTCGAGCATAACAAACCTGATTTCTCTGGTACTACAGTATCGATTCGTTCCACCTCAACCTGCATTAACCAGAGGCAAATAGGAGCTTAGATATCACTCACTACAAACGAAAAGGAATCAAAGACTCACTATTTCAGCTCACTGAGTACACATAGAACCATAGAACCACTATCGTATCGTTAATGTTGACCTTTTCTTTTTCATCCAATACATCATGTCTATATCTTCGATTCAAGTTGTTTAAAACCTCAAAATAGTACTAATCTCAAATTTAACAGACATTGAAAAAGAGTCTCATATTGAACAACCACAGTAAACAGAATCGAAAGCTCACCGGCAAAGAAGGGAATGAGTTTTTCAAAGGATGATGCATTGTCTTGGCAACCTTGCCAGGCGGAGGAGACAGCTGCGGCTCCATAGGCAACCCCGCGGATTCTCCGGGCTGGCGGTCATGCCGGAGCTGTTTCACCGCCCTATGAAGCCTCTCTAGCCGAAACGTCTGGCCATCGAAAAACAAAACGGCGTCGTTGTCCTTGTAGTCCTCGCTGTTACCTTTAAACAACACATTGGGCTTCCCCAGTTGGTTGTTCTGAAACTCCACCGCGACTCTGTTGTCCGTCGTCTTCTTTAGCGTCCCCGGCTTCGTCTTATCGATCGACGCCGGTTTAAACTCATCTGCAAACAAACAAACAAAAATCACAATCCGATCAGATTCGTTTTTTTTTTGGGAAAGCGAGACGTGGCGGTTAAGGGGACGGTTGAAACTTACATCGGAGGGTGCAGTACTTGCTAGAGGAGTCGTCTTTGAAGGAGGGGCCGAGGGTTAGGTCGTACCAGCGATCGGGCTGAGGAGCCGTTTTGGGCTCTGGTTTGGAGTTGCTGGCCATTCTTGTGGTGCGTTTCAGGTCAGGCGCGTGAAGAGAAGAGATGAGAGGTGGGGGACCACGGGGTTAGTTGACATGGCACGATCGGACCGAGCGACGATGGGGAAGATGAATTGTGGAGACGGGAGAGGACATGGTCGCGATGACACCGTGAACAGTGCTCTTAAATACGTTTGAGCCATCAGGGCCCGGTTGGCGTGGGTCGGGTCTAGGATTTGTTTCTTACGCTCGGTCTGAACCGGATTATGCTAAAAGAACTTCACGAAAACCAGGTAAATTACCTAAAAATCATTTAAAATCATAAGTTTATCCAAAAAATCATTTAATTTTTGTCGAGTTATCCAAAAGTCAATAAACTATGATTTTAGTGACCCGAATGTCACTTTAAACCTTACTCAATTTGAAAAACAAGTGTTTTTCTACGCGGATCATTTTGCCCTTCTGTTTTTTTGTCCAACTTTTTTCACAAAAAAAAAGTAAATATTTTTTATTTTTTTTTCACAACTCAACACAAACTCAAAAAACAAGGATACGAACTCAAGTACAAAAAGATAACAACCCACGTTCGTAAAGATATATACCATGACTTATTTTTGTTTTTTTCTTCGCGACTCAACACAAACTCAATCAACAAGGATATTGTGTTACATTCATAAGATACCATGATATGAGAGAGAGAGAGAGTTTTATGGAAATTGTATAAAATGTCCTTGTAAAATGGAAAATACGTAAATACCCCTCAAATCCCTTGTAAATGGGAATGTGAATGACACATGATCGTTTTGTAACGACGTCATGTATTTTTTAACGACCGTTAAAGACGGAGTGATCAAAATGACTAACGGTGTAATTCGATAATGACCTTAGTGATATTTGTCCTACATTAGTGAGCAAAGTTTAGAACGTATCATACTTTAGTGATCATTTGAGCAATTTTTCCAAAATTTTTTTACTGTACAATCCAATATGTTGTGCAAAGAGCTAGACCATAATAAGGTATAAGTCGAAGCATTATTTGCTTATGTTTGGCGGAAGAAACCAACATTCAGCAGCCATTCCAGCCAATCTCCCCAATTTTTCAAACCCTTAATTCCAATTTAGCCACACAAAAAAAAATTGATAAGTAATCTATTGAAAAAAAAATATTTAGATAGAAAGACAAAAGTATATTTCAATTTTTTCCTCTCTTAATTATTCATTCGCAACTCAGCTCTTTACGACACAACTCAGTTTTCTCGACAATGTATTTTCAAAGCTACAACCCCATTGTTCTTTACCAACAAAATTTCATTAATTTTTCGCAAACTTAAGAATTCAATGCTTGTCTAAACTCTCAAATTTTGGTCTTGATACTCTTTCGATGTTGCTCTACTCCTTTTGAGTCTTTTCAAGTTGAAAATTATAATTTAGTGAAATTATACATTTTTGTAAGAATTGAAGGTAAAATACGATTACAAACTAAAATACTATAATTATTGTGAAGTAATAAAATTTACGAAAAAAATATCGTGCATACACAATACAACACCACAACTCTTTGGTTATAACTAGCCTTGGGTGAGAACTTAATCCTTGCTCTGCCACTGTGGTTTTGAAGTATAACTTGTACCAACAAATAATGATAATTCTATCCAAAATTCTTACACTCAAACTATACTTAGTGGTAATACCATCTCTTTCGCCATTCGGAGGACCTATTCGAAAATGAAAAAAAATAAAAATTGGGGAGTGATTCTCAAACTCTACTTTTCTCTCTCTTGTTTATTCTTATACTTCATTTTTCTCTCTTCTCTTTATTATATTATTTTTTTACCCATACTTTTTTTTTGCTTACCAAACTATCTCAGCCTTTATCTTCTCAACTTCCCTTGTTTTAAGGGTCATTTCGGTACATTCTAAAAAATGTCATTTTTGTAAACAAAAAGAAAGAATTGAATAATAATAATAATAATAATAATAATAAAATGAAGAGGAGAGAGAAAAGAGAAGTGTGACAATAAGGAAAAGAGAGAAAAAGGGAGAGTGACTGCGAGAGAATTAAACCCTGGTGAGCTTTTGAATAATTAACTCCGCCCCTGCAAAACGAGAACTACTACGTTAATCTTCTTGTTTTGAAGAGAGAATGCGTGTAATTGCTGAGTTTTGGAATATCATGTATTCAGTTAAATGGTAATACAAATAAAACGGATTGCGATAACATCTTGCGATATCTGTCATTTCATATGCATGACGGAAAATTATATATAGTGGAACCTCGATTTAAGAATACTTCATATAAGAATAACCTTTTTATAGTGATAAAATATCTCGGTCCCAACTCGGGACCAGTTATAAATAGGAATAACCTCCACATTGTAATAAGTTATAAAAAAATTTGGTCCTATATATAAAAAAGTTACCTCTCTAAAGTAATAATTGCTAATAATTTTAAAATATGATGTAATTTACGAAGAACTAAAATATTTTTTTATAATATTTTGAGACAGTAATTTAAGTTTTATTGTTGTTATCGCGTGTTAGGGGTTGTCTAGGGTGAGTTAACACATGACATAGTATAATTTTTTTATATTTATTTTTTAAAAATAATTTAAATTGTAAAACCTGCTGTACAGGTTACAAGGTTATCAAATCAAAAAACGACACGTGTATTTTTTTTATATAAAAATTACTTAAATAATGACATATTTACCATTACACATGTAATTTGTCCACAAACTTGTAATATATATATTTTAAATACGATAATTACAAAAAATATGACACAAGTTATCACATATTTGATACATTATCGTAATTTTTGTAAAATGTGCATATAATGAGTAATTATGACACTGATGATTAAATTTACTAAAAAAATTATTAATTTACAACTTTGATGACACGAGTATTTTTTTTTCCTACTTAAAAGTTTGACCGCATAATTGTTCTTAGATTTATAAAATGATCTAAAAGTTAGTAATCTAAATCATGTAAAGTGTAATTATCATATATGACATCATATTTACCATTTTATACATCAATATTAATACTTGTTGTAATTGTATCGGAAAATCAGTAATTATCCTAATAATTATGAGTTTTACACAAAAAAAGTGTTTTAATTACGCATTCAGATTTTTTTATACATTTATTGGCGTTCATCCAACTTACTATATAAACTGATTTATTATCACATTAATGTTATACTTGTTGTTGAAATAATAAATTCAATTATCAATGTAGTAATTATCAAAATAACTATATATATTACTACTTTATATATAATTTGTTGTTATTTTTTGTAAAATAGCATTGTTAGAGAAGTATTATTTCAACATTAAAAAAATTTACATAAATAAACTTAATTTTACAACTTAGAGGATTATATTGGATCGATAATGTTATTGCCATATATCTTAGGTTTTTATCATTTGAATGACATACTGTTATCTAAGTCTAACATCAGTGCATAAAAATTGTAACTCATACAATTAACACATATTGTACTATTAAAGAAATATCAAATTACATTATCAAAACCTTGTTTCTTCAATTGTTCTCAAATCTCGAACAAACCATTGGGTTTGATTTGGGTCGTGTTTAATTTATAGTCCTCAACCATGTCTTCTGGCCAATCTCTTACTCCAAAGTTTTTTCACTCCCATCATCTTTGTCATTCTCCGTAGTACGTAATTCTTCAAACTCCGGTAAAGCTATCACATACTTCATCGCAATCCTTCAAATTTCGGTAAAAATTTTCAAATCTACGGTGCAGAATGCAGAATCCGAATCACTGGTCAACTTATCAAAATCAATACCATTATATTGTAGTTAACTAATATCACTTTTTTCATGAACAATATTAGATATTAGAGGTTCAAATGATGCATCCATCTCTGAAACATACATAACCATTTTCGAGTTTTTAAAGTTGTCTACTTTGCTTAAAAAACGACGAACAACGATCTAGCCACTGAAACTCAATAATTTTTTAAGACATCTTATTAAAACACTTAGAAACGTACATAAAAAATTTCAGTTCAATTGAAGTAGTAATTCTATTCCAAATACACATACAAAAATAAATGTAAAACAAAAGCTGGTCTACATTCCAACTGACTATCCATTTAGAGGAATTTAAAAATCAATATCTAACCCTTAAAATGCCACAAATTTTCACTCAACAATTCTGATACACTCATAAACATTCACAAAAAATATCACCTCTATAAGAATAGTATTTCTATCCCAATTACAAATTCAAACTGATGCACCATAAAGAACTGAAAAATACTCTAACTAAACTAACAATCTAAAAATATCATATACCAAGATCTAACCGATAGAATTTAATGAAAATTTGAAGGAAACTTACTGACATGCTCAATAACAGACGCACAAAAATTGGATCAAATTGGAATAAATTTGTTATCCCAGATATGCATATGATAATGAATCGCAACATAAAACTGAAAAGTACATTGATTGACTTAATTACCTATGAAACTTTATAACTAATGATCTAACCGTTGGAAGTCAATGAATTTTCTGTATGATATTATCGAAACAAAGATGAATACATGCACCAAATTTTACTCTAATAAGATTTTATTTGTTATGCCAAATACATAAACGAAATCAGATACTTAACATTAAACTGATATAAGTAAAAACTAACGATCAATTTATTTGAAAATCTAAATTTGGGGATGAACAATGAAGTTTTTTTCTTCTTCTAGAAACCCTAAAAAGCACAATTTTATCTACACATACCATGGTTTTGGTGATTGAATTGAATGAGAACAATTCATGCTATCGATTCATTCTTCAATGAATACATGTTCTTGTTCTTCTGGGTTCCTCTTCGTCTTCCCTTTCACCTTCGATCTCTTTCACGGTTTTTTTTTCCAAAAGGTCAGACGTGATGCGTGTGTTTTATTGCATATATTGTATATATTTTTTAAAAAAGGAAATAAGGGGGTAAAGGGGTAAACAGGTTACAAGATTATTTATTTTTGTGACAGTTAGATTTATTAAATAAATCAATGGCTAAAAATATTCAAAAAAGTTATAACATGTCATCAGATAAAACGCCCTAGAATTTTCTCGCGTGTTAATGTTTGAGAGTACGTAATAACTCATAATTATACTTTATAAGTTAGATTAGTTGGTGTTATAAATCTATTATTTATTTCCTGTTTATGATTTAATTTTTGAACTGCAAATTTTATTGAATCTCTACTAAGAAATAACTTTTATATAGAAATAAATTATGTTAACCCAATAATATGATTGTATATAAGTTTTTCTGTACTATATATATTAACAAAAATCATCATATACTCAAAGTAAGTCATATCCTTTGAGGTGAGTAGATCTGTAGATATTTTTAACATCTCTTTATAAAACTAGCAACAATACAGATAACAGGTATGAGGATAATAGTTCAAACTTTACACTAGAAAATCCGACAAAAGTTAGACTAATTGCCATTTCTCAGAAAGTTGCTGACTGGGCTAGTGGGCTTTCGCAATTCTCATTACGGTTTTCATATATTGGTCCGTCTGTTAAAAATCAGTGGACTACGGTAAACCCATCTCCCCTCTTATCTTCAGAAGGGACACGCGTCGCTCATGTAAAGTTAGTACTCTACACAGTTCCAGTGAAACGACGCCGTCGCCAGCATTCCAGACCTTCATGCTTTGAGCTCCAGCTCCTCGTCGCTGTGGCAAAACCAAAACAAAAGAAGCAGAGTTGAGTGAAGTGTATATGGCTCAAAATGGCGGGAAAAAAGTAGGCCAGATGGTTTTGGGCTTCGGTGGCAGCAGCTTCGGTCAGGCTCTAGCTGCCGTCGCCTTCGCTCTCCTCTTCCGCCTCTTCTCCGGTCCTGGCCCTGCGCTCTTTCCGAACACTACTCACTCGGCTGATGACGACGACGACGACGAAGTTAATGACGTCATAGACGGAAAAGGCGAAATTCCGGTCGGCGGGGACGTGGTTCCGGTAACAATCCGGTGGCGTAACATCACTTGTTCTCTCTCTGACAAATCTTCCAAATCAGTAAGTTTTTTTCAAAATTGAGTTTTCTTTATTTTTGTTTTTATTCATTTTTGGTTAGGACTTGTTTGTTTTTGCAAGTAAATGTTGAATTGTGATATGCTGCTGCTGCTGCTACTACTACTACTACTACTACTACTACTCAGGTTCGGTTTCTGTTGAATAATGTGTGCGGAGAAGCGAAGCCGGGGAGACTATTGGCGATAATGGGGCCGTCAGGGTCAGGAAAGACGACGCTGCTTAATGTACTCGCCGGTCAGCTAAGTGCTTCGCCTCGGTTAAGCTTATCAGGTCTATTAGAGTTCAATGGGAACCGTGGTCCAAACACAGTCTATAAGTAAGTGTTTTTTGTTCTATGTTTAAGAGCTTAAATTTGAGGCATTTACAAATATGTGTATTCTGTGATTCTCATATTTGTAATTTTTTTGTTTGTGGGGTTAAGGATTGCGTATGTGAGACAGGAGGACTTGTTCTTCTCGCAGTTGACAGTTAGAGAGACGTTGTCTCTTTCCGCCGAGCTGCAGCTTCCGGGGATATCTTCCCCGGAAGCAAGATTGGAGTATGTGAACAGCCTGTTGTTCAAGTTGGGATTGGTAAGATTGGCTCCTGACATTACTGTTGTCGATTTTTCGATAAATGTTTGGTGATTGATAGTTTTCTTATAGACTCTGAGCTGTAAATGTTAAAGAGATTAATTTTGTTCTGGTCCGTTTGATTTCTCAATTGCAAAAGGTCAGTTGTGCTGATACCATTGTTGGGGATGCGAAAGTCCGAGGAATTAGTGGAGGTGAAAAGAAACGTTTGTCTGTGGCATGTGAGCTGATTGCAAGCCCCTCTATTATATTTGCTGATGAACCTACTACTGGTAATCTTGCCTTTATCAGAATGTAGTTATCTTACACTATACATAGTTCGGAATGTATACCATACATGAATATATGATATGATAATGCTGGTTTGTTCTATGTTTGTTCTGTGACTTGTATCTAAAATGAGTGGTAGACGATTCTTGTGAATTGTAGCTTAATTATGTTCTCAACACTAAAAATAGTGTCTATAATTCTTAGAGGTGCAGAAAGATAGCAATTTTGTCAAAATGTGATTATTTGTTTTCAGGACTTGATGCCTTTCAGGCAGAGAAAGTTATGGAAACCCTTAGACAGCTTGCACAGGATGGACATACTGTAATTTGCTCCATACATCAGCCTAGAGGTTCTATTTATGCTAAATTTGATGACATCGTGCTGCTAACAGAAGGCTCGCTTGTCTATGCTGGTCCTGCGCATGATGAACCACTGAAATACTTCTCTAAATTCGGGTTGGTGGCTGTATCCTACACAAATGTTATCTTTTGCCTCTAACGGATTCTTGTGGTCACTTATCATGCTTCAACCAGTGGCTGTTTAGTTAAGGAAGTATTGATAATCGATTGATTGATTGATTCAACAGGTACGATTGCCCAGATCATGAAAATCCTGCTGAGTTTCTAGCTGATCTTATATCCATTGACTTCAGTTCTGCTGAGAGTGTCTACTCTTCTCAGAAAAAGATAGATGCTCTTGTTGAATCATTTTCACAACAATCATCAGTAGTTCTGTATGCAACTCCTATTACATTAAGGGAAATGTCCAAGAACAGCACCAGATTCACCAAAGTTCAGAAGAAGGGAGGTTGGTGGTGGCAATTCCGGTTGCTTCTCAGGCGTGCATGGATGCAGGTAACCCTCTTTACTAGCAAGCTTGTAATAACTTTCATCAGTATAGAATTCTGGATTACCAATTATTTTTTAGTACTGTGAATTGTATGATGAATGGGGTTGTATGACTTCTAATTGGAGCTATTTGACAACTACTAGGCTTCTCGTGATGGACCTACAAATAAAGTTCGGGCAAGAATGTCAGTAGCATCAGCTCTTATATTTGGGTCAGTCTTTTGGAGAATGGGTAGGTCTCAGACATCGATACAAGACCGAATGGGATTGCTTCAGGTGTGGCAATTATTGAATTGGACTATTCTATGACTTAGAGTACTAGGGTTTATTTGACCTGAATAGAAAAATGGCTACTCTGATAGTACTATTTTTCTATCCAGTTTGTGATTTTCCTTGAGATATATTGTATGATTGTGTAGCTTGTGAATTAACTTCAATAGATACTCATTATTTCCTTCATTGGATCTTCTTCCTAAAATTTGACTATTGTTTTCAAAAAGATTGAATATTAAAATATTTATTGAATATCTGTCTCTTATAAAATCTTGGTTGTATTTGTCAATATTCTCTATCAGGTTGCAGCAATAAACACAGCAATGGCGGCTCTGACAAAGACTGTTGGTGTATTCCCAAAGGAGCGTGCAATAGTAAATAGAGAGCATGCAAAAGGGTCTTATACATTAGGACCCTATCTTCTTTCTAAGTTGTTGGCAGAGATTCCAATCGGAGCAGCATTTCCAGTGCTGTTTGGTTCTGTTTTGTATCCCATGGCTCGTCTTCATCCTACTCTATCCAGGTTTGTGAAGTCATTGTTATGAACTTTTAACATGTGATGACATTTTGTAATGATATTCTGCTGAAACTTCTTACTTCATTATTGTGAATGGAGTATTTTTGAATGTGGAGAATATAGCTATATGAAAGTTATTCATAATCTGGTAAACGTCATACATATGTAAAACAGATCATATACATGTGTGTGTATGTCGAGATAGTAGGCGCATGACTGAATAACAGAAGCTGCAATAATTATCCCCAATAAAAAAGGCCATAGATACCCCTGAGTAGTTGCATGAAAACTGTTAATTGTATATCTACTGATCAGATTACAAATGTTGTCAGTAAGCTGAGGAGACTCTGTTTGTAAAATTTACAAACAGATTAAGGAGTAAACAAAAACCTTGAAAAGAATAGCATCTTTCTTTACCTGTTTTCCTTTTGGTGACGACCTGTATACGGGGCAGATCCCCTTAAGAGAATGTGGAGTCCAATATTGTATACATATGTTATTTTGTGTTGCTTCGCTGCTGGGTTGTTTCACTTTGGAATATTCTCATTCTGAATTATACTTTGAAAAGCACAAGATTGAGAAATTGACTTTTCATTTTCTTTTTTGGCCTTTAAGATTTGGGAAATTCTGTGGTATTGTGACCATGGAATCTTTTGCGGCATCTGCTATGGGACTCACAGTTGGTGCTATGGTTCCAACCACTGAAGCAGCTATGGCAGTGGGACCGTCACTTATGACAGTTTTTCTCGTATTTGGAGGTTATTATGTCAATGCAAAGAATACGCCAATTATCTTTCGTTGGATTCCTCAAGCATCTCTAATCAGATGGTAAGATTACTTGCCAATAGGCAAGTAGAAGTTTATTTGTATCTTAAACAAAATGATACACTAACATATTTGTTTTCATTTCATTGTCATGATTGTATATTGCATTTCCCAATTCCAGGGCTTTTCAAGGGCTTTGTATCAATGAGTTTCGTGGTCTTCAGTTTGATCATCAAAATACTTTTGATATTCAAGATGGAGAACAGGTAAAGGGAGACTTCGTGCTTAAACTTTCATTCTCTTGATTCGAAAAACATAATGAAATCTCATGTTGTTCTAAACAGAAGCATAATCTCTTAAGACTAGAGCATAATGCGGGGTTGCATGTAATGTGTCTCCCGAGATTACATTCTACTTTGTTTCTTACTCGTTGTGCAGGCCCTTGAACGTATTTCATTCGGAGGTAGTCACATTAGAGAAACTGTGGTAGCCCAAACAAGAATACTGTTGTTTTGGTATTGCACTACTTACCTGCTGATGGAGAAGAACAAACCGAAATATCAGCAGCTTGAAGCTGCACCTGGTCAAATCCAATCAGCAGCGGTGCAGCTTGAGCCTTTAAATACCGAACAAGTTGAAGAACAAGACCAGTCAAATGAATTTGTAACACCAAAACAAGTTGAAGTAGACCAGCCACTTGAGACACCCGACTCACCTCCAGTTGAGCAAGAACCACTATTTATCCTAGAAGGTTTGTAATTACTCAGGCATTAGTATAGTTCTTATCAGATGTGCCACTATTTTCATTGGTTTATTTCATACAGGTGCCAAGTAAAGGGAGATATCTACCCAATAATGCAAGGCCCCTTGCCTTTGTCACCTAATGATCTATTTGTATACACCATGACGTGATAATTCTACATGAAGATGAAGCTCTATTAGGCATATTCAATAACGTTGCTTATATCTATTTCTGTTGCTTCTAAGGTTTCATGAATGTATGCTCGATTGAAAGCGTTGCGTGGTGGAAAACTTCCTAAACTTCTTGCGATTAAGTTGTGTATATAGATGAGTTGGGCGAGCTGCAGCTGTTTTTGGATAGTAAAATGTTGCGTACACGCATGTTTGCAGAAGCGTACAAGCACGATCCAAGCTTACTGTCTTTGATAGATTATACTTTGTTTCGTTCCCGGGGCTTCAAATTCGATTTACCTCGACATCTCCATCTGGACTTTTTTGGTTACAACGTCTCCATTTGGACTTTACTCAAACGGAAAGTTTTTATGGCAGTTGGGTCTACATCCCGTTAGTTCTGCCTCCTTTTCAACTCGAATGTGCTCCAATACATTCCGGGAAAAAAAAAACTAAAAGAAAAACAAATACCCGCCAAAAGACCACGTGTCATTCGGACGCGGTCTGTCTGTCTTATGAATCTAAGAAACGCACCCGGCCGCCCTAGTTTGGTTCTCTATATAAATGTTCCATGCACGTTACGTTTGTTCGAAACAAAATCTATCATTTAGTTTGTATCACAATCTAGAAAGCTACCATGGCAATCTCTTCACTTGGATCATCATTTCTTCCTCCGACACTATGTCTCAATTCCGTCAATCCACGGTACACAAAGCCGGGGATCGTTCGCCTGCCTAGACGACGTCCCATGAAGGTCTCGGCATCGTGTGATCATGACAATCATGACGGTAAACTTGTCGACGAGGACATGATTGTTCTTAGGATGCGAATTCACGACATTAACATGAATGAAACTAAAGGACAGAGTGAACAACCGCCGGCGAATTGGATGGAATGGGAGAAACGATATTATGCGGATTACAATTCGGACATCTATGAAGCCGTCGGACTGTTGCAATACCTATTGATGAACACTAGGCCTTCCTTGGCTTCGGGAATGCTGGCTCTTCTTACACTTAGCGTGACATTGTCTACTTCTATGTTGATGACCAGTTTTTTGGACAATGTCGCTGAGATGTTAGCTAGCGGGGGAATTCAGTTTTAGTTACCTAGTTTAGGTCATCGATGATCAAGTTGGTATAGCTTTATGTACTTGCACAAACGCTTGTATACTGTATATATAGCTACGCAAAGGTTTCATGACGAGTTATCGTGAAATACTAATTCACTAGGTTTTTATATATTAAGGTTTTTTTATATAAATGAAATACTAATTCAATAGGACGACTTGAAAATACATATAGATCACCGTCCTTGTCAACGTAATTCAGGAATCCAATAACCGCTTCGAATTCGCAACAATAATCTACAAAAACAAACAAGAGACCTGCACAATAATTCATGCATTATCTAAAGGAATGATCCTCAGCAGCCACATGCATGGTAGAGGGGGGCAACGCATCGATCTGAACGACCAAGTCTTCCCATCCGATCGAGTTTCTCGTGTCAAAATGTCGTTTACTGTAGATACGCGATGAACTAGCTAGATTCGAATTGTAATTCTAGTTCATGAACATAGCTTTTCCATTCGAACAATTAATCTTGATCGTTCAAGTTAGCTAGGTATAATAAATGCTACGTGCCCATATCATATACTGGGTCGTATTGATTCAAAAGAGCCATAAATATGATATGCATGCATGATCAAATTTGGCTGCAGGGATATGCATGTACGTGTACAGTTCGTAGCATGTGGATTCGAAGGTGGATGATAGCTAGAGTATATTAGCGGTGTAAGTGCAGTTTGCAGTGAACGTATTTCCGGTCCGATGTTTAGGACCAAAGTTACCGGCTAGCCAAATGAACACTAATGAAGTGTAGAATAGTAGAAAACAGCTATCTTCACGGCATAGACGCAGGCATTGATTCATATAAATAAGCAAATCGACCTAATGACCGGAATTACTAGCCAGACGAACGCTGGCCTTAGCTGCATGTAAATAGACTATATAGAGCACGTCAAATTAAAGCAAGATGCAAGTGACTAAGTCGAAACAATGAATGGATTCCGCCATGTGATTAATTAGATAGACGTAGAACCCCTAAAATTCATCGGTTCCGACGGAACGATTCTTTAGACCAAATATACCATTTAATGATTAGGATGACGTATACGTCTAAAAGAAAAAAAATGCATACCATATAGGCATTTAAAATTCATAATTAATAACTGTTTTGGTATGACCGAATAAGTTCACGGATTATCATGTTAATTAGTAGAACATTCATAACATTCTAAGTTTTTAACCTAAAATTTTAGGGCCAGAAGAAAACAAGGCACCATATGATGTGATATTAGAGGCCACCCCCTTAAATTAAGGTCACATTTTAATTTATTATTGTTCCTGTCACTACTATATATAGTTGTATAACTATAAATATAAGTGCGTTCCACCACCTAATACCATAACTAAAACAATTCCCAATCATTCATTGTTCAAAACCTCTAGCAAAAATGTCATCACTACTCCTCTTCTCTTCTTCCTCCATCCTCTCTTTCAATCCATTTTCAGATACGTACTTCCTCCAAATCAGCGATCACAATTCGACGAGGAAACCGCTCCGAGGTCTTTAATAGTTGCATCGAGCAGAAAAGAAGCTCACGATAACTACCAGAACTACAGCAGCAGGATGGTGGACGAAAACATGATCATTCTGAGGAAGAAAATCCACGAGATGAAGATGGTGCAGAGAAACTAAGAGCCACCGGCGGAGTGGATGGACTGGGAGAAGCGATACTACACAAGCTACGACTCGTTCATATGCCAAGTCATGGGTTTGTTGCAGTCGCAGCTCATGAACACGAGGCCGAGCTTGGCTCTCGCATTCATGGCTTGATCGTTTTCAGCGTGCCGGCCTCGTCATTCATGGTTTTCTCCCATTTGATGGAGATTAAAAAAGGGGCCTTGACTAGTGGTTTTGGTCTTTGAGTAAATATTCATCCAACTACCTGTAAATAAGTACTATATATATATATATATATCTCCGCAAATATAGTGTGCTTAGATTTGGGAGTTTTGAGAGTTGAACAATGAATGATCGCCTCGGCATATTGAGAGTTGAACAATAGTCTTACACATATAACAGTAATTGCACTATGCACTGGATCGTGATATTGAATAAAAAATCAACTTAATTAATAAATATGTCAGATTATCAAATCTTAAAAGTCCGACCCCAGTGGATCCTAATTAATAATGACTCGTAGTAATTCAGTGTGCTTTAATGTGTCTTGGTGTTGTTAATTTCGGGACATAGAAAGAGACAGACGACACTCAACTAAATCCAGTGTTGGTGTTCAGTGGATCGTAGTAATGCACTAATACATATATAATATCTATGGTGACAATACATTTTTAGCATAGATTATGTTTTGCAGAAGCGTAACCGGTTATACAAAAAGGCTAGGTCTTATTCTAAACTTTATGAACTGCTACATATACAGCTATACTACCCTATATCAAAAGATCGAAATGGCCGGATATGGATCAAGTTCCATCGTCTCAAGCTCGTCAACCAAGATATCGCGCATTTCTCCCAAAGGCTCACCCTGAATACTGTTTACCTCACAATATATATGTAGTAATGTAGACGTTACTTCATACATAACTCGCACATATAGGTATATACTTAGTTTCTGAAGAAATAGCCATTGGAAAATAGCACATATGATCAGACTCATTAACCAACGTACAGAAAATGAAATCGGAGGAACTTGCTTTACCTGAATTGGCTGAAGATGCTGCATGAGCAAGTGTACCTTGTACTTGCAATTGACATTTCTAGCTCAGTGTAAAGATGCTCTACATCTACAGGCCTACATACACAGGATTACAGGAACATCATCAACCAAACTTAAAACCATGTTAAGAATCCGGATAAGGAGGGAAAACAGAACGTGGAGGATCGGAGGAGTCAATTTTTAAGTTAGAGGAGCACCCTTCAGTCCAAGTCATGACAGCAAAGGCAAACCTCGGCTCCTGCATCGTTGGATCAGAAACACACCAATTCTTAGTCATAGTATTGATGAGTTCTTGAACCAACGAGTCAGCAGCAGGGTGTCAGCCCTCGAACTGCCTCGGCTGGACTGAGGAGAGCTCCTTTGGTTCCTAAGCCATTAAACCCTAGATCAAGATAAACCCCTAGTTAACTGAGAGACGAGCCCGTTGAGGCTCATTTTGACCTACTGAGAAAGAAGGGAAGGCATGGATGGAGTACGAGGAAGAAAGATGAGCCGCGGTTATGAATTTATAGGCCTCTCAAAGTTACTTTGGGTTAAACGCCGACATGCAGATCCAAAAGCAGTGATTTAGGGCAGGAGAGACCTCACCATTTCATCATGTGTTTTTTGAAAAATTTCACGCCCTTTCAATCCAATCAGACTAGTCTGGCTAGCTAGCTCCATGCTGTGAATAGCCTAACGCCTAGATATTTCTGTAAGACCCTTATCATATCATATCACACAGCTGGATGGTTAGGGGTAATCGAATCTTTTTCCGTGTATACCCTGAGAACACAACCATTCACGAACAATTGTTCAGAACTTATACAGAGGAAAATATGGCAACTAGAACAGACCACAAAGCAAAACAAAAAACAAAAAAACAATGAACAATTGAACTTGTAATACATATGTGAAGAAAGAGTTCATCAATGATTTGTAATCAATGTAAGAACAGGAATTTAACAACTATTGAACAGGACATGTTTATACTTCGAGCAAGGGCCTCGATCTAATGGCATATTTCTAATACATACTTTGGAACGTGAAGTCTAATGATCATTTTTCCTCATGATGAAGAAAATTTTCAAGATGGAAGGTTTGAAAGTCGAGGGGTTTTGAACTTAAGCGGTCATCGTGGTGATACACTGTTTTGGTCACTCCACCATGATAAAAAACTTTCCA
Organism: Geum urbanum; assembly: GCA_946800695.1. Lineage (NCBI taxonomy): Eukaryota > Viridiplantae > Streptophyta > Magnoliopsida > Rosales > Rosaceae > Geum > Geum urbanum. The sequence continues at coordinate 45,280,655 of OX327012.1, read as the reverse complement.
AACTCAGAACCTTGGGACATTTTCAATGGAGAGTCCTAAGGACTATATATATAGTTTATGGTGAAATTTGGGCTCACCAATGGTAGGAATGAGGGATCTAAAACTTAAGATATATAGTTTGGAGTTTTATGAGAAGTCGTAAACTAGATCCTCGTTTAAGACGGGATCTAAAAATGGAGAGAGAGAATCGGTGGGGCAATTGGGCTAGAGGAGAAAGAGAAAGAAAAAGGAGTGAAGCGCTGCAGGGCTGCTTTGACGTGAAGATGCGCAAGAGAGAGAAAGAATCGCGCGAGAGAGACGAAAAAGTTGGGTTGGGAGACACGCTACGTGGAAGGGAAGTGGGCGACAACCAAGTCAAACATGGGACCCGCCCCCACGTGAGTTTTTCCAGCCATTCCACTATTCTTCAGCTCTAACGGCTACTTAATCTGACGGTTGAAATTGATTTTGAATTAAAATCAACGGCTGAAGTTATTTTCAGTTCATTTTATATATTTTATATTCTATTACTGATTCTAATCTGACGGTAAAAAATATATCTTGATATCGGTTCAACGATTGTTATTCAATGAAACACCTATTTTTCACATAACGGTCAGAAAAAAGTAAAAATAAAAAATAATTATTATTTAACATGTACAATTATATTTTATAAAATTTAAATTATTATTAAAAACAACATAACGTAAGGTTATCTAAATATATAAAATTAGAACTTTGAGATAAGACCTTAACCATTGAAGATGATTGAAGTCCTAAATGAATAGTGTCAAAATGAAGTCATAAAAATAGGTTTAGGACTCCATGTAGAACTTCTCTATTGGAGATGCCCTTAACATATAGAAGACTTTTTGTCCCTTAATTATCTGTTGGAATCTGTTGTGGCTCAACTTAATTTATGCACATGATAAGCATATCCGTTTAGTTTGATATTGGGCATGTCTAAGGCTTCTTAGAGCTCTACAAGTTTTTATGAATTTTTTTCCAAACGCTTTTAAATCAAGAAGTACATATTACCTTTTGCTAAAAATAATCTCAAATAGACCCATTATGTATACTTGTGCTTAGAGTGTACTAGTAGCATTTATGTTTGTTAAACTTTGTGGTTCTAAAGAGTAATATTCGTTTTACATTTATTCCCCAATACTTCTCGATGGAGAAGTTTAATGAGTGGGAAAAATTGGCAATGAAAATTAGATAATCAACTGATTGACACAATATAGACTTGTAGTCTTGCACTTTAGCATACTTGAAAGGACTCAATCCCGATTTAGTTGTCTAAGCCAGAATTAAGTCTTAATGACAACCTGAATCTACAAAAAATTTGCCAGAGTTTCTTCCAAAATTTACAAAACACACTTCTAAAATGTACACAAAAACAAACCGTGGGCACCAAATCTATACCGGATTTCTCAAATCAGTCAAACACTAAATCCATTAGATATATGAACTGTTTACAGAAGGTGATAAGAAATCCGAAAATTTTGTGGAAAATAAAACACAACAGAGTCGAACTCTATACAGTATTTAGAGCGACTTCTAATATACATATTATACAAGACTAGCAGGTTAAGCTATGAACCTACTAGATGAGTACAGTAACACAAACTCTACGTCTCAGACTCCGACGTGCAATCACAGGATAACAACTGTAAACTGGGCGGAGGAAATCAAAAAGCCTAGAAAAGGCATATAAAATAATAACCGTTAGAGTAAGTGGACGTTAATAAATTCGAAATATATAACGTAAAATCTACATTATGCCTTTCTGTAAATAAAATCATTTATTCAGATAGCGAGTGTAGAATACTGAAAACATAATAATAAGGATACGTCGAGGGGGGATACCTGACCCTTCTCGAGTATTGTGCTCAGGTGGAGGCAGTGACTGGGGTCCTCAAAGCTCGAGCCACTCAAGTCGTTCGATGATTCCTAACACAAAGACGACGTGAATGCCAGGGAGTAAATGCTGCTACTTCCCTAGAGCCACTTGGGATCAGCCGAGTAACCAATGCATCGATGCACAACTAACTGAAACTAGCCTTCAAAAATATATAATGAATACAGAAAGCACATTCTGAACTGGAACTGAAAATTGAATTGAATATAATAATAAATAGACTCGTTAATCAACTGTAAAAATAAAGTGTCAACTCACAGTACAAAACTAGCTTTGTGGTCCGGCGGAAGTCCCCTAGCCAAAATCTCAATCACGATCTTCTGAATAAATAAGACATACATTTAATACTGGAATTCGATAAAACGTGCGAAAATCAACTCAGAATCTACCCAAAAAATTCCTCGGACAATTTCGGAAATTTCCCTCACCGGAGCCCCGCCGTGGTCGGCGGCGCATGAGCCACACGCGCCCCCCCGGCCGAACTGCTCTGTTTGGAGCGTTCAACCCCTCATTCTCTTCCTCTCTCCAAGCCCTACGTATTTCCCTTCTATCACCACCTCAAATTCAAGCGTATTTTGCCAAAATTTCTCATGAAAGCCTCCAGGTCAAAACCTGGCCGGAAATCTCCTCGGTGTCAAAAAGCCGGCTATGGCACACAGTGGGCTACGGGGCTAGGGAGTTTTGACTCCTGGGGCAAAACCCAGTAAAACCCACCCCTCGCTGTCACCAGAGAATGGCAGGAGCCCCATCGCTTACAGCATCCATGGGTGTCTCCTCTAAAACCCATTCGGGTTGCTCCGAAACGTGCCTAAAAATTCTAAATAATCACACCAAGCCACTCATGGGCAAGAGGAGAAGAAAATTCATACCTCAATCGCCTAAAATAGTGGCTGGACGGTGAAGATTTTGACAGGTCGCGAAAAAGGGTCGGCAATCCGGGTCGGGTCAACGAGTCAGTCAACACCTCAGTCAGACTTTCCAAATCGGTAAACCGGCTATTTATGGAAACTTGCTATTTATAGGGGGAACCTCCTCAATCGATCAACGACTATTATTCGACTATATCGTGATCATACGACCTATAATTAACTGATAAAAATAAGTTTCTTTTCGATTTATCCGTTACGACAATTTTCGATAAACATCGCGATAGTTATCCAAAAAGAAAAACTTCCAAAATAAAAACAAATAGCTCGCAAATCCGAAAAATTCCCCGAAAATACCTATGTGCTCGAAATTAAATATTATAGAATTCTCGTGAAGAAAGTCAAATCAAATTCTCGTCCGATGAAAAATTGATTAATAAATCACGCCCCATACGACTAATTCACGATAATTTTATTTCGTGCTGATTTGTACGTAGATTTTAGTTTAGGTTGTTACAATACTCTAAATTAACGTTGGATATGTTTGAGCACAAAATAAACATTCCTTATTTTGTTGATTAGTTACGATCGTTGGCCCGACGTCTACAATGTGCACGAGTAAAACTTTCTTGGCGGGAGAAAGAATCATGAATGATCATGACAATCTTATATGGATTGGGATAGAGAAGGTTGAGGATTCTTAGTAATTAGAGTTATTTAATGATATCACTAGCTAGAATCTTATGACAACTACGACAAGTAATTGCATGATGTCTATAAATAGAGGAAATCTTTATGCAATCGGGAAGGACAATCATACATACAATTTGCTCTCAACAAGCTCAAACTCTCCTCCTGAGAAAAACCCTACATCTGGCGATCCAAGGATTCTTACTAGACAGGGCATGAGGCATTCAAATATTCAAGGGCGTAACTACCTGTGTTTCTTAACACTCACCATGGAGATTACCCTGCTTTGCACCAGATAGGGTGTGTAAAACATCGATTTTCGTGGTTCAGCGATAAGATCACGAAGCAAGTCCTAGACCACTAGGCAAAAAGAATCCACCGAGCGTGGGGTTGGTGCTCTCTCCGTCCCAATCGCATCTTAAAAGATCAGCGACGGTGCTACCAAAATTCATCGTTATGCCCCACAACAGTGGCACACCTAAGCACTCATACACGTGAAAAGAGACAGTTTCAGACTTCTCCGGCTTTCTGGAAATTATGCAGCCAACATTTTGGCATGCCCAGTGGGGACCAACTTTCGCGTCTTATCGTAATAATAGGGGACCTTTACCGAAAGCAGTACCCTAGTGGTTGCAAGCATCTAGACTGCTCTCTGAGAGCATAACTCTGCTGCTTGTCACAGATTATCAGCAGAGGCAATAGAAGCAGCGTTTGGAAACAAACTTCAACCAACGATGGTGTTTACTTACTCAACGCCCAAGGAGGTCAACAATATCAATTTCAATCTCTACCGACTATACGCTGTCGAGCGTGATCGACGTCAGGCGGAGTAGCTCGACCATTTGACCAAAAAGTTGGAAACTCATACGTCCTTGCTTTCAGTAGCTGAGGAAAAGTTTGAAATGGCGTCGAAGGAGCTAGTGGCCTTCAGGACAAGGTTTTTTAAGGGACTCGAAAAGCAAGAGGTGCTTCGTGCACATCTTGACAGTTTTAATTCGGGTCAAGATAAGGTCAGGATCAGTATGAATTACCTGGAATCAAATATTTATAATATGGGCAAGAATTTTGATACCAAGCTCTCCGCACTATCTAAGGCGGTGTCAAAACTCGTATGGGAACGTCATCACAGTGAGTAGTTCCCAGGAGCTTGGAAGGAGGAGTTCCAAAAACTCATCAAACAACACATCCCTTAGTCCTCCCGGGAAGCCCAGATTTATGAGACTCCATTCCCTTCACCCACGAAAAGGAGGTGGTAATGGAAAAAAGGGTATGAGCCAATCAACTTCCAAACCTTCAAAGGTAATGGAGGAAAGGGTACTGCCACCCACATGGCCCATTTCAGGTTGCAGTGTGGACCTTGGGCAATGACCCAGAATTGAAACTTAAGGTCTTTGGTTCGTCACTCTTTGGCTCAGCCTTCATATGGTACACTAATCTGGCTCTAGGATCAATTCGAGACTAGCCAATGATGGAGAAGTTGTTCTCTAATCACTTTGGAGTTGTAACTCTAGAAGTGAGCATCACTACTTTGTGTTAAATGTGTCAGACTCCATTGGCTTTCTTGCACCGGTTTAGAGGCGAGCTCAACATGTGCAAGATGTAGCTTGACAAGAAGGTGATCATTGATATGGCCATAAATGGCTTAGAGAACCAAAAGTATACAATGTTCTTATGGACTAAACACGACTCTTTGAACGAGCTCATTGATGCAGTGACCAAATCTCATAATTCCATACAAGAGATAGACAATCGGCGCAACACATCAAAGGGAACGTATGCGCCAAGAGCCTTGTACACTCCGGACAAACGTAAGTCGATGTCAGTGGCCTATATCGAGGAACTAAGTGAAGAGGAATACGAGTCTGAAGAGGAACGGGTCCAAGCAGTCGAGCTAACGAGCAAAAATACTCTAAAGCCCAAGAAGATACAGCAGAGAAAGGGTCCACTTAAGTTGTCAACCGTGACATTTGCAAAGCTAGAGTTTGACACCAATACCTAGATGTTAATCTCGCTCATGAAATATTGGACGATCTAATTAGACAAAGGGCGGTAAAGACTGACTTTGGACCTATCCCGAGCCCAAAGCAGTTAAAGGGCATGAAGTTCTGCAAGTATCATGGTATATGGAACCATACCACCAAGGACTGTGTTAAGATGAAAGATGTCATCCATACATGGATCAACGAAGGCAAGCTGGCTTTAAAAATACCCAAGACAATGTCGTTGGTGGAAACTCATCCTTTTCCTGAACCATATGTGAATATTGTGGAGCTAGTTAGGGCACCACCTCAACGTCAACAAGGGCAAGAAACCCGAACATGAAGTATGGTCACGAGACCATACCAGCTTCAGCGGCATTACACCTTCCAAGTGGACAAGGTGCATTAGATCCTCAATGAGCTTATAGCGGGGGATTTTGTAAATCACAGACCTGTGCGAAGGCTTGAGGATTTAGCCTACGTGGGGCCCATTGGGTACTTCTGCAGGTACCATAATAAGTTCGGCCACACAACCTCAACTTGCCAGGCTCTAAATGAGAAGAACGAAAACTAGATTGACAAAGGGAAGATCGAGTTTGGCCCTTCAGAGGCTTTGGTGAGCAGCTCCCATCCAGTCAGGAACCCAGCATCAAGGAGTGCCAAGTGGCAGATCACGTACGAATGGTACGATGTGACCAAGATGGGATATATCTTAGATAACCTGGTCGCAATGAGAATCACTAAGGTGGCCTTTGGTCCTTCCCCTGATCCTGAGCAGTTGCAAGGGAAGCCTTACTGTCAGTTTCACCATATTTGGACACATCCCACTGAGAAGTGTACTAGCTTGAAGTACCGCATCAAACAATGGATCGACGAAGGGGCAATCACGGTGCGAAAAATAAGTGAAAACGCCATGCAAAAAAGTAAAGCGAAGGAAAGTGTCATGGTAGGCATGCTGGAGCTGCAAAAGAGCAACCCGCTTAAAAGGAAGCATTCCCTAGATATCCTTAAATTTTGGGGCAACATAGCGAGTGCCCAACTTGAACCTACCTCCAAATGAATAAAAATAGTCGATCCACCCTAAACTTCCCCAGTCGCATTATGCAGTCGCTGCAAGGTTCATTGTGGGCTGGAGGTTTCCTATGAGGAGATGATCGAGCCTATCAAGGTTTGTGTTCAGCTGGTGTCACCACCAGAGAACTACCAACTGGCTAGCCCGAGGGCAGCAAATCCACGGGACTCGCATGCTAATAAAAGGATTAGGACTGTCGAGAAATTCATGAAGATAACTACCAATTCCTTCGTGGCATTAATGGAAAACTCCAGGCCATATATACCACCGGCTTCCCGATCAGTAATCAAAGAGATGTTTGATATGTCAAGAAAAAAGGAAAGGCTGTAGAAATAACTCACAACAGGAGAAGGAAATTGCAACGACAATATGGTGCTGCCAAAAGGGCCTTGGAGGTGCTTGATAGGGGGTTGGTTAAGCCGGATCAATTATCCCAGACTCCAGAGCAATTGCACAGGTGGATGAATAGACTATCTACCAACCCAATCGTCACTTTTGGCAAGTGCTCAGAAGAACCAAAGGTTAGAGCGGCTCAGCCTAGTGTGATTTCTAGGATCTCCAAACTAGAACCTACTACAAAGGTTCAACAGGTTTCAAAGAAATCATGGAGTAACAATGGGTTGAAGGACGGCATGCGGGACGCTAAACCTATGGTGCTTAAAAGTATCTAGCGGTCATCTGAATTTGACACAACCTGTGTCATTTCATGCGAGTCGAAGGGTAATTGATGGCAACCAAACTCGTTGTCATCGAGGAACAAAAGAATGCTGCTGCTACATCTACAACAACTACCATGGCAATTTCGACCAAACAAGTAGGACATCTGGCGATTGATCAGGGGGAGATTTCGTTTTCCCCAGCAAGTGTTGAACCTACACCTAAGATTCTGTTTGATGAGGTTTTGGCGGCAGCAGTGGAGGCATTGATCCCTATTGATCAAGTGAGAAGCTTGTTAATTACGGAGACGTCGTGGATGCATGGGAAAGCAAAGTCGCGGTCAACATGGTGTTTGTGCTCCCTGCTAAGTTTGCATCTCATACACCATCATCCCCCATGTTGCAGGCATCAAAGGCGATAGTGCTCACTCGCCCTGGACATAGTAATACCGTTGTGTTAGTAAGAAGGGAAGAAGAGGATGAGCCTCAACCAGTGTCAGACTCGTCATTAAGGAAGGCTTTCATGCTGTTTCGAAAACCTACCCTGAACATGATTATGCACATGATACCCCTCTATATCATTGCCAATATAGGAAGCATACAACTTAACAAGATGTTCGTGGATTCAAGAGCAGCTGTGAACATTATCACCATCCGAAAAATGGCCTTGCTTGGTATTCCTAAATCAGCTGTCCAGGACACATTCTTGAATGTCCAAAACTTCCAAGGGTCAATTTCCAAGATGTTAGGAATTATTTCTCTTCATGTGCAGGTGGGTCACATTGCAGGCACTCACACCTTTTTCGTGGCAGAATGTAGTGCTCTTTATAGTGGGATTTTGGGCAGAGATTTGATCCATAAGAGCTATTGTGTACCTTCTTTGCTACACCAACAGTTGGTACTTTGGAATATGGAGAGAGAAGAAGCTGAGATCATCGATGCTGACCATTGTCCATACTCTGTTTCTGCCAATGCACTAGAGGTCAGTTACTACAATGAAGATTTGCGCCGATTGGGGGTGACGACTTCTAAATTAGCTCAATGGGGTATCATCCAGGCTGACGAGGATACTTAGTGGCCTTACACTATTGAGCTACGTGTTACACTGTGTAAATTATAGAGCCTCTATCGAGCATAGATGTAGAGGCCTTCCAATAGTTGCAGCGTTGAAAAATGTGGATGACGACGTGCTGCTTGAATCTGAGGAGGAGATGATCTAATTGGCCCCAACAGTCTTGGATGATACTCCACCTAAAGTGAAGGGCCCAATCAAAAAGATCATCCTGGGAACTGCAGAGGAGCCAATGCATGTGGCCATCAATACCTTCCTAGATCCAGAGGAAAGAAAGAGGATTATTAATTTGTTGTAAGAGTTCAAAGATTGTTTCGCTGAAAATTACTAGGACCTACCCAGTTTGTCGCCAGACTTAGTAGGTCACGAGTTCGTGATCTTATAAGACAAGAAGTCAGTGAAGCAGAAAATGCAAATGATGAATACGGAAATGACAATTCTAGTAAAAGAGGAAGTTGAGAAGATGCTCAAGTCAGGCATCATTAAGGAGGCCAAATATAACAAATGGCTATCGAATATCGTCCTAGTCAAGAAGAAAAATGGAAAGATGAAGGTCTATGTCGATTATAAAGACCTTAACAATGCAACGCCAAAAGATGCATACCCAATGCCAGTGGCAGATTTGCTTGTCAATTCAGTGGCTCGCCATGAGGTACTTTCCTTCATTAATGGTACTACAGGTTATCACAGGATCCCCATAGCCAAGGAAGACAAACACAAGACTACTTTCTGGTGTCCATGCTTCGCTGGAGTGTTTTAGTATTTGGACATGATCTTTGGCTTGAAGAATGCAGGGACGACTTACCAGAGAGCCATGCATCATATTTTCCATGGTCTCTTGGGAAAAAGCATGGAGGTATATATCAACGATGTGGTGGTTAAGTCTAAACGAAGGTAGGATCACGTGGGCAATTTGAGGCAAGTTTTTGAGCAGATGAGGAAACACCGGTTGAGAATGAATCTTGCTAAGTGCGTCTTTGGCATCCATGCAGGGGATTGCCTAGGGTTCTTGGTCCATCAACGGCCCATAGAAGTGTTTCACGACAAGAAACAGGTCGTGCTCAATGCTAGTCCTCCAAGGACTAAGAATAAGCTACAACGTTTGCTTGGAAAGATTAACTTCTTGCATCGGTTTATTGCAAACGCTGTCAGTAAGACTCAACCATTCTCACCATTACTCAAGATTCAAAACTAGAAATTTTTTGTGTGGGAGCCTATGCATCAAGAGGCTTTCGACACTATCAAGTAATACCTCACTAACCCACCAGTATTGGTGCCTCCGAGACATGTAATCCCTCTCGAGTTATACATCTCAGCATCAGAGGGGTCAATAGGTAGTCTGTTGGCACAAGATGATACTACTGGCACTGAATGACTCATCTTTTACCTTAGCCAGACCCTAACGAATTGTGAGACCAAGTATTCTCTAATGGAAAAACTATGTCGTGCTCTTTACTTCTCAGGGTGTAAATTGAGGCACTGCATGTTGTCCTTCACCACTAGTGAAATACATGCTATCAAGGCCTATTCTTAGAGGCCGGATTGGAAAATAGATTTTGGCGCTATCAGAATTCTCGCTATACTTTGTCCCACATAAATCAGTGAAAGGTAAGGCGGTGGTCGATTTTCTAGTTCATCACCTGATGTTGGAGGCTCAACAAGTTAAGGGATTAGAAATGGCCCGCATAACGCTCCCACCATGAATGTTATACTTTGATGGATCGAGTACTAGCACTCTCATTGGGGCATGCATAACGCTAGTCAACCCAGAGGAAACCACATTTGCTTATTCTTTCCGTTTGGACTTCCACTACACCAATAATCAGGCAGAGTATGAAGCATTAATCATAGGGTTGGAAATTTTGCTTGATCTGGAGGTTACTAACATACATATCATGGGTGATTCGTTGTTGATTATTTGACAACTTGAGACTAAGTATGGGGCTGGTGTTATCCTCGAGTCGTACATTAAGCGGGCGAGGGAGCTATTAGAGCTGTTCATAGAGGTTACTTTGGAGCACATCCCTTGAGATCAAAATTAAGCTGCCAACGAGTTAGCTCAACTAGCTACTGGCATTAGTCTCCAAGATGGCGTCCGAGAACGTATCCTGAAGGTCAAGCGACGAACTTTACCTTTATTCATTGTAAGAAAAGAGGAGAACAATGACTGGTATTTGGCAGCGTTAGACCATATTAATGTGGATTGGAGACAACCTTTCATTTCTTACTTGCAAGACCCCAACACAACGTCAGACAAGCGAACACACTCCATTGTTGTCAACTACGTACTCAGGAACGGCGAGCTACTCTGACGAGGCGAGGAAGGTATATATTTCTATTACATTTATGAAAGACAAGTTAAGCGATTGATGTGAGAAGTATACTTGATCAACCATTGCAGGTCCTAAAATGAGGAAGGTGTATATCTCGGTTGCATGCGCCAGCAATGTGTATATCTCTGTTGCATGTGCGAGGAAGGTGTATATCTTCGTTGCACATCAGGCAGGTCCCAAAATGAGATGGTTGCTATGTCCACATGTTTACTATTGGTCAACCATCTTGAAGGATTACATTGCTTTCTCTAAGGGATGTGAACACTGCCAATCTCACGGGCCAATCAACCATCTTCCTAACATCCCCATGCAGCCTATTATCAATCCTTGACCTGCTTGGGGTTGGGCACTTGATTAGAATGATCCATCCTCATTCCTCATAGGGTCATAAGTTCATCATGGTGGTCATAGATTTCCTTACTAAATGGGTGGAAGGTAAACCATTAAAAGTGGCTTCTGCGTCGACAATCCGACAGTTGTTATTCGAGGATATCATCTAAAGGTTTGGTATTCCAAAGTGCGTTGTCTCTGACAAAGGGGCAATGTTTATGTCAGGGAGGTCGAGAAATTGATGAGAAACCTCAACATCTAGTTTCTCCACTCGTCTCCCTACTATGCTTAGTCCAACGGCCAAGCGGAGGCTAGCAACAAGCTCATCTTACATATTGTCAAGAGGATGCTTGTAGATAATGCTAAATTATGACATGAAGCATTATTCAACACACTTTGGGCATATCTTACAACCAAGCGTAATCCTACAGCCACCACATCCTATGATTTCATGTTTGTTCATGATGCCATTTTGCCTATGGAAATAAACGTCCACTCTCTAAGAGTGATAGATCAACACAACCTGATAGGTGAGGATTACATTCAGGCTATGTGGCAAGATAACTAGGACTTGGATGAACAACGGATCTCAGCTCTCGACAGTTTTTTCACTGAAAAGAAACGTAGGTCGTTTATATGACAAATGTACGATGGGCAAAAGTTACGCGGAAGGTGAGCTGGTGTGGAAAATAGTCCTACCCATTGGTGAGAAAATGGAATCCCGTGACAAGTAGTCAACCAAATGAGAAGGCCCATACGTTATCGATAGAACACTTGGGAAAGAGGAAGTTCGACTTCAGGACAAGGATGATATAGTTCGCAGGAATCCCATCAATGGTCGTTATCTTAAGAAATACATCACAAGGGTATGGGAATTAGAAGACCCACCAAGTGCAGAGTAATTGAGTTTGTCCACTCTTGCTCGCCAGCTTTCTAGAGGTTCAGTTCTCGCTCGCTTGTTCAAACTCAAGGGGCAATCCATATACCTTATTTCCAGGCCAATCCTTGTGCCCAAACTTTTTGCACAATTTGTGTTTCAACATTTTTGTTGTACTTCTGTTTAAGGCCAATTCCTGTGGAAAAAACTTTTGTATACCAATTTTTTCATATTGGTGAACCTTTATATTTGGTTTTGCTCGAATAAGTCGTGGTTTACAATATTCAATCGTGCTAATTGTTTGGTTCTCGTTGGAAATAAACTAGGCATTATTTCAATTGAATGGTATTGTCTTTTATTCAAATAGGCTTTGCGGCCATAGACTCTGATACCATACATGAAATAAAAACTACAATATGGCCAAATATTGGCCTAAAACAAAGAGAACAAGGAAGAGATAATCGATCGACGACTTGTCAGCGTTCTCGGGTATATCATTGGCATTGATGATGCTAGATTGGTCTTTGAAAGTGTTTGGTTCTGGACATGGTGGGTCACCCGATTTCACATCTTGCCTCACCCCACATCTTAGACACCGATCCAAAGTTACCCTTAGCAGAAAAAAAAATTGTGGAATGGACTACTTCGAAGTCTCTCTGGATGCATCTCTTCTCAAATCCGAGAAATTCAGAGCAGCCATGGTCAAAGATGGAGTTGGGACCGACTCCTCAATGTCTGAACTTGGTCGTCCCCAAGGTCCCTGGGGCAACCACACCATTGATGAACCTGGGCATTCGTATTGTCACTTAGCCTATGTTTGGACATATTTATTGTTACTTACGCAGGGGCTAACAACAAAGTAAGGGATCAGGAGGGAAAGCTATTAGGCAGAGCCAAAGGAAAAGAAACAAGGATGACATTTTCTTTATTCTGAGGCTTGAAAGTTTTCGTTGACAGTCTTTTCTTAGTGGCGAGGGTATTTATAGTAGCCAAACCCTAGTGGCTCTTCATCAAAATGGAGCATCGTTTCATCAATTCAATATGCCTATTTAATAGGTGGAGGCGCGAACACACCGGTACATGATCATCATTTAAATCAAATTTCTTCCTTTCCAAGGAAGGTCGTTGAATGTTATTTATTATTGGAACAGTTGGAATATCTGGGAGTCTTGGAATCAGGGTTAGTGGTGATCGTGTGAATTACGTGCATCTTGAAGTCGGAATCAAAAATGGACCATTAGTGGGCTGGACCGGATTAATATTGAAATTAACTAAGTTTTTTGCAAAAATTGGCCTGATCCTGAGGCTCGATTACAAAATACAGAAACTAGACTAAGTCTAGATAAGCCGGGCTACACGTTTGATCTTGACTTTTGTGTGTTCGTAGTCTGCCCAAGAATTGGCGAGTGTCATCTTGAACTCCTTAGTATTCTTCTTGGCATCCTTTAAGTCGTTAACGAAGAAGGCGGTGTGCTCCAGCAATATTACTGCCTCGTTCCGGATTGGCTTGAAATCTTCTCACATCTTATCCACCTCCCCTTGCAGTTTGGTGGGCTCCACTTCCTTTTGGGCAAGAGCGTTGTTCTGAGATGAGACCTTCTTGAAGTAGGCCATGAGCTGGTTTTAGTTCCTATACAAAGCTTGTGCTAAGGTTAGCCGTATGTGCTTGTGGAAGCGAGTCTTTTTGTCCAGCTAGTCTGCCCATTGCTTGAGGTTTTTTAGCTCCTTGTGTTTTTTTCTTTCAAATGAACTCAGAGCAGGGGGCGCATTCTATCGCAAGAGTATAACCTTGATCAGGGTTTTGTCAAGGAGGTTTGACGAGTCCAGGTTTGCATCTGAAAGGTCTCGAAGAACGGCTTTGGCGAGAGAAACTTCCCGCTTCTTAGGGTTGGCGGAAGCAACTTTCGCAAAGTGACCCAACAACTTCCTAATTTTGGGAGATGTTACTGCATCAGGAGGGTCAGGGCCAATTGAGAAGGAGGCTAATGAGCTCGGGAAACCCAACGAGAGGTTTGCGAAATACCTTGGTCAAGGCTGGTGATCTCGGCTTGTAAAGCGACCTACGACGGTTGATCAGCCCGTTAAGAGGGTTGGCATCCTGTGACGGTTGATCAACCCGTTAAGAGGCTGAGAGTCAAAATATACATCAAGAACAAAGTGTTAAATGGACACTTACCAGAGAGGGGCCAGGTGACGGAGTTGCAGGTTCTATACTGGTTTCCACATAGGGATTTTCCTCGAAAGTACGCACCGGAGAAGGTTCCGTCTGGACGGATGAGCTTGGAGCTTCTGCATCATGAGTGGAGAGCATGACATCCTAGTTGACATGAAGGTTGTTTAGTAAATGAAAGTATGAACAGGTGTAGTAGATTCTTTAGGAATACTTACCTTAACACTTGGACGAGTGTCATCTCTCGCCTGAGTGTCTACCGCCTGATTTCTACTCGCGAGTTGTTCACTTGTTAGCTCTCCCCTCGCCTGTTGTTGTCCCGCTTGGATTTTTTATGTTTGTTCTAATATCGTAGGAATACTACTCGCTGGCTGGGGAATTTCTGAATGGGTAGGTTGATCGAAGAGTTCGCCTCAGGATGGGTCTCCTCGGGAATTACATTCTGCATCAATTTAGGTTTAGCCGAAAGGTGCTGTAAAACATCACATAATTCTCAGAATGTTAAAAAGGTTACCTCAGTGGTCGCCATCATAGGGATGTCTTGAGAATTTTTCTCGGGAGGCAGTGGAGCCGACTCAGTATGAGTAGTCTCAGGTAACTTTCCTTCAATGTTATCCCTTTGTTCCTCGCTTTTAGTATGAGACTGTGGGATGATAAGGTTGGCTATCCCAAAGATTATGGGTCTTCGATACTGGTCAGCCAAGTGAGATCCCACTGATCTATCTTCTTCTTCTATCTCCTCGTATCATGCTTCTCTGACATCAGGTGGGGGAGCGGAGGAAGGACCAACACCTGGGTGACGGCGCCAGCGGGCCAAAGGTGTCTCATCGTCCTCTTCCTTATCGGAATCATCAAAGACGACAGTGCATCGCCATTTAGGGCGTTGTTGAAAGGAAACAGAAGTGAAACTACTGATTATCTAGCATACAGGCTTAGTCGACATGTAGATAGGAAGTGACTTATTGAGTGAGTTTTTCTTCTTCCTCATTTCTGCTCTCTCCTTGAGCGCCGAAAAGAGTCTATGCTTTCCGCATGGGGGGAGAGGGTTATGTCCTACCACCCGATGGGCCTATGCCAACGTTCTCGTTGGCATTTGGGGCCTAGTGAAATGACAGGAATGTAAACACAAACATATAAGGTTGTAAATCAAAGAAAAATAATGCAACATGTATATGGAGACATACCTATGGCTGAGTTTGGGTTGCAAAAGGTCTTCACAATGAGGAGGGAGTAAGATCATCATTATCACTCTTGAGGGCTTCTTTATCAGCCACAAAAGTGAAGAAGGTTGAGAAGCCCTTGAAGATCCTCTCGAATACGGCGGCGGAGGATGTGTTGTTCAGTACTTCCCAATGGCGGAATCGCTAAAGATTGTAAGTCTTAGTCAATCCAAAGAAAGGAAGCAGCATGCATTCCAGAAAAACCTCATCGAATTCCTCGTCCATTGCATCGTCAGGGTCGAGAAAGGCATTGGACCTCCAGGAGGTGTACGGTTTAATTGAGCCAAGGAGGGGGACTGGAGTACTTTGAGGCAAGCCAAATTTCCTAGCAAAATGGTTAGGTGCATAGAGTTCATATCCCAGAGTTGCGTCCTAAACTCGCATATCCGTGAAGGTGATGCTTTGGATAAATAATATCCTGGTTGGCTCGGCTTAGTCTGGAGAAGGACAAAACTCACTACTCAGCTCCTCTGGCAGTGTTGGCCTATGATGAGTTTGACTGAATCCTCTGAAAACTCGTCCAGCGTGTAGATGAAGTTAAAGCTGGAAAAGTAGGTAAGGGGGATAGGGTGGAGGAACCTGGTATAAGCCAATCTTCTCGGAATGGTCTCACCTCGGGGTGTGGCGGAAGATTGGTAGGTAGACCTGTATCCATAGGTCCAGCATCCATAAAGATCCAGTGACCTTGTACTTAAGTGGCTCCGGTAAAATATACCCCAGGCTTTGGTAGAGGTAGGCCAGAACTGATTGGGCAATCCCAATTCTGACGCTGTCGAACATTGCCTCAGCGATCCGGGTCCAGCTCGAGAAGATTTTCTCAGAAGAGGTACATAAGACGAACTTGCAGAACCAATATTCTAAAAAGGCGATCCTCCTAGGTCGTCATCGACCCCTTGGTAGTGATTCTGCCAAGCAGTGTAGGAGTGAGGGAAGGCTTTATGGGCTATGCATGCTTTGTCATTTGGACAGTAATGCTTCAGATCGCCATATTCTTATAGCACGGCGGTGATGGATAACCCGAAGATTGTGACCATATCAAGCAGGGTAATGCTCATATACCCATATGGAAATTTGAAAGTGTTACTGCTTGGATCCCAGAAACACATAGCAACAACGAGAGTCGCTTGATTACCCCCAGAAAAGGAGTGATTCCGGCGGCTTCCCATTTTCCGGAGTCAGTTTTGTTACAGGCTTTGTACCACATGATTTCCTCTTTGAGAAAAGTGGGCCATTTTCCCAACTTGCACTCGACGTCTTTATACTCCCACTGAAGCGGTGAAGCGTTCTCCCGATGAAAAATGAGTGTTTGTTTACAGACGAGGGCTCGGAGGGTTTCGATTGGAGCCGGGTGGAGCAACGATTTGACGAAAAGCCCAAGGCGAGCTGGGTCGTTACCTGCTAATCGGAGCGAGATGGTGGAGCTGGGTTACTTTTTGACAACTATTGCGCGTATGTAATTGGCGAAGGCCTGGGCACTTTCCTCGTTGAGCATGGGGTAGGACTTGGTCTTGTGCAGAGACATGTTTTCTGGGTTTAGATGGTTAGATTTTGATCTGAAATTATGAAGGTTTGTAAGGAAGTTTTGCTTACTTCAAAGATCAAGAGGAAAATGAAGGAGTAGTGTTTCGATTTGTGTGCACTACTGAGGGTCGTGCGGCTTCAAGTAGGTGTGATGTCATAAATGCGCGACTTTTTAAGGATGGTGATGTGAAAGGGCGAAGCAAGTCAAAAGTTGTCGTTTGGTCCTAGATGACGTTGTGTAATTTTAAACCTTTTCGATTGCATCTGCGCCTTATCTCGAGGTTTGAGGGGCAATGTTTGAGCCCAAACTAAACATTATTTATTTTGTGGATTAGTTACGATATTTGGGTCGACATATATAGCCCGCGCGAGTAAAGTTTTCCTGGCGGGGGAAATAATTCTGAATGATCTTAACAATCTTAGATGGATTGGGAGAGGGAAGGTTGAGGATCCTTGGTAATCAGAGTAATTTAATGATATTAATTGCTAGAATCTTATGACAACTACGATAAGTACTTGCATGATGCCTATAAATAAAACTCTTTATGCAATCGGGACGGACAATTATATATACAATTTGCTCTCGGCAAGCTTAAACTCTCCTCGCAAGAAAAACCCTACATCGAGCGACCCAAGGGTTCTCACCAGATAAGGCGTGAGGGATTTGAAGATTCAAGGGCGTAACTACCTATGTTTCTCAACATTCACTAAGGAGATTGTTTTGTTTTGCACCAGACAGTGTGTGTAAAGTATCGATTTTCGTAGTTCAACGTCGAGATCACGAAGCAAGTCTTAGACCACTAGGTAAAAAGAATCCATCTAGTGGGGTTTGTGTTCTCCCTATCTCAGTCGCTCCTTAGAAGATTAGCGGCGGCGCCATCAACATTTAACGTTCTGTCTCGTGCCAATGACACACTTAGCACAGTCACACACGCAAAAAGAGATGGATTAAAACTTCTCGGACTTCTTAGAAATTCTGCGGCCAAACAGGATATCCAAGTAATCTAGCCTAGCTTCCATCGTTGAGGTAATTCATCAGCCTTCTAACACCGTCGCACTTTCCCGTTTGTGTATTCGTCGACTTTCCAGCTAAATTCGACTGTACGTACCATATAAATATGTTGCGAAGTAACAGTTAACACTCCATCCCATTTATGCAGAGTCCCTGACTACAAATTTGACATGCACTGATGTAAGCATGGACAGAGTCACATGCATATCTGTGAGTCTCTGATCCTTCTCGAATCTCGATTATACAGTTGAAGATGTATATATATAAGCTGTTCAGAAAGAAAAAACTCAGAAGCTGAAGTTGAAGCAAAGTGAATACTAAAGTGACTACACTATACGCATGCCCATCCGGGAATGAAACCCTAGCCTGCTTGACTCCTTTCCTCTTTGCCCAGTACAGTCTCTAAAGAGTAGTTGGTTGGTTTGAAGTCAAGCTAGCAGAGTAGTTGGTTGGTTACCAGTATAACGAAAACGGTAAGGGAAATATAGTTGGTTCTGAAATCTGAGTCCCAATTGATCTAGTTGGTTCCCAACCATTTCAGTATCTCGAGGAAACCAACATGAACAGCTTCGATCAGGAAAAAGATATTGTTGCCTGAGGTGGAGTTTTCCAAAATTAAGAGTAATTCCATTGCAGATGTGGGAAGCTCTGTTCTGTGAAGTGATTGATGTTTTTGAGGACTTTGTAGTGTCTGTCAGGCCCAACAGTGCTCCTAACAGTAAATGATATATCTCACTGATGCTGCTAGCTGTTCTAGCTTCTAGTGGATTAACTGTCCATATGATGATGAATCAGGGAATCTCACATTGTAGTATGTACTACTACGTATGGCCCATCATTTCAATCTTTTTTACACACATGGGCACACCTCCTCCCAACTTGATTTTCTTCCCGATATTATTCGTTCATAACTTCATATTGGTCTGAAAATACTGAAAATTGTTATTATGATCAGCGAGAATCTCCCTTGCAGCGTTATAAGAGCGTATGCGCCGATGTAAGAGATCGTCTTGTTCTTTCTATTCAAGGAGGAGCAGAAACTATTTAAGATGACGCAGATGTTGTTGATCAAATAAGATGGACGGTTCTTGTTTTTCGCGCCACGGGGCATTAAAATAGCATTATTAATTATTATTCATAAATTAATTTTTTAATTAAAATTTTTTTCTGATTTATTTTCAACTAATCCATAGACGACACGTGTCGTTGTCGTATGAATAACTGAATAAAATTTCAGGTAAGATTTTCGACCAATAACGAGTGGACACGTGTTACACCGACAGAACGTTATTGTGTAAATAATTGTACAAAATTTCTAATAAATTTTTTTACTAATCACGAGACAACATGTGTCAGCACCACGTATCACTATCGTCCAAATAATTGAATAAGATTCTCGAAAAGATTTCTGACCAATTGGTAGATGACATGTGTCATCATTTTCAGACATCATATAGCAAGACTTGGCTATAAATTTATAGACTATGGCTCCTTGTTTACTCACACTTTTTTTAACCATATATTCTTAGATTCCGATAAGATGAATCCTTTCAGTTTTGACAAATTTTTTTCAGAGGAAACAACAGCAACGCTGACAAAATGCTGAAATTGCTAATACTTTCATCACTGAAGTAATCATGGTCGATGCAATATTTGATGATAAACCACCTCCTCCTCGTCCAAATGAAGAAAGACTAAGGGAGTCAAGGGGACATAATCTGATGGAAGATTACTTCATCGAACGTCTCGTCTTCAACCAACAAGCCTTTCGTCGAAGGTACTGAATGATGGAAGATTACTTTATGACCTTTTTTCTCATTATTTTAGCTTCATTTGCCGCCTTCACTCCGATTGGTCTAACCGTACTTGAGTACAGTTCTTCTTCATTGCTTTGTGATGTTGCAATGACTTCATCATCCTCCACCTCGACAGTGGGAGGGCATTGAGGTAAAGGGATGAGTAGTTGCAGAGTTGGAATATCAAGGAGGTGGTATACTAGGTTCGATTTGTCAAAAATTTGGATGGTTCTTCATCACTTCTCAACAATCAAACTTTGTAAACTCTTTATTCTTTTGTGCCACATGCCATGATTGAGTTTTTCTTATTTAGGAAAAAAATATTTAGGAAATGGAGATGTCAACATTTATTTAAATAAATGTAATAAAAAAGAAATGACAAAATTATAAACACTTACCTCATCTTGCAAATTTGAGCCGGATTGTGCATTCCTTCATGCATATGCAAGAGCGACACACCAAGTTCTAAAATTCGGCTTCAACTTTGTAAAACGAGAAGAAACCGCAGTTTGGGTCCTATGCTCCGGCATTGATTCACCATGCACAATCTCCTAATTTTCCTTATAATCGACATAGATTTTTTTCCACAATTTGTCGGACTTTTGCATGTTGCTGGTAATAGGAAAAACATTAATACGACAATAAGAAATACAAAGTTACAAATCTTTGGAATCAACCCAATTGGACATTTTTTGGGAACTAAAATACAAAGGGATGAGAGAGGAGGAGGAAGGAAATGATAAATTTGTTGCGCACAAATTGGTGTGAGAGGTGAATGAAATTGATGTAGTATTTATAGAAAAATTGTATGGTGTTATTTGCAATTTTTGTAATTTTTAAGGGTTTATTTTGTAAAATATACCAATCTGGTCGTTATACCTAAAGTAGCCGTTTCAGTTGAATTTTAGTCATCCAATCAGAGTTTTGGATTCAAAATGGACGGTCCACAGCCACTTGATCGTTTGGCTTTTAATCCATCCGGTAAGGCCACGTGGCGCCATACGATTTATGCATAAGTTTTTTTAATTTACTTTTACTGACGTGTGTAACACACATGCGCCAGACGTAAAAAAAAATGAGTCAGCCTGGCGTCACCTATGTGCGTGGGCTCTACCAAGTTGCTCGTGCTGCAGATCGAGCAACGACTGCTTGAGCAGTCGCCCGCCGAGCTCGTCAACAAGCGGTCGTCGGCATTCTCCATCACCGCTGCAAGTCAATTTGGAGTTGCTCGTGTTATCCGACCGGCCGGACCCACCAGATTTTGCCCTGCTTGTGCTGAAAAACAGCATCGATGTGGGTACTTTAAGAGCATCTGCAGCAGGGGATGAAGCTCAAGCAAGATGTGGGTCTGGTCGAGTCTTCCACTAGTAGACTAAAATCAGTGATGCAGCGTTGAGAAATCGAAGCTTGACTGTTCGTTGACGTCGCGGAAGAGCAAATGCTCAAGCAAAGCTTGCTCGAGTAAGTGATGAAGCGTCAGGAAAAACCCACACTAACGTGAATGACGTCAGGTTATCTTTAATTCAGGCACATGCATAAAGATAAAAAGTAAAAATGGAAACACTAATGGGAGCTTGACACATGGCAGGGCTGTCGGGATGGCTAGCTACTTTTAGGCCGTTCGTTTTGAATCCAAATTTCGATCGTTCGGTCCATACTTAAACACAATGATAATTTTTTTTCCAATGGCAAGAAAGGGGCAAATTAAAAAATAATAATAAAAACCTAAAAAATTACAAAAAAATCTCTAAAAATACATAACACTTCTTATTATTTTTCTATAAATTCTTGCAAAAATGGGGCGAATGTTTGCACGATGCACGGATGCGTATAGCTAGCGGCACTTCGCATATGGATGATGTAAGTTTCTATTATTTTATCATATATGATATAAATTTTATTTGATTATATGAAATAAATTATGTAATTGATATATCTAATTTTTTTAATGTAGTATTGTGAAATAGCTAATATTTATTATATTTTAGATCAAGCAAACTCAAACCTTTTACTAGACGGCAAAGAAAAAATCGTTTACACACTTTGCATGTTACGAAAAGATTAAAGACCATCCAACTTACGTTACGGTGCTACCAACTATGTTGTCTCTGTATGCAAGTAATTTTGAAGTTACTCTTTCCGTTACCGAATCATCTCCAATAATCAATTTGGGTGACAAGGAAGTGAATGAAATACCACAAAGAAACGTGGTTGCTCCCTCAAGTCGGGTTAGACCAATGAAATGCAAGGTGGCAAAGGAAGCAAGATGGCAAAAAAACAAGATAAGATGCCTATAGATCAACGAGTTGAGGTTTTGTAAACCATTGCAAGCGATCAAATATCGTGACATACCTCGAGGAAGATGCATAATTAAAGTGAGCTTAATTATTAAAAAGAGTGTATAGAAATTCAAAAACAGAAAGAAATAAAGGCGGCTAATGAGTTCCAACTCAAGAAACAAGCGGAGGAAACAAGGATTATGACATTGGACTTGAAGGCTATGAGCCAAATATCGAAGATGTATTTTACTGAGAGGAAACTAGAAATCCTTAATGAAGGAGATGCTATGGAAGGAGAAGCTACCGGTGAAATATTTTCAGATTGTTATCATCCACGCGTGCCCTTTCCATAGTAGTTATAGTATTGTCTTAAGAATAAACCTAGGCTTGACTTGTCATTATATAATTTAAATTTTTGAGAAATAAAAATATAATTTATTTATTAAGATGAAATTGAAAAGCATATTTGTTACACATATTAAAGTAAAACACATACTAAAATTGAAACACACACAAATTAAATGAAAACACATAATAAAATTGACACACACATATGTAGACACATATTTAGAGTATTTCACCGGTTTCAATCATCTAGTTGTGTTTCACTAAGTTTTTTTTAAGATCTGTATTGATATAAATGGATTCAAGATCGGCAACACGGTCGTAAAACTTTTGTATATTACGTCCATCTATTCTCATTGGCTCAAAATGAATTCAATTCTCTTGTACATCCACTGGTCCTTCATAAACCTGGAAAGCTTTTGATTGGTTTTGCTTATCTTCTTCTTCATTCTACTCAAACTCTTCCTCCACGAACTCATTCTCCACTGATTTCTTGTGCAATGTGCAACTATGACGAATAATGGCTTAACAAGATTGCAAGATGCCAAATGCCTTCTCCACATCTTTCTGGTATGCCTCTTGTTTCTTTGCGAAATGCTTACCTTATGGCGACTGAGAATTAGAAATTGTTTTAACAAATGTAGAGTACCTTAGATATATTATGTCAGCTAGATAATAAGCATTGGAGTATCTCTCTTCGTGGACTTCATAGACGGCAGTTGGGTTTCTTCTAGCAAGGACCCAGTCGAAGACATAAAAATGGTGGAGCACGTTAATGTCATTTTAAGCTCCAGGCACCCAAATAAACTTTGTCCTGTCCACCCCAAAGAAACTTTGTCATGCCCCTTTATATGTGGTTGGGTAGTTCTTCCATTCCCAGTGTATGCAGTCGATGCTTTCAATCATACTTGCAAACCTTTGATGTTGGTCTTTATTTAGGAGCCAAGTGAGGTCATCCGGTGTTAGAGCGCGAAGATATTTTGGACTATAAAGATGAACCACTTGGTGGAAAAGTCCTTCATACATTCTAATGTAGTCGATTCCCCCATCCTAGCACTCCAATGACATCTACTCTTTGATGCCAATAATGGTTGTGGTTGTAAAGATCCGTTATGATAGTGTTGAATACATCTCTGCTCATTCGGTACCTCTGAAAAACTTCTTGCACATTGAAGATAGGGCGCTCGACGAAGTAATCTTCCATGAGATTTTATCCCTTCAACTCCCTCAATCTTGGTCGATTCACTTTTTGACCAAGATGTGAACCGCGACCTTGTGGTTCATTGTCAACTTGTGCCTCCTCCATGACCACGTGATTGACAAGGATTGCTCTATGTTGTTATCCTCTTGGTGTTGTTATTGCCTCTGCCTGATAAAATTGTAGAAATTGAAAGGATTCATTAGATGATGTAGGAAATTTTTACAAGTGTTTAGATAGATGTGTTATCTGGTCAAATTGGAAGAGACTTTTAGATGGTGTGAGTATAGAATGAGTGATGGATGAAAGCTTTATAGCTAATTATAGATAATCTAGTCTTTGAAGATGAACACACGTGTCACATTATCATTAATCAAAAATCTTACCTGAAATCTGGTCTAATTATTTTTTTGATAATGCTATCTAGAAGTAACACGTGTTGCATCGTCATTAGTCGAAAATCTTACATATAATCTAGTCCAATTATTTTTCCAATCACGACACATGGATATGACACGTGTCACATTTTTATTTGTCAAAAATCTTATCTGAAATATAGTTTATTTATTTAGTCAATAACGACACGTGGCAATGACACATGTCACATTGCAATTGGTCAAAAAATCTATACGAAAAATAATATATTAATATTTTACAACATGATAAATAGTAACTGCTTTTCTCTTACTATTTATTGAATAGCTCTTCCTCTTGCACTTTTGAAGAGTTGCTCTTACAAATGGGTGCATATGCTCCAAGTGAACAAAGTTGTTCTCCTAAGTAACAACAAATTCAGAATGAAATGGAATGACTATTTCCAGCCGTCCGTTCATCACTCAACAAATCCTATGGCTGATATTGAACGACAGTACAACACTCATTTAACTCAATCGCTCCCAAATCTGTTTATCCAAAGCCGGTCAACTGAATAAGAAGAAGAAACATCAAACTCCAGCAACTGTTGTTGTTGCTTGCAATCTGATCACAAATAATTCCTTTTTGCACCAAAACAAAAAAAAATATGAGATTAACTAAATGTAACTTTTTATGGGTTCAAATGGGTATATTTTAGTTTCACAAAGCTTCGTCTTTAACTATAGAATCATCTCAGTTCCACAAAGCTCCATCTATTTTGGGTCTTAGAGATTCGAACTAAATTTAGATTGTGTTTTTAGATTTTGTGTTCAAATGTGTTCATCGGGTAAATTGTTTCACTGGCCAATCCTCTACATTCTCCCCTACCACTTTGAGGATTTCGCTTGTGACTTTGTCTTCCGGCCCAACCCCGAGTCCCTGTTGTGTTGAGTTGGGTGTTGTCTAATCTCAACCTTTAGATCTGGTCACTTATAAATTGACGGATAATATGGTTTCATCCCATTCCATTCCTCGTATTTAGTTACTTGGGAGAACATTTTTGTATAAGTGAAAGAAGAAATTGAGAATAATCCTAAATGTATATGCATTATGAACTGAAAATCTACGAGACAGTTTTTTATCTACTTGCTCTGTCTTATGGGCAAAGATAATTTATAACTAATTATTTAAAAAACAAAAAAAAATCAACACACCATACTATGCATGTGATAACTATTATCTAATATCGAAACTGTTTGGGGCTGAAATAAATATTTCATATTGGGCTTGAAAGGCTGAAGTCTTGACGAGCGGCCCAGAATGAGTCGAAGTCTTGGCAAGCGGCCCGGTTAGAAGATGTAGCTTGGCGAGCGGTCAAGTGGTTAGTAAAGACCGTTTCCAGATCAACTTAGGATTGTGAATTCTAGATACCTGATTCATGCGGCTTAATGTCTATCATACCTTTTCTATTTCAGATAGGTTTCTTCTAGTGAAGGAGTTGTGATAGCATTAGAACTATATAAAGATAAGACTCGTGTGCTGGATAGTGTTAGAGTTATATTGAGATTCAAAGAGTAAGAGCAGAAGAAATTCAAGAGAATTGAAAGACGACTACCAAGCATTATATAAAGAAAGTATGAGCATTGCTGAAAGGGTCCCTGATCAAACATAAAACATTTGCTATACGCAAGTACACCTAGACATCTCGTCAAGAGATTCTATCTTTGCAGCCAGACGATCAAAGTGCTTGTCATCGAACGAGTGAGAGTATTGCGATCAGAGGAAGCAATTATCATAACTGGAAGATTGAAGAGCTTGTCACCGATCGAGTGAGAGTTTGGATATCCAAAAGGAGTAAACGCGACTGGAAGGTTGAAGGGCTTGTCACATATCGAGTGAGAGTTCGGACATCCAAGGAAGCGATGTTCTCAACACATCGTCAGAGAAGTTGCTCTGCTTTGCACTCGTAAAGGGTAGTGTGAGGTATCGATTTTTGGGGCTCTACTACAGACACATAAACCCGAAGTCCTAGGTTACTAGGCGAGAAGGACCCATTCAGGCAAGGTTGGTGCTCTTCTTGTCTTAATCGCTTATCAAGAAGTCAGGCAGCTTTAAGTTCTATATTCCGTTGAGAGACGGTGGCACGCACGCCAGCATATGAAGCACATACAGGATAAACCGACAACTGCGGTCAAACTATCAAAAGCCAATAAAAGAGAATGCTTTGCGGAAGAATCTCTCCGCGAGAGATATTTTAGCGTCAAATAGAAAGATCCATAAATAGAGAACAAGTGTAGATGGTATACATGTTTAAGGTCTCTGCCTTTTCTTTTCCCGCCCTCATATGCAAGACATGTGACCATTTGGCCATGAAAACACCATACTCACCAGTGTAGCTGAATACCGTGAATTTTCCGTGAAGAACATGTTGATTAATCTTTGTAGGGATTAACATACCAACGAAAAAGTTGACTAACTTATCGTTCCAGTTCATGAATTTTAGTAGAGATCGAAATAGTATGTTGTTCATTATTATCTTTCTACTCATATATGCTTAAATTTGTCAGCAAATCTCAAGTATTGTTTGTTTGGTATGTGATTCGCCCAAAACTTCTACACATTTGGTGCAGTGAAATGAGAGAAGAAATAAGATACATATTCAAGAAAACAAACTAAATGAATAATGAGATACCACAATCAATTGTATCCTGGAAATATATGTGAATAGTTC
Source organism: Geum urbanum (assembly GCA_946800695.1). Lineage (NCBI taxonomy): Eukaryota > Viridiplantae > Streptophyta > Magnoliopsida > Rosales > Rosaceae > Geum > Geum urbanum. The sequence continues at coordinate 45,254,254 of OX327012.1, read as the reverse complement.
TAACTCTCCAAATGTTTCAAGATTCCCATAATGCATTTCAAGTACAAAATGTCTCGTAGTAAATTTTCAGTCGACCATTTTAATATGGATTAGAGAATAGTCTTAAACTCATCACTTAGGAAGATATACAATCAAAGTAGACAAAGAACTCACCAAACTAATCCTTACGTGCCAAAACTTGATCAAGTTAGCGGCTATTTCAGTGGCGAATCCAAGATTTAAAGTTCGGTGTAGGTAATTTTAATGAATCTCGAGGTACGAGAGAGATTTTTAGTGTATGTGTGTGTGTGTGTTAAACCATATAATATGATCCTCTGACTAATATCAACAAGGGAAGAAGAAGACGATCCTCTTATAAGGAACAAAAGACATGTCACATATGTATACTTGATTTAGTTTAGCTACCAGCCGGCTATTTCAGTTGCATGTGTTCTAATAACTCTGACAATAATATGCTTGAAGTTGCAAAGATTAAATGAGAAACGAGAAAGCGGAGAATAACACTATGAAACTCCAACAATATTGAAAAAGAGATACGTTAGAATGAAATGAGCATTCTAACGATGGATTCAATAATTTTGGATTAATTTATCTTCTTATTATTGATTACTAATTAATAAGAGTAATAATAATATTATTATTTTCACTAAAAAACTCACCAAGCTCAGCCTAGGGGTTGGCAAAAAGCCCGGCCCGGCCCATGTATAGCCGGCACGGGCCGGGTTGGGCCTCAACAACGTTTTAATATTTGCGGGCCGGGCCGGGTCGGGCTTTATCTTTTATAAGGATCCGGGCCCGGCCCATTCAATCGGGCTTTGCGAGCCTTTGCGGGCTTTTATGGGCCGGGCCTTTGCGGGGTTTTACGGGCCGGATCTATCGGGGTGTAATTATTGAAAAATTAAGACATTTCAACTTAAACGTAACCTTCATCCATGCATCGGGGTCTAAACGTACTCCGAGGAGTCTAAATTTTACGTACGGTGTTTATCACTATAAGATGGACCCTTCTACATGTCCTCGTTTATCATTAAAACATATTTAATTCTCATATTGCTTGAATTCTCCATATGTATATTAATATTCTTACGTTTATTCCTTTGTTATATGAAATGAAATAACTTTGTGAAACTTAATCGGACATGTTTAATTATTTTATAAAATTGACCGTCGGATTGATTGGTTAGAATATTATGACCATGCCTTTAAAATTTTATAAATTTTGGACTTGATTTAGACATCGATCCATGCATTTCGTCAAATGTGACCGTAGTACTCTTACAACTAGTACGGAAATTACCCCTCCTGAAAATAATTTTTTAACATCAAATTTTGGACACATATTCTTATGGAATACATATCTATCTCATAGTGTCAAAAAAATTGACATAAAAATTGATTTATCTACTCCCCCCATAGGAAAATAAGGAAAATAAGATGAGTGTATTTTAGTCTTTTCACAAATTTTGTTTAACTGTATTGACCAGGATCCAAACGTACTTCGATTAGGCTATTTTTTACGTACGGTGTCTGTTATTACAAGGTGAACTATTACATATGGCCTTCTTTATTGTTAAAACATTTTTAATTCTTATATTGCTTGAATTCTCTATATGCACACTAATGTTCTTACCTTTATTCCTTGGTTATATAGGTTGAAAGACCTTTGTGAAACGTAATCGATCATGTATCATCATTTTACAAAACTGACTGTCAGATTGGTTGTTCATAATATTCTAAGCATGCCGTTAAAATTTTATAAATTTTGGACTTGATTTAAACCTACATCTCTAGGTTTCGCTAGATGTGACAGTAGTACCCTTACAACTAAAACGTAAATTACCCATCCCTAAAGGGATTTTTTAAGATCAAAATTTTAACACACATTCTTGTAAATTACATATCTATCTCATAGTGTCAAACAAATTAACATAAAAATTTGATTTACCTAGTTTCTCCATAGAAAAATAAGCAATATATAAGAGAAGGGTATTGATGTCATTTCACACAATCTCAATTAAACTCTCACCATTGAAAAATTACAAGATCTAATCTGAACCATCTATTATATTTATTGTTTTACTGTATAAGGTAAATCGATATAAAAAAATTACAATGAAACCCAACCCTAAACCCTAAAACCTAAAACCAAAACCATAAACCCTAACTAATTACTCTAAACCTCAAAATTCCTAAACCTTAACTTACCATAAATCTCAATCCCCTAAACCCTAACTTATCCTAAACCTAAACTCTAACTTATCCTAAACTCTAAACAATGATTTAATAGTAAAATTGATACACAAATATAACTATATATGGAATTCCAATATTTGATCAATATATGTATATGTAATATATTAATATAGACATACACAAATATAATATATATATATATATAGTACTAGTCACTATATTATATATATATAAGTGTAGGTATAATGATATATGTATTACTATCTTATATATATAAAAAATTGTGGGCTTTGACGGGCCGGGCCTAACGGGCTTTGACGGGCTTTTGGCGGGCCGGACTGGGTTTTAGACCTCTAAACCAACTCCGGTCCACCATCCACCTAAGCGGACTTTTGCGGGCCGAGCCGAACTTTTAACCCACGGGCCAAATGATGACTCCTAGCTCAGCCAATGACTATATTCGCCACTGGGCTATTCTACTTTCTTAAAAGACGTGAATAACAAATCATTTGAGATTCCAAGAGACTCAAGAATGCAAAGGGACAAAGACAAAAAGATCCAAGATCAACGGAAGAGTCCACCTAAAGAGCTCGAGCAGATTGGAAGCTAGCTCCAATTTGTTAATTATATGCTGGCTTCATTTTCTGTACTGTAGTCGATTCTTAATTTCTTATCATAACATAAGGGTTACAAATGTATTGTAAAAGGTAATAATAGCAGTGGCTGGTTTGCCCGAGCGGTTAAGGGGGTAGACTTAAGATCTACTGCACATAAGTGCGCATGGGTTCGAACCCCATAGCCAGCATGTACATATATTCCATTTTACATTTTATATCTGTGGGTTTTTACACATCAAGCTTTAAATTATTCAAGTTTTTATTATTAAGCGGGTTTTTACACAATCATCATGTATACAGTAAAACCTCTATAAATGAATAATTTCGGAACCGAAGATAATTATTACTTTAGCGAGATTATAATTTTATCAATAAATAAATAATTTATCATTTTATCGATAAATAAATAATTTATTATTTTATTGATAAATGAATAATTTATTATTTTATCGATAAATAAATAATTTATTAATTTCTCGAGTTTTTTTTAAGATATTTTGTAGTTAAATTATATTTGGTAATAAGTTATATATATATATATTATAGTCATAGTTGGTTTATGCTTTTTTTTTACTTAAACTCCAAGTTTACTACAATGTAAGGCCTATAAATACATCTTTCATGGAGATGATCAACTAAGATAGATCAAACTTCTATTGAGATATGAGTATCTGATCTTAGTCTAGCTAATCTTTCAAAGAGTCTCATTTGAAAGGACTAAAAAAATTGACGAGTATAACACATCATCTTTCTATTTAAAATGAAAAGAATCTATCAATTATGGTGCACGCATTGCAAAAGATTAAAGCCGAAGTTAAATTTGGTCTACATACAATGAAAAAATTAAGCTACAATAGTCTTTTTACAAGCCACAACCCAAAAAAATAAAAATAAATCAATTGAAACGTTATTTTTTTAATAAATTTTATTATATTTTTAATTAAATTATTACTTTATATATTTGTAGGGACCTAAAAAAATTAGAGAAGAGTTATTTTCTTATGCATTTAGCGAGGTTGCTAGTAATATGAACTGGTCCCGAGTCGGGACTGTGAAAAAATATTACTTTAACAAGATTATTAATTTATCAAATATTAATTTATTGAGATTTTACTTTATCTTTCTTTTCATGCATACATACACACATCGAACTTTAAATTATTCAATTTTATATTACTAAGCTAACCTTTTTGTTGTTTTTTTTGGTCTAATTACTAAGCTAACCCAAGGCTATTGAGTAGTGTAACATTTTTATTATTGATTCAATATAAGAATAAATTGAGACTTTGCCCAATAATATTGAGTTTTGATGAAAGACAAAGAAATCACTTTCAGTTCTACACGAGAACATCTACACCCATTTGCTCCTCCTATTTGTCTTGCTCCTATTTTGAAGAAGAGCAGACACTAGTCATCGAATAGAAGGTGTAACTCTTATTTTTCCTACATCGGTAAAAAAATAGCACCTCATATTATTATTATTATTATTATTATTCATACATTTTAAATATTTTAATATTTTAATTTTTGTAAGATTTTCAACCAATAACTAGACGAAACATGTTAATGCCAGCTTCGTTGTTAAGAGATTAATAATAACGACGATTTGTCGTAAACATGAACTTTTATAATCTACTATTTTTCCTTCATAGCTATGACTTTACTTCCTTCATGTGCATTGAGAGGATCTTATTTTGAACTCGTAGAAAAATTCATATAATTTTCAGACACTAAGCTATTTATAATAATTTTTTGAATTTTTATAATAATTTCAACTTATTTTTTTAAAAAAGTTGACCATAAGTTACTTGAGTGTAAATATTAAGATCCAACGGGATCAACAAAAGTTGCAACTAACCAAAACCTATTTGTGGAGCACTAGATTGTGTCCCCTCTTCATCTTTAAAATTGAACTCGGTGACGTTATCTGCGAGACTACTTTTTTTTTTCAGTTTCTTTGTTGGATTTTAATTGATTCCTCACGCTTCATCATCGCATCTTTGGCTTGACGTCACCCACGCGAGGTGGGCTCTATCTTTTGCTCGTCCTCTCGTGCGAGCAAAAGTAACATGGTTGCTTGCTCTAGCAGACCGTCAACCTCTAGTCATCACCCCCGATTCCTTTTGCTGCATCTGACTTCATCGCTACTCGTGCTATTTCTGGCGGGTTCCCACCTCCTGCTCGAGCAAAACTGCTCCCGGTGTAAATGCTCTGAGAGCTTCACAAATGAAGTCACTATAAACCTTTTGTTAGTTTTGTAATTGTTTTCGTTTTCACATGTACATCACTGATACCATGTTTGTTTGTTTTTTCAAAAATAAATAAATTACTAATACCATGATGCCTAAGTGTTAGAAGATTTATTGCCTCAACCTTTTGACTATTGATTAGTCTAAGGCTAAGTGAATTTCTCTTAACCGCAAGTATACAAGGCCAAGTTATAATATTTATAAGAAGTCGAGTGCCAAATCCACGAGGATTGAATATTTAAACTCCTTAGTTTGAATTGATAATGCGCATAAAATCACGGATTAACTAAACACTAAGCTTGACACTAAAACTAAAGTGAAATGCAGAAATGTATCTCACACTACTAAGTCATTTCGAGACCTAGTATTGTAAGGGGTGGTTGAACTACAATAAGTGATTAATGAATGTTGATTGATTGGTGGATTAGTCTAAAGAAAGGAAACTAAAATAGCAACGAATTCACAATAAAGAAGAATGGTTGACTAGAAAAATCTCCACTAACCATTTGATGCTAAAAAAATGTCCCAATTTATGTAGGTAGATTATTAAAGTCTGTTTCAAACAATTTATGTCCAAATCATGACCTTTTGAGTCACGTTTAGTTTTGAACCCAAGTTCCTAAGTCATTTTGGACCCTAGACGACTTGAGCCCAACCTTGAAGTATCTAGTGAAGCGGGACCAAGACCTAAGCCATTTCGGGCTTACATCTTGACTGTATGTCACGTGAGTGAAGTCAACAAACATATAATGTGATAATTGTGGAATGTTCTTTTTCCCGAACCTCTTTTGGAGGATTCGAGAGAAAGTCTAAGTGAATCTCCCAATCCGCACTTTTTGAGTTACGAATCAAAAAACCTAACTAGTAGCCACAATAACCTCTCGATTCAATGTGTGTTTGACTAAAGATCCTAAAGTCTATTGAGACTCAAGGAGACTTTAGTCCTTGCTTAGTGCTAAAGAAACCAAGTCTTAAGATAAACCCTCTTGGAATAGACCCTAATCATGTTTACATGCTCATCTAGCCGAGGTGAGTAGCTAATTCAACCAAGGTCCCATTTTAGTTCCTCAATACATATATTAGCTTTGATAAGGTCAACACATGCATAAATGAAACCATACATGAAATTCAAGCACAAAAACATCCACAAACACATAGTAGCTCATTCACAAACACATGCTTCACAAAACATACACAAAAACATAAACCATATAGAAATCAAACCATCATTTATCTACATCGAATGGCTAGAGTTCAAAACCTAGCCTCCTAAATGGGACTACTCACTACACATAATTAAAATCAAGTTTAAATACATCAATAGAGAAAATAGGATGAAGAAATAACCAAGGAATCTCCCCAAAGCAAGTCATGCTTCTTCAAGTCCACCCTTGTGCTTCTAACTTCACTGTCTTTGCTCAAAAGTGTCTTCAAACTTGTAGAGGAGGAAATGTCAACCTCTATGACTCAAAGAAACCAAGGGGAAAATGGATTAATTTCCACTCTTTCAAACTCTAGAGAATCACCCAAAGCTTGGAGGCAAGGAAGAGGTGAGGAAGTGATAAATGGTGGTGAGGTAGAGTGGAAAAGGTTTAGCCAATGCTTTCTAGGCTATGTCTCTTGGATTTGTAGAGGGTTGGAAGGGAAGAAGAAAGGAAGAAAAATCTAGCTTTTCTTTAGAGAACTTCACTAAGAACCTTAGAGAGAAGCTAGAGAGAAAAGAGGTCAAAACTAGGAAAAATGAGTAAAATGAAGTGTGGTGTTATGTGTGGGAGATAGGAGCTTGACCTTAGACATATATGTAAGATATTTTGGTATTTGAAATTCAATATTAGATATTTAGACAGGATCCTATACTTTAGGCTTTTAGGTAGTTCAAATGTGTGACTCACCCCAAGTCATGTGACTTGCATGTGCATCCATATCTCAAAATATCTTAGGCCATTCCCAACCATGAAAGTTCTCAGGGGCTGAGCCACGTTAAGATTAGGGTAGACCCAAACCCTCCCCTAAAACTGAATATATACATGTATGTTCTAAGAAATGCAAAGAAGTTGACTTAGTGGTGTGGTAATGCTATGTAGTTTTACACAAATAGGTTGTGTTCGAGTCTCATTCATGTACCTTCTATTTTTTTCTTTCTTGCTACTTTTTAATATAGTTCTGTATACATTCATTTTTCTTTCTTTTTTGCTACTATTTTATACAGTTATGCTTCCCTTTTATATAATATTAACTAATATTTTTCAATTTTGAGTATTTATATGTCTTTACTAATTTTTAATATAGTTCTGTATACATTAATTTTTCTTTCTTTCTTGTTACTATTTTCTACGGTTCTGGACTCTTTTTTTTTGCTTCTATTTTATACAGTTATGCTTCCCTTTTATACAATATTAACTAATATTTTTCAATTTTGAGTATTTATATGTCTATATTAATTTTTAATATAGTTCTGTATACATTAATTTTTCTTTCTTTCTTGCTACTATTTTATATATATAGTTCTGGACTTCTTTTTTTGGGTTCCATTTTATACAGTTATGCTTCCCTTTTATACAATATTTACTAATATTTTCTAATTTTGAGTATTTATATGTCTATGCTAATTTTGATTAACATTATTTTTTTCAATGATATAAATTCCAAGTCTCATATTTTATAATAAAAATTTTATACCTTAAAAAATCAAAATAAAGAGAGAAAATGACCATGTCATTTGAGGTATAAAACATGCTTATAATGATTATAATGGCTAGAGATGGTCTTAGATTCGTATTTATGGTCTATAATTAGGTAGCGACAGAGCTCTGTTTGTGCTTGGTGTGTGTACTCATCTTGTTAATTCCACACGCTCGACACATAAGAAAACAAAACCACTTTCGTTTTGATAGTTTTGGCTTCAAGTGTTGGAAGTTTCTCCTTAAACTCATGTCTGGAACTTGAATCTTCTCCTTGTCTTTCTTCAATCCTCTAACCAGTTCTCTCATCTCTTTCTGTAAGTCTCTACAATTTCGTGTTCATATCATTGTTTAATTCGTAGCTCTTTAACATAGAATCACCGGTTTTTAGTGGCTTCATTTGTGGTTGATGATAAGATCCTGGACAGTTGACACCCATGTTGTAATTCTGTAGTGAAATTTTGGTTTGCAATGTTGTATCTCTCACTAGTTTTGGGGTCGCTACAGAATTCAAAGTTAGATTTTTTATTCTCTCCTGCTTTGTATGTTTACCCATTGGATAAATTCATGGGGATAAAACCCATGTGCAATTCTATGAATTTGTGTTGTGGAACTTCGTAATTCATATTTAGCCAGGGTTTGTTTGTTGATGTATTCCTTGAACCTTTGTCTGATGAATTGCAGAAGTATATTGTGCCTTTTCGTCTTCGATTAGTTTGAGGAAAGATGTCTCGGTATCTTGTTGAGCTGTATCAGAATAATTTGGAATCACCTGGGGATGTGATGAGCGCCATACTGCCTCTGATGAAATTGTTATCCCTCACGGTTTTTGGACTGGTTCTGGCTCATCCGAAGACTAAAATCATACCGAGAGCTACATTTAAGCTCCTCAGCAAGCTTGTGTTTGGTTTGTTCTTGCCCTGTTTAATCTTTACCGAACTAGGGGAATCCATTACCCTCGAAAACTTTGTTCATTGGTGGTTTATTCCAGTTAATGTACTGGTGAGTACACTTATTGGTTGCTTTCTTGGCTATTTGGTGGTGATCGTATGTCGTCCGCCTCCAGAATTGAACAGATTCACTATTATCATGACTGGATTTGGGAATACAGGAAATCTTCCACTTGCTGTTGTTGGATCAGTGTGTCATACTGAGAAGAATCCGTTTGGACCCCTTTGTCACTCGAGAGGGGTGGCTTATGTATCTTTCTCTTCATGGGTTGCTGTCATTCTTGTTTATACATTTGTTTATCACATGATGGAGCCACCATTGGAGTACTACGAGGTTGTGGAGGAAGGGGACAAGATTGAGGAATCGAAAGATAACAAAGGCGGAAATGATCTCAGTAGGCCTTTATTAGTAGAAGCTGAATGGCCGGGTATGGAAGAAAAGGAAACTGAACACTCCAAGACACCCTTTATTGCTAGGATTTTCAATAGCATCTCAACTGTTTCACAGACCACTGTTCCGGATGTTGATCTCTCTGGGGAAGGCGGTGGAAACAGTCCCAGGTCCATTAGGTGTTTGGCTGAACCAAGAATGGTTAGGAGGATGAGAAGTGTTGCCGAACAGACTCCAATACAGCACATACTACAACCCCCAACAATTGCTTCTCTGTTAGCCATCATTATTGGGACAGTGCCTCAGTTGAAAGCTTTTGTCTTCGAAGATGATGCTCCACTATCCTTCCTCACCGATAGTTTGCAGATTTTAGGTGCTGCTATGGTGCCTTCTGTGATGCTTATTCTTGGAGGTATGCTTGCCGAGGGACCAAATGAATCTAAACTTGGCCTTAAAACTACTATTGGTGTCTCTGTGGCGAGGCTATTAGTGCTTCCTCTTATAGGGCTCATTATTGTGGCTTTGGCCGACAAGCTCAATTTCCTGGTTGATGACGATAGAATGTATAAGTTTGTGCTTCTGCTTCAGTACACAACCCCGAGTGCAATATTGTTGGGAGCAATTGCTAGTTTGAGGGGTTATGCAGTTAGTGAGGCTTCTGCACTTCTCTTCTGGCAGCATGTGTTTGCTCTCTTCTCTCTTTCCTTTCACATTGTTATCTACTTCAAGTTAGTAACATATGTTTGAGGCTTGCATGAGATGGGTTTGTGATCTTCATTTGCGATCCTTCATGCTCCAAACTCCATCGGTTTGAACTATCACAGTCCGAAATCCTGATTATTTGTCCGTGACATGTTATTGTAAAGGTCCTAGAATTGTAGGCGAATTGTACGAGTAGGTTCTATGCAATGTGTTGGATCGTGTTTTAAGTAGGAACAGGTACATCCTGACGGCACATCCTGACGGCATCCTCGATAGAATTGACCCAGGTTTCTGAAATTCTGCAATGTTTGGTGGCTTGTTAGAGTCGTGAAGACAATTTCAAGCCAACGACTTGAAGCTTTTCACCCTATAAGCATGTTTATCTTGATGAACTTTGACTCGACCAAACTTTCTCCTCCTTCTCTTAGACTTGGAGGAATGGAAAGTGAAGAAAGCCTTCGTTTACTTCAAGTCCTGGGTTGAATCTGGACCCAAAATTGCATGTACAAAAACTAGTTTTGCATGGTCACTTTAGTTCTTGCAAGGTTTCTACTTCTTCATATCCCGATAGGTTTTCCAGTGACACGCGATGCTTTTATATATGCTTCATCACACTCGCTAGTTCTCTTGATTTACAGATCCAACGTTCGTTGGCTAGCTGGTGACTGCTCACGAACATATAAGAGCAACTTCAACCATTTGTTTTATATTTGAGTTATTCTTCATTTTATTGAATATTTTGATTGTTTTGTTCTAACATATTTCTTAAACACATTCTTTAAAATAATTTTTGTTTCGAGGTATTTCATAAACACATTCTTTAAAATAGAGATTATGATGAAAAAGAAAACAACTTTTCTTATATTCCAAGAAAATGGAGAAGAAAATAGAGATTTTGGTGCCCGCTCCTGCTTCTCCTCTCTCTCCGACCTCAATTTCATCCTCGGTGATTCTGACTTAGGATGAGCTGAAGAAGATCGCTGCCTACAAGGCCGTCGAGTACGTTGAATCCGGCATGGCTCTCGGCCTCCGCACCGGCTCCACCGCCAAGGCAAGCTCCATAACTTCGTCGGAATACCCACTTCCAAGCCTTATCCGTCGGAATCCCACTCGCCGACCTCGACTCCCGCCCCATCATCGATCTTGCCATCGACGGCGCCGACGAGGTCGACCCACATCTCAATCTCGTCAAGGGACGAGGCGGGTCCCTCCTCCGTGAAAAAATGGTGGAAAGCGCGTGCCGTAAATTCGTGGTCATCGTCATTGGCGGCTCCGGGTTGGCGATGCCGGTCGAGGTCGTACCCTTTTGCTGGAAATTCATGGCCAGGAGGCTCCAGAGTCTGTTCGAAGCTTAGGATTAGCTCCTTTGGCAGTGGCGGCGAGCCGTATGTGACGAACAATGGGAATTACATTGTGGATTTGTATTTGGAGGAGGACATTGGGGATTTGAAGGCGGCCAGCGACGCGATTCTGTAGCTGGCTGGAGTTGTGGAGCATCGGATGTTTCTGGACATGGCCACCACTGTGATTATTGCCGGAGAGATGGGGATAACGGTCACGAATAAGTAAGTAGGGGACGGCAATTTGGAGGAGATAGTATGTTAGTTTGGAATTTTTAGTAGTATCTAACCAGTGAAATTGATGGAGCAAGTTTTTGTTATAGTTTTCCAATCAATTTGTGGAACATTTCGATGTAACAGTGGAGGTTTTTGTCTCCTGGTATTAATTTATACTAAAAAGCCTTCTCTGGAACAATTTCAAGATTGCCTATTGGAATGTACTGATTGTTTTGGTAGCTGTAGTGATGGTGACATAATATGAATTGGAATGGTTCTGATTTTGAGTTGAAGGTAGCACTTGCGCTTGAAGGTTCAGTCTCCCTTTCTTGGGGTGGAAATGTTACACTCAGTGAGGAGCAACAAGGTTTATTATCAGTGATGACTCGATGGATGGAGATATTACTGAGAGTATGAATTTCGATATAGGAGTGGCGGTAGTCATATTGACATGTTCATATATCTTTCCTAAATTTCAGCAAATATTTTCGGAGAGCAATGTTTTTAGTCCAGTTGGGATTTGCTTATATGGGTTGGTATCGAAAAGAGCCACATAGTATAGGAACTCTACTGAAGCATAGCCAAAAGCAAAACGGGGCTATAAGAATGTATTCTCAGAGAATTTGGATTGAACAATGAACAACACATGATGATTTAGGTAAGAAGCATACCCGTAAAACAGAACTTATTGAGGTGAGTTAAGCCAGCCTCATTGAAAGATTTAAAGAAATTACTTTTTGAGCAAGTGTAATTTTATTATGAGCCCTACTCTCTCTTGTTGCAAATGAGGAGCAAGTGAGAAACTGAATGCATTGCAGAATGTCATCCCAGATTTGAATCAGGTAATGCATTACTAGTTTAACCCAGGATGAAATTGGTAATCCTTATGTAATAGACACTGCAAACTACATCGTGGATCTGAAAAGCGGACATTTGAACGGTTCGAGTAAGCGATTTTGCAGCTTGCTAGAGTTCTTGAACGTGGGTTGTGACAACCATTGTGATTGTTGCAGGAAAGCTTGGTATCAGTGTGATTAATGAGAAATTGAAAAGCGAGGAATTGAGTTTGGGCCTTCGATCCTCATTTCATCAATACAAGAAGGGTAGATGATAAATATGGACCATACCTTCTTCATGCTCATAAAGTCATAAGTTATAAGTCATAATTGTTGGTCGGGTCCTGATTTGGTAATCAGTGAATTATGTGATCAGACATAGTTATCTGCCGTTAGATCTGCATTCAACGATAGATAATTAAAAAATGAATTCGGCTCCTCTGTAATGCACTTTACAGAGAGTATAACTAATCTCATTTGTTCAAACGATCTAATAGCTTCTAACAACGCCAACACATTAAAATTAGAATTTCATCTAGCTGGGTTAACTCCAAGTTAACCTGTGTTAACATCCATTAACATCCATTAGTCACTTGCCAAAAAAAAATCGTACTTAAACAATTTACTAATATTGAAAAAATAAAAACAAAATAAAAGAAGCATTTTGATAGCTACTGGGTTCCCATGTTTTTGCTTAGGGTTTGGAAGTTGGAAGGTTCTTATTCAAAGAAAGAATTTGATGCAGCAGAAACTAGAGCGTTCTTTTCATCCAATTTGAGTTGATCTAGTTATTTTTTTTGATAATCAAATGGAGAATCGTCCATGGCCGAAAGAAACCAATAAGTATGCACTTTGATTTCTTTAGATTCTTCCTATATACTTTTATGTCATAACTTATTACTCACTCGTCTTCTATTGTTATACATGAAGTGGAGTTGATGAAAATACTTTATTTTTTTTGGATGAGAGCAACAATGCGTCTCTGGATTGGATTCCAAAAATAAGTATGCAGTTCGATAATTTACATGATGCATTTTAGTTTTGGCATAACTATGGAGGTCAAACTGGTTTTGGTGTTCGAAGAAGTTATACAAATAAGAGTCGAACAGATGGAGTAACTACCAACACCATATTTGTGTGTTCAAAAAAAGGTAGCAGAACAATTGATAAACGAGATAATCTTACAAAAAAATCTTAGAGAAGAAACAAGAACAAAATGTCTTGCACGTCTAGGATTGAAGTTTATTAGAGAAACTAGCAAGTTTCAAGTTCATGATTTTGTAAATGAGCATAACCATCCGCTGTATACACCAGAAACTAGTCACATAATTCCTTCTCAGTGGAAATTATATACTGCCCAAAATATTAAGATTGACGATGCAAGTGCTGTTGGGTTTGCACCTAAAGTAGCACAACAGTTTTAAAGTCAACAAGTTGGTGGAAAGGGAAATCTTACATACACAGAAAGAGACCAAAAGAATTACTTGGGAACTAAGCGCAAAAGAGATATGGCTTATGGGGACGCAGACACCGTCTTAAGGTATTTACACGAGCAATCATGTCAAGATCCTACATTTTAGTATGCCATACAATTGGACTATGAAGAACAAATCACAAATATATACTGGGTTGATACAAGATTGATCATTGCTTATGCTCATTTTGGTGATGTTGTCACTTTCGACACTACATACAGTACCAATAAAGAATATAGGTTTTTTGGTGTATTTTTTGGATTTAATCATTATAGAGAAATTGTACTGTTTAGAGCTGCACTAATATATGATGAGATTGGTGATTCTTTTAAGTGGTTGTTTCAAACATTTTTGGAGGCGCACAATCAAAAGAGGCCTCAAACTATTTTTACTGACCAAGATCATGAAAAGCATTAGCTGAGGTGCTCCCTGATACATATCATGGACTATGCAGTTGGCATATAATGTAAAATGAAAACATACATTTGGGATACTTGATGAGGGATAGCTCCTTTTTTCTAACAGACTTTTCAGCATGCATGTATGAGTATGAGGAAGAAAAATATTTTGAAGATGTTTGGGCTGCTATGCTAGATAAATATGATGTCCTTGATAACAAATGGTTGGAAACCATATTCAAAATCAAGGAGAAATGGGCTAAGTTTTATATGAAGGGAGTTTTACTGATTGGAATGTGAAGTACACAACTTACCGAAAGTTTGAACAGTGACTTGGAAGCTTATTTGAAGTCAGAGATGGACCTTTTGTGCTTCTTCATACAGTTTGAAAGGGTAGCTGATGACAAGAAATACAAGGAATTGGAGGTTGAGTATAATGCTACTAAAAAGCTACTGAGGATGATGATCCAAAAGTCACCCATACTACAACAATTTGCCAAGGTATACACTCCTTCGATCTTTGAAAAGTATTTTCAAGAAGAATATGATTGATTTTTAGCTACTATTATAAAACATCGTGATGAGTCTATTCCACTTCATGAATATACAATTGCAATTGTTGATGAAAAGATGAAGCATAGGGAGCATCTGGCGTTTTATCATCCTTCAAACCTAAGTGTGTCATGCATTGCATGAAATATCAGAGCTTTGAAATTTTGTGTTTTCATGCTCTTATGGTTCTTGATGCATGGGATATTAAAAAAATTCCTGATTAATATATTCTCCCTAGATGGACTAGAGATGCAATAAAGGGAGATGTGGACGGAGTTAATACGGCTATGACTAATGAGATGGGTGAAAAGAAATTAAAAGTCTCTGTGTTATAGAATAGTTTTACCGTTGTTAGTTCAAATTGCATCTCGAGCATCTGAAAGTGAGAAAGCGTATGCTCTTGTATTAAAAATTGCAAAAGAATTAGGAAATAAGGTTGAAGATATTTTTGTAGAAGATATAATAACAAGAAGCGATGTGCTCCAGAATTCTTTGCAAGATAACAATGAGAGAATGGAGCAAGCCTAGTCAGTTAATTCGCGAATCACCGAATTTTTGAAAAAAACGTCCGTTTCCCAAATTTTTCGAAAGATTCGTCAGAAAAACGTGTTTTTTTTACTCAGCCAAATTATTCGCGAATTTTATGTTTTTTCAATAATAAATTTAATATATATATTTTTTAATTATTTTTTTTTATTGAATTTCCCTAGTTTTCTTCCTCTAATTTTTTTTAAAAAAAATTGGCCAAATTTTTACGAATTTTATTCATATAAAACTACCGAATTATATACATACGTATTTTTGGCGTTTAATTCGCGTACCTTTTTTTTACTAACAGAGGGAGCAAAAAAGTCGATTTGTACGCTTATTACAAAAGGTGAAAGTTCTAAAGAAGAAAACTAGTTGCAAATGTCTTAGGAAACGTCCAAAGGTTTGGATGGAGAATCTACACAAAAGAAAAAGATTGTAACATCCGGAAAGAATCATTCGTTGCCTCAAAAACCTAAGGTAAAATATATAACAATTAAGGTTTAGCATGAGTCTACAGTACATAGTTTATATATGTATGTTCTAAATGAGCATTAGTTTTTTTTCTTTGTATACAAGAACAAGAAAGTCAACCATCACAAGATAAAAGCAAAAAGTTGCCAGCCAAGGACCAATAAACTCATTCATGAAAAAAGAAAAGGAATACGTCTTCTGAAAATAAGGATCAACCACTACCTCATCCTCAAGTAATATATCGAATGTCTTAAACATGCTCCTCTGCGAATGTATGATAAATTATATGTATTGGAATGCAAGAGGGAGGAGAGCATCAACCGTCAACAAAGAGAAACATAGAGACTAATGCTAAGAAGACATCTTCTGAAAATAAGGATCAATCATCATCTCATCGTAAGGTATATATATGCAAAGTTTTAAACATGCTATTTTACAAATATATGTTAAATGATATCTTTTGGCAATACAGGAAGGAAAAAACAGAAATCATCAACAAAGAAAAATAGATAGCATATTGCTAAGAAGACATCTTCTGAAAATCAGGATCAACCATCACCTCATCCTCAGGTAAAAATATCTAGAGTCTTAAATATGCTACTCTGTAAATGTATGTTAAAATTTGTTTTGGACTATAGGAAGGAGAAGAATATCAACCGTGAACAAAGAGAAACAAAAATCTGCTACTAAGAAGGATCGATCACTACCTCAAGAACCTTAGGTGAAAAAGGTTTATGCATGCTACTTTGAGTGACCATACGAGTAGTTGAAATAATGTTTGTGTAATTTTTTTTACGTCTACAGGTGGAACAAACAGCTCAACCATCAAGCGAAATAAATAATAAATCCCCTAATAAGGATCAATGCTTACATGAAGAGCTACAAGTAGTTTGATCTCGAGTATAATACTAAAATAACATGCATCTTTGTTCTATGTTCACGTAGCTGAATATAATAGTCTCTCTCTCTCTATATATATATATACACACACACACACATATATATATATATATATATCTCAGGATGAAGAAGATCAATAGTCAAGCAAGAGAAAGAGAAAACTATTGACTCGTTTACTTGGTTATCAAACTTAATTAATTGACATTCGTTTGGAGAGAACATATCAACAGTAGTACTCTATTATTCTATGTTTTTGGGAAGAGGAGATAGTATCCAAGTCCTACAAGAGATTGATAACGCCAAAGAGTTTCATTAATTGTTGCCTTCAAATGTTGTTTGATATTAAGTATTGTTGTTGTACTGAGGTTTTTCCTTTAAGAACAATAGTTCATGACCATTACTCTTTAAATATTTTATAACGATTTTATCTCATTGAGTCAAAGATGGATTATTCAGTTTTATATATGAATGTTATATTGAGACTAAGTATAAAAAGAACAAATTTTAAGTGATTTTTTTATGTCATAGGAGATGCATATGTGGTTTTGCAGACGAAACAAGGTCACAGAAGAAGAAAAGCTTATAGTGTCATATACTTTGAATCCTTGAAGTTTATCAAATTTTTTTTT
Organism: Geum urbanum; assembly: GCA_946800695.1. Classification (NCBI taxonomy): domain Eukaryota; kingdom Viridiplantae; phylum Streptophyta; class Magnoliopsida; order Rosales; family Rosaceae; genus Geum; species Geum urbanum. The sequence goes on along the minus strand of OX327012.1, from coordinate 45,237,123 downwards.
TTTGGTTTTTTCAATCGCTAGAATCAGTAGAATGTTTACGTACGATTTTTTTTCTTTTGCAAGTGACGGATGTGTGTTAATGGATGTTAACAGAGGTTAACTTGGAATTAACTCAGTTAGATGAAATTCTAATTTTAATGTGTTGGCGCTGTTGGAAGCTATTAGATCGTTTAAACAAATGAGATTAGTCGCAATCTTTACAAAATGCACTATAGAGGAGTCAAATCCTTAAAAAAACTATCGAAAAATAATTTAATACCTATCTATCGTTGGATGGATATCTAACGGCAGTTAGCCATGACTGACCACAAAATCGATTGACCATCAGAACATATGACTCATTGTTAGTTTATCACTATATTTGTCTACAACAAATTTTAACCAAGTTGGCTGAGAATAAAGATGAAAATAAAGAAAATTCAGTTGTCCTGGTTATCTTTGTGATCCAATAATTAATTTGATTAACTAATAACATCTAAAAAGGAGTAAAATTTGTGCTCAACCATGTTTACGAAGAAGTAGAGATCCACATGTTTATTGTTATGGTATGTATGTTGCTCTATTCTCTTTTCTCGAATTTACGAACTTATAGCGTTGTTTATTTCTAATGCAAATTATGAGGAGCATGGTTGCTATAAGAAGTTTGGATATGGCAGAATTAGATCAACACTTCCGACTCAAAAGTCATTAAGTGTAATTTGTCATTTAAAAAAAAAATACTTCAGAGAAGTCGGATTAACCTCAAGGATGAACATTCAACCCTCAAGTTTACATTAAACCATGTAAAACGCCTTCACAGAAGTTTACACGTTTACCATAACCACAGTCATCATGCATAAACTTCATGGGCTTCAGAAACATCCGGTATGTCAACAGACAATCAGAACCAGCCTGGTGACTCTAGCCGGCCTCGCGAGCGAGCCCTAGCGTCTCCACCACTCTGTCCAAACCTCCATGTAGTGTCGGGAACCTGCCCTGACTCAGTACCGGAAATAAACTGATCATGTATTTGACGCCGTACACACTAATCCCCAAGTATTAACTCGTATCCTTCTTGAACTCATCTATGCTGTCCGGAAATATTTTACCGGGGTGAGGATCTTGGTGAGGAAGCCAAAGTCATAAGAAGTCTGAAAACCTACCCATGTCATGTGTGGCGTTTTTGTTGTAGCGTTTGCTGCTACCAACGGGGATCGTAGGAACATGTCTGCGAATAGGGCAGAAGGAATGTCCTCTGTTCTGTTTCTCTTGAAATCGATTCCCTGAGCCTTAAGAAACTCGATCGAGTCCTTGTTCTGATACGAATCGCGGTCGTCGAAATCGCTGAAGTTGAACTCCCAGGTGTATATGTTATTGCTATGGTGGTCGGCGAGTGTGAGACCTAACTGGATTATGTTGGTGGCGTTCACATTGTGCTTCATCATCTGATAGTTGAAATGCGGGTCATGTAGACGGCCTTTGTCCGAAGCATAAATCGTGCCGGGAATTTGGTGTCTACAGAAGCATACCAGTAGCCGCCTTGGCTAATTAGCTTCGAAATCTGCTTAAACGAAGTCTCTAAATTGCTGATCCAAACAGGATATATGTGATCAGGAATAGGAAGGACAGGGTCCAGCTGCAACCCCATCGTCGACATCAGCATCAAATCCTGTATCGGCAGCACCGCAGCAGCATAGGGAAACAAACGAAGTAACTCTTCGGTAGCTAACAAGTTTTGGTGATTTTTCGCTCCAGAGACATAATGAATTAGTGATGGGAAAAAGGACCGGGGCCAGACCTTATATAGATCGACAACACTCAGAAAAGTACGAGTCTAGTAGGATAAGGATTAAACATTAGTATGCATACTAATAGGATTTCATAAATCTCCTGAAATATTAACAAGTCTAGTTTAATAAGGAATATACACTGAAATAAAAACACGGCCGTCAGTGTTTTTCCTTTGAGGAATAAGTTTTACCTAAATCTTGCAGTACTTAATCAAGTCTACAGAACATTAAATAATAAATATTTTTCTGGAAAAAACATCATTGATTATAAGGTTTGAATTTGAAGAGAAGATGCCAGATTCATGGTTCACACACCAAGTGTTGCGGCTTTAGCTAAGGTGTGATTTATAAAAAAATGGGTGTCAATTTTTTTACTATAACTAAATTGGAACTAAATTGGGTCATATGTTAAACTCAATTATATAAAGGGAAATTTCATCTAGCGGAACTTGAATTTTCGCTCATTCTAAATTTTTATATTCAACTTTACAAAATATCAAAAATCATAAATCTGGATGACAAGTAGTGGCGATTCTACTCACTGCCTTACCAGGGCTTAATCCCTGGTGAGTTTTTTAGTGTAAAAAAATATTATTACTACTCTTATTAATCACTACATAACAAGAATAATAAGAAGAAAATTTAATTCAAAATCGTTGAGTCCACCGTTGCTCATTTCGTTATAACCTATCTCTTTTGCAATATTATTGGAGTTTCGTAGTGTTGTTCACCACTTCCTCGTTTAGTTTTTGTGACTTTGAGCATATTATCGTCTAAGTTACTAAAACACATGCAACTCGTTGGTAGTTAAACTAAAGTAAGGTTACGTGCGTGACATGCCTTTTGTTCCTTGTAAGAGGATCGTCTTCTTATTCCATTGTTGATATTGGCACGTGGATCATATATTATAAGGTGTAATCACCACGAAAAAAGTCTCTCGTATCTCGAGATTCATTAATATATATATATATATATCTTAAAAATTAGCCCTACTAAACTTTAAATCCTGAAATCGTCACTAATTACAAGGTAAAACATGAGTAACCAATTCAATATTTTTTTAACATAAGTGACAAATCATCTTGATAGTCAAACATGAGTGACATCTCTGTCAAATTTTCCATTAGAAAATAAAAGATGTTAAAAAGATGGTTGAATGTTATAAAATAAAAGTGAAATTAAAATGGTTAAAAAAATAAAGTAAAATATGTCATGTGTAGACGGTGCTAGGTGAAGGTGCAATGCTGTGTATAAAATATCTTCTCATATCGACCCTCAAACGAAGAGATCAAACGTCAATTGTATAACAAGTGAGTCTCTCTCTCTCTCTCTCTCTCTCTCTCTCTCTTGCCTTAATGGGTTTGGTATTGCTTTTGATTTGGAAACGAAGATGGGTTCATTGGGTTTGGAACATAGGGAGAGGCTCTAATGAGTATCTCTATGGTATACACTTGGTGAGTACATTCCTATAAAATATGTTTTCTAACCACATTTTAAAAGATCAACCGTTGAATATTTAGATATATATAAGTAGATCAATTGTGTAAATTTTGATCCCATTTAAAAATCATTAAGACATTGAACGAGATCAAATCAATGAACGCACCAAATTTGTCAAAGTTGAACCGTTCATGTTCATATTTGATAAATCATGATTATGAATCCCTTAAAGATTTTCGATTTTGTTGAAACTTTGTAGAAATGATCTACTTATATATAACTAAATATCTAACGGTTAATTTTTTAAATTATAATAAAAATTTAAATTTTATAAACTATTGATTAAAAAATACTCATCAAATGTACGGCCGCAGAGGTACTCATGAGAACATTTCCCTTCAAACATAATTTTGTAAAAGAGCAAACAAAGAGGAATTTTGGAGTTGGATTTTTTTCGGGTCTTTTGGGTAAATGGGTGGTGGGGATCATCTATACGCCAGCGCTCAGGGCGTAATCTCAGCCACTGATTTCGACCGTCGCAGCGTAGAGGGGGCAGGGAGGTGAAGAAGCGAGCGGCTCAATGCGGCGGACGATGACGAGGTATAAAATGGTTGTTTTAGCTGTTTTCTAATCAAAATCGTTGATGTCTTGCAGTGAAAAATGAACGGCTCGGAAGGTTCCATCCCACTCTTAGGCCTCATTTCATATCCCGCAGGAGAGCGGGTCTGTAGTAAATTTTGAACGATTACCTTGGTACTCTCTTGGAAGTGCTTATTGGGGTGGCCACGTAGTGGGTGCTCTTACTCTTCTCTCCTAATTGTTACCTAACCAACGCATCATAACTATTCATTCTAATCGTGTGGTCACACTTTAGATTAGTTGGATTTTGTCTTTTATATCATGTTGCACCTTATCCTTTCCCAACTCCATCTCCTTCCCACCTGAATCTCGTATTCCCCCATTCATCTCTGGTTCTGGGCAAAAGAATTCGAAAGAAAGTTGAACCCAGATCTCAAATTGAATTTTAAGCAAATCAAGATAACAAAAATTGCAAAATAGGCTACTAATTTACACTCTAACGCTAAGCCAGACAAATCTAAACAGAAATTGAACCCAATTCCCAAACTCTTGTAGGCCTCAGGCTTTTTCTATCAAGGGTTTCTTCTTAGTGGGACTCCTCTGATTTGGGAGTCATTGGAATTGAGGAACGCCCAACCATGGTCGAAGGAACTGCGTGTGCGAGAGAGAGACAGAGAAAGAAGACTGCAATTGGGCATTGAAAGAAATAAAAAATTGAAAAACAATCGTGACCTTTTAAATGTGATGGACGACTTAGATTAGAGTTACGCAATTGATTAGGAGAGGATCGGAGTCTGCTATGTTGACAGGTACTTTCTCTCCCCTCTTTCTTTTTTGGCCGATGAAGCACAGATAGGCCCTTTTATATCTTTAGGCTGTGCTTGGACAGAGAAGTTTCAAAATTCAAAGTAAATTTTAAATGAAGAGACTTATAATTCTTGTGTTTAGATTTTTAGTAGATCAATTTTTTATTGTTTAGATATTCACATGAATTCTCAAATGATGTTATTAAGATATGTTAAGTAGTGATAACTCAAGGCGAGCCGTTGTCGAGCTCGAATTCTCAACCAAATTTGAGCAAACTAGGATGTTTGGTTAGAGGCACGGCGGTCAAAGGCGAGGTCGGAGGCCAACATTGAGAGAGGGCGAGATCATTTGAGGTGGTAGGGCTGAGCATTAGAGCTCAATCGATGAGATTGAGTGATTTGGCGTTGTCGTAGAGAGATAGAGAGAGTGAGAGAAATCTTTCGATGATGGAAGATTTGATAATTTTGAGAATTTTGTAGTAGTGGCATAATTATAAATAATGAAAAATCAGTGGATAGAAAAACATATTTACTCCTCATATGTCAATTATTTAACGCTAAATAAACATCGAGTGACAAAAGTGAATTTGAAATGCATACATGAAGGAGCAAAGTAATATATTGCAAACATAAGAGAATAAAGTTTTTAAACTGTCATACATAAGTGAACGTTCCAGCCATTCTCTTTAGAATACTTCCAAGTACATATGGTCATTTATTTTGGAGGGTAAACCAACGACATTCTATTGAAAAATCAATAAAAAAAATTAAATTAAAAACATAAAACGGCGTAAAAATTATCAATCTAAAGACAAAAAATATAGATTGACACACAAAAGTGACTTACGTAACCGTAACCTAAATGAATCAGGATGATGTCGAGAGGCACCTGAAACTACACTATACATCTGATAGGCAGTGCAAATATGAACGTACAGTAATTGTAACCATAGAAAGTAGTGACTTCAGGCTAACCCGTATTACTTAGGATAGAAAGTGGGAGGCTACCGCGAGGACCGTAACCATAACCAAATAGTTGCTCTATGCCAACTCGAAGAGAAGGGATTAACAACCGTCCAAAGGAAAGTGGGACGCTACTGTAAAGAACCATAGCCAATACAAATTGAGCATCTGAACCAGAATCCAAGTTTGGATTGAAATCTCTCCTGGTTTCCAAAATTGGCCCGAAGCCCAAAACATCAGCCCAATAAAAAAGCCACTTGACCAGGCTCTCAATCTTGGGCTAATAGAAAAGGCCCAGTGAAAAAACAGATGTTGGGCTGCATCCATTGACCGCTAAATACACTTTGTAGAAGTAATGTCAAACGAGTCTTAATTTATCTTTAATATAGTAATTAGGCTGAAAGCACATACGTACTAGCTTATTTGATGTGATTCGTCGAATTATGGGTATATACAAATCAACAAAGGCAAGCAGCTGTTTTTCCTTGGCTAAGCTAGAGGCACTAATGATATCTTCTTCATTTTTCTTCACATAAACAAGTGGTGAATTGGTGATTATGATTTTCAAAACCACCATCTATCATAAAAGAGAGAAATATCTTTTCCCGTTTTTCTCTGTGAACATATTTGGTAATGATCAGAGAAGGAGTTTTCAGTCAATTTTTAAAATAAGAGGTGTTTGGTAAATTTTTTTTTTCTTAGAATCTTCTCAAAAAATAAGTTTCTTCATTAATTTGAAAAGCATCTACAAAGGTGCTTATATTGTCCATGGGTTGCTCACGCGATCAGCAGTGATCATTACTGTATTAACAATAGTATTTGCTTTCCATTAATCTATTTAGTGATTGTGATTAGCTTTGTTGCCAATGTGCTTTGAATATCATAAATATATATCATTACTTTTTTTGAATGAAAATATGTATCATTACGGGGTGGACAAATTGCTAGGAGAAACAAGCAAGTAATTAATTAACAAAATGACCTCTTGTCAAAAAGACCAAAGGAAAATGACCCCCACAACATAGACAGAAATGAGAGCATAATCCAAAATAGCCTCTAGTTGCAATGAAACAAAATCATAGACAAGCGCGTTGATATATCTCATTCTTTTTTTAGTTTCAGGTATCCTTTTCCTCCCGTCACAATCAAGAACTATACTCATTTATATGCGTTAAGTATGAATCATGAAGGCGCGTCTAACTGTTTTTGCCGGAAAATTTACTCTCCGGCGGCTACCAAATAATGGTCCCTAGAGGCAGATACATATATATCTGTTATTTTATGTAACGTTTTACCAAAATATTCATCTGCAGGTAGCTGTGTAATGGTACATGTAAGTAGCAGAAGAAATGTTAGTTAGCCATGTGAGTTTAGATTAGATCTGACTAGTTGTAAGGAACCACGTATGTGTTACTTCTTTGCTTAATTCCGATCCCATGTGTTTGTTATATGCGAACAATTAGAGATTGAAAAAGCTAGCTGTCGCTTGATCTCTTCATTTTCCTTTTACGTAGCATTCAAGAAATGCATCATATCATATCATTTTTAACATGCATATCTATACCTTAGCATTCACGGCACCAAATAATTTCTTCCCTGTGCTAGTGTCTCATGTCTAAGTAATGTTAGGGTGAGTTACACTTTTTGTATATTTAGAAAATATATATTCTGTAATTAAGTAGGATTCTGTAATTGATTATGTTTCCTTCCAGAATTGTAAGTATGCTTATATATACCAAATTTAGGATTGATCAATATATCAAAAAATTCTCCAAACACTTCTGGTCTCTTTGACTTTGCATCAGAGCCTAAGTTGATCATGAAAATCTAATCTGACCTAACCTGAATTACGCTGCTTGAACCTGAACCTCTGTCCCAGTTTGACTCGTCGAAACGTTTCCTTGACCTGTTGAAATTTGACGAATCTTGTTATTCTAAGTTTTTTTTTTTTTTGTGATTTGATATCTGAACCTGTTTGCAATGAATCTTACAATCTGTGTTCAACCTGAAGTTAATCGTGAACAATTGATGGCTCTTCAGATTGGGAATCCAGGATGTGGAGTACTACTAGATGGCACCAATTACCAGTTGTGGAGAAGATTGATGAAGATGCATCTTGGTAGTGTTGGAAAGCGACCATATGTGGAGGGGACTTTACCACGGTCGGAAGATGCTGGAAAAGAACAAACTTTGTGGGATACTATGAATTCTAATACAATGATGACTCTCCTGAAATCCATGACAAGACCAATTATGATGTTGTTCTATGGCTACTCATCTCCAAAGGCCATCTGGGATGCTGTTGCAACCACATATTATGATGAGAATGATTTTGCCGGAGTACATGAGTTGACTTGCCAAGCATTTGCAACTACCCAGAATGGTCAACCTCTTGCGGAATATTACGCAAACCTGAAAGTTATCTGGCAAGAACTAGATGAAAGAGATCCACATCCTACGGTGTGTGATCTTGATACTACTACATACAACGGGACCACTGACAAGATGTGTATCTATATCTTTCTGAAAGAGCTGGATTCAAGATTTGCTACTGCTAAAGGAGAGCTACTACGACAAGCCACGCCACCAACTCTGGATCAAGCATATGCATATGTTCGTAAAGATGAGTTTAACCAACCCAAGGAGCTTCATACTGAGGTTTGGAAACCCAAAGACAATTAACTTCGCATCTAGCCAACTCATGGACCATATCTGAGTAAGGTGCAGTGCTTCTACTGTAAGGAGTTTGGACAGTACAAGATCTCATGCCCTCTGAAACCAAATCAAAGTGCCACCTATGACAAGAACCGTAGTAGCAAGGGTGCAGTGCAATTAGTTCAAGAACCTGATTTTCGTGGAATAGAAAGACAAGATATCAGTACAGGTATTTGTTTTCATGAAAGGAGGTAAAATTGGTATTACTTTAAAAGTCTCTAGCTGTACTGGTGGTGATACATAGATAATTGATTCTTGTGTGTCTGACAATATGACATTTGATAAGTCTCTGTTTTCAAATATGTCTTCATCTCCCATACCTGAAGTATCTAATGTAAATGGTGTGTTTCTCTTAGTTTTAGGTATAGAGTCAATCCAAGTTACTCCAACCATTGTGTTACATAATGTCTTTATGTGCTTTCTCTATCTCATCACATGTTACCTGTCTTTGGATTAAACTCACAAAACAAATGCGTTGTAACCTTTTTTCCTATGTATGCCATATTTTAGGATCTGACATCTCAGGAGATAAGGAGATCTGAGGGGGAGACTATTTCACTTGGATTGCATGTACAGCTGGGAAACAAAAGCGCCATCACCACCGGTTGCCTTGACATTGAGTTCTGATAGAGTAAATTAAATTTAGCTATGGCATCGACAATTGGCTCATTCATCGTTTAGAGTCATGAAGAAATCTATGCCATTGTTGTTTTTGGGAATAAATGTGTCAACTCTCCATTGTGAAACTTGTGTTTTTGCTAAGAGCCATAAGTCTAGTTATTCTCCTAGTTTGTGTTCTAATTTAGCACCGTTTGAGTTGATTCATTATGATGTATGGGGGCCTTCAAAGAACTTGACACTATCTAGAATGAAATACTTTGTTTTGTTTATTAATGATTTTACAAGATTAACATGGGTTGTGTTGCTAAAAAAGAAGGATGTTGTGTTGATCAACGCATTTCATACTTGATTCTTAACGCAATTCTCTCTACATTTAACTTTGTTTTATGCTTAGTAAATATTTTTCTAACTTACTTTATGCTTTTAGGTAGAAATAACGGAGAAAATAATAAAGGAGGCGATTTGGAGCTAAAAGCATGTTAAAGAGGAAGTTCATAATTCCGAAGAAGAAATGGTCTTCAAAATGGTTACGAAGATGCATTCCCACATGGTGTCAAGAATTGGAAACCAAATGTCAAATGAAAATGGATACCAAAATGGTGGACAAGAAGATGAAGACATTTCTCCTGCGCAACCCAGGAAAGAGCAAATATGGCGGAATATATGGAGCATATAATGGACGAATTTTGGGAGATATTATATGAATTTTCAGACCTGATTTGAGGGCCAAAATATGTGCAAGAATATGATAGATTCGGCCAAGAATTATTAGGGAATAAGGAATGCAAGATTTGAAGATATGAATATTTCCTTTTCCTTGAAGAAGAAGAAAACAGGGCAGCCAGGTCACTTAACTTCTAAAATCCTTAGTAAATCCAATTCAATTCCAAATATGGCGTTCCTTATATGGATTTTATATCCCTTTGAATAAGATTTCCAATGAAACAAGAATCAGAATTTTCTAAGATCTGAAACTCCGGGAAAACGCGTTTGAAGACAGACTGTCAGATTTACCCGAGTACACAAAGAAAGTCTTATTTTGGTAGGAAAAATCCTAATCTTCTTCTATAAATTGGGGAGCTCGACTCATTCATGATCATCACTCATTCAAGACACCAAAAGCTCTGCCAAACACTCATCTCCACCACTTTAGCAAAATTCCTACAAGAAGCCGCCCCTCCATTCATCAAGAACTCCTCCACCGAGTCGACTAGAAGGCAAATTCCTTTAGAGGCTCTCCATCTCCTAGAAGGCCGGATTACATCCTTGATGTAGGGAAAATTCCCGAGCAAAGTGTATTTCGATCCCTTCTATTTTCATTCTTGTAGACTTTTGATATTGTAGTTGAAATAAAGTTTGTTTCGGTTCACTTCCCTATCATCTTTGTGTTATTTTCGTGACTTACTCTTATCTTAGAATTTATTCAAGCATGTCGAACTTAATAAATCAATTGAGGCGAAGGCAAATTCCTTGTCAAGTTGGTATGTGTCGTAGGGCATTTTTCCGAGCACTAATGAAGATCATACATGTTAACTTGGTTAAAGACTTAGATATTAATAGGTTGCATATAACATGACTAGGTGAGTAAGACGTGGTGTATGGAATGAGTTGATCATTGTATATACGTATATAAACCTTTTATTTTCGGTCTAGTGAGCATGTTTAGGATTTTATGTTCTTTAATTGTTTCTACTTGTCTATGAGTGAAACATGTTAGAACTTAGGATTTCTATGTGTGTTTACTTGCCATATTTTGTCTTTTAATTTCGTAGATTAGATAAACCAACTTTCAAACCCCCCATACCTTTTATTTTCTGTTTACAAACGTTGTCATGCTTAGTACCCTCAATCCCCGGTTAAGAACAATACCCTATTTACCAATGCTACATCTACAACAAAGGGTTTTAATTGCTTATGCGTTTTTGTTGAGTGTTAAGTGTTTATTCAGTACTTAGTAAAAGCGTGTATCATGTGTTTTCTGCCTTCATTGCTTTTCATAGTCTTATCCGAACTCAGGATGATGCTTGTGTGAAAATATTTCGATCTGACAATGGAGGAGAGTTTGCCAACCATTCTTTCAAAGACTATTTTCAGCAGCATGGAATTATGCATCAGACTACTTGTCCTCAGACTCTGGAGCCAAATGAAGTTTCTGAAAGGAAAAATCATCATCTCTTAGACATGGGAAAAACCCTCTAACTTAGTTCCAATATGCCCAAATATCTATGGGGAGAAGCTTTGTTGTGTGCCTCCCACCTCATCAATCACCTACCATATGCAACTCTTCAGAATCAGATTCCCTTAAAAGTATTGTCTAATTTTTTTTTCCATTCCATCTCTAAAAAAACTTCCTGGACAGGTGTTTTTGTTATGTAACATATGTTCATCTTCATAAGAATTAGAGGTCTAAGTTGGAGGTTCGTGCCCTAAAGTGTATTTTTGCTGGCTATGACACCCATCAGAAAAGTTATAAGTGTTACCATCCTTCTTCGCAAAGGTTTTATGTCACTATGGACATCTCTTTTAGTGAAGACTTATGCTACTTCTCTCCTACGACATCTCAGAGTGAGGAAGAGAAGAATGTGTTTTATGAAGACCAATTTGGGGAACCAAAAGATTGTATTTCAGTTGACAGTGTTCCACCCGAATTTTTTTTTCGACCTATCGAGGAAAATCCTCGACCCGTCGAAAATGGCACACCAAACCGGGCAGAAGGTAGCTTTCGACAGGTCGAGGAGTTTTTTTGACCGGTCGAGGAGGTTGTTTGACCCGTCGAGGCAGAAACTCGACCCGTCAAAAATGGTTCCTTGGATCAGGCAGAGTGTGGTTTTCGACCTGTCAAAAATTTCCAGACAGGTGTGATTGTTCCGAGTTCTGTATGTGTTCAACATGTCGAACAAATGTCCGACACGTCGAAAGGAGGATAATTAATTAGTAATCAACCAAAAATTGTTGAAGATGTACATGCAAGTCCAGTCTCTCCCTCTCCATCAACGATCTCTCCTGACCTGTCATCACCTGAAGTATGTAGTTGTATTCCTTTGTCTAATTCTAGTGTTCCTAAAAGGGTCTAACCTGCTACGTCAACCCATGGTCAACCTTCAAAAAAATATGAACTTCTCTTATCAGCTAAAGCCACGTATCTTGTAGCTATGTGTCAACCCATAAATTGTCTAAACCATATGAATCCTTTGTGAATCAATTGCATGTTGTCTCTCTTTTTAGTAAAGTGCAAAATGCAATCAAGGAGGAGAAGTGGGCCAAAGCAATGGAAGTTGAGATAGATGCTCTCAACAAGAATGGTACTTGAGACTTGGTACCATTGCCACCTAGAAAGAAGACTATTGGGTGTAGAAGAGTGTATGTTGTGAAGCATAATGCAGATGGATCAGTTGACAGATATAAGACAATGTTGGTTACAAAGGGATACACCTAGAAGTATGGAGTAGATTATGATGAGACATTTGCATAAGTAGCAAAGATCAATACTATTCAAGTCCTCATGTCTTTGGCAGCTAATCTAGACTGACCCTTGCAACAGTTTGATGTGAAGAATGCTTTTCTTCATGGAGATTTGAATGAATAAATTTACATGGATCTTCCTCCAGGATATGATACTTCTACAGGTGAGAAGGTGTGTAGATTAAAGAAGTCCTTATACGGATTGAAACAATCTCCAAGTGCTTGGTTTGGAAGATTCACAGCTTTTATGAAGAAGATTGGGTATATGGAGTTCAATTCAGATCACACTTTGTTCCTAAAGCATCGACAAGGAAAGTTGACAGCTTTAATTATTTATGTAGATGACATGGTCGTGACAGGTGATGACTTTAGTGAGATCAAGAGATTACAAGCTTAGTTGTCTTCTGAATTTGAGATGAAGGATCTTGGGAACTTGAAGTATTTCTTGGGTATTGAGGTAGCTCGGAATAAGAACTGCATTATGTTGAGTCAGTGAAAATATGTTCTAGATCTGTTGGAAGAAACTGATATGCTTGACTGTAAACCAATTGATACACTCATTGACCAAAATCATCAGCTTGCAGAATATCCTGATTAAGTTCCTACAGACAAGTCCCGGTATCAGAGGTTAGTTGGAAGATTAATTTACTCATTACACACTAGACCTGATGTGGCTTATGCTATTAGTGTGGTGAGCCAATATATGCACAATCCTAGTGAACATCATATGAATGTTGTGATAAGAATCTTGAGGTACTTGAAATCTGCTCCTGGTAAAGGTCTTGTGTTTCGTAAGTATGGAGAATTGGAGACTAATGGTTACACTGATGCCGACTGGGCAGACAACATTACTGACATGAATTACATTTGTTGGTAGAAATTTAATTACTTGGAGGAGTAAGAAGCAGAATGTGGTAGCCCTTTCTACTGCAGAGGCAGAGTACAAAGGTATAGTTCAAGAGATTTGTGAGTTGTTGTGGTTGAAGTATTTGCTTGCAGACTTAGGTTTCAAGCAGAGACGACCCATGCCTCTTTATTGTGACAACACTGCTGCAGTTGAAATCGCACATAATCCTATTCAGCATGATCAGACAAAACATGTAGAGATTGATACACTTCATCAAGGAGAAGTTAGGTGCTCATATTATCTCATTTTCATTTGTTTATTCAGGAAAGCAATTAGTTGACATCCTTATCAAAGTTGTTTCATCCAACGTTTTTAGTGACTCACTTGATAAGTTAGGCATTCAAAACTTGTATGCTTCAACTTGAGGAGGAGTGTTGGAGTAAGTCATACTTCTTGTATATTTAAGAAGTATATATTCTGTAATTAAGTAGAATTCTGTAATTGATTAAGTTTCTTTCTACAACTGTAAACAACTGTAAGTATGTTTGTATATATACTTAATTTGAGATTGATAAATATATCAAAAAATTCTTAATATTTTGAATGGCTAGTAGCAGTTTGATATTACTCAAGACTCAAGAGATACTCTTCATTAACTATGTACAAATCGCAGTATAGGACATGACACTTCTCCTAGCTACTACTGACGAACGTAGCTCTGATCGAATCATTTGTTTTTCGGGAAAGAAGGAAGAAAGTGAAGAATGAAGATGATCTTCCCTGAGCCGACCCACACGCGTACTTTATACAATTCAATTTGTGTAATTTATAAACACAATTGAAGATAAGGATTTGGGGGCGTTACGTAACAGTTATGCCTTTCCATACCTAATTCTGATAATAAGACCAGTTGACAGGTCTGGAATGGACGGTTGCATCTTCTTGCTTATGTATGTCTCTCTCTCTCTCTCTATATATGTGTGTGTCGCTTTTGCTTGTTTACAAGTGTTATGTGACTCAGATATAACCGGGGCTAATAACCGGACGCACATAGCAGCTGGTTAATCACCCTACCTCGGCTTCTTTTGATGAAGAAGTCATCCAACCAAACCACTCCATTTAAGGGACTAGGCCAAACTAGAAAAGTCTCAAATTAAGCCAAAATATATGACATATCTACCTCGGTGTTGGAGGGTGGAAGTTAGACTCGTGGATGGATCATGTTGGGAAGTAATTTCTTCATTTTCGAAATATAAGTCAATAACTGAAACCATACGTGCTTGCTTCAAATAGTTCATGCATATATATGAGAATTACATATTTTCTTTTCCTGGCAAGGACTTCTACATTGAAGTACTTAACATTCAAGCAATTACTTCTCTCATATATGTCAGCAGTGAAGTAACTCAATCCTGTCGACCTCTTTGTACGTCGGACCTCTTCATTTCACACCAAAAATAGCAAGATGAAAATGAAGAAAAGAAACTGATGCTTGTTTGGAAAGAATTGGCCACAACATGTGGATTTGTCAGTTCAATGAGACTTACGACTTGAGAATATCAACACAGCTTGCAGGAGTTGCCGCATTGATCGGTGTTTAACCATCTTCAAAATTACTCTATAATGAACTCAATATGCTTGTCAATGCAGTACAATAGTATATGGGTCAATCCACAGGAAAAAAATGAGACTCAATATTCTAAACTACAAACAGACGCAAAAGTCAGAACCCTGACAGCCTCGACCACTGGGTACTAACATAATTAATTAAAATATTTAGACTCAACCTAAAATCACAAAATTAATACAAGACACTATATACAGAGTGATGGACTACCACTCAAATTTTTAATGTAATCGGAGTTGGTTTGGTTGTTGAAATAAATTCTACAAACTACATTACAAAACTGAAACAGTAGCGAAATTCAGAGTAAAACGAGAATTCAATAATAAAATGGGTTAAGGGAAGTGCTATCCACCACCGTCACTACATCTAGACGACAAATGCTTAACTAAACAATGCAAATGTTATGAATGAAAGATTCCCAGGAAGGTCCCGAGCTGTGAACACAACCTATTACCCAATCCTTATGTTTATAATGTTGAAGGTTTGCTTATCAACATTGTCTATCCCTCAAAGAACCCGAAGTCACGGACTCGAATTTACCAAGAGAAAAGCATTACGATCTAGAAAGGGTTTGAGAATCTACAAGGCTTCATAAGTACACTACGGTCGTGTCTTACTAGACCTAGGATTTCTTATACCAAGCATGTATGGGTTCTACGATTGAAACTTGAGGAAGGTAATAATCACCAATAGCCATCAATTTTCTTAGAATTAGATTCCTAAACATGCATACTAAGCGTGCACTCAAAACATACATAATCAAGAATCATCACCATATAAATAACAAAGAAACCTCATTCGAATAACAAAAATAAAACTAATTAACGTGCATAAGCAATCTAGATATCATGAACGGGGCTTCAAAACAATCCCTTAACAATGGAGTTTAGCTCCTCATAGAATCAGAAATTAAACTAAAATAATCCATGAAAGAAATTGATACAAACGGATGAAGGAGAAGCTTGCAGCCTCCTTGCTCTTGCTCTCCGTACGTCTGCTTTTTTTCTTCTTTTTCTTCCACCCCCCAAAAACCTCTTCGTTTCTGCCCCACTAGCTACTATATATATGTGTGTCCATTAGCTAGGTTAATTCCTAGCTAACCAAGCAACACGTGGTAGCATAATCCAACTCAAATTAGAACTCTTCCTAAACTTGCCACTCCTCTCCAAGCTGCAGCTCGCCAAACTCTATATATGTCTGCTTTACAACTAGGATAATTAACCAAGCCCAAGCATGCATCACGTGCCAAGTTAATTAACCAAAGTCAAAGCCCACTCGCCAAGCTTCTTTCCAACGCTGTTTCGCCAAGCTATGCTTCCAATTTTTATCTCTCTATTTAATCTCTCTCGCCAGGTTCCATACCCTCGCCAAGGACAAAACCTCCTTGCCAGAATATATTATTTAATCTCATTTTCTTCATTAATCTCCAAAATACCTAAAAACAAATAAGCATAATTAAATCACTCTAATAATAACAACAAACTAAATATAGAGAACAAATTAAATACCGAATAGACGCATAAATATGCGACTATCAAAATACCGCACACTTAGACATTGCTAGTCCTCGAGCAAAACACTAAACTAAGACTCTAAAACAACTCAAAGACTTTACGATAACGACACTAATGCCCACAAAAAAATTGTCTCAGCAATCTTCCAAGAACTGTAACACCAAGTCTCATATGAACAAACAAGTTACCAGAGATGACTCTAACATATAACACACCTGCAACATGTAGGACAAAGACATAATCATGGTGAAAAATAAAGCTGTAGCATGCGAAAACAAGTCAAGATTCAACCTCACATAGATATGCTCTCAATAGTGTTTCTCTCAAAGTATGTCTAAGGTATTCACTCAACTCAATTACTTGTCAAATAGACCGAACCATATGCTTACTCTTGCAACTAATCTCCACAGATCAAAGGCTGTCATCTTGAAGATCAAAAATGACTTTCATGGTTATAATGGGGCTTGGCTCATAGGTTAAAGAATAAATGGATAAGGAATTCAAAAACAAATTCTAGAACCTAGTAGAGCACCAAATAAGAGACTTTTCTCAGGTCTTGCAACCATGTAACTTTTTATTATTGTGGCCGGATTTCATCTTGTTGGGCCTGCGCATCATTCTCTTCATCATAGTTAACTCGGGTATCAAGCTAAATATCACAATTTTTTTTTTCTTCTTCTTTCTTTTTCTTTGTGCTCTTTTTTTTTTTCTTTTTCTTTTTAACAAACTAGCTTGATACCCCACACTTGTTTCTTTGCATCACCTATTGACATTGTCACTGTCTTCACGTACCTGTCTCATGTATAGCTTTACCAAGTCCTAGAACAAAGGTAAAAAAATAACTATTCTAAATTTTAAGGTTAGGGATATGTGGGTGATGACAAAAGTTTAAATATGTATGCTCAAAGTGGTTAACTAAGGGGTGCATATCTTATGTACACAAAATCGGGACACATGCTTATATGGCTATAGTGGTGTCCCCTAAATGCCTTTATCATTTCCTCAATCAAAACATATATTGACAATAAGCTTTGAAAAACACAAGAGCAAGTTCTAGTAAACTCTAGAGTCCATTAACTTAATCTGTGGCAAGCAATTGACACTAAATCAAAGAAATCATGTATTTCTCATAAAGGCTCAAAAGTTCACGGGTTATATGAATCTCAACAAAGTTTAAGCATGCCAAAATATCTGTACTATGTTAACTCGTTTCTACATCCATTACACATTCGCATATGCACCATATGTCAAAATCATCCAAAGAAACTTGAATAACATAATAAACTCTTAACCACAAATTGGAAAGATATAGAATCATCATTGACTTTGTTACGGGCATCCTAAGACTCCTCTTTTTGATATTTTCTTGACACTTTTTACTTTTGTATTTTTATTTCAACTAAGACACTAACACACACAAGAAAAACAAAGAAAAATTCAAAATTACCAAACTTTGGCGAGGGACTCGCCAGACTCCCTATACTATGCAACTCCACTCGCAAGAATTATACAAAATTAATCACAAATCATAATAAACTGAAATTTTTTGAGCATCAACTAGACACATGTAGAATCCTTCCCTCAAAATTTCAGAAAATTATGAGCCCTCTATGTATAGAAATAAATGACACAATACAGGATACTGCCCAGTACCGAAAACTGCCGCTCGCCAGACTCAGCTCCACTCGCAAGAATTATATAGAATTAATGACAGAGTGGAATAAGCTGAAATTTAGAGAGAGAGAAAAATAGATACATGTAAAAGCATGCCCTCAAAATTTCAGAAATTTACGAGACTCCTAGCTATGTCAAATTCATGACACAAAACATCAAACTGCACAGTAGCGAAAAATGACGCTCGCCAGAGACTCATCCCACTCGCAAGAATTTTACAGAATTAACCACACATTGGAATGAGCTGAAATTTAGAGAGAAAAAACTAGACAAGAGTAAAATCATGCCCTCAAAATTTCAGAAATTTACGAGACCTCAAGCTATGTCAAATAATTGACAAAAAACAGCATACTGTACAAAACCAAAATAACGAAAAATTATACATAGACGCTAAGGATATGATATAAACCTCACCCCACACTTGAAATTTGCATTGTCCTCAATGTAAGACGAAACTAAAACATACAATACATCAAACAAGCATGGAATAAGACACATAACACATCACAAATCACACTAACATGGAGAAAAATAAAGAAAATGAGAAGGGATAAGAATTCAAATCTGGCAGCCAAGCTTCTCCATCCACATGGGTTGCCTCCCAAGTAGCGCTAAGTTTAACGTCTTCAGCCAGACAGTACCAAGTATCACTCTTCATCCTGTGGCACATCCTCGAGAGGTACCTGCTCAACGGTGTGCTCCAACATCAACTCATAAAACGGCTTCAGTCGATGTCCATTGACTTTGAAAACTTTCCCTGTTTTGACACTTTTCACAACTACAGCACCACTAAGAAAAACATTAGTGACCACAAATGGACCAATCCATTTAGACTGAAGCTTATCTGGAAACAGTTTCAACCTCGAGTTGAAAACCAAGACCTTTTGTCCTACCACAAAAGTCTTGCTTCTGATATTTTGATCATGAAAAGCCTTAGCTTTCTCCTTGTAAATCCTGCTGGACTCATATGCATTGTTCCTGAGTTCTGCCAGCTCATTCAGCTGCAATTTCCTGTGAATCTCAGCCTCATCAATATCAAAACTGAACTGTTTGACCGCCCAATAAGCTCTGTGCTCAAGCTCGACCGGCAGATGACAAGCTTTGCCAAAAACAAGCCTATAGGGAGACATCCCTGTAGGTGTTTTGTAAGCTGTACGGTAAGCCCACAAAGCTTCATCTAATCACTGACTTCAATCCTTCCTGGTAGGGCCTACGATATTTTCTAGAATCTTCTTGATTTCACGGTTAGACACCTCAACTTGTCCACTGGTCTAAGGATGGTAAGGTGTCGCCACCTTGTGTTGAACATTATATTTCCTTGAGAGCGCATCAAATGTGCGGTTGCAAAAATGAGAGCCTCCATCGCTAATGATGTACCTAGGTGTGCCAAATCTAGCAAATATGGACTTTAAGAATTTAAGCACAACAACAGAATCGTTAGTTCGGGTGGCAACTGCCTCCACCCACTTGGACACATAATCAACTGCCAAAAGTATGTACACATTATAATGCGAAGAAGGGAAATGAACCATGAAATCAATACCTCAAACATCAAAAATTTCAACCACAAGAATTGGATGTTGAGGCATTTGATCCCTAGGACCTATGTTACCTGTCATATGGCATCTTGGACATGCCTTGTAGAATTCATGAGCATCCTTAAAGATGCTAGGCCAATAAAATCCACATTCCAACACCTTGAGTGCAGTTTTCTTTCCCCTGAAATTTCCTCCACCTACATGTGAGTGGCAAAAAGAAAGAATAGAATAAATTTCAGATTCGGGAACGCACCTTCTAATGATGGAATCTGGGCAATGTTTCCATAAGTATGGATCATCCCACACATAATATCTGGTCTCCTTCTTCAATTTGTCCTTTTGAGCGCGGGTATAGTCAGTAGGTACCAGTTTTAAAACCTGGTAATTGACAATATCCGCATACCACGGCTCAGAATCCTGGATAGCAAATAGTTGCTCATCCAAAAAACTCTCATGCAAAGGGAGTTTATCCTCCTCCGCATTGAACCCATGTGTCAACCGAATCAAATGGTCTGCAACCACATTCTCTGTTCCTTTCTTATCTTTGATTTCCACATCAAACTCCTGAAGGAGTAGTAACCACCTAATCAGCCTTGGCTTTGCATCCTACTTTGTCGTAAGATATCTCAATGCAGCATGGTCAGAGAAAATAATCACTTTAGTTCCTAACAAGTAAGATCTAAATTTCTCTAAAGCAAAGACAACAGCCAAAAGTTTCTTCTCAGTTGTTGAATAGTTTAACTGAGCATCATTATGGGTTCGAGAAGCATAATAAATCACATGTGGTAACCTCTCAATCCCCTGTCCCAACATAGCACCTACAGCATATTTCGAGGCATCACACATCAATTCGAACGGAAGGTTCCAATCTGGTGCTTGGATGATTGGGGCGGTGATCAACAGCTCCTTGGGCTTGTTGAATGCAGCAAGACAATCTTCAATAAAATCAAATGTCACGCTCTTCTGGAGTAATGCACTGAGAGGCCGGGATATCTTGGAGAAATCCTTGATAAACCTGCGATATAAACCTGCATGTCTAAGAAAAGAGTGCACCTCTCTCACAGTAGTGGGAGGTGGTAAGGTACGTATAACATCAACCTTAGCCTTGTCTACTTCTATACCTTTTTCAAAAATTACATGTCCCAAAACAATACCTTGTTCAACCATGAAATGACATTTTCCCCAATTTAACACAAGGTTCTTTTCCACACATCTTTCTAGAACTAGGGACAGATTATTCAAACATGTATCAAAAGAATCACCAAAAACAGAAAAATCATCCATGAATACTTCGATGATTTTCTCCACCATGTCTGAAAAAATGCTCATCATGCATCTCTGGAATGTAGCTGGTGCATTGCACAACCCAAAAGGCATCCTCCTATAAGCAAACGTGCCAAATGGACACGTGAACGTGGTCTTTTCCTGGTCTTCTCTGTCAATGGCAATCTGGTTGTAGCCAGAATAACCATCTAGAAAGCAATAATACGCATGACCTGCAAGACGTTCCAACATTTGGTCAATAAAAGGAAGAGGAAAATGATCCTTACGGGTTGTGGCATTAAGTCTGCGGTAGTCAATACAGACTCTCCATCCTATTTGAACTCTCTTTGGCACCAGCAGATCCTCATCATTTTTAATCACTGTGATGCCTGACTTCTTGGGTACCACCTACACAGGACTCACCCACTTGCTATCAGATATTGCATAAATAATACTTGCATCGAGAAGTTTGATAACCTCATTCTTCACCACATCCATCATAGGTGGGTTGAGTCTTCGTTGTGGTTCTCTCGTTGGCTTTGCTCCATCTTCAAGGAATATCCTATGAGTACACAATGTTGGATCTATTCCTTTAATGTCTGCAATTGTCCAGCCAATAGCCTCCTTGTGCTCCCTGAGTACAGTGACTAGCTTCTCTTCCTGTAACACGGTTAGTTTTGAAGATAAAATGACTGATAAAGTCTCACCAGTTGCAAGGAATGCATACTTCAAATGCTCAGGCAAAGGCTTGAGCTCAAGTTTTGGTGTTGTTACAATGGAAGGAAGAAGCGTGTCATTAGTAATAGGAAGAGGAAGAGATTTTGAATTACCTCTTATGTATGGCAATGACTCAAGGGCTGCCACAACATCATCATACTCTTCACCCATCACTAACTCTTCAGCTGAGCTAATTCTCAATGTCTCTTCTTCTTCATCCATGGATCGAACTTGGGTGATCAAATCCTCAAGTTCATCCCACACTTTAGAACATGGGGGAGTTTCAGATTTCTTCCCCCCTTCTTCAATCGCTTTCTTCAACGCATCCTCATTCTCATTCACCGAGTGCTGCATAAATTCCTGCATAAAATTATCAAATGTATCAATAGAAAAACAGGAATACAAATCATTATCACTAGGATGCCTCATTGCGTCGAAGATGTTGAAGCGGATCTTCTCTTCATCTACTTTCATGGAAAGGGTACCATTGAAACAATCTATCTTGGTCCTAGCGGTCCGTAGGAATGGACGACCAAGTATCAATGGTAGCTCTGATGGTTGAGGCTCTGCCTCCATTTCCAAAATGAAGAAATCAGCTAAGAAGATCAACTTACCTACCTGTACTAAAACATCTTCAACAAAACCTCTGGGGTAGCAGTTAGATCGGTCAGCTAATTTAATTGTAACACCAGTTTGTTGTAATGCACCAATATTCAAAGTTTTATACACAGAGTATGGCATTAAGTTTATTGATGCACCCAAATCAAGTAAAGCTCCAGTGAAATTAGTGTTACCAATTGTACATGGGACGGTGAATCGTCCAGGGTCTCCCATCTTGGGTGGTAGCTTCCTCTGAAGTACTGCTGACACATTCTCACTCAAGGCTACGGTCTCAGTCCCTGTGAACTTCCTCTTCATTGTACAAAGTTCCTTAAGAAACTTTGCATACTTCGGTATTTGCTTAATCGCATCAACCAACGGAATGTTCACTTCCACCTTCCGAAATATATCTAGAATCTCTTGCTCCAACTCATCCTTCTTCTTGTTTTTCAACCTACCAGGAAAAGGAACACGTAAAGGAATTGAAGGAGAAGCTTCAGAAATTGACTTACCCGATTTTTCATTTGCTGAATTTTTCTGTCCAGGTGCACTCTTCTCGCCATGATCCTGCAGTGGTGGGGGAAATGGTAGCACCTGTTCTTGAACCGGTTCACCCGCTTCTAAAGACTTTTTTGTAGGCTTTTCAACCTCTTCAATCACTCTTCCACTTCTCAATGTGATCACATTAGCTTCATGTTGAGATCATGGGTTCTTAACCACATTGCTTGGAAGAGTACCTTGTTTTCTTGTTGACATT
This sequence comes from Geum urbanum, assembly GCA_946800695.1. NCBI lineage: Eukaryota > Viridiplantae > Streptophyta > Magnoliopsida > Rosales > Rosaceae > Geum > Geum urbanum. The sequence goes on along the minus strand of OX327012.1, from coordinate 45,214,231 downwards.
TGTTGCTGCAAGCTGGTCAACTGCTTCTCCATAAGCTCGAATGCCTTGTTAGAGTTTTTTTTGTGCATCTCAATCCCCTCTAGCCTAGCCAATATTGCTGCCATGATAGGATCAGGGGCTGGAGCGGTAACCGGCTGTTGTACTTGTTGAAATTCAGGTCTTACCTTGAATCCGGTGGGTGGGTTCAACACATTGTTGGTGTTTCCATAGCAAAAATTAGGATGATTCCTCCATCCCGGATTGTATGTGTTTGAAAATGGATCATTTCTTGATGCACGTTGTTACAAAAAATTCACCTGTTCTTCATCAGGAATAAAGGGACAAGTTTTATTAGTGTGATCCGACATAGAGCAAACAGAACATACCTGAGATACAGATGATGATGATGTTGTTTGGCTCTTGATGGCAATAGCAATGGACTCCAACTTCTTCTCCATTGCTTTCATTCTCTTGTCCATGTCTGGGTTAGTGGCAACCTCAAATACAGCTTGCTGTTTCTTGCTCGCCAACGTTCTCTCTCTTGTATAGAACTGCTTGGTGTTCTCAGCCAATTTCTCTATGGTATCATGAGCTTGTTGACCTGTTTGGTACATAAACATACCTCCACAAGCGGAATCCACTCTTGTCTTGTTAGATGGCTCCATACCTTCATAAAAGAAAGTCATCCTGTCCTCTAGATCATACCCATGATGTGGGCATTTCCTCAACAGCTCCTTGAAATGACTCCATGCCTCATGAAGCATGTCACCATCTTTTTGTATGAAGCTATTAATCTTCTTCTTCAACTGCTTAGTCTTCTGGGCTGAGAAATACTTCTTCATGAACGTCACCTTCATCTCATCCCATGACTGTATAGATCTTGGAGCCAAAGAATTGAACCACATCTTTGCTCCCTCCTTCACAGAAAAAGGAAATAAAATTAGTTTCAACACATTAGATTCAACATTTTGTAAGTTTTGTGTTGATGCTAAAGCTTCAATCTCAGCCAAATGTTGCTGAGGGTCCTCTGAAAATACCCCCTATAATGAGGTAGGGCAGAAAGTAATACAGGAGGCACTGAATATGTCCCAAGAGCCGGCAACACTATTGGTGATGAATTCCCCTGAGCACTAGGTACAAAGGAATTTATCAACGTTCTTGGTTGTTCTCCCATTGCTGCTCTTTGTGGTGGCGATTGAGGAACTTCTTCTTCTGAATCTGAACTTGTTTCCACCTCAATCTCAGGTTCTGAAACTGTGCCACTCGTGTTTCCAATCTCCAGTTATGCTCGTCTCTTCTGCTTACGGTTTTGCTTAGCTGAGCGCTCAACCTCTAAATCAAGCAATAAAGGCTCAGTTCTCCTTGACCTTCGAGTATGCATGCACTAAGTACCTGCACACAAGAGACACGTTACACTACAAAAGAAATGAAACAAAACAAAACAAAACAGAAACAAAAGACACGTTAGAATATAAAGAGTAGATCTTTCCCTAGCAACAGCGCCAAAATTTGATCGGTGTCTAACCACCTTCAAAATTACCCTATAATGAACTCAATATGCTTGTCAATGCAGTACAATTGTATAGGGGTCAATCCACAGGGAAAAATGAGAGTCAATATTCTAAACTACAAACAGACGCGAAAGTCAGAACCCTGACAGCCTCGACCACTGAGTACTAACGTAATTAATTAAAATAGCTAGACTCAACCTAAAATCACGAAATTAATACAGGAAACTATAGACACAGTGATGGACTACCACTCAAATTTTCAATGTAATTGGAGTTGGTTTGGTTGTTGAAATAAATTCTACAAACTAGATTACGAAACTACAACAGTAGCGAAATTCAGAGTAAAACGAGAATTCAATAATAAAATGGGTTAAGGGAAGTGCTATCCACCACCGTCACTATATCTAGACGACAAATGCTTAACTAAAAAATGCAAATGTTATGAATGAAAGACTCCCAGGAAGGTCCCGTGCTGTGAACACAACCTATTACCCAATCCTTATGTTTACAATGTTGAATGTTTGCTTATCAACATTGTCTATCCCTCAAAGAACTCGAAGTCACAGACTCGAATTTACCAAGAGCAAAGCATTACGATCTAGAAAGGGTTTGAGAATCTATAAGGCTTCATAAGTACACTACGGTCGTGTCTTACTAGACCTAGGGTTTCTTATACCAAGTATGTATGGGTTCTACGATTGAAACTTGAGGAAGGTAATAATCACCGACATCCATCAATTTTCTTAGAATTAGATTCCTAAACATGCATACTAAGCGTGCACTCAAAGCATACATAATCAAGAATTATCACCGTATAAATAACAAAGAAACCTCATTCAAATAACAAAAAAAAACTTAATTAACGTGCATAAGCAATCTAGATATCATGAACGGGGCTTCAAAACAGCCCCTTAACAATGGAGTTTAGCTCCTTATAGAATCAGAAATTAAACTAAAATAATCCATGAAAGAAATTGATACAAACAGATGAAGAAGAAGCTTGCAGCCTCCTTGCTCTTGCTCTCCGTACGTCTGCTTTTTTTCTTCTTTTTCTTCCACCCCCCAAAAACCTCCTCGTTTCTGCCCCACTAGCTACTATATATATGTGTGTCCATTAGCTAGGTTGATTCCGAGCCAACCAAGCAACACATGGTAGCACAATCCAACTCAAATTAGAACTCTTCCTAAATTTGCCACTCCTCTCCAAGCTGCAGCTCGCCAAACTCTATATATGTCTGCCTTACAACTAGGATAATTAACCAAGCCCAAGCATGCATCACCTGCCAAGTTAATTAACCAAAGTCAAAGCCCACTCGCCAAGCTTCTTTCCAACGCTGCTTCGCCAAGCTATGCTTCCTGTTTTTATCTCTCTATTTAATCTCTCTCGCCAGGTTCCATACCCTCGCCAAGGACAAAACCTCCTCGCTAGAATATATTATTTAATCTCATTTTCTTCATTAATCTCTAAAATACCTAAAAACAAATAAGCATAATTATATCACTCTAATAATAACAACAAACTAAATATAAGGAATAAATTAAATACCGAATAGACGCATAAATATGCGACTATCACCGCACCCGGTAACCAATTCATTAGTTAAGAGTTGAACATATGTACGAGATTTTTCGTCCATGAGCTATTCAATTCCCATTCGAATCAAAGCGTTATGCGTTACATTTAGGACCTTTTGGACACAAAGATATTAGATATGCCGTGTCAAATACGAGTGTGTAGCTGCAGGTTGAAGGTGCTTTTCTTCGGTAATTCTAACCAAAAGCCTAACTAAAGGGTCAAAGCAAAGGACCTCGATCACCCTTATTACCTTATACATGAAATACGCACTAAACTTTTGACAAAATCTCCATTTCTCTCTTTGCGATTTACTTTTCTTACATGGGAAAAACGGGTTGAACTAGCTAGACGCCCCTAAATCTGGGATGAAATGAAATTGAAAAGGCTATAGATTGGTCGTAATGTTTGACCGATCCAATCCATTTCTGAATTATAAACATTATGTATAAACAGAAACATGACGGTTATGGTGCACTAACACACTATATAGCAGATTATAAAATTTTAGTTTGTGATTAAAATTTGGTATTACTGTCGAAAGTTAAATTCAAAATACGTTCGAGGAGGAAACTAAGCTGAAGTTCCATAGGCATCACCGCATCAGCATGCTAGCCGCTCGGTTTCTTTTCACTCTTCCAAAAATTCTTTTGTTTTGTTTATATTCAGTGCCAATTTCGAGATATTCATCGTTCTTATTACGGCTGCCAGGTCTAAAACATACACCGTAACGCCGAAGAAATACAAAACCAATGTTTTGTTATACCCGTAGCAACATACGTCTTTTATTTCACTAACAAAGCGAACAAGCTAGAGCACCATTTTTTTGGTTCATTCAGTAATGAGAGTTTAGTCATGTGATGTATGTCCCATGTGTCACACCACGTAATATACCTGACTTCCCCCTAAAAAGTAAACAGATTAAAAAGAAGAAAAAGAGAAAAAAAGATTGAAAAGCATAAATGGACAAAAATAAAAAGCGGACAAAAATAATTGCTATTATTACGCAGGAGGGAGGGAGCAAGCAAAGCATTGTGGGCTTTTATTGGTACTGTTCTGGTTTGCTTAATGCACTTACATTTCAACAGTGGAGAAGATAGAGAGGAGCCTGAGAGTCCTGAGAGAGATGAGCGCTCTCTCTCTCTCTCTCTCTCTCTCTCTCTCTGCATCCTTTATTCATTTCACACCCGCCTTTTTTCACCCTCTCTTCTCTATTTAGTCTCATTTCAATTGCCCCACAACAGCTCCCCATGTGAATAGTTCCTGTTATAAAACCCCCATCAGCAAACACCAGAAATGTGATCAAGATTGCTACTCTGACACACTCTCCATCACTTTCTTTTTTTATTCTGATTACGCCGCTTTTGTAAGATTTGGGTCTCGACCAAAACCATATCTTTGGAAAATGGAATTGATTCATATCTAGCTAGAGATTGAGCAGAAAATGAAGATTGTATCTTTGTTTTGCGTCTTCCTTTCATTTCTGGTTTTGGGTTCTTTCTGCTGTGTTTCAGCAACTCTAGCTCAAGATGGAGTTGTGGTAGCCAATAGAAGATCTCTCAAGTTTAGTCTTGGTGCGTTTCTCAATCTGAATTCTAAAGATTTTTTTTTTTTGGTTTTGGGTTCATTGTCGTTGTGAATAACTCATCTTCATCCCCACTGTAGAAATGGAAAATGATGATGAGTTGGATTCATTTCTGGATTTGAGTATCTGAAATAATCATAAAGTTGCAAACTTTAAGCCAAAACTGTAGCCTGGTTCTGATCAGAATCTGAATTTTGTTTCATTTCCACATATAGTGAGCAAGCCAAAGAAGGCCAATGCTTTCACTGTCACCAAACAATTAAAATTAGTTTAAGTTGAACAGTAACTGAACGTAATTGCTTTACTTCCTTGTATAGCCTGAAACCTTTAGGCATTTTTTTAATACGTGAATGACTAAATTATGCAACTTTGTGAGCTTGTGATTCTGATTGTCTTGTGATTTGCAGTAAATGAGAATCTGGAGTCGTGGAAAAGTGACATATCTGAGACAGCAGTATCCCCGAGCGATGATGGTTCTGGAGCTACGCTTGTATTGGCGGCCAAAAGGACCAAGAGGCCTGATATTCTTAAAGGATTCAAGCGTTATCGAGGAGGATGGGACATAGTCAATCGCCATTACTGGGCTGTAAGTTGAGAAATTCCTTGATGCTTTCATTGCGTTGTTATGAGGATCAAGGTGTTCAATTAAGAAGTTTATGATTCATGGCATGTATAGATTATTTGCAATCGATTTAGATTGACTGTTGATTAAAGATACGAAATTTGATTTGTTCTATTCAGTTAGTATATTGCTGGGAAATACCTTTGCTACCTTGATTTGAAGAGTTTCTGGGAATACCAAGGAAGATAGAATTAGGTATCTTGGTGTTCAATTATGAGATGTAATTGGATAGGAGGCTCCAACCTTTATGCTACATGTGTATGTGTTGAATTCATGAAGCAGTGTCTGTCATTCTCTTGCTTCTTTTGCAAATAGTGGTTGGACTGATTGTTAACAATAATGACTCTGATGATCATAAGTACTTGTTCCTATATGTTTGTTGTTTAAAATTAAACTAACTGGAATATAATTCATTGTTTCTGCAGTCTGTTGGATTCACTGGCGCTGGCGGTTTCATTATTTCTTTCGTGTGGTTCATTTCATTTGGCATGGTTCTTGTGGTTTATCATTTCTGTGGATGGAGAATAAACATTAAAGATGAAGGATCACACCGCTCACAGAGGATGTGTCTGATTATTCTGATAATATTCACATGTGCTGCCACGTAATTTTCAGAACTACATGAATTATCATGTATTTGTTTGCATAAATAGTAGCTTTACGGCATCTATATTTTCTCTTATATATTTTGACCCTTAAATATTAATTCGAACATATTTGATGCATAACTTTTACTTGTCCAAAAGAATTTGGATACACTCACACACATTTGTTTGGATTAACATTCACATATCAAACATTTTTCTGTCTGTTAAGGAGACACATCTCGATAAACTTTATACTCAGGTGAGCATGTTGTAGAATTAACTGTCCCCAGTTTTAACATCTTTATATGTTTTTTGATAACACAGGGTTGGATGCATTCTTCTTTCTGTTGGGCAAGCTGAATTTCATGAAGAAGTCATACATACCCTAAAGTTTGTTGTAAACCAGTCAGACTACACCGTACAGACCCTGAGAAATGTCACGGAGTATCTGTCCCTTGCGAAGGATATTAATGTGGCCCAGGTTTTCCTGCCTACCGATGTCATGGATAGTATTGACAAGTTAAATGCGGATCTGAACTCTGCAGCAGATACATTGACAGAGAAGACAGATGAAAATTCTCACAAAGTGAAAAAAGTCTTCAGTATTGTGTATGTGTTCTTACACATTGGTTCAGTTTACCTAATGAAGGGTTATGCAGAAATTTTATGGATTAATATCAGTTCATTGTTGCAGGCGTTCTGCTTTAATTGCTGTTGCAGCAGTGATGCTTTTCCTAGCTGTGATTGGTCTTTGTAAGTTTTTCCCTCGAAAAGTATCAATTGTTCACTCTTCTTTATTAGTTAGTGCTCTTATCTAACTCGTTTATGCATCTTGTTGCAGTTCTGTCCGTCCTTGGGCACCAACATGCGATTCACATGTATGTTTTCCTTTGTATATGGTTGCAAATTTCGACCTTAGTAGTTCTATCATTCTTAACATTCTATTGGAGTTTTATATTCCTATCTGACAAGCCTGTCATATTGTTGCAGATTCATTGTTAGTGGATGGTTACTTGTGGCAATTACATTCATTCTTTGTGGAGCCTTTGTGATCCTCAACAAGTAAGACAATTAGAATATTTCATTTGCTTGGGTAGTGCTCAGACCAATTTATATGGGCAGTATTGCGGTACTGAATTGTTTATTTTTTGGAACATTATGCAGTGCCTCTTTTAAGTCCTTATTCCCTCTGAAAAATAAACTACATATTCATTGGGATGTCTGCTGCTGCTCTTTTTCTGTAAATATATCCGCAGCCATTGTGTATGCTATGCTTAGTCATATGTCTCAAGGACACTTTATTCAAGAGAACATGATAATGCCTTACCTGACGAGTATCTTGTTTATTCTGTGTTCAGTGCTGTTTCTGACACCTGTATGGCCATGGAAGAATGGGTAGAAAATCCCCAGACCGAAACAGCACTTAGCAACGTCCTTCCTTGTGTTGACCAGAGAACCACAAATCAGACGCTTGACCAGAGTAAAAGGATTATTAATGACATGGTGACTGTTGTCAACACATTCATCTACACCTATGCCAATACGTATCCATCCCACTCAGATCCTTATTATTACAACCAATCTGGACCTCTGATGCCATCTCTCTGTTACCCCTATGATTCTGAGTTGAGAGATACCCAGTGTGGGGATCAACAAGTGTCTATTACAAATGCTTCTCTGGTAAGAGCCTTTGTCTTAGACACTGTTTGATGATTATTTGTTCTTCTCTATAATACTTGGTGTTGCTAAATTGAAGGAAATATTAGAATTAGAAAGCTGTCAAATGTCTAGCACGTTGATAATATGGAGTCATCGGTCATCACAATATAAATGTAGATGATAGACTTCAGTGTCTGGCAAGTTCATGATACAACTGACTACACATTTTGAACCAGTACCTGAGCAAAAAATTTCATTTGTTTCCCATTAAGTAGTGTAAATTGGAGCAAGGGAATACTCTGTATGACTATGAAGTTTGGCACCTAGTTTTGACTATAAGGGACTCCTTACTCGGGATTAAATCAATTTGGACTCTTGAAGCTGTCTCATATGTGTTTGTTTGAATTCTTTCAGATTTGGCAGAACTATACATGTGATGTCTCGGCATCTGGGATGTGCCTCACTCCTGGAAGGGTGAAGCCAGACATCTACTCTCAGCTGGCTGCAGCAGTTAACGAGAGCTATGCTCTACAGCACTATACCCCTCGTTTATTGAGCCTCCAGGATTGCAATTTTGTCCGCGACACATTCCGCACAATAACCTCCAGTTATTACCCTCCATTGAACCACTGCCTGAAAATTGTGAATGTAGGTCTGGCCCTGATTTCAGTCGGCGTCCTGTTCTGCCTTGTACTCTGGATACTCTATGCAAACCGCCCCCAAAGGGAGGAAGCGTTTGTGGAACTATCCTTACCGACAAAAGGCAGGAGCAAGAAGACGAGTGGTTCAAACAACAATAGTCATAACAACAGCTGTGTATCAACACCGAACATATCAAATGGAGTATAAAGTCGAAGATTCGAGTCTCCATCATAGCATTAGTCATTATATAGATAACAGAAGAAGAAAAAACCGAGTGGAGCGAAGTTCCATTTCAAGTTAGAGAGGGCTGATTAGCCATGTCTAGTGTAATGTAATGTACAGTGTTTTCAATGGCAATGATCTCAGATTTGCTTTCATTTCTGGAAATGGTAAAATTCAGGACAGGGTTACAATTTTCATTGCTTCACATTCACATCAGTGAAAAGAAGAGAGCCAAACTCTCGAATATCAAACCCTAAAAAACACATTTTTTCCATATCTGATTCATCGGTAAACAAGTACTAAACTATGACCTCAACCTAGTCAAATGACCAGTCTTCACAATTCAAGTTCATCATAGTCTTCGTTGGTGTCAGTCCCATCAGCTTCTTGTGGAATTTCAAGACTCCTGTAGGCCATGAACAACAAAAGAGTCGTCGTAATAGATGTTGGCAAAGTAGACCGGGACTCCGTTGAGCAGCAAAACGTCGCCGTCTCTGGAGATTGTGATTGTGTATCCCGCCACGTAGGTCGGAAGCGTCGTCCCTTCACTGAAACTCGCCAGCTCATACCAAGCCAACTGGCACGGAACGACGTGTCGTAGAAACAATAGCGGATTCTCCATGGCCTGGTAAACGCGCTCGGTTCTTGAACCCGACGAGTTGCAGAGAAACGAAGCCATCACGGCGTAGCCGTTGGACCGCATCGCGGATCTGGCTCCGTTGAACCAAGAAGATCCCGGGAACCCGATCGGAGTGATGGAGTTCGACGACGGCGAGCGGCCGCAGATCCGCGAAGGAGACTCGGGTCGGGGCGGGGGCCTGGTAGTTTGGGTCGAAGAAGTCGTCGATTCCGAGGATGATGAGAAAGCCGTCGTCGAAGATAGGGGAGGCGATTTGGACGCGGACGTAGTTGAGGGAGATTTCGGAGCCGGAGGAGGAGGAGTCAGCGGTGAAGACGAGGGAGTGGCCGGAGAGGAGAGTTGGGATCTTGGTGCCGGCGGCCCGGCTGGGAGCGATTTTAGGGTTTGGAGTGGGAGAGGAGCGGTGCGAAGTGGAGTTGAAGCAGAGAGAGAGAGGGCTGGCCGATTCGATTGAAGGTGGAGTCCGGCGGAGCGAAGATGGTGAGCGACGGCGATTTGGGGACGAGGGACTGGGAGACGACCTCAAGAGTCAGAGCCATGGAGACGTAGCCGGAGTCGGAGAGGATCTCGGCGGCGTTGAGGATGCTGTGGGAGGGAAGCGCGGCGGAGAAAGAGAAGAAGAGGAGGAGAGAGAAGGTGAGGAGCGACGGAGGTGACGCCATTGAAGGAGCTTGAAAAAAAGTTTGTTTTGTTCTCTCTCTCTGGTGGCGGTTGATGAATGCAGTGTGCGAGTGTGAAACTGTTGGAGTTTGTGAATTTAGAGATGGGTAGTCGGTTGGTTTTGGCGGGAAATTGAAGACAGGTGGCGACTCGTGGATTGTGGGTGTCTGAATAACGTAAATACCCTCGGCGTTAGGCGACGGCTTCTGTGGGCTGGGCTGGAAGGAAACTCAAATTCCCAATCCTGACAGGCACACCACAGTTTGGATATAGGCCCAACCTGAAGGATAATAATTCTATCAATGGAGTGGAGGTGATTTACTCAAATTTTATGAAGTAATTATGTTGTTATTTTAATTAATAAACTATACTAAAAGATATTTTGAAAAAGTCAAATATATTTACCATGTGTCTGGATGAGATATTTTTGGTTCCTATTGAAATTCACAATTGATGGAAATTAGATTTCATCATTTTAAATTTTATCATTTGTGAATTCTAATGTTTAAGGTTCTTCATGTAAAAATTTAATTATGACAATTTTTTTATTTTATGAGTAATTTGAGGAAATTGTAAAATAATAACTATTTTAAAAAAAAATCATAAAAACTTCGGGAAGTTTATCCAAACACATATATTTAAATGATGAAATTCTGAATTCCTTGCATGCAATTTAATTAAATTGCAGGGAATTAATTCACTCTCATCCAAACACACTGTTAAGGATAAAGTCCTTTATTTTAAACAGTAAAGGACAAAATCTTACTAATAAGGATAATTTTTTGTAAGTTGCCATGTTGCAGATATAAATTTATTCTATTATTCTACCTTATTTTTGTGTGTATTTAATATATGTTTATTTTATCCAAAAATATTTAGTATTTCTTTTTTAATTTTTTTTTAATTTTCAATATTTTTTGGAAACTACTTCAGTGTGTTAATACAATCTACAATAAAATACATATTTATAAAATAACCATAAAATTGTAAACTACTTTATTTCTTTAGAGTCGTAATATCAAGTTTAGTTTTCTCACAAGGAACAACATTAAACCTAAATAATTAACTTTTTCTATCAAGGTTATGTTAGATCAAATTAAAAAAAAATGAATGGTCAAGATTTAATCACACTCGTGAAATAAAAAGTTACTTATTTAGGTTTGATACAGTTCCTTATGAGAAAACTAGACTTGTTATTACAACCTTAAAAAAGTAAATTAGTATATAATTTTATGGTTATTTTATAAACATATATTTTACTGTATATTGTGTTAACACACTGAAGTATTGTCCATATTTTTTAGGCTGATTATTTTTTCATTCAATTTGTTTTTGTATTCATTTTTTTTTCAACTTGAATTGATTATTTTCATTCAGTAGCACGTAGCACTATCAATAAAGATTTAATATCAATTCAAACACAAATTTAATAGTAATTTCGATACAAATTCACTAGAGGTTCTAATATAAATTGAGTAACAATTTCGATACAAACTAAGTAGCAATTTTGATCCACATTCCATAACATTTTTCAATACAATTCATTCCCTAAAATAGTAGTAGTAGTTCCCGATAACATAGTAGAGCAGTCCTTGAACCAAAAATGCAGTAGCAATCCCAAAAACATAATAGTGGTCCTCGAACCGAAAATAACCAAAATTATAATAACAATCCTCAAACTGAAAAATGCATTAGCAGTTCCAAAAATGTAGTAGCAGTCCCCGATAACATAGTAGCAGTCCTCGAACCGAAAATGTAGTAGCAGTACCCGATAACAAAGTAGTAGTTCTCGAACCGAAAAATGCAGTAGCAATTTCCAAACTGAAATGCATTACCCTTCCCAAAAATGCAGCAACAGTTCTTGAACAAAAAATGTAGTAGCAGTCATTAAACTAAAAATACAATAGCAATCCGCAAAAGCACAGTAGCATTAAAATTAATCACATACATAAGTTAAATTAGCAGCACTATGTTGCCACTAGTGTCCCTTCATAATGATCATCAAACTAAACCAAAACCCAAAACACACAAACGATGAAACTATACCAAATCACATAAATTTTAGAAAGAAAAATCGGAGTATCAGATTTTGAAAAACTGCAGTAGCAACTCCTAAAAACTCAGTTGCAGTCCGATAATACTCATAGTAAAATAAATGAAAAAATTCAATAAAAAATATATGTGCACTTTTTGCTGCTTCTCTAATCTCTAAGTAGATCCTTTTTTTTTCTTTCAAAATTTCTTTTTAAAAAAGAAAAAAATAACACAATTATATGATCTCAATTTCAATGCTGCTACTGCTGCATGACTATGAGATCTAGCAAAAACACATCAATTCACTTGCTCCTAAATTTACGGGAAAAAAACATGAGAATGCATTCACAGACCAAACAATCAAGTCGAAGCTGACCCAAATTGAGAAAAAATATTAGGAAAACAGCATCACATCCACTGCGTGGTGCAGTACTGAGTTTCGGCGAGGTCCTATAGTGCGTCGAACACTGAGACCGAGAGGAGGTGAGCAATGCGAAGCGATAGGAGGCGGAACTCGCGACATACGAGGAAGAGGTGACAATGAGGAGGCTCGCTCCCTTGTTGGCCTAGCTACTGAGCGAGTCGAGGTTGTAATTGGCGTCTGAGGTCAGCGAGAGTGGAGCCAGGCCTTGAAGCGGCGGGACTGAGCGGCGGAGGCGACTCCAGGCTAAAAGCAGCAGAGTCAAGGTCGGGAACTCGAGATTGAGCGGCAGCGGTGAAATCTAGGTTGGAAACTAGCGACGGTGGTGGAGTCTTGGTTTAGGAGATGGGTTGCTACTATTTTACTCGGGTTGCTACTGTAACTTGAGAGAGAGAGAGAGAGAGAGAGAGAGAGAGAGAGAGAGAGTTGCTATTGTATTTCAATTAGGGTGTATATTATTTATAGAAAGGTAATTTTGTCTTTTTTGGTCTACTTAATGGGTTGAGTTCATTAATACTACGTTTGAACTTCAAACTCGATCTTTAAATAATGTTGTGGTTGAATTATTTGTATTTATGATACTCTGCTTGTTATTCTATGTCATTCTCTATATTTTATTTATAGAAAACAACATATAAAGACAATGAGAGTTTCAATATAATACAAAATTTAACTACCATTTTATTTAGACAAGAAAGGAGTGGGCTTTGAGCTCAAAACGTAATAACAGTGAATCCTGCCCGTTAATCGATGTAAAAGACATTTATACCCTACTTTATATAATTAAAACCCCAAGCTCTTCCTCATAAACATAATTCAAACAGCAGTAGCCTCTCTCTCTCCAATACAGTAGCAACCCTCCACTAAAACTTGTACAAGGTCGCCGCCGCATTCTTTGCCACATCCTCCGACGCTCGACTAAATTGACCACGCTGCGAATCTCAGTCTCACGCCGCCAAGGCCTACAACAGCAAACTATCGGCTTCCGGCCTCCCTCGGCGCCTCGCCAGCAGTGCACCACCCTACAGATCGGCCTCGGCATTCCTCTGTCTGATCTTGCCTATATCTCGCCGTCGTCTGATCTTGCCTTCGTCGCCATTGTCCACCTCATCTCTCGGAGAAAGCGCGCCTCCTCCTCTCCGGGAGATGGCACAACTCCTCGTCTCCTGAAACGGCCCCTCCCGAGCACCACCGCTACTCATACTCTCGTCTCGGCCTCAGCGCCTCAAAGAAACACACCATTAGGCTTCCGCTTATGCAGCCCGCCGCTGTACCTTCTTGTCGGCGTCCAAGAGCCTCGTGCTCACAACCCGAAGTTCACGAGCCTCAAGATATTTCGCAGACGTCAACCTCGATCAGATCGAAGCTTGAGATCTCCAACCTCCACGAGCCTCGAGATTGATCTGCTATGGCCAATGTTCCATGAGTATGGCGTCGTCTTGTGCAACTGCTACTGTTTATTTACTTTAGATATTATTTTGGTTTTCTAGCTATATAGTTCTTGAACAAAATCAAAAGCACCTATTTAGTTTTTATTAAATGTGTTACTGAATTTGTGTGAAGAATGTGTTTTTTTTTTAAAAACTGCTATTATATGTTTATCATATGTTTTTGGAGCTGTAACCGTAGTTTTTCTTGATTATTATTGTTTTTTTAAGACTGTTATTGTTTTTTGTTATTTGATTTTAAACTTACAATTGCAGTAGCAATTGTAAACTGTTGCTGCAATTGGGCTATGGTTTTGTTTGTTTTCGTGGCAAAGTATTGTTGATTGAACTTGAAAATATTGATTGATGTTGTCTTTTCATGTTTTCACATATTGTTATCGTACTACTGCAATTTTTATTTAAGAGTTATTATCGTGTTTTCGAAAAGGGCTACTACATTTTCAATTTGGGGACTTCCTACTGAAATTTTAGTTAAGGACTGTTATTGCATTTTCGGTTTCAGGATTGTTACTTCATTTTCAATTTGGGGACACCTACTTTAATTTTGGTTTAAGGACTGCTATTGCGTTTTGGGAACTGTTACTCTTTTTCGGTTTGAGGACTGCCATTATGTTTTGGGGACTGCTACTGCATTTTCAGTTTAAAGACTGCGATTGTATTTTGGGGATTGCTACTACGGTTTCGGACTTTCGTTTAAAGGACTACTACTGCGTTTGAGGATTGTTACTTCATTTTTGGTTCAAGGACTTCTAGTACGTTTTCAGGACTGCTACTATATTTTTAGTTAAAGGACCGATACTGCGTTTTGGAGACTATTACTGCATTTTCGATTTGAAAGATGTTGCTATGTTTTCGAGGACTAATAATATAATTTCAAGGGTTGAATTGTATCGAAAAATACTATTGAGTTTGTATCAAATTGGTAACCACTACTGAATTTTGCAATGAAATTGTTACAAAATTAGTATAGCAATTGCTACTAAATTTGAAGTGAATGGATATTGAATTTAACCAGGAGTACTACGTACAAAACTTGAAATGAATTGAAATTAATATGGGCTTTCCACGATTCAAATGAAAAAAAATTGAATAGAAAAAAATATTTCGATTTAAAAACAAAATTGAAAGGAAAAGAATTTAAACAAAAGGAGAAATATATTATTATTTTCAGATAAATTAAACATTAAACACAGAAAAAATAAGGGAGGACAAAACAGTAAAATTGTATGTGCCGCATGACAGCATACAAGTCACTTGTCCTTATGTGTAAAAAAATTTCTTTGGATATTCAAATAATTAGCTTGTCCTTATGTGTATTTGACATCTCCATCTTGTCCTTAAGAGTAGTTTGCTATTTTATTTATTTATAAAATAATACTTTTTTGTGTAATTTTGCTCAAATTTAAATTAAGCATGTTTTTACAAACTCTGGTTCAATTATCTGTAAATGATATAAAAATAGTCGTAATTTTTTTCTAAATATTGTAATTTTTAGTTCAATAGTTTATAATTTCGTTAGTTGTGGAAATTTTTTTATGGTGGAGTTCCGGAGCCTTACCCTAAGAATTTCCCGCCGCATGTGAATTCTTTCAAGGCAAGGGGCTGCCTGATTCCTTTTTCCGTTCTTTGAGACTCATGGTTTTGAGTTTAGAGTTTCGAATAAGTTTTCGGGAGATTCTTTAATATGTCACTCACCTGTGTACGGATACATTTTTATGAGCAAAGTGTTAAAGAGGGAAGATCCCACATCAGAAAGTGGCAAATAAAATGTGACTTATAAGTGAATGGATTAAACCCATTATTAACCGAGACTTTTTGGATAAAATTCAACACCTTAAAGGTGGTTTAAGTTTGAACAATATCGATTATATTAGGGATCCACATGTCTCGTTTGCCATAGTTTAACTCAAAATGGCACATGCAAAACACATGAGATTAAACAAATGCAAAGGATGATTACATCACAATTTTAATGCATGTACTGCGTGATAAGTGGGCTTCAAAACGAGAATGAAGATTCAAACTGGAGACTCCTTGTTCCTGTTGCGGCAGTTTAATTGTTGGTTAAAACATGGTCGGACCTAAGATTATTAAACATGAGGTGGACTTTAAAAGTGTTCCCTCCAAACTTAATGTTTACATGGAAAAATGTAGTGATTTTCATGTAGTCACAGTATTATTAACATAAAATTTAATATTTCGTTTGTTGTTTTGTTTTTCAACTTTTTGTTTAAAATCATAATAAATTTAAACTTTGGTTAAGTATTTTTTTAATAATCGTTAATATCTTACTAAATAATAATTATCTTAGCATATGAGTTTAAAATATTATTAGTGTTATTATATATTTAAAACATGTTTTAATAGTTATAGGTCGAGGCTAACGCCTCATCAGCCTCCTATCAACTATGATTTTGGGTTAAAATAGACTAGCTCTCAATGTCAATTACTTTTCATTTGGTTTCCAAATATCTGATTGGTCAAAGTGCTGGGGTTTGCAGTATGCTCAGCGTGGATGTGTACATAGATGGTGTAGTGAGAAAGATCACACAGTATGTGAGATATGATGTCATCAAGTAAGTTTTTCATTTTCATTCCCTAATTTCCTTGAAGATAAAGTTTTCGAGTTCAGTAAAGAAAGAATGGTTTGATTTGTACCAAGTATGATTTTGTAATGTTAGCAATTCAAGCTTAGTTATACAGCTCCACCACCAATATTTCAATTGGGGTCTATGCATTTAAACCGTTAAAATAGAAATTTTATATGAAAATATGAAAAGATAGAATATAACTTAAATGAAGATAGATTATTCATAATTGTATCAAAGCATTTTGTGGATAAAACCTAACACATTAAATGTGGTTAAGTTGAGATAATATTGGTACAATGACAGACTTCACGTGCCACGCTTATTACAATTCAACTTGGTATCAGAGCCAAGTTCACGAATCTTGAGACCTGGGCACACCACAGGCCACAGACGATGGTTGACACCCCATTCACCAAGATTTCTATGTGAACCGTAGTTCGAGGTTACCCGTGAGGGGGGAGGGTGTTGAATTAGAAATCCCCACATCGAAATATGAAAAGATAAAATACAACTTAAATGAAGATGAACTATTCCTAATTGTATCGAGGTTTTTTGTGAATAAAACTTAACACCTTAAAAGTGGTTAAGTTGGAACAATATCGATATAATGACAAAGCCCACGTGTCACATGTTACTCTTTAAGGTTATTCCTTGTGCCACAAGGATCTTCAGGTTACTCCGTGTGCTTCTTTATGGTGTAACATTTCCTAGTAGTTTTGGGAATTTAAAAAATCTTATCTCGGAATTTACATAGGGAGAACTAGGAAATTTCGAGAAGGGGCAGTCCACGAATTAGAGCATCCGCACCCGTTTAGGACATCCTATTTCGAGGAATTCCTATTTTCAGGACTTCCTATTCAGTTTTTTTGCGCAGCAGTGCAACAAATAGGAATTCCTATTACTATTCATAATCATAAAATAAAATTTTGATTAATTATTTTTAATATGTTTATCCAATAACTAGGCGACACATGTCATTATCATGTACATTATTGAACTAAATTTTCGATAAGATTTCCGACGACTCATATTGTGACACGTGTCATATCCACGTGTCACTGTCGGATAAATTATTGATGAAGATTTCCGGTGAGATTTCCGACAAATGATAATGCGACACATGTCACATCCACGTGTCACTGTCGGCTAAATTATTGATGAAGATTTCCGGTGAGATTTCTGACAAATCAGGATGTGACACGTGTACTCATCCAGAAGTCACTGTCGGCTAAATTATTGATGAGATTTCCTGTGAGATTTTCGACAAATCAGGATGTGACACGTGTACTCATCCTTCAATATCAGATTATCATAATTTTGCTATAAAATCACCCACGCTGGCTCCAATACATGAAACCTCACAACACGCATAAGTCACTTGCTATTCTACACCTAAACACAATTCTGCCGTTTTTCTCATCCAGAAGATGAATCACAACGATTACGAAGAGTCTTCCAGGAGGAGGCGCCAACAACGTCGGCAAGCTACCACAATGATGAATTCCTTCATCAATGATGCAACCATGATAGTTTCCACGTTTGATGATGAGCCACCCCGCCGCCGCCTTCCAAACCATCCAAGGAAAAGGGAACCTAGGGGTCAGAATCTGCTTGAAGATTACTTCATGGAACGCCCTATTTTCCACGAGCAAGATTTTCGCCGGAGGATCCGAATGAGCACGCACTTGTTCAACCGGATCAAGACAGACCTCTGTAATCACGACCCATTTTGGCATCAAAGAGCAGATGCCACTAGATTGCAAGGACTCCTCCCCGAGCAAAAGATGACCGGTGCTATACGAATGTTGGCGTATGGCGCAGCCGCAGATCAGTGTACTGAGTACACAAGGATGGGGGAGTCAACGACGTTGGAATGCATGAAGAAGTGGTGCACACAAGTGGTCTTGCTCTACAAGGACCGTTACCTCCGCGCTCCAAATCCGGGTGACATAACTCGACTTTTAAGAAGGGCCAGGCAACGGGGATTTCCTGGTATGATTGGAAGCATCGACTGCATGCACTGGGAATGGAAGAATTGCCTAACAGCTTGGCAAGGGTCATACTCGGGGTGGAAGGCTCGTCCGACAATAATCTTAGAGGCGGTGGCCTCATATGACATGTGGATATGGCACAGCTTCTTTGGGACGCCTGGAGCACAAAATGATATTAATGTGCTCAACTCCTCTGATGTCTTTGATGAACTCCTTGCCGGAAGAAGCCCGCGATCGACATATAAAGTCCATGGTATGACTTACCACCATACTTATTATCTAGCTGATGGAATATATCCCAGGTATTCCTCGTTCGTCAAGACAATATCCAATCCGCAAGATCAACCACAGAAGCTGTTCACAAGGAAACAAGAGGCATATCGTAAAGATGTGGAGAGGTGCTTTGGCATCTTACAATCTCGTTGGGCTATCATTCGTCACTCAGCCATGTGTCATCACAAATCGACATTAAAAATGATCATGTTGGCTTGCATCATAATGCATAACATGATTGTCGAGGAAGAATTTGTGGAAGACGATTTTGAGGAGAATGAGGAAGAAGATTTACAAAACCCAGTGACTGCTTCCACACTATATGATGGGCCGGTGGATGAAAATGGTAACCGAATTCCATTTGAGCCAGTGGGAAGAGATCAGCATCATCAACGGTTTAGCGACCGGCTCATCGATTTACAATCAGTTTATCTCCATGGTGAACTTCAAAAGGACTTAGTGAAGCACAACTGGTTTCTTGAAACCAGTGAACATCTCTAAATATGTGTGTTTGCAATTTGTGTGTTTCCCTTTTGTATGTGTGTTTCCCTTAATAATCAATGAATTTAAATTTGAAGCTCGATCTAAATAAATAAAGTGCGTTTTTATTTCTTGAAATTGAAATTACATGAATTGAAATTACATGAATTGAAATTACTAAACTAATCACTAAAATCAAGGTTGCGGGGACGATAACAACCGGTAAAGCTAGCATCGCCGACCTCTCCTTCATCGTCATCTACTTGCTGAAGGATCTCTGATTTCCGCTTCATGAAGTACTTCTTTGAATTTGGGGTCATAGCCTCGAAATTCATTGTCATGATTCTTGTTTCTTCTTCTCGTGCCCTTAATTTGTAGTTTTTCTCATCAAGTATTCATTGATTTTCATCATTTGCCCTCGTCCAATCGGCAAACATTTTTTGATTAGCCGCAATGCTCTTCAAAGTCTCATCTCTAACTTCATTCGATGGTGTCATGGCCTTCTTTCCCCTTCTTTTTGCTTCCTTGGCCGCCTTCACTCCTTGAGGTCTAGGCGGGCTTGAGGTTCCTCCAAGGTTGATTTGTGATGTTGGCATCACTTCATCTTCATCCAAGTTGAAGATAGGAGATACTTCATTAACGGTAGGTGTTTCTTCGAAGTATGAATTGTAAGAAGGTTGAGTGGTAGTTTCGATGATTCTAAAGGTAGGATGATTTTTGATCTCTTCCCAACACGCAAAGTGCGCAAACTCCTTCTTTTTTTTCCCCACATAAAATGTTTGGACTTTTCTTAACTACAAAATAAATTACAGGTAACGACTTAATATTTCACATTATATATTTCCAAAACTACACCTAAAATTTGAAAGGACCAACATAAATAAATCACTACCTCATCATGAAGATTTCCGCCGGATTCCGGATTCCTTCTTGCGTATGCGAGCGCTGCTTTCCATTGCGACAAGTTTGGCTTCAACTTAGCAAAACGAGATGCAAGGGCACTTTGTGACCTCGGTTCCGCCCTCGCTTCCCCCTCTGTAATCACTCAATTTTGTTGGTAATCGGCGTAAATTTTTTCCCACAATTTGTCGACCTTTTGTTTGTTGCCGGAGATAGGGCACACACTATGCCGACAATATGAAATGCATAATTGTACATCTTCGGACATGAGCCAATTGGTCGACATTTTTGGCAAAAAAATGAAAGAGGATTGTGAGATAGGGAGAGAAGAGAAGGAGGAAGAAGATGCTAAGTGGTGTACAAATGGGTGTGAAATTTTTAGAAAATGAAGGTTGTATTTATAGAAAAGTAGTAGGGGTTTTTTAGAAATTTTTTGGAATTTTTTTGAAATTTTTGGGAATTTTTTGGGAATTATTTTACCAGCCCGTTCTGAAAATTCTGAAAAATATCAGGTTGCCGTTGCATTTGAATTCTGGCCGTCCGATTGAAATTTGAATTCAAAATGGACAGCCCAGATTGATCGGCCCGTTGCCAGCCAATCGGCCCGACAGTTTGACACGTGTCAGTCTGTGATTGGCTGGTAACTGTCAGTTAAAAAAAATTACCTTTTAACTGGCGTGTGTATTACACGCGCCAAATTCAAAAAAAATCAGTTCCCACCTGACGTCACCCACGAGCGTGGGCTCCGCCAGGGGAACTTCCTCTCCGGCGTGCTCCTCGCGAACGTCCTCGAGGACGTTCTCCTCGTCGCCGTGCGGTCAACCCCCCTCGTTAGCCACGGTGCACGCCCAAAACGCCGAGGACGTCCGATTTCCGGCGGGCCCCTACTGAAAACGACGAGGACGTCCTCCGGGCATGCAAACGCTGCAGATGCTCTCATGCAGCATATGGCATTGAAATTGTGATGTAATCATCCTTTACGTTTGTTTAATCGCAAATCCACAATCATTGTTAGAACATCTGTCTCATCATGCATGCCAATACAGTGTGCAGCCGACCATTTTGCACTGTTTTTTTATACCATGTGCCTTGCACATGTCAATTTGCTCATAAGAATACACCAATATAAGTATAAACGGCACAATGTAGATTCTCCTGTGTGTTATGTATTCGAAATTTGAAACTCAAATCCGAAAACTCTTAGAACGGGCCTATATCCAAATTGTGGTGTGTTAGTTAGGATTGAGTTTCATTTTTAGCCCAGTCGACAGAAGTTGTTGCCTAACGGCTGAGGCTATTTACGTTATTTAGTTAAAACTAATAGCAGACATCCACAATCTACAAATTGTCACCATGCCATTGTTAGAATGATAATCTTCTAATGATTTTGATTCTTTTGCTCAAAGAAAGAAAAAATATTATTATGATGAAAGCAACTGAATTAGAAGACACTTCTTGCAGTAGAAGCACAATACTCATTATAGTTCAAGAACGCACAATCACTCGAAACCATTATAATAAGTGGGCTTCCAACACCACCTAAATTAACTAATTAAAGTAATAAGTATACGCAATTATGCATGATGAATAGTACGTCGATGATAAAATAGATCATCAGCTCACCTACTCAACTCCATTATACAACTAGAACATGAACTAATTATATATAATCGTCTTAGAGTCGCCCTTGAATATTGTTTTTACAAAAATAGTTAAGATCCGGCCAATTATGTTCAATTCCAATTTATTTTGTTATATATCTTAGCCTATTTTCGAATCCAGTTCTTTGTCGTCTATCTTAAACAAGTATTAGTCGCTCGCTACACTGGTCAAAATCAACCTAAAATGATGGTAGCATCATATATATTTGCTGCTCCTGCTCCTATCATTCATCAAGGTGTAAAATGTTTGTTCATCAACCACACCTTATATTTTCAAATACTAACGAAACTAGACCAAGAAGAGATTAGAGCTATGATAGAATACTATCAGAAAGAACCCTAAGTTTGCACAATCATGGTTTAGGTAACAAAAATATAGTTGGTGATGTTATGATATAAGTGGCCCTCTTCAAAGTTAAGAACTACCAGAAATAGAGCTGTAAGACAAGAAAGTAGGACGAGCCACCTGATTTTGAACTTACCTAATCTGTTTGAGTTTGCATTTTTCAGGTTTCTCCACCATGCATGGAAAAGGGACGGGAATAAGTAGTAGTACTACTACTTAAAAACAGAGATCACTAAGACATTAACAAACTAATTAACCACATATGGCATATGGAAGATGGTTTTTCCACAGATCGACAGACTACTTATAAAATATAATTTCAGAACCATATTGTATTTGATCCTTGTCACAAAGAACCAGCTTCTTTTAAAAGGGTCGACCAAACACGTGCAAGAAGATTAAATAAGCTTCTTAATGATTTTTTTGATCATTGTCACAGTGAATTACTTCTTAATGACATATATTAAGTTGTAAATTGCTCTCAAAATTGTTTAATAACTCATTTTATAATATTTTAGATAAATTTATAAATTAATGCATGTTTTACGTTAATTTATTAGAAAAATTGTTAAGATGATCACTGAACTTTGTCACAATTGATAATTTAATCATTGAACTTTTGAAAATATCAAAATAATCACGTACTGAACTTTGAGTTTGTATGTCAATTTAGACACTTTGTCTATTCTAAAACTTATAAATTGTCACATTCTTTCATGATAGGGGTAAAGTTAATTTTGAGAAAAAACAATGTAATATAAAGGAGAGAAGTGTAAAGACTAGTGGGGAAGAAGAAAATTGCCGTCCGAAATGGACATAATGACCAAATTGACATACAAAATTAAAGTTCAATAATCATTTTAATATTTCTGAAAATTCAGTGATCAAATTGTCGATTGTGACAAAATTCAGTGTTTATTCCAATTATTTTCTCTAATTTATTATAGAACTACTAGTTTTGACAAATCAGATTTTCTCGTGTAATAATTTGATCGATGCTCAAATAAACTCATACACTACCAGAAAAACACACTTAGGCGAAAAAATATTGTTTCGTCCCCCAAAAATATTTTTCGTCAGCTAAGTACCAGTTAGGCGACAAAACAAGATCTTCGATGCCTGAGAAATTATCTAGACGACAGATCACATAAGTCATCGCCTAAGTGTGTACTTATAAGGCGCTTATTATTTTTCGCTCCTAAGATGTACACTAAGATGATGTATACTTATTTTCGTCGGTTAAGTATGACACACTTAGACGACGAAACATGTGTCGTCGTCTAAGTGATCACTAAGATGATGAATTTTTTAAATCATCGCCTTAGATTTAATAACTTAGACGACGAAATGCGGTTTCGTCGCCTAGGTTCACACTTAGACGAAACTATATGTGGTTTGTCGCCTACGTGCTCAGTTAGGGGACGAACCTATTTCCGCCGCCTAAGTGTAAATCTAGGCGATAAAAATTTACACTTAGGCGACAAAATTACGAATAATTTCGTCGCATAAGAAAACTTAATTATCAGACCAGATTCATTTTTCTCCTCAGGCTATCTCATCTCATCCTTATCCTCTCTCTCTCTCTCTCTCTCTCTCTCAACACAACACCCACCGAACCTCCGCCGGCCGGCAAAAATTATTCAAATACTGATTTTGCAATCCCCGGAGTTCTAGTTTACCCACTTATTTCCTTATCGGTGAAGGTATTATCTTGTTTCTCTTGATTATTATTTTTGAATTTAATACTGTACGTAAATTATGTACGGTGAATATATAGTACCTTCCGGCGACCTTAGCTTAATTACTTGTTGTATTGAATTGTTAATCTAATTGTAAGCTATATAGTTAGTTAATTAGTATGTCTAATTTGATTAATTAGTTAAAATATGTTAGATTAAGATAATTAATTCTTTAATTGTTAAGCTAATGATTTAAGCTAACACTACAAGAAAAAGTGACTTAGACGACGGAGCATTTCCGTCGTCTAAGTGACAGTCTCCGTCGTCTAAGTACTTGGACGACGGAAAATCCGTCGTCCAAGGTACGTGCTCCAAGTGCTGTCGTCTAAGTACTTAGACGACGGAGAATTTAATCTCCGTCGTCCAAGTTCACTTGGACCACGGAGAACGTCCGTGGCCCAGGTGGTGACCTAGACGACGGAGACATTAATCTCCGTCGTCCAAGTGCCTACCTGGGCCACGGAGAAGCTAACAATCTCCGTGGCCCATGTGGGGACTTAGACGACGGAGATTAATGTCTTCGTCGTCTAGGTTACTACCTGGGCCACGGAGAAGCTAACAATCTCCGTGGCCCATGTGGGGACTTAGACGACGGAGATTAATGTCTCCGTCGTCTAGGTTACTACCTGGGCCACGGAGAAGCTAACAATCTCCGTGGCCCAGGTAGGAACTTAGACGACGGAGACATTAATCTCCGTCGTCTAAGTCCCCACATGGGCCACGGACGTTGTTAGCTTCTCCGTGGCCCAGGTAGGCACTTAGACGACGGAGACATTAATCTGCTTTAGCTCTGCCTTCAACTGCCTGCAGAAGATAGACATGAGCTGGTCATCAGACCAATCAGAGGCTCTACAAGAAAGCTTAGTGAAAGTTGTAATGCACTCATCTACCGACTATGTTTGCTGCAAGTGTGAAAGTGCACCCTTGAAATCAGTATAATTTTCTGACCCGAAGTGCTCCAATAGAGTGGACACAAAACTCGCCCAAGTCGGGTTGGGGTTGCGGAGCTCACAGGCTTTCATCCAAACGTCGGCGTAAGAATTGAAATTTGACGCTATAGTCGTAACCTTTTTCGAAGCAGGTACCTTGTATGTGCGAAGGTATCTTTCAACCATGGTCAACCATCCTAGGACGTCCTCCCTGTTGAAGCGGGGTAAATCAATTTAGGAGGTTGGTATGGGGTTTCTGCTGTGAAGGAGTTGTGAGGTAGAGGTCGGTGTGAGTGGGTAGGCTGTGATTGAGGAAAGGGTTCAAACAAGGTGGATATCGCCGGAGTGAATAAAGGGTTGGAGAATTGAAATAGTGATGATGGAGGAGTAAAAGTTATGCTAAGTGAGGGACCATCTCCAAGGGAAGTGGATGGAGGTTAGGACAACCCTATGGACATCCAATCAGACACCACTAAAGTCCCACATGGAAGAAATTGTAAGACATGTGCCCTTCATAAGGGATCACACATGAGAAGAAGTAATTGGGTGACTAACTAGACATGGGCTTTCACTATTGGGTGTGTGGGTTTGGGCCTTGGGTTACCAAGGAAAACCCAAATATATAAATGACAAAAGATGGGCCTTGGGCCTTGGGGCTCTATTGATTAATCCGAAGTTAAATTAAATTTTAGAAAATTAATATTTTAATTTTTGGATAAATATGAAATTAATATTTTAATTTTCGGATAAATATGAAAATTCAAAAGAAGCGACGGTTGATCGAGACTTTTGAAAAAAACAGTGTTTAACACTTATAAAAGGACGACCTCAGGTCGTTATTCATCATCCAAAAAAAAATTCCAGAACTTCATATTCGTTCTCATATTGCTGATCGGAAAAGAACATAGAGTAAATCGCCAGAGTTCAAGTTCGTGTGTAAGAACTTGAACCAGATAGTTGTATTATCGAGATAGACGTCCAGACTACAAGCACAAGTGATGGCGAAATTCTGTCTTAGAACACTGCGTTTACAGGTCTCTATCTGATCAAGTTAATAAATTTATTTTTCGTCTTTGTTATCAATTTTAATTTCGATTTTTTAGTTATTATACATATAGATTGTTTGTATACAAAAGACTGATCCAGTCTAACAGAAGTGAACCAAAGTTGAGTGGAAAAAATGACTGATGGGACTACCGACGTGCGTTGGTGGATGGCGACAAGCACCGACTGGTGCAAAGCAGCCATTTAAGAGTGAATGCCAGCTTGTCCGTGCTGTAGGGAGTCGATATGGTTGTTTATGAGCTCTTGTTGGGAGTGGAGATACTCCATAGATGTGCGGAGGTTGGGTTCCGGAGGAGTAGAAGAGCTGGGGGCGGAGGAGGTGGTGGTGGTAATAGGTGTGGAAGAAGGTGGTGGAGGGGTTGGCGGAGGATCCATTTGGTTCACGTGGAAGTGCAAACCACGCATAGACCTGGCCTGCTACAAGAAAAAGTGACTTAGACGACGGAGCATTTCCGTCGTCTAAGTGACAGTCTCCGTCGTCTAAGTACTTGGACGACGGAAAATCCGTCGTCCAAGGTACGTGCTCCAAGTGCTGTCGTCTAAGTACTTAGACGACGGAGAATTTAATCTCCGTCGTCCAAGTTCACTTGGACCACGGAGAACGTCCGTGGCCCAGGTGGTGACTTAGACGACGGAGATTAATGTCTCCGTCGTCTATGTCACTTGGACCACGGAGAACGTCCGTGGCCCAGGTGGTGACTTAGACGACGGAGATTAATGTCTCCGTCGTCTAGGTGACTACCTGGGCCACGGAGAAGCTAACAATCTCCGTGGCCCAGGTAGGAACGTAGACGACGGAGACATTAATCTCCGTCGTCTAAGTCACAACCTGGGCCACGGAGATTGTTAGCTTCTCCGTGGCCCAGGTAGTCACCTAGACGACGGAGACATTAATCTCCGTCGTCTAAGTCACCACCTGGGCCACGGACAAGCTAACAACGTCCGTGGCCCATGTGGGGACTTAGACGACGGAGATTGATGTCTCCGTCGTCTAAGTGAAAAATTAATTTTTAAAAAAAAATTAAATTCAAAAATATTATTAATATTAATTGAAAAAAAATTAATTAAATTAATTAAATACACTAAATTAATAAAATAATTAAAATTAATTTGTACATACATAATCGAAAAAACCCATAATTAAAAATGAAAATATTGTTCGTAATGCGGAAATTAAGAAACGAAATATTAAACTACTAGCTAGCTAAAACACTGGAGGAGCAGATGCGCCGCCTCGTCCTCCGCCTCCAGCCGGGTCGTCGTCGTCGGGGAATGGGTTCGGAGGAGGTTGACATTGTCTTTGAGCTTGTTGCATAAGGGCGATGAGTTGGGCTATTCGCTCGTCTTGCTGGTCCATTCTTTGGCGCATGGCAATATTCTCCTCCCGTGCGATTCGAGCCTCTTCATAGGCTGCCGCAGCTTGAGAACTTCTCCGCCGCCCCGAACCTCCCGTAGATGATGACTCAGAGGTCGACAAATCTCGAACCACCTTAGGCCCGAAGTGCCTAACCTCCTTGCCAGCTCTACGACCGTAGACCTCATCCGCAATTGCTATTTGGCTCTCCACAGATAGAGGAGGCAGGTCTTCTAGCGGCACATCTGGGAACGCAAGCTGAGTGTTAGCCAATTCTTCCTGCGCACGCTCTATCACTCTTGCCTACAAAAGAATAATAAATTTATTATAATGAAATAATATTTAAATAATAATTACTATAATTATTAGCGCACACACATATATATATATATATATGACTTACGCCGCGTTGACTCGCTTCATTATCGAGCCCAGGCGTCACGTACGCGCTTACGCTTGCATCGAGATAAGGGTGTTTGGAGCCCTTATCCCTGTGCTCCTTGGCAATTTGAATGAGTTGCTTGGCGCCGGAAGTATGGTGCTTGTCCTTCTTCCCCCGGTTGGCTTTGTTGACACCGGAGAATTTCTGTTAGACAACATAATGAAATCATTAAAAAATTTATAAGTAACTAAAATTTAGAGTATTCAATTATCTTAATTGAAATAAAAAAAGTAAATTAACACCTGAAATTGCTCATCGGCAAAGTGGTTACACAACCACTCCCACTCATCTTCTCTATCCCCACGCAGCTCTTCGGGGGGAGGCACGGGACCGTTAGTTCGGAAGTACTGATGGAGCCTGTACTTCCAATCTTTGAAGATGTTGTTGGCGGTTTGGTTGATATGCCTCAACATCGCCGGATCCGGATCCACCGCAAATTGTTCCTATCAGAAATAAATTGGAAATTATAATCGTATATATTATAAAATTATATATAACTAATATTAAAAATAGTATATAATAACTAAAATTGTACGTATTACGTACCGAAAGATCCTTAAAGACTTTCGCCTTCTCCGAATCCGGCACCTCCCTCCAAGTAGGGGCAGTGATACGAACCCGGTTACGAACAATCGACCCAATGCTATGAGCCGAGAGACTTGCTAGCTGAGGTGTGGGAGGGCCACCGGTGAATTCGTCGTAGGGCAAGGCGATCTTGCTCCCGGTCGCCTTGCAAATTTTCTCCGCCTTTCCACCTTTAACGAGACCCCGAGTCTTTCTCGGTTGGGGGTCAGTGGGGGCCCTCCTTTGCTTACGGCGGGCGCTGTACATGATAGAATCGGCCGTCGAAGACGCCTGAGTACTTCCCGTTGAAGCGGTACCGGGCGTCGGAGTTGAAAAGGGGTCGATGTCATCACCGCTTGAGAGAAATGGGGCAGAGGGAATTTCCCCAGAAGGCCCCGGATTGAGGGCGTCGTCCTGCGGTTGAACCCAACCGACTTGGGCCGCCAACATTTGGAGCATCTCATCTTCTGACTCCTGTTGGGCTTTCTTCTTGCCGGATGTGGTCTTTGGCGGAGCCATTTAAACCTAAGAGTACGGTGTTAAAATACGCGTACCTACTTACCATAATAATTAGAACTTAAAAATTTACGCTAATTAATTAAGTACGTTTAAGATTTAAATAGAGTACACTAGCTTGGCATTTTCGGTCGTTCAATGGACGTGCGACCCGCGCGATAAAGTGTAAATTTTCAATTAATCAGCCTTGGTTAAATCGAAAAACATGGCCAGTTAGGGATAGAGATAACGCGAGAGGCAGGATTAATTTCGACAAAAGTCTTTCTTAGTCCAAATCCTGTCACCAGTCATAACCCGTTTCTAGACACCATGTCCGACATTCGGCCAATTTTTCGAAAATTTACACTCCCTCAAATCCTTTGCAAACTCCACCCTCAACCTCGTGTCCATAACTTCACTTAGGTTATGGTGTGCGGTGATGAAATCCACACATCACGAGGGGTTAAGGAGATAAGCAAGGAAAAGAGGCGCCATCTATTCCAAAGAGTGCGACTTAATTACACCAAGCCTATGTACTAAATTTAAATCGAACACGTACTACTAATTAATTTAATCTCATATTTATTTAATTATGCAACTAATTAATAAATAATTACAATAATATTTATTCATTTCATAAATTATCAAGTAATTACAATTATTCATTTAATTATTATTAATATATAACAATAATTTACCATTTAATTAATTAATAACAATATGTAATCATTTATTTAATTAATAACAATAATTAATCTAAATATAATTAATAACAATAAATTTACAATTATTCATTTAATTAGTATTAATAGCAATAATTAATAAATAACATTAAAATAATCATTTAAGAAATATTTAAAACTAATTAATTAAAAAAAATTATTTTAATAAGGGAAAAATAGAAATTTACCGAATCGGAGTTTTTCGAGAGTTTTCTGCGAAAATCGCCGGAGTTGTGTCGTCGGAGAGGAGGAACCACGCCGGAAATAATGTCGTCGGAGCGTCGCCGGAGGAGAATCGCCGGAATGAGAGAGAGAGAGGAGATGGAGGAGAGAAAGTTGTAAGGGATGAGGAAAAGAAGATGAGGCTCGGCCTATTTATAGAGTTTCACTTAGACGACGGAACACTATTCTCCGTCGTCTAAGTGCACTTAGATGACGGAAACAGTGTTTTCCGTCGTCTAAGTGAAGAGTCAAATTTTTTCGAACCGGCGCCAAATAAATGGGCGGGCCGTTTCACCGCCATAAATGTTGACTTAGACGACGGAAACAGTGTTTTCCGTCGTCTAAGTGGAATTTCAAGCGGCGCCGAAAATTGAGGCGGCAAATTGAACCGCCATGTTATTTCGACTTGGACGACGGATATGTCGTTTTCCGTCGTCCAAGTGAACACTTGGACGACGGAAAACGACATATCCGTCGTCCAAGTCAATATTTACATCGAAAAAGAAGAAAAATTTTATTCGAACCGCCATGGTAATTTGAACCTAGACGACGGATACGGTCATTTTCCGTCGTCCAGGTGAACACTTGGACGACGGAAAATGACCGTATCCGTCGTCTAGGTTCAAATTATGCAAAAAAAAATATTTAAATTAATTCGCTAGGAATTTAGCGATCTGTCATTCGAGTGAAATAGTCGTACAATATCGATGAACGCATCGTATATATAAACAGATAAATTTGAACCGCCGAATAATTTTACGTTTTGAAAGTTGTTAAGTATCGACTAATCTTTAAGACTTTAGTGTTCACTTGTAGTTGCTGATTTGCAGCAGATTACTAACGAAATTGAATTTGGACAAAACAACCGTTGGATATGTTCGTCGTAACATAATATATAATTACTATAAAGGACCAGGAAATAATAAGTTCGGGAAGGGTTTCATCGGCACAGTCAACCGCAAAACCGAGAATTTCACAAACCGGAAACGTGGATACAGGACATTTCGCAACTCCGATTTTCGAACCGTCGAAGCTCACACACCAAGAATATACTACTCTAAAGTCTTGACGAAAAGAATATGCATTCGAAGATGGTCTAGATGGTCGTTGTCTTAGAAAAAATTACGAAATTTACACCTGGACGACGGATACGACATTCTACGTCGTCCAAGTACACACCTGGACGACGGAGACTCTAATATCCGTCGTCCAGGTGTGTACTTGGACGACGGAGAATGTCGTATCCGTCGTCCAGGTGAATATACCCTGAATTCAGGGGTTAGGGGTCCTTAGGGTTTAGGGTATAGGGTTTGTCACTTGGACGACGGAGACAGTCATTCTCCGTCGTCCAAGTGTGTACCTAGACGACGGAGAATGACTGTCTCCGTCGTCCAAGTGTAAAACCCTGAATTCAGAGGTTAGGGCCGTAGGGTTTAGGGTTTAGGTCGTCCCCGGTCATTTGTATGTTCGTTCAATTATTCTCATTCAAGAATATAATTAAAAAAATGATCGATCGATCCGATCATGCTACATTTAGTGTCGAGGATTTAGGGTTTGAAGGGCTGCTTGAGCGAAATGTAGAGCAGCTTCAGCTTACTTTTAATAAGATCAGAGAATACACCGATGAAGTTGAAAGCAAAGAGAGGGGCCGGGACTACGTACAAAATTTGTGCTCTCAATAATACTATCACAAGTCAATATATATAATCATATATAGTATTTAAAAACAATAAAACCAACCAAAGCTGGACGAGGAATCTTAAAGTCTCGACATAATAGAAATCTTTCACCTTTTTACGATGCATCGATCGATCATATATATATTACAATAATAAATTAGGGTTTACCAATTAATGATCCTCGTCGTGTGACCGTACTCTTCGTCATAATCGTCATCATCATCATCACCGTTATCCGATTGCTCATCCTCCTCATCGTACTCAACATCGTCCGAGGAATAACCAGAGTCGTCGTCGTCGTCCTCATCCTGCACGTCTTCTTCATCTACCTCAATAATCTCTTCTTCAGTTAGATCTGTACAACCATCAGGCATGGGTAACCGTTCACCGTCTTGAACCAGGTCCATTATGTCGGAGCCGATGACAGAAATATTAGGCTCTTGATAGGCAGGAATGTCTCTATCTGGTTCAGCAGCATCTTCAGTCGTCGCCGGTGTCCCTTCAATTGTCTCTGTATTCCAAACTCCTCGATGAGAGATCTGGTTCACTATTTTCCACCCGTCACCAGCTTTCGGATCGTCGAGATAGAACACCTGCCTAACTAAGGTGGCGAGAGCGAAAGGCTCATCCTCATACCAGCTTGAGTTTGTATCGACTGATAAAAGTCCCAGGTCTTCCTTTGTACGCTTGAACCATCTGCACTTGAATAGGAAAACGTTGACATCATTCCCGTAACATAGCTGAACCACATATACGATCATTCCGTAATATAGATCAGGGTCTTTCCCAACCGCTATCCCACTGTTTTGTGTTCTTCTTCCTTCATCTCGCGCCAATGAATGGAACTTCACACCGTTCACAAAACATCCCGGATAAATATAGTGTTTAATCGGCTTCCCTGCTAGCAAGTGCTTTGGCCAAGACCACCACCCCCCGTGGTTTTCGGATTTTTGCAGATCAATCATCTGCGAAAATGGAAAAATGTAAGGGTTTACTTTCTACAAATTAAACATGCATGATCTCAATATGTATATAAATCACTAAATACGTACCCACCCATTGGAAGAAATAATCGGGGAACTTTTTCTTAACCATTTTCTCAATCCACGCCGAACTCTTGTCTGGATATAACGCCTGAAGCCTCTCCCTGTATGACATCATGTACGGCTCAACTTCGTCATAGTCTCGTAACACTACCCAATGTGCCTCAATAAGTTCTTCCCGTGTTAACGTTTCCTTTAATACTCCTCTAAACGGTCGGACGACATTGGTGACGACAGAAAGATTGATGCGGGCACTGGGATCGGAGGCAGTTGGAGGTGGTGGATCTTTGAGGTACCTGTTGCAGTAAGTAACGCACTCATGCATTAGGTATGTCTCTGCTATGGAGCCATCCGGGGCCGACCTGTTTTTGACGAATGACTTATACTGTCCAAGCTGTCTACAAAATTAATCAAACGTACAATAAAAATAAGTACATGCATATAGCTAGCTAGTAATCTCCAGTGGAACAAATTATGAATCGAAAAACCTGTATAATTAATTAGTTGTACGTACCTTTCTTGAGGATACATCCAAGTGTACTGGACCGGACCAGAAATGGGAACCTGCTCGGGCAGGTGGATCATTAGGTGAATCATTATGTCGAAGAAAGCAGGAGGAAAAATCCTCTCTAGTTTGCAAATGATGTGCACAATTTGTTGTTGCAATTCCACGACATCTGACTTCTTTAATTCTCTGGCGCATAACCTCTGCCACCATCTGCACAATGCCACTATTGGTTCTACGACGTCGCGAGGCAAATATGGTCAAATTACCACTAGAATCAGTCGTTGCAGCATAACGTGATAGTCATGTGTCTTTAGACCAACAAACTTGTGTTGCACCTCGTCCACTGCTCCAGTTATAGTAGCTGCATACGTGGCCGGATAACGAACGCCCTTAAACCAGTGAAATACAGAACGTCTAAGTGTCGGCTTCACTGTGTACGGTGCAGCTGGCATCTTGTTGTACACTCCTTTCCTATCCCTCCTCAACCACAAGGGACGACGTAGATTCATTGATTCCAAATCTTTGCGCGCTTTGGGAGTATCTTTAGTCTTGAACTTAATACCGAGAATTGTTCCCACCACGCTGTCGCACACATTCTTTTCTATGTGCATCGCGTCCAAGTTGTTCCTCATCTTCAACTTCGACCAGTAAGGGAGTTCAAAGAATATACTCTTGTGATCCCAATAGCTCAGATCATGTGGAGGAATTGGATTGCATTTCTTTACATCCACGTCGTTAGTCAACACACCAAAGTCGAAATAGCTCAACCTCTCTAAAATCTCTTCGCCCGACCAACTACGGGGTTTAGGATTGTTCTCTACCGTCCCGTCGAAATGAGCTTCATCCTGTCGCCAAGGGTGGTCGTGAGGGAGCCATCTACGGTGACCCAAGTAACACACCTTCCCTGCGTGCCAACTAGAGTTCACGTCGTCCAAACATTTAGGACATCCATTATATCCTTTTGTCCTGCACGCTGCCAACATCCCATATGCTGGAAAATCGCTGATCGTCCACATTACGGCAGCCCTCATCGTGAACATCGTGTCAGTGAATTTGTCATAAGTTGGGACTCCATTTTCCCACAACAGTTTCAGCTCGTCAATCAAAGGTCTGAGGTAGACATCTAAGCACTTCCCTGGAGATTTAGGACCTGGAATTAGTACAGTAAGGAAATTAAATTCCTTGTTCATGCACATCCACGGAGGCAGGTTGTACGGCATCAGAATTACTGGCCAAGTGCTTACGGCGGAGCTATTACTTCCCCAAGGATTGAATCCGTCTGTAGATAGGCCGAGTCTAACATTTCTAACCTCTGCAGCAAAGTTTCCGAATTCTCTGTCGAAATGTTTGAAACCCTCCCCATCCGCGGCGTGTCGCAGGACATCGTCATCTATTCGCTTTTCTGCGTACCATCGCATCGCCTCTGCTGTGTGTAGAGACATGTACAGGCGCTGCAATCTGGGAATCAAGGGAAAATATCGAACAACTTTCACAGGAATTCTCTTTTTCGAACTCTTCCTATTCACCTGGAATCTGCACTGGCCACATACGGGACAATAGTCCAAATCTTTATACTCTTTGCAAAATAGCACACAATCATTCGGACATGCGTCAATTATCCTGTACTTTAGGCCGAGGCTGCTCAAGATATTTCTAACCTTATAATGAGATTTAGGAAGATTGTGATCATCAGGAAGCAACTTACATATTTGCTCCTGAATTTCGTCAAAAGCACTCACTGACATTTTGTGCTTCACTTTTATCTTCATTTGCTCCATCACATATTGCAACACATTCTCTCGACATCCAGGGAACACCGGGGTCTGCGCTTCAAGTAGCATCCGGTTGTACTTATCCATCTCACTGGTGTCAGTGGCCAAGCTAGCAGCGGGGAATGTGTCATCATGCTCATGAGTGGTACTGTAACCTCCGTCTTGGTGTTGGTGTCCACCATGACTAAATCCCGGAAACGCATCATGGACCAAATCTACAGTTGGATTGCAAGCTGGGGGTCCGGCACCACTGCCGCTGGATGAGGCACCATGGTAACTGTACCCTGAGCTGAAGTCTGCTGCGCTGAACTCTACTGCTTCACCATGCTCGCTCCATGTAGTGTAACTCCACATCATACCATTTTCGTACAGGTGTTGCACCATAACGTTAACCTCCGCATACTGACAATTAAGACATTTCTGGCACGGACACCTGAAACGCTTCTTTCCATGACCATGTTCTATCGCAAAATTCACAAATTCGCTAATTCCATCCATATACCGGACATCACATCTATTCTTTAACTTCATCCAACTCTTGTCCATACTGCTACAAAATATTATAATTAATTAATTATTACATATATATATATTAGTCCATTAATTTACCATTAATTATACGTACTCGATCTACATCGATCCATCAAATTACGTACGTAATTTAATCTGTATATATAGCTAATTAACATTCATGCATGTATGTACGTACGTACGGTTTCCCTAAATATATATATATATATTTAATCATGCAAATTTTAACTGCCTACGTACGTACGTACGTACCTGCTCGCCTTCTCGATATCTGCAGTTAATTAAGCTAGCTAGTGATCGAACACCGGAGATCCTTTAATTAATTTCTAGCCCCGGCCTAGCCTAATCCGGCCTTCTCCTTCTCCTTCGATCTCAAAAATTCCCCACGGGAGAAAATATAATGGAATGATCGAAGCTAAGAGAGTTTGGCATGGCCTATATATATAATGCTTCACTTAGACGACGGAGGTGTCGGTACGTCGTCTAAGTGGAACTTACACCACGACGTGTCGGTCCGTTGTCCAGGTGATCACTTCTCCGAGGTCCAAGTAAAACTTAGACGACGGAGATGTAATTCTCCGTCGTCTAAGTTTTACTTGGACCACGGAGAAAGCTCCGAGGTCTAAATGTTACTTAGACGACGGAGATGTAATTCTCCGTCGTCCAAGTGATAACCTGGACGACGGACACGTCTCCGAGGTCCAGGTACTTACCTAGACGACGGAGAAATTTCACATCCGTCGTCTAAGTTACACTTAGACCTCGGAGATTTCTCCGTGGTCCAAGTAACACTTAGACGACGGAGATGTAATTCTCCGTTGTCTAAGTGTTACTTGGACCACGGAGAAATCTCCGAGGTCTAAGTGTAACTTAGACGACGGAACTAATACTGTTCCGTCGTCTAAGTCCTCTTTTCTTGTAGTGTTATAAGTAGGTAAGTTTAATTAATTGCATGTATGTTTAATATATTGCTAATTAAGGTAATTATAATTGTAAAGCTAATTAATAGTTTAGTTAAGGTAATTGTATGTTTAGGAATTTGTTAAGGTAATAGTTAATATATGTTAGAATAATTAGTTGAAATATATATATAATATATAAATTATAGCATTTATATAAAGTTAATAATATAATATAATATAAGCTAGATTAATTATAGTATAATATTGATTATAGCATATAATTCTATTTAATTAATTGTGTTATGTGCCATTTGATACTATATATATAGTATATTAGATTAATTATTTATTTATTGAAAAATTATATAATATACTAATTATTAACTTATGCAGAAATATGGACAAGAGGTGGATAAAGTTGGCGAATAGAAGTGATGCGCGGTATATGAACGTAATCAGAGAGTTTATGTTGTTTGTGCTGGAACATGGTCAGGGAAAGAAGCGTTATAGGTGTCCGTGCAGAAAATGTCTTAACCATCAGTTTGTGGAGATTAATGTCATGTCTCAACAATTGTATGACCACGGTATGATGTGGAGTTACACTACGTGAAGTGAGCACGGTGAAGTAGTAGACTTCAGCTCAGGACCAGACTTCAACTCGTGGTACAATTACCAGGGTGCCTCATCCAGCTGTAGTGGCGCCCCTTCTTGGAACCCCAATGTGGATTTGGTCTATGATGCTTTTCCGGGATTTAGTAATAGTGTACACCAATACGGAGAGAGAGGTTACGATACTCCTCATTATAACACAGTTCCCCCCTCCTTGGTCACTAACACTACTGAGATGGATAAGTACAAGAAGATGCTACTTCAAGAGCAGACTCCGGTGTACCCTGGATGTCTAGAGAATGTGTTGCGATATGTAATAGAGAAAATTAAGATAAAAGTGAAGAACAAAATGTCAGAGTGTGCTTTTGACGAAATGCATGAGCATATATGTAAGTTGCTTCCTAATCATCACAAACTTCTGGATACCCATTATAAGGTTAGAAAGATCTTGAACAACTTTAGCCTAAAGTACAAGCAAATTCACGTGAGCATAAATGATTATGTGTTGTTTTACAAAGAGTATGCACTTTTGGACCATTGTCCTGTATGCAAACAGTGCAGATATTTAAACCGGGGGAGCTGGAGGAGTTCGAAGAAGCAAATACATGTGAAGGTACTTCAGTATTTTTCGTTGATTCATAGACTACAACGTCTGTACATGTCTCTATACACAACATAGACGATGAGATGGTACGCGAAACAGAAAATAGACGACGATGTGCTCAGACATTTGGCGGATGAGGAGGCTTTAAAAAAATTTGGCAGTGAATTTCAAGACTTTGCAGCAGAGGTTTAAAATGTTATACTCGGACTTTCTACAGATGGATTCAATCCTTGGGGTAATAATAGCGATGCTATCAGCACTTGGCCAATTATTCTCATGCCGTATAACTTGCCTCCGTGAATGTGTATGAATAATGAATTTAATTTCCTTATTCTACTAATTTCAGGTCTTAAATCTCCATGAAAATGTTTAGATATGTATCTCAGACCATTGATTGACGAGCTAAAAATGTTGTGAAAAAATGGAATCCCAACGTATGACAAGTTCACTAACACAATGTTCATGATGAGAGCAGCTGTAATGTGGACCATCAGCAATTTTCCTGCGTATGTGATGTTGGCCTCTTGCACAACCAAAGGGTATAAAGCATGTCTTGTCTACTTGGACGATGTCAACGCTAGTTGGCACGCGGGGAAGGTGTGTTACCTGAGTCACCGTAGATGACTTTCTCATGGTCGCTTTTGGTGACAGGCTAAGGATGATTTCGACGAGACTATAGAGGATAATCTGCAACCTAGACAGTGGTCTGGTGAAGAGATTTTTGAGAGGTTAATTGACTTCAATTTTGGTGTGTTGAGCAATGATGATGATGTAAAGAAGCTTAATTCGGTCCCTCCATATGAGGTTAAATATTGGCACCACATAAGTATCTTCTTTGAACTACCTTACTGGTCAAAGTTGAAACTCAGGAATAACCTAGATGTCATGCACATAGAAAAGAATGTGCGTGACAGTGTGGTGAGAACAATTCTCGTTATTAAGCTCAAGACTAAGGATATTCCCAAAGCCCAAAAAGATCTTAAAATTCGCAACTTCCACCATACCTTGTAGTTAAAAAGGTATAGAAAGAGTGTGTACAACAAGATGTCGGATGCACCGTACACAATATAGCCCATACAGAGGGATGTTGTATTCAACTGGTTTAAAAGTGTTTGTTAACTGTCTAATTATGTAGCAAATATATTTGGTGCTGTCGACGTTGAGAAACACAAGCTCATTGATCTATATACTCATGACTATCATGTTATGCTACAACGTCTGATTCAAGTGGTCATTCGACCATATTTGCTTTGTGACGTTGCCGAACCAATAATAGTATTGTGTAGATGGTGATAGAGGTTATGCGCTAGAGAGTTGAATAAGTCAGATGTGGTCGAACTACGATACGAAATTGTATACATTCTTTGCAAATTAGAGAAGATTTTTCTCCCTGCTTTCATTGACATCATGATTCACCTCATGATCCACCTTCCTAAACAAGTGCTGCTTTCTGGTCTGGTCCACTACACTTGGATGTATCCTCAAGAAAGGTACAATTATTTATAACCAATTTTTTTTTTATCATTTACATATATATTTTCAAGTGTTTCTACTATTCTTCATATAATTAATTGTTGACTATTTTGCAAACAACTCGGACAGTGTAAATGATTTGTTAAAAATAAAGCTGCCCCGGGTGGCTCCATAGCAGAGACATACCTAATGCACGAGTGTGTTACCTACTGGGATAGATAACTCAAGGATCCAATCCAGACCACCTTCTCCAATCGAAATGCCCGCAATAATCTTTCAGTCGTTACAGATGTTGTACGACTGTTTATAGGAGTATTAAATGAAAGATTAACTAAAAAGAACTTATTGAAGCTTATTGAGTAGTGTTGCGAGATTGTGACGAGGTCGACCAGTACATGGAGTTTTACAGGAAGAAAATTCAAATAGCCAAATCGGACAAGAGTCCTAACTGGGTTGAAAAAGTGTTTAAGAAGAAAATTTCTGATTATTTTCTCAAATGGGTACGTATGTTTAATTAATTTAAACCATGCATGCATATAGGTTTGTGTTTAATTAGTTTTTTGTTATGAAATTGAGAAATCCGAACGGGAATAGGTGCTCACTGTAAATTCGAATAACATGTGGTATTTGCTTATGCGAAGTGGATTGCCTTAGTTTCTGTTTGCAAGTTTTTGGTTACCCTTTTTTTAGGAGAAACGACGTTAAATTTTCGGTAGAAATTAAATACACATTTATATATGTTCTTCATATTTTTGCAGATGATTGGTTTGGAAAAATTTGGTGACCACGAGGGGTGGCGGTTATGGCAAAAGCACTTGTGGGCGCATAAGCCAGTTCAACACTATATTTATGATGGATGTTTTGTCAACGGTGTAAAGTTTCATTCATTGGATCAAGATGAAGGAAGAAGAAGACAAAACAGTGAAAGTGCGGTTGGGGAAGGCACTGATGTATATTACTGGGTTCTTATTAATATCGTGCAGCTATTTACGGAAATGATATCAACATTTTTCTATTCAAGTGTAAATAGTTCAAGCTTACGAAAGAAGATCTGGGCCTTTTATCAGTAAATATAAACTCAAGCTGGTATGAGGATGAGTCATTCACTCTTGCCACCTTAGTTAGGCAGGTGTTCTATCTGGATGATCTAAAAGCTGGTGAAGGATGGAAAAAAATTTAACCATCTATCTCACCGAGGAATATGAAGTGTCACCACACTTGAAGGGACTTCAGCGATTTGCACTAAAGCAGAGAATGACAATGCATATCAAGAGCCTAATACTTCTATCATCCCCGACATAAGAGAATTGATTAGGTCTAACAAACACTTACCCATGCCTGATGACACCACAGATCTTACTCAAGAAGAGATTAATGACTTAGGGAAGAATACCCTTGAAGAGTATATGGAGGAAAGCAACAATGACGATAACGTCGGATATGATTTAGACGATGGAGATTATAATGATGATGAGCATTCAGTTCATAATGAGGAGAAGGATGATTCAAACGATAATGATTATGAGGATGAGGATGAAGAGTGGTATGTTTTTTTTTAATTTACATATACGAAATACTCAATAATAATTAGTTAATTATATTTAATTTTTTAATTAATTAATTATATATAATTAAAGCATATAATTAAATATTAGTTATGTCGACTAACATGAATGACTTATAATCAACAAATGCAAGATCATTTTCTGTCATAAAGATGACATCTTAGACGACGAATTTATGTATTTTCGTTGTCTATGTACGAGACGACGCCTATATAATTCTGTCGTCTAGGTGAACTCTAAACCCTAACACTAATCCATTTACCCTAAACCCTAAAACTCCTTAGACAACGAAGGTATTTCGTCATCTAAGTCACACTTGGACGACGAAATAGTAAATTTCCGTCATCTAAGTGCGACTTAAACGATAAAAATGACCTCTTTCGTCTTGTAAGTATGTTTTCATAATTTGACCTCCACTTTTGTGTTAACCGATCAAAAATCAGATTGATGAAGATTCGTAAATTTAATCAACGTACTTTTCCGTTTCGGTCAAATTAGTTAATTAATTTCGATTATATATATGCATGAATGTGTGGCTGACTACACCTATTAAACCCTTAACGAACTTCGTAATGAATGAAAATTCATCTACTCACATATTGAATGGTGATGAATATATCTAACGGTTGTTTTGTCCGAATTCAAATTTGTTAATATGGATATAAAGACATACAAACACATACGTTATTCAACATTAATAGATGACATGGATAATGAGTATTAACTCGTCAATTTATATTTTAAATCAAATTTTAATTAATTTAAATGTAATTGATACATAAATTTTTGACGTATTACAAAATGGCTGTCATGTTGGATCAAAATGGTTTCACGATTATTAATATTTACAATCGTTTCCGTCTTTTAAACTTTTGTGGATATTTACAAAATGTATTGTATCGATTGAATACCAAACTCTACCGAATTTGAGTCAATTTTTTTTAAAACTATGATATAAATGTAATGATTATATTTGACGACTAATTTCTTCCTATTATTAAGCAGATAAAAAAATTAATTTTATAATATCTCAAAAAAATATTAATTAAAATATCACTTATACGACAAAACGACATCGTTTCATCGTCTAAATGACTTCTTAGGCGACGAAATCATGCATTTTCGTCGCCTAACACCAAAAATTTGGCGATTCATTTTTTGCCCCAAATTTTTCGGAGAATATTTAAAAAGACAACTTAGACGATGAAGGTTGTTGATTTCGTCGCCTAATTCCATCGATATATTCCCAATACGATCGGCCTTATGTCTCTCTCTCTCTCTCTCGATCTCTATCTCGATCGATCGATCGATCGATCAGGCCTTTCTCTCTCGAGCTCTCCAACCTACACCCTAGCTACCGGCCACCTCGCTCCCTTCCTTGCCGGATTCTCTAGTGCCGCCGCCTCCCATTTCACCCTTTTTCTCTCCTCTCCCGGATTGAAATTCGAACCGCCACTGGCGCCTGGGTCTTTCTCTCTCCTCTCACCGGATTCTTGCTCACCGCTGTCGTCCTGGGTCACTCTCTCTCTCCTCTCGCCGAAAACCACCATGCATTCTCCTCCCATCGCCTCTCCCTCTCCCCATGCCCAGAATCTCTAACATTTTTGTCTTTTGCGAGGACAATCTGCTGTCGCAAAATGAATTTTTTGTTGTAATGATATATATATAAATAAATTTTGTATGTGGATATATAATGAAATTTTATGTGGGTATTGGATATGAAATGTGAATTTTTATAATTTTTAAATAAAGTTGGTGAATATTAAATATTGGATGTGGATATTGGAAATGGTTTGTATATATGAAATTGGATAAATTTGGTGATGATATATATATGGATAAAATTTGATAAATATGGTCATATGTATAACAATTTACGAAATGACGTAATTTGGATGAATTAATATGCTTCCAAGGAAGAGGCGCACGTAAGAAGAGAGATATGTCGAACTCCAATCCATTACACAACAAATGGTTGGAGGCAAACCTCGGAGGAGACCATTTCAGCTCCTTCGAATTCTTCGGACTGGCCCAATCCCTTATGCTCCAAATGAGCCGGCTAGTGCCTATACAGACGAGTCACCCGTCATCGCTTCAGCAACAGCGTAAGCAAGTCCAGAAGAGTCGGACGATGAATCGATTCTGTACAGCGCCCGACACAAGCCCAGGAGGCAGCCATCAGGCCTAGTCCCCAAAAGGACTTAGGGACTTGGGAAGGGCGCCAAAGGCGAGTGTATAGTCAAGTCAACAGGGAAGAAGATCGAGTTGCCGTTCGACAATTTTACCCGAGGCCCTCCATCCTCGCAGCTTGGCAATCTGACCTCTTTCAACATCGGCTCAATCATACGGAACAACATTCATATGGTTGCCCATTCGTGGAAGAAGCTGCCGAAAGCTGAAAATTTGAGGGTATACTGCGAACTCTCAGTAATACTATTTAATTTTATTTATTTTTATAATTAATTAGAAAGCATAAAGACATAATGTATAAGTGTTTAATTTTTTTTATTTATTTTCCTAGGTACATTTTGATATCGATGGCAGACCCGAGATGATGGAGCATATAGATGCCACGACCACGAACATTTTCAAGGATTGGAAGTACAACCTCCACAAGTACTATTTCAGACACAGCACCTCGCCTACTCCTTAGGAGCTGCAGAATGAAAGGGAAGAGGAATGACAATGGTTGGTCAGACACTTTAAGTCAGACAAGTATAGGGTTCGTCTTCATTTCCTTTAAATTGAGAAAATTGAATAATTTTTTATTTTTAACCATTTATTTATTATTTAATGATCTTTGTTGTGAAATCGACAAGGTTGCAGGCTAACAAGGCAAATCGTGATAAGAAAATCGACCACCATTCTTCAAGCTCGAAAGGGTTCATCTACATCGCAAAGGAGTATAAAAATGCGGGTTCAAAGCATTGTTTCCTGGATGCCAGCGTCACAGCTTATGTCAAGCTTGGGGTCGTCAATGAAGCGAGTGAACGCGGCGTAAGTACCTCATCTTTTCTAAATCAATTGACGTTAACCGTACTTCCGAAATGTATCAAAATTTAGTATAACGTTAATTGCATTTTTAATAAATTGGATTATTACTTAGGTTGCATTAGTTAGGTTGTGCTCTTGGAATATGATTTTGAACTTGAGTTAGGTTATGCTTTAGTAGGTTAAATTATGATTTTCAACCTGAGAAATCCGGATGAGAATCAGTGCCCACGGTAAATTTGTGCTGTTGGAATTGGTTATTTGAAGTGTCTTCTTTCCTGCAGGTTTTTGGTTTCCTCCAATTTTAGGAAAAATTATGGCGAATTTTTTTATGAATTAATATTTACGTATTGTTCACATGATTAATTTCATGTGAGGTTGATAAAAATGACCTATGAGCAATTGGCAAACACTCAGTTGCAAAACTCAGAGATGCCGCCTGAAGAGATGCCTCCTCTATCGGTTGAGAGGCCAGATCACTATTGTTGATGTTGTTTATGGCTGTCGAGCTGGCAATGAGGTTCATGGGCTTGGACGGGCGGTCCAGAGAGATTTGTCTTAGTCATCCGCATCGTCGACTAGGCGCGGTAGGGAGGGCCGATGCACTCCAAGCCGCCCTTGAGCAGGGTGGATTGGCACAGAAGTCGGCTGATTGGGTCTGGGAGTAGACGAGATCGATGCAATAGCAACTTGACACACAAATCAATAACATGAATGCCTTAATCGCGATGTGCTGGAGCATGGGGTTGCTCGTTCCCGATGACGAGTGTCGTCCCCTCCACCCCTGGCCCCAACGATGATGATCCGAGCGGCAGCGGGGGACTCGCCGACGTGTCTATCC
Organism: Geum urbanum; assembly: GCA_946800695.1. Lineage (NCBI taxonomy): Eukaryota > Viridiplantae > Streptophyta > Magnoliopsida > Rosales > Rosaceae > Geum > Geum urbanum. Next base: position 45,170,356 of record OX327012.1, on the reverse strand, counting down.
CCGGTTTTGTTTCATAGTTTCTTTCGTTTGTATTATTTCGATCAATGTATGTACACTTTTTATATTTAATGAATATTTTATTAATTTTAAATTTAATTTATAATTCAGAAATAAAATATATATATATTTGAACATAGACGACGAAATATCATAGTTTCGTCGCCTAAGTCATTCACTAAGACAACGAACGGTTCGTCATCCTGGTTTAAACCCTACACGACGAACATTGATCTTTGTCGTCTAAGTAGTTAGACCTAGACGATGAAGAATAGGTCATCGTTGGAGTGGATCACTTAGACGATGAAAACAAGTCGTCGTCTATGTTGTAATAGTTAGTCGACGATTAAGCTTCGGCACAAAAGATCTCCTGAGTAATTCTCTAGTTCTACTTTATGTGAGGTGAAGTATATTTTTCAGAATTTATTAGGAGCTTACTTAGGGACCCTTTATATACTAGCCAAGGCAATAGAGTTCCCACTCACAAGGTAATCTCTATTCCACTTATCTAGGTAACTGATTGTGATAACAAATAGGTTTTCATAAACCTAATTACGTTGCTTGTAAATATCCTAACAGATTGCTCAGATATTTATCCAAGCTTAGTCAAATATTTTAATCTCATTTACTTATTCCACAAGATGCATATTATTATTGGACTTTATTGAGATATTCTTGAGTCAACGTTAGAATTAGTTCTAACAATCTCCCACTTGGACTAGGAATAGCTCAAAAAACAAATAACATGCTTTGTTTGAATATAGTAAATCTTTAGTGCACATTGGGATTTAAATGATCAACAAGGAACTCACAACTTTGATCTGTAAATATGCAGGTGTAATGCAGAACCAAGAAATCAGATATACTATTAAAATGCAGCCTTTTCAAGTTCACTGCAATGACAACTTCATATTAAATCAATCAAACAAAACTTATCACCTATAATTACATGAATGCTTCCTGATGTATCTATGACATCAACATGTAAATTTTGATGCTCTTTATGATTTTGTATGCAAGAATCTGACACCATCTTCAAATAAAATTTCTTTATGTGTCCTTTTATCCTGAAACAAATATTGTCCAAATAGACAACAATATATAGATATATCATGATGTTTAATCACAACAACGAAATGCAACAATCACTGAATTTATTCAACAGACAAAAAATTCATAAGTTGCATAACAAAATAGGTTAAAAAAAAAAATCAAATGAACAATTTAGAAACCGTAATCAAATCATAGAGTTTCTAACTGAAAATTAAAAACTCTCACAGAATGCCAATATCCGATGCATGTGCTTAGAATACTGCTACAATCATAGGCTTTGTAAAAGGATATGCTAGCTGAGCCAAAGTACCAATTTTAATCACTTCTAACTCCATGTGCTCAACTTTTCCTCTGATGTTGTAATACTTGAGATCTATATGCTTAGAATTGATTGATCTCTTGTTGTTCTTGCTAAAAAACACTATTGCAGAATTATCACAGTACAACTTCATTTGTTTGGTGTTGATACTATCCACAATATTTATCTAAATCAAGAAATTTCTCAACCATAAACCTTCACATGCCCCTTCATATATAGCAATGAACTCAGCTTGCATAGTTGAAGCGGCTGTAATGGTTTGCTTCATAGTTTTCCGAGCAACAACCCCTCTTGCCATAGTAAAAACATAGCATGTTGTAGATTTGTTTGACCTAGGATAATGAGAAGCAAAGTCTGCATCTGTATAGCCAACAACATCAAGATCATCAAGTCTCTTGTAAACTAGACAATAGTTTTTGGTACCTTGAAGATACCTCAAAAAAAATTTACCTGCTGTCCAATGCTCAATACCTGGATTGGACTGAAACCTTGACAAAATCCCAACTGCATAAGATAAGTCATGTCTGGTGCACACTTGTGCATACATGAGACTCCCATTGAGTTATGCATGTGGCTTGTTTTTCATCTGTGCATTCTGTATCTTAGTAGAAGGACACTGATTTTTGTTCAATTTATCACTCTTTGACATTGAAATTGCACCAGCTGTACAATTTTGCATGTCAAACCTCTTCAAAACTTTGTTGATGTAGCTTTGTTGTGAAAAACCAAGCAAGTATCTTGATCTATCCCTCTTGATATTTATCCCCAACACATAAGAAGCTTCACTTAAGTCCTTCATGTCAAATTTCTTTGACAAGAAAGCTTTGTTGGCAAGTAGTATGTCATCAACATAAAGAATCAGAAACATAAAGTCACCTCCTTCTGCTTTCATATAAACACATTCATCCACAATGTTTTCACTGAAGCCAAAATCACTAATTACTGAATCAAACTTCATGTACCACTGCCTTGAAACCTGTTTCAGTCCATATATTGATCTGTTGAGCTTACAGACCAAATGTTCACTTCCTAGCTCAATGAAACCCTCTGACTGCTTCATAAAAATTTCTTCATCCAATTCCCTATTTAAGAATGTTGTCTTGACATCCATTTGGTGTAACTCCATGTCAAAATGAGCGACCATAGCCATGATAACTTTGAATGCATAATTTGTAGAAACTGGTGAAAAAGTTTCGGTGAAGTCCACTCCTTCTTTTTGAGTAAACCCTTTTTCCACAAGCCTTATTTTATATCTCTCCACACTACCATATGCATTTAGCTTGGTGTTGAACACCCTCTTGCCATACATTATTCACATGCATGGAGTTCATTTCTGAACTCATAGCTTTCTCCCACTCATGTGAATAATCCCCTGACATGGCTTCCTTGTAAGTGACAGGGTCTAGGATGTCACTAATATCATAGTCCTTTGCATAATCTACTTCATTCAAATAAATCTGAAATTCAACAGATAATGCATCAAGTGTGGATCTTCTTTCTCTTTGTGATCTCTTTATTGATTGTTGTTGTTGTTGTGGTAGTTGTTGATGTTGTTGTTATTGCGGTGGTACTGGAATAGGCTCAGGTGCAACAATAAATTCAAGTTCATTCAAAAGAGGCTCTAAAATCACAGATTGTGGTGATACTGGTGTAAGTGTAGTTGTAGTTTCAGGGATTTCTTTTAAAACAAAGTCTTTAAAAGAATGGAAAAAATTAATCTCATTGAAGAACACAACCTTATTAGTCTCTACAATTCTCTGAGTATGAGAAGGATAATAAAATCTGAACCTTTTTTATCAGGATAACCTATAAAAAAATGCAAACACTGTCTTTGAATCTAACTTGTTCTCTTGATGATTATATGGCCTTGCTTCTGCCTTACAACCCTGACATATGTATGATAAATGCTAGGCTTCTTGTTCTTCCATAACTCAAAAGGTGTCTTGGTTGCAGAAACAGACTTAGATGGTGTCCTATTTGTCAAGTAATTAGTTGTTTTGAGTGCATCACCCAAAGAAAACGTGGGAGTCATGAGGTACACATCATATTTCTCACCACACTTAAAATTCCTATTTCTTCTCTCTACAACCTCATTCTGTTCAGGTGTCCTAGGTGTGGTATAGTGAGTTACGAACCCATTTTCTTCTAAAAACAAAGCAAAAGGACCCTTATATTGTCCTGCCTCTGTGTATCTCCCTTAAAACTCACCACCTCTATCACTTCTCACACACTTAATCATTGTATTCAACTCCTTTTCTGCCTCTAATTTGAAAATATTAAACTTTTCTAAAGATTGGCTTTTCTCTTATATAAGGTACACACTGCAGTACCTAGAATAGTCATTTATAAAGGTGATAAAAAAAACTCTTCCCACATATGGTCTGAGTTGCAAACGGACCAAAAATATCAGTATGGATCAACTGTAGTAAAGTAGTGCTTTTGGTAGCTCCCTTCTTAATTTGCTTAACAAATTTTCCCTTTATACACTCAATATGGTCTACCAAATCAGAAAAGTCTAGCCCAAGTAAAATGTCTTGTTTAATCATCAATTTCATCCTTTCTTTAGAGACATGTCCAAGTCTCCTATGCCAAAGAAAAGCAGACTATCATTTAATTTCCTTTTAACCCCAGTAACACGTGCATTATCATTCTCAATTAGCAAAAGATTTGTGTGGCAAGTACTAGGCAGTGTCCAGTAACCATCAATTAATTTAGCAACACCAAGATAAACATAAGCACGATTTATTTTTATTCCAAATTGGTCCACTACAAATTGATAATTGTTCCTAACTAAAACAACAACTGAAATTAAGTTCCTTGACATGGTAAGAACATAATACATTTGCTTTAGAAAAATAAAAACTCCAGGCCTCAAAACTAACTAAACAAAACCAACAGCTTCAATTCTTACTCTCGTGTCTTCTCCTACGTGGATTATGATATCATTTTTCCTTGGTTTCCTCAAGTTTTGCAGCCGTTGTAAAGAGTTTGTCACGTGGACATGTGAACCAGTGTCAAAACTCCAACTATCAGAATGAACACCTATCAAGTTTACTTGAACATAAAAGCTAATTAAATGATGATTACCTCTCTTGGCCTTCCAGACCTTGTACTTGCCACAATCTCTCTTCATATGCCCCTTCAGCTTGCAAAAGAAACACTTAATGTTCCCTTTGCCTCCACTGGTCTTCATAAGCTTCTTCTTAACTCCCAAGTTTGTAGAGGAACTAGGTTTCTTATCTAACTTTGGCTTATCTTCCTGAGGTTTGGTTTGGATAAGGTGAATGGTAACACTCTTAATCTTATCATACTCCTGAACAGAGACAACAATGAGTTCATTAAGTGTCCACTTATCCTTCTGTGTGTTGTACACCTAGTGGCATGTTGAGAGCAGTGAGCTTTGCTTCAATCTCAATCATTTTCATGGTGTATTCCATAATATTCATCTTCATCTCATATTTCATACCATGAAGTGCATCTCATAGCATACTAGTTTCAACCTTGTCACTCACATGAAATCTCTCAGCTATGGCAGTAAGCAACTCACTAGCTACCTCCCTGTTTGGTATGCTACATTTGACTGCATCAGACATGGTTCTTAAGATAGTTAGCCTGCAAATCTTGTTTGCCCTTACACATTTTTCCCTAGCCACACCACCCTCTTCAGTTGCCTCAGATATGTCAATGGTTAAACACCAATCGACATTCTGTTAAGCCAAATGAAGCTCAAGATCAGTCCTCCATGCTTTATAGTTATTACCATTCGAGGGAACAATAGCACCAAAACTAATAGGAGCAAAAGCTGAAAAGAAAAGAAAAGAGAATCTAAGTCAAAGTATTTTTGGTTAACTGTGTGTATACATGTAATTTTCATAAGAATTTTTTTTAACCAGAACCATACCAAAACACAAGATTTCACATAACACATCTGGTGTCAAACAATGCAATTCAATAGTATTATCATTCCAGGATATAAGTATGTGTATATATATAAGCATACTCTTTATTCAATAACTTGTCTACCTGTTTGACAAAGCGCAAGTTATTCTTTATTTTAATGAACTATAACACATTCCAATTCAACCACATGATCAATCAATACTTGTAGGCAAAAAGATAAGATCATACTGTGTTTTATGATTTAAAACATGTAATATTCAGAACCATTGTTCCTACATATACTAGGTACAGTTTAAACTATCTGTGGATGATACAGTTCTATGATAGAAGAAAAAAAATGTAATTTCCAGGTCTATTACTTTATAACTTAAAGGGAAACCCTCAAAATATTTTGTTTTGTGCAATATGTATTTTGAAAAATTCATTTTAGCTCAGAACCTGCTATTGTTACCTTATGCTTTCCCAATTTTAGTTTTAGTAAAACTGTCATAAAACCAATTATGTTTGTTCTCAAAAGATTTCAATTAAAATATATAAATTTGGGAGGAACATATACATGCTTATCAATTTCTTTCACAAACTATTTGTGTAGTTAGTCATACACACATAGCACTCAAATTTCAAACAATTCACCACACACAATCACTTTCAAACATCAATCAGACATTTAGATCATGCATGACACTTTCAAACAATTCAAAAATTAAGTTTCATCTGGGTGACAACTTATTCCCCAGGATAGTCTAGGTTTCGTGTGCATGACCAATCACACAAAACATTTAGATCAGACATTTAGATCATGCATGACACTTTCAAACAATTCAAAAATTAAGTTTTATCTAGGTGGCAACTTATTCCCCAAAAGAGTCTAGGTTTTTTATGCATGACCAATCACACAAAATAGTACAAAAAATTCAAGTTTCTCATTGAAAGTGTACCAGGATGCAATCCAACACTGCAAAACAAAGATTAGGAAAACATATATGCTATTTGAGGTTTAATTCATACTTACATATGAGCTACGAACACCTTTCAACTTGAATCAGACACCAATTTGTCAAGAAATAGCATTTGGTTCAGGATCAGATTCAAAATTTGTCAAGAACCCTAATTCCTAATTCTGAAAAATATGATTTTGACCATTATGGCTTATAACGGTCGAAAATGAATTTAAAGTGTGAAAATTGTGCGGGTCGTTAGGATCCGAGTGTTTCTAAACGGGTCGCGACTAAAGAAAACGGGTTGCTTGTTTAAAGAGTAAAGAAATTGGGCCTCGAGTTGTCATTAGCCTATTAGGGTTCATATGCTTGAAAAAAAATCCAGAAAAATTCACACAAAATTCAAACAAAACATGCATAACAAATGACGATTTATGAATTATTATGACGTGCTTTGATACCACTTGTTGCACTTAAGTCATAAACCTGACCACAAACACATCATGTCATGTTAATCACACAAGAATCAGAATAGAACTAGAGATGAAGCTATATCTTGGTTCATGTTCATCACTGCTAGGTTTCTGCACAAAAGATCTTCTGAGTAATTCTCTAATTCTACTTTTATGTGTGGTGAAGTATATTTTTCCAGAACGTATTAAGAGCTTACTTAGGACCCTTTATATACTAGTCAAGACAATAAAGTTCCCACTCACAAGGTAATCTCTATTCCACTTATCGAACTAATTGATTGTTATAACAAATAGGTTTTGATAAACCTAGCTTGTAAATATCTTAACATATTGCTCAAATATTTATCCAAGCTAAGTCAAATATTCTAATCTCATTTATTTGTTCCACAAAATGCATATTATTGTTGAACTTTATTGAGATATTCTTGAGTCCACGTTAGAATTAGTTCTAACACGACATGCAACTTCTCTCTCCCCGGAGCTCCATCCTCACGCCTTAGAATACAAAGTAAAAGCTGATCGCCGACAAAGTCTAACGTCGTAACATTATGTAGTCTCAGATATGTCGTCTCATGAAGTGTTCGTTAGACTCAAACTTGAATATGTTTTAACAACCAGGCAAAATCTTGCCTCACATCCACTGCTGCGTCTAGCCCTCAAACTTCTGACACCATTCTCGTCTGACGCACCCTTTAGCCGCCGTCGAGCTTAGGGCCACTGGAAAAGACTAGATATGAGAAGACCAAAACCCTTTATTCTCATCCATTGGATGCACATGTAAAGAAGTGACGGACAACAAATGACCATGACACTATTGACACAAGAGCATGACTCGGTTACAAGTTTTATGTGTACAGTTAAATTGTAATCCTACTATAAATTTTCACCAACCAAGTTTTTGTGGCACTAGTATCTCTCTGTCTCCTTCAACTTTCTAATAAAGCAGTTCATTTCACAAAAGTAATTTCTCTGTATTACACAAGTAATTTTCGGACAGTAATTATCGAATGCAATTGTAAAACGGGAATGACGGTGAAGAAGAGGAATCGTGAGGTGATGTTCCTGGCTTTCCGTTAGAATCTCTCGCTAAGCTTCCAAATCCAATACGCATAGATATATAAATAGAAACGCAACCACATCACAACATCTTGCACAAAAATTAAGCAAGAGAGAGAAGAGAGACAGAGAGATATGCCACAAACTTCGTTAATTAGAAGCTCGTTAGATTATTCATGTAGTTGTGGTTTGTGATTGAATTGAGCTCTCACGAGATTGAACACAATCTCTTTGCTTCAATCCAAAACAGAGAGTGGTGAGCTTTGTTTCTTGAAGAGAGTAGAATTAAGAGAGAAATAAGAAGAGAAGCTAAGATAAAAGAATCTACTAACCTCTTCGCGTAAGTGATCTCTTCTCTTCCTCTGTTACCCTTTTCTGAAATATTCCTACTTTTCTTGCTTGCTTTCCAAACTCCCCTTTAAGCCCATACTTTGATAAAGGTATCTGTTTTTCAAGCTCTCTCTGATCATATCATTCTATCTCTCTCTCAATTTGTTTCCTTTTCTGGGTACTTTCTTGATCTTGCTTTTTAATTTTTTTTTTATCTTTATAGGGTTTCTTTCTTCGGCTATGATGATTAAGAAATCTGATTTCTTAGGCTATTTGATCACAACTTTGCTGCTGTTTCATAAAAGCCTCTACTTTCCTCATTTCTTACTGTATATGATCCAGACTCATTTCAAACGTATGTTCTCAATTTCTCATGTATGCACTTTCCTGTCCGCAGAAGGATTATAGCAGCTATATTGATCGTTACTGGTTTGTTGTGAAGATTGTGAGGAAGTATGGGTGAGCACTTTGTGTTGTTGGTGGATCGACTGCTCACAGAGTCTACATTAGAGGCAATCGGGAGCAGAAGTCGGTCTATGCAAGCCACATCTTCTGCAGTCGAAAATCCGAAACTTGATCGCAATAAGATAGATTATGAGGATATTGTGTTGTCTCCTAGGAAGATAGTGGAATGCAGAATATGTCAGGACGAGGATGAAGATTCCAAAATGGAGACGCCTTGTTCATGTTGCGGCAGCTTAAAGGTTAGAACAGACTAGCTAGCTAGCTAGGTCAATTGCTTCTTCATTTGTTTTCCAAATGTTTGACTTGGTCAAAGTGCTGAACTTGCAGTACGCTCACCGTAGATGTGTACAAAGATGGTGTAATGAGAAAGGTGACACAGTATGTGAGATATGCCATCAAGTAGGTTCTTCATTTTCATTTCCTAATTTCCTTGAAGATCAAGTTTTCAAGTTCAGTACAAAGAAAAATAGTTTGTACTTATAATGGTTTTGTAAATGTCAATCAGCAATTCAAGCCTGGTTATACAGCTCCACCACCATTGTTTCAATTTGGGCGTATACCTATGAACTTCAGGTAGGTTGTGTTTTTCTATGGCGTAACATTTTATGTTAGTTTTGAGAATTTACAAAGCTTCTGTGTGAATTTATATCAGGGGAGACTGGGAGATTTCGAGAAGGGGCAGTCCACGAATTATAATGGTTTCAACTGATCGTGCGTTCCTATATCCTCACTACGATGAGTATTCTGCTTCTACTGCAAGAAGTGTCTTGTGGTGTCGTTCAGTTGCTTTCGTTGTAATAATCTCTCTATTTTTTCTTTCTACAAACGAATCAAATTCATTAGAAGACGAACATTGTAACAATGGCATGGCTTTGTGTGTTTTTTGTGCAGTTCATGGTTCTGCTGATTTTAAGACACACTCTTCCTCTCATACTTGGTGGAGACAAAGCCTGCTCTTTCCCACTAGTCATGGTAAATCAGCAGCTCTTGTCCTGTTTTGTTAACACAACAATTTGATCACAGACATCTGACTTTTTCTCTCTTGTATGCAGTTGTTAGTTCTAAGAACTGTTGGGATTGTTCTGCCGATTTATGTAATGGTGAGGCTCGTAACTGCCATTCAGCGACGCCGAAGCCAGCAAGTAAGTGGTTTCATTACTTTTGATTGAGAAAACGAGTATATTCTGTTAGTTCTAACAATGCTGATGCATTTCCCTTCATTTAGGACCTTTCCGATTCGTCCACGAGTTCATCCAATGATGAAGAAACTGAACCTTCTTCGGCTTTACATCCACAGCATCATATCATTCATATACCAGCTTGAAGCCACTCTAGAACAAGAATCTAGTATTGGCTGTACGACAAGGAGAAGATGAAAGAAGAAAGTCGCCACCAATGCTTTGCTGCTGTATGATGGTGGAATTATGGTTATTATTTCCTTTATGATCACAGAATGATATAACACTAGTGAAAAGTAAAAAGCAACTGTCGGGCTGTGGACTCCATTGTAAAGAAACCTACTGCGTATATAATGTACAGCATATTATACTGATCTATTACAAGTCTAGCAACATACTCGTTTACAATCCCTGAACCAGAACATTAGTACTTGAGCTGCTCATACTCTTTCAGTGCTTATACAAAAATAACGACTTCCCGAACTTTTGAAAGACATCACTTGATCTGTATCGGTCTTTCTAAGGCAATAAGCTAACCTACAATTGACAGCATGTCAATCTACTCAGAAATACTAGATCAGGGCAGTAAGAAGGAGCTTCTGTCTGTAATAGAGTAGTAGAATTCATGAGAAGTTACAATGACATTCGTACATATCACATCAGATTAGGTATGATTTATAAATGGAGGGGATATTCCATAACTAAAGGAGTCGGAGGAGCACCAAGTGCTTTTCCGATAACTCTGGATTTTTAACAGTTATTGCAGAAGCGGAGTTACCCATCAGGCCGGGTTTCATTTGAGGGTTCATTACAGAAAAAATCAAATCATACAGACAAATAAATACTGAGATCAGAACACAGTGAATCAGTGTGCAACCCCCCTCTTCAATCATCAAAAATTTCTTGGGTATTGAATTAAATGGAAGTGAACATCATTGATAGTCTCTAAAAAGTCTTTCCAGTCTTTGACTATGGATCCATGCAAAATATAATTCAAGATAACCCTGCATGGATACTGACTGGTGTACAATCCTTCATTTTTTTGTAGAAAATGAAAAGCTTAAATAGGGTACAGAAGAGGACCTCAAGCAGGCCATCTTGTATAAGGCTGTATCTGGTTTCCTACGGACACTGACTACCCCTTGCTGCGTACCTTAAGGGCTGTGCCAGGATTTTTCCTTGCAACAAAATTAGCTCCAGGTTCTCCTCGGCCTGAAATTTGGTGCAAGAAAAATAAATAAGAAATTAAAGAATTTCCTTACAATCTCTCTCTTTTCTAATTTTTTTTTTCTTCACTCTCTCCCACTTTGTTCTGGATCTTGTATCCAGTTTGAAAGAATTGCACAGCCTCCTAATTATCAAATGTTCTTAGAAGAGTGTAGTTGATGGTAATACTTCCGACTCTTCTGCTGTGAACACCAGTAGCAAGCAAGTGCTCCAAATCCACAGCTGGCAACAGTAATAGTCAACGCTGCCCCAAGAGGCACCACAATCGCATTTGTTGATGGAACTAAATCTTCAAATGCTGACTTAGTCCCATCATTGTCATCGATACCCTTATCTTTGTTTAGAGAAACAAGTGTCTTGCCATAATAATTAGTCAAGAAACTGAACACAGCATCCTGGTCCCAATCAATATCGTTGTTCTACTGAGAGTGGTAACAAGATGAGGAAAGCTGCTTTGGAGGCCAAATCATCTTTGGGAACTTGGGATCACCAGTTCCTAAAGAGGCTTCATCTTTAATTAATCTCTCGTTGACTTTATTGTGTGCACTCCACAGCCAAAGGGCAAAGTCACAGGATTTGTTGAAAGGACTAGAAACACTGGAAAATACAAGTAAAATGAGTTAGATGAGATCTTTACAAATTTTAGAAAGGTATCACTGAGTTGACTGTACCTTGAACACATATCATAAAAATGTTAGCGACACTCCTCACATATGAAGAAGTTGTGTACAAATTCACAAATAGTGGTGAATGTAAAATTGCTCTCTCCGTCGTCGATTCGCACGGAAAGTGAATGCAGAAGAAACCATAATCCACAACTGTAAAAGGAATTCATAATCACTATTAAAAAAAATCATATACATACGTAGTATACCAAAAAGTTTACTAGATAAACTATTCATGTATGTTATTAACAGGCAGTTACCTAAATCCTCTGGGATCATTTTTGCTACCCCGACAAAACATCTGTGAAGAATAGTCAAAGAAGCCATGGACAGTTGGTAATCCATTCCATATACTAACAGAAACCAACAGTTTCCCGTCAAATGCAGTCCTTTCAAATACCAACCCAATACCCTCGAGGAACATCTCTACCACAAATCTGAAAATCTCCCAAGGCACCCTTCCCCTCTTGGTCTTGCGGTCTGTTAGCAGACCACTCTGGCAGGTACACATCATCAAAATTCACTAGTACCTCTGCGCTTCCCTTCCAGCACCTGACATAGGTATCTAGAGTAAAATAAGATGATTTACCTTATGTTCTAAGATGATTTCAAAAGCTATTGATGTTGCCTCCTCGACATCGTAAACAGCCCGAGCAATCTGTCACAAGTCGAGCATTTTGAAGTTAATATCCTGAAGAATATACTTTATAATGGAGCAATAAAACCAAAGCTATGTTCTCTGATGGACCTGTCCAGGGTCTGACACATTTGATGGAAGATTGTCGTTTTCGAATTTCTGATCATCCAATCTAAATGAGCTAAGACACATCCACAACAAATTTAGAGATTCAAGTATGCTTCTATGCTCTACTAATTAAGAGATTCAAGTATGCTTGTGAGATCAACCACCATACCTGCCTAGTTGCTGGCTGATCCAATTAAGCAGCCGGTCGGCTGTACGCCCATTATCAATGACTCTTAATTCACTCTTCTCTTGTTTAGGTTCCCAACCAGCAGATACAAACTTAGATGGAGGACCCCAGAAGAGCATGGGATAATGGCTCACAGAATAGTTATCACAGAGCTTGGTATTAATCTGTGCTGCCAAATAAGTTAAAGAGAAGGGTCTAATAACCAAACTATGCTTTAAATAAAAACATAATCAAACAAAAGAAGATGTATGTGAATATGTGCAGAAGAGACTAGTGACTATTGCCAAACTCAGCAAGATGATGAGACATGAACTTTAGAAACTTAATAGGGAAAGAAACGTAAGAATAAAGGTCCAGGTTTAAAATCAAACCTTCTCATTTAATGTATATGGTGTTCATATTACTAGGAGCTCCACTAAGATTTATTGAAGTCTCAGTTTACCTGGACGTCTAACAGTAGCTACAAACAGAATAGTCTCAATTATGTCTACCAACAGATAATGACCTCTATATGAAAACACTAGTTTACCACCTCTATGTCAAACACTGATTGAGGACACCGTGAAGTAAATTATTCTTTCAGCAAGTCAATACTTGATCAAGCTCGCTGATTGGGAATTTTAATGAAAGACTTATACTTTGATGAATGGTAGGCTACAGAAAACTTGAAAACAGACATCCAGATATACGAAAAGTAAAAATCTCAACATAAAAACTAGGAGATTATCCAACATCAAATCAATAACATAAGAAGATACACAGAATAAATTCATACCTTTGACGCACAGTCCACTCTCGTCATCAATACCATCCCTGGATACACAGCATCAGGCCCATTGAAAAGCCTCGCAACCTTCTCATAATGAGGCTGCAAAAAATTCCAAGTTTAAACCATAAGAAAACAGCACTCCTCCGCAAACGGTCGCGATTCGACATAAGATAACCTTATAATTTCTGCAAGCTGGACACCTGAAAGTCAGCAACAACAACAACAAGATCAGAATTTAAAATGGAAACACTAATTGCTATGAGCTGCCTTAACATTGTGGTTAATCAAAAAGACTAAAACTTTAAGATTTCCTTAATTATAAGTTGAGTATGAGAGACTAGCTACATTACCATTTGGCTAAAACTAGTCCATTTTTCACTAACAGATCTAAATATATTAACTAAACAACGGAAAAAGAAACAAATTTGAACAAGCAAGACACAAGGAATCGAATTCATATAAGCACAAGAATGATTAGAATAGCTCTCACCAGAGAGCGAAGAACTCGACTACGACGAAGGTGGCGGGAGTGTCTCTGAGGACGGCATCGAAATTGGTGGCGTTAAAATCGACGGCATAGTCACGATCGGCGGAGCTGCCTGAGTTGACGGCGCGAAGGAACGAACGCGATCCCGGCGAGGGAGAAGCCGAGGAGAGCAGGCTGAGAAAGCCAGAAGGTGGAAGAAGAAGACATGAAATTTGATTGAAAAAGCAAAAAAGAGAAAAAGCGGAAAAAAGGTGAGTGGGGAGGAATATTACTTTAGACTTTAGACCCCAAAAGACGTCATATTTCAGAGGCCTATCGAGTCCCGTCCCTAACACATCCAAAATAAATATTACTTTATCATTATAAATCTCTAAAATTTATATTTTATTTTAAAAAAAAATTATTACGAGGGTCTAAAATCGTATCAATGTGATGCTTATTTGCTCAAAAACTTCGGACATCATATTGATACAGCCCAAAGAGTTCGGATCCTGATGATAAATTTTTTCCTTTACTTTAATACAAATCATTCATATACAAATTCTCAATTATTTAGACTTATATATTATTTGGTGTATATAATTGTTAATATATGTGATTTTTATACACTTTTAATTTTCAAGTTTTTTTATTCACTACATAAAAAAGTCCGGCCTGACCCGGCTCGAAAAAGTCCGATAAAACCTGGCCCGTGGACTTCAAAAATTCAAAAATGCCCGGCCCGATTTTGGAGGTGTGATTCTCAGGCTCGGGATTGGGCGGCCTAGTCCAGCCTATTGCCGACCCCTAGATCAAGCTGTATGAGCTATTTTTCAACAACATTTTTACAAAGTTAACCCTTAGATGATTAGATATTGATGAGTAAATCATTTCTACAAATCAATGGACGAACCAAAAATGTCAAACATACATTGTTCATGTTCATAAGTGATAAGTCTTGATTATGAATAACTTAAAGATTTTTAATTTTTGTAAAATTTTACATGAGTGATCTGCTAATGATCTTTATCTATCTAACCAACGATATATTTACCAAAATATATAATAAAAAAAAAATCTAATGAGAAGATACTTGTCGATTCCTCTTTCTCGTGTTAATGAAATATTTTCCTGACAATCTTTGAGTGAAGTTTTGTCCTACAACCCAATTTTGAACTTTGTATTGCAACCCAATCGAGAGTTTCGTTTTGTCTTACTGTTTTTTACTTTGACAAGAGTAATCAAAAGCTTCATGAGTAAGACAGATCCTTAGTCTCATGTGAATATCACAACTGTGCACACTGACAATTTCGTGAATGAAACCCTCTGATAATTTCGTGAATGAAACCGAATGAGGTAGTTCCACGCCTAGAGGCTCGATCACTGTGTCACTGCCACTTGCAGCTGATAGACCCAAAAAACTTTGTTGGAGCGACAAGTCTGGTTCAACATACAAAAACCGAGTGAAACTTGGGATTTAGTGGTGAAACGACAAAAGTTCCCGATGCACAACTTCTCTGAGATATATTATAGGAATCCATCATTCCGTGGAGTTGGCGAAGTTGAAAGTGTTGGAATCTACTTTGAGAAACTTGTTTCGCTTAATGATCCAGAACGTGATCAACGAGCCTACACCAATACGAGATCCTTCCAAGTTTAGAAGAGCAAAATTCCATATTTAATGCTGCTAGGACAAAACTCAATTTGCATAATTATATGAGACCCTCTCAGGTCCTTCACTGCCTTAAACATTAAGCCTGCATAAAGCGCCTTCGTTACATATATACAACATGTAGTTTCTTAAACATTGAGGTCAGTCTCTACTGCCTTAACACTACTACGTACACTAGCCTTGTGAGTATATCCACAAGCACAGAAGATGAAGTAAACAAAATTTAGCATCCCAAACCCGGCTATCAAGAAGTAGAAATTGTCCAACTTACCGGCATTGATGTCATTATCCAACCAATTGGGTTGGCCTACCGGTAATACCATGCACAATGCTGACCACAAAGCTACTCAAATAAGTCGCACCTGCCAAGCACAGATAGACCAGAGAAGTCCAAATACTCCTCATCTTCTCAGGAATCTCTTTGTTATAAAACTCAATGTGACCAAGTCCCCCAAACACCTCAGAGAAGCCTACTAGCATAAGCTGCGGAAACAGCCAGAACACCGACATGGGCGCAACCTCGTCTAGTGAACCACCATGTAATGTGGCCAAAGCTCGTCTTTGTCGCTCAACAAATCCCGCCACCAACATAGATAGCACGGCAAAAATGTACCCCATTCCTAGTTTTACTAGAGTTGGGATCCCCTCAACACCCCTAGTGATCTTTCTCAGGGTTGATTGTAGGTGGCGATCATTCAATGGGAACCATATAATTACTGCAATCATTGACATTATTTTGATTGAACCTGCAGGCATTTGGAACTTAGTTCCGATGTGGCGATCCAGGGCTTGTGATACCATAAAGGTTCCTTCTTTTACAAGAGGAATCAACAAGATGCCACCAGAAGCCCATATTGGGAGAGATTTTATCACACATATTACATGTTCAACATGTTGGATGGTGCACACTCTCCATGGATTTAGTGATGACCCATCTTGTTTCAATTCATCGTCCACTACTAAGGCCGCTTTATTTAAAGAGCTGTGAGGCAGAACAGTAGCAGTAGGGTTAGTACAAGCAAGCACTAAGCAATAAGAAAAACTCAAGGTGAAAAATTGTATGTATCAGAGTTGTATATGAAGCAGTGGAGAGATGAAGCTTGGACACTACTGCATTTCCGTTCAATGAAGCATGAAGCAGGAATTCATGTGCTCTTTCATCATCGTGAAGTTTAAGATGCCACTTCTTGTATGCTGAAACAAGAACTTGTGCAAAGCTAAATAAAATGCTTCCCTCCGGCTTCACAAGCACGTAAATGTTGGAGCCAACCAGGAACATTGGAATTGCACATAACATCATGAGCAGAGTTGGTATGCCAAATTCCAAAGCCCAACTCACAGAGTCTTGAATGTAGACCACAAAGACTTGATTGATCATCATCAATGCCGTGGCCAAGGTGTAGTACCAATTCAAAAAGCTATGGGTTGCTAGTCTTCCTTCCACGGTTGACGAATCAAATTGATCAATACCAAAGGGCATGCTGCAGGGCCTAATCCCAGCACTGCCTATGCCTAACCACCCGAGTCCCATAAGCAAAAACCACAAATGAGTTTTGGTGTTGGAGATGCAATTTTGAGCTACATTGCAAGGTGGAGGTCGTAGTTGTGGTACAATGGCCGTCAAAGTTATTGTAACCATACCCTATGTATGACTTGGTGATTAGAACATGGAGATTAAAATCCTAAACGTAATCCAAAGAACCTAAATTCGCACTACTAGAGATTAACACTTTGAATGGTAAGTGCAGCACCAACAACAGTGATAGATTGAGAAAGTTCAAAATGGTAAAGTTAGTCATAGATTGAGAAAATAAGTAATGTGGAAACTACTTTACCAAAAGACTTGCAAAGGAAGCGAAAAGAATGGTTCGGAATTTGCCAAGGTATGTATCAGCACGTGCAGCACCAACAACAGTGAACAAACTTGAAGCATAGGTCCAGAAAGAAATTAGGTTTGCAGCGAAGACCTGATCCATGTGACACTCCCTCACCAAATACACCATCAAGTTAGTCATGAGCCCATAAGTTGCCATCTTCTCAACCGCTTCGTTCCCCAAAATGTAAGGCATGGCTTTCCATCCAGGCTTTGCTGCTTCAAGTACAACTGGTTTATCATCGTCTTCCTTCTTTTCCAACAGTAGTAATGCCTCCGAACAAGACTGTTTTCGGTTTTGATGTGAAGCAGCAGAAAGGTTGGAGTAGGAGGAAAATGTCAAGAAGCTGGAGCTTCTAATTCTCTCCCACGCCATTGTAGCTAGCTTCGATTCTCTTATTCCCAAGTCCTCAACTAGCTAGCAGCTGGTGTTACAAAATGAAGCACCGATCGAAGTATCTAAGCAAGCACAGAATATCATGAAGAGATGGAAGTCCCAAAAAGATGGGTTACTAGCGTAATGTCACGCCCCGCCAACATTCCAAGGATTGCCTTAAGCATTCGCGAGGGAAGCATGGCTCAAGGATAGGGTTGGAACACTCTAGAAGCACCCAAGGGCAGCTAGAGGCACCCAGAGGGGGCTGCCGGAAGCATACGGGGGCTGTCAGAAGCACCCGGAGGCAGCCGGGTACCAGCCAGGGGGCTGCCTGGCGCAATAGGAGGCAGCCAGGTGCCACCCAGGTGGCTGCCAGAGGCACCCGGGGGCTTCCAAAAGCACCCGAGGGGGCTGCCAAAAGCACCCAGGCGGGCCTGGGAGGTGCTAGAAGGGTGCGGAACAGCAGAGACAGTTCCGGAAAGGTCCGGAACAGTGGGGTCAGTTCCGGAGGGGTCCGGAACAGCATGGTAGCATCCGGAAGGGTCCGGAATGGTACGGAGGCGCCCGGAACACTACGGAAGGTTCCGGAAGGCCGTGGAAGGCCTTAGAAGGTTGCGGAAGTTTGCGGAAGTCTCCAGAAGACTCGGGAAGCATCAAGAGGGGTCTTGAACTCTCTAGAACCTTAGAGAAGCTCATGGGTCAAGGTCACTCCGGAGATCTCTAGAAGCGTCAAGGGACATCTTGGAGTTGTCTAGATAGGTCTAGAACTCCCTATACTTGTATATGTGCTAGATTAGTCTAGAAACACATAGGCTTGGAGGTGGAGACTATAAATAGGGAACCTCCCCTCCCATTTGAGATTAGATTGGGTAGATTAGAAAGATTAGAAAGAAGTAGTGAGAAAAAGAGTAAGGAACTCTAGGAACTCACCTTTGTAAAGCTTTCTTTAGCAATACAAGTTCTTCTTTCAAAGCTCTTCTCCCTTCGATCTTTCGGTTGTTCTAGCCAAGCGTTGGCGATAGTTAGGCTGACTTAGCATAAGGGGAGTGCTAAGGCCGCACGAGTACTAGCAGAAAATAAGCTCGTGACAGTTGGTATCAGAGCCGAAGTTCCTTCGGAGCCTCATTCAAAGATGGTGAAGCAAACAGCGAGCAAAGGTGCATCGCTTGACATTACCAAAGGTGCGTCGGGGTCCAGCCCTTCCGATGTGGTGACGCAAGAGGGAGTTCGCGAAGAGCTTGCCAACCCAAAGAGGTCTACAAGGGACATGCTTTCTTCTCTCGACTCACGCCTAGCTCAGGTGGAGGAGGCCGTGAGTGGCATGGGGGCCCAGGTGGAAGACCTAAGCCAACAAGTGGAGGGCTTAGAGGCGGAGGATATCGCCATCCACACTGTGATCAAGGGGATGCTAGTCCAATTGGAGGAGACCTTGCGTGGCGAGATGGGGAAGATTCGCGAGGAGTTCATGGGGGAACTCGCAAGGATGCGTCAAGTCCACGAGAAGGAGTCGAATAGCACGCTTGAACGCATGGAGGAGATGCATGGGGACTTGACCCTATGCAAGCGCGCATTGGCATCGACGAGGACAAGCACCAGTGGTATGGGGGAGGCTAGGCACGTGGAGGTGCCAAAGCCAAATAGTTTTGGAGGTTCGCGCAACGCTCGTGAAGTGGACAACTTCTTATGGGGGCTAGATCAATACTTTGGAGCCGTAGGCATCAACGAGGAGGATGCCAAGATTCAGGCAGCGGCTCTCTACCTCACCGACACAGCCATGTTGTGGTGGAGGCGAAGGCGAGGAGACATTGAAAAAGGTACGTGCACCATCTCTACCTTTGATGAATTTAAGAAGGATCTTAAGAGGCAATTCTATCCCGAGAATGCCGAGGATGAGGCAAGAGCTCGATTGCGGAGGCTCAAGCACTCGGGGTCGATTGGTGAGTATGTCAAGGATTTCACCAATCTAGTGCTTGAGATCCCCGATATGACCGACAAGGATGCTCTCTTTAGTTTCATGGATGGTCTCCAAGCATGGGCCAAGGCCGAGTTAAGGCGACGTGGGGTGCAAGACCTTGCTACCGCCATAGCTGTGGCCGAAAGCCTAATCAACTACATTAGTCGAGAGGAGACTAGCAGCCAGCCGAGGGAAAAAGAGAGTATTCATGTCAAGGGTGGGGGAGACAGAGACCTACGTGAGAGAAACGGAAGCCCACGCAAGGACGAGTTCCGGAAAAACAATCACTCGGGACGGAGAGTGGACAAGGGCAAACAAAGGGACACGAGGAGCTTGGGGAAGCTCAATGACAATCGGTGTTTCCTTTGCGACGGTCCTCATTGGGCGAGGGACTGCCCAAAGAAGAATGCGTTGAGTGCAATTCTAGGGACTCGTCAAAGTGAGATGGAGGCCAATGGTGGCCACGAGGATGCACGTATGGGGGCTATACAGCTGCTGAATGCGATCGAATCCACTCCTACGGATGAAGGTAAAGGATTACACTTTGTCGACATCACTATAAAGGGAAAGCCAACGGTGGCGATGATCGACACAGGTGCATCCCACAACTTCATTTCCATTGAGGAGGCCCAAAGGTTGGGACTTAAGGGCACCAATGGGGGAGACTTCATGAAGGCGGTCAATTCACCAGCTCAGCCAACTCTAGGGAGAGTTCGAGGAGTCAAGACAAGCATGGGGGCTTGGCATGGGAAATTAGACTTCTCGATAGTGCCCATGGATGACTACAAAGTTGTCTTGGGGATGGAGTTCCATGATCGGGTCAAGGCGATTCCGATACCGTTCGCCAAAAGCATGTTCATAATGGAAGGCGACAGGGTTTGTGTAGTGCCAACCAAAGTCACCAAGCAAGGCGCGAAGGTGTTATCGGCATTACAACTCATGAAGGAGCCAGCTAGGGAAGCTACGCATCGGGTGATAACAAAGGTCGTGGACAAAGTGCTCGCGAATAGAGTCACTTATCGCTTGGGGAGGCGAAGCCACAGGGAGTACCTTATCAAGTGGAGAGGTCTACCCAATACGAAAGCCAGCTGGGAGTCCGAGGACGTATTGTGGCGATTTAAGGACGAGATCCGACGCTACAATGGGGAAGCCGCAATGAGGGCATCGCGAGATCGGGTGGGGGAGAATGTCACGCCCCGCCAACATTCCAAGGATTGCCTTGAGCATTCGCGAGGGAAGCATGGCTCAAGGATAGGGTTGGAACACTCTAGAAGCACCCAAGGGCAGCTAGAGGCACCCAGAGGGGGCTGCCGGAAGCATACGGGGGCTGTCAGAAGCACCCGGAGGCAGCCGGGTACCAGCCAGGGGGCTGCCTGGCGCAATAGGAGGCAGCCAGGTGCCACCCAGGTGGCTGCCAGAGGCACCCGGGGGCTTCCAGAAGCACCCGAGGGGGCTGCCAGAAGCACCCAGGCGGGCCTGGGAGGTGCTAGAAGGGTGCGGAACAGCAGAGACAGTTCCGGAAAGGTCCGGAACAGTGGGGTCAGTTCCGGAGGGGTCCGGAACAGCGTGGTAGCATCCGGAAAGGTCCGGAATGATACGGAGGCGCCCGGAACACTACGGAAGGTTCCGGAAGGCCGTGGAAGGCCTTAGAAGATTGCGGAAGTTTGCGGAAGTCTCCAGAAGACTCGGGAAGCATCAAGAGGGGTCTTGAACTCTCTAGAACCTTAGAGAGGCTCATGGGTCAAGGTCACTCCGGAGATTTCTAGAAGCGTCAAGGGACATCTTGGAGTTGTCTAGATAGGTCTAGAACTCCCTATACTTGTATATGTGCTAGATTAGTCTAGAAACACATAGGCTTGGAGGTGGAGACTATAAATAGGGAACCTCCCCTCCCATTTGAGATTAGATTGGGTAGATTGGAAAGATTAGAAAGAAGTAGTGAGAAAAAGAGTAAGGAACTCTAGGAACTCACCTTTGTAAAGCTTTCTTTAGCAATACAAGTTCTTCTTTCAAAGCTCTTCTCCCTTCGATCTTTCGGTTGTTCTAGCCAAGCGTTGGCGATAGTTAGGCTGACTTAGCATAAGGGGAGTGCTAAGGCCGCACGAGTACTAGCAGAAAATAAGCTCGTAAGCTGCATTTATTTGGCACTGTGGACACGTTTGTGTGCTGCTCCAACACTTGTAGCATCAAAGGTAAACGTACGTGTCCATGAGGGTTCTGCAACTTTACCATAAATTGAGGAACTAGAATAATTATTAGACGTTATATTTCTAATTCAATATTTTTTCACAGTTTTCCGTAAATAATATCCAAAATAGTGTAAGGAAAAAAATCGTTCATATGGTCTGATCTTTCGTTGATGTATCAACATGATGTCCGAATTTCAAAAATTATCAAAGTGATTCCCAGACTATCAAAACTACATTTACGTAATGTCTAGCTAGAGTCATTTTCCGTCACAGTTACATTTACGTGATGCCTATAACAATGACATGAAATTTTTTTTTAAAACACGGAGGGAAAAAGACTTTAATACCCTTACCATTTTTATTTTTATTTTTATTTTTATTTTTAAAAAATATTTTTTTATTATTTCTTTTTTTCCTTTGATAGTTTGAAAGTTTGGACATCACTTTGATAGTTTTTAAAGTTCGGGCATCATATTGACGATTCGAAAAAAATAAATTCAGACCCTGTGAGTGATTTTTTTCGGGAGAATGACAACCAAGGACAAAATAAGATTGTTAAATACAAAAAACCCAACTACAAACTGATTTAGACAACCAAGGACAGGGCCTTAAGCTCAAAAACGTAGTAGCAGAAGTCCAGATCAATAAACAAGACAAAAGTACAATTTTACCCTCCTTCGTAAATAAAAAACTCTAAGACAAAAGCACAATCTCTCTCTCTCTCTCTCTCTCTCTCTCTCTCTCTCTCTCTCTCTCTCTCTCTCTCTCTCTCTCTCTCTCTCTCTCTCATTCTCTCTCCGCACAACCTAGATTCCATTCCCACCACCGACGCCTGCCGCTGCTCTCTAGCCCTAGGCTCCACCTCTAAAGCCACCCTCGGCTTCAGCCTCGGTTCCGTAGCTTCTCTCGGCCTCTTCCACCCTCAAGGTGAGTCGTTGTCGCACCTTCGCCGACCTCAGACTCAGGGGCCTCGGAAACCTTGTAATTGAACTTGGCAGCCTCGATTGACTACCGACGCACCACCGCGAGTTGCCTTGTCCTTGCGCTGCCTCGAGTCGCCTCGTCCTCATGCCACCGCGAGTCACCTCGAGTCTAGCTTACCCTCCCCTCCACCTCGTCGCACCTAGATCCAGTCCTTCCCGCCTCTAGACCTCACCGCTGATGGCTCAAGTTCTCTCTCCGCTCGTCTCTCGACGGCGGCGATCTCTGCATCCCCTAGCTTGCCGAGCCTCGAGCCGATGCTTGCGTCGTAGTGATCAGGACCATCCGCATCTACTGGTGTATCAATAGTTTTGATTGTTTTATTTTTTTTACTGCTCCAAACATTGTGCACTGCCTCCCTCAGTTTGTGCTCATTGATTCATGCATCAATGTTGAGATATTGTAGTAGCATACTTGTCATGTGGTTTTTTCAAGTTGTATGGCTTTGTTTGGGTTGGTTGTCACATATATGGTTTGGTTGATTAGCAGTGTTTTATTTTTCAATTGTAGTGTTTGGTATTTTTTAGTAGTAGCAGTGTTTTGAATTTTTCAGTAGCAATGTTTCAAATTTTTCAGTAGCAGTGTTGTATTTCTTAGTAGCAGTGTTTCGAACTGATCAGTAGTGATGTTATTAAATTTTTCAGTAACAGTGTTTTTGATTCTTTAGTAGCATTATTATTTTATTTTTCAGTAGTAGTGTCGTATTTTTTTAATTTTCAGTAGCAGCGTTTTCGATTCTTCAGTAGAATAATTATTTTATTTTTCAGTAGCAGTATTTTTGAGATTTTTTCCGTAGAATTGTTATTTGATTCTTTGGTAGCATTATTATTTTATTTTTCAGTAGCAGTGTCTTTGATGTATTTCTAGGAGTGTCGTATTTTTTTAATTTTCAGTAGCAGCGTTTTTGATTCTTCAGTAGAATTATTATTTTATTTTTCAGTAGCAATGTTATTTGATTCTTCGGTAGCATTATTATTATTTTATTTTCAGTAGCAGTGCTTTCGATGTTTTTGTAGCAGTGCTGTATTTTTTTTAATTTTTCAGTAGTAGTGTTTTCGAGACTATTGATGCATTCGGGAACTGCTACTTTTTTATTTTTCAGTAGCAGTGCTTTCGATGTTTTTGTGACTGCTACTACATTTTAGGTTCGATGACTGCTACTATGTTTTTGGAACTGTTATTGCATTTTTGGTTTGAATGCTGCTACTATATTATTGAACCGAAAATTGAATACAAAAAAATTTGAGTGAAAAAAAGAATCTAACTAAAAAATATTATTGAAAAGAAGAAAAAATGAAAAAATAAAAATATTTTCGGATAAAATAAACATTAAACAACCATACACAAAAAATAAGAAAGGGTACTAAAAAGTATTAAAAAGAAAAAAAGAAAAAATAATTGAAGTAAAATAAATATTTAATACAACAAAAAAAACAAAAAATGGTATAAAAGTAGATTTATACCTGCCACGTGGCAGCCTACAGATAACTTGTCCTTATTTGTAAGATTTTGTCCTTCATTGTCTAAAATAAAAAACATTCTCCTTAAGTATATTTGGCACATTCATATTGTTCTTTAGTATAGTTAGCCCATTTTTTCCCTGGGAGTTCCTCTCCATCTCTCACTCGTCGTTTGAGCTCGCCGGAGACGAATCACCCAAAACGTTATCAATTAACTAAGCTTAGTTAATCGATAATATCGCACTCGTCGAGAATATCGCACTCTCAAACTACGTAATTTCTGAAATCCTAACAAATTTGTAAACTAATCATATTATTATTCCAATAAAGTCTGAATCCAATCAAACTAAGTCCAATTTATTCAAGAACTTCTTCAATGTAATCAGTACGTAATTACCAACAAAACGACATTAAACATCTGCCAAAATATATCACCCGAGTACACCGCCGGAAACCACCATCGGCGGCGACGACACTCCAAATTTCGGTGACCAAAAATCAAACATGTCCAAAATTAACCCAACAACAACTTTCTTAACTACATCTAAGTCTAATTCCAAATATAACTTACCGAAATACGTTTTGAATCCAAGAACACCAAAAAATTCTCAAATCTTCAATTTGTTGATTCTCCATCTTCAGTTTGAATTGAAACTTGTCCTTGGTATGTAAAGGCTTACAAAGAAGAGGGCTATAAATCATAGTGGGTCTCCTTGGCCGAAGTGATGCTGAATCAATAGACCCCAAATTTCTAGGGTTCTTAAAAATTTTGAACTTTTCTCTCCAAATTTGAGCAAAACAAAGAAGAGATGAGTGCTAGGGTTATGGAAAAAAGATAGAGGGACTGAGACAAAGAGATTGATACCTAACACCGTTGTTTTGGGTGTTTCGTCTCCGGCAACTTCGACGACGTCGAGAGAGAGATGGAGATGAAAGAGAAAATCGGAAGAGAGAGAGAGGGGATAAATGAAAAAATAAAATAAAAAATTTTAAAAAGAAATAAAGGGTAATGAGTTTAATTAATCGATAACGTTTTTGGTGGTTCGTCTCCGACGAGCTCGACAACATGTGAGAGAAGAAGAGGAACTCTGATCCCAGAAAAAAAATCACTTTCAGGGTCTGAACTTTCGCTAAGTCGTGAATATGATGGCCGAACTTTTCAAACTATCAAACTCTCAAACTATCAATGAAAAAAAATAGAAAAAAAATTATAAAAAATAGGAAATATTTTTTTTAAAATAAAAATTGTAAGGACATTAAAAAAAAATCTTCTCTATTTTTGAAAAAAAAAATGCTACGTCATCGTTATAGACAGCGTTGTTACAGAAAATAACTCTAACCATCACATAAATGTAATTTTGAGAATTTGGGCATCGCTTTGATAGTTTTTGTAATTCGGGCATCATATTGATATATCAGTGAAAGTTCAGATTTTATAGGTGACTTTTTTCCATAGTGTACTGGACTAATGTATAGATGACAAAATACATAGTACAATAGATTCCAAAAGTATCATCAATTGTAACAAAGACCCTTGTAACAATTTAGGGCCCTTCACTAAATGTTGAAACAATAAGGTTGTTCCCACTTGTAAGCAATTGTGGCCAAGCAACATGAGTGCATTTTTTGTTCACACCCCCTAGTTAAGCTTTGAGCATCACATCCCCTTTAAAATTTGACACCTATTACAATTACAATTAATGTTGAACCATGATTAGTTACAAATTTATTCTAACTTTTTCTTTATAATTTAAAACTCTCATTTTACCCCTTTCCAAAAATAAAAAATAAAATAGTAAACTACTTTTAAGGATAGTTTAGAGGAGTAAAATACACTTAAGGACAATGTCCCTTATTTTAAACAATGAAGGACAAAATATTACAAATAAGGACAAGTTGCTTGTAGCTGCTATGTGCCAGGTATAAATTTATATTTACACTCTGCCTTATTTTTGTGTGTGTATTTAATATATTTTATCCGAAATTACTTTAAAAAATTACTTTTTAATACTTTTTATTATGATTATTTGTTCATTCAAATTTTTTCTGTAATCAATTTTGTTTTCAACTTGAATTGATTATTCAACTTATTAGCACTATCAATAAACATTCAATCATAAATTTAATAGTAATTTCGATACAAATTCACTAGAGGTTCTAATACAAATTGAGTAACAATTTTGATACAAACTCAATTGCAATTTTTATACACATTACATAACAATTTTCAATACAATTCAATCACTGAAATAATAATAGCAGTCTCCAATAACATAATAGCAGTCCTCGAACCGAAAAATGCAGTAGCAGTTCCAAAAACGTAGTAGCAGTCCTCAAATTAAAAATCTAGTAAAAATCCTTGAATTAAAAATTCAGTAGCAGTTCCAAAAACGTAGTAACAGACCTTGGACCGAAAATGCAGTAACAGTCTCAAAAAAACTGCTACTGCAAAATACAATACTGCTACTGAAAAGTTCAAAAAAGAATAGGATAGATTTAAGCTTTGCTACTAAAACATTCAACACTGCTACTATAAAAAAAACCAAAAATACAGTAGCAGTCTCAAAACGAAAATTCAGTAGCAGTCCCAAAAATGTAGTAGAAGACCTCGAACTGAAAATGCAGTAGCAATCCCAAAAAAACTGCTATTGCAAAATACAGCACTGCTACTAAAAAATTCAAAAAAGAATAGGATA
The DNA here is from genome assembly GCA_946800695.1 of Geum urbanum. NCBI lineage: Eukaryota > Viridiplantae > Streptophyta > Magnoliopsida > Rosales > Rosaceae > Geum > Geum urbanum. Next base: position 45,143,387 of record OX327012.1, on the reverse strand, counting down.
GGTGTAGGCTTTGCTACTGCAAAATACAAAGCTACAACTGTAAAAAAAACATAGCCCGGATGAAATATCAAAAGTTTGAATTCAACATTAAATTCAAATTTAATATCAATTTTGATACAAATACAAGTGCAAATTTAATACAACAATAGTAGCAGCATATAAGTACTATATCCACCTTGAAAAACTCAATTATAACCTTAAAAAAAGACAGTAGTAGCCCGAAAAACTATAGTAGCAGTAGTAGCAGTCTTGGAAAAACAGTAGCAACCTGAAAAAAAAATATAGTGCCTAAAAAAACAACAGTATCTGTCCAGCATAGTAAAAACTGTATAATAACAGTCTAAAAAACAAAGTAACGATCCGAAATATACAATATCTTGCACGAAAAAATACAGTAGCAAGCTAAAGAAAAAGACAGTAGCATCCCGAAAACACACAATAGTAGCTTCGGAAAAAAACACAATAACAGCCTGAAAAACTACACATGTTGTCGTACAACAATTTTTTTGACGTCCATGACAATCTCAATGGTTAATTGAAAAACATTGAACAAACACACACAAAATTCCGAATTCTTTAGTAGCAGTACACTCCACGAGATTGTAGACATGAAAAAATGAATGGACAACTACGACTATGTCAATCTCACACAGTCAGTATCAAATGAATTCGATTTTGTTTTTTGAAAAGAATATAGAAGTAACAGTCATCGCTACAGTGGAAAACAAACATTTTTAAGCTGACAACAAACTCAAATAGTAGCAACATAGACTCATGTTTGCTCTATTTGCAAAAATCATCTCAAACCAATAAACACAAAAAAATATGGAGGAGACAGAGGCAGCCAGTCATGCTACTATTTCGAGACGAAGCAAAGCCATCGAAGGAGTCAGCGGCGACATTGATCAGAGAAGTGTGACACCAGAGCTTGGTTCACAACGCCTGAGCAAGGTCAAGACGCTGAGCTGCATTTGGAAAGTGGGACTGCTGTAGGCTCTAGCGACATGCAGATCGGTCAAGCTAATCCTGATTCGGCGTGAGGTGCGAGGCAAGGTCGTGAGGAGGCGCATGGCACAAGGAGATGGTGTGGATGGCGCCAGAATGATCCGCGACGTTCGTGACAGTCGCTTAGGCCGCAAGGAGAAGCTGAGGCTCGGAGGAGTCTCGGAGGTGTGCCCATGGCGGACGACAAACTGTGGCTGACGACGACGTGAGAAGTAAACAACGAAAGGTTGCCGACGATGACGCCTCATGGTGCTACTACAGCTCCTGGGGAGAGAGAGAGAGAGAGAGAGAGAGAGAGAGAGAGAGAGAGAGAGAGAGAGAGAGAGAGAGAGAGAGAGAGAGAGAGAGAGAGAGAGAGAGAGAGAGAGATGAAATGAAATGAATCAAACCTAGTCTTTGGTTGTCTAAATTCTAAGGTGGTTCGTTTCTTTATATTATTGAAACTTATCTTGTCTTTGTGTGTCTTTTTCTAAAAATAAAAAATCTGATTTGTCGATAAGGGGAGAAAATTTTGAAAATTATAGCTAGCTCCTAATTTTCCTCCTTCACACGTCAAGAGGGAGAAGAAAGGAAAAAAAAAATACTGCAGTTCAGGTAAAAACCTTAGCAGTTTTTTGTTTGATGTTTTCATATATGATCTATTGTGGAAATTTTTTTCATTCTGAATCTTGAATTTTTTCCATTGATTATACACACTTTTTCATTAATTAAACACACGATATATATAGTTGATAATCTATTTTCCCTTTCGTTTCTTCAATAGGCTTGTATGTTGTATGTTGTTATGGGTTTTGTTTAATTAGTTATCATCTTGAATTGTTCTAGTAATCTAGTATTTATATATTTCCTTCCTGTAACTAGGTGGATTTTCCAATAAGTTAGGAAGAGAAAGATACCATCTTGGTTGATTCTCTCTCAAAAATTTTAATTATTGATTTTTATATATATAAATGTTAGCTAACCATAGTTCAACATTAATTGGAATTTGTAATAGGTGTCAAATTTTAAAAGGAATGTAATGTTCACACTTTAACTAGAGAATGTGAGCAAAATTGCACTCAACTAACAGAGGTCGGTGACAAAAACAATTCTAGTCTTCAGTATAGTTTGAGAAGATAATTTAGTATTGTGGGCCGCAGCCCAATAAATCGACCAAATTTTGTGATATGATGTGATGCTTAGTTAATTTGTTTTGATATCAAAAAAATGAGGCTAAATGTTGAAGTCTTTCTGTGACAACCCGAATCGTAATCATACAGGTATCGATTTGTGTTACGCGTTATCGTAGATTAGTTGTATTATTGGGTTTGTTAACGACTATTTCACTAGGCAAGAATTTGTGTTAATTTTCTTCACGAGAATTGTAGAGTATTTAATTCCGACCTCGTGAGAATTTTCGAGGAATTTTTCGGATAAGCGAGCAATGTTTTATCGAGTTTTGAAGTCGGTAGGTGAATATATATAAGTGTTATTTTTATTGTTGATTTAATCGTGATCGTCCGATCTTGATCAGATTGAATTATAGCCGTCGATTTGGAGCTGGTATGTGTACAGAATGTATACGGTATAAATACAAGATATTAAGGGAAAGTTTCTATTTTTGGAATGGCTCGTTGACCACGAGTCAAGCCAATCTGTTTTGGCTTGAAATTTGTTGCCGACGGTGAGCTCGATTTCGGCCATCTCTGGCCGAGGTCTTGGTGTCAAATTGTTGGGCTCGAGCTCCTCTTTCATTTGATAGGTGGATCACAGGGGTTGGTGACCGGAGGACGACGGAGAAGCAAGTTAAATACCGGCCGGAATCGGTGTGAATTCGCCGGTGTCGGAGGTGGCAGAGACGGCGGCGTTGGGGGACAAAACCATAGGGGTTTTAAAGCCCTTGTAATGGTGAGTTGAACCCATGTGGTCTTGGCCATTGCCGTGGCCGGTGGTGGCCGATCGGAGGAAGTAGATTCCAGCGAGATTTTTGAAATTCACGGTGAGTTTTGGACGTTTTTCGGTTATAATTGGGCTTAGTATTGAACTAAAAAGTTGTTGAAAATGTTGAGATCTTCAAATTGATGTATAGGTCGAAGAATTCTGGACCGGTGGAATTCCAGCGGCCGGCGGCGGCTACACGCGCTGTCATGTGCGGCGGATCTCCAACGAGGTAGAATTTTCGATGAAGTTTTATGTCGTTTAGCTCGTTTTCGCGTGTCGAACGCAATGATGAAGTTTATATTCAGATTTGTGTTTGTTAAATTTGGGAGAGTAATTAATCAGACAATTATCGGTTTAATTCACGATAATATTAAAGGACGCTTTGATTATCCTTTAAATTGCGAGTCGTTTGATATTTGAGATTTGGTGCGACTCTTTAGAGTGTGGGATTACAGGGAATTGAATTCAGTATTTGGTTGAGTCAGTAATTAAACAGGAAAATACATTGTTTGAGTATATGAGATTCTCGATGTTATTACTCAACAGATTACGATCTTAGCTATGCAGTGTGAACCCCGATGATCAGATATTAATTTTAATCGTGGTTTCAGGATTATGAGTTAGCGGGCGTATCAAATGAATAATTGTGCCGATCGACAGGGTTTCAGCTTTATGTTTATCTCGGCAACTTGTGAGTAGACACTTTGTTCTCACCGTCAATTTGCGAGTTTATGATTATGCATTTTATTATTATGTATTTTACGATTATGCATTTTGTGATTATATGCCGTATGAGTATGCATTTACGATTATGTATGTGCATGGAAATAAATATGATTTATTTTACACAGAGTACAGTCTCAGTGATACTAATGGCATCGATGCATTGGCATGCTTGGCTGATCCTCGAGATGCTCCGGGGGGGGGGGGGGGGGGGGAACAGATATCCTGACCCGAGGTCTTTCTGACTATTTAATCACGTGTGGTTTAGGATCCCGTGATTTAGACTGTATTGTTGTGGATGTGTCCGAGAGAGGGACCCCGCGGTTTTTAGACTTGCATCGTGTTTATTTTCAGACTTGCATTATTTTTTATGCACATTATATATGAAAGGCATATTATTTACAGTTTCAGTTAAAAAGTGAAATATTATTTTCGTCCACTCACTCTAATAATTTTTATCATTTTATGTGCCTTTTTCCTGGGCTTTTCGGTTTTATTTGCCCAGATTGCAGTGTGTATCATGAGGGTGCTGGATGTCGTCGAGGGCGTCGAGTCCACCAGTCAATTCATTCAGCAGTAGGTTCCAGCTCACTGTCAGTTTGTCTCTTATGTTATTGAAGTCACCTTGGATACTAGTTCTGTAATATCGTCATAGTGAGACTCTTGTTAATAGGTTGTCACTCGTATCGTAGTCGAGTTGAGTTTCTTTGTATGTGATTCCGTATTTACTGGAATTATGTTTTCAAATTCTGAATAATGTATTAGTTTTGAATTCGAGTTTTATGTTGAGAAATCCGGATGGACATCGGTGGCCCACGGTATTGTTTATGGGTTTATCTGCAGAGTGTCAGTTTTCCTTGCAGGTTTTTGGTGGTCTCCTTTTCAGGGGAAGTTATGTTAAAATTTTCATAGAAAATCGTAGATTATGATTAGTTGTTAGGGCTTGATTCTAGATTACTAGTTAATCTAGGGTCGGGTCCTTTCACTTTCATATAACTTCCTCTCAAACTATTAAACAAAAACACACTTCCAACACAAGAATCAACAACATAATTGTTGAATGAGACTCACAACTTGTTATCCAATGCATTAATGGCGGAGATACTATTCACTGACGCCTAAAGTCCACAATTCAAGACATCATCTATATTGTGGATTCTTTCGATGCGATTTAGTTCCAGCATATATATAGGAAAACTAATTTTGTGGCAGACAATCTTGCCAATTTAGGCCACACCACCAGACGCTTTCATATTTGGGAAAGATCAATTCCCAACTCTGCTAATCTAGCCCTCAGTTTTGATTTAGCTTGTCATGATTGTCCTCGTGACTCTTCTTTTGTAATTGTATTTTACTTATCCAACAAATAAAAAACAAGAAGGAATCATATGGTTCCAAAGGTAATCTTTATTATGTCCCAACTATTCAATTTATCTGTCACAAAATTTGTTTCACGAAAACATGATAAAAGCTTGCATCTTCATACTATAGATCACTCGTTTTTTGATTAACAGGTAATTATTGAAAAATGAATCAGATAATTTACGTATTCTTATTTTGCAAAGTCATAAGCCCAATTCTTATTCTTATGAGTGTGAGATTATTAACCAAAATCAATGAAAGAAATATTGAGTTGATCGAGTTGGTCAAGGCAGTGTATCATCCTTTTCATCACCAAAGTTCGATTCTTCCACTGAATCCCCTTCCTTTGGTCACTTCCTATTAAAAAACAAAAGAAAACCAATGAAATAACCAAATGGTTACCATTAATCAACGTATCCCCCGATCTACAACAGCCAAAACTTTAGAGCACAAGTAATCTCTCTCGCTTTCCAAAACACCTCACACACACTCACTCGTCTAGTTTAAGTTGGTTTAACAAACAAGCCAAGCACAACCGCAGCCCTATTTTTCTATTAATTACAGTCACATTTAATCAAGGTATGTAAAATTGATAATGGGATAATATTACGTCAATATTTTAATTTTTTGGAGTTACTTGAAAACTCTTAAAATATATCTCTAAATTTCTCGAAATTTTTCTGATTTTTATAGATATTTTCGCTATATCTCCAATATTTTCCAAAATTTTCCAAAATTTCTAAAAATTTTGTAAACTTTTCACATTTAACATTTAGTTTGGTAAATGTCCGATCTTCACATGCTCAATGTCCAATCCATCCTTCACGTGGCATATCTAATACATGCAGAATTACATGGAAGAACAATCATTTAATATTATTCTTCACAATACACACATGATTATGCACAAGGAGATAGGAAACATAGTGTGAATTTCAAACCTCATAGGTCCTCTACATGATTTTGAAGTATTTATATATTTGTTTTTGTGATGTGTAACATATTGTACAAAATACGTGATGACATAGTCTCCTATTAAGTTTTAACCATCAAAAAATAAAAATAAAACTATTAATTTATATTTTAATAATTATCAGCACTTAACACGTACTAATTCATATAACAATATAGCAAATTCATATGTCTTGAGGTTTGATCAATATTTTCTTTTCACGTAAGATAGATAATTGATCATGTAACAACCTCCAAAAATTTCATTACAAATTTCCATGTATTTTTATTAGTTTCCGTCAGAATTTTCACTGGATCAATATTTCATCAACATTTCCGTCAATATATCTAAATTTTGAAACATCCATATATTCTCGATATCCAATATTTTACTTCTTGTATTTAATACACGCTACACTCTTCGGTGGTTTGTTTCGTTGCTTTTTCGCCGCGCTCTATTTTTCTTCGTAGTAGCAGCAACTCAGCTTCGTCATCTCTCTCTCGCACACCAAGTGTTCGACGAAATGCCTGAGCCATGTTCACCCTCACAACCGCGTCGACCCACTTCCCCTTTCTTCTCCCGAACTTAATCTCCGGCGATTTTCCGATCTCCCGCGCCATCAGGTCTGCAATGTGGCACCCACCGCCACCGCCACTGCGTCTTCAGCCGGCGAGCTTTCTTTGGTGTTGTTCTTTACGGTTTTCGGAGCCCAAGAGAGTTGGGTTTTCTGGGTTTGTGAGGAAATGTAAGGATTGGGATTCTGAGGGTGATTCTAAATTGGAAGCTGAGATTTTGGAGTTCATGAAGAACTCGGGAAAGCCTGATGCTTTTCCGAGCAAGAAAGAGTTGGTTGAAGCTGGTAGGTTGGATTTGGTGGAGGGGATTGTGAATCAAGGTGGTTGGCTTTCGTTGGGTTGGGATTTGGACCAAGATAGAGGTCAAGAAAGTGATTTTAGATATTGGGAGACGCCAATGTATCAAGGTTTTGAGAGCAAAGATTCGAGCAATGATTCAGCATCATCGTCTGGTAAACCAATGTGAGGATTCTGTTATAATGAACTTGTGTCAAGTTTCTATTTGTATTGCTAATTGTTTGAATGTAGGACCTAGTAAACTTTTCGTTGAACATGTGAAAAATGAGTTGGTCTTGTGCTTCTATTCTGGGTAATGTGGAACATTGAACCAGAAAAATGATCCCATCATGTCAAAGCCACTTAAGTGACTTAACTCTTGATTCTCTCTGTGCTCTCTTATTCGTTCTTTGAATGAGAAAAATGATTTTGTTATCGACAATGCTCAACTAATTTGTATTTTGTATATCTGTAGAGAAGCAGCAACAACTGAGGCTGATACTGGAATTGAGGGTATATTGAACCGGTTGGAGAAACAAAGAAATTTGATCCTTGGTTTTATTGTAAAGGATAAAGAAGACAGTGATGCGGTAAGTTTGTTTTATTAATATCAATGTTAATTCTGTCCTTTATACTGTATTAGTGTTGGGGAAAATCTTTTTGTGAAGCTCTGAGTTATCTCATTGTGTATTCAAATTGATCCCTCACACATCTTTGTAGCTTTGCGGTCTTACTTTTCAGAACAGAATTGCATTTTTAGTATTTTCCTTCTTGATTTTGTTAATCTAAAATGAAGTTAAATTTTTAGTATCACTACATACTATCAAAACCAAACTTATGTTTTGGTTCTCTAAAAACAAGCTTCTTTGTACAATGAATTGTGAAGGAGATGAAAACCTTGCTGTTTGAAGTCTAAACTCTTGCTGTCACCCTCACACCTTCTGCACGAACTGCTGTCCCTTTCAAGAATTGATTTAATTGTTTCCTTTGCATGTAGAGATTCTAAAACATAATGTGTGATGCTTGTTATATTGTAAAAGATAGTTGCTGCAACAAGTAGAAGCATCAGACCTGCATCGTCAAACCCCACCAAAGCCATTCCTAATGATCTGAGAGGCAAACCTAATCGTAGCACATCTCATGTAGATGATGTTCTAATAAATTCACCCAACCATGAAACATGGAGAACTTGGAGCACCCAAAGGGTTGGATCTTCAGATCCGGAATTTGAAGGTGGTGTGGATTTACTTGTTTTCCTTTTGCAGCATCTTCATGATTAAGTAGTTTAATTGAAGTGACTGTTAGGTTTGACATATGTACAGCTGGTGAAGTTTTTTATGGTGAAATGGGAGGATCAGAGGTAGTTTTGCAAGATGTAATCCCTCAAGTGAAAGAGGGTGCTACTGAAATGGATGGCAGGCATGAACTAGATTCTCATCATGGAGTGATCAATTACAAACAAGTTGGAAGTCGCCTGCGGCATCTTGAATCAGAGCTCTCCTCTGTGCTTCATTTGTTGAGATCGAAAACTAATGGCATTGCACTAAAAGAGGTGGGGATGATTGGTCTTGTATAATTGTATTTGTATAAATCTTTATGACAAATGAACTATAATTCTCTGCGAGCTTTCTGATACGATCATCATATTTTTAAGGCGATCACTGCAATGTCTTGAACGCTTTCTTATTTGTCACCAGGGTCATGAAGGCTCCTCAGATGAGTCGCAGAAGCTTTCTGATGCCTGGGAGTTTCAAGAAAATGAAATTATGCATGCCGAGAACAAATTACGTTCAACACGTGCAAAGCTTGCTATTTTAGAAGGAAAGATGGCGATAGAACTATTGTATGTAGAGCTCCTTTTTAATTTGCAATTAAGACTGTCAGTCTGTTACCTTTTCGAGCCCTTACATCTTACCTATCTATACCAGTGGTGCGCAAAAGCTTTTGGAGGAGAAACAGAAGAGGGTTAATGATGCTCATCGAGCCTTACGGGTTCTCCGAACTGCTGTAATAGTTTGGACGAATTCAGCCTCAGAAGTGCTCTTGGCAGGGTCGTATGATGGTTGGGCTTCCCAGGTCTGATCTCTCCTTCAACTTGATCGTTTATATTGATTTAGAAATATATGGATGCTATTGATCTTGTATACTATTTATTCATCTGCATTTCGGAGGATTTTGCATATCCGATGGATCCCATTTACTTAACCACAACTTAGATAAGCACATTTAACAGAATCAGCAGTTGTTTTTTCCTTTTGTTTGGGGAGATATTATAATTTCACAAATGTTAAAATGTTGTTAGTGGTGACTTCTTGCAGAGAAAGATGGAGAAGTCTAGTACAGGAATCTTCCGTCTGAACCTTAAGTTGTATCCGGGTACATATGAGGTAAGTAATATTTTGGGCATGCTTATATTGCCATTTGAGTACTGATTGTGACCAGATTCTCCACTTGCATAGCAGATCAAATTCATTGTGGATGGGGAATGGCGAATTGATCCCCTACGCCCGATTGTTCACAACAGTGGACACAAAAATAATGTCCTCATCATAACATAACAACATTACATACATGTAACATCCTAAATTTGGATGGTGGAAATGTAATCCGGTGATGACTTTTACCCGGAATTGATGTAAAATGCTCGTGGTTCCCTAGGTTCCCTTATCTCCAAATTGCACAGAAGAAAATAGAGCCAGTAGAACTAATCTGTAATGTACTATTTTCCAATGGTTGCTCAAATCAATACTGCTACACAGTATATTCACTCTATTAACGGAGAAAATCTTGCGATACATATGGATGTTGTATTTCTAGTCAGGGTACATATTATCTACCTTCTCAGTTTCTTTCTTTTTTTCAAGTTCGTACAGAAATGGTGACGCCACTACCACAGTAAATCTTAATTGCAGTAGCTTCTTTCTGAAAATTCAGTACGAGACTCACCTCCTGAGGACATGTTTGATCAAATCTATTTCCCAAGCCAAGCTGACCATGTTCACCCCATCCCCATGTCTTGATCACTCCATCATCTGCCATCAGATCTGTGCGAGAATAAGAGAGCGTGACACTAAAATTACAAAAGACATGACGATAGCGAGTACAGATCTGTGCCTGTTACAATAGATGAGTGCTCAGCTCCAGTTGCAATGTCCATGATTCTCTTTCCTTTGAGACCAGGGACTTTCTCCAGGATAACTTCTCTTGAATCTATGAATGTGCAGAGAATCACAACAATGATCAAAAGTTGAAAATCTAAAGTTTACAAACTTCAGACTGTTAGCATACCTGATATGTACCTGGCTGGAGTCATTTTGTCAGGATTACCAAGGACTCCGTGGTGATTTCCACCGAGCATGAAAACTTCTCCGCCTGTTAAGATGTCCGAGATCTTTTCACTACCACTCACCGGTGAAAATGAAGAAGTTCAAAAGAAAAATCAGATGGAAAAACTCTGCTGGTTAGGATAATGTATCGAATGTGCATACCATCAGTTAATACTAAAGCATGATTCCATCCAACTGCAGCTTTGGTAAAACTTAATGACGTAGGTAAAGGTTGTGGGAAGTGAGCACTCAAAGAGCCGCCAAACCCTTTTCTCCCAAGTGTACAAATGCCCATTTGCTGTTACGACGGTCAAAGAACAACTATCAGAAGAATAATTAGATGAGAGTAAAATGAATGAAGACCTATTCTTGATGTTTTACGGAACTTGCTATCGCAATTCTTTATTAGGTGAATATGGTGTCCTTGTGGAAGTTCTTCACTGCTTACAGGTATCATTGTAAAGCTAAAATTGAAAAAAGACAAATGCCCCAAGGAGAGGAAGTTCGCTGTATTTACCAGATAATGCTGCACTTTGATCTCCATTAGCAATCACGCTCGTGACTCTCACACCTTCAAATCCATGAATTCATTCAGGAAGACTAATGGACTTGATCTTATCCCTCGAGATACCAAGTTGACCACGATTCCCCGAGCCAAACCCAAAAACTTCATCTCCCAAACCACCTGCAGTTATTTGAACTATCAATGGTAAATGAATGAAAACTTGATGAATGTGAAGGAAGGATACAAATGAAACCACTCTTCCCAGATATTACAAGAACTGGCACCCATCCAAAACAGAACAGCATGAATACATCAAAAACATTGTATCCCACATAAATATACAAGATCAGCCTCGCCATTACCTTTCAGCAAAACAAGCAAATGACGCATTCCACATGCTATCTGTTCCACCTGCTGATCATTAAAGAATGAGACTTTGACAGGACAGCAATGTGAACTGTAATCACTATGCCTGAGCTGACCAAATGATCCATCTCCACATGTGAAAACAGCCCCTGCATCTGAAAACAATACAAGGAAAGCCGAAAACCAGATGTAAGTTGAACAACACTACTACTGAAGTAAAATGTAGAAAACTTCCAAGCATTACCACAACATAGAGTAATTCACAAATCTACAACAAGAGCCTATCTATTTCCTGAAGAAATACCTGAAACGAAACCCGAATGGTTCCAACCAGCAGAAGCCTGAGTAATGAAGTAGCTTTCCAAAGACATTACAAGCTTTGGAAGTTGGCTACTAACCATATCAGAATGACCAAGCTGACCAGAAGTACCTCTTCCCCATGTCAGGACTTTCCCACCTGCCCATCACAAAAAAAAACAAAAAACAAAAAAGTTGTCCATCATTATCTCCCTCCCTATTTCTCAAGTTTATAATCCAGAGTTGTATTTATATGAAATGAAAGAGAGTAGGAGACCTGAAGTTAAGGCGAGAACATGAGCGCCACCGCATGCGAGGAGAGAGATGGGTGAACCTGCGGCGGAGAGAAGGTAGATGAAGTAACTGAGGGAGGAGCTCGTCCTGTAGCCTGCCCGTTCCAAGCTGCCCGTCTGTTCCTGCCCCCCAACTCCATAGCTGTTGTTCTTGCTCTTGCTCTTGCTCTTGCTCTTCTTCTTCTTCCTCCTCCATTACAATGTTCTCTCTTCTTCCTTTTCAACGCTCACTTAAATGTACTATTCCTTTTTTTGTATTGGTGTTAAAGTGCTCATCTTTTGTGCTGGTTCTGAGTTCTGACCCAAGAATCTTGGGCTTAAGAGGTTCCACAAAGTACAACTTAGAATAGGACTATCAGTATGAATCATCAACTTCGTTCAAGAATCAAGACTCATTTTCTTCCTGGCGTACCATCTTGGAAACCACACTGTGCCATGAGCTTTGTGTTCATAGTATGTTTGTAATGTAATGCAAAATCTCACTCACAGATCACAATTACTGCCGTTCCTTTAGGTAAAAACAAGTATTATCATAGTGCATCCACAACAAAGGGGATGCTTCTGCTTGATTTGGTAAAAACATTAACAGAACTCCAACTGAAGAAATTAAAACAAACAAGTAGCACAGTTCTATATTTCTCATCTAAAAGAGCCCCAAATGCTAATGTTACAGCACCACCAAGTCGTCGTCGTCCTCGTCGTCTTCTTCTTCTTCTTCTTCAAATTGGTTACAGAATGTCATCATAAGCCACAATCTCTCTTGGTCTAGAAGGCACATCCAACACTGATGATACTGAAGAAGAAGCAGAAGATGAAGCATCATCTCTGGGATTCACTATCGCCGAAGCATGCTTGTTTCCTCTGCCGTGTCTTCTCAAAGGCATCTCAGCCCTCAACAGCTTCGACGAAGATGGCCCATTGCTCGTATCCCTCTCATCATCACCAACCACAACTCCTTTACGCCACTGCGCCAATGGGTCTGTCGCCCACAACACCTGTAACTGCCAAAACCAAACCAAACCAGCCGAGTTTGAGTTGGTATTGGTGTTTTTATTTTTTATGGTTAATTAAAAGGACTAGGTTACCTTTTTGGAGTGGAGGGTGATGCCGAAGGAGGAGTCGAGAGCGGCGTCGACGGCGGCTTGTGCGGCGTCGGCTGTGCGGAACGAGACGTGGCCGACGGAGTCACGGTCGATGCGGATGCGGGAGATGGGGCCGTAGATCTCGAAGCGGGACTTGAGGTCGAGGACGGAGGAGTCAGGAGGGAGGCCCATTACGACTAAGCCAGGCGGCGGAGGTGGCTTGAATGTGGGCTTGTCCAGCTCGGGGTCGTCGGGGTCGTCGGCGTATGGAGGCAGGGGACGACGCCGTTTCGATGCGGAGGAGAGGCCGCGGCGGGAAGAGAAGAAGGGTTTATCTCTCTTCCGGTTCATCGTTGTTGTTGTTTTTGGGGTTTAAGCGATTGATGATTGGTAAAGTAAACTAATTCAGATGAGTTCCCACCCGGGGTTTTGTTCCGAGTTTGAATGATCGAATTCTCTACAGTCTGCTCTCTTCCACTCTCTTGCTTGGTTGGTTTTGGTACTTTTGGATTCAATCAATTTCAATTTCAACCTCGAAGTTAGGAGGGAGGCAACGCACCGTTTTGTTCTTTTCATTTTCTTTTTTCTTTTTTGATAAGGAAATCCATAAAAATCTTTAAATAGTCACGTAATTTTGATACTGACGGAAATATTACTTTGGTCACTTAAAATTGTCAAAAATAAATAAAATTTGGTCACTCAACTTTTGAAAGTATAACTTTGATCACTGTTCTCATTAAGGCTGAGAATGGGTCAGGTCAATTTTTGGCCGACCTCTATCCTTATCTTGAACGGGACGAGATTGTGCATTTTAAAAGTCTATTCTGATCGTCCCGAAACTCAAAAGAGACAGAACAAGTCTGATTTTAGGCTCAATTTAAAATGAACATTTAATAAAGTATAACAATAAAAATCTGAATAAGACAGAACGAACCAAAATTTGGGCCCAATATAACTATATTAGATAAGCATAATTTGATGAGACCTATAAGTCGACAATTACACAAAGTAATACCGTTTTATTTAATTTTTAATTAAAAGTAATAAAATTACAAGCAATTTTTTCATGTTTAATTGATACATTTGGTTTAAATTATAACAAGTAGTGTAATACTTTGATCGTCGTAAGGTAATTTTATTTTTTGTTGAATATTGATAATAATTTAATATGTCAATTCTTAATAAAATAAATGATAAAATATACAAAATATATTATGCGGAATGAGACGAGTCTATCGGGATTTCAAAATCAAAACCTAACCTCATCCATAAAAAAAAAAGAACAGGCCGGGGCACTCACTCCTTCTCGGGTTTGGGATTTGCGGGATTCATGCACAGTCCTATCTCTCACTCCATAAAATTGAGTGATCAAAGTTATAATTTCAAATTTTGAGTAACCAATATGTCCTATTTGCCAAACTTTATTGACTAAGGATATAATTTTATAACTTTAATACCCAAAGTGTCAAATACACCAAACTTGAGTGATCAATTAAGGATTTTTGCCAAAAAGTAATATTTTTAAGTCCGACTAAAACTATGAAAATGACATTTGTTATACCTCACCTTAAATGTTAGAGGCAGCGTTTAGAATTTTTATCAACTCCTCGAGAAAAAGGAGAAAAAGTTCGTGGCCTTTTCCTACATAACCAATATGTTCCTAATAAAAATTTATATTATTCTACAAGGTTCCTTATTATATATTTGCATATATCGAATCTATGAGGAGGAATTAGAAGCTAAATAGTGATGGTGACGAGATATGGTTGCTATGCTTGTGTGCTGCTATGGCTAAAAAAGCTAACAATTTTATTTTGTAAAAAAAAAATGCAACAACATAAAAAAAAACAATGATGATCGGTGAATGTGGTTTTTATAAGGTCAATTGGTTTCTCAATAACAAAAGAAGATATCACAAATATAAAGCTTAATTATGATGCATGATATAAAGTACAATTTTTTTGGAACATTTTATAATGTTTATGGTGAAGAAGCAAAATCAAGTTACAACAAAAAAAAGTGGAGAGAAAATGAAAGTATTATGAAAATCTTTGGTTTGGAGGTTGAATTTGTATTAAGATTATGTAGTTATAATTGAAGCCTAAAAATCCACAAAAATTCAGTATTTAAGAATTCTATAGAATTCGTAGAGTTTTCTAATACCCTAGGATTTTCGGTAAATCTCTATCTAGATATCCAAATTAGATACCTCATGACTTTCATGAACTTTTTATAAGTTTTAATAAATACTGATTGAATACTCTTAGACTTTTAACATCTTTGAAAATATATAAAACACTTAAGAAATCTAAATACAATATATCCACCTTAGTGACGAAGTTTTGGTAAATGTGTGGATCAAAATGTCCAATACAATCATATATAGGCTATCGTTAGAGCAAAAATTATAAAGTTCAGTGTTCCCAGTTATTGTGAGAGTTATACGTTCGTATATTCTTGTTAATTCTCGATTTTTCTAAGTATAAATTATTGGAGTTATTATCTTTGATATTATTTTTAAATTTCGATTTAAATTGCCCCAAAATTAATCTTATGATACAAAATTTCTGATACATAAGATACAACTAAACCAACTTAGCGTTCACTCACGACTCACCGCATAGACTTTAATGAATGAGAGTTAAGATAAAAAGGAAAAAAAAAATTCATTCAAAAAGGAGCATTGAGATTACTCTATCGATCAAGGTGTTGAATGTATTTGTTGACGAACAAGGTTTAAATCACAATACTCCATATTTGAAGAATATTTTCTCTAAAAATAGAAAATTGAGAATTATGGTTGTTCTTTGGCCAAGACGTTAAACTATCTACTGACGAGTCAGGTTCAAATTCTAATACTTCCTTCTGTTGTTCAAAAATTTTAGAAAAATATAATACTATTAGATGTGAAAATAGAACGCCCCCCACGAGTGGAACAAAAAAGAGAGAAGAGTTAGGGTTGTCCGACTGCTTGCTCGACCGTGTCGGCTACATGCTGCGTCGTGTCATCGTGAGTGCAGCCGGACGAGTGGGGTGTGAATCCGGCTCGGTTAGCATCGGAGGTGTGCCGGTTAGCAAGGGAGGCTCGAGATCCATATCGGCTTTTCGCCTTCGACAGTTGGCATCTGGCGTTTGGCGTGCTTCTTCTTCAGGTGTCGTGGTATGGCTGAGAAGGAGGTGCGACCGACGGTACTCGACTTGGTGAGATCTAACTTTATCAGATTTGGTCGGGTCTTGGGTTGTAAACGATTAAGGGAACAGGTTGGCCGACGACAAATCCCAACGCTGGCGGTTCGTGGGGAAGATAACGGTTTGGTTCAACAACATCTTCACTGGCTGGTAGACCTTTTGATGGTGCTGGGCCAAATTATAGTTTGGGCCTGGAGATTAGCCCTATGTCTGCTTTTATTTTGTTTTGCTTTGTTTGTTTTTTGTGTGCTTTATTTGCGAATAATTGTTGAGAGTCGGATGTCGAGAGGTTCTTATTGAGAGGTTCTGGTTGAAAATTTCGTATTAGGTGAGTAGTCCTGAGCTTTGTGTGGATGCCAAAGTTAGAGGTGCATAGTTAGATAGGGTATGGGGCCTCCAAATTTTTTTAGTTTTTATTCTACACCTACACTGTTTAGCTACGTGAGATAACATATTGAATTGCAATAGTGTAGGTTACTCGTGGAGAGTTTTTTTTATCATGCCGATAATCGGTGAACTCGTTTATAATTTCTCAATTCTATATTCTACTGTTTACCTAAAAAAACAAAAAGAGACAAAAGGTTATGAATAAAGAATCTACGATAACAAAGGAAAATTACCAAGTTTGTTCGTGGACCATTTCATTGTTCCTTCCCATCTCAACCAAAACCAAAACCAAAACCTCGATTAGTCCTCCGTACTTGGTTTTCGCCGCTCACTCGTCACCTCCGCCATCTCTTTACCTTGGCCATTCCCCTATTTTCTTTACCAGAAGTCTAGAATCCATGTAAAACCAGCTCCTGGAAGTTGGATTTAAAGCACCCTAGCACTTTTGGACACACTGAACCTTTCTCCAAAATTTCCAACAGAAGCCCACCAAATGTGAATCACATACCCACATTCAACACACAAGCTAAACTCACAACTTGGGACCCAAAACTCATCATTTCTAGCTCTTCCAATTCAGCAATGGCTGCAACTGTATCTCTCTCAGTCTCACTATCATCAAAACCAAGGACCCTCTTCAGATTTCCACCCATAAACTTCACTCCCCATTTGAAACAGCCCCAATTCAACTCAAATACACACATAAAGCTCCAACCTTTACGCCCGTTAAGCCCTCTTTTGAGACCGTATCAACCTCCAAAAGTTTCTTCTTCACAGTCAGAGTTTGAGGAAGATGAAGTTCTGTCATTGTTCGAAGAACGGCCGGTCAAGTTTGGGCTTTGGGTGCTCTTTTGGGCCTCTGTGTCACTTGCTTGGTTTGCGGCTTCTGGGGATGCCAATGCCGCAGCCAATGTTACTGCTGCTCCTGCTGATTCGATCAGAGCTTCCTCTTTCGGATTGAAGATTGCGAATGCGCTTCGAGGTTTAGGCTGGGCTGATGAGGCTGTGGTGTTTGCATTGGCCACGCTTCCTGTGATTGAGCTGCGTGGGGCTATTCCTGTTGGTTATTGGCTGCAACTCAAGCCTGTTATGTTAACCGTTCTATCTGTTCTTGGGTTAGTCCCTTTACCTTGATTTTAACATCATCAATGTGCTTCATTATTGATTTTCTTTGTATGTTTTGGATAGGATAAGCGTCTTTAGAGTGATATTGGAGAAATCATAGGACAAAGACCACAATGCTTATACAGATTCTTATAATGGTATTTTACATTGAAGCTACAATGCTTAATTGCTTATAATGAGCCTTTTATGTTAGGGTTATATTGCTCAGTTGCATATAATCAATCAATGGTTCCTTTTGTGTTGGAGCTTGTATACTTAGAATGGTTTATTTTCACATTAGAGCTATAGTACTATTAGTGATTCCGGTACATTGGAGATATACTGCTCAGTTTCTTCTATCTTGGCTCTTTTTGTATTGGAGTTGTAATGCTTATATTTGGTTTCTTTTGTTTGATGAAAGAAGCTTGTATATACGGATACAGTTTTTTTTCAGATTCAATCACATGTGTGCTTCATGTTTATCTCTTTTAGATATGTATAGACAGTATAGTATCTCTTACTTTGCTGTCTGTGTCTGTTCAAGCTTTTTATTTGCTGGTGATTAGGAGAAAGGAGGCGAGTAATAGTGTAACTCAAACTAACGGAGTGTGTGAATTCATTTGTGCAGGAATATGGTTCCTGTGCCGTTCATCATACTTTACTTGAAGAGAGTTGCATCCTTCCTTGCTGGAAAAAACAAAGCTGCATCTCAGTTCCTTGACTTAATGTTTAAGAAGGCTAAGGCGAAAGCTGGCCCCGTGGAGGAGTTCCAATGGCTTGGTCTGATGCTGTTCGTGGCTGTGCCTTTTCCTGGAACAGGAGCTTGGACAGGAGCCATTATAGCTTCCATTCTTGATATGCCATATTGGTCAGCAGTATCTGCAAACTTTTTCGGTGTTGTGTTGGCAGGGCTTCTAGTGAATTTGTTGGTGAACCTTGGTCTCAAATATGCTATTGCGACTGGTATTGCTCTCTTCTTTATTTCTACGTTCATGTGGAGCATCCTTCGAAATCTAAAGAAATCCTTGGGCTGATCAACTTGACATGAGATTGAAAATTTTGAAGTAATCCAATCCATATGGGGTGTTAATTGATGACATTGATTTCTGAGACATACTGTATGTATCTATTGACTTTTGCCACATATTCCCTTTATAGCTACATTTCTTGACCCAATACACACTATGCTGTGGAGGATTTATGAGTGTTTCGCGTGATATTCTAAACAGAAATGTGCATCTGTGCATCTTTCTGCTCATACAGCATAATGTCGCTTTTTTTCTTTCATCATGGCCAACTGGGAACATGTAACTGTAGGTTGAATTTGGCTGTAAGTAATGTATGGTCGTTTGTTTTCTTTCTTTCTTTCTGCTTTAGATAGTTAGAAGGGATCCATTATGTTAATTGCAAACACACAGAGTACTTGGCCTGGATATTTATATATCTTAGAGCAACTCCAACAACGTAACTTAAAATTTTCTTATTTTGTTCAAATATATAGCCGAATCTTATTTTAGCTTTGTCGTTTTGAAAAGCAATACATATTGATCTATATGGTCTAATTGCTGGTCGTTTTTGTCTTCCTTTGGACTAAAGTTTGTCTTGTTACTGGATGAATCTCATGGATGATACTGCTTGAAGAACACTCAAATGATACCAATGATGCTCCGCAACCAATGGATCTCTGTATTGTACGTTGCTATCCCCTCTGCTTTATTCCATAGATCTGTTTCCCAAGCATGCTGCATTAGAAAAGAGTTTGGAATCTCTTTACATCCTAGTTTTCGTAAGATACTCTTCGAACGAAGAAGGTGGATTTATGTTCCGTCTATGGAGTGATAGTCCGGCAACATCTCTGAAGAATGCTCTCCTGATAAAGTTCTCGATGAGCTGCAATGGAATAGTAGATCAAAAGCACTCATGTAACTTTCTGAAAGTAAAATTTCCTCCCAACTTTGAATGAACCCAGCGAAGAGGTCTATCTATTATGCTAATGCTAGCATTAATGCAACCTAAATGTTTTGGGTCTGTCTGAGACTGCTTGTGACATACCAAATTCAAGAGGAACACTTCCAACACCAAATGTGCTTCTGGAGGGGCAATACAAAACAGCACAGGGCATAGAGGTGCGTTCAGCAGCACTGCCAGTCTAAAATGTCTCTGTCCCATGGTCAACGAGTCAAGTGGTGGAAGGTACCCCACAAACTGCCAGACGCCATTGATGAACGACGGTGTGGCAGGCACGTGGGCAGATAGGGCCCCCACGAAAGAGACTTCACACGCATGACATCAGCAATAAAGAGAGAGAGGGTGGATCCATTGGATGGATGGGCATGCCCTGACAGCCCATCTCCCAGTCCTCGGCCCACCCGCCCCATTTCCCGTTCTTATCTTTTATCGGCTTACTGCCTCCTGGGAACCAGACCCAGCTGAAGGACAGTGACAACACCCACCCACCCGTCCATCTCTTTGCTTTGCTTTCAGAACCACCATGAACTACTACTTGCCACGTTGTCCCGGACGTCGCAATCCATCTGGGCCCGAATTCGGCCAGGCCCATTTAAATCCAATCGGCCAGGCTTTCCTAGAGGACGCGTATACGGTAGAGACTAGAGAGGCGCAGTGTAGGATTTGTCTGTTTCGTAGAGGGTTGGGACCGTCGGTCGGCGATATATCTAGAGGAATTGCCTTCTACCACAATTCTTTTGCTGTGTACGTTTCTTATACAATTCTTCCTTTTTTCTCTGGTGTGTGTCCTTTATTCAAAAACCTTAGATTTACAAACTACAATTCACACGGATCACATCAGAGTAACTCTAACATATGTTATATAATTCATTTTAGTACAAATATGAGATTTTTTTAAAAAAATTAACTTTAATAGATCCCTTATTTCATTAGCTATAATAAGAAATCTCTATATTTCACGTTTTTATTTCATATTTTTATACCAAAAATATGAATTATAAATAATATAAAAGTCATAATTATCATTAAATTATTTTTTAGAGGTTACAAAATTAATTAATAACTAACTAAATTATTTATCTACATTCTATCAACCAATTAAAATTAATTATACGTTTAAGTATAACTAAATGATAAAGAATATTATTAAAACAAATTTTTAAAAGTACATAACTAAAACATATTTCAATATATAGTTGAACAAAATAAAACAAAATAAAGTCACGTTATTGGAGTTGTTATTCACATTTTATTTTTACGTTGATTTTATTATAGCGTGGAACAGAATAGGAATCAAGAGATCAGATCAGTCACAACAGAACCCTACCGCAGTGGACAAAAAAATTAGGGGCTGACTCCGCACAATCAAAGAGCGGTGCACATTGGGGGTGTAGGACGGTGAAAATTTCAATCGAGTAGAAAAACAACACGACTTTTTCACCCTTCGC
Source organism: Geum urbanum (assembly GCA_946800695.1). Taxonomy (NCBI): domain Eukaryota; kingdom Viridiplantae; phylum Streptophyta; class Magnoliopsida; order Rosales; family Rosaceae; genus Geum; species Geum urbanum. The sequence goes on along the minus strand of OX327012.1, from coordinate 45,122,609 downwards.
CCACAATATTCAACGTAAATTTCGAAGGTCAAATTCGTCGATATGGGCAACACTGTTTCCCTTCTCATACCCCAAAAAGTTGAGATCTTTTTTCAGTTTTCACAGCAGAGCAAAATGTGTTTCCCCTCAAAGACTCGATCTTCACGTGATGTGTGACAAACCAGTAAGCCTCGGTCAAAAAATTTATACTGGGGTGCATGGACCATGATGTAGTGTATATTCCATCCCAGAATTAAATTAATAAATAGTGTTGGGGCATACGCCTCAGCACAGTTCTGTACATTTTCGAGGGCACTGCTTCTTGGGGCAATCCATTACTTACATCAGCAAGATTTTCTTCAACAGACGCAATCGGTAGGAAGAAAACAAAACAAACTGGTTTTTGAAGAAAAATAGATAAATATATACAAGCTTAAATATTTAAACCCTTTAAACCGACAGCGATAGGGATTACCCACACACAAGTGATTGTCACAAAAGTCCTTTTGATTTTAAGCTCTGGTTCTCACGCTGGTATGATACACAACTTATCTTGGACGTTACTTCACGTAGTAGATGTTAACATATAACATTAGAGAAGATAACACATTGAGATGATCATAATCGATCTGATATCTATTTAGGAGTATATATTCTTTTGAGGAACATGTAAATATTCGATTTTATAATGCTACTCAGCGATATATTGTTTCAAGAAAACCCAATAATATAACAAATCTGTGCATGCAAAATTCTATTGTCTACAGTACTTTTTAGTGTTGCTGCAGAAGGATCACTTATAAATAAGCATGATCCTAGTTCCTAAATATGCATAAAGATAGCTCAAATCCCACGAAACCTAGTCATCAGTTTATCTATTTTCTAAATTGTACTTACGGGCTAAAAGTACGCGTCATAATCCGATTTATTGCTAAACTTAACCATAATTACAACTGAGATCTTGACATTGGCAAGGTGAACATTGTAGAAACACAATATGTAGTGTGATTCTCAGTGAGGCAAAAAAGAAAAGGTCTTGTAATCTCAGTGATATTCCACTGGGAATACAAAGCTACCAGAATTGCATGAAATGTGATGTGAATTACAATTTCTCAGTAAGGCCAGAAATTAAAAGGATGCTGATCTTCCACTGGGATCAATTCAAAATTACTCGAAATCGCAGGGGGATCGTCGTAGCTGATGTCTTCGAGTTTTAACAAACCAGGTGGAGGCAGAGGTAAAAGGCTCTTGCTGAGGTTGTTGTCATCTTCATCATCCTGTGAGAAATCTGAGTGATCAGCTGGTTCAAAACCATGAGAGGAATCAGTAGTTGTGGTAGGCTCTAACAACAATGAGAGGTTTTCAGTGCAATGTTGGGGGCTGTCTGAGTCAAACACATCACTTTTGGCAGAACTTGCATCTTCTTGCTTGAATGACATAATTGGCACATAGACATCACCAGCACTATTTGGTATGTCACTTTGGATACCCATTTTTGGTCCTTCACTCGACTCCACATTTCCATTTCCTTTCTCTCTCAAAAGCAACTTGTCCTTGAGGGAATCAATCTGCTCACAGATCACATAGCCCCAAATTTAAAATTAAAATAAAAACTACTAATTAGTAACCAATGACAGTGTATATTTAATAAAAGAAAATTGGTGTTTTTTTTACCTCATTTTTCAAGCTTCCATTCTGCTTGAGGAGACTTTCATGATCAGCCTTGAGCTTGTTATAGCTTGCACTCAATGAGTCATAGTCCTTCTCAAGCTGTTTTGTCTTAAACCGAGCCCGCCGGTTTTGAAACCAAATTGCAACTTGGCGAGGCTCCAAGCAAAGTTCTTTAGCAAGTTGGACCTTCCTATCTGGTTCAAGCTTGTTTTCTTGCTTAAAGTTCTTCTCTAGATACTGAACTTGGTCAACTGTAAGCCGTCTTTTCTTTCCGGGCTGATGAAGCATGCTACCGTCGTAATCATCTTCCCCGTTTTCTTCTTTATCGATCGACCGGAAGAATGACTTGTCCATGGAGTCTCCACCACTTGCATTTTCGAAATTGACCATTGTATTTGAACCTACATATAATAACCAAAAAGAAAGAGCAACAACTTCAGAAACTTCATACTGCTAATTACAACTTGAAATGAAATACTTGTAGAGGCAGCAACATATAGTTCAAGTACAGTCAAAGATCCAGACATTTATCAGAAAATTATGCTCAAAACAATTAAATCTAATCACTACACCAATGCAATATGGGAATTGTGAAACTTGAAATGAAATACTTGTAGAGCAAAGAAAGTGTGAAGCTTTATAATTTATCAAGCTAGAACCAGATGTATAAACTAAGAAGTCATCCGAAAAGAACCCAAATAGCTCTGGAAAATGAAGATAACAGATGAAGGTGACAATCCCGAGTCCCAACAAGAAAAGGCATGCATACCATGAAAAGATGAGAAAGAAGTGGGAATCCAGAGAGAGTCGAGAACTTCAGAAGAGCAAGGAAGCCTTTCGTTTTGAAACAAAGCATTCATGTCCGGAGAAGCACCATATCTTTTGCCACCCACCATATCTTTTGTGTTCATTTAACTAATGTTCAATACTGTATGAGGTATTCAATTCTCAGGGACTTGTTTTGGGCTTCAATCTGAGGTCACTGTAATGTGGAAAGTTTGAGAGAAAGTGGGGGAGCTCACACCCATCACTCAAAACTCAAAAAGAAAGAAGAGGCACTCATTTAGAGGGAAAAATGAAGTCTTGGGTTCTTATGAAGAAAAAAGATAGAAGAAGCGCTTAGTTTATGAGCGCTTTTTATCTTAAGCAGCTCAAGTTGAAAAGGAGAAGCTTTTTTCTTCAAAGGGCTGGGAACTTGGGCAGGGCAGAGGTAGCCAGAAATTTCAAAACCCTCGAGGGAGAGAAAGAAGAGATCCGATTCTTCTCTTAGGGTGTTGAGCTTGGTGGGGTTATAAGGAGGAGCTGAGTGAAGACAGAGAACAGAAAGCTTTCTTTTCTGGGGAGAGGAGAGATGGATTATACAAAATTACACAAGTACCCATCTCACTGTTCTTTTTTCCTCTTTGTTTCTTCTTCTAGATTTAACTTCCTATTTCACTATTTGTAAAAGGACTGGAACGTACTGGTTTTAGAGTGATGGCTGCTCAATTGCTCCGGAGTAATTGGTACGTCATTGTCTCCGGTCACATTCTAGATCTCAATCTGGTTTTCAACGGGAGCAGTATTGGTGCATGCTTAGAATCTTAATTAACAAAGGTGGTTATTTAGGACAAAATGAGTTGGGAGGACAGTGTATGTGTAATGGTGGTTCGGATTCTCACATTGATGTTATAGATTTTGTAAGGTTCGTAGACGGATCGGCGTTTAGGCCAAACAGATATTTTAGACCAGCTAGTTAATTGGATTCTGTTTGTTGCGAAAATGGGCATCATTTCCACATTAGATGTTCTATTTGATGAATAAAATAATTAAAACATTAAGAAAAACAAAATGTCAACACTTTGTTTTCCTTATTAAAAATGAAGAAATGAAAAAATGAGGGTTTTCGTTCTTAACCCTAGAATCTCTCTGGCGGCGGTAGATCTTCTTTGATCTAAGATGGGGTCGACGGCCGGCGCAAGCACGTTTGAAGACACTTGAGTCAAGTAGTTGCCAACCAATTATGGTGTCGAACGACAAGTGATTTAGTCTTCCTAAGCATGGTGTGCGACTACTTCACATGTCATGCTTGGGAAAGTCAAGTTGGACATCATTCTGTGATGTGCAGATTGGCAGGATGATGGGTCTCAGTGTTCGACGGTGGGTGTCTATTCCTGATTGACGATGTATTGCTTGGCAACGGAAACGGTGCGCCGGGGTGGTAGGATCACGTGGTCTTTGCCCTAGGGATTAAGTGTGGGTTGTTCCTCTTATGGGTTGGGCTGGCCTTTTAACTTAGGTTTAAGGCTTTCTCTCGGGCTATATTTTGAAGGCCCGATATGATTGGGTAATAGAATATGGGATACAGGGAGATTGAATATTAGCACGCAAAAGGGGGTCATGTCCCTTTTGAGTATTTAGTCGGGCAGTTATAGATTAAGTTCTCGTTGTTCTGTCCGTACCTTGACTTAGTTTGTATTTCCAATGCTAAGAACGTCGTATGATAATAGTGGAGATGTAGTCTAGGCTAGCTCAAGCAATGATTAATTATCGTAGCCTGCTAAGGGTAACCATTGTATACTCTATCTATTACTCCGATAATGAAATGATTCTTGTTTTCATTAAAAACAAAATCTCTTTCCTTGAAGAATTCACGATGCATAACTAAATACTTAAAAGTGACAAATATTATTCTCATGGTCAAGTAAATTTAGATTTTGCAACTAATATTGAATTTAAGATCAATGACAACAATATTTAGCAATCAACTTATGTTTAAGAATTAGGGTTAAGGCATAACTCTACATTTTCTCTGAGTGAATAAACCCTAGGAGCCGCAGCTACGACTCCAATCAGTTTCTTCAAGAATTTAAGATGTTTTCTCTTCTTCTCATCGTTCCTTCATGGCCGTTTCAATGTCGGAACACTTAAGATCCTTTGTGACCTTGTTAGTGAAGAGTCGCACCTCCTTTGGTGGGAACGGAGCTGCTGCGGTGTTCAACCATTCCTTTGTGGTGGCACAATTTCTCTGTGAAAGACATGACCAATATGCTTACGGCGACCGGAATCCTAGACTCGGAATGGGGCTATGGACGTCATCTTACTATTCACATGATTGAGAACTGCTTTACGATGAAGTTTGCTAAGGAGGCAGAGGCAAAATACGTCCTTACGGTCAAGTGGCCTTGGTGTGGCGAATTTCAATGGCAGAGGCTACTCGATGCAGGTTCCTCTCCTTTCTCTGCCGATGTGAGTTGAGATCTTGGGGTTTGAACTGATTGTGTTCACCTAAAAGGTGCTGAGAATGGCAACGAATGCGCTTGGAATATTCATCAAGATTGATCAACATGGTTTCTATCGGGGAGTTGCACGGATCCGAATTTGTTATCCGATCTCATCAAGGGTTTGGCAGCCATGCTCTATGCGAACATTTGAGTTTGAACACGGAATCGAGGCTAAGTTGAAATTTCGTTATGAGAGATGGCAAGGTTACTTCCATACCTGTGGTCTATTCGAGCATCCCAATTCAGGTTGCATATGTGCTCCAGATTTATTGAAGAGCATAGTCCCGGAATCAGCGGCTAGCTTTATTAGAGACTCGGAGGAGGAACCATGCTTGGGAGAGGCAACAAGATGACAAGCAAGGGGTTTGCGTGCAAACCCTAACCCTATTACTAATATTGTTGGTAGTGTTATGAAGGTATCTTTGACACAAGTGTTGCCAAAGCCTCTGATGTTCACAATTCTAGGTTGACACCAAAGATGTTTGCGGCAACTGATGCTTACCTCCGACAAGCAGTACCTCTTAAGACTGCGAGAGAAAGCCTTCCAAAGCATAAGGCGACGAAGGAGGTGGAACCTGTGGTGAAGAAATACTAAACCGATAAGAAGAAGACTAGTCTCCATCTGGGTCCATGTACTGATCGTGTGTTGTCATAGAAGGATTGGTTGTTGCTCAAGTCTCCTGCAAAGAAACCAAGATGTGGTCATCCTAATGGTTCCAAAAACAATCATAAGGCACCGCAAATGGAGGAAACAAATTTTGGTGCGGTTGTTCCACGTTGCAAGGTTGCCATTTTGGAGCAACATTGCCTAACTAAGCTTGCTGCAACAAAAGGCATGGAGATTGGAGGTGTCCGCTCTGAGAATGAAGGTACATAGATGATTCCCTTTTTGGGTGCAAAAGAGGTGGCAGTAAAGGAATGGAAATGGTCCTCGACCATGTGCGAGGACGATGGAAATGAAGTAGTGATGCAAAACAAATGAACCTGACTGAGGGTGCTGTTGATGGAGTTGAGGTGATGGTGATCAGAGCTACTCAATGAGTGTAGTTTTTTACTTTCAGTTAATTAATAAGTTCAGACGGGATAGGTAATGTTTGTTTTCATGTAATTTACAATGAATTGAATGACACTTGAACGTAGTATAGAGTCAAGACGTCTTTCTTTTTCATTTTCTCATAAAACTGATTTCTGAGTTATTTGATTTTTTTTAAAAATAATAATTTTAAAAAACAACCATGGTCCATATAATTAACAACTATGATGAAAAATGACGAAAGGGTATACAAATTAAAATTATGAGACATTCTAGTAAGAGCACCCGCATGGGTAAAATCGAATAGGAGGAGCAATTTGAGGAGGAGCAGGCACTGTTTGAGGTGGAGCAGTCACTGTTCATCGAATAGGAGGTGCAGTTTCTGTTTTTCGCGCAGCGGTGTCAAAAAATAGCACGTGCTATTACTGTTCATAAATTAATTTTTTTTTTTAAAAAAAACTAAAATTTTTTTACTCCAATAAGACAACACATATTTGTCAATTTCGTCGTTACGCGATTAGTGATAATGACCAATTTGTCATTTCATACAAGCTTTTAAAATCGACTATTTTTCATAAATAAATTTGACTACACTTTCTTCGTGAGAGTTGTAGAGTATTTCATTCCGATCTCATAGAAATTTTCGCATAATTTTTCGGACACTCGAACTATTAATTATGAATTTCAGATGTATTAGTCAATTTTAATTTTAAACAAAAAAAAATATAGTTGATTTAATCTGGACCGTCCGATCAGATTTTTTGATTTGAAATGGACGGTCCAGATCAATCTGACCGTTACTCTTTTTTTTAACCCGGTCTGCCACGTGTCAGCTTCCTATTGGTCCGTCAATTTTTTTTTTTTACTTTTTACTGGCGCGTGGATTACACGCGCCAAGGTGAAAAAAAAATTAACCCGTGATGACGTCACCCACGCGCGTGGATGACGTCAGCCTGCTCGAGCAACAGAACGAGCAGCAGCTGCTCGTGCAGCTGCTCGTCCTCGTCGTCAACGGGCGGTCGCCGTCTCCTTCTCTCCCCGGTGCACGTCTTCTTTGGGCTTGCTCGTGCTGCCGGTGCCGGGGCCCGCCGAAATCGAGTTGCTCGAGCTGCCTGCGGTGCAGCTGCTCTAAATGGATGGATGAATTGATATTTGCTAATATTAATTTCAGAGACTCTAACGATGCAGAGAACTACAGTTGGAGGGGGTGATTAGTCTCATTACCTTGTGGGGTGCTCGCTACCGGCTACCCTACCGCTCTTTATTTAATTTTGTAGGGCACTGACAACTGACGTACCACTCTTTCCCTTATCAGGCTTTCCCTCCCTGGAAACTACTCTCCGTCTCTCCCCCTCTGCTTGGCTCCACCGGCGCCACCACTCCCAGCCGCCGCGTTTTCTATCCAGCTCTTTTAATAATAGAGCTAATATCTCCGTAATAATGAGTACTCGAGCTTAACAATATATCATAAGCGAAGAAAAGTTATCCAGTATACTATATATCCAGTAATATTTAATAACTATTTAAAATTATGAATAATATTAAATTAATATTTTTTAATTTTATATAAGATTAGTTTGAGTGAATAAATTTAGAAGAAAAATACAAGTTTAATGATGAATAACTCAAAAAAATTAATTAGTATAAATATTTTATTAAGTTTTTTTGCTAAAAAAAATATAGCTAGATTAAGATACTAATAAACAAGTAAATTGATCTTGATATTGGAGTAGACCACTCTTGATACAGAGATAGACATCGTTTATAGTAAAAACTATACTTGTGATATCGATTCAGTCTACTTATGTATCAAAAAAATTCTAATACATAGTAAACTGTATATAAATCCCACTATCGAATATCATGCATCCAAAATTTTAATGCCAATAAGCAAAACTTCTATTCATTTTATCAAAAATAATTGTTTGATATCAAATTATTCTATAAATGAACATTTTGGAGACAAATCACATCTCGAAGAACACGATGAACTAAGACTTGTGGCCAAACATGGTAGAGTTCTCATATTTCTTTTTTTCTTTTAAAGAAGTTTTTCCATATTATTCGTTCCTAGCTAATCGAGTTACTTAAGTTTCCATTAATGTATAGTCGCTTAAAGTCTTATATGTACAAAATATGTTTAGTGTAGGGGAGGTTGAAACAGTGAGGTATGGGCTAAGAATTAATTTTAAGCTATAAACTACAGGTCGCGAGTCCAACAAAGTCGCAGCTAGCTAAGTTAATTTTATAAAGCAAGTTATATACAGTGACTTCCGGTTCAAGTTCAACGTACGTACTTGGATCTCAGGGGGTAGCTAGGATGTGAAACAAGTTGTGTCCTATATATTCAACACAGATTACAGCAGCAATTGCAATTTGCAGTAACCGGTTGTTGTACGTTCTGCATGATAAGGCAGTGGTTGAGTGTAGTTCTGTTTTTCAAAGTCAAGGGCGGTGGTGGACGCCATTCATATCATATCAGGGTCGTCTTGAATTTCCAGCTACGTAGCTCGTACCCATCTTCAAATGTCAAAGATCTTTTGCTTCGTTTCAACTTTTCAAATGTATGACTTTTTAGTACATTCGTTGCTTCTCTGATCGATCTGATCACTCGAGGAGGTTCAGAGCCGCATTCAGATCAAAAGGTCTAGATCGAAAATGAGATACACGAGGACATATTGCACTGTTCATATCGAAATGGATTAAGGACGGAATATATGCATGCACGTTTCTTTTTTATCTATAACTCACTCTAGCCTAATGTTTTCTGGCCAAGATAGATTGCGAGATTTGTTTTATTTTGATATCAAAAGTAACTCAAAAGACTTCTGAGGCTGAGAACAAATTTTTCGTCGCATGTGAAATACTCCAATTATGTATTGCAGTTCAAAGTATTTGGTTATTTTGACGGCTTCGTTATCTTAGTGTGTCAATTTTCTTGGCAAAGGAATTTCAATTTTCAAATTTTTTTTAAAAAAAGGAATTTCAAAATTGGAGAAACGGACCGCTTAAAACGCAAATGAACAGTGGCACGCGCGATGACTAGTGCAAGGGAGAGGAAAATGCCGTTGATTTTCTTCCCTAAAGGCTCCGCAATGAAAACTAGGTTTTGTCCCGCCGATCATAGAGCATATCACCTAATAATTCTAACAATTGATTTTTATTTTCTTGTATTAATACATTTATACTTGCGTTATCTTATCCGTTGAAGAAGTAAAAGGTAACAAATTTAATTTACGAGTTTCCCTTTGATATGTTAGGTCTATATAAGGTAGCAATATTATATGTATATAAAAAATAATTGATATTTATTCATTATCTTGACATTAAAGAATACTAGAAGTTGCACACATTCTATGCATGTGTAAGGTTGGTTTTCTTGTCTTCCAACTGTGCAAAATCAATTTTTAGAGATGAGAGCAGTTAGTGTAGAGGGAAATAAGGAGAGAGTGGATATAAAAAAAGATTTTTCTCATATTTTTTATTTCTGATTTTATATTATTAAAAAGTGATCTTAATAGTGTTTTAGGAGAAATATTTCTGGTATTTCGGTGTATATTTTATCCTGATTAGAATAGAAATAAATATTCTCTCAATTTCTGATTCATAAGGTTAGGATATTGATTATATTAGATTGTAGTGTCTATTTAAGGTTATCTATCAATGAATAAAATACAGTTTCATATTTATCTCCTGCGTATTTATTTTCTCCTTCAACACGTTATTATTAGTTCATGAGTTGATAGCCATCACCACCAAAATAAAAATACCCTAACCCCTAAACACCTAAAACTCCACCGCTGGAATCACCTCCACCACCGGAGCACCATCGTTGTCGGAGCACCACCGCCGTTTGCCGCCGAATTTTGCTTTTCGCTTCAAACTTCTTTTCAGCGAAGTTTTCATATCAAACATAACACCCTCGAGGTAAACCGACTAATGTTCTTTAATTTAGAATTAGGTTGCAAAACTTAATTATCACAACGCCGTAGATTTAAGTTTAAATACCTTGAATTATTATATGCCTCTAATTCCTATGTATTAATGCACGTATGAGTGAAATGGGATTTAATCACCCATTCCTCAAGGTTTATAGAAGTCATGGATATTAGTGAATATCATGGTTAATTGTGAATTCATATTGAAAAATGAAAGCCAATCTTTGTGATTATTTGATAATCACGGTTTTTTTTTCTGAGTGGTATTTGGCATCAATTTTTGTGACCAAACATAATTGATCACGGTTCTTATTTCTTAAACTTGATGTTAGTGATCGTGGTTTTTCGATTGGTACTAATTACATCTTTTGTCTTTCTTGTAGATGACTTCAAATGAGTCAGAAAGGTCTGAGTTTGATATCATTGATCCATAAGGAGCATAATACCATTATTGAGTATCAAATATTGAGAAAAACCTTCTCGATAAAAATCTCATTGATATTATTTACCCACCACCACCAGGTGTTGAACCACACACTCCAACTCACAAATCTCAAGCCCTCATGTTTTTGAGGCAACACATCCATCTAGTTCTGAAGAAGCAGTATTTGATCAAGAATGATCCCACGGTTTTGTGAGCGGTTTTAAATGAAAGATTTAATAATGTGCATGATACACAACACCCAGAATTGTAAGAAATATGAGATTCGATCCGATTATTGGATTATCCAAATATTTATACTTTTAATCAAGGTATGTTAGAGTTTCAATCAGAGTTGAGTGTTTGTAGCGTTGTAAAGACTGATCAGATTATGATTGAAAATTCTTTGAGTACCTTCCCTACTTCTATGGACACTTTTGTACATCAGTATCACATTGATTATGAGCAAAGAAGACTTAGATCATTCAGTGATCTTATGAGTGTGCTGGGCAAGAAAGAGAGACATCACGAGATTCTTCTCCGTACGATACTAGGCCAACCAATACAAAGAAAGTCCATGAAACCTACAACACTGGTAGAGAGACACGAAAGGATAAGGGGCAACAACACTCTGAACGTTATCAAATTCATGGTGGTAGAGGAGGTCGTGGTAGAAGAGGAAGTAGTTGGAATTTGACTTAGACTCCCCATGACAACAACCATAACTCCAACAAGAATCAACCAAATTACGGTTCTAGGAATGGTAAAAATTCTTCACATTCTGCTTCTACTTCTCGCTTGGCATCTTTCTATAGGTGTGGTGCGACTAATCATATGCACAATCAATGCAAAGCTCCAAAGGATATTCAAAATTCCTACAAGTTGTGTCAACAATACCAAGCAAAACAGAAAGAGACACATTATGCTGACAATGAGATGGAAGATGGCGGTGAAGCCAATCTAATTGTAGAAGATGACACCAAAACAAGCCTCGAGACTTCAGATTTTTAGTTAATCTATGTATTAGACTCATGTAATTTCTATGTAATCAAGTTTAATTTTGTATTTGACTCTAGTTCTAGCCATGGTTATTGAATAAGAACAATCTTTTGATGTAAGTTTTAATGATTGGCAAAATAATAAAATTTATTACTTCCGGTATTTAAAGTGTTAAGAATGGTTATACAACTTTATATCAATTGAATGGTTTAATTTCTACATTGTTTTATGGCACTATGACACCAAAATATAAAAAAAAATGAGATAAAAGAGAGGATAGTTTGATACTGGGAATTCTCGACCCGTCGATGGTAACCCACTGCATTGATTTTTGCACTTTTTTGACCCGTCAAAAATTATGCTTGGTTTTCTTTCGACTCGGTGAAAGTGGTTCTCCGCCACACACTTTAGCCCTTCGACCCATCAAGAAATTCTCTCGACCTGTCAATTGCAAGCTACTTTTTCAAAAAATTTCTTTTTTCGACCTGTCGAAAAATATTTTTGACCCATCTAGAATGGTTTTTGAAAAATAAAAAAGGTTAGGTTTTCCTTCAACCCATCGAAGGTTTACCTCGACCCATTGAAGGAAATCTACTGTCCTGAAATTTGTTGATTTTCAATCTGTCGAAGGCTTTCCTCCACCCGTCGAAAATCGGTATCGAAAATTCGACTTTTTTGGGGGGTTTATTCGACCTGCCGAGTGTATTTCTCAACCCGTCGAAACATGTACCCAGAATTGGTGTTCTTGATGTGTTTTATATTAGTTTTATCGACAAATAAAGGTTCAGAAAATATTTCTAACAACCAATCCGAACTTCTGCACTTGGTAATCTACATCAGATGTAGTTTTACATCGATTTTTTCATGCTATAAAATGTAATCTACAAGGGTCATTTCGACCGGTCATATGTTGTTTTACATCAATTTTTGGATGTTACTATGATCAAAATTCTAACCAAACCACGCTAAGTTTCAAAAACATCTGCTAACGATTTTCACTTGGAACAATATTGTGAGAATGAAAAAAAGACTTTAAATCTAATCTCCATAGAATGCTGCCAACGGCACAATCTGGAGAGATTTATGAGGATTTGTAGTGGTTTATATATTACTACGGTATGGATCATTTAATCCAATGCAGTCACTTATATTACTATGTGTGACTTGACCTCATATAAGCTTTTGCATTATGATGATCAAGATATTGAGAATTTTCCATGGTCATCGATTCTTAAGAGTAAAGAAGTATGTAAGAATACTTAAAAACCCAAGATGAGTACAATATTTTTCCATCGGATACCTTTATGGAAAAATCCAATGTACATCGCTCAGTTTGTAAAGCTTGTTCATGTTTGTAAAGTTGTTTACAGGCATGACAGTCTTTTATTGTAGACACGACTTCCACTCCTCTACAGATTCCAAAGAATATATTTTTTGACTAATCAAACTAGTATGCAGACTGTTTCTATATGGTTTTGATTGCTGCATCGACGCATAAGTCATACATCCTTACAATCCACATGGTACATTGCACTTGCAAAACTCCTAGCATCGAGTATTAAGCTTTGGATTCACCACCCAAACAATCCAATCAGGTCTATTAGATTTAATAATGCAGGAGTCCCCCACGTTCATTCACGGAATAGTCTTGCAGATGCACAAATCAAGTGGTTACAGCTTGTGGCCAGAGATTTGGTATTGCATACAAATTTATCAGTACCTGCTTGGGAATATGCAATGTTACATGCAGTTATGATTATTCGCTTGGGACTTGTAACTCACTAACCATTTAGTGTGCACCAGCTGATAACTGCATATGAATCTGATATCTCACACCGACACATCTCTGGATGCGCTGTACTAGTGCCTACTATGTTTTCACTGCGTACAAAAATGGGTCATCAATGACAATTAAACATTTATGTTGGTTATGATTCTTCAACGATTGTCCGCTATTTATGACATTTGGCAAGAGATCTCTTTACTGATGGTTTTGCAGTAAGTCACTATGATGAGACATACTTCTTGCCGTTAGGGGGTGATATGAATGGTTTCATTATAGTTAAATGACAGAAATTGACTTGGTATGTCTCCATTATGTCTCATCATGATCGCCGCACATCTCAGTGTGAGATTGAAGTGCAATATATTCTTGATATTCAGAAAGTAGCAGATTTGATTTTTGACTCCTTTACTGATATCATGAAAATGACGATATCGATTATACCTACTGCAAATCTTGCAAGATTAAAAGTCCTTAGAATTGGGCAAGTTAACGCAATACCTGGGTAAGGTAGTGTTTCTCCTTCCCATAGTGGGGGTGTAACTTCGGTCAAAATTCACTAACGAGTTACCGGTGAAGAGGCAAGCCATCATGGCACAACCGTTCATCAACACATGAGATTATTTCTGACTGTAATTGTGTCTAAAAGTTAACATTAACAAATATTGGGAAACGCCTCAGACTCCATGACGATGTCAATAAACAAAGTAATCTCACATAAAGAAATGCTAGCGGTATTATGAATGGTTCTTCCAGGTTCGTTGATGATGCATTTACTTATTTTGTCACTCAGGGATTGACGACGATGAAGTGAATTATCAATGATTAGCGTAGAACAGATTGACTGATATCAAAAGTTGCAATCTAAGCTGAACTAGACTCTCTTACAAATGGCAAGTTTTCGATATGGTAGTGTTATGACCACCAAATTGTAAGCCGGTTAGACACAAATGAGTCTTTGTTTGAAAGCACAATGAGAATAACTTATGGCACAAAGATTTTCTCAACACCCTAATATTGATTATGAGGAGTTGTAATCTCTAGTTATGGACATCATTACTTTCCACTACCTTATCAGTTTAGTAGTGTCTGAAAAACTGAGTATGCAACCAATGGAAGTAATTATATATCTTTATGGGGATCTTGATCAAGGGACATATGTAACATCCCGTCACAAGATTTTTTTTTAAAGATTTGATTAAGGTTAATCGAGGAAGGTAGTTAGTTTTTATCATCGATAATTATCAATGGTCTTTCTATCAGAATTTTAATAATTATGTTTTTCGAGAAAGTTCTTTGGGGAAAGTCCTAGAGTTTATCACGTGACCACATCAAGTGTTGAAATCAAAGTTACGACAAAGAAATTATGGTCAGCGAAAGTTTTGTACATTTTTATGGTTCAGTTAGTCGCGAATATAAATACCACTTTACGAAAGTAGAAAGTAAAACATTTTCTTTCAGTCATCTTCCTCCCCCCCTCATTTCTCTCTCCTTTCTCTCCCCTGTGTTCTCTCTCTTCCCGTTGACCTCGCCGGTGACGGACCACCGTCCGACCACCAAATCCGGTGGTCTTGGTGTCAAAATGACCACCATGACCTCCTCTATCATTTTCCCATAATCCATGCATCTATTAGTTGTTATTATAGTTGGAAATTGTAAAAGAATGTCCGAAAATCTTTGGAACCCTAGAATTTGGAGTCAATCCTTTCTCGGCCAAATCGACCAATGAGAAGCACTGGGCTTTGAAGCTCTTCTCCATACGAAGCTAGTGACACCAAGAACACTTCTAATTTCACCAGAGCGTGAGAATCGAAGCTTTGAAGTTTTTGGGAGATTTCGATTTCAAGGTAAATTCAACTAGTTAGAGGTTGAATTAGATGATGTGGTATAAGAGAAAGTTGTTTGTTGTGTGATTTGGAGCAGAATAGGTCTCGGGTAGCCGAAAAAAGTTTCCCGCGCTACCGCCGGCGATTTACGGCGGAGGAAATTTTGATGTAAATTTTATACTGTTTTGCTCGTAATTATGTGTCGATTGTAATGAAAAGGTTATTGCATCGATATGGACATAGTTAATTAAGACGTGTGATTTATCAATATTAATTAAATGATTTTACAATTTCATTGAACGATTGAGTTGAACACGGATTCAACCTTGAGTTGCGTAACATTTGAGGATACTATTGCGACTTTAAAAATTATTCAAGATTTAGAAATTGGAATTAGATTAAAGCTTGTATTTAGTTCGGAAAGCACGATATTCGAAAATACGATGTTCTCGACGGTAATGCTCGTTGGTGAACTAGCTTAGTTATTCGATATGACTTTTGGCATTTAGTTATTAAATATTAATCATTGTTTCAGGACTACGTGTTAGCATCCAGTGACAGACCTATAGAAATTCCGACCGATAGACTTTGGCTTGGTGAAAATCACGACACAGTACTATGAGTTGACCTTTTATTTTCACAGTCAATAACAAGTTCATTTTTTAGCATTTTAGAATTACAATATATTTTTTGATATATTTCAGGGCATTTTAATTTGGAAGTTTTTCTTTGTGATGTTATTAGTTAGTTGCATCGATGCACTGGTTGTTCGGCTGATCACTGAATAGTCCAGTCAAAGAAGGTCAAGATGCCTGGTCTGACCTGTCAGGGGAGGTTAGGATACCTCATCTGGCTCATCACCTACAATTTTTATGCAAATAGTTGACTTAGGTTAGGGAAAAACACCTGGGTGACTACCTCCATTTTACTTCAGATATGATATTTGAACTCGCATATGTTTTATCAATAATGGTGGAAAGGCATAAAACTACATATTTCTACAGTTTTACACAGCATACAATTATGATTATATTTTAATGCATTTCCCTTAGCCTTTTGTTTTAAATTGTCCAGATTGCAGGTTAGTCAGCTGAAGTCGTGACTGTCCAGAGTATGAGGCATAATAGTCCACAACTTCTGTTTCCTCAGTGTAGGTACTCAATTGAAGTTCTGGGTTGTTCCTTCTAGGGTAGCTGGTATCTATTAGGCGGTGCTAGATACTCTAATATGAGTCTCGCAAGACTTATCTTGGATTACTACGGTAATCTAGTGGTCTTGTCAATATACATGAGAGTGCCAATTGGCATGGTTATACCCAATTCAAGTAACTCTAAACCACGGAGTGCTCATGTGTTCAAATTTAGACGTTTACTATTCTAAGTAACTACTTGATTAGGAAAGGATGCAAGAATGATAAGTTATGCCCATGCGTGTTCATTACTTGAACGAGTTGTTTGAGATGATAAACCTTGGTAGGACTCGATTTTGTCTTGGTTTTAGAGATGGTACATCGAGTTGGTGAAATACTTATTCAGTAGTCTGCTTATATCTAAATCAGGCAATGGGCAAAACATACTCTCTTAGCACACAAATGGTTGTTTGCAGTCTGGAGCCCAAAAGAATCTGTTTCATCCGAAAAGATGATGGTGAGGAACTTATGGAGCTGAGATTTAATATCTTAGTGCATTTAGGGCTTGGTTATATACATATGTTGGTGCATACATCCAGAGATTGCCTTCTTGGTCTGCACCTATGCAAAGTCATTAGAATGAAGTATATCATATCTTCTAGTACTTTAAGGGAGACATTGACTTGTGCCTATTCTTTCTCCTACAAAGAAAACAGAGAGAAGCTTGAAATTCCCAGAAAATGGATGGTTGAATCGCAACATTTATGTCCTGGGATTTTCGACCCGTCGAAAATTGTACCTTGAACTCAAATAGATCTTTCGACTCGTTGAAAATTATACCCTGGATGGCCTTGAAGGTATTATTCGACCTGTTGAGTGGATCTCACGACCCGTCGAAATGTGCACCCTGGATCGACCTGAAGCAATCATTCAACACGTCAAGTGAAATGCTTGAGCCGTCAAATAGTGATTCGACTGCAAGCATTGCACCTCAATTAAATACGGTCCCCTACTCAGAGACACATTGTGATATCTTAGTTGGTTTTGCTGATGCTGGGTATCTCTCTGACCTACACAAAAGACGTTCCCAGACTAGTTAACATGCTATGGGGAACACTGCGATTTCTTGGAGATCAACAAAACAAACCCTTGTTGCTACTTCCTCGAATCATTATGAGATTATTACTTTACACGAAACGGTTAAGGAGTGTGTCTGGCTTAGGTCAATTGTATATCAAATTCGAGGATCTAGTGGATTACCATCCACTACTACAGCACCAACCTGTATTTTTAGAATAAAACACATATCGCATAAGTTATTCTTTAATCCACAACAACAACAGTTATTGAACATTCATGTGCATCAGGTTTGTTCAGGAGATTATGCTGCAGACTTGTTTACCACGTCATTGCCCAAATTTACATTTGTAAAGCATGTGAGACACATTGAATGCGAAGATTGTCTGAACTCCAAGATTCAGTTACTGATAAGGAGAAATTTATTTCGTAGATATCAGAGGGAGTCTACATCATATGTTGTTGCATTTTTAGTTGATGCGTTGTATTCATTTCCCTTACACCAAGCTTTTATTTTTACCCAAGAGGTTTTGGTTCGTTTGGTAAGGGTTTTAGTGAGGCAACATGTTACGCATCATACATTAGGATAGCGACACAATGAGGAGTGTTCTATGAGAAATATTCCTGGTATCTCGATGTGTATCTTGTCCTGATTAGTATATAATTATATATTCTCTCAATCCCTGATTCCTAGGGATATTAATTGTGTCAGATTGTAGTGCTTTAAGATCATCAATCAATGAATAAAATACAGTTTTAGATCTATCTTTTGCATATCTATTTTCTCATTCAACAAATAGATTAAATTTAACTAAAGCAAAAATGGCTTTTTGAGAAGAATCAGCAAAAGTGGAGAAACATCCTCACTTTGCTTAAATAATAGTATAGATTATTAAGGTTTGGGAGAATGAGACCTATTTAAACTCTGTCAATGATCTAGTGGATTTCATACTCTGGTCTAAGCTTAAGGTTAGATTTCAATTGTGAGATTTTCGGAAGTAGAGTGTTTATTTCAATTACTAGAAAATAGGCTTCACATGACGGCCCTCAGATGACGGAAAAGCCATAACCGACGTATGAAGACTATTTCAAATTTTAGACGACGGTCAAGTGCTACCTGTCTTATAATGTACACTTACACGATGGGTGACCGTCATAGGAACCCTCATTTTTGAGAAAAAAATTCAAAATTTCTTTTGACTTCCATTACACGACAGAGGTCGTCGTGTGATTCCAGAGCATTTTATAATAACACTAGCCCAAATTTTCATACTACAATTTCCATCGTGTGATGGTAGAGATTTTCAAAAAATCTAGTTGGTGTCATATCCCCCAAAATTTAATAGTAAAATTTTTGGTTTTGATATTGGTTCCCCTCAAATATTTTGACAAACCGCTCAAACAAATTTTGTACATTGAATAATAGGACGGCCAATAATTGTGTGAAGTTCATTTATATTTAATGCCTACTTTTTTGGCTCCTCGCAATGACACTTGAGACAAATAAAAAGAAAATCCTAACGCACATCCAACACTACACACAGCTTTACAGCCCTCACTCAACTCTCTCTCTCTCTCTCTCTCTCTCTCTCTCCCCCCCTACAAATCCTCTGCCTAGTCAAACTCCTTGTCTTCCAACCCCGAGCCTTGAGCATTCCATCTCCACTTCGTCAACCACATCTCCCATCCTTGTCGCCCCGAGCTCGGACTCGATGCTTCGACCTCAATCCTTCTCGTAATCGGTGCTTTGACCTCGAGCGCCAGCGATTCTGCCTTTGCAACCTCGACCCTGCTCGCAACTCACACAAAGAGCAAGAGAGAGACTCGGAGAAAACGACGATGGTAAGCTCCTCCTCCTCCACACCTTTTAAATTCTAAGCTCTCAAAATTCCCAAACCTCGTTTCTCTTGCTGAAAAATATCACTGAAACCCTAACTTTCTATCTTCAAGACTTGAACAATCTAAAGGACGCGCTTACGTTGGAAAGAAGAGATGGAAAGTTTAGTGGTTGGAGTATTGGGCCTAGTTTTAATATCTATGCTCGTTCCTATCATCTTCCTTCTCGGCCTTCACAATGACTTTCAAAGTTAGTCACTACACTTAGATCTCTGTTTCCTCTCTATCTTTATCTAGATCAGTATGTTGGGTTTGATAATTATTGTTGTGCCTAATCTGTAGCAGCTAATGAAGCATCTAAAGCTGAGAAAACCAGTCCTCCAAATGCAGCAGAAAGCAGTGTCAATTCTGCATTAGGAATCGAGGATTTGTTCAAAGATTCGCCATCAATAACATCTGTAGCAGAGAAACCCAAAAAAGATGTAAAAAATGATATTATGAGCCTATTCGAGAAGGTTTGTGATGCCTTATAACGTACAATTACAATCCGTTTCGAAATCATTTTATTCATTTGATATAATATGATTTAACAGTACTTGTTTGTTTGGCTAGTTTGTAAAAGTGATTTTGCTCTATTGCTGATGTGTGATTTATTTATATTAGTATGTGATCTTTTAACTCAGTCTAATGAATGCTCTTAAAAGTTTTGTAGATATATGATATCGTATGATTGTTTGAATGTTTGCAGTCCAATATGGTGTCACCATTCACTATGCATCAACAACAACTTGCAATGTTGGCTCAACAACAGTCTCTTCTCATGGCTACTGCTAAATCTGGTGGTGGTGACCAAAATTTTCCGGGCACTCAACAACATATATTGAATGGAAGCAGTTTACCTTATCAACAGCAACTTGCAATGCTGGCTCAGCAGCCGTCTCTTCTCATGGCTGCTGCAGCTAAATCTGCTAGTGTGGACCAAAAGATTCCTGGCATTTCTCAACAAGGTGTATCAAAATAGTTTTGATGTCTTGCAGGAGGATCATTTAAAACATGTAGAGAATCTTGTGAAAAAGGTGTGCCAATAATATTAGAGGTTTGTTTCATACTGTAACATTTTTATGTTGGTAGTGCTAGTTTGCACTTCAGTAATATTATATGCTCAACTGTTTTTGGGAAGTAAGCTTTTAGATTAATTAAAGTAGACAGATTCGCATTAGATTAACATATTCTTTTAGTTGGCCTCATGTCTCGGAGAAACTAACCTAGTATCTAATATTACTTTGGACGTCAGACAAGTAACTCTGGATAATGTGATGGCATCTGTGCGTATTAGTAAGTCCTGCATGCCTGTACCTGTGGTATTTTATTGGCTTATTTTAAGCCCTAGTCTTCCAAGAAATTTTTCCCTTATATTTTTGTATAACTTAGCGTTTCGGCATTTTGATATCGTGTCGTGTTCTTCGTTTTGATCTTAATGTGTTGTTTAATTATCTGATTGATTTCCAGCATACTATACCGATTATTGTACCTTTATTACACATTGCCAATATGAGTAGGTTCCAATACTAGTATTTAGTACCAAATATGAAGACATGAGCTTTGCATCCATCTTTTTTCTTTGAAGTTTTGTATGTGTAGATTAGAAGCCTAATGCCATGGAATTTATTGTGTAGGTCCAAAAGATAGTTTAGATCAATGATGGTGGATAATGAGGGCTCTTTGATATTTTCATAGCAAAATATCCTGATAGGTATGAAACTCTTACTCTATAGAATTTCTCATGTATTTTACTACTTGAGCTATCATCTAACTACATTGCTAACTTATGCTTGGTAATTCATCAGGAAAATGCTAGTTTTTTGTACATTATTCATTTGATTAAGTCTACATACCATTGTAGTTCATTGGATGACCACTATAATGCTTTACATGGTATTCTAAAGCACAAAATGTCGTCTAAGCTTAGCTACTACACTGTAATGCTTATTCTAATAGTTTGGTTTGTGCTTTCAGGTTGTTGTCCGATGACAAAGTCATAGGGATGTATGCTTTGTTGGAATTATACTTGCTTTAAAGCCTCGTTGTGATATCTCTTATGCCCTTCAATATGTAGACATTTTCTATTTAGACTATAAAATAGCCATGTAATAGAAATGCTATTATTCATTTGGTATGTTTTTGTTGGTGTATCAGACAAATAATACAATATCTATGTAGTGGTTGAATTTTTATATATGAAAAAACGTCTTTGTTCATTTGGTTCTTGGTACGGTTTCAGAATACAAGTAGAATTTTGTATTGTCACACGATGCATAATGGACCTTATTTTGTCTACAAAATGTGTATCAGAAGATGATTTATATAATATGTAATTGTCGTCTGATATATCATCAGAAGACGGATACCCATCATCTGATATATCATTAGAAGACGGTTACCCATCTTCTGATATACCATCACTAGATGGTTGTTTGTCATCTGAATGTAGGTCACGCAAATCTTTGGTGCGCATGCGTGGATGTCACCCGTCGTGTGTTATTATATGTCGTCCTTATGATCAGTATACGACGGTTTCTTTGGTGATTTACCCGTCGTCTGAATCAAATGACTGTTCGATAGATGACGGTCAAGTTGATCTTCAGAAGACTCTACTGGACCGTTGTGTGAAGCTTTTTCTGTAGTAGTGTTCAAGAAATGGGGTTTAGCAATGTTCATACACCAAAAGTTGTAGTGATTGTGATGATGCAACTACTGACGACTAGTGTTTGTGTTCTCTTGGATAACAAATGTTTGGATCGTTGATAACATAACTAAAAGCTATTTTTTTTAAATTTTGAGCTAAAATCAGCTTCAATAGAGTAGTTATAGCTAAAAATCGAATATAACTTTTAGCTAAATCTTTAGCTACATTAAGCTACCGAGGAGAGACAAAATGACTTAAAACTAAATATTTAACACTATATATTTAACTTTTAACTTTAAAATAACTATCAACGTTAAAATTAAAGTAAAAAATATGATCTTGCTACGTTTAGTTTTCTAGTAAAAAATAACTATAAATTTAACTTCACTGTTAAAGATACTCTGTTGAAATCTGTCGCCAACGGCGCAGCGCATTCAGATGTGTATCAATAAATGTGGACGTACCATTTCAAACTCAATGAAGAACGTTGATTACTGTATGCTTGGTTGCAAATATGAAGGATCATATCTTGTATGTTATATGCTTAAATGCAAGTAAAAGGTTATACTGGATTTATTTCATTCGATTTTTTTTGGAATTTTGGTGTAAAATAAATTAGTAATTGTTTAATAAAATGAAAGTTCTATATAAAAATGGTCTATGAACCACTCATAATTCGTATTAACTCTGACTAATACATGACGTTAAATTTCTTAAAAACAAAAATAGGTTTTTTTTTTAGAAATAAAAACATAAATAGATCAAATATTTCTTATCTGAAACGACAGAATGACATGTCATTGAATTTTTAATTCTCACTAAACAAATGGGTAAAAAGTGAACCGATATAACTCATTAACGATAAAATGTCGTGTCTTTGTTCGTGGCAAAAAATCGATTGTTCGTCTTTAAGAGCATGTGCAGCGGTTTTTTGGGTGAGGAAGTCCTATTTTGAGGAATTCCTCACTCATTTGAGGAATTCCTCAAAATAGGAAGTCCTATTCCTGTTTTTCGTGCAGCGGTTTTCAAAATAGGACTTCCTATTACTATTCATTAATATTTAAAATATTTTACATTTAAATTCGAATAATACTTTCACCCAATAAGAAGCCGACATGTGTCATTCCAGATCATATAATTGGTAGCGGATTTCCGATAATATTTTCGACCAGTAATTTTGAGACACGTGTCATGTCTACGTGGCGGTGTCGGCAAAATTATTGATTGAAGATATTCGGTAAGATTTTCGGTAAGATTACAAACCAATGAGAATGAAACACGTGTAATGTCTACGTGTCGGTGTCGGAAAAATTATTGATGGAGATATCCGGTAAGATTTTGAACCAATCGACAGTCGACACGTGTCGTTATCTTAAAAAATCTGATTTTTCAAGATGGCTATAAAAGAAAGAGCTATAGGAGAGGTAGACTCATACCAACTACGCATCACTTGTAGTTCTACTCATATCTAAGCCACAATAAACACTTCTTCACATTTTGGTTTCATCAAGATGAATCCCATGGGTTTCAGTACCTTTTTCAATAGGAGGCGACAACAACGCCGGCGAAATGCAGAAATTGCCAATCAATTCGTGATCGACGCGGTGGCCGTTGATGCAACTTTTGATGATGAACCACTACCACGCCGCCTTCCAAATCAACCAAGGATGAGGGGGTCCAGGGGCCAAAATCTTATGGAAGATTACTTCATCGAACGCTCAGTCTTCACCGACCATGACTTTCGTCGACGGTTCCGAATGAGCCGAAATACATTCAACCGTATAATGACGGACCTCTGCAACAACGACCCATTTTGGCATCAAAGAGCCGACGCCACTGGAATGGTCGGACTACTTCCCCAACAAAAGATGACCGGTGCTCTCCGGATGTTGGCATACGGCTCAGCTGCTGACCAGTGTGCCGAAATCACAAGGATGGGGGAATCAAAAACTCTGGAGTGCATGAAGAAGTGGTGCACCCAAGTGGTAGAGCTTTATGGTACCCGTTACCTCCGTGCTCCAGATCAGACAGACATCACTCGACTTCTAAGAAGGGCTAGACATCGAGGATTTCCTGGTATGATCGGAAGCATTGATTGTATGCATTGGGAGTGGAAGAACTGCCCAACCGCTTGATCCGGGGCGTACTCAGGGAGGAAGGGTCGTCCAACTATCATCTTAGAGGCAGTGGCCTCATATGACACGTGGATCTGGTACAGTTTCTTCGGGGTACCAGGAGCTCAAAATGATATCAACGTGCTCTACCAATCAGATGTCTTCGATGCTCTGCTTGCTGGAAGAAGTCCGGTTGTGACTTATAAAGTGAACGGTATGACATATCGTAACACTTATTACCTTGCTGACGGGATATATCCGATGTACTCCTCGTTTGTCAAAACGATTTCGAATCCTCAAGATCTTCCACAAAAGCTTTTTGCGAGGAAGCAAGAGTCGTACCGCAAGGATGTGGAGAGGTGCTTTGACATCTTACAAGCTCGTTGGGGGATAATTCGTCATGCAGCTCGGTGTCACCGCCTATCGACGTTAAAAAACATCATGTTGGCGTGCATCATAATGTACAACATGATCGTTGAGGAGGAATTCGTGGAGGATGAGTTTCAGGAGAACGACGAAGAAGATCTCCAAAACCCAGCTACCGCATTTACAGCTTATGATGGGCCAGTGGATGAAGGGGGGAACCGAATTCCTTTCGAGCCGGTTGGAAGAGATGGACAAAATGAACAACGGTTTAATGACCGTATTGTAGATCTCCAATCTGCTTACATCCATGGAGAGCTTCAGAATGACTTAGTTAAGCACAACTGGTTTCTTGAGACCGGGGAACAACTATAAAATATGTTGTTTTAATTGCATTGTTGTGAGTTTGAATTACGTATTTCTATTATGTGTGTTTCAATATTTTGTTATGTGTGGGAACTTGGTGAAAATAAAGAAAGTGCAATTTTGTTTTTGTAAAAGGGAAACTACATTGATTATTTAAAGTGCATAAATTAAACTACATAGTACATAATTTAAAGTGAATAAATTAAACTACCTAGTACATAATTTAAAGTGCATAAATTAAACTATTTAAAGTACATAATTTAAATTACATAAACAATAATTTAAGTGCTTGGAAAAAGGGGGCGATAACAATTGGAATAGCTTTCTTCGCTACCTTCTTCTTCAACCCCATCCAATTGAGAAAGGATTTCTGCTTTTCTCTTTGTGAAATACCTCTTGGATTTAGGAGTCATGCTCTCGGTATCCATTGACATAATCCGAGTTTCCTCTGCCAAAGCCCTCAATTGGATGTCTTTCTTTTGAAGGGCGATTTGCTCTCGCATAAGGGAAACCTCAATTGCATCACTTTCCATTTGATTGCGACCATAAGATTCTTGATTTGCCGCAATCCTATTCAAAGCCTCGGCTCTTTCATTTGATTGCGTCATACCCTTTTTCCCTTTTTTTTTCGCTTCCTTTGCCGCTTTCACTCCCATAGGACGCTCCGGAGAAGAAGGAGTTTGGTTACTCATTGGTGTGGCAAATGCATCATCCTCCTCCAAGTTGACGGTGGGAGGCATTGAGCTTGCGGGATGTGGTGATGAGTAAGACGGAGTAGATGATAAAGAAGCCGGAGGTGTACTAGCCTCGACATGGATGAAGTAAGGATGATTCTTCACTACTTCCCAACAAGCAAAGTCTTTAAACTCTTTCTTTTTTTTTTCCACATAAAATGATTGAGCACATCTCATCTAAAAATTAATAATAATAACATGAAATAAGAGACTTGTAATTCATAAATAGCAAGTGAAATAAATAACATGTATTTCATGAACATAAGTTGAAACAATATGGTAAAAAATGAAATAAATATTGGAGATCAAAAACATTACCTCATCGTGAATGTTGGAGCCGGAAGATGCATTCCTTCGTGCGAAAGAAAGAGCACTTCCCCAAAGTTTCAAATTTGGCTTCAACTTTGCGAAATGAGAGGATAATGCGTTTTGGGTCCTAGCTTCCGGCATCGATTCACCATAACCTAGCTCCCAATTCGCCTTAAAATCGCCATAAACCTTTTCCCACAATTTTTCCACCTTTTGTCGATTTCCGGTGATGGAATCAACTCTAAAACGACAATAAGAGATGCTCAATTGTACATCTTCCGAAAGAAGCCAATTTGTAGCCATTATTTCCGACAAAAAAAATGAATTCCGAGGAGAGATGGAGAGAGGGAGAGAATGAATTTGTTGTGAATGAAATGGTGTGAGAAATGAATGAAATGAAGGTAGTATTTATAGAAAAAATGTAGGGGCTCATTTGCAAATTTTTGGGGATTTAATTGCAATTTTTTTGGGTTTTTTTTGCAATTTATTCAAAATATTCTGATCTGGCCGTTGCATTTAAATGCAGGCCGTTGGATTTGTTTAGATCCGTTCAAAATGGACGGATGAGATCAAGTTAGCCGTTGAATGCAGATCAGCTCTGGACGCCCATTGGTTTGTAATTTTTTTTTTACCTTTTACCCGGCGCGTGTAATACACGCGCCAGGTTAAAAAAAAAAAGGCGTCACCCACGTGCGTGGGGCCCACCAGGCGGAACGTCCTCTCCTTCTTCCTCAAACGAGGACACCGGTGAGGTCGTCCTCGTGGTCAACCGTCGGTCGCCTCCCCGTTTCCCTCCCGCTGCACCTCCTTCCCTCCCCGGACGTCCTCGCCATGCGGGCCACCCCCCCGGACGTCCTCGCCGTCCCTCCCCGCTGCAGATGCCCTAAATGAGTTTGTATCAGAGGTCATGACTTTGTTTGATGTTGTGGGTCGGTGACATTCTTTCAGGTCGACCTTGGACTATGGTTGACTAGGTACATGCCTAGGGCCCCCAATTCAACAACGCCCAAAATCTGATAAATGCAGCCCAAGTTAACTAAATGACAAAAAGCAAGTGTATAAACTACTCTCGTACACGCTTCTCAGTTGCTTTAATCAAAAGCAGCAAGAAGACCATACGTGTCAATGAAGGACTGTCTCACATGTATTTTACCTTAATCTTTTTAATTGATAATTCCATTTATTTTTTATTTCCTTCCTTTGTTCAAGGTGGTTAAATGATTAAACCCATCAACTCCTTCGTTTCTTATCTCAAGGAAAAATTACATATAAGGTCACATTCCTAAGATTTATACTAAATAATGTCACCTAACAACTTTATCCCAAATCAGGTCACTATATAATAAATATAACCTTAATATTCACAAAAATTATACTCATGTCATTGTATATAGACATGCTAAATTGACCAGACGCTCATTTTCTCATTTTAAGTCGACACACATAGAGTTCTCTCAAAACCCTAGCCTCCATCACTCGCTTGCTCGCCGCTGCGGCTGCTCGTCACCACTGCGACCTCTTCGTCGTTGATCCTCGTCCCTCCTCTAATGCAAAATACATTTCTATACATCTCTCTCTCTCTCTCTCTCTCTCTCTCTCTCTCTCTCTTTCCCCACTGTAAACCACCACCTATGAACCAAATCAGCATGCTCATCTTCGCCTCTAAGTACTCCTCTGCCCCATTTATCAATGAAATTTCGTTGTTTTGTGGGTAAAGGTAAGATTTGGATGTCAGTAGTATGTTTGATGATCCGTTGTTGTATTTTTATAGCCATGAAGTAGTATTTATAAATTTTATAATCTAAGTAGTATGTTCGATGGTCTCTAATAGTATTTTTGCAGGTATGAAGTAATATTTGTATATTTGATAATTTTAGTAGTATGTTTGATGGTCTAAATAGTATATTTGATAGTCTGTCATAGCTTTACTGTAAGCCTTAAGTAGTTTACTATTTAGATTTAAGAATATTGCAGTATGTTTGATGGTATGTGTTAAGATAATTATACATCTTTACTAGTATCTTTATGATTCTATATAAGTATATTTATGCTCCTATGGTAGTATATTCTCAGTAGTAGTATCTTTATGATTATGTGGTAGAATGTTTAGTTGTCTTAAGTAGTATGTTTTATTGTTGTCAATAGTATATTTTTTAACTTTTCTGTTTTCAATAAGATTACGTGCAGGACACTCCCGATGATTAACATTACAAAGTAAGAAGGGTAAAACTGTTGTTGTGGGTTCGTCAAAGGGGAAAGGGAATGCAAGGAAGGTAGGGAAAGTGAAGTTGCCTTTTTCAATGGTCTAAGGTTAAAATTGACGAACAAAATCGAGCATTTCGAGTACCTAATAGGAAAGAAGCAACAAAAAGCAGCATTGAAGCCAAAGAAGTAGCTAGCGTTCTATTTGTAGTGTTTGTTTATGTTGTACTGTGTTTATCAAACAACCATAGTATTTTTGTTGTGATGTAGTAGTGTGCTAGATAAACAACAGTATTATGTTTTAAAAGATGATAATATTGTGGATATGAAGTCTAGGAATAAATATCTTAAATGCTTTGAAGTAATGATTTTACGTAATGTAATGATACATTGATGACAGAAAATGTTCGTCAAGTTTAATATCTATTGCAACTTAATGATTCGATATTTGACATTACTTTGTGCTTGGTTTCGAAAAAGAAAGACAATATGTTAAGCAAAACAATTCTAGAACATTCATTAATGGTTAGAAGAAGTAAAGGTATCAATTGCACGCAAACAAGAACATAATACTTTGACAAAAATACTAAAAGTGAATATGTAAATAAGCTGGACATGTCCCAGGAAAGTTATTGTATAGTTCTTCGTATTAAACATACTACCTTGGACAACTGCTCACACTACCTATGGCTAGTAAATATACTACATCTTCAGGTGTTAGCTGTTGAGGGCTTTCGTATAAGTTTTCATGTTATGCCTCCTAACCTCGCTACACTGACCATATTTAATTGGCATTGTCTCCCCACCTTCAGTGGAAAACTTCATATGAGTAGTCTTTGGACGCTCGGATAAGATTCTTGTCAAAGATGGCTTCAAAATGAGAGCTCAACTATAAAACTTCTCATTGTTGGGTATCAAATGAATAAAGTACTTATAAGCAGCTTTATAACTTTCAACTTTGTAAAAATTGTCAATGATTGTGCTGTTGGTGGTGCACTTCACACAGTTTTAATTTCTTGGCTACCTATCTGCAAATTAAAAAGAAACTACTAACGGAATAGTACTAATATATTTAATAGTCAACACAAGTTTGTTTAGTCAATATTGGTATTATTGTTAAGTGGAACAATGACAAAACACAAATGAAACTCACTAAACAACATACTAGTACGTTGTGAGGCTTATAATAGTATGTTTACTCAACACATGTAGTACTATACAAGATACTTTATATCTTTTTCATGCATGAAACACAAATCAACAACATTAAGCACAAAAAACACATAAATCAACGAATTAAGCATACAATAGTATCACTAAGATGCATTTATCCATCAGAATTAGTACCATAATTCGAAATCAAAGAAACCAAAACTCGAAAAATTGAATTGAAATCCAAAATCGTAGCACAAACAAAGTAAAATTGAACAACACAAAACAACAAACATTTTGAGAATCGAAGAATTCGAAGCCTCACCAGCGTCTCTCTCCTAAAATCTAGTTGGAGTCGTCGAAATCAACAAAATCGAAAATAAAAAAATTCAAAGTCAAAACAAAGAAAATTAGAACACTACAGACAACAAATATGTGCAGAAACGAAAAATTTGAACTTACCGTCGTCACTTCTCTGAGTTCTCTCCCAAAATCTCGTCGACATCACAAAACTGGCATCGTCTCCGTCATTGCTTCTCTCTCTCTCTCTGGTGATCTACGCATTTTATGCTTGATTCTTAACGTCTTTCTCTTTATATTTAGCTTTGTTTTGACCTTAGTGAATATGTTTCTAATTTACTTTATGTTTTTAGGTTGAAAATAAAGGAGGAACAATAAAGAATGCAAAATGGAGCAAAAGCGCAGAAAAATGAAGAATTGAAATCCTAGTCCACCTAGAAGAATGATTTGTCACGGGTTTGCTTATATATTAAAAATGTCGACCCTATTCCTAAATGGGAGCCCAAAGTACTCAAGAATGGATCAAGATTAATGAAGATGGATCAAAGACCAAGAGCATGTCCAAAGAAGCCCAAAGAAAGAAGATGGATTAAAATGAATTATCAGAAATCGGTCTTTGTACATCAGCCCACTTAAAAAGGCCACTGTGAACAGATACGGATGAATCTAGACGCGATTAGCATATGGTTAGAAAGATATAGAAGTCTAGTTTCGTGGAGAAGGGTCAGGTTACCCGAGTGGACTAGTTAGAGTCCTAGAAGGAGTCGAACTAGGCTTTCCTTCTCCTATATAAAGGGGAGCTCGGCCTCAAAGCAAGGGATCACTCATTTTAGAAGCCAAAACTCTGCATAAATACTTTTCCTCTCCTCCCAAAGCCGAAATCATCCAAGAAGCCGCTCTCCATCCACAAAACAACATCCTCACGTCCAAAAATCTCTCCAAGGAATACCAAGAAGCCGTCCACTCCAAAGCTCATCAACTACCTTCCTCAACCGAAGTATTCAAGGCAATCCTTAGTGCTTCTCTCCATCCTTTGAAGGCACGATTACATCAAGTAGGCTAGGGCAATCCCGACATCAAAAAGTGTAACCATGACTTCTACTCTTCACTTCTCGTGTTATTTATTGGTTTGTATGGATAAATTTGTTGAAGTATTTTTGGTTTGTAATTTTATCAAGTTCATGTGATCTCCCACGTTTTGATCTTTAGCTTTCATGTGATATTTTATGCTTAACGCTTTGATTTATTGCAGGGCAATCCCACCTTAAATCGATGGAAATGTTAGGGCAATCCCTACACTTTACTTTCGAGAGATATGCATGAAATTAGTAGCTAAAGACTTAGAACTAATAGGTTGCATGTAATTTGGTAGGTTCTAAAGAGTTAGGTGAAAGATGAGTCGATCCTTGTAAATATATTAGTTTAGTATGTTTTACCTTAAAATTTGTAGGAATTTAGTAACCAAAAACTCGCACCCCCATTTAAACCTAGCATAGTTATGCATGCACCCTCAATCCCCGGTTAAGAACGATCCCTATTTACCAATGATATATCTACCAAAAAGGGTTTTAATTGACTCATTGTTATTGAGTAATAAATGTTAATTTAGTGCTTAGTAATGGTGAGTATCATCTGGCATCGTCTCCGTCGTTGCTTCTCTCTCTCCCTCTCTCTCAGAGCTCTCTCTCTTTGCGAGCGCTCTATTTTTCTCTAGAGCTCTCTGTGTTTGGAACGAGAGCTATGGGTTTTGCGTGTTTGATGTTAGATATATGGAGGGGCAAGAAAGGAAAGTTAGAAGAAAAAGAGAATCAAAGTGGCTTTATTTAAGGTAAAATATTTAAGTGACATAAATAAAAAAAAAGACTCTTAGTGACCTTATATGTAATTTGTTATTAAAAAAAACTCCAGTAAAAACTCGATTTAAGAATATTCTATAATGGAATATCTTCTTTATAGTAGTAAAAAATCTGGATCCCAACTCGGGACCGGTTATAAATAGGAATAACCTCCACATTTTGATCAGTTATAAAAAAATTTGGTCTCATAAATAGAAAAGTTATCTCCATATAGTAATAATTGTCAATAATAATAATATATAAAATATTATTCAAGAAGAATTAAAATATTTATCTATACTAGTTTGAGACGATGATTTATGTTTGATTGTTGCAATCATGTCTTTGAGCTTGTGGGTCCATAGTAACTCGTTGACATATTCATCTTGTTGTTGAAGCCCAAATGTTTCCAACTTCTCTAGCATGTCGATGACTTCTTTAGTTGAAACTTTTAGTAGTTCTACACTCTTGTCCTTCGGATTATCTTCTTCTTGTTCTTGTCTAATTGCGGCAATAATTTCCTCTTCCGTTACAGGGTACACAACTTGTTGCTCATTAGGATGATGAAGAAATACGTTGATATCCATTGGATTAGTGTAGTGAAGTTGTTGCATCTGATCATTCAATTCTCTTATTAATCTCTCATGCTCCTGATCCACTTCATTTGTAGCATGCAAGTCATCAACATCATCAATAGTCCTAATTTTACAATGCTTGAAACAATTCGCAATTGTCTCTGGCTTCACATCCATTGACCATGTAGCAACTGCATTGACAATTTCATCAAGGATGCTTATCTTCGATGGTTCCATGACTCGAGCTTCTATTCATTTCAAAAGTTCACGATTAAACCGTTTACAATAGTAACATTTGAAATTTCTGATTATACTTGCATTACAAGGCTGAATTTTGGAAGTATTGTTTGGTGATAGAAATAAGACAGTTATGTATTTAAGTTAGGGAAGATTCTTTTTTTTTCATGGGAAGTGCAATTGTCCATAATCAGCAAGACATTCCTATTTAATCGACTATCAAACCACTTGAGCCACTCCAAAAAAATTAAAGATATCATCCATGTATTTGAATTTGCTCGATACTTGCAATTAAGATTATCATAATTGACATTCTTAAAGCATCTTAGATTCTTAAACTTGCCTATGACCCAAAGTGGAACTTTGTCAGAGCTATCACTATTGCAACAAATAACTAATGTAACCCTCTATTTGTTTCGCTTTCGAACCTCTAATTATTTTTTTGCAAGAGAATTATTGGCTCGCATTCGGTAAAATAAGCCAATTTCATAAATATTGTAGATGTCCTTCCAAGCTCACTTGTTTAGTTCTTCTCTTATTGGTGGCAGACTAACTTCAAGTTCATCCATGTCCACTGAACCACTCTCTCCAAAGCGTCGGTAGGGTTGAATAACATGATGTTGTTTGAATTTTCCCAACCATCCATTTAAAAACCTAAATGTGGTAGCTTCAGGATAAAGTACTTTTACGAAGAAGTTGCATTTCTCCTGCAAGAGATCTCTACTCATGTTGATATGGTCTTAATTGCAAGTTAGTGATTCATAGAGAGCAGTCTCCATTAAAGGGTACCTTGCCATCTTCACACGTTTTGTATCTGATTTTAATTGCATATTTCTTGAAGAACATCGGATGATTGTTTAAGTGTCTTAGATATTGCTGCTTGAGTAACTTTAATGTTATAATCATTCTCTAACCAATTCGCAAGTTCCTTTTACGTCCAGCTGAGATTTTATTATTTCTTCTTGCACATTTCGATTCGTATATTTTCAGTTAACTGTGTTCGTGACGGCATGTTTGACTTGAAATGACTTAAATACTTTAACTGAGTTTGACTAACAACTAACACAATACCTTTATTTATAAACAAAAAATTATTGTAGAACGATTAGGAAATATAATGTCAATAAGAAAAATTCAAATAAACTAGTTTTCTTTATTAATCATATAAGTTTCCATTTAAATTACAAATATATTACTTTTCTAATATTTGTGAACTAATTTATAAGTAAACCTCTATTTAAAAATAACCTCTGCATAGAAATAAATTTTAATATGCCCAACATTATGATTGTAGAGAGTTTTTACTGTCTTTTGTTTCTTTGTCTTAAAACAATTATTTGTTACATTTTTCTTGTGTCAAATATATGGGTGCGTCTATTCACACCCCCCATTTTTCTATTTAGACCTCCTAATTTTTTTAGACACTTAATACTTAATATCCTATTTTACCCATAATTAACTGGGTACACCGTACACCTCTTCTGCACCCCCCCCTTTTTTTCTCTCTATCTAGCTCTCTTGTCTTCTACATTCTTGTTCTCTTTCGTTCTAATTTTTTCTACTTCTTCTAGAAGATAGCTTCTTTCTCGTTTAATTACTCTCTTTGTTTTCCATCTTCTAAGATCATATGTTCATATTGTTTTCATCTTAGAGCCCAATCCTCCAAACCTCCCAAGCTCGTGTCTCTCTCTTAACGTGTCCCATATATTCATCACATTCTCAACAAACAAAAGTAAAAAGCGTGCGAGGAAGATGATCCAAGACAACAAGAAGATTAATGATGGGAAATTATAGTGAGGAAGAAATCATCAATTAATTTCAAGGAATGTAGCATATACCCCTCAGTCCCCCACTGGGTAAACCTCATTTTTTTAATTTTTTTTTGTCGAAATTTTTTATGACAAACAGTCTAAGATATATTACTTTTCCAATTTGGAGAGCTAAGCTATTTGGATAGAATTCATGATTGAAAATGCCTTGAAGAATTTGATGATCTTTTTCTTTGGTGGTGAGAGTTGGGCAACAATTTTGATAGTTACTTTTTTCAATAATATTTTAGGATTTTAAAAGTTTACAAAAATTTAAGAGGTGTAAATAGCAAAATGGGAGGTGTGAATCCTTAGGGTTAAAGTTGAAATATAAAAGTTGAAAAATCATTGGAAGTGTAAATAGCGTTTTTAGAGGTGTGAATAGACGCGCCCCAAATATATACTCTTACTCAAAAAACAAAAGTCTAAAAATAAATTTCTTGTCTAATTAATCTATTTTTTTTACTGAGTAGTTAATATAAATTCTTATGAAACTCAGTGATGTTGCCACATTTTTTATTTACAGACATTTTGATTGGATTTTATTGAAGATATTTTGATGTAGTATCTATATTTTGTTTTCATTACTTGGTTAAATATTTGTATATATATTTTGAAATATTGGTTTGGGGCCCCAATATTCTCCTTGAGCCTCCAAACTCTCCGGGCCAGCTCTGCACTCTTTGGACGGCGAGAGGTGTGATAGGTGTTTTGAACGATGATGTTGTGGCAACTCAAATTGGACGACAACTTGTGGTGGAGGTCGAATGGTGTTGGTGGGTGTTGCTGACTTTGTTAGGAAAGTAATATTCCACCACGCAAGTACTAGTGGAAGAAAGAAAATAAATAAGCCAGGAACACAACAAGATTTTAGGAGGTTCAGCCAAATAACTTGCCTACATCCTCAAAGAGTTTTCACCTTCACTATGAGAGAATACAAAGTACAAGATTACACCACTCAAGTTTATACCCAACTCGAGCCCTTGTATCCAATAGGATACCCCTTGTACACTCTCTCTAAACCTAGAAGATCATTCTACCCCAAGATCTATGCAGACTCTTGAAACACTCACAACTCACCTTGCTTTTATACCCAAATACCCTTAGAGTTGCTCACACTCACTTACTTGTGATGTGTTCTCCTTGAAGATTCCACATGAGGTCAAGACCTCCTCCTTATATAGTACTTAACTAAGTCTCTAGATCCATTCATGGAAGCCATTCAAACCTTCAATTAATGTTCTTTCATGAATCTTCCATATCCATCATTCTTCATGAAGCTTCCACATCCATCTTCTTCATGAAGCTTCCACATTAATCTTCTTCTATAAGGTTACACTATGAGTGAACTCCATATATTTATCCCTAATACATGAACCTTATGCATTAAATTACAATGCATGAATTATCCATTAAGGAGGTATAAAGTCAATAGACTTTGATCTATTTGGATATGTTATGGGCTTGTGTTATGGGTTGCACCATTTTTTTTTGGGTTGTGGTTTTTGTCCCAAGTCTACATCTATTTTTATAGTTGATCTGTTTTCAATCATTTCGTAGGTACTTAGGATCCCAGGCACCATGTATTAACGTCTTCGAAGTAGTACGGACAGTACTCACTGACTTTACTTTATTAAACTTGTAATAAGTAGATATAAGTAGGTATATTCCTATATACCACTTGTGAATACTACCACTAACTTCTTGTCTGCTTTAAAGTGACAACGAAAAAGTATATAATGGCTTATTACAATTTTTAGTGAATATTAGTATATTACTCGCTCCGAAATTTTGGGTTAGACTTTCAAACGAAAGAAGAAAAAAAAAACCAATAAGTCCACTAAACAGGAATCACGCTGGAATGCACCTAGATTCTATGCATCTCTGGGTCTAAACTTTCAAACTAAAAAGTGTAATCGAATGATTGCATAGATTTTTCAACATTTATTAAGTTTGACCGAGTTTACAATAAGCTCAGGTCATGGAAAAAACTTCTTCCCAGCAAAATCACTGCCGCCACCGCCTCTCTCTCCGTTTAGGGTTTTCTGTGCAAATTCGTATCCACCGCCCCTCCTCCGCCTGCGTTCATCCCCACCGCCTCCTCATCCCCTATGGCCATCAAAGCTGTACTAGTCACACTACTACCGATCACGTGGCCATCAACGAGAGATTGCACAATATGAAACAACAAGACATGACAAGTCGAGGAGGTTGGCGAAAAGGGGAGGAGGATAGGGCGTTGATGGAGATAGGAGGAGGGGGAGGTCGACACGGAGAGCGACCGATCGAGATTGGCCGTCTCATGGCTCTGGGTGTCCAGAGAAATTATTACAATGGAGATAGGGACGAGGTGGTGGCCGAAGAGAGATAGATGAGAGAGGATGTCAATGCCTGAGGAAGAGAGGATAGAGGAACATGGGTCGGAGATATTTACAGTTAGGGGGAGAGGCAGATCACCTAGGCTAAGCTTATAGTAAGCTTGGTCAATCTTGAAAAATTTAGACAAATTTATCCAATCATATGCTGACATGTATCAAGTTCAGAAAAAAAATCTAATGGTGCATAGACCTAGGGTGCATTCCAGAATTATCCACTAAACAATACAAAATGAGAGGCTCCGTAATTTTTCACAATGAGCTCTCTACGATGCATCGCGAAACACCCAACAATTGCACTAGTAGACTCATGCACCACTCTCCCACAGCTCCACCAAATCCACACCCAACTCCTCGTCACCGGACTTCTCAACATTCCTCACCTTTGCCGCCAAATACCCAAACAAATTAAATTATACCGATCGAGCCCTTGATAAACAGTGCCATACCCCACCTCTCTTTGCCCTCAATGCCATCATGATAGCTTATTCCAAAAGTTCCAAACCCATTAAAACTCTTCAAGTCTACACCAGAATTCTCAATTTGGATCACAATCTCCGACCAGATAATTGAACTTTTAATTTATTGATCGGCGCTTGTACGTAGTTCTCGGGATTTGAGACTGCTCGTTTTGTCCAATGCGCAGTGGTGAAATATGGTTTTGCGAACGACCCACATATTCAAAGTGGGTTGATTTCCATGTACGCTCAGCTGGGTTACTTCGACCAATGTCGTACATTGTTCATGTTGATTCCTGACCCTGATTTTGTACTAGAAAAGTATATTGGTGTGGAATATAATTACAATATTGGTGTAGGATGTGATGTATGTGGTGCATTACATTCACCCCAACATAGGGTATATATAGAAGAATACAAAGTAGTTTCTAACTAAGAAATGTATTCTCAACAAAGACTAAGTTGAATCCTAAACAACTACGGACTACAAATGTATCATAATATCAATATTCCAACACCCTCCCTCACGTGTAACCTAACTACTAGGTTGACACGTGGAACAATTCGGAATTCGCTTTGAATCTTGATGTGTGGAGCCAACGCAACAATTTTCTGGAGGCTCGTGTGGTGTGAGGTATGCAGAGCTAACACAACAACTTTTTGAAGGCTTGTGCTGTGTAAGGTGTGCGATGCCAACTGATATGTTCTTTCTTTGAAAAAACAGCTGATCAGGGTGACATATGTTTGCTCAGATTTGTGGAATGCTTGAAATTTACTTGTGTTCTGGTTTCAGAGATTGTTGTGATAGGTGTGATTGTGGTGTGCATCGACATATATCGAAGAACGTGATGTGCGTCATCGTCTGTCATGATGTCAGGATAACGATTTGCATCGAAACTTGTGGCTTGTGTGTGTGCGTGTGCGTGTGCGTGTGCGTGTGCGTGTGCGTGTGCGTGTGCGTGTGCGTGTGCCGATGTGCGTGTGTTTGTATTTGTGCTTGTGCTTGTGCATGTCTTAGAACCTGGGTATGGTGTACGTGTAGGTATGTCATCATCTTCCATTTGTCAATGATGTAAATTTGCAGCGGAATTTATAATTTGGGATGTGGTAGTGTGCAACACCCACACCTCCTTCGAATGAGGTGTGAGTGTGGTGTGTAGGTATCAGGGTTTGGCTCTGATACTAACTAGAAAAGTATATTGGTGAGGAATATAATCACAATATTGGTGTATGATGTGATGCTTGTGATGTATGTGGTTTGTTTATGGTGTATTACATTCACCCCAACATAGGGTATATATAGAAGAATACAAAATAGTTTCTAACTAGGAAACGTATTCCCAATAAAGACTAAGTTGAATCCTAAACAACTACAGACTACAAATTTACCATAATATTAATATTCCAAAGTTTGTGTGTCGAAGTAGTATGCTGAGTGCTTGTGCGAAATTTGGTCATGTTGATTATGCGCGCCAAGTGTTCGACGAAATGCTTGAAATAGATCCGGTTGCTTGGAATGCGATGGTTTCAGGGTATTCACAATCGGGGAAGTATAAGGAAGCATTGGAGTTGTTTCATTTGATGCAGAGTGAGGGCGTGAGGGTGAGTGTCAGATGCATGGCTTTAGTGATCTCGGGGTGTTCCCACTTTGGGGCATTGGATCAAGGGAAATGGGCACATGTGTTTATCGAGAGGAACAAGATGCAGATGACGGTGGTGTTAGGGACAGCGTTGATCGACATGTATACAAAATGCGGGAATGTGACGAAGGCCATGGAAGTGTTTTGGGGGATGAAGGAGAAGAATGAGTACACATGGAGTACTGCATTGGGGGATTGGCTATGAATGGTTATGGTCACAAGTGTCTTGAGATTTTCTCTCTCATGAAGGAGGAAGGGGTTTGTCCGAATGAAGTTACGTGTGTTTCGATTCTTAAGGCTTGTGGTGTGGTGGGACTAGTTGAGGAAGGCCGTCAATATTTTGACTCGATGAGAGAGTTGTATGGGATTGAACCTGTGCTGGAGAATTATGGGTGCATTGTTGATTTATATGGCCGAGCTGGGCGTTTCGATGAAGCCCTGAACTTCATAAACAACATGCCTGTGAAGCCTCATGCAGGTGCTCGGGGGGCATTGCTCAACGCCTATAGAATCTACCGAAATGTTGAATTGGGTGAGCTTGCCGCGGAAAAGATGATGGAACTGGAGGACGATGATTACAACGCTTATGTTGCCTTGTCGAATATATATGCTGATTGCTAGTTTTATCCTAAATTTAGAAATGTGTGGAACAATATAATGGCCAAGGGTTTGAAGAAGCTTCCTGGTTGTAGTGTCATAGAGGTTGATGGTAAAGTTCATGAATTCTTTGCTCTGGACAACAAGTTTCATCCGAGGTACAATGAGATCAAGATAATGCTGGTAGAAATCTCTCGGCGGCTGAGATTAGCAGGTTATGTTCCTAACACCAACCGGGTGGTGTTCGATATAGTACAAGAGGAGAAGGAGGATACATTGTTTCAACATAATGTATGCCATTGCTTTTGGTTTGATCAGTTTGAGGGAAGAGCTGTGGCGGATCCAAATTTTTTTTAGGTTGGACAATATTAAATTTAACCAAAAGTACAATATTTTCGTTAAAACTTCAAATATAATGATCTAAAAATGCGAAGAAACACATTTTCATGACTCATTAGTTATGTTAACAACTAATTCTTTAATGTGAGAATTTACTCAATTAATCACACAATAAAAGAGATGATGACACTTCAATTAAAACTAAAAGTTTTTGTTTAGACTAAAATTATTATTAAAACCTTGTAGAAGCCACTAGAACAAACATATGTCATAAGACCATCTCCAACAATGAAGGTTCTATACCTCATAATAGAACCTTATAAAATTACTATTCACTATAGAACATTCCCATCTCCAACAATGAATGTTCTATACCTCATAATAAGACTCATTTTCTCATCTCCAACCATGAGTCCTATACCTTAAAACTCATAATATTTATTATAGATTTCTTTTAATATTAAAATATATGTATTGTATTCTATAATAATTTCTCAAACTATTTTAATTTAAAATAATCTATTATTGAATTTTTAATTAAAAATTATTAATTAGTGTCATGTGACTTTATCCCTATTTCGGATATGATAGTAGAGGATGAGTACGAAGAGGATGAGCATTTTGACATTGATGAAATCCCAACTTGTCCGAGGCGCGCAGAGGTATATGATAGGGCAGATAATGATCAGGAAGTACACCACAATCCCCGATGAGTGCGAGAATATATGCAACGTTACAATGACACTCGATGTTCAATGATCCATGATTCACTAAGAGACAATCTAGTGATGTATGGTAGGAATAAACACTTGGAAGGTCGACGTAATAATGGATGAGGGGTGTGCATGCATTATTTCAATTTGATGTGTTGTATTGACATTTAATTTTGTGTGCTATTAATAAAAGTGAATGTATAATAAATGAAAGTTTAATCCATTATAAGAAAACAATAAAATACTCTTCATTAAAATAGCAGGGCCCACAGAAATATACAAGGTCCTATACCTCATATTGGGTTCTATTTTAGAACCTTGGATAGGGTATGAGACCTAGATATAGGGTATGAGATCCAAATTTTTATGGGTTGAAGATGAATTTTTCTTTGAAGGTTCTACTATAAGGTATATGACCTCCATTGTTGGAGATGCCCTAATAAATGATAAAAAAACAAATGAAAAAGGAAGAGGATGTTATCATCAAGTGGAGCACTTGAATATTAGTATATTCACAATTTGGCTATTACCGAACGATGTCGTCTGTTGTAACAAATATTGTTCATCTCGCTTCTATTTAATTTCTGTCATTTTTGAATGAATTTCTATCTTTTGCTTGTCCAAATCAGTCATATTTGACAATATAACCTAAGCTAAAATTTCAAATTTCAGTTGCCCAACCAACCTCGTCATAATGTTCCACTGAAAAGTGCCTATTAGGATTGTAAATAACCTCAGGGTCTGTTGGGATTGTCTTGAAGTGACAAAATTGATAATCGAGAGTTTTAAGAGAGATTATTGTACGAGATAGGAAAATGTTTCACCATTTTCAAAATGGTGATGCTCTTGTAAGGATTACTGGTGAAATGCAAGAGAGTGAGAGAAAAGGCTGATTATCACATCTGACCTCATGCTCTATTGCTCTAACCTCTCCGGCGCTAGCTCTCTTCTCAGGCAGTGGCAGGGTCTTTACTTCTGCAGCTGACCAAATTAAAGTCTTTGTCCGATTTTCCTCACTCATTACTGGAGCTATTGGGCTGTTCTTGGGCTTAACTGTGTTACAGTACGTAATTAGTCTTTGGGCAAGGAATCGGTTCAAATTGCAATAGTGGGTTTCATGTGGTATTGAGTGGTCGGATACTTGGAAAAACACTAATGAGACACCTTTGAGCACCCTATGGATTACATATGCATGGACAGGGGCATAGGTACTTCAAGGCAAGGAAGGACAATTACCCTTCCTTGAATTTTGTAATTAAAATAATTAATACATGTTATCTTACTAATTTTAAATAATTAATAAGCATTTTTTTGAAGTAAATTAATAAGCATTCATCATAAGAAATTTTCTATTTAGTATATACTAGTGATTACATAACATTTTTTTGAACAACTATTTATTTTATTCTTGTTTATTTTTTTTTCGATCTAAATTTTAATCAATAAATCTCATAATCTTATTAACATGTGATTCTCTTCCACTTTATATGCGTATATCTAATTCACGATTGTATAATCTATACTCTATTATACTATACAATAACTAGCTAATACAAGGTAATTATCTTAATAATACTAATTTTCGGGATGAGCCACATAGCATGATATCTGGCTAGATTTCAAATCCATTATATTTATATATATCAATTATCGTGTCTTCTTTTTTTTCATCTATCTTCATATTAATTTTATACAATTATTATTAATTGTTTGAATCTCGTATATTTTTATCATGTAATATATCATAAATTGTATCAAAATTTGATATTTTTGTGTATCGATTTTGGTTCTAAAATAATTAGATTTTTTTCATCGAATTTTATCTTCTCTGTCCTCCATTTTTAAATTTTCTGGCTCTATCCT
This sequence comes from Geum urbanum, assembly GCA_946800695.1. Lineage (NCBI taxonomy): Eukaryota > Viridiplantae > Streptophyta > Magnoliopsida > Rosales > Rosaceae > Geum > Geum urbanum. The sequence goes on along the minus strand of OX327012.1, from coordinate 45,080,988 downwards.
TGTACATGATTGGATGGAAGAAAAACAAATGCCGAGGGATCCAACACTAAATCCACAAACTACTACTAATTCCACTAACACAATTCTTCTCATAGCCGACGACTTCAAGAAAACAAAGGTCGACGATTTTTGTTGTCGTCGGCTATAGTGTACGCCTTTATTTTTTTGAAGTCGTCGCCTATGAGAAGAATTGTGATTGTGTAAGTCAGTACATTGACTCATAAGAGATGAAACATACTTATTCTTGATACAGTGATATACAGCGCTATTTGAAAATTTGATGTAGGTCGATACATAGATATACTAGTTTGGTATGTAATTCTAAACTTGTCCAAATCAGTCTAATTGATAGTTCGACACCTGTATCAAACTTTTTACCAATTTGGTATACTTAAGTCTAAGTATACATGATTGCATCAATACACAGCAGACAACCTCGAAACTCATATGTTTTTGTCATAGTTCGTTCAGAACTTCAGATTATGAAAGAAGCAAAATTAACATGCATGCAATAGTGCTTTAAGCAAGGGGTCTGCTAGCTACTACGTACATATAATAGATAACTATTTCTTTTTATGTACATTATCTTGCAAAATTTCGTAGTGAAGAGGCAAAGTGGTTCTGGCTAGTGTAGTAGTGGAGTCCAACCAAGTTGCTAGCTACGGCATCTCCTTTCCTTCACCAACAAAACTTCACCTTAATTACATAACGATACAAACTAGTTAATTCTTCAAACAGCTGGCTAGCTTATTACATTCTCTAATTTCTCTGTTGAGTAAGCGTGAGACGTCCTGCAAGTAAGTAGTCCATTTCTGGGAAAAAGAATTATGGATTTATAAAGTGCAGGGCGGCCTACTTCTAGATGGGAAAAGAAGGGATATTTAGGAAGCTAGCCAGCCATATATTAGTTGGCCGGTTTAGTGGAATAGTGGCCCATGATCGATGTACCTTCTCATCCAAACTGCTCCTAATTAATAAGTGTCGATTTGAACCAGACATTGATATTAAGTTCAATGGCGAATTACCAAATTTTCAAACATGTCCACATGATTTTTGATTGTAAGAGCATTCACATCCATTCGGGAAGTTCTATTGGTTTATCTATTTGAGAAATTTCTGTCACTATTAATCAAATATGATATTCTATTCATAATTTTTGCGTATTTGCAACAAATAGAAATTCTTATTACTATTCATTAATTATATAAGCTTATTTTATTTAAATTTTAGTAATATTTTTATTTAATAACTAGCCGACATGTGTTATTATCGTCTAAATTATTGAACTAAATTTTCGATAAGATTTCTGCCGAATCATAATGTGACACGTACGTGTCACTTCCACGTGACATTATCGTCTAAATTATTGATAAAGATTTTTGGTAAGATTTTCGACCAGTCATTTTGTGACATGTGTCACATCCACATGTCGTTGTCGGCTAAATTATTGATGAAGATTTTTGGTAAGATTTCTGACCAATTATTGTGGGACGCGTGTCACATCTACGTGTCGTTGTCGGCTAAATTATTATATGAGGATTTTCGGTAAGATTTTTGACCAATGAAGATGTGACACGTGTATTCATCTTCGAACATCAAATTGTCTAAATTTTGCTATAAAAGCATTGTCTATGACTCCTCGAAACCTCACAGCATCTATAAGTCACTTGATATTCTACACCCATAAACACATATCTTCAAACATTTCTTCACATTCCCTCTTCAGTAAGATGAATCATTTCGATTACGAAGAGTCTTCCAGGAGGAGGCGACAACAACGCCAGCAAGCTACCGCAATTGCTAATTACTTCATCACTGATGAGGTCACCTTTTATTTGTTGCAGGAGATAGGATCCACGCTTTGACGACAATAAGATATGCACAATTGTACATCTTTGGAAATAAGCCAATTGGTAGACATATTTAGCAAAAACGAAAAGGATTGAAAGAGAGATCGAGAGGGAAGAGAGTGAGGAGGATGATAATTTGTTGTACACAAATTGGTGTGAGGTTTTAAAAAAATGAAAGTAATATTTATAGAAAAATAGTAGGGGTTTATTTATAATTTTTTGGGATTTTTGGAAATTTTCGGTGATTTCGCCCGTTATTAACAAAGGGGCCGTTGCATTTGAATTCAGGTGATTTGATCGAATTTTGGATTCAAAATAGATGGCCCAGAAGAATGAAGCCGTTGGCAACACGTTGGGAGACAGCCCGGCCACATGGCAGGCTGTCATTTGTTGGTAACCGTGCGTGTAAAAAAAATTACAGAGTTACGACCAGTGTAATACACGAGCCAAAAATATATATATAAAAAACAACGCGCCCTGGCATCACCCACATGCATAGGTTCCGCCAGAGCAAACTTCCTCTCCGGCTTCCGATTTCATGACGCCATCGAAGAATTCCTCAAGGTCATCGATTGGTCGTCAAGTCGTTTGTGCACCGCTGCACGCTCGTTTGGCCGGAAAAATCCTATTTTGGCGGAATCCACAAAGAATTCCTCCAATTTTCCGAAATGAGTCACCGCTGCTGATGCTCTAAAGGAGAAGAGAGAGATACCATGCATACTGCAGATTCCGGCTAGCTAGCTTAGGGCTTGGCTTATTTTCTTAGTAGGGTCGATGAGCCCTTGTTTCACTCTTTGTGACTGCATGTTATTGGAATGTGCTTATTCTGTCCGCCTCAGTATGCATCTGAAAACCATATAATTACACTTTCAATATAGTCTGCAGAGCTAGGGCAAGGTACCTTAATTTAGTGTAGTGAATACCTGATATGACTCTGTAAGAAATTCTCACCATAAAACTAATTTATTGTAATTCAAGGATTTCGAGCTATAGAAAAAATTATTAAAAAAAGGTACTCCCGGAAAGAAAAGAATTCGTCAATTTCGATCTTAATTTACAGAGTTTCTTTCCAATTTTTACGTACTGCAAGGCCGTCTCAATATGTTATTCACTTTCTGTATCTGGATTCTGAACTTTTAGTCAATACTATTGCGTCTGATCAATGCTAATTAATCATCTCTATGACTTTATATGTAATTATGTATCCCGAATCACGAATATCTCTAAGTAACCGAGGACCGGCCAGTATATATATAATGTGCATACATATGTCATATAATGTCCCGACGATCATTATGCATGTGTTTGCGGTGAAAAAGCTTAGGTACAAGCTCCGCATGAGACTTGGATAATAATACTTCATGCATGCTATAACAAATTAAGGCTGCAAGCTAGAACTCTATATTCTGCCATTCTTGATCTCCACCCCAAAATGCCATTTGGGCATGCATGACTTTCGCCTTAATTAGAAGAATAGGAATCTCATCGAAATGCATGTATAGCTTTAAGCCTTTAAGGGGTGACATTTACAGGTACTGCATCTCATATAAGTCGATGTCTACGCTAGTAGTGGATTTGATTTAGAGCCGCAAATATAGGAATGTAGGAAGAATAATGTTTGATTCTTTCTATACGTACTGCCTCCCTTTATTTAACAAGTTAAGCTTTCAATTTTTACAACACCATTGTATGTATTGCCCTCCACTATGTGCTATTACGTGACTTAGACATCTGGCATCTTCTTAATCCGGAATCTTATGATATCATCAAGTAGAGGAATGGAGGTACGTGTTCTAAATAAAGAGATGTCCCCTAGATATATGTATGTCCGATCCAGTGCAAAGTGACGGATTACTGGGAGTACCATGCATACTAGCTGTCCAGTAATTTTTATTTTTTTTAGATAATCGGTAGTCTATTGATGAAAATTGACAGATTATCAGAAGTTTACCTGTAATCAGCCCAATAAATACGAACTCAAGTAACTACATTAAAATAGTTTAATCAAATACCATAACATAACATATGAATAGTTTAGTATGCGGAGAATTAGTTGCCAAACCGGCCAGCTAGTTTATGTAACAGGGCTAGTACGTAGTTCTACTGTAGAAAATAGATGCTAGAAACTACGTACATCTTTTACGTACGTTATCCGGCTATAAGGGTTTTGGTGCATGACTGCATGCATGTTTAGGGCGGCACATACGTACGCATATATGATATATGTTACGTATAAGCTACTAAGCTAGCTAATTGTGGGTAGAAAAATAGATTGGGGTTTAAGAAAAGGATAGAGTGAGGACGTTAATGTATATTTAACTAGCTAGGAAGCAGTACGCGCTGCAGAACTGAGAGGGGGGAACCAACCGCAACAAACTTGGAGGAGTGCCCTTGACCTTGGGGGTATTGAGAGCATGCAATTTATGGATCATGCGGCGGACTTTGTGGGTATACAACTCCATAATTCACACACGGGATACATCTGGGCAGCAAGCAATTTAACCTAGCTAGGTTTTATATATATATATATATATATATATTGTTCAAAGAGATGCTCAGTCTCTCGGAGTCTCGGTCTCTAGGTCTTCATCAAAATACACAGAAACTCAGAAATAAATCGATGCTAGCTCAAAGTCAGCTAAATTAATAATCATGCTCATAATTCATGAATGGACAATGCCGGTCGATATGATCGAGCTAGGCTGTAATAATCTGAACAAATATATTAGTCAATTATATTTGCTCCCGTATGATATGCTCTGCCTGCTGAAATATGGAACAAAATTTTATTTTTTCAAGATTGATAAAGTTGTTCGACGGTTGAAATTACTAATTCTGTAGATTATAATTGGAGGATCACACTTGCAATAAATCAGCTAAGTCGGAGATGATTTGAGAATTTGATCATCACATTCAACTTTTTATACATACAGCTCATCTGATCCGATATAACTTACACTACCAGCATATGTACTATACCCGACGAAAATAGAAAAAACATCCCGACGACAGTTCCAACCGTCAGCTATAGTGCACTTTAGCTGACGGTACAAACCGTTGTCGGTAAAGAACACTATAGCCAACAGTACAGATATGAACCGTCGGGTATAGTTAAATTTCACCGTTGGGTATAGTTTTAGGATAGCCGATGACCAGTTTTGCCAAACACCGACGATCTGATAAACTATAGCCGATGACCCGTTTTTATGTCGTCGGCTATAGTTCCTTATCTAAATAGATCGGGCAGTAGCTCAACCATTCAAAAAAATTGGAGGAGAAAAACTCAAAACGCTTTCAAATTGTGAGTGTTTTCGGTAGCGGCCCAAAATAAGTCCGTGAAGCTATTTCTCGCTATATAGGTACGTATATATATGAATTTTGTAGATTGAGTTGATTTAATTAGATGAAAATATATTTTTATAAATTTTGGAGATTGAGTTTATTTATGTGTTATATATATATATGAATTTTGGAGATTGAGTTGATTTAATTAGATGAAAATATATATGTATAAATTTTGGAGATTGAGTTGATTTATGTGTTATATATATATATATGAATTTTGGAGATTAAGTTTATTTAATTAGATGAAAATATATATGTATGTGTGTTTATATATATGTTAATTGTTGATATATAGCTAGTATGCATATGTGTGTGACTTTGTAATTACATAGCTAGCTAGCTAGTAGATGATCGAATTAAAGATGTATATATATAAAAATTAAGTTAAAATTTTCATGATTGACAAGAGTTGGATTTTGCTTCCAAGATGGGATCGAAATTATAAAATTGGAATGAAGAGTTTAGTGGAATATGTGAAGGCTAATTCTAATGTGAATGATATTCATTATTGCCCGTGTAAACGTTGTCAGTGTCGGAGCGATATGTATCGTTTTACCATTGATACAGTATGGGAGCACTTGAAGAAAAACGGGTTTTGGGATAAGTACGCGTGTTGGATTTATCACGGTGAAACATCATCAGTGAGTCAGCATGATCACGGGCAATATCCTCAGATGACCATTACATCCAATGATCCAACAATGAGGTTGATCAACGATGTGTTTCCTTATGAGAGTGGTGTATTAGCTCAAGCAGTAGATAATGATCCCATTTTTGGGGGTTTCCCTGATATTGAACCAGTCCAGCAATTACCTACAACTGCCAACACTACCGGTATAGATAAGTATAACAACCTGATTGCATTCCAACAGACCCCGTTATACAACGAGTGTAATAAAACTGTTCTTGAAAGTGTCAAGCGAGTAATGAAGCTGGAAGTGGAGAACAAAATAAGTGTCAAGGCAGTTGATGATTGGCTGAAGTGGACTGTTTTGATGCTACCCTCCCCCCCCCCCCCCAATCGTCTTCCTACCATTCATCATAAGGTGCGACATATCTTGAAACATCTTGGCCTTTCATACATGAAAATCCATGCATGCAGATATGATTGCGTTCTCTTTTGGGGTGAAGATGCTAGCGGGAATGACCTTGAATGCCTTGATGGCTGCCCAGTATGTGGTACAAATAGGTATAAGTTGACTCCTGCAGGGAACAAGAAAGCTATGAAGATACTTCGGTATTTCCTGCTGATTGATAGATTAGAATGGTTGTTCATGTGTGCACACACGGCCGAAGCTGTGAGATGATGGGCTGAGAGGAATTTGCCTGACGATGATACCCTTAAACACCCTGCTGACGGAAAGGCTTGGAAGTACATGGTCAGAGAGTTTTCTCATTTTGCATCAAAGGTCCGAAATGTTTGGCTGTGGCTCTCATCTGACGGATTCAACCCTTTTGGCAACATGAGTCTTCAATACAGTATATGACCAACTATTTTGGTACCGTACAACCTTCCTCCATGGATGTGCATGAAGAAGGAATACAATATGCTCACTTTGTTAATTCCAGGGCCATGTTATCCTGGAAAGTGTCTCGATGTATAATTGAGACCCTTGATTGAGGAGCTTAAGTACCTGAGTGAATTTGGTCATCCCACTTATGACAAATACAAAAATAAGATGTTCTAGATGCATGCCATGGTTGTTGGCACCATCAATGATTTTTCTGCCATCGGGATGTTATCGAGCAATGTTACCAGAGGATATAGAGCTTGTTCAGAGTGCATGACTATTGAGTGTTGCAAACCTCATTGCAGGAAGATTGTCCAGATGCGTCACCGTTGTTGGTTTTCGTATGATTACCCATGGCGGCAGGATCCCAAAGCTTTTGATGGGACTGTAGAAATGGATGTGCAACCCAGGAGTTGGATGGGGAATGAAATTTTGGAAGTGCTAAATGAATACGATTTTGGGCAGCTGAGCAATCATCCTGAAATAGTGGCGTTAATACCTGACAAACCCGACAGGTATAAATTCTGGACACACAAAAGCATATTCTGAGAACTCCCATACTGGCCCAAGTTGTCGATCGGGCTCTACTTAGATGTCATGCACATAGAGAAGAATGTGTGCGAAAGTGTGGTAGGCACAGTGCTGAATTAGGAGGGGAAAACTAAAGATGACCCTAAGGCACATATTGATCTAAAAAGAATGAATTTGCGAAAACATTTGTGGTTGAGAGAAGGGAAAAAACAAATTCCTCAAGCTCCTTACACCGTCAAGCCTGACCAGAAGAATGAAATTTTTAGGTGGATGGGTAATGTTAGGTATCCTTCAGGCTATGCAGGCAATATAGGCCGGTGTGTTAAATTCCAGGACAATAAGATGTATGGATTAAAGAGTCATGACTACCATATACTGCTTCAACGACTCTTCCCTGTTTTCATTCGAGGGTACCTGTCGAAAGAGGTGGTGGAGCCGTTAGTGGCATTGTCAAGATTCTTTCAGAAGTTATACATTAGAAGAAGTGAAAAAAAATAAAACTTTGGAGAAATGCAGTATAACATCATTTTTATCATGTGCAAATTTGAGAGGATATTTTTCCTAATTTTTTTTGACATCATGCCTCACCTGATGATCCATCTTCTCGAACAGTTGTTGCTTACCGGTCCGGTACACTACACTTGGATGTATCCTATGGAAAGGTACGTACGATTCAACATCTGAATTTGGCTCTAATTTTTTTAAACATTATTTAGAAATAATCGTTATATGCACTTTTAAACTTGATAGACAACTGGAGGACTACAAAAACTATGTGGCTAATAAATCCACACCTGAAGGATGTATAGCTAAAGCATATCTTGCACACGAGTGCGTAACATACACCAAGTTGTATTTAGGAGCGTTGGAGGACCCTCCACAACATATGCCGGTAGATGAACCACAGTTCAAACTTTTTATCCTCTCATATGATGTTGAAGTTGGTGAAAATTTGCCAAAGTCGTACCAGTTGGAATAATATGAGCTAGTCATTGCCCACTGGTGGGTATTGTTTAACTGTCCTGAAGTGCAATACTGGAAAAACTTCCATCTATACTGTCTTCAGGTTGGCGGTGATCTTTAGTACCACAATAGGGAGTTTGCAAACTATTTTGGCGGCTGGGTACGTCTATATAAATATATACTTATTGATATATATAATTTAACATCATCACGTTTGTCATCTAACATGTCGGTTATTATTACTTCAGATGAACCACGTAGAGTATGATGGTAATCCAAACTGGTCACCCGAATTGAGGCTTTTAGCGATGAAACCGATAACTTCAAGAGTGTATCCAATGTGTGGGGTCAATGGCGTGCAATTTATATGCGCACATAGATATGCGAGATGGAAAACATAGAACTCTGGGATAATGGTGCATTGTCAACAGAATGGTATTGACTATTACTAGCCCTCAAAACACAAAGACCAATGACTACAGAACATTTTTGGTGAATACTGCTATAACATGGTATGAAGATGACCCTTTTATTTTTGCCACAATGGTAAAACAAGTGTTTTATCTTGATGATCTTGTGTATAAAGACGCGTGGAAAGTAGTTAACCATGTTGTTCCTAGAAACATATACAGTGCTGCTACACTTGGTGATGCCGCAGAGAATGAAGAAATTCTTGCATACCAAGAGCCAAATGCAATTAATATTTCAGATTCCTCGATAATTCACCTTAACAATATGAGTCTGGGTAGTGTGGTTCGACTTCCTCGAGCAGAACTTAGTGATGTCAATCCAAATGAAGACAACGAAGACTCTAGTGAAGAGGAGCAGCACATATTGCCATAAATTAACACGGACACCGAATCAGACTCAAGCGATGATTCTGAGTATGCGCCTTGATTATCTAAAAATAAATATGTGCTAAATTTACTTGTTTGTGATGATCATAATTTACGTGTTTGTTGAAGGATGATGATACAAAATTTCTAAAACAAGTTTTTGTGTGAATTATGTTTCCAAATGATCGAGACTAATTTTTTTTAAAAGTTTTAGGGTATACCCGACTACTTTTACCATTTATTTTCGAGTATACTATACCCGATGATGTTCGTATGACACGCCGTCGGCTATACTATAACCGATGACGTTCATGCGACACGTCGTCAGGTACAGTATACCCGACAAGAAGTATTTTAAGTCATCGGGTATACCCTGAATCCTTTTAACCCGAAAACGGTGAGGAGCTCGAGCCATTTCCACCCTTTACCTCAAAATTCCTCTCTGCTCTCCCAAGTCGCCGCCGCCCTCCCCATTTCAACCATTTTCCCTCAAAACCCCCATTTCCAACCCCTAAACCCAAAATCCCTCTTCTCTCTTCCTCCTAAACTAAAAAAACCCCAAACTTCAACTCCTCTCGGCCTCGGCCCGCCGGAGGTGCCTCTGCCGCTGCCATCTCTGCCCACCGCCGCCTAAGCCACCCCTCTTCCTCCTCCTCTCTCTCTCTCCATAATTCAGTAACTCTCTCTCTCTCTCTCTCAATGATTGTGATTGTGATTGTGATATTGACGATTGTGGTTGTGATTGTGATTGTGATTGTGATACTGACGATTGTGGTTGTGATTGTGATTTAGGTGATTAGGTTTGTGAAATTATGGATCGAAATCATTGTGATTGTGAAAGTGGTAATTGTGAAATTATGCATTGTGATTAGATTATGTGATTGTGGTTGTAATTATTGTGATTAGATTATGGGATTGTGATTAGGTTATGAGATTGTCATTTGGTTATTGGATTGTGTTTTAGGTTATTGTTTGATGAATTTGTGAAATTATGGATCGAAATTATTGTGATTGTGAAATTAGGAATTGTTATTAGGTTATACGATTGTGATTATTGTGATTGTAATTATTGTGATTAGGTCATGAGATTGTGATTTGGTTATGGGATTGTGTTCTAGGTTATTGTTTGATGATTTTATTGATGTTGAAGATAATACAATTATGTGAATTTTAGGAATCATGCTTTTGTTTTTGGGTAGAGGAAAGAAGGCGACATCTAAGAATCGAGAAAACGGGTTCAGCGGCGACAATTGTGGGTCCGGCTCGAACAACCGACCTCACCAGCCTTACGGCGGCCCGTTGTTTGGATCACAATTATGTGTCCATTACGCTCCTAACTTTATGCTTATAGCTTGTTTTCTATGAATAAAGCATTGTTCTTATGATATTTCCTGTTCTTGCTAGGAAATGTGGAGTTGGCTCGGAAATGTATTAAACAAGAAGAATTAGATAATTATTGGAGAAAACATATACATTTCCGAGGTCAAGGGAGAATTTGGAGCAACTTTGGGAAAAAAGACGAAATAACTTCACCGGAGGTCGTCGGAAGTTGCCCGGAACTCGCCGGAATTCGTCACAGCCGGCCGGCCCAATCACATGGAGTCTAGCCCAATGGAGTCCCATTGAGACCATTTATGCTTACCAATCTAATTTGGAGAGAAAGAGAAGGAGTTGGACAGCATTATGTCACCATTTTTGGGGCTTAGCCTTTCATAGCCTTTCATAGTGGATCATGGTCTCCCTTGTTCAAAGTTGACCTTTGGATCCTCCATCTCACCACCTCCTATCATCTAAGGGTCCATATTTGCCTCCCCAATTAGCCCAAAATTCGAGCTTCCCTTGGCACCCACATACAACTTATTTCAATTTTCAGATTTCTCAAGTTTTAGCTCTCTAGAAACCCCCTCCATCCATACCTACTACATAGCCATCTCCTCCACCAAAAACACACCCATAATCACCATCTAAGGCTTAAAAACACCCATCACAACCATATCTCTCTAGCCTTAGGTGGGTGACCCAACATCAAGGAGCTTTGGAGCAAAATTGGAGCAAGGAGGAAAGAATAGCTAGAAGGCCTTGAAGCTTTTGGGGACTCTTGGTTATTTCTCATCCTATTTTGTATTTCAATCATGTATCTAAGCTCTATATTTGCTATGGGTAGTGAGTAGTAGATTTTGGGAGGCTAGGGTTATGTGATGTGATGAACATGTCTTGGATTATGTATATTTCATGGTTTTAGTGTATGTTATGAAGATTTGTGTTATGAATGAGTTTATTATGTGATTGTGGTATGTTTATATGCTTGAGCATGTTGTTTAAATTCTTATATGCATGTGTTGACTCTAGCTAGGTTGAAGCATGTGTTAAAGGACTTAAAAATGACCCTTGAATGAATTAGCTACTCACTTAAGGATAGATGAGCATGTAAACATGATTAGGGTATTATCTATGAGATTTATCTTAAGATTTGGTTCCCTAGCATTTAGCATGGATTAGAGCCTCTTGAGTCTCCTTAGACTTGAGAGACCTTAGTCAAGCACACATTGATTTAAAAGGTTATTGTGGCACTTCGTAGAATCGTTTGGCTTGTAACTTAATAGGTACGAGTTGATGGATTTAACCGGACGTCCTTTCGGATTTTCCAATCGATATTCGAGAGAGAAACATTTCCACATCTATCACACAATTTACTTGTTAGCTTCACAACATGACATATAGTTGAGGTATAAGCCCATAATGACTTATGTCTTGATCTTTATTCACTAAACACTTCAATGTAGGGCTTAAGTCTTCTAGTGTCCGAAGTGACCTAGGAATTTGAGTTCTAAACCAACCGTGACTCACAAGGTCACGACTTGGACAATACTTTGTGTGAACGGACTTAATCTATACATGAACCGGGACATTGTTTGATGCGTCATATGGTTAGTGGGGATTTCCCTAGTTGACATACTTTTCATTATATTGAATTTGTGTCATTTAGTTCGCATTTAGTGTAATCAATCAACCATCAACCAACTCGTTAATCACTCACTGTAATTGCATCATCCCTTGCAATGCCAAATCTCCAAAGGATTTGGTAGTGTGAGATACACTTTTACATTTCATTTCCTCTAGTGTCAAGTAGTGTAGTGTCTAGTGAGTCGTAATCTTTGTGCTTTCACTCGAGCTAAGGAATCTAAGTGCTTACTCCTCGTGGGTTCGACACTCGATTTCCTTTTCTATATTATTACTTGTCCCCGTATACTTGCGGGTGAATATCGTTCTTGCACTTATGAGTTAGCAAATAGCTTACTAAGTATGGGGGTGTAAATCTTCCAACACCCGTATAACAATCGTCGCCGGCAACTGTTTGGACGTACCCAAGAGATGTCTGTGCATGATGTTGTGGCCGACCCCCAATGACCACAAAGCGCGAGGCCGCTTTTGTTCTCCAACAGGAGCCAGACGTTTACACCCGGCTCCACGGGTCCTGACCCTTCACGTCAAGGTTTGCCTGACATGAGCCATGTGTCGGGAAAACCCAGCTATACGGGCCCTACTCCTTCGGGTCCTCGTATGCTAGAAATGAATCAGCCAGAACCAACTCCAGGTCCTTCTCCCGGTCATGCAAGTGGTTCAGGGATATCGTCGTCCAGACAACAAGGAAGGGTCTTCCCTTCTCACCTCTATTTCCCCTCGCAGAGCGTACCTGCCCTGCCATATGTCGATGACGCAGGAAACCTTATACCAACTGTCGATGATGAGGGAAACCTTATTCACATTCACCCGAAGGAAGCATACGTCTTTCAGCCGTTTGATAAACCTCTAAAAAGTGCGAGGATAGCAAACGCATCGACGTCAGAATCATCGAGTAAATAGTAAATATATGCATTATTTAATTTCAAAATTTCCAATAATTTGTATATTAAATTGGGTTATCCTGTTTTAATTTTTGTACTTTGTCTTATGCGACAGACGTCGGAAGGGAGAAAAAATTGAGGACCAGAGGCCCTGTTGTGGGGAAGCAACTTCAGAAAGACGTGGAGACCTACAAGTCTCTGGTCATAAAAACCGACGAGCAAAGATCGGTGAGAGAGGGAAACATTTGTATGAGATACTTCGGCATGGTTGGAAGCATTATTCGGGACAAAGTCCCTGTTTTGTGGTCAGAGTGGTCATCAGTCCCTCAGTCCGTGAAGGACTAAGTGAACAATGCGATGTCGGTGAGTTAGATATTCATTGTGTATGTCTACTTATATTAATAAATTCCTTTAAAATATAAATATATTAACATAAAAAATGGGACATTGCAGGTGTGGTTCAATGTTCGGGAGGAACTTAAATCCACCTGGGCAAATGAGGTTCAAGGAGGAAGGTGAAGGGAGTTATATAATATATATTTAGATATCACAGGGATTATGTAATGTGTTTATAACATTTGTGTTGCATATATAGGTATAAAGAGTGGAATAATGAGCTCTGTAAGTTCTGGAAGAAAAACAACATGCTCAATGACCGTTCGGGTACCCCTATAGAGTTCATGCTTAGGGAGTACGAGTGGAAGTGGCTTCTAATCCACTTCAATGCCCCATGATTTGAGGTATATATTTAACATCATATGTATTTACTTGTGAATAATTTTGCGTTGATAGTTTCTAAATCTATTTTTTTAATATATATTTATGAAACAAGGCCATTTCCTCCATAAACGCGAGGAACTGAGTAAAGAACACAGACAACCATCGCTGTGGTTCTAGACCCAATGCGTCTTATAGGGAGGAGGTGATGACCCAACACCCTGAAGAAAACCCGTTCGTGTAGATGTATGAAAAAACACATCCTCACTCCCACGAATAAGCTGTAAGTATTGTGCCCTTACAAGTTTACAAATTGCTTACATGTGTATTGTTCGGTTATTTATTTTTAATGTATGTTTACTAATATGTTAATTTCTTATCATTGTCAATTAGGCTCATTTAAGGGAAACAACTGAGGAGTTATTGACTCAGATTGCGAGGGAGCGAAACCCTAATATCTCGGATGATGAGCTTCCCCAGGCCATATCTCAGATCGATCAATCTGATTTAAGGGTTGGGGCGAGGATCATGGGAAACGCTTTCCCACCACGAAGGAGCAATTACTATTGCAAGGGTTTAGGACGGCAATGCGATGAGATATTGAAGAACACTCCTGGTTTTCAACGCAAATCAGGATCTTCTAAGGCCCAGCTAGAGGAGTAACTTCATAGGCAGACTGAGGAGTATCAAAGCAAAATAGAAGAAACTCAGCGACAGATGACCTAACAGATGGAGGAAATGCATCAAGAGATGGCCCGGCAGCAGGCTGAGGAGTTAGCTCGGATGCGAGCTGAAATGTCTAGGAATTTTGAAGGCCTGAGCTTAACCCTTCAGGCGCAAGAAATAAATGTCCCGGGCCAAGGTTGGACTCCATGGACTCCATCTAGCCAGCACCCTCACGATGCCCCACATGAGCAGTAGGATCCGCCCGATGATGATGGTAGTGGCCCATCTTATCTCCGCAACTTTGACTTTGGTAACATTTAGTTTATATGCATGTGTTTTAAAATTATACGCTAAATTTTTATAAGTTTGTGTTTTGTGTTGATTGTGAAGCTGTTATGTGTTGTTGAACATTGTGGAAGTAAAAATATATGTTCGTTAGCTATTTTGAAACTGCAGGTTATGGGAATGGTAAATCCAAAATTTGTAGTTTTTTTTCTTCATAAAATTGCATACTATAGCCAACGACTTTGGTACCTATTCGTCGACTATAGTCAACATTTCCCGACGACCAGCAGAACTATACCCGACGGGTTGAGAAACAATACCCGACGACTTAGGTACCTAGTCGTCAGCTATAGTATCCTCCGGTCAAACAATTTTGACCGGCCCGGGAAGGTTTGCCCGACGATTTTGTACTCAAAAGTCGTCGGTTATTGTTTGAAACTATAGCCGACAACTTTTGGTGGTCGGCTATAATTTGGACCTATAGCCGACAAGGTGTACTAAAGGTCGTCGACAATAGTATAGCCGAAAACTTTTTACCGACGACACCATAGCAGACGACATGTTGTCGACCATACTATAGCCGACGACTTTGGACTAACAAGTAGACGACTTTATGTCGTCGACTATAGTACATATGTTGGTAGTGTTAAAAGTTGAATATAACAAATAAATAGCCAAATAATCTCCCCGTTTATATACTTAGACTTTGTTAATTAGTTTTGAAATAGAGAACGACAAAAAGGGTACTAGACTTTTTATTTCATCTCTATCATTCTAAATATTCAACGCTTTAATTTCTTCCCTAGTTTCTGTCTGTAGAACTAAGCTGCAGCTCTATGATTATGCGGCTGGATGGAGATGGTCCTGGCATGGCTTCCCTGATTCATATTAAAGTGATGTACCTTCGAGGGAAAAAACAACAAAATGAGTGAGGCCGAGCAAGCGAGATAGATATGTGATCCGGCCAGGAGAAATTGGGAAAATGAAAGATTGTTGACCTTGAAACTATCTACCGTACCCTTATATATAATCAAGCCCAAAATCGAGGATAACTACCTATTTTTATCATATTATTATGAGTCATATGATTCATATCGGCCAATTGGTTGTATGCCATGTTCGGATGTTCCAACTGTAGAAGGTATTCTTGGTTAACAACGGTATCCACGTTGCCGTACAATGTTACTATCAGATAGATGTACGTACTATATATTTTCCTTCGTTTTATATCTATTATATAGACGTGGTCGTTTACTTGAGAAGCTCTAAAAGGACACTGATTAAAACTAGTTAATTAGGTCTTTGTAATGCAGCCATGTTTGCATCTATTCTAAGGCCACAGACAAGTTAACCTTACCCATTTTTTTCGTAACATCTTTCCACCTTATAATCACGCAACATGTTCAATTTCGACTTAATTAAGGTAATTTCATTAATATGATACGTAGCAGAAAATTTGCATATATAGGTAATTAGCTCATCGCTGGTAACGATTTAGAATACTATTCCTTGCATAGATCGAATGTATGCCTAGAATAGATGCGTCAGTACTTTGCTGCTGCTTTAATTATTCCGATGGATACAAATCCTCCATTACTGGCAGATGAAGCATTGCAGCTCGATCTGCAACTGCAGTATCTAAACTTCCAAAGAGAATCACATCTAATTAAACCACCTTCAAATCCATTGTATCTGTACCCACAAGGTCTCAGTCTCTCTAACAGTGACCTCGATCGGAGACAATTACAGCTACGGGCTGAGCTTAATTAGGAAGAGCCACATGTTGCATGATGCTAAAAATCACAAACCCCCGGGTTGAAAATGAAATACTATCTTCATCTAAATCAGACATAAAATTTCATCTCAAGCTAGCTTCACGCCTTCACATATATATAGACATATAGTTATAAACAGATGACAGGCCATCTTTTTTCTACCAGTAAAAGTTTACTATGCATACTATTTCTTCATCATGTATTTGTGATACGATTTATAAGCACCGAGAAGAAGCAGTTCATTTCTAATTTTGTATTATACATATATGACCGAAGTTCTAGTTGCACATGTATCTCTACACGTGGTATAATCAACTCCAAGCAAACTCGTTTTTATGAAAAGTGTGGGAGGGTCAAAGAAACTCATAGCCAGAATTGAGAATTCTATGTGTCGGACCTCATTCATATCCATAACTAACCACATATGCACAAAAAGAAACCTACTTTCTGATACAATTGATGATTTGTATACTTATCTTTGTGAACGTGCTAGTTTAGATAGTATAGAACAGAATGATATTTTCGATTCTGATGCCAAGTAACCATGTAATCTTGGCCAATATATATCTGCAACCTTGGTTTAAATAGCAGGCCGAGAACTTGATCAAATAAGAAGGTGACAAACTTACCATGTTACATAAACTAATGCATTCCCTCCGGCCCTCCAGAGTAGTCTAATGGAGGCTGATCTCACGCGTACAGAAAGAGCAAGTCTTCACGTACTCTTTCCGCCACTACTACAAAAAAATATTGTTTCACATGAGGGTCTTTAGACGACGGAAAGTCTAAAACTGACATGTGAAGCTTATTTCAAATTTTAGACGATGGTCCGATGTTACTTGTCTTATAATACACTCTTATATGATGGGTGACTATCGTAGGAACCCTCATTTTTTGAGAGAAGCTTTCAAAATATCCTTTGATTTTAATTACACGATAGTGTGTCTGTCGTGTGATTCCGAAGCATTTCCAAATAAAACTAGCCCAAATTTTCAAAATTGCATATGCCTTCATTCATACGACAGTGCCCGTCATGTGATGTTAGAGCATTTTTAGAAAACCTAGTTGTTGTCATATCCCCCAAAAAATCGATGCTGAAATTTTGGTTTTGACATTGGTTCCCCCCAAATATTTTGGCATTCCACCCTAACAAATTTATTTCATTGAATCCTACGACGGTTACCCGTCCACTACCACAATAAGTACTATAGCCGACGAACAAAAATCGTCGGCCTGTTCTATATTTTCATCGGCTAAAGTGTCGTCGACAAAAGGTTGTCGACCATACTATAGCCGACGACACTTTTGCACGTCGTCGGCCAAATGTTCCCCCTCCAGACAAACTTTTTGAACGGAGAAACTATAGCCGACGACATTTTATATGAATGTCGTCGACTATAGTTGCAGAATTCTAATTTTTTTTGCAGGTTCTAGATTTCTATTCCAGAACCTACAATTCCATCCCATCGCATTTTCAAATCCAAAATTTACCAAAATTACACAATTCACCAACATTACACAAAAGATAATTTATTTTTTAAAAAAATTCAAATAATAGGGTTTACAGAGCTCGACGACAGAGAAGGCTGGGCAGCGGGCTGGGCTCGGCGGTGGCAGTGAACCTAGAATATAAACAACACACTAATATGAAATTCCAGGGGGGAGAGAGAGCGAGAGAGAGAGAGAAAACCTAGAATTTGGGGGAGAGGAGAGAGAGTCGCTGGCTGGGAAGCAGCGGCGGCGGCAGTCTGGTCGAGGGCTGAGAGAGGAGGGGCTAGTTAGGTTTTAGGGTTTTTTTGCAAGAGGAGGCGCAAATTGGGTGAATCAGAGGTATAAACTCAATGACTATAGCCGACGACATAAAAAATTATAGCCGACGGAAAAAAAAAAACGCGTCGGATATAGTATAGCCGACGACATTGCCATAAATATTTCGTTGGCTATAGTATGACCGCAAAAAAAAAAATAGTTTTTTGTGGCAAAAAAGTCGTCGACTTTAGTAATACTTTAGCCGACGATTTTTTGCCACTAAAACCGACAAATTTTTTTTAACGTCGGCTAAAATTCTATAGCCAACGAGTAAAAACTATAGCCGACAATGTGAAAATGTCGTCGGCAATAGTGTAGTATAACCGACGAAAAAATAAGTCGTCGGCCTATTTTTTTAATTTCGTCGGCTATAGTGTTTTCTCTGGTAGTGATCGTGTTAAGTTCATTTATACTTGACACCTACATTTTTGACTCTTCGTAATGACACTTGCAAAAAAAAATGCAACCCTAGCTAACTTATCGCACACACACGCAACCTCACACAAAACACACACATCACTCATCAAACACGCAACCTCTCTCTCGAAACCACAGCTGGGAAATCACAGCCTCACGTTGCCGACGCTATCCAAACATCGCGCCACCGCCTCGCATCGCCGTTGTCGTCCATCCGACCGAAGACACACTTCGCTGCATGTCGCTGCCCCACCAGCCGTTCCCTCAGTTCTTTCTCTCTCTCTACAAAGCTTAACAAATATTAGTAGAGGAGATCGGTGCATCCTCATATTGTACTAGCTTGCCTCCTTTTCAAACTCTACAGCGTAGATCCAAGGAGTTTACCAAACCCTAGATCTCTTTTAGCATCAATCTTATTCTTCAGCTTCAGCTTCAACTCTCTATTAAACTCTCATCAACTCTATCAGGTATCTCTCTCTCTCTCTCTCTCTCTCTCTCTCTCTCTCTCTCTCTCTCTCTCTCTCTCTCTCTCTCTCCCGCTTTTATATATGCGCAGGGCTGGAAATCCTCAATTTATTTTTTGTTGAGTTGTTAATGGTTTATGTGTGTTGAGATCTTGATCGATCTGTTCGGTGTTTATATTCATGTAATGGATTGAATTGAATTGATGTGTATACGGCTCTGTAAGTAGCAGTTCCCTAGAATATGATTTATCACTGTCACGCTGATTTTGAATGATTTTTATAACTCTATTATCAGAAGTATTAGTAAATCTCTACATGCTCCACTTCTGACACTGATTACGCAATTGATTTTGGATTTTGGTTCCTGTTTCTGTGTTATTGTTTAGGTTTAAGTTCTATATCTTTGCGGAATTTTTAATTTGGGTTTGATAGTGTTTGAACCTTGTATTGGTTGTGCAGTAGACAAAGTTCATGCTTCAATTTGTTTAATTTGGTTGACAAGTTTGACTCTATTTTTTGACAAGTTGTATATGAGAATCTATTATTTGAGATTGTTTTGATGAATTTTGATGTTCTATCTGCAAGACGTCAATAAGTGCAAGATATACAATAATTTTTTTCATGCTAATTTGAGATGTCTACAAATCTTGAAAGTTGCAATTGGTTTTTCGTTTCACAGAATGACAGGTCTTGCTCCAGAAGGTGCACAGTTTGATGCAAAACAATATGATTCCAAGATGAATGAGATGTGAGTATTGTGATAAAATTTAGTTGTTAGCTCTTTCACCAGTTTTCATTGTATGTTTCCTCTGAAGATAGATTTTCACGCATGATGAGTTAATACTAAATTGATGCAGACTCTCAACCAAAGATCAAGAGTTCTTCACCTTGTATGATGAGGTTCATGACAGCTTTGACAGCATGGGGTTACAAGAGAATCTATTGAGGGGAATCTATGCTTATGGTAGGTGTAGAATTATATTATGGTGTGTGTGCCATTTTTTTGGATGTCAGAGGCCCTTGTATTGTTCTCATATTATTTTAGAGGCCTGTGAAATTAGTGCTTGCTTTGAACTTTTTTATTTTTAAATCAATGGTGCAACGTAGTTCAATGGGAGTTTAGCAATCTCACTCTATTAATTAGGTAAATTCTACTCTCATGTATCTCTATGCCTACTGGTTAATGCATTAATAATGACATTGTGAAATTACTTTTAGTTACTGTTGTTGTATTACTTCTTGGTGTTTGATAGCATATTTAGTGAGGTTTGTTGCATTCAAGCCTCTGGGTTATCAACTTATCATCTCATTGCTGCATTCAAGCCAGCAAGCGATGTTGCCCTCCGTCATATAGTATCCATATCCATGAATCTCATAAATTGAGTTGTGTTGTTGCAGTTCATCACTTCATCAAATGATATTAATCAGAGGTTTTTTTTCTTTAAACCATCATGGAACTATCAGATAATATACTGTTAAACTATCATGGAACTTATTTTCTTTAGATTTAAATTGTCTGATATGTTAAGTCTGTTGTGTCATTGTTGTCATAGTATCTGTTTCTTGAACTTCTATTATGTTGTTAAACTATGTGAAGAACTGGACTTATGCAGTCTGAAATCTTGATCAATTTGAAGACGGAAGACATGCCTCTCTTGAAGCTTGCTTTACTAGTTCTGTATCGACACTAAGGTTTCAAGATTTGTAACATGTTGTTACAACCACATTGTATTAGACTATAATTTTCTGGTGTAGTAACCATGCAATAGAAATACTACTTTGCTGGTGCAGTAATGGTTGGAAGTTTTATAAATTGGCATACTTTTAATGTAATTTGAATCGATATTGTTATGTACAATATGAAAGCATATATTACAGTTCATTTTGTTCTAAATATACTGTTAATGGTATTACAGGATGCTTGAAAGCCAAAAAAAATTACGATTACCGAATACAAATCAAAAGATGCTCATACAGTATGTGATTGTCGACTAAATCACTATAGGACGACAGTCATACAATATGAAACTGTTGTCTGATATACCATCAGAAAACGGTTACTCATCGTCTGATATACTATTAGAAGACGGTTGTCCGTTGTCTGAATTTATGCCACGCAAAGCTTTGGTGTGCATGCGTGGATGTCACTCGTAGTGTGTCATTTTAGTCGTCGTCCTTATGGTCGGTATACGACGATTGATTTGGTGATTTATTCGTCATCTGAATCAGACAACTGCTCGATAGACAACGGATATGTTGGTCATCAGATGATGCTCCTGAGCCGTCGTGTGAAGTCTTTTTTGTAGTAATGCGCATTCAAACTCATACCTAGATACTTTGTTAATTACATGGTTAATATATGGTTAACATCACTATTTTAGTTCTACTAGCATACTTAAAGCGTATACGTTTGATCTAATTAACTTTAAAATAAATCATAATCCGCGGCCATACCACTAACAAGGGGGGTTAGTCATGATTCATGACTCAGGAGTGGAAGCTTGGAGGGGACTCTCTGTTTGTGGCTATCAGGTATATATCAGGTATGTCCCAAAAAAGCTAAGATTTGACCAACTTTTAACCCTCTCGTGGCTAATTTTTTAAGCATGCATCATGTCCAGACTATTAGTATCTGTGTAGTCACTAAATCTATAAGCTCCACCCTATCATGCAAAGTGGGATTTCCATATGTAATATGATTGTTACGCGTATATTAAAGATCGAAAGAATAAGTTCTTTTTACTTAGATCAATGGTCATTTTTATTTTCATTCAATGGAGGAGCTTCGATCAGCTAGCTTAACTTAGCTAGTAACAGTGGAGAAAGGATCGAAGAAGAAGAAAGAACACACACTATAAATCGGCAAGCTAGCTCCTTTTTAACATCCCCATTCTGTGAAAAACTCCACAAGCTAGCTAAGCTTTCCATAATTAGGAAGGTGAGGCACTGCGCACCAATAATACCTTTGCATTTTATTTTATAGTTTCTTGTTCAAACATGATAAGGGGTACATATATATATATATATATTTATATATCTTGCGCACCCTTCTTTTTTTTTATTCCCAGTTTTGTGATAATTTTTTTTTCTTTTATTGTCTTAAAATTTAATTCGCCCATAAATCATTTTATGTGGAGTTGAACCTCTGACCTCTTAATCTTTGAGAAATATCAGGGTGACTAGTCACTTATCAGTTTTGTGATAGGATTCTTCCTCTTTTTCCCATAACAAATACAACCAACTTTTCAAATATACCCCAAAAAAGAAAAAGATAAAGAAGAAGAGAACCTACCCTTTTGTTTATCACGTCTTAGGGTTTGGGACAGAGAAGAATAGAGAATAGGCCATGTCACAAATGGAAATATGGAAAAAGGTGGTAATTGGATTAATATTCCGAAGGTTATTATAGTAACATGGAGGATGGGATAGATTTTTTTTATTTTATTTTTTTTAAAGGAGGATCAAATTTGAGTCATTTTCTAAAGTGTGTGTAGACCATTCTCTTCCCAAGTTGGACCTTTTTTCTCATCCTCCATCCTCCTCCCCCACTCTTTATATCTCCCACCACTCGTATCACTCTTTATTTCTAATCAAGATCAAAGTTTCTCTACCACTTGGGGAGATCCAAGTTTAGTTAAACCCCTAATCCCAATGTTGAGAAAACACAAACGAAAATAAAGAGAGCTAGCTAGCTCACTAAGAGCGAAAAATGGTGGGTTCCCTCTTATTTCTCTCTTTTTTCCTCTTCTTTCTCATTAGTCTTTACACGCAATTGGCTTTTTTCTTTCTAAACCTCGATCATGAATTTCGCTGTGCAGGAGCAAGAACATGAACAGCAGATAAGCAGCAGCAGCAGCAGCTCCAGATGGGAAGGTTATGTGGACTGGAGGAGCAGACCAGCCCTCAGAGGCCGCCACGGCGGCATGGTTGCTGCCTCCTTCGTGCTAGGTCTGTATTACCCTCTTCTTTTCTTTTAGCTAGCTAGCTCCGATTCGAACAAAGAGATGTTCTTGTTAAGTTGTTCAATCTTGACATGGGTTTTTCTTGTTGTTGTTGGTCTTTTGGATTGTGTGTGCAGTTGTGGAGGTATTGGAGAACTTGGCGTATCTGGCAAATGCGAGCAACTTGGTTAGATACTTAACTGCGTATATGCATTTATCTCCGTCCAAAGCGGCCAACAATGTCACAGATTTCATGGGCACTGCTTTCCTTCTCGCCCTTCTTGGAGGTTTCTTATCCGATGCCTTTTTCACCACTTATCACATCTACTTGATAAGTGCAGTCATCGAATTCCTGGTAATTAATTCACACTTCGCTCTTTACTTAATTAGCTCGATCTTCCTATATATCAAACCTAATTTCTTGCTTCTCCGATCCTCTCTGGACTAGCATATGATCATCTGCATCTTCATCCCTTATTACAGTTAGGTCTTCAAACAGAAGAAGGGATAGAGACATGGGATTGATAATGGTCTTATTCCCTTATTCTCAGTTTTGCAATTTTTCTTCTTCTCATTCTTCTAGTTTTATTTATTTATTTATGGTCTTTAATTATAGAACAATCAATAGCCTTCACTGTTCCAATGGAATCAAAAATGAAACGTGGCTTGCATCACGATTATGTTTCATTCAGTAAGGAACCCAAGCGCAGAGTCTGTTGCAAGTTGAAACATGCAGATGCCACAAAACCCTCTCTGCACGAAAATTGAAAACTCAATCGAGCACTTGCTCTGTCTGACTTGTTTGCCTAGAAATCGGTGCAACCTCAACTTGTTTATACCTTCGAGAAAAACCTCAACTTGTTTATCATGGAGGTTGAGGAAACAAACTCTGACGTAACACTAAACAATAGGGTGTTTTTCTATTAGGACTAAGTACAAAGAAAACAAAAAAACAAAAGGTTCCAATAAGATTGGGAGGACCCATATAAAACTGGCCCATATGTCATGCCAGGACAATCATAAACTTGAGCGACTCCGTTTCAGTTTGACAGCAATGCATACAATATCAATGATGTCACCTATAATTGTCCACATCTTACTTCCAAGTTCCAAAACCGTGCAGACAGAGAGCTAATATCCGGTACTTCTAGTAGTACAAGATAGGAGGTCTTGAAAACCTATAAACCAATTATAGTAGCCAATTTTTAAGGGGGAGACATAAGTGTACTAAAGGTTGCTCTGTCATTATCTAGCATATGGTTATATTTTTGATTCTATATAGCATCCCTCTGCTAGACGACCCTTAGTTGAAACCTCAAAATCTCCTCGTTAAATTCTGTCTTGGGTTATCTGTAACTCTGTATAGAGCCATGATAGTTACCACCATACATCAATCTCTTTCTGCCCTCTGGGATAGGTTCGTGAACCAAATCTGTGATCCAAGTGACACAGCGGCATGACCCAAATTCTACTTGTGGACGTGTAGAATTGCATTTCAAATGTCCACACTCCACATAGCTCGTTTAGATAGTCAACACTAGTGACATTTCCTACGATAAGTCACTTTAATATGCAAAAATGTCCAAATTTTTCAGTGAGGGATCCGACACCTGGAGCTTAGGACCCCCTGTTGTGATTTCAACACCACGTTTGTTTAGGGGGATATTCATGTATTGAACAATGTGAAAAAAATGAAAATTACTATGAAAAGTTTGTTACTATGTTATTAAGTAGTTTCTAAAGGCCTAGTAAATTTTGTGTATTTTACAGGGTTTGGTCATACTCACAGTGCAAGCTCGATTGCCTTCACTAAAGCCACCATCATGCAAACCAGGCAATCCCAACAGTCCATGCCAAGAAGTCAGTGGAGGAAAAGCTGGGATACTCTTCATAGGCCTATACATGGTGGCACTTGGTGTGGGAGGGATAAAAGGGTCACTGGCAACTCACGGAGCAGAGCAATTAGACGAGAGCACACCACAGGGAAGGAAACAGCGATCAACCTTCTTCAACTTCTTCATCTTCTCCCTCGCCGCAGGCGGCCTAATTGCCGTGACACTTGTGGTTTGGATGGAAGACAACAAAGGCTGGGAATGGGGTTTCGGCATCTCCACCATCAGCATATTGCTCTCTATTCCTGTGTTCCTTGCTGGCTCAGCTCTTTACAGAAACAAAATTCCTTCTGGAAGTCCTTTAACAACCATTCTCAAGGTATACCCATTGCATTTCTTCAAAAAATTATAACACACTGTTTTTCTTCGAGACATTTCATCGAACACCTTGCGTGCATAAATTGTAGGTACTCGTTGCAGCCTCAATTAACAAATGCACAACCAAAACTCCAAGCAATGCTATAGCAAGCATGACCGCCAGCCCTTCATCTCCAACTCCAATGAACCCTAAGAACAATGAAGTTGCTGTGGTCGAATTGAAACACTTCTCCTCCGACTCCGAAACCCCGCCGCAGCCAACGCAAAGCCTCAAGTTCCTCAACAGAGCAGTCCTCAACAAACCAATCCACACACCTCTACAATGCACAACCCAACAAGTCGAAGACGTGAAAATCGTCCTCAAAATCCTCCCAATCTTCGGCTGCACCATCATGCTCAACTGCTGCCTCGCTCAGCTCTCCACCTTCTCCGTCCAACAAGCCGCCACCATGGACACCAACCTCAACACCCTCAAGGTCCCACCAGCCTCCCTCCCGATCTTCCCGGTCGTCTTCATCATGATCCTGGCCCCACTCTACGACCAGTTCATCGTCCCCTTCTTCCGCAAAGCCACCAAATCCGAAGCCGGAATTACTCACCTCCAACGCATCGGAATCGGACTCTTCTTATCCATAATCGCAATGGCAATCGCAGCACTAGTCGAGATCAAAAGAAAACGAGTCGCATCCCAATCCGGTATGCTCGACTCCACCGAATCGCTACCCATAACGTTCCTCTGGATCGCGCTACAGTACTTGTTTCTCGGCTCCGCCGACCTCTTCACGCTCGCGGGGCTTTTGGAGTTCTTCTTCACCGAGGCGCCGTCGACCATGAGGTCACTCGCCACGTCACTCACCTGGGCGTCTTTGGCGATGGGGTACTATCTCAGCTCCGTCATTGTCTCCGTCGTCAACCGAGTCTCCGGCAAGTTTTCCGATCACAAGTGGCTGGCCGGGAGCAATTTGAATGATTTTCATCTGGAGCGGTTCTACTGGCTCATGTGTGTGCTCGGTGGGTTCAACTTCTTGCACTACCTCTTCTGGGCCTGCTGCTACAAGTATAGAACGGCTGGGCCAACTAAGTAGACTTATGGGCCAGTTGACAACTCCCATGGGCTGGGGCGCTGGGCTGTATATAAGAATGGGCCAAAAGAAATTAGTCATACAGAAAGAGCCCATACAGGTAGTGATTTTGTAAAATCATAAGAGGAAGGAAAATGTTTTTTTTTTTTTTTTACAAGGGAAGGAAAATGGTTCAGAGACTTGTTTATGCTAACAGTTTTTTCCCCCCATTTTCTGTTCTCTCCAAAAAAGAAACTACGTATCTTTATAGGTCACAATCGTGTTATGAGTTCATACTAAAGTTTCAATATCGTGTCAAGTGCTTCTAACTAATTCTACTAGCTAGGTACATTATTCACTCATAATTTTCCCGGTCAACTCAATCACATTCACAATATCTCACTCATATAATGAAATATAATTAAGACATCTTAATAGCTATTAATGGAAAAGCTATCATTTGTAATTATGGTCTCATCATTTGGTATAAGTGAACAATAGAAAATTTAATACAAGCCGGCAATGTCTTCATATCTTTGCCCTTTTTGGAACTCACTGAGCAGATGATCGATTTGGAAACCAAAATTTGCTTTCTCAATTACATATTGTCCTTTTAAACAGATCTCACTAGTGAGTAGTGACACTATTATTCGATTACCTTTTCTGAATGAATTCAACTCTTCTACAACAAAAACCCTTCTATCTAAGCTGTGATCCACAGAACCTCACTGCACCTTGACCCACAGAGCCTGACCTGGAACTCCAGCGTGGACAATGAATATCATATAATACCCAGGTGGCGCCACGGTGTTCGACGGTGGGCCACGCGCCGTAATCTTGTAATTGGACTCGGACAAACCCCTGACACTCGCAACTTCCAAAAGCACCATCCTTTGGTTCATGGCGAACGAATGCGTCGTAAACGACGGAGCCACCAGCGCCACTGATGTTGCCACGTCATCCTTGTAAACTGACAACGCAAAGTTGACGGAGAATTCCTGGCCGTACGATACAGTGTCCGCCACGGTTTCAATGGATATGATTGTAGGACGCATCGGGGCGGCGCTGGGGCTCAGGTACGGCGGAAGATACGCCTCCAGGCTCAGCTCCGTCGGGTAAGGCCTTCTGAAGTTGTACATTTCGTGTGGGTTGCTCCCGCCCACTAGGATTCTGCCATCTGGCAAGAGCACAGCCGAAGAGTGATACATTCTCGGAATCGTCGTCGGGTTCAAAACCACGAACCGCCGTCTCGGGTAGGACTCGCGGGTCCTGTAGAGCACCGGGTTCAAAATCGGGTTGATCGCGCATTCCCACCCGGCAGTACCGTTCGCCGCGCCGTTCAAGATGATGACGTCGCCGCTGGGGAGGAGCAGCATGTCGCCCATGACACGTGGCAGCGGCATTCTCTCCATGGTCCATCTCGGGTTCGGGTCGGTCAGCTTGATCCGTCCGCAGCTTCTGGACGCACCGACGTAGACTTCTTCCAGGTTCGACTTGTTGTAGGCGCCGTAGAACGATCCGCCGCATATCAAGACCTCGACTTCGGGTTGACCCGACCCGACTCCGTTCAAGTTGATTGGGAGCAGAACCGACGACCCGGTCGCTGGATAGCTTCGCTTGACGCCGCCAGGCATTGCCGGAAACTCCTTGACGACTCGAACGGAGTTGTAGTCCAAGAGAATCGAGCGGTTGTTGGCGAAGACGAAGAGGTTGCCGTCCGGCAAGAGATGCAAGAACGGATAAAGATTGTTCTCTTCGTACTGGTCCGTCGTCTCCTTCAAGAACCCCAAGTAGTGAAGCTTGGACGACACGTCGTCGGACTTGGGGTAGAACTCGTAATTAAAAGCCCTCCGGCCGCCGACGACGATGACTCTTCCGTCGGGGAGAATCTGGTTGGTGGCGTACCACCTCTGCCATAGCAGCCTCGTTTCCAGCTCGGTCCATCCACACGTGTCGTCGTCCCTGCAAGGCTCGAACGTCCTGATGGCGGAGATCCCGGTGCCGTAACCTCCCGTCTGGATAAGCGTGCCGCTGGGGTCCACCGCGCCAGACGAGCACCACGTGTCGGAGTTGACGACCAGGGCCTGAAACGAATCCCCAACGACGTCGTATAAGAGCGAGTGTGCGGTGCAGTCTGTTACGGTTCTGTTGTGGACGGTGTAGTTGCGGCACAGCTTCTCGGCGGCGAAGGAGCCCTCTGGGTACGTTGCGTTGGAGGGGCCCATGTCGGTGCGATCAAAGAGGACGACCTTGTTGTTCTTGAGGAGCTGCATGTGCATTGCCGAGACGCCAATGCTGCGGTGGAGGAGGATCCAGCTGCCGCCGTCCAAGGTCGACGGCGACATGGCGTTGAAGCGGATGAAGTCCGGGGAGGCGATGAAGAGAGAGAAGAGGGTGGTGAAGGAGTAGAAGAAGACGGTGGACAAAACAGCCTGGTTCTTGATGAGGGCCATGTCTAGCTTTAGTTTTCTTGGCTGGTTCTTGGTTGACTATGGAAGAGGAGTTGCAGAAGTAGACAAAGGAGATGAAGAGAATAGGGCTTGGATTGGATTTATATGAGAGTTAAAGAGCGGCTGAGGGGTTCGTTCGTGGATGATAGTAACGTACTGGCGATCAGCGAGAATTTATGAGGCTGTTTTCAGGACCTGGGCTGTAGGAGATAGGCATCTCATGAGTTTTCGTCTCTGTTTATTTTGCCTGATCGACAAGTATGTCGCAAGGGGCTTTGTATGGTGACGAATACTGGGCTCTGACGCTGTCGTCGCTCTCTACGTATTCTGGTTAGAGTACAATTTTGCTCACACCCCCTCCTAGGTAAGGTGTGAGCGTTGTCCCTCCTCAAACCTCCCTCTTCTTTTCCTTCTATTTGTATTCGCCATTCCCTCCCGTCACTTTCCTTTCTTCCTCTCTGTTTTGTTTTCCTGGTAACCTTGGCAACATATCCATCATCCGCTGATCTTGAGCATGTTGAGTTGTTGGAGCTCGGAGCAGCTAGTTATTGAAATGAGTCACACTCTTTAAATATTTAGGAGAAGTATATTTTATAATTAAGTAAGATTTTGTAATTTATTAGATTTCTTTCTAGAACTATAAGTACACTTGTATATATACTCAATTCAGAATTGATCAATACATTAGAAATTCTCTTAACACTTGTGTTCTATTTGACTTAGCATCAAAACCTAAGTGATCACGGCAATCTGACATGTTTTTTCCATTCCGAATTTGTCTCTAATCTGATCTGTTCGACGCGTCGAATCTTGTCATCGAATCGTCTGACCCTGACAAACTTACCCTGATCTTTTGTCACTTTTGTCAATCTGATCTGACTTTTGAACTTGTTTGCAATGGATCTTGCAATCTTTGGAGAACAACATGAGATTGCCCGTGAACAATTGATGGCTCTTCAGAATAGGAGCTCAAGATATGGAGTGCAACTGGATGACACAAATTACCAGTTATGGCGACGATTGATGAAGATGCATCTTGGAAGTGTTGGCAAGTAGGAATATGTGGTTGTCACTCTACCGCAACCTACAACTACTGGAAAAGAACAGTCTTTGTGAGATACTATGAATTTCAATACGATGATGACTCTCCTGAAATCTTTGACAAAACTAATTATGCCTTTGTTCTCTGGCTACTCTTCTCCAAAAGTCATCTGGCATGTTGTTGCGACTACTTATTATGATGAGAATGATTTTGTAAGAGTGTATGAGTTGACATGCCAAGCCTACGCAACTACTTTGAATGATCATCCTCTTGCGAAGTCCTACACAACTTTAAAAGCTATCTGGCAAGAGTTGGATGAAAAGGATACAAACTCTATGACGTGTGACCTTGATATTGCTACACTCAACAAATCTACAGAGAAGAAGTGTGTCAACATCTTTCTTTCTAAAGGGGATGGATTTGAGATTTGCTACTGCCAAGGAAGAGCTACTGCGATAAACCACACCACCAACTCTGAAACAAGCATATACCTATATTCGCAAAGATGAGTTCAATCAGCCTAAGGAGCTCCACACTGAGGTATCAAGCCTTACAGTGCAATTGAAACCTCAACAAGGTTGGAAGCCCAAGAACCAAGACAATCAGCTTCAGATTCAACCTACTCAAGGACCAGATATGAGTAAGGTGCAGTGCTTCTATTGCAAGGAGTTTTGATACTACAAGACTTTATGTTCTTAGAAAGAAATCAAGGTAACACCTATGACAAGAATTGTAGTAGCAAGGCTACAGTTCAATTGGTTCAAGAACCTAAATTCTATGAAGTAGAGGGATAAGATCTTACAGCACGTAGTTGTTCTCAAGAGAAAATGGGCCAAATTGGTATTGCATTAAAAGTTTATGGTTTTACTGGTGGTGATACATGGATAATTGATTTTGGTGCATCTGATCATATGACCTTTGATAAATCCTTATTTTCGAGTCTGTTTTCATCTCCCATACCTGAAGTATCTAATGCTAATGGTGTCTTTCCAAGTCTTAGGTATAGGATCAATCCAAGTTACTCTGTCTCATCACCTATTATCTGTCTTTGAGTTAAATTCACAAACAAATGCTCTGTAACCTTTTTTCATATATATGTGATCTTTCAGGATCTGTCATCTCAGGTGATAATAGACAAGGGAGATCTGAGGGGGAGACTATTTTACTTGAATTACATGTACATCGGAGCGACAAGAGCACCATCACCAAATGTTGCCCTGACATTGAGTTCTGATAGAGTGAAAGAAATTTGGTTATGACATCGTCGATTGGGTCATCCATCTTTTGGGGTCATGAAGAAATCTATGTCATCTTTGTTTTCGGGAATAAAGGATTCAAGTCTCCATTGTGAAACTTGTGTTTTTGCTAAGAGTGATAAGTATAGTTATTCTCCTAGTTCGTTTTCTAGTTCAGCACCATTTGAATTGATTCATTCTAATAAATGAGGTCTTTTAAAAAATTTAACATCGTTAGAAATGAAATATTTTGTTTTGTTTATTGATGACTTTACAAGATTAATATGGGTAGTGTTGCTGAAAAAGAAGAATGTTGTGTTTTCTTCCTTCACTGCTTTTCATAATCTCATCTGAACTCAATATGATGCTTGTGTGAAAATATTTCGATTTGACAATGGAGGGGAGTTTGTCAACCACTCTTTCAAAGACTATTTTCAGCAGCATAAAATTTTTCATCAGACTACTTGTCCTCAGACATCGGAGCATAATGAAGTTTTTGAAATACTGAATCGTCACCTCCTAGACATGGAAAAAACTCTCTTACTCAGTGCCAACATGCCCAAAAGCTGTGTTGTGTACCTTTCACCTCATCAATCGCCTACCATCTGAAACTCTTCATAATCGGGTTCCATTTGAGATATTATATAAACATGTTGCCATCCCATCTCTCAACAAACTTCTTGCTCGTGTCTTTGGTTGTGTGACATATGTTCATCTTCATAAGAATCAGAGGTCTAAATTGGAGGCTCGTGCTCTTAAATGTGTGTTTGTTGGATATGACACTCACCAAAAAAGATACAAGTGATATCATCTTTCATCTAAAAAGTTCTATGTCACCATGTACGTCACTTTTAGTGAAGACTTGTGTTATTTCTTTCCTTCAGCAACTCTTAGTGATGAGAAGAAGAATGTGTTTTATGATGACCAATTTTGGGCACTAGAAGTTCGTCTTCCAATTGAAAGTGACCCACCCGGAAGTGTTTTTTGACCCATTGGGAATGGGCCTCGATTCGTCTAAAATGGTGCCCAGAACCAACCCGTAGCTAACCTTCGACCCGTCGATGAAGAGTCTCTTTCCGTCGAAACTGGTACCCACAACCAACCAGTAGTTGACCATCGACCCGTCAAGGAGGAGTCTAGACGCGTCAAAAATACTCAGGCTGATGGGTCTGTTTCAAGTTATGAAAGTGTTCAATATGTCGAGCAAGTGTCTGACATGTTGAAAGAAGGAGAATTAGTCAGTAATCAACCACCGATTGTTGAAGATGTACATGCAAGTCCAATCTCTCCTCTTACATCAACGATTTCTCCTGGTTTGTCATCACCTGAGGTATGTAGTAGTGTTCATTTGTCTAGTTCTAGTGTCCCTACAAGAGTCTTGCCTGCTAGGTCAACCCATGGTCAACCTTCAAAAAAGTATGAATCTTTCTTGTCAGCTAAATCCAAGTATCATTTAGCTAATTATGTGTCAACCCATAATTGTGTAAGCTCTGTGTAGTCTTTGGAATCAATTATATATTGTATCTCTACCAAGTAAAATGTATGATGCAATCATGGAGGACAAGTGGGCTAAGGCAATAGAAGTTGAGATGGATGCTCTCAACAAGAATGGTACCATGGACTTGGTATCATTACAACCTGGAAAAAAGACTGTTGGGTGTAGATGGTTTTATACTATGAAACATAATGCATATGGCTCAGTTGACAGTTATAAGGCGAGTTTGTTTGCAAAAGGATACACTCAGAAATATATAATGGGTTACGATGAGACGTTTGCACCAGTGACAAACATCAATACTATTCGAGTCCTTATGTCTTTGGCAGCTAATCTGGATTAGCCTTTGCAACAGTTTGATGTGAAGAATGTATTTCTTCATGGATAATTGAATAAAGAAATTTACATGGATCTTCCTCTAAGATATGGTACTTCTACAGGTGAAAATGTGGTGTGAAAATTGAAAAAGTCTTTGTATGAATTGAAAGAATCCCCAAGGGCTTGATTTGGTTCACAAATTTTATAGAGAAGATTGGGTATAGACATAGCAATTCAGATCACACCTTGTTCTTGAAGCATCAGCATGGTAAGCTAACTGCTTTGATCATTTATGTGGATGACATGGTTATGACAAGTTATGACTTTGATGAAATCAAAAGGTTACAAGTTCAGTTATATTCTGAATTTGAGATGAAGGATCTTGGGAAGTTGAAGTATTTCTTGGGAATTAAGTTAACCCATGACAAAAATTGTATTATGTTGAGTAAAAGGAAGTGTGTTCTCGATTTGTTGGCAAAAACTGGTATGTTTGACTGTAAACCAGTCGATACACCCATTGAACATAATCATCGGATTGCAGAGTATCCTGATCAAATTCCTACAGACAAGTCCCGATATCAGAGGTTAGTTCGAAGATTAATTTACTACTCACACACTAGACCTAATCTTTCTTATTTTGTTAGTGTGGTGAGACAGTATATGCATAATCCTAGTGAAGATCATATGAATGTTGTGATAAGGATTTTGAGATACTTGAATTCGGCTCCTGGTAAAGGCTTGTGTTTCGCAAGCATGGAGATTTGGGCACTAGTGGTTACACTGATGCGGGTTGGGCAGAGAACATCACTGACAGAGGTTCTACTTTTGGCTACTTCATATTTGTTGGTGGAAATCTGGTTACTTGGAGGACCAAGAAACATAATATGGTGGCTCGTTCTAGTGCAAAAGCTGAGTATAAAGGTATGGCTCAAGAAGTTTGTGAGTTGTTGTGGCTAAAATATTTTTTAAGAAATTTGGGTTTCAAGCAAAAAAAGGCAATGCCTCTTTATTGTGGCAACACTGTTGCATTTGAAATTGCACATAACCCTGTTCAACATGATCGGACGAAGCATGAGAGATTGATAGACACTTTATCAAGGAGAATCTAGATGCTTGTATTATCTCATTCCCATTTGTTCATTCAAAGGAGCAATTAGCTGACATCCTTATTAAAGTTATTTCGTCCAAGACCTTCAGTGACTCACTTGAAAAGTTGGGCATTCGAGACTTATATGCTCCAACTTGAGGAGGAATATTAGAGTGATTCACACACCTTGTATATTTAGGAGGTGTATATTTTGTAATTAAGTAGGACTCTATAATTGATTAGGTTTACTTCTAGAACTATAAGTATGCTTGTATATATACCCAATTCGGGATTGATCAATATATCTGAAAATTCTTCAAACGCTTGTGATCTATTTGACTATGGTTTCTAAGACTGGTTTTTTAAAGTCTAGTAGGTTTACTTCAATTCCTAGTTAGTCAATAATTTCTATTTGTAAGGGATATGCAATTTGTTGTTGTTAGGGTGTGACCCTTTCTTTAGCTGAGTTACCACGTTATTAGGTTTGTTAAACATGGGATGTGTTTTGAATTCTTGTAATGGCTATATAAGCCAAATTATTATCTTTCAATGAATAAGAATCATTCACTGAAAGCTTGAGTGTTATCTGCATAGTGCTTGATTTTTCAACAATCTAGCATCAAAACCCCATCAAAGGGGCTTGGAGAGAGAGAGAGAGAGAGAGAGAGAGAGAGAGAGAGAGAGAGAGAGAGAGAGAGAGAGAGAGAGAGAGAGAGGGAGAAGTGTCAAGTAATGGTTGAAACCAATTTCATTCATTGCAACATTCGCAAATTAGATGGATTCTACGATTATTGGTCAATGCTCGTGGAGAATTTTCTTCATTCAAAGCAACTATAGAGCATGGATTCATAGAACCGGAACCAGGTGTAGAACTGACAAAGGCTCAACGCAGAAAAATTTAAGAAGTGAAATTGAAGGATCTGAAAGTTAAGAATGACCTCTTCCAGTCCATTGATCGGACTATTATGGAGATGATTCTCAACAATGACACTTCCAAAATCATCTGGGATTCAATGAAACTGATGTATCAAAGAAGTAAAAGGGTCAAGAGAGTACAACCGCAGACACTTAGGAGGGAGTTTGAAATGCTCCAAATGAAAGAAGGTGAAAAAGTGGACGAGTGTTTTTCTCATACACTTACAATTGCTAACAAGATGAAGGCTCAAGGAGAGAAAATGGAGCAAGTTGTGATTTTGGAGAAGATCCTGAGGACTATGACATCAAGGTTTGATTATGTTGTTTGCTCAATTAAAGAGTTAAACAACGTTAATGATTTAACAATTGATGAGCTACAGAGCACAATGTTGTTGCATTGGTAAAGGATGAATGGTCACAATAGAGAGGAGCAGGCATTGAAGATCACTTCTGATGATGGATTTGGCGCAAGAGGAAGAAGCAGAGGCTCATTCAAAGGAAGATGCCAAGGTAGAGGCAGAGCTGTCAACAAAGCAACAATCGAGTGTTACAAATGCCATAAATTAGGGCATTTTCAATATGAATTCCTTAGTTGGGAGAAAGAAGTTAATCATGTGATACCCCAACCTTTTTTTATATATATTCTACTAATTATGAATAATTTGAGTTCGATTTAGTGGCTCTAGTAAATAACTTTTACTATCAATAAAAATTGTGAGGTCTCGAGTTGACTTTTTATTGGATTGTTAAAGTTGGTAGACTTTGAATTAAAGTTGTAGAATTTGTCGAGACAAATTTGTAGATGCGAGAATCAACAAAATCAGAGATATGACGTAAAAGTTACGACTATCTGAAGTTTATCGTAAAGTAATTACCAAGTTACCATAAATGGAAATATGTAAAAGGGGTTTTCCCTTTTTGGAAGGGGGAGAGTTTTGGGGTAGGTTGACTTTGGGTCAACTCTCCCTCTCGTAAGAGAGAGAGTGTGTGCCAAGGTGGTGCAGCGGTCACCGGCGGCGTCACGCCGTCCGACCACTTCCGACCTCAAAATTGGTCAGGTTCAACGTGGGTCGACCTCATTTACCTATTTTCGGTCTTAATTTTGGGGATGGAGGCTCAAGGAGAAAGATTCGAGGTGAGATAATTCTAGGGTTTCAGGTGGTTGTCCGTCGTCGGTGTCAATGACTTCTCTGGCCATGTTAATGGTATAATTCAATTCCCCTTGATGTCTTGAGGATATTGGTGTTGATAATTTTTGGGTTCCATGTGATTGAAGTGAGATTCAAATTGAAACTAATTCGGATCATCGTTGTCGCTGTGACGGTTGTCGGCGGTTGTGACCATCGTGGATAGAAGGGTTTTGCTCCCCTCTATTTCCTAAATCGATTGAGACCAACCTCGAGCTCCGAAATGGCTCAACGACGGAGATCAGTGCCGGAAGCTATTTCTGACCGGGTTGCTTTCGAGGTTGATTCCGGCTAAACGTGCCGCAATCTGCCAATGGTCCTTTGAGAAAGAATGATGAGCTCTGCGAGTGCTTTCTTTTGATGGGTCAATTGTCGCCGCCAGTGGTGGCAGGTGGGCGGCACGTGACCGGAAATTTATCTCCAGAAACGGGTCGTAATATATGTCATTAGGTTCGTATAGACGATACGAGCATAATTGTGAGGTTAAGTTGTCATTTAGGTTTCGTCGACCCAGTGGGTGGGCGGTGGTGACGGGGTTTGTCATAAGTGGCGGTGCGGCCAACAAAGAAATTAGGTTTGTCATTCATTGTTACGACTGTTTCGTCGTAACAACTTTGTTGGATATGTTATTCGACTACATTAGTCAAATTTGATTTTTTTTTTGATTTAGTAACTTCCTCGATTTCCTATTTATTTATCATTTTGATGATTTTCGACAAGGGTAGGATCGTCACAAATGATATCAGAACGCGGTTAAACTCTCGGACTTCGTTTTCGTTGAGTTTTGAGTTCTAAAGTTAGTCACAAAAGTATAAGTTTAAAAATTGTGTAATTGTGTTCCTATGAACATCATGAAGATGGAGTTTGGTGGTTATGGACTATAAGTGGTTACGCATTGCCATGGCGGGACTTGAGGTACACGGTTATGTACTTCTTGTTGTGGATACATAGTTTAGTTATCGATATTCATTTATCGATATATTTTATTAATATTCATTTATCGATATTCATTTATCTATACATTTTGATTTATGTTACTGATATATTTTCGATATTACATTGATTATGTACATTGTGTTACAACGAATGATATTCGAAACACAAACATCGAGACCGTTACAAAGTGGTAACATAACGACAAAATTGGTTGTCTAACGAATAGGAAACGTGATATTACAATGATCAACGAAAATGGAAAGTGTTATATTTTATTAAACTTTTGATTATTTGTACAATTTGTACAAGTATACGGAATTGACTTTGCATATTTGCATATCAAGGCAAATATATGATTGACGATTCATTTGACTTTATTAGAATCCAACGAGATTCATCAGAAATTACAATATTGAAACTGTTACGATTACAACTACAATTATAAACAAGAATTACTATACGAGAAATGAAAAATATGATTGTATATATATGATTATATTTAGATATATGGATAGGTTACCATATATCGATAGGCTACCACAAATTGGTGGTGCTGCCAGGTTGCGGCGCTGGATTAAAATCCTGGTTGGGGCTCGTTTACGGGCTTATAGTTAAGTAGAGATTGTGCCTCCCTAGAGTAAAGAGACTCAAAACTAATCCAAGTGGTGTTCTTGATTTCCTTAATTTGAGAATATACATATATATGAAATTACCATCTTTAGATGGGGTGTCCTCGATTTCCTTAACTCGAGGTGATATATTATTGAGATTATAAATCTGTCTGCGGGCGGGGTGTTCTCGATTCCCTTAATTCAAGATATTATTATATTTGACGATATGAGACTATATGATTACCGTTGTGGACAAGGTATTCTTGATTTCCTTAATTCGAGACTATATTATATATATGACGATACAATGTTAAACGAAAACATGAAACGTCAAATGTTTTATTGAGATTTGAGATGTGATATGAGGTCGAGAGATGAGCTTCGAGATTTGTTATTTGAGCTCAAGAGTTGAGTAATATGATATAACTTAATATGTGATATTTTTCTGCGTGACGGACATGATGATATAATATTTGTTCACAAGATGAGCATATAAACCTGAGACGATTTGAACTTGAAATACGAGATTAAGAATATGATATTTACTCGTGCGACTAGTATAATTATATAATCTTAACTCATTTGATGAGTGAGAATGCAATATTTGAACTCGTGAAACGTATACAAATTATTTTAATATTCAGTGTTTACGCGGTAATACAATGATTGGAAATTTGAAACATTGATTAGCAATTTTATCGCAATGATATATTATCATTAGAGAGTATGCACAATAATGGTGAATTGTTCACAGTTTCGAGATTTCTTCGAGTTACAGGTACTATTTATTATTGTTTACAGATTATTCCATTTGATTTATTTTTCACCATTTGAGATTTCTTTTTATAAGAGTTTAATGAATTTGATTAAGCTTGAGAATTTCGAATATAGTTTTCAGATATTGATATGTGTTAGTGGAGAAATATGGACAAACATTGGTGACTCGCGGTAAATGTTGAAAATTCCATTGTGATTATTGAAGTGTATTTGAACATTTTGTAGGTTTTGGGTATCTTATTTATAGGGGAAGTTCTGCCCAATTTTTCGCTGAGATATTCTGCGATCTTTGTTTAATAATTTTGAGGAAAAAAGTATTTTAACCGGGGTAAATTGTGATACCCTGACTTTTTTATATATTTTCTACTAATTATGAATGATTCGAGTTCTATTTAGTTGTTGCGGTAGATAATTTTTATCGTCAATAAATACTATGAGGTCTTGAGTTGACTTTTTATCGAATTGTCGAAGTTGGTTGAATTTATGTTAAAGTCGTAGGATTTGTCGAGACGAGTTTGTAGACGCGAGAATCGTTGAAATCGAAGTCACGACGTAAAAGTTACGAGTATTGAAAGTTTATCGTAAAGTAATTACCGTGTTAATATAAATGAAAATGTTTAAAAGGGGGTTTCCCTTTTTGAAAGAGGAAGAGTTTTGGGGTAGGTTGACTTTGGGTCAACTCTCCCTCCCGTGAGAGAGAGAGAGAGAGAGTGCCGAGGCGGTGAAGTGGTCACTGGCGGCGTCACACCGTCCGGCCACCTCCGACCTTGAATTTGGTCGGGTTCAACGCGGGTCGGCCTTCTCTACCTATTTTCGGTCTTAATTTTGGTGATGAAGGCTCAAGGAGAAAATTCTAGGGTGATTTTCCATCGCTGGTGCCGGCGACTTCTCCAACCACGTTAATGGTATAATTCGATTCCCCTTGATGTCCTGAACATATTGATGTTGAGAATTTTTGGGTTGCAGGTGATTGAAGTGAGATTCGAATCGAAACCGATCCGGATCGTCGTCGTCGTTCGGCACCATCATCGTGATGGTTTCCAGCGGTTGTGGCCGTCATGGATAGAGGAATTTTCCTCCCTTCTATCTCCTAAATCGATTGAGACAAGCCTTAAGCTCCGAAATGGATCGACGGCGAAGATTGGTGTTAGAAGCTATTTCCAGCCGGGTTGCTTTCGAGGCCGATTCCGGCCAAATGTGCCGCAATCTGCCTATGGTCCTTTGAGAAAGAATGATGGGCTCTTTGAGGGCTTTCTTTTGATGGGTCAATCGCCACCTCTGGTGGTAACGCATGGGTGGCACGCGCTGTCATCTGTGGTGGCACGTGACCGGAAATTTATATTCGAAAACGGGTCGTGATATATATCATTAGGTTCGTATTGACGATATGGACATAGCTGTGAGGTTAATTTGCCATTTAGGCTTTATCGACCCAGTTAGTGAAAGGTGGTGATGGGATTTGTCACCAGTGACAGTACAGCCGACGAAGAAATTAGGTTTGTCATTCATTGTTACGACTGTTTCGTCGTAACAAGTTTGTCAGATATGTTATTCGACTAAATGAGTTTAATTTGATTTTTTTTTCTGATCGAGTAACTTCCTCAATTTTTCTATTTATTTATCATTTTGACGATTTTTGACAAGGGTCGGATCGTCACAAATTATGCCAAGATGGATGAAGAAGACGAGATGCTCTTAATGTCCTATGTAGAGCTTAATAACTCAAAAAGAGAAGGAGTGTGGTTTCTTGACTCAGGATGCGGCAATCATATGTCAGGGAACAAGCAATGGTTCACTGACCTTGATGAGCAATTCAGACACTCTGTGAAGCTAGGAAACGACTCTAGGATGCTTGTGATGGGATGAGAAAGCATTAAGCTGGTACTTGATGGAGTAACACAGGTGGTAAGTGATTTGTTTTACATACCTAAGTTATGAAATAATGTATTGAGTATCAGTCAGTTACAAGAGAAATGACTAACTATTTTGATTCAAAATGGAGCTTGTAAAATTTATCATGAAAGGAAAGGGCTCATTATGCAAACACAAATGTCAGGAAATAAGATGTTTGTGTTGGTAAAAGTTGAGTGATATTAAATTAAATATAATATAACAAATACTAATTAAATAATTAGTAAAATGTAAACATAAGAACGAAGAACAATTTCTAGGTAAAAAGATGAACTAAGTTGAGTCACGTATATCATACGTTTTCCTTAAAAACTTTTACACCGCCCACAGGCTTGTAAGACGTTGTTCTCCCAGAATAAAACAACTTCAAAGTTTTGTACCGCAGCACAAGAACTTCTCGTCTAACTGAATAATACTTTACTCTATCACCGAATTTGCTCACTGTTGAGAGAGGGAGAGAAGTGATCAGAAGAGAAGCTTGCTTTATGATGGGATGAAGAATGAGGGAAGATGGAGCCTCTATTTATACATGGAGGAGTATGACATTAAGGCCGGCCACCAAAAGGTTATGAGTTACTACTCATTAACCATGCAACTTAAATCTGGCTAATTAAAGAGTATAAACCGACCAATAATGGTGTGAAAACCCACCATAATTCAGCCAATAAACGCATCCTAACCGGAGAAGTTGAAAGGTCTTAAGGAATGCAAAAAGTCTTTCCTGACTGCAAAAGGAAACTCGTGCGGCCTGACCCAAATTGGAACAACATTCGTGTCAGCAAGACGCGAGCGCACATAAGTCCATATCGCATACTCAATTCAACCAAGATTTGCACCCCCCTGCGCGCGTGAGAGAGAGTCTCTCTACTCACTTACTCCAGGCATACTAGGGTGCAATCATAGATAAAAAAATTTCACATTCCTAATTTCTTCCATGTGGGATCACATTCTTTCCTTTTGTTTCAAGTGGCCAACTTTGGGTGACAATTTCTCATTCACCCCTTGACTATTTTAAACAAATGAATACATAATCTTTATGTACTCTTGTAGGAGAACACAAATCTATATTTCCCTCACATCAAAATTAAGTGCAACACACTCAATTATTTTGTTTAAATTGTCATATTAAAATGGTGGAAAACCACCATTTTTCCAACAATTTCCCACATGAATGAACATTGGTGACCGAAGACTCGATAGACATGGTGATAGATTCTGCGGTTGAAAACCTGCATAAGATTGGTAGGGGTCTACCCTTTGAACCTTCCCTTGTGAAAGTATGCTTACTTTACTAACTAAACAGTAGACGCGATGTCTTTAAACTGTTTTCCATTTGTGTAAACGATGGCATACTTCACACAGATATCTTCTTGATATTTTCAGTTCTTACTGTTGTGTCCATTTGGCCCTGGACACACGCCTGGTGCTGTAAGAGCTTAACAAGAATTACGCCCTGAACAATTCTTTTAGAAGCGGCCCCACTTCCCTCTTACATAGGTGATTTCTTAATTAAGAGTAACCCTCATTACTCCGCTCGGATTTCCGACGTATAAGAATCATTAAAAGCTTTGAACGTAACCTCATTCCTTGTATAATGGGACGAAGAATGAGGGATGATGGAGCCTGTATTTATACATGGTGGAGTATGACATTAAGGCCGGCCACCAAAAGGTTATGAGTTACCACTCATTAACCATGCAACATTAATCCGGCCAATAAGCCCACCATAACCGGATAAGTTGAAAGGTCTTGAGGAATGCAAAAAGTATTTCCTGAGTACAAAAGGAAACTCGTGCGGCCTTACCCAAATTGAAACAACATTTGTGTCCGCAGGACGCGGGCGCACACAAGTCCATATCGCATACTCAATTCAACCAAGATTTGCACCCCCCTGCACGTGTGAGAGAGAGCCTCTCTACTCACTTACTCCATGCATACTAGGGTGTAATCATAGATAAAAACTTCCACATTCCTAATTTCTCCCATGTGGGATCACATTCCTTCTTCTTTTTTCAAGTGGCCAACTTTTGGTGACAATTTCTCATTCACCCTTTAACTAATTTAAACAAATAAATACATAATATTTATGTACTCTTGTAGGAGAACACAAATCTATGTTTCCCTCACATAAAAATTAAGTGCAACACACTTAATTATTTTGTTTAAATTGTCATATTAAAATGGTGGAAAATCACCATTTTCCCAACAGTTTGTATTGCTTGCTACAGTGATACCACAGTTTTCAACTTGTCTACAAGCAGCTTCTGAAGACACTATAGATTTATGACATCGAAGATTTGGTCACCTGAATCACAAGAGCCTCATAACTCTACAGTACAAGAAGATGGTGAAAGGATTGCCTCAACTGAAAACTACAAAAGCAAGGTGTGCACAAATTGTATGGTTGGGAAGCAGCACCGTGATGCAATACCAAAGAAGAGCAAATAGAGAGCTTCACAAAGGCTTCACTTAGTACATGCTGGCATTTACGGTCCCATAACACCTGTGTCTCACAGTCACAAGAGGTATCTTTTAAGCTTTATAGATGATTTTAGTAGGAAAAATTGGATATATTTCCTATCTGAAATCAGAGGCTTTTACTGCATTCAAAAACTATGGGAAATGTTTAAAAAGTGCCACTTCTTATGTTAGAGAAATAGAACTCACTCTCACTCTCACTCTCACTCTCACTCTCACTCTCACATGCTTACCTAGTTCAGTAGTTCACTTCAGTTTTTCGTATCCACAGCCAAATTTGGATCTTCCGGGCATTCTTCCTTGTATTACTTAAGCTTGACGATCGGAGAAGGGATGTGTATAGTACATAATGAGGAATCAAGGTCCTTATCTGCAGCTTTTCTTGAATGAAGAAGAAATGTGATTCTGGTCGGGTAGTTGCATATCACCCCATCACTATGTAAATAAGTAAATCTAGATTATGCACTATGTCGATCAATAACACAAACATGCAACCCAAACAAGCAATACTAAGTAGTTATAAAGAATAAGGAAACTTACATAATCCG
This sequence comes from Geum urbanum, assembly GCA_946800695.1. Lineage (NCBI taxonomy): Eukaryota > Viridiplantae > Streptophyta > Magnoliopsida > Rosales > Rosaceae > Geum > Geum urbanum. Next base: position 45,037,772 of record OX327012.1, on the reverse strand, counting down.
AAATATAAATATATGCAGGTACTTTGTGACTATCAATTCCAAGGTTGAATTTCATGTCACATGTTTTGGTCAAATTCCGAGTGGAACTTGATCAGAACATATAAGTGAATTGTCCACTTGTAGTGATCGTGGTTGAGCATCCATATTTGACTTAACTGCTAAGAATAAACGAATGTCAGAAGTGAAGACGGGGTATCCTGTCTAGCACACTCTAATGCTTAAGTCAATAGGTGTTTGTGGATAGATGAAGAGGTGAAAGCTGGAATAGAGTTTCAGATAGGAATCCTCCCTCCTTAACTCGATAATTAAGGCTTACATTTATACTTACTCGTGAAGATGTCCTTTAATCATTTTTCGATATGGGACTCGATATTCCTTTTAAAAAATTTCCAGAGTGTTTTTCTTGTTTTCCTTTTTAACAAAGCGTATACAAAGCAGTGAGCATAATTGCTTATGTTAACAAGTCCCCCAAGTCCCCATGTCAAGATTATTCTTGATCGGGGAGTTGAAAGTAGATACGCTCACTTTGTATACACTTGACGTCCTTCGTTAAGTATAAGATCATACCCCCTAGTCCCCTTCAACTCCCCAATAAAGAATGATTAACATAGATGGATTACATAGATGAGTGTGCTTGACTTTGTTAGGGCGGGTCGTCAAGATACCAGCGTCCTGATAAATGTGTTCGACGGAATCTGTGCGGTGTGCTCATATGTGTACGTATGGATAGATCAAACCAAATAAGAGAATCTGAGCGGTACAGTTCAGATGAATACGCTCGGACCAATCGCACTAATAGGGAATATCACTTGTAGGCGATGTCGAGAATCTGAGCAGTACACTTCAGATGTATGCGCTCGAACTAATCCCACTGACAAAGAATATCACCTGTGGGCAATGTCGAGAATCTGAGCGGTACGCTTTAGATGTATGCACTTGGGCTAATCGCAATGACAGGGAATATCACATGTGGGCGATGTCGATAATCAGAGCGGTACGCTTTAGATGTATGCGCTCGGATCAATCTCACTTATAGGGATTATCACCTATGGGCGATGTCGATAATCTGAGTGGTACGCTTCAGATGTATGCGCTCGTACTAATCGAACTAAACAGGGAATATCACCTGTGGGAGATGTATGATTCTGAAGTTTGTAAAATTTTGTTAAAGGAAACAGCGCTCATGATGTTCAGTCATGGGTTTCCCTTAAGAGTGATGGTGATGTATCTACGCCCATCAAAATAGGATGGCGTAGCAGTTTTATAGTGTCTACCCGCAAGTCTAAGTGTTACCCTTTTGTGGCGCACACTTAGGTATGTAATAAACAGACCGTAGTGCTGCCCTTTTTTGACTCGCGCGTAGGTGAAAAGCATATGTTCACAAAGCCAAGTGTGGTTCAATGTATGGCACACACTTGGTTTGGATATGAGATGAGCTCTATTAATTTGGATGCGCGCTATGCGAAAAAATTGAGCGTTGATGTCAAAAAGAATAGAGGTCGGTGACCGCCTTCCTAGGGATGTATCATCAGGTAGCCAAGACGTCTAGTCTGCAAAAATTTACAAGCAAGAAAATATGGTTAGAGGAAATAATTGTACAAGGAAAAAGGTGAACGGAAGAACAATGATGGAAGTCCCCTTTCATTTCAAACAAGAGGGAGGGAGCATCTGAAACGGTATGAAGTGTGTCCGGATCATGTCGCTTAGAAATGATTGAACCTGTTCAAATTGAAGATGCTCACTCTAATTTTTTTTTCTGACAAACGGAGAACTGATGGTTAACCAACCATACATGCCCGTTTGCTTCTCTCCATTTACCTTTCCTGACAAGGATGAGGGAAGCTGTTGAATAAATTTTTGGGTCCGCTTACCTTTCTTTGGTTGAAGATTTTGCGTCATCCCCCGAGCACCCAGACGTCTCAAATTAAAGAGCTTGACCTGCTACAGTGAACTAAGCGAGACTAATGAGAGTATGAGATCGTAGGAGGCGGAACATTTAGATGTGCGCTAACGTGACGTACATGATATATATATATATATATACATGGGCGGAGTGACACGGGGGCTAGCCCGGGCCATGCCCCCCCCCCCCCCCCCCCCCCCGGGACATTTTAGAGAAAAAAAATTAGTATATATATGCTTTATAGATATATATTATAATATATATAACCTGCATGCCAGTCAAGTTGTAATAAAATATAACAAATAGTACGATTTTTTTTATACCAGCAGACTTTGCAATTTACGTACGTAGACAACAGATTTGATAAAGAATATAATAATATATATATATATCAGGATATTCTATTAAGGATAGGATTCCAATTAAAGGAAGATTTTGAACCATGATGATTACCGGACACCAAATTCTGTTTAATCAAGGATTCTACAAAATAATACAAGATTTTTGTGTGTTCTAGAAATAGGCATTAAGCCATTAGTTTTGTCTAAGCCGCCGTTTATACATAGGTTGAGATGGAGAGATATTATAAAAAATAAAAATATATAAAAAAAATTTTTGTAAATCCTATAGTGGAAGAATCATCTCTTTTGGATTCAGTATCAGATTCATTAGAACAACCACCTACGAAGATTCGAAAGATGAACCCGAAAAAGCCTTCTGTTGAAGATAGTTCAGAAAAATATCCTTCTGATCCCCGTAAACGCCCACCAATTTTAAGTTATCATCCTAACATTCGATAAGAAGTTCGAAGATATTATTTACAAAAAAAGTTTTGTCAACCTAAAGCTCACAAGTTTCCTTTCAATAATGATGGGAAAAGAAAAATAAGGTTTATTAAGGATTGGTTTGATGAGTTTTCATATTGGTTGGAATACAGTATTGACAAGGATGAAGCATTTTGTTTATGTTGTTATCTTTTCAAACCTCCTGCTGGAAGGACAAGAAAACTGTATCATTACATTTTGGAGGATCTAATTTACTCACAATCAGGCTGTGAGAAGGTGCGATGCTCTATTAAACTCAAGACAACACATTGAAATTGTTTTGTTAAAATATACAGATCAAGAAAGAATTGACTATCGAACTCGCTTGAGTGCATCGATTGGTGTTGTCAAAGTTCTTTTGAAACAAGGGCTTCCATTTCGTGGACATGATGAGTCTGAAAATTCTTATAATCGAAGAAACTTTCTTGAAATTTTGGAATGGCTATGTGGTTATAATGAAGATTTCAAAGTTGTCACACTTAAGAATGCTCCTAAAAATTTGAAGTTGACATCACCAGATATTCAGAAAGACATTGTAAGTGTTATTTCAAGCGAAATAATCAGTACTATTGCTATTGAAATTGGTGATTCTTTGTTTGCACTTCTTGTTGCTGAATCTCGAGATATGTCATGCAAGGAGCAAATGACCATTGTACTTCGTTATGTTGATGGTGGTAAAGTAATTGAGCGTTTTATGGGGATTGAGCATGTTACCAATACCAATTCAGCAACACTTAAAGAAACTATTGTTTTTTCTCTAGACATGGATTAAGCATATCTAGATTGCGGGGTCAAGGTTATGATGGAGCAAGCAATATGCGAGGCGATTTGAATGGTTTGAAAGCACTTATTTTGAAAGAGAATGAATCTGTGGTTCATGTCCACTGTTTTGCTCATCAACTTCAACTAGCTCTTGTAGGAGTGGCAAAAAATCATGATGATATTTCAGTCTTCTTTGAATTGGTTGCTAATGTGGTGAATGTTGTTGGAGCATTGGCTAAACGGCGAGATATTCTTCGAGGCATTAGATAATAACGAGCTTTCAAGTGGACAAGGCTTAAACCAAGAAACTAGTCTCAAAGGATCTAGTGATACACGTTTGAGCTCTCATTATGATACTTTAATCAGCTTGGCTAGAATGTTCAATTATGTGATCGTTGTATTGGATGTTGTCAGAATTGATGGGGGAGCAAGCTCTGTTCAAAAACTAGAAGCAAATGTTCTTATGGATTATATGTAATCCTATGATTTCATATTTAGTCTATGTTTGATGAGAAAAATACTTGGAATAACAAATGATCTGTTGAAAGTGTTGCAAAGAAAAGATCAAGATATTGTGAATGCTATGAGCTTGGTTACTGTGTGCAATGAACGACTCCAGACGTTGAGGGAGAGCGGTTGGGATGATTTACTAATGCAAGTTTCTTCTTTTTGTGGGAAGCATCATATAAAAGTTTGAAGCATGGATGACAGATTCGAACCTCCTGAAAAATCAAAGCGAAAGTCTCAGGTAATAACAAACTTGCATCATTTTCTTGTTGATTTATTCTACACAGTTATAGATAAACAGCTTCAAGAATTAGGTGATCAATTCAACGAGAAGAATAGAAAGTTGCTTCTTTGCATGTCAAGTTTGAATCCAAGCAGCGCATTCTCAGCTTTTGATAAAGCAAAGTTAATTCGTCTTGCCCAATGTTATCCTCAAGACTTTTCTAAACATGAGATATAGGTACTTGATGATCAACTAGAGAATTATATTATAGACATGCGCTCTAAGATTGAATTCTCTGATTTGAGAGGAATTACTGAGCTTGCAGAGAAAATGGTTCACCAAAGAAAGATAAAACATATCCACTAGTTTACTTACTTTTGACATTAGTATTGATTTTACCAGTACCAACAACAAGTGTGAAGATAGTATTTTCTGAAAAATAATGTAAAATTTTATATTATTTTTGAAGTCTTAATTTCGACCATCCGACTTCGCCTCTATATATATATGAATGTGTTCATATGTGGCTTGTATATTATATGAGATGTTGATTTTTATGCGGTCCTAGTTATCAAACGAGTTTTGAGGGAGCCTCTATTTATACATGGAGGAGATGGAGAATGACATTATGGCCGGCCACTCATTTCACTCAAGGTATAGTAGGGTGAAATCATATATAAAGACTTCCACATTTCTAATTTCTCCCATGTAGGATCACATTCTTTCCTTTTGTTTCAAGTGGCCAACTTTGGGTGACAATTTCTCATTCACCCTTTAATCAATTTAAACAAATGAATACATAATCTTTATGTACTCTTATAGGAGAACACAAATCCATGTTTCCCTCACATCAAAATTAAGTGCAACACACTTAATTATTTTGTTTAAATTGTCATATTAAAATGGTGGAAAAACCACCATTTTTCCAACACTAACTAGGTGATGACACCTGGTAAGCTACGTGACATGAGCAAACAAACTAATTAAGTGAAGGCACCTAGTTAACTAGGCGAGATGAGCAAATAGGCTAGCTGGGTAGAGCGACATGTTTCACTTTTCGTAACGAATCAGACAGACTACACCAAATATTTTGGTCAAATTCCGACTAGAACTTGATCAGAACATAGAAGTGAATTGTCCACCTGTAGCGATCATGGTTGAGCGTCCATATTTGACTTAACTGCTAAGAATGAATGGATGTCAAAAGTGAAGACAGGATATCCCGTCTAGCACACTCTGATGCATAAGTCATTAGGTGTTTGTGGATAGATGAAGAGATGAAAGCTGGAATAGAGTTTCCGATAGGGATCCTCCCTCCTTAACTCAATAATTAAGGCTTACATTTATACTTACTCGTGAAGATGTCCTTTAGTCATTTTCTTATGTGAAACTCTGTATTCCTTTTAACAATTTTCTAACATGTTTTCCCTATTTTTTTTTTATCAAAGTATATACAAAGCAGTGAGCATAATTACTTATACTAACATCACACACACACACATACAGATGCAGGTTCTTTGTGATTGTCAATTCCACTGTGTTTACCTTGTGCTTTCACTTCCACTGTCTATTGTCCATATGGTCTGGACTGGAGCAATAAAAAGTAGGATCGCCTTGGTCATCTTTGACTCGGTAATTACTAATAAGATTGAGGCATATATATATATATAAGTTGGATAAGTCTGAGTTTCTAATGCCTGAAGTGTTTGAATTAATATGTTGTGAAGGCAATGATGGGGGCTTCTAACTGCTGGAGCATCAGCAGCAACAACAATAGTGTCCCTGGCACACTGGAAACTCCAGTGCCAATTGGTTTCCATTCTGCCGCCAATTCAACAGCTTCTGTGAGCGATATCAGGATCTCTCATCGGCTCTTTCATCGCCATAGTAGTGATTATACTGCTAATCATTTTGGATCTTTGTCATAAAGAACAAAAAATCTACGATCCAACAAGGGAAAGAAAAGATCCCTCACCTCAGTAACACAAGGATCATCCAAGGTTTGTATAATTTCTTGCATATAATTACCATATGTTGTATATAAGCTTATATCGTAATGTTATTTTCATCAATGTGCTTGTAAGCAGGAAGAAACACAATCGAAAAAGAGGAAGAACAAGTCATCCAGTAGTGATGAGCCAATGTCACAATCATCTAAAGTAACATAAGTTCGTGCGTAATCACTTATCAGTTTCATATATGCATCATAAAAACAACAACCCTCACATTCCCTCAGCCATAGCCATAGATAGCAGGATCTAAGCTGTTGCTGCTACTTCAACTGCAAATAAAAACAGGACAAACAGATCAACTTCAAGTCAGTTACTCTTCAAAACCGAGTACAAACCACAAAGATTCTATAACATACCTGCTGCTTCATCTGCCATAGAGAGCAGGATAAGAGCTGATGCTTCTTCTTCTTCATCATTTGTTACTGCAACAAATGAAAACAAGAGTAACTATTCGATTATACTATGATTCAGAGTGATGTTCTACATGGAAAACTATTCGATTCAGATTCTACAAAAAGAGCCAGAATATTCTCTATAGACTTATCCGGCTAAAAATCACGACGGATTCAAAACTTACTGAATGTCCAAAGTGCACAAACTAGACTCATTTTCAAGACTAGACTCTAAGAAAAACAAGTGATATGTAGGTCTTAGGATTTGCTCTGATACCATCTAGCTATACAACTCTTATTTGATATTCCATGAATTCCAGCAGCTAACTTTGTCCAGTCCTCACATCCATGTTCTTCAACAAGCTTCACAGGCTTGTTGTCTTCTTCAGCCTTCCAAGGACTCCTTCTCTATATTAGTTTTGTTTATAAACACTTTATTATAGGTTTGTATTTTGATTGTGATTAACAAATCAAACATTTAGTTTTCTTTTTTTATGAACAATGTCAGAACATTAACTTATATTTGTTTGGTTTATAAGTATTTTCTTATTGTTTGTATTTCACGTATGATTAACAAATCATACATAAATGTTAATTTACGTTGATTTGGATTTATTCTTGTAAATACGAGAACATGAGAGTTGATTGGTTTGAATACTTATGTAACATACTTTTGTATATTTGTCATTTTTTTTGTATGATCATGAGAGAACACTATTTTTAATTATCGTCTCAGTTCTCAAATTCTCAAACTCGACCTGTAAATAGGTTCATTCAGTGAGATGAAAAGTAGAAAAAGAAGAACAAACCAAAATTACAAGTGATTATGGGCCTGTGGTATTGGTAGTTTGTCTTTCAACCGATGAAGTGATTTTGGAGCTTTGGGAAGGTATTGGGTACTGGTGATGTTTCAACTTTTGTTTGCTCCGACGAAGATGGATTGATGTCAATAAAATGATGAAACTGCCCCTCTTAGATTTCTCGTGGGAGCTGACATTTGTGTGACCCAAGTGTGCCACCCAAGCAGATAATTGAGCAATGTGACGGAGTGATTGATGGAGGGAGATGTAACGTTTGGTAGTGAAAATGACCTCATAGTTCGGGGTCTAAACTCTCGAGGCTCGAACAGCTCTCTGAATGTAAAGTAGCTCCATTCATTCATCTCTGTAAGGCTATGTATGTAAACTCTCACGTTACAGTGGTTTCACTCAACAACTAGAATTAATAATCCCCAATTAAATTAGGAGACAGCCATGGTTAGACGTAATCCCTTTTTAGTACGAAGTCATTCCATGAAAAATGTCATTAATATAAGTGCACATGCAATTCATTTGTGATACAAAAATTCTTCTCAAGATTAAAGTCTTTGCTTGGCAATTAATTAGATCAAGATTAAGGATTAAAGACAGGGTCAGTCCTGAGAATTTTAAGGCCCGGGGCGAAAAGCAAATTTAGGCCCTTCCATTTTTCTCTTATCCATGTCTCCTCAGTTCTATATCCATTTTTCAAATAAAACCCGAGTTTAAAAAGACAAATACAAACAATATATGTGGATCAATTAGTAGTTCGGCATGACAACTGCACATCAGACACATAGAGAAGATATTACCTTAAATTCTTCGGTTGTTGCATTGAGAAAAACATAGAAAAATTGCAAAGGTTCTCCTAATATAAACTTCAAAAGGTGGACATCGTAAACGTCATATAGATTGCGATTATAGATACCTTCCGGTTTGTTTCTAAATAAGATTGGAACATTTTGATCACCATAATAAAGCAAAGCTATTTTTGATCCCATAACAAAGTGATTTTGTACAAAAAAGCTAAGCTCTTTTTTCAAACCATTATCAACAATAGAAAAAAATATAATACCCAATAATTAGTACTCTATTATCTTATTTCATTGTCAACGGTAGCAACAATATGATACCCAAAACTCCAAAAAGTCCAAATATCTTATCAATAGAAAACATAGAACAAATAGTGATTGGTAAATTTACTGAAATTGATGAAAGTATTGACGGTGGTGAAATCCAATTGGTGACCAGATTCTGATCTTTCTTGAGTTTCTTTTTGAGAATCCTGCTCGCGCTCGATGTCAACCACATTTAGAACTCGACACCGCACTCAAAGGAAACTTAGCCGATGGAGATGGAAAAATTGAGGAAAGAACTGGGGTTGCTATGAGATTGAAAGATTGAAATTGGGAGATGGAGGAAAAATCTGAAAGATTGTTGGGTCATAATAGAGACGGAAGTCTAGATTACTGTGATTACAAACAGGCCCGGCCCTCACCTAAGGCCGGCAGGACCCAGGGCCCAATGTCTAAGGGGTCTTTTTTGTTTGATGTATAAAATCCAAAAAAAAACTAATTCTTTGTTCGCGACAGGAAGCAGACACCTTTTTGTTTGCTAAACATAGACTCAAAAAGAGGTATGCATTGCTGAAACTGATATTCTGATTTGCTGAACATAGGCTCAAAGATGGGTATACATGTATTTTCTGTAAAAGTATACATGTATTTTGTTGTTGGTGTCTTCACAAAAGTTTTTGAGGATCTATCTTTGAAAATGCCAGACTTGGTTTCACCTACAAATAAGTTCTCTTGATTTAGTTATAGTTTTTCAAAGTTAGAGGTCTGTAAATAGATTCATCAACATGTAATTAGTTCAAATATATGTGGGGAACAATTTTGGTATATTTTATCTCCCTCAAATCTCAATACTCTTCCCAAACAGTCCAAACAGTTTAAAGAGAGAGATCCATGGAGTAAACTTCAAGATAAATTTATGATAACAAAGTCTAAAACTCAAGTATAATAAATTTCTAGTTAATATAGTAATAACCGTAAACATTCACTTAAAATAAATAGCATCGCTAATATAATTGAAAGGACCCGACCCTAAATTAACTAGTAATCTAGAATCAAGCCCTAACGGCTGACACTAATATACTAGTTTTTGTGGAAATTTTTGACATAATTTACCCTTATGAAGGAAACATCCAAAAATCTACAAGGAAAACTGATACTCCCCAAATAAACCCACAAACAATACCGTGGACCACCGATGTCCATCCGGATTTCTCAACATAAACTGAAATCAACCTGATACATTATTCAGAATTTGAAAACATAATTCCAGTAAGACGATACAAAGAAACTCAACTCGACTAAAATACGAGTGACAATCTATTCACAAGAGTCTCACTAAGACGATACTACAGAACTAGTATCCAAAGTGACTTCAATAATACAAGAGACATACTAACAGTGAGCTGGAACCTACTGCTGAAGGAATTGACTGGTGGACTCGACGCCCTCGATGACATCCAGCACCCTCATGATACACACTGCAATCTGGGCAAATAAAACCAAAAATCACAGGAAAAAGGCACATAAAATCATAAAAAATGTTAGAGTGAGTGGACAAAAATAATCTTTCATTTTTAATCTGACAACATTAAATATAACATGCCTTTCACAATATATGCAAATAAACTTGATGCGAGTCTAAAACTGCGAGGTCTCTCTCGGACACATCCGCAACAGTACAGTCTAAATCACGGGATCTCAGACCCACATGTGATTAAATAGTCAGAAAGACCTCGGGTCAAAAATCTCCCTCCCCCGGAGCATCTCGGGGATCAGCCAAGCATGCCAACGCATCGATGCTTCTACCTCTGAGACTGTACTCTGTGTAAAACAAATCATACTTGTTTTCATGCACATGTAATAATCGTAAATGCATACTCGTACAATGCATAATTACAAATGCATAATTATAGACTCGCAAGTCAACAGTGAAAATAAAATGTCCACTCACTACATTTGCCGGGATAATTACAAAGCTGAAACATGTCGATCGGCACAATTATTCATCTGATACGCCCGCTAACTCAAGATCCTGAAACCACGATTAAAATTAATATCTGAATTCAATTCCCTGTTATCTCTCACTTTTAAGAGTCGCAAAAAAATCTCGAAGATCAAACGATGCGCAATTAAACTGATAATCAAAGCGTCATTTAATTTTGTCGTTAATTAAACTGATAATTGTCCGATTAAATACTCGTCAAAATTTATCAAGCTCATATCCGAATATTAACCTCACCATTGCATTCGGCATGCAAAAACGAACAAAACAACATAAAACTTGTCGAAAATTCCACATTACCGGAGCTCCGCCACGCATGGCGGTGGGTGCGGCCGCAGACCACCGCTGCCGGTGGCCGAAAACGCAACTGGTCCAGAAATATTTGACCCATACATAAAATTAAAGATCTCAACATTTCCAACAACTTTGTAGTTCAATGCTAAGCCCAATTTTAACCGGAAAATGCCCAAAACTCACCGTGAAGTTCAAAAACCTCGCTGGAATTCACATTCTCCGATCGACTCCGTCCGGCCACGGCAAGGCCCCAAGACCACTTGGGATAGACTCACCATCCCAAGGGATAGAAAACCCCTATGGTTTTGTCCCCTATAGCCGCCGTCTCCGCCACCTCCTCCTCAGGCAAAATTCGGCCGGAAATCCCCATTTTTCTTCGCATCGATTCCTCCTCCTCCAACAACCAACGTGAGCGACCCACCAACCAAATGAAAGAGGAGTCCAAGCCTAACATTTCTCATCAAGGAATCACGGCCAAAGGTGGCCGGAATCGAGCTCACAGCCGGCAACAAATTTTCAAGCAAAACTGGTCGGCTTGACCCGTGGTCAACTCGGTCAACCCAAATTTCCCCAAAATGGAAACTTTCTAAATATTAACTCATATTTATACCGTATACATACCGTATACATACCAGCCCAAATCAACGGTTCAAAACAAATCTAATCAAAATCGGACGGTCACGATTAAATCAGCAATAAAAATAACACTTTTATATATTTTCACTTACCGACTTCAAAACTTGTTAAATAATTGTTCGCTTATCCGAAAAACTCCCCGAAAATTCACATGAACTCGGAATTAAATACTCTATAATTCTCGTGAAGGAAGTCAATCCAAATTCTTACATGATGAAAAGGTCATTAACAACCCCCGTAATACCACTAATTCGCGATAATTTTATTTCGTGCTGATTTATACGTAAATTTTAGTTCGTGTTGTTACAATAATAAAATGTTTAACCCATATACACAACAGTGAAAATCTCAAGTCCACTCAGACACCGAACGTACAAGTTCACATTAGGTCTGTAAATACTGAATAGATAGCTAGCTAGGTATTGTGTATATCAGTGGATCATGCAGACTACTGTACGTGCAGACCCATCCCAACAATTTATCTTTGTCCCTCACTTAAATGCATGCATGCCCGGCCTGCAATCATGTATATTAGGAATCTAATCTGATTCCTATGTCAGATTAGAAACTGATATGTACCCATATCAGATTCATATAGAAACTGGTAATTCAGCACCAAAATTAGACAGTCATGACACTCTACGACAAAAGTATGTACATTATATTAATCTACATATAAAACCCAGAATATATTTAAAAAGCAACGATCATAGTTGAATAATGATACCTGATTCAAATGTTATGATACTAGTTTTGATGTCGATTATTGCACAGGTACACCTGGTAGAGACCACCAAAAGAGGCATAAACACATATATTAATGTGTTGATGGCTTAAACACATATATTAGGAATCTAATCTGATTCCAAGCTTATAGGCCAAGCATGTCAGCTGCAGTTTCATGAAGTAATGTTGAGTTGTGAAGGTGTGCTGCCAAAGCCTCAAAACTTGTGAAAGGGATCTGACTGAAGTCATTGAATTATAATGGGGATGTGAAAAAAAAAATTAAAAAATAATTGAAGTTATATATTATATAGGGTCCAATTTTTTTTCTTGCCCCCACCCTGATTATAAAGAAGATTAATAATTCTCCATAATTGATGTTTTGAGAATTGAAGAGGTAGAATACGGTTAGACTGAGAAAGAGGAACAACAATCATGTCGAGGAACACAAAACACATCAAAAAAAAATTTCTTGCTACGAAAAAAAAATTAGGCACCCTTAAAATTAGACCCTGGACTATTGCCCTGCCCGCCCTACCTCAGAACCAGGCCTGACTAAAGATAGAATTTATACTCATAATATCATTGATTTATCTTGTTCTCATTGTTAGATGGACGTAGAAAATATAGATCATCTGCTATGAATAACATTTTTGCAAACCAAATCTAAAATATTTTAGATTGAAACTTATTTTCGATATTGCTACGTTATTGGTGTAAATTTTTGTCTTTGGTGTAATTTACTTTGAATACCTCTCATTATGTTAACTCTAATGATATTTGAATTGTTTAAGGCCCCGTTTCGAGTTGAGTTTTTTGGATTAAATCAGGTTATTGTTAATTATTTAGATAAAACGAGTGTTTGGTAAAATAAGAAAAAATATTTATTTTTATTTTTTAAATGCAAAACTACGGTGTTTTTTCTAAATCATGTTTTTTAAAAGTTTAATATTTTTATCTCAATCACAAACTAAGCCTAAATAACTGGGGAATTAAGTAAGGTCTAAAAAGACATGGACTTGAGATATAATAAAATTGGTAACTAAGGTTAGAGCGTATGAAACCTTCTTGTTTATTTGCTTCTTCTATGGTCATGAATGCTTTATGATATGTATCTATGATTCTTGTGACTGGTTTATGTGTCTGTCTGCAAACAAAATTTCCTTTGGTTGAAAACATACAAGGTTGTTGAGTCATTTATATATGTGAAGGGAAAAGAGGAAAACTAGTAAGCTGTCATCGTTATATAAGACAGGCTAGATTTCATATTTGAATTTTGTCTTCAGCTTTCTTTTTCTTTGTAATATCAAAGTTTAATTGGTGCTTTTTGGACAGGTTTCTTCTGATCAAAGAGAGAGAGAGAGAGAGAGGCAATGTCAGTTGAGAGATTAAATCAATCAAGTGAAAGAATTACTGAGAGTAGAAGAACGATTCTGGAGACCGAAGAGCTTGGTGTCTCGATTCTCCAAGATTTACATCAACAGCGTGAAACTCTCCTACATTATCATAAGAAAGTATATCTAGTTTATAATGTTTGCGCCCTTGTGTTGGATTCACTTTGCCTCTCTTCCAAACCATTCATTCACATTTCTAATGCCACAAACCCTGAGACATTTTATAAACAAAGTGCCTGCAGTGTTAGCGAAATTATTGATTCTTGCTCTGTTTTGTCGCAGCTTCAAACAGTATACGATGCCATCGACAAGAGTAAAAAAGTGTTGACTGCCATGTCGAGGAGGATGACAACGCACAAATGGATTATCGGTTCAGTTGTTGGTGCAATCCTATGTTGGGGAAATTCAACTCCCACCCGTCTAAGACTATTAATGAAAGATAAATTAAATTAGTGTTTAAGAAAATTTAATTTTCATAATTTTTCGTGTGTCTCTTGTTCTAATTAAATATATATTAGATTAGATAGTTATTACAGATTCTCTGATTTACAGAGACAGTTATTGTAATAAATTATACCAACCTATATATAAGACATTTTATCAATGAAAATGGTGACAGTTTTAGTCTACATACTATTCTAGTCATATGACCATTGAATAGTATGTCGGTTAACAAAAATGAGTCTTGTTTGGAAGTAATATGAGAAGAACTTGTGGCACAAGAATTCTCTTAATGCCCTAGTATTAATTATGAGGAGATGTATTCTCTAGTCATGAACATTATTACTTTCCACTACCTTATCAGTTTGGTAGTGTCGAAAATACTAAGTATGCAGCTTATAGATGTGGTTACTATATATCTCGTTAGAGATCTTAATTCAGAGATATACATGACAGTGTCGAATGACATAGTTCTATCCAAATTAAGTAACTCTAAACCACAGAGTGCTCATATGATTAGAATGAGACGTTCACTATATGAATTGAAATAATCCAGTAGGATGTGGTATACACGTCTTAATGACTATTGATTGGGAAGGAATGCAAGAATGATGACTTATGCCCTTGCATGTTCATTAAAAGAACAAGTTCAGGTTTTGTTATAGTAGCAGTCTATATTGATGATATGAACATCATCGGAACTCTTAATGAGATCAATGAGACGGTTAGCTACTTGAAATCTGTATTTGAGATGATAGACCTTGGTATGACTCAATTAAGTTTTGGTTTAGAGACGATACATCGAGTTGGTTGAATTCTTATTCACCAATTTGCTTATGTCTAATCAGGTTATGGACAAAGTAGACCCTATTAGTACATCAATGGTTGTTTGCATTCTGGAAACCAGGTTATGGACAAAGTAGACCCTAAACCCTATGTCTAATCAGGTTATGGACAAAGTAGACCCTATTAGTACATCAATGGTTGTTTGCATTCTGGAAACCAAAAGATTTATTTCATCAGAAAAGACGATGATGAGGAACTTTTGGAGCTAAGATTCTATATTTTAGTGCGATTAGAGCTTCGTTGAATTTAGCTCAGTACATACATCCAGACATTGCTTTCTCAGTATGAGCCAATGCAAAGTCATTGGAATGGAGTAAATAAATCTTCATGTACTTGAAGTGATCCATTGACTTAGGCTTATTCTTCCCTTACAAAAAATACAAAGAGAAGCATGGAATTCCCGGTGAAGGGAATGTTGAATCACAGAGTTCAAGTTCTGACTATATGGATGCGTTGAATTGTGCTGACCCGAACAAGTCCTTCGATCCATCGAAGGTATTTCTTCGATGCATCGAAGGATGCACCCTGGACGGATCAGAGTAACTCCTTCAATCCATCGAAGGAGTTGTTTGATCCATTGAAAGATGGACCTGATGTGAAGAATTTTCATGCTATCCCTTATTCCAAAATACCGGTTGATGTGTTGGTTAGATTTTTTGATAATGGGTACCTCTCTGACCCACACAAAAGTCGTTCTAAGTGCTTACTTGGACGACACAAATGTCCATTTGCGTCGTCTAAGTGAAAATTTCGTAATTTCATCTAAGACAACTACCATCTAGACCATGTCCCAATGCATATTCTTTTCGTCGAGACCATAGAGTAAACAATGCTTGGAGTGTGAGCGTTGACTGTTCCAAAATAGGACTTATGGATTTTCGTGTATCCACGTTTTTCGGTTTGTAAAAATTTCGATTTTGCGGTTGACTGTGCCGATGAAACCCTTAACGAACTTACTATTTTGTGAAAAATATTCTATTTATATATTGTCGTATGGTGAATGTATCCAACGGTTATTTTGTCCAAATTCAATTTCGTTAATATCGATATGCAATGAGCCTATACTTAATAACACTTAAGTTATACACATTAGTAGATACTTAACAAGTTTAAAGACGTAAGATTATTCGTCGTCTTAAATTCAATTGTTTATATATACGATTCGTTAATCGATATTTTACGACTATTTCATTCGAATGACAGATCGGAAACTTCTTTGCGAATTATTTTTAAAAATTAATTTTACGACTATTTCACTTGGACCACGGAAATGGACATCTCCGTAGTCCAAGTGACCACTTCGATGATGAAAAAAGATCATCTTCGTCGTCTAGGTGATCACCTGGACGACAGAGATGGTATTTTCCGTCGTCTAGGTTGAAAAAGATGGCTGTTCAATTTTCACCGCCAAATTTTTGGGAACGGTTCAAATTTCACTTGGACGGCGGAGATGCCTATTTCCGTCGTCTAAGTGAAATTTGAAACGCTCTCCAAAATTAGGGCGGTTAACTCCCACCTGCCAAATTAATTGGGCGCCGGTTCCAAAAATTCAAATTTTTCACTTAGACGACGGAAAAAACACCTCCGCGGTCTAAGTGAAACTCTATATGAAGGACCCATCCGATCCTTTTTCCTCATCCCATTCTCAATTTCTCCTCTCCTCTCTCTCACTCTCACTCTCTCTAAAAAATCCGGCAACTTTCCGGTGATCCAAAATCCGACGACTTCCTCCCTCCGGTGACTCCCCTCTTCGGCGACTCCCTCCCTCCGACGACTCCGCTCTCCCGCGAGTTTAAATTAATTTATTATTTTACAGTGACCCAAAATTCGGCGATCCCCTCCCTCTGGCGACTCCCCCCTCTCCGATAACTCCCTCTCTCCGGCGACTCCACTTCCCGGCGACTTTCTCCCTCCGGCGACTCTGTTCTCCTTAGTATTTTAATTCCTCCCCTCCTCTCTCTCAAAAATCCGGCAACTTTTCGGCGCCCCCCTCTTCGGCGACTTCCTCCCTCTGGCGACTCCCCTCTCCGGCAACTTCCTCCTTCCGGCGACTCCGCTCTCCTTAGTATTTTAATTAATTTATTAATATTTAAATGAGAATTTAGTATTTTAATTAAATTATTAATATTTTACTTTAATTTCAAATTTTAATTAAAATAAATAAATAATCACTTACACTACAGAGATGTTCATATGCGTGGTCTAAGTGTTCACTTAGACTACGGCATATAACTAAATATTCGAGGTCTAAGTGTTCACTTAGACCACAGAGATGAACATTTCCAGGGTCTAAGTGAAAACTTAGACCACGGAAATAGACTTTTCCGTGGTCTAAGTTACACTTAGACGACGGAGATGGACGTTTCCGTCGTCTAAGTGTAACTTAGACCGCGGTAATAGTCCGCGATCTAAGTATTCACTTAGACCACAGAAAAGTCGATTTCCATCGTCCAAGTACCTGAACGACGGTACTTGGAGGACGTAACTTAGACCACGGAGCTTCAGTCGTCTAAGTACTTAGACGACGGAAATGGTCACTTAGACGACGGAAACGGTCCGCGGTCTAGGTACGTTTTTCTTGTAATGCTCCGAGAGATGTTATTTCTTCATTTGGTAAAACCAGTACAAGATACATAGATTCTCTAACCCAAACCAGGATCCCTTGTACACCCGCTTCCAAAGTGTTTCTCTTTTTCTTTCTCTAACTCTATGATGATGGTACCACTTAGTTAATCATATACCTACTTGTATATAAGCACACCAACTAAAATCCTAATTGGTAATATGATTCCCAAATTTATCATAACTGTTGGAACTTTGTGGGACTTTAGTCTCACATGGAAGATGTTTAAAGGTTTCTACCTTTAGTAAGGGATACTCTTTGTAGGGTAGTAAATAGAAGTGGGATTAGGTGATGAAATTTCAATGGATTTCATTGAAAATTCCTCTTAGGCTTACATGATTTTTAAATAATCATAGACTAGGCCTCGAAATATCTTGAAAGATATTCCTTCATGGCCTAAGCTTGTAACTGCCATTTGTATTCATTGTGATAACATGGGTGCACTCACAAGAGCGAAAAATAAGATTTGTAATGGCAAGTCAAGGCATATTAGAAGAAGACACGAAACAATTAAAGACTTGCTGAAAAAATGGAATTATATCCATTGATTATGTGAAGTCAAAGGAGAACATAGCCGACCCTTTAACTAAAGGGCTATCTAAGGAGCAAATCATATTTACTTCGAGGGGAATGGGTTTAAAGCCAATTCAATGAGTCATAACCTGGTGGAAACCTAACCAAGCTGATTGGAGATCCCATGGTCTAGGTTCAATAGGCAAACTAATTATGGAAGACTCAAGGTAAAAAACACACACATATGCTCATTCCTATGGTGAACAAAGTGTGTTTCCTACAAGTTGTCTAGGATGAATATTATTCTTAATGATACTAATACCTTACGAAAGAAGAATATAGCAGGATATTGTTATATGACTATACTCTCTAGAGCTCTCATGAAGCCGGGAACTGTCCAGGACCAAAATGGACACAAAAGAATGAATCAAAATGTGTTAGATTCGGTATGTGACACTTGTTGTCTCGGTTTACTACAAAAAGTAAATAGTTCAAAACTTAAGTTCACTACCTTGCACAGTAAATCCGATAAGTACTCACTACGAAAGATTTAATTCCAAAAGACACATCACCGAACAAGTATCGATTCTTTCATTCTCTCTTGAATATAAAATTCTTATTTTCTATTCAAATGTGGGGTATTATTAAAGTTTGAATAAAAAATATGGGATATTATTAGAACTTTATGGGACTAAAGATGTTTAAAGGCTTCTACCCTTAATAAGGGATACCCCTTGTAGGGTAGTAAATGGAAGTAGGCTTAGGTGAGGAAATTTCAATGGATTTCATTGAAAATTTCTCTTGGGCCTCCTAGTGGGCTTACATGATTATTAAATAACTGTAGATTGGGACTTGGGTCTTTGGGCTCTGGGTTATTAGTTAAAATCAGAGTTGTTTTTGGATCAGGAACGTTTTTTCGTTGAGGAGTTGAGACGTAACTCTTCGTCTTTGAAAAAAGATGACATTTTGTTCAAAACATCGAACAAGAGTCTTATGTTTATAAAAACTGCATAAGGAATCTGGTTCAAACACAATTCGATTACAAAAGTTTCATACTATACAAGAGAGAAACACATATTGAAGGTTGAGATAGAATTCAAGCCATTCTACAAAACCTTGAATTGAGAGTTGTATCCTGAGAGACAGACGTCAAGAAGATTCCAGCAGAAGTGTAAGGACGAATTTATGTCTTAGGACATTGCGATTAGCAAGCCTCTCTCAAGAATCAAATTAGTAAATTCGAATTGCTTTCTCTATTTCAATTTTTATATTTGATCGAAAGCATTCACTTCGAATTTAATTATCTTTTGTTTAAGTTTTGTTAATTTCTATACATAATTTATGTAATACATAATCAATATATGTTGTTTCATAGATTTGATTTATACTTATAATACATATATTTTTAACAATAATAATAGAAAGATATATTAGTCTATCCAATTAGGAAATCATATCTCCTAATTGATTCTCATCACAACTTAACAATTCTCCACCGTTGATGAGAATGTCATGCAAATTACCTTGCACCATCTTTTCCATTTGACCTTTCTTGTACCAACTACACATAGCCCGAATCAATTCAAGGTTCACCTTGATTAGTTATGGCCAAACCCTATGTGTAACTGCCCGAATCAATAATCAGTAGTCGACTTCGAAGAGGGACCTCACAACGACTCCTTCTCCAGCAAGACTTTTCTTCTCACCATCGATTTAATCCTATAAACTTGACAATGACATCTCTGTTGTAGCCGCAAACGAGACTCGTTCTTGTGCACACTCTTGTTTCCTATTATTTATTGAGGTCTGAGTTTTACTTATCATATGAAACAAACCTCCACTTTGTTTCCCTTTCATTAGAACCATGCAGCTACGAGAAACCTTCATTACTCCACCAGCTAACAATACCTTACAGCCCTTGGAGTCTAACTGGCTCAAGGAAATCAATTTCATGTGAAACTTTGGAACATATACCACATTATCTAAAGTGAATACAGCTCCATCAAACATCTTGATCTTCATTGTTCCTACACTCACGGATGCTGAATCAAATATCTAATCACTTTGACAACCTATGTCACCTACAAAGACGGTGAGAGTATCTCCATAATAAAAATCATCACCTGCTACCGCTGATTTTGCTGAGCCATTATTATTAGTCTTTCGTAACGGACAATCCCGCTTCATATGTCCCCACTCACGGAACTTGTAGCATTGTTTACCTTTTCTACCGTCCTTAGATTTAGACCTGTTGTGATTACTAAATCCATTGACAGTTGTCTTCCTCTCTGATCTTGATTGACTATGAAAGCAGCATCCTGGCTATCATCATCAACTTTCTTCCGCTTTTCACTAGACACGAGAGTTGATTTGACCTCATCCATCTTCAAATTATCTTTATCATATAACAGTAGATCCATTATGTTATCATACGAATGAAGATGCGAGGTTAGGAGCAAAAAGGCTTGATCTGTTTCCTCAATCTTGACATCCACCTGCTGTAGTTGAGCAACCAATCCTTTGAACACATTCATGTGCTCCATGAGATTTCTACCTTGTTTCATTTTCAACTTATACAAATCCCCCTTCAGATTTAACTTTGTGGTCAAACTCTTAACCAGATAGAGCTTCTCTAATTTCTCCCACAAAGTTGATAGCAAATATGCATCCATTACATTGTTGATAATGTTTTCAGCAATATAGAGACGAATCGTACTGATACACTTCACCTCTAATTCCTCCTATACATCATTGTTATTTTTGAATTCTCTGATTTTTTTCTTCAAAGCCATCGCTAGCCCCTGTTGGACTAGAATGTCCTTCACTCTTTGCTGCCAAAGAGTAAAACTTCCTATTCCAACATATTGCTCCACCTTGAACTGAGAAATACTTAAAACCATGACGAACCACCACGATCGTCAAGCACCATGATTGAAGACACCTCGAACATGAGCTCTTGATACCACTTGTTAGGGAAATTCAGTTCTCACTCGTCTAGACTACCAATGGAAGATAAATTAAACTAGAGAATGAGAACATAGAAAACACAAAGTTACCGAGGTTCGGAAAAATCCTGCCTACGTCCTCCAAGAGATGTTGTTTCTTCACTTGATAAAACCAATACAAGATACAATAAGCTATATTCTCTAACCCAAACCCATATCCCTTGTACACTCTCTTCCAAAGTGTTTCCAAGAAACCCGATCATATTTTCCATGTGCCCTACTTTACTCATAAAAATGAACAAGCACATTACTGCTACTACCGGGTGAAACATTGTAGAAGTGCTCCGTACTAGATATATAATTTTAAAAGAAGATGTCGTCGACGGCCATCAAAGCTAATGGATTTCCCCCTGGTGGATCGAGAGTGTATCAGATCCGAAATAACAAACCAGACCGAGGTTTTCAAGAGAAACGAGAGAAACTCCTGGCGGCTGACCCAGTTGGGATCCGCAGAGGGGACAAGCACGATTGATCTTAATCCACCCAGCCAGGCAGTCTCCATGAACATCATGAGAACACGCCAAGCGAAACACTGCCATCCTAGGAAGCGTAGCTGCTTCATCATTTGTTTCTCTTGGCCGCTGCTTCTGCTTCTTTGCGATAGCGAGGCCTCGAGTTTGTACTACATGCCCCCTCTTATTGCCGCCATTGGCCATTGTTACTCGCCTCCTCCTCTGGCTTCTTGTTGAGTCGGAGTTGCCGCATTTGTTCTTCTTGAATTGGATCAAATCCCCCATGCAAATAATACAACAAGGCATCTCCTCCGGTAGTTTCAAGCACGTATCATCATAATCTTCATCAACTCTCACTTTCTCCACACCCTCGATCATCGCTATAGTATCGTCGGCAGCAGAGTCAAGATAGCTGTCGACTCTTTTTAATATCTTGACATATATAACAGAAAAAGATGAGGGCCCTTCGGAATATCTGAGATTGTCGCTTGTCTTCCGGAATAGGCTCCTCGTGAAATAGATCGCTTGAAATCCTTAATAGCAATTAGCAAATGAACGCAATAGTGAATGAGCAGTCGAGTCCTTAATATGCCTATATTCCTTAACGTAATTCCTAAACCGCCTAGGATTGCAATCCTTTTTAAATAAGGAAAAAAGGTCAGAGACTGCAATCCAGTATATTAGTGATGAGATTGTACGAATTAAGTTGCCTTAGTTTAGGGATTCCGTCCATCAATTCCTTTGTTACACAATATGGGATGAATATATATATTATCATGGATAGAGCTGGAAAGAACCCAAGGATTACACCTTTCATATATATAAACAATGTCGGTGTTACAAAGATATGATGCAGCACTCAACCAAACATTTTCGGCTTTCTGCACAAGGGATTTCAACATTACAATTAATAAATATCATCTCAAGACTTGGATGTGCCGGCACCCATTGATAAGCTCCTCACTGCAATCCTGACGGCTCCAACGGCACTAAGCTGCCTCATCTCTGGGCTTAGTGCATGCACATCCTGGCTCTTACACGCCTCTTCCATCTGAACCCCCACAAAGTACGCAATCTGAACACCCATCCATAAAAACAGTAAGAACAAACACTGACAGAGTGACAGAACAATTAATCAAACTCATTCTGGTCCCTCATCACCATATACATTGAGTTTAACTGATTTTTGCAGGCAATGTCAGCCAAGTATTCAGGACATATTGGGATTTCAGGGGACTTGTATGAAGAGGTCATAAACACTCTTCGTAGAATGGAGAATCAAAACAGAAATAAAGCTGTTAAAGCTTTGACAATATCAGATATATCAATGATTTGACACGCATGCTAATGATTAATAACAATTATTCTAAATTTACAAGAAGGGAAGGCAGAGCCTGTATGTATGTATGGTTATGCAAAGATCAAGTAATAAAAGCTTTGGGGACAATGTGTGGCGATGTGTTGTAAACTGTCAATCCATCCAAAGAACATATAGACTCGTGCATATATGATCACTATATTTCAGGCATCACTCGCATCAATTTTCATCATTTTAACCATACCATCACAAAGAACAGAAAACAACTGAGCGATCTGTTTCAAAAAAAAATTGAGTGATCTACCAACAAGTATAATACAGAATGCAACTCCTTTGGAGTGATTCATTCAATAGTTTGCTAATGATGAATAAAAACTATAATACAATAGAAACTGAACATCTTCAGCTCTACCAACAGTTCTGCCCCAGATGAAATACACAAAATATAACAGTTTGGTGGAGCAAATTTTAGTCACAAGCTATACAGATACGAATAGCAAGACCAGATCAATGAACCACAACAAAGCGCAGCTATAATGATAATTGAAAATAAACTATATAACACTTTAAATATAAGAACAGAAAATTCTGTTGCACCTGCTAGTTTAGATGAATAGAGCAAGGTTGAACAACTAAAAAGGCATATCAAGTCGACACTTGTACAAGTGTGTGATGATGACTTATATTCTTACTATAGAAGTTACCTTGCCAGAAGCATTACGAATTGGTGATATGTGAAGAAGATTCCAAAATGAACTCTTGTCCTTCCTGATAATGAAGCAAGTACAAAGTTAAATCAGATGAATAGTGCCAGTTCAATAAGAAGAAATTGGATACTAGTTGAGTAGCAACCTGTAATTCAAGATATGTACTGTGCATGCTTTATCATTCTGAACGCTTTCCTTTATCTGGGGCAAAGTAGGTGACAATGAGATGGCGCAAATGAGCCTATTCTATCGAGTCACGAAATAACACTTTTTAGACCCATAATCAAAGGGAAAAAGTAAATATACCCGATCTATCACAGAGGAATCCGTATCTTCCCCACTTAAAAATCTACAATTGCGCCCCAGGACTTCGTCTCTGGGATAACCTATACAGGAAAACAACTGAGTTGAATAACTGCATATGCTTGATTGTTCAAAGCATTTGTAAGCTAAAGGGTGATTATAACAGTTTGAAGAGTGTCAAGGCACTTCAAAATAGAAGATATCTCATATTACCTGTCAATTTGAAGAAACCCTCACTTGCATAAACTATAGGCATGTCAGGTAAGTGTGGATCTGTTCTGCAAGGCAGCTCAATCATGTCGAAGCAAAAAAAGACAGAACCATCAGCAATGTTCACCACAGCTCAAACGCGTTGCAAAAGTATTAAAAATGAGAATTTGCAACTCACAATACAAAGCTTTGTTTGATTCTACCAAGAGAAATATTTAAGGTTGAACTGAGGAGGCCCAACCCAGTTAAGCTGCATCTCTTCCCACACACCTGTCTGCCTGTTACCTCGCTATAGTGGGTTAGCACAGACAAAATGTTCTTCATGGCAGATGCAGCTCTTCGCTTTTCTAATTCACTGGCCTCGCACGTCTCTTCAATCTCCATTTCTGTATATGCAACACACCAAATAAACATCCAAAACTTGCTCACAACAAAAATTCATCATAACCTCAAAATCACATTAAAACAAAACTTGACCAGCATTCAATTCAGCTACAAGAGCTAGGTAATCATCACATTTCCAACAAGTACATTCAGTGTCAACAGTCATAAACCGCTCAGACATCAATAAACTAACCAATGAACATCCAACAGTCCGACCAAAACTAAAATACGTTGAGCTAAAACTTTAGTGGCAATTAACTCAGCTAACTAGAACTAGACAACCATTTCCAACAGTCACTTCATTCATCATCAAAAACATCAAACAAGCATAAACTAAACAATGCCAACACAACGAGGACGAAACCACAAACCTCTATCATCATCAGCACCATCATCCAATGCACACTCCAAAGACAAAGAACGGCCCAACTCCGCCGCAGGATCCAAGCATACTTCTCTCCTACAAGACCCATAGACACTCTCCTCACACACCCATCCAACCACATTCCTCCTCATCCTACTACTCGGTTTTCGCAAAATCGGAACTTGAACTCCCACAAAATGTATGACCCTCCCATCCTCTTTACTAAACACAGGGCTCATATGAAACAGCATCCAAAAGGGTCTCCCATCTCGCCTGTAATTCACCAAACTAATCTCAACGTCCCTCTCTTCCCTTATCGCCTCCCTAATTTCAATCACCGACCTCCGACACGTGGCGGGCCCCTGAAAGATCCTCCCGTTCTTCCCAAGCACCTCACTTTTCGAATACCCCATCATTTTCAGGAACCCTTTACTCGCGAAAACGATGGGCTGGCCGGAAATACAAGGATCAGTGACCGTGAAACTCTCCGGCAACTCGCTCAGAGCTTCGTGGACCCACAGAGAGTATCGGCCGTTGATTGATTGCTCTACTACTGAAACCAACTCCGACTCCATCTCCGCTCTAAATCAGTCGGTTCAAATCCCATGTGTCGAAAAGCTTAAACTTATTTCTGTAAAGCTTGGAACCCTAAGCGAACCAACCAACCCAAGGAAGAAAGGTGACAAGAAGGAACGAAGAAATTTTTGGTTTTTGTGAAATTTGTGATATGAGATGAACACTGGGGGGAGATTAATTTTGGTAAATTATGTGAAAAGGCTACATGTTTTGGAAGAGAGCGGGCTTAGTCTTGGTCATTCTGGTGGCTATTTGTTGGGATTGAAAAATTCGGAAATATCTTGTGCAAAGTGGTGTGATTTCGAATGAACAAAAATGATCGAGGAATACCCATCAATCGTTTTTGGTTCATACCACAAGAAATGTGAAAACTTGATTTTGTGTTCGACACAATAGAATCCACGAAACTTAAAAGCAGAGAGGAAGCTAGCTGCTGCCCACAGAGACAGAACAATAGAAAAGGATATTTAAGTTTTTATGATGGGAATTATTCACTTTTTATGGCTTAAGAATTTGACTTTATCCTTCAAAAAAAAAAGAATTTGACTTTGTTGTTTGTGATAGGTGTTGGTAACTCCTGAGAGATGGAAGTAGAGAAGGAGACGAGATCAGCTTTCCTGTCCCTTTGTTTAAAATTTTGACATCTGTCCATTTAACTTCCTAGACACTAACACCGTTAACTTTCAGTTTTATGTATTTTCTCTTGATTATTTCATCTTCTTCGTAAAAAATGAATTGAGCTCACGAATAAATTGATTTTCTCGAAACGACCAGAGCACCTCAGATTTCATAAAGAAACCCAGAAAGAAGAAAACTAGACAGAAGATAATGACGACGAATTGAAGATGTACAAGTTGCAGTATTGATGATACTAATTCAACGACGAATAACTGTAACCAATACAATAAAATAGCAAACAAAACTAAATGAAGTCACTCGATCCTTGTTCAGTCTAAGCATCGAATTCATGTTGAACAGCTCAATATATATATATATAACCAAATAAAACTTGATGGAGCCAATTCCAAATAAGAAAGCTTAATCAAATAGATGCCAACAAGTTCAAGTTCTAGATCTGTTTGAATAGAAATCCAACTAATATAATATAATAGATTTGCATCTTCACCAATACTAATGTACCATTTAAGAAATCCAAGAGCCAACGAATCAAACCCAATAGAAAGAAGAAATGACGATTTAGCTGAGAACCCAAGGAAACCCAAGACATGGACCATGTATTGCATATCAGCATATGGTCTTTGAATTTTTCAGCGACATCCACAATGAAACCATGATAAAATTACATTAACTTGATTTGATAATTTGCTCACCAATTTTAGTTTCAAAATATACTGAAGATACTGTTGGCCACTCTCTACTTCATTTTTGCACCAAACATGAAATTTTTAGCCATTATCAATTGTCAAAGATCACGAGATGGATCAAACCTCTTCGACCACATATCAGTAGTACAAGCGGGAGCCAAAGATTGGAACTTTTAGAAGAGAAATAAAATCAGGATTCTAGGTTTCCTCAGTATTGGATTGGGAATTTTGGATGAAGAAGGGAAAGCAAGATTGCATGTCATCACTCTTCAGTAACTCGTGGTCACATGGTGTAAAGGAAATTCTGGGTTGTCCAACTTATTTAGTTGTATTTAATCATTTACTTATTTATTTTAACAAAAACTAATATTACAGTTGACAGAGTTAAGGGAAGCAACATGTGTCAATCTTTTAGGCCCATGACAGGCTTGGCACAGGGAATTGGGGATAGCTGATCCCCTCCCGTATAGAAGATTCAACACCGACATCAGCACTGACAAGTCGATCACTTTGCATAGGCATAGCTACCGTATGTTGAGGGGTGTCAAATGACACTCCTTAAATTTTAGATATTCAATCATTATGTAATTAATTTTACTTAATTAGTAGTGATTTAACATAATAAAAATTATTTTAACACTGCTAAAAATTTGGAAGAAAACATATTATTGTCTGTTTTGTAGTGTTAACCTATCAAATTAATTCTTAAACTCATTAAAAGAAACAAAATACTATAATATAATGAAGCAATTAGTAATTTTTAAAGCTTTAGTAGTTTATTTTATTGATAAATGTAATGTAAAGTTTAGTTTTTTTTACTACGTACCATAATATGTTTCTTAAGTTCAGTGAAAATAAAAATAATTTTTCTAGTGTGCATTCTTAGTCTCATGTTGTTTTTTTATAAGAAGGACTTCGATGTAAATGATCGAGTTAATTATAATTTTCTCATTTGATATGGCTGAATGAGATTTCTGGCTACGTCACTGTCACTTTGCATGAAGATTCGAGACGGAATAACCTAGGATTCGTTTTCATGATTTTGGCAACATATCATAAAAGGAAAATGATATTAGGCCTTAAGGAAGGTCATAATTTTGTGGCATTCACTACTAGAAAAAACCCTTTTACGGACAATGAACGTTGAGACCAATCTTGGTATTTTTTTTTATGGGGACTAACTTGAGTCATATTATCAAAAATGATGTTTGTAATAACACTCTTTAGTCCCTAATAGGCAATTGGGGACCTATATAGTTTCAACGTAAAAGTAATACATGTTTTATATTTTAGTTTTATTTTTATATATGTCAATGGGACGTTTATCCATCCCTAATACCTAATAAATTTCTTAATACTTTTCTTTTGATTAATTTTTGTTTCTCTACCAAGTTTCAAAGTAGTACGTATGAGAATACCCCCTTCATAACACTTTCCAGTTTTCACTGATACAATAGTCCCCAGCCTCCACAATATTGATGGTTTTGTGTCCCAATGGTTTTCATTTTTTTTATTTCTTTTTGTTTCATGATGCAGAGTTGTGGGTATGTGAGTATTGTGATACACACAAAAACTTTACAAGTCATGAATTGAAAATACGGTTCTTGGTTAGGGATGCATAGGCAGTCATTCCCTTTTCGTGTTTGTTATACGTATTCTCACATTCTCACCTTCTTCTTCTTTTCTTCATCTTAATCTTCACTTCAACTTTCTCTCTCCAACTTTACTCCCTCTGTT
The DNA here is from genome assembly GCA_946800695.1 of Geum urbanum. Classification (NCBI taxonomy): domain Eukaryota; kingdom Viridiplantae; phylum Streptophyta; class Magnoliopsida; order Rosales; family Rosaceae; genus Geum; species Geum urbanum. The sequence goes on along the minus strand of OX327012.1, from coordinate 45,009,423 downwards.
GCGTTGACCCAAAGTTGTGTTCTTCGATGAGAAGTTTTTCATTCCAAAAATCGAGCAGAATTTTGCCAGGATGGTAAGTAGAGGGATTAAAGTGGAGCGAGTGTGGAGTTTTAATTGCTCTCTCAGTTTTAAATTGAAAGTATTACATGGTTCGAGGCCGTAACGGAAGAGAAATAACATGGCGACAGAATTGGTCGGATTTCTATTTTCTCCATCTCCAAACGTTAGTCATTTTCACTCTCAGTCCGCTTACTTTTACTTGTTTTGATATCTTCGCACAATTATTAAATAAATTATATAGGCGTATTGGTACCTTAGAATCTTGGTGACTGGTGTGAACTCATAAGTTGAGTTTTTGCTAATAGAATTGAAGAATATGTGTTATAGACTTGTGGGCATGTACTAGTTCTCAAAATTACTTATTGATTTTAACTGACTTTTAGATTATGATGAATGGACTCAATGCAGCTTCATTGATGGTGGTGGATAGTTTGGGCTAACTGTTGTATGTCCAATATGTGCGAAAGGCAGCTGTTGACATTGTTCATGGATTAATCTTACCAAATCATAAGATGGCTTAAGGTCAATATTCTCTTGTTTCCATTGTCTCAACTCCTAGTCGGAATGAAGGTGCGTAATGCTAGTAGGTATCTCACAATGAAAATGATTGGCTTATTTCTTTTGAGGAGGTCTTATTAACTGCAGGTCAGTTGTAGCAGCAAAGATAGTTGAAATGGGAATGAATCGAATGGTTAGCATGCCCATAGACATTTTGTTCAATCAGAGCCTAATATTAGCTGGTTTCTCTTCATGCTTTAGGTTAATCTCATGCAATTCTATGGTTGCAGGTGTGTAGTTCTTCTAATTTACTATTGATTGATGCCATAGAATTTTGCATATGAATCTATATTTTATACTTCAAATACAATGATTCTGTGACTTTGTGGGGTTCTTCTCTGTCACTTAATAAAGAGATACTAATCTGGGGAACTATGTATTTGTTTTATACTGAAGATGAGAAATTACAATTACAAGGGCTCTATGTTATCTAGCTTGTGAGATGATAATGCAGATCCTCCTCTGTTGAACCTTTGTTGAAAATGGTGGTATGTTGTTCATTACAAAACTATTTTTCCTTTTTAATTTCTACTTGGACCATAACATATAAGTTGGAAAGGGTTCTTGTTCCTTTAGATCATTTTAAATAGTCTTGACTCTTGATATTGGCTATATTTAAGTTGAAGTGGGTTCTTGTTATCAACCAAGTTAAGGATGCAATAGCTCTGAGACACCACATAACTAATATTTGAGAAGGTCTTTAAATAAATTGTTAATTAATTGATTGTGTACCATCATACTTTAATATATGGAAAAATATGTTTTATGGCTCATATATATATATATCAGTATTTAGGTGTTCTGGAAGTCTGGATGCATTCAAATTCTTCATCTGTCTAGCACAACTTACTATGATTAACATGGCGTCAATCTAGCCAATAAAGTGTTGGTCACTTCTCACCTCTTCTAGTTCAATGCTTCCTTTGTCACAGGTTTCTGGAACTATCTATAACTGTTGTTTTGAAGCTGATAGCGAGCTTCAGAGTTTGCTTTTGATTTCAGAGTTTCTTTGGCCAGCTTTGCTTCTACCATTTGCAGCTAACAAGGTATGGCACCACCTTCTTCTTGACAAGAGGACGTACTTCTCTTTCTTATTAAGTAGACGGGGAATGCTACACTTTTTAGTTTTTTTTTTAGTGCAAGAACATTAAGCGAAAAGTAACTTTATTACATCCTCTTTACTAAAACACTTACAATATTTGGCTCCCATTCTTTGAAGTTTATAGAAGAAGCTCTGTTGAGAATAGGGGTAGTCAATGGGCCGGGCTCGGGCAGCCCAAGCCCATGCCCGTCGGACTTTTTCGTCACGTCTCCAAAATGCGGGCCGAGTTTTTTTGAAATTTTGAAGTCCACGGGCTTTTTCAGCATCGGGCCTTAGCGGACTTTTCGGGCCGGACCTGACAAAACCCATAGGGTAGGGCTGGGCCGGACTTTTTTTGTACTAGACAAAAAATCTTATAATTTAATAGTGTTTAATCATTCAATATATCAACAAATATATTCACTAAATAATGTATAGACCTAAAAAGAAATTGGTATTTAGTATATAAATAAGTGATATTAAGATAAATTTGAGAGTTTATAGGTATATATTGATAAGATAATCTATTATATATAGAATTGATGGGCTTGATGGGTTTGGCCATACGGGCCAGACCAAACTTTTTTAGGCCCACGGGCTTTGGAACAAAGGCCTGAGCCCGGCCCTAATCCCATAGGGTCGGGCTTTTTTGGGCCTAAATACGAGCCGGGCCAAACTTGAGATTTTCGGGCCTATGGGTGAAATGATGACCTCTAGTTGAGATAGAAGTATTCTACGGCTAGTTCGGAAATATCTTTATGCAATCATTTATAATATAATTATTTTAATTCTTATCCCATATATAAGCTGTTTCCATTACAATCTATATTATGGCATGTTGGTTTGGTGTTTATTCGATGAACATATATGCAATAAGCTGTGATCGTTATCATCTTTTGCAAACAATTTTATTACTTGACAATTTTGTGTTTATATGGTAGAGAAAGCAGTCCAAAATGATTTGTTTACATTTGGGGACATATGTGGGCCAATGGATACCAATGTAGACATTGTAGTATGTTGTATAATTTTAATTTTTAATTATTACAAATTAATGGGTGACACATGTTCATGGGTCTCCAATGAGCAATGGAAACCCCAACAGTATAAACACTCAATTCAAGTGTCCCAGCACGGTTCCTATTGGTGTTTAGAGATTTATATGTGTTGCTTTTGACGCTCTATATTAAATCTAATTGACATTACATGTCATTATATCGTAATAATGTGCAGCCACATCATTATAGATAAAAATTTATCATATCCTCGATAATCTAATGGCTAGAAAAAAATCTCCTTATATCATTTTTTTTCTTTTTTTGATTAAAATATCATTTTCTTATTACATCAGATAAATGAAAAGAAAATTGAAAAAATAATAATAGATCGATGCTGTAGACCTGTAGGGACCCAAGTGAGAAGAAGACGAAAGAGGAAGAATTAAACAAGAGGAGGAGATAAAGATGTGCGAGGGAATTCGAAGTGAGATGATTACACAAAATCCAAAAGGCCAAAGTGTATGGATGCATGCAGTATTAAGACTTGCAAGTTTCAGTTGATCGCAATCGAGGGCGAACGTCCATCTTTGATCGATTTGTTGTTTTTTTTTGGCTAAAGAGATGATTCATTGTGAATAAAGCAACCTATCATTCTTCGTTTGTCATGTCGTTGTTCTTGTTTTCATTGCTTATAAAAAAGAAACGACCTGCAATCAGTAACGTAGTCAAAAAAATTTACTCAGCCGTGTAAAAAAAATCATAAAAATAAAAAAAAAACACAATTAAGCACACTTTATATATAATTAATGAATTTGACTGAACATAACAAACAAATTAAGATAGAAAAAATCAAACAATACACTATAGTTATATCCTCATTGAATTGGAGGGTTGTATAACCTCTACTTGTAAGCTTTGAGCTTGTTTTGAAATGCAAGTTCGTTCTAGTTTCAAAAAAAATAAAATTAAGCTTGTAAAAAATGTAGTAATTGCTTAAATAAACAACAAAATTTTGTTTCTCTTCAATTGGTTAACACTAGATTATAAAAACAAAATAACTTTTTTATTTGTTCAAATGGTTAGCCGTATCAAAATGAGCTTTGTAGTATTAAATCAATGACATTTAAGTAAAATTAATTACATATCTAATGAGTATTCAAAAATTGAGAAGTGTCATTTGACACCCCATAATATATTATGGCTACGAACTAATTGCCTGCAATAGAAGTTTTAAACGACATTGATCTTTAGACCCAGTTTTATTTGACCTCTTTAAATCCAATTTGAATCGTCAGTATTCATTGGAGATGGTATTCTTTACAACAACTTGTTCCAGTGTAAATCCAGTTTGATCGAATTTACATGTAGACTTGTTGTTCCAATCTAATCCGGTTTGATAGTGATCTTTCATATGATTTTGTTGTTCTTCACCTGTTTTCCAGCTTTTGCGATTTTTCTCTTCTATTTGGTTAGGGTGTAAATTTGATTTTAGAATTTATAAATTTCTTTCGGAGAGTGTAGATGATAATTATAAAGCCTTAATAAAATCAGAATCTATAAATGAAAATAGGGTTAGGAGGGGTAAGATTGGTGCTATGACATCGTGATGTGACAATTAGTATATATGTGGAATTAGTAATGTAATAATCTGTAATGTCACATAGATTTAAGGTCACAAATTTAAGTCTTCCTTAAGGCCCTTTATCACTCCTCATCATAAAACTAGGGTTAGTTACTTTCAAACTACATTTGGCAATTAAGTGTTACAGAGATTTAGAGAGATAGGAGATTGAAACGAGTATTTACCATAAATCCAATGGTGACGGCAAGTTAGCACACTTGGACATTGGCTTAACTTTTTTGCTTTAATCCAATTTCGATCACGATATGTTTTGAAAATATGTTTTGTTGCAGATATTTAAAGTTTTATTCTGTGGTGGAAGTTAGACAAGATAAAACTATGTCAATTTTTAGATAAGATCTTGTCCCTAAACATCATATTTGTTTCATAGGACGATTAATGTTATAATTATTTTACGTAATATATTTTCTTAAATTGTTTTAGTCTAACTTGTAAATAGTAATTTTTCGACAATGTTTATACGTACGAATTTGGATCAATATATAGACAACATAAGGAACATAATAAATTTTTTAGTCATAGTGTTGTTACCATCCTAGTCTGATACCATGCCGCAAACATATTAATTTATACAATAAGTAGTAACGAATGAGCCGAATTAATTTTGTTGACGTCAAGTCTCTCCTATTCATTTATCGTCATATTCATGATTTAATTAAATAAATTATGTTAGCGAGATAAAAAGAGCTGTGCCATTATGAAAACAACATAAAAAATTGATTTGAAGTTCTAAACATATCATTTCATTCATGAGATGTTTGGGTCATGATTTAATAATCATAAAGTTTCAAACAATCGTAGTAGAGGACCAAGACAGTAGACACAGAGTTCATGTTCATTGACTAAACAATTTACCGTAAAATTAACTTGGGATTTTTCTATAGTCGCTGTTGATGGTTTGCCTAAGGTTGAGGGCTTGAGGCATGACAATCAGGTTCAGTAGAATCGTAACACGTGTTAGGGTTTAAAATCAAGTTTGTCTGCATTTCGAGGCTCCCAAATCCAATCACTCATTGATGTCTTAAAAAGAGAAATCCCACAGAAAACTCAAAGAATGAGAATCGACGCTGATGCTTATCCAATCCGAGTCATCCTGCGCTGTTCTCAGTGGCCCACTCCTCTCTCTGCATGTGACGTGTAACCACAACTCCACAAGGGCACAAGCTTCATTCTGTTCGTAATTCTTCAAATCTACAAAGGCCCACATTAAAGTTACAAGGACCAGTCTCAAAGCGAGCAAGCCCATGTGGGTTGGATCCTCACAAAGACAGCCCAAAAGCCATCCAAAATTTACAAGTTAAAAAGTTTTTTTTTTCTTGGTTACAGGTAAAAAGCATTTTCTCTCAACTTCGTATTTTACTGGTTTACTAATCGAATAATCGAGGCTACTGTTAACGATAAGAATGGCAACAAGTCGCGTCAGGTCAGATCTGAGTTTTAGGTACCTAAACTCAAATCCGAGATCAACCCGTTCGGTCGAACTTAAATCTGAAAATTTTACTTCGGTTTGTCACCTGACCCGAACTCGTTGAATATTCAATATCCGAACTCCACCTATTAGGGAACTAAAAATATATCATATATATATATGATTATATCAGTCATTTTCAACTGTAGACGTCCGTATTTTTACATACTTCAGGATGAATAACGTCAAGCGTTGGATCAGTTTAAACGAATGTCATCAGCTGTGATTAAATCATAAGAACATGGGTCATTTTAGGGCATCGATATGGGTGAGTTCCATTGTGGATTCGACTGTGTTGAAGAAAAAGACCCTCAAGCAATGACTTTGTTCAGTTCTCGTGCTTACTCTCGTCGTACTTTCGCCGTTCGATTCTTGCTCGTCGAATTAAGAGTGTTCGGTATGTATCCAGATTCTAATTTTTGGGCGAGATCAATCGGAATTCTGGGCTCAGGAATTCGAGGAGGTCGAAGAGGACCGAGAACTTCCGGATCGACATCCAGGTCGACGAGATTCCTTTCTCGATTTTAGGGAGACGGGTCGAATGAAAGAAATTGTTAACTAGACTCATATTATATTAGTGAAAAAATTGAGTGAGATGGATTGAAAAAAACCAAACAAGTAATTGGATAATTGTTAAACAACAACTCAAAACACCCAAAATCGATTAACTCATAAACCTAGAAAAAGATGAATTTAGAAGCTTGAATTTAATCCTTTAAAACAAAGTTGTCATCAACTGAGATTTTAGACCAAAAGTCTTTCTCAAACACACGATTTTAGATGTTCTAGGAAAGTGCATTCGATTGAAGAGGAGGCTAAGTTCAAGCTCGATCGATTGAAAAGTGGGACTCGATTGCAAAGAAGAAGTAACGGAGAGGCTGAAGTTGCTGCTGGGTCAAACCAAAATAAAACCCGTAGCCTTAGAATGACCCATATCTCTTGATCTAATCATAGCCATTAAGGTTAACCAGATCCAACGGTTAACATTGGCTATCTGCAGAAATGAAAAATTACAGACATCCCTAGCTGAAAAGCATTGTATATATGTTTATCATCCCATATAAAATATATAAATAATTAAATATAAATTATAAAATATAACAAATTTTCTCTAAAATACATGCGTGTTCGGTTCAAGTTCGACACATATCCGTAGTCGATTTGAACCCGTCATCATACAGTCGAGTTCAAGTATATACTCGATATCCGTTATTTATCTTAAAAAAATGACTCGATGGGGAACAGTTCTTGGATAGGGCGTGTCCATGGCCGTCCAATAACGGGGTGTGAAGGGTATTTGCTGGTTTGGGTATGGTTTTTGGGTTTTGAGTTTTCTTATTTGGTGGCCCTATTTTCCCTACCAATTCTTGTCCCTGCCCAAGAACTGGCCCTCGACGGGTGCAGTTCGGGTTATTTTATCATCAAGGCTTAAGGTAATCTCAAGCCTTAATTAAATAATAAAAAAAGGTTTGCCAATCTTATGATGGTACGGACGGTCGTGATGAAAATGGATCATGAAGTCCAGAATTAGATGAACTTGCACTCTCCCTTTCCCAGTTTCTAAGTTTATTCGCGCGAATCGTACTCGTCGTCCTCCGGCGAACGACCGGAATCGGGAACTTCGCGCCTTCAGCTCCGACCGGTTTCGGGCTTCGAATCACCCGCCAAGTTCGAAACAGAACCGGATCTCGAGTAAGTTCATCTCTTCCTTCTGCCGATCACATAACACTAATTTTGCACTGGAAATGTTAATTTCAAATTCAATGTCAAAAAATCTATGAAATGGCGAAAACAGCATAGAGTTCATATTTGATTGTGATATTACTGCTTTTTTTTGTTTGGTTCTTATTGAAGATGCATAGTGAGTGTGAGATTCATGTAGCTTTTAGCTGTTTGATCAAGTAAGGTGAAGTCTGTTTTTGTTGGTTCTTACTTGATACTAGATATTTATAGCCAGCCATTACTTCAGTGTGTGATTTAGCAGCCATTTTTCAGACACCGGTTTCAAGGCGTTGTAGGATTTGTTGTAGCTAGACACGTACATTTTCCTGTATTAAAATTACAATGCCGATGATTTTACAGGCGGTTTTGGTTTCCGTGGGACAATGAATCTGTTTATGCGATCTACTCAACCTGTACACCGGCCAGCGGCAGAACAGCCGCCGCCTGGGTATCAAGCGCCACCTCCGGAGACACTTCTTCCCCCGATGCCACCAGTGGCGGCAGCCACATCGTCGACGACTTTGGAAAGTCTGATCGCCGAAGATCCGTATCTGCAGTACTCTGCGATTGCTGATCGTGTCGGAGAGACAGATCAAGGTGGTGGTGCAAACAGTGAATCGTCTATTATAGCAAAGCATCAGGATGTTTCCGATGAGGAAGGATGGGTTGCGATTCCATACAGTAAGGGTTTCTGTTACACTCTGCTGTATTGTATGCGTAGATATTTATGGATGCACATAAGTGGGTTCTACTATGTAGAAACTAGATTGTGCTGGTAATTTAAACTTGAGCATTGTTGTGATGTGAGATCTCGTTTTGTTCTTGCAGAAGAACTCCCTGATAATTGGAATGATGCACCAGATATACAATCATTGCGCTCGATGGACCGCTCCTTTGTTTTTCCTGGTAGCTGTTTTCCTGATTCTCATGTCCTTTCCATTCTTGATTTACTTTCTCAAATAGTCTTTCATTTGTGATATGATCTGAAATTTGTTTATTTAATTTTGTGAAGGTGAACAAATTCAGATCCTTGCATGCTTGTCAGCATGTAAGCAGGATGCAGAAGTTATTACTCCCTTTAAATTAGCTGCAGCTATGAGTAAAAATGGCTTAAAACAATGCCCGAAGAAGCAAAATGGAAATGTGGAAGATGGAAATGATACACTGTCAAGAAAAGGAGACAGCAGTCCTGATGGTCAAGGTACCGAACAGAAGGATGATCCACAAAAGGATGTGTCTGCCAGTGCATCCCTTCTTCGAATGGAGGAACACAAAAGGCAAACTGAGATATTATTGCAAAGATTTGAAAGGTCTCATTTCTTTGTTAGGATTGCAGAGTCAGGTGAGGCCCTTTGGTCAAAAAAGGGTTCATCTAAGAAATCTTCAGATTCTTCTGAGATGGACAGTGAAGAGTCCACAGAAAATGGAAGTCAGAAAGCATTGTCTCGACTTAATGCCATAGTTGATAAAGGAAATTTTGATCCCAATGTCTCTGGTGGTGTAGCAAGAAATAATGTCAAGTGTTACACTCTTTCTAATGGAGACATAGTGGTAAGTACGGTAAATCTTTTAGATCTTTCGTTAAGTATTGAGGGAAATATGGGGAGCTTCAAATTTCCATTAAGTGGAGATTTAAGTTAGTTATAAGCTGCTGGTTTCTTTTCGATACCTTCAGTCTTTGAATATTATTTTTCCCCATTTAAGCAGTTGTTCGGATCACTTATCTTATTCCATTTTCTTTTTGGAAGGGTGCAGGTTCTTTTACAGGTCAATGTTGGCGTTGATTTTTTGGAGGACCCTGTTATTGAGATTCTTCAGTTTGAGAAGTACCGTGAGAGAAGTTTGTCTCCTGAGGCTCAGGAGAACTTAGTTTATGCAAATCCAGACCCATGTGGAGAGTTGTTAAAGTGGCTGCTTCCTTTGGATAACGTAGTTCTGTCTCCAGCTCGGCCTTTATCTCCTCCTATAAATTCAAATTTGGGAATTGGTGGTACATCTCAAAAATCGACATCCGGCTCTCAGATCTTCTCCCATTTTAGAAGTTACTCCATGTCATCGCTACCACAAAATACTTCACCACCACCTGCACCTATTAAAGCAGCCAGTTCTAAGCCAACCTTTGAGCTTGAAGAGTGGGATCAGTATTCATCTCTGAAGCTCATGAAAAGTCAAAAAGGTGGTTATGAAAGGCTTTTATCTTTTCGGGGTGTGTCATTGGAGTGTGAAAGATTTTCTGTACGCTGTGGATTGGAAGGAATATATATACCAGGCAGAAGGTGGAGGAGAAAACTTGAAATCATACAACCTGTAGAAATTCATTCTTTCGCTGCTGACTGCAATACAGATGATCTTCTCTGTGTCCAGATAAAGGTGTGAACAATGGCATTGGCTAGATCTACTTTGTTAAATATGCATTCATTCTATGATAGTTTCAATAAACCTGATCACTGACTAGAATGACATTGTAAAACCTTAATTTCATGTCCCTGAAAAATTATGAATTGGTTTTGCAGAATGTTTCTCCAGCTCACGCACCTAACATTGTGGTATATGTAGATGCCATAACAATTGTCTCTGAGGAGGCTTCAAAAGGTGGTCAGTCTGGATCATTACCAATTGTATGTATTGAAGCGGGAAATGACCACAGTTTACCAAATTTAGCATTGAGGTTGTTGTTATGTCTTGGTGTCTTATTTGAATATTCATCTTTGGTCACATTGTAACACTTGAATCTTCTTTATTACCTGAGTTTCTCCTGAGATTGTAATTTGATGTTTACAAGCAAGGGAGTTCGTTCTCTTTGGAATCCCAAGCTTTTATCTTCACTCCATCTCATTAGATTTTCATGTGACAGGAGAGGTGAAGAGCATTCTTTTATTCTCAAACCAGCAACAACCTTGTGGAAGAATCTCAAGACTGGTGGTGATAGAAGTACTCAACAATCACTACCTCCGGCTGGCAATGCAGCGTCAAGTTCACGTCTAGCATTGAAGACTGCTGAAGGAAAAAAGACTGCTTCAACTGCTGATCAGTATGCAATTATGGTGTCATGTCGGTGCAACTACACTGGTAATTTTATTCCTCTTAGTTTTCCATATATAGATAATCTAAGTGTGTTGTTTCTGATCTTGATTCTTTTTTGTATGTATGCAGAGTCAAGATTGTTTTTTAAACAGCCAACAAGTTGGCGGCCGCGTATATCAAGGGATCTCATGATATCTGTTGCGTCTGAAATGTCTGGACAATCTAGTGCTCTCAATACAGGAGTCTCTCAGCTTCCTGTTCAGGTTTCATAAATTAAGTAGTTTGCATGATATGTGTGTGTGGGTGTTGTACATTCCTGTTATGTTTGTAACGTTAGGTTTCATCAAACTTTTCCATTTGGCAGGTCTTAACTCTTCAGGCTTCAAATTTGACGACTGAGGATCTAACTTTGACTGTTCTTGCCCCGGCTTCATTTACTTCACCACCTTCAGTTGTATCCCTGAATTCTTCACCTTCTTCACCAATGAGTCCATTTGTTGGTTTTCCCGGGTTTGCAGGAAAAACATCTGCTGAGAGACATACTTTCACAATGCAAAGGCTGAACTCAGCACCCCCTGCGCTGGCAAATCCTAAACAAGTTTCTAGAGAACAAACTTCTCCATTATCTGATGTCGTTCCTAATACTGGTTTGGGTTGTACACATTTATGGCTTCAAAGTAGAGTTCCACTAGGGTAACACTTCAGTCTTTTCTCAAATTTTCTTTTTATGTTCATGGTTGCTCCAATTATTATAATTTTCTCTTGGTTGTTTTAGATGTGTTCCCGCCCAATCTACAGCCACTATCAAGCTTGAACTTCTTCCGTTAACTGATGGCATAATCACCTTGGACACACTACAAATTGATGTCAAAGAAAAAGGTAGCTCCTCTTGTTTCTACTATTTTGATTTGAAATGCACAAGGATATCGATTTAACCTGAGTGAATTATGTCCAGAAGAAAAGGGTGGTTTTTTGGATACTGCTCAATTTGTGTTTTCCCTCTGCTGGTTAAGACAGTTATTCTTCGTGGGTTATTTTATTATATTTGTTTTTTTTTCTGCTATGAAATTTAGGTCACATAGTTGACAGCTTAACAGTTATTTAGCCCTGAAATTTTTGCTCTTCATTGCATACAAAAACTTAACTATTGATATTCTTGTACTGATGGAAAGAATCATTGTCTGGCATAACAGGTCGTACCTATATACCTGAGTACTCACTGAAGATTAATGCTACATCCAGCATTTCCTCGGGGATTCTGTGAGAAACATTTTGTGCAACATGCATTTCTACTCCACATTCCTATGCAAGTGTCAACTTCTGTAGTCATTGAGCATCAGGCTTTCAACAATAATCACCGAGGTTGAGGTTTTCGTGCTTTAGTGGAAATTGTTATGTCAATTGTTTTACAAAATATGACCTCACAGTGTGGGTTATAAACCGTGGATTCTAATAGGAATTTTTACAAAAATACACCCCTTAATGGGAGAGACTATTATTCTTTGTAGATGAATTTTACTCGTGTGAAATGTAATCACTTTAAATGCAGAAAAATCACACAGCTGTTTATTCAGTTATATACATGAACACTGGTCTGACTTGCACTTTGTTTTCCCGTGTACTATGTTTTGTTGAACGATGAGTGTGAGTCTATGAGATGCTCCCCACGTCTCTTTAAGAATATATTGATGATTACAAGCATAAAATCAGTTCATAATGCATTGACTCAAATACTCATAAATATTTATATAACTAAACGTTAAATTTTTATTTTTTTTTATCTTAAATAATCAAAATAGAGCATTGTTATACAGCAGATACCTGTGGGGTTTGAGAGATTTGACTATTATTAAACTAATTTAGAAAACTTAAACTAGCTCACGAACAAATGCTCAGGAATGAACATTTAGTAACCAGGACATGCATCTCACAGCCAAGACGAACACTAACACGGATAAACCAAGATAATGTTCACCTAAAAACCTGACTACTACTCCTGGGCCTCGTCAGGAGTCTCCACGACCATTACGGCCAAGACCTCACTGTCTGCCTGATCAGAAGTAGACATCGCTGTAGTTACCACAGAATCTGGCACCACCTCACCGCCCATCACGAGATTCCTTCCAATAACATGTTTCTTTCCGACTTTAGGGGAACCTGCCACATTCAGGCTACTTTCTGCTTCACTCTCAGCTGCCAACACCTCCTTTGACTTGTTCTTTGACCCCACGCGATGTCCCCTCTTCCTCTTCAATGGAGGGACCTTGATGTTGCCAAACTCGTCCATGAGTGATGAACATAGCGCGGTGAGTGACGCCTCACCCTCGGAAGGAGGTGGCGGAACAGGATCGCAAGCCGCCCTCTGGTACACTTTCACTGATCTCGGCATTGCCATTGAAGTGTCTTCAGCCTCTTTCCTTTTGGAACCAATCACTGGCCTTGTTGCATTCGAGAACCTAACCCCAGGTGTGGCCCGTTCCAAAGTTTTGAAGAAGAAGACCCCTAACTGTTGGGCGAGAGCCGTCGCTGATATGCCCGGCAACGATAGCGTAAGCGCTGGAGCAATTAGGGATATGTTAACCATGATGATATTTCCATGTCAGCATGAGAAGATTCTTGAGAGATTCTACCACTTGTCACATGCTAAGATGTTTACAACTATATGAGCTGCCTCTATCATTCGTTTTGTGTGAGTAGAAGTTTACATAGGCTTATCCTATAGTATAAATAGAAGTGTGTATTGAGTTGTATGATTAGCTTGTCATGAATGAAATACAGATCTATTTTCTCCACCATTGTTGTCTAAAATCAGAGCTTTACATCTAACACTCTCTTCTCACAATCTTTAGTGATTTCTCAGGCTATATTATAAGGATATCCATGAAGGACTTGCAGCTCCTATCGAGGGAGCACGAATCCTAGTCAAACTAGGATTCCCAGATTAACTAGGATTCCCCCTAGACCCGGCAGCTCAAGAACTGCTCCAACTCCGATTGCTCTCTTACCCTTCGGGATAGGAATGTGGAGCACCGCCATGGCCTCCTCCTCCGCCGTCATGTCCGGCGGTCCTCCACAGATGGCATGCTCAAATATGCCGCAGATTCAGCAATAACCACAAAGGTGATCGTAGCGATACCTCACGGATGTCATAACGCCATCAAAGTCGAACACCTCCAGGGAAAAGCTTGCTTCACTGGTTTCTGCATGTCATGCCAAAGGGTGTAGATTCTTTTACCTCTCCTAATACCAGGCTCGTCAACTCGGATGATCTCACCAAGAGTTGCAGCAATATATCCGACGGTGGTTACCGTCTGCATCCGTGGTGGTAGCCCCACTTCAACCCACACCGGGATCTGATTTAGCAAAAGCTCTCCAACATCTACAACTCCGTCAAATGTGTTCAACACAAGGTTTGATTTGCTGTAGAACCACGACCATTCCATTAAGATCCGATCTCTTTTGGTCTCCACATCGAAAGAAAAAAACATAACGATCCTCATGTTGCCAGATCGACGGCCTCTTCTTCAAGTCCCGCACACCTGCAATCGAGCCCATGAAAGCTTTAGGGCTAACTTCTTACTTCACTGCTAACAAGCGTCCCACAACATAATGCTTGGAGTTTCCGGGGTCTTTGTCGCAAAAAGAGGTCTTGCCTCGTTCTGTGACTACAAAAGCGGCTAAAAATCTATGAGATGCACCGTTTGAGGAGGCCATCAGATGCTGTGCTGCGAGACTAGGGAAAAATCTAGTCGGCGGCGCTCAAGTTGATAACTAAACCTTAAAATTTAACTGTTGTACATGCAAAAATATTTACAGAAGTCTCTTGCAATATGATGTTGACAGTGCTTGACTCCAAAATCTCCTTAGTGAGGAACACGTAAAGAGCCTCTTGCAAACTGTCTCTTTTATAGACTTCGGATAGTATAACCTCAAGTATTGGGTTTATCTTGATGTGCTTCGTATGCTAGCGTGCCACCGTCTCGCGACAGAATGTGAATGTATAGCTGCGTTGCCTGACTTCTTGACTAAGCAATTTAGGCGGGGAGAGCACAAACCTCGCCTAAATGGATCCTTCTTGCCTAGTGTCCTAGGACTTTGGGTTTTTCGTGTCTCTAGCAGAGCCACGGAAAGCGATACTCCACACTCTCTCTGTAAGTGCAAAGCAGAGCAATCTCCTTGACGATGTGTTGAGAACACTGGGGTGTTGCTTCCTTGGATCTCCAAACTCTCACTCGATCGGTGACAAGCATTTTGATCGTCTGGTTACAGATTTCTCTAACAAGATGTATTTGCGTATAGCAAAATTTGTATAATGCTCAAGGAGGATCCCTCACTATCACTATCATTCTCCTTATATAATGCACAATAGTCGTATCTCGGTTCACTTATATGTCTTCAGCTCTTTGATCCCCAATATAACTCTAAATATTCACCAGCACACGGTCTTATCTTTATATAGTTCAATGCTATCCCAATTCATTTCGCAAAGGAAACCTAAACGATGCAGAAAATGCTTGATAATCATTAGGCCGCGTGGATCAGCCATCTTGATTTACAGTCTTAACCCAACAGGGAATTAGACCTTGTTATTCTACTCAGGCCGCTCGCCAAATCCAGCCCTCTAAGTCCAATATGAGATATTTATCTCGAGCCCAAACAGACAGTACATCAGATTTGGCGAAGCACAGTCTATATGAGTAAGCTGAGTTGCTCACAGATGGCCACCATATCTTCCGGTTCTGTCAAGAAAGAAACTCTTACCTGTTTGATCAGGGACAAACAAATCTGGCTACTGGCTAGTTGCACCAAAGCCTTGAGCCAACTCGTTCTACCTGTTTTCCTTCTTTTGCTTACAGAATGCTCGATTTTCCTTGAAGCCGCAAGATTGACCAACTCTGGCGTAAACGGTTCCAAAGTAGCTTGCCTTGAACAGGAGAGGAATGCTACTCCAGTCCTTGAAAAACTGTACAAGACTGTTGGAGCGAACAAATTCTCAGGGAGCATACCAGAATCGATTGGAGAAAATCTATACAAGTCCTCATATGTACTTCTCCGATGCTACAGATCTACCGGGAGTATTCCTCAACAGATATGCAACCTTCCGTATCTTCATGTTCTAAACCTTTCTCAGAATCTTTTGGCATCCATTACTAGATGCATTGGGAATCTGCAAGGTAATGAAGTATTCACGCCTCCGGCATGAGTCATTATTCTTACAAGCTATAAGCATGCACAGGCCTTACCATGATATTCAGCAATTGGACTTAAATTTGAAAGGAGTAGGAGTAGGCCTCTCAAGCAATAAGCTTCAGGGTGAAATGCCAGATGAGATAACTAATCTTTCATATTTGGGAAGCTCGAGTTTATCTAGGAACCAATTTACAGGAACAATCCCAGAGAGTATAGGAAGCTTGACACAGTTAGAAACTCTTGCCCTCTCAAGTAACCATCTTCGGAGTCCAATTCCTCTCAGCATGATCTCCATGACTTCACTAAGCTAATTGAACCTGTCGTATAACAACTTGTCAGGGCCAATTCCATCAGCTAACCAGTTAAATCATGTGGTAATTAAATCTTTTCACCTCGATCTGGGAAAGTGAACTACCTGCAGACGAATGTACTCGACTGCGACTGGAATGTAATAATTTAGCAAAAGCGCAAAACATCATATTGCTTTGCCTTTAAAGCATCTGCACCGGGGGTGCTTTGCTTGAGCGGGTGGTGGGTCAGCCGGCGAGGTGCTCGAGCACCAGAAAAACTCATCCGCAGTGGTGATGTGTGTCCGGCGTTTGCTCGAGCAAATTGGAGCTCGATCAATCGCTCAATCAAAAAAGACTTGATCGCTTGCTTCAACGCCTGGCGGACCCCACAGTATGTGGGTGACGTCAGACCCAGAATTTTTTTTAAGACGCGTGATAGTGAAATAATTTTTTAACCTGCGAATGGGAGTGCGACACATGTCTTGGTCGGGTAGAATTTTGAATTCAACGGTCCAGTTGATCTGGGCATTTGATTTTGAATCTAAAATATCATCCAACGGTCCATAATTAATCAAAACGGCTAGTTTAGTATACCAACGAAAATAGACAGAAAAATTATCAAAAAAATTGTACAAAATTCTTAAAATTTCAAAACACTCCTAAATTTTTTCCTATAAGCACTACTTTATTTCATTCACAACTCACCGATGGAACATATTCGGATTGTTATCACTCAAGTCGCGTGTTTTTTCTATCGTAGTTACATCATTGTACTAAGAATAAATCTGGGCTTGGTTCGTTATTTTATGTAATTTAAATTTTTGAGAAATAAAAATGTAATTTATTTATTAAGATGAAATTAAAATACACATCAACTTTATTAATGAAGAAGCAACTCCTATATATAGGAGAGTACAAGAGGTACAATCAGGAAAGTAATCCTATTACAATACTGGATAAGTTATACTTGCCATATCCTGTAATCTCCACCATAACTAGGAACATCAAATATCCTACAACACTCCCCCTTGTGCCGGTGTATGGTGGTGATGCCTCTTCATTTGCTTCATTGGTGGCTCATTAAAAACCTTGTCGAGCCAAAAACCTTTGCAGCAGAAAAATCGGTCTCGCCAAGTAAAAAGAGTGCAGATCGTCGTAGACAATGATATGACACATAGCTATGTTGCCTCATTAAAAACTTGCTAAGTAATAAAAACCCAGTGGGATAAAAACAACCTTAGTCAAGGAAAAAGAGTGCAACGTGTCCTTCACATTCAGAAACGCTCATGTGTATGCTAGACTCCCCCTGATGTCTGCATCTATCCTTGATACCAATAATCAAGGCAGCTTAGACAAGCTGAGCAACCATATGCTCTTCACATGCTTCTGGAATGTGGATTTGGGCAATGACTTAGTAAATAAATCTGCCACATTGTTCTCAGATCGAACTTGGTTAATCTGGATCTTGAGAAACTCTTGTTGTTGCTGATTATAAAAATACTTAGGCGATATGTGCTTGGTATTGTCGCCTTTGATGTAACCTTGCTTCATCTGCTCAATGCAGGCCGCATTATCCTCATAAATGCATGTAGGTTCATCAGTAGTGGATCCCAATCCACAAGTCTCACGAATATGTGTAATAATGGACCTCAGCCATATACACTCCTTAATTGCCTCATGAAGAGCAATAATCTCAGAATGATTCGTGGATGTAGCGACTAGGGTCTGCTTTGTAGACCTCCAAGATATCGCGGTGTTTCCCATAGTAAAGACATATCCTGTTTGGGAACGACCTTTATGTGGATCAGAGAGAAATCCAGCATCAGCAAAACCCGTCAACACATCACAAGGATTGTTGGTATAGGGGGTAAAGGGAATGGCGTCACCATCTTCAATGGCACGTCCTTTCGATACGGTGGCTTTCCGTCTTGTCTCTCTGTAGGGATAAAACAAGCCAATATCTATCATACCCTTCAAGTACCCGAAGATATTCTTAATGCCTGTCCAATGACGTTGCGTGGGCGCTGAGCTAAATCTAGCTAACAAGTTCACAGCAAATGAGATGTCCGGTCTTGTGCATTGAGCTAAGTACAGTAATGCACCTACTGCACTTAGATAAGGCACTTCAGCCCCTAACAGTTCCTCGTCCTCATCCCTTGGACGGAATGGATCCTTTTCTGGATCTAGGCTGCAGACTACCATGGGGGTGCTAGCAGGATGTGCCTTGTCCATGTTGAACCTTCTCAACATCTTGCGGACATAAGCAGCCTGGTGGACTAATATTCCACTACTACGGTGTTCTAGCTCAAGGCCTAGACAAAACCGTGTCTTCCCAAGGTCCTTCATCTCAAACTCGGATTTCAAGTACTTCGCAGTATCCCTTAATTCATCAAGGGTTCCGATGAGATTCATATCATCGACATAGACTGCTACTATTGCAAATCCGGAACTTGTTCTTTTAATGAACACGCAAGGGCATAGCTCGTTATTCACATATCCCTTCCCAATCAAGTATTCACTTAGGCGGTTGTACCACATACGCCCGGATTGCTTCAATCCATACAGTGACCTTCTCAATCTTATAGAGAATGTGCTCCGTGGTTTAGAGCTACTTGACTTGGGTAATTCGAATCCATCAGGGACTCTCATGTATATCTCTGAATCTAGATCCCCATAGAGATATGCAGTAACCACATCCATTAGCTGCATGTCCAGTTTTTCGGAAACTACCAAACTGACAAGGTAGCGGAATGTTATGACATCCATTACGGGAGAATATGTCTCCTCGTAGTCAATACCAGGGCGTTGTGAGAAACCTTGCGCCACAAGGCGAGCTTTGTATCTTACAACCTCATTATTCTCATTACTCTTTCTAACAAAGACCCATTTATGTCCTACAGGTTTTACACTTGGCGGGGTTAGCACTACCGGGCCAAACACCTGTCTCTTTGTTAGTGAATCTATTTCAGCCTGGATTGCATTTTTCCATTTGGGCCAATCTGATCTCTGTTGACACTCTTCAACAGATCGAGGTTCGATGTCATCATGTTCTATAAGTTCATGTGCAACTGAGAATGCAAATGCATCGTCAATGATCATAGATTCTTTCTCCAAAATCTCATGTATGCTAGCATAATTCATCGAAATTTCTTTATTCACTGAACTAAGATCAACCGTTGGAACTCCCTCCAAATTGGTTGTCTCAAGGACATAACTGTAGTCAGGAATAATTTCATGAGATGGATTCTGAGAGTTGATGAACAATGGATCTTGTTGTGCCGATCTCCCCCTCTTCCTAGGGTGAGTATCCATCGAACCTACAGGTCTCCCCCCCTTCCTTTGGGGAACCGTGGCCTCAACCACCACACGTCCACCATGTGTGGCGGTGCTGCTCTCTCCCATCATAGGGGTGGCGGCATGACATCCTCCATGTGGGATGTCAATCCTTGCAGGCACATTTGCAGCAGGTATATGTGATCTTGTCACTTTAGCAAGGTCAACAAACGTATCAGGCATCGAATCTGCTACGTTACCAAGCTCTATAATTCTCCTTACTTCACTATCTGCTAGTGAGGAGCGGGGATCAAGATGAGACAAGTTAGGGACTGACCATGACAATTCTTGTCGTTCATGTGTCCTTCCTCCCCCTAACGACGGGAAGTTTGTCTCATCAAAGTGACAATCCGCAAATCTTGCGGTAAATAGATCGTCTGTCAAGGGTTCTAAGTAGCGGATTATAGTTGGTGAAACAAAACCAACATATATGCCCATTCGTCTCTGAGGACCCATTTTATTGCGTAAAGGTAGTGCAATTGGCACATAGACTGCACAACCAAATATGCGTAGGTGCGAAATATTCGGCTCATATCCAGTAACCAACTGGTACGCAGAAAATGGTTATCTAGCAGCGGGTCTAAAACGAATAAGCATTGCTGCATGTAATATTGCATAAGCCCAAGTAGAAGTGGGTAGGTTGGTACGCATGACCAAAGCCCGTCCAACCATTTGAAGTCTTTTAATGGTGGCTTCTGCAAGACCATTTTGGGTGTGTACATGGGGAACTGAGTGCTCGACATCAATCCCGATGGACATGCAATAATCATCGAATGTTTGCGATGTAAACTCCCCAGCATTGTCGAGACGGATCGACTTTATAGGATGATCGGGGTGGTGAGCCCTCAAACGAATAATCTGGGTAAGGAGTTTAGCATATGCAGCATTTCTTGTGGACAATAATGCGACATGTGACCAGCGTGTCGAAGCATCCACCAATACCATAAAGTATCTAAATGGTCTGCATGATGGGTGGATGGGTCCACAAATATCACCTTGGATACGTTGTAAGAATGGAATATTTTCTTTGGTGTCTTTAGCGTAAGAGGGTCTCGCTCCTACCTTGGCTAAAGAGCATGCTTTGCAGAACGAGCGATGAGCATTAGACATCACCAGTGAGGATGTTGGCGTTTGCTCAAGGTCTCCATGGACTTGGGAAGCATCATAGGGGATGAGAGCACCACTCTTGGTGTCAAGTCGTCTCCTCTTGGGTGAGGAGGTGTCGGTATGAGGCCGACCATGGATGGTGGCGCCACCCCTTTTGGTGCCCACCTCCATGTTTGTGTGAACCGCTCTTTGGTTCTTGCTTCCTTTCGCTCGAAAAAATGGATGTCCGTTTGAATTCTTCAAAATTCGGATCATCATATCACGACCTGGGTGTCCCAGCCTGTCGTGCCAAAGCATATATGTGTTTGAGTCCCATAGGTCATCTCTTATGACATGGTGTGACTCTACAACTCTCATAGTTGTAATACATAGCCCATTTGGCTGACACATGAGCTTCTCTAGTATTCGGTTTCTGCCAGAATCACTAGAAGTAATGCATATATATTCCATTCCATTCTCACAATGAGTATTGATATGAAATCCGTTGGCTCGGATGTCTCGACTACTAAGTAGGGTCCTGGGAGCCCTAGGAGCATAGAGAGCATTATCAATGATGAGTTTTGTTCCATTTGGCAACAAAAGTTGGGCTTTCCCTCGCCCTTGGATCAAATCCGAAGACCCACCCATCATTGTGGTTAGAGATGTTCGACAAGGCATAAAGTCGATGAAGAGTTGTCTGTGACGAAGAATGGTATGTGTGGTTCCGCTATCAATGAGGCATTCAAGCTCTCCTGGAAACATACCTACAAGAAAACAAGTCTTGTATGAGGAAAGATCGAAAAATTAATTCAAAATTTTTTCTAGGGATATGCCTTCTACCCATCGAAGCACCCCCCTCGGGTTTTCCTCAGGTTTTGGCCTTCCTCGGGCAAACTGACATCCGAGTACTTAAATATGCATAACTTTGTCTAGAAAATAGATTTTAACGTTCCGAATGAAGTTCTAGAAACTAGATATCCGTAGCTTTCCGAGCATATAATACTCATATGCTGGATCGTTTTGAATCAATCCCAGATTCATGTCAAAACTAAGCAATCTGCACAGCCAAATACGTTATGTCGGTTTCAGACCTCTGTCTAGTAAAACGGGCATAACTTTTTCTAGAAAATAGATATCGACGAGATGGACATAGTTCTAAAAACTAGAAGTCCATATCTTTTCATCCATATGCCATCCATATGTTGGTTTATTCTGGAAAAATTCCAGTTTGTCGTCGATGTCAACTGATCTGCAGAGCAGATTCTGTTGTGCCCTGTTTCTGATATTTGTCTAGTAAAACAGGTATAACTTTTTCTAGAAATTAGCTATCGACAATCCGGAGATAGTTCTGAAAACTAGACATCCGTACCTTTTCAGCCATATGCCACTCATATGCTGAATATTTCTGGAAAATTTCCAGTTCGTTGTCGAAGCTGGCTGATAGTGCAGCAGATTCTGTTTTCTGCGATTTTGGGGATTTATAGCACTCTTAGCTATCCCAATAGATACATGGACGAATTTGTAAGTTTGCTAGGACATCTAAAGTCGTTTGGGTAGCTCTTTTTACTTATGACCAGGTGAAGAGAGATCAATGTAGGTGAGACATAAAGTCCGCTCAAATACCTTTATCGAAATCTCTTGTCCTAGACATCACAAGTTACTAAGGTGAGCCCTAGTAGACGATAGGTTTGTAGCAACCACAAAACATGTATATTACACAGAAAATGTAGACAAGCCTATTATTAATAAGCCAAAACAATGCCTTTATTAATAATGCCAACGAGTTACATCAAAGTTTACTAATCCAGAAATTTGACGAATTACAATGTCAATAATAAGACTTAGGCCACATGCCTTTATTAATGGAAAACATAAAGCTCTAATCAAAATCCGGTGTCTCAGCAATTGAGTCTCTGCCAATTTTGAAGTTTGCCTTAATGAGATTAGCCTCTGCTCCATCTCTATCTTCTGCTTCGTTGTTTATTTGATCCTTAAAATTCGTAAAATCTGAGCACACTTGCTTGTTGATTTTCTTCCGAATTATTGGTGTGTTGGAATGCAACGAAATTTTGCATACCCAAACTTGACACGTATATGAACACTTCTGCAAATTTTCTTAATTTTTCGAGACCTGTAGCTAGGTCGAATAATTTGTACAATAGTATGCAGAAAACAGTTCTGAAAACTGATGTGTTCAAGGATCAAGTAGATTCGGATTGGGTGGTTTTGATGATGATCTTGGAAATCCATAGACCCCTCATATCTATTTCTTATCAATGGTAATCAATACCTATTGACCCAAAACTTCCGAAATCTAACTTCTCAAACATTTTGAGAATAAACAACTCGTTTGATTCGAGAAACATCATGCGTCTTATCTTGGCCTCTCTTGGCATTGGTACCTCAGCCTCCATGGCTTCCTTGGTCACCACGGCCTCTATGGCCGGCGCTTCCTCTATCATGGTCATTGATCATGACCTTCATGCGCCAACTTATGGCGTCCTTCCTTGTGTGGGCAGTGGTGGAGACCAAAAACTGTCTCATCAAGATTCCCTTAACTTAAGGGTTCCGCCCCTTGCGCTATTCTCTTGATGCGCTTTCATAATTCGCATAGTGAACACTCTTAGTTCCAACTTACCTTGAATTATGATTATGTAGAGGAACACTATTAGTTCCAACTTGCCTTGAATTATGATTATGTAGAGGATTTTCTCGATCAAACACAATGAGAAAACAGAAGATGTATTAGTTTCGCAGTCGTAAGAGACTTCCTCGACAACTAATTTGTTTTCCAATATAATATTTGGATTAGACCTTCACTTTGATGTATATGGTCTTACGAACTCTCTTTGTTCGTTTTAATCGATGCTTTTATGAACACTCTTTGTTCAATCGATTTTGTGAACGCTCTTGGTTCACTCATGAACGCTCTTAGTTCATGTGGGAACGCTCTTAGTTCCAAGAATGCCCACCTTCAAGAAAGGTGCTGTGTAGAAAGGAGGGATATGATGTTATCCCGAAATTCCTACGGAAAAATTCAAATTTCCCAAAAGAGTAGGTTATTTTGAAAAAGACAAAGCTGAGTACATAAAACTTACTTGTTGTTTTATTACAGAACAATTCTTTTTCTTCCTCTTTTTTCTTCGGGATCACAGTAGCTATTGCAGTCGGCGGCGGTGCTCAATTTTAGGGCTTCGTGCTGATAACGTGTTTTAGGAAATAAGAATATAAAGAGAATAGTTTGAAGCAATGAATTCTGTAACTTTATTAATGAAGGAGCAACTCCTATATATAGGAGAGTACAAGAGGTACAATCAGGAAAGTAATCCTATTACAATACTGGATAAGTTATACTTGCCATATCCTGTAATCTCCACCATAACTAGGAACATCAAATATCCTACAACATAATTTAAATTTTTGAGAAATAAAAATGTAATTTATTTATTAAGATGAAATTAAAATACACATCAACTTAAAATATATACTAAAATTAAATACACTCTTAATGAAAACACATAATAAAATTGAAACTCACATATTTAGACTAATATTTATAGTATTTCACCGATAACGATACGTGTCACATTATTATTGGTTGTAAACTAATCCGGTAAATAATTTTTAAAACTTTTTACAACATGTTGAAAAAGATTTGCTCTAACAAAAAATGTACAAGTACGTGCAAAATTCAGTTTACTAGAACAAAAGAAGGATTTGTTTTACTTGAAGTAAATTTTACTCTTACTTTAACTGATGCTCTACCAAAGGGAAGGGTGCGAATACTCTTATAAGTAGCACAACATGTCAACCCATTCATGAATGTACAAGTACACGTATACGTAGCGACTCACTCTAATTAATAAAATCTACAAGATCATATAAATGATTCATGTCACTCTGCCTCTTGTGTTGCATACATTGCCACCCATTTGACTCGATGTTCTTTTGTATGATTTGATTTTCGTATCTAAAATACACTAAATACAGGCATGCCATTTGACAACAGTAAACAACAATATCTTATTATATATGGGCAATATTGAGTCCCTTTCTCTGCATTTCTTTAATTTCTAGGGAAAGATAAAATAAAATAAACGGGCAAAAAATGCAGGGGAGATGGGTTCGTGTTCAGTTTACTACCTTAAGGGCATGATTAGTGCCGACTCATTTTAATAATAGTGCCAATCATAAGAAAGAAGGTAATGCAACCCAAACGTGTTGTTATTAGACACAAAGTGGAACATCCGCCATCTTCTTCAAAAATCAGAATGTTTGCAAACTATCTTCTGATACACTCTTTTAACCATCAACTATTTGTATAGTTTTGTATAGTTGTAAGTATTGTTTGTTTTCTCTATTTATGTTACAACTTACAACTGACTTTCACTATATTGTATCGTATTATTTCAAAACTAAAAAACACATTGGGCTGGTTGTATAGCATATGGAAGATCTACGTCCGGTAATTTTAATTTTGTTGAAAGCAATTTGCCTAATACATCATCTATATACCCAAATAGCGGTGCGTAAAAGTGATTGATTATCGTAGAAGAACTAAATACATCCACTTAATCGGATACGGATGTAATGAATAAGGTTCACCGTGAACAAACACTCAATCTCACTGTTTGATGGTTGATGATTCTTATTATTTCTTTAAAAAATTTCTTATTCACAGTGAATCCAGTTCGCACGAGAACTTCCCCGTTTAACAAACGAGGTTTATTATCTTAAAGAAAATAAAGAACTTTTTTAGATCATGCATAACGTGATGCGTTTTCGAACACTGATGCAGGCGTTCATGTTCGCCCAAAAAAAGGAGCTAGCTCGCTAGACACCTCACCTACTCTAACGGGTACCACTCTCTCTTTCTCCTGCCTGACCTCTCTCTGCCTGAACTGCTCCCCAATCACAAGCACTAAAGCACATGCCTGAATCTTTTGGATTCCACTGCACCTTGTACGATCAGCGACATAGTGGGCAACTCGGGGTAGCCACTCCCTTGCCCGTTTTCTCCGAGTAGCTCCCCCCTTGCCTTTTCCCGTCTTTTTTTGTTGTGAAAAGTTTTGGTGAGAGCTTGGTTACGCTACACCACCAGAGTCAGGGTATACCATACAATATCAATTCTGAAGAATTTATGGGTGACACGTACCTGTCACACCAACTTCCAGGTATGAATTTTCGTAGGAGAATTTACAGATCGCTCTCCCCCAACATGAGACTGCTAGTTGCGGGAATCGAACACGAGTGAAAATACCAACGCTTGTCTGCCCTTACCAATGGAGCCAAACTCACACGAGTTGCTTTTTCCAGTCTTCACTTCCAACTAAAAAATATTTAAAAAAAAAAGAGTGAGAAGGGAATCGATAATTCAGAGTACACACTATCCCTCTTCTAATTATAGTTTTTTGTAAGTTACCACAGTACACTATCCCTCTTCTAATTGATTTTTGCTATTTTTTTCTTCTAATTTTCACCCCCAACTTTAAACTGGTCAGATTGTGGGAAGTCTCATTTTGTGAGATTCATGCATCTTTGAGCAGACATTTTGTGCCTTTAAACTGAAATTTGTTTGCTCTCTGTTAAAAAATAAAAACTGACACTTTTTTTCTTTGGGGTGCTTTTGTTGTTTTCCTCACAAAGCTGATCAAGTTTGGAGCTTCAAGGTTTTGTGTTGGCCTTGTTTTGATCTACTACTTCCTGTGGTTATCTACCTCCTTTTCTCATCTGGGTCATCATATTCCGAGCCAGATTGGTTTGGGTTGTGAGCAAAGTTGGGAAATTTCAGAGCTTTTTTTGGGTGGTTTTGTTGATGTGGGTTGTGTAGAGAAAGCAAGTTTGACTGGCTTTTTCTGTGGTGGTGGTAATTGGGTTTGGGCATTTTTTATGGTAATTTGGGTTTCATTGTTAGAGAAATGGGTTTGGGAGCTGAGAATGGGAAAGTGAAAGAGAAAGTGGAGTCTTGGGATATAAGCAAATCCAAGGTGAGGAGGAGGAAGAAGAAGATTGAAGATGAAGTTGATGATGATGATGATGATGATGATGTGGAGGAAGAGGAGACTGGGTGCTGGTTGAGGCTGAGGTTTTTTGGGAGCTGCATTTCTTCAAGATCCAAAGTTGATAGCTCAATTAGTGGCACCACTACTCACTGTGGTAACTTTCTTGTAATCACTTTTTTACTATCCGTTTATGCTGCTTGTGTTTGGGAATTGCTATGCTGATTTGTTTCAGCTACATTATCACTATGGTCTGTAGAAGTTGATAAATTTGTTTGTATTGTTCTGGAATTGGAGGTCTTTATAGGACTACGGGTTCTAGATTGAGATTGAACAATAGCAATTTAGAGTTAATGAGTATTGAAGACAGTTGAGTTGAGTGTGTGTATGCCCAAAATTAGCAATGACATTAAATGTGGTGAAGTGGTCTAAATCCACAGAGCTTCACTCATGATGGATTAAATTCAAACGTATGAAAAGTCCCAGAATGTTTAAAGAGTATATATACGTGCAAGGAACATGTGAGCTTGCCGAGACACAAGTGAGCTTCTCTGTTGAGCTCTATTGAGAGGAGGGAGTGATAGGTGGCTTTAGCTTCTTGATCCTGATAGAAACATGTGAGCTTGCTCTTTAAGACTTGAACTTGTATACTATCCCCTATAGCAGGGTAACAACATGTCCTATAGCCGGGTAACAAGATCTTGTGTCCACATAGTGGGTATCTTCTACACTGTGAGGGCGAACTAGTTGAAGTTTACTTGATACAGTTGTTGTATTAAAGGACACAGCTTAAACATGTGCTTACTGAGTTAGCCAGGAATAGACGAATATATATAACTGGCTTTGACAAGAAATGGCCTCCTGTGATGGCTGTTGGTTATGGTGACTAGTTAGATGTTACCCCTATTCTATGCTTACCAATTTATTTCATAGTTAAATCTTTTCCATTTGAGTTTGAGTTTTGTGTTGGACACCTGATACTCTTTAAACCAACAAAAGCTGGTCCATCTTTCTGGCAGTGTATATGCTTCTTGCAGATAAGCTATTATAATTGTTCCATCTGCCCTTAAAATTATCATACTGTACCATGTTTATAACTCAGTGGTATCTTTCTAATTCTTTACTTTCATAAGAAGCCCATGCGTACTGTTGTATAAATAGTCTGATGTACTGGCTTTTGTTTTTCAGATATCAAATCTACAAACGATACAAGCAGAGACCAACCGGCAGCTACTGCAGTGTCTAACTCAACCACTAGTAACACAGAAAGCAATGCATCCACTTCCAAATTTGAAGAGGAACTTAAAGTTGCTTCACGGTTGAGAAAATTTGTATTTAATGATCTCAAATTGGCAACGAGAAATTTCAGACCTGAAAGTCTTCTTGGTGAAGGTGGGTTTGGTTGTGTGTTCAAGGGGTGGATAGAAGAAAATGGAACTGCTCCGGTCAAACCTGGCACAGGGCTTACTGTTGCGGTTAAAACTCTTAACCATGATGGGCTTCAGGGTCATAAAGAATGGCTGGTTGGATTTCTCACTCTTTGTTTCAAGTTGTTTTCTACTTAACGTTCATTTCTCACTGCTAATGTTGTTTTTAGTCAAGGAGACTTATTCGGATTCCTTTGTGACAGGCCGAAGTAAATTACCTTGGTGACCTCGTCCATCCAAACTTGGTTAAACTTATAGGATACTGCATTGAAGATGATCAAAGACTGCTAGTGTATGAGTTCATGCCTCGAGGGAGCTTGGAGAACCACCTATTTAGGAGTACGTAACTTCTTCTTCCTCTTTTTGAAGTATAATCTTCATTCAATTTACCTGTTTAGTAGTATTGTCTCTCACTATTCTGATAGTGTCTACTTTCTGTGCAGGGTCCTTACCTCTTCCCTGGTCCATTAGAATGAAAATTGCATTGGGTGCGGCGAAAGGTCTTGCTTTTCTTCATGAGGAAGCAGAAAGACCTGTGATTTATCGTGACTTTAAAACCTCCAACATCCTATTGGATGCAGTATGTGCTCTAGTCTTTGACAATCTTACAAATTCCTGCCTAGCATCATTCGTTTCTAATGAACTTCTGTTTCAGGATTACAATGCCAAACTTTCTGATTTTGGGCTTGCCAAGGATGGTCCGGAAGGTGATAAAACTCACGTCTCCACCCGTGTGATGGGTACTTATGGTTATGCAGCTCCGGAATATGTGATGACTGGTATGCGTAATTGCCCTGAATCTTCTAGTTTCCTATCAGAGATTGTCTCCATTGTGTGCACATTTTATATTTGCTGAAGGAAATTTATGGTTCCTATTAAGATTGATTTTACCTCCAGGGAGTTCATATATGTTTTCTGGAAACTTATAGATATCATTTTTGAAACATAGATGTCCATATTTCTGTTTTGCTTGAATTATTCATTCATGCTAGCTTGGTGTACATTGTTATTACTTAGTTGGCTATGCTGTACTTATAACGGTGTATTCAATATTCACCTGTATCTTTATTGCAGGACATCTTACATCTAAAAGTGATGTCTATAGTTTTGGCGTAGTTTTACTTGAGATGCTGACGGGTAGAAGATCGATGGACAAGAATCGACCCAATGGTGAACATAATCTTGTGGAATGGGCTCGACCTCATCTTGGAGACAGAAGAAGATTTTACCGATTAATAGACCCTCGTCTTGAAGGTCACTTCTCCATAAAAGGTGTCCAGAAAGCTGCACAACTAGCTGCCCATTGCCTTAGTCGGGATCCAAAAGTAAGGCCCCTAATGAGTGAAGTTGTTGAAGCCTTAAAGCCACTGCCAAACCTCAAGGATATGGCAAGCTCATCGTATTATTTCCAGACCATGCAAGCTGACCGAGTTGGATCCAGCCCAAATACCAGAAATGGTGTTAGGACACAGGCAGGATTGCTTACAAGAAATGGGCAGAGGAGCCTTTCAATACTAAATGGTTCCCATGCTTCTCCATATCACCATCAATTTCCGTATCCATCACCGAAACCTAGCGGAAAAACTTAAGGGTTGGCAGCTGTCTCAGTCATCATTCGTTTTTGGTTTTCTTCCTCAGTATAGATACATCTGTTTTAAGTATTTGTTCCTTTGTTCTGACATGTTTAGAGTTGTGACAAGGTAGGGGAGAATGTAAAGGCAGTTGAAGCATATCAAGCCAATTGTCTATGTCATGTTGGTTACCAAGATTATTACCTCCCTCTACATTGTATCGTTTGATTCGTTTCTCATCTTATTCCTTCGATTAATACAAGTCTCTGTTACGGAGACAGCTTCTGATCGATTTTGTCACCTCTTTAGTCAATTTTATGCTATGAAGTTTGGTAGCCTGATATACATAAGAACATAGCAAGTTCTAACAAGCTACGTCTTTTCCTCGACTACTTTGGTCTGGTAGAAGTTCTGGCATCAACATCAGATAGCTTAAGATAAAACAAAAAACAAAACAAAAATCTCATCATAAATTGTGGATGCCATTATCATGAATACAACGGAATTTCCACAGTTGCCATTCCAGTAAGGCATTCATTTCCGTTGTATTCATGATAATGGCATCCACAATTTATGATGAGATTTTTGTTTTGTTTTTTGTTTTATCTTAAGCTATCTGATGTTGATGCCAGAACTTCTACCAGACCAAAGTAGTCGAGGAAAAGACGTAGCTTGTTAGAACTTGCTATGTTCTTATGTATATCAGGCTACCAAACTTCATAGCATAAAATTGACTAAAGAGGTGACAAAATCGATCAGAAGCTGTCTCCGTAACAGAGACTTGTATTAATCGAAGGAAAGTGTTCATCAAGAAGCAAGGCTGGTACTAATGTAGCTACATATGCCCCAGAATTGAAGAGGTTGAAGCATGTAAATGGCTTCCATTGTATTCATGATAATGCCTTACTCCACAGTTGGTTAACTGACTGCAAAGCTCCAAGCTATTCAACAGAATTTCCCATTTGTAGCAACTAACACCTGTCTTCATTTATTAAACATATACCAAACCAACTAGGCAAACACATTTATCATGAATACAAAGAGGTTGAAGCATGTAAATGCCTTACTCCACAGTTGGTTAACTGACTGCAAAGCTCCAAGCTATTCAACAGAATTTCCCATTTGTAGCAACTAACACCTGTCTTCATTTATTAAACATATACCAAACCAACTAGGCAAACACATTTACATGCTTCAACCTCTTCAATTCTGGGGCATATGTAGCTACATTAGTACCAGCCTTGCTTCTTGATGAACACTTTCCCTAATCTCTCTGAAAACTTATTATTTGTCTTCCCTTTGTGAAGAGTGAAATCCATTTCAACTTTGTAGCTTGGAGAACCTACCGAGCTTTCCTGGTCAGCTGCTCGTTAGATGTGCTCTCGAAAATCTTGTCAGCATTACCGACCTCAAATCCGTCTCGTCTGTGATGCTCTTTAACCTGTGGTAGTTGTATCTTTTAGTTTTCATGCTTGTGCTACTTAAATCAATTATGTGGGCTACTAGGTGTAGCAGTTCAGTTACCTCATTGCTTGGTAGATTACTGTACTGGGGCAGCACCAGGCGTTGAGCAAACTCAATATAGGAGCAGGGACTAACTCGTTTTGACCATCCCTAATTTGGAAATAAAATGGATCGGCAACGGTTGAACTTTGCCGCAGAAGATCATCAGGGCTCACTGTGATGAAAAAAGTAGTCATTAGATCATCATTACCAAAGTTTAAAAATGCAATACAAGGATTATGAGATTTTTCAAGAACTTTACTTGGACTCCACATGTAGAGGAAAAAAATATTTTAGAGAGAATTTAATGATTTCATTCATCACAATTTTGGGATTAATATAACTTTATAAGTAATTTTCCAAAAAGAAACACAATTATGTTATATCTACAAGAGTTAATTCTAATTACAATAAGAATATTCCACCACTCATCTCAAGTTGGCGCATAGATGTCAATCATGTCCAACTTGTTAATCCATCCTACAAATGCTTGGTGTGACAACCCCTTAGTGAATACATCCACCATTTGCTCTTCAAAAGCCACAAAAGGAAACCGTATAACCTTCTTATCAAGGTGATCCCTGATGAAATGTCGATCAATCTCCACATGCTTGGTTCTATCGTGTTGTACAGGATTACGAGTAATCTCAATAGCAGCAATATTGTTACAATGCAAATCTATGGTCTTTTGGAGCTTGAAACTTAACTCCTTGAAAATATTTCGAATCCACAATAGTTCACATACACCATTTGCCATTCATCGGTATTCAGCTTCAACACTAAAACGGACAATCACATTTTGTTTCTTACTACGCTAAGATACTAAACTTCCATCAATAAAAGTAAAGTACCCAGAAGTAGATGCCTTATTAGTTTTATCACCTGCCCAATCTGCATCAAAATATCCTGTAATTCTAAACTCATCATTCTTGAAAAGCAGTAGGCCCTTACCAGGTGCAGACTTTAAATACCTGAGAATCCGCACCACAGCATCCATATGCTCTTCACTAGAATCATGCATGATCTGACTTACAACGTTTACAACATATGCAATATTAGCTCTAGTATGAGATACATAGATCAATCTTCCTACTATCCTCCAATATCTGCCATTGTCTGTTGGAACTTGACCAGAACACAACTTCAACTTATGATTCATCTCACTTGAAGTGTTAGCAGGTTTACAATCCAGCATTTCTGTTTCAGCAAGAAGATCAAGCACATACTTTCGTTGTGACAAGGTGACTCCTAATTTGGATCTTGCAACTTCAATCCCCAAGAAATACTTCAACGGACCTAAGTCCTTCATCTCAAACTCTTGGGACAAACACTTTTTCAAATTTTTCATCTCAACTGGATCATCACCTGTGACAACCATATCATCCATAGATACAATCAGAGCAGTAATCTCACCATCTTTGCGTTTGATGAACAAGATGTGAACAGAGTTGTTCTGCCGATATCCAAACTTTTTCATAGCTTTAGAGAACTGCCTAAACCAATCTCTTGGAGATTGTTTCAAACCATACAAAGATTTTTTTAGTCTACAAACTTTTCCAACATCACACAGGCGACAGTTGACATCTGGGGGGATGTTCATATACACTTCTTCTTCCAAATCTTCATTCAAGAAAGCATTTTTCACATCAAATTGTTAAAATGGTCAATCATGTCAAGTTGTTAAGGCAATGAGAATGTATACGATATTGATCTTTGCTACGAGGGCAAATGCCTCCTGATAGTCTGACTCCATATCGCTGAGTATAACCTTTAGCTACTAGATGAGCTTTGTATCGATCAATGTTTCCATCTTCCTTCAACTTCATTGTAAATACTCATCTACATCTAACAATGTTCTTTCTAGGTGGTGCAAGAACAGTCTCCCATGTTCCATTCATTTGCAAAGCCTCCACTTCTTTATCCATAGCCTGTTTCCACTTTGAATCTGTCAAGACATCCTGTACATTACTTGTAATAGATATTGTAAATAATTCACTAACAACAAGTGCATGTGATCCAGACAAGCTATGGTGAAATACAAAGCTAGCAATATGATATTTGGCTTTGGCTTCTATAGTAGGCTCATATTGCTTCTTTAGAACCCCATTTGTTTCTCATTGAGATCTCCTAGGAATGAATTCTACAGTATCTGATTCAATGTTATCAGTACATACCTCAGGTGAGACATTCTAGGAAGACTATTCGGTTAATGGAGTAGAATACGGGTCTTCATGAAATATCGATTCAGAAGAGAGTTGAACTTCAAATGATGTCGTTTTAACTTCAGTCCTCGATGAATCGAAATTTCCCTACGATCCATCGAATGTGCCTCTTGAGTTCATGTCTGGTCCAAGCTTCGATGGATTGAGAGTTTCCTTCAATCCATCGAAGGATGCTCTCAGGTTCGTCTCTGGTCCAGCCTTCGATGGATCGAGAGTTTCCTTTGATCCATCGAATGATACTTTCGTGTTCGTCTCTGGTCCAGCCTTTGATGAATTGAGAATTTCCTTCGATCCATTGAAGGAGTCTCTTAGGTTTGCTTGATTTATAGCTTCAAAACTTCTTTCAACTTCAAAACTTCTCTCCAAGCTCTCTAATTCTTCAAATTTCGGTAAGTTCAGAGAATTTCCTTCATATACATTTTTCTCTCCCT
This sequence comes from Geum urbanum, assembly GCA_946800695.1. NCBI lineage: Eukaryota > Viridiplantae > Streptophyta > Magnoliopsida > Rosales > Rosaceae > Geum > Geum urbanum. The sequence continues at coordinate 44,975,818 of OX327012.1, read as the reverse complement.
GAAAAGAATACTTTAAAACTCCCCCTAAGTAATATGGTTCAGACTCACAGAAAGAGACATCCAACGAAATATGTATTTTGTTAAGAATTGGATCATAACAATGATATCAATGATATCGTTTTTGGAGGTCAGCATATCCAACAAAGATACACTTCATAGCACATGGATCAAGCTTGTCTGTTTATTGATGTGAATATACAAATTACACCCAAAAACTCTTGGCTCCAAATTTGGCAAAGATGACACATTCAACAACTGATGCAACTTCTGAAAAGGATTTTGAAACTCAATCACACGGGAAGGTGTTCGATTGATCAAGTATGCAGCAGAACGAACAGCTTCTCCCTATAAGTTTTGTTTCACATTCATACCAAAGAGAGAGGCCCGAACAATTTCCATTATCCATCTATTCTTCCTTTCAGCTAATCCATTTTGTTGAGGAATATACGCAATTGAAGTCTGGTGTCAGATTTCATGAGAGCTCAAGAATGCAGTCATCCCACCATTCACATATTCGCCACCATTGTCGGATTGAAGTATCCGGATTTGATGTTGATACTGAGTTTCCACTATCGTATGAAATTCAGTAAATTAGAATGCACTTCATTCTTGTGCTTCATCAAGTAGATCCAACTCATCCTAGTACATTCATCAATGAAAGTTACAAAATAACGAAAGCCAGAGCGGGTAGAAACTTGTGCAGGACCCCAAACATTAGAGTGTATCTTCATAAAAGGGACAAAACATTTATTCAAACTTGAAGAATAAGTACTATGAGGGCTCTTGGCCAATTCACATGTATCGCACTCAAATTCGGAAGCATGCACAAGAGAAAAAAGTTGAAGTTGAAGTTTCTGCAGATAATGAAAATTCAAGTGACCAAGAAGACGGTGCCACAACTATACATCTTCCTTAGCTGTATCCAAACTGATGGTATTATTTGCATGTCCTGATGATTGCAGTTGTTGTGCTCCACTGCTTGTCAAATCAAGATAATTTAGTTTCCCCCTTCGAACACCATAACCAAGAATTTTCCTAGTCACAAGGTCTTGAAAAATACAAAAGTCTGAATAGAAAGTGACAAAACATACAAGCGCTATAATTATCTAACTAATAGATAAAATGTTATAGGCAAGAGACGGAACAATAAGAACAAAATCAATTAATAGATTATCAAATATCTTGACAGAACCTTCACCAAGAACAGGAGATGGAGAGCCATTAGCAGTAAACACAACATGTAGAGGGGATGGATTAATGATTTGCATCAGACTGGGGATATTCGTCATGTGATCAGTTGCACCGGTATCAATGATCCAAGTAGAATTTGAAGAGAATGTAGAGAGGGATGATGACTTATTCCTCACACCTGATTCGACTATATGAGCAAAGGCAATTAGTAACCCAAGCGACATTTTCATGTTTCAAATAGTAAAGATTTCAAGATTCAGAATTGCAATGGTATACTTCGTGAATATAGACTTTCAATTTCAAGGATTCAAGTTCAAGTTCAATTTCAAGGGTTTCAAGGTTTTGAGATTTCAGATGCAGTGGAAGAAAAAAAATTGGTGGTGGTAATTCAGGGTTTCAATTCAATTCAATTCAAGGTTCTTCAAATTTCAGGAAGTCGGCTCTGACACCAAGTAGAATAGTATTTCAAAGAGAATTCAATGATTTCATTCATCCCAATTTTGGGGTTAATATAACTTTACAAGTAGTTTCCCAAAAGAAAAAGATATCTACGCAATCATGTTATATTTACAAGAGTTAATTCTAATTAAAGTAAGAATATTCCAATAGATTGACTTGATTCAACAAATAATATACACAAAGTTCCAATGTGTGCTTCGAAAAAACTAATCAGTTCTATATAATGCAGTTATTATCTCTACTTTTTGTTCTTTTTTGTGGTTTTACTATACCTTGTGAGAGAATATTGTTTTCACTAAAACCTTAGAAAGACAAGTCCCTCACGAGAAGAGGATTCATGAACTCCCGTTACTCCCTACACACTGTTGCTGGTTTGCATGTTCTTCCAGATAAGGACCAACGTTTAATTACGTACAAGAAAGCCAACATGATTAATCTGCAATCTTACATATATCAGAATGAAAGTTTCTTCGTTGTGCTAGAACAATGACTAACCTTTCAGAATTCCGCCTTCGGAGTTCAGCCTGAAGCCATTCTCCTCGATGAACTGATTGAGGCTCTTAATGTCGCTCAAGTGAGATTTCAGCTGGTGAGAAGAGATAGTGGCATGGTTCACTGCATACCCATTTACAAAGGTCCAAGCAGCATATTCACTCTCCCTGTGTATAGATGATATATCCAAATATAAGTGAAGGCTAAGTTACCACATTCAAATCCAAACTCTCTGGTAAGCCTGGCAATTGGGCGGGTTAATAAATGACCCGCCCGTTACTTATTAACCCGTCCGTTACCGCCCGATAACGACCCATTAAAACCCGTCTATTAACTAATTGGGTTATTAATGGGTGACCCGATAACAACCCGTTATCAAAACGGGCGGTTTCGGGTGAACCCGTTAGCCCAATAACAACCCGATAAGAATTCATAAAACCTAACTCTAAGGCTTTTTTAAAAAATAATAATAAAAAAATGAGGTAATAAAATATTTTTTTATTTTATTTTATAAAAAAAGGCTTAACGGGTTTTATCGGGCCCCAATAGGTAACCTGTTATCTTATCGGGCTAACCCGATATAACCCGTTAAGCTTAACGGGGTATATCGGGTTGACCCGTTAATGACCCGCCCACTAATAACCCGCCCGAACCCGCCCGTTTGCCTGGTCTACTCTCTGGTACAAATATGTTATAGACATGCACATACAGAATTGATTACCTCGCCAACTGTTGAAATTCAGTGTACAGCGGTTTTTCCCATGTTAAAGTTCCCATTGCACTTGCTAGAGCAGCATATTTATTTCCAGAACCAGAGCTTCCAGTGTATTGTCTGATTATGTCCTGTATGTCAAAACGAATAGCTTCAACCAAAATGTCTATCACATGATTCATATCACCAAATAATAGCCATACAAATGTAATAACACTTAAAACTATACCTGAGTTTGTGGACTCATTTGATCTACAAGAAGCTCAGATACAAAAATTCACGGCAACGGCCCATTAACACCAGCACCACCATTAGAACTAGTATAGCTAGGAGGAGAAAACCACAATGCCCTCAGTTTCTTAGCCGAAAATCGCAACTCCTCCCGAGCAGTATACCCGGAGTCCAAGAAAAACTTGGCCATGGAGTCAATCCCATAACCATTCACCTATTGAGAACAAAACAAGCAAAACTCCAAAATCACATTCTCAAAATTTAAAATGCACACAATCTTAAAAAGGAAACAAGAAATATATCTAGCTAGTTCCTACCCCAAAAGTCCTAAACGCAATATGATCATAGCTAATCTGTTCATTCGAGCCAACAAGTTCCAGCACTGATCTAGCTGTAGGGTTCCTGCTCAAGTAAACAGCCTCCATATTTGCCAACTGAAGAACGATTCTACGCCCTGCAAACACGACACCGTTTCGATCTTGATTCACAATATTTAATCTGAACATAACCAAAAACAAGTAAAATTGTACAAACGTAAACATATATAAACAAAGATATTCAACCTCAGAAGAAGATTCATGGGATCCATTTTGTGACTTGGAGCTACAGACTGTAGTGAGAGTTTGCTTTCTCATTGAAACTGAACATGTCAGATTCAAAGGAAGTGGTGGTTATTTGTTGAAGGATATGAGGTTTCTGAAACTCAAGTTGGGTTGGCGAGGAATGAGAGAGAAGCGATCGGGAAGCAATAGAAGAGGTGGTTTTGAAGGTTGATGATGAGGTTGTTAACATGGTGGATAGCCGACTGATCATGCGTCGTTGTATGCTTTATTCTTCCTCTCAAACCTGGGATTGTATTTGTTTGTTTAGATAGGATTGGTGTTGATCTTTGTTGGGTGTTCTTGGTATGGGTTTAAGTGACCAGTGGCGTTTGCTTGCTTTCTGCTCTGTGTGCAGCCTCCACCTGGATATATGACCTCCTTGACATACTAGCTTATGAGGAAAATATTAGAGAATTTATATTAGAATCTTTAATTTTGCTCACTGTAACTCATTACTCTTCACACCTTCACTTTTATTTTGATTTTCTAAAATTGTTCATTAGACCTCTTATAAAAAATCTATTTTAACCTTGTTAGTGCACTACACCTCTTATTTTCTCACTACACTTTCGATTCTTATTTTATTTTTCTTAGATAAAAAAACTAACAAAGTTTTCATCGATGATACAAATGATCATATTTTTTATTTATTACTCCGAACAAAGCACTTATTACATGATTGAACAATCAAATAATAACCGATCTTAAATTATTTTGAAGTAAAATTGTATATTTTTACAATGTAGGAATACAAAAGTTGATCTTAAACAGATTTATTCTCTGAATATTACAAATTATCATCCATAATACACTACTTTATTTGGGTTGTAAGAAAAAGAAAAAGTCAAATAGAGGTTACAAACAAACTATTAAAGACGTGTACTACACTACCGCAATCCAAAATTCAATGAAAACAACTGCACAATTCGTATATATAGCTATCCGTCAATTATTATTTTTTGAAATAACCTATCAATTTCGTAGGTTTATATGACCATTGTGTAATCATTTGAAGAACGGAGGAAGAAAATAATATTGTGTGAATATATAATTTATTAACAGTTAAAAAATTAGAAGTTAAATTTAGAGGTTTAATGAGAAAATTAATTAGGATTTTATTTAATGTCCCTAAATGTCATTTTGTATAAGGATAATTATGTAATTATCTAATAGAAAACAAGAGGAGATCAAATGAACAAATTGGGAGGTCCTATTAAAAAAAACTCAAAATATTATTATATACTATATATATATTATACTATAATTATAGCGTGACACAATCACTTCTTTTGGTCGAATGATAATTTCATCGGTCAGTTCTGATCTGGTGGTCAATAAATTTTGTGGTTAATTATTGTTAGATCTCTATCTAACGGTTGATAATAAATTTTTTTCTAACTGTTTTTTAATCATCTACCATTTGATGTAGATCTAATAATAGTTGACCACATAATTTATTGACCATCAAATTATGACTCTTCTATCAGTTTGTTCATTGAACGGAAATCCGATGAACGGAAATATTTGCTTTTATGTGTTGATTGTGTTCATTGAACGAAAATCCAAGAAGATATGGATGGAGATTTTTAAATTGAGACGATGGATTAGTACTATTCCAGAGTTAAGAGGGAGTCATCGAACCCCTCCAAATAAGGAGATCACTATGTTCATATGAAAAAGTTGGAAAGAAAAATTAAATTAAATTTCGAAATATGAGATGCTTCACTATACAGAAAGACTTTCAGTACAATCGAAAATTTGATATTTCATACTCTGGGATGTGTGGGTATAAGAGTAGATTCTTGTAGTTGAAACTTGAAAAGGTTGGATACATGGCTATATTTTTCTTTTTAACGGTGTTAGGGTATCGTAAAGCTTTATAAATGCAAAATTTATTCCTCGATGTATATGAAATGCTTCAACTACACTCTAATATAGTGTCTAGTCACTACTTCGGGGTTTGAATATAAAGTCAGTAAGTCGCTTCATTATAATTTTGTATAACATTGACTTCGTAAGTGGCTACACTCAATCTTTGTCTTTCAGCGAGAACATTGAAGATGAGACATCCGCATCTTGCAATTGAATCTTAAAGTTTATTAATACTATTAAAGTACTCGAGTAACTATGTGATAGATCATGTCATCATGATACCGCCCCCCCCCCCCCCCCCCCCCCCCTTAATATTACTCTGATAGTCTGAGATGTGAAGTTCAAATTTCTTACAAAATTAATTTTGGAGAATTGAATTTAAAGAAAAAAATGATATTGGGCCAACAGCCTCAAGAATATTACGTGGAATCACATGCGACCAACACTAGGCCCAATAGCAACGTCACAGCTTAAAAGATTATGAGAAACTCTTTTGCCAAGACATGCAATCGTGATCGTAGTCACGACTGCATCTATACCAATTACGAAGGATCAACACTCGCTAAACTCTTTTTCTCCTTTTATGAGAACTAAACTATTTCAGCCCATCCAAATAACAAAGATATCAAAAATGAACTTATAACCAAAAAAATGACTTTACCCTGGAATTCTCTCTCTCTCTCTCTCTCTCTCTCTCTCTCTCTAACCTAGTCGTCTCCTTTCATCTTCCTTTATTGATCTCCCTCATCTCTATTTTGATTTCATCTTGGATTAGAGATTCTTATTCATCTAATCTCGCTGATTATATTCATCCCTTTGCCTGTTGATTCTCGACATGAATGGTGTCCAAAACCCTAAAGAGGTCTCCGAGCCACAACACCTCGCGATGACGTTCGGAGCGGTTGATCTCACACTTTTCAACAAGGATGAGAAGGAATGGTTCTATGATGTAGCCCGACTGTTTTCCCTCTCTCCTTTACCGGCGGACATAGTGCAAGCATTCAAGCTTAGAATGGTGACACTATGGAGAGATGCGTCGGGATTGGCTTCGATTGTATCTTTAATGATAGATTTGTGTGCAAGTTCAGGTCCAAAGAAGACCGCCGAAGTGCTATTCAAAGTGAACCGTGGTTTTTTTCACTCTATTACGATTGTGGTCAAGGGCTTTGAAGGGATGTCTGATATGTTTGCAGTCATAGCGGCCAAAGGCAGGGCGTAGGCTGTTGTGCAACCGATTGAGGGTAAATGGACGATGGGCGTGCTACAAGTTAAGTGGTGAAAGAAGATCGGTAATACCCTTGGAGGGTACCAGGATCATGATCGCCATATGCTAATGTACCAGTTGGAGATGAAGCTCCGTGTTGATCTCGACTTTCGGCGACTATTGGTGGTAAGAACCACCTTCAATTTTCTCAATATGTGGGGAATGTTGATCATTTACACAAAGTATGGATGGTTGTGTGATGTAGAAGGGAGTGGTTGCGGTACTATAAAGGGATAGTCCCGATGGGGTACCACCAGGTCCGGGTATGGGAGGTAGGCTCTCAGAAACGGTGGTGGCCTTATGATCGAAGTGGGAAGGAGGGCCGGTTCAGGGAGTGCCTAGGGCACCGTTTGGAATTGGTGGGAATTGAGGAATGATAATGAGGATGAGTGGGAATGGTGGCGACAATGGTGGTAGTGTTGGTATGGTAGGGGAGACGGGGCATGCTCGTCCAATGATGAGGTTATTAGCAGCAATACATCAACTAATGAATGGAACCTTGAAGAGTGCTTCTCAAGAGGGGAACCATCCCATACAGATGGAAGGCTTGTTCGAGGTGTCTCGGGAATAGTGCATGAGACACGTGGCACACATGCCAGGTAACCCCCTTTTTGAGGGGAACCCCACTAACATAGTTGATGTTTTGCAAGTTGATCATGAGGATTAGATAACATTCTCAAGACTATTGGGTCCACCAATGGTAGATGTGGAGTCACATGTGGCCGCATTTAGCACACCAGTTTCATCAATTATGACACCAGCGGGTGTTACTATCATGTCTGCAGATGTTACTAGTATGTCAGCCAATGGCTTAGGTTCATAAAGCAGGCTGACTAAGGAAACAGCAAGGCTGGTAGGGCCAACAACAGATGCTTTAGAGGTGATGGTTGGCTTGACCTAGTCTGTTGGGCAAGCATAGGGGGTTACCTTGGGAGGGGGCCCCAGGAAGTTGATAGACTCTCCTGGCCGGTCAACATCCCAGGAAAGTATGTGAAGTCGTCAAAGGCAACATGAATGGGCTATTCAAATGGGGCATCCCCCTGAAATCACAAAAATGGGAGTCTCACAATAAAACCCTATTCTCTTACCAGTGGATATGGATGCTAAGGTGCTGTGTCGTAATGCAACTTAATAGAGAATGTGCTTAGTTAATTAATGAGTGGTGCATATGAAGTTTTTGATAATTACTCGTGCTATTCTACTTTGTAAGTCTAAAATGTTTTATGCTTCCCTTTGTAATCAAGAATAATATACGTTAAGACTTTTCTTTGTCGAACCAGATAATCTGGTGAGGTTCTATATTATTATCACATTTTTCTAATAAGTTTTTAATGGACCTTTCAAAAAAAAAAAACTATTTCTGCCCACTCGCGTATCTTTATCTGGGCCAACCCAATTTATTAACTTTATACGGCTAGCCATTAAGGGCAATATGAGTTAATGGGCTACATCATCTATAATCATCAATCACTACCAACCCAAACCGTATTTTCCACGTAAATACATAATCTTAGAATTCTCGCTTCAAATTATTGAACTTGATTCAGATTTGGTATAAATTCCATCTCTCCCTTTCCATTAATTTTCCATCCACATCCAATTTGGTACAATGTTCACTTTTTTTTTTGTCTTCGCATTTAGCTCATGGCGGGTATGTTTTACGCGCTTTTTTTATAGTGCACAAACTCCCCGCTTCCATTACATTTCATTCTTATCCGCTGACACTTTTTAACCGTGACGGTAAAAAGTAATTGTTAGTGTGTGATCTCGTAAAAATACAATTATCGCGCACTTAGTCACTACAAACGGGTCAACACAACTCAGACCAAACGCAAGACAGCAACACAGACTCCAAGCTTAAATAAGAAAACAACACCATCCGAAAGTCCACACGTTCGGAACAACAAATGGAAGGTACCAAGACAGGTTATGTACAGACAAACAAGATCCCACATCAAAGAACAACAAAAGACTCCATACTCAACCACCAATATAAGCAACACATTTATGATAGATACAAGGTACGCCCGTTACTCTACCAATACCAATGTTACATTTCATACACTAACTAGAGCGTCGGAGAGTCGAAGGCGGGAACACCCCGTCAAGACTCCTAACGCCCGTTTGGTGTATTACTCTTAACAACAGGTAAATGACAATATACGCGCGATAGCTCAGATCACCCGAAATAGCCCCACCCGCACTTCTACTAGAAATCATTGTGGAGTTTGGTAGAAATAGTAACAAAAAAACACATATACTTGTTTGTCACGCTTCTCTTGCCCCCTCCCTCGGCTTTTCCTATACATATATAAATCCCTATCCAGTCGCTCTGTAAATTCTCTCACATAGTTCGTCGCTCTCTAATTTTTGTCTAAAAAGGTACGCATATGGAGATCAATGGTTACAGTTTCGAGCTCTGTAGCTTCGAAATTTCCATGTGGTTTTACCCTTCTCATATTTCTAGTTGCTGAATTGTGTGTTTCCACTGTGAAATTGTACTTTTCTGCTTCTGTATTTGCTCTTAATTTTGTAGCGTAGAACTGTCGCTGGTCGAGAATCTGTAGAAGAAGTATGAGCTTGTCTAGGGTTTTTCTAAGTTTTATATGTAACAGTAGCTGAATCGTATGCTTTCGTTGTGAAATTTGCTTTCAGCTTCTGTTGTTTTGCTCTCAATTTTACAGTGTAGTGCTCTTGGTTTGAGAATCTGTAGAACAAGTACGATTTTCTCTTGGTTTTCTAGGTTTTATATGAACTTTAGTCCATGAAATTCGCTTTCTCCTTAATGTTTAGCTCTCAGAATTTTCAGACATGAGAAACCAGAAGGAGATGTATAAAAGTTCAAAGGATTTTTGAGTTTTTGTCTGCAATTGGAGTCTGTGATTTGAATTTGTAGTTTGTGAATTTTCCTGAGAACTTATTATTGTTATTTGTATTCCATGGGCGGAGAGCTTTTTTTGCCTTTATCACTTTGAATTTTAGAACAGATGTGCTTTTGCTTTAGTCTCTGAGATATATGTTAGCTTCATAGTAGATGTCGCCTTTATTTATTTGAGGTAATCTTAGCTGGTGGCTGTTTTCTCTGTTTATGTGTAGATCTGTATTATTTATCGTAAGATATGTAATGTTGGTCTGCTGAGTCGTTGTTAAGAGTTGAAAGGAATATTAAAATATAAGAGTGCTACAGCTAAGTTTAGCTCATATTCATGAGTATAATATTTCAAGGTTTCAAGTTTCTGAGAAACCAGCTAACCTAGTCAATTGATCACTTTAGCGGCTCATATATGCTACCTTTACTTGATGAGTTTTTTTGAATGCCTACTGGTGTAGGAGAAAGGTTTATACGTGTGTTTTAAGGTGTTAATTGGGCACTTGGCATGATTTTAATGAGTATAATGTACTTGAATAAATTTTCTTAGACGGCTTTTTCCTGTATAAAGTGGAGAGTTTAGTTCATGGTGGTTATACTTGTATGTAAAGAAAATAGTTATCATATTCTTCTAGAATAAAGAAAAACCCTCTTCTACAGAGACGACTTTGTCCTCGAAATGTTAGCAACTAGATAATGTCTACTAGAGTTTTAATGAATATCTTCAGGTTCATGCTTATGACATTCCTCTTTGATATTAGTGTTTAATTAACTCTAAGTTAATGGTCCCAAATTTGTAAAGCATCACTGAAGCTTGGAAATCTTTGTTTTTTTTCCCCAAGATGATTATTGATGTGGCAGCACTGGGTTGACATGCATTTTCTGATTTTCAGTTTGCTCTTTGTGTGGGCCAAACATTTCAAGTTTCGTTGCTGTATGACTTGTTTACTACGGAATTAAAAGTCTGTACTGCAAGTCAGCATTTGATAACCATTATTTCTGCTGGCTTTTGCAGAATCAGAAAATGGGTCAGTGCCTTGGTTGTGTTCAGGTGGATCAGTCTACTGTTGCAATCAGAGAAACTTTTGGGAGGTTTGATGATGTGCTTGAACCAGGTTGTCACTGTTTGCCTTGGTGCTTTGGTAGTGCAATAGCTGGTCATCTTTCTTTACGTGTACAGCAATTGGATGTTCGCTGTGAAACAAAGACTAAGGTTTGTTTTAAATTTCTTTTGGATGTCGAAAGATTTCAGAACCTTGTGTTCACAGAGTAAGCACCGTGGACGCACTCTAGGTGTCTATCAGTACAGCTGGTGACAAAAAGTTTAGGATAGTGTAAAGAATAATGCTCATCTGCCAATTCTAAACTATTTTACATCTCCAGGATAATGTTTTTGTTACTGTGGTTGCTTCTATTCAATATCGAGCTTTAGCTGAGAAAGCATCAGATGCCTTCTACAAGCTCAGCAATACCAGGGGGCAGATCCAATCTTATGTCTTTGATGGTATGAATTTGTTCCTGAAACACAAGCACAATCCAATTAGTTTGTAGTTCTTTGTTTTTAACTCCATGTGCAGTTCCGATATTCATTCTAGATATCTCAGTTGTCTTGAATTTTCATGTATCACAAGGATAGCATGTAGTGCATCTTCTGAAAAATTGTCATAGTTTTCGTCTTTCCTTTCCTTTTCACAAAGGGTGCCATTTTCCCGTTAAAGGTACCAAAAAGAAAATGTCCTTCAACAGGAGCATGGTTCAGTTTTTACAAAATTTTACAATGCAACTTCCTGAACTCATAGAACTGCTTTTTATGCTCAGTTATCAGGGCAAGTGTTCCGAAGTTGGATCTGGATTCAACCTTTTTGCAAAAGAATGATATTGCCAAAGGTGTGGAAGAAGAACTTGAAAAGGTATGGATCTGTCTACTTATGTTTGGACTAGAGTTCAAATGCAGAACCATGTCATTTTGGTAATGTTTTTGTTGTGTATGTAGGCAATGTCACATTATGGGTTTGAGATAGTGCAAACATTGATTGTGGATATCGAACCTGATGAGCATGTGAAGAGAGCAATGAATGAGATCAATGCAGGTGATATATTAAAACTACATATGTTAAATACATTTTGTTTTTGATATTCTAATTCGATTACCTGCTTTCTTCACGGATAATTACTGACTTGCTAATGTGATTGTTATTTAACTTCTTTATATAAATATCATCACATGGAAACGAGATGTTTGCGTATGAAGATGTTTTATGTATAGGCTGTTCTATTTTTAGTTGTTAGTGATTTAAGGAATTAGTGGAGTCCTTGCTGATAGGGCGGCTGTTCTATATATACTTCTCTCCCAGCTAGCATGAATGTGTGTCTAAATCCTCTTAGAGCATATGCACCGGCACCGTTTTTCAGCACGAGCAGCCCCCGGGTCCGCCAAAGTCGTCGACGACCGCTTGGCACGAGCAGCTTGACGAGCAGGAATTGCTCGAGCGAGAGCACGAGCAGAGCTGGGGCCACGGAGTGGGTGAGAGGAGGGGAGGCGGGCCCGACCGGCGAGCAGCACGAGCAAGGCGTGCAGCGGTGTGTGCTGTCGTCGGCCATCGCTCGTTGACGAGCTCGGGAGCTGCTGCTCGAGCATTCCCCGGTGCATATGCTCTTAATGATGGTGCCCATTCTTGAGGGCATAGATATCTTTGAATATTTTCTTGTGGATGATATAAAAGAGCACCTCTAGTAGAATGTCTTTCTTAGAACAATCACACTGTTTACTGTTTCCTGGGTGCATTTGGTTTCAACCCTCTTAAAACTACGGACTACTAAATCATGCATGTTTCCTGTGATTAATAGCTGCTAGGATGAGGTTGGCTACAACTGAGAAAGCTGAAGCAGAAAAGATAGATCAAGCGAGCTGAGGGAGAGGCCGAGTCCAAATTCCTGTCGGGGCTCGGAATAGCAAGGCAGCGCCAAGCAATTGTTGATGGGCTGAGAGACAGCGTGCTGGCCTTCTCTGAGAATGTACCCGGGACATCATCAAAGGATGTGATGGACATGGTTCTGGTCACCCAGTACTTCGACACAATGAAAGAGATCGGTGCATCTTCAAAGTCCAATGCAGTTTTCATCCCACACGGACCTGGTGCTGTGAAAGACATTGCTTCCCAGATAAGAGATGGTCTCCTTCAAGGAAATTCGACTCAGTAGTAATGTCCTAATGTTCTAAAGACATAGTATGACTGTTGGAGCCGCGGCTTTTGTAAGCTTCAAAGGTTACTTGTTAGCACGCTTATGATAGGCAACTCAGACTCGGTTTGGGTGTGCTCTACATTATACAAATCTTACGGATAATCTAGGTGGATTTGAACAACTATGTTAATAGTAGGTGTCTGAATTGATCGGGTACTATGCGAAGCTTTTAGCTGGTTTAGTTTCCTATATTTCTTGCTATAGTATTATCTCCAGAATTCTGAAGACCGTTTATTAACTAGCAAAAAGCCCGCGCGCGAGGCGCGGGTATAAAGTACACATTCATTGTTCACATCATAGGTTAACATAAACATGAGAAATTAATTACATAACGGTGCATATAAAACAACTAATGTCTAGATCAAGATCACATTCTTGATCACAACATTAGTTCACCAACTGCATTTAAGATTACAGACATAGATGCACTAACATCTATTTAACTAAGAACGCTGCATACAAAACAGATAATGCCCAGATCAAGATCACATTCTTGATCACAACATTAGCTGACCAGCTGCATTTAAAATTACAGATACAGATGCACTAATATCTATTTAATTAAGCAAAATAAGGAATTGAAGAAGTTGGTGTGCTCCGTGAGCTTCTCATGCAAGATAGCGTCATTTCCAGCAAAAAGCAATTCCTTCTTGTATTTACACCAATGCTGACAGCCTAAAAAAAACAAACGATGGTAAATACAAAAACTAAGTGATCTAGTCTATTTATGCATGCATTAAAATGTGTACAGTTGATGTACTTGTCAATTTTTTAGCATGCTCTATGTTGCTGAGCTACTTCCATAGTCGTCCCTGAAAATGTGAAACATTTTCGGTTAGGCTACAGTCGTTATTGTCACAAAGCACCCAAAAATTGTATTTTGTGGAACTACTTACTGGTTCCCCTCCTTGTTGATTTCATTCAGGAACAGTTTTATTGCAGCACTCCTGTCCGTGGTTCTCTTTGGAGCAGATCTTTTTTCAGGAGTATCCAGCATGAGTTCTTCAGGTTGGTGTTCATCCTGCAGTGGTTTCTCTGTGGCTGTTTTCTTGTTGGCAGCTTCAGTTTCGTAGGTGTTCCTCAGATAAAACTGGCCATGTTGGTTGACATTGATCTCAAACAGGAATTCTCTTCCAATGTTGCAGCTGATCTCAGGAGGCAGGGTTGATTCGGTGGGATAGAATCTTTTTTTCAGTAACTCTTCACAGGTTGCCTGGAAAAATTCCTCTGCTGCTTTTCCCATAATAGTGATGCTTGCCTGGTCTAGTTCATCTTCAATAATCATGAAGACTCTATAACTGCATGATGGTTGTGTATGTATGTGAGTGAGGCAGAGTAAGCAACACTAATGTAGAAATCAAATAAGAATAGGTGCAATTGTGCATAGTGGCAAAGGAGCAAGTCTACCTTCTTTTGGGTTCGTTCTGTCCATGAACAGAACAGAAGTAATTATCTTCCTGTGTTTCATTCTTGAGCATGACCTTGTAACATTTGTCGTGGGAACAGGCATTGTACCACCAACCTTTTTCAGCAAAAAATCTTGCGACAACTCCTGAACAGTAGACTGATTTGGACTGGGGGAAAAAAAGGCAGGCTGATTAGAAATATTGTTGTATATGAAGGTTGACTATATGAAGATTGATTTACACAACATGTGGTTATATTCACCGACGTCATTTACAGAATAATAGCTGCTAAGTTAGGACACACACAACAACGAACTATATTTGAGATAACACTTTGCACATAAAAAGGATAACACACAAATGATGTTTAAATGAGGAAATGAAATTGATATCAGATTAAACACAGTTGAATTAAAGTGGGAAACTAACTCATAACCACCAAAACAACAATTATTTGTACGAAGGATCAGAGGCATTAGATCTTGCATTCATTAGCATAAGATCAATTCAAGGATTTGAAGCAAACATAGCACTCTTATGGTGACACATGACCTAATAGTAAACCATAATCCAGAAGAAGAAAACAAAGCCCAACTTTTTTAAGAGCTTGGCAGAGAACAAAGTAGAAAAGATGTCAGTTTTCACAAATAGCTTAGTAAACCGAACAATTTATTGAAAGCCAAAGCAATTCAAAGATAATACAGAAGTAAAGCTGGGAAACAATAGATTTTTGGGCACAGAAAGTTGCCTGATGACATACCATGTGTATGGCAGGATCCAAAGTTTTCAATTCAACAACGGTCTTCATATCTGTTTCATTGATTTCTCCTGAGAGTGTCAATTTTGATCGAGTAGCGAAGACATTGACTTTGTCACCTGTTCTTGAGAACCTGACAGGGAAAAAAGAAAAGCTGTCATTAGAAGGCCAGACAGGTGGCATATCTTTATAAAAACTCATCTAATTGAAGAGGAAAATTGCACAGTATAGAAGATCATTGAGCTGGAGTTTAAAGAACCAAAGTTTTAGATTGAAAATTGTAATGCATTCATAGTAACTGCAATTCTTAGGTCAGTAGGGTAGACCCTGTTGAAATAAACCTACTCTTTATTTATTATTTGTTAAGAACTTATGCGGCTGTTAAACTACATGTAACCATATATAACAGCATATATTACGATCCAATTTGAACTTTTGTATCACCCAGCTGCATCTTAATACTGCCCTGAACCCTAAATAGATTTGTGATGATTAGTGATTATATTATACGATACTCACTCAGTTTTGTATTTGTCCGTTTGCTCGATACGTGGATTCAGAATAATACATGTATGATTTGTACTGGATGCTCCCACATACCCTAAAACAACATCCAAAAAAAACATGCATAAGTGATAACAGTGAATTCCCATAACATTTTGAAAAAACAGATAACATGAGAATAAATCACGATAGATGAGTCAATTGTAATACCTTCATACTTTGTTATCCGCATTGCAGTGAAGGCTGCAAGCACGGGTTCAAGAGACTCACTAATTTTTTGGATAGGAAATGATGCTGCCACATCTCCCCACAATGTGATTTTTATTTCCTCTCGCCTGTACATCCAGTGTGCAACATTAGCGAATACAAAATTTCCAATAAAGATGAAATCATAGTAGTGGTCATGGAGCAATGATCTTGTAAAAAAGAGATTTGATCAGCATATGAATTAAAGCGTAAAGGCTGTGGAAAAACATACCCTATGAACATGAACTTAATATCAGCTCTGATCTGCTTCCTTTTTGAATTCTTCACTGTGATCTCTATTGGTTCTTTCACTGCTTTGATGCATCCATACAGATCTTGCAGTTGGCGGAGCAAAAATGTTAGTATTTTGTTATGGACTTCATATACTCACAACACGTACACATGTGTATATATATATATCAGGCAACTTACCGGCAAGCAGGGTTTGATGGTCTACTTCTCGCTGCAACTGAGCAAATTCAATGAATTTGAAAGCATATCTTGGAACTGTGCTTATATCTTCTTTGAATTCATTGAACTCAGTTTTTGCAGTGAAGGTGAGGATGATATCACATTGGCAAACTCTCTTCCTGGCAGTATCTCTCTTTGAACCAAACCAACGAATGTCATATACCTGTCCCACTTTCATAAGTTTTGGCATATGCCCATAATAACATTCGTCAATCATAGCATGGATGGATGAACCCTACAGACATGCAGAATTCAGAAAGCAGTTCATAACGAAAAAGTGGGCGGAACAACAAAAATTGTCACTAAGCAGCAATTATATGCGAATGTATATTTCACCTCTTCATCCACCAACAGATAATGGAGGCCATCATATTCAAGACTGTCAAACAGTCGAGGCCTCCATTCGAGAGCAACACGTGCCCTAACAGCCATGCCAATTGTGAATGGTCTGATGTTCCTTATCAAGTTTGTCATCCCTAATGAACCTAAGGGAAAAAAAAACTCCATTATAAATGTTGGCATAAGTAGGATACATGGTGGAAGACTATAACAGTACAATATAAATGTGCAACATCCATTGGTCTCTTGATCCATGGCAATATAGAAAATTACAGTTAATCATCAGCAGAAGAGTATAAGTACATGCATTAAGCCACAAATGGTACATGCATAGGCCTGAGTACATCAAGTTAATTCCTGAATCATAATAGTAATTAGATTTATTTTAGTATTGGTTTGAATCAATTATAATAGTAATTAGATTTATTGTTGAAATGTTCATATTTTCAATGTTTCTGTGTTGAAATGTCCAATTCTTCTATTGGTGTTTAGTCACTGTAAGAACCCCTCAACCAGAGTGAACTGGGATGGTATTCACTATACTGAGGCAGCTGCCAATGAGAATGCTCTTAGTCGAAAAGATATCCTATAACAATCTAGCTACTTAAATATATCACTGATCTCGACTGTAGTATTCAGAATTATCTACTTATTTGGTATAAACAGAGTCGACCATTGTCCTCATGTACTATATTATATTGAGTTTTGCATATTATTTCAGTTAGATTGTTACAGATAGCTCTAGATGGTTTATCATGGCCTTCTAAGCTCCTGCATTGTTGCTTTATTTAGGTACACATAGCTGGTAATGTGCAAAGCTATACACGAACACATATATTGGGAGGATACTTCTCAGAGATGGTTCTTGTGGAAGGTTTTGCCAACTACCAGCTAACAATGAAACTAAAGCAATGAAGTGCGGGCTAATACATCTTACTCCTCAGTACATATTCTACATATTCAATAAATTTAGAATTTATAGTAACTAATTGAGTCATCAAGTAATATAAAAAACCTCCACACGGAAAGGAAAATGTGAGAGTCTAAGCATAATTTCTGGTTGCAGCATATAACAATGACAATTTGAAGCCGGCAGATCATAAAATTCACTCAGTTGCCTTAGCATCCTCGTCCATGGATACATATCTTGAGTGAAATTCAATCAATTAAGATAAACTAATTATTAGTTTTTGATTCTTGATACCCAAACTCATGAACCTCAGTTTTCGTTGATATAACAGTACCCTCATTAAAAACCCAAATTCAACATCAACAAACAAAGCTTCCTGTTTCATTTTTTTTTCCATAACAAAACTTCCCATTAATATCTATGGACCATCCAAACCATATACGGATTTCAATCACTACCCAATACAAACATACACCAAAAAGCTACAAAATAAACTCAAGGGATCATACAGTATTGGAAGTGCATAATGATTTCAGTTAAGAACATATCTTATCACAATGGTATTTTCTAAATCAGCTTTTTTTCCTTACTTGGAGAATTTTGTAACAGAAAGGAAAGATAAACCGACTTCGATGAATTCTTTTGAGCTTGTTTCGAGAGCAAAGAGTTTGAACCTTGAAAACTTATATATTTGAAAAGCATAGGGTATGTAGCATATATACATTGCCTTGACATAATTCTCTCCCTGCTAATCAAACCAATACTCAAACACCCCACAGCAATATGATAAATTAGCACTGGAAATAGTTATCAGCACATAAATGCTCAGCTGGATTAAGCACCAAACCGGTTCCAATGCAGCAAACTAAACTAAACTGGAAGTATAAATGAAACAAAGACTTATACATAACCACAACAACATCAATGGACTAATCCAATTCTAACAGCCAGCGAATCAACTACAAAACCAAACTGAAAATCTTTTGAAGACATAATTCTCTCCCTGCTAATCAAACCACTGATCTAAAAATTGACTTGATTCTATGGTCAACCAAAAACAGAACCAATACTCAAACACCCCAAAACAATTCTTGAACATACAATCAGTCAAATCACATAGAATAATTAAGCTAAACCAGCAACACATAAAAACTGAGACAGAGAATATCTAGTGGAGACTGACACACTTAACCAATCCGATGATAAACAGAAAAAACAAAGTACATCAAAGTTAGAATATCAAGAGAGTTCCAGGTATCTCAAGAAACAACCATCCTTGACTTCGGGTAACAAAAATAAGAGCTTGGCTTATGATGCTCACTTGCAGATATACAGCAGATGAAACTTCCAAACTGTTGTCGGATAGAGACCTTACGCCAAAGGTGGTCTGCACAGCAATATGATAAATTAGCACTGGAAATAGTTATTCAAGACAACACAGATCCATGGACTCGAGTTACCGAAAGCATACCGAAACTAAACATGAAACATGCATGAAATCATTCATAAATAAGGAATGTAAGCACATCTGCTGTTTAAAGTGAGAAAGTAACTGTGGAGTATTAAGCAAAATGACGTAATTAAAATATTTGTTTGGCATTACCAAACAGTATATATATCAATGGTGAAGAACGTCATTAGCTTTAGCATACTACACAGAAGTGAATTTACTCATTACGAATTTACTCATACTTTAGTGTCTGCTTGAGGTCAGTCTGTAACACCCAAGAGTGCATAGATTCATACAGTTATAGGTGCATGTGCATACTTTAGCGTACATAAACAGGCTTTGGGAAATTCTGGTTCTGGCTGGTAGGTGAGGATAGGCGCCATGAGTGAGTCTTCTTGTGCACATTGTAGAGAGGTTCTGTTTAAAATCTTGAACCAAAGTGTATTAATTGGGAGCGAAAGAGTCTCCGTTTCTAATGCATATGATAATAGTGTGTTTAACATTTTGACACTCTTTTTTACTGTTTTTCAGGCTCGGCAAACACCCTTCAGAAGCTACCTTCAAGATATGCTAGCTCTTGTAAGTTCATATCTTTTTCTCGTTCTCTACTGTTTCATTCAGTTTTTTTATTTGAATGTGTGTCATCAACAGTGGGGCTTATTTCTACGAACGGTCTAGCTGTACTCTTTTCTCTTATAACTAACATGATGTGGAGTCAATTTCATTTGTACCATTTGAAGTTTTTCAAAGGTCTGTTTTGTTTTCTTGATATATGAGTAAGGCTCATGCATTTTGCCTTTCGTTGCGATATAGAAAATTTACGATCTTTCTAATAAATTAGGATTCGATGAATGCCTTGCTAAAGACTCTTTTAATGCATTTGACCTGTTCAAATGTAGTGATGTTAAATTCTGGTTCTGGCTGGTAGGTGAAGAAGGAGAGAGCAGAGCGTGAGGCTTTGGGATAATAGTGAAACGCAGGCTTATAAAAGAAACAAATTTTGTAAATAATGAAGATCATCTACAAAGACTTAATAAGATATCAAGCCTCACAATATCTTGTTATTCCCTCATGAGCATTTCATTATTTCTTATATTCAATAAGAAATCCCGAGCTTCTTCCCTGCAAGCATATAGGAAAAACAATACTTCCCTGAAATGCTAAGCTTCAACCCATCACACTTAAACCAAAACTCAAACTTAAACCTCTATTTGTTCAGACATATCAATTCACAAAACACACACCAAGAGAAAAAAAAACGATGAACAGGGAAATGGCCAGACTGAAACAACGAACACAGGTATATCTAGAGGTTTACCTATGTGATTGAGGGCGTCGGGCTCAGCCTGAAACTTGAACGGAGTGCAATTGCTTATGCTGTGGATAGTTTGCCCACTCTTGATGTTGAAGCACAATAGCAGCCTTGTGTGTGTTAAGGGGATTATGACGAAGTGAGACGCCACCGGAGGAGACATAATCTCTGCCCCTTTGCTTTTTTTGAGATTAGTTGGTTTTTTAGTGGGGATTTGGTGAGATACGAAACCAGGCATGTTAGGAACAGGGGAGATGGATTTCGAATTGAACTGGGTTGGTTCAAGAGGTAGAGGGGTTGAAGCGTACATGATGCAAACTGGGTTGGTTTGATGGGGACTGAACTCCGGCGACGTTGGTTTGATGGAGACAGGGCTTGCAGACTGGGTTGGTGAAACTGACAGAGGAGGGGCACACGCAAAGCTTGGGTCAACGCAAAGAATTGAAATCAACAGAATGCAGAGAGAGGGAGGATGGGCATGAGCTGGGGGAAAGAGAACGGAGTTGCTCCTCACGTGTGTCTCGCACGTACCTGCACTGTAGTTACTGTGCTTGCCACAGTGACAGGGAGAAACCCATGCCTGTTATATAGGTAATTAAGGAGAAAATGTCTACATTTTGTTCAAGTATAATTTGGTATCAGACACTTTCAAAAAAATAATAATTTGGTATCAGACTACAGGTTTACAGTAGAAAACAGCACACAGAAGACCAATTTTTTTTTTTTTTTTTTTAAAAGCAAGATAAAAACACAATCACACAGCACACCAGGAATAGATTTTTTTTTCTTTTTCGCAACGTGTCGAAACAAGAGCACCAAAAAGGCGAATATGGCAAACACAACCTCCCTCGGGATAAAAGAAGCCGAGACTATTCTTCATAATCAACGGCACAGAACCCCCACCGACCCCCAACATCACATCTTACGGTCCACATCAATTCTCCCAACAAACACCGAGTCTAGGGTTTTCCTAGATTGTGATTTATATAGGGACACTCCCTCCCAGTTTCTCCTTTCTCTCTCCGTCTACAGCTCAAAACCTTCGTCCCATTTTGATTCAGCTAAATCCAAATTTCCGAGGTAACAATCATGGTGAAGGGTCCAGGTCTCTACTCGGATATCGGAAAGAAAGCCAGAGGTCGATTCTGCTTTTCATTTCTCTTCTCTTTTTTTCCCATTATTTTCGCTGATTAAATCTTAATTTTTTTGTCCTGATATTTTCTTCTCACTCATAAGTTCTGTAATTTCGTCGCGTAGATCTTCTTTACAGAGATTATCAGACTGACCACAAGTTCACCGTCACCACTTTGACGGCTTCTGGAGTTGTAAGCTTCTGATTGCTCTTTGCTCTTATTTTTCTCTGCATTTTTTGGTATTCATACTCTCATTTTTGGTTTGATATTGCAGAAGATTAGTTTAATTTCATGTATGAATAGTTTCTCTGAAATCGGTTGAAATTAAATGATAGAAGATTCGTAATCTAGGTGTTTCTTAATTTATAAGAAGCTTCGGTGAATAGTGGTGCTGAATTTGATTGCCGATAATGATGAGCTGAAGTTGTGTGGTGCATGTAGAGGACTCGGAATCCTCTACATGTTTGTTTCCATAGAAAAATCGATATTTTGGCTGTTTGAATGAGATAAGTGACTGGTAACAATTTAAGCCTTGACTTGTATTGCAGCTTCATTTGTTTACATTGCTGAAGCTTGATACTCGCTGGCAATAGTCCTGTTGTTTTTGTGATTCTCTATGTTCTAATTGATCTGTGGCTTGTTCTGTGACTGATGCATACAATTTTCTGTCAGTTCTGATACTTCTATTCATTATGCTTTTCCAGTCAATCAGTTCGAGTGGAATTAAGAAGGGTGATCATCTTCTTGGGGATGTGACTACTCAGTTGAAGAACAAGAACATCACCACTGATATCAAAGTTGATACCAACTCTAACGTAAGTCAAATTAGTTAATCAGGCGTTATCATGTCGGTGCAATAAGCAGAAACATCTCACCTTGAACTCTCTATTGGCTAGGTTACTTGTGATTATGGATGATAATCACAAGTAAAGAACAATCAGTTTATATAGGGAAACGTTACTTGTGCAAAGCGGAAACGTTACTTCTTAATTGTTTTGGTTCTTACTATTAACTCTGCACATTTTCTTGTTTTGCTCATACTTCAGTTTGGTGCTTATGTTCTGGTGAATGTTTGCTATATGGTTCTTTTAGCCTTCTACTGAAACTTACATGCATTTTTATGCTTATATATTCTTTATCTTTAATAGCTTTCACCTCATTGAAAGAAGTAACGTTTCCGCTTTGCAAATTTTATGAACGATTTTAACCTTTTTGCCTTGCGACTCTTTAAAGTGTTGAGTTGGTTTTGTTTTAACTTACATTTTTAAGAACTCGCGGCATTGTGATGAGTCTAAACTGATGAGGTGCAGTTTGGGGCGCTACTTCAAATTCTTGTAGGATTGATATAAAATTTTGATTACCAGAATAAGATCATCATAGTACTTTGTGTTATTTGACTGATTGTTGTCCTTTGACAGCTTCTTACCACTGTCACCATCGATGAACCGGCACCCGGTCTCAAGGCTATTTTCAGCTTTATTGTACCTGACCAGAGAAGTGGAAAGGTAAAGAACAATCATGTTCTCTCAAAACCATTCTATTTATTTAGCTGACACCTCTTTTATCATTCTGTAATGGAACTTGTATATTGGTTTTGAGAGTTTTTAGCTTTATTGTACATAGTTATATACTGTTGCTATATAGCAGTCTGAACTTTTGAGACTTTGAAAACAGGTGGAGCTTCAGTATCAGCATGAGTATGCTGGAATCAGTACCAGCCTTGGATTGACTGCCAATCCTGTTATTAACTTCTCTGGTGTTGTTGGGAACAGTAATCTCTCTCTTGGAACAGACGTTTCCTTTGACACTGCATCTGGAAACTTGACCAAGCTCAATGCTGGGTTGAATTTCATCCATACTGATCTGATTGCCTCACTTCTCGTGTAAGTTTGACATTTTTTACTAAGAAAATAATTCTTTCACATTCATGGGTTTAATTCTTGTTCAAGCTCAATAGCACTTCTTTTTTGTATGTTCAGGTTCTGGGCAAAAAATAAGATTATGTTTGAGACGTTTTTGTTGTCTGATTTTTGGATTTGCTTAATGATTACAGGAATGACAAGGCTGATACTCTCACCGCTGCATACTACCAGTCCGTTAGCCCATTAACTAACACTGCTGTCGGTGCAGAGCTGTCGCATTGCTTTTCCACCAATGAGAACACCTTCACAATTGGAACTTCACATGCTCTTGACCCCCTAACCTCAGTGAAGGCCCGGGTGAACAACTATGGCAGGGCAAGTGCTCTCATCCAGCACGAGTGGCGTCCCAAGTCTCTCTTCACCATCTCAGGAGAGGTTGATACGAGGGCAATTGAGAAGAGTGCAAAGGTCGGTTTGGCCTTGGTGCTCAAGCCTTGAGCTAAGCAGCTGACAGGAGCAAATGGAAGGTGGGTTTTGTTTTTGCATGGTAGAGGGCAATAAGCTTAGTAGTTAGGAGGGAATTTCTGTCATGAACTCGTGGTCCTTTACTTTGGTGCTATTGGTTTCTCATATCTTGGCGGTAATGGGTTGTAAAAATAATTGGCACAAACCAAATGTCAAATTCCTTTCAAGTTTTCCACCCATCTCAACGTTAGTGAAGGGTGACTTTGAACAGAGTTGAATGTGGAGTTCTTTTCTCTATCCCTTGATGCCGACTTTTCTCAACCTTTCTTTAATGTTGCTTGTTCCTTATTTCCAGCATCTATTGCCACTTTGCCTACTGCTCGATCTTGATATTTGATTAACGAAGCCGGAAACCAAGTAGCAGATAATTCTTAGTGCGTGTGGTCCATGTGAACAAATGGTCCTCAATGACCATGCAATTGCTTACACAAAATTGGTTTCAAATCCTTTGGCTCGAACAATAAACGTTTTGCATGAAAAGGTTTTCAAGTGGCCAGTGTCACTTTGTCCCCTCTTAAACATCTTTCATATTTTCGAGTATGATTTCCGATATTTCCATTTACAAGCAAGTGTTAAAAATACCGATTTGACTTGGATTTGAAGTTGGCGTATTCTTTTTGCAAATTTACGACGCCGTTCACAATGGACGGACGGTCTTTAATTGTGAATAAAGTCAATAAACCAACCAGAACAGTTTGATTTCTTCAGTCTCAGTGACTGTGTTGCTCAGAGTCGGAGCCCCATGTCGACGGTGAGCGTCGAGCCTCTTCTCCACCACTATCGCCGCCGTGGAAGTTCCCGGCGCCACCGCGTTGAGTGCTTTTCCGAAGAAGCTGGAGTTTCAAGGCCGGAGCTTCTGCAACTTCAAGGCTCCGACGGCGCTTCTCACTCTCAAAGCTTCCTCAGCCGGCACCGCCGAAGCTGCGAGCTCCGAGTCCACCGGGCCTTGGGCTTTTCTTCTTCTTTAATGAGACGTTTCCTCTGGAGCGGACTGAACTGGTTTGATTTTGAGTTTGCCAAAACACAATTTTATTCTGAAATGTTTATCTGTGTTTTTGAAACTGTAGGTGGAGGGAAAGATATTTGTGAGACTAGATGAGGGGAAGAATGAATGGAATTGGCAGGTAGAGAGATTAGACATGTGTTTTTAAATGATCATTATTACTCGGTAAATTGATGTCTAGTGCTTGTTGTTGTTGATGTTTCCCTGATGCTATGATATGTATAAGTAATGGATGGATTGATTGATAGTTTGAGGTGTTTCGGATTGTGTGCAGTGAATGGGATCAACCTCCTGAAGAAATGAGGCCACCTGGTTCAGTTGCCATCAAGGTAATGAATTTGTGCGCTTTAGGTTGATTGCGGAGCTTGATGCTTTAGAATTGCTGGTTTGATTCTGACGTAAATGTGTTTTTTCAGGACTATGCAATTGAAACACGCTTGAAGATACCATTATCACCTGTTGGAGGTGATGTGTCTCAGGAAGTGAAGATTGATTTCAATCTCGACGGCACACTTGCAGCCATAAATTTTGTTCTGAAGGTTCTGGGATTAAGCTCTTAATATTTCAGAAGTTCTGTCATTCGGCTGTTATATATATATATATATTTATTTGTAGTTTCTGGTCTGTTTGGTGGTGCAGGATGAAGAAACTGGTGTGTGGTATCAGCACAGAGGAAGAGATTTTAAGGTACCTCTCGTTGGCTACCTGCAAGAAGATGGCAATGTTGTTGGAGCAACAAAGGGATTGTTGCCAGGTTGTTGAAAATCATTGTATGCTCTGTTTTACATTGGTAATTATATCGTTTAGTTGTTTATACCAGTTAATTTATGATATTCACTTGTGTCTTTCCTACATTCATTTCAATTTCAATTAACGTTAGTCATGAACTAAATAAAAATTGCTCGTCTGTTTCTCCATTTAGGAGCTTTGGGGAAGTTATCCAACATGCTTTACAAAGCAGAATCATCAAACTCGAAACAAGAAGATACCAGTAGTGAATCCAGAGAAACTAAACAGGAACCAAGGTCTTTAGAAGGGTTCTATGAGGAATTGCCTATTGCAAAAGAAATTGCTGTAGCGAATTCAGTGACCATTTCTGTTAAGAAGTGCCCTGAGACAGCTAAGAATCTTATATGTATGGAAACAGATCTACCTGATCTTGTTGTGGTTCACTGGGGAGTTTGCCAAGATAATGCCAAAATATGGGAAATTCTAGTTGCCCTGCATCCACCAGAAACAGTAGTATTCAAGGACAAGGCTTTACGAACTCGACTGCAGGTTGTTGAAACTTCTCATCTATACCGTCCCTCTTCTCTATTTTTTGATTCACTTTCTTGTTGGCTTGAATTTGCCGTTTCTTTCTCTTATTTTAAAGACTGTGTGCAATGTCTACCTCTATTATATGAAAATTGCCCCGTCGAATTGCTGCTTTTCTAGAAGGTTTACATTTAAATTTTATAATTTTGAACAGTAACGTATTACTCAATCTGGGAGTCCTCTGCATAAGTTTTCTCCATTGGTCATGCATAAGTAGTGTCACTATAGGTTACTACTTGGATTGGTATTCATGATGATGATATTTAAATACAATGAAAGTTGTGTCATCAGTTATATTTCCTTTGTGTATGCTTGGATATGTTTCTTCTTTGTGAGCAATGATTAAAGGTTCATGGACGGTTTTTACAAGACTTATAGTACACAGAAAACAATAAATGCTTTTGAGTATTAGATGTATAGCATCATGCGTGTATTATTTCTCTAGTTCCTCAAATGTGGCTACTTCAGAAAATTTCTGATAAGCTAATGGATCATAATTGTGGTCATCCTGTCTAGCAAAAAGAGGGAGGAAATGGATGTCAGGGATTGTTTACTTTAGAAGAAGGACCCACAGGATTTCTTTTTGTCCTCAAGCTAAGTGAGAGTACCTGGTTGAAATGTCTGGGAGATGACTTCTACATCCCACTTTCAAGCTCAAATAAGTCACCTACTGTACCAATAGAGGATCAATCTGAAGGTGCTAAAGTACCGGATAGAACTGCAGAAGAAATAGAAGAGAGTTCTTTTACTGAATATACCAATGGAATAATAAATGAAATAAGGACCCTGGTGAGTGGCATATCCTCTGAGAAGAGTCAAAAGAAAAAATCCAAAGAAGCACAAGAAACCATTCTTCAAGAAATAGAAAAATTGGCCGCTGAAGCCTATAGTATGTTCAGATCCAGTGCTCCCACATTTTCTGAGGAAGATACTCTAGAATCTGAGGAACCCTCTGTCAAAATATCCTCTGGGACAGGCACAGGTTTTGAAATATTGTGCCAAGGATTTAATTGGGAATCTCATAAATCTGGAAGATGGTACATGACCCTCAAAGATCAAGCTGCCGAATTATCTAAACTAGGTTTCACTGTGATTTGGTTACCACCCCTACAGATTCTGTCTCGCCTGAAGGGTACATGCCAAGGGATTTGTATAATTTAAACTCCAGGTAGCATATCATTATCTTTCGTTAAATACTGTTGCACGATCTCCACAGCTCTCATTGACTCAAATAAAATTAGCCAACTCTATACTGCACTCATTCTGACACACTGATAACTATTTCGTTCGTTTATGTGAAAAAGGGCTATACTTATACACATTCTGATAAGTTGTACCAAGCATATACTGAACATCAAAGTATCAGACCTTATCCATTAGTTAGCAGTATTAATATTTTCTGTAGTAATTCCTTACCTTTTCTTATTATTCCCTTTCTTTATTTTTCTTAGTATACCAAATACTATCTGGTTCTTGGATTATTCTGTATACATATGTGATTACTGTTGTTTCACACTACTCAGATATGGTACTATGGATGAACTGAAGGAGACTGTGAAGGTATTTCATAAAGTTGGTATCAAAGTTCTTGGAGATGCTGTTCTAAACCACCGCTGTGCGCAGTATCAGAATGGAAATGGTGTGTGGAATATATTTGGTGGTCGTTTAAATTGGGACGATCGTGCAGTTGTTGCTGATGATCCGCATTTTCAGGTACCTTTGTTTCATTTCTGAAAACTTTCTATATGTATTAGATATCAGAGCCAGAAGTCAAGTTTCTATCTACATGCACACTTGAGTGTTATTTCATGTGCACACATGGGCACATGTGATTTACATGCTCTCGTTGTCATGTGAATACCGTATTCAGATATCTATGTTTAGTGTCTTGAACGTTCATGGATATGGTCAGAACGAAACATGATATATAGTTTATGCCAGTGCAAATGCGCATTTGATAGTGAAGTTTATGAGATTGTTAGCTTATGTAACAAGAGAACAGAATTTGGGACCCGTGTTGCACGAAAGCTTTAAAAAGGTTTTCATTTGAGTGATACAAACACATTAACCCTGAAGGTATGTATGTCTGAGAAGAAATAATGCAAGAGAAAAGGTGAAGAGGAAACTGTGTACTCATCTGTCATTCTAAAAAATGGAATGTGAACCCTGTAGTTCACTGTTTGAAAATTGGTTGATGAAACCTTATTTGATGATACCTCTTTTAAAGTTGAGATGATTGGAACTGGATTGCTACATATATTAAACACATAGGACACCGAGGTGCTAAAGAAAATGATACTGAGCAGATTGTTTCAATTCAACATACCAGTTCTCATCATACACCAAACGTTTTATAGCGTAATAGAGTTGGTAAGCTGACTTTATGTGTGTAAAAAATGTGCCAAGACATTGAAAATGCAAAAACACTTGGAGTAACAGAATATATATGATATGCAGAAAGAATGTTCTGCATAATTTCTTGGTTTAAGAGAATCTTTTCTTTGTATTATACAGGGTAAGGGCAACAAAAGTAGTGGAGATAGTTTTCATGCTGCACCAAACATTGATCATTCACAAGATTTTGTGAGAAAGGATATCAAAGAATGGTTGTGCTGGCTAAGGTTAAGAGTCTGGCTTATTTACTCTTCCCATTATATCCTTGTTGTGATTACTTAGTTTTGTATTACTATAACACTAAACACATTAATGCATGCAGCTCCTCAAGCTACATGACAGCATACATGTAAATGGTTCCACCTTTCTTTTTATCCTTTTTTGAAATTCTATCTTCTAAAAGTAGAGTTACATGTAAATGTTCATCATTTCAAAAGAAAAACACACATATGCCTGTCTAGTAGAGTTAATTAATGTCTCAAAGCTTATCAAGGAGCGAAGTCATAATGTATCACATATTCATGTGTTGTCTGAAGAGATAAAATCGTAATCTTTTCTTTCTGAGAAAAAAAACAGTAATTTTTTAGTGGATTCATGGTCTTCGTTTGTGTTTAGAGGCAGTCTATTATTGTAATAAACTGATATTCAGATCCTTGTTTGGGCCTGCAATTTTGGTCTGCTTTCCAGGTTAGACGGTCCCTAGTGTGTGTGTGTGTGTATATAGGGCCCTTCTATTAAGGTATTCCTATTTTTGATCATTTTCAGGTATTGAGCATTACACAAACTTTTCAATCATATTTTAACATCTCCACCGTCCAATTATTAGGTCTATATGAGTAGATCATTCCGGTAAATTTTAAGCCAAAATAGTGATCGTTAAGGTATCGAACTAGGTTAAATCAAGGGACGGATCGAATCTGCCAAACCTGAACCGTTCATACTTATAAACTTCAATTGCAGTTTTGAATACCTTAGCGATCACCATTTTGGCTGTAAATTTACAGACTTGATCTTACATGTTGGGGCCTAAAATCTGAACGGTGGAGATGGTAAAATATAATCGAAAAGTTGGTGTAAGGCTCTATACTTGAAAATGACCAAAAATAGGTATACTTTAGTGGAATGATGCTGTGTGTGTGTATATATATATATGTCTCATGTTCTGATCTCTATTTGTGTATGTGTTCGAGTGATTTTATTTTGAAGTTGTTATTCCAACAAATATCTTTTTCTTGAGTCAAAAGCTAAAAAGGTTTGATAAGGATGCATGCATATTATGTAATATGATATCAGTGTTGGCTTCTACCTTCGATACATATGTATGTGTGTTTCAAATACATACAATGGATCTGTTATATCTTATCCATCGAAATCTGTTTCCTTCAAGTGCGTATTGTGTTGAAAGTTTACTTTGATTTTATTACAGGCAAGAAATTGGGTATGATGGATGGCGCCTTGATTTTGTTAGAGGATTTTGGGGTGGTTATGTTAAGGACTACATGGATGCTAGTGAGCCCTACTTTGCTGTGGGCGAGTATTGGGACTCCCTAAGTTATACGTATGGAGAGATGGATCACAATCAAGATGCACATGGGCAGAGAATTATCGATTGGATTAACGCTACTAGTGGAACCGCTGGTGCATTTGATGTAACAAAAAAAGGGATCCTTCATGCTGTAAGTGTTCATTTTTTTACATTGCACCTTGAATTTGTATTCATTTGTTCCCTTTGGTATGTTAAGTATGTTTGATTTACTTGTTTATGTGAACATATACCAGAGTTGCATAAAACTAATCCATAAGTTGATTCATCGGCAAGTTATTGCTCCCTTCAGAACTGTAGTCTTCAGTACGATAAAATGATTTTGGCTACCATAATGTTTTTTCTTATAACACTGTCTAGTAGATACTAAAGAATATTTGCTAAGATCAAAGTAACATATCATTCTGATTACTTCTATGGCCTGAACTTTGCGCCAATGTGATGAAAACAATCATTATAACCTAAATTACCTTATTCAATTGGAATCTGAAATGTTCCTTAGTGAAGACATGCAGTTTCAAAGAATATATGTAGTCGTTATCTTTGAACTTTAGCTATTTGTTTTCTATGAATATATGGTGGATGATACTCATATTCGCATGTAATATATCAAATAGGCTCTGGAAAGATGCGAGTATTGGCGACTATCAGATGAGAAAGGAAAACCTCCTGGGGTTGTGGGATGGTGGCCATCTCGTGCTGTCACTTTCATAGAGAATCACGATACTGGTTCCACTCAGGTTTGTACTTTCTTGATTTTTTAATTCTGTTTGGGGCCAAGAAAGATTTTGGTTTGTCCCTTCACGTGTCTACTTCCTGCCATAAACAAGGTTGGGCAGTGTCCTTGACATTTGACTTCAACAAAAACAAAAATGATTGCATATTCATCCAAGCTTTCAACATGATAACAATATTCCAGTTCAGAGAATTCATTTCCAAAAGTGAATACACTCTTGTGGACAGCTCAAAGTTGATTTCCTAGGTTTGAAATCCAGGATGGAACCTAAAGTATGAGCCGTCCCTAGAAGAACGATATCCGTCGGACTCTATTGGCTTGTTGATGGACCATCACACTTTTATGTTATTTTTTACTTTTATACTTTACGGACCATTTGGAGCTTTTGTAATGTTATTGTTCTCTTGGATACGATTAGATAATTATCTAGCTGCGTGATGTTACTTTTCCTTTTGTTTTGAAGGGTCATTGGCGGTTTCCACATGACAAGGAAATCCAAGGATATGCTTATATTCTGACTCATCCAGGAACACCAGCAGTCTTCTATGACCACTTATTCTCCCACTACCGATCTGAAATTGCAGGTCTAATCGCTCTTAGAAACCGGAACAAAATCAACTGTCGGAGCATTGTAAGTATCAATGTTAATATTGTAGTATTCATTTGCTGAGCAACAGGCATAGATCTTTGTTCAGTCTACTGTCGAACACCCTATATCAGAGGTTGATTATAATTTCCACATTGTTCTACAGGTTAAAATTACCAAAGTTGAAAGAGATGTGTATGCTGCTATTATTGATAAGAAAGTTGCAATGAAGATCGGACCAGGCCACTATGAACCCCCAAATGGATCTCAAAAATGGAAGAAAAGTCTCGAGGGAAGAGACTACAAGGTCTGGGAAACAGCCTAATTTTTTTAGTATATATATCATGCATTTGCGAGTATATAAAGTCAGAATACAGAAGGCACTAGGAAATCCTACCAGTTGGAAGAGATTGAAGGATGTCAATGTGAGAATTACTTGCTTGAGCCACACAATTGTGGCTAATCGGCTATCGCTGACGTGATGGGTATTAGGTTTTCGAATGCAGTTCACTTCATCGCGAAACCTTAATGTGTAGAACATGTTCTGTACCTTACACTGCTGTCACCGTAAAATGTGTAAAACCAAAAGCAAATAATGCTTTTGGTCATCCTACAAAATTCGTTGATTAGTACCAGTGAATCAATCTATTGGTTATTTCACCACCTACGACATTTTTAGTGTTGCTTGGCTTTATTACGTTCTTTCCCCAAAATAACTCTCATTTTCTGCCAAACCCTGAACAGCTTCTAACTGTCAACCGTCCCCAATTTTTGGCTGGCCGCATTTCCCGCTATATCCATCTTTATCTTTCTTCCTCACAATTTTTCAGACACATGCATAACGAAGCTCAAGCTTATATAAACCTCTCCGGTCACGGAAACAAGAATCCCCACCCAGCACAGGCGAATTAGAAGACAAACCAAAAGATAATTGCGCACAGGCTTGTTGGTTCAACCTGTTGGCTTGGGTGGGCTAAGGTCTTAATTTGCTTGCTTTCAATAAGCTGTCTTCCCCAACTGCAGTTGACCACATCAAGTTACGAGCCACAGAAAAAAAAATGGCACCCATTACTACACACGGTTCAATCTTTCTTTTCTTCTTTTTCTTGTCCTGTGTTGCCGTAACTGCCACCAATGTAACTGATCCGATGGAAGACGAGTACTGGACGGAACGAAGACTCTTTGCTATTAAACATGCCCAGGAATCTGTGCATCCAAATCCCATGGAGGTTACCGAGGATTTCAACGGTCACGTTCTCGAGTACGAAGTCGTTCTGCACTCTAAAGTTGATATCTTGATTCGTGTAGACTAACATTAGTAATGTAGAACCTGCCGATCAAAGTGTGGGACATTATTCATGCAAAAACAAAAACGAGAATGTGACATGGGTAAATGTTTATGACGATGCATGCAGGCACATCTTGGGGAATAACAGCACTAGAAGAGGCATGAGAGGTATGAAGAAAAAGGGTGGTCCATGCCAAGCCACCAACCCAATCGACGCATGCTGGCGGTGCGACGCTAATTGGGCCAAGAACCGCCAGAAGATCGTCGATTGCATTCAGGGATTTGGCAGAAAGACCACCGGAGGAAAGGGTGGGCCTATCTACGTCGTGAAGGATGGCTCAGACGACGACCTTGTGAACCCTAAACCCGGAACCCTCCGCCACGCCGTGATCCAGAAAGGTCCTCTGTGGATCACATTTGCAAAAAGCATGGTGATCAGGCTACAACAGGAGCTGATGGTCACTAGTGACAAGACAATCGATGGTAGAGGAGCCAACGTCGCCGTCGCCTTTGGTGGTGGCATCACTCTCCAATATGTGAAGAACATTATCATCACAAACATTCACGTCAAGGACATTGTGTCCAAACCCGGTGGCTCCCTCAGAGACTCCGTGGATCATGTTGGTTTGAGGACCAGAAGCGACGGGGACGGCATCTCCCTCTTCGGCGCTTCCAACGTTTGGATCGACCACGTCTCCATGTCAAGATGCGACGACGGGCTCATCGACGCCATCATGGGTTCCACTGCCATCACCATCTCCAACTCCCACTTCACTGACCACAACGAGGTAGTGATCCATGCATATATATGAACACGTACATGCATGCATGCATACACGTACGTAGATACTACATGTATTATGTATATGCTACGTACGTACCGGACATTATATATATCTGACTAAGTTAGGTTGTTTGTCGATCAGGCGATGCTGTTCGGTGCAAGTGACAGCTACACCCCAGACAAGATTATGCAAGTGACTGTGGCCTTCAACAACTTTGGGCAGAAATTAGTGCAAAGAATACCTAGGTGCAGATTCGGATTCTTCCACGTGGTGAATAACGCCTATACTCACTGGATAATGTATGCTATTGGTGGTAACATGAACCCTACCATCATCAGCCAGGGTAACAGGTTTATTGCTCCTCCAACCGTGTCCTCAAAAGAGGTACGTACGCACGCAATTAGTCAAGACATGTCTTCGTATACGTACATTCATCGATCAACTAACTATATATATGTAGTGTGTTTAATTAATTGATGAACAAATTTTGCTATTATTGATCGAACTAGGTGACCAAGAGGGAGTACACAGCGGAGAAGGACTGGAAGAGCTGGAACTGGAGATCGGAGGGAGACTTGATGATGAATGGAGCATACTTCGTTAACTCAGGCGACCCGAACGTTGCGAAATCAGCCAAGATTGAAATGATGCCGTTCAAGCCCGGAACTTTGGTCACAACCCTCACCAGACATTCCGGTACTCTAGAGTGCTTTGTTGGAAAACCATGCTAGTGATCTACAGATTAGGCTTTTCAATTTGGATGAGACTTGGCTACCCAGCCATGGGTAGCAACAATCAAAATTCGACATCTGACCGATTTTGGATTAATTATCAGAAGAAGAAGATGAGTTAAAGCCAAAAACTTAGAGAGATTAATCCAAAAAATGCCATGTGTCGAATTTTGATTGGCTGTGGCAGCACTCACTACCTATATATAGCTGGGTAGCCAAGTCTCATCCTTTCAATTTTCCATAAGAAAAGTTTTAACTGTGGATGATGCATGGATCGACGTAAAACGACCTGGCTGCAAATTGCAGCTGTTGAAAATTGGGACAGAAGAAGGAAAACAAAAAATCAGAAACGCTTCTTGTTTTCACGTACTGTTTTGTTAATCTAGGTTTGACGAATTTTCTTTTTGATGTAAATTAGAAGCAGGGAGGAAATTTTTCGTTCTTTAATCAAAAATTAAATTAATCTCCACCTTGTGATACTTCCACATACATAAAAGCAAAATCAGTTATTTTCTGTGAATAAGCGCTAATTATGAAACCAAACCATAAAGAATTGAAATTAATAGTCAAAATTACGAGCTTAAATCCATTTAGAACTCCTTTACATCGTATGACGGGGACGTAGCACGTAAACAGAACAAATTAGCTGTCAGACTCAGTACGTACTACATAAATACTTCAAATTTTGCATGCATGCCTCATATTTCATGTAATGAACTAGAAAAGATCAATTAGTTAATTACTATTACTATCAAACTGTTTTTTCCAACAAACAGAAGTTATAGCTATTTAAGGAAATAAATAATGCAGGTCTTGCAGTGTGTTTGTGCTAATGCAAGTAATATTCTTAGGAAAGCATCTATAGCACAACTGCACAAGGTTAAATTCCATAGAAATCAACGTGATTGAAAGAAGTTCCAAATTCAAAATCTGATGAAGTATTGTATCGAAACAAAAAACAAAAAAAACTGATGAAGTATAAAGTAGACGAATAAATCGAAGCGGAGAGTGAGGACCAGAGCACAAGAAACCAAGGAACCTGAAATATGGATTAGCTTAAAGCCACAGAAGATACAAGTCTTTCAGGTGTCTTATGCCAGAACACAAAAACATAAAGCATTTCGGATATTATCATCCAGCAGAAGCCAAACCTACGGTTCTCCCATGAAAATCATCAGAAAATGTTACTTGTCCACTTTGATCCTCCAAAAACTACACCTGTCGTTTCATTCGTGGATTTTGAATATATTCAGACACTGAGGTCGGCTTTTTTCTCTGTTACGTAACAGTGCTCAAATTTGTCTCAGATTAATTGGCTTCAGAATTATCGATGATGAGGAACAAAATAGGCATAAGAACAAGTAACGGAACATGTATATAGTACAAGCATGTATACATTCTGTTTTCCAACAACAGAAGCTAGCAGAAATTAAACTGGAAACCAATTGTCTTTTGTTGTTTGGTATGGAGATGAATCACCTAACTAGTAGTGTGAAATCTGAACCGATGACGAGCCATAGGAAGCGTTCGATTTGCATGATTGAAGTTGATGCTTTGGTCAACAAGTGTGTCAAGAGAAGGAGGAGATATTCATCCACTACTGTTTCACCAAAAGGCCACAGTGCTGCTCAGCAACAGCAGACACAACCTAACCTTCAATATAGTAGTACTAGCACTACTACTACTGTGAAAAGAAGTTCCAGATTTCGCGGAGTCAGCAGGTTTAGTACATTGATTGTCATTATGCTCCCATTTGTTTCTTTTGGCCTTTTGGGTTCGATTGGAAATGTGAAAGAAGCATAATTCTAAGAAACTATGCAGGCATAGATGGACTGGGAGATATGAAGCACATTTATGGGACAAAGGGTCTTGGAATCCAACACAAAGAAAGAAGGGAAAACAAGTTTATCTAGGTAAGTATTTATTAGACAGCTTAGAGCCACTTGATCAAATATACATATCTTGGATCATCTAACGAGTTCAGAACACATCTGCAGGGGCTTATGACGAAGAGAAATCCGCGGCAAGAGCGTATGATTTGGCAGCACTCAAGTACTGGGGAACATCAACTTTTACAAATTTCTCCGTGTCAGAATA
Organism: Geum urbanum; assembly: GCA_946800695.1. NCBI lineage: Eukaryota > Viridiplantae > Streptophyta > Magnoliopsida > Rosales > Rosaceae > Geum > Geum urbanum. Next base: position 44,939,488 of record OX327012.1, on the reverse strand, counting down.
TGAAATTGAAATTGATCTTATGAACACTCTAACAAAAGAAGAATACCTGGCCTCTCTAAGAAGGTATCTAATATTCTCTCTCAAGTAATTAATAAGAGTTGTGCAGCCTGTGAAATTTTACATGTCATTCAACTTTTTATTTGGTCTTGAATTTGCAGAAGAAGCAGTGGCTTTTCAAGAGGTGTATCCAAGTACAGAGGAGTAGCTAGGTAAACTTTATCAGATTCCTCACCTTTCATCTTGATTTTCTTGATTAAAAGTACTACTTGAGGAAGAACTGAATACATTCGATGACAGTGCAGGCACCATCACAATGGGAGATGGGAAGCAAGGATTGGAAGGGTGTTTGGAAACAAGTATCTGTACCTTGGCACTTACGGTAAGTAACTTCTCATCAAGCAAGCATACTCATCAGTATATACTAGTGTCGATGCATAGGCACGTAACTTCTAGTTGAAGCTTATTGTGTACGTGTTGGATGATCACTGCAGGCACACAGGAAGAGGCGGCTCATGCGTATGATATTGCAGCTATAGAATACAGAGGCATAAATGCAGTGACCAACTTTGACTTGAGCACATACATCAGGTGGCTCAGGCCAGGACCCAACTCTGTTGCTGCTAGTTCTCAAGAGAAACCAAATTCAAATGTTACAGACTCCAACAGCAACAAGGAAGAGAGACAGATATCTATCATGAACACCACAAGAATTAAAGACATTTTCCAAGGGCAGAACACTGTGCCCCCAATGAGTCCTACTTGCACCACCCCTAAGTCATCTAATTCCCCAACCGCACTTGGCCTCCTCCTTAAGTCCTCCATATTCAAAGAGCCAGCGGAGAAGAATTCGAACAACGAAAAAGAAGAGAGTGATGATGAGAAGAGTGATATTCTAAAGAACCTACTCCTGCCACAGACAAACGGCACTGAAAATCTCATGGGGGTTTTGTATGAAGGAATACACAACATCCCTTTTTCTTGTTCATCCAACACTGATGTATTGCCTGGTTTAGAGTCAGGGGAGAAGAGCACATTACCACTGTTCAATTTGAGAGCGCAATCTCTTTGGAATAATGGTGCCATGAGCATGTTTCCATCGGCCGACTTTAACTGACCAAGCTCAAGTTAGTTTCAAGATCGTCTTTAAGGTGTTGATATTGTGCTCATGACTCCGTTTTGGCGTTTAAGGTTAGCATTCTAGATTGATAGCTTAGTACTTGAAAAGACAGTAGCGAGCTCGTTAGGATTTAGAAGCAGTTCTAACAATTGAAATAAATCACTGGAATGATGTAATAAGGCCAATGGGCCATTACATTTATGTATGAGAAATTAAGTTTGTGTTCACGAGCTTTTGTGTACTTCAATGTAGTTTATACTTCCTCTTGGGAAAAGAATAGTACAAATCAACTAAGTGCCAGTCTGCTTGCTCAAAGTAAACCGACAATTTCAGTTGACAAGCTTATTCATTACACGAATCTAGTATAAACAGGTCCATGATTGCAACACTCCCACTACTCATCCGAGTATAGACGAAGATGGATCTGAAATTATGTAATGAGAAAACAGAGTTAAAAAGAAAAGGACAGTAACACCATTACTTCAGCCTTATAATGGCATTTCACATTCACTGGTAATACTTTCATCTAGCTTAGTCGACAAAATAATGGAATAACCTCCACAAAAATATTCACTTCATCCCAACAATAATCCAAAGCTTCAAAAAAAACACAATGTGGAAGAACTGAGATCATGTACATTCAAACTTGAATGGAGCATAAGCTACATAGCCATGGCTACAAAGCTATCTTCTCGGGAAGGCTGCAATCAACACTTGGATGACACCGACCTGCAAAATTAATCGCAATATTCTCAGACAGTCGACAGAAACTTGAGAGATTATGCATGCAGAGCAATGTAGTAATTCAAACACGCAGATAATAGCAACTTAGCCAACAAAGAAAGTAGATATTTAAACAAATCCTAGATAAGAAAAGGTTCTATTCTGACCTCAGTAGGTTCCTCGGAGGCTTTACCAACTTGCCAATATCATCTGTCACAATCCCATCAGTTGACAATGTCACGGACAAAGTATCCGTGAGTTCTTTAAGACCCTGAAAATATGTGACAAGGAGTACAATTAAACATCAGATGTTGATGGTCTAAGTATTGCAATTCAGCAACTGCAATAGCATATTGCAATGTACTCTAAAGCATGCCTATAACTATAATATTGTCACCAAACACAAGTAAAAAGTGCTGCAAAACACACCATCAGGCAAGCAGGTTCTGAATATTTTAATCGGTCAACCTTTTCAGCATCTTTAAGTTGCTTCTGCAAGTAGAAATAGTAACCAAAACATTAGCATCCAAACTAGGAATGTGTAAAGTGTATTAAGGACGTCAGTAGAAGGTAAAGGACAACGTGAATAAACATTTAAACCATGGTTTGTGCTGCTTTGGAGAGTCAGTCTAAGTTATTAGTTATGCGCAGTTAAGAATAGTGCCCAAGGCCCCCTTTGTCACTCAAAGACCAAACACAACTAACTTACGATGAGCTACATGGCAAAGCATATCCCTGACTAATATATGTAATAGGTTACTCCAATGCAGTGATACAGTAATAAATATAAATATATATATCCCTGAGTAATATATGTATATATGTGTAAACACATATATATTCTCTATACTTTCTCAACTTTCATAGCATAAAAGACATATGGAAGTTTCAACTTCAATTACATGTCAATCTAAACAACAATTACAGACCTGCAGAGCTGCAGGCATTCCAACTTTGTCCCCGACAACATTGCAGAGGTAAGCAACACCCATATTTGTCAAATCCTGAAAAACAGATTATGTCAGAATAACCTTGATCAGACAGACATGATATAAATAGTAAAAAAAAAAAATCACAACTGCCCACAAAAAGTTCTATGAAACTACGATTTTTCCTTTTGGAGAAAGATCAGTTTTTTAGCACTTCAAGATTACATCAATTATCCAAAGTATCATAACGTAAATTTCCCATCCTTCCTCATCGATCAGTTAGCCTGCTCAACTAATTACATGATTAAGCAGTTTACCTGCTGGTCTTGAATAGAACATAATCTCCAATCCTGAGAGAATAGGAGAAAGAAAGATTAAAACAAATTAAAAGAAGTTAAGGGAGAAGAATAGACTGTAAGGGAAAGACAAAGAGCTGAGAGTCAAGTAACACTGCAAGAACATTGGTGAGGGAGAGAATAAGTCATGTTTAAGCATCACTCACCAAACCAGAAACCATGCTCTTCAGTTGGCTCAAGGTGAAGTCCAGATCAGTTATAGAATTTTGAACTCCTGCAACCTGTTTTGCAAGTTGCAAAACAAAAAGAAGACGAGAAATAACTTATTTGACATTCATATGAATAATAGCCACAGAGCAGATTCATAATATATACTCATATTCACGTTGAATGCAACATACACTCATGTTCATATGACACTACCAGAAATTGCACACTACAGAACTCTATTTTTATCACACTGAACTGAAGCTTGCTGAACCATGAACATTCAAGACATCAGATATCACATAGGAATGGTGATAATGGATACAAAAAGTGAGCAAAAGAAAACTATTATACAAGTTTATTACAACTTGACAAGTACCATCTTTCTTCATATCAGTCTTACTTTTACTCAGATTACAACTGATCATGAAATCCGACATGAGCAACATGAAACATGATATAGTAGTCTACCATAATATAATAGAATTAGGAAATAGAACGTACATCATTTTTAATCAATTTCGAGAGATCATTTTGTTCCTGCACTTTATCATCCAAATTCTGGATTCTCTGTGTCAGGTGCTTCTTTGTTTTCTGTCCAGCACAAGAATTAAACACAGTGGAATGATTAACAGAAAACCCTCAAGATATATTGATTAATCCTGCAAATTTAAATTGCACTACACAAGATGTATGATATCTTTTTGAGAGACGATCAGGAGAAAAGAAACTTACTTCAACAAGTTCAGTTACATTTTCAAGAGCACCTTTCAAGCCTGTAACAGCAGCATTCAAATTTTTCTTTGTCACATACATGAGATCTGTGAATTTAAGACCCTGACCATTCATCAAACACAAAGAGTTAGATTACAGATTACTCACACAAAAATACAACCAGCCGAATTGACAAAATACAATAACCATACTCATATTGTCTGCATACCTTCCACCACATGTAACCATAACCCACAGCCCCTACCGTTGCAACTGGCACTATCAGCGACGACATGTTGCCTGAATAACACATGAATTTTCACCAAACAAAATCAGAACTAACATGTTTTCTTTTAATGTATAGTAGCTTGAAAAACTCATACATCTCAGCAATTCCATTAAACATACAGTAGAAATGTTAATCACCTCCTTGGCCACCGCTGGTATTCAGTACAACTGTTTGCCTCGCATTGCGTAGCTCATCCAGCAATCGCATATACATCTGAAATCATACATACAAAGGCTTCACATCCATACGCGAATAACCAAAAGCCAAAAAGCACAGTAACAATTCCAGTTTCCTATTCAGTCTAAGACCTGCGAAGCCTTATCAGCATCACCGTCAGATTGCTCACCCGATCCATTCAGCAAAGCCTGCCCAACAATTTAACCACGAGCACAGTTACTACACCAGCTAAGCTAGCTCTACGAATTTTCCGAAGAACGCAAAACTCACAAATAAAAATAAAAATAAAAATAATCGAAGAAGTACCTGAAGCTCAGAAATCACGTCGGATAATTTGCCTCCGTTCCGAACAAATATGGAGCCACCGTAACCTGAATACAGAAGAATCGCTCAGATCGAATCACAGCTAAAGTTTGATTTCAGCGAAGCAAAAAATTAGAGTAGACGCGAGGTAGAGTACCTGCTCCAGCTATGAGGAGGACTCTGCTGAGACCTAATTGCATAGCCATGGCTGCGATGCGTTTTGGGATTTCAGGGATCAGAAACCCTAACCGGTTAGAAGAGAGTGGAATTGAGAGAGAGAGAGAGAGAGAGAGAGAGAGAGAGGCGAGACTTGAGGCCTGAGGAGGCTAGTGTTTCGGAGAAGACGACCTTTTCTACTCTCTCTCTATACGACGCCGTGGCGCTATGGCACAACCGCCCCCTTTTTTATGACCGAATTTTTTAATGCCAATTTTCAATTGTTTTTTTAACTCTTTCATTTTATTTTTCTTCAACTTCCTGATTTGCACCGACTTTCTTACCAAGAAAAATTATAACCTTATTTTTTATTAAGAAAATAAAATTATAATTTTGGACAGTCCATGATTTTGAGTGAATATGGTCAAAAAATAATTTATGTGCAAGTCCGAGGTCAATTCATTGTTAAATTTCTGATCCAATCTAGCAGTATTCTGTCTTGCTTGGTGGTATTTTGTTAAAGCAATACCAATCACCATTGGCATATAGTAATCTCATGCTGTATATCTTGTCCGATAAGAGAGTTAGTTCATCTTTGAGGAGTTTAGTACATTCCTATTATGAGTAGGACAAGTCCTACTATTCTGCCCATTTTCTTTGCATAACTTGCACTTGTATGTTCTTCGGCTTCTAGAGCTGTCAAACCCTTTGTTTATATCAATACCAGACTTCGGTTCAATTACTTTAGGGCATGTCGTTCTATTGTGGCCTCTTTGATCACATATTCTGCAGCGGTGAGGTCTTCTGAAAGTGCTTTTGGGACTGATCAACTTTTGGCAGGTTCTTCTGTTATGACATTTTTCTCCACATACTCCCCAAATGAACTGCCGGTTCATCAGTGTAGCCTTCAGCCCTGGACAGTAGTGTCTTCGATGCCCCTCCCGCCCACAGTTTCTACAGTAATACTTTACGCCTGCATCATAAAGAGTAAACAGATCACAGTCAAGTCTGGTACCAGAACAAAAGTTAACGTGTTCATCTTGAAATAGAAGACATTGCAGAGAAACTTCCAAGTTAAAATTTTGACCAAGATCAACACATACACTTACATTCTGAAAAAGTAGCAATGTGGTGTGGCTACATGGTTCTTCACATTAATAGCTAGAACAACTTGGATTCATTTGGGACTAAAATGGAGTGAAACTGCAATGTAGAATACTGACCCTGCATGGAAAGGCTCCTTTTGCAATGGTTTTCTGGGTCACTGAAGAAAGCTTTTAAAGTTTCAGAAGCATGCTTTCTTGCTGCAGCAGTTCCCTTGACTTTCAGCAATGCATATAGAAAATTTAGTTGAACTTTTCCTTTTCAAGTTCAAAAATTAGTGGGTAAGACGTCTAGTTTTTCTTATTGTCTAAGTAATCTCAATCCTATAGTACATTAGTCGGTCTTAGAGTTACACACCTTAATTGCAGCCACTCTTTGAGCATGAAGCATAGGATCACTGTGGATGATCTTCATTCTCTTACTAAATAGACCAGTTTTGGCATTCAGACTCTGAAATCATCCTAGACAAAGAAGATTAAGTTCATGTACGGCCACTACATGTTAATGACTCATCTGCCCAAGTATCAGTACAAGGACTAGTATAGCAAAAGTGAGGGTAAGACAGAATAACAATAATGAGTGTTCCTAATATCTACATTTTTCATCTATACTTGGTATGCAATAGAAATATAGAATCAGAAAGACTAACTTTCAGTGAGCGGCTTATCTTCAGCCCAACTTCAGGAGGCGGTGACTGGTACACTCGTTTGGACTTTCTTTTAACATCCAGCTTTATTTCTAAATTGTCAACTTCATCATATTCTTTCATTTGGAGTGGAGAACTGAAACGGGCAAGAATAAATTTTATGATCACTCCGCATCATCTAAGAACTTCATATACTGAAAAACACAAGCTAAACATACAAAACAAGTATTAAAAAAGACTAAACACTAAGTCTATATGTAGGTGAGAGGGTGTACATTGAGCGAGCTTTCTCCCATGGTCATTCATCGATAGACTCTTCCCATATGACGCAGTCTCCCAAGTACTGACGACAAGTCATTATGCCTTGTCACAGTAAGAGATGCGCACTAAGGTTAACAAGCCGCCCTCAATAATCAAGGCATTCGTTCTCACGATCCTTATGCATAATAAACAAATTACGAGTTCATAACACGTCAAGGAAGAGCAATGCCGAATACTAGAGTCCACAGTATTAAAATTCACTTAATCCTAAGTGCATAATATACCTTGCCAATACACTGAACAGTCTGATCTTGACCTTTCTATTCCACACTCGGTACAAGGAGTATAGCCTCTTCCCCGGCAACTCGGGCAAGGTAGCTCCCTGATATACAGACCATTTGGTCCGAATCACGATCTTGGCTTCCGTGCACCCAAATTAGCGTTTCTAAACAAAAGTAGAGGGAGTTCATATACCAAACATTAGATTACTTGAATTGCATAACTATATTATCAACATCATAATTTCAAGACTAAAGCCCAATAAATTTACTATTTATCACACAACTGTATACACAAACCAAAGCTTCAAACTCAAGAAAGATAAAAACTTTACACACCTCGGCTTCAGATTGGCCTCGAGCCCGAACAAGTCCTCTGAAGGATCAGAACCCAACTGCCATTACAATCACAAAACCCCGACCCGATAGTAACACTAACATATATCCCATATAACAATAGAACTAAAATAAAATCGAACAGATTGGTGAAAGTGTAAAATAGTGTACCTGCTTTGGTTTTGGCGCCGAAACAGAGTCATCTTCGTTTGTAGAAGAACACGCAACTCTGCGGACGAAGCTAAAAGTCGTCTTGGAGCTGAGCATAAACATGAAGCAGCGCACTTGCCTCCACTGGGGCACAAACCCTAAACACAACGACGACATTTGACACAGAAACAGAGCTAAAACCAGTGAAAGAAGGATGAACCAATGATGAAGAAGAAGAAGCAGAGGCAGAGGCAGAGCAATTTCTGTGTGGCTGAGAAAGAAACAGCTCCACGCCATATTTTAGAGCCCATTTCGATTAATGGGCTTTTGGCCCAGTCAACTCAAGCCCATTTATGGCTTAAAGATGAAAAACAGAAATGAAAATATTGCCGGGAAGGAGAGAGAGGGAGGGAGGGAGAGAGGGTTAAGGATGCTGAAGCTACAGTCGCTATCTTCGCCGGTGGCGGTTCAAAACCCTAACCACTCGCTCGGTTCACAGCTTCCGAGTAAAGCTAGGGTTTTCAGCACCAACAGCTTCGGCTTCGCTCCGAATTCGACCTGGTCAAGAAAGCAGAAGCTCTCCTTGAAATGCCGACAGTCCTCGGACTACATCGACCAGCAGCGGCTCGTCGCCCCAACTCCGACGAACAGCTCCGCCGGAGGTTTCTTTCTGTTTTATTACACTGTTTAAGCTGAAGTTGAAGCCTTTTTCCGGTTAAGGATAAGTTGAATTTTGCTGAGTGGTTTTGTTTTGGGTTGTGTAGCTACTGCAGTGCCGGCTAGGTTTTATGTAGGTCATTCTATTTACAAAGGCAAGGCGGCGCTTACAGTAGAGCCGAAAGCTCCGGAATTTACGGCCTTAGATGTATGCTTTTATTTTGATTGGTGCTTCTGGTTTTGTTCATAGGGGAGTGTGTGATTGTTTTTGTTGTGTGATGATTTTTGGTGTCGTGGGCAGTCGGGCGCATACAAGATGTCGAGGGAAGGATTTGTGCTACTTCAGTTTGCTCCTGCGGCGGGTGTTCGAATGTATGATTGGAGCAGAAAGCAGGTGATATATACTTGCAGCTTTTGATAATAGCAATAGTGAATGATTTGTGGAATTGTGAAAGTCAAGAATCATTTTGAAGGTTGAGTGCCAAGATAAGTTGATTGTTCGCTTTCCATTTCCTTATACTTCTGTTTAAATCTTTTGATTTGTGTAGGTGTTCTCACTGTCAGTGACAGAAATTGGATGCATTGTGAGTCTTGGTGCGAAGGAGTCCTGTGAATTTTTCCATGATCCTTTTAAAGGAAAAAGGTATCCTCTTTGCCTATGACTCTACCATTAGTCCATTTTATGATTATGAATTGGAGTTTAAAATCCCTCCTGATAACTCTACTCTGGCTTTATGTACGGTGTTGTCCATCAGTTCATGGGTGCCTGTGCACATGGTGTTGATACTGTGTAAATATGTCTTGCACCACACCTTGTTAATCAGACAATTACATGCAGTAAAATAAGAAATATTGAAGCTTGTAAAAAAACATGAAAGATTGGAATGTGTTTTGTTGTGCAGTGAGGAAGGCAAGGTCAGGAAGGTGTTGAAGGTGGAGCCTCTTCCAGATGGATCTGGCCATTTCTTCAACCTCAGTAATCCTCTTCTTCCTTGAAATATTTCTGGGCAACATAACAATTCTTCTTTTTTTTTTTATGTATTGTGCTGAAATCACTTTTGAGTATAGTTTTGTGCTGTTAAATTAGAAACACATTCCCACTTGTTCATCAAAGTATGGACTTTCCGGTTACCATTAGACTCTAGCGTGCTGTATGGTCAAATATTGAAATATAATACAATGGCAGGATGTAGTTTTTTCGAGAGTTTGTTGATACTTTGACACTCAACGTAATTTATGAACTTGAATAATAACCTCATTTAATTAATATTTCTGTCTGTTAATAACTTGTGATTTTTTTGTTTGTTATGTTAAGGTGTTCAAAACAAGCTTATCAACTTAGATGAGAACATCTATATTCCTGTCACCAGAGCAGAGTTTGCTGTTCTCAACTCCGCTTTCAATGTACAGACTCCTCCTAGTTTTTTATTTATTTTGGGTACTATCACAACTAGTTTCGTTGTACTCAAGCCGCATAGGTCTCATATCAATGTGTTCTGTGCAGTATATATTGCCGTATCTCTTAGGTTGGTATGCATATGCAAACTGTATAAAGCCAGAGGATTCAAGCCGTGTCAATAATGCCACTCCTAGATATGGAGGAGACTTTGAATGGAGCCGGTAGTGAACATTGCAGGGGCCTCATTAGTCATTAGTGCAAATTATGCTCTTTCTCAAGTGTTGTATCTGTGCTCCAATTAGGATTTAGGCAGTCCTAAAATTTTGGTTACAAATTAGTAGCTGTCTTTGAGAAATGTAGTACAGATTGAATTATGAAGAGGTGATCGGTCATCCAAGTCCAGTTCTCTCATGTATCAGCTTTACACTTTCACAGAACTTCTGACTTTTTTGAAAACAGAATAAACTGAAATTGATATGTTATCTACAGGCCCAGGAGGAGGCCCAGAAATCCTCTATTCTAACCCACTTATTCAGCAAGGTCCAAATGAAATTCAACAGCTTGTGTATTTTTCTCTTTTCCAATTATATTCAAGCTTGTTTTGTTTACTCTTGTGGATATTTTGTCAACCTACATGGTTGGTATAGATATAATTCAGATTCTACGAGTCATTGAGTAACAAGAGGACTAGAGAATGGAGTATGTATCTGTCCATGAAGTTTCTTTGGAGCATATATTATGATTTTATGTAGGAAATAGGTGCCTTAGTTATTTGTTAATATGTAATCATTCATTTTGGCTGCATTCCGATGCATGATCCAATTGAATAGACTAATATGTTGCGTATACACATAACGGACTCGCCAAATCGTCATGCAAGGCAATTCGTACGGACACGAGTAACAAATTGTTGACCCTACTTTATTTTAGCCCGATGGCTAACCTAGCCACGCGATTAAACACTCGCTTAAAAGCCAAACAATATGTTTATTATCCAAAATTGTTAACGGTGTCACTAGTCAAGAGAGAGGAAGACTAACGGAGATTAGTTAAATCTGTTATGAAGTTTCCAGACTGTAATTGACACGTGAAGACTCTATTCTAGAGAATTAGTTGACATTTTATCCATTTAGTCTGTAATCTAACTATAAATAGAGATAGGACGATTATGATTGTAAGCATTGCATTAATATAGCAAAGCTTTGCTTGTTTTACTACTTAGCTTTCTCTCAAAATCTTACTTAGGTATTTCACCATTGATCTGTGATCTTAAGCTTGCTTGAGTTTTCTGATCATGTTATCATGGTATCAGAACACTCATAGCTCTTGAACCGCTTCCGCATCCTTTTTCTTCACGTTTTTTGATTGTGTGATTTGGTCACTCATGAAGTTAGGGTTTCATCAAGACTTGTTCTATTGCAGATTTGCTTAGCATCAAGTCCAAGGGTTCGGAACAACATCTCAAATTCGTGTGCAGTGCTCAATTTGGATCTGTTCTGCATATTCTCTGCTTTTAGGTCGAATTTCTAAGTCTTTCACCTTGATTCTGATACTGTAGTATGATTTTACTTCAATCTCTGGTATAATAGAGTACAAGTACTGAATTGCTAAGTATAGAAGTGGTGATTGTGACAAGGAAGAATATTTGTGATATTGCTTGAAAAATTGTGTATGTGTGTGAAGAGCCTATGTTGCAAAATTAGTGTTTCTGAGCTTGTCAAAATTTGAGCTGAGCAGTAGTATGTGCTTGAGTAGTCTAAAAATGTGAAAGAGTTTTGTGCTAAAGAGGAAAATTGTGAAAAGAGGTTGAGATATTCAGTGATCTGTGTTATACTCTTGGAGATTATAGTCACGTATTGGAGATTTATTCAGTGATATGCTCATTATCAAAGCGATTGCAAACTAGTGTCAATTATTTGATCTACTTTGCTCAGTGTGATATTATTACAAGTATTGTAAGGCTGCGTGTGTGATTATACATATCTTCATATAGAGGTCTGTTTCTGAGTGTATGACATTAACAAATGGCTCCATTTGCTATTTCAAGCTCCCAGAATTCTGTTCCTAAATTGAACCAAGTTGTAATCAACTCTCTGTTGGGTATGCTTACTGTGAAACTTGGTGAATCCAACTTCATCAAGTGGAGCTTCCAATTTCAATCTCTTCTTGAAGGAAATGACTTGTTTGGTTATTTTGATGGAACTGAGGTTGCTCCTCCTTGATATGTTCTCACTGAAGAAGGTGAAGTAACCTCTGTGGTCAGTGCAGCTTACAAACTCTGGAAGAAAACAGATAAGGCTCTCTTGAGCTTGTTGATGGCTACATTAAGTGATGATGTGCTAGATATTATCATTGGTTGTAAGTCATCTCATGAAGCTTGGAATGCTCTTGTTGAAAGGTTCTCAACAGTATCTAGAGCTAATATAATGCAACTTAAGACTGAGCTTCAAACTATTCAAAAAGGTGATGATTCAATTGAGAGATATCTCCTAAGGATTAAAGGTGCTCGAGATCATCTTTTGTCAGTTGGAGTATCAATTGCTAATGAAGATATCATCATTGTAGCTCTCAATGGTCTACCTGAAGAATATGGAATGGTTAAGATGGTGTTACGAGGCAGGGATTCTCCTATCACACTCAGAGATCTCTGAACTCAGTTGCTTGCGGCTGAAAGAGATTTGGAAGGCATTTTCAGGTCTCACTCCTCTATGAGTGCAATGGTTACAAGAGGTGACTCCACTAATGGTGGATACAGAAGAAACTAGTCTCAAAGTGATAACAAAGGAAAGTCTTCAAACAAAGGTTTTAGAGGATCTGACAAAGTACAGAAAAGCAGTATTGGAGAATGTTCATTCTGTGGCAAGAAAGGGCACACAACAGACACTTGCTTCCAACTCCACTCTTGTCAGATCTGCAACAGAAAAAGATATTTTGCTGACACATGTTTTCAGAATCCTAACTATAAGAGAGGATCATCACCTTCTACCTCTAATGGTTCAGCAAACCCTACTCCTAATGTCTCTTCTTCTGTTTCCACATACATAAATGATAGTGGTCCAGCACCTGAATGTCAGATATGCAACAAAAAGGGTCACACTACTGTGAACTGTTTCTACAGAACTAATGTTGGATCAGATAATCCATCTCAATCAGTTGTCTCTTGTCATATATGTGGTCTCAAAGGCCATGGTGCTCTTAATTGCACTCACAGGTCTAACTTTGCCTATTAAGGTGATGAACCACCCTCTTCTCTTGCAACAATGACTGCTCATTCAAGGGCCATGGCTACTAGAAATGTGGCAAGTTCATTTGGTTCTAGTTCAAATCAGGAAGTCTAGATTGGAGATTCTGGTGCTACACACCACATGACATCTGACCTCAGGAACTTGACTATTGCTCATCTTTACAGCAGTGATAATCACAACACCATTGGAAATGGTTCAGGTCTTGCAATTTCTCATATTGGTGCATCTACAATTACTCCTTCTTCACATACTTTCCATCTTAACAATGTGTTACACGTACCTAAGCTAGCAGTAAATCTTCTATCACTTACTAAGCTGTGCAAGAATAACAGGTGCTTCATTACACTTGATGAAATTGATATATGTGTGCAGGACAAGATCACAAAGGATCTGTTGTTTCAAGGAAAGAGCAATCCTGGAGGTCTTTTTCAGTTTTTCTCTTCAAGAGTCTAAGATTACAACATTCAAATAAACAAGTGCATTCTGCTTATGTTTGAGGTGTAGTCAAGTCTACCATATGACATCAAAGATTTGGACATCCATCTTCTGAAGTCACAACCAAGATGCTGTCTCTTTCTGATATCAAATGTAATCCAGATGTATCTGAGTCAGTGTGTTCTGATTGCATCCAGGGAAAGATACATAGGCTTCCCTTTAGTGAGTCTGATAGTCATAGTCTTGTTCCATTTGAGAAACTACATTCTGATGTATGGGGACCAGCTCCTAGTAGCTCTCTTGAGGGTTACAGATATTATCTTATATTCATTGATGACTGTACAAGATTCATCTGGATCTATCCTTTGGTTAATAAATCAAATGTCTTTCCTACCTTTGTTAAATTTCGTGCCTTTATTCAGAATCAATTTGGTGCTTCTGTTAAGATACTTCAATCTGATGGTGCGGGTGAATATATCAGCAATGCTTTCAAATCATTTCTTTCATCAAATGGTATCCTACATTATGTTACATCCCCTTATACTCCTCAACAAAATGGTCTTGCTGAGAGGAAGAACAAACATCTAGTTAACACTGCTGTAACACTCATGGTAGCTTCCTCCTTATCAAAAGCTTTTTGGTTTCATGCTGCTTATTTGATTAATAGGATGCCTTGCGAAAGTCTGTAATTCATCTCTCCATTTCAGAGTTTATTTCATAAGGTTCCTGATTTGCAGAATCTCAAGGTTTTTGGCTCAGCTTGTCCAGACAGTATTCTTCAAAATCTTGAGTATCAATTTGTTATGGATCAGGACTACAACAATCATTCCATGTTGAAAAGAGCCAAAATGGAATTTTTAAGAAGAAAAACTTCAGTGACTATTGTGCTTTCTCTTCTATCGTTCAAAATAAACAGTACAATGAGTATGCATTTTTTGCTGGCTTTACTGCAGTAACTGAGATTACTGATGTACATGAGCCTAAGACCTATAGAGCTGCATCAGGACAACTAGAATGGGAAGATGCAATGCAGGAAGAGATTGATGCTTTGAATAAGCAAGGCACATGGTCATTGGTGCCATGTCCACAAGGGAAAAACATTGTTGGAAGTAAATGGGTTTATAGAGTAAAGAAGAATCAAGATGGCACTATTTCAAGATACAAAGTTAGGTTGGTCACAGGGAATTTCTCAAGAAAAAGGTCTAGACTATGATGAGACTTTCAATCCAGTTGTGCGACACAATACTGTAAGAATGATTCTTGCACTTGCAACTATTTACAGATGGGAATTGAGACAATTAGATGTGAAAAACGTTTTTCTGTATGGAGATCTCAAGGAAGAAGTTTATATGAAACAACCTCAAGGTTTTGTGAACAAAGATCATCCTGATTATGTATGTTTACTGAAGAAGTTCTTGTATGGACTTAAGCAGGCTCCTAGAGCATGGCATGAAAAATTCACTAGCTTTCTTCCTGGAATGGGATTCAAATTATCTCATTCTGATCCAAGTCTGTTTATTAAGAGCAGTACTAAAGGTGTTGTGATTCTTCTCTTGTATGTGGATGACATTGTGATTACTGGATCAGACAAACAAGGTATTGAAGAGGTAATCACAGAGTTAAGCTCAATCTTTGAAATGAAAGATCTTGGTTCTCTATCTTACTTTCTTGGTCTTGAAGTAACATACACATCAGGAGGATTGTTCTTAAGTCAAAAGAAATATGTAGGAGATTTACTTGTTCGAGCTGGAATGCAATCCACTAAGCATTGTAATACACCATGCCTACATCATGTTCAAATGCTTAAAAATGATGGAGAACATTTGGTAGATCCTACATTCTAGAGAAGTATTGTGGGAGCATTGTAATATTTGACTTTTATAAGACCAGATATTGCAAATGCAGTAAATACTATGTGTCAATTCATGTCATGTCCAACTACGGTTCATTTTACTGCAGTAAAAATGATTCTGAGATATCTTCAAGGCACATTACATAAGGGATTGTTCTACAAGAATCAAGATTTGCACACAGCTAAACAAGGAGTATGTGTTAAAGCTTTCTGTGATGCTGATTGGGCAGGAGAAATCAATAATACAAGATCAACAACTGGTTTCATAGTCTATATTGGTTCATGCCCTGTATCTTGGCAGTCAAAGAAACAAGGTTCAGTATCCAGGAGTTCAACAGAAGCAGAATATAAAGCACTTGCCAACACAACTGTAGAAATATCCTGGATAAGACATATTCTGTGTGATTTACAAATCAGAATTCCAAGACCTCCCCAACTTCGATGTGACAATCTATCAACATTAACTTTAGCTTCAAATCCTGTGTTTCACTCCAGAATAAAGCATTTGGATAACGACTTTCATTTCGTGAGAGAAAAAGTACAAAAACATGATATGTTACTGCATTATGTACCCACAACGGAGCAAATTGAGATGTTTTTACCAAAGGTCTTCATAGTCCTACATTCAGCTGTCATTGTAACAATCTCAGCTTGGTGACCCTTGCTGAGCTTGATGGGGTGTGTTAACGGTGTCACTAGTCAAGAGAGGAAGACTAACGGAGATCAGTTAAGTCTGTTATGAAGCTTCCAGACTGCAATTGACACGTGAAGATTCTACAGTGGAGAATTAGTTGGCATTTTGTCCATTTATGCTGTAATCTAACTATAAATAGAGATAGGAAAATTATGATTGTAAGCATTGCATTGCATTAATACAGCAAAGCTATGCTTGTTTTATTACTAAACTTTCTCTCAAAATCTTATTCAGGTATTTCATCATTGATCTGTGATCTTAAGCTTGCTTGAGTTTTCTGACCATGTTATCAAAAATAAGGTAGCCATGCAGTATGACCATAGTGAACACTGTTCAGATTACATACATAAACGGTACGTTGATATCTTTTATTATTATTTTTTTCAAATTTTATCTCAATTCACCCACCGTAGACTCAGTTCACATGAGAACTACATGTAACCTTGGCCAGGTGCTGATCAGTTGACGCATTTTGGTTCAAACAAGGACAAATTTTACAAAGGAGAAAATAATTATATAACTCTAGACTCCTCGATCAGTTCATGGATGTCGAGTTTGCAGAAACTCGTTCAATCGGATGAATTAGTAGGAAGATAAAAAAAATCACATATGGTATGCGTTTTCGAGCCATTGAACGGGCATTGACTGACTTAAAAAGAATGTGGACCAGATCACCAGAGTTCATCATCTGTAGTTTGTGCTTTAGCTTAAAGTAGACTTATGGAGGTTTGCTAGATTAAGATTTGTCTAGTCACAATTTGACGAATTAACTTAAACATCCAATCACATTCAGCTAATTTATGTACTCAAGTTGTCGTAAGTAGTGTTAGTTTCATTGACCTAGGTTTATATTATAACAGATTTAACACCAGTACGTACTTGATTTATATTAAAAATTTCAACTCGAGCTAGGTTTTTAATTAGATTAATTGAGTGAGTAGCTAGCGTCCCTCATCATCAGGATCATGTGCCTGGGAATGAGATCGATCGAACCATTACACCGTTGGTTTGAGCTGTCAACAGCAGCTTCATATAGCTCGACTCTGTCAAAAAATAATATATACACGAAAGTATCACTTGATTTGTTAGATTGTAAAAATATATGCATGCTTAGATCATGATAAACGATCAGTCTAAGATTGGATTTATACTGTTTACCAAATTATCGTTGGTTCCTATACATACCGAACAAGCTCTGTAGTCTTACATATTAATGACCTGTGTTGTCTTTCATTCTGTTAATTAGAAAGAGAAATGATTTTAAACCCTAAAAAGATGCGGAAGTCTCAAAGTAATTATGTGGTATGCCAAATAATCTTCACATCATTGTTGAATTTAATGTAATATAATATAATTTATAATCATATATTTAAAAAGATAATCTTATCTTTCGTACGTACATCTAACGGCTATTAATTTTTTCAAATTTATTGATTTTAATTCTTTCAAATGATGTATATAGTATGAAATTAAAATCATATCAACTCACCTTTAGCTCTTTTTCGATCTTAAGATTGCTCAACCTGGCCGGGTATTCAAATGAAAGACCAAGCTTTGTGAAAGTGATAATCATTCAAACGCTTAAAAATCAAACATGAACCAAACCTAGAACTCGATCAACATGTAAATAACTAGTCAAACTATCCTTACATAAGTTCAGCACCAAAATCTCATGCATATAATTTTATAGACCTCCATGGGAACTCATGCAAAGAAAAGGGATCACCATTGAAGGACTACTCAGCCACAGGTTGTTTTCTTAAAATTGTAGTCTTACATTTTTTTTTTTGAAGGATGCAGTCTTACATTTAATTTTGATAGACAAGATACGTCAAAATTTGTAATTATGATTTTCTTTTCAAATTGTAATTTTGATCGGACTTGTGTATTAATTCCTTTTACAGGAAAAGTGTATTAATCCACGATTTTATTATTTGTATTACATAATGTAATCAATCTAGCTCGATCATATAATCTTAAATTTTGATACATATTTTGATTTTAAACTTCATAATTCCGTTAAAATAAATATCAATCATAATCATAATTAGAAAGAATGATTGAATGTAATAAATAGGCTTCCATAATTATAGTTAGACATTTATATTTTTTAATGAAAATGATCTATTTATTATAATTAGGATTATATATATATATATATATTTTTGAATCTATGCGACCTTTCATTCATAAACAAATCGAGCATTACATAAGGCTAAGAAGCCTGACAAACCAAATGGGGACTCCCCATACCAATTGAAATCAAAATTCAACAGTAAAGCAAACCTAACAAGTTTATGCGCCCAAACATTACCTTCCTTAAAAACATGCTGAAATAAACATCCTGGCAACTCCTCTTTAAGAGCCTGTAGATCATCAACCACTCGGCTTATAAGGATTCTATGTTTAGTTTTACTATTATAATTATAATACTTGAATATTTATTATTTTTATTTTGCAATAAATTTTATAATTTGAACTCAGATAATTAAATTGATAAGTGAATTGAATAATTTAATTATTTTAATGATAAGATCTCTTATCGTCTTTTCGCAAAATGATATCAAATTAAGGTAATATAAATATATAACTTCATAATGACATGATAATTATGTGACATGTCACATCACTTTAGACCCTCCACATCTTAGCCCCTTTGGACCTCCTATCATTGTTCAATTAGAAATTAGGGTTTACTGGGTTTGTAATTGAGTTGATCAATCTACTAGCTACAGGCTAGGCACTGGATGCTCCATCGAGAATGTATAGATCCTATATTCCTATGTTTTCTACTTATGGATCGTACTTAGGGATGCCCTAATACTGCATATCGAACAGTTTATATATTCTCTATTTACATTTCAAGGAGAGAGACATATATCACTACGACAAAAGTGGGCAAAAGCCACACACAACTTTCTCATCAATAATAGAATGATGTGGTTAATTTACATTGTCACCAATATACCCATTTTTGCCACTAATATACCCTTTTTATTTTACCAATATATTTATTTTTGTCACTAATATACTCATTCTTGTCACCAATAATGTGAACAATATTTGTTTGCCACCCTGTATTGGCCATAAACAACATAATTGTGACTACATTGGTTCACAAGCTAATTTTCCACTAATATTGTTTTGCCACCCCTCTATTGGCCACATTTGAGTATGTGCCTATTAATGCATATTGTAATAGTGTATGCTATATCGATCGATTCTCAAACCTTAATATTTTACTGAATATCTCCTATTTTTTCTTGTTGCCGCCGGCCCTCTTGTACAAGAAGATGATCGAATATCAGTCTTAACAGATCTACTACACTATTGGGGAAGAGATCCGAGGCGACGAAGCTTTATGGTCGCCTCAGATCATTTTTTGGTCGCCTCGATGAGATGTGACCAAGTATTTAATCTTCGTCGCTTCAATGTATTGAAGAGACCAATATTGCCGTCTTCGTCGCTTCAATACATTGAAGCGACCAATGTTGCTTTCTTCGTCGCTTCAATGTATTGAAGCGACGAAGATTGAATACTTCGTCACTTCAATACATTGACGCGACAAATGTTGCTTTCTTCGTCGCTTCAATGTATTGAAGCGACCAATATTGCCGTCTTCGTCGCTTCAATACATTGAAGCGACCAATGTTGCTTTCTTCGTCGCTTCAATGTATTGAAGCGACCAATACTGTATTCACAGGGTTACCTTGGGGATTCATACTTGGTCGCCTCATTGACGATTAACCCTAATATTAACCCTAACCGAAGCGACGAAGTTTTCAATATTGGTCGCCTCATTGGCTATTAACCCTAACCTAAGCGACGAAGATTGAAATCTTCGTCGCTTCAATGTCAACCTAAAATGGCTAAACATTATATTGGGTTTCAAATAGAGGTTTCTATCATCATTCATACTATATTAAACAAAAAATTTAGGACGTATGAGCCAAACAGCCACTGCACAGTGTTTTATGGAGTTGGCCAAACCGACAAATAACAAGATCCTAATAATGTTTCGATCCTAATAGAGTTTTGTCCACTTCGATACTATGTAATGTAACTAATTTCAAGCCGCTAGTTAGTTCTCCACCTCAAATTTCAAGTTCTTTGGACTCATATATTTAAGATTTGATGCTCCTCTGTAAAAGAATATATATTTGATGCTTCAAATGCAAGGTTACAGATTGCTTCCAAACCAGTCAGACGATCGAGTTAGTATATATTTTTTAAATAAAAAAAAATGTAGATATGTGTTCCAAAGATGTGTATATGTAGCTAGAAAGATTGATGATTCTTGAAGTATTCTGTAAAACCACTTCTATAATATATCTTTTCGAAAAGAAAAAAACAGTCAATATTTATGTGTTCCAAAAGATTCGTGATTCTTGAAGTGATATGTAAAAACATTTCTATAATATATCCTCGAGGAAAATATGAGTTGCATACTTGCATGTAGTGTGCATACATTAGCTAATTAATTAGATGCATACACTAGCTTAAAAAACGTGGGCGACGAAGATTGCTCAATTTTCATCGCCCCAGATTGCTCGAGGCGACGAAGACACTCCTCGTCGCTTCATATTGGTCGCCTCAGTTTATTAAAGCGACCAAGATCATTCTTCGTCGCCCCAGTGACGTTGAAGCGACGTAGGTAATTTCTGAGGTTTCTTAGTCGCCTCATTTTAACTGAAGCGACGAAGAAACTTATCTTCGTCGCCTTGGCTTTCTCCTCTAGTAGTGCTAGGAGTTGTTCTACATATGAACTATGAACTCACAGTTTTGTCGTGAAGGGCTAACTTTTGCAAACCCTAAATGATGAACTTACAGTTTTGTCGCGCAAGGCTAATTTGTGCATCTGCATGATTAATATGCAAAGGATGATATTTGACTTGTTGGAGAGGCAAAATTTTACATAAGAAAAGTAAAGGTGACAAATAAAAGACGAGTTATAATCAAACTCAATACTAAATACTAATCAATACTAAATACTAACCAATATATTTTAATAATAAAACTCAAAATAAACACAATGCGGTGATAATAAGTCAACATATTCCACTCGTTTTTCTTTAACATGGCTGCAGTTAAACTAATATTTCATGTGGTAATTAATTAAAGTAGTTAAACTAATTAATATTTCATGTGGAAAGAAGTTATGCATCCATGTAAGAATTGAAAGGATTCAATCTTTCATCAAAAACCGTACCCTGCAAGGACTTGATATTATTTTAAAAACATAGAAATGAAAGGTGCATTGACACAAGTAAAAGGGTATGTATGTGTTGTAGAAAAGACTCAAAAGAGTATCAATTTTCAATTTCAATTCCAAATGAGAAACAAAATAGGAAAATAAGTTATGTATTTTATGCTCAAGTGGTATTATAGAGTACGAGACATGTTTCACGATTGATTTTCAAATGGAAGCATATCCTCCAAGTTGCCAACGTTTAACTATTCAAGTTCCGTAAGTTGCGACAAATATGGTTTACGAAAGGTCAGAACTTTATATAATATTTCTATAATGGTATTTTTGAAATGGAATTAGAACATGGAAAGATAGTTATTGATGTTAATGATGGTGGCACGTCGCATATTAGATACTATTAGATAGTTAGCTAGATTTAGACATGCAATTTCTAATTAATCAGGACTAGCTAATTAAAACAGTTCTAAAATGCCACTTACTTCTATAGTTTTGCTCTCAGTTTGTAAAACCATTCATGTGCTCGACGTTTTTTTACTGTTTTATAAGCTCGGTTCATAATCGGGCTATACTTTATGAGCTCCATCAGCGACTTAGTTGTCAATGAGCTAGTTTGAGCCAAATTCGATTATATTGATTCCCGGCTTCCTCCAACGTATGTTAACTATTTAGTCATTTTGGTTTAATTTGTTCGTGAACATATAGCATCCATGCATTAATCTATGGATGTGAAAGGTTAGTACGTACGTACTTTAAAGTTAGCTCGAATGCTATCTCGCGGGATTGTTTACTACTCTTTCCTCTGCGCGCGGCCGGTCAAAGGTAATATAAATCTGCTTAATCACCGGAAAAAAAGGAAGAAGACTTGCACCGAAACTCTAAAGAGCCATATATCGAGTCAAGGTTTATGACGACGCATACGTACTGTCCGCAACTCGATCTTCAGCTCTGATGTATCAAGAAAAAAAAACTCTTCAACTCTGATAGGTCGATCAAGTCTTTAACATGATCATCCTCCACTCTCGAAACGTTGAAACTTGAAAGTTTTAAAATAGTACTTCATTTATTTGAAAAAGAAAGAAAGAAAAGGAAATGACCCCTGTACATACATACTGCTTCTTGGAGCTTAGCTAGGGCATTTTTCCAATACGCGGCCTTTTTCTGTAGAAAATTGTGATTGGCCTGTTGACACTTCTCAATAAGTTAACTGTACTGGTTTGTATAATATAAAGAAGATAAGCATCGGGTATATATGTGTATAAAATAAACACTATACAAAGTCAAAATCTATAGGCTTTATATATCTCTCGCCTCTCTCTCTCTCTCTCTCTCTCTCTCTCTCCCTACAAGTATACAAGAAGCCAAACTGCCGTGCCAAACTTCAGAGGAAATTAATGGAGGTAGAAATTGGAAGTTCAATTATGGAAGACAGCAGAATGAAATCCGATGGCGATGATTCAGTAGGCACTTCCAAAGAGATAAACAAGGTGAAACTTCTCTCCTGGCTTTTCTCTCATATATATCTACTATATATAGGATTTAAAGCTTTCATTTTATCTGTTTACTCTCATGCTGATCGATAATCAATCATTTAATTTGCACCACCATCGAACTCGAATTTTGGGCTGGGAAAGAATCATGTTCTTACGGTCTTACTTTCTCTTAATTGGTTATCTTTTATCTGGCCTGTGGAAGCTAATTCACTACATGTAACTGTGCTGTGGTTGAATGACTTAACCCAACTTTTAGTCTTCTCGATCATAGTCTAATTAAGTACTCATGCATGTATGTATACAGGAAGTAGCCAAGGAGAAATACAGTTTGAAGTTGCAGTCTCCTCCTAGGGAGAAGGATAAAACTCTGATCAAACACAAACAGGTACGTATAAGTGTATAACCAAGTAATATACATATATAGTTTATCAACTGGAGAAATATAAGTATATGTGTATATATATATATATATAATTAACAAGGGGCTTGGGTCAAAAGTAAGATCAGAACTTAAAGTAAGATTGATCATTAGCTAGCAAGCATATGAATCTTCCAGACAGGTGAAGCAAAGTCAATACATATGGAAGACGTCTTAGATCGACGTTTCTGGTATCTCCTTAATTAGATAGATTACATGTGCACATGCGTAGATATCGTGAAATTAGTCTTAATCCAATGAACCTTCACAAAGTAATGTTGAAAGAATCAGGTATTTAAGCTTTTCGATCGATCCATCTTTTTAATACCACTTTTGTATCAATGACCATCCAGGAGGAGGATGAACTGGAATCAGCTAAAGCTGAAATGGAGGAGGTTAGAGAAGAAAATGAAAGGCTGAAGGTTCTATTATCAAGAGTCACGAAGGATTACAAGGATCTTCACAAGCAATTTCTTGATGTAAAGCAGAAAGAAGAAACAGATAAGAAACCTAAGAATGATCAGAAAACTGTTTCCGCCGATGCTGATGAACTAGTATGCCTTAGCCTTGGGAGAACATCGAGTATGAGTAGTTCTCATGATCATCAACCCACAAAGGACCATCATGGAATCATGAAAAATTGCAGCAAAGATGAAAACGATGACGAAGTGATGAATGAAGCTGGACTTGCACTGGAGTTGGGCTACAGATCATTCGAGCCATCTGCTGCTGATCATGAGATTGTGAAGGTTAATTCACGCTCTGAAAATAATATCTCAGCTGGAGATCCAAAGGACGATGAAGTTACTAAGATATGGACGTCTAGTAAGATGCTGAAGACGAGAGACGATGATGTTTCACAACAGCAGACACATTGGAAGAAAGCTAGGGTTTGTGTCCGAGCTCGATGTGATTCTCCAACGGTTAGTGCTATATATCCAACATATATTTGACTTTATTGTAACCCTAATTTCAGCTTTCAACCCTAAAATAACTGCACGTACTTCTAGCTATTAATGCGTAATATATCAGTAACATATATATGCAGGTGAATGATGGATGTCAATGGAGAAAATATGGACAGAAAATAGCCAAAGGAAATCCATGTCCTCGAGCCTACTACCGTTGCACAGTTGCACCATCATGCCCTGTGAGAAAACAAGTAAGCGTTTAAAATCAGTAAAATGTACCATAGATATTCTCAAGGCATGCAAAGTGCACAGTAGCGCGATCAAATGTCTAATAACAAGTTTGTGTACTATAATCTCAGGTTCAAAGATGTGCCGAAGACACGTCCATATTGATCACTACCTATGAGGGCAACCACAACCACCCACTCCCCATGTCAGCCACAGCCATGGCATCCACAACCTCTGCCGCAGCATCTATGCTTCAATCTCACTCATCAACCTCTCAACAAGGTCCTGCCAACTCAACCACTGCCCCAGTCTCCAGTTCCACTAGCAACCTTCAGGGCCATAATGGACTAAACTTCACCAATAGTATCTCCCATAATTCATCAAGACTATTACAACAGTCACAGTTCTATTTCCCCAACAGCTCAATCTCAACCAACAATTCCCACCCAACAATCACTCTTGATCTCACTATTCCACCCCCTTCCCGTTACGGACTCAGATATCCTTCAGGCGTGGCTAGATATTCGTCGCCAACATGCCTCAACTTTTCATCTTCATCCTCATCTTCCTCTTCTCCAGATCACAGCACATTACTACAAGCACCAACCTGGATCAATGATCACGCTGCCGCAGGCTACTACAACTATGGTAGTGTAGCATCTCATCAGAATAGGATGAACCAAGTTGTTGGTGGGTCTAGTCTAAGCATTGGGAAGCAGCCATGTCATCATCAAGAACCTAACTTCTACCTATCTTACATGCAAAACTCCCAGAAAGCAGCTGCTCCTGCTCCACCTCAGCATCATCTGTTTGCAGATACAATAGCCACTGCAACAAAAGCAATCACATCAAACCCCAAATTTCAATCGGCTTTGGCGGCTGCACTCACGTCATTTGTTGGTACCAATGGGGGTACTAATGCGATAATCAGAGAAAATAATCACATCATCGACGACAGCGCTAATAGTACTGAAACTTCTGCCCTAACATTGAAGTGGGGCGATTCCTTGTCACAGAATAATTCAATCCCCACATCATCAAGCTACTTGAACAAATCATCGTCGACGCCATTGAATTAGTTCTCAAATAAATGGGAGCTTGGTTTTGTTTCCACATACCTTCATTGTTACATTACATGCTATACATTCCCAGGGTTATGTGTGTAAACTAGAGCTAGCTAGGGAGTATATTTTACGACCACATTAACACATCACATAATGTAACAGGTGCTGTTTACTTGCTAGCTACATCGACCGGCCAGTGGTAAACAAATCACCTGCGACATATTGTTGAGTTTACTTATGTGGCTTAAAATGTAGTCTCTTTAGCATTATAGCGGCTACTGTAGTTAATCCATCTTTCTTAATTACTCTTAGTATCCATGCACAAAGAATTCTTTCAGATTAAACTTACATATCATGTAAATTGAATTGCTTTATACGATGTACAAACTGATAAGGCTTGTAAAACTTTATGTATTTCTAGATTATGGACATCGTGAATTGTAAGCTTTTAATCTTTTTAACCATTGCGTGGCAAACAGTAGCACGGGAATTGGAACATCTTAAGCAGTTTCTGTAAGGCAATGCTAGGAGGCCTCAATGAGTTATGATGTGGAGACCTCAATTATATGTGGCAAAGCCATGTCGATCATGTCCATGTCATCATAAATTGTCACATTATATCTCTTCAATTTTGGGCCTGTTTGGTATTGCTTTTAGAATGTCTAAAAGCACTTGTGAGATTAAAAGAAAAATTCATTATAAATAGAGAAAAATTATAAAAAAAATTATTTTGTTGAGTTTCAAAAGCACTGGGAAGTGTTTTGAGAAGCACATGACAAATGCTTCCTAATTTTAGAAGTACTTTGAAAATTCTCAGAAGCGTTTCTAGAACTCTAGAAAACGATCCCAAACAGATGCTTTATTTTACCCTTCTTGACTTCGATCTTGTTATAATTTTGTGTCTTTTGTTAACTGCTGTTAATAAAGAAAAAAAAACAATATCCTACGATTGAATAACAGTATAACACTAAGTCAAATGTTTTTGAGTTCATGAACATTATTCGATCATATGAATAGCTGGAATGATCGAATGTATATGTCGAGGGTATTTGTAGAATTGCGTAAAAGGATAATTGAATCCAAGCCAAATTTTGCGCAATTGCATGGTCATATATATTCAGCAAAATCTTATATTGATCATACATATCTCCAGATTATATATATATATAGGACTCGATCGTGATTCTAAATTTTTCCTGAAAGTTTATCTATTTAATCCATGATTTCGCTATCTCTTTGTTTCATTTGCACTTCTTGACAAACATCGATGCATTCTTTTTGAAAATCAAAGCACCATAGTTATATATCCTAATTGAATTAATTATACAATGGAATTAGGGTTAGGGCTAGACATTCAAAATTTCTGGAAATGAAGAAGAATGAGAACGATAAGGTTTGGGGTTTTGGAATATCTTTTCAATGGAGGATATATGATTACAGATTAGTTATTTAAAAAGAGTTATTGTTAATTAAAAATAAAGGTTAAAATTAGAAATTCTTAAAATATTTTTTTTGAAAGAAATATTCTTAAAATATAATCACTACAACATTTTTACCCATTGCCGGCGACTTTTATGTCGCCGGCAATGTTTTTGGACATTACCGGCGATTTTTGCCGGAAAAATCGCCGGTAATGTCTTTTTTTTTTTTTTTTTTTTAACATTACCGGCGACATAAATGTAAGTCGCCGGTAATGTCTTGCCGGAAAAGACATTGCCGGCGACTTACATTTATGTCGCCGGTAATGTAAAAAAACAAAAAACAAAAAAAGACATTACCGGCGACAAAAATTAAGTCGCCGGTAATGTCTTTTTTTTTTTTTTTTTACATTACCATCAAGACATTGCCGGCGACGGACATTACCGGCGACAAAAATCGCCGGTAATGTAAAAAAAAAAAAGAGACATTACCGGCGATTTTTCCGGCAAAAATCGCCGGTAATGTGCAAAAACATTGCCGGCGACATAAAAGTCGCCGGCAATGGGTAAAAATGTTGTAGTGAATGTAACATAAAATGGTGATGCAGATAGCCACATAAGATTGAAGTCTACATATCATGGACTTATTGAGGTCTAAAATCTTTTAGAAACATCTTTCTTCACTACTCACTACCAGATTAATGGCTATAGTCGACGACCAAAAGTCGTCAGCCTGTTGGACGATGCCGTCGGCTATAGTTATACCAGACGACAATTCGTCAGCTTTAGCCTCATCGGGAGAAGGTTGTTGGTGAAAGTAAAGCCGACGACTTTTGTGGTTGTCGTCGGCTATAGTTTAAACTATACTCGATGAAAAAAAGTCGTCGACATTAAGATAAAACTTTTTTCGACGATAATGTCGTCGGAAAATCTTCCCGGTGGTTAAAATGGTTGACCCGAATAAGACCATAGCCGACGAGTCAAAAATCATTTCGTCGGCTATAGTTTGCAAATCGTCGGTTATAGTACGAAACTGTAATTTTTATTGTCGTCGGCTATAGTTGGTGATTTCTGAAGAAAAAAAATGCAGATTCTGAATTTCTATTCCTAGAACCTGCAATTGCATAATTTTATTTACACAATAGCCAACAACACATATTCACCAACAAAACACATATTCACCCACATTAGACCTATACTAAAGGTTATCCAAATCTATGTTATCGAAAACAGAGGCGTTACCACTAGGAACTTGCGAATCCTCTTGCGGCTGTGGAGCAGGAAAAGGGAACGGAGGTGGGGTCGGGACCAGGATCAAAGAAGCCTGAAGCTATGCAGTCCAATCCTGAAACCAAGAAGCCAACGTAGTCTGCTCGGCTAATCTCGCCCACTCCATCTCCTCCATCCGTCTCCGAGTCTCTTCCATCTCCCTCTGATGCTCCGTCGTCTGCCTCTGAAGTTGATCCTGTAGCTGAGAAGCCCTGGAAGTTCCCAACTTGCGTGAGAAACTGGGAGTGTTCTTTAAGATCATGTCGCCCTTCTGTCCTAGATCCCTGCAGTAGTAGGTGTTCCCTCGTGGTGGAAAAACGTGAGCCATGATCCTTGCCACTACCATCGGGTCAGATTGATCAATCTGAGAGATGGTCCGGGGGAGGTCCTCATCCTAGGTCTCAAGTCATTGCTCTCCCACGATCTGAGTGAACACCTCCGGAGTCACCTCCTGTACTCTCACCTAATTGACAAGGAAAACAAAATAACATATTAGTAAACATACATATTTTTTTGGTTGAGAAAATACATATATAAGCAAATATGTTAATTAAGTTATAAGAGCATAAGACTTACAATATCTTCGAGGCACTGAGAGCTTTCTCTAACGTATACTCCAACGGGGGGACTTCAGGATGTTGGGCGGCCTCGTCCATCCAACCCGCAAAGGATCTAGAACCGGCATGATGGTTCTTCGTGTTTTTTCTCCGGTTCGCCGCGTTTATTGCAGAAATGGTCTTGTTGGATAAATATATATCATAACAATATTAATTAGGAAACTATTTTTGTCAAATATGATACAAGTAAACACAAATATGATGTTGCATACCTCAAATTTAGGTTGTTCAAGTGGGCTAGAAATCAGTGCCACTCGTACTCCCTATACATAAACTCGCTAGGGGTACCCTCACGAAGGTTGTCGTGGTTCTTCCAGTGCTTTTTGAGCTCACTTTTCCACTCCTTGTATCTATATTAATGCAACACAAATGTTAGAAATTGACAATAAGTGATCAACAAAATATAACTCGATCTATAAAATATTAGTCGGATCCCATCACCTTTTTCTTTACACATCATTTGCCTAAGTGCATTTGAGCTCCTCCGGCACAATAAACCACGCCTACAAATGTATATATAAATGATAATATTTATATATTTATTCAGACTTAATTAATAAGGGTAGACATACATAATTAATGAATATATAATTAACTGACCGACATTGCATTATTCACCATGTCCTTCACACACTGTGGCACCGAGGACCAGTCTGCCCACAGAACTGGGACTGTCACGTATGATACTTCCTACTTGACCGGAGTACCTGCGCGCATTCTTTCCCAAAATCACTTATCCATCTTGCCCAGTCTCTATGACCACTTTCCCACTGTCGCTGATCGTCCTCTCAAGTAGCTTGCCGGTGACGGGGCCTCTAATCTTTTTTTCGTTGCCTCCAACGTATGTTTCTGCTAAGAAGGTAAAAGATTAAAACATGAGTACCCAATTTAATATACAAATTATTAATAAGTTTGAAATTAAATAACCAAGGTTGTTAATATTTATCCGATTCTGACGTCGATATTTTTGATACCTTCGCACTATATAGAGGTGTATCAAATGACACATAGACGTATGCTTCTTCCGGGGTAGTGAAACCAAGCTGTCATGGAAAAGACACTCCTCGATCATCGAGAGCTGGCATGGCATGTATCTCCCGGGGTAAAAAGAGGTGAGGCGGTGAACCACATACCCCCGTCGAGGAACTATCTGAAGCACCAGCCTCAGCCTCAGAGGAATCTGGTGATTGAGCCGTAGAGGGAGAAAGCTCCAGCCGGCGAATGTGTGGCATAAGGATACCCAAAAGAACGATACATGTTGAGCAGGCCGGTGAGGGCCTGGAAGGGCCATCTTCGTTCCCGAGCAGCCTCGTGCGGGCGGGTCAATGGGCCACTACATCCTGCTGCAGTGTCAGCTGAAGCATTTGAAGGTGTCGAGAGGTCCTAAGGCCACTAAAAGTGTTGCTGATAGAGGCAGACGAGGAACTATCGCCGTCAGACCCGTTTCCTTTCTTAGATTTCTTTGAATTCTTCCAGCTTATCCAATTCATGATTCCTAAACTAAAACCCACCCATAAATCACCCAAATTAATACATTCACAAAATCACAAAATTTATAAAATTCACAAATTCACATACCTCAATCAAATCCGATAACTATACACAAAAATTCATAAAATCACAAAAATTCACAAATTTAAAAATTCACAATCTTCACATCTCAAATTCATCTACTCCTTAATTACAAATTAACACACACGCGCGCGCGCGCACACACACACACATATATATATATATTGCACATACCATATATCCATACAAATCGCATACCATATTTAACACAAATCACAAATTATTCAAAAATCACATACCATATATCCATATATGCAAATTCATCCACACACACACACACACACACACATATATATATATAGAGAGAGAGAGAGAGATTGCTGGAGGCGTGGTCTGAGCAGGGAGAGACGGTCGGAGGCCATCAACGAAGCACCAGACGATCGAGAGAGAAAGGTAGGGAGAGAGAGAGATAGAGTCGGTTGGGCAGCGGCGGGCGTCATGGGCGAGCAGCGGCGGTGGTTTAGGGTGAGGGTTTGGGTGCAAGAGAGAGGCGCAGTCTGTACCGTTCTGGGGTATAAACCCGAAAACTATAGCCGACGATCTTTATGTATAATGTCGTCGGCTATACTATAGCTGACGATTGTGACATGTGTCATCGGTTATAGTAACTATAGCCGACGGCATCAGTCAAATATCGTCGGGTATAGTGTGAAATTTTTTTAAAAATTAGGCTAATGTGAAAACACGTTTCCCACAATTATCTGTTTAACTAATTAAAGAACATACTTTATAAAAACATGTTCATGACCAACAAACACATTTAACACAAATTCATGTTTAACTAAGGCTCATAATCAGAATCATCACTTGAGTCTTCCTCGGTGTCTGAGCTAATTTCTAGTAATTTGTGTCGTTTCTTGTCAACGGAGTCTTCGTTGTATTCATTAGGATTAACATCAATAAGATGTACATCTGCTCGAGGAAGTCGAACCACACTATCCGGTCTTACATTATTAAGGAGAATTGTAGAGGATTCAGGAATACCAATTGCGTTCGGCTCTTGGTATACAGTAACTTCTTCATTATTTGTGGCCTCACCAAGTGTAGCAACACTGTATATGTTTTTAGGAACAACATGGTTGACTACTTTTCACGCGTCTTTGTGCACAAGATCATCAAAATAAAACACTTGTTTTACCGTTGTGGCAAAAACAAAAAGGTCATCTTCATACCAGCTTGTAGCAGTATTCACCAAAAATATTCCTTACTGATCGGTCCTTGTGTTCTTAGGGTTAGTATCAAACAATCTACACTTAAACAAGTGCACTGTCATGCCTTCCCCATAAATTAGTTCAATCACTAAATGGAGAACACTGTAATAGTCAATGTCATTCCGCTCACCATGCACCATTACCCCAGAATTCTATGTTCTCTGTCTAATGTTGACATATAAATTGCACGTCATTGACCTTACACCTCGGATAAACTCTTGAAATTATAGTCTTCATTGCCAAAAGCCTCAATTCATGTGACCAGTGTGGGTAATCATCACATTGTACAGGGTTCATCTGAAAAAAATAATTCGCAACCATTAACTTTAAATATGAACATTGAAATTAATTTTTATATATAAGTAAATATATATATATATATAAACGTACCCAGCCGCCAAAATAGTTTGCAAACTTCCTATTGTGGTACTCAAGATCACCAGCAACCGCATGGCAATAAAGATGGATATTTTTCTAATATTGAACTTCTAGACAGTTAACCAATACCCACTAGTGGGCAATGACTAGCTCATATGGTTCCAACTGGTATGACTTTGACAACTTTCCATATAATTCAACATCATTGGAGAGGATAGAAAAATTGAACTGTGGTTTATCTATCGACATATGTTGTGGAGGGCCCTCCTATCCTCTCAAATACAACTTGGTGTATGTTACGCACTCGTTCGCAATATATGATTCAGCTATACATCCTTCAGGGGTGGATTTATTAGCTGCATAGTCTTTGTAGTCCCTCAGTTGTCTATCAAATTGTAAAGTGTATGTGATGATTATTGGAAAAATATAATTATATAAAAACAGACTAAAAATTCATGCGTTGAATCGTACGTACATTTCCCTAGGATACATCCAAGTGTAGTGTACTAG
Organism: Geum urbanum; assembly: GCA_946800695.1. NCBI lineage: Eukaryota > Viridiplantae > Streptophyta > Magnoliopsida > Rosales > Rosaceae > Geum > Geum urbanum. Next base: position 44,907,225 of record OX327012.1, on the reverse strand, counting down.
ACTAGTAAGCAATAATTGTTCGGAATGATGGATCATCAGGTGAGGCATGATGTCAAAAAAAATTGGAAAAAATATCCTCTTAAATTTGCACATGATAAAAATGATGTCCTCTTTCATTGCTCTTAGGTCTGATTTTTTCACTTCTCTAGTGCACAACTTATGAAAGAACCTTGACAATGCTACTAACGGCTCTACCACCTGACGGGGCATGTATGATAGAATGAAAACGGGGAAGAGATATTGAAGCAATATATAACAGTCATGACTTTTTAATCCATATATCTTATTGTCCCGGAAGTTAACACACCGGCTGATATTTTCTGCATAGCCTGAAGGATACTTAACATTACCCATCCACCTAAAAATTTCATTCTTCTGGTCAGGCTTGACGGTGTAAGGAGCTTAAGGCATTTTTTTCTTTCCTTCTCTCAACCACAAATATTTTTGTATACCCATTCTTTTCAGATCAATGTGTGCCTTAGGGCCGTCTTTAGTTTTTCCCTCCCAATTCAACATTGTGCCAACCACACTTTTTCACACATTCTTCTCTATGTGCATGACATCTAGGTAGTGCCTCATCGGCAACTTGGACCAGTACGGGAGTTCCCAGAATATGCTTTTGTGTGTCCAAAATTTATACTTGTCTGGTCTGTCAGGTATTGCCGCCACTGTATCAGGATGATTGCTAAGCAGCCCAAAATTGTATTCATTTAGCATTTCCAAAATTTCATCCCCTGTCCATCTCCTTGGTTGCACATCAGTTTCTATAGTCCCATCAAATGCCTAGTCATCCTCCCGCCAAGGGTGATCAAGTCCAAGCCAACAACGGTGACACATTTGCACAATCTTCCTGCAATGAAGTCTGCCGCAATCAATGGTCATGCACTCTGGAAAATCCCTGTATTCCTTGATAACGTTGCCCAACAACATCCTACGGGCAGAAAATCACTGATGACGCCAACAACCATGACATGCATCTGGAATATCTTGTTTTTGTACTTGTTATCAATGGGATGGTCAACGTTACTCAGGTACTTAAGCTCATTAATCAAGGGTCTTAAATACACATCGAGACACTTTCCTGGATAACTCGGCCCTGAAATTAACATAGTTAGCATATTGTATTCCTTCTTTATGCACATCCATGGAGGAAGGTTGTATGGTACTAAAATAACTGGCCATATACTGTATTGAAGACTCATGTTGCCAAATTGGTTGAATCCGTCATATGAGAACCCGAGCCAAATATTTCAGACCTCTGATACAAAATGAGAAAGCTCCCTAACCATATGCTTCCAAGTCTCTCCTTCAGCAGAGTATATAAAGGTATTATCATCAGGCAAATCCCTCTCAGCGTGTCATCTCATAGCTTTGGCCGTGTGTTCAAACATGAACAATCGTTTCAGCCTATCAATCAGCAAACAATACCGAAGTACCTTCACAGCTCTCTTATTCCTTGCAGGAGTCAACTTATACCTATCTGTGTGACATACCAGACATGCATTAAGGTTTTCAAGATCATTCTCTTCAGCATCTTCACCCCAGAAGAGAACGCAATCATATCTGCATGCATGAATTTTGATGTAAGTAAGGCCAAGATGTTTCAGGATATATCGCACCTTACGATAAGCAGTAGGAAAGCGATGATCGAAGGGGGAGGGACCGAAGCAGTCAACGCCTGATAATCATCAACAACATTGACACTCAATTTGTTCTCTACTTTAACTTTTATTACTCCCATAATACTTTTAAGAACAGTCTGATTACACTCGTTGTACAACAGGGTCTGTTGGAAGGCAATGAACTTGTTGTATTTGTCAATACCGACAGTTTTGACAGCTCTAGGTAATTGCTGGACTGGCTCAATAGGAGGGAAATCCTCAACGACGGGAGAGATATCTTGTGCTTAAGCAAATACACTGCTCTCATAAAGAAACATGTCATTGATCAACGTCGTTGTTTGATCATTAGATGTACTGGCCCTCTCAAAAAAAAATTCATGATCATGCTGACCCACTGATGATATTTCACCGTGATAAATCCAACATGTGTACTTATCCCAAAACCCATTTTTCTTCAAGTGCTCTCATACTATATAAATGGAATAACGATACAAATCGCTGTGACATTGACATTTCGTATACGGACAATAATGAATTATTTTTCCGTTAGCATTAGCCTTCATATATTCCACAAAACTCCACATTCCAATGTCATATCTTCAATCCTATTTTGGAAGGCAAATCCAACTCTTGTCCATCCTAAAAATTCCAACTGTATATATATATACATGTACCAATTAAAAATTCATCACTATATCTATATGTATCAATCTTTAAACTACAAATTACATTAATTCTTTTACTCATTAATTACAAATTAACACACACACACACATATAAATATATGTGCATACTATATATCAACAATTGACTTATAATTATATATATATATATATTCATAGAATTCAACTCAAAATCAACTCAACTCAACTCAAAATCAATAATCAACTCTAAATCAACTATCAACATCCCCACACACACACACACACACATATATATATATACGTACATATATATATATATATGTAGCAGGATATAGCTTCACAAACTCATTTTAGACAGTTTCTGACAACACCCAACGATTTGAGAGCGTCTTGTGTTTTTCTCACCGATTTTTTTTTGAATGAATGAGCTGCTGCCCAGATCTGTAATAGAAAACTATAGCCGATGATTTAATAACGTCGTCAGCTATAGTTAAATATGTCGTCGGCTTTAGTCGAAATTATAGCCGACGATTTTCCCTTCACAAACACCGACCACTTTTTTTCCAGCGTCAATTATAATATTATTGTATAGCCGACGACATAAAAAATCGTCAGCCTGTTTTTCTTCATTTCGTCGGCTATAGTACTTATTCTGGATAGTACTTATTCTAGTAGTGACTGACCATATCTCTATCTCTACTATTGTAGTTTAACAGGAAATATAACAAACTTACTGTCTGGTCTAATATATAGAAGAACTACTGGTTAATCTTCCAACACTTTGTACTTTAGTGTGCTTTATGAGTTACAGTAATGCTGATGTATTTTTTGATATCTCATCGACATCCATCTTTCCCTACTCTGAATGGCATCAGCAAATCCTACTATTATTGTACCGATGATATACCATGTTATCCCCACCAAGAGCTGTTAACAATCTCCAGTGCTAAAGATCCATATATATGTTCTTTCAAACCACCGCCACCTAGACTAGTACTACTGTCAACCATTGCAGCTTGATCTCCTTGTAATCTAGCTACAATTGATGCAGCAACTATTGCTGGTCCCATTGGAAGCACCAATTTAATGGGGTTACTCTTCCTTTGACTATTATCACCTACAGGTGTTGTTTGCTTCCATTTTTTACCTGCTGCAGGTGAATTAGGTTTTGATGATCTTGAGACTTTTGAGTTGCTTTGCGAGGTTGAGACAGCATCTGAAATAGCATTGCTCAACGGACTCCAGTAGTCATCATCATGGGTATAACTTGTATGACTATTTAATGCAGACGTTGCGCTGTTGCTGTTTCTTTTTGTTCATTTCCTGGCAGAAGTGACATCTCTGATCTTGCCAATGTTGGGTTCACATTCTGTACTACTGGATTGTTTGTGCGCGGCAAGTGATAGTCGCATAAATTATATGGTATTTAATTTATTTCTAATATTTAGTTTATTGTTATTAATTAAGTGATTAATTATGTTTATTTGTTTTTAGGTAGTTTGGAGATTAACAAAGAAAAGAAGATTAAATAATATATTTTAAGAGTTATTGTGGAAGAGGAAGACTTACGGAGTGAAAGAATCCTAATTTGAGAAGAATACTAATTGCCCATGTGACCTTGGTGAAGAAAGTCTTGGCAAGGTGATTAACTAAGAGATGCTTGGCGAGCATAATTGGTGGGAGACGTAACAAAGTAGGAAGCAAAGAAGTAGAGTTTGAGTGGGATTTGAATTGCTTGGTACGTGTGCTTTCCTTGGCGAGGGGGTTTTATTTTTGGTGAGCAATTATGCAATTAAATGGTTGGACTTAGAGAGAAACAAAAGGAAAGGACAGAGTCCTTTTGCATGTTGGATTGCATGCACGTGCTACATCTTTGTGCTAGATAGCTAGGTTATCTAGGTTATCTAGCTAATCATATATATAATGCTAGCAAGTGAACTTAAAAGAGGAGGGGGCTGAAGAGAGTGGCTGGCGAGAGAAGAGAGAGAATAAGAGAAAAAGACAAAAGAGAAGAAGAATAAAGAAAGAAGAAGTGGAAGAAAAAGGAAGAACTGTATTACGAGCCTGCGATCCCGACGGGGATCAAGAGTTTATTTCTTCTCCTTCTTTTGTTCATCTTTCATGAATTCTTCAATGTTATTATTTAAGACTATGTGTAGCTAAATTTCTTTTGTTAGGGGTTGATTGAAGCCCTAGATATGCTTACGATTTTGAACCCATTTTGATTCTATTAATTATTTGGATGAGTTTTGTTTCACTGTTTTCTCACCGTATGTTTTCTATGTTCATGTTTCTTTGAGTGCACGCTTAGATGCATGGCTTAGAATCTATAGTCTTGATTATGTATATGACGACCTTATCGTTGCATATTCTTTAGAGACAAACATGAATTTGTGTGAAACAAGGCTTAGTGATGAAAGGGTGACCACATTATCAACCCTTGAAGCTCTGTTATTCTTCAAACATTCTTAGAACGTAATGACTTCAGTTTTCTAGGCTTACATCACCATATGTATAAGTCGGTTAAGTGAGGATCAAGATCGAGCGGATTGTCCCTCCTTCTTTTATGCCAAGTAAGAGAGTGTAATACATAAGATGACTTAACCAAAACTCTTGTGTGAGGAGTATTCATCCATGGTTAGTTCAATTATATTGGGGAGGTCATAATTATGTCTAGGGTGGAGAGAAGTTCTTAACATTCATATCTCATTGATTGCCTACAACAATTTATTTTCTGTAATTTACTGATTTCTGCATTAGCTGTAGCTTAGCCGATTTATTTCGGTAACCAAATCAACTCAGAAAACTCTCAAATTTTGTGTGGTAGTCCGCCACTGTGTCTATATTGTTGTGTCAAAATTTCGTAGCATTTGAGTCTGTCTAGCTTAGGTTAGCGTTGTCATTAGTGTATTGTAGTCGAGTCTGTCAGCATAGTAGTTTGTTAGGATTTAGTTTCACCAATTCCTCGATAACCCATATTTATCTTACTACATTGATATATCCCGTTTGTGAATAGGGTATCTTTAAGAGGTGTTTACCCCCCTTGTCAGCAAGTAGTCTCAAAGGTCGGAGAGACTTTGATATACTTCCAGAACTGGTTTCACCTGCATTTGCAAATGGTGTTTTCCAGTACAACCAGTTTGAAATGGATCTGATATGATGGCTTGAATCGCTGATACTCTTGCTTCTCTTTGTAAGTTGTTTCCTGAATCCACATCATACATCTTCTATCAAATGTGAAATGTAACCTAGCTAGTTCATATACTTGACAGGGTTTAGTGAAAATTAACAAAGTTTGTAACTACTAACTAGTGGAGGCAGAATATTAGTAACTAGTTAGTAGATGAACTTGAAGTTTAAAATCAAATTACTACTTTTGTAGCTAGAGACATATGGAAGGTAGAACTAACATTGAAATTCTGTGCAGAAGCTCTCTTTTGCATCCTGAAATCTTGTCTGGAATTTTTTCACCTCTGCAAAGATGTTTGAGATACGTTCACCTGCTGTATTCCCCATTCCTATTCTGACAGTGCCGCGCGGCTTCTTTGACATCAGAAATTCCAGAGCTGCTAGGTTCGACCTCTCCACAACCCTGTATCGATCGAGTTCAATGACCGATGAATCAACCAGAGAATGAAGAGGCATAGATGTGGGATACTTACGAGATGCAATCAACAGGACAAGCCTGAATGGCCTCCTGCATTTTGTGTTCAGGATCTGCCCACTGTCCAACAACCCTGGCTCTTCCATACACAGATTCAATTGCAAAAGTCTTTTCAGCTAACTAGGCACATTTCAAGCAACCAACACACTTGACTTCATCCACGAAAACAGCTCGTTCTTTGGTTTCCGAACCAAACCACGCCGAGTAAAGAGGCTTCCCTGAGTAACCTTGGAGCTCTGCAATTTTGGAGTGCTCCTGCATATGTGTGGGCAAGAAGACAAGTGATTACTCAAGTACTTGAATGGATAGATTATAATCACTAATCAATATTGTACTGCAGGTGTTGATCTGAGACCTTATCATAAGCTAGGCGTATATTAAGATCAGAGAGAAGAGCATATGCTTCATTGAGTATGATAGCCATGTCATGGCCTGCTGCGCCAGCGATATCTGGATGACATCTCTTCTGTAGTCTCCTATATGATTTTCGTATCTCAGAGTGATCGGAGGAGCTGTCGATGCCCATGAGATCATAAAGATCAAATTCTGTGATCCCAGAGCTTGGAGAAGCTCTTGCCCTGCATCTCCATCTTGTAATCTTCATCATCTTAGAGTTACACGCTGACTTTTGAACATGGCCCCAGGAGGAGATCTCTTAGATCAGAGTTTTATCGCCATGTCTTCTGTTGTTAAATCCATCTTGTGAATGGTGGTCGCTTTCATTTGTGAGTATACGATGCATCTCTTCGTAAGTCATTTGACAAGGAATCCTTATTATCTAGCTGATGAGTTTACTAGCTATCTTTTTTCAGTTACTAATTTTTTTCGATCTGATTGTATAAGGTGGGCACTCTAGATGATTAAGCTTCTGTACATTTAACTCAAAACGCAAAAGGATGCAAATTTTAATATGACAGTTCTTGGTAATCAAAACAATTATCACAATGTTACGAGCCGGAGTCTTTATATCTCTCACGTTTCCAAATGGTTAACTATGACTGTATTATTACTAAATAGAAAGCAACAACAGAAATGCAACTTGTTCGAGCGAGCCTAAAATTAAGCTTTCTCAATGTTGATCAATTGGGGAGCACGGTGGCAGCCAGGTTCTCAGAAAACCTGCTCCAGGAAGCAATGTACGCAAATTCCAAGGGAATTGCCGCATCCTTGATGAAACCAATTATCACAAGTATCACATTTATCCATAGGCTCACCATCATCCTCCATTGCACCACACTGGCTACAATTTACCACAATCATAGTGTAGAGTCCACCTTGATATGTTCTCAGGGCACATGTTTGAATTCGAAGCTTGTATATCTAGTATCAAACCAATTGCATCTCCTCTGGATCTAACAACTGCTTCAGGCAGCACCTCTGTATCCGCAATCTCCTCGTAGGCTTCAACTTCCTTAACCAAAAAGTGTTCCATTCCACAGAAACAGTATATCTCCTTAATGGTTTTTGTTGCTTCATATTTTAAGTCTCCAAAGGTGGCTAGAGCTGGTAGTTCCACCACTATTTCACCATGTTCTATGTAAACATCTCCATCGATGTTTTCAAGCTTGTGCAGCAATTGACAAATGAAAGTGCGTTGGCCTTCTTGATTGATTCCATCAGCAGGCCTAGAATATTCCTTCACAAAATGCATGGTGTTCATCACAGTTTCGGTGTCCAACTTGACAACATGAGACTTGGGCCCCGGATATCTCACAAATATATGCTGGTACATATATATGAGATCACTGTACACATTCTTTCCAGGAACCCCAACACCATCCACACAATACTCCACATACCTACCCTCTCTCTTCCGAACAATGTGATTTCCCACCTTTTTCCTGTCCAACTTCTTCAACAAATTTTTCACCAATTCTGAGTTTTGCGCTGCTTCTTCTTGTACCAAGTCTATGCTTTTTGCCCAAACAGAATTTGAGTCCCGCTTTCTCTTGCTTCCTAGTTTCTCCACAATCCTCTTAGCCACAGTGGATTCACTTTCATCCAATGCAATCTCTAAGGAGCCATCATAAAATGAGTAAGCCATATTCCTTGCTTCCACCATAGGATGTGCAATCTTAGTGGTCAGCAACATTTGCATTAGAAGATCATCAAGGGTGTCGTATTTCCTCATAAATCTACTACTGTAGTGATTGATAATTGCTTCCACCTTATCTCGTTGTTCCATGTCATCGCCACAACGCTCAATGATCTCATTGTGTGTTAACGTTATCAAAGATTCAAGAGCTTCTTTGTACCTAACTTCTGTGACTCCAAAACTCCCACGACAAAAGCTGTATTTCCAAGCACCAAGCCAAGTAATACCATGAGCAACTGCATGGAGAAGCCAAAGATGCATTGGTCATTTTTTCGCCACATCTCTTAGGCTGATTTTTCTGTTAAAAAAACAAATATATGTTAGGTCGATGGTGGCAGGTTTGATGTATATGGGACGATGCAAATTAGAACCAGTAAATGACTAATATTCACCTGGGTAAGATTTGATGTATATGAGACAGACCTGGACACTGCTCGCCGATCACCGCCACTTGCCGTTCACAGCCGCTGTGCCCGCTCGCCATCCACCTTCGGTAATATTCTCTTCTCACTTCTCTCCCTTATAATCCCCTCTTCCTCTGAATCCTTTCTTAAACATCAATTGGTACGTTTCGAGACAGACCTGAGTTGGGAAACAAGATTCATCATTGTTTGTTATATATTGATAATTTGATATGATTAAATGTGGGTAAGAGCATAGTGTCGGCGGGTTTGAAAATGGGTGGTCATGGTGGTGTTGATGAATTATCAGCTTCGAAATAGATAATTTCATATTTCTGGGATTCCTGTTTATGCGCATCTATTTCAAAAAATTGAGATGGATGGTTAATTTGATTTCTTTATAAACTTAGTTTAGAATTTTTATGATATTTCTTTATAATTTTTACTTTATGTTTCAAATTACAATATACCATATAAATATATAATTAATTAAATATATATATATAAAAAATGATCCGCCTAATTACAGCTTAATTACCGATTAAACTCCGCCTAAACGCCAAGGCGCTAGGCAGTAGCTCCACTGCCTAATTCCGCCTAGCGCCTTTTAGAACCTTGCTGAAAACAGATGAAAAAGTTGCAAGGCAATACTCACCGGGATGTTTATTTCCTGGTCTTCTGCCGATAGCTAAACCAAATCCACTTCATTGAGGAGTGGCATTTGAATGTGTAGCTGATTCAGTGACCTCATCAAGAGAAGAATTTCATCCATAGATTTTCAATTCGTACATACAAGATATTTAAAACAAGATAATGCAGAATCGAAACCATTACATATGGTTCTCTAATGCTTTAAACCGCCTTGAAATTACTGTAAGAGATATCAAAGTCACTAAATCCTTTTTGTCGACAGAGATTGTCTTTACATTACTTCCTACGAAATGCAAGCATCCTAAAGTTCTAACAAGCACTTGAATAATCAGATTTTTTTTTACTGATAACTGTTTAATCCAAGTTTTCCATATGAATGATTTTAACTCAATATACATGCAATTTTCTTTAGGGTAATTGGATGATACATTCAAATTGAAACATGGTAAACGTGATACGAACCTGGTACATAGGAAAAGCCGGTTAATATCTGCCTCAAATTGCAGTGTCCTAGGATTCTTGGCCAGCATCGTAGAATTCTTTGCGAGAACTTTGACCGCCTGAAAGAGAAATGGTCAGAAACAAAATGTCAGGGAGGGGCACAGAAGACAAGCAAGAATCTTTTCACACACATTGGGCTAAAGCAGATAGCTACCTAGAGCCATCCCCTTGATTCACTAAGAATGTTTTTAGTTCATAGATAAACTTGATCAAAGTACTGTAACAAGGTTTCCAAAACCAGATTGTACCTTTACTTTCATGTAAATTTTGAATCTTCAATAAACAGCAAGGACTAAATATCTAAGTAACTCGAACTTTTTGAGATCAGATGATACCCGTTTGAGACGAATAGAATCTCAAAATCTTTTGATTAGATAGAATGTCCCTAAAATCCTTAAACCGTCTCAATGTAATTTTGTAACAGATCACTAACACACACTACTACTGACACTAGATTTACAAAAAACAAAACAGAAAATCAAATTATGAGCAGCAGCAGCAGCAGCTCATCTCGTTTCCGATGGTTGTGGCAGAGAACACAAACAACGGGAAATGCTAAAGAAACAAGAAGAAAAAAACGACATGTCAATTACCTCTTGAAACTTGTTGAAAAGGAAAGCCATTTTTGCGACTCGGCAAAGAACTCAAAAGACGGTGAGCAGCTCGCTCTGGCGGTAGTGTCTCCATTTCTTCATTTTGGGAAAAATCTATTCGGGGCCACCAAATGGAAAACATAGATGAAATTGGGCTTTAAACAAAGGTTTCGGGCTTTTATTAGATTGTGTAGACGGGTCCCCAATTTCCATAATGAACACTATGTTTGTAGCAGCCCAATCTGCACATTCTCAACTGTTTTCTACTTAAATGAATGGTATATTGGTACATGAAAGTAAAATATATATATATATATCTCTACTAATATAAAGCCAAGCGTAGCTTTTGGTGTCATCCCATGCCAAATTATGGAAACCCGAAAATACCCCTATGAAAAAATAAAAGCAGCCTCAAGAAAAAAAACAGAAAAGAAAGAGAAAGAAAAGAAAAACTTACGGGAGACAAAAAAAAAGGTGAACAACAATTTTGCCCAACAAAAACTGTCATAGAAGTGGATAAAGTAGTGTGTGATCTGATTTAACACGTGTGTACACACGGGTGGTTAAGCTAGTATATATAATGTAAAGCCATAAGCACATCTCAAATCTGGTGGGATCTTGTATTGTAGGAAACTTTCGGAAGGTTCTCAAGTGAACATATTTTGTGTGTAAAAGTGACATGGTTCATATTGAATAAGATTCACTTGAGCCGTCTTGGAAACTTTGGCGACATTTTTGGAGAGCAACAACATAACAAAGCTTCCAAGCATGCCACATACTTCATCACATTAAGAGATAAATACATTAACTCGAACAAACACAACGAGAAAATGGTTGATTGTTCAAGCAGAAAATTTGGGCGGGAAAAATCAGCTCCTACAATATCGCTTACGATGGAAAAGAGGATAGAGTCTATTGAGGAAAACGACGTCGTAGTAAAGGAGGCGATGGTATTTTTTTTCAAATGGGTTGGAAGGGTTGAGTAAAAGAGTGAGTGAAATATTCCATGGTGTTTTGTGTAACAAGAATCACATGTTGGACAATATCATAGTCAAAGCCTAAGCTTAAGAGCAATTAGGGGGGGGGGGGGGGGGCGGCGTGGGGGGGTCAAAAGCCATGAACAAGCTTAAGCAAAAGCAAGAAGGAACAAACAGAAGATGTTGTAAAAATTTCAACCAAAACTATTTGTCCTCCCTATATATCTTGCATGTTTGCTTTACTTTTAAAGTAAAACTAAAGCTACTAAATTATACTACATGTTCTAAGTTGTAACGTACATATATGACCAAAGGAAAAAAATTGTGACTTAAAATACAACATTGGCGCATGTATATCCAAATTCAAGAAGCTTGTCATGCTCTATATATCAAAATAGTGGGGATGAAAGATTATGATGAAACTTTCGCAATTCAACTCTTGTTTTGCGAGGCTTGAAGTAGGAAAAACCGAATCTATTGTCAGAATGTTATGTCGTTTATGAGCATGGTGAGAAGTAACTATTAATTAGTAAATATACACAACATAAAATTTTCTAGTAAAACATCATCATAAGCAACTTTAGGAGCTCAAATATTCAACTTAATTGCTCATTCAAGAATCTTTGTCAATTTGGTGGGGATCTTGTATTTTGTGAAACTTAATTTCGGAGGACAACAACATAACTAAAGCTTCCAAGCATGCCATCACATCTCTATTAATTAAGCAAATAAGATAGTTGAGAAGGTAGAACTTTCGTAATACAAAAAATTGCCCTCAATCTCCTTAAGTTCTGCAGCCCTCGAATTTAATTAAAAAGGGTAAACCGGTACAAAATAAGAAAACATCAGGAAAAATGACACGTAGAAGAAAGAAAACTAAGGAAATTAAACTGCCTACTCCTCAGCAAAACACGTAAAGAAGTAGTTACCCCGATGATCCCTGCAATTCAATAAATTATCGATAACGAAGTCAGAGTTTGAAGAGGATAAAAGAATACATACTCAAATCTTCTTTATGGGATTAATCAGCCATGATTCCATGAAGCGTTTAGGGTCTAATCCCAGCACAATCTTCTCCATTCCAGGTCTCCAACCTCTACGCCCTGGTTTCTGGTAATTCCTCCTTTCTTTACTTTTGTTTGCAGTATAGGTACGGTGTCCCATATGATGGGTTGACTAAGAAATGAATTTACGTAAGAGCTTCTTCGATTGTTGTTTAATTTCAGTAAGAGCTTCTCTTATTTCAGTAAGAGCTTCTTCGATTGTTGTTTAATTTCATCTCTTTATGATTTTACGTTCATGGACATCGGAAACTGTGAGCGCAAATTTGTGACGCCCCCAAGGTAATACCTTATGATTGAATGAAAGCACCAGATCATAGGGGATGCCTATGATCGTTGAAGGTGAAGACATTCCTTTTGAGATATGTTTGATGATGTGAGACTTTGTCATACCGCTTTCTCTGGGCATTCTTCCATGAAAACTTACAAAACAAGTCGGAGCAAGGTGTGGTACCGTGCTTAGACCCTCCGACGCTCGAGTCAGTACTTGTCTCAAGAGTCGAATAGCAAATAGAGCAGAGTTTCGTTACCTTGGGCCATGCTAAGATGGTCTATATATAGTGATCGAGTTAGGTCTAAGCATAGTTCATATTGAATAGGATTACTTTACTTTCAGATATGAGGAATCCACTAAGGAATGGATCTCCATATCCAGGTCCAATCATATCTCATGATTACCACATGCCCTTTGGTGTAATCCCCTTAGGATTCGAACAAATCTTACTCTTATCCCCTAGGATTTCTGCCAATCCCTCATGGTCCGACTCTGTCAACCCCTCGAGGTCAGATCGTACTATTCCCTCAAGGTCCGATCAAACTGTCCCTTGAGGTCCAATTGTACTTTGGGATTGCCACACCATCTTACGAACATTCTAGAGGCTTCTACATAGTTCTAGATTCTTCCAGAAACCTCTAGATTAATCTATTCATACTTGGAACCCTAATCATACAGGCCCAAGCCCATTACTCCAATTATTGGACCTCTTCTTCTTGCGGACCTGGGGAACCAGAATCTCTCCAGCTCGATTTGGCCAAATTTGACTCCCACAAAAACCATTTTCAGTTGATTAAGTGTATGGTTATTTGATTAGGTGCATGTTTATTTCCAGAAACCATTTTTATTGTTACTTTCACTGTTCCATAGATAATTTTCATAAAGGAGTAGAATACTATACCTGGAAATGTGTGCTTTGTCTGACCAATTCATGACTGATTTCTAATAACATAGAATGATTATGTAATGTTCCAAATTTTACTCACCTGTGTTGGCCAGTTTGGTATCATTCTATACTAATAGATATTCACTTTTCTGTTTCCTTTGCAAGGCCTTTTGTTACCAGATGTACAGTTTCATTCCCAAACCCTCTTCTCTCCACTAGAGGAAGAAGGCAATATGGTTAGAAAAGAAATTTGGGTGAAATGAAATTTCACATCATTGTTTTCCTCGACTTCTCTTTCCTATTAATAATTGGCTTGATTTTTAGGGGAGAGGACTCCACCGTGTTTCAGAAGGTTGGGGCCACTCTCATCGCCATGTTCATTGTAAGTTTCTATTTGAGTTGATTATGAAGTTCTGGGTTATAATTTTTGAGGTGTATTGGTTTCCTGATTGACTTCTCAGTGATATCTATCGTAGTGAAGAAAAATAAATAATTGTATTGGTTATTTAGTATATCAGTTATAACAGTTTTTGGTGGATCATTCCAGTGTTTGACATGGTTTCATCATTCAAACACCCCAAAGTAGTTTCCCACCACAACCATAGTAGTTTCCCATCACAGCCAATAGGTAGTGATCACACTTAATCCTAATCTCTTTTATGTAGTTTTGTGAATTTTATATGGAATTCTTCAAGTGATTACTTAATATTTCTATCAATTTACCGGGTTTGATTAACCTGCAGAAAAGTAGAAAATGAATTGATCGAAAGGCTTGCGGGAGGAATGTTCCATAATTTTGAAAGGTATTTTTCTTCTTCTTAATTTTAGGTGAGTAGTGATTGTATATGTTTAAGGTTCCTTTTTTTCTCTTACTTCCTCATGCGATTATGTGTGATTGAATTTAGTTTTCATTTTTTCTATTTGAATTATAAATTATTTTTTACTACAGACACATGTTTATGGTAATTATAATCGTATGTATGTAAATCTTTGTCCCAAATCAAATGGTGGAAAGGTTGATCACATTGGGTTGGCAAGAGATGGCACAAGAAAGCACTCCATGTAGATCACTTTATAGTTATCAGGTTATTTTGTGAGGGAGTGACTTTGTTCAGTTATGCTAGCTATATCACTTTATATTTGGTAGGTACATGTTTATATGGTAGTATACTTTCTTTAAGTTCATGACTAATCCCATTGCAGTAATATGTTCACATGTTTGCAAGTTCAAGCTTTGGTCTTAGCATGGATCAATTTCGTAGGAGGTACAATTGATGCGCTTTCAGTTAAAATATGTAGTCTTTTACAGTAATTATAAGTAACAAATTGTATCAAGGATAATAGCAAAGAAAAAATATTTAGGTGTGTCGGGAGTCACATATACACAATGTAAAGTACAATTGTCCAGGTGTGTTCATTTCATGAAAATATAAGGGTCTCAACCTATTTACATGAAGCAGATCTAGCTAGAAGAGGCGCTAATATATCTGAAGAGTCATTGGCTGCAAATGATCTATATATTTCATAAAATTGTATAATTGCAACAGTCTCAATTATATACTGACAATTCGCACGCGCGAGCACGCACCTTCCACATACGCGTATGCGTGTGTAGGAAAGGTGGTGAACAATAATAATAACTTAATTATGAAACAAAAATGTGCCAATTACCTCTTTTAACCCTAGTCAGTGACCCAAACCCAAAACTATAAATACCCAAGGATTAAGAGTCAAAATAGAAATGCGGCAAATCATGATTAGACGCGAATAGACGAGATTGATATCTTCTTCTACTAAGTCCTCTCTCTCCCACTCTTCACTCTACTCTTCTCTCTCTCCGCCCCTACAGTCTGTCGTCCATTCGGGAATTGAAGTATCAACATCATCCTTAAGCCCTCCCTCGTTCTTTTGTCGAGTGCGTGCTTTCGATTCCAAATCGGTAGCCTTCTGACTTAAGATTTCGGCTCAATTTTGGGGTAAGGAATATCTATCCTCTCCTCTGTTGTAATTGAAATGTTATAAATTTACATTTATGCTTTAGCCTAATGAGGTTTAGAATCGGATAATCAAGAAAGTTTGGAATCGAAACGATGGATTATTAATTGACTTTCCTTTTGTCTTTGTAGGTAGAATAAGTAGAATTGTGATTACCTCTTATGTTCTTCTGTTGTTTTGTGTGAAATCTTGACACAGAAAGCACAAAGATGAAAGAACTCAACCCCGATTTAGTTGTCTAAACCGGAATTAGATCCTAACAACACCACAAATTTTAAATATTTTGCCAGAGTTTACTTTATAAAACAAGTAAACCAAAAACCTGCAATGAAAACACACTTCCAAAAAGTCCACAAAAGCCAAACCGTGGGACGCTAATTCCCATCCGGATTTCTCAAATTCACAAACTACAAAATAACAGTAAAAGTATTTCTTTATACATAATGTATTCAAAATCCAGTAAGTACTCGAAAAGTATTACAAAGGAAATAAACTAATATAGTACTCAGAGCGACTTCTAATTTAAAAATATACAAAGCTAGTAGGTTAAACCAAGAACCTACTAGAAAAGAACGGTGACTTGAACTCTAGGCCTCCGACGACGACACGGAACCACATAATAGAAACTGTAAACTGGGCAAGAAGAAAACCGAAAATCCCAGGGAAAGACATATAAAATAATAAAACTATTAGAGTGAGTGGACGAAAATAACTTACATTTTTAAACTGATAATAACAAATATAACATGCCTTTCACAGTAAAAATCCAAATAAATATAATGCGAGTCAAAAATATGATAACATCGTAAGAATACATCAAGGGGGACCACTGACCCTTCTCGAGTATAATGTGCTCATGTGGAGGCGATGAGCAAAGTCTACTCACTTTCGGTCATCCAAAGTCATCTGGTGCAAGCTGACACAAAGACGACAAGAATGCCAGGGGGGAAGTGCTGCTCCTTCCCTGGAGCCACTCGAGGATCAACTGAGTAACCAATGCATTGATGCAAACTCACTGATAATATCTCTATATATGGCCTCCATGCAAGTGCATAATCGTAAAGCATGCTCGTAAATGCATAAGCGTACGGCATAAAATCATAAAATGCATAATCGTAAATACATGCCCGTATGTGCATAACCATAAGTGTATAAACAAAGACTCGCACGTCAATCAGTGAAAATAAATGTGTCCACTCACAGTATATGGCTAGCCCTTAGGCCTGGCTGAAGATCCCTTGCCGAAATCTCTCTCGCGATTTCCAAGAACGTCGGCAACCGTTGTGTTTTCCGGTGGGTCGAGATTGAAGTTAAAAACGGGTCGAAATGGGTATACGGGTCGCGTACGTATCTCTCTATATTTTCTGAAATAAATCGTATTTTTTTCTGAAAATAAACTGTATTTTGCTATTTATACTAAAATTTCTGATTAGATCGACGGCCTAAATTTGATCTAATCGCGATCCAACAATCAAAAATAAATCGTAAGGAAAATATTTTTTGAAATACGATATTTTCGCCAAACGAACTTCCAAAACTCAAAAAGAATAGCTCGAAAGCCCGAAAAATTCTCCGAAAATTCCTACGAACTCAAAATTAAATATTTTACGACTTCTGCAAAGAGAGTCGGATCAAATTCTCGCCCGAGAAAAAAATCGTTAACAAAATTAGCGAAAAGAATAATTCGAGAAAAACATAACTCAAAAAAGTTAGCGCGACTTAAGATTTGGATCATTACAAAAGATCTTGAGGCAATTTTCTCTAATATATTTCAATTGTGTAATTTACACTATGAGGTTAACAAATATATAAAGAGAGAAAGAAATAAACGGTAGTCTGCAGATGAGGGAACAGTAACCACTGACTTCCTCTGCACATAAAAGACAGTTACACTACACTATCAACATAAGTCAAATGTACAATAAAAGCATGTTACCGTCAATACTTCTCCTCGATTTGGATCCAGAGGGTCGATTGATCCTAGCTTGGAAAGAATATGATGAAACTGAGCAGTTGACAAATGTTTGGTAAAGATATCTGCCAATTGATCCTTGCTCTTGGTGAACATAATGTCAATAACCTTGGCTTGAACTTGAGTTCTTATATAATGGCAGTCAACTTCAATGTGTTTAATCCTCTCATGAAAGACTGGATTTGATGCAATATGCATCACTGCCTGATTATCACAATACAAGGACATTGACTTGCAACTTGCAAAGCCTAAGTCAACGAGTAAGCCCTTTAACCAAATTAATTCACAGGCAACAGAAGCCATAGTCTGATACTCAGCTTCAGCACTTGATCTAGCAACAACAGTCTGCTTCTTACTTTTTCATTTAACCATGTTGCCACCAACAAAAGAACAAAAATTAGTAGTAATCTTTCTATCCAAAGCATTCCCTGCCCAGTCAGCATCAACATAAGCAATGATATATGTGGCTTGATTATTCTTGAGTAACACTCCTATTCCAACAGACCCTTTGAGATATCTCAAAATTCTTTTGATTATCTCCATATGAGTTAGAGTAGGAGCATGCATAAATTGGCTGACAATACTCACACTATAGGAAATATCAGGTCGAGTGATATTAAGGTAAATGAGTTTGCCAACTAACCTCTTATATACACTCAGATCAGAGAGAAGAACACTTTTGGTGTGCAAGTGAAACTTGTTGTCCAGTGGAGTTCTGGTTGGCTTGTAATCCCCTATATCACCTTCCTGTAATAAATCAAGAGTGTACTTCCTTTGGTTCAAAA
This sequence comes from Geum urbanum, assembly GCA_946800695.1. Taxonomy (NCBI): domain Eukaryota; kingdom Viridiplantae; phylum Streptophyta; class Magnoliopsida; order Rosales; family Rosaceae; genus Geum; species Geum urbanum. The sequence continues at coordinate 44,889,104 of OX327012.1, read as the reverse complement.
ATAAACCTTTCTTGGAAGAAGCCATTTCAATGCCAAGGAAGTACTTAAGAAATCCTAGATCTTTAATGGCAAATTTTCTCTGAAGAGACAACTTGAGAGCATCAATTTCATCAATACTATCTCCTGTAATAATTAGATCATCAACATATACCAAAATAATCAATTTTTCACATGTTCTAGATCAAATAAACATTGACGAATGAACATTACTCCTATGAAAATCAACTTCTTCTAGTACAGAACTGAGTTTTGCATACCAGGCTCTTGGAGACTGCTTAAGACCATATATAGCCTTATGTAATATGCATACTTTTTCTGGATCATGAAATTCAGAATGACCAAGTGGAAGCTTCATATACACATCCTCCTTAAGTTCACCATGAAGAAAAGCTTTCTTGACATCCATTTGATGCAGAGTCTAAGCTTTATTCACAACTACAAATAATAACACTCTCACAGTGTTCATTTTTGCTACAGGAGCAAATGTTTCAATGTAGTTAACCTCATATGTCTGAGTGAATCCTCGAGCTACCAGCCTAGCTTTGTGCCTCTCAAATTTTCCATCAGAATGAAATTTAGTCTTGAAAATCCACTTGCAACCAACTGCCTTTTTTCCTTCATGCAGCTTCACCACACTCCAAGTATCATGTTTGTGCAAAGCATTGAGCTCTTCTTCCATTGCAAAACACCATTCAAGTTTTAATCTAGCTTCCTCAGAAGTATGAGGTTCAATGGAATTATCCAGAGAGCTTAGGAATGCACAATGAGAAGTAGAAAAATCCTTACAGCTCATAACACTAGACAAATGTTATTTAGAGGTATATGTAACACAATATAAGAGTCTAGCAAGTTTACTTCTGTTTATGGGGGAATTTCTCATAATAGGAACATGAGAGACATAAGCCTTAGGAATTTCAACCATGTCTAAAAAATCTACAATATCTGGAGCAATTGAAGGTTTAATTTGTGGAAGATTTGGATTATTTGGTGGTGTAGTAGGAGAGAATGGTATGACCTAAGGTTTAGAAATAAGGTTTGGGAGCGGAATGGGAAACAAATCCTCTTAAGACTCCCCATCATAGTCATGAATCTTCTTCTGAAAGAAGGGAGCGATTTCTTTAAATTTAACATCTCTGAAAATAACTCTCTCTTCTTCTTTTTTCTGGTGTTGGATTATAACACTTGTATCCTTTTTTAGTAGAATAGTATCCCAAAAACATACACTTAATGACTATAGGATCTCATTTATCTCGACTAGTTGCTTGTATATAGACAAAAACCACACATCCAAAAATTCTAAGACGAGATAAATTGATGGTTCTTCCTAACAACACTACAAGAGGAACCTTGAACTCTAAAATTTTGTTTGAGAGCCTATTGATGAGATAAGTTGCTGTAAGAACACTCTGAGACCAAAATTTCTTGGAAACATTCTGGTGAAACATGAAAGATCTAGTCTTCTCAAATATGTTGAGGTGTTCCTACATAGCTGGTCTAATGAATAATCTCATTTGAGCTCAAGTATTGACACATATTATTAGACAAATACTTAGTGTCATTATTTATCCTTAAAATTTGAATATTCTCATAAAACTAAGTCATGACAAGATTGTGAAAATCGACACGATAATTTGTGACCTTTCTCTCAAACCAATGAAATGAAATGAGGATGTTTCTATCGTTTACTTAGCTTGCGGGCCTTGCAAATCTAATAGTTAGAAATAATTACTCTTTTGCTCAAGATTCCAAGCTTAGCTCTAGCCATCTTATTCGAGAATGGTAATAATCTATGCCACTCGAACTCCCTATCAACAAGTATCAGGCTGCACTACCACATTTTTAACCATTGCCGGCGATTTTTAAATCGCCGGCAATGTTTTTTATCATTACCGGCGATTTTTTCCCTAAAAATCGCCGGTAATGTTTTCTTTTTTTTTTAAACATTGCCGGCAATTTTTCCGGCAAGTCGCCGACAATGTTCCACCAGTAATTAAAAAAAAAAAGACATTACCGGCGACTTACATTGTCTTTTTTTTTTTAATTACCGGTGGAACATTGCCGGCGACTTGCCGGAAAAATCGCCGGCAATGTTAAAAAAAAGAAAAAGACATTACCGACGATTTTTGGGGAAAAAATCGCCGATAATGATAAAAAACATTGCCGGCGATTTAAAAATCGCCGACAATGGTTAAAAATGTGGTAGTGCTGTAGTACAATCCATATCAAAATAACCCACTGTAGTTTGAAAAATATTAAGATGAAAATATTAAATTTTTAAAAAACATAGTTTGAAACAAATAACAATTTACTTGTTTATTTTTAATCATAATTTTTACATTTGAAAAGTAAAAGAAAAAATTTCTTATTTTATCAAACACTTATTCTGGATATCTATCAAAATAATTAACAATCAATTGATTTAATTCCAAAAATTTAATCTCAAACGAGACCTTACTAGCTGATATTTACCGCAATGAAAGACAGTAACCACCTAATCATTAGTCGAGACTTTTGAGAGGTGTAAAAAGAAAAGAAATTAAATATGGACCTGCACAGTACAAGACTCTTTCCCAAAAAGGACGTGATATTGATTAACACGTGGTGAGTTATTAGGTTAACACGTCTCAAAAGCTTGCAGACACATGGCAATACTAGACTTTGCTACTTGCAGAAGGCTAGGCACGCAACTGTTTCTCGGAGAATGTTCAGAAAGTTTCATAAAACAGGTACCCAAAATCAATCTCCAAATCAACTTGAAGCACAATTGGAGGTATTTTTCCTGATCTGTTTGTTTTCTTCCCTATTTATTTAGGTTGAAGTCATGGATCTATGTTGTCAAAATCATACGATCTTAGTTCTTTTCGAGAGTTCATATATTGTCATCATTGGCATCTGAATTTACTACATTCATTCTATGAGCAATAGGCCATTCAAACCAAATCGGGTTGTGATTTCCATATTCTACAATGTATATACAGCATTGATTCTATAACTTATCAGGAAGAGATTGAGTACGCTACTTACATGTTGTAATTTTCTGGCTTCAGCAAACACATGGCACAACAAAAGCAGGTGAAGGACAGTTCTAACATATCAAGCTATGATTCCTACTTCGAAACCGTGCAGTACAGGAAGAAATTACCACATTCGCTGCAAGAGGTTTTAACATCTGCATTTGCGAAAATTCCAGTTTCGTCGTTTCCAGGAGTTCCTGGAGGCAAAGGTAATAGCTAATTTGACATTATGGACTAGACTTGAATGAGATGAATGGTTAACAATTTAATCTTGGTTACCTCGAATGTTATTGTTTGCAGTCGTTGAGATTCCAGCAGATACAACTATTAACGATGCAGTCAGGGTTCTGTCAAATTGCAACATTTTGTCAGCTCCTGTGCGAAACCCGGATGCAGAAAACAGCTCAGATTGGAAAGACAGGTACCTAGGAATCATAGATTACTCGGCCATTGTTCTTTGGGTGTTGGAGAGTGCAGAACTGGCAGCAGTTTCTCTCTCAGCTACTTCGGCAACAGCTGCTGGAGTTGGTGCAGGAGCCGTTGGTGCAATTGGAGCAGCAGCATTGGGTGTGACTGGTCCTGTTGCTGTTGCTGGGCTAACCGCTGCTGCAATTGGAGCTGCGGTGGCTGGTGGAGCAGCTGCAGACAAAGGAATGGGAAAAGATGCTCCCACAGCTGCTGATCAGTTGGGTCAAGACTTTTACAAGACTATACTGCAAGATGAACCCTTCAAGTCAACCACAGTAAGCGTATATCTAGAGTAGCGGTTCTCATCTGTCATTGCCGAGTTGTTTCACTTCTTTAGATAACTTTCAAGCATATTACAGAATCTATATTGTAGAATCTAGGTACAAACACATGAATTTGAGAGTGTTGCAGTCTGTGCTTCTTCAAGCTATATATATGATTAACCATGCGTAATGTGTCTGTATGTTTCAGGTAAGGTCCATACTTAAATCCTTCCGGTGGGCACCATTCCTTCCAGTAGCAACAGATAGTTCTATGCTGAGCGTGATGCTACTACTTTCAAAATATAGGCTGAGAAATGTACCTGTGATAGAACCTGGTCAAGCCACTATCAAGAACTACATTACTCAATCGGCAATTATTCACGGTCTTGAGCAATGCAAAAGAAGGGATTGGTTTGACTGCATTGCCTCAAAGCCTATATCTGTTGTGGGACTTCCTTTTATGTCATCTGATGAGGTAAGCCTTCATGGTTACCAAGGTATTTGATGACCATGAATTTCGGGTCCCTATCTCAATGTTCAGTTGCACTCGTTGGCAGGTTGTAACTGTCCAGAATGATGACTTGATCCTGGAAGCTTTCAAGAAGATGAAAGATAACCAAATTGGTGGTCTTCCAGTAATAGATGGGACAAAGAAGCAGATAGTTGGTAATGTCAGCATTAGAGATGTCAGACACTTGCTGCTCAAACCTGAGCTCTTCTCCAACTTCAGGTATGTGAATGCTGATCATTCCTGCCCAAACTTCTTAAAACAATTGTCATTTTGGTCATCACTTCTCACTGTACGTAGCATGCTTTAATTCTTTTAACTCCAGGTCTTAAGCATTAATAGTTCTATACAACTTCACCTTCTGCCTCTCTATGTAAGCTTGTTTGCATATTTTTCTTCTTTTTCAGGAAGCTAACTGTCAGGGACTTCATGAGCACGATCTCAACAAGCCAAGATATTGGAAAATCCATCCCAGCAATTACGTGCAATCCCGAGGCTACTCTTGGTAATGTGATTGAAACTCTTGCTTCCAAATCTGTTCATAGAATTTATGTTGCAGGGGAGCAAGGTGAAGTTGTCGGTGTCATTACACTCAGAGATGTGATTTCTTGCTTCATTTATGAACCTCCAAACCATTTTGATGACTACATGGGATCTGCAATTAAGGAGATGCTGAATCAGTGAGACTTGCACTTCTGGAACCTTCCTTTGCTATGCAGGGTATGCAAAGATAGCAAACAGAACTTCTGTTATAAAATGGTTGACGATCGACTAGTAATTGTATATCAGTTATCTGTATACCTACTTTTCATGCAATCTTAATAAAACTAAAGCCAGGGAGCTTTCTTAATTTCTGAGTATCCATCATTTTCCTTATGATTTCTGCATCCTTCCACCTGCCGAGTCCTGCATATATCTTGGACAGGATCAGGAACGGGGTAGGGTTCTCGGGGTCTAATTCCAATAGTTTTAAGGCCATTTCTTTCCCCACTTATAGATCTAAATGGCACTCCCAAGCACCTAACAAAGAAGCAGAAACTGCTATAGATGGCTCCTTGTATATATATTATATATAAGTATATATTATGTAATACTAATAGGATTCTGTAATTAATTAATTAATTAGGTGTAATTAATTAATTAATTAGGTGTAATTAATTAATTAATTAGGTTTCTTTCTTCCGTAAGTATACTTGTATATATACTAAATTTTGAATTGATCAATATATCAGAAAAAAAAATTCAACTGTTCGTGTTTTATTTGACTTGGCATCAGAGTTTAAGTTGATCCTGGCAATCTGATCTGACCTGATATTCCGTTGCCTAACCTAAACTTGAAATCTGATACTGAACCTGCTCTTTTATCTGATCTGAAATTTGAAACATGTCTAGAATGGATCTTACATTCTTTGAACAACCTGAAGTTATTCGTGAACAATTCATGGCTCTTCATGCTGGGAACACTGAATGTGGAGTACAACTGGATGACACCAATTATCAGTTATGGAGGAGATTGATGAAGATGCATCTCGGTGGAGCCGGAAAGTGGCCATATTTGGAGGGTTCTCTACCACGATCTGCAGAAGCTGGAAGAGATCAAAACTTGTGGGATACTATGAATTTCAATACCATGATAACTCTCTTGAAATCTATGACAAGACATGTGATGATGTTGTTTTCTGATTATTCATCTCCAAAGGCCATCTAGAATGTTGCTGCAACCACGTATTATGATGGGAATGATTTTACCATAATATATGAGTTGACTTGTCAAGCTTTTGCAACTATACAGAATGGCCAACTTCTTGCAGAATACTACGCAAACCTGAAGGCTATCTGACAGAAATTGGATGAAAGAGATCCATACCCTATGGTGTGTGATCTTGATACTACTACACACAACATGACCAATGATAAGATGCAGGTCCACATCTTTCTAAAATGACTTGATTCGAGATTTGCTACTGCTAAAGAAGAGCTACTGCGACAAGCCATACCACCAACTCTGGAGTCAGCATATGCTTACGTTCGCAAAGACGAATCCAACCAGTCCAAGGAGGTTCACACATAGGTATCAAGCCTTGTAGTGCAAATCGAAACCTAAATAAGGTTGGAAGCCCAAAGACAATCAGTTGAAGATTCAACCTGCTCGTGGTTTAGATCTGAGTAAGGTGCAGTGTTTCTATTGCAAGGAGTTTGGCCACTACAAAAACTCATGTCCTCAAAAAGCAAGTCAGGGTGGTACCTATGACAAGAATCGTAGTAGCAAGGCTACAGTTCAACTAGTTCAAAAACTTGATTTCTTTGGAGCAGAGGGGCAAGATCTCACCACAGGTATTTATGCTCGTAAGAGCAGAGGTAAAATTGGTATTGCATTAAAAGTCTCTAGCTCTACTGGCAGTGATACATGGATAATTGATTCTTGTGCGTCTGATCATATGACTCTTGATAAATCTTTATTTTCGTGTCTGTCTTCCTCTCCCATATCTGAAGTGTCTAATGCAAATGGTATTTCTTCCCGGTGTTAGGAATATGGTCAATTCAAGTTACTCCCACCATTGTGTTACATAATGTCCTCTATGTTCCTTCTCTATCTCATCACCTATTATTTGTCTCTGAATTAAACTCACAAAACAAATGCTTTGTAACCTTTTTTTCCATGTATGCCATCTTTCAGGATCTGTCATCTCAGGTGATAATAGCCAAGGGAGATCTAAGGGGGAGACTGTTTCTCTTGGATTGCATGTACAACGGGGAGACAAGAGTGCCATTACCAACCATTGCCCTGACATTAAATTTGATCGCATAAAGGAGATTTGACTATGACATCGTCAATTGGGTCATCCATCTTTTAAGGTTATGAAGAAATCTATGTCATCCTTATTTGTGGGAATAAAGAAGTCAAACCTCCATTGTGAAACTTGTATTTTTGCTAAGAGTCATAAGTCTAGTTATTCTCCTAGTATGTCTTCTAGTTCAACACCGTTTGAGTTTATTCAAATGGATGTATGAGGGCCTTCAAAGAATTCTACTATGTCAGGAATGAAATGCTTTGTTTTGTTTATTGATGACTTTACAAGATTAACATGGATTGTGTTACTGAAAAAGAAAAATGTTGTATTTTCTACATTCACTGCTTTTCATAGTCTCATCTGAACTCAGTATGATGCATGTGTGAAGATATTTCGATCTGACAATGAAGGGGAGTTTGGCAACCACTATCTTCAAGACTATTTTCAGCAGCATGGAATTATTCATCAGACTACTTGTCCTCAGACACCGGAGCAGAATGGAGTTTCATAAAGGAAAAATCGACATCTCTTGGACATGGGATGGGCTCTTTTACTCAGTGCCAACATGCCCAAATATTTGTAGGGAGAAGCTTTGTTGTGTGCCTCTCATCTTATCAATCGTCTATCATCTGCTGCTCTTCAAAATTGGGTTCCCTTTGAGGCATTGTCTCAATTCATTACTATACCATCTCTTAATAAACTTCCTGCTCGTGTTTTTGGGTGTGTGGCTTATGTTCATCTTCATAAGAATCAGAGGTCTAAGTTGGAGGCTCGTGCTCTTAAGTGTGTGTTTGTTGGCTATGATACTCCCTAGAAAGGAAACAAGTGTTATCATCCCCCATCTCAGAAGTTCTATGTCACCATGGATGTCACTTTTAGTGAAGACTTGCGTTATTTATCCCCTTCCACAACTCTTCGTGAGGAGGAGAAGAATGTGTTTTATGAAGATCAGTTTGGAGAATCTAAATATTGTGTCTCAGTTGGTAGTGTCTCAACCGGTGACAATTTTCAACCCGTCGAAAATGTATCTCGACCCTTCAAAAATGGGAACCTGGAATTGGCAGGAGCAACTCATCGACCAGTCGAGCCCATTTTTCAACCCGTCGAACATGTATCTCGACCCGTAAAAAATGGGAACCCGAAACCGGCAGAAGCAATGCATCGATCGGTCGAGCCTTTTTTTCGACTCTTCGAAAGTGGGAACCCGAAATCGGCAGTTTCAGAGCATCGACTGGTCAAAAATTCCCAGGCAGCTGCGACTGATCCGACTTTTGAATGTGTTCAACATACCGAACTAGTGTCTGACACGTCAAAAGGAGGAGAACTAGTCAGTAATCAACCACTAGTAGTTGAAGATGTACATGTAAATCTTCTTTCTCCCTCTCCATCAACGATCTCTCCTGGACTGTCATCACCCGAGGTATGTAGTAGTGTCCCTGTGTCTAGTTCTAGTGTTCCTGAGAAGGTTTTACCTGCTAGGTCAACCCGTGGTCAACCTCCAAAAAATATGAACCTCTCTTGTCAGCGAAAGTCACATATCATGTAGCTAATTATGTGTCAACCCATAGATTGTCTAAACCCTATGTAGGCTTTGTGAATCAATTATCTGCTGTATCTCTTCCCAGTAAAGTGCAGGACGCAATCAAGGAGGAGAAGTGAGCCAAGGCAATGGAGGTTGAGATGGATGCTCTCAACAAGAATGGTAATTGAGATTTGGTACTATTACCACCTAGAAAGAAGACTGTTGGGTGTAGATGGGTGTATGTTGTGAAGCATAATGCAGATGGATCGGTTGACAGGTATAAGACAGGGTTGGTTGCAAAAGAATATACTCAGAAGTATGGAGTAGATTATGATGAGACATTTACACCAGTAGCAAAGATCAATACTATTCGTGTTCTTATGTGCTTGGCAGCTAATCTAGACTACCCCTTGCAGCAGTTTGATGTGAAGAATGTTTTTCTTCATGGAGATTTGAATGAAGAAATTTACATAGATCTCCCTCCAGGATATGGTACTTCTATAGGTGAGAATGTGGTGTGCAGATTAAAGAAATCTTTGTATAGATTGAAACAATCTCTAAGAGCATGGTTTGAGAGGTTCACAACTTTCAAGAAGAAGATTGGGTATAGGCAAAGCAATTTAGATCACAAGTTGTTCCTAATGCATTGCCAAGAAAAGTTGACTGCGTTGATTATTTATGTGGATGACATGGTTGTGACAGGTGTTGACCTTGATGAGATCAAGAGATTACAAGTTCAGTTATCTTCTGAATTTGAAATGAAGGACCTTGGGAACTTGAAGTATTTCTTGGGTATTGAGGTAGCTCGAAATAAAGGTTGTATTATGCTGAGTCAAAGGAAATATGTTTTAGATCTGTTGGCAGAGACTGATATGTTTGACTGTAAACCGGTTGATACGCCTATTGAGCAGAATCATCGGCTTGCAGAATATCTTGATCAAATTCCTACAGACAAGTCCTGATACCAAAGTTTAGTTGGAATGTTGATTTATTTGTCACGTACTAGACCTGATCTTGCTTATGCTAATAGTGTGGTGAGACAGTATATGTACAATCCTAGTGAGGATCATACGAATATTGTGACAAAGATTTTGAGGTACTTGAAGTCTACACCTGGTAAAGGGCTTATGTTTCGTAAGCATGGAGATTTGGAAACTAGTGGGTACACTGATGCAGACTGGGCAGGTGATATTACTGATAGACATTCTACTTCTGGCTACTTTACATTTGTTAGTGAAAGAACCAGAATGTGGTGGCTCGTTCTAGTGCAGAAGCTGAGTACAAATGCATGGCTCAAGGTGTCTGTAAGCTACTGTGGTTGAAGTATTCGCTTAATGATTTAAGGTTCAAGCAAAAGCAGTCAATGCCTCTTTATTGTGACAAAACTGCTGCAGTAGAGATTGCACATAATCCTGTTCAACATGATATGACGAAGAATGTGGAGATTGATAGACACTTCATCAAGGAGAAGCTAGATGCTCGTATTATCTCATTCTCATTTGTTCATTCCGAGGTGTAGTTGGCTGATATTCTTACTAAAACAGTTTGTCTAGAGCCTTCAGTGACTCACTTGATAAATTAGGCATTCGAGACTTGTATGTTCCAACTTGAGGAGGAGTGTTGGAGTTAGTTACACTCCTTGTATATATAAGAAGTATATATTTTATAATTAAATAAGATTCTGTAATTGATTATGTTTCTTTCTTAACTTATAAGTATACTTGTAAATATACCCAATTTAAAATTGATCAATATATCAAAAAATTCTTCAACCGCTTAGTATTTTATTTGACTCTTGTGTCAACTCTCGGGCTTCATCTAACCTGCCTGATCGGCCTAATAGGTCAATCATGCAACCATAATGTTTCGGAGTTGGTTTCATACCAAAACCTTTCTCCATCATACTAAAGATCTGCCATCCTTTCTCAACTAAATCACTGTGACTGCACATAGACAGAAGACTGGTGAAAGTCCCCGTATTTGGCTGTACTCCTTCGATCATCTGATCAAACATCTGAAATGCAGATTCATTCTCTCCGTTTTTTCCATAACCAGATATCACTGCGTTCCAAATTGCTGGATCATCAGGTTTTACATGAAACGAATCAAATATTCGTCTCGCCTTAGTAGACTGGCCACATTTCATGTACATATCGATTAACCCAGTGGCAAAGAACAGATCACTGCTTATCTCAGTCCTAATCGCATGCCCGTAGATCTCTTGTCCACAATGCAGAGCTGATAAATCTGCACAGGCTTGTAAAAGGCTTGTGACAGATTTCAAACTCGGGGCACCACCAGTCGATTGCATTCTCTTAAAGAACTCAAAAGCTTCTATCCCCTTCCCTAGTTGTGAGAACCCGATGATCATTGAATTCCTAGTCACTGAATCCGGCGTAAACCCATCAACTTCTAGCTTTTCGAATAGCTCAGCTGCAATCTCCGAGAGTGCATTCAACATCATTCCAGTAATCATGGCATTCCACGTAAACAAGCTCCTCTTCTCACTTAGTTCTTCGAAAATTCGATACGCGAGCTGCCAACAGCCACACTTGGAATACATGACCACAAGCGCTGTCCCTGTCATCGCATCAATCTCCCTCTCAATTTTCAATATCAAACCATGAACCTGCCTACCGAATCCGATATACGAAAGACTAGCACACGCAGAGAGAACAGAAACCAACGTAACCTAATTGGGTTTTTCACCTATAATGCTGTGAGCTATAATGCTGTTATTACGGGGATGTTGAAGAATGGGGCTCCGAAGGCGGTGTTGGATGTGTTTACTAAAATGAGAGGATGGTTTTTTTGGACTTTCGGTTTTGAAATGGCCAACCATGCATCACCATTCACTACTCCACACTTCTCCTCTGTAAAAACGTATACCGATAATGTGAAATGCAGATAAAGTTACTAGGTAGGTTCTTGTCAATCATCTTTGCTTCCGACAATGATTTCTGGATGTTATCATGATGAGCCAACAAAAATCTAACTTCTTTATAGGAAACAAACAGAAATCTAGCTTTTCAATATTCTTTAGGAATTTTTTTCTTACAAAAAATCATCACTATTTTCTTGTCTGTTGCCACTAGCTTTTTTCCTTCAAGTTGTCACCGGAAATTTCCCCGCAAAGCCCTTGGCAATGTCAGAAATCAAATATCAAGCAAGTTCCCTTGGCTAATTGTGATAGTCATACTGTCAAAAAAATAAAATTGTGATAGTCATTTTTCAATTGTTTGTGTATATATATATTTTAAAATATTTGTTTGTATATATTTTCACTTTAATCAAAATTACACTTTCGTTAACAATCATGTAAAAACATGTCATCCCTAATTTTTGGTAGATACGACGACATGGGCCACACTAAACACATAAATATTACACGACAGAATTTAAGAGTAAAACCCTTTAATCATCTCTATTCTAAGTGACCTGTGGACCCAAATAAATTATAAAAAAAACACATAAATATAACAAATGACAAGAGTGTCAAACACATTAATTTTGCCGTGTTATATTTGTTATCGAAACAAGTAACATCCATCAAACGATTAGTCCTTTTTTATGGAAAAGAGATGTTCAAATCCAAAAGCGAAGAAAACTAAATTCTTCACCTAGATTTTGTACTATTTTGTTTAGCTTTTGTTTTGCTTTCATATGTTGTACACACAATTAATATTATGATGATGGGTTGTTGCATCACTGTATATCCCCATTACTAACAAGTTGGCACCTCTTATTAGCAGAGTGAGAGAGAGAGAGAGCGTTGACCCGAGCGAGACATATATTTCATCTATCTATCTATTTATCTCTCTTTATACCAACTTAATACAATTCCAGCTCAAAAACACTTTTTAACCTAAAAATAATTCTCATCTCCATCTCCATCTCCTCTCTCTCTTCTTTGATCCCACGGCCACCGTGTAACTCTCTCTCTCCGTTTCGACGGGAACTCGTCGTCAGCTCCGAAGCCTTCGTCTCCGTTCCCCGCGGCTCTGAAACTCCGTCAAAACCGAATCTTCTCGCCGTCGGCGGACAGGTGCTCTTCAATTTTCAGCTCTCTATTTTTTGCTTCTATTGTGTATTCCAGCTCTTGATTGAATTCGTGCTGCGATTTGTGGTCTGTGTGGTTTAGGATTCTGGAGAAGATCTAATCTTTTTATTGGAATACAAGCAAAAAAAGACCTAGGCTTTTCGTTTCAGACTGTATATTATAGTTGCTTCTGGAGATAGCTATATGGATCTTGGTTTTTTGAGTGTTTATAAGTTACTTTTTCTTAAAAGAGTTCGATTTTGCGGAGTCAGCTGGTTGACTATGAGTTTTGGATCCGAATGAGCCTTTAATTCGGCTAACATGTGTCATGATTCGGATGAGTCGACTAATGTAGTTGAGTCCAGGCTCATCGAAATTCTGTTCACGAGCTCAGAATGATCGTCATTATATACTTGTTTAGATTTTCAGTGATATTTGTGTTGCACACATACAAAGGCTATGGGCTTGAGATGCTGTATCCGTGTGCAGTTATTTATTCAAGCAAGGATTGAGCTTTGTGTTTTATACATTTAAAACTTTTTTCTTTTTGCAACTTCAGTTACTAATCTAGAACTACTCCTAGAAGCCTTGAAATGTCTGGTTCGTGTAATTACATAAATTTAGCACCTCATTCTGTTCATTAAAGGTTTGAACAACTTCTAATTTGAGAAATTGTCTATGCCTTCGTGCATTTTTTCATATGTCTCCGAATTTTGTCTTGCTGTGATTTGATATATTCTGGTCATATGTGTAGGCGGTGAGCATGTCGACTCCTGCAAGGAAGAGACTGATGAGAGACTTCAAGAGGTTACAGCAGGATCCTCCTGCTGGCATAAGCGGTGCTCCTCAAGACAATAATATTATGCTTTGGAATGCTGTTATATTCGGGTATGTCTTCAATGATGGTGTTTTGTTTGCCCATTTCAGATATCTTCTTTTAACTGGTTTGCTTGAATTCAGTAGAGTGTTAACTGTTTGTTCACTTTTGTAATTGATTGGTTGATTTGCAGGCCTGATGACACCCCATGGGATGGAGGTGATTTTTCTTTTCTTATTCCTTTCACAATTTGAGAAGAAATTTGTGGATCCAGTGCAAGTAGATTCTTCTTTATTCATGAAAGTTTATTCTCTTTACATGTTTTCATCTCTCAGGTACGTTTAAGTTGACACTTCAATTCACTGAGGATTATCCAAATAAGCCACCAACAGTGCGCTTTGTTTCTCGAATGTTCCATCCAAACAGTAAGTTTGAACCAGAAACTTTAGAGCAGACATGTTTTATGTTTTTACATATATTGGTCATTAAATCACCAATCATCATCACTTCCAAAGCTTGCTATTATATTTGCTCTTATGGTTTTTGCTGAATTGTTTCCTTTTGTGATCATACATGCATCAATTTTTAAGTTCTACTATCTCTTTGCCTTTTTCCAGTTTATGCGGATGGAAGCATATGTCTGGACATCCTACAGAATCAATGGAGCCCTATTTATGATGTAGCAGCTATACTTACTTCCATCCAGGTATTTGACATGTTCTTTTAATTGCTTGGTAATTATATGTTATTTGATATAATGTTTCCTTTTCAATTGGTTCATGTGATAAGCTTGTAAGTGGCTAAGGTACCATATATGAAGCCATGGATTACATCTTTGAGTTACGTAATTTGTTGTAGATGTACCTACCTTTCATTCTTGGTTGAATAATCAAGTGAAAGCCTTTGTAGCAAACTAGCTTCTTTAAGGAATTACAATGAGGCAACTTGGGCTATACTAAATTGAATCATCCACATGAAGAATGAAGCTAGATTATTGTTCTACTTCCAAGCATCATAAGGATGCCATATGTTTTACTTCCTCCGATAACAAATGCACTCAACTCTCCCTCATTTTTTTGCATAAGAACAAGGACCATATAGGCAAGTAGATCATTGATGGTGGATTTAATATTTACACCACCTAATGGATGATGTTGTTCTTATTATTCATATGTTTTTTTATGGTTGCAGTCATTGCTATGTGATCCAAACCCGAACTCTCCAGCAAATTCAGAAGCTGCACGGATGTTTAGCGAGAACAAGCGTGAATACAACAGGAAAGTTCGCGAGATTGTTGAGCAGAGTTGGACTGCTGATTAGCAACATTGCTCCTGGTAGAAAGCTTTAAAGATCAGTTAAACAACATGTTTACATAACTGAAACTTGAAATCATTCTGTTGTGAACTCAGACTATCTTGTGAATGTTTTGCTTGGGGCCTTCCTTCCTATATTTGGCCTCAGTATATTTATATAAGGACCAGTTTCTTCTAGTTCCCGTTTCAAATTTACATTTAACAGTCCAAAGAAAAGCGTATTTCAAGCCAGGCAGGGACGCAGGACTGTGGAAGAGTACGCTAAAATGATAGTTCTTTGGTGGAACTTATTGTTCTAGCTAGTTCTAGATTTCTAGACAGAATGGAAACTTTGTAGTTATACTGAAGTTTATCATGGTAAACAGCAAACACGAGCTGCATATACTTTTTATTTGTATGGACACCAACTAATGAAACCTACACCTACTACATTTGTGCACGAAGGTTGCCACTGCTGGTCCATCCCTCCTGAACCTGAATTGCGTACTGCAGATTCCAGAGAACATTGTCTATCGAAGGACGCTTGCTTGTGTCTCTGCACAGACAATTTACTGTGATTTCAACTGCGGTCTTCGGTGATGGATAAGCATAACTACCCTGGATCGAGGAGTCTATCACAAGTCGTAGTCTCGATTGCCCTTCTGTTAAACCTTTCTCTAGCCGTTAAGACCAAAAGAATGTCTATGAATAAATTTCCCAGAAACAGTTCTGAAAGAGAAATGAGTAGTCAGTATGTTACCTCAAGCTTTAGCTCATCCACTTCACTTTTTGATTTGATCAATTTGCCGGTAAGCACTTGGAGCAAGATTACACCCAGCTGGTAAATGTTCCTTCTCAGCCTCGGCGCTGCGTCTATTGCTCTCTGAACCAGTCTAGAAAATAAATAGTGCAATGGTTAATGACAATAGCTCACAAATTCTCTGTTCTGACAAGCATTATCCACTTCTGTTATATCTACTATATTTTCACCTGAAAAGGAAGGTTGTAGTTGCTGATCTTCGCAGAAACAGTCTCTTCCAACAATATGCTGTCCATATTCAAATTATTTCCGAAGACGCCAGGCGCAACTCCGGTGTGCAAGAACTGTACTCCTCTTGCTATACCAATAGTAACAGCCATTCTCTGTGGCCATTTGAGCCATTCCTTCTTTCTCCAATCTGCGACATTACACCAAGTCTCATCAGAATCATTCTGAGTGGTTATTTTTCTTTCTTTCCTGATGTATATATATAATGGTGATGTTAGAAAACCTTACCAGTGAGATGGTCTCTTAAGGATCCATTTGAGATACTTTCAAGAACGATGAATACTGTGGTAGCTGTATTAGGAGGGTCCTGATAAGTCACAGTACAGTGTCCAAGAACAATGACCAAATGCTTATGCCTTAGCTTTGTCAAGGCATCTACCCGCTGCACTAAGTTTTGGGGATTATGTTTCTGCTTGATTTTCACACATCTGATTAGTACTGCTGCACCATCTCTCACCCAGCCATTGTAGACCTGTTAATATTGCAGAAACTAAGTAACACACATTCAAAGCCAACAAACATTTCAAAGAATATGCAATACTAATTAGTACATGTCCTTCAGACCCTTCACCCATTAGATTTTCGGCGTCGAAGTTGTTGGTTGCGTCCTCGATTTCTTCCAATGTGAAAACATGATACGGTGTGATCCCTAGTGTTGGCAATCTCATCATTTGGGGGACATGCCCTTGAAAATGCAAATAACATCAGCTTCATAAAACTACAAATTAAAGTTTTGAACAGAACAACTAGTACTCCTACATCAATTAGGACAAAGTAATTGAGGGAAGAACAAAAAATGCCTTTCTTTTTCATCAGGGATGGCCATCTTTGATGTTTGAAACGAGGTCTTTTCCGGCACAGATCTTATGTCGAATTTGTCTTCTGTCTTCCTACCACTTGCCCTTTTGATAATGAACAAAATCAGCAACCCAAGGACTAGAGCAATAAGAACAATACCACCAATTAGACCAAGTACAACCCCAAGCTTTATTTTCGAGTCCTCCTTTTGAGTTTCAATACTTTCAACCGGAGGCTTAACAGCCAGAGCCTCTTTCTGAAAAAACCTATACGGATGCTGATACTTTGAAACTCCACCAGATAAACAATTCCACGAATCAAGAACTGTCCGATTCGACGACTTTGATCCAATGCAGGAAGACAATTTCCCAATCAAAAGGTTCTGTGAAACATCCACAACTTGTAGCTTTGAATTGCAAGTTGTGTTCAACGAGAGAGCCCCACTGAGCTGGTTGTGAGCCAAAATGATGTACCGTAGTGAAGGAAGAGAGAACAAGAAGGAAGGTAATGGACCAACAAACTTATTGCAAGAAAGGTCGAGCTGCTAAGCATTTTCGGAATCTCCGATCTCAACGAGTTGTTCCTCAATATAAGACGCACGAGGCTGTTCCCGAGAGATGGAAATCCGGACCCAATGTGGTTGTTCCCCAAGTTGAGGTCTTCAAGAAGAGCCAAGCTTTTAAGATCTGGGGCAGTCCCATTGAACAAGTTATCAGCCAAGTTGATACTTCTAAGACTCTTCATCGAAGCCAACGGGATAGGAACCTCGCCGGAGATGAAGTTGGAACTAATGTGGAGATGCTCAAGCGACCAGAACCGGTTGATCTTCGCCGGGAGTGGGCCCCACATGCCTAGTGACACGAGGGAGAGAACTCTGAGGTTGGAGAGCTTGGTGAGAGACGTGAAGAAGGCATCGATGGAGAAGCTTCTGGAAAGAGTCGTGGGCTGAGAGATGGTGACAAAGGTGCTGCTCTTGGGGATGTGAGAAGGGAAGGTCTTGTTTCCCCCGACCGTTAATTCGGTTAGGCGGTTGTTTGTGCAGACAATCTTGAGGGAAGGAGTTGGAGAGAGGTAACAGAAGTTGGTCCATTTGGACCATCCTTGTAGAGCCGGAGGATACTCCAGAAGCTTCTGAACTTGGAAAAGAATACGGGACTCGCTCGCGGTTAACTGAGCTGCCGGAATCGGAGGAAACACGGCCCACATTACAAAAAGTAACAAACTTGAACAAGCCCCAAAACTCCTCATTGCTCCTAACAAAGTTCAAATGCCACTGCTAACATACATATCAAGTTAATAATAAGTTGAGGCCAGCTGTGATCGATCAGAACTAACTGTGATAAAGAAAGGGGAGCTATTTTCAGTTATACCTAATACAGAGTGACTACTCAGAAAAGCAGCTTCTGGGTTTTACTTAAAATAGGATACAGATTTGGAAATGATTAGTGTAAACGGAAGTTAGCTAGCTAGTAGCTAATGAACACAAGGTTCTTGGTTTGGTGTACTGGGGATGACAAGAAAAGATTTTACAGTGGAAATTACGAAGTACTCTGATCTCATTATTGTGGAAGAGAGTTATGAAGATCTGAAAAGGACGAGAAATTATGAGGGAAGCAATTAAGCAAGCATGAGAGAGTGTGGAAAGTCGGTTAGTCAAGTACAAAGAGACAAGGCAAACCAACTAAGTAGCCAAGTGTTTATATTGGGCAAATTAATGGTTTTCCAGATTTTCATGGCCAATATTTATCTTTGCATGCACTGCTCGGCATTTAAGTCAAACTGATGAGCTCTGATTCAGACGCTGGACGCTGTGAGATCGATTTGAGAGAACCTAGATGTTGACCAAGCTTATTATGGAATGGTAAACTTCCCGCGGGAGTGTGTTGGAATTATTTTTAAAATATCAATCTCCTAAAAAAGTATGTTCGTTGGTATTAACTAAAGAAAAGATGTAATTTTTGGTAAATTTAAATGAACTATTATAATAATTGGTATTTAATCAACTGAATTGTTAAAAGGACATCACTTTTGGTAAAGCACTTTTTTGTCAAAAAATGTAATATACCAAGAGACTTGTTTACTCTTATAAATAGGAGTGGTGTGTGACTCTCCAAAAATCATTCAGAATTCATCTTTTTTTCCTTCTTCTAAATTTCCAGCAATTCTCTCTACCATCGTCTTTCCTAGTTTTATAGTTATAAAATCTAGAAACTATTATTCAGCATAAATAATTTATAGTAACCTTGAGTCTGTTGTAAAACCTTTGATTGAGTGTTAGGTTGATTTTCGTTAATGAAAACCGATGATCAACATTAGCAAATTGTTATGATTTATTGTATCCTAAATGCTTATTTGATTATTGTCCTTGCACATGTCTCTTGTGATTATTAATTCCTAAAATACTTAGTTTATTTGTTTAGTTTTCAGTAATTAATTATGTTTTTGTTTATGTAGGTTATTTGGAGAAAAATACAAAAATGAGCAATAAAATGAGAGTTTTATTCAAATAAAGATTGGTGACGTGGAAAGTGTATGTGACGATGACTCAACCCTATATTGATAAGGAGAGGCCCAATATCAGACATATATAAACATCTTTTGAAGAAGGGGGGGGGGGGGGGGGTAAGAAGAAGAGCCACAAAGAAGGATTCCCTGCCGTCCCAGTTCGACCCGTCGAGATTCCTCTGCCAAGAATTCTAGGGTTTTTGATTTATTCTTCCTTTTCCATCATGATTGTAATATTTCGACTATGAGTAGCTAAATCTCCTTAGTTAGGGCTGATCGAAGCCCTAGACATGCTTGTGAATTCAAAACCCTTTTGATCTTAATAACTATTTGATGAGTTTTGTTTCACTATTTTTTCATTGATGATTTTTATGTTCATGTTACTTTGGTTGCAAACTTAGTTGCAGGTCTTAGGATCTAGAATCTAGGATGTGTGATTGTACGCTATATCAATGCATATTCAAAAGAGACAAGCAAGCTCGTTGTGATAACTTGTGTGACACAATTCCTTAGTGATGTTAATGCGACTACTATATCGACCTTAAAAGCTTTGTTGACTTTCAAACACTCTTAGAACTTAATGACTTTGATTGATTATGTTAGGACACCGACATGTACCAACCTATTAATTGAAGATCAAGCTAAGTTAGTATTGATATTCTGCTTAGTACGGCCAATAAGAAAGTGTAATACAATCGATGTCCTACCGACATTGGCTCGATTATGGGAGTCAGTCATCCATTGTTATCTAGACTAGAGTTGGGGTAAATTGTAGGTTGTCTAGGGTGGAGAGAAGTTCCTAACATTCATCTCTTTCTGGTTTTCAACAATATTTACTTTACTGAAATTTACATTTTTCTGACCCCTTTACTGAAATTTACATTTTTCTGCATTAGCTGTATATTCACTGAATTATTTCAGCAACCAAGACAACTCCGAATACCCTGAATTTTTGTGTGGTAGTCTGCCACAATGTCTAGTGTCTTGTGTTAAATTTTCGTAATTTTTGGGTCAGTCTAAGTTAGGTTTGTAAATTAGTTTGTGTTTAATGGTCAAGTCTGCCAGATTTATAACTTTCGCGTTTTTTGTGTTTCTTGTGTTATTGAGTCTTAGTTTCACCAATATCTCATACTTATCATTAAGCTATATTGACATAATTGCATAAAAATAAAGTTATCTTTGATAAGTGATTTTTTACCTATTAGTATATTAAGTAGTGGGACAAATAAAATTTAAAAAAAAAACAATTCTTTTTTCTTGTCTTGCACTATCCAAGATCACAAAATTTTCCATAGTGTCCACTCAAACCCACACACCGGCCACGTGCGGCTCGTGAAAGATAGCTTGGCCTTGTCCTCATCAAAGCTCATGTGATCCTCGTCCATAAAAATTGTTACGAGGAAATGGCTCTGCAAAATAGAGAAGCCAGTAACGGTATATATATGAGTGTTGTTGTAACTCAGATGTTTAGATATTATAGTGCATATGATCGATCGGAATGCTCCTGTGTCAATGTCACTGGGCAAAGCAGCCAGATCATAATGGGTAGAATGACGAATAGGAACGTATGTCGTTTTGTGTTTGGAGATGCCAAGAGGCTGTGTCGGTGGTCAGAGGCAAAGAGAAGTGAGATGTATATAATGAAGGAAATGCTCAGAGGGAAGAATAATGACTGGGATTTATGTAGTGTGAGGTGTTAACTTCACCTAATCCTCTCTCTCTCGATCTGGTGGTGCCAGCTGACAGTTGGACTCTTCCATATTTGTTAACGTGTTCTATTCTTTCCTGTGGAGTGTAAGCTTTGCTCCAATTTGCAAAACGATGACTGGTAAAGTGGTAACGGTATCTTCATTATTCAGACAAACAAAAAATTAGACTGAATTATGTTGGACAGTCGGTCACCTTTCACATTTTAAAGGCCTTATCGATGAGACCAGACATGGCGGTTCTTTAGCATCATTTTCGTACACCGAATCATCTTAAAAGCGCCTCAAACAAAATTCGTTTCTATAATTTCAGTCCTTATTCTTTAGAAGAAGAAAAAATTCAGTCAATATTTTTAGTTTACTTTAATTTCCTATGAACCCTATGATTCACTTCTATTAAAGTGATATGATATCGTATATGGTGCAATCAATCATAATAGCTGGAGATTCGTCAAAACACTATAATTTGAGAGTGACGGATAAACTTAAAGGTCCCATAATTTTAACAGATTGATGTGACTTATCACAAATAAATTTGACGCACAAATAAATCCTAGTCTCTACCCTACTAGTTTGAAACGCTAAATATTCAAAACTAAACTTGGGCCAACTCCTGCTTCTCCCTTTCCAGACCAACTTAAATTCGCGCCCAGGTCCACTTTTAATTGCCAAAATGGATAAAATGAGCCCACCGCCCAAAACGACGCCGTCACCTCTCTCGTTCGGTCCGATAATAAATTTTCCATTTCGCGTTTCACTCTTTCAACACCTAGCACAGCTGAGTCGGCAGCTCAGATCGATTCTGCTGCTTTCGCCAAGCACACACTCTCCGTCTTCTTCCTCTTTTAGTTCTTCATCTTATGGTACTTCGTTATTTCCATTTCGCATTAACTTTTTTGCTTCGCTTTCGTTAAGGTTAGGGTTTCAATGTTTCTGCATTTTGAGCTGAAGCTTAGATCGAGTTGATTATCGTCTCTCGGTTTAGTTTAAAATGAACACTGACGAAACAGCTAGTATTCAAACGTGAATTTAATTAATTAATTAATTAATTTTGTTTCCATTTTGCAACGGTAATGTGAATGTAGACGGCTTAGTTTTAATGGATTTGTTTTTGTTCTAGATTCATATGTTTCAGGTATCTTTTAGTGTCTGTGGCTTTCGAATTGACTGTGTCGTATATATGCAGGTTCTGTGAATCGAGTTCTGGGAGCTGTCTTTTGCAATGGGAAAGACCCCGGGGAAATGGATCAAGAATTTGCTTCTCGGGAAGAAATCGTCCAAGTCTAATTTGTCGAAAGGAAGAGAGGTATTGCGAAGATACATGCGTGTTGATATTTGAGTGAAAATTTTGAAATTGCAAATTCTGATGTGTTGCGGATGTTTTGTACAGAAATCTACAAATAAAGGGGAGACGGTGGTATCGTCAAAGTATTCTTTGCCTGAGTTAACTGTGAGTTCTCCCGTGATATCATCACCGATGGTCGTGACTAATGCTAGCAATGAAGTCGAGTCAGAAATCAGAGTAGCAGCAGATGTACAAACCGATAGTGGTGTTATTCATTCATTGACAAAGGAAGATGCCCAAGTAGAAGCTATCTCTAGTTCGGGGTCTCAGGATCTTGAGAGAATCAAGCAAGAGAAAGCTGCCACAAAGGCGCAAAGTGCTTATAGAGGCTATGTGGTACTTTCCTTTTATATACATTTTGCGCTTTTCATTTTTTTTCCCTTGACAATCATGGTCAATAATGTATGTTGTACCTCTATGATATAATTTAGTATA
The DNA here is from genome assembly GCA_946800695.1 of Geum urbanum. Taxonomy (NCBI): domain Eukaryota; kingdom Viridiplantae; phylum Streptophyta; class Magnoliopsida; order Rosales; family Rosaceae; genus Geum; species Geum urbanum. The sequence continues at coordinate 44,866,552 of OX327012.1, read as the reverse complement.
GTACTTTTTGTCCAGCTATATAAGCTACTGATGCTAGCTAACTATCTTTGAAGGCTCGCCGGGCATATCGAACTCTCAAGGGCATCATAAGGCTGCAAGCACTTATTCGTGGTCATTTGGTGAGAAGACAAGCTGTGTCAACATTACTATGTGTCCAGGGGATTGTGAAGCTTCAGGCACTTATTCGGGGTCAGCGCGTTAGAAACTCTGAACTTGGGGTTGAAGTGAATAAAATAAATGTGGTAATTTTTTTAATATTTTATTTTAAAATTTTCAATTTTGTTGATTCAGAGCTGATTGACTGATTGTGTTTTATCGGAAAGAGTTGTCTTTACATTCTTAATGCCTAGATAATGCACAGATATGAGAGATATTGATGAAAAACATAATGTTGAATCTCTAATGTCACTAAAACCCTTTTAACTATATAAATGGTTTAAGAATGAATCACATGTAAATTAAGAATGCTAGATGATAAATGCGGATGTGCTACAACACTTTGGAAGATGTTTATTGTTTCATGCCATGCCCTTTTAATTTGTTTACTTATTCAGTCCAAGGTATTCATTGACATTGTTATATGCATCAGGGTGCTATATTTAATTGCTCTGGTGTAAGTGCATCTTCCCAGGTTAAGGAGCGTTTAAACAGTGCTTTTGCTCAGAAGGTGAGATCTACTTCAGTATTGTCCAAGTCATTGGTTACTTGCTTTATTTGAGATCCATTTATTTAGATGGTTTTTCTGTTGTTCACAAAGAAGCGTTTCTGATTTAATAGTTGGTGCTATTTGGTTTATTAGGAGTAACCGTATTTATTTGAAATTGATTGGCATACTTTGGCGCTGGTATGGGAATATATACACAGCATGAACATCATTTTGGTGTTTGTAATTATGATACATTTTTGTTTTAGAGGATACATTAGTGTCATTAGAGATCACAATATTTAGCTATAACATTTGTGTCTTGCCCATATTTCAAGAACCATGTAATTATGTTTCCTAGGACAAGCTCTAAAACTAAGACGAAATACTAATATATAGGCGTTAATCTCAATGGGAGAACATGTTACATGATCACTGATCAGTATCTTCATCTTCTTGGCATTTTTACTGCAAGTTCAGCCTCTGTTTTTTATTGTATTTTTTTTTTTCACTTTCAGCTTCTAGCATCATTGCCAAGTGCTGTTCCTCTACGTCTCCTGTATGATCCAGAGGACTCTAACTCGTCCTGTGTGTGGCTTGACCGCTGGACTAGATCTTGCTTTTGGGAACCTGTTTCTCAGCTAAAGAAAAAAGTCGATTCGAAGTCTCGTGGGAAGCACAAGAAGATTCAAACAACAGAAACTGAACCAACAAAGCCAAAAATAAGTGTCAGGAGACTGTCCACCGAAAATGTGACGAATCGTGCAACTTCAGATTCTGAAAAGCCTAAACGAACTTTGAGGAAAGTTTCAACTCATGCTGTGAACTCAATTCAGGAACGTCAACAAAATGAAAATCAGAAGATTAAAAGTAATGTCAGAAAATCTTCTGATCTCAAAGAGTCTTCTAATTCGAAGAAGATTTCTGAACCCAAGGCAGTTTCTGAACCCAAGAAGGATAGTTCTGATCCCAAGATGGACGTTTCTGATCAGTCAGAGGTTGATAATGAGGTACCAAAGCAAAGTACAGAAACGCCTTTGGCTCCTGGTGCTCATGAAAATTTGGAGCAGAGCACTAACGAAATTTCTCAGCAGATGAAACATTTGGAAGTTTTGGTGTCCAAGGATACAAATGTATCAGAAAGTATGGAACTTCCATCAGGAGGTGAAACAGTGGAGAAGTTAGATGACCGTACTTCTATTGACATTCAATCCATGGAGAAGGATGTCAAAAATGAAGAAGTTCAAGCAAAAAGTCAGGTGCTAACCTCTGAGGGAAACTCCATCAGTAATGGCAAGCAGAAGGTCAGCCAGAGAAGGGCATCTTTGCCTGTGAAGTTTGATCCTCTGGAGAATGGGGTTCAAAACTCGCCGAGAGTTCCAAGTTACATGGCACCAACTGAATCTGCAAGAGCTAGGCTGAAAGGACAGGGCTCCCCCAGATTTGTGCAAGATATGGTTGAGAAGAATATTATAACCAGACGTCATTCTCTCTCTTCTTCCACCAACACCAAGCTAATTGCATTTTCCCCAAGGGCACAATGGCCTGCTCAAGGCAAAGCAGTGATCCGAACTGACAGATCTTTATCATCCTCAAGGGATGGTTTTGGTATGTTTTGAATTTCACCATGCCTATTGCATATATGGGTTTGGTTGAATCTCTTTATTTTCATTCCCCCTCTTTAGGTTCTCTCTCTCTCCGTTTCTGCCTTTTATGTCTTTTTAGCAGGAGTGCTACACATGCCCTGGATCACATACGTACATACATCCATGCATAACACTTACCTTCTAGCATTTACTTGTCATTTTAGTATAGGTTGGGATACTCACCTTATATACACACACACACATACATACAAGTACATACAGATCACACATGTTAATGAATTGTGTTGGTCAGCTATGCATTTTAAAGCTATTTAGCAGTTTTAGGAAAATCCAGATAAAATGCAGTTTTGGTGGTGTCTTTTCAACCTTTTGATATATAGATATATAGGGTATTGATTGAGTAATGCCAATAGATATATAGGGTATTGATTGAGTAATGCCAATTTCAGATAAGGCACTCCAACCAGACTGGAGGAGGTGATTTAGGACGTGCATTGTTCCATGAAAATATATCAAGGCAATGGAAGAGGAAACAATGAACTGTTTGCTGTTTATGTCTATTGAACTTGGTACCGTTGTACATTTGTAACCAAGATCTATTTTGTTGAGTGATAGGTGTTTCTGGAAGTGCCTAGTTTGTTCATTTTACTAAACTTTAGGTTCGTTTTGTAGGTTTGGGTGCTTGTTCTCGGTGATCTTTGATCTTTTATGAGCCTTAAGCTTTTGACTTTCTGTGCATGCCAATACGTCGTTTTCTATTGCAAACTAGTAGGATTTCTTGATATTTGAGCAGAGTTCTTGATAATAGGTATGCCCGAAATATACTGGGTTACTGCATTTACATTCAAACAAGCTTGACCAAAACCCTAAAGCAAAGAGTGAAGTACCACCTGTCCAAGTAGGGTGAAACTTAGCCAGACCAACCGTGTACCCATTTCCTAGGAAAATGCAGCCATAACTCTCCGAGACACACCCGTATATGGTAGAACCTGTGTCATTCGACCACAAAATACTTCCAGTACTAGCATCCATCGCATATAGGGGACCGTTCGAAGCTACAGACCCACCAAAAACTACGCCATTAGCAACAGAAACAGGTCTTTGGCAGCGTCGTTGCTAGGGTCTCCTGTTGACCACAAAATGTTCTCGGTATTTGCATCAAGAGCAACCCCATGCTCCGGCTGTTGTTGTGAGGTTTGACGGTGCCAGAGTGAACCTCTTACGTTGGCCATTGGCGATGTTTGTGTACACCCTTTTCCCATCTGTGGCGGCACCCCATATTCCTCCTCCATTGCTACCTGGCCCTGCCAACTAGGAATCCAACAAATTTAATTAGTCAATAGAACCAAACAATATCTCCAGAGTCACGGTCTAGAGCCCAAGCAAACCCGCTCTTCTGCACAGCCACCACGATATCACGTCTCCTTCGGTTAGGGTATATGGTAAGCATCATCGGTGCCTCTCCAAAGTCGGCATCGTCGTTCGGTCCCGGCGGGCAGTCGGGGTTGTTTGGTATCAAACAAGCAAAGTAGAAAATGTCATATCCACCCAGTTGCCTAGACCATTGAAATGGATATCTGGACCGGTACACTGATCAGGCTGTGTAGGCGTTCTTGTCTGGTTATTTTGCTTTTCTTGACATTCAAGCACTTCAGGGGGAGCTGTATAGAGGTTCCCGGTCGCCACATGGACATGTCTCCTCAACACATCAATGGAAGGGCTGCTTCCCCATACTGCTGCACCCAAGTAACCAGTCAAACTACCATTATTGTCAGGTAACATATAAGTCCGCCATAAAACTACACCAGTTCTAATATCTAGCCTCGCAACGCTGCCGCGGAATGTGCAACGCTGAGAAAATGAGCTGCAAAAGTGAACCCTTCTTCCAAAGACGACACTCCTAGATAAAATGAGCTGCAAAAATGAACCCGGGGAATACGGTTCCAGACATGGTGACCATAGCTCGAGGACGAGGGTCTAGTTGAGTCAACCACATAAGCCTCCCGTTGGCGACACCTGTGGCCGCTAGTCCAGTTAACTGCCCAAGGTTCTGCTTCCATGTCAAAGCGCCGGTATATGCATTCACCGCATACAGGAAACGATTCCATGATGGGAAATAGACCACTCCATCGGTTATGTCTTTTCCCGCGAAAAACGACCATTTCTGACGCATTTTCTCCCTTAGCGGACCTCACTACCGTGATTTAGCCACTGAAAAATGAAAGAAAAGTAAAATTTAAACAAACTCCTATATATATATATATATTTATATTCTTCAGCTAAGGATATCCGCACTGTGAATTTTTCCATTTTACATATATATATATATAAAGATTTTCAAATGTGGACGTTTGCACGGTGTAGATGGTAATGATTTGATTATTTTGATCATCTCACATTTTATTTTAACAATTTAAACTGTTGATGTTATAGATATTATCCCTTTAAGGAGTACACATACAAAATTTCAGCCAATTTAGTAATTGTTTGGTCATCCGAAATGGTGAAACATTACGAACAAATAATGAGTGTCGGATAAATGCTAACGATATATAAATGACAAATCAAATAGCCAAACGATTTTTGATTGGACTCAAATTTTGTGGGTGACTTAGTTGAAATAGCATCTATAGCATGAGTGATCTTGATTGTCAAGATTTGATGTCTAAGTGAGATAAAACGAAAACATCTGTTTCGTGCGGATGTTCTTACATATGCAAACGTGGTATCGAGGATTGTAAATAAACATAAGAACATGGCTATTATGTTAACGGTGCTACGACAGCTCCGTTTTCTGATAAAAACCATATTGACCTCCGGTGAAGGTTACGCACGTACTTTATCTGCAACCTAAGGGAGGATAAGGAAGGAGACTTGAATAGGATGCGGATTCTTTCACGTTTATACTGCTTCCCACTGTTGAATCACCAGCTAAATCATCTAGAGTGGGACTATCTAAACCAACTTTCCCCAAATTGCACCCACCGTACCCTTTACGCTAAATTGTAACTATTGACCAGAGTGGGACTATATAGGTCTGGTGAAGTTTGGTTCACGGAGGATGGCCATATGCATGGGCCAATATATATAGGCGGATGTGAGCGATGTTTGCAAACAAATTGATACGTACGTACCAACATATATAAACAAGGAATGGCAGAAAACAAAGATGACATGCAGTCGAGCATGAAAATGATGTCTAGAAATCCTAATTATAACAAATAGTCAAATATGATGAACATTGAAGAAAAGGTTTTCTCATCTGTAACATGTTCTGAATGTATATGATAGCTAGGATGCACTTTGTGCATTCTTCTCCATTTTCTGTGAAAGACCCATACCTAGCCATACGTAACCAAAGCTCTACTCTAGAATCAGATCCATATCAGTCAACTAACTAACATAACAGCTAGGTATGGTGGTGAACACAACTTGACAACATGTTATAAGGTGGCACTACCATAATTCTCAATAGACGTCATAGACATGAACATATATTATAAGGCGGGGAGCGGAGGGCAGAGGTCAGGTGGCAACTAGAGTTCCCCTAAACACTTTAGTGTGCATGAATGAATGATCGATGTCAGTGAAGTGGTCAGGGAAACTCCGGGTGACAACTGACGTTAATATGGTATATATCGGAAATCTCTCTTTCCTTTCCATGTTGGTCTGGTTTCTTGGAGAGTAGTATGTGAATGCTGAGTAGTGATATGATATGATATAATTAAGAACATGCTTGTCATATTTATAGCAAAGGATCAAAATTGATATTTCAGTTCTTATGATTCTTAATAGAAGGACTATCTATGATCGAGAATGTCCAATCGAAGTATCCATTGGAGATAGGCTAGCTAGGAAAGAATATTGGCATATACCGATAGACATATACAGAACTAATTTGGCCACTGTTGAACCTGGTCAGAATTGTGGGCAAGATAACATTTCCAAATTGTGCATCTGCTTAATTCTGTTACATTTTAGTTCAGGTAATATATTACACGATGGCGACATTACATATGCTTATGCTCAACTTGGTAGCATTACTCCCATACCTGCGGTCCTGCATTCCCTAAGAGCCAAGTGCCTTCTGCGTGACTAAGACCTTCATGGTTTCTTCGGAAAATCCCGAAAAGGCAAAGTTGTGGAATATACATTTGGATAGATAGATACGAAGACAGGATGAAACGGGATGGAATGAGGTATTTTAAAAGTCTTTCTCGATTATCTTGAAACTTAAATGAAACAGGATGGAACAAATCCAATTTGAGGTTCAATTTAAAATAAACATTTAATAGAGTATTTGACAACACAAAAATCCGAATGAGACGAGATGAACCAAATTTTGGGGCTCAAAATAAGATAAACATTGCCTTCTGCATGACTAAGACCTTCCAAGTTTCATCGGAAAATCCCGAAAAGGCAAAGCTGTGGAATATATATTTGGATAGATAGATACGAAGACAGGATGAAACAGGATGGAATGAGGTATTTTAAAAGTCTTTCCCGATTATCTTGAAACTCAAATGAAACGGGATGGGACAAATCCAATTTGAGGTTCATTTTAAAATAAACATTTAATAGAGTATTTGACAACACAAAAATTCGAATGAGACGAGACGAACCAAATTTTGGGGCTCAATATAAGATAAATATAGTTTAATAAAAATTCAAAACTACAACTAAACAAAGTAATATTGTTTTACTTAATATTTAATTAAAAACAGTAAAACTATAAAAAAAATTATAGCAATTTTATTTTATGTTTAATTGATACATTTAACTCATATCACAAGTTGTGTAATACTTTAATCGTTCTAGAGTACTTTTATTTTTTTTTGTTGAATATTACTAATTATTTGATAATTTAATATGCTAACTCTCAATAAAAAAGAAGACAAAATAGACAAAATATATTATAGGGAACATGACAGGTCTATTAGAATTTGAAAATCAAGACCCAATTCCGTCGATGGCGTAGCCAGGTGACATTGAGCAGTGTCGAGTGACACAGCTCAATCCTAGATTTTAGCAACAAATCATATAAAAGCTTGACTTTTCAAACTTAGACTATAGATTCATGAAGAAAATGACACGGGTGGACATAGTGGGATGCTACAATTAGAAACCAAATTTGGTTTTTCTTTAATAACCAACCAAAAATTCTTTTTAAGTATATAGGTTGAAAATATAAATGAACTCTTTTACTATACTTTGATTCTATATGGCATCAAATTCAGTTATCGGAAGATTGTAAACAATAATTGTTAATTCTTACCCTTACATGTCTATTATCAAATTATCTTTTTATTCATACACAACTATATTTTCCTATCATCATGGATTTTAAAATATAAAATCGTATTTTTGACACATACTTTGTATCAGCACCCTTCCACTCAGGTATACCTTTTTGGGTCATTTTTAGGTATATATAGAGCATCACACTAATTTTTTGATCATATTTTACCATCTCCACCATTCAAATCTTAGGTCTTAATGTGTAGATAAAGCCTGTAAATTTTCAGTCAAAATGGTGATCATTAAGGTATTCAAAACCGCAATTGAAGTTTATAAGTATGAACGGTTCAGGTTTGGCAGATTCGGTCCATCCCTTGATTTAACCTAGTTCGATACCTTAACGATCACCAGTTTGGCTGAAAATTTACATGAATGATCTACTCATATAGACCTAATAATTGGACGGTAGAGATGTTAAAATATGATCAAAAAGTTGGTGCAATGCCATATACCTGAAAATGACCAAAAATAGGTATACCTTAATGGAATGGCCCTCTACTTTGTATGTATATATAAAATTTGACCATATTATTTGTATTATTTAATAAAAATTATGTTAATTTAAATTTGAATTTTGACACCGCTAAATGACATTTCTAGCTACGCCACTAAATTCCGTCCTTAACAAACGGGATGTGTCAGGACCGGACAAAATAGTGAAAATTTTAATTTTCTTTCCGTTCTGTCCCCGAGCAAAATCAGGATAAAATCGAATTGAATTCGAAATTTGCAAGCTTCACGCCCACCCCATATATACATTTTCTACCCTTATATTTTTGTAACAATCATACAATGTCGTCCAGATTCATCCATTTCTCCTACAAGTCTACAACAACTTTTTTCCACTCGGTCGCTTCCCCGACTGAGAGTCGAAGCACAACGAGTAGATCAAAGCATCAAAGCTAGACCAGCACGCAGATGCTTGTAGCTTAACTATAAATAGTGGAAACATACAGCTGACATTTCGATCAAGCAGACTCTTACATATATGCATGCGATCAAAGAGAGGAGTGGCTTGGTCGAAATATTTTTCAGGTGTCCCCAAGAGTTCCCTTGACCACTTCATCGGGAATTATCCGGCCATCTCAATATACAATATATCGATCCCACTGAAGTATTTAGGGGAACTCCCGGTGACATTTGGCATCGTATATGCACTATCAAACATTCAAACTTGGAGCACAACCTAGCTGGCGCAGTTAAGTTACATTACGTACATATCTCGTTTAATTAGATGATACTTGCTCTATATTGTTATAAACCAATTAATAAAAGTGTTGCCATGCACACTAATCGCTACTGGAACTTTCTCATGCATATATAAATCTAAACGGTAGTTCGATCGATGTCTTGGTTTTCTTTGTTGAAAGGTACTTTAGCAGGTAGCTTGCTGCTTTGTTCTTAGTCTATCGATTGATCTTCAAACTGCTTGGAGTTTTAGGCATGAAGGGATGGTCGATTAATTCTTTAAATAATTAAGAAAAGAATTTAGATAGAGATTTATAGAAGCGATCGAAATCTTTGGCATTTCTAATATGATTGTTAAGATCGATCGATCGGATCGACTAATACGCATTATGTATATAAATGTTGATTCGAGTGTATCAAAGTTCACGTGTATATATGTTTGGTTTTTTCACGTGTATACATTTGTACCTCTCATGTTTCATGGTAAAACTTCTTGAAAAATTCAAAAATATACCTTCATCTCTTCTTCCACACCCTCCGTCATGAGAATATATATTTCCAGTGCTAGCATCGTGTTGGATATTTTGTGTTTGTGGGTTATGACAAGAGAAGAAAATGCTTCAACGACACGTAATACTTTATGTTTTCTTTTAGATTGTATTTGCCCCACTACTTAGTGCAAAGAAAAATAATTAAATAAACCTTTTAGGATACAATAAAGTCTAACAACTTGCTAATGTTGATCGTCGGTTTGCACTAAAGAATATCAACCTAACACTCGATCAAAGATTTTACGAGAGGCTCAAGGTTGCTAGAAACGATTTCTGTAGAATAATAGTCTCTGAATTTTCTATTTTAAAACTAGAGAATGATGGAGAACTTGAGAGAAACTAAAAGAGAGGAAGAGAATGATTTTTTTGATTATATGAATCTGCAGAAAATAACTCATATTTATAGAAGTGGTTATGCATGTTCACCATGAAAGATTACATCTTTCTGGTTTATTTTTCAATGGAGATACCTCTTCATTAAGAGTTGCATCCTTTTAGTTCGTTTTCAATGGACATGTCTCTTTACTAAGAGTTGTATCCATTTGATTTTCCATTGGACATGTTTGTTATTATTCTAACAGACAAACTTCTTGCTCTCCTTTAGTTTCTCTCAAGTTCTCCATCATTTTCTAGCTTTAAAATAGAAAATCTAGAGACTATTATTCTGCATAAATAGTTTCTAGCAACTTGACTTGTACTAAAGGCGACATATATTTTTATATATTTATCTTTAGTTTTACATCTTCATGTGCTATATTCATTTGGTTTGATCGTTCGTATGTTTCTAGTTTTAATTTAGAGAATACATGATTATCTCTTAGTTAAATGATTTATTAAGATCAACATTGTTATATACAATATGTATGATATATTGATTGCATTAATTTTTAGAGCGTGTACATATCGAGTTTACACTACAAGAAAAGGAGACATTACCGGCGACGGGAGGTCGCCGGCCTTGTCTTTTTTTTTCGCCGGAAATGTCATTCCCGGCGACGAGTCGCCGGCAATGACGTCGCCGGAAATCTCCCGCCGGTGTTAACATTGCCGGCGACGGGAAACGGCGTCGCCGGCAATGTCTCCGACATTACCGGCGACGCCGTCGCCGGCAATGGTTCCGCCGCCGTGGCCGGAATTTGTGACATTGCCGGCGACTGAGGTCCATGTCGCCGGCAATGTCAGAAAAAATTTTGAAAAAAAAACGCGGTTCTGGATTGGGCCCAATTCCAGAACCTGCATTGAAAGACATAAACCGTACAATCATACAAGTTCAACAGTACACATAAATGTCCAACGTACAGTACAAATAGCAACGACGATACGAAAATTAACTACAACTACAGGTCAGGGTCGAGGAACTTGCGGGTCAGGGTCGAAGTAATCAAAGTACTCATTTGAATTCCGGTGGCTACCTTGGTCTTGCTCTGGCGTTGACTGGTGCGGTGGTGGTGGTGGATAGCTAGGGAACGGAGGGACCGGGGCCGGGGGAGGTGTGGGGAACGGTTGTCCGGTAGTCTGAGCCTCGTACATCGTCCGCATCCATGTGTACATCTGAGCCTGCACCTGTGTCTGCTGCATTTGGTACTCGGCCATCTGCCTCTTTTGCTCCTCCAACTCCCTCTGCGTCCTATGAAGCTCCGCTGCGAGGTTACGACTAGAAGTTGAACTTCTTGACCCGGTAGAGTATTGTGAAGTGGTTTTCAATACTCCTTCGCCCGCCGAGCCCATTCCCCTACAGTAGTAGGTATTCTTTCCAGTCCCGCACGCTTTTGCCATGATCTGAGCCGCTATCGGGGGATCAAGCGGATCGATCTGAGAGGCATACTGGGTGACTTCTTCCTCGGAGCAGTCAGGATGGTTAGTCCGAGCTATACTCATGGTCACTTCTGTCGTCGCCTCCTCCACTCTCGCCTAATTGAAAAGCGAAAATGAACAACGTATTAACTAACAACATCTATTAATATCGAAAAATAGTTTTATTAACACATGGAGAGGCGAAAGACTTACCGCTTCTTCAGGGCATTGCGGATAGAACTTCTGATGAATATACACCAAGGGGTTCACTTCTTGTTGTTGCTGCGCCTTAGTCGACCAACCCATGTAGTTGAGTGAACCTGCATGATGGGCCCTGGTGTTTTTCAATCTATTCGCCCGGTTCGTCTTCGAAATCGCCTTGTTTGATAAACATATGGAAAAAAATTAGTAACTAACTATTTCAATCTGATACGATACATTAGGCTTGTAAGATATATTAAGGATGCATACCTGAGCTTTGGGGTGCTCGAAGTGGGCTATCAGCCACAGCCACTCGTACTCCCTAAACCGGAATTCGCTAGGAGTAGAACCTCGGCCTAGCTCCTTGTATACAGTGTAATGGGAAGAAAGCTCGTTCTTCCACTCTTTATACCTATATTAAAACAAGGAAAAAAAGTTAGAGATATTAAAACAGTTGATAAACAAAAATCTAACTCGATATATATTCAAATAAGTGGAAGCACATCACCGATTATGTAGTTGACGCTCTACCCACGTGTGAATAAGAACTTCATCCACGTCAAACCACACCTGCAATATGAATATATAAAAGGTAAAATTATATAATTAAGTGGACTTAATTAATAAATGTAAAATTTACGTAATGAAAATACGATTTTACTCACACTGAGTGCATTATGCACTTGCATCTTCACGTAGATAGGCACAGATTCCCAATCTGGCCAAAGCATTGGGACCTTGTCCCGCACGATCGCACCGGCCATGCTGACATATTTGCGCGTGGTGTCGAATGCCTCGATCACCTCGCCATCCTCATTGGCCCTTATGGGCGTTTTCCTTCCGCCGGTGGCCTGCTCAAGTCTCTTCCCGGTGCAGGTGCCTCTAGCCCCTTTCCGTTTTCCAGTCCCATTAACGAAATTGCCTAATAAAACAATGTCAACAAATTGATATCATTAATTGAACCAATCGCAAGTCTTAAGTAATAATTAAGTAATCAATCTGATGTTAAATAAAATTTACCTGCATCGTCCGTTTGTTGGTTGGTGCACCTCACACTCCAAAGATACACGGGGTCGAACGGGAGGAAGTTATACGCTTCCTCCACGGTCAGGAAATCCGGCCGTCCTTCAATATAAACAGGCATCCCCCTATCATCGAATTCAGGGATGACAGGAATCTCGTCGGGTAGGAAGAAACCGGACGGCGGAGATAGACGAGGCCTGGACGATGAGGCGCCAGCACCACCATGTGCCTCAGATGATTCCCGTGAAACGGGAGTAGGCACCATCCGAATATGGGGCATTCGGATTGAGGGAGTTTCTGATGCCCCCGTTGACTGTCGCTCGTCTGAGGCTCTGCCACCGGAGGGACGTCTGCTGATTGAGCGTCTAGAGACTGAGGCTCGAGCCTCGAATTCCGGTTCCACGGCTCTTGATCGTGCAGCTTCCTCCTCAGCTCGCGCCTCTAGCAAGGCTCTCGTGCGAGCAGTCATCATTGGCCCACTGGGCGTGTTGCTAACTGCGGCCGAGGAGGAAGCTTGACTACTGTTCCCTCCACTATTTCGGGAACCTCTCCGAAGCCAATTAGCCGCAAAACCTCCTGGACATCGTAATAGTCATGGATTCGGTTCAATAACAAATCGGAACCGTTTGAACGGTGTGGAACCGGAACCGTTTGAAACCGGAACCGTTTGAAACCGAAACTGTTTGTAACCGGAACCGTTTGTAACATAACGGTTCCGGTTACAAACAGTTCCGGTTCCAAACCGTTCCGGTTCTATAACAAATCGGAACCGGAACGGTGTGGAACCGGAACCGTTTGAAACCGGAACTGTTTGTAACCGGAACCGTTTGTAACATAACGGTTCCGGTTACAAACAGTTCCGGTTCCACACCGTTCCGGTTCTATAACAAATCGGAACCGGAACGGTGTGGAACCGGAACGGTGTGAAACCGGAACTGTTTGTAACCGGAACCGTTTGTAACATAACGGTTCCGGTTACAAACAGTTCCGGTTCCACACCGTTCCGGTTCTATAACAAATCGGAACCGGAACGGTGTGGAACCGGAACGGTGTGAAACCGGAACTGTTTGTAACCGGAACCGTTTGTAACATAACGGTTCCGGTTACAAACAGTTCCGGTTCCACACCGTTCCGGTTCTATAACAAATCGGAACCGGAACGGTGTGGAACCGGAACCGTTTGAAACCGGAACTGTTTGTAACCGGAACCGTTTGTAACATAACGGTTCCGGTTACAAACAGTTCCGGTTCCACACCGTTCCGGTTCTATAACAAATCGGAACCGGAACGGTGTGGAACCGGAACCGTTTGAAACCGGAACTGTTTGTAACCGGAACCGTTTGTAACATAACGGTTCCAGTTACAATAAGTTCCGGTTCCAAACCGTTCCGGTTCCAAACCGTCCCGATCCCGATTTCCACCTTCATTTATACGATTAATTAACAACTATATCACCTAAATTAACGACTATACATATTCGATGTGTATATATATATACATCATGCATCTTAATTAAATTTATCCATCACATATTCATCCAAATCACAAACCCTAATTAATTTTCCACATTTTTCACACATATATATATCATGCATCTTAATTAGGTTTAATTTCCGTATATATATACATCACATATTCATCAAAACCACATTTATACATAATTTTCACATATATATATACATCACTTCATATTCACATACCTAAATATATATATACATCACATATATACATACATGCTAATTTAGATCTTATCACCCTAATTTCCAACTTAGCACCCTAATTAATTTACACATACACATACACATACACATACACATACACATGCAAAAAAATAATTAAAAATTGAGAGAGAGAGAGAGAGGGAGAGAGAGAGGATCGGACCTGCCATTTTCTTCCACCTACAATGGTGAGGGGAGGAGAGGAGGGGAGGAGGGGAGGAGGGGAGGAGGAGATTTTCGGAGGAGGAGAGGAGAGGGGATCGGTGGAGAGGAGGAGAGGGAGAGGAGGAGTAGAGGATAAGGAGGAGGAGTGGGAGAGGAGGAGGAGAACACTCACCGGACCGATTTGGGAGGAGGAGAGGGAGAGGAGAGGGAGAGGAGGAGGAGAGGGAGAGGAGGAGAAATGAAAGGCTCGGGCTGGATAAAATCACAAACCAGAAGACATTACCGGCGAGTTGCTTATAACTCGTTGGTAATGACATTACCAACGAGTTATAAGCAACTCGTTGGTAATGACATTACCAACGACGAGTTAACTCGTGGGTAATGTCATTACCAACGAGTTGCTTATAACTCGTTGGTAATGTCATTACCAACGACTTCAACTCGTTGGTAATGTCATTATTTCCCGAAGAATATCCGACAACATTTTCCGTCTACGATTTCCGGCTACATTTTCCGACTACATTTTCGATTATCAATTTCCGTATCCGTACGATTAATGACTACATTTTCCGTCTACATTTTCGATTAATGATTTCCGTATACGTACGATTAACGACTACATTTTCCGTATACGTCCGATTAACGACTACATTTTCCGTATACGTCCGATTAACGACTACATTTTCCATATACGTACGATTAACGACTACGATTAACGACTACGATTTCCGTATACGTACGATTAACGACTACGATTTCCGTATACGTACGATTAACGACTACATTTTCCGTCTACGATATCCGGCTACATTTTCCGACTACAATTTCGATTATCAATTTCCGTATACGTACGATTAACGACTACATTTTCCGACTACATTTTCGATTATCAATTTTCGTATACGTACGATTAACGACTACATTTTCCGTATACGTACGTACCATTTCCAGCTATGCACATTTTCCGACTACAATTTCCAACGTACTAAGGATGATAATCGTAATCATCTTCATCACTTGAGTCTGACTCGGTTTCATAGGTAACCTCTGGCAATATGTGCCGCTCCTCGTCATCTGAATCAGCGTCAACTTCATATGGATTAACATCGAGAAGTTCTGCTCCAGTAATTCGAACCACACTCCCAGATCTCACATTATTAAGGCGAATCGTAGATGATTCCGGAATGTCAAAAGCGTTCGGCTCTTGGTATGCAGTAACTTCCTCATCATCTGCGGTATCACCAAGTGTGGCAGCACTGTATATGTTTCTATGAGCAACATGGTTAACCACCTTCCACGGGACTTTGTTAAGAAGATCGTCCAGGTAAAACACTTGTTTTACTGATGAGGCAAGAACGAAAGGGTCATCTTCATACCAGGTAGTAGCAGTATTCACCGAAAATGTTCCGTACTGATCGGTCCTTGTGTTCTCCGGGCTAGTATCAAACCATCTACACTTGAACAAGTGCACTTTCATGCGGTTCCCATAAATTAGTTCAACAACTGAATGAAGGACACCGTAATAGTCAACGCCATCCTGCCCACCATGGACCATCACCCCACAATTCTGTGTTTTCAGTCGGTCGTCTCGATTTTCACATATAAATTTCACGCCATTGACCTGACACATCGAGTACACTTTTGAAGCAATCGGTTTCATCGCCAGGACCCTCAATTCGTTTGACCACTCTGGGCAACCATCATCTGCTACATGGTTCATCTGAAAACGTCCATATATTAATACGTACAGAAGAAATTATGTCATCTTGAAACCACAAAAGCACGTACATACATACATGCTATGTAAGGATATATATATAAAAATAGACATATACACATATACTTACCCATTGACCAAAGTAGTTTGCAAACGTCTTGTTGTGGTAATCAACATTTCCGGCAATAGCAGGGCAGTGAAGATGATAGTTTTTCCAATATTGTACTTCTTGACAGTTAATCAGTACCGACCAGTGGGCAATGGCTACCTCATTTCCATCCAACTTGTACGACTTTGGCAAGCTTCCCTGTACTACCACGTCACTGGAGATGATAGAAAGGTTGAACTGGGGTTCATCTATCGGCATATGTTGTTGGGGGTCCTCTACATTTTCGAGGTACACTTTGGTGTACGTTACACACTCGTGCGCAAGATATGCTTCAGCGATACACCCTTCAGGTGCATATTTATTCTTCACATAGTCCTTGTAGGCTCCCAATTGTCTACAAGTTAACAAGTACATGTTAACTTACTTAACCAGAAGTCATTACATATAAAAACCATAGGCAAACCAAATTTATGAATCATTTGTACCTTTCCATGGGATACATCCAAGTGTAGTGTACGGGACCGGTAAGCAACAATTGTTCGGGAAGATGGATCATCAGGTGCGGCATTATGTCGAAAAAATTTGGGGGAAATATCTTCTCAAGCTTGCACATGATAAAAATGATGTCATCTTGCATCTCCCTCAGGTCTGCTTTTTTAACTTCCCTGGTGCATAACTTCTGAAAGAATCTTGACAAGGCCACCAACGGCTCCACCACCTCTTTGGGCATGTACCCTCGAATGAAAATAGGGAAAAGGCGTTGAAGCAGTACATGGCAGTCATGACTCTTTAATCCGTACATCTTATTGTCCCGGAAGTTAACACACCTGCTTATATTTCCTGCATAGCCATAAGGATACCTGCATATATATATAGATGAAGCCATATATATGGACCAATTATATTTCTCGCATATAACCATATATACTCCGCTAAAAATTTAAGGACAAATTCATACATAGCCATAAGATCGAATATATACCTGACATTACTCAGCCACCGAAAAATTTCATGCTTATGCTTCGGCTTTACGGTGTACGGAGCTTGCGGCATTTTTCTCTTACCATCTCTTAACCACAAATGTTTCCGCACACCCATTGCTTTAAGATCAATGCGTGCCTTAGGGATGTCTTTTGTTTTCCCCTCCAAGTTAAGAACTGTGCCCACCACACTTTCACACACATTCTTCTCTATGTGCATGACATCTAGGTAATGTCTGATAGGCAACCTGGGCCAGTAGGAGAGTTCCCAGAATATGCTCTTGTGTGTCCAAAACTTATACCTTTCGGGCTTTTCTGGAATTGACGCCACTATGTCAGGATGATTGCTCAGCTGGCCAAAATCGTATTCATTCAACACTTCCAAAATTTCGTCCCCTGTCCATCGCCTGGGTGCCACACCAGTTTCAACAGTCCCATCAAACGCGTCTGGATCCTGCCTAAATGGGTGATCATATGGAAGCCAACAACGGTGACGCATCGAGACAATTTTACTGCAATGAGGACTGCAACAATCAACCGTCATGCACTCTGAACAAGCCCTGTAACCCCTGGTAACGTTGCCCGACAACATACCGCGGGCAGGAAAATCACTGATGGTGCCAACAAGCATGACATGCATCTGGAACATCTCCTTTTTGAACCTATCGTAAGTGGGGTGGCCACACTCACTCAGGTACTTAAGCTCCTCAATCAAAGGCCTCAAATACACATCGAGACACTTTCCTGGATAACCCGGGCCCGGAATTAACAGAGTGAGCATATTGTATTCCTTCTTCATGCACATCCATGGTGGAAGGTTGTACGGTACCAAAATAACTGGCCATATACTGTATTGAAGACTCATGTTGCCAAAAGGGTTGAATCCGTCAGATGAGAGCCCTAGCCAAACATTTCGGACCTCTGCTGCAAAATGATCAAACTCCCTGACCATGTGCTTCCAAGCCTCTCCGTCGGAAGGGTGTATAAGGGTGTCATCATCAGGCAAGTTCCTCTCAGCCCACCATCTCATTGCCTCGGCCGTGAAAGCACACATGAACAACCGCTCCAGCCTATCAATAAGCGGGAAATATCGAAGTATCTTCACAGCTTTCTTGTTGCCTGCAGGAGTCAACTTATACCTTTCTGTAAAACATACCGGGCAGGCTTCAAGGTCTTCGAGATCTTTTCCCCAGAAGAGAATACAATCATATCTGCATGCATGGATTTTGATGTAGGAAAGCCCAAGATCTTTCAAGATATGTCGCACCTTATGATGAGTGGTAGGAAGACGATGACCGGGTGGCAGTAGCGAAGCAGTCCACTTCAACCAAGAATCAACAGCTTTGACAGACATTTTGTTCTCCATTTTTAGCTGCATCACTCCCATCACACTTTCAAGAACAGTCTTACTACAACCGTCGTACAACGGAGTCTGTTGCAATGCAATCAGGTTGTTGTACTTGTCCATACCGCTTGTGTTGGCATGACCTCCAGGTAATGATTCGACTGGCTCGATATGGGGGAAACCCTCAACGACGGGAGGGACATTTGGTGCTTCATCAGCAAATACACCGCTCTCATGAGGAAACATATCATTGATTAACATCGATGTTGGATCATAGGATGAACTGCCCCTCTCAGCAAAATGTCCATAATCATAGCGTGGACTGGCCCTCTCACCAAATTGTCCATGATCATGCGGACCCGCTACCGATGTTTCACCGTGATAAATCCAACAAGTGTACTTATCCCAAAACCCGTATTTACTCAGGTGCCTCTGCACTTTATCAATGGGAAATCGAAATCGATCGCTGAAACACTTACATTCTTTACATGGGCAATAATGAAGTGTAGTGTCTCCACAATTAGCCTTCACAAAATCCACAAAACTCCTAATTCCCTCGTGATATCTGACATCCCATCTTTCGAGGCTCATCCAACTCTTGTCCATCCTGAAAATTCTAACAATTTTACGTATTAATTATATATATATACACACATTCACTACTAATAATCGACGTGATCTCTCAATTCAACTCTAATTAAATCAACACATGCATATGTATATATATCGATCTAATCTCTGAATTCGATTCAGTACTCGATGATAGTACGTATTCAGTACTCGATGATAGTACTCAATGATATATCGATCTAATCTCTGTTAAGCCTGGCTCCGATAACAATACGATAATACCAGTCATTGATTCAGACACAAGATTAACTACAAGCTGTTTTCTCGTTTCGGTAACCGTACATCAACAACATTTCATATATATATATATATCTCACGAATTGGATTTGATCAACACACACACACACACATATATATATACCACATATACGTATATATACACCTACGTACCTATATAAATAGCTTCCCGACTGATCGAGTTTTCGACGCCCGCCTTAATTTTGACAATATACCGAATAATGATCGATTTCAGAGCGTACGTTTTCCTTCTTTCGATTTCTCTGGATTTTTTTCGCTCAAAATGATTGAATGATCGAGCTGCCCGATCCGGCATCTAATATAAGACACATTGCCGGCGACGGAGTAAGTCGCCGGAAATGAACACATTACCGGCGACTTTACGCCGGAATCTCGCCGGTAATGTGCCCTAGACATTACCGGCGACTCCAACCGTCGCCGGCAATGTCTAGGGCTCATTTCCGGCGAGATTCCGGCCGGAAAATCGCCGGTAATGTGCCCTAGACATTGCCGGCGACGGTTGGAGTCGCCGGTAATGTCTAGGGCACATTACCGGCGATTTTCCGGCCGGAATCTCGCCGGTAATGTGTGCCTAGACATTGCCGGCGACGGTTGGAGTCGCCGGCAATGTCTAGGCCACATTACCGGCGAGATTCCGGCCACATTACCGGCGACGGAGTAAGTCGCCGGTAATGATGGACATTACCGGCGACTTTTCCGGTCGCCGGCCTTGTTGGCCGGAATCTCGCCGGTGATGACTCAT